>JAKFHU010001244.1:14822500-17322500 GCA_023783475.1 Daubentonia madagascariensis | reverse complement strand
AAAAAGGTAAGAAGAGCATGGAGTGGGCACATATGCTCTATTAAGGGAAGGGCATTGCACTTACAATGTCTGCTCACATTCAGTTGTGAAGAACTTATTCACATAACTATATCCAACTGCAATAAAGTTGAGAAACATAGTCTCTAGCTAGGAAAACACATGCCCACTGTCTTATATTGGAAGAAGGGGAGAAAGACTTGTTAAATAAAATTTGTGAGAGGCCTTAGTTTAAGACTGAGTTTCTGAACTCGGCCCCAACGGACCAGACCAAACTAGCATGGAGTCACTCATGCTAGGTGCCATGCAATCAAATTGAACTTTAAAACTGACCAGTTTCCCAAAACCCAGGAGATTCACAGCAACGAATCTGAGAAGAGGCTCAGTTTACCTGAGCCGTCATAATAAGGAAGCCCCCTCTGTTTTAACTCTAAAAGGAAAGTAACTTTGTAATGACCAGTCAGCTTTTTGTTCCTTGCTTCTGCTTTCTTCAGCCTTTTTCTGCCTATAAAGTCTACCTTCTCTGCTCAGCTCATCAGAGAGCCCTCCTAAAGCTTTAGAGGGGTTGCTGCCCAATTCATGAATCACTAATAAAAGCCAATTAGATCTTTAAACTAAATTTGTTAAAATTTTTTTTTAACTGATTTTAATGTACAATTGACAGCTTCACCACAGGGAGCTTTCCTTCTTTTTCTATTATTTGGAAGACTTTGTATGATTGCAATGATCTCTTCCTCAAAGGAGTAATTCAACTCACATGAAAAATCTTAAGGGTCTGGTATTTTTCTAATGGGATATTTTAAACTTATGATTGAATTACATCTGGTGATAGAACTATTTAGGCTTTTTATTTCTTCTTGAGTCAGTTTTAGTAAACTATATTTTTCTTAAAATTTGATCTAAATTTTCAAAACTACTGGCATAAAGTTATTTGTACAATAATTATTTAATCATTGTTTAAATATTTGGCAAATCTATTACATCCACCTTTTTTATCTTAATATTAATTATGTGTGGCTTTCCTCTTTTTTCCTTCATCATTCTCAACAGAGGTTTGTAATTTTATTAGTCTTTTCAAATAACCAACTTTTGGCTCTGTAGATCCTTTTTTTCTTTTTTTATAGAGACAGCGTATCATTATGTTGCCCAGGCTGGCCTTGAACTCCTGGCCTCAAGCAATCCTCCCACTTGGGCCTCCTAAAGTTCTGGGATTACAGGTGTGAGCCACTATACTGACTCTAGAGCCCCTATATTGTGTCTTTGCTTTCTAGTTATTTTCTGCTCTTATATTATTTACTTTCTTATTTATTCAGTTTTTCTTTAACTCCTTAAACTTATTAATTTTCAGGCTTTCTTATTTCCTAATATAAAATTAAAAACTAAAAAAAATTCTCTACATGCTGCTTTACATGTATCCTAGAAGTTCTGATATTTGATATTTTCACTATCACTCAATTTAGATATTGCTTAATTTCAGTCATAATTTCTGCTTCTTCCCATGAGTTATTTAATGGTGCATTTTAAAATTTCCAAATAAATTTTAAGTAATCTTTTTACTAATTTTTAATTTAATTGCATTAAAGTCAGAGATTATGGCTGGTAGAATATTCTTAGCAGTAGGCATTTTTTTATGTCCCTTCTAACTCAAGTGCCCTTTTCTTGACTTAAACCTTCTTATTCTCTTCCTCTAAAACAAGAGAGACATTTTCAGGAAGTTCTTATCTTCCTCTTACCCCTGGCCACTAGTCTAACTGACGTGTGACACATACCTGAATCCTAGAGTGAGTGGAGCATAGGATTGAACTGCAACTCATGCCATATATGTAATTTTTAGTCCACTATACAGTGTACACAGTACTAGCAGATAGCCTTTATTGAAGGCTCACCATGTGCTGGGCATCATACTAAGAATCTTATATACCATTATCTTGTCTAGTCACCACACCACCATAGTTATCCCCCATTTGCAGACAAGGAAATTAAGACACTGAGAACTTGAACAACTTTTCCCAAGGCACACAGCTTCAAGTGGTAGCACTGAGAGAAGAGCCCAGTGTTTGCCTGCCCCCAGAGCCCCTGTTATGTAACCACTCAAATGAGGTTTGTTGAACAAAGAATTCCCCCTTTCAGAAGTTCATGGCCAAAATGGAATTTGTTGGCTCTGGGTCATCTATTCACATAATACTATTTATTATCACTTTATATCATACACTCAACATGTGTTGAAAATCCTTAGGAATTTGGAATTATCTTCCTTTGGACTATTTTCAAGTTATCTATGAAACAACAATTGAAGAATTACAACACTGGTAAATTCTTATTAAAGCTGCTACCTATCTTTTAATGCCAGCTGTTTTGGTATTACATGTTTTTCTGACAAACCAATAGGCACCTTCTAACAACATCCTTGTTCTTAATGCTTCCTATTAATGCTGTTAAAGCTCAGGAAATTGTGAATTTTCTAAATTACTTAATATAATTTGCAATCTTCCTCAAAAGTCACTTTTTGTTGCTTCTTCTTTTTGCATAACTTTGCCTTTTCCTCATAATAGATCTCATTTTCCACAATTAATTACATATGTATTTTAAATTTTTATTGAATATTTATGTTCATACATATAAAAATAAAATAAGAAAAAATTGAATACATATCATGGAATATATCTCAGTATTCATTTTTAAAAGTTTGTGTGGCTTCTCTTTTTTGGTGTTTTCTTCTTGAGTTTAATGACAGCAAGCAATATTTGAAATTATCTTTTGATTTTAACTATCTACTGTTTCTAACTTAAAATGAAAGTAAAAGTTACAATATGTATAAGTTAAAATAATAGAGCTGGTAATGATTAATCATCTACATTTTTTATTGTGGTAAAATACACATTGCATAAAACTTACCATTTTAACTTTTTTTTTTTGAGATAGAGTCTTGCTCTGTTGCCCTGGGTAGAGTGCAGTGGCATCATCATAGCTCACAGCAACCTCAAACTCCTGGGCTCAAGCGATCCTCCTGCCTCAGCCTCCTGAGTAGCTGGGACTACAGTCGCACGCTGTGATGCCTGGCTGATTTTTCTATCTTTAGTAGAGACAGGGGTTTCACTCTTACTCAGGTTGGTCTACAACTCCCAAGCTCAAGCAATCCTCCCGCCTCAGCCTCCCAGAGTACTAGGATTATGGGCATGAGCCACTGTGCCTGGCCCATTTTAACCATTTTTAAGTGTAAAATTCAGTGGCATTAAGTACACTCACTATGTTGTTCAACCGTCACCACTGTCCATTTCCAGAACTCTTTCATCATCACTTATTATTGGAACACTATTTTGATGAGCTGAGGAGAGAATGTCAGTGGCTTTCACTTAAACCATCTTACTATATTAGCCTTCACTCCATCAATCAAAGCACAATTCTAAATATACCTTCTCCTACCATACATTTTGAGGCTAGAGAAGTAACCACTGAATGGCTCTATCATTCCATTGGACCCACTGTAAAACTGACTCTGGTCAATATTCTATCACCTGACCCCTGTAAACTCCCATTCTGACTGGTAGACTGTGGTGGATTTGTTTGATTTTGTTTTGTTTTGCTTCGTCTTATTTTATTTATTTTGTGTCTCTGTGGATTAACTTTAGTTCAGAGCCAATATCAGTTAACCCCTCAAAAGGTAGTTGCCTTTCTCCAGTTTACAGTGACACTGGCAAATGACCCTACTTGTCTCTGGTGGAAGTTTTACTGAAGATTCACAAAACACACCTGTGGTCACATTGCAGCATCCCCTGGGGCTCCAAGTCTGTGAACTAGCTTAGTTCTAGAAACTGGATAAGAGGCTGTGAATCCCCACTGCAGTGACTTAAATTAGGTTTCAGCCCACTAGACCTAGAATCATTGCCTGGCTCTGTCAAGATAGGCTGCCCTTATATTTAATTCCTAAGGTCTTCTGGCCAATTATACATTGTCACATATCCCTACAGGTCATGCATGCTGATCATACACAATTCATCCCAGTGGGTTATTCTGGTAATTGTACTCACTTTGTATTATGGAATTTGTGTCCCCCCAAAATTAAATTAATAATTAATATCTGTCCATTTCCTTATCTGTAAAATGGTGATAATAATCCTCATAAGGTTTTTGTGACTATTAGATAAGTTAAGGCAGCAGTTGGCAAACTCCACCCACAAGCCAAATCTGGCTGTTGCCTGTTTTTATAACTAAAGTTTTACTGGAGCATAGCCACACCCACTAGTTTACATATTCTCTATAATTGCTTTCATACTACAACAAAAGAGTTGAGTAGTTGCAACAGAGACCAAATAATCCACAAAGCCTAAAATATTTACTATCTGGCCTTTACAGAAAAAGTTTGTGGAATAAAACTATTATGTACCCATAATAATTAAAAATAAAAAGTTTGCTGACCCCTGAATTAATGCACATAAAGTGTTTAGAACAGTGGTTAACACATAGTAAATATCCAATGTTCATTATGATTATTGCATAAGCATAAAAAATTTCTTCAAGGATTCCTAATTGGGAGTCTGGGACATCATCCTTTGACACCATTTGACTTTTTTATCTTGTACCTTTTTATGTTTGATTCTTTCTGTACATATTACTTCTTAAGTAAAAAAACAACCAAAAACCCACAATTATCTTAAAAATTATTTTCTTCCATTCAGTGCAGCTTGCATATTTTTCATTTGCAAATTTTTTGTTAGAGTAAGGAGACTAGGAGATAAGGCTGAGACCTGACGCAGGGGCTTGCAGGGTGGGTGCAGGTGTTAAAGTAAACAACCCGCAAGCAGAAACTAACTAGAGGGGCTGATAACTACAGGTAGGAACTGGCTTCTGCCAGCTTGTCAGCTATCTCTGCCACTTTACATGAACTTTGGCTAATTACCATATCATTTACATTGTAGTTTTAAAATTTCTCCACCCTTGAAATCACCATGAGGGTTTCGAGACAACCATATAAAGTATATAAACCATATAAAGTATAAAAATTGGAGGGAACCCAATTCTAGGAATTACTACCCAAATTCTAAGTGAAAGTCAACTCCTTAGCCTTGAATATTCCTCCCCTCAATTAGTAAAACTTCAAAAGAGCAAAAACTACTTCCTTTCAGGGCAGCCTCTCTTTTTGAGTCTGGCACTCTCTTTCTCTTGAGAATGTACTTTTGCTTTCAATTAGAAAAAAAAAGAAAGTTGTCACTTGCTTGGCTTACATGGTATGTCCTGAAATTCTTTTCTCCCCATGGCCCACAATCACCAAGAACCTGGAAGAAACCTCCACTCGGAGGCTGCAAACAGTATGACTGAAAGCACACGGGATTTAAGGCCATAACCCAGTTTCCCTTAACCTCTCTTAGTCCCAGTCATGTCAGCTGTAAAATGGGCATTAATAATAACTGCCCACAGTCATATAATGAGAGTTGAGTGAAAGTGAAATAATATGTGTGAATATGTAGTTACTACCATTCAGGTATTATCATTAATTATAGAATTTATAGTTAACATTCTTTCACACCAAGATAGGGAAGACGGTTGGAGTCTCTGTGCTCTGGCACACTGTAAACACTGAAGTGTAAGCTCTCAGGTGTATGTGGTTTTGAAAAATACAAAGCTGTCTGGGACATTTAGAGGTCCCTCTAGGATGGTTTGTTATATCCAGAGCTGCATTTGAGGGCTGGCTCATTTGCAAGTTCACGGGAAGGCACAGATGACATAAATCAGTAGTTTTCCACAGTGGCTCATCAGGAATCTTATCTTTTCTCCCATTTGTTTGGATTGGATACTTATAGCTCTACAGCTGCTCTTTGGAAGACTCTTACAAATTATGGGGAGCACATACCTTGCCTGGAAATCATGCTAAAATTATCTCTATCTCTGTAGCTATTTCCGTTATCTATTGCTAGCTAATAAACTACTCCAAACTGCTCGCGTTTCTGTAGGTCTGGACACTAGGCAGGGCCCAGCTGGATGGTTCTTTTGCTCCATGTGGCAACAGCCAGTTTAGTCACTAGGCTGGCTTCAGTGTGAGGCTGGGCTTGTGAAAAGAAAATCCAAATAGGAGATGGTTATGTCAGAGGTATCTAAAAGGAGTCAGGAGGGCATGAGAAGTTGGACCCCGATGGAATTTGACCTGTTAACTGGACCAAAATGCAAAACCAGTTGAATTTTATTTGAAACCAAGTCTCATCACCAACCTTCTGGAAAGACAGAGACGCTGAACTAGATTAATCATGTAAAGGAAAATAAAAGTCTCAGGACTGCCCCCCCCACCCCATTCCGCAACACAAACTCCTTATATGTAAAGGAAGGTCAAGCCCAAAGGCTGAATCATGCGAAACCCCCTTCCAAATGGATAGCTGTTATTAACATTATGTATAAGCCAGATCCCCAGGAAAGGTTAAAGGCCTCAGGCACCTTGAAAGGACTGCCCCCACAGATCATTCATAAGTAAATACTTTGCTGGCCTCCCATAAACAGGGACATGCCAATTACAACTTAAGGTCTGTGGTCTAAGTTTAGCTTCTAAAACTAAAGTCTGTTGATTCCACACTGATAAGGTTGAGACCAAGCTTATCTTCCCAGATGCAGAACAAAGACAAAATGATATCAATCATTTCTCCACCTACCCAGAGTCATCTGCACAATTGATTTCTTCTTTTCTTTACTCCCTTTTTTCTTCAAACTTTCACGTTATGTTATGTAAAATATAGGTTTCCTGGGTAGTAAGGAAAGTCTCACAAAAATGTAACCACTTGCCTTACCACCTACCCGCCCCTCTTCCTACATGCCTTCCCCCACTTCCCTTTAAGGAAATGTATAAATACTGAATCTCCTACAAACCTCTTTGGAAAAGCAGCCACAGATGTGTCTGTGGCTCCTGTTTTTACCAGACATGGCCTACAGCTGGCTTAATACACCTTGATTGGTTGAGATCCTTGCCTCAGGCGCTCATTTCGGTTGTCAATCATCAGAGACATCCTAAATTATTAACCAGCCATCATCGATCATGGACTGTGCTAAAACTTTCCAGATGTGTAAACTCACAGTAGTCCTTATAAACCTCTGCCTAACCTCACCTGGATGGAACACAATTTAGCTGCTTGCTAGATCTCTGTCTCCCAAATTGCTATTCCTAAGACCCCAATAAAAACACCTTTTCTTTTGTTTGCTGCTCTGCAGTGCTGGTTTTATTTCTTATTAGTTGACAGGCTCAAAGGTCCAAGTGTCAGGTAGAGGGAGAAAAAGAAAGAGATGGAAGGTGGCTTGGCCAGCAAAGACAGGTTTTAATGATGAAACCTGAGAAGGGAAACAGACAAAGGCCCCGGCTCTTACAGGGGGAGGGGTTTTAAGGGCTTTCGGTGGGGACTCTCAAGGGGCGGGGCTGAATCTCGGGGGCTTTTGAGAGGGGCCAGTTGTCCCGGGCACAGGGAGGGGGTTAGTCAGCCGGGTCAAAGATGGGGGAAGGGGGATTTTCATTAGGGAGGAGGGCTTGAGGGGGCTACATTCTTGACAAAGGGAGGGGGAGTTCTTCCTGGAACAGTCGCCAGTCTCTGCTGGCTCCATCCCAGCCTTGTAATTCAGAGTTATCTTTACAGCCTCTGGAGCCTGGGGGGGGGGGGGCTTTATCTGACTTCTTCACGTACTCCATTCCCCTCCATACATTTTTCGAATTCCCACCCCGAATTCCCACTCACAGGTGTGGTGCTTCCATGCTCCTCCGTGTGAGCTCTCTCTCTATGTGGCCTCTTCTCGTTCAGTTGTCTTGTCTGAGCTTCTTTACAGCATAGCATCTAGCTTCCTGAAACAAAAATGGAAGCTTCCAGGCCCCTAAAAAGCTAAGCCTAGAACTGGCACATAAAGCACAACTTTGTTGGGAAGGAAAACTTTTCCTTGACTAACTTGGGTTCAAATGCGGGTGGGTGGAGGAGGTGGGCTTGCAAATGACCTTACAAAAGACAGGTTAACTGGAGGGAAAAACCGAGCTTTATTTACATGCACGTGGGAACATTCAAAAGAAAAGGCTTGCTGAAGAGCTAGGGGTAAGGGTTTAGATATCAACTTAATAGGGGAAAGAAGGGGGGGAGGGAAGATGGGGCACCTATGGGAAGTACAAAAGGGATTTTAGGGGAACAAATGGAAGGTGTGACAGTTTGTGATAATGTTTGTTTATGCAATTTCTCATCCAAGTGCTAAGTGGTCAGTCTCCTTCCTGACTGGAAGCTCCCCCAGAGAGGGGATTTATGGCAGCTTCATTCTCCAAAGGCTCTGCCTTTGGTCAGATAAGGGAAGCTCAGAAAAGGCTCTTGCTGCATCTGTTGTATCTCAAATGTCTCAAGGAATCATTGTACCATTCTGGCGGGATGTGAGTCCCTTCATCTTCTACCTCGTTCCATCTATTAGTCAAGGCAAGTCACAAGGCCAGACCAGATTCAAGGGAAGGAAATAGACTCCACCTCTCAATGGTTGGAACAGTACGTGTGTACCGGGAGGAAAGGAATTGATTGTGGTCATACTTCTGTACTATCCACCACAGTCGCTGAAGTTAACACCTTGAAAAGAAAGTCCCGTTTTGGACTTTCCCAACTGCTGCTACAGAAGCCAAACTCTGAAGGATAAGCTGGCATTAAAGACTGAGTAATTATTTTCTCCAGAAGAGGAGAAATATATTGAAAACGCGTATTTTAGGCAGAATGTAATTACAGGGATCAGCAACCAAACATATTCAATGTACTGACACAGAGGACCTTGTGTAGCACTGGACAGAAACAGGAAGTGCCCAGGATGGTCAATGGCTGCTTCCCTGAGCCCCTCTGTTGCCACCTGCCACTGTTACACTGGCCAATCCAGATATACAGCAAAGAAGCCAAGACTCACCAAGACCCAAGAGCATTCTGTAGAGGAAGGAAAAAAAATTCTTTTCCTTTCTACCCATCTTAGGTTTATTGGCTAGGGCCCTGTAAATTAGACTGACAAAAGACAGATTAACAAGAGAAAAACAAACAAGTTTATTAACATGTGCCCCGAGCATACACATAGGAGCACTCAGTGATGAGTAACTTGGTTATATCACATCTTAACAAAGTGATGAGGGAAAATGGCAAGGGGTTAGTTAAGGCACCTAAATTGGAGCTGGGAGGCTATTTCAACTTGAGTCTCAGGCACACTTTAAACACAGAATATTCAACTCTAGAGGTCACAACTTCCTGGATGAACAGCTGCCAAAACATCTGCTGACTGTTTCCTGCTGAGCTGGGAGGTCCCTGACCTAGGGGCATGGCAGGGCAGCCTTTTAGATTGTTACAACCAATCCTCTGACTCTAAGACTGCTTTCAATATGATTCCACCAATGGTAATAGTTGAGAAACAACTTTTGTAATTGCTTCCTCTCCTGATTTGTCCTTTTTTCCTATAAAAGCTCAAGCCTCTCCTTTGTTCTCTGGAGCACTCCCCAAGGTAACTTGGAAGCATTTTCCAGGCTGCAGTAACTTACATTTGGCTCAAATAAATTCTTTCTTGTTTAAGTTGTGCCTCAGTTTTTTCCAGATCCACAAAAGGAATAATGTATTTGTAAAGAAATGGCAAGGCAAAGGAAAAGGACTTTGGGTTTCTAGGGCAGTAAACGGTGGGAAGGTAAAGATGTGTGTATGGGGGAACTAATAGAAGAAAAGAGCTAGTTAGTACAGTTTGTAATGTAGATTCCTCTGGTGCCATCTCTGGGCTGATAGGGTCTAGTGTTGTCACTGAGGCCTGATGTTAACAGTGATACAAAACTAGAGACTTCACCAATCAGAAATTGCCAACTATCCTCTCACTAGGGACTTTCCATGGGTTCTACCCAAACAAGGCAAACGTCTAGCTGTAGCCAAACAGGTAATTTCTCTATATTGCTTCCATGTTTGGCCTATAAAAGCCCGCTGCTCATGCTGCTCAAGTGGAGCTCTCTGAACTTCTTCCAGTTTTGAGAATTCATGAATCCTTTAATGCTCAAATCAACTCTGTTCAATTTATTTTGTCTGAAGTTTTTCTTTTAACACACCTTTCATGGGATTATTGTGAAGATTAAATGAGAAAATGTGTGTAAGGCACTTAGCACAATGGTACATAGTAAACACTCACAATATTGTCTACTGTTAATATTATTATTAATTTCTGTGAAACTCCAGTGACCTGGAGGGTTGGAATCTGAAGAGGGGACTGTGAGGCCCAAACCCATTAAGATGAGTACCATCTCCAGAAGGACATTGCTTTCAGAAAGTGCAAAGTTCAAATATATGTTAGTAACTTGGGAAGAAAAGTAACAGCTGGAAGAGCTTGAATTGACCTGTATTAGTTAGTTCATAGAATCTAGAGCTGGAAGGAATCTTAGTCTGACCTTTTTCTTTGTAGGCTAGAAAAAAATTAGAGACATGTTACTTGTTTTAATGTTATAGAAAACTGTAAAGGATGGTAATGTGAGGACCCTGAGGAACAACTATCAGGAAGACGGTCACATGGCTGTCCCGAAGCCCCAGGAATGGGAAAGATGCTAGCCTGTGCAAAGGCATCCCAGGAGCCAAAGCTCCGGTTCCCCTGCAATGTAAGAAAGACTTCCTCCTCCTTCCCCCAGTTTCCCCACCCAACACTCCTCTGATAATCTATTTCTTATCTCCCTTCCCTTCTCCTTTTTTTTTTTTTTTTTTTTGGCTGATAGCAGAGATACTTTAATGTGGGGAAAAAGTCAAGATTGATTTAATAATCACTTTCTTTTTTTATTTCAAAATATTAAGAGGGTACAGATGATTTTGTTACATGGATACCTTTTATCATGCTTAAGTTGGGGCTTTTAGTGTGCCCATCACCCAAATAGTGTTCATTGTACCCAACAGGTAGGTTTTTACCCCTCCCCTCCTGCCCCCACTTCTTGACTTCCTATGACCTTTATATTTCTTTGTGCCTGTGTGTGCCCATTGATTAGCTCCCAGTTATTAGAGAGTACATGTGGTGTTTTTTTTTCCATTCCTGAGATATTTCACTTAGGATAATGATTTCCAATACCATACAAGTTGATGCAAAAGACATAATTTCATTCCTTTTTATGGCTGAGTAGTACTCCATGGTGTACATATACCACATTTTCTTAATCCACTCATGAATTGATGGGCACTTAGGTTGATTCCACATCTCTGTGATTACAAACTGTGCTGCAATAAACATTCGAGTGCAGGTATCTTTTTGATAAAATGACTTCTTTTCCTTTGGGTAGATACCCAGTAGTGGGATTGCTGGGTTGAATGGTAAGTCCACATTTATTTCTTTGAGGAATCTCCATACTGTTTTCCATAGAGGTTGTACTAATTTGCAGTCCCACCAACAGTGTATAAGCATTCCTTTCTCTCTGCATCCATGCCAGCATCTACTGTTTTTTGACTTTTTAATAATGGCCATTCTGACAGGGGTAAGGTGATAGCTTACTGTGGGTTTAATGTGCATTTCCCTGATGATTAGTGATGTTGAGCATTTCTTCATATTTTGGCCTCACTTTGGAACAGGTTGAAAATTAACCAATGTTTAACAAGTTTCTAACAGAGACCCTGTGTTTTTATAAGTATTTATTTCTTCATCTTCTGAGATGCAGCCAAAGTATAATCCCTCCTTTAAAGTAAAGACAATGAAAATAAAAACAATGACTGACTTTAACCAATTTTGGAGATGTTGGAAGGAGAAACTTTTCCTCTACCAACTTATGTCCAGTAATGGGGGCCTGTAAATTATGCAACCATAAACAGATGAACAGGAGAAAAGAAAGCAAGTATTATTCATATGCATGCAGAGCATTCAGATGAAGAGGATCCCTGAACAGCTAGAAACAGGAGTTTATATACCAAATTAATGGGAGAAAGGTGAGGGGTAGGGAGGAGAAAGTGCTTCTCTGGGAAGAACAAATGAATCCTTCCTAAAAAGGGAAACAAATGGAAGGTATGAGAGTTTGTGATAATGTTTGTTTATACAATTTCTCATCCCTATGTGAGTGGTCAGTCTTCCTCCTGGAGTGAAGCTCCCTTGAGAGGGGACTCATGGCAGCTTCACTGTCAGAAGGCTCTGCCTTTTAGTCAAGCAAGTAAAGCTCCAAAAAGGCTTATTTCTGTACCTGCTGTAGCTCACTTATCTTCAGTAGAAAATCATCATATCAACTGTGGGGTTATAGTGGATCCCCACAGAGAATTTTCTTATCTAAATATAAAGATGGTACTTCAAAAGAAATCCAAGAAATTTGATTTTTAAATTGTATATACATTCATTATATGCACATAAAACTTATTTTTTAGAAAATAATAACTTATGAAAATATAATGATAATTGTACTGTAAGTTTTTACACAAAAAAGCTGCTGACATTTTTTTTTAGAGGGGGAGGTGTTTGTGAGGAGGGTCGTCTAGTTGCATTGTTTTTTTTTTCTTGTGTGTATGGAGACAGAGTCCTTGCTCTGTCGCCCCGGGTAGAGTGCAGTGATGGCATTGCAGCTCTCTGCAACTTCCAACTCCTGGGCTCAAGCGATCCTCCTGCCTCAGCCTCCTGAGTAGCTGGGACTACAGGTGCCACCACGATACCTGGCTGCTTTTTTTTCCTTGAGAGGAGGTCTCGCTCTTGCTCAGGCTGGTCTCGAACCCCTGAGCTCAAGCAATGCACCTGCCTTGGCCTCCCAGAGAACCTAGGATTACAGGCATGAGCCACCTCACCCGGCCTGCTGACTTCTTTGAATATTAAAATCAGTGGCTCATGTGTTTGAAGAGCAAAGAGCACAGGTAGTAATAACTTTTTTCCATGCACTAGAATTTCCTATTGTAGAGTGTAGAGAATTCATTAGGGAACAAAACATTTAATACCTTTTCAACTTGTCATCTCTCATCCCTAGAATATGGGAACAAGGAGCACCCTGATATTCTGGGGTGTGTTTAAGGTACCAACATTTTGTGAGACTGTTGAGTGTTCCATTCCTCTTCCATTGTGGTCCCCCTAATTTTCAGAGCTACACTTTCCACCCCTATACCTTGTGAGTTTGTTCCATAGCTCTGTACCATGACATTTTCCAGTTTTAGGTGCTGGAGCAATCTGATTATTTCGTGTGTGTTTGGTAGAACACCGCAAACTTGCTCTCACAATATGATGTTTTTATTTGGGCAGTTAAGTGTCTTGAAACTCAGTGATTTAGGCAAAGTTTGTGGCTTCATCAAGATATGTCTTCTTTCCTGACTTGCTCTGTATTCTCCAACTCTCAGTGGACTCTTTTTGGTAGATTCAAGTCTACAATTAATAAAGGTTTTATTCTGTTGGTATTCATTCAACGAATATAAGTTGAGCATCTATTACTTGCCAAGTATGTTTCAGGCCTCTGGAAAAACAAAATAGAAATAAAACACCTTATTAGCTCTCATGCATCTCAGTCTAGTAAAGAAGAAAGACATGTAAATAAATTCTTGAAATAGAATATGATATGCATTATAATAAAGGGAATACAATAGGGACTTCCTTAAATGACTACTTCTTAACCAATTCATTATATTAACCAATGCTCACTGTTCCTTTAGTAAAATATACTGGCTGCTACCCATAACAAGTTGAACATTTTCAACCAGTAGACTCTACACACCCACTCACTTCTGCTCTCAGTGGTCATGCTGCATTCTTACTAATAATCAGATGTACAAGAAGAATAAACAAGGGAAACTTCTTCAACTTTTATTTATTATAAAGGTATGGTAATTAAAATAATGTGGTGCTGGCTCAAGGTTAGATATATTGACCAAGAGAATAGAAACATTGGCCAGAAACACACACACACACACACATACATACACAGGTGCACACATTCCCACCAGCAATATCAGTATTCCAATTTCTCCACCTACACATGTTATTGTCTGTCTTTATTCTTTTAGCCATCCTAGTGAGTGTGAAGTGGTATCTCATTGTGGTTTTAATCTGCATGTTCCTAATTACGATATTGAGCATCTTTTCATGTGCACGTTAGCCATCTGTATATCATCCTTGGAAAAATGTCTATTCAGGTCCTTTGCCTATTTTTTATTGGGTTTTCTTTTTACTAATGAGTTGTAAGAATTCTTTATATTCTACATGCAAGTTTTTTATCAGATATGTGATTGGAAAGATTTTCTCCCATCATTTGAGTTGTCTTTTCACTTCCTTGATAGTGTCCTTTGATGCACAAAAGCTCTTAATTTTAGTAAAGTCCAATATATCTATTTTTTCTTTTATTACTCATACTTTTGGTATATAATCTAAAAATCCATCACCAAATCTGAGGCTATAAGATTTACCCCCTTTTTTTCTTCTAAAATTTTTATAATTTTAGCTCTTACATTTGCATATTTGATAAATTTTGAGTTAATTTTTGTGTATGGTATGAAGTCAGGATCCAATTTCATTCTTTTGCATGTTGCTATCCAGTTGTCCCAACACCATTTGTTGAAAAAAACTATTCTTTCCACATTGAAAGATCTTGGCAATCTTGTCAAAAAGTTGACCAAAAAACACATGGGTTTAATTCCAGACCCTCAATTCTATCCAATTGATCTGTACAACTATCCTTATACTAGTAAAATAAGTAACACACACATCTGAGCCAGTATCCTGGCTTTATTATATTAAGTATTGAGATTGCGAAGTGTGAGTCCTCCAACTTTGCTCTTCTTTTTCAAGATTATTTTGACTCTTCCAGATCCCTTGCAATTCCATATGAATTTTAGAATCAACTTGTCAATTTCTATAAGAAAATCAGCTGGGATTCTGATCAAATATGTAGATCAATTTGGGGAGTATTGCTATATTAACAATATTGTCTTCCAATCCATGAACATGGGATGTTTTTCCATTTATTTAGATCTTTTTTAGTTTCTTTCAACACCAGAGTGTAAGTTTTTATTTCTTTTGTTAAATTTGTTCCTAAATACTGTATTCTTTTGATGCTATTGTAAATGGAATTATTTTTTAAATTTTATTTTTGTTCTGTTCATTCATTCCAAGTATGTAGAAGCTGAATTGATTTTTGTGTATTGGTCCTGTATCCTACAACCTTGCTAAATGTGTTTATTAATTCTAATCTACCCTTTTAAGGCTTAAAGTCTAGTTGGGGATCAATGTTGGGGGAGGGGTAGAGCCAAGAGAACTTATTTTCTCATCGTTCATGCTTCACTTTTTGACATATAAAACTGTGCACATACATACATTCATAGAGATCAAAATAACGTAAAAAGTGTCCCAGCACAGTCTCCAGGACAATTCTTCATAGGCTGCCACTCACCAGCCCTTAGTGTCTTGACAGTTAAAACCAGGCCAAGGTCCTACCATGACTATTTTTTCTCCCTGAAGCTGCTTTAGGTCTTTTTTTTTTTTCCCAGAATATTATGGGGGTACAACACTTTGGCTGTATACATTGCCCATGCACTGCCCGTGTCAGAGCCACAATCATGGACATCCCCCAAACTATGCTCCCCGCATCCATTCAGTGAGAGTTGTCCCATCCCCTCCACCCTCCTCCTGCCTGCCCGCCCCCTGATGAATGTTATTGCCCTGTGTGATGTAGGTGTTGATCAGTTAGTACCAATTTGATGGTGAGTACCAGTAGTGCTTGTTTTTCCGTTCCTGTGACACTTTGCTTCAAAGAATGGGCTCTAGCTCCAACCAGGATAATACCAGATGTGTTAATTCACTATTGTTCCTTATTGCTGAGTTGTTTTAGGTCTCTTTACCCTAAAGGGAAAACAAGAGGGAGAAATGTTTGTAAATTCTAAAAGAAGTTTAAGATAATGTTTTAAAGAACTTATCCATTAAAAGTATAAACTTCTGTCTCCCTGCTGCACTCGACTAGTCTTAAAAGAAAAAAAGTATAAACTTCTGTTCATCAAAATACCATTAGGTATCTGACAAAGGTGGCATCTCAAATCACTAAAGAAGGAATTTTATATAAATAAGTAGTGCTAGGACAGCTGGGTAACCATTTGGAAAATATAATGTATCGATCCATACTTTACACCATATAAAAAAATAAATGTCAAATGGATGAGGGATCTATATGTAAAAAATAAAACCATTCAAGTACTAGAAGCAAACGTGGGTAGATTCCTCTTGAGTTTCAGTGTAAGAAATGGCTTTCTAATTCTGACTCAAAATTCAGAGGTAATAAAAGATTGATAAATTTGATTATATAAAAATGCTTAAATTTTCACGATAAAAGTACCATAAAAGGTCAAACGACAACTGACAAAATGGGAGAAAATATTCACAACATATACCACAGACAAGGGATTAATATCACATCCCTTATATTTTAAAAAAAATCCTTAAAAATTGAGGGACCAGTGTTATAGCTCTTTTAGAATTTGTCCAGCAGGTTTTCTGGTCCCCACCAGAGGATGCACACAAGCACAAAAAAAAAAAAAAAAAAAAAAAAATTGAGGGACAAAAGACCAAAAACTCATTAGAAAAATGGGAACAGACATGTACAGACAATCACAAATAAAAGATAGAAAAAATGGCTCTCAAACATATGAAAAAAGTTCAAAGTCACTCATAATTAGACAAATGCAGGTTAAAATCACATGGATATATCATTTCTCACCTGGAAGAATTTAGCCTGGCAAAAATTTAAAAATACAGCTTGACAAGACATTCTGTTGGAGAGGCTGTAAGGGAAAATACACAGTCTCATATGCTGCTGGAGGGAATGAAAACTGTTACAACCCTTCTGGAGGAAAACTTGGTAATACCTAACAAAACTACAGATGTACTTACATTTTGACCCAGCAGTCCCATTTCTAGGAATTTACCCTAGAGATACACCTTTAAAAATATAAAAATATATATGCACAAGGTTACTGTAGGTTTTATTTTAATTGCAAAATATTGGAGAATGGTTGAATTAACTGCGGTATATGCATACAACAGAGCAGTATGCAGCTGTACAAAAGAATAAAGAAGATCACTATAAATGCATATGCACTGATTTCCAGGACATATAGTTAAGTGAAAAAAAAGTCCAAAAGAGTCTACAGTATACTCCCCTTAATGTAAGAAAGAGGCGTATATAAGAAAATCCACATACTCCTTGGACAAAAGAAATACAGGAGGTGTGGGCTGGCAGGGTGGCTCACACTTGTAATCCTAGCACTTTGGGAGGCCCAGGAGGGAGGATCATGTGAGGCCAGGAGTTTGAGACCATCCTGAGCGACATAGTGAGACCCTGTCTCTACAAGAAAATAAAAAATAAAAAGGAAAACAAAAAAAAATTTTAAAAGATTGAACATCAGGATGTGTAAAAAACAAAAAGAAATACAGGAAGTGAAAAGCAGAATCTGAAGAGACTGGTCACAGGGGAGGAATGGGGAGGGGTGGAAATAAGTGGGGAGAATGGGAACATAGATGCAGGGATGAGGTACGGGAGCTAAGAACGTGATGCTGGAACCAGACTGCCTCTATTTGAATCCTGGACTGCAGCCTTACCATAGGCAATGTATCTGGAACAGTGCCTGATGCATAGCATAAGTATTCAATTAATGCTACCTGTTACTATATCGTGTTTTAAGTCTTTCTGATTTTTATACCTTTTGTGTATTTATCTTTTTAAAAAAAATTTTTTTTTTTAAGACACAGGGTCTCTCTCTGTTGCCCAGGCTGGTTTTGAACTCCTGGACTTCTTGGCCTCAAGGGATCCTACCACCTCAGCATTTCCAGTTGCTAGGATTACAAATGTAAGCCACCATGTCCACCTGTATACTTATCTTGAATACAACTATCACATCACTACTTTCATAGATTCAAGTAGTTTGTGTGTGTGAGGTGTGTGTGTGTGTTTTATCAGAGTCCTTGGGATTTCTAGACATAAATCTTTTTTTTATTATTATTTTTTAGTTTTTTAGAGACAAGTCTCACTCTGTCACCTAGGCTGGAGTGCAGCGGACCAATCATAGCTCACTGTAACCTCGAACTCCCGGGCTCAAGTGATTCTCCTGCCTCAAGCTCCCAAGTAGCTGGGACTACAAGCATGAGCCACCACGCCTGGCTAATTTTTAAATTTTTTAATAGAGACAGGGTCTCACTATGTTGCCCAGGCTTTCCAGGCATAAATCTTATAATCAGCTAAAAAGGATTGTTTTATCTTTGGTTTTCCAATATATATGCCGGTGTTTCACTTTTATGTTATGTACTTATCAGAAGATTTAAAATAATAATAAAAATTATAGTGATAGATGGCATCCTATATCATTCCAAATTTTAATAGTTCACTGTTTAAAATAAGAAAAAGAGGGAAATCATATCAAGGAGAAGATGGATACATTCCATTATTTTAAAATTAAGAACTTCTGTGTATCAAAAGTGTCAGGGTGGATTTTTTAAAGGTGTTGCCTGGTTCTTTGGCTCCTGGCTTGGAGGAATCACAAGCTGGTCCAGTGGGACAGAGTGATGACAGACATGTAACACTTCCACACAAGCAGATTTTACTGCAGGCTATTTTTGTACAGGAGTAGAAAGCCAAAAGTCCTTTCCTGAGGGGAAACTGGTCTATCTCCAGGAGTGGAGAAGACCCTGAGGTTTTGTAACGGCAAAACCAGAGTCACGTTGTCGAGAGAAACACCGAGAGGTACACGAGGATGCAGAGAGATCAGGTTTAACACCGGCGGGCTCAGAGGGGACTCCTCCACCAAATTCTGAGCACCCCCCGGTCAGAGGGACTTGTCTTTTATACTTCAAGAGCAAGGAGGTGGTACAGAGCGGCTTATATCAGGAAGTGTACACATAAGGAAATTACTGTAATTTACAAGGTAGCTGCTGCAAGGGGAGCTGTTTACAGGAGCATGAGCTGCAGGCATTAGTCAATTTCAGTTTCTTTCTTTATAACATCAGTTTCACAAACATTCCTGTGGGTGTGGCGACAAGCAGTCTTACAGAAGCAGGTTAAGCAATTAACATACATAGGGCTATAGCTTGTCCGTTTCAGGGTAAAAGGTTTTTAGTGAATTTCTATTTTTCCCTTACAGTTTTACCACACTTCTGCTTCTATGTCTATGCCTCATGATATGCTAAATGGGGGGTGGAATATTCTTTACTTTCTGGGGAAAAGGGTGGAGAACTCTTAGAACTAAGGGCCCTCCCCAATTTTATTCTTATAGGGTACCTTCCAGGGGTTGCCATGGTATTTGTAAACTGTCATGGTGCTAGTGGGTATGATTTTTACCATGTTAATGCATGTTAATGGAGAAAAGGTCACCTTTGGGCATGAGCTCCTAGGTTCTGCACATGCTCCGGGCCAGGAAAAGTCCCTAACTGCCAGTTCCTGTCTTTGCGGGTTAGGTTCTAAATGCTCATGGAGGCCAGTACGCGGTGGCACATGCCGGTAATCCCAGCACCCTGGGCGGTGGAGGGGGGAGGTTTGCTTGAGGCCAGGAGTTTGAGACTAAATGCTCATTGGCTGCCTCTTCTTTGCCCCCTTCCTCTTTTCCTGCAGTTAATGCAGCCCACCTACACCTGCCCCTAACAAAAAGATCCCATTAAAAATGAAAATACGGGCTACAAACTGGGAGAAGATATTTGGCACATAATTGACAAAGGGTTAGAATCTAGAAAATGTAAATAACTTCTACAAATAAGTAAGAAATACCAAACAACCCATGAGAAAAATGGGTGAAAGACATATACAGACATTTCACAAATAAACAACCAATGCAAATATGAAAAGAAGCACAATCTCACTACTTAACAGGGAAAGGCAAATGAAGACCGTAATGAGACATCATTTTATATTTACCATATTGCAAAAAAATTAAGTGTGATAATATCCAGTGATGGCAAAGATGTAGAGCAATAAGCAATTTAACACACTGCTGATGAGAGTCTAAATTGGTGTTTTGACTATGGAAGCCAATTTGGCATTATCTGGAAAAGCCAAAATGGACGTGCCCTATGACTCAGAAATTCTATTTACGGGGCATATTCTCTAGAGAAACTCTTACATGTGGGCACAATGAGGCAAGCAAGAATGTTCAAAGCTACAGTGTTTATAATGACAAAAAACTGGAAATAGCCCATATGTTCTCAAGTAGAATGGGCAAATAAATTCTGATATAATATAATAAAATACTGAAAGCAGTAAAAATAAACTATAGCTATATGAGTTAAAATCTTTACATTTCATGCACATAATGTTGAGTGAAAAAACCAAGCTGCCAAAAATGTATTTATATTTAACAATATGGTTCCATTTATATTAAGTTAAATGTGTAAAAATAAAACTTTATGTTTTAAGGATACATGAATATTTGATTAAACTATGATTAAATTAAATTAAACTTGTTTGGAGAGTGAGGAGAACCAAAATCAGGATGGAGACACTGTCAGGCAGGATGGAGTCAGAGGAGGGCCCACTGCCTATTTCTTTAAACTGGATATTTCTTAAACCAGGTGGTGGGTACATTGGTGTTCATCTGATTGTTATTCTTTATACCACTCACTCTTAAACTTGGCTGCAATTGGGATCACCTAGAGAGCTTTAAAAAATACCGATGCCTAGCTCCCAACTCAGAGATTTTGATTTAGTTGGTATGGGAACTGGCAAATATTATCCTAAATGGAAACCCTAAATTTTTCTTAAAATGTATTACTCCAAAGATAAATGGCCTCATTCCTGATGTTTTTCTAAAACTTTTTACTTTTAAATAATTTTAGACTTACCATAAAGTTGCCAAAATAGTACAGAGTTCCTGTATATCTTTTACACAGCTTCCTCTAGTGTTAATATTTTACATAATCATAGTACAATGATCAAAACCAGGAAATTAACATTGATACAATACTATGAACTATATTCTATAGCCTTTATTCAAATATCACCAGTTTTCCTACTAAAGCCTTTCTTTGGTCCAAGATCCAATCCAGAATCCTACATTTCATTTAGCTGTCATGTCTTCTTAGTGCCCCTCTTGGTGCATTATATTAATATAAGGGAATACGTTACATCCACATGCCTCATTACTGGTGATGTTAATTCTGATCACTTGGTTAAGGTGGTGTCTATGAATTAATTGTCTTATCAAGTGTCCCTTATTTCATTCCAAAGGAAAAACTCATAAATTTTGAAGAATCTTTGGCTATCACTCTAATGTACCAATAAAGAAGTACTGGATTAAAATACATGGACATACAGACACGTGTACATGTGCACACATCCACATGTTAAAGACGAGATACTTAAACCCCATTGTGTTAGTCAGTTACTACCACAATAATGCTCATGTGTCTTTACATGGGCTGGAGCAACTTGGCTTTAGGCTGTATGTTGTCTGGGCTTGGCGGTAGGCTTTTCTCCTCGGGTTCAAGTCTGATCTGCAGGTTTCCTCAGTCCTTTGGACCAGCAGCTATCTGGGGCATGTTCTTCTTGTAAAACATCACAGGAACATATAGGAAAGTGTTGTGTCTTGTCACACTGTCCCTTTAACACATATTTCATTAGCCAAAGTAACTTACAGGAAGTATAGTCCTTCTCTAGCAGGAAGAACTGCACAGTCACATGGCAAAGTGTGTGAAGGTAAAATCCGCATACAGGGAGCGTATGAAAAGCTAAGAGTGATCACGCCATCTACCTGATTGACCCTGTGTTTTTTAAAAAAACGGACATGATGTTCGAGACACAGGATTAGCCCCTAAAGTAATTAGACAAAAACGTGTGTGCTCTATGGTGAGGATGGGTCCAAGGGCTATGGCTGGGTGGAAAGACTGCCAAAAGAACCCTCAGATAGTCAGATAACGTTTACATAATTCGGCCATCCCCTCCCTTCTCTCCATTAATTTTAACTTTTTCTCACATATGCCTAAAACAATTTCAAAAAGTTATGTACTTCCTCACCTACTTCCAACTTCTCTTTAAGAACATAATTTGGGGCATAGTGTAAATCTTGACCCTTAAAAATAAAAGTGTTTATCACTTTTAAAACTGTATCCACTGGAACCTAAATAGCATAGGGTTTTGGTATCTATATCATCAGCCATCAAAAGAGAGAGAAAAAATACTCTTTTTCAGTAGACAGATGTTTTACATATTTTCTCTTTTCTTCTTAAACACGTATTTCCATTTCTTTCTCCCCACAAAATTTTATTCCCATGTATGTTTAAAAGTCTTTTATTAATCATCCTATATTTCCCTGAGCAAATATATGTATATAAACTGAAATTATTTTAAACTGTTTCTATTTCCTGTGATCTTAATGTCGTAAGTGTTAAATGTTTCTTCTGGCTGAAATTATCACTACCATTATTAGTAGTAAACAATCAATCACAAAAAGTAAATATATTATACTGTTTAAGAAATAATTATTAAACATTATAAGAAAAATACTCTCCTAGAATTGAAACTCTTGTTCTAGGCCCAGGGGTACCTGGGAAGCTGACCCTGAATTTAGCTTCTTGCAACATTAATTCTCAGCATATACGAAGTTCAGGTAAATGTAGAATGTTATTTGGACCGTGTTTTTTCTGCATGAGGTGTATCTAGTTGTCCAGATTATTTATTGTATAACCTTTCATTGATGTGATATAACTGCCTCAAAAAATGTTATTAAGTTATACACACCTTGAGGAACAATATGACTAACAGTATATAGATAGTGGAATAGCTTCCCAGCACCAAGGTGGTCCATCTTGCTTTATCCTCATCCCTTGTCACCGAGCGTGATCCACGAAATGAGAGGTCTCGGAAGCTGTGCCTGGGATATTGCAAGACCTTCTGCTCAAAGTGGTGCTTGCTTACACACTGAATCACCTGTCCTGGATCCTTTGAATAAGATAAGTAAACTGGTATGGGAACCACATTATGTTTTGTTAGTCTCTCCATCAATCCAGATTTGTATCAAAAGCAGCAATTAATGTGAAGATCTCTGACGCCATAGAGGCAAAACCTTTATATCATAAGAAAATGGACAGGGAATAAAGAATTTTTTTGCTTGAAATGTTGCTGAATCATCCTGTTGTTTGATATGGTTAACATTTCATGGCCTCATCCAAGAATTGATCTTATCAGTGGAATTTTAAACACATTGATCTGATTCACTAAAGAACTGATTAAGTGGGTTGAAAAAGAGAAGCAAGCTGAGGAGGGAAAAGCAAAAAATACTATCCTTTGGTTGTTGCTTATGGCATTGTTGGAAATGAAAACCATTGATAAAGAGAAGGGAAGCAGAGACAAGAGCTCCAAGGCCAGCATTTGAAACAAAGTCTGATCCTCATTGCTGCTCTGGTACCTTGCTGGGACATGGAAGGATGACCCACCCCACTGAGCTCCCTCATTAATCAGACTAGCCAGGGTCCCCATGCGGACGTGCAAGTCATTACACATGACCAACATTACAGGATAAAGAAATTGGGTCATTTTGTTGAAAAATACTAGCAACTGCATGAAAAATCCTTGCAGTCTTAGATCCTTAGATAAAATAATCAGGATGCCAAAATTTCACTGTGGTTTCTGCAGAATGGAGCAGTTTGCATGGAATGAGCATCTATATTATGGGAAACAAATTGTATCTAGTGAGTCTGTCATTCCTGAACCTAAGACTCACCAATAAGTTAGTGGTTGCTCCAACATGGAAGTAAAATGTTATTGGAAATACATACCTTAGTGAAATGCCTATGACTTCTTAATAGAATGCATAGGGTTCAGCATCAAATCTATGTGAACCTTTGGCAGTGCTGAACTTTACTAGAGCCCTGTACTCCTGGAAAACAGCAATAGTTTTTTTAAAAAATCCCTCCACCCTTTAGTGTTCCTGGAAACGGCTTACTGCAAAAACCCACCCTTCTCCATATGACTTAGATAAGACTAATAAATGACCCCCTTGTTCACTTACAGCAAGGCCAACATGAGCCCTCCAAATTTCTATTCTTTGTCTCATAAATGATTAGCTGAACTGTTTGCACTGACCAGTCTGGACAAAATGCCTGCTAACCTGACTTGACCACACTTTGTAAGTTAGGTTTCTCTTTCTCCCTCAGGCCCCTGAACTTTGGTCTACCCTTGAGTTTAAACAAGCATTGGAATGTGAAACAACCTCCTTAATGACCCTTCCAGAATTTGGCTGACGGCAAAGAAAAATTGTCCAACATGCCACCTGCTCTGTGTGCTACCTGCCGATCCTATTCCTCCATAACCTGTTCCTTCTACCCTTGTTTACTCCAGTGGAGTGTTCTCTGTTTTGCAATGTCTTCCTCCCCCCAACCCCCCATTAAAAGAGTCATTTTGAAAAAAAGTCTCTCCTTACCTAAGTGCAGATTTGTTTTTAATTGACTCCTTGTAGCATAAATAGGTAGACAGGAATGGAAGGGTGTTTATTATAGTGATTTCATTTAATTCTTTGAATTCTTTCTGAAATATATGCCCCAAGTTACGTAGTTATCGATCAATAAAGTTGATTTTTAATGCAATTTCAGCTGTCAATTTCTTTAGGCCCTCCTTCAACTTTGTTGAAAGTAAAGAATTGGGAAACATCTGACTTGCAAAAGATGTGTTACTCTATCATCAGAGTCATCTGCTTTCTCAATAGTCAACACTGAGGTTTAGAAATGTATCCTTCCTGGAGCCCTGGAGGTTTCCTCTTCCCCCGTGCAATGCACCACAGTGGATGCATTTTAGTGGCAGGAGAGTGGTTATGAAAGGGGGACTGGAAAAGTAGGACCCGTGCAACATGTAAAGGCTAGCATGATGCCTTGACTACAGGCATGTTCTCAGGCAGATTTATTTAAGAAAAAGTATATACAGAAGTTGAGGATCTAGAAACTCATTTTCTCAAAACTAACTGCCAATGGCTTCCTTTCTCTGTCTTCATCAAAGCAGCCATTTTGCTGTTGCCACCTGCTAATGTGGAAAGAGCCTCCTGCTTCAGGTTTACCAACAGCAGGAATCAGGAAAAGGTGGCCAGACTTCAGGCTCAGATCTCAAATGGAGACAAGTACCTTACCTTGCAGAAAGAAAGTGATGTATAGAATAGCAACAGCTGATGACAAAAAGCCTCGAAGTTTTCTTTTTAAAAACAGCTGTGAGTAGTATTACCGGAGCGGAATAGATAAACCTAATTAGAGGTAGAGGGGTAATCCCAGGAGCCAGGCTTTCTTCTCTAACACCTTTATAATTGCTCATCACGCAAAGACCAAAACGGTCTCGGAAATGCTCCCTGGAATATTAAGGCAGCTGGGTGCCGATAGTGTTACAAGTCCTAGGAAGTTAGCCAAACAGTCCTCCTCACCACAGGTGTTGAATAGCAAAGCATTAAGACTAGAAGATGCTGCTGATGAAGCTAATCATGGTCTTGTGAAAGTAATAAAGACCCCCAAATGAGAACAGTCAAAGGCTATTTATTCAGAGCTTGCTACAGCAAGAGAGTCAGCCACCACCGTTACCTGGGCTTTGGCAGAAACTCAAACGCAGGCAGAGTAGTGGGAGCACTTTACTGGGGGGTGGAGAGAGCTGGGGAGCAGGGAAGGCTTGAGGTGTTCCCTGACTGGAGGCTGCTGGCCTGGGGAAGCTGTGGGTGGGCTAGCTTCAAGTGGGATAGCCTATGTGGCTGGTTAGGGGAGAATATTTGACTTTCTCTACTTGGTCCTAAATTGGAACCAGCAACAACAGTTAGGGAAGCTGCCAGCATTTAATCAAGCCCTGGCCATTTGGGGCTGACTGTTAACAGAGGTTATTGTCTGACTTCCTGGACTGATTGCTAGAGATAGTGTTCTGAATTCCTACAAGTCTGAAATATAGATAGTAGACTGACTTCCTGGGCTGGTTCCTGTACAGAATGGGTTAGTTCCCTAGGCCAGTTGCTGCAGATTGTAGATCAGAGTTCTACTTTTATATATAGCCTGGCCATTGTCCATTTGTATATTCAAGTCTTTCTGCCTAGATACCCTAGGAAATTCTGATGTGACATCAAAGAATGAGAGTAAAATCTTTTCTGGTTCTTGAAGTTCAAATGGGCCTGATTCAACAAATCAGCTCTGTGGTTCCAAAGTTCTGGAGAAGCAGAGAAATCATCAGTTAATATTTATGCAATAGGGATATTTTATATATTAATAACACTGTTCATAATTTTTCTTTCTGTTAATTTTACATTTTGCACTGACTTCCAGCATCTTTGTTTTTGTTTGTTTAAATACAAAGTATAGACGTGGCTTGAGGGATTATTTTGTTGTTATTGTTTTTGTTTTTATTTGGGAAAGGAGCATGTTTTTGGTGAATGAATCTGTGCAAGTGGGGGTGAGTGCGTATTCAGTGAAGAATAAATTGGAAAATATTTCTACTTGTTGTCTTCCATCCCTAATAGTAACAAAACAAATGTTTATACCCCAAAATGCAAAGAATTACTGAGAGGAGTGGCTTATATTACAAATATGAAGACATTCAAGATTTGGTTTTAATTTGCTGTATTAACTTTTGTATCTGAAAATACATCTTTCTTTAAGGTAGCTTGCTATCTGCTTTGTGCTAATATATGAGTAGACTATCTTTAGTCCAGTTGCCTTTGATTTAGTTACCCAGGCAGATATAAGAGAATTTCTTTCCCTCTTTTTCTTCCTACTTTTCTACCAGTACATTTCCCTCTTCCTTTTATTTTCAAATAGCTTGGTCACCTTTTGCTAATGTGCTTCCTGTTCTCCCATCCAGGGAAGGGGTCAGCAAGCTTTTTCTATAAAGGGCCAGCCAGTAAATACTTTAGGCATGGCAGACCATACGACTGCTGTTACAACTACTCAGCTCTGCCCTTGTAGCACGAAAGCAGCCATAGAAAACACATAAATGAATGAGTGTGGCAGTATCCCATTAAAACTTTATGGACATTGAAATTTGATTTTCTTATATAATTTTCATGTGTCATGAAATACCATTCTTCTTCCCCTGGCCCCATCTATTTAAAAATGTAAAAACTATTATTAACTTGTGGGCTACACAAAAATAGGCAATGGGCAATATTTGGTTCACAGGCTATAGCTCACCAATCACTAATCAAGAATAGTGAAAGAAATCTAGAAAGAAATAGGGTAAATTGAGTGCCTATGCCTCTCTCTGTAAGGATTGTTCACTCTTCCTGAGTGACAATTGAGACTACCCACATCAATATAGCTTAACTATTGGGTTGGAGAGCTGAAACGTTTGCCTCAGGAAATTTTTATCTAGAAAATTAAGACTATAAATCAATAAATAACTTCACTGTCTATGTGGGGAGATTTTTGCAAAGCTAATTTTATCTAGGTAAGCAATTTGTTCATTTACACAAATAGTTCTTCTAGTAGGACGATAGATCATTCACCTGGACAAAACACTTACTTGTCAAGTAATAGTTTACTTATTATGACTCCCTTTGAGATCCTAATCTCCCTGTATCCACCAATCTTAATGTCACAGACTTTGCCCAATCCCAAACAATTTCCCTTCCTGAAAGACCCACCTAAGCCACTGAACTCATACTCTGAAGCCCTATAAATCTTTCTCTGATTTTACTTTTCTGAAACATTACTGAAACTCTGTCAAAGTTGTGTTCTTCCTTACTGCAGTAAGTCTAATAAATGAAGCTTTGATTGAATAACAGGTTTTTCTTATAGCCTTCTGGAAGAGTTTGGTGATTTGAGGAACAACAGCTCTATCCTCAATTTCTGGCTTTGTATTTCCTTTTATTTTTTTTTAATTTTAAGATGGATTTAGTAAGCTTGCATGTGCTTGCTAAATAATTATATGTCAACCTGTGTCCAAACCATTCTTACTAACACATGCAGAATTGTCTCTTTTCAGTGAGACTGAAATTATGAAATTTTAAAAAATTGTGGCAATATATATAACATAAAACTTGCCATTTTAAACCATTTTAAGTGTACAATTTAGTGGCATTAATGCATATAATTCACAATGTTGAGCAGCCATCACCACTATCTATTTCCAAAACTTTTTCATCACCCCAAAAGAAACTCTAATCGTTAAGCAATAACTCTCCAACCTCTAGTAACTTCTCATCTACTTTCTGTCTTTATGAATTTGCCCATTGTAGAATTTCATATAAGTGGAATCATATAATATTTTTCTTTTTGTGTCTGGCTTATTGCACTTCACATAATGTTTTCAAGGCCCATCCATCTTGTAGCACTATCAGAACTTCATTCTTTTTTATGACTGAACACTACTCCATTTTATGTACATACTACATTTTGTCTATCTGTTCATCTGTTGATGGGCATTTGGATTGTTTCCACCTTTTGGCTAGTGTGAATAATGCTGCAATGAACATCGGCTTACAAGTATCTGGCCAAGTCTGTGCTTTCAGTTCTTTTAGGCATATTCTTATTAGTGTAATTGCTAGGTTATATGGTAATTCTATGTTGTTAGCTTTTTCAGAAACCACCAATCTGTTTTCCATAGTGGCTATACCATTTTATATTCCCACCAGTAATACATGGCAATTTCCCCACATCTTCCCCAAAGCTTGTTGTTTTGTTTTGTTTTCATAACCATCCTAGTAGGTGTGAAGTGGTAAATGTCCTTTTGAATGCAAAAAAAAAAAGCCTTAAACTCATCCTGTAGCATTAACTGGGGCAATCGGTGAAAATGGCTTTGTTCTAACTTCACACTGGATTGCTAGTTCATCTAGGTACAGAATTTTATGGTGGAAATTAAGTTCCTTCAGAATTTTAAAGACATTGCCAGGATACTTTTAAAATATCCTTTCTGCATTCATTCCCTCACTGCCATCATCTTAGATCTAAGATACGGAAGTGGAAAAGACACAAAGAAACCATCCAGCAATACGAGAATTACCTTTACCTATATCCTGAGCCATTTTGGCATATGTACTTGATAGGATACATTAAAAATTTTTAATTTTTAAATGTACATTCACATGGTTCAAAATGCAAAAATTATAAAAGAATAGTGAATGACAAGTTTCCTTCTTAACTCTGTGAATCAGCTGGTGCCACAATAATGCTATATGAAAAACACACCAAAACCCAGTGGCTTCCAATAACACACATTTGTTTTTCTTATTGGCAGATCTGCAGGTCAGCTGATAATTCTACCTCAAGCTGGGGCTTGGGTGCCTAGGCGCCAGGGTTCAGGTTGCGCTCATGTCTGTTCCTCACGTCTTTTTCTGGGGCCCGGTCTGAAGGAGCAATGCTGTTAGGACACGTTGTTCTTATGGCAAATGGCAGGACTAGGATGGCCATGTTAAACCAAGAGCCAAGTCAAACATATTCAAGGTTCGTGCCCATTCTGTTAGTATTCCATTGGCCAAAGGAAATCACAGAGCCAGGCCTACAAAGGATAATATAATCTCCCCACGGTAGAATGGGGAGTGGAATGAATATTCATTGAACAATAATCCAGACTATTGGACCAACTCATCAATTTCTGTAATGTTATTGGTGTTTTTGTTATACTTACATTGATGTTATCCGTACACAAGAAATTACATATAATTCTCTCTTTACTCCCTTTTTTACATAAATGGTAACAGTCAATACAAATATCTAATATAATAGGTCATCTTTAAAATCAATTGTGAGAGATTTAGAGATTTTCTACTTCACTTAACTCAAGATTATCTCACACACCATCTATCATTGTGCTTCCTGATGAAATATTGTGATTCAACACCTTAAGTGTTGCACACAGTATCTTGATATTGAGAGAATTTAGCAGCACTTGATTTGGGAATTTTCACAATTGAAATTGTTGGAAAGGATGAAGCTTTTTTTTAAGGAAAGTAAAGTGGAATGTCCAAAAGCAGAACTTTGGGGGTAAAAAACAATTCCAGAGAAGTTGAGAAAAAATTTTCCACGCATCCACAGTGCTCCTTCATGTTTATCCCATGTGCTCCAGGACTATCTTTCTAGGAATGCCTTTGCAAGCTAGCAGCCCTGGAAAGATAAAGACAGGGACTCCCCCTGGAGCCAATATATTTGCATTCCTGGATAAATAAAGATCAGAACGGTGGCTCCCTCCAAGAGATTTACAGATGTCTTTCCCCAGAAATATGTGCTCACATTCCAGTGTAATAAAATAATGTCTCTCTCTAGAAGGGAGGGGGAGCAGATTTGCCGGCAGCCCTATATAAGATCAGAGTCTCCTACACTGAGGCTTCATCTCCTGTATTGCACCTCGAAAGCACGTGTAGGTACCATCTGGCCCTCCCTGTGTCGCCCTGTGGGGGTTGGGGTCAGGGCACTGGAGCTCTGATGTCACCTTGGCTGCTGCTTTTATTGTGAGTACTCAGTCTTTGTCTCTGACACAGAGGTCCCCTGTTTTCGCCAGTATGTATATAAAAATGCGTGGCAGGGTATCTTGTTAGCTTGCTTAAAATCTCAGTCTTTTTAAGTTGCCAACTTAATAAGAATGGGTTAAGAAGAGTCAGGAAAAAATGAATATCTGAATGTTATTTGAATAAACTGGGGTGTCTGTCCTTCCTAGAGTGGCAGGATGACTCCCTTGGTTTAAGAATAATGGGATCCAGGGAAGTGAACATGGAAATGTGGGAGGAGAGGGGTAGCCTGCTGTTCCCATAAGGTGACCTAAGAAGTAGAATATATGTCCTCAATTTAAAAAATAAAGCATTCAGGCCCCTGCCCACGTGGTGTTTTTATTCAAAGAATACAAAGGACAAGTACTTCTAAAAGGGAAAAAATGGGCTTTTTGAAACCTCCGGAGAGATTGTGACTAGAGTGCCACACTGGTGCTGGGGAGGGAAACAATGAGATGAAGCCAGCTGGCACCCAAATGCACCAAGGCATGGACACGTCCATCAGCCCGCAACACTGGCCCTACATCCACCTTCTTTTCTTTCTCAAGGTAGGCCTTGGTGTTTATTTCAATGAGAACACGAGCTTGGGAAATGGGGTGTGTCCTTCCAGGTGTTCTTAGGAGAGTCCTGCACATACGCAGCTCTTAGAAAGCGATGGTTGGCATCCAGAGTGCTTGAAGGGCAGGACCTTCGTAAGTTAATTTGAGAAGAACTCATTGGAGGCGGATCCATACTATATCTGAAGGCAAGGAGGCTTGGTAGAGACCAAGGAGCAGTGGGCTTTCCTGGGGGTGACAATAGGAATGGAACTAAAAGGAGACACTGTACAAAGAGGGAGAGGAAGAGAGGATTCATGAATTTTTTTTTTTTAGAGATGGGGTCTTACTCTGTTGCCCACTCATTGCAGCCTCACACTCCTGGGCTCAAGTGATCCTCCCACCTTAGCCTCCTGAGTAGCTGGGACAACAGGCATGCACCACCATGCCTGGCTAAGTTAAAAAAAATTTTTTTGTGGGGAGGATCTCACTATGTTGCCCAAGCTGGTCTTGAGCTCCTGGCCTCAAGGGATCCTCCTGCCTTAGCTTCCCAAGTAGCTGGGATTATAGGCACAAGCCACTGTGCCCTGCTCATAGTTCTTAGGTGGTTGGAATTCAGCTATGTGCTGGGCATATACCAAGTGCTGGGTGCTCCAGGGTTTTCATATGAATTGTAGATAAAGCGGCACAAGTTTCAAACTGGAGATTATTTTTAACCTCTTCCTCATCATCACATCCTAAGATAGAATATTATTAACTAAGAAGAGGTGGAACATCCAGCTGCAATGCAGTAAGAGAAGGTGTTTGTTAGGGTCATAGGAATTACAATTCAGGAGACACAGATTCAGCTAGAACCCAAATCGTGTTCTGAAGAAAGAGAGGGAAGTAGGGGTTTTTTAAAGACATAAAAAAGAAGCTAAGGGTGATTACACAAGTTGTTTTTAAAGAATTATCATTGGTGGAGCCAGGTGGCTAGTACATGAGTCAGTAGTTTTTTGGTTGTTGTCCGTTCAGGAGTTGCAGTTCCAGTGAAATTCAGTTGTTTTCTGAGATGTTGTGGTTGTTGCAGTTTGACCCAGTTCAAAAGTTCAAGGCAAGTTTCTGTTTTTGTTTTTTGTTTTTGTTTTGTAAGTTTGCAGGATGCGCAGGCAGTCCTTTTTAGAATATTTTCCCAACTCCATTTTAGAGCTCTGAACCAGAGTGACATCATTTTGTGTATCACATGCTACAGTATCCAGGAAAAGATGGAATCCATTTCCCTTTTGGTATTCAGAAGACCTCAAGCTACATCATTGCGTATCTTAAATCTCATGTCAAATCTCTAGTGGATGGCTCTAGGTTCGTCAACTCTCTTCATTAAGACTTTTTCACTAAATAGGTAGTTCAATGTCTCCCAGTTCAACCATAAGCTATCAAGAAAATTTCTATATATTAGGGGCTGTTTTTAAGGATTGTACTTACAGGGAGTGGTGAATGGTGCATCGCTTTCTCAGGCGTACTCATAGCTATTTGCTTTGCAGTGGGCTTATTTAAAATGCCTTTTAGAGACTAAGAAGAAACTATGGTTTCAGGAAAAAAAGGCTTTCATATCAGAACCACATTTTTTTCTCACAGAAATATATTGTGTTTTAGTAATTTCCACTTGGGAAAGGGTCAGGTCCTGCTAGTTAGAAAATTTCTCACTAAAAGAAAGTGAAATACTTTACATGGTTTGGGTCATGAAGGGTAATCTTTAACCAGTGATCTGAGGAATGAAATGATAGATGTTAAGTAGGGCCCCAAATTAATTTTTGATATTTTAAAATAAGTTTTAATATTTAAAACTTGATTTAATATTGATGTAATTATACAGAGTGTACTATCTGCTCTGTAAATTTTTGTAAAAACCACTGTAAAATTTTAAAAATATTCTAGGCATTTTTATAACACTTATAAAGAGATAAGACCAACTTCTGAAGCTGTCCAAGCCTCCTGCATGCCAGAGGTAATTTAAGTTTTACTTCTTAAACATCTGGGTGATAAGATAGAAGATGTTTGCTCCAAAACACTGGGTCAGGAAAACACTTCTATCTTCTGCAAGATTATCTCCATTGTTCTTATTGGTAGATAACCACAACTGTGGACAAATAAAAATCCTTATGTTTTTCTCAATATTTTACAAACCTTTTTCTGAATGCAAATGTCTTGTTTAATGTGTATGTTGCTAAAATACATTCAAGCGCACTTCAAACAACTTCCCACATGGAGTATGAATCTGTGTTTATTGGTATTCTTTCAGTTACAAATAACAGAAATCCAAGTCAAACCAGTTTAATTACAAGGGAAATGTATTGGTTTTATTACACTGGAAATTCCAGGAATAGGTCTAGTTTCAGATACCTGTACTTTCTAATCCAAGGACTTGACCAGTATTACAATTTGCAACTGCTCTTGCAAACACCCTTTCTGTTTCTTCCCCTGCCCCCCACTTCTCTTACCTGATTTCCTCTGTAAATTGGTGATGTTTTCCTTCACTGCAGATGGGACCACATCCCCTACCATTTTCATATCATCCCCAAATCAGAACTCTAAAGGTAAGAGGCAGATTTTCAGGCTCACTCTAATAGATATGTCTGGTAAGTATGTATACTATACAAAAATGTATTGACTAGAAATCTTCTGCTTTGTTTATTCATTATCCCTAGAAAAGTAACTATGAGGAGACAGTTCTCAGAGACTAGATTACCTTCACATGGAGTTATGGTAATGCCATTTCTTAAATAAAAGAAGTATGTATTCAACAAATGTTAATTGATCACCTACATTGTTCAAGATACTAGAGATAAATCAGTAAAGAAACCAAGACACCATTACTCCCCTTCAGAGACAAATATTATAGTAAAGGGGGATGGGCATTAAACAATGAAGGATAAAACTAAGTGTTAAGTTACAGTCATAATAATGCTGTGTTAGTTATTAGTGCTGCTCACTCATATGTGAGTCTACTCTTTTTCCAGACACATAGTAGGATTGGATTGGGATTGGATTGGTCCAAGTTAATAGTTCTGGCCAATGAGTTATGAACAATAGAGATGCATGGCCCTTTTTAGCAGATGTGGAAAAGCCAATCCTAAAATTCAAAGGACATTTTAAGAGCCTCTGAATAGCTAAAACAGTATTTGAAAAGAAGAACTAGGTTAAGGAATTCATGTTTCCCAATTTCAAAACTTACTACAAAGCTACAGTAATCATGAAAGTGTGATACTGGCATAAAGACAGACACATAGACCAATGGAATAGATTTGAGAATCTGAAAATAGCCCATACATCCATGACCAATTGATTTTCAGTAAGAGCATCAAGGCCATTCAATATGGAAAAAATAGTCTCCTCAACCAATGGTGCTGGGACAGCTGGATATCCACATGCAAAAAAAGTGAATTTGGATCCCTTCCTCATACCATATATGAAATTAACTTAAAGTGGATCAATGACCTAAATATAAGAGCTAAAACTGACAAACTTAGAAGAAAACATAGGGGTGAATCTTCATGACCTCAAATTTGGCAATGGGTTCTTAGATATGACACAAAAAGCACAAGTAACAAAAGAAAAAAATAGATAAATTAGACCTTATTGAAATTAAAATCTTTTGTGCTTCAAAAGACATTATCAAGAAAATGAAAAGACATCCTAGAGAATGGAAGAAAATATCGGTAAATCATGTATTTGATCAGGGTCTTGTTTCCAGAATAACAAGAGCACTTATGATTCAACCATGAAAAAGACAAACAACCCAATTAAAGCATGGGCAAAAGAATTGAATGGACATTTCTCCAAAGAAGACATACAAATGGCCAGAAAGCACAGGAAGAGATGCTCAACATCATTAGACATTAGGGAAATGCAAATCAAAACCATAAATACCACTTCACACACACTAGGATGCTGAGTTATAATATTTAGAGGTGAAGTGTCATGGTATCTACAACTTACTTTCTAATGATTAGATATAAAAGCATTCACACATACACACAGAGAGAAAGAGAGAGAATTAAAAAGTATACACTAAAAGAAATAATTTCCTTTTAATTGGAAAAATGAGCAATTCCAGGTCTGGGACAGGAAAGTATTCAATAAAAACAAATCCCAACTTAGATAGGCAAAGACTTTTAACTAGAAAGAAAAACTATTGCAAGAGGGAGAGCACTCTGATCTCAGAAATCTGCAAGCATCTCAAACTCAAACAGAAAAAGGTTTTTCTTTTACAGGGTAAAGGAGAGGAAGCAGACATAGCAGCCTGCTCTAAGGGGAAGCCGGATAAGCGAGGAGAAGTGACCAGTGGGGTCTGACAGGAAAAGGGGCTCGCTGTGGGGAGCCAAATCCCAGGAGGAGTCGATAAATGGGGGATGGTCCCTTTTTTGTATGTGCTTGCTTGGGTTTGGGGGCAAGCAGAGTCCAGGGGCCCGTAGGGAAAAGAGAGGGCTGATGAAAGTCTGGTCAAAGACAAAGCACAGGGTAAGAAGTGGGTAATTGTGAACGCTCGGTCAGAAAATACACGGTATGCTTAGAATGTCTTGTTGTGACCCTAAAATTAGATTTTCTACTTTTAAATGATGACTCCATCACTTGCAGTTTGTTAAAATGACCAAAAAAAAAATTGCATACTCATAGACAGATGTTAAGAAAAATATGAAAAAATTAACAGTGATTGAATCTAGGTGAGGGGCATATAGATAGTTCATTGTATTATTTTAATTTTTCTGTGGGTTTGAAAGTTTTTTGTAATGAAAAGTTGAGGGAAAAAACACACAAGAAAGACATATTTGACAGGAAATTTCAAGTGCTTAGGAAGAAATCTAACAAAAGGAATATAAACTCTTTTTGGAGAAAATTATAACACTCATTGAGATACATTAAAGAAAACCTAAATAAGTAGAGAGATATACCTTGTTTTGGAATGAGAAGGATCAATAGCTCCAAAATCTTTTAAGCTTTATCACTTGACAAGCCAATTCCAAAAGTATTATGGAATCCCTCATGCTCTTTCTTTCCGATTTGAGCTTGGCAGAATGGCTCAGCAAAGAAGGTTGTGAAGAAGAGAAAGGGCCATTCTGCCATCCGTGAGGTGGTGGCCAGAGAATACCCCCATCAACATTTGCAAGCACATCCATATAGTGGGCTTCAAGAAATGTGCCCCTCAGGCACCCAAAGAGACCCAGAAATTTGCCATAAGGCAATGGGGACTCCAAATATGTGCATTGACACTAAGACCGACAAAGCTGCCTGGGCCTAAGCGATAAGGAATATCTCACACCATATCCATGTGCAGTTGTCCAGAAACGTAATGAGGGTGAAGATTCACCAAACAAGCTCTGTACTTTGTATATTCATGTACCTGTCACCACTTTCAAAAATCTGCAGTCAATGCGAATAAGAACATACTCTGAGATTGTGAAAGTTACAAAACTGCTTAAATAAATAAATAATAAAAGCATTATGAAAGAGTAAAGGGCCAAGCACAAATACTCTGTTTTTAAAGTTTAGTATTAACTATGGAATTAAAAAAAAGTGGATCAATGACACAGAATAAACAGAGCCCAGAATAAGGTCCCACGTGCATATGGAAACACGACTTAGGATGGAACAACAGCACAGATCCATGGAGAAATCAGTGGCTCCTGAGGAAATGGTGCTGAAACAACAACAAAAAATGAGTTTCAGATAAATTAAAGCTCTAAATGTGAAAAGCAAAATTATACATTTTTTAGAAGACAAAATAGGAAAATATTTTAAGACATTAAAGTAGGAAAACACTTGACAAAGGAAAAGATTGACATATTGAACCATATTAAATTAAGAATATCTATTCTTTGAAAGACACCATAAAGTAAGTGAAAGACAAGCCACAAACAAAAAGAAGATATCTGCAAATCATACAACTGGAAGGATTAGTATCCAGAATATACAAAGACTTTCTACAAATAATAAAGGAAAAATAAATACATAGAAAAATGGGCAAAAGGCATTTCATAGATAGGAACTGTAAACATATGGAAAAATGTTCAGCCTGCTAGAAATGAAGGAATGTAAATTAGAAACACGATTAGATAGCATTTCTTAGCCACTAGATTTGCAAAAAAACTTTTAATCTGATGAAACTAAGTGTTAGTGACAATGTGGAATAATAAAAACTTTCATATAATGGTAGGAATTGGTACAACCACTTTGTAAAATAGTTTGCATTACAGAATAAAGTTGAACATGCACGTAACCTAAAACCCAAGTTAATCTACACCTAGATCATAACCCAAAATTTTGCACTTGAGCATGAGGAAACAATACAAGAATATTCTTAGCAACATTGTTTATAATAACCTCTAACTAAAAACTGTCTGATGTCAATCAACACAATTGTAAACTGGTATAATCATCAATGGAACAAAGCAGCAAAGACGTAAATGAACTACAGATACTCACATTACACAGATGAATCTCAAAACATCGTTTCATGAAAGAAACAAGCTTCAGAATAATATATATGGTATGATTCAATTTAAGAATAGGCAGAATAGAACAATATATTGTTTAGGTTTAGGAATACATACATACTATTAAAAAAAGGTAACACAAAATTCAGAGTAGAGGAATATACAATCTGAGTGAGGCACACGGGAGATATTTAAATAGGGTGACCTTGTGTCATGGTTTGCCTGGGAAAGTCCTGGGTTACTCCTCTACTCATGGCATTCTGTCCATTTAATACACCTTTCACTCTCAAAAGTGTCCTAGGTTAAAGAAAAAAAATTATATGATCATCTTTCCTTAAAAGTACTGACGATGGCTCGGCACGGTGGTTCATGCCTGTAATCCCAGCACTTTGGGAGGCAGAGGCAGGAGGACTGCAGAGGCCAGGAGTTTGAGACCAGCCTGAGCAACATAGTGAGACCCCATCTCTACAAAAATTACAAAAATTAGCCAGGTGTGGTGGCATGTGCCAGTAGTTTCAGCTACCGGGGGAGGCTGAGGCAGGAGGATCGATTGAGCCCAGGAGTTCGAGGCTGCAGTGTACTATGATCATGCCACTGAACTCCAGCCTGGGTGACAGAGTGGAACCCTGTCTCTTAAAATAATAATAATAATAATGATGTTTTTGTAAGATCTGGTTAAAAAAAAAGTACTGGAGATGTCCTATTTTTCAAACAGAGTGGTAGATATATGGGTGCTTATAATTATTAAGCTGTATATATGTGTTATATTCACAATTTTATTTGATGATATATTTCACAATTGAAAACTTAAGACAAAAAACAGTAGGACAGAAATTCTACATCAGAATACAGTAGAATTAATTGCTAGGCAGTGTGGAGGGCATTAAGTTCTGCCAGACAGTCGGGTTTGGACTTTATGAACTTAGAGTTCTACCAACATGCCTGGTTTTATTTTCTCCACCAGGGCTTGACTGCAGGCTACCCAGGTGTAAGAAAAGAGAAGGCAGAACACTGGGTTCATCTAGGGTTGAAGTATTGCCAGTGAGGTGCATTAAGAGGACAGAGGGAGGGAGGAGGAGTATAATACACTTGGAAGGAACCGTGGTGGTGATTGATCATAAAGTCTAATCCGGGAGGAGTCAGCACAGTTAGAAAAGGGCTGATGAATAGAGAAAAGATATGGAATATCAGGATCAGTAGAGTCTAGATCCCAAGGAGTTGAAAAATGATCGAGAATATTTATGTACCGAATATTTACCTTTGGGTGCTTACTATGGGCAAGCACTGTGGTAGACACTGGGGAACCGATGTGGAGTCAAAACAGACATAGTTTGTCCCTTATGGATTTTACATTCTAGTAGGGGAGCCAGACTGTAATCAAATAATCACACCAAGAATTGCCTGTAAAAAGGAATAAGACGGAAGGGACCAAGAGTATGAAATTTAAGGAATGCTTTAATAGAGCATCTAACCTAATCAGAGAAGTCAAGGAAGGCTTCTGTGAGGAAGTGACAATTGATTTGCTCCTAAAGGAGGAATAGGAGTTTACTAAGTGAAATGATGGACTGTGTGTATTTGTGCATGAGTTCAGGAGCCATTTGAGACCATTTTAGGCAAAATGCAAGAAAAGAGATTGTTTTTGGGAAGAATATTTGAGATTTTTGAGGTGAGGGCATTTCAAGTGATGACAAGGTCCCAAGCAGCACTGTACAGCAGAAATAGAACACAAACCACATTTCTAACTTTTAATTTTCTAGTAGCCACACTAAAAAAAGGAAAAAGACACAGATGAAATATAAATTAATTTTAATAATATATTTTCAAATTATATATAGCCCAAATAGTCTCATTTCAACATATAATCAATTTTAAAAATGAGTTTATCTCAATGATTGACAACACGGACTCTGGAGTCAAATAAAACCAGTTCAAATCCTTGTTCTACCATTTCCCAGGCTCTAGCAAGTGCCAGCCAACTTAAATACTTTAGCTCTTACAATGATACTATGAGGAATATATTATTATCCACATTTCACAAGTGAAGAAACTGAGGCAAGGAGAAGTTAAACAACTTGCCAAGGGTTATAGAGCTAGTTAAATGTAGAGCCAGGAATGAACCCACTAGCCTGACCCCTGGGCCTGCACCAGTGACTACTATATATGCTATTCCGTGCAGATTCTGGCATGGAATCCCAGTGGAGATGCCCAGGAAGACATTGAGAATATGGATCTGGAACTAGAGATGTAAATTTTGGAATCATCAATCACTTACCAGCTTATATGAGTCTCAACTCAGTGGGGGTGTATATGTGAAAAATTATTTTTCCTTAAATCAGTGCTTTCAATCATGCTCTGTTAAATCTTCTTTTCCTGTACTTTAGCAACATCATGGACAGATTTCATAATTTTCCATTTGGAGTCTTCATTTTCAGTAATGAAAATTTAGTTCAAGCCAGTTGAAAACGGCAATCACATCTTATTCAAAACATCCCTATCTGCGTTGATCTGAATGTTTGTATCCCCCCAAATTCATATGTGGAAATCCTAACCCCCAAGGTGATGGGATTAGGAGACAGGGCTTTTATGAGGTGATTAGGTTATGATGGTGCAGCCTCATGAATAAGATGAGTACCTTGTAAAAGAGGCCCCAGAGAGACCCTCACCCCTTCTGCCATGTGAGGTTATAGTAAGACAGCTGTTCATGAACCAGGAAGTGGGCCCTCACCACACACAGAATCTGCCAGTGCCTTGACCTTCAATTTTCCAGGTTCCAGAACTGTGATGAATAAATTTCTGTTGTTTGTATGCTACTCAGTTTATGGCATTTTGTTACAGCAGCCAGAACAGACTAAGAAGCCATCCTTCATTTGTTTTTTTTTTTTTGATTGAGACAGAGTCCTCGCTCTGTCGCCCTGGGTAGAGTGCAGTGGTGTCATCATAGCTCACTGCAACCTCCAACTCCTGGGCTCGAGCGATCCTCCTGCCTCAGCCTCCCAAGTAGCTGGGACTACAGGGGCACGCCACGATGCCCGGCTGATTTTTTGTTCCTATTTTTGGTAGAGACGAGGTCTTACTCTTGCTCAGGCTGGTTTCGAACTCCTGAGCTCAAGCAATCCACCCGTCTTGGCCTCCCATAGTGCTAGGATTACAGGTGTGAGCCACCGCAACCGGCCACCATCCTTCATTCCTTGCTAGAGTTATGCTTTGAGGAATCCAAAGAGGTGGCAGTCAGGAGGCATGGATATAGTCAGCTTCATTTCCTCTGCCACGCTGATGTGAGATCTGGCTTTCATTTGACTTCTTCTACCCCAACCCACCCCACCCCACCTCCACCCAACCTGTCCTCCAGCCCCTTACGCACGGTGTCTTGGAGCCAGCTAAGGCCCAAGGGAACGTGTATTAAACAGCAAGAATTGTAGGCATGGCAGCAACAGATACTCCAAGGCTGCCCCTCTCTCTTGCACTGCCATCTGTAAGCGAAGGTTCCACTGAGGGTAGAAATGCCTGTCTCTTTTTATCAGGCACCCCCAGTCTCTCAAAGTTTCTATTGGAGCCTTCTCCTTCACTTAGTTTTGTAAAGGAAAGAAGAACCACATGGCCAAGGGCAATTCTGAGTCCCTCTCCCCACCCCCACCCCTCCCCAGCACTCTTCTATAGATTGGAGTTGGTGGTAGAGTGAAAGCTGGTATGAATAAGGCTATTCCACTGTCAATAAACCCAGGGGTAGAATCTAGCCCCAGTGATGGGTGGCTCTCTTTAAGATGTCTCTTTCTTGGTTCTTTGCCTCAGCTTTTGACATTAGTCTCTGATTCTTATTCAACAGGAAAAATCACTTTCAGCATCTTGTTATAGATAGATAGATGGTAACTGAAGCCATGAGAGTTAACAAAACATAAAGAACTACAAAGATAACTGAGACAGAGCTCTATCTTTGTCCTTTATTAGGAGTCAGCTATTAAATGGATTGATAAGATTTTTTAAATGTGATTATGCACTGGCAGTATTGGTCAACAATTAAATAACCATTGTAGAGTCATGTCTTGAAATGTCCTACATTGATTAAATGTATCCAGAGTTGTCATGGAAAACATATGAAGGGCAAGATGTCCTGCGTTGAGTAAATGTGTATGAGGAAGAGAGAAATAATCAGAAGGTTTCTCTTAGACAAAGTTATTCCAGAAAAAAATAAAAGAGATTCTGTAAAACAAACCAAGCAATCTCACGTCTGTCTTCAATTTCTCAGAGAAGAAGAGTATCAAAGGCAGGAGGCAGGGCCAATGTATGGGCGTCTTCCATCGTCCCAAGAAGACTTGACTGAGCCTAGACCCTGGTTTATGATGCCTTTCCACGTTGAATGTAGCTTGAGGGGCAGAAACTGTGAGCCCACTGGAACCTTTCTGAGAAGTGTTTATTTCATCATATCCACTGTTTCCTGCTTTAAAGGATTTTCCCAAAATGGCATAGCACCTCCTCTGCAGTTGTTATCCAAGTGGGGTATGTACCCCTGGGGGAACTTGAAGAACTTCTGTGACGTACATGGGCATGAACAGCCTTAAGGGACCAATTTCTGAGTCTCGGCTTCCATTTGAGCTCTCATAAAATTGACCTGCCTGGGAATGTGTCTATGATCTGCTAGTATTTCAATCATCCTTCTCTTAACATACAAAATAGGACGTATCTCTCACCTATCCCAAAACTTGTATGCTATGTGGGGTGCAGGGCTGAGGGGCTATACAAACTGTCTCTGAAATACAAAATAAAGGGACTATTCAGCCTTATTTCATCCAGATACCCAGATGACCAATTCATGCCTTGATTAATTAGCTATCTATTTATCTATTGCTGCATAGAAAATTGGCCCAAAACATAGTAGCTTTAAACAATAAACACAAGTTTCCTAGGGTCATTATGGTGAGATGGGGCTGCATCACCAGGTTGAGCCATCAAGATAAGTGCAAGGAACCTTTGCTTCAAGAGAGGCTAAAGCAGAATTTTCCAGCTGGATTTTCTATCCCTCTGGTCACATAATCAAGTCGGGTGATCTAACTTGTTAGGCTAATTGAAAACCATCAGTAAAGAAACTGACCCATGAGTTTGCCAGAGAAGATTCAGATTTTAAATAGTACCTGATAAATTTCACTACCCTTATATTGGCCTAGGGTCAAAAACCAAACAGCCATACTTCCTCAAAAGCAAAGATAGAGTTTTTCCAGTCCAGATAAAAATCAACCTATTATCCATATATTCCCAATAAATGTCCTTTACTTTAAGGGCCTTTGGTGCCAAATTCCACAAATTGACAAGTTTCACACAGATTAGGAAAATATCTAGACACATGTGATTCGTGCTTACTTGGAGATCACTCATTCATAACACATACGAAAGGCTCTTAGTGCTTATACAGTTCGTACAGGCCTTATGGGTATTCTAGAAGTGTTTATTGAGAAAGAGAAAAAAGAGGAAAGAAGGAAAAAAATCAATCCTTGTGGGCCCTGTTTCCCTTTCTGCCTCTGCCCTTTCCCTCTACTAAGCATTTTTACTTCCTCATTTACATTGTAGTTCTACTGTCAGCTGTTTAAACTTCCCTTTCCTAAAAGGACCAGTGTGACCTTGATAGTCTGGCCCAAACTTAAGTTTTCAAAATCTATAGTTTCTTTTTCCCCCCTCCTGACCCTGACTATATGCTCATTTCTCTTATTCCTGGACACCTAGGTTCTGGACTCCTATTGGGTTATCTTTCAAGTCATCCCAAGATAAAAGATAGACTTCCTGTTCCAGAAGATAGCATGGGTTTGATATCTTCTCCCAAATTAAAAATATACACCACATTCACACCTAAGTTCTGCTTACTACACTTTCTCCTAAACAAACAGGTTAAAAGTGCTGTGTAACATTTTATATTTATGTGATACTTTTCATGATTGATTCTATTTGCTTCTTTCCAATTTTCTTTGAAATCTGAGTTTTCTCCTCATAAAATTTATTCTCCATTCTTTAGGAAGATTGAATTTTAGTGTGTAAATCCTGTTGACAAATGAGACACTAGAATGATGGAAACTCCTTTTAAGAGGCCATCTGTGAGGTAAGTCAACACAGCAGGTCCGGTTGCTCAGTTCTCACATCTCCAAGGCAGCCTGGAACCACAATTGACCCTTAGCTAACCCTCAGAAATGAGGTTCTCAGGATGTTCTTTATGTCAGTAATTGATGATTTTGTTGTGTACACTGGAGCAATGTACAATGTCATACCAGCTTGTTAATTTGCTTTGCACAAACATTAAGATTGATGATATACCGCTGGTTTCATGGTTGGGATCCTGAGTTTTGGTTGCTATGGCTAGTAGTGTAGCAGGATATGGCTATGTGACCAGTCCCCCATAAAAGCCTTAGACTCTGAAACCTGAGTGGTCTTCCCTGAGCAGAGACATTTCACATATGTCCCTATAGTTTGCTTCTAGAGAGAAAGCATGTCCTGTGTGGCTTCAGATGAGACAGAACTTGAAACATATGTTGGACCTCTCTAGACACCACTTGATGCCTGTCTTTCCCCATTGCTTTTACGCTGTATCCTTTGTAATAGTAAACTTTAGCTGTGAGTTTAACTTGCCATTGAGTCTTGTGAGTCCTTCTGGCAAATCACCAAACTTGGGGTGATCTTGAACCCCCAAAACACCATCTATTCCAACCCACATATATGTTGCCTTTGTAATATCTCTGCTAACAAGTCATCCTGTCACTGTTTAAATATGTCCAGTAATGGTGAACTCATTACTTCTCATTGGCACATGAATTTAGGAATCATTTGATTTTAACATCTATAAGATACAATATTCACAACTAAAAATTGAACAGCAAAGTTGAGTGATAAGCAAGCAACCATTCTCCCAGACAGAATGCTATCCTTTTTCAGAATTTAGAAGAGCCTCAAATCAGTAATTATGATTTTTATCAGGGATTCTATCGGGAAGCAATGGAAGAAAAAAATCCATTTTGAATGGCAACCGTGAAAAGACAAATAATAAGAGTTGGGAAGAATATGGAGAAATAGAAACTCTCATATAACGCTGGTAGGAAAGTAAAATGGTTTGGCAGTTCCTCAAAATGTTAAACAGAGTTATAGATGACCCAGCAATTCCACTTCTAGATATATACCCAAGAGAAATGAAAACATACATTCACACAAAATCATTTAGAGATGTTCATAGCAGCATTCTTCATCACAGCCAAAAAGTAGAAACAACCCAAATATCCATCAACTAATGACTAAATAAAATGTCCTATATTCATATGATGGGATCTTATTCAGCTATAAAAAGGAATGGAACACTGACGCATGCTACGACATGGATAAACTTTGAAAGCATGTTAAGTAAAAGAAGCCGGTCACAAAGTACTACATATTATATGATTCCATTTATATGAAATGTCCAGACTAAGCAAACCCACAGAAACAGAAGGCAAATTGGTAGTTGCCTAGGGCTGTGGGGCTTGGGGGAAAGGGGAGTGACTGCTACTGGGCATGGGATTTTTCTTTGGGGTGATGAAAATATTCTAAAATTGTGGTGATGGTTGCACAATTTGGTGAATATACGGAAAACCACCAAATTGTACACTTTAAATGGGTGAATTCTATGGTATATGAATTATACAGGCACACCTTGTTTTGTTGTGCTTTGCTTTATTGTACTTCACAGATATTGCACTTTTTACAAATTGAAGGTTTGTGGTAACCCTGTGTCAAGCAAGTCTATCAGCACCATTTCCAACAGCGTGTGCTCACGTCATGTCTCTGTGTCCCATTTTGGTAATTCTCACAATATTTTTAACTTTTTCATTATTATTGTATCTATTATGGTGGTATGTAATCCGTGATCTTTGATGTTATTATTGTAATTGTTTTGGGGCACCATGAACCAAACCCATATAAATAGCAAACTCCACCTACCAGCCATTCCCTTGTTTCTCTTCCTCTCTTTGGGCCTCCCTATTCCTTAAGACACAATATTGAAGTTAGGTCCATTAATAATCCTACAATGGCTTCTAAGTGTTCAAGTGAAAGAAAGAGTTGCACATCTTTCACTTTAAATCAAAAGCTAAACATGATTAAGCTTAATGAGAAAGGCATGTCAAAGGCTGAGACAGACTGAAAGCTAGGTCTCTTGCACCAAATGGTTAACCAAGTTGTTATTGCAAAGGAAAAGTTCTTGGAGGAAATGAAAAGTGCTACTCCAGCAAACACATGAATGATAAAAAAGTGAAACAGCCTTATTGCTGATATGGAGAAAGTTTTAGTGGTATTGATCGAAAACCAAACCAGCCATGACATTTCCTTAAGCCAAAGACTAAACCAGAGCAAGGACCTAACTCTCTTCAATGCTATGAAAGTTGAGAGAGGGGAGGAAGCTGCAGAAGAAAAGTTTGAAGCTAGCAGAGATTGGTTCATGAAGAAAGAAACCATCTCCATAACATAAAAGAGCAAGGTGAAATAGGAAGTGCTGATATAGAAGTTTAAGCAAGTGATCCAGAAGATCTAGCTAAGATCATTGATGAAGATGGCTATGCTAAACAATAGATTTTCAATGTAGACAAAACAGCCTTCTATTGGAAGAAGATGCCATCTAGGACTTTCACAGCTACAGAAGAGAAGTCAATGGCTGGCTTCAAAGCTTCAAATTACATGTTGTGACTCTCTTGTTAGGAGCTAATGCAACTGGTGAATTTAAGTTGAAGCCAATGCTCACTTACCATTCTGAAAATCTTAGGGCCCTTAAGAATTATGCTAAATCTACTCTGCCTGTGCTCTATAAATGGAATGACAAAGCCTAATGACAGCCCATCTGTTTACAGCATGGTTTACTGACTATTTTAAGCCCACTGCTGAGACCTCCTGCTCAGAACAAAGGCTTCCTTTCAAAATATTACTGCTCATTGACAATGCTCCTGGTCCCCCAAGAGCTCTGATGGAAATGTGCAAGGAGATGAATGTTGTTTTCATGCCGGCTAACACAACATACATTCTGCAGCCCACGGATCAAGTAGTCATTTAGACTGTTAAGTCTTCTTAAGAAATACATTTCATAAGGCTATAGCTGCCGTGTATAGTGAATCCTCTGCTGGATCTGAACAAAGTCAATTGAAAATCATGTAGAAAGGCTTCACCATTCTAGATGCCATTAAGAACATTTGTGACGCATGGGAGAAGGTCAAAATATTAGCATAAACAGGGGTTTAAAAGAAATTGATTCTAACCCTCCCAGATGACTTGGAGGGGTTCAAAACTTCAGTGGAGGAAGTAAGTACAGATATGGTAGAAATAGCAAGAGAACTAGAATTAGAAGTGGAGCCTGAAGATGGGGCTGAATTACTGCAAGCTCATGATAAAACTTGAATGGATAAGGAGTTGCTTCTTATGGATGAACAAAGAAAGTGGTTTCTTGAGATGGAATCTACTCCTGGTGAAGATGCTATGAACATTGTTGAAATGACAACAAAAGATTTAGAAGAGTATATAAACCTAGTTGATAAAGCAGTGGCAGAGTTTGAGAGGATTTGTTAGAGTAGGAGACTAGGAGACAGGGCTGAGACCCGATTCAGGGGTCTCAGAGTGGGTGCAGGTGTGGGAATAAACAACCCTCAGGCAGAAGCTAACTATGATATGAGGTTAGGAGCTAGATGCAGGGGCTTGCACAGTGCATGCAGGTGTTGAAGCCTAACTAAAGGGTGTTGATAACCATAGATAATAACAGCTTCAACCAGCTCATCAGCTATCTAGGTCACCTTACATGAACTTTGGCTAATTATGATAGCATTTGCATGTGGTTTTGAAGTTTCTCTGCCCTTGGAATTGCCATGACTGTTCCAAAACAACCATATAAAGTATGAAAATGGGACGGAACCCCATTCTAGGAATTACTACTTAAATTCTTAGTAAAAACAAACCCTTTAGCCTTGAATATTCCTCCCCTCAATTAGTGAGACGCCATAAGACCAAAAACCCCTTCCTTTCAGGGCAGCTGCTGTTTTCGAGCCTGCCCGTGCGCGTGCTCTCTCTCTCTCTCTCTCTCTCTCTCTCATGCACATGTACTTTCACCTTTGATCTTCCAATTTAAAAAGCTGCTTGCTTTGGCTTACATGATGCATCTGGAAATTCTTTTCTTCCAAGATCACCAAGAACCTGAAAGAACCTCCACTCAGAGGATGGTAACAGACTGACTCTAATTTTAAAAGAAGTTCTATTGTGGATAAAATACTATCAAACAGCATTGGGTGCTACAGAGAAATCTTTTGTGAAAGGAAGAGTCAATTGATATGGCAAACTTTATCATTGTCTTATTTTAAGAAATTGCACAACCACCCCAACCTTCAGCAACCACCACCCTGATCAGTTAGCAACCATCCACATTGAGACAATACCCTCTACCAGCAAAAAAAATGACAACTTGCTAGATACTCAGATAATCTTTAGCTTTTTTTTTTTACCAATAAAGTATTTTTAAATTAAGGTATGTACATTTTTTTAGACATAATGCTCTTGCACACTTAATACACTACAGTATGGTATAAACATAACTTTTATATGCACTGGAAAACCAAAACGTTTGTGTGACTCACTTTATTGTGATATCCACTTTATTGCAGTGGTCTGGAACCAAACCCAAAATATCTGTGAGGTTTATGTCTATCTCGATAAAGATGTTATTTTTAAAAAGGCAACCACTGGGACCTTCAACTCATTACTTCTAGACTAACAAAAACATGTTATGATTATACTGTACTATGTATCATGGATAGTTTACAAGTATGAATTACTCATAATAAAAAGTTTTAAAATTATATGCTGCTAGAATCCCTTGCTAGTTGTTAATTTTAACTAGATAAGACTCAGACTCTTTGTTAAAATAAAAAATCTAGCAAAATCTCAGACTTCCCTCCCTCTAACCCCCTCCCATTATGTACAAAAGAGAAGAGGAACAAATGATCTTCTGATTTGCAAAGCAACCTCATAAGAATTTATCCTATTTACACATGCAGAAATGTCAATTACAATATTACTAACAGGACAACAAATTATTAAGTAAAGCAACCAATCAGAATTACAAACTGTCAGGAAGGCGTTCACTCAGCACATCTGCTTATTTCCAGGAGTACCTGGAGTCATGGTACCAACCCTCGGCCAAACTCTGGAGCTAAGTAACACAGTAACTAGTTAATGAGGTTGTTTTGTGCTCCTGAGGCATTCAAGCATGATGTGTCAGAGTATCAGTATTGCTTAACATAAATATAAAGATTTATCACTAGCATCTGCCTCCTGGATTGAGGTCTGCACCATGGTGGTCACATAAGAGAAATGTGCCTATGTGACCAGATTTCTGTAAGAACTCTGGGCCCTGACACCTAAGCAGGCTTACCTGGGCAGAGCCATCGCATACATGTTTCTGTAATTTGCAGCTAGACAGAAAACACTTTAGTGTGACCTGCATGGAGGGAGAACCTGGAAGTCTGCACCTAATCTTTCTAGTCTTCGCCTCACTGTGCTATTTTTCTACTGATCCTATGTCATATCCTTTGCTGTAATAAACTTTAGCAATGAGTATAACCTGTAACTAAGTCAAATCTCCAAACTAGTGTATTCTCAGGACCCTTAAAGCACAGGATTTCTCCAAAGATTATTTTCAAGGACAGAGCAATTAAGTTCTAAGTCTTAGTAGTTTTATAAGACTCTTTTCAAAGAGACAGATTTATAATAATATGAAACAGAACATATTGAAAAGTTATGAACATTCACACAACTCTCCATATGGCACAGAAGAAAGATTGATATGTTTGTGAATATCCACCTTTTAACATTTTACAAAATTAGATATTTTGAACAAGTTTTATATCTCAGAAAGATATCTTTCCCTCTGTGCTATAGAGGAGAAGGGTAGATCCGTTCTCTCTTTCCAAGACTTCTTTTGTTAATTACAGATGGTTACATTGATAAGCCAAGCTCTGGATTTTCATTAGTTAGCATTAAAAGCAAAAAATGCAGTCCTGAGGGAAAAATGCAAGTTCCCCACCACATAGCAGAGATGCTGTGCTGTGCCAGCCTGGAGCGCTCAGCAAAATTGTTACAAAGTAGATTAAGCAAGGACCAAGATAAATACTGCGCCCAGGAAAAGTGCCCAGTATGTTCTTGGGTGCCTCAGCATTTTTTTGCCCTGAAACAGTGGACTCAGACCGGCCCTGACTGCTTTAAAGCTGCTTTGGCTGTTCTGTAGTGCCCTAATTTAGCTAATTGTAATACTAGAATGCCCACCTAGTGGAAAATTGTAATATCATTAACAGAACACAAGCTGTATGATGAGGTATGGTACATGCTTGGTTTGTTTCACTGTAAACAAGCAAGCTCTCATTCATCGGGAAGGGATTTAAGGCCACACCACAGGGTGGGCAGATGCAGATTTTACATGCAAGAAAGCTCCTGTGGAAGAAATCCCTGTGCCGCCCAAGAGCAAGCACCCTTGTAAGCAACCTCTCATAAACTCATCTAATTCATCAAGTCATTCTTTGGTCTCTCTGATCCACTCAGTTTGGGGGCAGTTTTTCTATACCGTCCTGGGAGTTTCCCAAAACAGGTCTGTGGAGATCAATTTCACTGGCATAAAGGCAGTAAAAAATGAATAAGGTCTAATAATAACATTGAAACATGGAACATATAGCATTAGTGTTCCACAGTGTACTATCACATATTTATAAATATGAAAATAAAGGAAATATCATTAGAACATCACACTGTACAAGTTTATGGCAATATGCACAAAAATACCCTAAAAGGTGCTTTATTCTTTTTTACTCAATTTTATGTTCATGTATGTTTTTCTGTAAGGTCAGACAGGTTTTACTTTGTTGTGACAAGGGATAATAGACTTTGAAGTTAAAGATAATAAATTTAGGTGTGACCAGGGACTATAAACTTGAGTTGATCTATGTACATTATAGCAAGAGGGTGAAAATTTGAGGTTGTTCATCAGAATGCACAGAAGTATCTCAAGTCCCTCTGAAATATAAATCATTTACTTTTCACAAAAAGGCCTTCTTTCTTGTGTAAACATACACACACACCCCAATAAATTTAATTAAGTGGCAGAAAAAATAAGATCCCTATGCTATTTTGTTTTGCTTTATGTGCAAAAATAAATTTACTCCAAAGACACAATAATCTCTTGTGAGTATACCGGGTAAGTATCTGGAACCTTGTTACACAGAACAGAGCAACAGTTCCCCAACTCTGCCAAAGTAAAACAAAACAAAAACTAGTGAAACGATTGTTTCTAATGTGAGCCAGGACATTGTTTCACAGATCAAGAATGAGGAAGATTGTTTCTCTCCAAGTTCAAGTTCTTGCCTCTCATTGTCTTCAGGAGTTCTTCCTATTAATTACTGAGGTCATGTGTTTTGTTACCAGGTCAACTAGCTTACTCTTGCAGTGCTGATCCTGGGATAAAAGTTTTTCCTTGAAAGTCTATTTCCAATAGCCAGAGGTACATCTCTGACATATGTCTCTAAGTGTGACACAAAACCCCAAAGAGATTTTTTGTTAATGATAAATTTGACTACTGAACAAAAAATTATGATGACATAAGTCACCATTAACAAAGTCAAAAGACATATGGCAAACACCTACGAAATAATACCTAAAAACACTCAAGATCTGTTAAGGTGATTAGAGTGTGATATTACGGAGAAAGGACTAGAATGTGATTGAACTCAATGTATCAGTTGGGTTCTAAAACTAAAATATTGATTTTACACTGTCCAAAGAAATTTTGCAATCAAAACAAAGGTCAGAAAGACAAATAAAAGATATCCAGAGAGCAAGATTTTGACACTGATTACATAACACTATTCAGAGAAATTTACTGTGGTGGACCAAACACTCTGATTGCTCCATAGTTATATACTATTGTAGGATAAGAATGGTTTACTTTATTTTAGTTTGGATAAAGTATTTCTTCAAACTATATACCTCCTGTTACTCTAATTCATTCTCCCTTAAGTAAACTGATTATATTAATGCTTCCCAATTACCTAAACAGAGGACATGAAGAAATATATCATTTTCACTATACATTTTTCTAACAGATATCCTGGTTTATATAGTTTCTTGTGAGTTTGGTTATCATGAATCATTTGGTTATCATGATATTCATGGAGACTGATCAATTCTGCATCCATTAACAATTTTAAATTTTCACATCTGAGAACTGAGGACCAGACTGTAAGCTGATGACTCTGATTAAAAATTTCACATTATGAGCCCTTACCCAAGCAGCCAACTGGTCTCAGATACGTCTGTTTCAGTTAGCCTTTGTTGTATAGCAAATCATCCTCAAAATTAGTAGCCTATAATAGCATCCATTCATTGCTTATAATTCTTTGGATCGAAATTTGGTCTGGAATCAGCTTGGTGGTACCTCTGCCAGTCTTGCCCGGAATTACTCACGTGACTACAGTTATCTCTCTAAGATAGTCTTGTTTACACACTTGGCACTTGGTGCTGTCAACTGGTATACCTCAGTTAATGGCCTTATATTCTAGCAGGCTAGACTGAGCTTCTTTACATGGTAGTCTCAGGCAGAATTCTAAGAGAGCAAAAGCAGAAGCCAGAGGACATTTTCAGTCTGAAATTCAGAAGTCATATAAGATCACTTCTGCATTTTATTGGTCAAAGCAAGTCACAAGACCGTCTCAAGATTAAAGAGGTAGATAAATAGACTCCACCTCTTTTCAGGAAGAGATACACATAATCTGTAGCTGTACTTAATCTTCCACAATTTCTAACACAAATTCACAAATGGTCCCAATAATGTCCTTTATAGAAAAAGAAGATTCTCTGGTCTAGGATCCAATCTAGGATCACACAGTGCATTAAGTTGTCATATCCCTTTACTCTCTTTTAATCTGAAACAATTCCTTAGCTTTTCATTGTCTTTCATGACATTAACATTTTCTAATTTTGTTGTTTGAACTATTTGATATTTTGAACTTTGTAGCGTGTCCCTCAGTTTGGATTTGTCTGGTATTTCCTTGTGATTAGATTCAGACTTTGCATTTTGGGCATAAAAACTATATAAGAGATGTTATGACCTTCTCATTGCATTACATCAGAAGAAAATGATATCAATTTACCCCAGTATTGGTGTTGTTAACATTGATCAATGGGTGCTTTCACTGTAAAGTTGCCATTTTTTGTAATTAATTGGTAATTTGTGTGATGATATGCAGTTCCTTATTAAACTTTCTCTGACTAGCTTTAGTATCAGTAATTACTTCTAAATAAAATTTAAAGATGAAAATTTTTTAAAACTTAGGTTCAAATGTCAGTTTGCTACTTATCATCTGTGTGACTTAGGGCAACTCATTGGATGGCCCTGAGCCTTAGGTTCCTTATCTGTAAATTATAGATAATAATACTTTTCTCATAAAATTGTTGTGGTTAATACATGTAAAGTACTTAGCAAAATAATTACCATTTGTTTATTTAACTGGCTCTTAAGAGACTCCTTTAAGTTTTGGTAGTATATAAGAAGAGATAAACAAAAAGTATATTTGCCCTAAAAGAGATTATACTGTAGTCTAGAGTAGATGTCAGCAAACTTTCTGTAAAGAGCAGACAGTAAATATTTTAGGAGCCATACTGGCAATACATAAATGAATGGATTTTGCTATGTTCCAATAAAACTTTACAGAACAGGTGGTTGGGCTATAGTTTGCTGATCTCTGGCCTAAAGGAAACAGACCAACAAATAAATATAATTACAAATTTGCATAAGTGCTATGAAGGAAAAATATAGGTTTTAGAGGATTATATAACAGTGACTTTACCTGTCTAGAATATCAGAGATAGCAAAGCTGAAGAAATAGCATTTATGCTGAGACCTGAAAAATAGGTAGCTGTTAACTAAATAGATGGTGGCAGGGAGCTTTTCAGTCAGAACAAAGAGCACATGTTAAGGGACTGAGGCAGAAAGTTGCATAGCAGTTTTAAAGAACTCAAATAAAGCCAATGTTACTAGAGGACAAAAAAGTAAGACTGAGAGTCTTTTGACAAGTGTTTATTAATTCCTTATTGTGTGCTAGGCATTGTTCTAGCTGAAAGGAACACACTAGTAAAAAAACTAATAAGGTCTCTGCCCTGATGGGGCTGGCATTTGGGATAGAGGTGGGTGTTAGAGATGGATAATAAAGAAACACATGAATAAGTAGTTATACATTTAATATGTAATTGTATAAATGTATATGTATGTATACACAATTGTGATTACAGATTGTGGTAAGTGCCAAGAAGAAAATAAATAATTACATCTATGATATAAAGCAGCATGAGAGCACTTTATTTTTAATTTTTATTTATTTATTTATTTATTTATTTTTGAGACAAGGTCTCCCTCTGTCACCTGGGCAAGAGTGCAGTGGCGTCATCATAGCTCATTCCAGCCTCCAACTCCTGGACTCAAGCAATCTTCCTGCCTTGGCCTCCTGAGTAGCTGGGACTACAGGCATGCACCACCACACCTGACTAATTTTTTCTATTTTTTGTAGAGATGGGGTCTCACTATTGCCCAGGCTGGTCTCAAACTCCTGGGCTCAAGCAATCCTCCTGCTTCAGCCTCCCAAAGTGTGAGGATTACAGGTGTGAGCCACTGTGCCCGGCCTGAAGGCACTTTAGATGGCATGGGTGGAGAAAGCTTTTTGAGGAAGTGATATGTGACCAAGACTTGAACACTGAAAAAAGGCCACACTATGAAAGTAGGAAGAAGAATGTTAAAAACTTTGAAAAACAAAAGCAGATGCCCTGAGACAATAAAGAGCCAGTGCTGAGGAAGGAACCTAGAGGGAGCCAAAGGGAAAGTGCTGTGAAACCAAGATGGGAGAGGTAGGCAAAGGCCAGATCATACAGCCTTGGAGTCCTAGGTGAAAACTTTGGAATTTATTTGAAATGCATTGAAATTCTGTTGCATGATTTCACTGAGAGGAGTGACATTACATTTACAATTTGAAATGATTATTCTGGGTGCAGTGTGATGAATGCAACAGGAGAAAACAACCAAGATTGAAAGCAGGAAGAGCCAGGCGAGGTGGCCCCCACCTGTAATCCTAGCACTCTGGGAGGCCGAGGAGGGAGGACTGATTGAGGCCAGGAGTTGGAGACCAGCCTGAGCAAGAGTGAGACCCCCATCTCTACCAAAAAAAGTAAACAAATAAAGCAGAAAGGGAGTTAAAGGGTTTTTGCACTAATCCCAGTGAGAGACTACGAGGTCACTAAAATGAAGGTGGCAAAGGTATAGATGGAGGGAAATGAACAGATTAGAGAGATATTCAAAAGTTAAAATTGATGGGGTTTTGTGATTAATTAGATATGACTATTAAATAAGGAAGACAATCCCGAGGCTCCTGAAAGGAGAATTTGGGTGAACGTTGTTGCCATTCACTGGGATATCCAAGTGGAAATGTTAGATGTACAGTTGACAGGAGCAGCTCAGAGGAAATTTGACACACGGGGCACATAGTTGTCCACAGATGTTAAGTGAAGCCGTGGATGTGGCTAATAACGCCAAGGAAGAGAGCACAAGGTAAGAAGAGAAGCCAACCTAAGTCTCAATCTTGAGAGACTGGTACATGTACAGGCTGGCAGGAGGGGATAAACCGACACAGGAGATGAAGAAGAAAGAGCAGAGATGTGGAGAAACGCAGGAGAGTGTGATGTCACAGAACACTGCTGAGAGACAAGGGAGGCGAGAATTGAAGAACAGCCACTGCACATAAAGACAAGGAGGCCGTGGACAACCTTGGTAAGAGTCCTTGCGGGGGAGAGGACAAAGCCAGATTGCAGTGGCAGAGGAAATAAGTACAAGGGAACAGGGAGTGTGGGTGACTTTGAGAAATGTAGGTATAAAAGGGAGGAGAGAGAGGCCATAGAGTAATATCCCAATAAATAATATTTTTTGTTACTACTATTTTATAGTCATTTTTTGAAAATACTTTGAGGCATTTGTTTTCTTTCCCACATCACCAACCGTGGATGTCATGAGTATGAGTGGCTAAGTCTCACACCTCCTCAGGAAAACATAGTACTCTTGAGTGACAGTGGCATCCTATGGAGAACTTCAGTCTTTGTTCGTGGCATTAAGAGCTCATGGTTTCCCATGGCATCATTTAATAGATTGTTCAGGTACTTACAAATTTTCACTTAGGTGTCAAATTTATTTGCTTAGTCCACCTTAATCTTTAATGCTGATTTTATTTTTTTTAAATATGCAATACGTCCAAATGGTTCAAAATTCAAAAAGGAACAAAAGTTACAGTGAAGGTTTACTTCTCACCCTGTTCCTCAACCCCTGGTTTCTGTCCTAGGGAACAAATGTGGTGAGTTTAGCGACCTCGTTCTTTTTAACAGCTACATAAGTATTGCACTGTATGCATTGCTGTGCTTTATTTAACCAGTATCCTAGTGATGGACGTGCAGCTTGTTAACAGTCTTTTCCTATTAGGAATAACGGAGCAATGGATAATTTTGTATGTGTCATTTTCTACGTCCCTGTCTTAGGTCTGTTTCCCTAGAAGCAGAGACTGGTGGAGATTCTTGGGCAAGTGGTTTATTAGGAGAGCACTCTAAGGAGAAATCTAAGAGAGTGAGGGGAGCAGGACAGGGGAAGAAAGAAGGAAAGCAAGAGTGTGGTTCTGGGTGGAGTCTAGATTCAGCCTGTTCCTACAGGGAGCTCTGGAGCATAAACTGCAAATAGAATCCGTCTGCCCTTAGGCAAGGGACCAGAACATTTGTACTCCCACAGAGAGAGTCACTGGCTACAGAAGTACATAACACCCATGAACTTCAGGTCCAGGTGGCTCTAATCATCTAAGGCCATTCCTCTGGGGTTGCAGGTGCAAACATCACCAGCAGCACCCACAGCTGCTGGGCGGATGGGCACACCAAAATGGTAGCCAGGATCCCCAGGGATCTAGGTGGGGGCACCAACAGGTTCTGCCACAGTGATTATCACTATAGGATAAATTCCCAGAAGTAAAATTGCTGGATGGAGCTAACATTGTTGGTTGCCTCCTCAAACAATATTCCCTCTCCCTGCTACACACACACACATGCGTGCGCGCACACACACACACACACACACATGCATCCTTCTTCCTAGTAGAACCCTGATTTTATTTGAAGTAGCCATGTATCCAATTTAAAAACCCACTTTTCCATCCTCTTTTGCACCTGGGCTGGTCATGTGATGCTGTTCAGAGCAATATAAGATGGAGGTAGTGGTCTCTGGGGTTGGTGGCCCCTTCTAAATAAAGACAAAGCTTTATCTGCCCCCTTCACCCTTTACTTTATATTCCTTTTCCTTCCAGGAATAGAAATATGAGTCTGTAGGTGCAGCAGCCATCCTGTGCCCACAAACCAGAGGCAGGAATATGAATGCAATGAAATTCAACATAAATCTGTATTAAAATATAGTGTGGTAAGTATCTTATCTTTTCCAGATCTCAGTGCATAATTATTATACAAATCTACTTTCATTTATATGGCATTTTACAAATTACAAGTGTGTTTTCACAAACTTTTTTTCACTTCACTTTATTTTTTATAATACCTCCCCCTCCGTGTGATAGGTCTTGGTACTCTTAAAAAACAAACAAACAAACAAAAAACTTCTGCAATACTAAAAGCACATAATTCATTTATGACTAATTTTGACTTAGTTTGCTTTCCTCCTAACAACTAGCTGAGATGAGCTACTCTAAAAGTAGGGGATTTTAAAATTTGGAGAAATGGTGCAAAAGTAATCTTGTAACAGAGAGTATTTGGGGAAGGGGGTCCACACCCCAAAAATAGAAATGATAGGGTAGAGTTTCATAAGAACACCAAAAGTCAAAGAAAAGATGCACTAAATGGGAGGGAAAGAAGGCGGAAAGGATGTCCACTGTTACCAAAGACAAATTTTACCCATTCTGACATTTTGCACTGTGGCTTGTGGGAAAATACATTTTCCCCATGTTTCTCAGTATTCCTGCAAAACCCCAGCCTCTCAAGCCACAGATACTGATCAACTATGAAAATGAGAATGCTTGCTTTTATTTCCCCCAGAAATATTTGCTCTTTACAGCTGCCATTATGGAGCCATTTGCTTCCGTTTAAGAGATAATAAACTTTTCCTATCTTACCTGGAGGAAAGCCTTGCATTCCAGGATAGGGATCTTCCCTCCTCCCCAGAGAGACACCAGAAAGGATTTAGAGAACTATCTCCCCTTGCGTTTACATGTCAAAAGGGGAGAAAACCCTCAAAGAGGCTGGTTTTATCTTCCCAGTAGAGACAGATATTTAGATCCCAAAAGGTAAGAATCCAAGATCTTTCCCCTTCTGTTCCTAAGGAAATTTTGTTTACCTTAGGGAGCAAAGACTTTCCTTTCTCCTTTGAGGTGGGAAGAGGGCAATGGTTGTCCCTCTCCTATATAAACTCCCAGATCCATATTTTGGAGTCCCTCTCCTAAAGTGAGACCCCACCATACACATAGATTTATCCATCTATCTTTCATCGTGTCGCCTGCGAGGTGCTAGGTGTGAGGGACAACGCAGCAATGTTACTCTGGCCGCTGTTATTGCTGTGAGTGAATAAAGCTCTGATCTCTGATCCAGAGACCTGGCGTTTCTGCTGGTATCTATCTATTTATGTATCATCTATTATCTATCTATGACTAGGCAAGTAAGGATAAGATCTCAGACTCATCACAATTTCTGACTTGACATAATCCTCCTTTAAAAAATTGGTAAACTACTCTCTTTCGTAGTAATTCAGGGGCCTGGCACAGTGGCTCACACCTATAACCCCAGCCATTTGGGAAGCTGAGGTGGGAGGATCGCTTGAGCCCAGGTGTTGGAGGCTGCAGTGAGCTATTGCACTGCTGCTCTCCAGCCTGGGTGACAGCGTCAGACCCCATCTCTAAAAATTAAATAAACAAATGAATAAATAGATAGTGATTCAGTCAGTATTGCATTTCTAATATATACAACATCACTCATAATTTCTTGCTCAAAACGGAGGAAACGTAATAATGAGGAAACACTTGGAAAATCCAAGTTGATGAAAATTCTAAAATACCTATTTGTCTGTGCAGGTCAAAAATGTCAATGTCATAGGAAACAAAGTTTGAGGAACTGTTCCCGATTAAAGGAGACTAAATGAAATGTGTGAGGGAAGGAGAATCATTTCAGAAGGCATCACAGGGACAAGTGGCAAAATCTACATGTGGACTGTTTCTTGACAATAATAGTGTATCAGTGTTAAATTTCCTGAATTTGGTGATGACACAGTGGTTTTGTAAGAGAATGTGTTTTTTTTTGAGGACAAACACTAAATTATTTAGGCATGATGGGTCATGATACCTATAACTTAGTTTCAAAAGGAGAGAAAGAGAAATAGACAAAAAAAAGCAAATGCGGCAAAATGTTTACTGGCAGTTAATGACCCGGGTGAAGCTCCAGAGTCCATTACACTATTCTTGCAAGTTTTCTCTAGTTTAATATTTTTTCAAAACAAAAAGTTTCATAAAAGAAGGAAAAGTATTTCCATCAAGAAAAAGTCTAAGATGTGGCAGGCACTGAGCTAACCATAAGCCCTAGAGACAGAGCAGTGGATGTGATATATTCCTACGCCACAAAACCCGACAGTCTAGTGAAGGAGATAAACAAGTAAGTTGATAGCATGAGATAAAATAAAAAAGGAAGTATATTATTTTAGAGTATGATTATGAACATTTTCTTCGTTCGGCTTCTGTGACATCACTGTCTCTTGATTCTCCTACTTCACTGGCTGCTACTTCTCAGTATCCTTCGCTACTTCCTCTACATAGACCCAAAGTCTAAATTCTGGGGTGTATATAACTCACTCTCTGGACCTCTTCCCCTCTCTGTCTACTCTTGCTCCTTGGGAGGACGTAACTAGTTGTATGGCTTTAAAGATCATCTGCAAGGTGATAACTCCCCAATTTACACCTCCAGCCTGGGCCTGTCCTCTGAATTCCTGCTTATTCAACATCTCTACTTGGATATCAGCGAGGCATCTTAAACTCAAATAAAAACAAACTCCTGATTTTCTTCCCAAACCTATTCCTTCTATAGCATTCCCCATCTCAGTGAAGAAAAACTTTTCTTTTACATGCTTAGGGTAAAAATCTTAGCATCATCTTCCGTTTCTGTCTTTCTCTCATGCTCTACATGAATCATTTAACAAATCTTACTGACTTGAAATTCAAAACGTGACATATCCATAACGTGACCACTTCTTACCAATTCACTGCTACCTCTGTGGTTTAAACCATCATCATTTCTTGCCCAGATGATTGCAATAACTTCCTAACTAATCTCTCTACTTCTCTGTGTGTATTCTTGGTACGATATCTGAGTGATCCTATAAAAATGAAAGTCAGATCATGTCACTTGGGCTCAAAACCTCTAATGACTTCCTGTCTCACTCATGAATTTACACCCAGACTGATCCCTGGCCTCCCTGGCCGCTCCCCCCCCCAATTATATTCTTCCCCTTGGCCTCTCAGCTCCAGCCACACTGGCTCCCTTTCTGCTCCCTGCACATAACTGTGCTTCCACCTCAGGCCTTTGTACTTACTCTTCCCTCTGCTTGCAACACTTTTTCATCACATATCCACGTGGCTTGCTCTCCCATTTCCTCAGGTGTCTATTCAGATGTCACCTTGATGGTGATGCTTCCCTGACCACCCTATATAAAATAGTTTTCCATATCCCTGCCCCCGAAATACCTATCCCCTTACTCTCTTATTTTCTCCCATAGCACCTATCGCCATTTGTATAACAGATACATTATCTATTTATTGTAGTGTTTTGTGTTCCCCAGTTAAATGTAAACTCCCTCACAGTAAAAACTTAGTTTTGCTCACTACTGTAGCCCTAGACTTAGACCAATGCCTGTCATATACTAGGTGCTCAAAAAATAATTGTTAAATATATGAATAAACAAATCATAACAGTATGTAGGAAACTCACATAGGATTTGCACAGAATTATAAATAATAACTGTATTGAGTTAAAAAGCCTTGGAGAATAAAGAACAAGGTCATGTAGACGTGGGTATGTAGAGCTTTTTAGTTCTGCCCTGGTTGGCAATAAAGAAGGATGTTGAATACTTGGCTCTCAGACATGAGGTAAAGAAAACGAAAACCAAATTATGTTTCATACTCAAGACTACCAGATCTCAACTGAGCCAAGAACATGTTGGAAGCTGGCCAAGGGGGTGAGTGAAGGGCTCCACAAAACGGGACTCCCCAGGCACATCCAGTTACTGCAGAAGTGATGTGATAATACTGCAATGAGAAATGAAGTGCGGGGCCGAGGCAGGAGGATCCCCTGAGCTCAGGAGTTTGAGACTAGCCTGAGAAAGATCGAGACCCCATTCTACAAAAAATATAAAAATTAGCTGGGTATGGTGGTGCAGGCCTGTAGTCCCAGCTAATTGGGAGGCTGAGGCAGGAGGATTGCTTGAGCCCAGGAGTTGGAGGTTGCAGTGAGCTATGATGACGCCACTGCACTCTACCCAGGGTGATAGAGCAAGAGGCTGTCTCAACAAAAAAAAAAAAAGAGAGAGAGAGAGAGAGAGAGAAATGAAGTAATTAGTCAACAAGGGCTTCCAAACACATGGGTCTGATTAGTGCCACCATGTTGGATGAAGATCTGGGGAGAAGCCTGAGCAGGGTGAGATAATCTGAGTGCAGATTTCAGATGACAGATAAAAAGTGAACCAAGACTTGTGCTCAAGGACTTCCTGGGTGCTGAGCATCTGTGAACTTTTCTCTGACTGGCCTGATGATTGTGGTTTGGGTTTATATATTTGGCGTTGCACTCACCAACATTGATTCATTTTATACATCAAACACAAAAAAAAGTGGGTTTTTTTTCCTAGAAGGAAATAGAACATATTCTGTAAGTCAGGGGTCCCCAACCTATGGCGAGTTGTGTAATTATTTCATTATATATTATAATGTAATAATAACAGAAATAAAGTACACAATAAATGTAATGTGCTTGAATCATCCCAAAACCATCCCCGCCCCCGTCTGTGGAAAAATTGTCTTTTGTGAAAACAGTCCCTGGTGCCCAAAACGTTGGGGACCACTGCTCTAAAGGGTTTGTGTGCTTTGGCAAGGGCATGCGGTGGCTATGGCCCCTCACTGCTTGGTTTGCTTTCCCCTGCCTCTTACCGCATTTAAGAGGAGACAGCCTACCTAGGGAGAGTGTCACAGAGGACAGCAACACCAATCAATAGCAGTACACGGTGCAATCTTGCTCTACTGTGCCAAACACCTGGGTCAGCAATATCAGTAATCATTATTATTTTAAAAGGTATATTTATAGGGTACTTTACAAGTTCAAATGTGCACTATAGACTCTGACTTATTTCTTGTATTTTTTTTATTGGTTTTGTGAGTTTTTAAAAAATTTTTTTACTGATTTGTGGGGTCAATATTTCATTCTTACAACCGCCCCATGAGCTAAGTGTCCAATGCTCCCATTTTACAATAAAGAAATTGAGGCTCAAGGAGGTTAAGGCGACTTGCTCAAAGTTATTCTGTTGTGACCTGAACCTAGAGTGAACATATGTCCTGGTGTGTCCAGGACAGCCCTTGTTTATGCCTGTTGTCCTAGTGTAATTATTAATAGCACAGTTCACTCTCCAAAGTCTCCTCGCTGGACAATGAATGATATGGTCACTCTACCAAAACCTACTTCTTTCATTCACTCAAGTCTAATCTTTTATTTCATTATTGCTTTGTTTCCTTCACTTTCAGCTTTCAGGATGGTTATAAGAGCAAAAAGGGCTGGCTTCAGGCTATGGTACTGCATCTATGAGAAGAGGGCATTTCAAATTGCAAGCAAACAAACATTTCAACCAGTGACTTTTAAAGCTGAAAATTACCAATAGAGTATAGCAGTTAAGAGATCAGGGTCTGAATCACAGCTCTACTACTTCCTAGCTGTGTGGCTTTAGGGAAATGAATGTGGAAAAAAATTAACCAGACCACCATTAGCATAGCCTTTATTCAGAAAGTGTCTGGGCCTGAGAAGGCTCCTGAAGGACCTAAAAAACAGCCTATCCTGGAGAAAGAGGAGGCAAGAATTTTATCGAACTTTAGCTGGGGTGGGGAAGGGGTTGTTAGCCAAAATTCAGCTAGTTTTGGGAAGAGTTGGTAAAAAAAAATTTTGGAAGAAGGAGGAATTTGTTGTTGCAGATTAGCAGCCACTGCAATTTGGACTTAGCGGATTGGATGGGAGGAGCAGTTAGCCTCTAAGACCTTGTGCAGGAAGGGGTGCAAGGAACAACTGCAGGAAGTGCACATGCAGGGGAAAATGTTCCACCTGGAAAATTCTCAGGACTGCAGGGCCTCTTAGGTTAGTTAACTTTTTGAGCTTCATTTTTCTCTTATGTGAAATGAGGGTGATAATCATTTATGAGGTGGTTGTGAGGATTGAATGTACTCAGTACACAAGTGTTCAATAAATGGTAGCTATTATTATTTCTCTGAATGTCTTTCCCCACCCTACGCCCCAAGTGTAGTAGCTAAGGGTATGGGTTTTATTTACACTTTACATAAGTTTGAGAAAATATCAATTATTTACAATAAAGAATGAAAACTCCAAAAGGCACCTGGTGAGGTGGAGGGTCTGCACAGAGATGATGGAGGAAGGGAACCTCCACAGCCATAGTTGGGCTTTACACACTCAACAGACTGGAACAAGGCGTGGCAATTTATAGTAGCTTGAAGGGGTTTTATTTGTTACAAATTACTCAGAGATTTTACTGAATTTACCCTGAGGAAAAAACAAACTTCTTCTTTTGCCTTTTTGAAAATAAGGTAGATTTATTCAGTTGCCAAAAGTATTAATGATCAATCCAACAGTTTTTCTTTAGCTCTAAGACTAAAAGAATAGTGATTAATTCCCATCTACCATTTAGTAGTTTTCATTCCCCAAAATCACAAAATTGTCATTATTTTCTTGCCAGCAACTGTTCAAATCCTGTCTAGAACCAAAGGCTCTGGTAATACTGACAATTTCTATTGTGTCAACATCCTACACATTTTTTCTTGTTCTTTACAACAGCAAAAAGTGCTTTACAGAGATATGTACTGTTATTAATCAAGGCCTAAAGAGGCTGGCCACTTTTCCCTGTGCTACTGACAAGGAAATAAGCCCTTTCTAAAGTCAACAGAACTTCACTGCATATTTCTCAAACTTAAAAACTCACCTAACGAAAGAGATACTTTGTGATTTACTCCATGGAACAAATACCATATAGAAACGTAACAGGTTTATAAAGTTGGATTACTGTTTCTAAACTTAAGGTTTATACCTTTTGGCATCAAACGAAATGGTTCTTCCCCATCCCAAGAATATACAAATATTCAGCTAACTTTTTTCTTTTGTGTTTATTGTTTTATTACAAGTGATTCAACATTTCTTTTTGTTCCTCTATATTTCTGTATTTTAAGTTGGACAAGTACTACTTTTACAGTAAGAAAAAAAGATAATTACTGAAGATAAATAAGAAAAATACATATACATGTAGAATTTGCATAGCATCAAATACATGATAAAGTAGACTATAAGGGCAGAAAGACTTCAGAGAAAAAAAGGATAAAACAAAGGTGTCTGAAGAATGCTTCCTGAAGGCGGTGGAATTGAAATGGGTCTTGAAGAATGGAAGGGAAGTAGGCTAAGAGGAGAGAAAAGAACACAGATCGGGGAGTGGCAATGCAACAGAAGATTGGAAAGTTTATGTTGGGGGGAAATAAGCCAGTTTGTCTCAAGTGTGATATTTATGTAAAAGAGAAAACTTGGGAGATGCAGGGTCTACATTGTAAACAGCTTGGAATTAGGATTTAAGGAATTTTATACTTTATTCTGCAAAACTCAGAGACAAATTTGAGAACCGACTAGACAAGGAGACAAGTTACTACAGAACTGGCACACCCAATCAAAAAATAAGAAGTATTTAAAGTATAAAAATCACAAGGTCAGGAAATAGCTCAGATTGTTATACGTTAGTCAACAATTCTGATTAGATAACTTTTGGGTTGTTTTTGATCGAAAGAAAAACAAAATGTTTCTGTCTTTGAGTGAAAAATAAGTTTATGGTTTATCTTGGAATTCAAGGCTTTTCAAATATTTCTGTTTTTCATGGCTTATCTTAGAGGGCAAAGCTTTTATTAATCGGAATGTCAGCCTTTTCCAGGCAGTGGTACAGGACAGGCTTGATTAGTCACTGTGGTGGGCAGGGTTAGATAAGTTATCAGTTTTCTTTCTGATATTTTACAGATAGAGTATAAAACCTCAAATGTCCATAGGCTTCAGGAGGGCCACCAGGTAGGGTTGTGCACTGCACAACTCTAGATGTTATGTGCACAGTGCCCCCTGGAGTTATAAAATGCAAAATCTACTCTGCCATACTTAGAAGCCAGGCAGGTAACACAATCAGTGAAGCATATGGCCCATTTAAGGGATTCCAACTAATTAAAAAATAATGTTCAGAACACTGAGGAGTTGTAATAAAACAAATCTGCAGACTATGTTTAGCTTTGGAGCTCCAGTTTGAGATCTCTGCTATAGAATATAGAGGCAGTCAACATTTTTGAGCAGGGTAATGATGTAAAGAGGTACGTAAAATATATTACTATAGAGAAAAGAGGCTAAAAAAAATAGACAAGTCAGAAAAGTACTTCAATAATCCAGGGTTGAAGAAACAGGGGCCTAGCCCAGGACTATCGGAATAGGTATAGAAAGGAAGAAATTAGCAGGATTCAGTGATAGGATTCAGTTTTGATTCAGAGTCATATAAATTCACATTTGATTTCTCATAAGGAAAAAAGAGAAAGAGTCCAGAGTGATGCAAGGTTTTGAACTTGGGTCCTTAGAAAAATACCTGAAAGAAAAATATTCACTTTGGAAATGACAAATTCAGACCTTTTTTAAAAAAAGATCTGTTTAGAATATGATAGGAAAAATCATGTTTTGAAAGATTATATAATGCCATCATATTGCTCATAATAAAAAAAGTGGAACAAAGATAAGAAAAAGAAAAAATTGAACAACTATGCAAAAATGTTAACAGCAATTATCCATGAGCAATGTGATTACAAGTTATAATAATTTTCTTCTTTATATTTGTACTGAGTTTCCAAAATTTCCACAAGGAATGTGTTATATTTATAAACAGAAAAACACTGTTAAGGATCCTAGAGACTTGCCTTTTACATAATCCATAAATTCAATCTTCATTATTTTGTTTCTGTGGCAACCATTTGCAGTAGTAAGTGCTAATAGGCTTAGGCTTTTTGATATTGGAAAAATTGGTCCTTTTCTAGGGTGCTCGATGAAAGTCTTTATAATCTCGAGGAGATAAAGATTTAATGTTTTCCAGTCATATAGATTTGTTTTAGGCATTATTTTCTTATTCAAAAACTCATTTCAATTGTGTTAATCATTTTTAGAAAAGACATAGTTTTTTGGGTTTTTTGTTTGTTTGTTTGTTATTTTAGAGTTAGCTATTAGTCCTTCCCAAGTTGTGTTCATTCATGACTTAAAGCCTATCTGAGCTTTTGCCAAGAATAGAAATATTCAAGGCAAGAAGGAATAATAGTAGTATCAACAATAAAAATAGCCTGTTTATAGGACTTTAAAGTTTTAAAAAATGGCTTCATATATATTTGATGCAAGACTCATCTGACCTTTAAGAAAAAGCCAGGATGTAATAATTATGGCAGGTTTTTCCAGCTCTATGTTATGGAGGAGACATTGATACTCACAAAGGTAAAGACTCTTACTCATATCACGGAGTTATCAAATTCTGAAACCAGAATTCAAAGCAAAGTCATTCAAGTACTGTAATTTTTCTAACAGATTATGAATTGAAAATCATGAAAACTGTGCTTTGCCCACTGGGTTAGACCTTTTCACTATTCCAAAAGCTGGGCCTTCTCCTCACAACCTTTGCCCAGCCCCATGACCTGGTCAAGCTCCACGCTCTCACTGTGGCCCAGCCTCCTCCAACACCCAGGGAAACCCAAAATACAACTAAGGAGAACAGAAAGTGGCTAAAAACTCTAACTTCTTTAAAGCATATTTGGTATTTTAAACTTTGCACAATGGTTTGCACATAAATCCTTCCTCAAAAGACTACAAGAGTGAAGGTCTGAGATAAATAATGGAAATGATTGAAAATTTTGCAAGTTTGCTGCTGTAAGTTCACATCTACCAGCAAAATAATCTTTTATATGTGAAAATCTTATACTTATCATAAATGGTTCAATTAAGGGAGCACCACTCTTGGATAACCTGAAGCAGAACTTCAAGAATCAGCTTCAGTTCCACATGGTTTTATCCTCAAAATTAGTTTTCCCTTCGTACTTTTTTTATATTATCCCGTTTGGCAGTTACACCCACTTGCCATAGAAGTTCTCATTGTTCTGTGATCAGGGGTATTCATTTGTCTTAACTGATGCTCTACCGTTCGTCATGCAAACATGATTCTTACTTTGAACACAATTTTTATTTGATACATTCTCACATTGTTCTTCACGCCTGCTTGGGTTTTTTGTATGTTTCTTTTTTTCTGCCAACATTATTAACTTCTTACATATACTCTTTGGGTATTTATGCTTTTATGCTAACACCCATACTTCTTTGTTCTGTAAACCCTTATTGCTGGATAATTTGGATGCACTAGCAAATAGCCCATTTATCACCCCACTAATCACTTTAAAAGCAACATTGCTTTCTATAAGGTTTATACTAATGTCACAATAAATATGTATCAAATGAATGATTAAATGGATATCAGCTAAGAAAAGAGGTATTGTAGCCAACTTCGAGTGGGATGTTACAAAAAGTAGGAGATTTAATTTTTAAAATATTTTTTGATGAGTAATATAAATGCTTTAAGTCTAGTTGTAATTTAGAATTTGAAATATTTTAAGATACCAAGCCTAAGCAATAACGGGTGAATTTGAAGAACAAGATTTCGTAAAAGTGACCACACACAGTAGTTTTGCAGAGAAGCAGTCCATCCTCCTGCTCAAAGCCAGTCTTGGATAATTTATTATATAAAAATAGGTAAATAATACAAGAGACACTTATTTCTTTATAACAAATTACCCAAGACTTAGCAGCTTAAAACAGCAAACATTTATTATCTCACACAGTTTCAGATAGTGGGGAATCTGGCAGTAGCTTAGCTGAGTTGTTCTGGGTCAGGGTCTCTCATGAGGGTTACAGCCAGAATGTCAGCCAGGGCTGCAGTCACCTGAAGGCTTAACTGAGCTGGGGGATCCACTTCCAAGCTCACTTATGTGGTAGTTGGCAAGAAGCCTCAGTTCCTTACCATGTGTGCTTCTCCACAGGGCTGGCTTCCCCCAGAGTAAATGATCAGAGAGAGAAAGAGACTGCCACCAAGACAGAAGCACAGCATCTCATATAACCTCATCTCAGGAAAGACAGAACATCATTTCTGCTGTATTCCATCAGTCCCTCAGACCATCGCACGAAGGTGTAAATACCAGGAGGAAGGATCGTTGGGGGCTGGCTAAAAACTTCCCTTGTATGCTTTATGATCTCCCACCCTCTTGCTCTTACAGCTTCCTCTTCACTAGTTCTTTCCCCACCTTGGTTCTGGATACTCTGAAACTATACACCGAAGCTTCACTCTGTACTATCTTGGCAAAAAAGAAAAAACAAAACCTTTTCTAGACTACAGGTTCAGCTCTGGATAACACTCCATCTGTGAGGCTGAGTCCCTGAAATAGAAGTCGTCACATACCTCTACTCCCTCTTTTCCTGTTTATTCTTTGGTCCATAGCAACTTGATCTGCATCCCAACCTCTCCTTTGGAACTGTGATTCCCCAGGTCACTGGGACATTGTAAAGTCTTCTTGGTTGAAAATTCCGATATTTTTCAGTCCTTACTTAATCTCTGTAGAATTTGTCTTCCTTGACTCTTTTCTCTTGGCCGCAGTGACACCATTCTACCCGGCTTTTAGCCACTGTTGATCTTCTTCCTTTCTCTCTCTACAAATATTGATATTTTTCACAATTCAATCCTCATCTCTTTTTTCTTATTCTAAACACTCTCCCTTTGTAACTTTCTCTGTACCAGTGCCTTTAGCTACCATCTGTATGCTGAAGACTGCCAAATCCAAATTCCTAGATTAGTTCTCTTTCTGGAGTTCTGCACTTTTATAGCCAACTCCTTCCTTAAGAGTGTCAAAGTCCCACAGGTTTCCTAACTGATAGATGTGTTGGCTCCATATGAAGAGATCGATTACTTCTGGGAACTTCTGATTGGGAGTAGAAACCTTTTTTAATAAAAGTATTCTAAAGAGAACCTTATCTCCGAAAAGAGTTGCATCTGTTTGGCATAATCCCTAAGGCAAAGGCATGATAGAATGTGGAAACAGCAAAAGGTTTCCCTCCTTTTTCAGAAGAAGCCACTATATGTCCACCAAGCCACTGTTTATACTTTTAGCTCAACATAAAAAGAGCAAAAGGCTCACCCTAATTATCAGTTTGTGCAGAAAATATAAAAGTAAGAGCTGCCTCCAACCCCATAATCAACTCCAATCTGCCAGCACCTCCTTTGGGTACTTTATGGTGCCTGTCCCAAGGCTTAGAACCTTACCACATCTATTCTCCTACACAGATTGCTTAACTAAGACCAACTCCTCCCTCTAATACTCAGGATTTCAGATCTAAACCTCTCCTAAACCAGTGTTATGAAACCAAGTTCTGAGAGCCATCCATGTCCCAGAGGGTGTCCCTAGCATAGACACTGGGTTTACATCTTGCAGCTGTTGCTACTGCAGGTACTCCTGTTCTCCCACATTCTATGATATAAATGTGCTGTAAGCAAGAGTTCATAATGCAATACAATGTTTGCATATAATGTAATAACAATGCATTATTATAACAATTATGGAATGACATCATAATGCCCAATCACAAGTTACATGCAGCAGCCTCCTGTTCAAGATCAGAAACTTTTGGCACTTCCAAGTTGATACATGCCCTTCCTCAAGAGTGAAACCTGATGTCAGGTGGGTGGATGTTTCCTCTTATTGAAGCTGTGACCCTTATTTTCACCAGTGCAATCACTGCCATTAAGCCTGAGCACTCACAACTTCACCACATGCTTGACTCTCTAGAGCATCCATTCTAAGACTGATGAAATCATCTCTGCGTCTAGTTAAAGAGTCTGCCCAGAAACTGGTCAATAGTGCCACAGTGCTAAGGTTTAAAACTGATCATGGACCACAAGAAGAAACTCACGTTTCATCCGAGGAAAAATATGTAAACATTAAAAATCTTCAGTAGTGTGAGAAAAAGAAATTGCAAGTTAAAATTAATTTTTAAATAGAAAAATTGAAACATATGTACTGAGAAAATGCCATGTCTAACAAACTTAATGCTAGTCCTAGATTATTTAGGAAGCTTTAAAAATACAGAGAAGAAGAAAGGAAGAAAGGGAGGCGTGAAGGAAGGAAGGGAGGGAGAGTAAAAATAAAGAAATATATAAAGGGAGCCTCCTTGTCCAGAAATCAATGAGAAAAGTATGAGGCTTGGTCCTGGATGCCCTGAAACTATCTTTTCAAGTTGGCCAATTTTTCCTCAGCTCATAGTGCTACTTTTTATTTATTATTGGAATTGCATAAATTTATGGCTGGTGTTGTTTTATACTGATGTGTTTGTAGTTTTGTTATTATAATATGTTGAGAATACTTTATAGACTCTTTTATAATTAAGACATAATTTAAATCCTTTACTACATAAATTATTTGTAGCTACATGTAACCTTGATATTCAAATGATCAACTGTAAAGAAGACATACAAAATTTCAAACGGTATCTTTGGTACCAGGACAAACCAGGAGCGTTCAGATCCTGATAGTTGTTTCAACAAAGGACTGCATGTGCTGCCTTCCACGGCATACCAGAAACCCACAGTAAGAAGATAAACTACCAGATGTGACCTTCAAGTCCAACATTGTCAAATTATAAAGCAGAATTTCAGCGGCAGAGCAGATTACAACCTCAATCACTTCAGTAAGTCACTCTTAGTATCACACACACTTACAGGATGTAGGTAATGCTAAGGAGATTTTGATCAATGTTGTAAGATGTTTTTTCAAAAGTTTATTCTTATGAGCCGAGTTTATGACATCATGATGCTGGCATGAACCACAAGATCAAAAAAGCTTTTCAAGATTCTGCAAACTTGATCTCTCTGTCTCCTTGGCATTCTCCTGTAACACTCCAGACAGGCTGTTGAGATTGAGGTGGAGGTGGAATGGGCAGCCTAAAGAAAATTGTAAATGTTTGTAAAATCTGCTGAGGGGATGTGGAGAAGCAGATGGCCCGGAACAATTAAAAAGACTGCCAAACTATGCTGCAGGTTCACCTGAGTTTAGAGGGCATGGATTTGTTGTGGCTATTGCATACCAGACCCTTTAAGTTTGTTTTCACATTTAATCCTCATGACATCCAAATATGTAAATATATTTCTCCTGATTATATAGCATTTAAGTCACTAATACAAGCTGCCACAGCTAGTTAGGGTTTTGTGGTTGCAAACAACAGAAAATCACTTTTATCACAAGATGAAAGGAATTTCATTGGAAGAATATGTGGAAACAAAAGGGACAAAACAAAAGGGAGGCTAATGAACCATATGTAAAGAACAAAACCAAAGCATTTTCACAGGTCTCAGCAGTAGAAATGGATAGACTGATTTTTTAGGACATAGCTGCCTGTATAAATCGCTTAATGTCTTTGGATCACTCCACTCGAGTTCAATCCCAGAGCAAGAGAGAGAGAAACCGTTTGCCTTAGCCAGAGTCACATTCTGCCTCCAAGATTGGAATACAGCATTGGACAGGTACTTCACCAAAGGAGAATCGAGATGTTACCAAAAGAGAGGGGCTGGATGACAGTGAGCAAAAATTAGCAAATGTCCACTGCAGTTAAAATAGCAGAATCTATATGTGCCAGATGTAAAACCTAATGCTGCATGTTCTTTACCAAGGTAGATGGTCATTTGGATAATTACAGCACAAGTGAAGCAGAAGAATAAAAATGTGAGGGAGTTAATGCTGGAAATAGTGATGGACCGGGGGACCTCTGAGCCAGGGAGGAAAGTGAGGCCAGAGGAGACCTTGGAAACCAGGAGAACTGGAGGAACAGGTGGGAAGACATGTGAGGTGAGGACATTTCTGAGATGATGCCAGAAATTCTATGATGTAAACCAAGTGAGAGGCATCCCATGAGGAATTAAGGTATGTCATGAAGGGCCATCAAAGAACAAATAAATTTCCGGTTGTGTTTTAGTTTCTGATACAGTCAAAAGCACACTAATTATTACATTTGGTTTATTGAAAAATTCAGCAGGAGGGAGACAGGGAATTGCCAAAGGCATCTTAAAAAAATAAAAGCTACTCAAGACACACGTAGCTTTTTGTTGAACAAAGGAAAAAGGAAAACCATATTGATTATGGCACTTATAAACTCAGCGAAAAATGTCTGAAGAATATTTTAGGAACTAACATTATTTTTCTACCCACTCCTTTTCCCAAAAGAACTGTTTTAAGACTCCAGGTAATGCCCTCAAACAGGAGCACTGACACAAGCCTAGAGTCAACAGGTCACATCCTAGCTGCCTAAAGATAGTCTGACTAGTCAAAGAAATTGCAAACAGGTGTTTTCATTTGCTTTGTATTAAAAGGAAGGAAATTATGTCACAGAAAATCTGCCATTTATGAAAAGAGCAGAGCATAGTTAAAATGAATCTTCCTAGTTATAGGGAAGAACAATATCTCCATCCTTTATGTTTCCATATGCAGTAACTTCAGCTAGACCAATGGTTTTCAATCCTAGCTGAACATCAGTTCCCTGGGTGGCCTCAAATTGTGGGAAGGGCTGAGAATCACTGAGCCTCTCCCCACCACTCATTCACTCCTCCCCAGGGAAGAAGGGTGACTAATCAGACACATGAACTGGGGACACTAGACTGAGCTCAGCCCTTCCTCCATCCTTTCTAGACCTGTGTCTTACAGGGAGTGGGTCTGCTCTCTGCTCCTGAAACTGCCACTGCTTGGAGGTCTGCGTTGTTCAGCTGTGCCAGTGACCAGGTCTGGGATAAGTTTGGGGAAAGTGTGAGCATGCCCACTTGGCCACATCTTCCAGTCAGCTTTATTAAGGTGATATTTTGATCTTCACTTATCTAACTCCTGTATTTCTCTCGATTGATTCTAAATTCAAGAGGAAGAAAGATACCATTAGCCCACACAAGGAAAGGGTTTTCGCTGGTTTGAACTCTTACCGGAGACCCAGAGGCCCTGGGAATATGACCTTATATTTACCTTCTTGCCACTCTGCAACCCAGAATGTATTGAAGTAAGATAAATGTGCAATGTTAGCAGGTCAGACTGTACCTGGTTTACAGAAGCATTCATTGTGAAACCCCTGATTAATGAGTTGCAGCTGCACTGGGAGGCATGTGACTTGGCACTTACTCCTAGAGACTGTGCAACAAGACTAGGATACACATAGGTAGGAGATGGAAAGGGTGGCTGCCCTGACATAAGGTCTTCTACACTGGGTTCAACCTCCTCTCTTGCAACTGAGCATGCCATGCATGGCGGAAGCTGCACCTAACATGTTGCCAGACAACAGGAGGCTTCTGCTATTTAGCCATGTGCATTGTTTACTATGTATCTTTTAAAGCTAAGTAAACTAGTGTGGGGAACATATTGTGACATGTGTCTTTTTTTCTTTTTAATCAATTTTGAACCTAGGACCAACCGATATTGATTAGTACACGTAGCAAGTAGTCCACTAAATTCCAACACCTGAGACCAGCTTTTCAATAATTGGATTATTAAAGATCTTTGTTAAATCACTTGCTGCAGTAAATTCTATGGGTTAGCTCACCTGTCACTCACTCCAACCCTAATTTCAGTTTTCCTTCCCTTTTTAGAGAAGGAGGAAAGCTAGAAACAACCTTCTCAGATTTCCCTTTAGTTAGGGGCGTCCCCATGAGTCAAGTCAGGCTAAAAAATTGTAAACTGAATTTTGCTGGCACTGCCTCTTCCACTTCTTTTCTCCTGCTTGGAACACAGGAGTGATGCCCAAGTCTCAGCAGTCATTTTCTTGATGGCATTTTTGAGGTACCATATCAGCCTTGGGCTTCCTATTCCCAGACTTCCTAGTACGTGAGACAAAAAGATCCCTTATTTCTTTAAGCAGTCAAGTGCAATCCTAACTGACACATTTATAAATTCAATTTCCATGTGTGGTAGGCAGAATAACGGTCCCTAAAGGTGTCCATGTCCTAATCTGAGGGACCTGTGAATGTATTATCTTACATGGCAAAAGGGACTTTGCAGATGTGATTAAATTAAGGACCTCCAGATAGGGAGATTATCCTTCATCATCCAGGTGGACCCAATATAATTATAAAGGTCCTTGTAACTGAAAGAGAGTGGCAGAAGGGAGGGTGTTGTCACAGAGAGAGATTTGGCAACAGAAGTAGGGTCAGAGAAGTGCTAGTTGCGGGCTTTGAAAAGGTAGGAGGTGACCACAAGCCAAGTATTGCAGGCAACCTCTACCAGCTGGAAAAAGAAAGGAAACAGACTCTTCCCTAGAGCTTCCAGAAGGACTCAGCCCTTCCAATACCTTGATTTTCAGCCTAGTGAGACAGGTGTCAGAATTCTAATCTACTGATAGGATAATAAATTTGTGTTGTTTTAAGCCACTTGATTTATGGTGATTTGTTAACAGCAGCAATAGAAAACTAATAACTATATTAAGGCCTTTTAATATAAAATTATGATAGGTCAAAAGAAATTGCATCCTTTCAGTGCAAGATTTCTCTAGTTTTTTAATCAAAACCAAGCAAAGAAAGATATAAGTATTATTCTAAAAAAAAGAAAAATCTCCACAAACCCAGGAAAAGACTGAAAATTTTATAGCATGGTAACAAATAAACACCATTGCTGGTTTTAAACCTGTTATAATTGATCAGTGACAACTGCTTCAGCAAAAACACCTATGTAACAGAAAATGAGCTTCTGTAACCCATGCTTCTATGATTGATTTTCAACCTACTCCTGCCTCAGTAACCAATACCTTCCCATAAGCTCTATAATTGCTTTGTTTGACAAGACTGTCTGATCAGCATAGATTTCCCATAAATAAGAAGTAAATTCAGTTTCCTGGTTTCAGATTTGGGGTGGTGGTCTCATTCTTTGATATACTGTACATTATCTTAAGCAAAGAAAGCCTTATTCATCTTCATTTAACAAGGGTCCAGGCAAATCTAATATCTAGTGATAAAAGCAGAGTACCAAGTTCTGGTACTATTAAGTGAAGGGAGGTAAGACAATGGTATATGAGAATTTGTTTTAATTATGTGAAGAAATAACTTTGTGTTTATTTGAAATCAAAGTGGTGCTCTATTTTCTTCCGAAGCTCACTGCTGAGAGGAGAATCTCCAGGAAGCATAGAGATTGGAACCTAGAATTTGGAGGACTGGCTGACCAATGTAAGATTGTTGATCACAGGGGATAAACCCCATACAATTTCCTGTTTTTCCTGCAACACATCCCATTCCAGGTGGTGAATTTCAGATGGCATGAGACACTGCTCCTCATTCTGGGGTTTATGCAAACACACTCCACAGATCCTAATCTGGGATAGAGGACCCAGGGGATAGGAGTGGGGGTGGGGATTGAAATTAGGCCTGAGACTGGATCTGAGAGAGGGTTAGAGACTAAGTTTGGAGCAGGGTTTGAGGCAAGGACAGAGGTTGGGAACAGTTAAATATTTGGCATTCTTTGGCTATGAAGGTATTTCAGATTCTATCGCAGAACACAAAAGTTGAGGAACAGCCAGCCGCGTGGAACAAGGACAACAGTGTGCAGGGACTTGCTGTGCAGAGACAGGAGATGCCAGAAGAGCTGGATATATTTTTGCTCTAAATTGTCCTCAAAGGTCTTAGAATATAGGAGCTGCTGATGCATGTGCAGCTCCTCTGGTTTGCCTTTGCTGGTCCAAAAAGGAAGGGAAACTGCTGAGTCATGCTTATCGGCAACTGATGCTCACATTTTCCCTGGAGAATTTAGTTGGTAGTCTGGCCTAAGTTCCTTTGGAAAACATCCTATTTTCTTTTCCTTTTCCTTCCACATCATAAAATCACCGATCTTTCTAACTTGTCTCTTCAAGAGTGCCAGAACATCAGAGTTGAGCAGGGAGAGGTAACCATATACTACAAGGTTGGCTGCATGGTCTCCCATAAAAGGGGCATCAGAAGAGTGGAGGGCAAGAAGCTCTTGCTGGAAATCACGTTGTGCCAAGTTGGAGGAGAAAAAGTCCTTGGCATGAGGCTGCCACCAGGACAATTCTTCAATTGCAAGGCTTGGAGGGTCCGTACCTCTGATTGTTGGGACATAAGTGGACAATTCATCAGCACTATCCGGAGAGGACATCTGCAGAACAGGCTTCAATACGATGGAAATAGATTTAGACTGAGTCAGAGCTAAAGTGCTGTCTGGTGAAGCAGACGGGGTTGGCGGTGCATGATGACGAGCACGGGAATCCATGGGATCCACTGCTGAGGATAAATTTGGTAAGGGGTTGATACCTCGGGAAAGGCTGGGGTCAAATAACATGGTTGTGTTCAGAGAGAAAGTGGAGGGCAGGATCTGCTCCCCGAGTGTGATGTGGTTGGGGAGGGGGAAAGGCAAGCAGCTGGGGAGGGGAATGGTCCACTGGGAATTTGGAATCCAAGGAACAGGCTCTGGTGGCAGAGAGTCACCCAGTGGTGAGGGTGAAAGGAAGTCAGGTAAGGGAGTCATCAGGCCAGGTGAAAGAATGGAGGGTGGAGGTGGAGAAGGCTCAGGCAGAGGGGCTGGCGTTAGGTCTCCTGGAGGCCTTGCTGAGAGTGTGGAGGACAGAGTGAGTGATGACTGTCATGGAAACTGCAGAAGTGAAAAGGGGGACAGAGGGAGCAGCATCTTCCAGGGACTCCCAAGACACCAGTGGCTTGGCTCCAGCAGTTGTTCCATGGCACACCTCACAGAGGGGGTCTGGACACAACAGTCCCATGGCGACCCACTCCCATGACTATGGCAGGGTGCACTCCACCTCCGAAAATGCACCGAACATGCTCTAAAAATGGACCAGGAAAAAAGGGGAAGATTGATAACCTTATCAGAACAGATAGCAGCTTCCTTCCCTCCTCTGCCTCTCTCTGGCAAACCGCAATCAGGAGACAAGGTCAAATGGTCAACAATAATATTAACATTATTACGAATATTAATATAGTTTCATTTATAAAGTACTTTCACATAAATTAACCCAAATGATGCTCAGAACCACCATGGGAAGCATAGACATCAGTGGTTACCTCAAAGAGGAATCTGAGCACTCAGGAAGTCAAAGTACTTATCCAAAGTCAAGAGGCAGAAGTTCTGACTCCAAACCAACCAGTAGCCCTTCCTTGACATCTCACATGGCCACCTATTGGGGAACACCCATTGCCCGGGTCCATGATTCCTTCATGCCCACAGATGGGCAGAGCAGGGACTCTGACAAATGTCTCAGGTCTGATTGCCTTCCCGTGAGTGCCTCCTTTGAGGGCTCTGTTTTCCCAGAGAGAGGGTATCTAGCACAGACATCCTCAGAGATCACGGACGTGGGGCCGCACAGAAGGAACAGGAAGGCTCACCCTTGGAGAGCTCAGGTCAAGTAGAACCCTACTTTCAATGTTCCACCTTTCCTTCTTCTCTTGGCTCTGCCCTGACACTGGGAACAAAAAGAAAAGCATGAGAGGCTGGGACTCGCTTCTCTCACTCCTGTTCTCTAAGAAGTTCAGACATTCATTATCCAAGAATAACGTGATTCTCCATTTTAATTATTAGAAACGTGTTCCTTTTATCAATTTTTAAAAGTGATAAACTATTTTCAATTTTTCCTTCTTTGAAAAATTTGATGTTCTCAGAAGTCCTCTGCTCAAGGAGGACACAGAATCAGAAGCCAACAGTCACATCTGCTCCCTCAGAGAACCCTGTATCCTGGGGACAGAGCTTGGAGGCTCTCGACATTGCTGTCCTGATCAGCCCAACATGAAGGAAGGCTTGGTCGCGTGACACCTGGCATGGGAAAGTGATGACCAAGTGTCAGGAGAGACTGTTCTCCTTCCGAGAACCCGCACTTTCTAAATATGCCAATCCAGAACCATGAAATCACTGTGTTTGGGGTTTTATCCTGGAACCCTTCACCACACCCAGATAGGTAGCCTGTGAGCTTAAGGTAGAAACCTTAGTCCTCCTGAACCCCTAGCCCAGCTGTAACTGGCTCCATAAGCAAGAAAATATTTTCTCAATAATGTTTTTAGTTCCCTCATATTTCAATGAGTTTTCAGTGTTCATATTATGGCTGGGGCTGGCAGCTCCAAGTGACCTTGACAGCGAGTTTTATCTCAGCCCTGGTAGCTTAGCAGCTACAGTCGCAAAATAGGCAGAAAACAGAGACCTCTTGGTAAGTTTTGCTGACCCGAACTTTGTAACTTTCTGTTGCACTGATGCTTTCTCTTTTGAGTTTCTTTCCCAGAAACTGTGGAACTTTCTTGCAGCTATGAGATAACTACAAAGCCTCATACCACCTGTTTGTCCGGAGAAGACAAGATAAGTGATACTCTGTGCCCAAAAACCCACTAAGCCTGCACACAAGGCTGAAATAACAACCAGTATTAACCCCTAGCTCATTATAATACTAAAATCTCCTCCCTGGGAAGGACTTATCCACTAGTTTTTGATCATGGACGTATGTACTAGCATGATATCCCCTGGCGCTTGCGTGCCCTGCACTCCACCCCAAACACGTAAAGATGCTCACTCCCGTCGTGCATTGTTCATTTTACCTCCAGAAATCCCCCCAACCCTGTTGATCAGGGAGGCGGATTTGAGGCAGTTCATACCTCCTCCTCCCAGTGCACACGTCCACTGAAATAAATTCTTTCTTCCTTGACAATCCTCGTTGTCTCGTAATTGGCTTTCTGTGCAGCAAGCAACATTGAACCCCCCTGTGGGTTCATTAACAATTTGGGGGCTCATCCAGGATCTGTTGCTTGTGCCTTGGTGGCCATGGAATGGGGAGAGACTTTAAAGTCTCCCTAGCAGCTGCCCAACTGAGTTTCTGCCGGAGGTTGGTTTTGGTTTCTCCCACCAACTTCACTGTCACCAGCCCCAAACGCATCCCTTATTGCCAGGGAAGAATGGACTTTTGACCTTTGGATTTTTGCATTTGCGTCCGGACAGGTGAGTGCTCTTTAAAGGTACCACACGCAGCAGAGAAACTCCTGTCTCTATTTGGGGAGATTCTCTGGAATTCCCATTTGGGTTGGGAGCCTCAGCATCTGGAAGAGTAGGACCTAAAAACTCCTCTCTCCATCTGGGGAATTTCTCTGGAGTTCCTGTTTGGGCTTGAGGCCTCAACCATTTGGGAGTTTTAGGGGAAATCCCATTTGGGTTGGAAGCCTCAACTATTCATTTGGGAGAACAGGACCTCCAACTGTTTATATTTGGCACTCCTTAGGCTTATTTGTAGGAACTGCAGTCTATTTGGGGGGGGAGGTGACTATGGGAAATAAGAATTCACTTCCTGAATGTAGCCCTTTGGCTTGTATTCTTCAAAACTGAATACAGTTATAAGCCTACAAAAAAGAAAAAAAAATGGTGTATTTGGGTAATACTACCTGGCCCCAGTACTCTCTTGGGTCTGGGGAGACATGGCCCCTTAGTGGATTATAGAGCTACAATCCTATTCTCCATTAGATTTGTGTTGTCATCATGTTGGGAAATGGGATGAAATCCCTTACATACAGTCTTTTATGCTTCTGTATCAAAATAAGCCAGATCAAATTAAATGTAAGATTCTAATACAGAGGACAGAAGCCTTCAAGAAGGTCGGGAAACAATAAGCCAAATCTAAGAACCCCATCTTGCCATCAGAAGGAAACACCTATTTTGAAGAAGACCTTTGGGCAGCCATAACAGCGGCTCCAGCTGTGGCTGCGGGGGCTCAGGCTGAGGCTGTGGCTAAGCACCAGCTGCAGCTTCGGCTGCAGTGGTGGCTCCAGCTGCAGCTCTGATTTCTTTCAGAGATCCCTCTCCTAACTCACCTGCCCCCTCTTATGACTCTGGACCCTTTTCTTCACCCCTGCTGGCCCTTCCAGCCATCTAACCTTTGCTTTCTTCCTTCTTTGAGGATAGTCATGGGGAAGATGGGGACATGGTCTCTCCTTCGTACACCCAGCAGTGTACACAATTTTGTCAGGGTCCCCCTTCCTTCCCAGCAAGGCAATTTCCTTTGAGACAGGTCCCTATAGGAGGAATAAATGAGAATGGACAAGCAGCTGGATTAATGTGGATTTATAACCCATTTACCACTTCTGATTTGTACAATTGGAAACAGAATAACCCTGCCTACAGGGACAATCCAAAGTGAATAACTGATCAGTTTGAATCTATTTTCACCATGCATCACCCTACATGGGCAGATGTCCAGAGCCTGCTTAACATAGTGTTAACCTCTGAGGAGTGTCCCATTGCCCTGGAAAAGGCTAGAGAAGAAGCTGACCCAGTGCATGCAGAAGACCCAAATAACCAGGTGAGAACTGGAGCTAATTTAGCCATCCCAATGCATGACCTCAACTAGGACCCAAACAATGGAGAGATAAAGGTAAGATTTAACATTTTTGAGACTGCATCCCAGCTGGGTTTAGGAAAGAGGTCCCCAAAACTAAGAGCCTGAACAAAGTTCAGGAAATAAGACTGGAAACAGATAAAAATCCATCAGCCTTCCTAGAGAGGATTATGGAAGCGTATCAGAACTATACTGAGATAGATCCAGAAAGTCCTGATAATTCAAGGTTAATTAACATGACCTTTGTTGGCCAGAGCATACCTGATATACAGCAGAAGTTAGAGGGGGTTCTCACTCTGCCCATATGTCATTTGGTTGAAGTGGCTTATAAGGTCTTTATAAACTGTGAACAGACCAAAGAAAAGCAAAAGGAAAAAAGAAAGGTATATGAAATGAAACAACAGGCAAAACTTTTGGCAGCAGTTCTGACAGAAAACTCTAGGGGGTCCCCTCCACAGGGACTACTGCCCCACAGAGGAAAAAGATTAAGAGGAAAAATTCCCTTAAAAAAGGACCAAGGTGCCTACTGCAAGGAGATGGGTCACTGGAGGAAGGATTGTCCTAAGTTACAACAAAGAGTGATAGGGAAGCTACTGTACAGTTGGTGGAGCTAAATGCAGAAGATATGGAATGACGGGTCCCTAGGGCTCTCCAGAATCACTGGGAATTACAGCCAGTGATTAGTATCTCCCACCAGGAGCCCAGGATAACCATAGAAGTGGGAGAAAAACTGATTGCTTTCCTGACTGATACCAGTGCAACTTACTCAGCTTGAAACCTTAAACTGGCTAAGCTTACTAAAGACTCAATGCTGGTGACTGGGGTATCTGGAGAACCCTCCCAAAAATATTTTCTCCAGCCACTGGATTGTGCTATTGGGAATTCTTTCCCACACACAGCTTTCTGCACATGCCTGAGTGCCCTCTCCCATTGCTGGGTTGAGACCTTCTCTCTAAATTGCAGGCTCAAGTGACGTTTCAGAATACACAAGTGCATTTTGTAGTTCCTCTGGAATATGCCTGTGCCTTGCAAGCAGCTCTGCTCACCCCCTCGGATGTCCCTCAAGAGCTGCCCGCTGAAGTACTCAATCAAGTCAACCCTGAGGTATGGGCTACTGGACAACCTGGAAGGGCACACGTGGACCCTCGACTCAAGCAGTACCCACTAAAGCTTCAAGCTAGGGAGGGCCCTCAACCCCTAGTTGTGGCCTTTTTAAAATATAGACTTCTGTGGCCTTGTCACTTGCCTTATAACACTCCCATTTTGCCAGTTCAAAAACCTGGAACTCAGGAATATTGGTTTGTTCAGGATCTGAGAGCAATAAACCAAATAGTGGAAGACATTCATCCTGTGGTACCTAATCCTTATACTCTTCTCACCACACTCTCTGGCAATTGTGCTTGGTTTTCAGTGATAGACTTAAAAGACGGCTTCTTTTGCGTTCCCCTTGCTCCTGAATCACAAGAACTCTTTGCTTTCGAATGGGAGGCTTTAAGGACTAAAACCAAATGTCGATACTGTTGGACTGTCCTCCTCCAGGGATTTAAAAATTCTCCAACCATCTTTGGAGAAATTCTATCTAGAGATTTAAGAAAAATAATTTTAGAAAAGGGAGTAATTTTACAGTACGTAGATGACATTTTAATTGCAAGTGAGACTGAAGCTGAATCAAGGCAACATGCTGTGATCATATTAAATTTCTTAGCTGACAAAGGATATAAAACATTCCAGAAAAAGGCCCAAATCTCACTGCCCATCATCAAATACTTGGGTTTTGAATTGTCTCAGGGGACTCGAAACCTCCTCCCAGACCAGAGGGAGGCTGTAAACTGGGTAGGAGTCTCTACCACTTGCAAGCAGCTGCGAGGATTCCTGGGTATGGCAGGATTTGGATTCCTAGCTTTGGCCTAATAGCCAAACCTCTCTATGAAGCCTTAAAAGGAGAGGAAAAAGAGACCCTTACTTGGACAGGAGAAAGTCGAAAGGCTTTTTTGACTATTGAAGAAAAACTGATAACTGCTCCTGCACTGGACCTCCTGGATTTGTGGAAGACTTTTGATTTATTCATCCAAGAAAGACAAGGAATTGGACTGGGGGTATTAACCCAAACTTTGGGGGCTCATAAGCATCCCTATTTCTCTAAACAACTAGATGTAGTAGCAAAAGGATGGACCACTTGTCTGAGAGCAGTTGCCACTACTTGTGGGGCAAGTAGATGTAGTAGCAAAAGGATGGGTCTGAGAGCAGTTGCCACTACTTGTGATATTTTACAAGAAGCTGAAAAGTTTACGCTTGGACAGCCAGTAAGTGTTCATACTACACATTATGTGTTACCCCTACTAGAACAAAATGGGGGCTATTGGTTGACAGCTGGCCAGTTAGGCAAATATCAAGCTACTCTGTTAGATAATCCTAATACAGCTTTAAAGGCATTGTCCACCTTGAATCCCACCATCTTGGCTCTCACTCTCCAGTTCATGATTGCATTCAAATCATTGACCAAGTATATTCAAGCTGCCTGGATTTTACTGATCAGCCCTTGTCAGACTCAGATGAGGAATTCTTCACAGATAGAAGCAGCTTCCTGGAGCATGGACAACGCAAAGCTGGGTATGCTGCGGTTGCCAGCAAACAGGTAATTGAGGCACAAGTCCTACCTGCTGTGACATCTGCCCAAAAAGTGAAATTGATTGCATTGACCAGAGCCCTATATCATGGGAAAAATAAGCTTATTTATATATACAGATTCTAAATATGCCTTTATGGTAGTGCAGGCTCATGGAGCTCTTTGGAAGGAGCAAGGATATCTTACTTCTGAAAATAAAGAAATTAAATATGGGCCTCAGATTCTAAATTATTAAAAGTAGTTTTACTGCCTAAGGAAGTAGACATCATGTACTGCCAGGGACATTAGAAAACACTCATATTACAAAAGGAAATACTGTGGCAGATTTAATGGCAAAAAGGGCACCCTGACAAACAAATTGTCAATTGACTCTAATTTGCTCTCTTCAATTAGATAAACATGATCCCTGATATTCTGAAAAGGATCTAGAAAGAGCTAAAGAATAGGGATTCTCCAAGTATATTGATCAAAATTTGTTCATCAACATGTAAGGGAAGGTCCTCCTTCCTGAACTCTTGTCAGACCAGTGCTTGAACAGATTCATCAGAGTACCCATTTTGGATGAGATGCCACCTTACAATAGTTACAGCCTTATATGGCTGGACCCAACTTACAAAGAAGTACTCAAACAGTAGCCCAAAGCTGGCCTTTATGCCTGAAATATAACCCAAAGCCTCCTGGAGCCTCACAGCTACCCCTAAAGGAAAGAATACAATGGAGAGGGAGTTTCCCAGGAGAGGACTGGCAGGTAGGCTTTAGGGGGACCACTATCTGTTCCATAGTATGCCAGCAGAAATGTATCCCCAAGGCTTGGGGAAACTAACAGCCTGCCAGCTCCCAAAGGGAAAGAATCAACTTCCTTATACAGACCCTTGGTTTAAAAATTTAACCCTAATGTTACCTAAAAATGGTTCTATAAACCTTCAAACAGGAGCAGGTACTGTTTGTGCACCCCTTGGATATATTTTTGTCTACGGAGGCAGGAAAGGAACTCTTTGGGCTTATAACTGCTTAAACAGCTGGTCAATGGGTGGCACTTGTTTATTAGCACTGCTCACCACTCCCTTCTCAGTCCATATCAGATCTGAAGCTGCTCATTGGACCAGTTCCCTAATATTGTTTTCACAGAAAACTAGAGGAATTTTCGAGGGAGATTCCATCTGGAGAGCCCCAAAGCGGTACCTCCCATGGGGAATCCCAGATGGAGATGACTACTTCTTTGGGTACACCCTACTGCCTGGTGGGGACTGGCGGCTCATAAATATGTGCTTTGCAACCTATGCATAACCTTGAAAATGACTGCTAATGAAACTGCATTAGCAATAGCTGTTCACAAAAATCTTTAAACTCTTTAGCTCAAGTGGTTCTTGATAATCACATTGCTTTTGACTCCACTCCAAACGCATAATGATGCTCACTCCCCTCATGCATTATTCATTTCACCTCCAGAAAAACCGCCAGGCCCTGTTGGTCAGGGAGGCGGATATGAGGCAGTTCATACCTTCCCCTCCAACAGACCAGTCCACTGAAATAAATCCTTTCTTCCTTGATAATCTTCATTGTCTCAGTAATTGGCTTTCTGTGCTGCAAGCAACATTGAAACCCCTTGTGGGTTTGTTAACACTGCCCTACCTCTTCCCCTAGAAGAGTTATGTCCTATTACTCTCTAAGCCAGCCAAACTCATTTAGAAATATGGGAATACGAATGGGACCCAATATCAAAGAATCTTCTTGGGTGTTTCTTACCTTTTGGATGTCTTTATTTTTCCAGAGTGTTGGTCAAAATGGTTTCAACACCAGGTAGCAGACGCACAAAAAGAACAACCCCAAAGCACTCAGGAAGGTGAATTTGGAGTCAGTATCCAAGTTGAGCTGAAGCTGAGACATGGCTCGGTATGGTTGCTCAGAAAACAGAGAATATTCTCCATTGTCTGAATAGCAGGACTGCCTGAAGCAACTGAGTGCTGAGGGTGCCCGTGCTTGGCTATAGTCCCAGGCCTGCATCACAGAGCACAGGAGCGTCACAAAGGGGTTCTAAGGGTGGGGGAGGGGACAACAGGAGGAGGGTGGGACCCCTCCCCCACCCACTAGCTCAGCAGATGCCTCTTGCCCTCCTGGGCCACTTTTTGGTCCCTCTGCCCTCCCATTTTCCAGCAACACCCTTTCTTCATATCATGTATCTGCCTCAGTGAAATTTTCTGTTTGTTTCATCTGTAACCCAGATATTACCTGAGTCCCCCTTTACTTTGTGGAGCCCTTAACTTGGGCCTTCGAAAGTCTGAAATACTACCTGGAATTTCTGCTTGTTCCCAGACATTTATACTCTCAGGATCGCATATGTCCTCAAATCCATGTTCTCTGCAGAACATTTTTGTCTTACACTAACCCAGATATAAAACCTGAAGTTCTTTCACACTTATTTAGTTTTATGAATGTCGACTAGCAAATGTTTTGTTTTAAAGTCAGCCTTTACTGTTTTCAATCACAGGGGCTGACTCAAATAATTAAAACTAATAATTCATTATTCAACATCCACAGAACTAAAACAAGTATAAAATAAATGTATGTAATTAAAACTTCAAGTGATTTTGGGAGTAAATTTATAGCACTTATTTTTCTGAAGTTAGTGAAGCTTAAACTATACAAAGACTTTGGGACATGCTTTATATGTACACACACACACACCCCTTTGCCAAATCCGTCCTTTTCCTCCTTTTATTTCAGTCTTTCATTCATTATATTGACTACTCTATTTCTAACTCTTCCTAAAATACAGATAGTCCCAGCCCAGCCCTCTCCATCAATTTCGTAACAGTTCTGTGACTCCCCCAAGCCAGGCATAGGCCACAGTGTGCTAAGTGTATTGACTCCGGTCCTTGGTGGCAGGGTAGGACCTAGGAGCGTCAAAGCCTTAGGGCAGAATCTAGTCTTGAGCAGCTTCACCTGATTATCCTATGGGATGATGTAAATGTAGTCTTTTCCTAAGAATGCATTGGCGCACTCGCACGCACACACACAAAAACTTGAGATCTGCTCTGTATATATCTCACCCCTGCAAATGTCCAAATATCAACTAATATGTCACACTTTATCCAGGCTCTTCTTGTCAGGTCTAAATAATCCCAATATCCCTCCCCTCCCCTTTTCCTACATCTTTTTTAAACTCTTCATCATCGTGACAGCTGTCCTATGAACTGTCTCCTAACTCACGTCTTTCTTAAACTGTGCAACCCTTTACTGGACACCCATGGGCCACCACGGTTACCTGCTCTCTTTTGAAGGGGTGAGACAGCCTCGAGCCTGGCAAGATCTCCTTTCAATCACACAGGAGTGGGTAACCTGCCTTGGGGATAAAAATCTGCCAAGAGGTGTCACTTCCTCCTCTCTTTGATATGCATCCTCAGTCAAGTTTTCATTTAATTAACATTTATTTCTGGAAAGTAGGAGACACAAACATCTATAAGTTGGGGGCTCTGCCCTTGACCTCATAATGCAGTTTTAGTATTAAGTCCTGCATATTTCAAGAGCTATACAAATGCAGAGAAGAGATTTCCCTACCCCCAGCATTTAATTGCCAAGTGATCTCTGGAACAAATCAGATATAGTGGTTCATAACTGCTCAGATACATCATGCTCCTTAGCAAAAAATTCCTGAATTTCTACCCTCCCCAATTTTTCATATGAATTAATGAGTCCTTGAGAAGATGGTCAAAGAACAGCTTTTCTCTTTTAAAATATTAATAGCATTCCTTGGCTAGATATCCTTGCAAGCATATGTGTGCCTAGAGTTAAAACCTATAAGAAGATTCAATAAAAAGGCTGTTCCCCAAATACTGATAAGATTCCTTTTCTAAACCTGGTAGAAGCTCCTTCAAAATTTAAAGGAACAAGAGACGAAAGGTACAACATTTGTGCGGGGTTTTTGTGCACCAGCAACAATAAACTCCATTGACATTGAGTGGCAAAGCTTCATAGCACTCCTCCTTTCTACACCAGCATCAACTATAAATAATAAATTTGTTTGTCTAATTTATAAAGAATTTTAATTCCAGCGATCTCAGTGGATTTTTATAACCACACTGTCAGGTAAACAGAGTTGGTATTATTGTGCCCATTTTATCAATGAATAAAGCCAAAGTTCAGAGAGGGTAAGTGACTTCTCTAGACTACACAGTAAGTGAGTAGCAGAGCCCTGACTAATAAATCTCCTACGTTCCCAATGCTTCTATTTTAAACAATATTAATAAGTGATTTCTTAAAATAAAAAGCATGCCCGACTCCTAAAATTAAAGCAGTTGTGTGGCTAAGAATATTCACTTTGTCCATTAAATGATGGCAAATTTGGGAAGTAAAGAGAAGCTATTTTAGGTACCCTATCACCTCTTAGCTAACTTTTCCTTTCCACTGTTAGCACTAGTATCTTTATAGTTTTCTTTCTATCCCCCTTGTATGCTTTCAAGAACTATATTACATACGACTCCCAGTAAGGTATAATGAATAATAAAAGTTTAAAATGTCATCCCTCCCAGGAATATATTTCAGTTGCTCTCTGAAATGTTCCTTGACCCCCTCTCTCCTCTTCCTCCTGGCAGAAGAATTAATTGCTCCTTTATCTATCTTCCCACAGCCTCCCCCACTATCAGCATCCCAAACCAGAGTAGAGCATTTGTTATAAATGAAGAATGTACATTGACACACTATCACCCAAAGTCCACAGTTTACATTAAGTTTCGCTCTTGGTGTTGTACATTCTATAAGATTTGACAAATATAATGACATGTATCCACTATTGTAGTATCACACATAGTAGTTTCACTGCCCTATAAATCCTCTGTGCTCTGCCTATTCATCCCTCCCTCCCCAATAAACCCCTGACAATCACTGATATTTTTACTGTCTCCATGGTCTTGCCTTTTCCAGAATGTCATACAGTTGGAATCACACAGTATGTAGCCTTTTCAGATTGCCTTCTTTCACTTAGTACTATGCATTTAAGTTTCCTCCATGTTTTTTTCATGATTTGGTAGCTCATTTCTTTTTAGCGGTGAACAATATCCCATTGTCTGGATACAACACAATTTACTTACCTACTGAAGGACATCTTGGTTGCTTCTAATTTTGGCAATTATGAATAAACCTGCTAAAAAAGTTTTTTTAAAAAAAACCTCTTTGTTGAGACATAATTCACTTACTACACAACTCACCTATTAAAAGTGTAAAATTCAACAGCTTTTAGCATATTCACTATGTTGTGCATCCATCAGCACAATTTTCGAACATTTTCATCACTCTAAAAAGAAACCCTAGTCTACTTAGCCTTCACCCTTCAATATTTGCATTACCCTCAGCCCTATGTTACTATTTTCTGTAGTAACTATGTAATCTACTTTCTGTCTCTATGGATTTGTCAATTCTAGATATTTGATAAAAATAGAATCTTAAAGATATTGCCTATTTGTGTCTGACTTCTTTCACTTAGCATGTTTTCAAGGTTCATCTGTGTTGTAGCATGTATTAAACTTCATTTCCTTTTTTGGCCAAATAATATTCCACATTTTATTTATCCATTGATTAGTGGTTGAACATTTGGTTCATTTCCCTGTTTTAGCTATTATGAATAATGCTGCTATGAACATTCTTGTACATGTTTTTGTATGGACATATGTTTTTATTTCTTGCCTACTCATTTTTGCAATAACTTAAAGTCACACTTTGTCTAAGCTTCATGTTCTCTGAGATTTTTGTAGTATTGTAACGGCAAAAACCAGAGTCACGCTGTCCAAGGAAACACCAAAAGGTACACGAGGATGCAGAGAGGTCAGGTTTATTAACTATTAAGCTGGCGGGCTCAGAGGGGTCTTCCGCCCAAGTCTGAGCACCCCCAGTCAGGGGAACTTGTCTTTTATAATTTAAAACAAGGGGGAAGGGTACAGAGCGGTGCATACAGATAAGAGAGTTGCAGGGAGGGAGCTGGTGCAGGAATATAAGCTGGATCACGCCAACCGGCTACCAATTATCTTTCTGGCAACAGCTGTGGCCTTCAAGCATTCCTGTGACTAGGAGGTTAACAAGCAGTCTTACAGGAGCAATCTAACATAAACAGGGCTATAGCTTCTCCTTTCAAGGTAAAATGTTTTCAGTGAGTTTCATTATTTTTTCCATCTCAGTATAACCATATTAGAATCCCTATGAAATGAGAGCTTTGGTGTCTAAATGCATTTTTTATCAAGTGTCTGGGTCTGGGTGCATCATTCTGCTCTTCTGCCAGATCTCAAAATTAGCCTTTGAATCAGCAGGAATAATGTCTATGGATAATACTTAACATTTAAGAGTAATGAACATCTTATGTTTTCAGGGTTCTATTCTTACTAAGTTAGAAAGGGGTGTGGGAAGGGGAACTGCAATTCAGGCAGAGAGAACATGAGCAAACCTACAACATCTATAAAAGTACATGCCTGGTCACACTAAAGCATAGGACATGTTTCTAAGGATGAAACTAGCAAAATATTAGGCTGAAAAAGCAGAAGGGGGCCCAATTGTGAAAGACTTTAAATGACAGTTTAAGAAGCCTGACCTTTGTACTGAGGGCAGTGGGAAGCCAGGTCTTAACCAGAAGAATAGCACACCCAGATCTGTGTTTTGGAAAGATGACAGGCAAAGAGAAGCTGGTGAGCGTTCGTTCATGGGGAAACATACAAATTAATCACTGTATCACCTGGGACTCTTTCTCCTGCAGATGACAGAAAACCAGGTGAATTCCGGTTTAAGCACAATTTTTAACATATGGGATTACATTTCCTCACAATACAAGAGTAGATCCAGCTTCTCACTTGCCATCCTTTGGTCCTGATTTCTCAGCACTCACTCATTCTCAGGCCACGTCTCTAGTGGTCCAAGATGGTGTCTAACCAGGAAGAAAGGAAAATAATTGTCCCAGCATTGCCAACTAAAGTCCCAAAGGTGTATGGGACCAGCTTAGGTCATAAGAACACCCCTGAAATAAGCACTGGTAACCAGAGAATACTACTGACCTATCTAAGTCAAGGTACTCAAAGAATGATCCGTGGACCAGTGCCTGTCCACACATTTTTGTTACCATCTGTGACAAGATAAGTATAGAATTTAAGAATGCTATTTATTGTAACTTAACAGGGTGATTGAATTTATTAATAAAAAAGTGAGGCTCAAAACATCATTATTTTTACAGAAATTCTGTTGTATTCTTAGTTTATTATTTATTTTTAAAATAGATACGACTTTTACAAGATTCAAAATTGAAAAAGGTCAAAGATGAACAGTATGAGATCTCCTTCAGCTGGGTACCTGTGGCTCACGCCTGTAATCCTAGCACGCTGGGAGGCCAAGGCAGGAAGAGCACTTGAGGTCATGAGTTCAAGACCAGCCTGAGCAAGAGCGACATCCTGTCTCTACAAAAAATAGAAAAGTTAGCCAGGTGTGGTGGTGTGTGCCTGTAGTCCCAGCTACTGGGGAGGCTGAGGCAGGAGCGTCACTTGAGCCCAGGAGTTTGAGGTTGCAGTGAGCTATGATGACATCACTGCACTCTACCTGGGAGTGAGACTCTGTCTCAAAAATAAAAAAAGATCTCCTTCCAACCACATCCCTTAAGCCAATATTGATTAGAGTATGTATCCTTCCAGAGGTTTTTTATGATATACAAGAAAATACACACACACACACACACACTTCCCCCCCTTTTACACAAATGGGTTAAGCTATACACTTTTCTGTGCCTTCCTAGCCCCATGCAACAGTATGTCTAGGATACTTTCCATATCAGTAGAGAAAGAGCAGCCTCATTCTCTTTTACAGCTGTGGAAAATGCTAGAATGCACAAAAAGATTTTTTCTTAATTATGAAGAAGGTCTTAATAAATAACTTTGTACAAATATCAGTTCATACACATTTGACTCCATCTGTAGGATAAATTCCAAGAAACAGAATCGCTGGGTCAAAAGGTGTGTGAATGTGTAACTTATAAAGTTACAACCAAAGTCACCCTTCATGGAGGCCATTTATGCTCCCACAGGTAACTAGAATGCCTGTTTCTCCATAAACTCAACCACCTGATATATTATCAAATATATATTTTATTTGCTAACCAATAGTTCAAAAATGATCATCTCAGTGGGACTTTAATTTGCATTCTATTGTGAATGAAGTTAAACAATTTTTTCCCTATATTTGAGCCATTTGTATTTCCTTTTGTGTGAACTATATATATAGTCATATTATTTGCCCATTTTTCTATTGGGTTGTTTGTTTCTTTCTTTAATTTAGGTGCTTTTTTATATTAGAAAATTAGCCCTTTTTCTGTAATATCAGTATCAAATGATTTTCCCCAAGTTGCCATTGTCTTTTGACTTAGTTTATGGTAGCTTTTTCCACGCAAAATTTTAAAAATTGTACTTATCAAGCTTTTTCTTTAGTGGTTTTGAGCTTCTAGGGAATTGCATTTAAATTGCTCCAATGACTTATTTTATTATTTTGATTTTTTTTTTCATTTTATTCTTTAATTATCTGAGACCTTTCTTGGTGAGGGTGAATTATACATCCAATTTCTTTTCTTTTTTTTTTTTAAAAGGTTCTCCTTTCATCTTACATCTTTTTTTTTTTTTTGAGATAACTATCTAGTTGTCCTCAAACATGTATTGAATAGTCCACTTTCACTCTAGTGCTTTAAATATCATTTTGCCATATACTAATTTCTACATATCATTGGGTCTATTTTTGGATTCCATTCAGCTCTGTTGATATTGACATGCTATTAATAGTTTCACACATATAATTACAGCTCTAATACAGGCTTTCTTCTCTGATTTGACTAGTTCTCTGTCGTTTCCCTTCTTCATCAGACATGTTCTGACTGTTTAATTTTTCCGTCTGAACTTTAAAATCAGCCTGTCTCTTTTTTAAAACTCCTTGGAATTTGGGAGGGCAGTGTTATAGATTAATTTACAAAGAATTTTAAGTTTTATGATATTGGATTATCCTATCCTAGGTCAAGTTATGCCTTTTCCTTTGTTCATTTCTTTTGCTTCCTTTAGTAGTGAGTTAGAAATTTTCTTTGTTTAGATTTTGCACATTTCTTGTTAGGTTATTCCCAGGAATTCTTTCTCTTTTGTTGCTATCATAAATAGATCTTTTCAAACTGCTTTCTGTTTGCATATATGAATTGATTTCTAAATGTTGATTTCATGCCAGTCCACCTGAACTCTCTTATTATCTGTAAAACTTCATTTTTCTCTCAGGTTTTCATGTATATAATCATATCATCTGGAAATAATTTGTAAATTTACCACTTCTTTTCCCTGTAAAATTAATTTTTAATTAATTTAATAGACTTTTGAAAAGTCTACTTTTATATAATAAACTTAAAGCTTAGCAATATTTTTGCCATGTAATTCAAACACAATAAAATTCATCATTTTAAAGTGTTTAAGTCAGGTATTTTTACTACAGGGTTGTACAACTGTCACCACGATCTAATTTCAGAACAATTTTATCACCCCAAAGAAAAACTCCATAGCCATTAACAGTCACTCTCCATTCTTCCTTCCCCCTAACCTCTGGCAGCCCCTAATCTATTATCGGTCTCTATGTATTTGCCTATTCAGGACATTTCATATAAATGAATTGTACAATATGCAGCTTTTTGTATATAGCTTCTTTCACTTAGCATAATGTTTTTGATATTCATCCATGTTGTAGTAGAATATATCAGTACTTCATTCCTTATATGATTAAATAATACTCTATTTTATGGATATGTCACATTTAGTTTATCCATTCACCAGTTGATAGATATTTGGGTTGTTTCCATTTGGGGGCTCTTATGGATAATGCTGCTATGAACACTTGTGTACAAGTTTCTGTGTGAACATGTTTTCAGTTCTCTAAGATGTATACCTAGGAGTAAAATTGCTCATCACAGAGCAACTCTAGGTTTAATTTTTTAAGGAAATCCCAAAGTATTTTCCATAACAGCTACACCATTTTATATTCCCACCAGAAATCTGTGAGAGTTCCTATTTTTCCACATTCTCACCAACACTTGTTATTGTTCTTTTAAAAGTTATTATAACTATCATAGTGGGTGTGAGGTGGTATCTCATTCTGGTTTTGATTTGCAATTCCCTAACAATCAGCGTCATTGAGCATCTTTTCGTGAGCTTATAGGTCATTTGTGCGTCTTCGTTGGAGAAATGCCTATTCAAATCCTTTGTCCAGTTTTTAGTTGCATTGTCTTTTATTGTGAGTTCTTAGCATTCTTTATATTTTCTACATACAATTTCCTTATCAGATATGACTTGTAAACACATTATCCCATTCTATGGGTTGTCTTTTTACTTTCTAGATAGTGTCCTTTACAGCACAAAAGTGTTTCATTTTGATGAAGTTCAATTTATTTATTTTTCTTTTGTCGTCTGTGCTTTTGGTGTCATATCTAAAAAACCATTCTCTAATCCAAGGTCACAAAGATTTACATCTATGTGTTCTTCTAAGAGTTTTAAAATTTTAGCTCTAATGTTTAGGTCTTGACCCATTTTGAGTTAATTTTTGTATGTAGTGTATGGTACTCAGGTTCCAAATTTATTCTTTTGTATGTAGATATCCAGTTGTCCAGAATCATTTGTTGAAAGATTATTTTTTCCCCTGTTGAATTGCCTTGACACCCTTTTTGAAAACCAATTGATATAAATGTATGGGTTTATTTCTCAATTCATTTTTATTTACATGTCTGTCTTTATGGCAGTACCACAGTCTTGATTACTATAGCTTTAAAGGAAGTTTTGAAATAAGGAAGTGTGAGTCCTCCAACTTTCAGCTTCTTTTTTTTTCAAGATTGTTTTGCCTATTTAGGGCCCCTTGCAATTCTATATCAATTTGAGGATCACTTTTTCCATTTCTACAAAATAAGGCTATTAGAGTTTTAACACAGCTTGTGTTGAATCTGTAGATTAATTTGGGAAGTACTGATATCTTAACAATATTAGGTATTCCAATCCATGAACACAGATGTCTTTTTAATTAGGTGGTCTTTAATCTCTTTCAATGATTTTTTTTTAGTATGAGTCATCACTTCTTTTGTTAAATTTATTCCAAAGTATTTTATTCTTTTTGATGCTGTTATAAATAGAATTATTTTCTTAATTTCATTTTTTGATTGTTCATTGTTACTGTATAGGAAAACAACTGATTTTTGTATATTGATCTTGTATTCTCACAACATTCTGAACTTGTTTATCAGCCCTAGTGGATTTTTTGTGGATTCTTTAGGGTTTTCTATATGTAAGATTACATCATCTGCAAATAGAGGTAGTTTTACTTCTTCTTTTCCAATCTAGATGCCTTTTATTTCATTTTCTTGCCTAATTGCCTTGACTAGAACCTCCAGTACAATGCTGAACAGAAATGGTAAGAGCAGGCATTGTTGTCTTATTTCTAATAATTTTTAACTTCTAATTTTCCCCCAAATATAAAGATAATTACATTGGCTAGGAAACTATTAGTAGCCATCATTATTTTGTTCATTTATTTGTTTTTAGAGACAGGGTGTTATTATTAAATCAGAACCCCTGGGCTCAAGCGATTGATCCTCCCACCTCAGCCTCTTTAGGAGCTGGGACTGCTGGTGTGGGCCACCACACTTGGCTTATTTTAAACCTTTTGTTAACGGGAATGATTCTAATTATTTTCCTTTGAACATAAGCTGCCTTAGGGTTAAAATAGATTTAGGTTAAGGAAGTGTCTTTTATGCTTATTCCTTTATGAAAGTTTTTGATCCAAAAGTAGATGTTTAAAGTTTTTATTGAATTATCTTTCAAAGTCTGTAGAGTTGATCTTCCTTGGATCTATTCATAAAATAGATGTCCTAATATTTAATCATCCTTGTGTTTCTGAAATAAACCCCGTTTTTGTCATGTTATTATTTTAAGGTATTACAGGATTTTTTTTCCTAATACTTAATACTTAATACTTACTTTCATCAGTATTTATAAGTGAGATTAGAGTGCAGTTTTTTCCTACAATCCTTGTCAGAATTAGTATCAAAACTATTCTTGGTTCATAGAAAGAATTGGGAAGGTTTCTTTCTTTCTCTATGTGCTAGAAAAGCTTAAACAGCTTTGGAATTATCTGTTCCTCAAAGGTACAGCATAACAACCTATGAAAATCTCTGGGCCTGGTGCTTTTTTTGTGGGATAGCTCTTTGTATTTTCTTTTATGGTATTATAATTGGTTTATTTAGATTTTCTGTTTCTTTTGAGATCAGTTTTGATAAATTATACTTCCTTTTAAAAGAATCCATTTTATCTAAAATTTTCAAATTATTGAGTCAAGTATATTTTTGCTTTTTTCCCTAATTAACTTAGTTAAAGTCTTAACTTTTTCTCCAAGTGACCAGCTCTTAGATTACTTGTTTAATTCTACCATTTTTTCCCTAATTAAGTCATTTCCATTTTTATCTTTCTAATCTCTTTCTGCTTTCTTAGCTTTGTTTTGCTGATCTTTGACTTCATTTGGATGCTTACTTCATTTGTTTTTTATTCCTTCTTATCAATTAACATAGTGGAATGTTCCAGCTGCTTTATGATTTGTTTACCTGTGGATATGACCTAGTTTGGAATATTTGTACAGCCAGATTCTGGGATACTTTTGTGTCAACATGACCTGGACTATATGCAATTTATGTCTGCTTAAAAACCAAAATCATTTAAGTGGGCAAGGACAGCTAGGTCCCAAACTTTATGCAATCTTTCTGCACTGTGACTTGTTTGCTCCATCTCAGACCCAAATCCAACCCCATGTGCCTAACCACAAACTAAAGCTTGCCGCCTTGTCCTTCCTGTTTTTTTTGCTTTTTTGACATAGTTCATTAAGTACAAGACTCCCCCTCACAATTTGAGTATGACCCTTCCTCTTTCCACAGCCACCTGTCCCATGGTTTCTGCCTATAAAAGTTTTGCTCTCCCACCCTTCCCTGAGATGTTTCTGTCTTAGGTTTTGAGTGTCTCTCTACTGCCATGGTCTCCCTTAATAAAATCATACCTTGCTAAGGTCCCGACTTGCATTTTTGCTTTGACACAAGAAGAGTTTGAAGGACACTTTGATTCTTAGAACTCCATTGATTTTTGGATTATAATTTTGCTACTAGTGACTTCTGTGTATTAAAAATAGTATAAAATTTTTACTTATGCAGTTGGTTTTTGGAATTCCACAGTATAATCCCTAGCTACTTTAGACAAATCCAGGTCAATATACCTGCTATTGTGGCATATTATAAAAGTATTTATTTTTTAATGTTTTCCTTTGTTTCTTAACATGACTTTTATCATTAAATTCTGCATTTTGATTTGATATAATATTCTTTAAGGTAAGTATAGAAGAGAATTTCAGAAAATGTCTTTCATTGTTCGGAACTTGTGATAAAAGCATTTAAAATATAATGTTTTCTCTGAACACTGATTCAGCAGTATCATATAGGTTTCCTATGTAATGTTTTTATTATCCTTACTGTCTCCATAGTCTGCAATTTCATTTGGATTTTTCTCTTGGGCCCAAGAGCTCTTTAATCCAAGATATTTTATTTCCAAGTTTGGTTTCCTTGTTATGTTATTGCTTTCTGGTTTTACTTCATTACTACTAAAGAAGGTTGTCTGCACTATTTTATCTGTTTGAAATTTATTGAGGTTTCCTTTTTCATTGGGACTATAAAAGGATGTGATGTATTCTCTGTTTTCAGAATCACAGAATTTGACACATATCACTCAGCTCTACCTTATTACTTATAAGTCCACTGTATCCTTATTTATATTTTGTACATTTTATCTGCATGAACAGAGAAGGGTGAATTAAAGTATCCTACCACTAATGTGTCTCTCTCTACTCTTATGTGTAGACTTTAACTTTTGCTTTAAGGACTATGCTTATATTGATGCCATGTTATTTGTTAATAAATATTCACAACTATTATTTCTGTGAATTACAACCTTTAGCATATAAAATGTCCTTGTCTTATTTAATGCTTTTTTTCCCCTGAACTCAATCATATTTGGAATTAAGATCATGACCACCTTTGTTTCATTAGCCTAGTACAGGTTTGCCCATTTATTTTTTTTTTCTTTTCATTTTTCGTCCTTCTGAATCTCTTAGTTTTAGGTTTCTCTTTGTTTTTACAGTGTTGAATTATTGCTGATCTGTGGTCCTATCTGACTTTTTTTCTTTCTTACTAGATGAATTAAACTCATTTACAATTGTTACAATTACATAATTTTTTATATGAAAGATATGTTTGGTTGTGATTATGTCCTGTTATGATTCATGTTTTCAAAGTTAAAAATAATTTCCTGTGTGAGATTTTGCTTTGTTTTACATGCATTTCTTCTGATAATTTTGAATGTTTGTATTTTTTTGGTCTAATGTCTAATCTTCTTTAGCCGGTATTATCAATGCTCTTTTATGAACAATAATTAAATTAGTAGTTTTCCTCCTTCCTTCCACCTCTTTCCCTACACAACCTCCCCATTTTAGTTAATTATATTATGTTTCTTTCTTTTTTTTCTCAACCCCCTATATTATGTTTCTTATTGTTTATCTTTGTTCAGTTTAATAAAAATAATTCCCACATTTGTTTTAGTTTTAGTCCTACTTACCTATAGTCCTTATGCTGCTCTCTACCTTATACTTTCTGGTCATCTGATAAAATTTGATAAAATTTGTTCACTGGCAGATTCTTCAAGTGAGTTAGTAGAAACAATATCCTTAAGATGTTGTATTTTCAAAATTGTTTGCCTTTACATTTAAGCAACAGTTTGACTAGATAAAAAATTCCTGGGTCCGCTTCTTTCCTTGAGGATTTTTTTGTATTTACCTACATTGTCTCCTAGGAACAAATGTGGAGAAAGTTGAAGTCAGCCTATGCTTTCCTTGTTATAACTGATTTATTCTTTTTGGCTTTCAAATAATTCTTTGTTTTTGAAATCTAATAATCTTATCAGGACATATATTGGTCTTGACCACTGGAATCTGTTTTTCAAAAATAATATATGCCATTTTACATTTCTAGACTCGTTTCCTTTTTTTCTGCAATTTTTTCTTGAATTGTATTTTTAATTTTTTTTCCTGTTCCCTTATTTTTTTTCTTCTTTGCTTTCAAGATATGTGCATTTATGCTTTTCATCAGTTCTGGAAAATTCATAGCCATTGTTTCTTTACATACTCCCTCTCTTCCTTTCTCATTCTCTTTCTAAGTGGAACTCTATGGAAGTGTATGTTAGATCTTCTCATCCTATCGTCCATATCTTTTAACTTTTTATTAGGTTATTAAGTATGAAATGTGTGATTTCCTTAAGTACTAAGTTTGGCAGTTGAGATCTCTGACATTTCACTTTGACACATCTTGTTTTGTTTTTAATGTGAAGGTACATCCTCAGTCTTTCAAATGTACATTGTGGCTTGTGATTATCTTTCAAATTTTTTTAAAGCAATTTTTGTGAAACCAAGGATAAGTCAAAAATTTATGTTATTTTCGAATATGAGTTCCACCATGGAACCAAGGCAGCGCAGACAGCTCGAAATATCAATGTAGTGTTTGGGAAGGATGTGGCTAATGAATGCACAGTACGTTGATGGTTTGAGAAGTTCCATTCTGGTGATTTTAATCTTGAAAATGAGCCACGTGGGTGACCTGAGACCAAGGTGGATAATGATAAACTGAAAGCTGTAGTGGAAGCTAATCCATCTCAACTTATGCATGAATTAGCAGCAAGGTTTGACGTTACTATTCCAACAATATTGGACATTTGAAAGAAATTGGTAAGGTAATGAAGCTGGATAGATGGGTTCCACATGAATTAAATGAAATTGTCTCAAAGCTTACCTTTCTTTTCTGTCACGACATAAAGGCGAACCATTTCTACACCATATTGTGATGTGGGATGAATAATGGATTCTTTTTGACAATTGCAAGAATTCAGCACAATGGTTGGATAGAGATGAAGTGCCAAAACACAGTCCAAAATTGAATATTCATCACAAAAAGCTAATGGTGTCTGTTTGGTGGTCCTGTGCTGGTATTATCCACTACAGTTTCATGAAACCTGGTCGATCAATTACAGCAGATGTCTACTGCAACCAATTGGATGAAATGATGAGGATGCTTGCAGTTAAGCAGCCAAGATTGGTCCATAGAGACAGGCCAATCCTCTTGCAAGACAACGTTCGACTACATGTCGCACAAACAAGGCTGCTCAAACTACAGAATCTGGACTTGGAAACTCTCTGTCATCCACTGTATTCACCAGACCTTGCACCAACTGACTACCACTTCTTCCAGGCTTTGGATCACTTCTTGCAAGGAAAAATATTCAATTCTCAACAAGCTGTGGAAAACGCCTTTCCTGATTTCATTGCCACTTGCTCTCCAGGCTTCTTCGCTGTTGGCATAAGCAAGCTACTGTTAAGATGACAAACTGTGTCAATAGTTTAGGCGCACACTTTGATTCATTGTACTGCTTCTTGTTTGAGATATAATAAACTACACTTTTGATTTGAAATCGGATCTTTCATATTTAATGACCTAATAAAATATTTTCCATTTACTTGTTTCTCTTTACTGTGTTCTGGATCAGTTCTTCAGATATATTTCCTGGTCCACAAATTCTCACTTGAGTTATCTCATCTGCTAGTTAATCCCTCCACTGAGTTCTTCCCACCAGCACCCCCAATTATATGTTTAATTTCTGGTTCCTTTTGTATTATTTCCAAAATATTTCTGTTCATTCCTGAGTGTTTCTAGTTGAATGCTCATTTTTAAAGTTATATGCTTTATTTCTTTGAACACTTCACGCATACCTGTTTAATGTTGTGTATATGTAATTCTAATACTTGAAATCTTTGGGGAATCTAAATCTGTTGTTTCTTGTTTCTGCTGACTCTCACTCATGGTGATTGCCTTCTTGTAGGTTTGGAAATCTTATCTGACAGTTCATTTCTTGATCATAATCCATGGGATTCCTCTGGACCAAACTTGGAAAGTTCTCCTCTATACAAGGTTTGTTTTTGTTCCTCTCAGTAACTAGGACCACACCAGTCCTCCTCAGGGTTTTTGGCTCAGAGTGTCCCAGGCTCAGCTTTTCCACATGGCTGCCATTCCAAGGTTTGGTATTCACAATTGTGTTGCCATGGAAATACTTCCTCAGGCCAACACTGCTCTCTCCCTGGCTTCCCGCCCATCTTGGCAGCTTCCTGCCACTCTGGCTCTCTATTGTTTTCTGAGCCAGCAGGAATTTTGCTTAGGACCCAGTGTTTTGTGTGTGAGTTTGTTTGTCCTTTACTTCTCCCCATGGGTATAGGCTGTTATGGGAATTTTCACAGTGCAAAGTCTCTCTTCTTCTGTTACAGATACAGATTATTTTCTGCAGATACATACAACTTATCTATGTGATGCAAGCATTGCACCTTCTCTGCTTCTTAGAACCAGATGGGGTCCAGAGAAGCTCCTGCAACCAACCTGTGAATCTTACTCCTGTCTTTGAAACAAAAAAATTAAATTCTACACAAGAGATTTAAATCATGAAACTTCAAAAAGTATATTTTGCTACTTTACCCTAACCTTGACTGAAAGCCAATCCCATACCCCAAATCTAATAAAATATTTCTAAAATCTGCACCCTTAACATTCACCCATACTCAACCCTTCCATTTATTTTGTAATTTAGGGATTTGTCTCCTACTTTCTTTTCCTTATTCTGCTCCTTACTTTCAGGTAATTACCTCCCTAAAGAGGAAAAATGCTAACTTTCCCATGTTCAGATCTTAAGTCCTGCTACATTCTTTGTGATAACCTCATTTTTGAAGACACTGTGCTTCAAAGTACAGTATCTTTGAATTATCTTTGTATTTTGAAGATACGTGTGCTTGAAAAACTGGCAACATGTCTCCACTAACATTCAGTTACCAGGTGAAACTCATCTTGGTTTAAAATACTTTCACAACACTTTAATTTTTTGTGTGGTTACCATTGTGTGGCCTTATATCTCCAATGTTGAAAAAAAAATGTTATCAAAGACTTTGAAAGTGTTTCACTAAAGCAAAACATAGTGATGAAAATAATAACCCAAATATTAAAGTTCAGAATGTCATAAATATAAAAATTAACAAGACCCCCATTTTCAGATAAGTAAATAGGCAGATGTGATAATTTCATAGAAATTGAAAAAGAAAAATATGAATAGAAGTGTGAAAGTGTGAAAGTGGTTGTCTGAAAATTAACAATCCAGCTACTCTTTTTTCACACTGTGTTATCTTTTAAGAAACTGTCACGTTTTGGCATGAAGTTAATGATGCTTTCATTTTGATTTCTAACAAAACACTGTGACCTCTGGCAAACCAATTAAATATTTCAGATGGAGCGTGGTGGCTCACTCCTGTAATCCTAGCACTCTGGGAGGCCAAAGCAGGAGGATCCCTTGAGGTCAGGAGTTTGAGACCAGCCTGAACAAGAGTGAGACCCCGTCTCCACCAAAAACAGAAAAATTTAGCTTCTATCAAAAATAGAAAAAATTAGCTGGGCATGGTGGTGCACACCTGTAGTCCCAGCTACTCGTGGGGCTGAGGCAGGAGGATCACTTGAGCCCAGGAGTTCGAAGTTGCAGTGAGCTGTGATGACGCCACAGCACTCTACCTAGGGTGATAGAATGAGACTCTGTCTCAAAATAAAAGATAAATAAATAAATATTTCACTACTAGAACAAAACAGTATAGTACAAAATTAAATAATTCTTTTGCTAAAGTCAGAAAGAAGCCAAAACTACAGATATTTATTCAGATTTGTACTCCTTATATACTAAAATGCATAGTTCTCACTGCTGTCAAAAGTTTATAAAATCCAGCTGTGAAGTTATTGAAAATATACTCAGAGAGAAAGCAAAACAAGCTACTAGCAAAATCAAATTGTCAAGTTACTTATTTGACATTATGTAACTTCAATAGCATTCATTGTGAAAAAGAAATTACTATCCTGTGTGCATGCTTAGCAGATACTCTGTTCAGAATTGAATAAAGCCACTAACACCTGCTTCTGCCACAAAACATGTCCTGTCAAAGTTGCCAACCATCTTCATCTTGCCAAATCTAATGATTACTTCTCTGTCCAAATCATAATTAATTTCTTAGTAGTAGTTGACCACTCCTTTCTTTTTGAAACACTTTCTCTTCATCACTAGCTGCTCCTTCTCAATCTCCTTGCTAGGACCTACCTGTTTCTCTGCCCATCTTCTAAATATTAGGACTCTATAGAGCTGGGTCCTTGATGTTCTCCTCTATTTTGGTCTACACCCTTTCCCTATGTAATCTCAACCAGTCCCATGGCTTTATGATAACTATGTACTACAGATTCCCAAATGAATACCTACAGCCCTGTTTTCTTCCCTGAACTCCAGATTCATGTACTAATTTTTCTTATTATCATTTTTTTAGACACAGGGTCTTACTGTGTTGTCCAGGCTGGAGTGCAGTGGCTATTCACTGGCACAACTGTAGTGCACTCCAGCCTTGAACTCCTGGGGTCAAGTGATCCTTCTGCCTCAGCCTCCCAAGTAGCTGGGACTACAGGTGCGTGCCACCATGCCTGGCTCCAATTGCCTTTTGACTTCTCCACTTGGATGTTTAAAATGCCTCTCAAATTTAACATATCCTAAAGATAATTTTGTCTTTCCCTTCAAAACTTTGCTCCTGTATTCATTGCTGTCTTAGTTAATGATACCACCATCCATCCTGTGGCTTCAGCCAAAAACCCATAGAACATCCCAATCGGTCTTCCTGATTTGTTCTTTGTTTCACTACAACTTATTCTCTACAGACAGGTACTCCAAACAGTATCAGAAGCCATTATCTCCTATTTATACTCCTCAATCTATGAAATATACTTACAGAAGAGTGTATAAAATGTATTATAGGCCTGGCAAGGTGGCTCACACCTGTGATCCTAGCACTCTGGGTGGCTGAGGCAGGACCTAGCACTCTGGGAGGCCCAGGCAGGCAGATTGCTTGAGGTCAGGAGTTCAAGACCAGCCTGAGTAAGAGTGAGACCCCACCTCTATTAAAAATAGGAAAAATTAGCCAGGAATGGTGGTGCGCACCTGTAGTCCCGGCTACTTGGGAGGCTGAGGCAGGAGGATCACTTAAGCCCAGGAGTTTGGAGTTTGAAGTTGTAGTGAGCTATGATCAGGCCACAGCACTCTAGCGGGGGTGACAGAGTGAGACTGTCTCAAAATAAAAAAAATGTGTTATAAAGTAAATATCCATGTATCTACACACACAGGTTGAGAAATGGATCACAATATGCAAAAGAATGATGTTGGACCCTCTACCTCACACCATGTACAAAATTAACTCAAAATGGCCCAAAGATCTAAATGTAAGAGCTAAAAGTATAAAACTTTTCAAAGAAAACATAGGGTAAATGTTTGTGTTTATGGATTTAGCAAGGATTTCTTATATATGTCACCAAAAGCAGAAGCAACAAAAGGGAAAAATATATATATGTTAAACTTCACCAAAATTAAAACTTTTGTGCTTCATAAAAATGGAACACTTCCAGGACCTGCTCTTCCTGCTCACATCTCCCTGTCTGCAGCGATGACCACAGTTCTCTGTGTGTGTGTGAGAGATGATTGTTCTCTTGCTTTAGTTTTATCACATATTTATCACATCTCTAAACAATATAGTTTAGTTTTACTCATCTTGAAGTTATATAAGTGGAATCCTACTGCATATTTTTTTGACTTACTTCTTTTTGCTCAATATAATGTTCATGAACTTCATTTATCTTGATGTTTATAGCTGTATTTCTGTGTAGAATTTTATAATATAATATTATAATTAATACCGTGATTTATTATGCAATTTAAGATGTTTTTGGTTATTATTAGTGCTACAATGAACATTCTGATACATGCCTCCTGGTACTTATGTGCAAGATTTCTCTAAGATACATATCTAGAAAAATACAGATATTGGACTATTTGATAAACTTGAAAATGTACATATTCTATTTTCCAAAATGGTTTTAACCAATGTAACACCAGAAGGTGAGTTTCCATTGGTATTGTCAAAGTTCCTTGGTACTGTCAGATTTTTTTTTTCTACTTTTACCAATCTAGTGGCTTGTACAAATTTTTTTTTTAGAGATGAGGTCTTGCTATGCTGCCCAGGCTGCAGTGCAGTGGCTATTCACAGGTGCCATAATAAGTCACTACAGCTTCGAACTCCTGGCTCAAGCAATCCTCCTGTCCCAGCTCCCAGAGTAGCTAGGACTACAGACGTGTGTCATGGTGCCTGGCTCTTGTATGGTTTTTAACGTGGTTTTAGCTTGTATTTCCCTGGTTGGTTGATAAGATAGAACATTTTTCATGTGTCTATTGACTATTTGGATTTTCTGTTTGGGGAAGTGCCTGCTCAAGTATTTTGCTAATTTTCCAATTGTGTTGTTTGTCTTTTATCATACTGACTTGTAGGAGTACTTTTTAAACTCTAGATACCCATCCTCTTTAGTTATTTGTGTTGTAGATATTTTCCCCAAATCAATGGCTCCAAATTGATCTATTAAAAATGCATATCAGATCCTGTTATGTCCTTGTTTAAAGCCCTCCAATATGTCCTGATTGTACTTAGCTGTAAAATCTAAATCTCTATGATCCTTAAGGCCCTATATGATCTAGTCTTTACCTACCTTTCTGTCTTTATTTCCTTCCTCCCTAAACATCAGCAACACCAGCCTTCTTTTTGTTTCTCAATTATATATGTGAGACAGACCTGCACTCCCTCTTTTGCACAACTTTGGACAAGTGCCAGTTCTTGGCAAGCGCTCACTTGTACCACTGCTTGTCTGTAGGAAGCTAAAAGGCCCAGCTGCAAATTGCATAACCTAGCTCTGATAAAACGTTTTCTTGCAGTTGTGCAAGACCAGGAAAAAAAATAATAACCTCAAATGCAAAAGAGGAAGAGAAAACTAACTTGGGTAATATCTTTTGTTAAAGCTTGTATCCGATGGAAAATTACCAGCTTGAGTAGTAGACCAGATGTCACACAAAAGGAGAATTTTATAAGTATAGAAGAAGCCCTTCAGATGAGGCAAGGTCCCACCTAATCCTGGCTACAGGTCTGTTGGAGGCCACACACACTGAGTGGCTTGAAGTCTAGGAAAACTGTGCATTCCTGGGGCAAAAAACCAAGAGGAAATATCCCACCTGAAAATATAGGCTTTTCCCTATCTTTCATTAAAAGTTCGGCAATTAACTTCTGTAGCTTTTGTTAATAGGTGAACAACGATTAAAAGTCTGCTATGAAAATTCAGGTATTAGGTGGCTATGTGCTATAGGGGCATTGAGGTCCATGCCCAACCTGAGGGATGAACCATGACCCAGTGAGTCAGACAGTTCTTGCGATTCACACCAACTTTGTTTTGTCTCAAGGCATTTGCACTTACTATTCTTTTTTTAAATAGCAGCTTTAGGCCAGGCGAGGTGGTTCATGCCTGTAATCCCAGCACTTTAGGAGGCTGAAACAAGAGGATTGCTTGAGCCCAGGAGTTTGAGACCAGCCTGGGCAACATAGCAAGACCCTGTCTCTTCAAAAAAACTAGAAAAAAAAATTAGTTGGGCATGGTGGTGTGCTCCTGTAGTCCCAGCTACTTGAGAGGCTGAGTCGGGAGGATCACTTGAGCCCCCAGGAGTTGGAGGCTGCAGTGAGCTGTGATCGTGCCATGCATTCCAGCCTGGGTGACAGAATGAGACCCTGTCTCTAAATAATTTTTTTAAAAATAACAACTTTATTGAGATATGATTCATATACCATATAATTCATTCATTTAAAGTATACAATTTAACAGATTTTAGTATATCCCTGAATTGTGCAATTATCACTACAATCAATTCTAGAACATTTTATCACCCCAAAAAGAAACCCTGTACCTATAAGCAAGTACATTTGCTCTATATTACCCTGGGAATGCTAGTCCCCAGATTTCACAAGACTGACAACTTCTTGGCAAATCTTAAGTAAAACATGGCCTCTCTCCTGAGGCCACCTTACTTTCTCTTTTCATTCTTCCCTGACTCTATGGATGATGGTGCTTGTTTATAGTCATTCCCTCCCCCTTCTTCTTCCTTTTTAACAGAATCCTGATTTTGTTCAGATATCAGGTGTTCCTGTGCTATAGGGGCATTGAGGTCCATGCCCAACCTGAGGGATGAATCATGATTGATCTAAGTCAAAGATAACGTCTCATTTCTCTTGGCAATGATTGGCTCAATCATGGTAGGTTCTGTAATACTGGGGATGCTGCTGGGGGGTTCTTCTAGGCAAAGATTTTGTGCTCTTAAAAAGAGAGATATGAGAAAAAACAGGTACATTTTACCTGCCTCTAGAAACCTAGTGCAAGGATGTATTGCATGGAAGTGTGCAACCATCTTACAGGCATGAGGGGAAAACTCAAGGGAACCACAGAAGTGCTGAGCTGGAGTCATAATGTTACTGAGCCACTGAATAACCAACCCTGGGACCATCCTATTCTGACTTTTCATGTGAGATTTTAAAAACTTAATTTTTTCTAGGGCATAATCAAACGTATTAATATTGCTGCATTGAAAGGTACTGTGGTGGACAGACTCTTAAGGTAGCCCCATTATCCCTGCCTCCTGTTGACTCCCTTACGGGAACCTTTCTCCTTGAGTGTGGGCAGGACCTGTGGCTTGCTTCTAACTGCAATAAACAGTAAAGATGATGGGGTGTTTGTGATTATGTGTACATGATTGTGATTATATTACATAAGACTGTAGCACCCATCTTGCTGAAGGCACACTCTCTTCCTCCCTCAATTTGACGTTTAGGAAGCAGATGGCCATTTTAAGGGACTATAGGCAGGAATATAGGCAACCTCTAAGAGCTGAGGGCAGCCTCTGGCTGACAGCCAACAAAAAACCCTGAAGCCGTCAGTCTCATGACCTCAAGGAACTGAATTCTGCCATTAACACGAGTGAACTTGGAACCCAGGTGAGACCCTAAGCAGAGGACCCAGCTGAGCCGGCTCAGACTCCTGACCCACAGAAGCTTAGAGATAGTAAATTTATGTCGGTTTAAGTCACTAAGTTAGTGACAACATTGTTACACAATAATAGAACACTAATAAAGCTATGGAATGGATATTCATGTCTTTTCCCCCGATTTTTAAAGTTTATAAATAAAAAATTATTTTTTAAAAGTATAAATAATTTAAATAGCCTTACATCTATTCAGGACAAATTTTGTCATTAGAAGAGTTTGGGCAGCAAATACAGGAAAAGTCTTTTGGCTTTCAGACTTTTGGGGGCTTCCAAATGGCAGATAAGGGATTGCAGTCTTGTAGTATATAATCTTATAGGGTTGCTGGGGGATGGAACAAGACATTATCTGCAAAGGGCTTGGAACAAGACTTGGCACACAGGAATGCTCAATAAATATTGGCTATCATCATGATTATAATTGAAACTCCTGGGGCGGGTTCACCTATCTGCTCTGTTACTCATCACAAGTCACTTCACTTCTCTGGGCCTCAGTTTCCCCATGTCTAATAAGAGGGCCTCTCAGAGGAGCCCCCCCCCAAAAGGGGTTGGGTCAGAAATTCCTATTTATTGAGCCCCCATTCTGGGGGAGGCTCTGGGCTGGGTGCTCAGTGAGCTGTAATGTGAATTGCTCCTGAGCAAATAGCATACAGTCTGCAGGTGGCCCTAGTTCTGAAAAGGAACACGACCCTGGGAAATGGCTTCTCCTTGCTGAGTCTCAGGTTCCCCATCTGTCAGTGGGGCTGGCTGGTCACTTGCACCTAAATACATGAGAGGATAGGCATCACAAGATGTGCTCACTCTAGACTGGAATTGTTTGTTTCTAAAATATCATTTGAGGGGAAGATTTTTCCTCATATACACAAAAGAAAAGCAACCTCCCCTACACCCCAGTCCTAACCTCCACCTCCAGCCCAGCACAGAACGTATAGGAGTGGCTCCTTATTTCCAGCCCAGTCTTCTGTGCAATTGGAATGGGGGCTGCAGGTCTACCTGTCCAGGCCACCACACCCACCTCTGCAGTCCCCATTTCTTGCACAGTAATTACCTGTATCAGTGTCCCTCTCCCATCTCCCCCACTAGACTGTGAGTCCATAAGGACAGCCCAGCCTCCCGCATGCTCCTCGATAAATGTGCAATCAATGAACACATGGGAAGAGGAGTGAGGAGTTTACCAGGTGAACAGGAGGGTGAGACAACACTTCCAACCTGGGTATGTGCACAGATGATCAGATTTGGATATATTTTGAAGATTGAGCCAAGTAACTTATTGAAAGATTAGAAGTAAGGAGCTGGAGATTGGAAAGAGGGAAATCAAGGCTTTGTTCATTCATTCATTTTCAACTAATTACTGACTAATTATTGGTTACTGACTAGGTATCAGGTACTGCTTAAGGTGCTTTAGGTACAGCGGCAAACAAGAGAAAAGTCCCTGACCTCAAAGAGCTTATATTCTAATTGATGGAGACTAGCAATAAGTAAACAAGATATTACAGAGAGTGTCAAGTGCTAAGAGGAAAATGAGAGGGTGATGTAGTAGATCTTTAGGTAGAACACATGTGGCTGAAAACCCAATCCCACATGGGGTGTCTTATAATATCTGGTATATGTTGCATGATAGTTTTCTCAAATCTTGAAAATTTTAAATTCTGAGATGTGTCTGTCCTCATGGGTTTTGGATAAGATATTATATTACTATTCCCATTTTACAAGTGAAAAAATTGAATTACTAAGGAGTCAAGTGACTTATAATACTTTAGGCCAAAATAAGGATCCAGATGTTAAATTTAGAGACCAAGCTCTCAGTCACATGCAGGCTCCATGGGTCTGAGATTTAAGAGCCCAGGATGCTAAGATTCCAAGTGCTGTCACTGCCATGACAGAAATGCAGGGTTGAAGGCATCTGAGCCCGGGCTCAGGGGTCCTGTAGATGCAATGCTGCTTCCCACCACCCTCACCTCCTTCTCCACCCCTGGAGGGCACCTTCCACCTTGTGAGGGGAATAAAAATTCTAAGGGGTCTAAGGAGAAGCATAGGCTTTGGGGAAGCCACCACCAAGCTCTGCCCTGTTCAAGACCTGCTGTGATTTACTCCCCACGGCTCCGTCTGTTCTTCACACTGCAGCCCAAACGGTGTCGATTCCCCTTCTTCTTCAAACCTCCAATATTTCCATTTCATTTGGAATAACATTCAAATTCTGTTCTTTGATCATCAAGGTTTTACCTGATTTGGCCCCTAGCATGGCCAATCCTATCTCCTCTTTCTCCATGCTCCATTCAGCCACACTGACCTCCTTCTGTCCTTCCAACGATACCCGGCACGTTTGCGCTTTAGAATGTTCCTCTTCCCTCTGCCTCCAGATCTCTGCATTGCTGGCTCCTTTTTAATCCTCTGATCTCAGCAAAAATGTCACAGCCTCAGGGATGCGTTCCCTGACCACCTAAGCAAAAGTAAATCAATCTCTCTCTCTCATATATATCATGTTCTTTGTAATCCTTATCTTCCCCACACACTGTTCTCTTTGTGTGCTTTTCTATCTCTTACACTAGAATGGAAGCTCCTAGAGGACATATTTATTTACCAATATATCCTGCTTGGTGCATGGTAGGTATTAAATATTTGTTTGAATGAATGAAAGGTTGTGATATTTAATTACTTTATCTGAAAATCAGTGATCTGTATATGAGTTAGATGTTATCCCATTTCTATCCTTCTCTACTCTGTTCTGGGCTCTGAGAAGCTGACCTTTAGAGACCACATAAACTAGGATCCCTCGACTCTCACTTCTGGTTGGGCTGAGGCAGCGACAGGCACCAGCAGGAGATCTAAAGAGGGCTGGAGAATGGGGTTAGAGAATTCCTGCAGCTCCTTCCCTGCTGAGTTGCCACAAGCTGGCTAGGTCCCTTCATCAAACCAAAGGCCACAGCTCCTTTTAGGGGGCTTCACTCGGGGCCACGCTCTCAAGGTTTCGGTTACTGCTCCTCTCTTTGTCCTTTCAGGACTAGAAAGGGGCAAGGGCTTCCTGCTATTGCAGCCCTTGTGTACTGAACCACCCTTATTACCCTTGCTTTCCCCTAACCCTGCCCATGCCTTTGCAAACAGCACCTTTATTAATAACTCCTTGCTTATCCTGTTTGAACTTGCCCATGTGTTGTTACTTACTTGGGTCCTGAGTCATACATCGTATGTCTCAAACTCTTGAGAATTTGAAAGACACGGGTCTATAGCCTAGAAACAAATTAAAGTGTTTCTAGCCAGTGGGAAATGTTAACAATGCATAAGAATCCATCAGCGTGGGCAATGTGGAGTATGACATAATAAGAGCTATAAAAAGAAACTAAATAAAAAGAGCATGTGTCATTTTTTCAAAAGGACAAGTTAAGGGGACTCCTAATTGAAAAGAACCTACACATGGTAGGATAATAAAGTAGGGGCTCATCTGGCTTAGCTCCATTCTATTTGTGTGATGCACACATACATATATAAAAGATATATTGAATCATTTTATACATATATTTATTATATTTTATAATATGGGTCCATATGTATCTCATATTTCACATTACAAATTAATAGCATAAGATAAGTAATTTTGTTATTCTTATATAACCTACTCTTACCCTAGAGTAATAAACTATTAATATAATAAAATTTACTTTGTATGGTACCTACAGTAGGAAATGGAGGAGGTTCTGACCTAGAGGGAACTACTGTAAAGAGGGCATAGCAAGAAAAGAGGAGAGAAAGGGAAAATGACATTTTACCCTTAGCCTAACTCTGGCCACAAACCACTTGTGATACACCAGAAAAGACTTCCATTCCAAGATAAAACATGACTAGCAGGAACCTGCTAAAAGCTTTGACAAACAGGACATCCTAAAATTTGTGCCTCCAGAGATAAGGCACAAAAATAAGAACATCCTGTTTTCTTTACCGAAAGACAAGAACATCTTGTTCTTATCCAATGTGAATTAACTGCCATATATGAGCTATAAATATCTGCCATTTCATCTGAGCTATAAATTCTTCTTATTCTATTTGATGAGCCACTACTTCTGAAAGCTCAATTTCCTTGAACTGCTAGTAAAAATGTTTCCTGTGCTCATATTTGTCTCTGAATTTTATTTTGACAAAGGGTTCCTGAATAGTCAGTGGTTGGAACTGATTTTCCTGGGAGGTCCCAAAGTTGGGTGCATCCAGGGCTGGCTTCATATGTGAGTGATCTGTGCAGTCACACAGGCCCCATCCTGGTTTAAGGATCTACCATCCCCATCTTGAAATTCTTAATCAGTTTTTAAAAAGCAAGCTATATTGCTGGTCCCGGATGCACCATAAACCTCTCCTGGGTACCCAAATAGAGTAGAAAGAGCATGGTCTTTGGAGTCTAACAGACCTTTTTATTTAGGAAAGCTCTCACCTTCATCAATAAAATAGTGTGATACCTCAGATTTGTTTGATGATTACATGAGATCATGTGAGTATTTACCATGTTTGATACCTAGAAGCTCCATAAATAATAGTTCTAAACTGTCCCTTTTTACCTTCTTTGAAGTACAGCTGTACCGTTGAGCAACACTTCTCAGTATGGCTCTGGATAGAAGCAGCGATTCATTTCCATCAGTGTTTATTGTGAGTGAGAGCTGAGGTACTGCTGTGTTCACTTCCTCGCTTCTCGTTCCTTCCTCCCATGGAGGTCAAGCTGCATCCTCCACCACCACCTCAGTGACCCTCAAGGACCTCCTTATTGTTAAATCACTTTCAAGTCTTATCTTACTTGACCTCTCTGTAGCATGTGACAATTCTGATCACTTGTTCATCTTCTGGGAACCCACTCCCTGGTTTTTTCCTCACCTCTTTAGCTATCCCTCAGTGTCAACTGCCAGCCAATAAATGGGTTCCTCGGCTCTCTCTCCAAGGACTTCGTGGTGGTTGTTTTTGTTCTCTACATGTGTGAGCTCATCCGTTCCTTTACCTTCAGTTTTCACCTATATGCTGGTGACTCCTGCTACAAATACGTAACTGTTAGGGTGTTTGGGGCAGCAAGAAACAGAAAATTCAACTCTATTAATTTTATCAACAACAAAGAGAATTTACTGAATGACGAAACAGAAAGTGGAGAGGGGGATGGTGCTCGGGCATGTTCAATCAGGACCCTGGCTGTTCTTCTGTAATTCTCACACTCTGCCTCCCTCTGTTTAACTTCATTCAACATGACAAGGCTGAGAAATGAGAGCGTTATTTCAAAGTACTGTAGTAGGTTCGAGGAAGCTTCTTTCCCAGAAACCTCCAGCAGAACTTTTTCCTCTTCTTATTGGCCCCAAACAGGTACCATGCCCACGTGCCTATTCTTGAACCAATCCCCATGGCTGAGGGAATGCAGTCATCCCTCAGTATCTGCAGAAGATTGGTTCCAGGACCCCTGCAGATAGCAAAATCTGCATATGTTCAAGTCCTTTATATAAAATGGCATAGTATTTTGCACATAATCTACACACATCCTCCTGTATACTTTTTAAAAATTTTTTATTTTTATTTTTTTGAGACAGAGTCTCACTCTGTTGCCTGGGCTAGAGTGCTGTGGCATCAGCCAAGCTCACTGCAACCTCAAACTCCCGGGCTCAAGCGATCCTCCTGCATCAGCCTTCTGAGTAGCTGGGACTACAGGCGTACACAACCACTCCAGGCTAATTTTTTCTATTTTTAGTAGAGACGGGGTCTCACTTTTGTTCAGGCTGTTCTCAAAGTCCTGACCTCAAGTGATCCTCCTGCCTCAGCCTCCCAGAGTGCTAGGATTACAGGCATGAGCCACCACACCCTGCCGATCCTCCCATATACTTTTTAAAATTTTTTTTATTTTTTTTATTTTTAGACAGGCTCTTGCTCTGCTGCCCAGGCTGAAGTGTAGTGTTGCAATCATAGCTCACTGTAACCTCAAAGTCCTGGCCTCAAGCAATCCTCCTGCCTCGGCCTCCCAAGTTGCTGGGACTAAAGACATGTGCCATCAGGCCTGGCTAATTTTTTTTTTTTTTAATAGAAATGGAGTCATGCTTTGTTACCTAGGCCAGTTTCGAACTCCTTCAAACTCCTAGCCTCAAGCAGTCCTCCTACCTTGGCCTCCCAAAGTGCTGGGATTATAGGCTTTTAAAAATTGTTTTTTAGAGATGGGGTCTTGCTGTGTTGCTCATGCTGAAGGGCAGTGGTTATTCACAGGCATTATCATGGCACACTACAGCCTCGAACTCCTGCCCTCAAGTGATCCTCCTGCCTCGGCCTCCCATAGTTTGGATTATAGGCGTAAGCCACAGCACCCAGCAACTCCTGTATACTTTAAATCATCTCTCGATTACTTATAATACCTAGTACAATGTAAATGCTATGTAAATAGTTGTTATATTGTATTCGTTTTTTAATTTGTATTATTTTTCATTGGGTTTATGTTTCCTGAATATTTTCCATCTGTAGTTGGTTGAATCCATGGACAGGAAACCCATAGATACAAAGGGCCAACGGTGTCATGATTTCTTGGTTGGTTTAGGCCCACTAATCTGACTAATGCCTGAATCAATCACTGCAGTAATCACTGCGTATCCTCAACCTGGACCCACCTCTGAAGATGGAGATCTATAGTTCCCCAAATCACATGGCTGCTATAAAACCAGGGAGAAATGAAATGTGTATGGCAAGGCAACCACAGTGTATATCAGATCTATCTTACTCAGTGGAAAGAGACCTAAAATAAGGAATTCTTGACACAGTTATGCTAACTATCTAAGAGGCAGGCTTGGAAATACTGCAGGCCCTAAAATCTGCAGGAAATAATTGTAAAAGTTCTAAGAATTGTGATATCATGAGGGCTCACTCAGCTTTGACCTTTAAAATAAATTGGCTGGAAATCAATAGGACTTTGTTATCTTGTCTTGTTATGTAGTTAATATTTTTTAAAAGGAAAGAAAAAAAGCAGTTGTGACAACTCCTTTGACTATCTGGAAGCGTGCAGGAACCCAAATACCTCATAAGACTGGGGCAGTAACCTGCACTTTCTTACTCTTGAAGAATCAAGTGCTAAATGGGAAGACCCAGATGGAGAGCTGTACAGCACTCAATGGATAGGAAGACTGAAGTCCGGCCCTATGCTCTGTCAAGATCTTTCACTGTCTCCCAAGGTCTAATTGACTCCCAGAACATCTGAGTGTTCTTCCAAAAAATTACTGTATTCTTGTACACACATGTACAAGTAAACACATGTACAGTCCTATCACTGCTATGCAATCTTTTCTTTAAAAGCAAACCACCACCATTTCCAGATATAGTTCCAAGCCTATATTTTCCATAGACACCTCAAATCCACACGTCCAAAATTTAAATAATTTCCCTCTCTCTGCAAAACAAACAAAAAAAATCCCCCAAATCTCTAATCCTCTCATTTCAATAAATGGCACTAACCACGCACCACTCAATTCCCCAAACGCAAAGCCTAGAAATCAGTCTCAACTCTTCACTTTCCCTCATCCCCATTCCCATCCCAGTCTTTAAATCCTATCAATTCTACCTCCATTGCATCTGTTCATCCCACTGCTATTACTTTAGTTTAGGCTGTCATCAAAAGATTTCTATCTGGTCTCCCATCCTCCATCTGTGAACTCTCCAATTCATTTACCATGTAACAGCTAAAGTTGTCTTTCTGAAGTTGTAGAAAGACAAAAAGATATACATCTTTTCTATGTATATCCTGTGCTTGCTTAAAACCCATCAATGACTCTACCCAAAGTCCTCCAAACAAAGCCTAAACTGTCTAACATAACACAGGCCATCAGGCCCCATTTTAGCTTTCTAGATCAGGGGAAGGCAAATAGGCATATGGCCCAAGAGCTAACTCCAGCCCACTACCTGTTTTTGTACAGCTTGAAATTTAAGGATGGTTTTTACACTTTTAAATGACTGAAAAACATCAAAAGATGAATAATATTTCATGACAGTAAAAAGTACATGAAACTCAAACTTCAGTGTCTAGAATAAAGTTTTATTGAAACACAGCCCCATCCATTCATACTGATTATAGCTGATTTTGAGCTACAAGTTGAGTAGCTGTGACCAAGCTAGTATGGCCCACAAAACCTAAAATATTTACTATTTGGTCCTTTCAAGCTAAAAAGACAACAGAGAAAGATTTCTCCAAAAATAATGAGTTTATTTGGGAGTGAGCAAAAAGATTTATAATCCAGGATGCCAAACTAAGGCAAGCCACAGGTGCACCCAGAGAGGGAAGGGTAGGGGAAAGCTTTTACTGGCAAGAGAGAGAAGTTCAAGGTAAACTGCTTGGAAACAAAGTTCATTGGTTCCCGAGGCTGAAAACAAGCATTGGCGTTGGCAGCAGTTCATTGGTGGAGGTGCTGTTGCCGGGCAAGTGTCTTTTGAGAGCATCTTATCTGAATTGCTGCAGTCTTAAAGAATGTCTAGCAACAAATCTTGTCATAGAAATAAGTGCATGTGTCCAAAATGAGCAAGTCATGCAAAGCATGGGATGTGCGAAGGATGTGAAGAAATTTATTATAGGTTTTGTTTTTTATTCTTAGAAAGTCCTTGAGACGGTTCTTATCTCAGACACACAAGCATGAGCTCTCCTCCTTCATCGTCTCCGGGCTCCAAATTGTCTGGGTCTGACAAGAGTGACTTCTGTTGATATTTGTAACTTTCACAGCCGTTTATAGAAAAAGTTTGCCAACCTTGCTCTACACTCACCTTACATCACTCTCCAGTGTAGCCAAACCGAACTATTTGCAGTTCCTAACAGAGTACCCTTTTCTCTCTGGCCTGTACTACCCTCCCCACCCCCGTGCTCCCGCAGAACTAACCCCATCTCAGCATTTAACAGTCATTCTCACCATCGTTTCACCTGTCTGCAACACATGTTCACCACTGAATCCTCGGCACCCAGCACAATCCCCTCATTCGGTGCTTAATGAATGTATTTTGATTGAATGACCAGCATCCTGAACAGATGAACAAGAGTGGCTTCCAACTTTCAAAGAGCTTACAAAGGCAAGCTAAACATATGAACAACAAATTAATTTACAAGTTAGAATGAAAAGGCACTAAAAAGCAACAAGTACCCCGCAGCAGAACCAAAAAGAGATAATGGCACCTAGGGAAAGGTGCCCCTTCGTTAGAATTCTTTCCGATTTAAATACAAGGCCACTTCTTCCCCACGATGAAATGTTTTCTGAGCTTATTTATTGGCAGGGAGTGCCTTCATCTGTCAAATAAGGCTGAATAATTCTGACTTCGCAGGATTATAATGAATATGGCTAATTATCGAAATAAAGCATGGAAAGAACGTAGCTCAGTGCGTGTTTCATTAAAAGTGCTCAACTCTTGGATCCTCTAAGACGCTCTGTTTAATGTGAACGGAGTCCGTATCCACGGGGGTCTCCAGTATGCACCGCTAAGTGTTTGGCCCAGCATCCAACGCATCCCTTCAGTAAGAGCAGGGACCTCTCAGCACTCCCTTCGTCACAGGAGCGTCCTCGGCTCGCGGCGTCGCTGCTGGGCTACGCGCAGGAAAGGCGCTCCCCAGAAAGGGCCCGGAGCCCCGCTGGGGGGCCGCCGCCCGCGGGGTGGAAGAACTACAACTCCCGTCGTGCTTCGCCCGAGCTTAGGGCTTCTTTACATTTTATCGTACCCAGCCTCTGCCGCGCAGTTCTCAATGGCTCCGCCCCAACAGGGCCCTCTTGTTTCCTTGTGTAGTTAGGGGCGTGGCCACGCCGCCGCCACCGGAAAAATCCGTGTGACGTCACGAAAACCTACACGTCACGCGGGGTGCAGGAGTTGGCGGACGGTCCCTGGCTGGCTTCCGGAGGCCCTGCGACCGCGGAAGAGGCTTCCGAGGGCTGCCGCAATGCCTCGCCCACGGCGGGTCAGTCAGCTTCTGGATCTGTGAGTCCACCCCGTCCCGCCTTCCCTTCGCGCCGCCCGGGCACCTCCTCCAAACGGCCAGGCCCTGCGCTGCTCTTCCTCCCCGCCCCTTTCCCACCGCCCGACCTTTGAAGAGGCCCCGATTGTGTTTCCATCCCTGGGTTTCTGATTTGTGGCTTCCACGCTGAGGACAGTTGTGCAGAGAGGGCTGCTGAGCGGACTTGCCCCTCTGTCCTCTGCCCTGGCCGCTCCCCGATGAGCGTCCCGGTTCCTCAGTCGGCCTGGACAGCTCGGCGCCCCGGTAGTTCCAGGCAGTGGCCTGTCTCTGACAGGAGCTATAAAGCCTTGGCAGAACAAAACAGAAGACTAGATGGGGCTCTCAAACATCAAAAGTCTTCAGCAAAATTCCACCCAGTTATTGTAAGTGGGATAAATACTGAGTCTTTGAGGCAGTATGTAGTAAACTGGTTAAGAACACGGATCCTTGGTTGAGATTGCTGGTTCGGTTCCCGGCTCTGCCATTCACCAGCCACGTGACCACGGACGGGTAACTTAACCTCTCCGAAATGCCTGAGTTCTTTATCTCTAAAATTAGTATAATAAGAGTACCTATCTCATGGAGTGTTGTCATGAGGAATAAATTTAATACGAGCCTTTAGAAGGATGCCTAGCAAATAATAAACACCACTAAGTGTCGGTTATTGTTATTGTTAATTATTTCACTCCAGAAATTGTGCTGGACATTGCAGTTACATGGGCACTTGTATTTCTCCAGGAGTAGACATCATAAAGCTAAGGAGAACAATCTCCTTAATCTACTGAAGGCTTTCTAAAATAATGGGATTTGACATTTGACATTATAAATCATAAACTCCTGGCCCACAGTCCACAGTCACTTTTCATAACAGAGGAATCAGTTGTTTCTCCCTTATGTAGACTCAGACTTGTGTAAAGTCCTCAGAAAAAAAGATCTTGCTTTCGTTCTTGACGCAGATTTTATACCTGATCCAATGGGAGTTTATTTCCATCAGTAAAGGCAGTTTAGAGAAGAGTTAAGAGTACAAGCTAGGAAGACAGACTAACTACCTGGGTTCTATTCATACATCTCACATTTACTAGTTATATAATCTTGAGCAAATAATATAACCTGTCTGGGTTCCAATTTTCTCATCTGTAAATGGAAGATAATAGTAATATAACCTACCTATTATTTTCTGTCTACCATGGAAAGTATATAATAAGGGCTATGCTACCTTAGTCCTGACCTTTCTTCTAAGGCTCGGCTTAATTCCACTCTTTTAATTCCTGTCTCTTTCCTGAAGCCTCCCTGATGGTTCCATACAAATAATCCTCTGTACTCCTGTGGCCAGAATCAAGTCTTTTGTCTCTCTGTACCCACAGTTCCTAATTTTTAGGAGTTGCTCAGTATTCAGTTAAGCATGTATTTAAAGAGCACATTGTGGCATGTGAAACACTATGCTGAAGATTGTGGGAAATAGCTAGCATCAAGAAGGTGTAGTGTTAGGGGACTTGTGCAAGGTGAGTAAGTACATAAATAACTATAATGTAGGTAGAATAATACCACAAAAGAGAGATTAACAAAGTGTTTTGAATTTTCTGATGAGGGAAAGAACACATGAGAGTAGGAGAAAGCTTTGTAAAGGGGTTATATTTGAAGATTGTAGCATCTAACAGTAACAAGGGGAAGGAAATGCATCCGAGAGCATAAAATGATAATAGTAAAGGCTTGACAGTCAGGAAAGTTAAAAATATATGAGAAGACCAGAAAGATACAGTATGAATAGCAGAGTAGTGAGACATAAAGTTAGATAATTAGGAGTAGAATTTTAGGGACCAGAATGAATAAGAGCATTTAATTTTGTAGCAGTTGGGAGCTACCAAAGGTTTTGGAACTGTACTGGGAGCAGAGATTTGAATTAGGGAGAGGCTGGGAATAGGGAGACACTTAGGAAACTGTTATAGAATCTTGGGAAGAAGTAAGGAGAGCCCAGACTAGGAGACATGTGGAGATGTTTTTTGCGGAATTATTTCTGATGGCAAGGATTTGGAGCAGGAGAGGTGCCATGGAATATGCAGCTATTAGAAAAGTAAAGGGTAGATATATACAGATTCACGTGGATGGAACTTTAAAACATAGTGCTTAGTGAAAAAAGAGGAAACAGAATAACACATGTTAAGAAAAATTATCCAAAATTTGGGGGGAAGGCAAAAGGATGACTACATGACCTTCATTGTCATAGCAGAGTGTTGTCCCCATGTAAGGGCCCATTTTTGCCTTTAGAACCGTATTTTGTACCCTTTTGGGACAAGGTATGGTCTGAGACTGGCAGTTGGTCAGCAAGCTTTTTCTGCTTTTTAACAAAGGAGCTTGAGCCACAATAGTGATCAACTGTGTCACTTAGCACACTATTTAGTCCAGCTAATGGGACTTTCTCCATGAAGGAAACAGTGCTTGGTCTATGTTTTTGCATACACTCCTTATTTCCTCACTGATCAGCACTTTGATGCCTTAAAGAATCCTTTGGATCTGGGACGTGATAAATAATTTTGAATAGAGGGACCAAGGAAAGGGAAGAATTAGAAATTACTGTAAAGTTTTCTGTTTTGTTGACTGGGAGAATAGTGGTTAGGCAGTTACAGAGGAGGAAGGGTCTTATGTGGAAAATGAATCAGAACATCTAGTAGAAATATCAAGCAGGCTGTTAGAGTATAATTTTGAATCTGAAAGAGAGGTGAGGGATTGAGAGTAAGATTGGGGGGGTCAATCTTTATGATGGCACGTGAAGCCATGGTTAAGTTCAAGGGAGAGGACATGTAGAGAAAAAAAGAAAACCAAGAACAAAATTTTATGCAACACTTAGGTTAGAGCAGACCATTTTGCTAAAAATCATTTGTTAGATCAATTCACCATATAACTGATTGGCCAAATACTAATAAGTTGTTTCTTTTAACTATAAAATTTAGAGTAATGCATATTGGATGGGATATCTTCCCCCCTGCTCCTACCCCCAATTGTTTTATAGCTTTTGAAGATTTTAAGTTTTAGCTGACTGCTTTTCATTTTGTTTTGGTGAGTGAGACCACCTGTGTCAACTGTTGGGCCTGAGAATTGAGACTACTTATGTCAATGTAACTTTTTGCTATAGGAAATTTTTGGAAATCAATTTATCTAAATAAACAGTTAGCTATCAAGACAAACATTTTGATTGTTAGGGCAAACATGTTTATCATGACAGATTGCTCATCAAGGCTTGCTTTAAGACCCTGTGTCCATTAGTCTTAAACTATTCTGTCACAAACTTTGCTCAATCCAAACCCATCTCCCATCATGAGGGAAAAACTGCTAAACTACTGGATCTTACATCCCAAAACTATACATGTACCCTTGCCTAACTTTCCCCTACTGAGACACTACAAAAACCCTGCTAGCTTTCCTTTGCTGCAGTAAATTTAATAAACTATGCTTCGTTTGACCAACAGGCTTTTTGGATGGGTTTTGTGGGCCATTTAACAGTACTCATAGCAGCGTTTTAAGAAATATTTAATTTGTTTCTGTCCCAACTCCCTGCTGTTGCCACTGGAGGAAACTAGAGGAGAAAGAGGAAACCATTTACTTTGGGAAACACATGGCACAGACTGCACAACTGAGCTCAGAGAAGAGAATACTAAAGGGCCAAGATGAAAAAGACTGAGAGAGTAAGGGGGGTGGAGGAAGGGTGGTACTGTGGAAAAAGGTAACATTGAAATATAGTTGAAATCTGCATAAAGGATAATACAGTAGTCCCCCCTTATCTGTGGTTTTGCTTTCTACAATTTCAGTTACCCATGGTCGACCATAATCCAAAAATATTAAGTGGAACATTCCAGAAATAAATAGTTGATAAGTTTTAAATTGTGTACCATTCTAAGTAGCGTGATGAAATCTTGTGCCGTCTCACGCCAGGATGTGAATCCTTTAGTCACTTAGTTACCAGATCGACTGTTGTGGGTATGGCAATGCTTGTGTTCAAGGAACCCTTATTTTACTTAATAATGGCCCCAAAGTGCAACAGTAGTGATGTTGGTATATTGTTATGATTGTTCTATTTTATTATTAGTTGTTGTTAATCTCTTACTGTGCCTAATTTATAAATTAAACTTTATCATAGGTATGTATGTATATACATAGGTATGCATAGTATATATAGGGTTCATCACTATCCATGGTTTTGTTACCTCCAACCAGGTCCCTTGCCCACTGCCCAGTAAAGGCCAGTATACTAAGACAGCAGGAGTAATAGCGGAGAAAGATTGCAAGGTCCCAGGAGAGGAGATGGAAATAATTTCTCAAATCTATCTCCTGGAGAATTTGGGGGCTAAGGTTTTTAAAGGTGGTTTGGCAAACAAAGGGCTATGGAATTGGGTCTGCTGATTGGCTGGGGATGAACTCATAGGGTTGGGAAGCAGAAGTTGTTTTTCTTGGCTGGGACAGCTCCTGGGTAGAGGGTTGCAAGACTTGTTGGATTGGTTCCCACGCGTGGCCACTGGTCCGGTTGACATCCATCAGTTGGTCCCCTGAAATACAGAGTCTGGAAAATATCTCAAAGACCAGTCTTAGGTTTTACAATAGCAATGTTATCTATAGAAGTGGTTAGGGAAGTCACAAATCTTACATCTGTCAAGGTAACCTGACACTTAAGCAGTGAGCAGTTACAGCAGTAGGGAAGTTAGGGAACAATGGCTGGTTAACTTTTAGCTATATCTGTACTTTTATAGAAACCAGACTTTTATCACTATTCCTGCCTTATGGCCTTACATTATTTTAGCATAGGTGGTTTCAGTTTCGGGCATCCACTGGGACTCTTGAAACATATCCCCCATGGATAACAGGGGACTACTATATATAAGGGGAGTGACTGTCAGTCACTTCAAACATCTTACTTTTCCCCAATCATCCCCTACTCACAGAGGTCAAGCGCAAGAGGAACAAGGCTATTTTTACAAAATTTATGGAGTCTCATCATGTTTCCCACCTTGACTGATGTGGGCCACCATAGGGGGACTTGGTGACAAGTGTACTCAACAAAGTGGTAACTATCTTCATTATCTAAGACAGGGGAACATTTTCTGTGAAGGGCCAGATAGTAATATTTTCAGCTTTATAGGCTACATATCCTCTGTCGCAGTTACTCAACTCTGCCATTGTAGAGCAAAAGCAGCCATAGACAATACAGAAATACCCAGCTACTTGGGAGGCTGAGGCAGGATTGCTTGAGCTCAGGAGTTTGAGGCCAGGCTGGGCAACAAAGTGAGACCCTATCTCTAAAAAAAGAAAGGAAGAAAGGAAGAAGGGAAGGAGGGAGGGAGTGAAGGAGGGAGAAAGGAAGAAAGGAAAGAAATGGGCATGTCTGTGTTCCAGTAAAACTTTTGTCAACCCAAATGAGAGACTGAGGCAGGAGTCTCAATCAGTTGAGGTTTATTGAGCCAGAGCTTGAAGACATGCTCAGGAAAAACACAAGTCACAGAAGCATCTGTGGCCTGTGCTCTCCAAAGAGGTTTTTAGGAGGCTCAGTGTTTATAATTTTCTTTAAGAGAGAGAGAGCATGCAGGAAAAGGGGGGGGAGGGTCATCAGTGAGGTAAATGTTTACATTCTTGTGAAGCTCTAATTAGTGCCCAGTAGATCGACATTTTACATAGACATTTTACATAAGATAATCGAAGAAGAGGATGTAAAAGAAAGAGTCAATTAAGTAGTTGTCTCAGGTTAGATAAGGAATGATTGATCTCACCTTGGCCTTATTCTGTATGTGGGAAGATAAGCTTGTAATTGACATTGTCAGTGTGGAATTTAACAGACCTTAGTTGTAGGGGTTAAACTTAGGTTGTAGACCTAAGGTTACAATTCACATGTGCTTGTTTTATAGGATATATATCCTGAAAGGTTTAGGGGCCAGCAAAGAACTTCCTTGTGAGCAGTTTGTGGGGGCAGCCATCCTAAGAGGCCTGAGGCCTTTTGTCTTTGTGGGGACCTGGCTTATGTATAATGCTTTGACACAAAGTTGCAAAGTAACAGCTATCTGTTTAGGGCAAAAAGGATGGTAGTATTGCATGACTCAGTTCCCAGGCTTAATTTTGGCATAACAAATTTGGGAGTCCTGAGATTTTTATTTTCCTTGACACTTTATTTATAAAAATCAGCAGCTGGCCAGATTCAGCCTACAGGTCATAGTTTGCTGACTATGATCTAGGAGTTCAATCCAACAAGAGAACCTGGGTGGCTGAACCAGAATTAAGTTTGAATTCCCAAAGCTCCCTTTTGGCCAGGCTGCCACCCAGAGGGTATACCAACCAGGCTGGCTTGGGATTACTGTTACGGGAAAGAAAGATGCATCATGCCCAGGAATTATCAGAGTAGAATTCCAGAATTTCAAAATAAGTCTGGATAACGCTCTCCCCGTTTCATCCTGATCATTATCTAGGAGGTGCCTAGGAGAATACGAACCCTTTCAGGGAATAGTTGCATTTAATGACCAAACTACTTTACTAAGATGTGTGGACCAGGAGAATGTGAAGGAGGTAGAATCAGAAATCTCTTTTAGTTGCTTTTTTTTAAAGTCCATTTTACCTCTTATTGGAGCCAGCAGCCTGAAGATGATAAGGAGGATGAAATGTCCATTAAATACCTTGACTATTGGCCCATTGTTAAGTGACTTTTGCAATAAAAGGCATACCATTGTCAGACTGCAAATGGTCTGGAAAACCAAAAATGTAACACATGTTATGTTGTGGTCAATGTGGCTGGAGTTGGTTGATAAGACTGGAACAATGGAACCATAGCCTGCAAAAATGTCAACAACTATAAGGCATTAACAATAGCCCCAAGGGGGTGGTGGGTGGGGGTGGTCAAAGGCCTGATACAGTCAACTTCTCAGGAGCAAGAGGAACCAACACCCCATGCAGTATGGCCTATTTCACTACAAGACAGGCTGACTTTTGAAAGGAGGCACAAGACCGGCATGCAATGGTAGCATCAGACACATGTAATCTTTACTTTGTTCCCAGGCCATAATGGCAGATGTGTTACTGAAGTATGTTGATAGATCCTGGCAGCAATGGCAGCAGTCTGGGTGGTACATATTGATTAGCAACATGATTCCAATCCGTGCTATTAGAGAAAGCCATTACCATGTACATCTGTCTAATTGTCAGCTGCAATTTATTTCCACAGTTCATGGTCCTAAAGAGGGGTGTCTATAATCTTCCAGTCTGTGTTTTTCCAAGTGGCAGACTGTAAGGCATTAACTAGGCCATTGGCAACAGTCGAAGAGCCAGTAAAAATATAATATGCCTTGACCTTAGGAGGATTATCTGAGACAGATATTGGCAAACTTTATCTGTAAAGGTCCAAATAGTAAATATTTTCAGATTTGCAGGCACATGGTCTCTCTAACAATTACTCGGCTCTGCCATTATAGTGTGAAAGTAGCCATAGGCAATACATAAATGAATGGACATGGCTGTGTTCCAAGAAAACTGTTATTTACAAAAGCAGATCACAGGCCAGATTTTGCCTACAGGCCATAGTGTTTTAGGCCCCTTGTTTAAGGCAAGAGTAACAGCTTTCAATTCACCCATTACCCTGCCTAGCCTATAGTGCAGTCTTTCATATTTGTCATTCAGGCTGGACAAATACTGACACCCAGTGAACACCATCAGCTTTCAACTGAGCTGAACCATCAGTGGATCCAGACATTTAGGGGAAACTCTGTGAATCAAGGGCCCCACTGAACCAATGGCTTTACTTCAGGAGATGGGAGAGGTAGATAAAGCATCCACAAAAGCTGTCACTTTGTCACATAAAACCAAGATCCCACTAGGGCCAGGCCAACTGCAATCTTGAATATTCCATTTCCATGTGATCAGCAAGGCCTGTTGGGCCTTTCCCTCATTTTATGTAGAGCCCTAGATGATCCATCCCAAAATGAGGATATCAGGCCATACAGTCACAAGCCCTCATGCTCAGGCATTCAATTTCAAGAGAAGCTTATTATCAGGTTAATAGCTGCCTTTTAAAAAAGTGTATGTGATAGCTATGTCAGCCAGGTAGTAATGTTGTACTTGAAAAGAGCTTGTCTGAATTCTTACAGTTATTATTATTAAATATAAATCTATATTGAAATATAGATTTATTTCAGTTATTAAATATAAATCTGTGATTTCCCCTTCTCCTCCTGGAATTCAGTAGTTTCTGCTGGACTCCTCAGGAAAGGACAGGGAGGTAGGTTAGAGGGCAAGTTACATGTTCCTTATCATCTCTTTAAAAATGGCAGTCCTGGAACAGGAGAATCCATTTTGACACTCATACATAGACCAGGAAAATGTAACCGTGTAACATATCAGTACCAATTATACTTTGATTAGCAAAAGCCACAACACAGTACATTGATAAGCCCAAAGGCTCCACCCACAATGTCACTTTAGCTTCTCTTCCCCACTGACAACTTTACCCAAACCCTATCAGTTGAATTTTGGTACCTTTTACCCTAAGGAATCAGAGACCAAGGAGCTTAATTTGTGTCCAAGTTATGAATTATAGCAACAGCCAACAGGAGACTGCTGTTCCCCAGCTGGGAGTGTGGAGAATGCACAGCGGCAGAGAGGACAGCTCACAGGTAGTGGTGAGGATAGTAAGGATGTTTTTTTCCGCCTGCCTCCTACTCCAGTATTGATGTTATTTTAGTATTGATGCCTGAGCACAGGCACTTCTTCCCCTGGGTACCTTCCAGTGAGCATCCAGGCCCGGAGGTCCCTTTCTTTCCACCCCAGTGGACATTGCTACATTTTACCCAACAGTCCTTAATAATTTGGGCCACCCCTATGCCCAGCCCCCCATCATCCTCACCTTCCTCACCAGTCATGCCAGACTGTGGCAGGAGCCAGGTATACAAGCAGCTGGCTTTGCACTGTTAGACAAGGCTTTGCATTCACTTTTGTTTTGAGGGACTGCTCACCTGCAGCTCAATCAAATGAACTTCTGTTTTTGGTCTATCAAATAGCAGGGTCCTCATTACTGATACCATTTATTTCAGCATTAGGAATTAATTGCCTGAGAAACCACAATCATACTGCCTCATAACTGGAGCCACAGGACTTGCTATCAATTATCATAATAACATCCCTTCTTCCTCCCACAGGGAGGAGAGTGTGCAACAACCAAAACACCATTCAAGTGGCTTATTTCAACTCTACTTTTAATCACTCAGCCTCATCATCAGGTGGGACAGTGGGGGATGCTTATCCCTTCCACCTTCACCCAACACCTGGGTGAGAACATTCACTACCAGGCAACAGAAATTGCCTTTGAGAGTGCCCAGATATTAAACTTAGCAAAGACTTCATAGAAGCTGTTATAAATGTGTTCAAAGAACTAAAGGAAGATATGCTTAAAGATGTAAAAGAGAAGTCAGTTTGGTGGTTTCTCAAAAAGTTAAACAGAATCACCACAATTCTGCTCCTAGGTATAGCCCAACAGAATTGAAACTGGGTACTCAAATACTAATACATGAAAGTTCACAGCAGCACTATTCACATTAGCCAAAAGATGGGAAAACCCAGATGCCCATCAACCAATGAATCAGTAAACAAAATGTGGTATATTCATACAATTGAATATTATTCAGCCATAAAAAGGAATGAAGTACTGATATATGCTACAACATGGGAGAACCTTGAAAACATTATGCTAAGTAGAAGCCAGACACGGAGGCCACATGTTATATGAATCCAGATAAATCAACAATGACAGGAAACAAATTGGTAGTTGTGAGGTACTATAGCCTTTTCCTCACAACTACAATTGTTTGGAAAAGGAGGAATGGGGACTGATTCCTTAATAGGTACAAGTGTTCTTTTGGGCTGATAAAAATGTGGAATGAGGTAGAGGTGGTCATTGCACAACACTGTGAATGTACAAAATGCCACTGAATTGCATACTTGAAAATGATTGATTTTGTATTATGTGACTTTTGCCTCAATTATTAAAAAGAAAAAAACTAAATCAAGGTATAATGACAATGTCTCATCAAATAGAGGATATCAAGAAAGAAATAGAAATTATTTATATAAAAAAAGATAACCAAATGGAATTGGAAAGTATAATAACCGAAATAAAAAATTGACTAGAGGGATTTAACAATATATTTGAACTGGCAGGGGAAAGAATTAATGAACTTGAAGATAAATTGATAGAGTATGTTCAGTCCAAAGAACAGAGAGAAAATAGGTTGAAGAAAGCTGAAGAGAAAATCAGAGGAGTATGGGATGCCATTTAGCATGTTAACATGCATGTAATGGGAATATCAGAATGAAAAGAGAAAAGAGCAGGAAAAAATATTTGAAGAAATAATTGCTAAAATCTTTCCAAATTTTTTATCTGTGATTTTGTTTTTAATTATCTTAAGTTATGATCACACATAATTTTTAAATTTGTATATATCTCTTCTACTTTAATCCTTCTAATGAGTTGGTCAAAGCACCATTACCAATCACATATATGCAATAGTTCTACAGTTTTGTGTATTTTTGAATATCTATTTAAAGACAATCCTAAATTATAACTTAGTCTGACTTAGGTAGCAAAGAATTCAAAAGCTTAATTTGCTGTTTCTTGTCACATTGACTTTTAAGAGCATTTAACCTTATAGAGTATCTGTAAAATGTGAGAAGTATTAAATATTCTTTATTTGATATTACATGTAAACCACACTAAAATGCCTTTCAGTAAATGAACAGCAGCATATTAGTAGACACAGGCAATTAGATTGGCATAGTGAAGACCAAAAGTATAAAGTAAACATTGCTACTTTATGTCCAACCCTCACCTTTAACAGGCTAATGAACACAAATTAAAACACCAGTAAGTCTTGCTTGGTTCTGAGAGAGTGAAGGTATTTCCATACTATTTAAATATATTCACATAACCAGTTATATAAATCTAAATATAAAATCAATCTTCAATAAGTTTTGAGATGGCAACTTACCATCTTTGTGAAAAGTTGAACATTACTAATTAAGCCCATTCATATCTTTAGAAGGGGAAAACAGTGATAGCATTTACTGAATTGGGATTACTATCAAAATTTAAAAAATTGATCATATTCATTTAACCACAAGCCAGTCTTAGTTAAACCTGGACTATCCAACCAAAATATTCTGTCACTCATTCATGATCTGAATTCTGGTGTATGAGATAAATTAAATTATGATACCACATAAAAAAAGTCATGAGACATTTCTGTTTTATAATAAATAAGGCAGTAGCCAATTATTACCCATTAGTAACTTTTTTGAGGTAAGCTATCAAGTCTGCCCTTTCTGTCTTCTTAATGCTGGTGAAGATCATTTTTGTTCCAGGGATGTACTTTTCTTGGAATTCTCCAAATACTCCATCAGTGTTTCCTCTCCCCAGGTGATGCTTTTGTTCTTATTGGCATCTGTGTAAGAGAATCTAGCAGCCTGACCTGTCTTCCATCCAGAGAGACCATGGAGATTTGGCCCAGTCTTGTGCTTGCCTCCCTTTTCCATGATGTGGCACTGGGCACACTTGTGAACAAAAATATGCTTGCCTTTCTCAACATCACTCATATTTAATTCTCTCTTTGGTTGCTGACAGTACAAAGGTTACCACTCAGAAGCCAGATGTCTGCTTTCTCAAAACTTTCCAAACTTAATGAGAAAAATTAATCTACACATCAGAAAAGCTTGATGAACTTCAAGTAGTATAATCACAAAGAGATACAGACACAGAAATATAATAGTAAAATTACTGAAGCCAAAAAGATGAAGAGAAAATCTTGAAAGCAGCCAGAGAACTGTATAAGGCAATCCTAGTAAGATTAACAGCAGACTTCTCATCAGAAACACTGGAAACCAGAAGGTAGTAGGATGACATATATTCAAACTACTGAAAGAAAAATTTCAACAAAGGATACTATAACTCATTGGGAAGGGTAGCAGGGAGAGGGGGATTAAGTGGGGATGGTTAATGGCTGCAAAAATATAGTTAGATAGAATGAACAATGTTTGATAGCACAACAAAGTGACTTAATCACAATATATTAGGGTATACTTTAAAATAACTAAAAGAGTGGAATTGGAATGTTCCTAACACGAAGAAATGTTAAATGCCTGAGGTGATGGATACCCCAAATACCCTGATTTGATTAATCCACATTGTATGCCTGTATCAAAACATCACATGTACCCTAAAAGAATACTATAACTCACAAAACTATCTTTCAAAAGTTAAGGTGACATAAAGACATTTCCAGCTAAAGAAAAACTGAGAGAGTTTTTTCCTACTAGAATGGCCTTGCAAGAAATAGTAAAGGAAGTTCCTCAGGCTACAGCAAGTGACCCCAAATTGTAATTCAACCCATATGAAAAAATGAGTACTGATGAAGTAATTATGTAATTATTTTTTTAAAAACAGCATAAATGTATTTCTTCTCTTAACTGATTTGCAAAGCAATTGTATAAAAATGTGTTTATACTTCTAATTTTGAACCCATAACACATAAAAATATGATATATTTGCCAATAACAGTACAAAGGAGGTAACTGGGAACAGAGCTATATTGGAGTAAGAAAATAATACCAGATGCTAACTGAAATCCACAGGAACAAATAAAAAGAACCAAAAACTATTAATAAAAGATTAATATAAGAAGCACCATGAATATATGCTTCTTTTCATTTCTTCTCTCAGCTTCTTTAAAAGAGATAAAATTATATAAAGTATTAACTACACTACTGCATTGGTTGGGTTTATAACGTATATAGACGTAATATGTATATCAATCATAGCACAAAAAAAGAGGATGGGATAGAGCTGTATAAAAGTACATTTCTGTATTTCCCTGGAATGAAATTAAATATGAAGTTGATTATAATAAGATGTATATGATAAACCCTAGAGCAACCACTAAGGAAATAACTTAAATATGTAGTGAAAATATTATTAAAAGAATTAAATGTGATATTAGAAAAAAATTCACTTAATAGAAAAAAGCACTAAAGAAGGAATGGAGGAACAAAGATATGAAATATAGGAAAAAAGTGACAGGTGTAAATCCATCCATACGAGTAATAAGATTAAATGTGAATGAATTAAACAATCTAATCAAAGGTCAGAGACTGTCAGTCTGGCTAAAAGAACAAGATGCAACTATATGCTGACTACAGGAGATATACTTAGGTTTAAAGGTACATATAGGCAGAACTTAAAAGGGTGGGAAAAGATATATCGTGAAAACAACCACCATAAGAAAGCTGAAGTGGATATATTAATATAAGACAAACTATACATTAAAACCAAAAAGTTACAAGGGATAAAAAGAGGCAGTTTTAAATGATAAAAAGATCAACCCATTAGGCAGATATAACAATTATAAACATATGTGTACCTAGAAACAAAGCACTAAAATCCATGAAGCAAAACTGACAGAAACGAAGAGGAAATTAGACAATTCAACAATAGTTGAAGACATCAACAACCCACTTTCAATGATGGATAGAACAACTAGAAAGAAGACCAACAAGGAATTAGAACACTTGAACAATACTAAAAACCAACTAGTCCAAATAGAGCTCTGTGGAATGGACCTATGGGACCCAATGTCAGTGGAATATACATTCTTATCAAGTACACATGGAATGGTTTCCAGGGTAGACCATATGCTAAACCATAAAACAAGACTCAATAAATTAAAAGTTACTGTAACCACACAAAGCATATTTTCAGATCAGAATGGAATAAAAGGTGTCACTAATGAAGAAGTTTGAAAGATTCACAAATATGTGAAAATTAAACAGCACACTCCTAATAACCAGTGGGTCAGAGAAGAAACATGCTAAAACTGATAGGATGCAGGTAGATAAAACAGTACTAAAGGGAAATTTCTAGCTGTAAATGCCTATATTAAAAGATAAGAAAGATCTGAAATATATAACCTAATCTTTCACCTCAAAAAATTAGAAAAACAAGACCAAACTAAACCCAAAGCAAGCAGAATGAAGGAAATGATAAATAGTAGAGCAGAAACTAAAAGGATAAATATTAGAGCAGAAACTAATGAACTAGAAAACAGAAAAACAATAGAGAAAATCAATGAAACCAAAACTTGGTTTTTTGAAAAGTTCAACAAAATTGACAGCTACGTTACCCAGAAAATGAAAGCACTCAAGTTACTAAATCAAGAATGAAAGGGGACATTACTGCCAACCTTACAAATAAGAAAATTTATAACTCCCTTATAGGAAATACTATAAACACCTGTATGCCAGTAAGTTAGATAACTTAGATGAAATGGACAAAATCCTAGAAAGACAGAAATTACCAAAAGTCACTCAAGAAGAAATGGAAATCTGAATAAACCTATAACAAGAGATTGAATTAGTAACCAGAAAGCTACCCACAACAAAAAGCCTAGGACCAGATGACTTTACTAGTGGACTATAGCAAACTTTTAAAGAAGAAAATAATACCAGTTCTTCACAAACCCTTCCAAAAAATAGAAAAGGAGGGAACATTTTCCAGCTCATTTTAGGAGGCCATTATTACTCTGATACCCAGTAGAATTTATCCCAGGAATACAAGGTTGGTTTAACATGTGAAAATCAATGAATATAATTCACTATATTAATTGATCATCTCAGAAAATGCAGAAAAAGCATTTGACAGAATCCAATATCCTTTCATGATTTAAAAAACACTCAACAAGCTAGGAATTGAAGGGAACTTCCTCAACCTGACAAAGGGCACCTAGGAAAAACTCACAACAAACTTCATACTTAATGGTGAAAGACTAAGATCAGAAACAAGTCAAGGATGTCCACTCTTGCTACTTTTTTTTTTTTTTGCCACTTCTATTTAACATTGTACTGGAGGTTTTCGCTAGGACAGTTCAGCAAGAAAATGAAGTAAAAGGCATCCAGATTACAAAGGAAGAAGTAAAACTCCCTCTTAGCAAATGGCATGATCTTGTGTATAGAAAATTTAAGGCATCTATGAAAAAGAGATTACAACTAATAAATGACTTCAGTAAGGTTCCAGGATATACAATCAGTATACAAAAATCAATTACATTTCTATACACCAGCAATGAACAATCTGAAAATAAAATTAAGGAAAAAATTCCATTCACAATAGTATCAAAAAGAATAAAATACAATGAATTTAACAAAAGAAGGGAAAAACTTATACTTTGAAAATGTCAAAACATTGTTGAAAGAAAGTAAAGATCTAAGTAAATGAAAAGACATTCCATGTCCCATGTTCCATGTTGGGAGACTTAATGTTTTTAAGATGGTATATTAGTTTGTTAAAGCTGCCATAACAAAATACCACAGACTGGGTGGCTTAAAGAAAATAAATTTGTTTTCTTACAGTTCTGGAGACAGTAAGCCCAAGGTTAAGGTGTCAGCAGCTTTGGTTTTGTCTAAGGCCTCATTTCTTGAGTTGTAAATGGCCATCTTCTTGCTGTATCCTCACATGGTCTTTCCTCTGATTACACACAGAGAGACCTCTGTGGTGTCTCTCTGTATCCAAAGTTCCTTTCTTTATAAGGTCAGATTGGATTAGGGCCCACTCAAATGGCCTCATTTTTACTTAATCCCATCTTTAAATTACATCTCTCTAAATACAGTCACAATCTGAGGTAATGGGGGTTAGAACTTCAACATATTAATTTTGAGTGGACACAATTCAGCCCATAACAGACAGCAATAACTTGTAAATTGATCTACAGATGTAACATAATCCGATCAGAATCCCAGCTGACTTTTTACAGAAATTAACAAGCTGATCCTAAAATTCATATAGAAATGCAGTAGACCTAGAATAGCCAAACACAATCTTGAAAAAAGAACAAAGTTGGAGGACTTAATACATCTCTATTTCAAAAGTTAGTACAAAGATACAGTAATCAAGACAATGTGGTACAGGCATAAGAATAGACATATAGACCAACAGAATAGAATTGGGAATTCAGAAATAAGTGCTCACATTTATGGTCAATTGATTTTCAACAAGGATGCCAAATAATTCAATGGAGGAAATAATAGTCTTTTCAACAAATGGTTCTGGGATAACTGGATATCCACATTCAAAAGACCGAAGTTTGACAACATCCCCCACTTTACACCATATAAAAAATTTAACTCAAAACTGAAAAGTGGGTCTGGGCATAGTGGCTCATGGCTATAATCCTAGCACTTTGGGAGGCTGAGGCAAAAAGATCACTTGAGGCCAGGACTCAAGACCAGTGTGAGCAACATAGCAAGACCCTGTGTCTACAAAAAATTTAAAAATTAGCCGAGTGTTGTGGTGCATGCCTGTTATCCCAGCTACTCAGAAGGTTGAGGCAAGAGGGTATCTTGAGCCCAGGGGTTTGAGATTGTAGTGAGCTATGATGATGCTACTGTACTCTAGACTGGGCAACAGAGTGAGACTCTGTCTCAACAACAACAACAACAAAAACAAAGTGAGCCTAAATGTAAGAGCTGAAACTATAAAAATCTTAGAAGACAACATAGGTATAAATCTTTGTGACCTTGGGTTTCTTAAAGATGCCACCAAAAAGAGAAGCAACTAAAGAAAAAAATGGCATATTGGCTTATTAACAGTCAAAAATTACTGAGCATAAACCAAGAAGGGGGGAGAGTGGGGAGGAGTGAGTGAGGGATAAAAACTTATTATTGGGTACAGTGAACACTATTCTGGTGACGGGCACACGAAAGCCCTGACTTAAGCATTATACAAGGTATCCATGTAGCAAAAACTTTGTATCCCCTTAATATTTTGAAATATTAAAAAAAAGATAAGATGCCCTGAAATCTTATGGATTATATATGAAAGAAATTTGATAGAGTTTTTCCTAACTTGGCAATAATCCTAAAAATTTATGTGACAAGTTGTGAAGCTGAAAACAAAAACTTTTCTAAACTATCAGTAACAAAAAGTAATTCAATCAACAATATCAGAGGAAAGAATGAATTATCTTGCTAGTCTCTGTAGAAAATGATTTTACAAAATGGTTGTCATATGAAGCAACAATCACAGAGCCAAGAAAACATATATATGTACTTAAGTCACCCAATTAATAAAAATATTGTCATTTTTCTAGCTTGTGCAATGTTTGTGGTATTTGTCAACCTTTTGAAATTTATAATTTACTATAACCTTTTCTCATTTGAAACAAAAATTCATTTTTGTGTTTTTTAAAACAAAAATTACTAAGCATGTAAGGAAAAAATCATAAAAAGACTCAAGAAATAGGAGAGTTCACACCTTAGGAACTACAGATAATAGAACAATTTGGGTTTTTTTAATTTCAAAAAATTTATGGGGCACAGGTGTTTTTTGTTACATGGATGGAAAATTATCAAAACCAAAGGTAGAAACAGTTATCTTTAAGAGAAGAATACGGATAAAATAACACAGATGTTTTAAAAATCAGAAGTCCTAGGAAAGAAAAATATAGTCATTGAAATGTTCTAAATTCCCTTGCATATTTCGTAATGGATCATAGACTGGAATTTGACCACATCTGTCTAAAATATGACCTCCTGGTCCTCCCTTCCCCCCATACTTATTTACAATTACTGAATCTGGGACCCTGGTGCAATCATTGCCATCATTACTACAGGTTGGCCTTATCCTGCTGCTTGGAGGACTATTGAGAGTAGCCTTAACGAAATGCTGTTAAGAGACAAATTGAACAGATTTGGTTTCAGCCTGTCAGTCAAATTAATTAGAGTAACTGACAGAGTGGCATACTTAAGTAAATATTTGAGTTCAGCTAAGAACATGTTGGGGTGGATTATTTGGAGAGGCAATCTGTCGTGGACCTGCACATTCTTGCTAAATTTGTCAAAAATGCAAGGCCCTGATTGCTTTTTACATTGGCATTTCTCGAGGTGTTTGTAGCGAGCAACCTTAAGGGATGAAGTACTATCTCCCTCTGAACAAAGAACATGCTTGCTTCAGCTTCCTATAAAAGCAGCAAATCCTCCAAGCCCAGTGGTCCTCTCCTGTAACAGAACCCACTGCATGGGCAAGTGTCTTAGTTCAGGCTGCTATAGCAAAGTATCGTAGACTCGATGGCTTATAAAAAACAAATTTATTTCTCACAGTTCTGGAGGCAGGAAGTCTAAGATCAGGGCTAGCATAGTCAGCTTCTAGTGAGGGCCGTCTTCTGGGTTGCAGACTGACAACTTCTCATCGTATCCTGATATGGTAGAAATAAGATTAAGAAGCTCTCCAGGGTCTCTTTTATAAGGGCACTAATCTTATTCATGAGGGCTTCACTTTCATGGCCTAATCACTTCCCAGAGGCCCCATCTCCTAATACTATCACATTGGGAGTTAGGATTTCAACATATGAATTTTGGGTAGGACACAAACATTCAGTTAATAACAGAAAGCATTTATCTAGTCCCACCTATGTTACCCCGATGGGAGTTGGAGAGGATGGGGGAACCAAAACAAACACGAAGCCCTGGCTACTGCTCTTGTCATGAGTAGTAAAGTCCCTTTTCTCTAATCCAGGAATCTCGTGTCTACTGCCAGCATCATGAAATGGTAATAGGCTAACTCGGGGGTGGGGAACCTTTTCATGTTGGAAGGCCACATTCAAGAAACTTCAACTAGATATACTTTAAAATGTACATTATTTTCTAAAAGTCTAACTACTATGTACTTAATAATTTCAAAGAATGAAAACTATTTGTTAATTTTAAAGTTAAGTAACCTTTTAATGACTTTGTTGTCTGCTTTTTATTGGAAAGCATTTGAATATTTGGTTGCATCATGGAGGTCCACAGTTTCAGTTGATCCTCTAGATGGCTATCAGTCATTTGTGACCTTAAGGGCATCTTGATTTGGGTTAGGTAGGAGAATGTAGATTAGCAGCAATAAGTGGTTGAAAAGCAAGAAAGCATTTTTCAGGCGTGTTGCCAAAGGTGTGGGTAATCTACCACATTTTTCCATATTTCAATTGGATCTTTCTTAGCATCAAACAATGACTTTAAAATGTCATCTACTGAGAGTTCAATCAACTCCATCTGTAGTTCCTTAGGTGCCTTGGTGAGATCAACTAGGTGAGGCTGAAATGCTAATTTGAGGGTACTGTCATGATTCTCAAAGTCAGTGAACCTTTTATTGTATTCTCCAACTAATAGGTCTATAACAGCCACGTATTCTTTAGATGATTCACATATATCATCCTGCTCATCAGTGACCTTTGCTGACTGGGGAAAATGTTCATCCGAAATTTCCTTTTGAAGAAGTGTCTTGAAAAAAGATACCTTTTTTCAAAATGCTTGGATTTTTTGCCACATATCTTATATAGACTTATATAGACTTAGTTTTACCTTGCAAAGAAATATTCAAGTCGTTTTAATTTGACATGATATCACACAGAAATGCCACATTCCTATAGAAATTTTTGAATAATTCACATTGCTGATTCTGTCCTTCATAAAATTTAACTATCTGTTCTCACAGAAATAAAATTTTGGCTAACACCTGTCCCTGCAATAGCCAATGCACTTTAGAATGATACGGCAAATCCACACCAAATACCTCATCATTCAACTTTAGCATGTTATGAAATTGATGATGCCATGTTGCACTTGCATGAATATAGTTAACTATACTTATAACTTGTTGTAAAGTTGTCACTTAAAATAGTAGCTTCAGCACAGAGATTTTGCTGATGCAAGATACAATGAAAAGAAACGAGAGCATCTGGATCTGTTAATACATTTTTTTATCTGTGCGATAAACCCTTCATGTTTTCCTATCGTGGAAGGTGTACCATCGGTACATATACTCACTAAATATATACCAAATTCAGCCCAACTTCATGACGTTTTTCTTGAAAGTTGTTGAAGATATCTATTCCCTGTGTTCTGTTTGCAAGAGTGCCCAAAGCAAGTAACTCTTTGTAGCAAAGAAAATCTTCTGTTATGACCTGAATGAAGGATAAAACCTGTGCCTAGTCAGTAGTATCAGTTGATTCATCAAAAGTGATTGAATAATATATATTTTCCTTTTGAAGTATTGCATGAAGTTGTTCTGTTAAGTTGAAGGCTAATTCATACAGCTGATCATCTATGGTTCTCCTTGAAAGAGTTGTTTGTACTTTGAAACGTTATCGGGGTCTAAGTATCCTACAACTTCAATAATGTATTCTTTCACAATTTTTACATCACTGAATGGCTTCCCTTTTTTCCAGAGTATATAAGCAACTTTATAAATTGCTCCAGGTCTCATTGCTGCTTGAAAGAATTGTCTTTGCTTTTGCTTTTCATCTTTTAATTTCTGCAATACAACCTTTCATGCCTCTCCCTCTAATTTAAAATATTTGTGGTCCTTATGAGTGTTATAATGCTGATGAGCGCTGAATTTCTTTAATGTTGATATTGCAGTATCACAAAGCAAGCAAATCATCCTATCTTTAGAAAAAAGATAATATTGCAGTTCCCAATCCTCATTTAAAAATCCATTTTCTTCCTTTTGCATTCTCTTGGTCTTTTTTGACATGACGAGCTGTTAAGCAGACAGAATTAAAAAATACTGTTGAGCTGTGTAACTATTCACAAATTCCACGTTAAAAAGAAAGACAGTGCACCATTGTCAAAAGCTGATAACAGAGTGGCGCATACTCAACCCCCATAAACTCTCACCAGCCAGCCTCGTGCGGTAGTGACTCCAGTCAGGCGGGGGAAGTTAGAACCAAATCATGAGCATAGCAGTCATCAATTTAGCACTTATGGCTTACTAATGTTCTAATTGTGCTGGTCAATCTGAGAGGATTATTTCATTGAAACTTATCTTATTCTTTGGTATTTTAAATGCATTCATTTTAAAAATAAAAATATAAAAGATGAACAAAAATGTATTCATAAAACTAAAAGGATTTGTTCTGTAAAATTTGGATTCGGTCAAAAGGCCACACTTAAAAGGACCTAGAAGGCCACATGTGGCCTTAAAGTGGCAGGTTCCCCACCCTGGGACTAACTTGTGTGCTTGTAAGTAGGGTAAAATCTCAGACCCTACATTACTTTTGACATATGCAAAAATCAATTCCTGGTAGTTTTTAAGTCAAAAAGTAAAAGTAAAACAATAAACTTAGGAAATTTTTCTAGATGAAAACATAGAAGAATATCTTCATGAACTTAGGACAGGGAGAGTTCATAAACAAGACAAAAAATCACTTGCTATAAAGGAAAACACTGATAAATTGGGCTATTTTAGAATATACTTCTCTTCAGCAAAAGACATCCTTAAGAGAGTGAAAAGGCTATCCACTGAATGGGGGAATATGTTTGCAACATAAATGACCAACAGAAGGTTCATATCCAGAATATAACAGGAATTCTTACATATCCTCAGTAAGAAAAACAACCAACCTAAAACAAAATTGGGCAAGATACTTGAGTAAACACTCCACAAAAGAGGATATCTAACTGGACAATAAAAAAAGTGAAAATGTGCTCAAATTAATTAGGAATTGTCATTTAAAGCCACATTGCGTTGCTATTATATACTGGCTAAAATTGAAAAGAGTGACAATGCCAAGTGTTGGCAAGGATATGGACCACAGGAATGCTCATTCACTGATGGTAGGATTGTGAATGAGTACAACCACTTTGGAAAACTGTCTGACATGAAGCTAAACACATGCCTACCCTATGAGCCAGCAGTTCCACTCATAGATATATATACTCAACTGAAACATAGGCACGTGTGTACCAAAAGACATGTCCAAGAATATTCATAGTAATATTCATAACAGTAAAGAATTGCAAACAACCCAACTGTATATCAACAGTAGAATAGATAAATAAATTGTTCAAACAATAAAATATTATGCAGCATTGACAATGGACATGAACAAACTACAGCTACTTGCACAATGCAGATGAATCTCACAAACATAATGTTGAGCAAAAGAAACCAAAGAAAGATGGTGGAGCAATATTAAAACCAGACTGAATAAAATCTAAAGTGAAAACATTAATATGGATAAAGAGGGACATTACTTAATGATAAAAGGAATATTCCACAGGAAGATATGATCATAAATTTGCAGCTAACATCATAGTCTTATAAAAAGGAAATCTGTCATGATTACAAGAACAATTGACAAATTCAATCATGGTAAGAAATTTGATACACTACTCTTACATTTTATAAATACAGAAAACAATACTATATGTTATTTATGGATATATACGTTAGTGTTAAAAGTGTAATAAAATCATGGACAGGAAGTATTTTTAAAACTTTATGGTAGTAGTTGCCTGTGCAAAGGGAGATAAAAAGATTAAGCCTACGTAAGTGTACAAAGGAAGCTTTAATTTTATCTGAAATGATTTAATGTCTTAAGAAAGATATCTGACACAAAAGAAAAACATAAAATTCTAGGTTTGGGGCATATACACTTATGTCATCCTATTTTATTTTTGAAATTTTTCATTAAGAGATAAGAACTAGCAAAAACTACTAGAAATGAAAAGAAAATTTGATTTTAAAACTCAAGTATCTTTTTCTTGAAAGAGGGTTAAATAAATAAATAAAGTACAAGTATCATAAACTAATAATTCTACATATTTAGTAGAAAAATAAGAATATAGAAGAATTAAATAATACTATCAATAAACATATACATAAAATATATTTATGTGCAAACACATATACATACATGGAGAGAGATTTATACACACACATATATATAGACATAGAACATCCCTCAAATAGAGAATATACCTTCTCTGAAAATATAGAGCATATACAAAATCAGTCATGTATTTGACCACAACAAACAATTCTTAAAAATTTAAGTAAAAAAATAACAAAATGGTGAAGGGATATGTATAGACAACTTATAGAAAAGCATATCCAGGTAGCCAGCAAGTTTGAAAAGATGTTAAATTTACTAGTAATTAGAGAAATACAGATTACAGTGTAATGAGACACCACTTTTCAGACCTTTCAACATTTAACAGTAGGTGGATCTTAAAAACGGTGCTGAGTGAAAAGCTGAACAAATCTATAACAAATATCATATACATAAATTAGAAATGAATGCATACAACAAACGTTAGAAGGAAACATACAACAAAAGGATATGCATTAAATATTAGAATGGTTTCCTGGAGTAGTGGGAAATGGAGATAACAAATAAATGGAAAAATAAATAAAGTGAGCTGCAATACCTATTGCTGGAAGGACGTGGAGGAAAAGGAACCTTCCAACACTATTGATAGAAATATGAAGTGTTACAAACTTTCTGGAAAATAATTTGACAACATATGTTAACATATCCTAGAAATAGTGGTAATGCTCATCAGTAGGAAAAGGACTAAATAAATCTTCCACACTGTGAAACATTATGTAGCCATTAAAGGAGAATTAGAACTATACTTGATGCCTTGAAGGGATTTCATAAGATATTGAACTGAAAGAAGGTATAGACAAGTGAGTATACTGTGATGCAATTTTAGGAAACAGTGACCACCCCCAAAACCTTTAAATGTGTGTGTGTGGGGGGTGTATACAAGCACAGAGAAAAATAAGAAAGAATATATATTAGGTTAGTGTTGGAAAGTAAACTAATGGAGTGGGGAAGGATAGGAGAGGGAAAGGCATGGAAAACCAAAAGAGGAAAAGAAAAAAATTGCACTAAAAAAATGATCACAAGTATATTATCACATTCATTCATGAATGTAAAATTTTATATATGTGGAGGTATTTGTAGACAGAATTGCAATAAGATTTTTAAAAGTGTATTTATTTGCCTGAAGTATGAGAGTTTCTCGGATGGTTGGAATTCAGGGTACAGGTGAGAGATATTGGTCATATGAGTCTTGCTTGTTGTCTGCTCTGATAACTGTAATGCATATATAATCCTGGTACTGCGTTTGGTATCTATATGATTTGTACTCTGCATGGAATCTTTGTGGTTATCGTTGTTTCTCTAGTGATTTCATTACTCACATAATTGTTAAGAATTTCATTATAGTGAAAACAAGTTTACTGGATTAACAGATAAAACTCTTCAATTAGTGGGTCCCAGTTTTATGTTTATTTGACTGAAATCTTTTAAAAGAGATGAGGTCTTATTCTGTTGCCCAAGCTGGAATGCAGTAGAGCAATTATAGCACATTGCAGCCTCGAACTCCTGAGCTCAAACAATTCTCCTACTTCAGCCTCCCAAGTAGCTGGGACTACAACTGCGTGCCACCATGCCTGGCTAATTTTTAAAATTTTTTGTAGAGACTGTGTTACCCAGGCTGCTCTCCAACTCCTGGCCTCAAGTGATCCTCCCACCTTGGCCTCCCAAAGTGCTAGGATTATAGGTGTGAACCACCGTGCCCAGCCTAAAATACATTTTGTAAATGAGGTATGCTGAGAAAAAATGTAGAGAAAGCGCATCTTGTCCATAACTGAGCACAGACTAGGCTTTTGAATCTTACCGAGCTGAAGTTGTAACTACAGTATTAACATAAAATGTACATTGTTCTATGAAAGGGCTAAGTGCTAAGAAAGAGCATTAAGCCAAGCGTAAAATCAGTACAAGAACAGAGTAACTGACTATATTGTATTTGTATTTCAGGTGCCTTTGGTGCTTCATGAAGAATATTTCCAGATATATCACAGACATTAAACCTTTGCCTCCCAACATAAAAGATAGACTGATTAAAATAATGAGCATGCAGGGGCGAATAACAGATTCAAATATAAGTGAGGTAAGAGTATGTATAATTGTAAAGCAAGCATACTATATTTTACTGTTTAGATATGGTTTCAGATTTTTGAAGCAATGGTATATGGTAGGACTGGTAATCATTTTAAAATATTATAAAGCGTCAGGGAGTTTATTCCCTCCAGATAATTAAATTGTAATTCAAGGAGCACAGATTGTGAAAGTGTGTGAGATTGTGTCCTGACTAGCTAATTTTGAGTAGGGTTTTTTAAAGAAATATGAAGAAGTTGGTACTTATTTGTTCATTCATAACCTACTATTTTGATTGGTAGGAAAGTGTTATCAAAACAATTCCTTGGTTAGAGTAAGGGTTTCTAGGCAAAAGTCCTTGATTCAGGGGTTTGGAAAAAGTTCTGTTATCAGCATAAAGTCTTTTCATAAGTGGCAGCAATTTTGTCTGCAGCATTAGCACATACATTCTGGGGTCAGACAATCGCAAAATGGCATTCAGGAACAAAATGGCATTGCTCTGGTCAGCTTAGTTAGCCTTCCATCCACACTTGTCTTCATGGTACCAGCACCCTTGATCTCCATGTTTTCAAAAAGTTTAAAGCTTTCTGGTCAAGACTCAAAATAAGAAATATGTGTTACATCATGAGTCCAGTACACAAACCACACTATGTGTAACAATACAGTGCACAGTACACTTTGATATTTTCTATTTATTTTATTCTATTTCGTCTTATTTCATTTAAAAAAAATATTGATCACAGCCTACTAAATTAACAACCAGCAGTTAAAAATCACTCTTCTAAATTATGGTAGTCCCATTCTTCTGGATGCCTCACTCCTTCCTGCTAATTTATATTTACTCCCCTTCCCTACAGCTAAGCTTACTTTCTTCAGGACACCTGTGCCTTTCATTGGCTTTTCTGTAGGGCGAGAAGTATTGCAAGGGCCCCCAAACTGAATGAAAATTCCAGCTTTGCCACTCTGTCTGACATGGAGCCTCAGGTCTCCAGACTGTAAAACGGGAAGTAAAAGCAACCACTTGCAGGGATTTTTTTAAGGACTCTTTCAGAGTGGCTAATGTGTTGCTTGGAAAACCATGTGAGCTTAAAACTGAGGGCATAGCTGGACCAGTAGTAGGAACCCGGGTCCTCAACTCAAGAACAGGTGGGAAATGCGCTAATGGAAGGGAGGTGGCCTAATGTTGAGAGACTGTTGTTAGAAGTAGTGGGAGGTTGGTTATTTTCTTTCTTGATTGAAAGAGAGGGTTCATACTTTTTACATTCACTAAATAATTTATTAACTTTATGAAAGTCATGTTGTGTTAAAACTATCCTTTTGCTGTAATCTTTCAGTGTGTCAAAACATAATTTTAAAAATGTTAAAAACATAATTCTTACACAAATAGTAAACATATGCCAAAGTTTTAAATAACTCATTAATAAAAGAAGCAGCAGGAATACAGAACTAGTTCAAAAGAATATTCAAGAAACTGATACCTATTTATCTATGCACACGCACACACATACACACACACACAAAGAAACGAAGCTGGAATAAGTTTACTAAATTAGATACAAAATTAGATAATATTTTACGGGATAATAAAACTAACCACTAAGGCTATTTTTGCTACTGAACAGAAATCTTTGCATCTCTGTAGAAAAATAAACATTTGCATTTTATCAGTTTCTACAAGTTAACATCTCACTTTACATAATTGTAAAGCAATTAGAATCTTTGCTTCAATTAATAGTAAATAGGAGATCAAACGATGTTACATTTTCCTAGACAATTGATCACTAGGTGATGGTAGGTATTAGGGGTTGAATTGTGTTCCCCTTCCAAAAATATGTTGAAGTCCTAATCTCCAGTACCTCAGAATGTGACCTTATTTTGAAATAGGTTCTTTGCAAATGTAATTAGTTATGGTGAGGTCATACTGGAGTGGAGCCCTTAATCCAATATGCCTGGTGTCCTAAGAAGAGGGCCGTGAGAAGACACAGAGATACTGGGAGAACACCAGATGCAGATGGAGGCAACACTGGAGTGATGCATCTGCAAGTCAAGGAATGCCAAGGATTGCCAGTCGTTACTAGAAGCTAAGAGAGTGGCATGGAACAGATTCTCCCTCAGGCTCGTCAGAAGGAACCTACCTTGTCAGCACCTTGATTTCTAGGCTCCACAGCTATGAAAGAATACATTTCTGTCGTTTTAAGCCACCCAGTTAGTGGTATTTTGCTATGGCAGCCCTAGAAAACTAATACACATGGGCTTCTTAGACAGTGCTCTAGCTTGTTATTAAAGATGGTGTAGGGCCAGGTGTGGTGGCTCACGCCTGTAATCCTAGCACTCTGGGAGGCTGAGGTGGGAGGATTGCTTGAGGTCAGGAGTTCAAGACTAGCCTGAGCAAGAGTGAGACCCCCATCTCTACCAAAAATAGAAAAATTAGCCAGGCATGGTGGCACACACCCGTAGTCCCAGCTACTCGGGAGGCTGAGACAGGAGGATCCCTTGAGCCCAGGAGTTTGAGGTTGCAGTGAGCTGTGATGACGCCACTGCACTCTAGCTTGGGCAACAGGGCGACACTGTCTAAAAAAAAACAAAAACGCTGATGTACCTTTAATGCTTTATTTTCTTCATATTAGCTTGCATTTGAACATAGATATTTTAGTGGTATAGTCTGCTTGGGTTTATGCAGGTAGGATGGTATGTCTGGGTTCTTATTGTGGGTAGTTCTGGTGATGTGGGTGATGTGTGTGATGTTATGTGTGACTCATAGATGAAACATCACGACACCAAAGAAAACTGGTGGTTTTCTTCTCTCCCCCACCATCTCCATTTCTTTCTATCCCTTGAGCTTATATTTCAGTGACTTACGTTTTTGTTGATGGCAATCCTTAGCATTTAGTTAAACCTAATTTTACCTGAATAAAAAGATGTAAAGGGGGTAAATGAGACAGAGAAACAAAACATGATTTTTTGTGGTGCTCTACCACTAATCCCCATCCTTGCAAGAGTCCTGCTTATGAAATTATTCAAAAGTCAGCTACAACATCTGTTAAAAAGGTACACACATCTTTGGGTGTCTCTTTTTAAAGTATTTCCTAAATCTTGTTATAGTCTCTGGATGAAGGCAGCCTTTTTGAATATGATACCAAAGTTAGAACCAGGAAAAAAATAATGGATAGATTTGATTACATAACAATATAAACTTCTTTATGGCAAGAAGGAAAAAAAGAAACAAAGTCAAATAACAGACTTGGAAAATATTTGCAATATAAAATCTAGGTTTTTTTTTTTTAAACCTTGACAATATAAAGAATCCCTACAAACCAATAAGAAAAAACAAAACAACCAAATAAAAAACAGAAGAATCAGGAAATGCTCAAAGGAAAAAATACAAAATCACCAGTAACATATAAAAGGATATTTAACCTCACTAGTAATAAAAATGATAGTTTGCCTTTCAGTTTGGCAGAGACTTTTAAAAAAATAATACCTAGTACTGGCAATAGTGTGGAGAAACTGTCACTTTTATCCCCTGCTAGTGAGAGTGTTAATTGATAAAAAGACCTTTTAGGTGAACAGTTTGGCATTAACCTATCAAAATTACTTCTGTTAGAAATCTCAGGAAAATAATAGTCAGAAAAGCACACAGGTATGTGTGCTTTTATTATCATTTATAATAATAAAAATAGTTATGTATAGTATATATTGTAAATGAGGCACCTTTATTTCTCACAATATATTATCCCTGTTTTAATAATGAGGCTAAGTGCAGCACAGAGAGAAAACAGCTTGGTCACAATCACAGGGTTCAAACTCAAGCAGCCTCCAGAGCACATGTTTTTTGTTGTTGTTTTTTTGTTTTTTTCTTTGCACTGACTTGGGAAGGAGCACATGTTCTTAATCATGACACTATATTGCCTTCCTAAAGCAACCTAAATGTTCAATGTTTGCCAGTGTAGGATGCATTCACTAAATTATGGTACTTGCATAAAATGGAATAGCATGCAACCACAATCAATTGATTTTATAAAAAGTGCTCATCTTATATATGATCTAATCCCATTTTTCTTCAAAGGATCTTTTTAAAAACTCAAAAAACATCAAAACTAATGTAACTTTATCTATGGGTATTGGTATTATGAGTGATTTTAGTTATAGTCCTTGAAAGCATAGGCTCTGGAATTAGAAGGATGTGGGTACCCATCCCAGCTCTGTTCCTTTTGGCCTGTTCTTTATGTCACTTATTTAAGGTCTTGGGGCCTCAATTCTGTCGTTTATAAAATGGCAATGACCAATCCTTCAGGGGGTGTGTATGTGTGTGTATGAAAGAGGAACAGAGAGAAAAAAAGAGAATACTAAATAACATAATGACACTTAGTACCCTTCCTGGTAAGCATCTAATAAATAAATGTTATTCTTATCATTTATTATAATTTTTCTATATTGGCTAAACGTTTTATAATAATAATACATTATTTTTATATTCAGAAAAGGAAAGTCATTTCTATTTTGGAAAAAAAAGAAAAGAAAAGAAAAGGAAAATACCCCCAGGAAAGAGCTGAGAATGCTTAGAAATTTATCTATTATTTGTTGGCCTCAAGAAAATGCTTAATAATACTGGGTTTGTACTAGCTCCTCAAAATAATTATGTAGAAGGTAAATGTTCTAGATGAGCAATACACCCTCTAAGCATTTGGTATATAAGTGATTAAAGACTCATACCTGCTGAGCAAAGAGGCACATAGGTAGAGTCTCTGGTGATAGTCAGGAACTACCAAAAGATAATTACTCACTACCTGGTTATGTTTCTCAGGTTAGGGGTCCTTCCTCTGTACCAGCCATCTCAACAGTGCTTCATGTCCCAATAAGGACTTCAGGGGCACTGAAAGCTGCACCTCCAGCAGGAAGTACACTTGGTTTTCTCCTGTTCTATATATCTGTGTCCACATGGATATGTTTCCATATTCTTTGCTGTATTTTGCATCAGCCACTTGTCTCTTATGATCACCAAAACACTGAATATGGAACACATATTTATATTTATAGAAAAAGTTAATTTTTCAAAATCATGTATATGTTACAGATTTTACATCCTGAAGTCCAAACTCTAGATCTACGGAGCTGTGATATTTCAGATACTGCTCTCCTGCACCTGTGTAACTGCAGAAAACTGAAGAAATTAAATTTAAATTCCTCAAAAGGAAACAGAGTTTCCATAACTTCAGAAGGTATGTTTCTTAACACTGAATAAATTGGCAAATTACTATTCAGCATCTGGTATAATTGTGGTGCAAAGAAGGGGAAAAATATGTCAAAAGAGAGTATGAAGATATCAAAGAAATAGGAATTATGTTTATCAGCAAAAATATTCAGAAAAGAAAAATAATCCAAATTAGAATTCTTGCTTATAACCAGTGCTGAAAGTTAAGAAATACATTGGGTAAGTCACTACCTTGTATTTTAAACATATTTAAAATAAACATGGGTGCATACATCTATGTTTTAAATATTTTGCTTGGTATAGTGGAATAAGAAATGACCAGTTCATATTTTGCTAAGGGTTTTTTGATGCCATATTATTAATACAACAGAATTAATCATCAGAGTAAATTTACAAGCACTTTCCTATCATTCTGTATAATGCATAGTTTTTTATAGCCAGACAAATTGCATTTTTCATTGTTACTATTACATGAATTAGTGGATTTTTACTTTTGTTTTTTCTCTTTAGACCATTTTTTTCCAATATAGGATTTGTACTTTTTTTTTCAATATAAGAAAGAGGTACTTATTTGGCTAAGTAGGTTTCTGAAAAATTTTGTGGGTAGTTGGGTTTATTTTGCACTCATCTTCATTGGCAAATTAGGATATTTTTATAATATTGCAAACAAGCATAAATTTTTAAATGTTTACATAAATAATAACTCACTAGAAGGAACTTCTCCCCAAAACACAGCGTTTCTCTATACTCACACAACACTTCTGACAGCAAGTGTGTAGGTTTTTTCCACACTAAGCAATTCTCCAACTCTTGGGACACTAGCTGGGCATCCTACAATTTAATTCAATTCTGGCACTGTCTACCTGGAGTGAGCCAGATACCACAAGTTAAGGGCTCAGTCCCACAAGACTGCCGTCACTTCAGATGCCAATCACAAGTCTGGGCCTCTGGTACTTATGACTCACCAGCTATAAAACAGGGGTTTCCACAACCTCCTCCTTGGGTTCAGTAACTTGGCAGAATGGCTCACAGAACTCAGGGAGACACTTAGGTTTACCAGTTTATTATAAAAGATTGTACAGGATACAGATGAACAGCCAGATGAAGAATTCATAGGGTAAGGTCTGGAAGGGTCCTGAGGTTCAGGAGCTTCTGTCCCCATGGTGTTGGGGGTGCACCACCCTCCTAGCATATGAAGAAAGCTCATCAAATCTTTTTCAAGAGCTTCTATAGAGCTTACTCCCCATCTCCCCTTCCCAGAGGTCAGTGGGTGGGACTAAAAGTTCTAACCCTCTAATCACTTGGTATTTCTGGAGACTGACCCCATCCTGAGGCTAAGGGCCCTATCCCATCACCTCATTAGCATAAACTCAGGTATGATCAAAAGGGACTCATTATGAATAGCAGAAGACGCTCCTGTCATTCAGGAAATTCCAAGGGTTTTAGGAGCTCTGTGCCAGGGACTGGGGACGAAGACCAGATATATTTCTTATCATATCACAACTTCCATGCTGGATACTGGTAAATAAAATAAGTATTCTTTAAAAAATAAATAAATATTATTTCTTAAGATATGGAAAACCATAAAAATGACCTATGCATGACTTTACTATCTTTCCTTTTGTGTATTTTGCCCATAAATGTTTCTTTTAACAGTGCTACAATTTTTGTCCATGACCGAAGGGCCCAGTATCCCCAAAGGACTCTTTTATTTATGGGGCAGTGTCATGCACCAGTCTCCAATGTGGATTTATATCAGTTTAGTTGGATTTAAGGACTTCTCTTTTCTTGACCATCAGGAAAATGTAAGATTGGTCCAGGCTAACGGACAAGGAGCATGATGGTAGAAAAGAAATCCACGTATGAGGACAAAGCGGGGCAAGAGAAAATGCTTGGGTATAGCTGTGAATTTCTAACAATAAGCATGAAGACCATTACTTAAAACATTTGGGCAATTTAACTTTTGATTTCCCTTCAGAGTCCACAAGAAAATTAACTTTATTACTGTAAAATTTTTGTTTAACCAAAAAGAGAATCATCTACTATTTAACTAACTAATTTGGTTCTGAATGACTCTTGGCTATTTCCTAAAAGCAAATCTACCTGTAAACAACAAAGGCTTGCCATTAATTGCAAATACTACAGGCTGTGTAGGGAATTGCAGAAGAGTTTTGAATAATGGCAGCATCACTGGAAAATAAATATATTCTCACAGATGAGCTACTTTGAAAAAGGATAAGATACAATTTGTGATTGCTAAAATGAAAATCAGTCACATTTCTCATATATATGTACATACATAGCTCATCGACATATAATTATGTTTTCCCCCAGGAATAAAAGCTGTGGCTTCATCTTGTTCATACCTGCATGAAGCTTCATTGAAAAGATGCTGCAATCTCACTGATGAAGGAGTCCTTGCTCTTGCGCTCAATTGCCGGCTGCTAAAGATCATTGATTTAGGTGGCTGCTTAAGTATTACTGATGTGTCCTTACATGCATTAGGAAAGAACTGCCCATTTCTGCAGTGTGTTGACTTTTCAGCTACTCAGGTAAATGAAATATAGGCTTGAAACATACAGATGCTATGTTTGCCCCGTGTATCTCCATGACCAATAAAAAGAACATAATTAATTCTTTCCATTTTTGTTGAAATTTTTGACCACCTCATGCTTTTGGTAGTTAAATAATTGCAGTATAATTTTGCATATTCCCCTCAATTATTTTAAGTAACAAGGTGTGTATGGCTAAAACACGTGGCTGTTGAATGGGAGGCAATAAAACTATATCTAAATGATTACTTTTAGAGAATTCTACTTCCATCATTTCCATTTATGGCTGTTTCTTCTTCCCTTTGCTTAGGTATCTGACAATGGTGTGGTTGCGCTTGTTAGTGGACCTTGTGCCAAGAAATTAGAGGTAATTTAAAAATAACTATGAAGATGATGGTAACTAAATTTTTATATTATTCTCAGAAATTATTTTTTAAACCTAGCAGACAACCAGTGCCTTATCAATTAGGTGTTTTATGGACTTTTTCCTTTTTCTTTTTGGCGTCCACCTCTTTATTCCCAGAGTAAAGAAAAACTGGTAAAGTTAGGAGATAAAATAAATGTGCTTCAAAAGAAAAACCCAGATGGGTGCAGTGGCTCACACCTATAATCCCAGTGCTTTGGGATGGCAAGGCGGGAGGATCACTTGAGGCCAGGAGTTTGAAACCAGCCTGGGCAACACAGGAAGACCCCTTCTCTACAAAAAATTAAAAAATTAGCCGGACATGGTGGCACACACCCATAGTCCTAGCTGCTCTGGAGGCTGAGGTGGGAGGATGGCTTGAGCCCATGGGTTGGAGGCTACAGTGAGCTATAGCTACTGCACTCCAGCCTGGGTGACAGAGTGAAACCCTGTATAAAATAAAATAAAATAATAAAATAAATGAAATGAAATAAAATAAAATATTTAAAATCTCATTTTACTTCCAATGAAAGTTTTTATTTCCCAGAAGTTTTAGCTTCTAACAGATTTAAGGATAGTCTTACTATGGATTAAGATTGTGCAAGTTTATCAATGTGTTCTTTAGGATTAGGATATTCTTTAGGATTTCATGTCTGATTGATACTTCTACCAGGACTGCTAATTCTCTTGCTATCCTATTTTTCTTGATAGCCACATTGTACAACCATTTAAGAAGATCTTAAATTGTTCAGCCTTTGAATTTAATGATTGATGTAGCACCTGTAACCTGTTTCTAACTATATCAGGAAGCCTTTTATCCCAGGATTTTGATTTCGTCCTTTCCCAATTGACAGTGGTTGGTTTGTTTAACATAGCCGTGCTTTTTAACAGTTAACCACATCAAATGCTTTTTTGGAAGTAAGCAGGCTATAAATGAATTATAAAAGTTAGTCATAATAACTATTGTAATAGAATGACAGTGCCATGTTTTTGCCAAAATATTTCTCCTTGAGTTATTGTCCAAAGAGATTCTTTTTTTGTAATATTTATATATCTGGGTCCTGCTTGCCTTGTTAGCACGTGTATTTTTTAAAATATTTTTATTAAGAAATTACCATATTATTCTTATACCAGGTTCCAAATTCTAAATTGCATCCTAAACACAGGGGCAGTAATTTTTACTATTTTAAATGTCAACATTTGTTGAGCACTTACTATATGCCAGGCTCCGTGCTAACTGCCTTATATTCATTAGGTTGTTTAATTCTTACAACAACATTATCCTATAATCACCGTAATTTTTAATAAAGTTCTCAAATAGACTGGCACGGTGGCTCACGCCTGTAATCCTAGCTTCTCTGGGAGGCTGAGGTGGATTGCTTGAGCACAGAGGTTTGAGACCAGCCTGAGCAAGAGCGAAACCTCAACTCAAGGAAAAAAAAAATCAGCCGAATGTCTTGGCGAGGGCCTGTAGTCCCAGCTACTCTGGAGGCTGAGGCAGGAGGATCGCTTGAGCCCAGGAGTTGGAGGTTGGGCTGAGCTGTGATGACACCACTGCACTCTACCCAGGACGACAGAACGAGGACTGTCTCCACCAAGAAAAAAAAAACAATGCAACTAGACGACCCTCCTCACAAACCCCTCCCCCCACCACCGGCTGCTTAATATAAAAAAAAAAGTAAAAATAAATAAATAAAGTTCTCAAATAGTTAACTTAGTTTATCACCATTTAATAAAACCACCAGGAAATTAGTTGTTATGCAGTGCTATGCTAGGAAATATACTTACATATTTACCTCAACATTATAAAATTAAGAATTCCAACCTAAGCAGAATTAGGAAAAAATACAATAACCAATAAATGTTGGTGATTGTAATGCCATATCATTAAATTTTTCATTTTTTCAGTTTTCCAAAGCTTATTCCAAAGTGCCAAAACATTTTAATGGAAATCCTAAAATTTATTATAACTTAATATCTTCCTTAAACTAAATAAAGTGAATATACTTTAACTTTTGGCTTATAGCATCTCTGTGACCATAATTTCTGATCCAAATTGAAATACAAACTTTTTAATCTTTTTTTTTACTGACTCGACTCTTGAAGGTAGAGTAGAGTCAGTCACCTGTGGCTTTTAATTTGTTCTGTTGTGGGAAATTAAATTATCAATGTTGCTAAATTGTTTATAACTTGAAAATAAATGTGATTATAGGTCTAAGGACCGCTCCTAAAGATTGACAAGCACTTAATACAAATTTATGTTACATTTATTGAATATTATGATCGTTTCTGAAATCTCTGCTAATCTGCATTTTCAGTGAGCAGGGACCACATTGTTCATCATTTTGTTCATTTTATCCCAGCTTTTAATACAGTTCCAGATACATGGTAGTACATCAACAAATATTATCACATTCTTAACTTTACATTGCAGTTATTTCATAAGTTTCTATAATCTTCATAATTAAAAATCTAATTTGCTGTATAAAATTTCACTTATTTATAAATATTTAGTAAGGATCTAGTGTTCTAGATACTAGCATATCAGAGAACAACTATGTCCATATGATGTAACATACTTTCCTTTATTATTGGTAATTCAGATTATTTCCAAGTTTTAGCTATTAGAAATAATTGTATGTTGGGGCATATCACTTTTCCTTCTGTTGCTATAATGAACTCCCTAAAATGGAACAAATGGATCAAAAGGTATGAATACTTTCTTAACTGTCCTAAATTTATACTGTTATTGTTTTCATAAAGGTTATACTGTGAACTTATGATTTCACCAAGACCCTAATTTGCTAGAATTGAGTATTTTCTTTTTTTTAATGCCTTAATTTAATATATTTTAAATGGTACCTGAGTTGAACACTGTTCCTTCCATCTGTTATCAAATTTCTTTGTCTGTAGCCTTTACCAATTTATATCTTAGGCTACCTTTGCCAATTTATCACATAGGATGCTTTTTGCCTCAATTTTTATGAGTTTTCAATACACAGGTCTCCTTTATTTCTAAGATGTCATTGATTATAATGTCATGGATTAAATAGATACCATTTAATATCTTTTCAGAAGAAAAGAAACAATACTGCAATAAATGTACACATAAAGCATTAGATGAATCTTTTTTTTTTTTTTTTTTTGAGACAGGGTCTGCTGGGCTAGAGTGCAGTGGCGTCCTCATAGCTCACTGCAACCTCAAACTCCTGGGCTCTAGCAATCCTCCTGCCTCGGCCTCCCAAGTAGCTGGGACTACAGGCACACACCACCACACCCAGCTAATTTTTATATTTTTTGTAGAGACGGAGTCTCACTCTTGCTCAGGCTGGTCTCAAACTCCTGGCCTAAAGCAATCCACTTGCCTTGGCCTCCCAAAGTGCTGGGATTACAGGTGTAAACCACCACGCCTGGCCAAGGATATATAATAATTCAAACATATGGAAAAGGATAGAAAGTAACATAACAGAGACTTTTGGACCAATCACTTGAATTTTAACATTTTCTGCATTTATACCATGCCGTTTTCCAAAGGGTCTGAACTAACATGTTTGAGATTTATGTCTATTAGTACAAGTAGATATTTTTCATTTTAAATATTTTATCTTATTCTATTATATTAATAAACCATTTACCCATTCTCCACTTATATACTATTACAGGTAATATTGCAATGGGCATATTTATGAATTGTTTCATTGTGCACATGTTTCTCTATAGTATACATCTGTAATTGGAATTGCTGGGTTCTAAAGGATACTTATATTCAGCTTTAATAGATATTGCCACATTACTTTATAAAATGGTTGGACGTTTAGCTTTTAAAGCTGCTTTACCTTCCAAGTTTCTTCAGACTTACATTGGTCCTTGCTATATAGTTTTTTTCTTGTAAGTAGATGTTTGGTTCTTTTTGTGTCACAGTGTTTCCCAAACTTTTTCATACTGTTATTATAGACCTACTTTTGTTTGTTTTGATTGTCTTTTCTTTATTTTTAAACAGGAGATCCATATGGGACATTGTGTAAATCTGACTGATGGAGCTGTAGAAGCTGTCCTTACTTACTGTCCTCAAATACGTATATTACTCTTCCACGGATGCCCCCTAATAACAGGTTAGTCTGATAGACTGCTCAGGTGCAAATCCTGGCTTCATCTTCTACTAACTGTGTGACCTTGAGTAAATTACTTAACCCATTCCATTATTCAGTTTCTTCCTGTGTAAAATGGGCAGGATGATGGTATCTACCTCATAGGCTTAGTTGTAATGATTATCTTACAACTCTTCATATGGTGGCTCGCATGTAAGAGCTCAATAAATGTTAATTATGATGATGATGGTGATGGTGGTGGTAAGTGCTCAATGTTATCTATGATGGGGATGATGATGGCAGCAGTGGTCGTGATCATGATATTGAACAGGATGCTTCATGTAGGCAATAAAAATTTTCAAGTTTATGATATTACATTTATCAAATATGCTAAATGACCTGTTAACTGTTACCAAGCTGTAGACATTGAGATCAGAATAATTTGGACTTTTAGGCTAATGTGGTTCTTCACTAAAGGAGAACAAAGTAGACATAGCCCATTTGGCCTGTATAAGAGCCATGATACTATATATCACCCTACCCCAGAAACCATGGCACCTCACCCTTTCACATTACCCCTATAAGGGGTCCTATACCATAATGTAAACTGAATCTCACTTGTAAGTCAGTAGGTATGCCCAGTCCTTCCAGCTCATTTCTCTAATTATAGTCTAAACAATTATTCTCTAGCTCAGGTTACTATCCTGGAAGTCCCTTTGACAACTTCTCTATCCTTTTCTTATGTTTGGACTCCCAGTTTTAACCAAGGCAGTAACCTTGGGTTGTATTTGGGTATCAGTGACATCTGTAGTGAAGATTAGATCTTATTTTAGGCAAAGACATTTCTCAAGAAACTAGAGCCACAAGAATCACATAAGAAGCTGTTAACAGTGGTTACCTCTAAGGAAAGTTGTGAAGGGACACAAGTAGGAAGAAGACTTCACCATATACCCTTTTGATAGAAATGTAACTTAATTAAGAAGAACCTTAGATTTTGTATTCAACTTATGTTTGAAACATTTCTATTGGTTTTCCTTTGTATTCTTATATTGGCGATGAGATAAAACTTAACCATTTGTAGGTTTCAGTCATTCAGATAATACTTTCTGGCAACATTTTTCAAATAGGTCTCAGGGCCCATTTACATTCTTAAAAATTATTGAGGATCAATTTTTTTTTATGTGGGTTATATTTGTTAAATTAAAAATTCAATTAAAACAAATTTTAATAGGCATTCATTTTTTTAAAAATAATAAACTGATTGCATGGAAAAGACAGAAGTATTTTCATTCAGATCATCACTTTTCAGATCATTGTGAATACTCTTCTTTGATATTACCCCAAAACTCAGCAAGTAGTAATTTCTTAAAGGTTAGTTGCAGTGTGGAAGTTGAGAACATATGAATGAACTTTTCATACATTTGCATTATAATCTACTAGTCTGTCTTGAATTTTGAATGGCTCTTTACCCATGCATGATTCTGTAACATCATGCATTGCCAGTTTGGAAAATATTAGTTCTCTAAGTTATATAGATCTTCCAAATGTTGACATATTTCACTATAAAAAAATTAGGTGTTAATATCCATTAAAAAAGGTACTGGATAGCTTTAAATATCACAGTGGCAGCTACAAGTTTTCCAAAATTCACTTGAAAGCTAGAGTTTTATCACTGACAATAAATTCTGTCATTTGTTTTCTTTGAAGCCGCAGGCTCATTTCGCTCTTTTTCAAGAAATAGTCTGCCAAGGACCCAAGTGAGAATGACCTGTCATTCTTTCAAGTAAAAATGGTGGTCCATGAAGAAAGTGACTAGTGCAGTTCACAACCCTGAAAGGGTCTCAGACTATAGGATATGCAGACCAGATTTTGAGAACCACTGCTTTATGGTAAAGAAAAATCCTCAGTCAACTTCAGCATTTGAAGCAAGAACAGCATACCCTTTTCAAATCACTTCTTATATCTTCAGTGGCTGCTGGAAGTGGTGGATGGAAGTAGACATTGAAATGGCAGGAGTTCAAAATATTTGGGATAGAATAACAGTATTTTTGACCTCGAAGATCACTTGGTTCAGCACTTACCAACAGTGTTACTGTTATATAAATGACCCAAAAGTGGCCTTTGGGGCCCTATGTTGTTTACTTCTTCACAGCAGAGCAGCAACATTAGTCAAAAGCCTGCCAGCACCAAACTTAATTTTTTACACATACAATTGTTTTAAATACAGCCTAAGTTAGCATATTTTTAGCCATCCAGAGCCTGCCTGCTTTGCATACCCTGCAAACTACACCCAGCATTTATTTGCCCATAGATAAAATAAAACCCAGCACTATAAAAGACCCCAAACTACAGCTGCCCTTTGGAGCTCTCTAAGCTAGAGACTCCCCATCTTGCTGCTGAACAACGTCATGACACATAAACCCTCTGTCTAGTCCTCTAGGAATTCCCTGATCCCCCTCCCTTTCTGAGTAGTGGCTCCCCTACACTGTTGCCCTTGGAAGAGCACATGCTGTGAGGGACTTCCCCTGCATGCAAACCTGTCAAAGTACTGCCCAAATAAAGCTTGTTGTGTCCTACTGCCACCTTGTGGTCATACCTTTTTCCTTGTTCTGCCCTGAAATCTTCAAATTCACTACAGTTACGTGGCTTGGCATGCTAGAAGACATCCATAGGTATAGCATAAAACAAAAAGTCTTTATATGTCCAAAAAGTTCGCAAAGTGCAACATACCACTCTAGTGAATGTTAATTTATCAGAGGCCCTGAGAAATGCTATAGCTAAGAACTGTTTAACTTTGTTTAGCCATTTTCCAATTTTTAGCACAGAACACTTTTTTGATTGACCTAGCCAACTCATTCATCATATTTTATTATGTTATTTTCCTGATCCCTGATTTCACAGAATAGGAAAGCGAGATACTGAAATGTTATTGGCCCAATGTGACACCTTATTTAATAATAGTGCCAAGACAAAAACTTAAATCTCAAGATATAGTGAAATGAGCACTGATCCTGTCCCCTGGCATCTCTCCAAGACTTTAAATAAATCATTTAACTTTTATGTATCTCAACTTCCCCTTGTGTATAATGGCCAATCATCATAACATTGAGAGATCTAATAATAATGCAAGAGTTCATACACAATAACTTTTATTAATAAAGATTCTTTAAAGAGAAAAAAGCTGAAAGTTTATTAACTACCCAGATCATCTCTACTCTTCCCCCTTCCCATAAACACCCCTAAATCTGCTACTATAATATATTTTTGCTATTGTCATTGAATGGAAATAAAGTGGGCTAATGTATTCACCTTATATTAAATTTTTAATTTCTTCTTTCTCCAAGGAAGACAATAAATGCTTTTTTTTTGATTTAGTAAATGGAAGTCCTTTCTTCTTTCATGACACCTTATATAACATGTTTCCTCTTGCTTATATATTTATGTGATTGCTCATATATGAGTATTAAGATAATACAATTCATATTCTACAGAAAGTATACTTGTGTATGCACGTGCAATTATATGTTATCTGCAAAGCAACCTGACCCCCAAATAAGCAGTGTCCACTGTAATCTCCCACCAGATTCCCTGACTTAACCTATCTTCTCTACTATATTTCTAAGTACTTATAAAATTTCTTAACCTTCATCAGACTTTGAGCAGAACTCCACATTAGGAATTAGGTCTTGAAACTGTTAGAAGCACTCTGATTTGATTTCTGCAAAAGAGATAAAAACTAAGCTGCTATTTGAAATATTGTAAATCACACTGTTGTTTTTATAGATGTCATGAAAGCATGAGAATAATTTTTAAACTTATTAAATTATTTTTAAATCAATTATGTCTGCAGCAATTATCAGTAAATTCTACTTACATATCTTTGTTAATCTACAACAGACATGCATTTCGGTTTCTCATAATTATCTAAACATGTTTCACAGTTTTCCAAGACATGGAGGCGATAAAGCAATTAGCAAGAGAGTCTTTATGCTATACACTGAAAGGCAAGAAAATCCAACAGAAAATCTGCCACTTTTAATTGAGTTGACTTGAATTTTAGTAATATCTGAGGATTTGTATCAGCCTGATTACAGGCAAATTCTATACTTAGATTTTTTATAATACATATGTCAAGATTTACCACAAAGAGCACCAAAGAAAAGTATTTTAAGGCTGGAGTGGTTTGCTTCAGAGTTTCCTTCAATTGAAGCTGATTCTTTGCTTAAAAGACAACTCATTTTTTAAATTTCATATTTTTATTTTTCTTAATCCTGTATTATTCTGTTTCCTCATTGTTATTCAATCATTTGTTACTAATCCAGCATGACAGACTTCATTAGGCCAGACTACTGTAAAGAAGCATTCGAACTTTGATCATCATTTGTAAAAATGTGCCCAGCCTTACTTTTTTCACTGTATTCTACAACAATGTCTACATTATATTTTCCTTGAACATTTGAAAAAATTACTTTGTTAAAAGTTCATATTCCTCATAGTTTCTTCCTATTCTTGGTGCATTAAATGCTTCTGCCATGAATCTTTCACAAAAAGGTCTCTATCTAATTGTCATAAATTTTTAGAGAGTTGGTCAATGGTTCCTTAGAGGTTGTGGGGCAGAAAGGTATAATACTTTCCCTCACCCATCATAAGGATCAAAGCTGACAGTCCTACAACAAAAGACAGATTAACAAGAGAAAAGCGTAACAGATTTATTGAATCAAAGTTTTATGGGAGACTTCAGAAATTAAGAACCAAAGACCAAGAGAAAACTGTTGGTTTTTATGCTTATGTTCAATGAAGTATGGACAGCTGTCTATACAGAAATGTGATTGGACAAAAAGGGGATGATCTAATAGTAACAAACTGAGTGGAGAAAACCAGCAAGGCCTGTCTGTCCAGATTCTTCTTTGGCCTTTCTGTATGGCATTCCTTTCTCCAGGGTATAGGGCAGGACTTTTTCGGAATAAGGGTCTTATGACCTCTTATCAGACAAGGGTAGGTCAGATAATTTCTTTATGGCCAACTCAAGCAGAAAGGTAGGGGAAGGTTAGAGTAATATTTCTAGGTTTTGCAACTTGCTTTAGTGAAAAGGGGTTTCAGTTTCTATGACCCACCTCTGGGAAGAGGAATCCTGGTTTCTATGTCTCACTTTGGGGGAGAATGAGGGGCAAGAGACAGAAGGACAGGAGAGGGTCAGAGACCTTGGTTCTGAGACTGATTCTAGGCCTCCCAATGTCCTTTAATTCAAAGTACTCAGCATGACAAAATGCCATACTTTGGGATATCATTTTCTGAGCCCCAACAAGATCATCTATACAACTCCCTCCTTTTAAAGATAAGGGAACAGAGAGATACAGCCGATTTAAATGGCTTGCCTAAGATCTTAGAAATAGTTGATAGAACTGGAAGTAGAGGCCAGACATGGTGGCTCAAGTCTGTAATCCTAGCACTCTGGGAGGCCAACGCATGAGGATCCCTTGAGGTCAGGAGTTCAAGACCAGCCTGAGCAAGAGGGAGTCCCGTCTCTACAAAAAATAGTAAAATTAGCCAGGCATGGTAGCACACTTGCTACTTGGGAGGCTGAGGCAGCAGGATCACTTGAGCCCAGTAGTTTGAGGTTGCAGTGAGCTATGATGATGCCACTGCACACTAGCTGGAGCGACAGAGCAAGACTCTGTCTCAAAAAAAAACACCTGGAAGTAAAGCCTAAGTCATCTGATCCACAATCTATAATTCTTTCCTGAGCCTTTAGTGTAAAGTGGCTTAACTGTTACCAGGAAAGGGAAGGCAATAGGAAGATGACATCAACCATCACTAGTGTGATTGATTTAAGTGAACTTTTAGCTCTTTTTCAGTCTGGAGAGTCTGTGTTTCTATAAAGTGTTCTGCCAAGGGACTGTGAAATACTTAGAGACTCCATAGTTTCTCCCTATGGCATAATAAACTCACAGGCATTGAATGTTCCTACTATTTAAACCCACAGTCCTAATACTGTTTCATGGAAAGAAACTGCCTAAGGAGACTGTAATGTAATACTGCCATCTAGCATCAAAAATTTTAAATAAAATTTAAAAATTTAAAAATGTTATATGCTATTGGAGGGAAAGCCATCTTCCTATTATGTGCACTAGTAAATTCCCATAGAAGAGTAATAAATGTAGTCAGAAAAAAATTTATATGTAATGTTTGATAACATGTTCACAACTATGAAAAATGCCAAAAAAATCCTAGAAACACCAGCTAAAATGAAATCAGGAAGTATAAGGCTCCAATTTTGTTCTTTTTCAAAATTGTATTGGCTATTTTGAGTCCCTTCAATTTTCATATAAGTATTAGAATCATCTTATCAATTTCTTCAAATAATAAAAAGCCAGCTGGAATTTTGATATGGATTATATTGAATCTATAGATGATTTGGGGAATATTGCCATCTTAACAATATTGTCTTCTGATCTATGAACATAGATGTCTTTCCATTTATTTAGATCTTTCTTTCAACAGTGTTTTGTAGTTTTCAGAGTATAAGCTTTTCACTTTTGTTAAATTTATTCCTTAGTATTCTATTCTTTTTGATGGTAACATAAATGGAATTATTTTCTTAATTTCATTTTTGGATTATTCATTGCTGGTATATAGAAATACACTTGATTTTTGTATATTGCTCTTATACCTTGCACCCTTGTTGAACTCATTTATTAGTTCTAACTTTTTTAGTGAATTCCTTGGGATATTCTATATACAATACTACATTACCTACAAATAGTTTTATGTCTTCCTTCCAACCTAAATGCCTTTTCTTCCTTTTTCTTTCACAGCTTCTATGGCTGGAACCTTGGGTACAATGTTGAATAGAAATGGCAAGAGTGGATAGCCTGGTCTTGCCTTGATTTTAGGAGGAAAACATTTAATCTCTTGCCATTAAGTATGATATTAGCTATGGATTTTTCATAGATGCCCTTTTTCAGGTTGAGGAAGTTCCTTTCTATTCCTAGTTTGTTGAATGTTTTTATCATGAGTATTGGATTTTGTCAAATGGTGTTTCTGTGTCTATTGAGATGATTGTGTGGTTTTTGTCCTTTATCTTATGACATGGTATATGAGGTAGGTAGAATAATGGTCCCACCCAAAGATGTCCATGTTCTAATGCCCAGAATGTATGTTATGTTACATGAGGTTGCAGATGGAATTAAAGTTGCTAATCAGTTGATCTTAAAATAGGGAGATTATCCAGATAGGCCCAATGTAATAATAAGGGTCCTTAAAAGTGGAAGAGGGAGAGAGAAGAAGAACCATAGAGATGGGAGCATGAGGACACTGCCCAGTGTTGCATACTTTGAATAAGCAGGGATGCAAGGAATGTGGTGGTCTCTAGAAGCTGGATAAGTCAAGGAAGTAGATTCTCCTGTAGAGCCTCCAAAAAAGAATGCAGACCTGTTGACACCTCATTTTAGCCCAGTGAGATCCATTTTGGAATTCTGACCTTCAACACTGTATGATAATAAATTTGTTTTTTGTAGCTACTAAGTTTGTGGCAATTTGTTATAGCAGCAATAGGCAACTGATACAGTATATCACATTGATTTTTAGATGGATGTTAAACTAACCTTGCATTCCTAGGACAAATCCCAGTTGGTTATGGTATGTAATCCTTTTCACACTTGCTGGATTTGGTGTGCTGGTGTTTTGTTGAGGAGTTTTGAATCTATATTTATAAGAGATCTTGGTCTGTAGTTTTCATTTTATGTGAGTGTTTGTCTGGCTTTGGTGTCAGGGTAATACTGGCCTCATAGAATGAGCTGAGAAGTGCTCCCTCCTTTTTTATAGCTACTCCAGCTTTTTATGGTCACTCTTGACATGATGTCTTTGTCCACCCTTTTACTTTCAACTTATTTGAAACCTGTATTTAATCTAGATTTCCTGTATAATAGATTTCCTCTATAACAGCCAATGATATTTTTATGATCATGAATAAAACTGCATTTATCTTACTGGCTACTTTTTTAAAAAGTTTTTATAAACCTTGGTTTTCTACATAATAACTTGTCATTTCAATACACTCTGGTTCTCTTGTGGACAGTAAACCTTGGTATTTTGCTTAATTTTTTTTTTTTTTTTTTTTGCTTAAAATAAAATTTAGTAACCATATCTATTGGACCCACTTTTTTTTTCTACTGGGGCCTCTGAAATCTGTAAGTCTAGGAACCACTAAATTAGAGAATTTCCAAGACTAGGTTAGAGATACGATGTATGTACAACATAGGTTGTATCTATGCAACCAAGTTTGTTAAACTTATAATTTTTAAAGTAATAAAATTTTATCAGTATTTTTGCTTTAATTCAGAGTTTTAAAAGACATTCTAAGACTGACTTTGCAAAAGAGATGGAAACCATATCAAAGTCACTTCTATACATTGTGAAAAGTTGGAAACCATCTAAATGTTCAATAATAGGTTACAGTAAGCTATTGTCATGCCACTGCACTCCAGCCTGGGTAAAAGAGCAAGACCCTGTCTCAAAAAAAAAATGTCCAGTAACATAAACTGGTTAAATTACAATGCATTCATATAATAGTTATTTATTAAAAGTCATGCTTTATAATAGTATTGAAAAGACATGGAAAAATGCTCAACTACAGGTCAACTTGCCACATTCCATTACAGTAACTGTTCCCTCTTCTAACTCTTCAGGCATGTGGCAGCTTCCCAAGGTGGTTCAACATACCTGCTTGCTTTCCTTAATCCTGCTCACTCCTTTGTGAATACTCCCTTTATTAAGCCCTGTTCAGTCACCCCACTATAGTGTATCCTCTATTTCCTGCTAAGACCCTGAGAAAGGTTATATACAGGTTAATGGTGAAATTAACACTGGTACTCTCTGGTTGGCGAAACTGAGGTGAAATTACAGAGAAAATAACAAATGCCTATCTTTTAAAAAGTATTACTATTATAGGTACACTATACCTAATAATAGTGAGGGCTACTATTAATTAATTATTACTGAGTTATTCAGTTGTATACTATGCTTTACATATCATCTCATTTAATCCTTTAAATAACTGTATGAGATATAATAGTTATCATCTCTACCATTTTATACATGAGGAAACATTAAATATTTTTGATTACTGTGAATTAATATATTGTCATTGTTTTCTTTTATAGATCATTCACGAGAAGTCTTGGAGCAATTAGTAGGCCCAAACAAACTAAAGCAAGTGACATGGACTGTTTATTGATGGTATTGAAGCTTATCAAAGCTATGAAAGCTTATCAAAACTACTTTCCCAGGAAATGGTCTATAGAGATTTATTTTCCACTTAATTTAACACTACTTTATTATTTTATTGTCTTATTTAAGCTATAACGCTCAGAGAATCAGCTAAATCTCAGTGTATACACGGTTTGTGCTTTGAAGTTAACAAGACTCTCAAACATTTTAATAGTGCTATTATTCTATATCTGTGGGATGAGTCATTATTTTTGAAATAGTAATCCTAGCATGAACTGTGATCTTGGGGGGGTGGGAGGGAATTGGGTTTTGTTTCTTAAATAACAAAGTTTTAAATTATCTGTTTTCCCTCAAGATTTTCTTCTCCTACATAGGTATTTGAGCTGTTGTAAGAGAAATTTGTCAATATGGATAAACTTTAGGAGAATTCTAAGTAAAGGTATTTCTAAAGGCATAATTACCTTCCTAACTATTTTGTGGCTCTAACCTCCCCAAAGTATTTTATTGTCCATTTGCCAAAAGCACAGCTGAACATCAGGCCTGTTAATTCTTCTCAGAATTTATATATTTCTTTGTTTCACTGAAATAAAATGATTTATTAGCCATCCAGCATATTAATATTAGTGAGGCCCTTGCCCAGACACTTAATTCATTGATTTTTATGGCTACTCTTCCCAAATACATTTTATCCATCTGTAAACTTTTCTTCCTCAGCAAAATTGCATTCAGAAATGTATAAAAATGAGTAAATACAGAATATTATTACAGAGATTATATTCCTGAAGCTCTATTGAGTTCACATTTTCACATTTTGAAATAAACAGCAAAGGTCTTAGTTTTCAAATGAAAACTCTTTGGTCATCACGAAATTATCTCATACATACCATGCTTAAACTAACCTCTAATTTAGCATACTCCCTGTGCCATGAGCCTGTCTCACTGGGACTTTCTTAAAGATTTCTTGTTTTACCGCTGATGTAGTAAAAAACAGGGGAAAGTATGGTATGGTAAGTTTCTTGTACATGTTTAGGGAGAAGGGGTACATACTCAACTCCATTTTTTCTCCTTACTATTACTTTATAAATGTGGTATGTTTATTGTGTGTGTGTGTGTGTGTGTGTGTGTGTGTGTGTATATATATATATATATATCTCCACTACAAAGGTGGTACATATGCATATATGTGTAAAATGGGTAAGGCCTGTTCTATGAAATTTTTCTAAAGACAAATTCAATAAAATTTAATATTGAATGTCTAACCAAGTCGATAGTGTTTTCCTCTTTTCATAGAAACTAGTTTCAAGATCTAATGAGTGAGCTTCTTAGGGTCTATAAAGGATTTATCTTCCTAAAGAACTTTGTGGTTTGATCTTACTTTATATTGCTAGTTATATTAGCTATTTCTCACTACTCTGTTTAAAATATCAGTACCCCATCCCAATACCCAGTACTCCCTATCACCCTTACCTCTTTATTTTTCTCCTTACCGTCACCATATGATACCTATTTTATTTTTGTTTATTATCTGTCTCCTCATCCTACAATATAAATTTTATGAGGACAAAATATTTATCTCTTTTTTTTCATTGCTGTATCCCCAGTGCCTAGAACAATGCCTGGTACATAATAAACACTTAAATATTCATTGAATGAATGAACAGGAAAGAAAGAAAAAAGGAAAGAAACAAAAGTAATGCCCATAGTTCCAGTTTCCAGGCTAATTTATATCTTCTAACATAAAGCAATTGGAAGTCATCAGTCCCATCCTCGCAACAAGAAAAAAAGCTGAATAGGCTGACAAATCAACACCACTTCTTAGATCCATCACAGAAGTTACGTCAAAGGGAAAACCAATGGCTCCCAAATTGGAAAGACAGATGAAAATAAAGAATCACAGCTTACGGGGAGCAGAAGCCTGTTGCTAGAGCCAGTACCAGCAGGAACACTTAAACTAAATTCATGAGTTGCTGGAGGCTCTGTGTGCATGAACTTGACAGTTAAAAACTCCAGGGGTCTATAAATGTTACCCAACCATGTGGCAGCCCTGGAGTCACGCTGAACCTATTCTGATGACCAAAGCTGATTCTGATCAGCTGAACCACGCTGATCAGGGGCTGCCTGATTCACAAATCATTCTTTGCTCAATTAAACGCTCTTCAATTAAAAAAAAAAAAACTCCAGGGGGCCCAGTCCTAAGGAAGATGACACCACACTTTCATGAGTTTTTCCTCCAGGAGACCTACGTTCTCAGGGTGAAGATCGGAGAAAAGCCCCCTCCTACTTCCAGCAGGGGGAGGGGGAAAGTAACCATTTTGAACTATGACCAAGCATTCTCTTCTCCTTAGCCAAAGCCAGGTCTCAAGGGAAACTATTTTACCAGAGCCTAACTGACCTGGGAGAAAGTACCCAACTCCAGCCCATCTAGATTTCTTGTCTCACCAAAGGGGACAAAAGAAAAGCTGAGAAGCACTTGTGAAGGTCACAGCCCAGAGGCACAGACTGACTCAAAGGCTGAGACCTAATCACAGGACTGCAGAACACATCCCCTTCTCCCATACCTTACCACCACATCAGTCCGGCTACTGTATAATAACAGGGGATTATAGCCGAAAGAGCTGCAAGCCTCAGACCCTATTTAGGAAGGTATTGCTAGGGAAACTGGAAAATAACGGGGGGACAAAAACAAGGACACTAAAGGAAATGTTAACCTCTGACACCCATGCTGCAGCAAACAGCAACTCTACCCAGATCAAAACAAAAAATTCACACCACCTCAGTTTACCTGTTTCTTTTACCCAACACATCATGTCCAGCTATCAACAAAAAATTACAAGGCATGCTAAAAGACAAAAAAGTCTGAAGAAACCAAACAAGCATCAGCACCAGACTCAGATATGGCAGAGATTTTAGAACTATCAGATCAGAAATTTAAAATAACTATGATTAACAAGCTAAGGGCTATAATGAGAAAAACAGACAACATGCAAGAACAGGTAGGTAATGGAAGCAGAGATGGAAACTCTAAGAAAAAAGCAAAAGGAAATGCTAAAAATCAAAAACACTGTAACAAAAATAAAGAATTCCTTTGATAGGTTCATCAGTAGACTGGACATGGCTGAGGAAAGAATCAGTGAACTTGAAGATCTGTCAAGAGAAACTACCCAAACTCAAATGCAAAGAGAAAAAAGAATGAAAAAACAAAAACAGAACAAAATATCCAAGAACTGTGGAGCAATTACAAGAGATATAACACACAAAATGGAAAGAGAAGAGAGAAGGAACATAAGAAATATTTCACTGAGATAATAATGGCTGAGAATTTCCCTTAATTGACAGATACCAAACTTCACATCCAGGAAGCTCAAAGAATATCAAGCAGAATAAATGCTCAAAAAAGCTACACCACCAGGTGTGGTGGCACCCGTAGTCCCAGCTACTCGGGAGGTTGAGGCAGGAGGATGGCATGAGCCCAGGCATTCAAGGTTGCAGTGAGCTATGATGACACCACTGCACTCTAGCCTGGGCAACAGAGTGAGACTATCTCAAAGAAAATAAATTCTTAAAAAAAAAGAAAAAGGAAAGAAAAACAAAAAAAGACCAGCCTGAACAATATAGCAAGACTCCATTTCCACCAAAAAAAAAAACCCTACATCTAGGTATATCATATTCAAACTATAGATAATCAAAGACAAAGAAAATATCTTGAAAGAGGCCAGAGAAATAAAACAGCTTACCTACAGAAGAACAAGGACAAGAATTAAATTGGACTTCTCTTCAGTAACCATGCAATCAAGGACAGAATGGAGTAAAACACTTGAAGTGTTAAAAGAAAGAAAACACCCACCAAGAATTCTGTATCCAGTGAAATTATCCATCAAAAGTGGAGAAGAAATAGGCTTTCTTAGACAAACAAAAATTGAGGGAATTTGTTGCCAGGAGACCTGCCTTGCAAGAAATGTTAAAAGAAGTCCTTCAGAGAAAGGAACATGATATGGGTCTGGAACATAGAACTACATGAGGCAAGGAAGAACATAAGGAAAAGAGTAAATGGGGCCAGGCGTGGTGGCTCATGCCTGTAATCCTCGCTCCCTGGGGGGCCAAGGTGGGAGGATCACTTGGGCTCAGGTGTTCAAGACCAACCTGAGCAAGAGTGAGACCCCATCTTATTTAAAAAATAATAATAATAAAGTAAATTTAAAAAAAAGAAAAAGAGTAAATGGTCCACAGACACAGTGGCTCAAGCCTGTAATCCCAGCACTTTGGGAGGCTGAGGTGGGAGGATCGCTTGAGCCCAGGAGTTGGAGACCAGCCTGGGTAACATGGCGAGACCCCATCTCTACAAAAAATTTAAAAATGAGCTAGGCATGGTGGCTTAGGCCTATAGTCCCAGCTACTTGGGAGGCTGAGGCAGAAGGATCACTTGAACCCAGGAGTTCGAGGCTGCAGTGAACTATGATGGCACCACTGCACTCCAGCCTGGGTAACAGAGTGAGACCATGTCTCTAAAAAAGAAAAGTTTAAAAAGAAAAAGATAAAATAGAAACAAGAAAAGAAAAAGATAAAATAGAAAAAAGAAAAAAGAGTAAATGAAATTAAAATATTTTATTTTTCTTATTCTTTGATCTAATAGACAATGGTTTGTTCAAAATAATAACAGCAGCAATGTATTTGGTGATTACAGCTAATGGGTAAGTGAAGAGAATGACAGCACTGGTGTAAGGGACAGGAGTGAGGAACTGGGGTACTCTGTTTAAGGTACTTGTACTACCCATGAAGTGGTGCAGTACTATTTGAAAGTGGCCTTGGATTCCTTGTATATACTGCAAGCTCTGGGGCAACCACTGAAAGTTTTTTTTGTAAATGTAATTGATATCCTAACTGAGGAGAGAAAATGGAATCATATAAAATGCTCAGTTAAAACCAGAGAAGAGCAGAAAAAGAAAGGAAGAAGAAAAAAAAGAAACAAAGAACAAGGGCAATGAATAATTAATATTTACAAATATGGTAGATATTAATCTAACTATATCAATAGTCATTCTTTTGGTTTTGGGGATTTTCTTGAGACAGAGTCTCACTCTGTCGCCCAGGGTAGAGTGCAGGGGCGTCATCATAGCTCACTGCAACCTCCAACTCCTGGGTTCAAGGGATCCTCCTGCCTCAGCCTCCCAAGTAGCTGGAACTATAGGTGCACACCACCACATCTGGCTAATTTTTCTATTTTTTGTAGAGACAGGGTCTCACCCTTGCTCAGGCTGGTCTCGAACTCCTGAGCTCAAGCAATCCTCCCTCCTCAGCCTCCCAGAGTGCTGGGATTACAGGCATGAGCCACAGCACCCGGCCTTATAATTGCTTTAAAGGTGAATGGTCTTAATACAAACCTGTATGTTAAGCTATAAAATCATTTCAGGGTTCATTGATACATATGTGGGATACTAAAAAATATTTTAAGTAATATTTGGATATCTCAAAGATCTTCTTGTGCCCACCTCATAAATCATTAAAAGAGGATAACAGAAATAGGGTTTGTATTTAAATTAAATCTACTCTTTGTCTCATCAAGTTGATTTCCAACAGTACTCCAAAGTATAATTTTCTCAAATTTCCTCTTTCTTATCTTGCTGAGAAGAACAATAACCAGCAGAGTACCCTAAATTTTCAAAGAATATGTCAACAAAATCATTTCCTCTCAATTGTCATCCGGAGCCATGGTAGCCTATAATTCCTGTTAACTAAGGCTGAGTCAAAATTTGGGGGTTATAATTTTTAAGCCTCAGGAGACACCAATGAAAATGTCATGCAGCAAGAATTGATTCACTGACTTGTATGTAATAAACTTAGACTACCAAAGTTCAAGAATCACAAGTAAGGAAATTCCAAGATCCTCTGCAATTGCAGTTCCAAAACTCCCATCTAATTATCCTATTTTCCTGTCTAAGCAACAACTTGCCCTTAATTGCTTTTTCTACATTTCTGCTGTATGACTATAACTCCGATCACATCTCCCTGGTATCCTAATCCTGGGGCAGTGTACAATATTAGAAAGCATACAATGGAAGTGTCATGAACAATTCCAAAGCAGTCTATAAGAACACGAAATTAGAAACGCTACATTAGAAACGCTGCGTTTGATGTTTCACTTGCCACACATGAGGGCTGTCCAGAAAGTATCCAGCCATGAAACCATTCTCCTTATATTAACAATGGCTGGATATTTTTCGGACAGCCCTTGTATAGTGGTGGTATTTAGTTTTAAATTAGAGAATAGGAAATACAGTACATGTAATTGGTATAAAATTGTAAGACCCAAAAGTAAAAACTAGGTCTCCCTCCACCACCCAGTCCACAAGCCATTTGGTTACCTCTCAGAAGGCAACAATTGTTACCAGTTTATTTATCTTTCCAGAGATAGTCTACGTATACTGCAAGCAAATATGTATTTTTTATATATATACATGTGTAGGTAAATATATACTTTTTTTACATAAATAGTGGTACAATATACATATTCCTCTTCACATTGTTTTTCACTTATGTAATAGTGTTTTTATTGATATATCCTGATAAGCCGGGGGTATGTAATGGTGGCATAACCAATTTCTAGCTAACCTTAGTAAACCTTAAAGAGGAATCATAAGGTGTCATAGTTCAACATAGCACAGAGTATGTGGGAAATTCTAAAGTCTTAATTTTTCTCCGTGATTGTTAATTGAGGCCCTACTATGTACTACATATTATATTAGGCAGCTTATGCTTTCATTTAGTACAATAACCCTTTGAGGAAAGGTTTATTGAGTTTTATTACTATTTTATAGATGAGAAAATTAAAGCTTCAACAGTTTAACTAGCCCAAAATCCTGGCTAAAAAGTGACAGAGTTGCCTGACTCCAAAGCCCATGTACTCTGTTACCATACTAACTATATATTTGATCTTTACAAATAATTTTTTAAAAATACAGTATTCTCCTAAGCCAGGTACAGTGGCGCAAGCCTGTAGCCCCAGCTACTGGGCAGGCTGAGGCAGGAGGATGGCTTGAGCCCAGGAGGCTGCAGTACACTATGATCACACCTGTGAATAGCCACTGTACTCCAGCCTGCCCATAATAGCAAGACCCCATCTCTAAAAAAAAAAAAGGACAATATATTCTTCTATATTTTGTATTTTGTTTGTTTAATTCAAAGATACATCACAGTTGTCCTCAACTATAGAAACAGATTCAGCTAAAATATCTAATTCCTCTCTACTACTTAAATTACACGTTATCACCACTGAGTATTGCCTTCTATAGTCATATTCCTACAGCAGAACTAGGAAAAATATTGCAGATAGAGAATTGTATAATTAGCATGCAAAGAACTGCAGAACTAGTTAAATGACAAAGGCTGACACAACTTTAAACCTTCATGTTTGGAAAGAAGATTTGCCATTTAACAGGAATTACATTCTTTAAACTGAAGAATCTCTCCTGTGAAGAAAACTTTTAGGGTTAAATCCAAACATAACTATACTCATTCTTGGAAGCACTTTGACAACTCAAGGCTGAAAATCCCACACTGTGCTTGTTGTCAGTCCATAGTTTTCCTGCCTGGTAGGCTCTGGAAGTAAATATTCTACCACTTTGTGCAGCTGATGCTGAATGCTGTGTCCACTGAACTGGGGCCTCCCAGGGTCACCAATCAGTACTCGAGTTCTGTAGGTCCAGAAGCAATTCTTCAGCCACCGATGAAGGCTATCTGCAAGACTTTCATCATAAAACATATCTCCAAGAACAATAAGGTCCCACTTATCTTGTTCCAAATCCAAAATGTTTTTGGTTAAAATGGGCAAAGGATTCAGTCGGTTCAATTCACAATTTAGCTTGATAGCCATTCCTGCAACTTTAAAAAGGCATATAATGAATTGATATATAGTAGGCTGTTATAATTCCCTATTGATTAATTTAAATAATTTAGAAAATCTCCTAACAATGTTTTTCCCCCTTTGTGTTGAAAGTTGTTTGTTTTTTTTTTTTAGACTTTAAACAGTCTAAAGTTTATGGCAATATAGGCATAGACTGAAATTTCTGAATATATGACTGGATATCCTAAAAAAAAACCAATCCAAAATACCTAGAAACATTGGGATTTTAGGAACATTTGCTTATCTCAAACCAAAAGGTTTGGTTTTTTACTGTGGACAGGGAAACAAGCCTTGGGCTTGAGCATGGCAGCAAATTAGAAATGAGTTCCCTGTATAAAATAAAGAATTTCAAGGGCTATATCCTCAGTGAAAGAGGAGATCAGAAGAAAATAAGATAAAATAAAAACTTGTCTCAACTTGGGTTCTAATGAAATAAAAATCTCCCTTAAAGACACAGGCCTATCCCCACCTGGGTTTGGGATCAAATAAACACTATTTATTTCAGGAAATTTCCAGCCCAGAAATTAACATAAGTGCTTCCTGGTTGGTATATTTCCAGGATGTCTGGCAGACACAAATGCAAATCCTCTTGGGAAAAATGTACCATCGACTCAGGCCTCAGAGGATTCCCACAAATAATGTCCCACTGAACATAAATTCATAATACCAGATTATAAAAAAAACAAGGCAATAGCTATCACATTGAGACATGTGTCCATATGTATCCCAGAAAGAAAAAAAATGATGTGCTTTAAATATTTTTAAATATGAACCCTTACTAGGGTCTATGTCGTTGGCCAAGATCCTTGATGCCCCACTCATCTTAGCAGCAATAGCTGTAGCTCCACATCCACTCCCCAGATCTAATACAGATTTCCCTCTGACGACATCAGGATTATCCAGAAGATACCTACATTAAAAAGAAAGGAGAAAACATGTCTCAGAGAGGTGGGAACAGATCAGTAAAAAAAAAGAGAGAAAGAGAGAGGGAGATTAAGAGAAGAGATGTCTTTAGGTTGACCAGACAAAAGAAATAGTGGAACCCAGCAGAAGAACTTGGTCCACCTTCGGCAAGTTTGGTCTGACTAGAGTGAGACAAAAAGTCCATCTTCAGAGCTGGGCAGAGGTGGCAGGACAGAAGACCTAGTCATTTGGTCTTCCTCTACAGCAGGCGTGAAGCGTAGTTCCACACAACTGCCTAAGCACGCTCTTCAACTTAAAAAAACAAAAAAAAGTTGTAAAGAAAAACAAAGTCTCAGGACCCCCAAACCAATTATGTGAGAGTTAAGTCTGGAGACTGAGTCATGCAACACAGGGTCCCTTTGCAACCCTGTGTCAAAGCACTACATATTAGCCAGACCCCTACAAAAGGAAAAAGGCCTCATGCATCTCCAGATGACTGCCCTCATGAATGGCTCATAAGTAAACTCATGGCCAGCCCCTAAACCTTTCAAGATATATATCCTCCCATAAGCAAGGACATGTCAACTGAAACCTAAGTCTAACTTCTTGTCCATGAAACTAAAGTCTGTTTAAGTTCACACTGACAATGTTGATTACAAGCTTCTTCCCAGGTGCAGAACAGAGACAGGATGAGATCAATCAGTCCTCCACCTACCCTGAGACAGCTGTATAATCACTCCCATGTTTTGAATGTTTACCTTACCTTATGCATGGCATAGATTTACTGGGTGCCAATTAAAATCTCACCACTTGTCTCGCCACCTACTCCCCTTTTTCCTGCATGCCTTTTCCCTTTTAAAGAAATGTGTAAATACTGAGTCTCCTCAAACCTCTGGAGAGCACAGGCCACAGATATTTCTGTGACTTGTGTTTTCCTGGGCACACCCTCAAGCTCTGGCTCAATAATCCTCTGCTGACTGAGACTCTTGCCTCAGTCTCTCATTTGAGTTGACAAAATATTGAACACTTACTGTGATCCAGAAACTACCAAGCACCAGAAATTAAGACTGACAAAATATTGCTATAATCAGGACTGAGCAAACTAGATCCAAAATTCACTGTCTCTTTTTGATTGTCCATCATAGCATGATAAAACCTCCTTCATGAATCATATTAATGACCTCTCTGTTAAAGCACAATCAAAGTCCAGTTCAAGCAAGGAATGTGGACCAGGGCTAAGTAGTTCCCAAACAAGTGAAGATAAATGGGGAATGTATGGGCCAAGGCCTGTGGCCCCCTGAAGGTTCACTGAAAACTTGACTTGCAGAAGGCAGATTAAATGGAGAAAAGGCATACAAAATTATTTAATATGTATACACGGGAGGCTTCAGAATGAAGACCCAAAGATACAGGGGAAATTGTCCTTTTCTATGCTTAGGTTCAACAAAGTATGGACAGCTGTGTAGAAATATGATTGACATAAAGTATATGACTTAATGCTAATAGACTGAGTGGGGAAATGCAGCAAGACCTGTCTGTCTAGATTCTTCTTGGCCTCTCTGAGCAGCATTCCTTCCTTCTGGGTATGGGGCAGGACCCTTTTTGGAATGGGGGTCTTATGACCTAGGGTCAAACAAGGTAGGTCAGATAATTTCTTTATGGCCAGTTTTTACACAGAGTATTTTTAGGTTTTATGGCTGGCTTTCAGGAAAAGGGGCTCTGGTTTCTATGACCTGCCTTGAGGAAGAGGGATTTTAGTTTCCATGGCTAGCCTGGGGGCGGGGGAGGGGAACCGGACTGAGACAGGAGGGCAAGAGAAGGTCAGAGAAAAACTTTTGCTTCTGAAGCTGCTTCTGAGGCCTTCATTTTGGGGTACTGTTTTCTGAGCTCCAACAGGAAACACTGAAATAATAAATATCAGCTGACACTTGAGTTTAGGATTGGAGTAATAAGGAATAGTGGGGCCTATGGCAAAGTAGGGCTATGCGTGCCCTGTCTAAAGTGCTGCTACCTGTCTTCAGCTAATTGTTGCCATACAGAATTCCAGTGTTATCACATATTCCTGTTTTTCAAAACAAAGTAGATTTTTGCATGAAATCTCCCAAGTTTTAAATGTTAGCAACTAAGTTTTTAAAAGTTTATAAGTACAGGCCAAACAAAACACAGTTAAGGGTCATGAGTTCATAACCTCTAAATCACAGTCTCTTGAGGAAGTTGACTATATTTTGAGTTGATAAACAGTCACTGTAATAGACATCACTTAAACTGTCAGCATTTTAAAAATATGATGTAACTAAATAAAACTTGATAATCAGGCCAGGTGCAGCGGCTCATGACTGTTATCCCAGCACTTTGTGAGGCTGAAGTGAGAGGATCACTTGTGCCCCGGAGTTCGAGACCAGCCTGAGCAACATAGCAAGACCCCATCTCTACAAAAAATTTAAAAATTAGTCGGGAGTGGTGGTGTACCTATAGTCCCAGCTACTTGGGAGGGAGGCTGAGGCAGGAGGATCACCTGAGCCCAGGAGTTTGAGGTTGCAGTGAGCTATGATGATACCACTGCACTCTAACCCAGGTAACAGAGCAAGACCCTGTCTCAAAAAAAAGAAAAAAAGAAAGAAAGAAAGAAAAAATCTGGCAACCCAACCAGAAAATTGGCATTGTTTGGTACCACCTGGGAAGCTTTCTAGTCCTTGGATTTCCCCCAAAAAGATCTATGCTTTCATGTATAGACTTTGCATTTGAAACTACTATAACATTAATTCTGTAGGCCACACCATTCCTGTAAAACAGAAGTCCTTAACACTCTTTTTGTTCTACAGCTTTATAACCTCAAGGCATAAACAGATTAAATCATTTACCAATCCTAGAACAAAGATTAGATCCAAATACCTAAAAAGTATAGCTTGGCTATGTGAGAAAATGCCCTAAGAAGACCTTTACAGTATGGAGGGTAGGAAGGGGGAGAGCTTAAAATGCAAATTTAAGTCCAGAGTGGGCCTGAGTTGTCAATAAGCACTAGAGATGAAAGAATCCTTGAGCAGCCCACTCATATCTCTTGTTCTATGGGAGAAGAGGTAACTACGGAGGGACTGTGAGGTTTAAAGAGCAACATTGACAGAATCAAAGTAGGAGAACTTTAGGACTGGATCTTTAGGTTCCATCTAGGAACTCTGTACTGGCCATATGCTATGAACCATGAACCTGAGAACAGCTGGTATTTCTGGATCATTTATAGCTGTCTAGGGTCTTGACAGCTGACCCTAGGATTTTTCTTGGGGAAAGAGCTATATTTGGGGAAATACCTTGAAAAGCTTGGGTTAAAAGGGGAAATTATGCAACAAAACAACCAAAAAAATATTGCTAACCTGTTCTAAATAAGAAAAGAAGAAGACTTTTGCTCTGGTTTTTTGTAGGGGCAGGAGAATGAGGAGTTGGAGGGGGCTTAAAAGAGAAAGGATCTATAGCAGCCTTAAAGGTTCCCATTTCAAGAGGGCAGTACCTAGACAGGGCTTGGCCTCCTGGCCAGTAAATTGCCCAGTAAGGATCACTGTGAGGCCACAGGTCAGCTCTTTCCCACCAGAACTTGCATCTGGGGGTCAAAAGCCGCAACTGGATTTCAGGGGTGAGGCTGCCACTGCTGGTGACTTCAGTGTTCTCCTCCAGGAAAGCTCTCATCTCAGGGTCCAAAAAGCTTCCAGCTCCTCTCCAGGGACAGCGGGCCCAGGGAAACAAAGGAGTACTTCTCACAGCCTGCAGAAGGAGACCACAGCAGTTCCTGCGAGCTTTCCAACCCAGACTCAAAGCCATCAGGCCTTTTCCTAAATACATTCTGTCAATGTGGCTGTTGATAAGGGCTGCTCCTCATGGGGAAAGAACAAGGTCTCTCGACTTGATCTCAACTGCAATTTCTGGATCTCGAAAAAACAAAACAAAAAAAATACTAAAAATTCCAAGGCTGACCAACATTTCCAGATCTTATTACATAATAAGAAAATATTACAGTGTAAGTTCTGTATCTGAGGATTCACAAGTGCAAGTCCATTTCAGATGAAAGCTTTGTTGCATCAACTTGGGGAAATCCAACCTTTTAAAATGATGCATTTTCTCAAGAGAATTGTTTTAATAATTTAGAACAACATTTCTAAGCATTTGATTTTGAGAGAATCCTCAAGAAAATGCCTGTTACATAAAATAAGGTATACAGTCATCCCTTGGTATCCACAGGGGATTGGTTCCAGGACCACCCCCATACTAAAATCCAAGGATGCTCAAGTCCCTCACATAAAATGGCATGGTATTTGCATATAAACTACACACATCCTCCCATACACTATATTTTTTTTAATTTCAAAGTATTAATGGGGTACAAATAATTTTAGTTACATAGATCACTTCCATACACTGTACTTTAAGTCATCTCTAGATTACTTATAATTCTTAATACAATGTAAATGCTATGTAAATAGTTGTTATACTGTATTTTTTGTATTATTTTTATTGTCATTGTTATTTTATATTGTTATAAATATTGTTATATTGTTTATATTGTTATATGGAAGGACAATCGTACCTTTAAAGTTATTTCATACATTTAACAAATCACTTAACTTTAAGCAGGCATACTTGGCAACTGTGAACAAAATAAACAAATGTCCTGGGTCTTCAGGAAGCTTATATTCTAGTGGTGGGACAGAGCAGTTAAGGCAAACAGTTTTTGCCTTTATGAACTCTAGCCAAGAGTTGTGGGGGTTAACAAACTATAACTGTCTGCAGGCAGAGATATACAAATTATACTAACTACACTATTTCATTAAAGATTGTCATATCATAAAACAATTCAATCAAGTTTCGGATTTTTTTCTTTGGGAAAAAAAGAACTTTATGGATTTAATTGTAATAAAAGAACATCAACTCCCAAATCTTTTTCTGTAAATATGTCTGATGATTCAATTTTACCAAGCCTGGACTGAAAAGATTTGTTCCAGTAGAAAACACCTTAATAAGAGTAAGTGAGGATGAGGAACAGCAATTTAAACACAAACCATACACCCAGTTGTTCAGGACCTCTGATCTGTTCTTCACAAACGTTTTAGACTTACATCCACCCAAGTATTTAGAGTAAGGGTCAAAAACTCAACTGCCAACAAGGGGCCAGACATCAGAAATGAATGAGGCAGGCTGGTTGTAAGGTAACAGAGGGGCTGTGGCAAACTGGAGACTGTTTCTAAACAGTCCAAAAGGACCAGGCAGGAACGTGTTGCCTGCCACACCTTCCAAGTTCTTAAAGTAATCCAGAAATCCAGATATTTACACATTAGCGCCCGCTTTTGAACACTGGCGACTCATTCAAATATCAAATCGCAGGGCAGGGCAACTCGCACATCAGGTCACTAGTCTGTGAACTCCGGGTACACCTTCAGTGGGGTAGTTACCCCACCTTTATGCCCTGGGGACCCCAGGGGTATCTAAGGACCGGACATCCCGTTAGACTAATTCTGTCAAGCAGCATTGGGCTATCCCTTGAATCATGCAAGCCTAAGGTTTAAAATTAAAGCAGAGGAAATATGAGATTATTTTGGATTTGGACACCATGCCATTTAGACCGACGCTTCCCTCTCCCCCCCCCCAGCTCCAATGGAGGCATCGGTTATGATGTGTGCAATTAAGTGGTAGACACTTGATTGGTATCAATATTAACAGATAAGGAAAGATGACAAGATAAAAAGCGTTCAGTTCCAAAAAGTGTTTGTGACCACTTTATTTTCCTGCAGGAGCCGATCTTAAAGGGGCAGGCACAGGCCTGCTCATCTCCTTACCTGGCTTTGCTAACACTGCACTCGGAAGTAGAGCACAGGGCACGTCTGTCACTTGCCCTTCAAAGTCTTTCCGCTCATTCTTCACAGGTGCGCGAGGGGGCCCTGCTTCCCATTACCAAGGACGGCGCGAGAGGAGGGGCTGCGGGGTGGGGGCGGGGCTGCGGGGCGGGGCTGGCGGCCTTCCCTCCCGGCCGCTTTCCTAGTCCCTACACTTTCTTAAAGGGCCAGAAGCGCGAAACGCAAGGGCACCCTCACCTCTCCCAGGAAGTAAATATGTGCAATGTTCGTCGAATTCTGATTTCTAAAAAATTCACTCGGAAACTATGTAGGGAGCATCTACTATGTGCCAGTCACACTTCTAGGCACTGGGCATAGAGTGGCGACAAAAATAGACACAGTATAAGCCCTTTATGATGTTTACATTCAGCAGCGGTTGAATCACAATGAATGTGCCCCCTTTTGTAACAAGTTTCATAAATGCATATCGAAATCTATTTGCAGTCTATATCGCTCAAGTCTGGATCCGTATATCTACCTTTCAACTGCATTCAGGTGTCTCACTAGCCCCCAACTCAACACTCCAAAATTAACTCACTGTCTCACCTGAAAACAATTAAAACCTGCTCCGGTGAGCCAGAGGGAGAAAAAATTGTCCAAAACTAAAAAGAAATGGGCAGGCAAATGAAGGAGTTCAGGAAATTTCACCCCAAAATATGACTCCTTGGTATAAAGAATATTTTGAATTACAGGCCCTTTGAGATCAAAAAAGCATTAGAGGGAGATTTCCCTCTGTCTGCATAAACCAGACTGACCAATCAAAAGATCAAAGGGGACAACTGACTTCCCGTCCTCTCCCAATTACCTCAATAGATTGCAGGAAAGAGGATCAAGAAAGCAACCAGACCTGGCCCAAATCACTTAAATATAAGACCTGTCCCTCAAGTTAATTTAAATTCCAAAGAGAATCATTTACAAGTCAATCATTACAAATCAATTTACAATCCATCCATTTGTCCTCCCTAGCACCATCTATCACTCCTAAACAAAATTACCTATATTCCTCATAAAAGGCATGTCTAAAAATACCTGGATCCCACTGGGATATTGAGTAATTACTATGGTTATGAAAACAAAGGTTTACTCTGTGATTCTCCCCATGTGCATGGTAAGTAAACCCTTCTCTTATTAATCTGCCTTAATTTGAGTTGATCTTTCAGTGAACTTTTGGGGGAAAGGGTAAGTTTCCCATCACCCCTACACCATGTTTCTGCGTCTTAGTATGCAGTATGAGGAATGCACCAGCAGCTGCCTGTTTAAAATCAGAACCTCTCAGTTGGCTTCTCTGCTCCTTCTATTGGTTTAACAGGTTTCCAGCTTTCCAGGTAAACTGTAAACTCTAGGGATTACTACAGGAAATTGAAACTTGTTCTAATTAACAGCCCCGGTAGCATCCTTATCATTTGCTTCTTAGAATGGCATATTTACAGTATTCCTGTTGATAGGCTACACACCTAGCATTTCAGAGTATTCTGCCTTAGATTCCCTCCATAATAATCAATATGATGTTTTTATGCCTGCATTCATTAACTTATGAGCTGTTTTTTCTTAATTAGTTGCTGGCATATAGTAAATGCTGATGTAAACCTTTGTTTTCACAACCATAATAATTATTCATTTCCACACCTTATCTAATTCTCCTGCTAGCAGTGAACCTTGATACGTGTTCAAGATCAATTTGTCTAAGAAATATAGTTTTTAGCCAGCTTCTGTATTCTATCCCAGTGAATAGCTCAGACATCCCAATCATTTCCCAAGAAACCAGTGAGAAGAGGCAGGCCTAATATTTCTACAGAGGAGGGTTTCCAGCAAAAAGCTTAGTGGTCACCACTGAAGATGCATTTAATAATGTTTGAATAACACCTTATGCAAAACTTGGAACTAAGCTAAAGGGATTGCTGCATGTCTTCCCCCACCCCCTTTACTAGTTTTAAAACTGGCCTACTTCTTTCCATGCCTCCTGCCATTGCCTTAGTTTGGCCTCAAGATTGCATGCCTGGATTCTGTAACTGGTCTGTCTCTAATCCTGCCTTCCTCTAACCCATTCTCTATACTGTACCTTAAATGATTTTTTTCTGAAATTTACGTTCCATAGTCAAAAGGCCTTACATTCCTGTAGTTTCAGATCAGCCATGTAAAACAGGAACCCATGGATTTTCTTTTGTGTTGTTCGATGTTGATGTGTTGTTGTTTTTTAATAGAAAGAAAGGACCATCTAGCTTTTATCAAAATTGATCCAAAGGCATCCAAGCAGTCTTGTCAACCTGTCTGATAACAATTTGAACTATTGTCTAATCTGTGATTTTCCACCTTCAAATACTTGCCCTACATGTTTGTTCAGACAGCTAGTTCTCAAATAACTGCTCTCTCTTGCAAGTGCAAGTAAAAAATTTTATTCCCTACCCAAGTTTGTCTTTAAGGTTTTGAGGGTTTTTTTGGACAGGTTATTCAATTATACTTATTAGCTTTATGACCTCAGATACATTACTAAACCTTCCTAAGAATCAGTTTCCTCATCAGTAAAATAGTTATGATTAATAATAATAATGTTGTAAAGCAAAAATAAAAATCTCCGGACCTGCCAAAATTCATTATGCCACGTGGGAGAACTGAGCCTGAGAACTGAGTCACACAAGCACTGCCACCCTCTCCCCACTGAGTTCTCTGTTAAGAAATGGAGGGGCTTGGAAAATGACTAAACAGGGTTTTTTTGTTTTGTTTTTTTCCGTGGACTGGGTATGGGAGGGAGAAAGGAAGCCTGGCTGGCAAGGTGGTCTTGTTATGCAGATAAGCCTCATGACAACAGCCCTCGGAGAAAAGTCTTTATTCAGACCTATAAGGGTGTCAGACTCTCAGCAAACCTGTCCGTGATCAAGTAGGCTGGGCCTGGCTGCATTTAACAGAGATTCACGTAGATGCAAATTCCTCCCGCAGCACCCCCTCCCACCAAGACAGCCGTGCAGTATTATTCCTGTTTGCCCAAGGCCATCTCAAAATATGACAAGGAACTGTATTTTGGGGTAAAATATTTCTTATTTCCTTCAGCCCTAAAAAAAAAAAAAACCTTCAAGATATACAGCCCTTATAAAATGAGTGCATGTCAATTATAACGTTAGGACTGTAGCCTAAATAAACTCTTAAATGTTGATTACAAGTTTATCTCCAGAGATGCAAACGAAGGAAGAGATAAGATCACTCTTCTACCTACCCTGGGGAGATCACAGCATTGACTATTTCCTCTACCCCCTTTCTTGAATGTTCATCTTATCTTATGTAGATTTACTGAGCACAGAATAGGACTTCACAAGAATATCATCCATTGCTTCGCTGCTCACCTCCTTCACCCCTCCCCTTTTTCCATGTACCCTTTTTCCTTTAAATGCGACCTTCTCAAACCTGTCTGCAAGAGCCCAGTCCACAACGGATACTTTGTGGCTGTGCTTTTTCCCCGGGCATGTCCTCAGATCTTGGCTTAATAAGACACAATTGAGTGACTCTCATTTTTCAGTCACCTATTATTTAAATTATCAATGTATTGGGAAGATTCAATGAGATAAACAACCTTAGCGCAGTTCCTGGCATATGGTAAATGCTCGGTAAGTGCACTATCATAGTGATAATCATTACTGGCAACACAGAGTTAGTGTTGATAAGGAGCAGGACTGGAGGCGAAAGATCAGGTTTTCAGCTAAGAGTGAGAGGATCAGATTTGAGTTTTAGAAAAATGTTTTAAGCTGCAGGCAGCAAATAGTTTAGAAAGAGGCAGGACTGAAGACAGGATGACCACGAGTTAGAGGATATTATGGGAACCCAAGCAAGCAATAATGGAGGCAGAGCTAAGGCAATTGCAGCAGGGATGAAAAGAATTGGAAACATCTGAAAATGATCAAGGACAAGCTATTAGCAGGACTTGGAGACTCATTAAATAAACTTGCTTAACTACAAGGATAGGCAACCTAAGGGCAAGATGTCGGTTTGTGCTCTTAACCACCATGCTATCTGGTGGTTGTGTTCTTCCCTGCTTAAAACCCTCTCTGGCTCCCCAGGCCTTCAATGATAGAGCCAAATTCCCAATCACAGCTTTCCAGGCCCTGAGTGATCAGTCCTACTTATCTATCCTGCCTCCTTTCAGAACTTTCCTCTTCTCCCCTCTCTGCTACATTTGTTTTCCTCCCACAGGGCCTTGTTCTCTTACCCCTAGGCCTTTTTTAAGATAGAAAGCTGCCACCACCATGTCTACCCATACACACCTCTCCTCCCTGTCCCTAACCACCTCCTCCTCCCTCAGAACTCAGCTCAGGGTTACGGTCCTCTGAAAAGCCTTCCCCGACACTTCAGCACATACTAATCCTCCTATTTTCTTAGCTTCCTATGGGCATATCCAACAACAACATCAAGCAGAATTGTCATTGCCTGGCTCCCTTACTAGACTTGGAGGGAAACCACCTCTCTCCTCTTATCCTCTAGCACAATTAGACACTCGAATCCTGTTAAATGAAAGAAAAAGCAAATAAATGAGTAGATTAACAAACATTACACATCATTGTCTTATTTTTAAATTTTGTTTTTAACAACTTGATTGAGGCGTAATTGACATACAATAAACTTCACGTTTAAAGTATACAATTTGATGTTCTGACATATGTATATATCCATGAAACCAAAATCAAAGTACTGAAGACATTCAGTGCCCCTGTGTAATCTCTTGCTCCACTCCTTCCCCACTCAGCCCATCCCCAGGCAACCACTCGTCTGCATTCTGTCACTACAGTTTGTATTTTCTAGATTTTTATATGTGTGCAATTATACAGTTTGTATTTTTTGGTCTTCTTTCTGTCACTTACCTTTCACTGTCTATTGTTTTGAGATTCATCCATGTTGTTTCCTTTATCAATAGTTCACTCCTTTATATTGTTAAGTAGTGCTTCATTGTATGTATATATAAAACTTGTTTGTTTATCCATTTATCTGTTGATGGACATTTGTGATCTGCCTTTCTAGTAATAGAAAGTAATAGTAATAGATCTTTCACTATTACAAATAAAGCTGTTATAAACATTTGAGTACAAATCTTTGTATGGATATATGCTTTCCTTTCCTTTGGATAAACACTTACAAGTGGAATGGATATATCGTGTGGTAGGTGTACGATTAACTGCAAACTTTTTCCAAAATGGTTGTATCATTTTACATTCCCGCCATCAGTGTGTAAGAATTCTAGTTGCTCCACAACCTTGTCAACACTTGTCTATCTTTTTGATGACAGCCATCCTAGTAGGTGTGAAGTGGTATTGCATTATGGTTTTAATTTGCATTTCCCAATGACTAACAATATTTGATCATCTTTTCATGTACTTATTTGCCATCCACACATCTTTTTTTATAAAGTGTCTATTCAAATTGTGTCTTGTTTTATTTTATTTTATTTTTTCTAGACAAAGTCTTGCTCTCTTCCCTGGGTTAGTGTGCAGTGGCACAATCACAGCTCACCACAACCTCAAACTCTTGGGCTCAAGCGATCCTCCTAGCTCAGCCTCCTGAGTAACTAGGACTATGGGTGCTAAGATAATTTTTAAATTTTTTGTGGAGACAGGGTCTTGCTATATTGCCCAGGCTGGTCTCGAACTCCTGGGTTTAAGTAATCCTCCCGCCGTGGCCTCCCAAAGTGCCATGATTACAGGCATGAGCCACCTTGCCCAGGCTGTGTCTCATTTTAAATTCAAATTGTTGCATTTTTTTTCTAGTCTTCCATAATGCAGGTACATTAAAAATAGGGGCTTTGTATCTGTGCTTTTTCTCAGTGCTGGGAGAACAGTTTGGTAAAGCTAATAGAATTATCTGGAATGATGAGAAAAAAAGCCGTATCTTGCCATTTTGGGAGAATAATATTATTTATAAATATGACACAATTTATAAATGTTCATAAATGTAAATTCTAAATAAATTTATAAATATATTTCTAATAAACAGTTCAGTTCAGTCATATAAATCAACCTTGAGATGCAAACAACAGATAAATTAAATTGTACCCAAGCAAGTGTGATTTGTTTCTGCAATTCTAGAATGTGTTTGTCCCCAGACTTTTGAAGGAAGTTTGCAGTTTTGGATTTTCTAGAGTTTCAGCTTCCTTCCAGCTTCTCTCTGTAGAGAACTGCCCTGACAACTGTGGGGGTGAGGGGAAACTTCCCCTTTGCCCCAGAAGGTTCGATGAAAGATCAACTCACAATAAGGCAGATTAATAAAAGAAAGAGATTTATTTAAGTGCGCACGGGGAGAATCACAGAGTGATTACCCAATATCCCAGTGGGGTCCAGAAATTTATATACCCTCATTTTAGAGGGGAGGGGGAGATGAGGAATATAAGTAATTCTGTTTAGGGGCAATAAATGGTTACAGGGAGGATGAATAGATACTTGGGAGAATTAATGTATGGGGGAAACAGATTGACTTGTAAATGATTCTCTTTGGAAATTAAATTAACCTGACAGACAGATATTATATTTAAAATGATTTGGGCAGGTCTGGTTGCTTTCTTGATCTTCTTTCCTGTAATACATTGAGATAACAGGGAGGGGAAGAGAAGTCTATTGCTCTTTTTGATGGGTCCTTCTGGTTTTTATGAAGATAGAGGGAAAAGCTGTTGATCTCTAAGGGCCTTTAATTCAAAATACTCTTTATACCAAGGAGTCATATTTTGGGGTGAAATTTCCTGGGTGCTTTCACAACACATCTATAGTACTATGTGTACATAAACTTGTGGGTTTCCTTTTTTCAGTTCCTTATCTGCAGTTTGCAGTTGCTCCTTTAGTCACCAGGCAAACTTTTAAACACAGGTCACTGAGTCATGCCTAAAAATCCTGACAGCTGCCCCTTCAGTAACAGGACCAGTTTACTATAAAAGGGATTGAGCACGCGCTGGGAAAACCAGAAATCTTCAGCTAACTAAGGCTATGGTACCATCTAGTGATAATTTAGCTTAAGATCGGCCAAGAGTGGCTGAGCTAAAATAGTGAAAACAAAAAATAAAAAACAAAACAAACTGAAACAGACTTAGTTATGTATAAAGAGCAAAGATTCTCACCCACAATGTTACTACACACTGGCACACTTGTTCAGTTGTATGATATGACGGAAATACTTATCACTAGTAATAAAGACCTGAAGTTTAAGAAAGATTTGGGATCATCCATAACTCATTCTCTCTCTCTCTCTCTCTCTCTCTCTCTCTCTCCCTCTCTCTCTCTCTCACACACACACACACACAGAGTCCACAACTAATCCACCAGCAAATCCAAAATACTGTATTTTCAGAATCTGACCACTTTTTGCCACCTATATTGCTTCCCTCTGACATAAACTACCATTATCTCTAGCCTGGACTACTGCTATTAGGAGAAGGATAAGTTCTCCTATACCCCCTTGGGATCTTCAGCTGAGTCTAAGAATTAAATTGAAATAAAACAGATTTAAAAAGCACACAGGTTTTATTAATCTTTACATGACCATAGGGACCCCTCACAAGGTAAAGGGAATGAATACCTGAAGAAAATGGCCAAAGCAGAAAGCTTTTATACCTTTTAGACAAAGAAACAATAAATCTGTGAAGAAATGATAAGACAAAGGGGTTTGGACGGGGGCAGTCAATCGTGGGGAAGTCACTAGAAGACACATGGGGAGATGTAAGACTAGTGCAAGATAAGGGTTAGTTTAGTAAGTTTATTTGTTGGGTCCATTGCAGCATCAATTCCCAGTTATCTGTCTCTGGAGATAAGGGTTATTTTCTCTTTCCGGTACTGGGCAGGCATCTTTCTCAAAGGAATTTTTGCAGCTTGCTACAGGTAGGAAAGGGCAGATCAGCTAGCTCTTGCTGCAACTAGGGTTTATCAAGTGCCTTCAGCTTGAAATAATCAATATGCCAAATTGGCATATTTGGTTGGGGGTGGCATGTCCTTAACTCCTTCACTGCAATAGTCTCCCCATTTCCATCCTTGCTCCCTTTGGTCTATTCTCAACAGAAAAGCCAGAGTGATCCTCTTAAAAGGAAGTCAGGTCACATCAATCATCCACTCAAAACCCTCCAGTTGTACCCCATCTCTCTCACAGTTGCCACCAAGTCTGGTCCCTTCCCTGTCTTCAACCCCTTTATTTTTTTTGAGACAGAGTCTCACTCTGTCACTCCTGCTAGAGTGCAGTGGCATCTTCACAGCTCACTGCAACCTCAAACTCCTGGGCTCAAGTGATCTTCCTACCTCAGCCTCCCAAGTGGCTGGGACTACAGGCGTGCGCCACCACGCCCGGCTAATTTTTCTATTTTTTGTAGAGACAGGGTCTCAATCTTGCTCAGGCTGGTCTTGAACTCCTGGCCTCAAGCAATCCTCCTGCCTCAGCCTCCCAGAGGCTAGGATTACAGGCTGAGCCACCTTCAACTCCTTTTCAAACAGGCTGCGCTGACCCCCTTGCTGTTTTGCAAACATACCAGGCACATTCCTGCTTCAGGGTCTGTGTGCTTGCCACACCCTCAGTCTGGGATGATCTTCCCTCAGACATAAGCACAGCTAATTCAGGAATCTGTCTATTTTACAAGAGGCCCAAATGAACAGTAGCCCGGAAGTTTGGCAGATGAAGTCCCTTAAAAATAATTTGAAAATCCTTCTAGACTACATTCCAGCCCTAAGATTTCTTCATTCATTCATTTGACTTCAGTGTTAACTTCTGAATTGTCTCCCTGGGGTCCTGAAAACTACTCTGTTTTGTTGTTGCTGTTGTTGTTTTTAATCTTCACCTGAATCAGAATTTCAGATTTGAAAAGAACCTCAGGCATTCGCTATTGGGCATTTTAGAAAGTTTAATTATTGCTTTGTGAGGTGAAAAATTTACCACAGAATCTTAGTAAAAGCCTTTTTTTTTGAGAATACTTGCCATGAGAAATCTCAGGAGGAACAGTCAACTTAGAAAAGGAAGGTAAAATGTCTTATGGGACTTCAGCAGGAGGGGTCTGTCAAAGTTCAGCTGGTTTTGGGAATAGAGGAATCATTCTTGAGGATTAGTGGCCATAGCTTGAGGAATGTGGATTTTACCTAGAATGATAGAGAGGAAGAGACAGGGGCTAAAGTCCTATGCAGGAGGAGGGAGACCAGAAGAGCTGTGCAGGCCGAACACCTGCCGGGTAGTCGGTGGAAAATTCCCAGCATGTCAGGGGCTTGCAATCCCTTATCTTGGTCAACAGATGTACTGAGTCTCATGTCTTGGTTTCACCATATCTTGATGTGTTCAGTTCACTAGGTCTATACTACTCCTGAAGATTGCTATCGCAGACTCTGGTAGTGACAGGCATCAAGGCTACTCATGACTTTTGCCTTTGCAGTTTAATCCCAACGATTTGGTAAGGGAGTAGTTGCACAGAGAATACAGTAAATGACTGTGGAGACAAATATTAGCATAAGATTTATTAGAAGGCTTTGAACAGCACCTCTGAGTACTTTTGATACTGGCTGTTATGCACTACATGTTTGTGTCCCCCAAAAATTTACATGTTGAAACCCTAATGCCCTAAAATGATGGTATTTGGAGGTGGGGTCTTAGGGAGGTAGTCAGATTATGAGGGTGGAGCCCTCGTGATGGGATTAGTGCCCTGATAAGAAGGAACAGTAGAGAGTCTGTTTCTCTTTCTGCTCTCCACTAGGTGAGGACACAGCCAGAAGGCAGACATTGGCAAGCCAGGAAGAGGGCCCCCACCAAGAGCCTGTCCATGCTGGCACCCTAATATTGGGCTTCCAGGCTCCAAAACTGTGAAAAATAAATGTTTGTTTAAATCACCCAGTCTATGTTATTCTGTTATAGCAGCCTGAACTGACTAAGACACTGGCCCACCTGGGATTAGGTAGGAAAACAAATCTCATCCCCACTAGGAGTCTGTGGGGAAATGAGATTTGATATTAACAGGTTTGTTAATACTTTCTTTGTTCATGCCCCTTATATATACAAAGTAACAAAGATTAGGGAAAGAAATTTTAAGAATTTCATTTTAGCAATAAAAACTTTAACAGAGAGAGAAGAGATAGCCAAGAAAATGAGGAGAAAGAGACAAAGAAGAGGGTGGAAGTCAGTGAATCATGGTGTGCAGGATCCTGATTCCAAGATCTTGGGTAGAGGCTGTTCACATCCAGCCACCTGCTGCATCATCTGTCTCCTTCGTGATGTCTGCTGTTTCTGATAAAGCCCCTACCAACGATGCTCAGAAACAGCCTTATGTTGGTATCTTTCCAATAACTCAGATCTCTGGGATGACAGTCACACAGGAGTTCCTGTGGTTTATCTCTGGGAAAAGCTGCCTGGACCTGTTGATTTTAAAATTGGATATTCTGCATTAATCATCTATAACCTTTTGCCTTTGTCTAAGTCTGTTTTGTGCTGCTCTAACAGAATACCACAGACTGGATAATTTATAATGAACAGAAAGTTATTGGTTCACAGATCTGGAGGCTGGGAAGTCTGGGATGGAGGGGCCAGCATCTGATGTCATCCTGTGGTGGAAGGTGGAAGTGTGAGAGAGAACAAGAGAGGGCCAACTCACTCTTTTATAAGGGCACTAATCCCACCATGAGGGTGGAGCCCTCATGGCCTAGTTGCTTCTTAAAGGTCCCACCTCTTAATAATGTTACAACAGCAATTAAACTTCAACATGAGTTTTGGAGGGGACAAACATTCAAACCATGGTGGCCATATTGGATGTTAAAAGAGCAGAATCCAGGATGATGCAAGATCCACAGACACACAGGGTGTTCAGTGACCAGGTCATGTGGGGATTGTCTATGAGATCTTGTTGGAGTGACACCAATGGCCATAACAGCTAAGGGCAAAGCCTCTGATTGTAGCAACCAAACTGGTACTTTTACAAGTTACCATTTATTCATTCAATTTTCTCTGAGGAGTGCAGACAGTAAGGGCAACAAAGCTCATGGGTGACATAGCCTTAGAGAGTTCTTCAATTACTGTTCCAGTGAACTAGGTGCGTCTATCACTAGACAAATTTGGTGTGTTTTCCTCAAGTGGGAAACATAAAAATTAAAAGTATTTTTGCTACCATCAGACCATTTCTTTACAATAAGAGATGACTTCTACCCAATTATAAAACACAGTGTAATAAGAACATATTTATAACATCACAAGGCAGAAAATTGATTAGATCTATTTGGAGAGATTTAAAAGGGCATATAGGTTTAACTCAATGTTCCACGTTTATAGTGTTCCCAGGAGTGTGCTTTGAACTGATAGATCATGTCCCAGGGACATCCTCTGAAAACCTATGGAAGATCCCTCTCAAATGCTTATTAAAGACGGTAGTATAATAAAAATTATATATTTGGTCTTTGTCCCCAGTGCAGGTTTTGCCTTCACCACATCTGGCAAAATTGGGATTAGCAATGAATGCAACTATATTGCCTTGTGGGAGAAATAGCCCACTAGCTCTGTACTTCTACGACCCCACCCTATATGAATGGGAGTGGACTGAGGGGAGGCACTTGCTAGACTAGCATTGCTGCCTGCAAAAAAGACCAGCACAGTGGCCAAACCTAATGTCCCTTCAAAAGGTGGGAAAAGTTTGGGTATAAATGGAGAGGAGGAGGAATAACAGCTGAAGGTGGAGGAACGAATAAGTGGATTTTATAACAAGGGAAATTCAATATTGCATTAACACCTCAAAAGAGTTTCAGAACAAAAAATGATATTGCCTCTTAGCTCAATTATACCGGATGCCTAAAAAGGTGAAGCCATGTATTGCTGAGACTCACTCCTGCTTTCGGAACCTGACAAGATTGAACGGAAGTGTGCAAACCCGAGCAGCCTCGGCCTGCGAGGCATTTTCATATGATAAAGATGATGAACTGGACTAATTATTAATGACTGCATGGGATTCTAGAAATGTGCCAGTATCTTTTGACTATTATCATTCTTTTGCTATAAGGAATCCAGGGTCAAAGACCAGGGGGTTTACTGTGGTATAATAAATATATATATATATATATATAAACCTCATGAACCAATCTCTGCTAGCTTCAAACTTTTCTTCTGCAGGTACCTCACCTCTCAGCCTTCATAGAATTGAAGAGAGTTAGGTTCTTGCTCTGGATTAGGCTTTGGCTTAAGGGAATGTTGTGTTTGGTTTGATCTTCTATCCAGACCACTCAAACTTTTTCTATATCAGCAATAAGGCTGCTTCACTTTCTTTTCATTTGCATGTTCAGTGGAGTAGCACTTTTAATTTGCTTCAAGAACTTTTCCTTTGCATTCACAACTTGGCTAACTGCTGCAAGAGGCCTCACTTTTAGCCTATCTAAGCTTTTGACATGCCTTTCTCACTAAGCTTAATTATTCTTAACTTTTGATTTAAAGTGAGAGACGTGCAACTCTTCCTTTCACTTGAACACTTAGAGGCCGGTATAGGGTTATTAGTTGGAATAATTTTTTTTTTGAGACAGAGTCTCGCTCTGTCGCCCAGGCTAGAGTGCAGTGGCATGATCATAGCTCACAGCAACCTCAAACTCCTGGGCTCAAGCGATCCTCCTGCCTCAACTTTCTGAGTAGCTGGAACTACAGGTATGCACCATGCCCGGCTAATTTTTTCTTTTTTTTTTTGTAGAGACAGGGACTCACTATGTTGCCCAGGCTGGTTTTGAACTCCTGGTCTCAAGCAATCCTCCCACCTCTGCCTCCCAAAGTGTGAGGATTACAGGTGTAAGCCACCGCACCTGTCCAATGGTAAGTATTTGTATATCTAAACAAAGAAAAGGTAGAGTAAAAATATGGTATTATAATCTTATGGGACCACCATCGTGTATGTGGTGTGTCATTGACCAAAACTTCATTATGCAGCACATGACATTATCTTATATAAACTACCTCTTCTAAGCTTCAAAATAACTCTAGAATGTAGGTACTATTATGACTTTTGTTTTACAGGTGGAGAAATGGAGGAAGCACAGGGAGGTTAAGGAACTTGCCTGAGGTCTCATAAACAATCGCAGCAGAGCTGGGATGACGCATCGCGCAGTCTGGTCCACAGGACTTAGGCTCAGTAACGAGAAAGGAGGAAACTATTCCAAGCAGAGTCAAAGGCAAGAATTTCCAGGTTCGTTGAGGACAGAATAAAGAGGCCAGTCTGCCCAGGGAGGAGCCGTCAGGGGAGCCAGGCTGCGGGAGATGGGATGACGGGCTGAGGCAGGCTGGTGGAGGACCTTGACCGCCCCGCTCAGAAGCTTGGATTCCATTAGGAGTTTTAATCTGGAGTCATGCTAGGTGTGTGGTCAGAGGAGCAACAAAAATGAAACAGCAATTTAGTAGCTGTCAACATGTTAATGGCCTTTGAAAATAAAGTATCTAAAGTCAGGAGTTTTGGGAGGGTGAAAGGAAAGCTTTCTCATCACCAACCTCAAACTACTTTGTATTATAATTATGCATTATAAAAAGATGGAAAGATTATAAATTAACCTCACCAACTTTCCGTGTCTCCTTCAAACAGATTTAGATGTTCAAGTCTGTAATTAGCTACTGTTACTAGTGACGAAAGTCTAACAACCTCATATCACCTGTGTACTATGTGCTACCTCCTTTACATACACTATTTAATCTCCACAGCAGCCTGTTCAGAAGAGGAAACTGATGCTCCAGGGAAAATATTATGTCCCTTGCCTTTTTTCTGGAATCATGGACTGTTAGAATGGAAAATAAACTTCATGTCATCCAGGCTAGCTGTCATCAAACATACAAATCTTCTCTACAGCATCTGAAGATCTCTCGAATTCTTCCTATTAACTCATGTCTGCTTCTGAGAGGGGGAAAACGCAGCGTTTCCCAAAGCCCCGCTCCCTCAGCCCACAGTGATCCTCAGGACTAAAGGAACATCAGAGAAAAATATCACTAATATCTCGAAGATACTAAGTGCTGCTTATATTTGCGGTAGCAAAAATCTTTCTCCATATAAAAATGTAGTTCCAGGAAAGTTTAGTTTCTTTTTCCCTCCTAGACTCCAGCCTTTTTTCTACCTAATTATTTTTTTATATGCCAAAAGTATAGGAAGGGAATTCAGGGGAAAGTATAATAAAACAATATTTATTGAATGCACCTCTGTGGCAGGTTCTTTATTCATATCATCTCGTTTATTCTCATAACAACCTTGAGAGGTAAAAATTATTATTCCCAGTTTAATACAGTATATGGAAACTGAGGCCAAACAACGTAAGTAACTGGCCTAAATTTCAAAGGCCTGGAAGTGGCAGAATGTGGATTCCCGTCCAGGTCTGTCTGGCTCTAAAGATTTCCTTCTGGCCAGGCACAGTGGCTCACGCCTGTGATGCCAGCACTTTGGAAGGCTAAGGGAGTGGATTGCGCGAGCCTGGGAGTTCAAGATCAGCCTGGACAACATAGCAACTATAAAAATTAAAAAATTAAAAGAATTAGCCAGGCATTGGTGGCGCACACCTGTAGTCCCAGCTACTCAGGAGGCTGAGGTGGGAGGATCGCCTGAGCCCAGGAGTTTGAGGTTGCATGAGCTGTGACTGCACCACTGCACTCTAGCTTGGGTGACAGAGCAAAACCCTGTCTCTAAAAAAATAAAAATTTAAAAAAATAAAGATTTCCTTCTATATTATATAGAATATAGAATTATATATATTTCCTTCTATATTATGTCCCTTATACTCTCGTATCTCTCACATTCTCTTCCCCAGCGGTCTCTAGTTATCAAAATGGCTCTGTTTTAACAGCGTGCTTGGACAGCTTCTGTCTTCAACAAATAATGCCTTGAAGGTCAGCAGCAGCGCTGGGGGAAATGAGCTGAACCTAATACACTGGAGACGGCCGACAGGAGGGTCTCACAACATCTGCTCCTGCCTTATCCTGCAGCGAAAGGCTCCACGGAAGCACTTTGCTCCGCTTCTTTTTTTTCTTTTAATAATATGTTTTATTTAACCCAACATCTACAAAATAGTATCATTTCAACACACAATCAATATAAAAAATTATTGAGATATCTCACATGCTTTTTACATAGTGAGTCTTTGAAACCTGAGTTGTGTTTTACACCTGCCTGTATCTCCATTCGGACTCGCCACGTTCCACGTGCTCAGCAGCCAGCATGACTAATGCTACCATACAGGACAGCTCGGCCCTCGTCTTTTGTAGCCCTCTTGGCCAGCATCAGGCCGGGATTTGGGGCCTTTTTTGCCTGTGAGACATGCTTCCCCACAGACAGTGTGCTGCTTGGGATCAGGAACCTTGTCCCATTCATTTCTGTATCCCAGTGCCTGAACATTTGGGCGCTCAATAAATGTATTTTGAATGAATAAGGAATGGAGTTCTCATTCTACAAGAAGAAAATCCTGTCAGAAATTTACATTTGTTTGTTTGTTTAACTGATTTTCCTCTCTTCTTTAGTGAGAGCAGTGCAGGATACATCAAGATATAGGCTGGGGTTAAAAAAAAATGTCTCCTTGGAATCCCTTCTCTTGGAAGGGTAGATATAGGACCAGGTGCCCCCATCAGCCAGGGAAATGGTGTGTTTTGAGGTTGAAAAGAAACGCTGTGAATAAGCCTATATCTATCAAAGAAATTGAATCGATAATTAATAACCTTTCAAAACAGAAAGCACCAGGACCAGACAGTTTCACTGGTGACGTCTATCAAACATCTAAGGAAGAAATAGTACCAATTCTCTACAATCTCTTTCAGAAGATAGAAGCAGAGGTAATACTTCCCAACGCATTATGTGAGGCCAGCATTAACAAACCCAGACAAAGACATTACAAGGAAAGAAAACTACAGACCAGTATCTCTCATGAACATAGATGCAAAAATCCTCAACAAAATATTAGCAGATCAAATTCAACACCGTATAAAAAGAATTATACGCCACGACTAAGTGGGATCTATGCCAGGTATTGCAAGGTGGACTCGACATTTGAAAATCAATTAATGTATTAATAATCCATGACGTCAATAGGCTGATCATGGGGATCATGGGGTGGGGGGCAGGATCTATGGGGCACCTGAGGCTGGAATCAGTGTTCTGGGACCAGTTTGAAGCTAAAAGAAGTAGCTGGATGTGAACCCAAAGCACCAACCTGCCAAGAAAGACCATAACCCTCAAGCACAGGGTTGTGAGGCCGGGCCCCCGCCCTGAAGAACTGCTGCACAGGCTGTCCTCGGTGCCAGCCCCAGGGCAGATGGCCGTGGTTAGCGCTGGGGCTGCCACAAACCGGCCCAACGCTTGGCCTCCTGTACACTCAAGAAATGCCACTGTTGCCCTTCCCACCCAGCCACCCACCCCGAGCCACAGCTGTCGGGTGAGGCTTCTGCACGCGGTGCACCTGGCTTGCGGCTGCCTCCACCCAGGGGCAGGGGCGCGTGTTCTTCCTTCAAAGACATAATCGCTCACCAAGCCGTGTGCCAGCAGAGCTGCGCAGACACCCAGGGATGCCTTTTGTGTCACCTTCAAGAGGGGCCACCTTGTACAACTTGGCATAGCTTTGCTCACCAGCCTCCCCCGGCACTGGCTCCTCAAGCCTCAGCAAAACCACAGGGCATCCAAAACTGTAAGGCCGGTGTTGGCAGCCGCCGCTGCGCCCCGTCGCTCTCTAACGCCCGCGCCGCCTCCAGCCTGCCGAGCTCCAGCCCAGGAAGGTGGGGAAGGTAAGGAGGTGTTTACGCCCGGCTGGTTCGGGGCACACCCGCCGACCGACGGGGAAAGCACCCGGGAAGCGACTGGCTACAAGGGCCGCTCGCAGGAGTGCGCCCTCTACTGGACGGGCGAGGAACCCTCGTCGCCGCAGCCCTTGGGACCCTGGCACGCGGTGAAATTACGCGTTACCAGAAGTCCCCCGAACTCCTGATTCACAACCTTCCTTTCCAGCGTCTGGTGCGAGAAATTGCTCAGGACTTCAAATCAGACCTGCGTTTTCAGAGCAGGGCTGCTGATGCTTCGCAGGAGGCAAGTGAGGCCTATCTGCTTGGCCTTTTTGAAGACATCAGCCTGTGTGCTGTCCATGCCAAACGTGTAACAATTATGCCAGAAGGCATCGGCTGGCACGCCGCACACGTGGAGAACGCGCTTAAGAATCCGCTGTGATGGGGAAACATTTCATTCTCTGAAAAAAAAAAACAAAACTCTTCTTCCTGTTATTGGTGGTTCTGAACATTGGATTTTTTTTTCCCCATGGGGTCAAAAGGTACCTAAGTATATGATTGCAAGTGGAAAAATAGGGGACAGAAATCAGGTATTGGCAGTTTTTCCATTTTCATTTGTGTGTGAATTTTTAATATAAATGCAGGGATGTGAAGCATTAATACAAGTCAAAATGTTTCAGCGAACAAGTTTCAGCAGTTCAACTTTATAACAATTATAAATAAACCTGTTAAATTTTTCCGGACAATGCCAGCATTTGGATTTTTTTTTAAAACAAGTAAATTTCTTATTGACAGTAACTAAATGGTGTTCGTAGCATTCTTATCATACAGTAGATTCCATCCATTTACTATACTTTTCTAACTGAGTTGTCCTACATGCGAGTACATGTTTTTAATGTTGTCTGTCTTCTGTGCTGTTCCTGTAAGTTTGCTATTAAAGTACATTAAACTATTTTTTTAAAAAAAACTGTAAGGTCAGAAGCCCTTCCAGTGAGCATAGTAGGGGCACTGGGCAACCCACCACTGAGATGAGTCCCTGGGCTGAGACTGTGCCAGCTCCCTGACTTCAAACCAGCCCCACCCCCAGACCCAGCCCTGCCACCAGTACCTCCCCGACCCCACCGTGGCTGGCCACCCACCTCCTCTGGGAGGAGGGACCTGGAGCCATGGAGAGGAAGCTACTGGACTCCTGGACTTCCTGCTATCACCCTCCACCCTGTGCAGCTTCCTCCCTGGGGCACAGACCAGACCTGGGAGAGGGATAGCCCATGAGTGAAGGAATGCAGCAGAGCTACAAGCCCCTTCTCAAAGCCCTCCAGACACTCCAGCCTCCTCCCCTCGAGTTAGAAGCCCCATCCGCAGGCTAGAAGCATTATTGTAAAAGAGGGAAAGAAGTAAAGACAAGATCAGTGCCCAGCTTCACTTCCAGTGGGCCCCTACCCTGTGCCTGTTCCAGCGTTACCCACCCAGACACACAGGAGGGGCCGTGGAGGGTCCCATGCCTTCTGGCATCCTGCTTTGCCAAGGCCAAGCATCCTGCTTTGCCTCAGTCTCTGCTGGCTCTGCCAATGCACAGCCTCTCCCCCAGCTGGCACCTGGGTGAGAGGGATGCCCGCAGCACACCTTGGTCCCAGCAACGGCTCTCTTGGCCACATGGTGCAGTGGGAGGGCCACGCAGGGAGCCTTGGAGCCCCTCACGAACGCCCAGCCCCAGTGCTATCCAGGCCAGGCTGCCAGCCAATGCTTCCCTTCCCCCTGACCGCCCAGCCCCACCTGACCTCTTCTGGATGCAGCAGGGGTGCACTTTTTTTTTTTTAATTAGACTATATAATGGTTAATTGTGTGTGTCAACGGGACTAGGTTGTGGGGGACCAAGATATTTGGTGTAACATTCTTCTGGGTGTTTCTGTGAGGGCATTTCTGGATGAGTTTAACATTTGAGCCAAGCAGAGTGCCTTCCCTAATGTGGATGGACCTCATCCAATCAGTTGGAGGCCTGAATAGAAGGAAAAGGCTGACTTCCCATGAGTAAGAGAGAATTCCTCCTGCCTGACTGCCTTTGAAATGGGACATAGCTTTTTTCCTGCCTTGGAACTCAAACTGAAACCCTGGATCTTCCTGGGTCTTAAGTCTATGGGCCTTCAAACTGGAGCTATACCACAGGCTGTCCTGGTTTCCTGTGTGCTGACTCACCCTGCAGATACTGCGACTTGCCACCTTCCATAATATTGTGAACCAATTCCTTATAATAAATCTCTCTCTCTCTTTCTCTCTCTCTGTATGCATACATACATCCTATGGGTACTGTTTCTCTGAAGAACCCTGACAAATACAGGCTACTTCAACAAGGGTTCACAACATGCACGGTGCCCCTGCCCCCACCATATTTTGCAGTGACAGGTAGTTAGAGCCCAAGGTTTTATAGCAGATGTGTAAAGGCTGCTGCTGAATGGGTGGGACCAGAACAAAGAAGGTACCTCAGGTATAAGGTGCTCCTTGACCTGGCCAAGTACTGGTATACGCTGCAGGGGCTGTTTCCCTCCCAGCCAGCCCTGCAGGCTAAAGGGGCACCACCCATGACAGTGCTCCAAGCCACCCTTCGGCTCTCTTGATTAAACCAATATTTATGGCCTGGACATTTTTTATATATGCCCCTCGGGGGCATATCGGGAACATGGAAACCTTGTCTATAATGTATAATAATGACCATCAGAGCTAGCATCCCCAACTAGCTCAGTTCTCAACAACTCTCTATTGAGAATCTGTTAAGGGCAGACATTGTAGGAGAAACAAAAATGAATAAGGCTTGGTGCCTACCTTCATGGAGTTTAATATGAATCTCAGTAGTTTCAAAATATGCCTTAAGAGATTCAAAATATGCCTCATGCTACAAAATACGTTCTATCAAAGAGCAGAGCACAATGGCTCTAAAGTTCACCACTTAATAGCTCTGTGAGCTTGATTAAGTGACTTAACCTCTCTGTGCTTCAATGTCATTGGCTATAAAACAAGATAGCAAGAAGTACTGACTTCATAGGGGTGTGGTGAGGATTAAATGAATCAATGCATATAAACTTCTTAAAGCACGGCCTGGAACATAGAAAATATTCAATCAACAGTAGTAACAGTTGTTATTTGAACTATTGACAAATATTACATCCCTGTACACATCAAATCAGCTAGGACTTTTATAAACTTAGCACAGGAAGTCTTCATCTCTTGGTTATTTCAGAAGGCAGAGTATACTTTTACCCAGAAACATTGTAATAGATGATGCTTAGTTCCCAGGCCCTCAAACAAAAGGCTCTTTAAGCCATGTTATCACTTAAGGCTTGCATGTTCGCAGTTTAAAGACAAATTTAAAACCCTTCTATGGTAATAGCAGAAAATAAAATGGAACATTTCTGATAAAAACAGAACGAGTAGCTTTTTGTTTAACTTGAAAGTTGGCATTTAAAGAAAAACAGGGTAGATTTTAAAAGGATGAAGAGGAATATGGAAATTCATGACAAGATGAAAAGAAACATCCGAGTACTTGAATGGTTTTAGAGGTTGGCACTCTAGTCTTTTTAAGAAAGTCTTATTTCACCTTGGGACTTATATGGCTTTTTTCCCCCAGACATTATTAGAAGTGGTTTTGAACCCATATATGGAATTAAAAGACAGACACAGAGGAGGACAAAAGGAAGTTATATTTTCCTTAAAAAGATGTGTATACACGTGGGAGAAAATACTGTCCAGAATGGAATTAACTCCAAAAGTCAGCAGTCCTGGACTTTCATATTTCAACAATTGAATATTTGTTTATTTAAAGACAGGGTCTCATCTGCTCTCGAATGTTCATAGCAGCACAATTCACAATTGCAAAGTTGTGGAAACAACCCAGGTGCCCATCAATACACGAGTGGATCAATAAAATGTGGTATATGTATACCATGGAGTATTACTCAGCAATAAGGAACAACAGTGAATTAACACATCTGGTATTATCCTGGTTGGAGCTAGAACCCATTCTTCGAAGCGAAGTGTCACAGGATTGGAAAAACAAGCACCACTGGTACTCACCATCAAACTGGTACTAACTGATGAACACTTACATCACACAGGGTAATAACATTCATCTGAGGGCGGGCGGGCGGGAGGAGGGTGGAGGGGATGGGAAAAACTCTCACTGAATGGATGTGGGCAACACAGTTTGGGAGATGACCACGATTGTGGCTCTGACACGGGCAGAACAGGGGCAATGTGTATGGCCAAAGTGTTGTACCCCCATGATATTCTGAAATTAAAAAAATAAATTAAAAAAAAAAAAAGATTAAAATCACCAGAATGGAACTTCTCAAACAATCAAAATAAATAAATAAATAAATAAAATAAAGACAGGGTCTCATTCTGTTGCCCAGGCTGGAGTGCAGTGGCATGATCATAGCTCACTGTAACCTCAAACTCCTGGGCTCAAGCGATCCTCCTGCCTCACCCTCCCGAGTAGCTGGGACTACAGGGTGTGCCACCACACCTGGCTAATTTTTTCTTTTTGTAGATACAGGGTCTCACTGTGTTGCTTAGGCTGGTCTTGAACTACTGGCCTCAAGCCATCCTCCCGCCTCAGCCTCCCAAAGTGCTGGGATTACAGGTGTGAACCACCATGCCCAGCCAACAATTGCACCTTTATAACCTGCATATAGCAAACACTGGTAACCAGCAAATGGAACTGAACCCTTGTACAGAGGTTCCTGCCAGCTATATAGTGCAGTATACCATCTTTGTTTGGCATTGTTTGCCATTAATACTTCATTCTGTTTTTCCTTATTTTAATTAAAAAATAGAGAAAATATTAAAAATAATATGTAACCACAGAAATAAAATACAATTCAGAGACTACTCTCAAAGGAACACATTCGAAGTCTCAGTCCAATGTCCACTGATCAACTGTGAACGGGAAGAAGAAAATTAAAGAACGGGCCAACTATTAGAAATATATATTTGAAAATTGTGAAATGAAATTAAGAATTTGATTATCCATTTTAGTTCTCTGGAAATGGAAATCCTCATAACATGTAAATTCATATGTAGTATACAAATCCAACTTTTTCACTTGATTTTCAGAAACGCTGCGCATTTGCGCAAGAGTAAAGGCACGCTGGGTACAAAGCAAGGAAGCACGTTGGGCCAGTGGTTCCCCATGTTGGCCACCAGGGGGCACCATTGGCCCATGACTGCCTGGCTATGGGCCCTGCCGATGGGGGAGGGGCGTTTTTAGTGTGGTTTGAGAAGGAAAATGCAACCTGCTGTTTAATGCATTCAATTGAATCTTTTACAAATTAGTATTTGTAATCTAAAGACTGCCAGAGATTCAGGGTGTAATTAGGTTTTTGCTGCGCCACTAACACACATCGTATAAATGCTTTTCACTGGTAACCAGCAAATGGAATTGAACCCCTGAATTCAATTCCACTCAAGACTCGAGGGAGAATGACTCTCACTTCTCCATTCTCTTGAGAGCCTGCGGAAACTATTGCAGTTCTGACACGGCCCCAGTGGCTTTCATCTGATGAAGTAGTTGATCTTATCTCTTTGAAACCGGAAACACCAAATCTAAGTAAGAATCTTGACCTCAGGTTTTGATAAGTCTTTAAATTAGATAAACTTATGCACTTCCATTTATCCGAGTAAGTGCTATTTATGTGGAGACAGAGGTGAGATTGTAGATGAAACCAAACTCGCGGTCAAGAAAACGACCACCAGCCAGCCGCACTGGGTTCCCAGGACTCGGCTTCCTTGAAGACACAGCGTCGCTGCATCTGGCTGTGGCCCCTCTTCTCTGGCGCTAATGCTGTGAAACAGTCTGTTTTTCAGCCTATTTCCTCTTGCTGACAATCCCTTGTGTTGGGGCTTGTTTGTTTTTGTATTTTGTATTTTTTTGTTTTATTATTTTTTCTTTCTTTTTTCTGGGGACTTTTGTAGAGAAGTATGACACTCTGTTTTTTTTCAATGGCTTAAGTTACTTTAAACCGTGGAAAGGACGGCTCGGGCCGCCTGAGAAGTTGTGGCTGGTGAGCCCAGCGGCTGCTAAAGCAAGTCTTCCTGAGATGCAGATGCTGCTGCAGATGCAGATCTCACATTCCAGGGCCTGGTACTTCTCGCTCTGGTCCAAAAGCCAACTTTGGCCAACCACAGTGATTAAATCCTACACTGCCACACTCGCGAGAGATCGTCCTACAAAGGACAAAAATTGCCACTTATTCAATCATAATGAACAAATAGGGCGCAGGGGTAACGATGGAGGCGCATGGTTTAATGAAAAGAGCTCTTGGGTCATTGAGGTTATTTCAACAGATGGCAGCGGAATCTATTACATGTGGGCTTTATTGGTTGATTTCTCAGTGAGTACCGTATTTCCAAGTGTGGGGGATACACTTCCTGTAGTGTCCCGTATATATTATACTATCTTTTAATTTTTTCATTTTTGTTTGTTTTTTGTTTTTTGTTTTGTTGTTGTTTGAGACAGAGTCTTGCTCTGTCGCCCAGGCTAGATGGCGTCATCATAGCTCACCTGCAACCTCAAACTCCTGGGCTCAAGGGATCCTCCTGCCTCAGGCTCCAGAGTAGCTGGGACTACAGGTGTGTGACACCACGCGTGCTGATTTTTTCTATTTTTGGTAGAGACAGGGTCTTGCTGTTGCTCAGCCGGTCTCCAGCCCCTGAGCTCAAGCGATCCTCCCGCCTTGGCCTCCCAGAGTGCTAGGATTACAGGCGTGAGCCACCGTGCTCAGCCCCGTGTATACCATAGTATGAATGTTCCTTATTTTGTTGTCATTTAGCACACATTATGTATGTCTCACATGGTGTTCTTCCCCAGGTGGATATGATTCTCCACGCCAGTGAAGAGGAAGGAAGATGACAGCATGGTATTAGGATAGGATAAACTATGCTGTTGTAACCCTGATATCTCAGTGGCTTAACAGGGTAAAGGGTTGCTTCTCATTCATGCTGACGTTCTTGGTCAGAGGGTTCACCAGAGCAGCTCTTCTCTAAGCAGCAAATTCAGAGATCGGGGCTTCTTCCAGCCTGTGCATCTGCTATCTTGAAACCTTCACTTCCAGCCATGGAGATGAAGAGAGAGCCAGCCTCAGAGCTTGTGAGAGGTGTTTTATGCAAGGGAGTGCTGGGAAATGTAGTCTTCGTCTGTACTCGAAAATGAAATGGTTTGGTGAATACATAGAATTGTCTCTGCCACAATCATTAGTCATTATTTCTAACAAGAAAACGTCCTGTAAATATCAATTTCATCTTTCCATTTCAACTCCACCTTCTTGGATTCTATAAAATTCCTAACAATAGGGAGAAATGAAATAAAACTTTCATATCCTTGCAGCATTATCCAAAATATTTTAACCTACAAAAACACTTTAATCAATATAAGATTTTCCAGAATATTCCTTAACCCAGAAGAATATTCTAATTATAGACCATCCTCTATAGATGGAAGAACACTGACCCTACCCCCACTCACTCTACACTCCCACCTTTAGCTTTCAGCCCAGGTGTTAATTAGGACCCATAGCCACTTGTAGGGTTGTTCTTCTCCACAGCTTCAACACCTTAATTCTCCCATACACAACAAAGAGCATTAAACTAGGGCAATGTTTCCAAACTTTTGGCAGATATCAATCTTTGAGATTCAGGAATGAGAGATCAGCATTTCCAGAAATTCTCTAGAATTCCAGAAACCATCAATTCTTCTTAAAATGCTGCAGAAATTCTTTCTATTCTTTATTCATTATTATGAACAGCTGAAACAAATTTGTTTAAGAATTAACAAATATTAAGTTTGTAAGTATTTACAAAGAGCTGTAGCCTATAGCTAATGTACCAACACTAAAAAAACATCAGTGAAAGTTCATAGGTAGTACTCAAATAATTTAACATGCAGATCTCCTGGCAAGGTTAACAGCACTACCCATTGAAATTGCCAATTAAGAATTTCTCTTTCCAAACTTGTTGTTTCTTGAAATGCCGCTCATTTGTGTAATATATACCATGCATATAAATGTGTTAATATTGCTTTTATGTGAAAGAATGACTCACTGTCAGCAGCAGATGGGGCCATGAATACACACCTATAAAACATGGCAGCATCTACAAATGACACTGACTGATTAGATCAGGATGCTTCTCTCCTAAGTGTTCCTGTCCTGGTTGCCAAGAATGTTGACGTTTAACTTCAGCTCCACAGCAAAACCTTCCCAAGGACAGCTGGAAAGGAATTCAGGCGTGGACACACAAAACTACGGCAAGTACAAACTCCTTCAGTAGGATAACCTATTTGCTAACTCGCTGTCATTGATTGCCAGGCTCCTGCCTGCTGTGGCTGACCTTGGACGAGTCCTTTGCCTTCATCCTTTCCCCAGTATTTACCAGTTCCTATTTTCTTTGCAAGTCCTCCCAAATTCTGGCCAGGCGTGGTGACTCATGCTTGGAATCCCAATACTTTGGGAGGCCAAGGCGGGAGGATCACATGGGGCCAGGAGTTTGAGACCAGCCTGGGCAACATAGTGAGATCCTTGCCTCTACAAAAAATCGAAAAACTTAGCCAGGCATGGTGGTGTGCGCCTGTAGTCCCAGCTACTCGGGAGGCTAAGGCAAGAGGATTGCTTGAACCAAGGAGTTTGAGGTTGCAGTGAGCTATGATGATGCATTGCACTTCTAGCTGGGTAAAAGAGCAAGAATATGTCTCAAAAAAAAAAAGCACTACTCATGTCTGAGCACTTTCTTTACATTGTTTCTCAATAGGTGATGCTGACAGCTAATTCACCCATTCACCCATCTTCACAGCCCAGAGAGGAATGTGTGGGGCATAAGTCAGAGATGTGATGCAGAGAGCTTTCCAGTTTACAAAGTGCTTTCACTTAAATGTCCTCCAATATAATCCTCACAGTTCTTTAAGGGAATAGGGCCAGGTTTACTCTCATTACCTATATGAAACCAAGATTCGGGGGTAAAATGAGATCCAAGGACAGATCTACACTGTTGATGAATTGGAACAGTACTTGGAGACCCCAGTGTGGGTCAGAAACGTGGAAAGTGACTATGTTAAAATACCCCTGAATCTAATTTTACCCGAGTGACCAACTAAGACAGTTAAATGAATCTTGCAGCTTCATTAGGAAATCCAACCCACTTTTTGACAACATGTAAAGGCACAGACTAGCTGCATTTGTAGCTTCAAGTCTAGCAGCACTTTTTACTGTGTTCCTGTCATGCTTATTACCACAGGGAAGCTTTGCAACAACCCAGGTTCAGCTGTACAAAGTTGCCCTCTGACCATTATTTCAGCCTCATGGGCCACCACGGAACTCCTACATAGCATGTGCATATGATCCAGCCAACTCCTGTGGTGAGCAAACCTAAACGCAGCTGGGGTGATACTGAAATGCCATTGAGAGGTGGTACAGTGTAGTGGTTGAGAGTTTGGGACACTAAACACAGACAGCTTGAGTTCAAAAGTCTAGCTTCATTTTTCAAGAGTAGTACAACTTGAACAATTTAGTTACCTTCTCTGTAATTCTGGCTCTTTCAGTATAAATGTATAAGTATTGGCACCAACTTCAGAGGTTGTTGTGAGGATTGAATCAGACAACAAGTTATCTGAGACATAGCAATATGGAAGAGATGTTTATTATTATTATCTACTAAATATGTACATTTGTATGAATGTAAATACAAAGAAAATGATCTGGAAGCATACTAAACTGGTAATCGTGAGTATTCTAGGAAAGAGGGGGTGAGATTTTGGGAGGAGGGAGCTGGAAATGATGAGGGACTTTTGCCATTTATTGTATTGCTGAATTTTAACTTTTTACAATGAGAATTTATTTATCAAAGCCTAATTTTTAAAGTGATGCATAGAAATGAATGGTCATTGCAGTGCTGTTAGAAAATATCACATCATATACTAAAAACACCTATCATTTCTTTGAATAATGCAGGTTTTGTGTTTTCTAAAATAACCCTCAAATATCTAGAAAAAAATACATATTTTATAAAAATCATCTTAATTTTACCACAGAAAATTATTGCTCTAGCAAAATAACTAAAGCAGTGCCTCCCACTGCATCATCTTAGAAATCTCATGTCATATAATCATAATAGAAGTTAACATACTTAACAATGCCATCTATTTCATGACCATGTTGCAGTAGAGAGGGTCCTGTCTTTAGTCTGCTGCAGTCATGCTACGTATATTTGTTTCCACTTCATAAACTTACATTCATGCGACCAAAGAAGTTCCAGCTGTGTGCTGCTGTCATTATTTCATCTGGGCCACAGCCGTGAGTTGTTACATAGGACATGCATCTATAGATGATAAAAGAGTATTACAACAAAAATAAACTTTTAAAATTACAATTATAAAGGAAGAATAAGGCCGGGCACGGTGGCTCATGCCTGTCATCCCAACACTTCGGGAGGCTGAGGTGGAAGGATTGCTTGAGGCCAGGAGTTCGAGATTAGCCTGGGCAACATAGAGAGACCCCATCTCTACAAATAAATCAATAATTTAGCTGGGTGTGGTGATGCACACCTGTAGTCCAGCTACTTGGAGGCTGAGCCAGGAAGATTGCTTGAGCCCAGGAGTTCGAGGCTGCAGTGAACAATGATCATGCCGTTGCGTTCCAGCCTGGGCAACAGGGAGACCTTGTCTCAAAGAAAAAAAGGAAGAATAAGTTCTCGTGTTCTGTTGCATAGTAGAGGGACTATCGTCAACAATAAGGTATGTATAATACATCTTAAAATAGCTAGAAGGGAGGATTTTGTATGTTCCTATCACAAAAAAATGATAAATATTTGAGGTGATGGGTATGTTAATTACCCTGATTTGATCATTACAAAATCTTTATATATATATCTCAAAACATCACATTGTACCCCAAATGTATACAATTATTATGTGTCAATTGAAAATAAAAAATTTAAAAAACATACTATGCTACTTGCTATGGACTGAGTTGTGTCCCACCCCAAATTCATATGTTGAGGCCCTAACCCCCAATGTGATAGTTATTTGGAGATCTGCCTTTGGGAGGTGACTAGCTTTAGGTGGGGTCATGAGGCGAGGATCCTTGTGAGGGGATAAGTGCCCTTGTAAGAAGAGACCAGCGAGCTTGCGCTCTCCACCATGTAGGTTCGTGGGAGAAAGGCCGGGGGCTGCAAGCAGGATGGGGCCTCAACAGGAACCGCATCCGTCAGCACCTGGATCTTCAACTTCTCAACCCCCGAATCTGTGAGAGGTAACGTCTGTTGTTCAAGCCAAAAAACCTTTTTAATTTAGAGCCAATGTTCTGCCCACCAGTCAAGAACTTTTTGTGACTTTTGTGATTGTGTTTGGGAATATTAACAAGAACACTAACTTAACTGTTTGGGCAGTTTTATCCTTCATCTCAAGGGCCTAAGCGACATTAAGAAGCAAACTCTGGGAAGAAGAGCTGTGGTAGAGATGCTTCTGGAGTTCCTTTTTCCATATGGAACCTAGCGATAGGAACAGGGGTCTCTGCTGACCCATCCCCTCCATTTTCATGTGTAGTATGAAGCCACAGGGACCTGCGAAGGCTGGGGCTTCAGCTCTCCCAGCTGGTGAAATTGAGTTGAAGATGACTAAGTTATAGAGATGTCTTTTTCAGTATGGTAAACCATTCACGTTATCCCAAAAGTAATAAAGCCTTCTCCATAGGATGGGAGTTGCAGCAGGGGGTTGGGAAGATGGTTAAGAAAAGAGGAGGAGAGTGCTAAACAGAAAGGGGGAAGCAACCCCAGGAGTGGTCTTTCCAGAACCCGCCAGAGGTGGGGCTTCCACTATCACACGACATGACCACCAGGTGGCGCGCGGGAAAGCATCAAGTTCAGGCCCATAGGTGACAAGCTTGCGTTAAAAGCCCAAAGCCCGCTGGCTTCACACCTGCGGCCAAACAGAATTAGGTTTATGACTCGGGTTTATACACCCTGGGGAACTGTGCAAAGTTTAAATAAGAGGGAATTAGAAGGGGCTTATAATAGGATTTGAGTTTGTGTTAGATGTTTTGGGGAAGAAAGTGTTCAACAGAGTGAGGGTGCTCTGGATTGGGTGCTGTCAGAAGGTGGGGGCAATTTGATGATTGAGTATTTTAATAATTTTTATCTGGGAAGTGGCAGGAACCACTCACTGATAAAGAAGCTGCAGTTGCTTACATTAGCCAGGAGAGGGGGGTGTTTGGTCATTTCTCTAGTTCACACCACGTGTTCTTATTTTTGTCTGTGCTAAAGGTGTGATTACACGCTGGTCTCTTTTTTGTCTCCTCCATCCCCGTCAAGGTGACCCCATTAGACATCGCTGTTCTGTGAAATGGTTTGCGTTTGGCAGGTGGACACCATGCTCTGACTTGGTGCCAGGCTAGTTCCTGGCCAAGTTTCTTTTTCACATGCTTTCTATCCACAGAGGTACCAGCCCCCAAAAGGAGCATTTCCAGGAAGCTATCCTTTAGGAACGCCCATGGTGCAGTAGCTAAAAGTTCAAGCATGGCCTTAGATTGACCTGACTTTGCGTCCCAGCTCTGCCACTCATTGGCTGTGTGACCTTGAGTGAGTTATTTAACTTCTCTGGGCCTTAGCTTTCTCCCTTGTAAAACAGAGCTAAAAATAGTACCTACCTCTTTTGGAAATTGAGAAAATGAAACGTGATAACACATACAGAACACTTAAAACAGTGCCTAGCGCATGATAAGCATTTAACTCAGGCTATCTACCCTTATCATCATTTGTCAGAGGTCACATTCTCTTGGCAAGCCACAGTGCACTCTGGAAACCCATTCGGGGGCTGAGAAATCAAACAGTCTTCAGTGTCTATGAAACTTCTGCTAGAAGCTCAGGAAGGGGTTGATGGCTTGTCTTCCATTTCTGGTTTGTCAAAGAAAGAAAGATTTTGGACTTACTAGAAAAAGACTTATTCAAAAGTATTATTGCTGGGGTGGGCAGGTGGGGGGGGAACTCTGGCAATAGGAGAATACTGCGACTTTAAGGTCTGCAAGCCTCTCAAGGGTCAGATGAAAAGAGTTTTTCTGTGACAGAGGAGTAAACAAGGCTAAGCCGAACGTGGGAAAGTGGGGTGAAAGTAGCAAATCAGAGCAGATCAGAGAATGTGTGACCCTGAGGCCAGCCTATTCTCTGCAGGGGCTGCATGCTGGCTCAGGCCAAGGGTGGGCCAAAGTTCAGAGGCCGGGAGAAAGGAGAGAAGCTCTATCAAAGTTTGGTTAACAAGCATTTTGCTCCAATTAATCAGTGGGAACAAGCGGTTCAGCTAATCATCTGTGAGGCAAAGAAAGGGAATTCTAAGGGTCTGAGTCTGGTCTTCTCATAGGTAAACAAGAGGGGCACCCATGAGTCTTATCCATCGGGAAGGGGGTGTCTTTGCAGTAAGCCGTTTTCCAGAACATGAAGGGTGGGGGGATTTCTTAACCTTCACTGTCTACCAGGGTCACAGGGCTCAGGTAAAAAAATTTGACTTTATCAGGTTGTAAACTACATATTTCCTATTTCTCAAATTGTTGTGTTTCAGATAAAGGATGAAATACCGGCTTTCATATGACCTGAGAGATTTCTGAGATTTCTGGGTCCTTATACAGAGGGGCAGGACTGTATGGAAGAAGAGGCTAGGGAAAGAGACTGATTTATTTGTCGCTCCCTTGGCAAACTGGACAGTTTGGAGCATGGTTGCTTGGTACCGTAGCTTGTGTGGCTCTCTGACCTATAAGTGATCAATGAGAAATAAAACTTAAAATGAGGCAACATCAGCACAAATGCTGAAACCGCAGTTCAGTTCAAGCCCTGTCGATCCGGCAGCCACTGAGGGCCCCGCAGCTCTCTTTGTCGGAGGTTTGGCGGAGTCCCTGCCTTTGGCTGGGCATTGAATGCCGAGCACTGACAGACTTCCGCTGCAGGGTTTTCTGCCTCCACGGACGTCTGGATGTTTTCCTGTGTTGCTTACTTCGCCTGTTTTGGAAGAATCCGAACACCTCGTCGGCGCTGCAGGGCTTCCTATCCCAGTCTGCGCCTATCACGTGGCGCCTCTCGTTCTTCGCTCCCCTTTCCCCAGCCCTTTGTTCTGCGGCGACTTAGCTTGAGGGCTGCTAATTCATTCAGCAATAGAGCTGGGCGGTCTTGTCATTCCTGCCACTTGCCGCGTTTCCTGGAAGCCAGCCTGGATTCGGAGCAGACCCCCCAGCGATGACCGCGGAGCCCTCAAGCCTGGCCCCAGCCCCCGATGAACATCCTTGTTAAATAGATGTTCCTGCCAGGTTCTGAGCAGCTAAGCTTTGATTTACTTTCCCTTTCAAGACCCAAGGGAATAAAGCTATCGAGTACATGCGGATGATTTGAACTAATTCTGAGGATTTGAGAAAATGCTCAAAATCCAAGTGGGGAGTGAAGAGCAGCCCGCCTGACAACTGAAACTGGGGAACGGGTGACGTTTGTCTCTGGTCCCCACTCGCCCTTCCCCATCCTTCCCTTTTCCTCTTTCCCTAAGAGAAAAAGGAGCCTTCCTGCCACTCCAGGAGCCAATGCCCTTTCCCTTTGTTAAAACCAAAACAAAAACTGCTGTTCTAAAAGAAAGGATGTGAATCACAGAATCCCATAATAACTAGAAGGAACTTGAGTGAGGCATCTAATCCAACTCCCTCATTTTGTAAAATACGTGTCACTGCACATTTGGAAATCTAAATCTGGCCCTTTTTCTTTACATCTTGGAAGGTTCTAATTATGTATTTTCCTAGAGGTGGGAGAAAAGAAATCGCTTTTCATCAGTTGGTTTCCTTCCTTCCCCTCGAGGCTGCTTCTCCTAGTAGAGGAGGGTATTTTGTGGCACCTCAAAGGAGAAGCAAGAAACCGTTTAGAAATAGCCTCACATGCAGCGCACTGAAAGGAATCGAAGCAACGTGAATTGTGAGCTTAAAGATAAGACTGTTAGAGAGGAGACATTGATTAAAGAGGGGAGTGGTTGCGGATAGAGTATTTGGTCAAATAAGGTGATCTACTACTCTTAACACATTTATGTCTGCTGAGAATTCATGAATAGGAGTAGGAAGGAGATAGCTGGGGTGTGTTGATTTGCAACTACAACTTGGACAGAGTACTCCTATTTTGCTCTGAGGAGAATTCCCTTTCCCACTTTCCGTCCCTGTACTCCAGATGAAGCCAACTCAGCTCCGGGGGTGGACCATGCGACCTAGGCTAAGCCAATCAGCACCTTTTTATACCCCTGGCCACTGTGACTGGCCCAAACACGGCCACTAGATCCAAGCTGGTCCACTCATCGAATCCCAAGTCTTGCGCTCCCCGGAACAATCTATCTCTATCCTTCTCATTGAACTTGAACCTAAGAGGCTGTGAGGCTGGAGCCACTACTTCAACCGACTACTTGGAGCCTGAGAATGGAACCAGCACACAGAGAAAAGACTCAGCCAAGAAACAGAGAAATCCGTTTCTCCTTCCCATCATCTGAGCCCTGAATCAAGCCTCTCCAGAAACCAGTCCTCAATTCCAGGAGCCAATAAATTCACATTTGCCTTAATCCAGTTTGAGTTAGTTTTCTATCACTGGGTACTCAGAATCCTACCTGAGAGAATCAATATGCTTCACACATAAGAGGCGCTCAAAAAGTTTTTTGAATGAATTTGTGAATCTAGCGTGTGTTTATCTTTAATGTACCACGCAGTTGTACACACACACTTCAGTCTTTCTTGGTTCCCTTCTTCAAGTGAGTTCAAAAAGCTTCCTGTGGAAAAAAAAAAAGCTTCCAGTGCTTAAGCTCAAAATAGATAAATGGTAGGAATTATTTTTTGTTTGAAGATGAGCAGAGCTTAAAGTAGGAGGAACAAGAAGGAAGAACGAAGGAAACTAGAGCTGGGGAGGATCAGAAAATCGTGGAGGGCTTCCGGAGTAAGTGGTCACCTACTCAGAAGAGAGGCAAAATTAAATTCCCTCAAAAAAGTTAGATGCTATTGCTCTACCTTAAATAAAGAAACTCAGAATAGCATAGAGAATAAATTCTTCTAAGGCTTGAAAAGCAGAGGATCTAAGGGCACTGCAAATTGCATAAACTGGTTCAATCCTGTTAGAAACTCTTGCCAATGTTTGGGAAAAGAAAATTTATCTTTTGATCTATGTTTCGAATACTTATTATCCCAGGTAACTACGGAAAAATCGAGTGGCTTAATTCAGGTTGAATATCCCTTATCCAAAATGCTTGAGACCGGAAGTGTTTCAGATTTTGGATTTTGGAATATTTACCTGTACATAATGAGATATCTTAGGAATGGAGCCCAATTTAAACATGACATTCATTTATGTTTCATATACACCTTATACACGGACTGAAGGTGATTCTATACAATATTTTTGATAATTTTGTGCATGAAACAGAGTTTTTATTTTATTATCCCTTGTGGGCATGCTTGCATGGGGGAATCTGAGCATGCGAGGAAAAGATATATCACAGCTAAAGGGGGCTTGGAGGGTCTTTTTCCTCTTGGGGATACTGAATAAACTGTGTATTATATGCCTTTGTTTTGACTGCGACGTGGCACACGAGGTCAGGTGTGGAATTTTCCTCTGTGGCATCATGTCGACGCTCAAAAGGTTTCAGATTTTGGAGCATTTCGGATTTTGGATCAGGAATGCTCAACCTATACAACTAATTTATTTTGCATGCAGTTTTGTAAGTAAAGAATCTGGGAAGGGCTCTGCTACACAGTTTGTCTGCCTAGCTTTCTTCTGTGGGGAGGTGAAGTCTGGAACATACACTTCTGAGGTGGCATCTTTCCTCATCAGTCTGATGTCTCAATGCTCCTGGGCTTTTCCTGCTCTCCACCTAGCACTGAAGCCCCCCAGGCTTCTTCTTCACGTGGCTTGAACTTCTCAAAGCATGATGGTCTCAGAATAGAGGGACTTCCCTGAAGCAGGAAGTAGATGTCACCAGGCCAATTAAGAGCTACACCTGAAACAGGGTCAATGTCACTATTGCCTTATCCTATTAGTCAAAGCAGTTGAAGGGCCTGCCCAAGTTCAAGGAGGAGTGACAAGATCACATTGCAGAAGAGCACGAGGATCGGGAGATATTATTGTGGCCATTTTTGAAACAGACGTCTGCCACAACCTATAATCTTATCCTTATGAATTTATTGCATGGAAATAATGCCAAAGAAGATAAAAGAACAGTGAAGTTCATGTCAACTTTTGTAGTAGGGAAAAAATTGGGGAACGCTCTACATGTCTACTAAGAGATAAATGGCTAAGTAAATTATCACACACCAACTAGCAGGAATATGAAGCCATAATAATTAAGATTATGAAACAACATAAACAAATATTGCTATAAAAGGAGAAAAAGCTGGGCACAGTGTAACACCTATAATCCTAGCACTTTGGGAGGCCAAGGCAGGAGGATCACTTGAGGCCAGCAGTTCGAGACCAGCCTGGGTAACATACTCCATCTCTACAAAAAAAAGAAAGGAAAAAAGTAAAATTGAGAAGCACGTGCACTATGATGATAATTACATAAAAACCTGTTATATTTATGCATCTGGACAAAGTCTGAAAGGAAATAAGTAGAAATGAAGATAATTGCATTGAGGTGGCAAAGTTCTGCCTGTCTTAAATTTTCCCATTTATTTATTTATTTTCCTTAGAGACAGGGTCTCCCTCTGTCACCCAGGCTTCAGTGCAGTGGCATGATCATAGCTCACTGCAGCCTCCAACTCCTGGGCTCAAGCAATCAGCGATCCTCCCGCCTCAGACTCCTGAGTTGCTGGGATTATGGGCATGTGCCACCACACCTGCCTTCCCCTTTTTGTTGTAGCTTCACAAAAAATGAATATTAGAAGAAGAGAATTAAACTTTTAATTGTTAGTGCTCAGTACTTGGCAGATACATGTACTGAATAAGTGCAGGGAAGGCAAAGGGGATCCACGGTTCTCCCTATAATTCACTCAGATTCCAAGAAACTTCCAGGTCAGATGATCCGCAGATATTCTTATTTATAATTAATAACCTGCTTTGACCCCTTATCTTTGGAATGCTGATTATCATGGAAGCAATAATTACTATATTAGTCTTGTGATGTTCCTAATACTGTTCATAAGACTGAAAATGCTTTAAAAAGCTATGACACATAAACATAAGGTGATATTTTAATCTTTATCATAATGAATTCATCCTATCCAGGGTTTCTAAAATTGTCAGTGGCAATTTGGCCTGGGAATTTATCCTAGAATACTCTGACAAGGACTAGATTAATTCTGGTTCCCCTCTTCACAGCCTTTTGTTTGCCTTGGAACTCAGTGTTTTGTAGGTAAAGAGGTTGTGGAGTCTAGAATAGCCTATGCTTACCAAACTGCAAGTGAAATTTCTAGAGTGGCAGTGAATTTAACCAGGCTTCCTGGGACTATGACACTCAGAGCTGTGAGTGAACCTCCAACTCTTCACAATTAAACCCAACCTTTGAACGGTCATTGCTTTCCAATATTACCTTAACTTGCCAGTCATTGCAATTTTTTCAAGAGCTCTTTTGAAGAGTTATTAAGGAAGGTAAGAGTTCATAAAGGTCGAAGTCTTAAGAAAGTCTGATTAAATAATTGCAAAAACAAATTAAAAAAAAAAACACATCTGATTAGTTGGCATGACCACTAATTGTGTTTATATAGTTAATAATTAGAGAAAATTTGAATGAGGGAAGGGTTTAGATTATGTCCCGGTAAATTTCTTTTTCTTGGTACTCACTGGTTATAGCAAAAACATATCCATTCCAACTCGTTTGCTTCCTCATTTATTTAGTTATTTAGAGTTGGGGTCTCACTATTTTGCCCAGGTTGAACTTGAACTCCTGGGCTCAAGGGATCCTCCCACTCCAGCCTCCTGAGTAGCTAGGACTGCAGGTGCACAGCACTGCACCCATTCCTGTCCTGATAAATTATTTTGAATTATTTTGATTTAGGCAATTTTTTTGGGTAATTTTAAAAAAGGGGGATGTGGCTATCTACTGGTTGATAAATGCAATTACTGATGCTCTTAGAATTGTCAAAAGACAAAATTACAACAGATTTAGTTTAAAGATCTCAATTGGCTTTATTTGCGATTCTAGAATCGGTCAACACTTCATTCTATAAAATAGAATAAGTGTTCTGAGGAGCTGAGCTGAAGGGATTGGCTTTATGGAGAGAGAAGGGCTGAAGAAAGCAGAAGCAAAGAGCAAAGAGTGAATTAGTCATATCAAAGCTACTTTTTTGGTAAGTCAGAGACAGGGAGACAGAACAATAGAAAAATAACTGATAAGTTAACATCAAGTTACTTCCCGCTACCTTTTCTGTGTGTGTGTAAAGATTAAAACAGAGGGAACTTCCTTATCATGCTGATTGAAGATTGAAACTGGCCTGTTTGGGAAATGGACTCTCTCTCTTGATTTTTCAGAAGGTCAGATAACAACTTAGTTTAGGTTTGGTGACTTGGAACTTTAGCATAAGTGACCCCATTTTGATTTTTAGTCTGGACTGTTGGAGCTTAGTCCAAAACAATGGCCTCCTATAATTTTTATTTAACAGAATTAACATTTCAGGGTTTTTTTCCACCTGAAATTGCTGTTTTATTTAATAAATGCTTACCTAGCAGTAACTATGTGGCATTATCCTGTACTTTACAGACATTAACTAATTTAACTCTCAATAAATCTTTGAGTAGGAAACACAAACTTTTTTCCTCTGCTCTCATACCACAACAATCAACACAGATGACTTCTGTGACCAAATGTGCCAGAATATCTCCCCACCAGCAAGCAAGCAATCATTTCTATACTGGACACCACGTGGGTATCATCTAATTCAACCCAATTCTGGCACTATCTACCCTAGAGATAGCATCAGATCCCACGGGTTGGAGGCTCAGCCCCACTTCTGATGCCAATTGCAAGCCCCAGCTTGTTTTGCCAATGCTCCTGAGTGGCTCCTTGGGTTCGATTAGTTCACTAGAGTGGCTCACAGAGCTTAGGGAAACAATTACTTACGTGTATTTGCTTATTATGAAGGATATAACAAAGGATATAGATGAAGAGATGCTTAGGGTGAGGTATGGGGAAGGGGTGCGGAGCTTCCGTGCCCTACCTGGGGGCTCCATCCCCCAGGAACATCCACGTGTTCAGCTATCTGGAAGTCCCCCCAACCCCGTCCTTTTGGGTTTTTATGGAGGCTTCATTACATAGGCATGATTGATTAAATCACTGGCTATTGGTGATCAGTTTAACCTTCAGTCCTTCTCCCCTCCCTGGGGTGTGGAGCTGAAAGTCCTGATCCTCTAATCCTGCCTTGCACTTTCTGGCGACCAGCCCCCATCCCATTCTGAAGCTACCTAGGGACTGTCAGCCACCAATCAACTCATTAGTATACACAAAGACACTTACCACTTTGGAGATTCTAAGGATTTTAGGAGTTGTATGCCAGGAGATGGCATGAAGACCAAATAGATATTTCACAATATCACACCCATAATGTAGGTTCTATTGTTACCTTTACCATTTTACAGATGAGGAGACTGAAGCATGAGGAAGTTAAGAAACCAAGATCACCAGCTAGTAAGCAGCCCAGCCAGGACTCAAACCCAGGTAGGCAGGCTCCAGAGTCCTGTGCTTAACTACTATACTATGCTGCCTGGTTAAAAGCATAGAATTTCATTATAATAAATATAGCTACAAAGAGTCTGTATAATAAAATATTTCCATATCTAGGTGTATGCTTTTTGATCAAGTTGCTGTAAAGACTTCCATACTCAAAATAATTCATAAGCTTTCTCTTGCTCTAGTTCATACAACTGTACATTAGGAAAGATGCTTATAATTTGCAATACAGCAGAGCCATTTAGAGGGTTTCTCCCTCCCCAGCTGCCAGATAATCATAACAACAATAGGTAGAAAATATTGAGCCTTTCCATGGTGAGCTTGTGGGTTTCATTGGTTACCTGGACCCTCTTTCAACCCCATGGAATACTCCTGTTATTTATGCCCTGGTGTAGTCCCTTGAATCTAGGCTGGCCTTGTGCCTCTATTACCCAATAAAATATGGTAGAAGTGATGCTGTGCTACTTCCAGGCCTAAAGACTGGTAGCTTCTACTTTTTGCTCTTGGGAGCCCTGAGCAGCCATGTAAGAAGTCCAACTACCTTGCTGTACAAACGACATGCAAAGGGCCATGTGGAAAGGGATGCGGAGACCCAGCTGCATCCCTCTGTCTCCAGTCAATCTGCCACCTGATTTTACAAGTGACCACTGGCAAGAACAATAGAAAGATCACCCAGGCTGGGTGCAGTGGCTCATACCTGTAATCCCAGTGGTATGGGAGGTTGAGGCGGGAGGATCGCTTGAGGCCAGGAGTTTGAGACCAGCCTGGGCAACATTGCAAGACCCCATCTCTACAAAAAACAAAAAAATTAGCTGGGCATGGTGACATGCACTTGAGCCCAGGAGTTTGCGGTTACAGTGAGATTTGATCGTTGCACTGCACTAGAGCCTGGGTGACAGAGTGAGACCCTGTCTCTAAAAATAAGAAAGGAGGAAAGAAAGAAAAAGAAAAAGAACCTCAGCTAAAATAAATGGTTGTTTTAAATCACTAAGTTTTGGGATAATTTGTTATATAGCAATAGAGAATTGGAACACGAGGTTCCTTTGCCTTTTACTACTGCATTTATGCCAAAATATTTATTGAATCCCTACTGTGTGCCAGTTCTAGGAACTGAACATAGTGCTGAAAATTAACAACTAAACAAACAAGTAAACAATATAATACTCTGAATAAAATATAGCCAGATAAAGGGATAAAGAGTGGTTGGTGGGCTGGCGCAGTGGTGCACACCTGTAGTCCCAGCTACTTAGGAGACTGAGTTGGGAGGATTGCTTGAGCTCAGGAGTTCAAGGCTATGGCACACTATGATCATGCCTGTGAATAGCCACTGCACTCCAGCCTGAGCAATATAGCAAGACCCTGTCTCTTAAAAAAAAGGGGGGGGGAGAGTAATTGATAGGAGTGGGAGTGGTTACTTTAGATGGAAAGGTCAAGGCAGGCCCCTTTAAGGAGGTTACTTTCAAGTAGAGATCTGAATGATTAGGAGTCGACTGTACAGAGATTAGAGGGGAGTACATTCCAGAGAGAAGGGACGACGAGTTAAAAGACCCTGACATGGGAGGAGCTTGGCATGTGTGAAAGCAGCTGGCCAGGAGCTGGACCACTGGAAGTGAGGGGTAGAGTGGAGAGGAGATGCAGTCAAAGAGGTACGTAGGGACTAGATCATGTCAGGCCCTGGTGGAGTTTGGGTTTTAGTCTGTGTGTCGTGGGAGACCACAGGAGGGTTTTACACAGAGGAGTGATATACTCTAAGGTGAGCTCTTAAAAGGATGGCTCTGGGAGGTGGGTGGAGTAAAAACTGCCTGAGCACCAGGGTGGCATCAGGGTAACGAATTAGGCAACTCTTGCAAGCGTCTAGGCAGTAGATGAAGGCAGCTCAGACTAGGGAAGCATTTCTCAAAGTGTGGTCTCACCAATTTGGGAGTTCCTCGGAAAGTTAAATATAAAAAAAAGTTAAGCATAGAGTTGCCATATGACCCAGCAATGCTACGCCTAGGTGTATACCCAAGGGAATTGAAAACATATGTCCACATAAAAACTTGCACACTAATGTACTTAGCAACATTATTGATGATAGCCAAAACAGAGAAACAACCCAAATGTCCGTCAACTGATGAACAAATAAATAAAATGTGATATATCCATATAATGAAGTATTATTCATCCATAAAAAGACACAAATATTGATACGTGCTACAACATGGATAAACTTTGAAAATACTATGTTAAGTAAAAGAAGCCAGACAGAAAAGACTACGCATTGTGTGATTCAGTTTATGTGAAGTGTCCAGAATTGGCAAATCCACAGAAATAGAAAGTAGATTAGTGGTTGCCAGGGGCTAGTGGGAGGGAGAGTGGATAATGACTGACAATAGAGTGAAGAAAATGTTCTGGAATTAGATAATGATGATCTTTTTTTCTCTTTTTAAAAAAATTTTTTTTATTTTTAGACCAGTCAAGTGCAGTAGTGAGAAGGGGGGACAGTAGTAGAACAAGGAGTTCAATCTGCAACTGACTGTGAACAATCAAGTGAGAGAACTCACTACCTTCAGACCCGCCAGTGATGATTGTTTTACAACTTTGTGAATAACTAAAAACTACTGAACTGTATATCTTTAAAGAGTAAAATTTAAGGTATATGGATTATATCTCAATTTAAAAATACGTTAAAAAGTGTGGTCTGGGGACCCCTGGAAATCTCTGAGACATACGAGTGGGTCTGCAAGATCAAAACTATTTTCATAGTAACACTAAGACATGATTTGTCTTTATTATTCTCATTCTTTTGTGAGCATACAGGAGAGTTCTCCAGAGGCTACGTGACGTGATATTGTAGCAGATTATGAATGCAGAGGTAGATATGAAAACCTAACTTTTTAAAAAATTAAGTCAGACATTAAAGAGATTGGCAAGAAAGTAAAGCAATTCCACTCTTCTGATTTTTGAAAATATGGCCACATTAAAAAGATATATAATTTATGTTAACATGTTATGGACTTAAAATTTTTTTATTGATTATTTTATTTTATTTTATTTTCAGACACAGGGTCTCATTATGTTGCCCTGGCTGGTCTCAAAGTCCTGGGCTCAGGCAATCCTCCTGCCTGGGCCTCCCAAAGTGCTGGGATTATAGGCGTGAGCCACCGCATCCAGCCTAGACTTATTATTTTTAGTGAGTCTAAGTATTTTTAAATTTGTTTCAGTTCTATATCTTCTTGCAGTTCATAAGTGTGATGATTGGAGATGTGCCTCCCTCAAACCTTGTCACGCTGTCGGCACGTGACCTGTCTAACGTGAAAAAAAAATTGTCTCAGCTCTGATTTCTAATAGTTGTGATAAATGTTAATATAACCCACATAAACAAGGTTCTTTGGAGTTCACTATTGTTCCCAAGAGTGTAAAGGGATCCTGAGAACAAAAAGTTTGAGGATTGCCAAGCTAGGGTGATAGCAATGGAGTTGGTACAAAGTGGTTGGATTTAACATCTGTTTTGAATGTAGACCCCATTTCTGGGGCGTTAGATATTAATGGTTGCGTTCATTCTTGAAAGAAAATAACTAAGAATGACTTCTGGTTTGGGATCTAATCAAATGTGAATGGTGGTGCCGCTAGCTGACATGAAGAGAACTGCGCAAGGAGTAGCTTTGGCAGGTTTGGCAGAGAAAATACAGAGTTCCACGTGGGGAATTTAGATGTTTGGGCATTGAAAGATGAACTCATTTAATCCTTCCACCAATCTCATGAGGGGATATTATTATAGTCATCTTCCTTTTACACATGAAATCACTGGGACTTAGAGTTTGCTTAGAACACGGGACAGACATGGAGCCCTGATCTGAAGAAGTCTCACTCTGAAGTCCATGCTCATCCCAAGAGCCCTAATAAAGTCACCTGAACTTCCAAACATGAGAAAATAATAAAAGGATTTAGGTAAAATTGATACTTAAAATATGTAACAACCAGTTTGGTACTCTGTGTACCCTGTGGTTCTCACAAGTAGCCCCAGAAAGTTGTCTGTGGGATGGCAGGCTGGCAAACCAGGGAGACCAAATGGGCACCAAGCATTTGCCTGCCAAGGGGCCGGCAGAGATGCTCACCAGAGCCCAGAGCCCAGAGCCCAGGCCTGCTCCAGCCCAGGGACAGAGAAGTCAAGGGTTGAGAATGGAGAAGTGGGGGGTAGGTTGGGGTTGGGAGTGCCAGGGTAGTAGCTAGTTACCAACATTTTTAGAAGAATTTTAATAGTTTTACACTGAGTACAACAGTAGCAGTGCAAACCAGTTGAAAGTCAGCCATGGCTTTTAGCAAGAAGAATGTCAAGATATTGCTCCCTTTCTGTTCAGAGAAGTTATTTTCAAAAGCAAAGAAGTGGGATTTCAGTTTTGTTCTGTTTCTTGTCCTACAAACAACCAACTTGCTACGTTAGTCCATGGATAAAATCAACCAACCAATCTACCAAATATGGGAATGTGATATATAAGATATATTCATTTTAATGTAATTTCAACACAACAAAACAATTCAAGTATTACAAGGAAATAATTATACTCAAAAATTCAGATTCCTATAGAGTTCAATCTGAAAAATTTTGTATTACTACTAAATATTATCTAAACTATGTGACTGTAACTAAAACTAAGACTTTTAATATTACCAACTGTATGTTATGTGATACTAAGGTGTTCATTTGTTCATTTTTTGTAGCTGTAACACTGGCATTATGATTATGCTTTGAAAAAAGTCTTAATCTCCTATATATACATACTGCAGTATTTTCTAGTGAAAGATCTGATATGATATCTAACAGTTGATTTTAAATAATCTAGTGAGAAGGAGGTGGGAGCAGTACGGCTATAAATAAAATAGATTGGCCACATGTTGAAAAATGCTGAGTCTGGGTAATAGATACTTAGAGGGTCATTATTCTAGTCTTTCTATTTTGTGTATATTTGGAGATTTTCATAGCAAAAAGTTTAAGAGTTCAATATTTATCCAATGTTTGGAATGTATGGCTGCTGTTCAAAAACAGACACATAGGGTACAAGATTGTAGATTGTTGTCTGTATTTCACTTGCTTTAGGGTTGTTTTCCTTTTCTTTTCTTTTTCTTGCACAGAGGCCATGTTAACGTTCTCTGTATCATTCCAATTTTAGTATATGTGCTGCCAATGTGAGCACTAGGGTTGTTTTTCTTGAAAGGATTTTGTGAAATTGTACATTTCAAGATGAATATAAAAAGTAGTGTGTATTTAACCATAACCTCTTTTATAGTAGTTTCTGGGTGCCTCCTATACACTTCCAATCACAGCAATAAGAGTAAATAATTCCCTCTAATTTGGCCTCAACACTCAACTAATGTCACGCTAATTGCTACCTTTGTGTAGCTACTGCCTGCCTGTAGCTAGTGATAAGATTTTAAAATACATTACAAGACAGACAATGTTTTAGTGTCTAAATGCAGATATTAACTTAGTAAGCTCTCCATTTTTTAGTAACTTTTCTTAAGTTAAAAATTTTAAATTCTGTTATTAACTTAGTTCTTTATTATAATCCAGCCATATGTTGCCTTAGAAGGGTCTCCAGAACTCACTTTTTACCCAACAATGTTGAAAAGGTAGCTCCATGATATTTTAAAATTTCTAAAATTTCTAGCTATACATTATATAGTATATATCCCTAAGTAAGATATTCTTAAGATATCATTATAAGATGGATTCCATTTCTCTTTTTTTTTTTCTTTTTTTTGAGACACAGTCTTGCTCTGTTGCCAGGGCTAGAGTGCAGTGGGGTCATCATAGTTCACTGCAACCTCAAACTCCTGGGCTCAAGGCATCCTCCTGCCTCAGCCTCCTGAGTAAGCTGGGACTATAGGTGCGTACCAGCATGCCTGGTTAATTTTCCCATTTTTTGTAGAGACAGGGTCTCACTATGTTGCCCAGTCTGGTCTCAAACTCCTAGGCTCAAATGATCATCCTGCCTCAGCCTCCCAAAGTGCTGGGATTACAGGCATGAGCCACTGCGCCCAGAGAAATGCATTTAACTTCTTCAATCCTCTCAACCTGGTATTTACTAGTGCAAGAAAAAAAATGTGAATGTATAATTTGAACTACAGTTGACTCTTGAACAACGTGAGGGTTAGAGGAACCAAACTCTGTGATGTTGAAAATTAGCATATTGCTTTTGACTCCCCCAAAACTTAACTACTAATAGCCTCCTGCTGATCACAAGCCTTATGGACAACATAAACGGTCAATTAGCACATATTGTGTACGTTGTAAGTAGTATATATACAGTATTCTTACAATAAACTAAGCTAGAGAAAAGAAAATGTTATTAAGAAAATCATAAGGAAGAAAAAGTATATGTACTCTTCATTAAGTGGAAACGGATCATCCTAAAGGTGTTCATCCTCATCGTCTTCGAGTTGAGTAGGCTGAGGAGGAGGAGGAAGAGAAGGGGTTGGTCTTGCCGACTCCGGGGTGACAGAGGCAAAGAAAATCGGCATATAAGCAGAGCTGCGCAGTTCAAACCCATGTTGTTCAAGGGCCAACTGTATAACCTACCTTTGAAAATAAAATTTCACTTTTTTTTGAACGGGAGTCTCGATCTGTTGCCCAGGCTGGACTTGAACTCCTGGGCTAAAGCGGTCCTCCCGCCTCAGCCTCCCAAGTTTCTGGGACTAGAGGTGCATGCAAAATTTCACTTTTGAAAGATATGGTGGCCCCAATGTAAATTGAGATTAAAGGTAATGCATATGTTAGCCAGATTTAGTCATTCTTCCATGTGTATATACTTCAAAACATCATGTTGTGCATGGTAAATACATACAATTTTATCTGTCAATTTAAAAAATAAAAAGAAAATTTTAAATTGACATTACACTTGTAGTCTATGGCCTTACCACCCTGAACGCGTCCGATCTTATCTGGCTCAGAAGTTAAGCAGGGTCAGGTCTGGTTAGTACTCAGATGGGAGATTACATTTTTGTGTAGCGTCATTTATTTACAAGTCGATCTCTTTGAAGAGCTTGGTGTTTTTTTAAGCCTAGATTTCGTGAAGTCATAAAGAATTTCCTTACACTTTTAGGACAGAGAAGCTAAATATAGGAGATGAAGTTATTTTTTCCATCTCAAACCTTGATGAAATGACAGTATAAATCTAAAATGGTTGGTTTGTGTTCCTGGCTCTTCACTACTAGGTAATGCTCTCTTCTACGCTCAGTTAATAACATGCATAGCCAAAATTAAGCCTCTTATGTTGCCTTGGATTCTGTTACTTTAAATAGGAACCCACCAGATTATAATTTTTACTTGTTTGAAGACTGCTGGAGTCTGGTATTAATTTTTTTTCCTTCCAAAAAATCACAATGGGCAAGCTGGAATTCAGAAACAATTATTCTGACGGTACAATTAGACTGGCTTTTCTCCCAGCATCTTTCTTGCCACCTTTAATTATTGTTTGAGTCTGAAGTTAAAGGAAATAGTCATAGGAGAAGAATTCTTAAGAGAGAGAAAGAAAGGAGAGTGAGTCCATAGTTTTCCTAAAACAGAATAGATACTTTGCAAAACGTTTCCCAAAGACTATTATGTGAGCTCAAATTGCTCCCTAGAAATGATGCTTGTGGAGGGGAGCATAAGCTTGGAGGATGATGCTTGCTTAGAAGGGAGCTAATGCAAATAAACATCCTGAAATTTCTCTCTAAGATTTCAAGCCTGATTCAATGATGGGATCATGGCTAAATTGCTAAACTTAAAATAATTGCCTCATGAATAGTCATATTGATTATGACTGAAAAGCACAGAGGATCTTTGTTCTATTTTTAGAATAGATGCATGCTCTTATTTGAGGAGGCCAAGGGATGCATTTAGTCTTATCAATTTTCTGAACATATAAACCACTGTGTGGATGTGAGGAAAGAGAAAACAGTTTCCGACTTCTATAAGCTCTCAGCTATACAAGTTGGGAAGAAAAGATTAATGCTATGGTCTGAATGTTTGTGTCTCCCCAAAATTCATATGTTGAAATCCTAACCCCCAAGGTGATGGTGTTAGGAAGTGGGGCCTTTATGAGGCGGTTAGGTTATCGAGCTGGCCCCTTTATGAATGGGATTAGTGCCCTTATACAAGAGACCCCAGAGAGCTAGTTCTTTTCTTTCACCATGTGAGGAGGACACAGTGAGAAGGTGCCATCTATGAACCAGGAAACTGGCCTTCACTAGACATTGAATCTGTTGGTGCCTAGATCTTGGACCTCTCAGCCTCCAGACAGTGTGAAATAAATTTCTGTTGTTCATAAGCCACCCAGTTTATGACATTTTGTCATAGCTGCCTGAACAGACTAAAACAATTAATACACCTGAAATAATTAATAATGCAATACTAAACTGTGTGGGACCAATTACAAATGCCTCTGAATTCAAAGTGGGAGAGGATAGATGAATAAGAGTTCTGTGATTTAAAAGAGGTGTTAGAAATTGTATGTGAAGTTTGGAACAGAGAACTCAGGTTCAAATTCCGACATGTGGCCAGGGTCTAAAGATGCTGAATCCAAAACGCACCCAGATCATACTCTGGTTTCCCTTCAGAACAAACAAATCTTTCACCTTTTACTAAAGATTTCGGTGGAGAGGAACAGTTATGTGTTGGTAACCAAATTTTTTGAAGTCTTGCTCGGGTAAAAAAAATAAAGGATTAAAAAAAGAACAAAATATACCCAGATCAAGACTGGTAGTTTTGTTTATTCAGCTATCCAATAGAATGTTTTCAACCTTAAGGTTTTTAAATGAAATTGAGAAAGATTGTAAATTTATCACATGAAATCAAGTTCATCAATTGAAAATTATACATACTTTGCTTCATTTCAATATTCATAGTTAGTTATACTCTTGAGACTATCTTGGGTATATATGTGTGCAGCACTATATATCTATAGGACCTTTATTCATTGTCGTATCCCTAGAATATCACCTAGTGTATAGTATGCATTCAATAAGAATTGTTGAGTAATGAATGAATTTTCATTCATGTATGTATATATATGAACATATGAATATATGTATAGTCATTCAAATTAGTCTCAAGGATAAGTCATTATAATAGTCACAATTTGAGTTATTTATATAAGAAAGAATAACCATGATTCACAATGTTGATCATCTTTTGTCACAGAAACACACACACTTTAAAAAGAAAAGTTTTGAATTACAAAAAGCGATAGATACCTGTTGTAAATTTTTAACAGTACAGAAATATGAAAAATAAAAAATGGAAGCCTTTCAGATGCTTTTATGCACAAACATATGTATATAGTTTATTTTTAACACAAAGATAGGATCCTACTATGTATTTTTCTTTTCTTGCTTTTTCCTTTCAACCATATATTAGATATTTTTTCCATGACTGCAATCTCATTCTTAGCATTGTATATATACTAGAATTTATTTAACCATTTTCTATTGATAGAAATAAGATTGTCTTCACTTTCTTAATATGATAAACAATATTTCAGGGACCATCACTATACATATATCCTTTACTTGTGTATTTCTGTAGGAGAAATTCTGAGAAGCAGAATTGATGAATCAGAGAGTAAGAGTATTCCAAATTTTGACAGAAAATCTGGAATAGCATTTTAATTGCTTTTCTTATATTCTCAATTTTGATATAATGAGAAGGAACCCAGCCAACCCAGGAAAATACCTTCTGCAGAAGATTGGTAAGATTCCTTCCTTATCTTATGGGCTGGTTTCCAAGGCAGCCTACCTTAGTTGCCTAAAGCTCTAGTGGGTATCATTGTCACATCTTTAAGAAGACATAACTCTGGGACATTTTCCAGAATATGGAATTATATATTTCTTTTTTTTTAGATTTTTTTTTTTGAGATGAGGGTCTAACTCTGTCACCCAGAGTATAGTGGCTCATTCATAGCAGCCTCCAACTCCTGGGCTCAAGTGATCCTCCTGCCTCAGCCTCCCAAGTATTTGGGGCTACAGGTGTGTACCACCACGCCCAGCTAATTTTTAAAAAAAATTTTTTGTAGAGATGCGGTCTTGATATGTTGCCCAGGCTGGTCTCGAACTCCTGGCCTCAAGTGATCCTCCCGCCTTGGCCTCCCAAAGTGCTAGGATTACAGGTGTGAGCCACTGCACCTGGCCCTGGAATATAAGTTTTGTTTTGTTTTTTAATTGGAAGGGACCTTAGAAACAATCCCCTTATTTGGGGAGTATAGTTTTAGTTGCAAGTTAAAGAAAATCACTCAAACTGGCTGAAACAATAAAAGGAATGTATTGGCTCACACTAACTGAAAAACTCCATATATTGGGTAGGCTTCCTGAATGTTTTGAGCCAGAGTTCATAGTATAATCTACTTTTCAGTGATTCTCTTGGCTTTTCCCCAGTCTGTATGTTGGCTTCATCCTTGGCCTGGCTTTCCTAGTAAGGCTACTAATAATTCTCAGGACTGTATACTTCCTTATTTACAACCAAGGTGAGAAGAGAATGTTCCTTTCTGCAGTTATCGAACAAAAGTCATGAACCTCATACTAATTAGACCAGCTTAGGATAGTTGCTCATCCCTGAATCAGTAACTCTTACAAGGGGACATAGGTTCACAAAGCCTCACCCTAGAGCTAGGAGTAAGCCTAATCCCACCTAAACAGCATGAATGCTACACAATGAAGGAGAAGGGAATGGATTCTGATTAAACCACCACCGATTAGGGAGGAACTTCTTTTCATCTTGCCTCATTTTTTCATATAGAGGGACATCTACTACAGTAACACTCATGACCCCTACTTCACCCTGTGCTGACTGGCTGGTAGGTTAGCAAAGTCTTCATGGTCTTTCACTGGATGGACCTAATATAATTAAAGGTTGCAAGCACTGGAGATTCAGCTATTTTCTTTCCACTTGGGGCTTATGTGGGACAGCAAAACTGGTAAACATAGATGCTCTGCAGGCTCAAATATCTCCTGTGGGCTGTGCCTGGGTATGGCCAAGGGGAAGAGGAGATTGGAGGGATGGGGAGTAATGCAGCAAACCATTTTGGCCACAGATCCAAAGCTCTTTCTTCAAATCAGCTTTATCAGTAATAGAGTCTATATTTAGTAATAGAGTTTGTTCTCCAACTGCTAGTGTCCTGCGCCTCATTTCTCAATTGGTTCCAATCTTAGGGGAGAAAGATGAAGTTGCTTATTGACCTTTTAAAACCCAACACTGTATTTCAGGACTCTTTAGGGCTTTTCCTTCCCATAGATGGAGACACTTGATGTTGATTTTAAGGCCTATCCCTGCCCTATTTTCTGCTTCAAATGTAGACCTTCTACCAAGTCCAGTCCCTGCCTCTTCTATTTAGAATTTGTCATTGTGCCTAGGTTATTAGAATTGGGCTCCTACCTCCTATGCAAGTGTCACTCTACAGGAGCCCCCATCCTATGTATCTTGGGTCTAGCTTTGGTAACCTACGTAGGCCTCCAGTTCCTTTCTCAGACTGGGCCCTTGCCAGTTGCCCTCTGTGTTAATTTCCTAGGGCTGCCACAACAAATTACCACAAACTTGGTGGCTTATAGAACAGAAATTTATTTTCTCACAGTTCTAGAGGCCAGAAGGCTGAATCAAGGCGTCGGTTCTGGAGGCTCTGAGGGAGAATCCGTTCCATCCATCTCTCCTGGCTTCCAGTGTCTGCAGGCAACTCTTGGCATTCCTTGGCTTGTGGCAACAACATCCCAATCTCTATCTCTGTCTTCACATGATCTTTCCCTCTGTGTGTCTCTGTATCTCAAATATCCCTTTTCTTTCTCTTATAATGACACCAGTCATTGGGTTTAGGGCCAACTCTAAATTCAGAAGAGCTCATCTCGAGATCTTTAACTTAATTACATCTACAAAGATCCTATTTTTGAATAAGGTCACATTCACAGGTACCAGGGATTAGGACTTCAACATATATTTTTGGGGAATACAATTCAACCCACTAACCCTCTTGCCTTCTTAATCCAACTGGAAAGCCTGTGACTCCTTGATAGATTTCCTGAGGCTGACTGCTTGCCCAGATTTCTGAAAGCCAAATGCACTGGATCCTCCTTTTTGTCACCTTTTGCAACAACTAAACCTTATGGCCCCTTCTGTTGACGTGTAGACACCATCTAGAGATTGCAGCTCACCTTGGATGTCAAGTTTGACTGCCACATTCAACTTCTGCTGTCAATACCAGTACAGGCTCAGCACCCCCAATCCCTTAGAGCCCTCCCTCAATATTTATCACACCTCACTGAGTGGGTCTGGGACTAGGGTCTGGCATAGCCCCTTAGCCCTCTTTGATTATAGTTGGTCATGTCCTGCTGTATTCTGAGTTGCTACTCACAAGCACTGGACCTCTTAGACTATTCATTAAGAATTTCAAATACTTTTAATAAACAAACATTGATTTTCAGATCATATAACTTCTGCTAAAAGTCAAACAATGAGATACTGTATGTTAAAAAGTTTAGCTCAGTGCCTGACGCATAGAAACAATACTTTACATGTATTAAATACTTTCTGTGTGCCAGGCACTGTGCTAAGTGCTCTATATGTATTATTTCCTTTGAACTTCACAACAAGCCTATTTTGATCCCCTTTGTACAAATAAGGAAATTAAAGCTAGAGTAACATTAAGCAGATTGTCTTATAGGTGATAAAAGAAGAAATGAGATTTGAACCCAGGCAGTGTGACTCTGGAGATTGTCCCCTTGACCAGCATACCAAACTGCCTCAAAACATGCTAGCTGAACAAATGAATATTGAACAAGACTTTTGTAAGAATTTGAAACAGCCCTTGTCAACCAACTAAAATAAGTAGAATCTTAGGAAGTATAAATTTTTGAAACTTTACTAAGTTTTTTGAAAATTATTAGGATGCAATTAAAAATGAACATAAATCCTTTGGCCTTTTTTCCTTTGTAAATAGATTTTTGAGGTATAATTTATATGTATTAAAATGTACTCATTTTAAGAGCACAGTCCAGTGGGTTTTGACAAATGTATGCATCTGTGAAATCACCACCACAATCAAGATATAAAAGTTTTCATCACTCCAGAAAGTTTCCCTGTGCCCTTTTGAAGTCAGTTCCCTACCTCACCCCACTTCCAGCCCCAGGCAACCACTGATTTGCCTCCTGCACATTCTAGAATTTCATATAAGTAGAATAATATAGTATGGACTTTTCTGTGTCTGGCATCTTTTGCTCAACTTATTTTTGCCAGCCATCACCCTGTTGCATGCATCAGTGGTTCATTCTTCTTCCCTGCTGAGTAGTATTCCTTGATATGAGTAGACCAATTTATTTCTCCATTCATCTGGTGATAGACACTTGGGTTATATATTATCAGGAGATAGAAACCTGTAATTTGAACAGGAAAATTTAATATAATTTTTAGCTAGTAAAAGGTGGTTAATGACAGCAAGGGGTAAAAGAGGACTCTAACAAATGAAGAAGTAGCAAGTAAGGTGAGGGACAGTGGACCCTGAAGGAACCGAGGACTTAGGAGAGGATATCCTCCCTGTCCTTCACAAGGCTTTGATTCAGCCCTCTTTGAAAAGGGCATGCCTACCATACGCACACACAGCTTGCTTGTCAGTAGTGAAGAAACTTGCCAAAGGACAGAAGCTGGGGCTGGCCCACAGGTGGTCTGTGGTTTCTAGATGATACGGTGGCTTGGAGCTGGTGTGCAGTAGCAGCTGGAGAGTGGGAAGGGTAAGGTCTGGGACTGTGCCTGGAACTGGTCAGTGAGGACCGCAGAGGTAAGTGCTATCAGGCATTGGCACCTACACTGAATAAAAATACGGGAGAAAAGCTAGAACCCAGAAGAAAAATGTCTTCCTGCTAATTTCATCTCACAGTGTCCCGCTGGTGCCCTCAATTCGACAAAGCCTAACATTAAGGCAGAGAAGAAATGTTTACAGGGTCTGGCTTTGGTATCATAAAGCAAGGCAAAAAAGGGTGGGTCCAAACCTGAGAGAGAATAAATTAATAACCAACATAGGTTATTTCTAGTTTTGGATTATTATGAATAAAGCCGCTATGAACTTCAAGGGAACACATCTTTTTATGGTCATATGTTTCCATTTCTCTTGGGAAATACATAGGAGTAGAATTTGCTGGGACATATGATAAGTGTGAGTTTAATTTTACAGAAAGTTAACAAATTATTTTTATTTTATTTCCAAGTGATATCATTTTACATTCCCATCATCAATATATACATCTTCTCCAATACTTGGTATTGCCAGTCTTTTAAGTTTTAGCCATTCTAGTGTACATAAAGTGGTATTTTTTTTGTGGTTTTATCATCCCTGATGTGGTTTAGTCATTCCTGATCCTTTCCATCCCTACCTGTTGGAATAGTAATGTTGGGCAACTTTTCCTGTGCTTATTGGCCATTTGCATATTTACTTTTGTAGAGTGTTTGTTCAAATATTTTGCCTATCTAAAAAATTGGGTTGGCTGGGTGTGGTGGCTCACACCTATAATCCAAGTACTTTGGGAGGCCATGGTGGGAGAATTGGTTGAAGCCAGGAGTTCGAGACCAGCTTGGGCAACATAGTGAGGCCCTGTCTCTACAAAAAATTAAAAAATTAGTCAGGTGTGGTGGCACACACCTGTAGTCCTAGCTACATGGGAGGCTGAGTCAGAAGGCTCACTTGAGCCCAGGAGTTCCAAGTTGCAGTGAGGTATGATCAAGAGCCACTGCACTCCAGCTTGGGCAACAGAGCAAGGTCCTGTCTCTAAAAATAAATTAAAATATAAAATAAAATATAAATTGGGTTGTTGGTCTTATAATCGAGTTGTAAGAGTTTTTTACATATTCTGGATAAAAGTCCTTTTGTCAGATATATATATATTGCAAACATTTTAACATTGAGATTTTTGAAAACAAAAAGTCTACTAATAGAAAACGCAAGTTTATGATATTTTAATACAGTTTTGGTATTTTTCAATAAATAGATAAAGCACAATTAGTTTTTATAGGATTATGTATTTACATAGAGACCTTGAAAACATACACAGATTACAGCTTCATTTGAAGTCATTTGAATTTGGGGTTGGGTGAATGCTTAGAGTGATCTTAATCCCTTTTAGTGAGGGGTAATCTGAAGGTTTTGCCCGGAATCTTCCTATTGATATCCTCCAGGCCAAATTACATATATATGTTTTTTGGCTGCAAGTGCAAGTGCCAGAATCCCAATTTAAATTAGTGTAGGCAAAAAGCCAAATATGTGATAACAAGAGGATGCTTACTTCATCTCTCTTCTCTGCTCTGGGCGTCACCCTCATCTTTCTCCCTCACTGCAGACTACTTTTCTTCCCAAAATAGAAACATGACCACTGATATGGCCTGACAACTTTGGCCACCTGCAGAGAGATCACCTCAGTTCTCAGGTCCTAAGTCCAAAAACCACAGGGAACTAGCTCATTGACCCAGCTTGGGCCACAGCCTTCTAGATCAATCACCTGTGTTGGGAGAAGGGGAGACATGTGTGCGAAGTCATAGCACACCATTGTAGCTCCTGAGAGAACCATGTGGAGGGAATGAGAGAGAAAGGGATCCGAGAAAACAATTTTATAAGAATCTACTATAGTGTTATTGGAAAAAATGAATGTGAGAGAATAGGTCTCGATGATGAATAGGAACTAGTGTTGGACATTTTATGTGAGCTTTAAGGGAAAAAGAAGATTTCATCCAGAAGGCGAAGAAGCACTCATGTGAAACTTAGGATAAAACAAACAGACATGTTGACAAATGTTATGAAATGTTATGTCTCATTCACTCAGTAAAAAAAAAACATGAGACAAAAATGGCAACATGTTAATCCAGTATTAAAACTAGGTGATGGGTATATGGGTATCTGAGTGTTCACTATTCTACACTTTCTTTTTGTGCATTTGAAAACTTTCCATTATAAAAATTAAAAAAAATCAAATTCCAAAGAGGATCTTGAAAAAGAAGTTGTGAGCAGCATAAATGAAAAAAATCAGTCAATTTAAGTAAAGAGATTTCATAGACTTACAGACATCAGAACGAAGAAGGCCTTTAAGACATCCTACAGACCAGTCTTTCAGGCTTTGCTATTTGTTCTCCCACTAAATATGTGTTTGGGTAAATTACCAAAATTCTGTGAGATTTAGATATTTTTATTTGTAAAATAAGGGGGCTGGCTTAGGTGATCTCAAATATTCTGTGGTAAACTCACTAAATAGCTCATTAAGAGGCAGGGAAAATGTGGGAAATCTCTGTAACTTCCTCTCAATTTTCCTCTCTAAAACTTCTCTCTTAAAAAAGTCTTTTTTTTTTTAAGGCTAACTAAGACTATCTTTCAGGTATTAGCAAGGTAGGCATAAGATCATGAGAGTCCAACTCCCCTGCCTCGTGGTGAAGGCCATTCATGCTCTGATCCAAACTGAACTGCTGTCCCCTGCACACTTTTTATACCTCAATACTTTCTTCTGTGCCTGGAATGTCTCCTTCCCTCCACCTACCTGGTGAAGTCCTATTCCTCTTGTAAGACCATCGCAAATATTACTATTCTCATATTATCTTAGAGAATTCCTTAACAAGATTTGAACTCTCTGCTCACTAAATCTCATATCATTTTAAAAATTTGTCTTGTGGCATATACCACATTTTACTTTTTATTCTTTTTGATATTTTAATTATTTTAATTATTTTTCAAAAATGTCTCTTCATACTAGACTATAAACTTCTGAAGAAGAGTGATTATAACTTAAATAGTTTCATATTCCCAAAGCATTAGCACAATGACTTACATATAGGAGATTCTTGATATCAGACTCATTGTAGTAAGAGTCTTATGCATCACCATCAAACTGGTACTAACTGATGAACACTTACATCACACAGGGCAATAACATTCATCTGAGGGCGGGCGGGCGGGAGGGGGGTGGAAGGGATGGGAAAAACTCTCACTGAATGGAGGTGGGGAGCACAGTTTGGTAGATGACCATGATTATGGCTCTGACACGGGCAGAACAGGGGCAATGTGTATGGCCAAAGTGTTGTACCCCCATGATATTCTGAAATTTAAAAAATAAATTAAAAAAAAAAAAAGAAGCAGTCAATTTCTCCACCATCTTGGTCCTAACTGGTGGGAAATTGTCCTACCTGGCTTTTCTTTTGATCAGGGTGGTTTGAAAAAAAAAAAAAAAAGAGTCTTATGCAAAATTGTGAGCCAGCTGTTTTGTTATCAAACTCTTATTGGCACAAACTAACCCTTTTTCTGAAACTATGATGACAGAATATAATTATTGATTTTTCCAAATAACCTTTTGTTATGATATGATTTTCCCAGAAAGCTAAAACCCTGGCAGAAGAAAATGTCAGTCAGGATTTCCTTTCGCTGGAATTGTGATAGTTTGGCATGTTTAGTGCTATTTAGAGGTTAAAGTATTAATAAATGGATTATTGCCTCCACTGCAAGTTCTCAATTCAGGCAGCAAATGCACAAGGAATGACAGCAGAATGGAAGGCAGTGCTCTAAGTATCTGAGCAACGATCTGCTATCTCCAAAGGACTCTCCAGTAAAGTCTCAAATGGAGGGCATGGCATGCTTGGGGTAGCTGAGTCCTGCCAGGGTCTGCTGCAAGAAGTAGAGGAGTGAGGGATTGACTGAGCACTGCTAACCTGGTGGCACATGGTGACTCTGACTACTAGCAAAATTCGGTCCCATGAATGTTCTGGGCTCTGAATAGTTACATTAGCAACCAATTCTTTCTCCCTTTGTTGTGTGTATGTGTGGATGGCGTGGTGGTGGTGAAGAATGGTTGTTGGCAAGCATTGTCTTAGCATGGGAAGAGAGATATGATCTCTCCTCTCAACACAATTTAAACATTTTGGAAGATTTATTTTAAATCATTTTTGTTCATTTAGCTAATTTACTTATTTGTTATTATTTTAGAGAAGAACATGCATGCCATTAATGATACATAGCTAATTCTTGAGTATCCTTTCAACTTTTTTCATTGCAGCTTAATGCAGAATATACCTACACAGTGTCATTCCAAAGTGACAATTAAAGAATCCAGATATTTTCAAATTAGTGTTTAATCTTGTAATGTGTTACTATTTCCTTGAAAGTTTTAGAAAAGATCTTAGGAATTTTGTCTATTTTGATGAAATTAATATATCATAATTGCATGCATTCTGTTTGTTGGGGCTTCTCTTTTTTTACCTTAAAAACATTAATGCAGGGTTTACAGGTTCATAAATCAGTTATTGTTCAGATGAAAAAAAAGTAACATGTCTAGTGGCTAGTGCAAACAGTAAATTAGTTTTCTACTGTGTTTTGTTTGATTAGCCTAGAATCTGACATTCTTCAAGAAGCCACCACCAAAGACAGGAGAGACATATATATACATACCCAGCCTCTTTCTTTCCTTACTAGTGAAATTGTTTTGTGCATTTCAGCACTCTCTATATGAGGAAAGCAATAATTGTATAACAGTAATTAACATGTGTTCATAAATATGTTACAGATATTAAAGTTTATGCATTTTCCTAGTACCATCAATAATGTTACTACCTAGATAACCATCTTTCTTTCATCACTAAAATAATAATTGAAGGGCTAGGTGGGACCAGGGTTTTACTAGATATTGGCAATGTGAAGAACCAGAGAGCACAACTCCTGCTCTGTGTTTACAACCCAGCTAAGAAGACACAGAAAAATCCTAAGTGTGTTTTCAAGAAGTGCAGGGTGCAATAGGAGCTAAAGGTCAATTATCCAGGCTGTGGCTCACCCTGATTTCTTGATTCTTCTTACATTTCAAAATTGAAGAAACAGAACGTGAGGATACAAGCTACATTAAATGATGGTTGCATGCATACGTATCTTCCAAGAAGAACATTATTCAGTCGAACAATTGAGGTTCTGTCAGTCCACCTCTTTGGGAGGTCTGCTGATGCGTCTACTGGTGGTGTTCATGATCCCCCCGCCCCCACTACTGAAAGGAGAGAGCAGGAAGTGGAGTGGAAGGGATGGCCATGTGCAGACGGAAGGGATTCAGTTTTCCATCTTTCAAAGGAAAAATAACTGGTTGGTGAACTCCTGAAGACTGAAAGGTCAGAGTTGAGCAGAGTAAGAAAGCCATGCCCTTGTGAGAGCAGAGTTCAGGGTCTAATTCCTGTTGCCTCATCAGCCTCCGATTGTTCTTTCGGGGAGAGCCGATAACATCAAGTGAGTACAGAGCTGCGGAGCTGGCTCCTTTACAGTGACCTGGAAAATGTCAGGATAAATTTCAGCAGTGGGGGGGGGGGGAGAGTTGGATATTACAGTCCTTTGTGGGTATTGAGTTGTTTTGTGTTTTTTCCCTCTCACCGTTGACTTGTCACGAATTCACTGAGGAAGGATGGCTTGTGAATGGGAGTAAGGTCTGAGGGAAGGTTTCAAGGACTAGGATCTTAAAATGACATAGGCACCTGCACATGTCACAGTTTAAAAGATGACGGTCCAGACCAGTGTGGGAAATGACCTCGGAGCGGCTGTTAACCTTCCCCAAAGCTTCATGTTTTGTTTTTAAATTACGATGGGTAACATCCCCTTTAGAAGACAGAATGCCACTCTAAGGCTAGCCCTCTTAGCGGTTGGCCGGGGCTGGAGGGCACGAACGCGGCCCGCGCCCGGCTCTTCCTAAGAGGCCGCTGGGCGCGCGCGCACGACCGAAGCGCGCGTCCCCGCCCCTCGCGAACGCGCTACCCCCGCCCCACGCGCCGGTCCCTGGCGCCCCCCCCCCCCCCGCGCTCCCACAGCCCGAGCGCCGCTCAGCTGACCCGCGGGCGCCAGACGCCGCGGCTCCCGGCTCTCGAGCGCAGCTGCGGCGGCGCGAGCCTCTCGCGCCGACACTCCCCCTGCGCGCCCCTCCCCCACCGCGGCCGGGCTCCGGACCAACTGGGCGCGAGCCCGCGGCCGCTTCCCCGGCGCCGAGCGAGGAGCCTGGCTGCGGTGGCGAGCGGCGGCTGCGCGGCTATGGGCTCGCCGGTGTCGCCGTAGGACGGGCGCGGAGACCGCAGCCGTAGCGGCGGCGGCAGCAGCCTGCGCAGCAGCCTTCATAGAAGCCTTTCCGGGCGACGGCGGCGGTGGCCGCAGGAGCAGCGCGACCGGGATGAGCGGGAGCGGCGCGGCGCCCGGCCCGGGCTCGGGCTCCTCCCCGGCCGCCTGCCGCTTCGCGCACTACTTCGTGCTGTGCGGGATCGACGCGGACAGCGGGCTGGAGCCCGACGAGCTGGCGGGTAAGGCCGGGCTGCGGCGGCGCGGTGGATCCTCAGGGGCGCGGGGGACGCGCGGGAGGTGGGGTGCGGGCTCCAGACAAAGTCAGCCCCCGCGGTGCCTCCCGCCGCAGCCCTCTGGCCGAACGGGCGCTCGGGCGGCTATTTAATGACATTGTTATTTATTCCGCGTGCAGGGCGCGCTGCTGAGCCCGCGGGCGCCGCGCTGCCCGGGGCTTTCGACTCCGGGGCGCTGGGTTATTAATAACGGGCGCGGGGGCAGGGGAGGGGGCGGCCCCGAGGGCACGGCCCCCGCACGGCACGCCGGCCCCTTGGCCCGCAGCTGCGCGCGGAGGCGGCCTGTGACTCACTGGGCGCGCTGACTCCCGGCCTTGCGGCGGTCCCCTGTATCCCACCCCCCACCCTCTCCGCCCCGGCTGCGAAGTTTCGGCCCCGCGCGTGACGCGGTGCTCAGGCCTCTTCGCGGGAGGGAGTGTCGGAGGCCGCTCGGCTGCTGGCTGGGTTGGCGCCCACCGAGGCGGTGGTGGCCGTGCGGGGCGAGCGCGCGGCGGGAGGCTAGCTGGACTTCATCCTTGACTGTTCCCGGTCTGCGCCGCCTCCCGCCTCGGGTTCTGCGATGACGGTCGAGTCACCTTTTGGAATCCTGTCGATTTGGCAGTGTCACGGGAGCTGGCGGGGACCTTTGGACGCTCGGGACCCGGCACGACGCTTTGTTGACACTGCTTACACTGTTCCCGAGTTTAAGTAGTGGTATATTGTCCCCTCAGTTGGGCGCACCGTGTGTTAGTGCCTGGGTTTTCTTGGAGGGGCACCGGTCCCTCGTCTTGGCTCATTTGATGGCGCAGTGCAGGGCTGTGCCGGGGACCCGACGCTGGGAAAAGGGGCCGTTAAAGGGCGATGGTGGGCGGGGGGAGTGCGCAGTGTGGCGAGGACGCCGGGGAGAAAAGACAGATTTCATTTTTCACGCCTGTTTCTTTTTGCTTGCCTCCGTCGGATCTGAATCTTGGTGATGTTGTTAAATGGGTGAGCCAAGTGACATCTACCGCCTGAACTTTGTCTGTGTCAGTGTTAAACACTTAGGTTATAGCCTTTCAGAACAGCATCCTTTGGACATGGAATTCCTTATTGATTGTACCAATGTGGATTTTTCTCTTTTCCTTTCGGGGCGGGAGGAGGGAGACTGGGAAGAATGTATTAAATAATAAACAGTAGTAGACAAAACTGTTCAGCCTTAAAATACAGTATCTATCAACCCACGTCTTAGCTAAGCGAGTATCTTTTTCTTAACCCAGCTTCACAGCAAAACATTTTCAACAAAAACTTTAAGTCTAGTTTTAGTTAAAAAAATTTTTGGAAAAGAGAGATAATAGAGTACCAGGTTTTTCTGTATGTGTAATTATGTAATCATATTGTTTCTTCAATTAAGATTTCATCTACATGTTAAGAACGGCTTTGTTAAGGGATATGAAGTTAGGAAAAATGTCTACAGAGGAATTTGGAGAAATTCTCTTTAGAGATTGGTGAAGGGATTATCTTATTTTTCTAGAATCCTTTCTTCAGTAAACATCCTAAACATTTGTGGCACCAGGGTCACTTGGAGGCCTTCTGTTGGTGGTGACTGATGAAAGGAAGAAGCCTGTATTTTTCTCTTTTCCATTTGCTTGCTAAACCAAAAACCTTATAGGTGTGACCTGGGACTCTTTAGGCTCAATGCAAATGGCTTTAACAAAACTAAACAGTAAAAAATTAGATTTTAATGCACTTTTTTAGAAACAAACTATGGTATCTCTGTTTGCAATACTGTGTGTCAGTGTGGGTGATTGTTTGGGATTTCTGCTTCTCATAATAATTGATGTATTCAGGTAATAATGTACTTTGCCTGGTAATGTTTCAGTATCATTCATTCATTCAACAAATAGTTTTGAAAGCCTTTATGTGAGGTCTGTGTTCTAGGCACTGGGGGCATTCAAGTGTAAACAAATAATGACAAAACAGTCATTTCTTGGTATCCATGGGGGATTGGTTCTAGGATCCTCTCCACACCCAAAATTCAAGGATGCTCAAGTCCCTTATAAAATGGTGTAGTATTTGTATAACCTATGTACAGTCTCATATATACTTTAAATCACCTCTAGATTACTTTTAATACCTAATACATTGTAATGCTATGTAAATTGTTGTTATACTCTTTTGTTTAGGGAATAATGACAAGAAAACATCTGTATACCTTCAGTACAGATGAAACCAACATAGGCCTAATTACATTTTCCTATTTTTTTAAATTAAAAAAAATTAATTTCATACTTCTTTTATTTTATAAAATAAACTTTTTTCTATTTTTAGTAGAGATGGGGTCTCAAACCTCTGACATCAGCGATCATCCCACCTCAGCCTCCCGGAGTACTGGGATTACAGGTGTGAGCCACCTCGCTGGGCTGGCCTAAGTGCATTTTCCATCTGCAGTTGGTTGAACCTGTGGATTTTGAACCCATGAATGCGGAGGGCCAACTGTATATCATTTGTCAGATGTTCGTAAGTGCTATGAGGAAAAATAAAGAGAGAAATGGGGTTAGGAGAATGCCAGCAGAGTGGTAGGATGGTGGGGTTGTGATTTTAAATAAGATGGTTAGAGAAGGCCTCATGATGAAGATGATGTGAACAGAGCCCTGAAGGAGGTGAGGAAGCAAGCCAAGTGCAGAGACTCTGAGGTGGGAAAGTGCCTAGTTTGTGCAGGTAACAGCAAGGAGGCCAGTGTGGCCAGAACTGAGGGAAGGGGAGATAGTAGATAAGATCATAGAGAAAGGGCTGGGGAGATTATGTACGGAGTCATAGACATTTGTTAGGCTTTTACTCTGAGATTGGAAAGCTCTCCAAGATTTTGAGCAGAGTAATGATAAGATCTCATGTACCTTCTAAAAGGATCGCTGTGGCTGCCATGTTGAGTAGACTATATCAGGGGTAAGGGTAGAGGCAGGAACCTAGTTAGGAGCCTCTCTCATTATTTGAGGTGAGAGATGTTGGTGGCTTGGTGAAGTGGCAGGAAGGAGTCAGATATATTTTGACGGTAGAGCCAACAGGACTTGTTGATGAAATGTATGATTATGTATGAATTCTATGAATATGGTAGTTATATTCAAAGGAAGTGATCAAAGATGACTCCAATATTTTTGGACTGAACAAATAAGTTTCTCTGTTTACTGAAATAGGAAGACTGATGGAGAAGCAGGTTGGAGATTAGTTCAGTTTTGGACATGTTAAGTTTGAAGTGCCCATTAGACATTCAAATGGAGATACCAAGTAGATAAGGCATCTCTCAGGGGAGAGGTCTGGGACTATAGATATAAATTTGAAGCCATGAAATTAGATGAAATCACCTAGGGAGTGAGTATAGATACAAAAGAGAAGAGGCTCAAGGATTGAGTCCTGGGGGCACTCCAACGTGCAGAGGAAGGGAGAACGAGGAGGAAACAACCAATGAGATTAGAGAGTATGGACGGCGACATGGGAGGAACACAGGAGAATGTAGTATTATGTTCTCAACTAACAATCTTCTTGACTATTTCCATAGAGCTACATTTAGGGATCAGGAAACTGTTAGGCAAATTAGTCAGAAGGTTGTTTCTGTTTTGCTGCATAAATTTCAGAATTAATGATAGTTAAGTTTCTATTTTGCTTTTCTGGAACTGATTTATTTTTATCCCACTCTCTTAGCACGATGTCACCCTGCCTGAAGAAGGTCTTAATTGACTTCTATTAAACATAAATTCTACCAGTTGCTTTATAGACTTTTTCTTAACATATGCATGTTCCTAGAATTCACCCTCTGCTGGTGGTGGGACATTGAAATCAAATTAAAGACACATACCATATGATGATGTAACAGTTAAATACACAAGACCTTATGATAAAAGTTATCAAGGCTTTGGATGGTATTTAGACACTCCTCCCAGTAAAACTCAACTTTAACAATAATGGAAAAGACTTCTTTCATCTCAAATAAATAGATCTCTTAATAGCTGAAAATAATTTAAATATATATAAAAATATATTTTAAAATGGAGGACGTAGAAATTTTATGGAGAATGTTCACATGGACATAGTGATATGTTGGTATTACTTATTGTCCTTTCTCTACCACATCTTAGCTGTTGTGCATCTTCTCACTGTATATTTTCAAGATGCACTTTGTTCATAGACAAAAATGTCCATTAAATGTTAAAGCTGAAATGGTAAATTTCCATTAAATGTTAAAGATAAGGAAGAGGTTTCAAAACTGTATTTTTTCAACCGGGCCTGGTGGTGCATACCTGTAGTCTCAGCTACCTTGGAGGCTGAGGTGGGAGGATCCCTCGAGCTTAGGAGTTCAAGGTTGCAGTGAGCTGTGATGATACCACTACACTCCAGCCTGGGTGACAGAGTGAGACCCTGTCTCTAAAAAACAAACAAACAAAAAACCTGGATTCTTTCTTGCATATAGAAGAAAGAAGGTATAAATGGAGGTAAATAATGCAGTTAGTTAATGTGAAGGAAGGCAGACATCATTTTGAAATTTTCTTTTTCTTTTTTTTTGAGACAGAGTCTCACTCTGTTGCCCCGGGTAGAGTGCAGTGGTGTCATCATAGCTCACCGCAACCTCAAACTCCTCGGCTCAAGCAATCCTTCTGCCTCAGCCTCTGGAGTAGCTGGGACTACAGGCACATGTCACCACGCCCAGCTAATTTTTTCTACTTTTTGTAGAGACAGGTCTCGCTGTTGCTCAGGCTGGTCTCAAACTCCTGACCTCAAGCGATCCTCCTGCCTCAGCCTCCCAGAGTGCTAGGATTACAGGCGTGAGTCACCACACCCGGCCTGAAATTTTCTTTTATAGTTCTCACTTCCTTTAAGACCTAGCTACAGGAACACACATAGCTTGATTTACAGCAATGAATCTTTTGGGCAGTGGAAAAATGAAGGGCATGATTAGACCTTTATTTAAGTAACATAAATATGCAAGCCCCGCAAGAGGGAAGGGTCTTTGCCTCTCTCTTTCACAGTACCTTATACATAGTACACGGTGTTTAATAAGTGAATGAATGTAAGTTTACATGAGTCTCCCCATTTTGTGATGACCAGAATGTCCCATGGTAGCCTGGATTCAGTCCTGCTAATAGTTGTTGAAGTCTGATAGATAAGATCTCTGCCACAGACCTTTGTTTAGATCTCTTGGTGTCTCTAGCTATTTTTAGCTTTGGTTGTATTGGGTGTGGTTTCCAGAAGAGCTTAGAAGCAGTGGAGACTGTGGTCTAAATCTGTGGTCCCCAACACCCCCCCCCCACCTCGTGGACTGGTACTGGAACCGGGCCACACAGCAGGAGGTGAGTGGCCGGAAAGTCTGCGAAGCTGCATCTGTATTTACAGCCGCTCCTCATCACTCCCATCGCTGCATAAGCTCCACCTGCTGTCAGGATCAGCGGTGGCATCAGGTTCTCATAGGAGCGTGAATCCTACTGTAAACTGTGCGTGTGAGGGATCTAGGTCACATGCTCCTTATGAGAATCCAATGCCTGATGATCTGAGGTGGAGCTGAGGTGGTGATGCTAGCGCTGGGGAGTGGCTGCAAATACAGATTATCATTAGAAGAGGGTTTGACTGCACAATAAATGTAATGTGCTTAAATCATCCTGAAACCATCCTTCCCCACCCCTGTCCGTGGAAAATTGTCTTCCATGAAACTGGTCCTTGATGCCTTTAAAAAGTCGGGGACTGCTGGTCTAAATTCAAATATGTACAAAATTTAGTTGAGACTGAGTATCATGCCACAGTAGTTCTGGAAAGGACCTTAGATATCGTTTATAGTGAAGAAACTGAGGCTGAGAGATTGAGGGCCCTCTCAGATTACATTTGACCAGCAGTAGACACACTTGACTAGTGCCTGGTGGTTCTAGTACACTATGCCCTATAGTTATTTTATTTAAGTTCAGAAACAGATGAGGTTGACTTAAATTCAGCAAGCATTTCAGGCTTAGCCTTATTCCAGACTGAATGTCATAGTCAAGATTGTGCTAAAGTGTGTCTTTTAAAAACAGTGGCCAGGTGTACAGGCTTGGGTGGGGTAGGAGCTACCCTGATCTGACCACCATGGTAGTGCCTCAGTGGTTAGCTTTGTTGACACCCTTGGCCCACAGTAGATTATTGGGGTTTTGGAAGGTCTGGCCTGGTAGTTGGGGAGCTGAGGAAGGAATAATGCAAGGATTAGCCTCCATTCTAATAAGGCCAAAGAAGACTTGAGGTCTAGTTGCTATGTTATGGTGATAACTTGATTTTGAAAATCTGGAATAAAATCTACTGGAAATAAAACTCTTTATAGTAAAATTGGCCCAATAGTGAGTGCAGCTAAATTCCCTGTGATAACCCCAGGGCTCAGACATATGCTCTGTTTTGTTAATGCAGGACACACCAGCATAGAGAATGAGAAGACCAGAGAGGGGAGGAGAGAGAGTAGTAGTGTCTTTGGGGATGGATAAGATAGTAAGAGAAAGGAAAAGAAAAGGGGACGGGGGAAGAGAAAGGAGGCTGAAGGAGTGCAAGTTCTATCTGCTGCTGAGGTGTTAAGACAGACTGTTCTATTAATAAAATTCGGGAGCATATCCTTTTGCTTGTATTTCCACTGCTGGTCACAGACACTCTTGGGGTAATAAAAGTAAATGTCTAGAATACAATGCATTGTTAGTCATAATTTCCATAAAGCTCCATATGGAAGAATACATTTTCTTCTCCTGTGATTTACTGGAGGCTATGTAGAGAGAGTTCCTAGGTAAGGTGCTTTAGGAAACATGTGTCATATGCCCAGATCCTTAACACTTTTGTTTTATAATGACCTACATTTTGTTTTTGGTAAGGCTGTGACTAGCTATTACATTTTGGATTATTTAATGTTAAATGCTTACAGTGTGCCAGGTTGTAGAATATTTAGGGGACAGCTATTCTGTAAGAATCTACAACAAGATATTAATAATAAAATAACATTTATACATGCTTTCCCCATGCCAGGCACTGTGCTAAATGCTTTATAGTCACTACCTCATTCAATGCTGACAACAGCCTTAGGAGGTAGGCACTATTTTGTCTTTTTTGCAGATGAGGAAACTGAAGCTAGAGAGTTTAAGTACTTCATTTAGGTTCATGTAATAAGTGAGAAACCTGGATTGAAAGTCTGACATAAGCCATCCATGCCCATAACCACTGTAGTTGCTGCTTCCTTAATAACATATGCTCTACTGTACAGATTGTAAAATCTACCAGTATACAGATCCCAAATGGGTAACCTTATAGTCAAACAAGATTATATTTTAACTCCTCTATATAGGAAAGATATTAAAGAAGAAACTACTGGTCAGCCCTTTATGACCTAACCCACTTGTCTCTTCTACGGCAAACACTAGTAGTATCTCTTGCGTGCATTCCTTCCTTCATTCACCAGGAAGTTAGAGGAGTATATATATTTGATATTACTTTTGTTTTTATCAATGAATATTTATAAAGATAAGATGTTACTGTATAAATTTAAGGCTTTTACTACATAAAAGTACCACTTCCAACTTTTTTTTTCTTGTGGGATGGGGTTTTGCTCTGTCACCTAGGCTGGAGTGCAGTGGCCCGATTATAGCTTCAAACTCTTGGGCTCAAGCCATCCTCCTGCAGCATCCCAAGTAGCTGGGACTACAGGTGCACACCACCACAGCTGACTAATTTTTTTCCTATTTTTTGTAGAGACAGGGTCTTGCTGTGTTGCTCAAGTTGGTCTTGAACTCGTGGCCTAAAGTGATCCTTCCAGCTTGGCTTCCCAAAGTGCTGGGATTACAGGCATGAGCCACCATACCCAGTCTACACTTTCAGCGTTTTTTTTTTTTTTTTTTTGAGACAGGGTCTCACTCTATTCCCTGGGCTAGAGTGCAGTGGTATCATAGCTCACTGCAACCTCAAACTCCTGGGCTCAGGTGATCCTCCTGCCTCAGCCTTCTGAGTAGCTGGGAATACAGGTGTGTACCACCATGCCCAGCTGATTTTTTCTATTTTTAGTAGAGATGGGGTCTCGCTCTTGTTCAGGCTGGTGTCGAACTCCTGACCTCAAGCGATCCTCCTGCTTCAGCCTCCCAGAGTGCTAGGATTACAGGTGTGAGCCACCATGCCCGGCCATTTATTTACTTTTTAATGTCAGTCTTTCCCATTAGATTGTTGGCTTCTAGAAAGCAGGGCCTTTGTCTCTCTTGTTTATTATTGTACACCCCGTGACTAAAATAGTGCCTGACTCAGAATAGGGACTCAAATAGATTGTTTGAGTAATTGAATGACATAATTTGATATGGACAGAAATATAACTTTTCCTTTTGTTGCTGACAATAAAAGTTAGTACATTTGGTTTATGTGTGGGTTTTTTAAACCCCAAAACGGAAGCTAGAAATTTCGTTAAAAATGAGAAGCTTGAAATTTATGAAAAAGCAAGAGAGTGGGTAAATGACTCTTTTTTTTTTAAAGGTATAGATCAGCTTTGTGGAGAGCTAATAAAGTTTCTCTTGTCTATGAAATTTATTAGCCTATTCCTTTCCTTTTGAAATAAGGTATGGCTGGGCATGGTGGTGCGCAGCTACTCGGGAGGCTGAGGTGGGAGGATTGCTTGAGTCCAGGAGTTTGAGAACAGCCTGAGCAACATAGAGCGCGTCTCAAAAAAAAAAAAAAAAAGAAGGTATAAAGAAGGTATGGTAAATAAAATTAACCTTTTTTTTTTTTATCACCTGTATGCAAGCAATCATGCAGGTACCAGCAAGGCTTTTTTTTTCTTTTTGGTAGCAAACAGCATGTCTTATTTATTTATAAACTAGTGCCAACCGATGATCACATAAATCAATAGTGGGTAGTGTTTATGAAATTTCAGAAAGCAGTTGTATTAAATACTAAAGAGAGTTTGTAGCTTCATTTGTGGTTTTAGAGGAATATCTTAGGAAACTTCATTCACAGATTCCTTCTTTGTGAGTACCCACATCAGTTTTGGGCATGGTCCAGCCAGGACAGTTCTCTTTGTTTCTATAAAGTTGTAATTTTTTATATTTTTTTACATTTACACATTAGCTTTATCGTGCTTTATAATGTTCTTTTCCACCTAAGGTTTGACTTTTTAAGATGGCACCATCTGATGTCCTCTTGGCCAGAGATTCCAAAAATTTTCAGTATGAGACTGTCTTTCCCCATTACTTTTCAAACAAAATGCAGGGGTGGCTGGCTGAGTGTGAGAAGGTAAGAACTGAGAATTCTAGGAATAGAAGTGGAAGTATTTTATTTGCTGCTGAGACAGCACATCATGAGGATAGAAGAGCATGGAACCTTTCCTTTCTCAGACATCCTGCACCTTTCCCAAGAATCCATAACTTTTACTAACTTTATTCTAAATTAAATATTGTTGGCTGGGTGTGGTGGCTCATGCCTGTAATCTTAGCACTCTGGGAGGCCAAGGCAGGTGGAGTGCTTGAGCTCAGGAGTTCCAAACCAGCCTAAGCAAGAGTGAGACCTCATCTCTACCAAAAATAGGAACAAAAAATCGATACTCGGGAGGCTGAGGCAGGAGGATCGCATGAGCCCAGGAGTTGGAGGTTGCTGTGAGCTATGATGACCCACTGCACTCTACCCAGGGTGACAGAGCGAGGACTCTGTCTCAACAACAACAACAACAAAAATTAAATATTGTAACTATTTACTATTTTTACTAACATGGACTTCTTGAGTACCTTTTATTTTTCTGTTATAAACTTATATACATCACTGGTGCAGAAAGCTAATTTTGAAGTAATGCTTTTTTTACATGACTTTCAAAGATAGGTGCTAGCATTATTGGCAGAAGTAATCCTAGGATATCACCTTTATACTATGAAGCTATGAAAATAACATTTATCAGGCATGAACTGTGATTTGTGATTTGTAAACATTAATTCTCACAATAACTTGAAGATACTACTTTCCTCATTTTACAGATGAGCAGGCTGAGGTTTAGTGAGTTGTTGCCCAAAGTCATAGAGACAGTAAAGGCCATAGCTGGGATTCCATCCCAGGCTGTCTGACACCAAAGTAGCCCTTTTCCTTTACATTCTGCTGCCCCTCCAAGTCCTTCAGACCAGCTGTCCTCAACTGCTGAGTGGTGACACATTAATGGGCCTACTGTTTATGAGGTAGGTCACAAGAATTGTTAACAACAGTAGACATACTAAGGTTGTAAATGATACACATTTTAAAATTTAAGGGGTATGGATTCAAGGTCTTCCCTCCAATGATGTCATTTTCATTCAATTCCATTCCTATGTGCTTTTATTGGATGGGAGAGAAAGAGGTGGCATTATATACATCATACCAGTAATTGTGCATAGCCCAATACATAATGGGAAGTCTGGTGGGTTTTTTTGTTTGTTTGTTTGTTTGTTTTGAGATGGAGTCTTGCTCTCTTGCCCAGGCTGGAGTGCAGTGCTGTGATCATAGCTCACTGTAGCCTCAAACTCCTGGGCTCAAGCAATCCTTCTCTCTCAGCCTTCCAAAGTGCTGCCACCACTGTGCCTGGTCCTATTTTTTTTGTTTTTGTTTTGGATGCTACTGCTAAGCTGCTGTTACTGATGAGCTGTGAATAGTTTCCACATATTCACAAAGCCTTTTAGGAATATCACTGCAAAAGTAGTCTATTTTCTTTTCTTCCTTCTAGTCTTCTAAAATATTTTTGTGCATTATCTGAAGATACCCATGGGAGTGTGTTTCTCAACACTTAAGCTGAGCTAGATTGTTTCTAGATACTTTTCTCAATTATAAAATGTGACTGTTTTGGAAAGAGCTTTTAAACTGTAGAGTGCAATAAAAAATGAGATGGAATTACAATTTTAGGGTTATAGAATCTTTTAAGTTCTATCCTGTGGTGAGGACTAAAGTGCTGAATCCTTAAATATAGTTGTGGACCTTTGGATTTTAAACTGTGAAACCCAGTTTAAAGATATTTTTAGGTAGTCTGTTTAGATCCCAGCTGCCTTCTGGCAAAAATCCACCTGTTTTGCATAATTTTCTCTTGCCCTTGCCTGGGGAATTCAGGTTTCTCTGCTTTGCAGACCATGTTTGCTTGCCCCTTCCCTGTCTTGCTCTTTTCTAGTATAACACATTTGCATTTATTTAACACGGGAAATCATCCTGTAGTTTGAGAAAACATGAAGTGATATGTAAATTAAATAAGTTTCTTTTTTTAAAAATTTCTTCTTTTTTTCCTTTTACTAGGGCATCTGTGGAAAATAAGTTTCTGATAGTGTTAATTCCTCAGTACAGGTTGGCACAAGATTGCTCATAGACCAGGCTTTTGCACTTTCCCCCCCCATCCCTTTTTCCCTTATTTTCACCTTAGTCCTCATGAAGTCACTTCCTATTGCTCTTTCGGCTGTTCATTTTCTATAAAAACCTGTAGAAGAAGAAATATTCTTTTGGCAAAAAGTTCCTTTTCCTTCTCTAATAGTCCTTTGAGAAAACAGGGACAGTCTGATAGACCAACAATATTCTTTCTATATATTAAATCTATATAAATTTTTTTTGTTGTTGTGGATTGGAACTAACATAGCAAGAAGAAATTGTTTCCTCTGGGCAGATGAGACATGAATTGTTTTGGGGGCTGTGTTTGTAGTGGGTGGGCATAACATGCTCTTGTATAATTCCCTGACATGGAAGTCCTCCCTTGTAAGAATCAGCACCAACATATCAGTTGGAATTCCATGTGAATGAGATTATTGACTTTAATGAGAAGAGTTAGAGCAGTAAGAATTTAGGGATGGTTATAGGTTTAAAGCTTGTGAATGATTCACGTTTAGAACGACAGTGTTTTTTATTTTCTAGGTTAATTTTTCTTCACTTTAAGTTTAACCCTAACTTTTAAGGAAATTTAAATGGCTGGGGTAACAAGATAACAGATTGTTTAAAACTGTTTTCCATCTCCTGTCTCAAGTATATTCTTTTTCTTAATATATAAACATTTGTCTGGATTTCAAAATATTCTGGCTAAGCTCCAGGGAAATGAGCTTTTGTACTTGACTTAATTTGTTTTGTGCCATTATTCATGAGAACAATGACTGTGATTTCACAGTTTATTAAAACATAGGCCTTGGTACCATTGAGGTGAGTATGCCAAAATAGGTTATTTTGTTTGGTTGTTCTCACTCCTGTCTGGCAGTGCTTATTTTTTCACTGGCAGCCCTAGCTACAATCTGATTTTAATTAAATACTTGCAAGCTGTATGTGTACCTGAATGTAAAATCTTGTATATTCTTCATAGTGAAGGACTGACAGACCTCATTTACTGTGAATTACTTGTAAACCGTCTTGTCCCTGGTGGAAAGGCCCAATGGGGGTAGAATTAAAGTATTGGGTGGCTGGAGGGTAGAAGTTAGCAGGAAACAAAAAATTTAAAACCACACCTGTTATTCCAAAATCTGCCCCCACCGTCACCCCCTGCCTTTTGGAAGATGGGGAATTGCTCAGGCTGGAGTACAGTGGCATGATCATAGTTCACTGCAGCTTCCAACTCCTGGGCTCAAGTGGTCCTCCCACCTCAGCCTCCTGAGTAGCTGGGACTGTAGGCCCGAGCCACCATGCCTGGCCAAAATTCACTTTTACTGATTTCATTGATGTCTCTCTCACCCTCTCTCCCACTTAGAACACAAAATTTGTGGTTAGAGTATAAGAAATGGTACAGAGATATCCAGACAAATGACCTAGACGTCAAAGCTCCCACAGATTTAATTGCTCATTGGAGAAGTCATGGAGTCCTTTTAAAGGATCTCCTTCACAAATGTGAACCTACTTACTCAAAGTTTAACAAAATTATATCCACTCTTCCCTAGAATGAAATCTCCTCTAAGCAGCAGTAAAAATTTAGCCTTTTCTGAATGTGGACATAAGGTCATGAAGTAGAAATTACCTGTTGAATCATTATGGAGCAGAGGCCTTAACATGAAATGTCTGTTGATATGTATGCACATTTAGTATTTATTTCTGTGCCTTGTTGAACTCTGATGAATAGGTCAGGTGACAGCTTTTATCTGAAAGTCAGTCTTTGAGGGACAGCTGAAACACTGGTATATGTATGTGGGAGAGAGATTGGTGTTTTGTTTTGTTTCCAAATATAGGAGAAGTGACTTTAACTTCTTAAAGTCCTTGCTCTTAAAAATAAATTATTTTGTAATATTCAAATTTGCATTGGCACTTAAAGGAAAGTGTAAGTGGTTGCATTATTTTAGTAAACACAACTGAATAGTTTTTGAATGTCTCTGAAATAATGAGATACAGTTCTCTCTCAAGTGTGGGAACTATTTTGCACCCTGTTCCCCTGTTCCTCGACCTCTGCCCTTTGACCCTGCTGCTTTGTGATGAGATTATAGGCCTTTGAGCTTTTCTCCAGTCTACTCAGGTTTCCTTACACGGCAATATAAGGCTTTAAGCTTTCTTAAAAGATGTTCTTAGTCCTCGTTAGTATAGTGGTGAGTAAGATGATAATGGAATAAGTAAATTAATAAACTAATTTAGAAATTTACTTATATTTATTTAAACAAAACGAAAAACAGACAAAAAAAGATGTTCTTAGAATTGAAGAGAACACCCAAATTTTACTGTGGGCATGAATTTTGTAAATATTTTTTCTTTAAAAAGTCTTTTTCTTCTTTAATAATTTCCTGTCCAAAATATCTATTTAATTATATTTCCTAGTAGTCACTAATTTTTTTTTGTGTCTGTATGACTAAATATGTGCTTTCTTTGGAATAAAATGTTTTGGAAATTTTCATAAAGTAAAGTTGCTTATACAGGGAGAGGCTAACAATTAGAACTTTCTAGGATAAAGAAACCCAAGAGAGACTCAACTATTCCCTATTCGTTGTCTCTTTAGGTATGAGAAGTTAGAATCTGGATTCAGAGGGTGTCATACAAGAGCAGCCAATTGAATATTTTCAGAGAGAATCAACACTTTAACCATCTTTTCTGGTAATGATCGAGCTAACACTTTTTAAACACCTTATCAGATCCTGAAAGAGTAGGAAGAGAAACAGGCACAGAGAAAAGGAGATGAATTCATTTAGTCTGGCTTCTTGTTAGTAGCTCATATAAGAGTTTTTTGGGAAAGAGAGTAAAATTAGTGACAAAAATAAGGGTTTGGGGATTTTCTATGTACTTTACTGTTTTTCATCCTGTCTTCAAGTTTATCCAGAAAACTAAGCATTTGCTCTGTTTCAGACAATTTAATGGGACTTTCTGAAGAATGTCTGTTTTACCCACTATCAGAAAGATTTATAATAATGAAGCTTTAGGACTTTGGTTTACATGGCGCATTTTTGCTACTCACCGGGAATGAGGATAAATAAAATGATTGGTTTGAAATAATAAAAAGTTATAAATGCTTTTTTCAAAAAAAACTGTGGCTTTTAAATTATCAAAGTAATATATGCCCAGTTTTTAAAACTGGAGAATACAGGATTGCATTAAAGAAAATAACAATCACCTATTATTCAACAGGGGCAGAATTTAAAGAAAAAACCAGAAGTTCTGATTTCTGGTTAGAAGCCAAAGTAACCATTTTATTGTGTTTAAATGAGCTGAGCAATAATCTGAGAAACCCAATAAGATTTTTGTTTTGGTCCAAGTCATTGCCACTTATTTAGTATGTGACATATGTAAAGACCTCAGTAGATAGTAGACTGAAGGAGTGAATGGACTGGGTGAGGTGGTTCAAGCCTGTAATCTCAGCATTTTGGGAGGCCGAGGCAGGAGGGTCTCTTGAGCCCTGGAGTTTGAGACTAGCCTGAGCAACATAGAGACACTTCGTTTCTACAAAAAGAAAAAAAAAGTTAGCTGGGTGTGGTGGCGTGTGCATGTAGTCTTAGCTATGGAGGCTGAGGCACGAGGATCTCCTGAGTCCAGGAGTTCAAAGTGGCAGTGAGCTGTGATTACGCCACTGTACTCCTGCCTGGGCAACAGAGCAAGAAAAAAGGTGGGAGGGGGCTGGATTTTGGAATAACAGATGTGGTTTTAAATTTTTTGTTTCCTACAAGCTTTTAGAGACCCTGTCTCAAAAAAAAAAAAAAAAGTGAATGGATAAATAAAATGGAGTTGCCTATTTCAGGTGTTTACTTTTAGAGAGAGAAATTAAATCCTTAATACTTGGAACACTTTTTTCTTTTTACCAAAATCCTCTAGCAGTAATTAAAGTGAGATGGGAAGAGAAAAGATTAGCTTTGAATCTCAGGAGTTTAATCCTAAAATAATCTATTTTAAGATTTTTTTCTATTATGGAAAAGAGAGGGGAAATCACTAGTGATGTGAGATGGGAAAACAGGGAAGCTAGTAAGCAGAAGAGGCAATTCAGTGGCAAGATAAACTCCTGATCTCTATCTTACTGGGAATCCGAGTTATTTGTTGTGACATAGAAGAATGGAAATATGCTTAGATAGTATAAGCATATACTCTGATGGACAATCTGGTTGTCTCCCTGCAGGTTGCTAGGAGAGAATAATATTTTAGGGAGGCTGAATCTTGAAGCACCAGCAGACCTGACACTTGTCCCTCACAGCTCCCTTCCTGTCTCCCATGGTAAGGGCTATGTAAACATTTCAGGATCAGTGCTGGCAGTAGCTGCCGAGAATTCAGAGAATGCTTGCAGTTTCCCTTTTCATGCAGCAGAATAATAAGAACAGGGACAATCTTTTGATTGTCTTGCTATGTTTTGGCTGTTGGTGCTTTTAAAATTCCCAGACCATGTTGCTGTGAGGAAGTTAAGATTTCTGACCCCTTCTATAAATGACTTTCCTCCTAAAACATACTTATCATGAGTTTCAAATGTTTAAACCAAACAAAAGACCTTAAGATACCAAAGAAGGGATATTTGTCGTAGTAATTGGAAAACTTGTGCAAAGACAGATGTGCATTTTGTTTAAACCTATCAATTTACTGAACATGAGTTGGTTTTTGTTAGTAATGACAATGCCTTCTAAAATTTTTTTGAGTAAATGAAACAAAACTTAGAAAAAAGCAAGAGAGAATTCTGGTTGGTTCTTATTTGGAGAGGTATTATTTGCATTTTTTCTTGGTGTTTTTTAGTTATTTTTTTAGGGTGAGTTGAATTGAGGTGAATTTAAGTTGTTTCTAAGTGCTGACTGGCATTGGCTATTTAAAAATTTTTTGGAGAATATAACACAGTCACAAAAGAATGTCCGTGGTACACCGTGCAGAAGAGGGGTCTGTTTATGCCCAGATTTCTACTCCTTTTGTTTCCAGAGCCAGGCGTATGTATTACATACTTAAAAGAGGTATGTAGACTATCCTGCTTTAAGCATTTCATAGAGTGAGAGATGACTTGGGAAGAGAGGTTGAATCAACTTTTGAAGGATTTTTCTATCAGTTAGAATGCTTGTGGTTATAGGCCAAAGAGGACCTAGGAAATAAAGGAATTTGGTTGATTCACACAATTTAAAAGAGTTTTTTGGGGGGTGATGTGTTCAGGTATAATTTGAACAGGGCTCCAGCTCCATTTCACTGCAGCTCTTGAGGCTTTACGTTTACCTAGTGTTGACTTCTCTAGAGGGTGGCTTCCCTCATGGTGATGAAATGGCCTCAGGAGTTCAGGCTTCACAGTTGCACATCCCGCCTTCCCTAGAAGAGGTTTAACTTTCCTCCTTCACCACCACCCTCACTTTTGTCATGAAGCAAGAGTCTGGGTCTTTGCTGTGGCCCATCCTTGAACAAATCAGTGTGGCAAGTAAGATGAGATTGAACAGATTGCTTAGAGACTAGTTTGGAATAAAAACCACACAGCTGCTTCACATTGGAAGAGGAAGATAAGTGGCTTCTGGGAAGCAATCCCAATACAGGTTGGGTATCCCTCATCTGAAATGCTTGGGGCCAGAAGTTTTTTGGATTATGGATTTTTTCAGATTTTGGAATATTTGCACATATATAATGAAGTATCTTGGGGATGGGACCCAAGTCTAAACATGAAATTCATTTATGTTTCATATATACCGTATTCATATAGCCTGAAGGTAAGTTTATACAATATTTTTAATAATTTTGTGCACCTGTCACATGAGGTCAGATATGGAATTTTCCACTTTTGGTGTCATGTTTGCGCTCAAAAAATTTCAGATTTTGGACCATTTCAGATTTTGGATTTTCGGATTAGGAATGCTCAACCTGTGTTCCTACTCTAATGAATGCTGGACTATGAAGAGGGCCCTTTCTTTGGAAGACAAGAAAAGAGCCCCTGAAAGGTTTTTAACAAGGGAATGGCACTCTGGATGAAGGGCATAGAAAGAAATATTAAACTGGGAAGAGACTTGAAGTGGGGAAACCAATTTGGAGTCTGTTCAATAAGACAAATTAGAGAGGAAGGGTCTGAATTAGAATAGTAGCAGTGGGAATAAAGAAGGTGGGGATGGATATGAGATAGGATAGACAAATAAATTGAATTTGGTGACTTTATTGTATGTTGGGTTTGTCAGCTTAAATAACAAATAGAGATAGCCTCTCTAAAAGACAATGATTTTTATTCAGGAGTAGGGTGTTGCAGTGGGAATACATGTGCCATAGTAAACTATGTGCTGCTTAACATTTTGGGGTTTGTGTAGCATATACCTATCTATAACCAGTTTGAATGACTGTAAGTGCTTGCACTGGGTTCTAGTCATTCCTACCTAGAATGTTGTGGTCCTCTGGTACTACTCTAGAAGAATGTATACCAGTTAGCTGAATGGAAGAATCTGGTGTTGAACTACCTGCTGTTGGTTGATAATGTATGTATAGTGCTTACTATGAAGCCAGGCAAGATGTAACTGCACAATAAATATTAGCTATATCTTCAGTATCATAATTGATTTGGATTAAACCTTAGATACTTTGATGAGGTTTAAGGCATTCCTGGAACTCTCCTTTAGACATTCAAAAACATTCTAGGCGTTGTGTCTTTTTTTTTTACTGACAGCTAATTTTATTCATTATTTTAAAAACAGATAACACATTCATGTGGTACCATTCTTGGAAGACACAAAAAGATTATGTTAAAAAATACATCTCATCCCTCACCCCAGCCAGCTAGTTCTTTTCTCCAGAGACAGTCACTTTCTTGTGTATGTTTCCAGAGGTATTCTCTTTGTTCTGTGACATGTTTGTTATTAATCTTAGAGTATACATCTAACTTTGAACTTTGATATGTTTCTCTTTTACTATGTTATTGCCTTTTAATCTCATTTGGTTTAATAATAATAGTAAAGGTATTGCTCAAATTATATGTACATATTATTTTATTTTATTTTTTTAGAGATGAGGTCTTACTATGTTGCCTAGGCTAGAGTACGATATCTATTCACAGGTGTGAGCATACCACACTAGAGCCTCAAACTCCTGGGCTCAAGCAATCCTCCTGCTTCAGCCTCCCAAGTAGCTGGGACTGCAGGCTCGGGCCACCACACCCAGCTTCAAATTGTATTTTTTATTGTTTATAAGCCGGTCAAATACAATCCCTAGTTTGCAGTTGGCAGTCATTTTCAGAGATACTAAGTGAATTGCCTAAATTTGCATTGCTAGTGGTAGAACGAGAACACAGATTCTTCTGGGTCCAGATTCAGGCCCCTTTCACTACAGAGGACAGTCTCAGAAGAACTTAACCATTCTCATGTGTAAAAGAGCCCACATTTTTAATCTGATAGGAAGCAGGGCATTTTTACTTAAAAGGAACAATAATAAACCTAATACACATTAACCTAAATTACATTCTAAATGAAAACAGGACTAACTTTGGGCCCTTCTACACATGAGAATTACAGATTTTGTTGGTTGCCCATCTGTTTTAGGAATAAATTATCTGCGTGGAAGTCACCAGAGGCATCCACATAAACAAGATTGCATAACAGGACTCAACAATATAAGTGTAAAAGGACTGAATAGATGTAATCCTTTCTTTTAATGGATACAGTAGTTGAAAATCATCCACAAATGTAACTTGCACATGTTGTATTAATAAAAGTTTTTCTCAGGCTGGATGCAGTGGCACACACCTGTAATCCTAGCACTTTGGTAAGCCAAGATGGGAGGATTGCTTGAGGCCAGGAGTTCAAGACCCCCGTCTCTACAAAAAGTAGAAAAATTAGCCAAGTGGGGTGGCTCACACCTGTAGTCCCATCTACTAGGGAGGCTGAAACAGGAGGATCACTTGAGCCCAGGAGTTTGAGGTTGCAGGGAGCTATGATGATGCCATTGCACTCTAGCCTGGGTGACTGAGGGAGACCCTGTCTCCAAAAAAATAAAGTTTTTCTTAAAAAAAAAATTTTTCTAAAGAAGTGCAGAAGACATGTTTTAATTTAATTAATCCCGCCTTTTTTGGTAAGGTATGTTTCTACAAACAATGTGGCATCAACTTGACTTTATAGGGTCTCACTATGCTAAGTAGAAGTTTGGTAGATTATAGTGGTAGAGTAGGACATTATCCAGTATGGAGTATGTTTTTCTTTGTCTGTTTAGAAAAATTTTAAAAAATTCTTTATTATAGAAAATTTCAAACATATACAAAAGAGGAGAGAATAGTATAGTGAATACCCGTGTGTCCATCAACTAATTATAATTCACTGTCAATATTACTTCATCTTCACCCTCCCCTTCCTTACTCCACTACAGAATTGTTTTGTAACAGATTAATGTTATTTCATCTGTAATATTTTAGAATGTGTCTCTAAAGATAAGGACTCTTTTATACACATTGTTAAAAAATGCATTTTGATTTTTTAATCAGTCATGACCCCAGTTACCGTCATCCCTGGGTATCTGCAGGGGATTGGTTTTAGAACCCGCCCCCTCAGATACCAAAATCCATGGATGTTCAGGTCCCTTATATAAAATGGCGGAGGGGCTGGGTGCAGTGACTCATGCCTATAATCCCAGCACTTTTGGAGGCTGAGGTGGGAGGATTGCTTGAGACCAGGAGTTAGAGGGTGCAGTTGAGGTATGATTGGGCCACTGCACTCCAGCCTGGGCCTGGGCGAAAGAACAAGACCCTGTCTCTAAAAAGAAAAAAAAAAAGTAAATCTTATGTATGCTTTAAAAATTTTTTTTAAATTTTTAATTACTGTGGGTACATAATATTCGTATATATTTATAGGGTGCATGTAGTGTTTTGATGCAGGCATACAATGTGTATTAATCAAATCAGGGCAATTGGGGTATCTATCACCTCAGGCATTCATTATTACTTTGTGATAGCAACATTCCAGTTCTACTCTTTTATTTATTTTAAAGTATCCTCTGACATATTGTTGATTATAGTCACTTTGTTGTGCAATTAAATATTGTCCATTCTATCTAACTATATTTTCATACCCATTAACCATCCCTACTTTATTCTCCCCTACCTGCTACCCTTCCCAGCCTCTGGTAACCATCATTTTACACTCTGTCTCCAGGAGATCAGTTGTTTTAATATTTAGCTCCCATATATGAGTGAGAACATACAAGATTTGTCTTTCTGTGCTTGGTTTATCTCACTTAACATAATGTTTTCCAGTTCCATCCATGTTGTTTCAAATGGCAGGATCTCATTCTTTTTGTGGCTATATAATATTCCATTGTGTATATATACCACAATTTCTTTATCCATTTGTCCATTTATGGACACTTAGGTTGATTCCAAATCTTGGCTAGTGTGACTAGTGCTGCAATAAACATGGGAGTGCAGATATCTTTTTGATACACTGATTTTCCTTCTGTCAGATATATACTTAGCAGTGGAATTGCTAGGTGGTGTGGTAGTTCTGTTTTTAGTTTTTTGAGGAACCTCCATGCTGTTCTCCATAGTGGCTGTACTAATTTACTTTCCCACCAACAGTGTATGAAGGTTCCCCTTTCTCCACATCCTTGTCAGCATTTGTTATTGACTGTTTTTTTGATAAAAGCTATTTTAATTGGGGTGAGATGATATCTCATTGTAGTTTTGATTTGCATTTCTCTGATGACTAATGATGTTGAACATTTTTTCATATGCCTCTTGGCCATTTGTATGTCTTCTTTTGAGAAATATCCATTCAGATCCTTTGCCCATTTTTTAATCAGATTATTTGCTTTTTTCCTGTTGAGTTGTTGGAGCCCCTTATGTATTCTAGTTGTTAGTCCCTTGTCACATGGGTAGTTTGCAAATATTTTCTCCCATTCTGTGGGTTGTCTCTTCACTTTGTTGATTGTTTCCTTTGCTGTGCAATAGCTTTTTAGCTTGATGTGATCTCATTTGTCCAATTTTGCTTTGGTTGCCTGTGCTTTGGGAGTATTACTCAAGAAGTCCTTGCATAGACCCTATGTATGCTTTTAAGATTTTTAAGGTGTATATATTGACATATTACTTTTTGAGGAAGCAACCAGTTATTAAAAGTGTCGATGTTATTTCAGCTTTTAATTTAGAAATCTAGGATGTTCTTTCTTTTAACACCTTTGTTATAAATAAGCTTATCAATAACACTGCTCGATTGTATTAGTTAACTATTGCCTCAGAACAAATTACTCCAAAATTAAGCACTCAAAACAACAAGCATTATTATCTCACATAGTTTCTGAGGGTCAGGAATCCCAGAGTAGCTTAGCTGGGTAGTTCTAGCTCAGTCTCTCATGAGGTTATAGTCATCTCCTGCCTGACTGTGGCTGAAGAATCTGCTTCCAAGCTCACTTTTGTGGCAGGTCTCAGTTCCTCACCATTTAGGCCTCTGCATAGGCTGCCTGTATGTCCTAATGACATGGCTGTTGGCTCACCCTGGAGCAAGTGATGAGAGAGAGACAGAGAGACGTGCATGACAGAAGCTGAAGATTTTTATAACCTAATTTCAGAAGTAACATTTCTTCATTTCTGTCTTGTGCTATTGGTCACCCAGACCAACCCTGGTATATTGTCAGAGGGAACTATGCAAGGCTGTGAATACCAGGAAGCAGGCATCATTGAAATTCAACTCGGAGGCTACCACACTGATTTTGGCAATGTTAAAGCTTTTAAGCCTCTGACTTATAATCTTCAGCAGTGGTTTTAAATATAGTATACCAAAGCTGTAGTAGTGGGCAGGATTTTGATGCAATCTCTGTTGAAAGAAATAATGTAGATCTACTATTTTAGAACTGCAGTATGGCAAAGTTTAAGAGTATGGGTTCTGAAGCCAAACTGCCTTGGGCAAGTTACTTAAATTCTGTTTATCTAATAATAGTAGTATCTTACCTCCTTTTGGGATTATTGTAAGGGTTAAATGCTTGTCAAATATCTTAGAACAGTGCCTGGCACATAGTAAATGCTCAAATATTATTTATTACTTTATTGTTAATAGAACATGAAAATACAAGTGAACTCAGGTGCTTTTGTATCTACAATATAGATTAGAATGTTGGAAGATGAGGCTGGAGAGGTAGGCAAGGACCAGTGTGCTCTGGGAAGAATGAATTGTTACCTATCATTGCTAAGCTGAGTTGATTTGTGTTTATACTGCTGCTAACCCTTGGCAATTAATGTTTATTTTAAACTACTTTGGTTAAAAAAGAATGGTTAGATTTTTATAGCACTTCCTTTGTCTATTTTTGCTTCGGTAATAACACCTGGATTCTCATGCTTCCAAATCAGCTCTGCAGGGTCACACAGGTGTTCTTTTCTTTTCTTTTCTTTCATAATGGTCCCACTTGAAAGAGAAATGATGGTGGTATTGCTCTTCAAAAAGGAAAAGAAGAATGAAAGAGAAGGGTGGTAGTGGAAGGGAACTAAAAAGTGCTTGATAAATTATGTAAGGAAGCATTTGGCTTTGGTCAGAAATTTAGTTGTTAGCCAGCTGCAAGCAGACCCATCTGGCACACTTTTTCATTATTCTTTTGAAACATTCATGGGCTCCAACAGTTCCTGCCTTGTTTCCACTAGATCCGCACATATTCTCATCTTCCAGTAGCCAGTCTGGAGTTGCAGTGGGTTGCCCTTGTTTTCTTTCCTTATTGCTGAGGATGTAATCAATAAAGATCAGGCGCTCAAGGAAAAGTTTGGATTCCCACATTCTCTTGCAAAATAAGCTGTGGAGCAAATTAAATAATGCAGTTTTTGAGAAGAACAAACAATGGTGAAAGTAATCACTATAGTTTATTATGCTTTAATATACCTATAATAGTTTAAACATCTCTGAATTATGAATCTCTTCTGATAGTTAAACAGTACCTTTCATTTTCATTAAAGAAATTTTATTTTTGATTTAGAGAGCTTATGATTAAAAGTAAATTTACTTTTTTTATTTACAAAAGGCATTTCATGTTTCTTATTAATTTCTAAGAGATCTCTTGAAATCATTTAGGATCAAATGAGATCATAAATAAATCTTTTATTTTTAAAAATTAACTTCTTTTCAGATCATTCTAGGCTTATTATCTAGCATTCAAAAAAATTTCTGAAAATTGTTCTTGTAAACTCCTCAAAGCTCATGAGACCCTTTTATACTGAACAGTATCTTGGGATTCACTTAGTAATTCCTACTTCTGTTTTAAGAAGAAACTTTGACACTTTGTCTTCACAGTTAAAGTGTGATCTTACATTAGCTCCCTGTTTGGCATGGGAAGAGAACCCTCAGAATTTTTTTTCAAAGGAGGTTAGCAGTTTGAGTTCATAATAACTGCTGAGATTTTATATAGTTGAGTGATGGATTTTAAAAACAGAGTGGGGTCAGTCTTCATTTTTGTAGGTTGACATTATGACGGCAGTGTTAGAAAATATGGACTTTTTGTGTCACAAATTTGTATTATATGGATTTTCATGTTTAATTTTCCTTTGGCTTTTCTTCTTTTAGCTTTGGCTCCTTTATCTGCTCTGGCTTTACAAGATGAAGAAACATTATGGCTTTATTGGGGTCAGTGCTTCCCAGAAACCTGGTTGAGTTTGGTGGGTCAATAGGACCCATTGGCTGCCTTTTAAACAAAGGATATGTAGGCTTTGCAGGCTGTCCGTCTGTCTCACAACGCTTGGTGCATTTAAGGTGCAAAAGGAAGTTTTATTTAGGGGCAGAAGGAAGCCTTTTCTGCATAAGTATTTAGAATTTGTAAAAACAAAGACAAATATCTAGATGAATATTTAAAATAGTATTTCATTTTATACAGGTCGCCTGATTTTGTTCCCATGTGTTAGGGAGAAATGAGTTAGATAGAAGTCTTGTTACTGAAGTAATTAAATCAAAGTTATTACAGTGCAGCTTTTTTATAGTAGAAAGGAAGAGGCTGAAAATTAGTCATTAGTTTCTTTCATTATTATTGTATTCATTTTATTTTTCTTATAAAACTGCTACCATTGCACAGATCATGTACAACTACAAACCATTTATTTAAAATTAAATTTGTCCTTTGCGGAGTAAATGTAGCATAAAATGTGTGCACTCTTTACCTGTGGGTACTTAATTTGCCATTTTTATTTGTAAGGTAGACTTTTGGGTAATAATGAGGTAGGGCGGGCCAGGTGTATTAATATGATTTCTAAGCTGCCTTCTAGACTTGAAGCTACTTGAGGGAAATAGTTTAACATACTAATCAAGAGCATGGGTCCTAGAGATTAAAGTGCCTGCGATTAAATCCCAGCTCTGCCATTTGCTAGTTTTGTGTCCTCAACTTTTGAAGTCTAGTTTACCATCTGTAAAACAGGGATGTATTTAACTTAAAGTTGCTGGGTTGATAAATGAAATTATGTACAGTGTCTGGGTACATAGGAAGAACTCAATAAATGTAACCTGTTCATATTTATAATCCTTCAGCACCTAGTATAGTGCTGTTGAACATGCTAGATGCTCACTGCACATTTGTTGAATGAATTATGTGGCTTAAATTTAAGGGGAAAGTTCCAGAATATGTAGCCATTGTCAGTATAATTGATAAATATATTCAAAAGGAAAAAAATGCTCCTGTGTTTGATATTTGTACCTTATTTTTTACTGTAGTCACTACACTCTTGAGGCCATACTGTCTCCTGTCACAGGCCTGACAAATAAAATAGTAGGTGCTCAATATATGTTTGAATAAATTGTTGATTTTTCATTCCCCCTTGAAATGGCAAGATTTTCTGTTTGTCACTTTATGTTATGCTAAACAGATTGGAGTTTTAGGTTTGTCACTTTATGTTATGCTAAACAGATTGGAGTTTTAGGTTTTTGAAAACAAACTATAAATTGAGGTGGTTAGATTTTGGCAGATCAGATTTCAAAATGATGATGAGTTTGTTTTTTTAAAGCTAAATATCAAGTCTCAAGTAAGCCCTTTTTCTTAGAGACAAACTGTTCTGGGCATGTGGAGCAGAAATTATTATTTAATTTATTTGCATATGTTGGTGCTGTTTCTCTTTTGTCATGTGTTGATAAGGAAATTATTTGCCATGCTTTATATTAATTTTATTTTTACTTATTTATTCATTTATTTTTTGAGACAGAGTCTTGCTCTCTCACCCCAGCGAGAGTGAAGTGGCGTCATCATAGCTCACTGCAACGTCAAATGCCCAGGCTCAAGTGATCCTCCTGCCTCAGCCTCCGGAGTAGCTGGGACTACAGACGTGTGCCACCACACCAGCTAATTTTTGTATTTTTTGTGGAGACAAGGGTCTCTTGCTCGGGGTGGTCTCGAACTCCTGATCCTCCCACTCAGCCTCCCTGAGTGCTGGGATTACAGCTGTCAGCCACCATGCCCAGGCTGATTTGCTATGCTTTGTCTTGTGTGCTTTTTCCCCTGAGACTCTTACGTGAGTATGCCACGGCTATTTATCTGTGACTCAGATAGGGCCTCTGAGTCTAGATCCTTTTTGGTAACTGATCTCTTTTCTTCATCCCTAGCATATAGAGTTTTCTTTTCAAATCCCTAAACATAACTGGGATCTTGACAAAAGGTTCCAGCTAATCTCCTGTTCCATCTTCTTGCTGGCAAACACCCTCTGATTCTAGTACTTTCTTCCACAGTCTTTGGTAGGTGAGATCAGTTCACCAAGGGTAGGTTACTCTTTTTTTTTTTTTTTTTTTGGTGGGAAGGTGGCTGGTTGCAATATTAAATAGGGTGGCAGGGTAGCCCTCACTGGGAGGTGATCTTTGAACAAAGATTTAAAGAAGTAAGGGAGTTACCAAGTGGATATTTGGGACAAGTATGCCAAAGAGAACATTGAAAGCAGAGGCCCCTGTGGTGGTTAGCTGGTGAGTTCAAGAAACCTTAAGGAGCCTGGAGAATGAACAAGGGGAAAGATTAATAGGGGAGGTCACAGGAAGCCAGTTCATGAAGGGCCTTATATTATTGGAAGGACTTTGGTTTTTACTCTAAGAGAGATGGGGAAGCAATTGTAGGGTTTGAACAGGGTAGAAACCTCTGACTTAGTTTTAAAAGCATCATTCTGGCGACTGTATTAAGACTAAATTGTAGGAATACAAGGGTAGAAGCAGGGAGATATGTTAGGAAGCTTACAGTAATTTAGGTAAGAGATAATGGTGGCTCAGACCAGATAGCAGCAGTGGAAATGGTGAGATGTGGCCAATTTCTGGATGCATTTGGGAGTTTGAAGCAATAGGATTTCATTACCAAACAGTGGGGTGTATGAGAAAGGGAGAAATCAAGGATGACTCCAAAGGTTTTGAACTTTAGCAAGTTGAAAAATAGAGTTGCTGGGCAGGCGCGGTGGCTCACACCGGCTCATGCCTGTAATCCTAGCACTCTGGGAGGCTGAGGCAGGAGGATCACCTGAGGTCAGGAGTTCAAGACCAGCCTGAGCAAGACTGAGACCCCGTCTCTACCCAAAATAGAAAAAATTAGCCTCTACCAAAAATAGTGTGGATATAATTCCATTTTAGATGTGCATTATCCATCCTTTTTAATGGTAGAAATCCACTTTATGGATGCTGTACAGATTCTTGTACTGTAGGTTCTGAGGTTGTTTTGAATTTTTTGTTATTATAAACAGTATTGCAAAGAACTTCCTAGTGGGAAAATTTTTGCATAGATTTTTAATGATTTCTTTAGGTCACATTCCTAAGGAGAATTGCTGGGCAAGAGGCATGCATATTTCATTTTTTAATGCATATTGCCAATTTATTCATCTACCAGTATTCTTGAATATTACTGGTTTGACATTTTTTACAGGCACGCCCGGCCCATTGTGTATTTTGTTAAGAAAACAGACCTCACTAAAAGACCCAGCATCTCTTTATTCTATAAACAATAAGTTTCTTAATATTGTTCTGCAGCCAGGAGTGGTGGCTCATGCCTGTAATCCCAGTACTTTGGGAGGCTGAGGCAGGAGGATCATTTGAGGCCAGAAGTTTGAGACCAGCCTGGCAACACAGTGAGGCCCCGTCTCTACAAAAAGTAAAAAAACTACCTAGGTGTGGTGCCTTGTGCCTGTAGTCCTAGTTGTTCAGGAGGCTGATGTGTGGGGATTGAGTGAGCCCAGGAGATTGAGAAGGCAGTGAGCTGTGATTGTGCCACTGCACCATACTCTGGGTGGCAGAAGGAGACCCTGTCTCCAAAAAAAAAAAAAAAAAAAATCTGTAAAGCCTCTGGAATTCCCAGGTATCATAAAATTCTCTTTTTAAAATTAAGAGTGGCTTCTTAGGGAAACCTATAGAACCACAGAAAGTAATAATTTTCTGAAGAATACATAGATATCACAATTAAAATAATATTTGCCTTTTAAAATAATTTTAAAATCTTAATCTTAGGTTTTATTCACAACTTTTAAAAAAAATCATGATTCTTTTTCTTAGAATTAAGGGGAAAAAGGCAGCACCCTTTTACCATAACAAAAAGACTTGGTTGACCATGTGATGGTGTTCACCTGTAGTCCCAGGGACTTGGGAGGCTGAGGCAGGAGGATCATTTGAGGCCAAAAGTTTGGGACCAGCCTGGGCAACATAGCAAGACTCCATCTCTAAAAAAATGAAAAACATTAGCCAGGCATGGTGGCACGTACCTGTAGTCCCTGCAACTCGGGAGGCTGACTCTGGAGGATTGCTTGAGCCCAGCAATTCAGTGAGCTATGATCGTGCCTCTGCACTCCAGCCTGGACTTCAGAGTGAGACTCCATCTCTAAAACAAAACGAACAAAAAAACAACAAAAAAAAGAAGAGTTGGTTGTCATTGCTGATGTGAGCAGGTGATACACTTTATCTCTCATTTCTGAACTTACTGAAGTCACAATTAAAAAATAATCTTGGTTTTCAGTACCGTGTTTATTGATTCTATGCTAAAAGGATCAAGTTTTCAGCTGTACCCAATAATATAGTCTCTGCATAAGGAGATTATAGTTCTGATCTTTGAAAAATACATAGCCATATGAACACTTGCTGAAAAGTTCTATCGTTTTACTCAAAGAAGGAAGAGGTTTAATTAATTTACAGATTCTGTTCCAGAACATAATAACAATATTTGAGAAAATGTCAGGCTCTCATGAGTTAAAAAAAAAAAGTATCATATGGGAAGTTCATTTACTTGTTAGTTGAACTAGTTTCCAAAAGGATGTGAAAGTCCAAGGTGTTTAGGTGTATGTTTAAAAATGTCTTGTGATGTAGTCAAGTTTTTCAAGATGTAGTATGTCTTGTGAGGGGGAAAAAAACCTTGGTCTTAGACTCTGGGTTTTAGTTTTGGTGGGAGAGTCGCTTAACTTCTTTAGGTCTGGATTTCTCAGCTGAGGGGATTAGACTCAACCCAAGATTGGCAAACATAATGATCATGCCAGTCACCTGGGGATCTTGTTAAACTGTAGAGACTGATTCAGAGGTTTAGGCTGGGCCTGAGATTCTGCACTTTTAACAGGCTCCTGGGTGACGACAGTGCTGCTGGTCCAAGTATCACAATTTGAATAGCAAGGAATTAGATGACATCTATGTCTCCTTGTAGCTGTAAAAGTCAGATTCTAATTTGCACTATGTTAGACATTAAGTTTAATATCTTAAAATTTTTAGTATGTTCAATTTTTAATATTTAATATTTTTAATATCTTAAGTTTTAGTGAAAGAAGTCAAGTGTCTTTACAACTTTTAAGTTTACTAAAAGAAACTTAAAGAAATTTTCATCTGATCATGTCTAAAATTTGTTTTAAAATATCAGTGCCAGCTCCTTTCCTTAAAAAGTCAGGAGAGGAATAGATAAAACAAGAATAATAAAATATTGATAGTTATTGAAGCTGAGTAGTGGGTATATAGGGGTTCATTATACTTTTCCTTTATTCTCTGGCTTTAGGTTTATGTTTAAAAATGTACAATAAAAAAACAAAAATAAGTGTGAATCTGCCAGGATCGCACACAGGCACAGGTTCCTCAGTACTACCTTGTATGATAGGAAGCAACATAGCAGTGATCTGAGAGAAACTGAAGGAAAAAAGCATAGTGGTTAATGAAGCACATTTTCTGGAAAGAGAGAAACTCTGAGCTGTCATTCCCCACGTGTGAGTCCCAGCCTCTTTGTTTCTGTTAAACATTGCAAATACGTCTGTGCCAATTAAACTTAGATGTTAGTATGATATTTTTGGAAATTCACTTTGCAGACTGTAAACTCAAAATAGATTTTGAGGGCAAGGCGTGGTGGCTCATGCCTATAGTCCCAGCACTTTGGAAGGCTGAGGCAGGAGGATCACTTGAGCCCAGGAGTTTGAGTTGACAGTGAACTATGATCATGCCACTGCACTCCAGCCTGGGCAACAGAGCAAAATCCCATCTCTAAAAAAAATAAGTAAGTAAAGATTTTGGTTGCTATTGTTGAATGTTTCAAACAAATATTACCATATTTTTATGGGAAAAGAAACTTAATATACAGGAAGTACACATTCAACAAATATTTATCACTATTCCATGGGTCTATTAGATATGGGGTTATAATGTTGCTTTTAAGTCCAGAGTAATTTTATACTCTGAGATAAAAACTTTATTCTCACTAAAATATGTATTATTCAGGAAGTAGTTTTAAAAAATTTAATGGGGAAGAATATATGGAGAGCTTTGTTTTGGTAAGGATTTGGGAAAATGATCAAAAATTGGTGAAAGAATGAAACCCTGTTTCAGATATAACATTTTGATAAGAAGAAAATAAATATGCTTTAATATAAAGCTGATTTATCTAGATTAGTTATTATTTGAGTCACATAGTTTCTAATTTGAGAATAATTTTTTAAAATCACAAATAATGTCAGGTTATTAAAGAAAACTAGAAGACAAAGAAAAAATAAAAATAGTGTAGGAGTGCAAACCCTAGCCATTGTTAATAATGTTAACCATTGTTAATATTTCACTGTATTTTTTTTCAGTTTTTAGTGTGCTTTTATATAGTTTTTCTTCGTATGTATCCTTTTATCCTGATTTTTCACTGAACATTGTAAAATATGCACTTTTCATTATTATATATCCTATTTGTTATTATAAACATTTTAAAAGCTGTATAATATTATATTCTGGGTATGCCTTAATTTGCTTAGCGTTCTTTTGTCACTTATAATTTTTCATTGTTAAAAATCATGTTGAGTGGACATCTTTTTTATGTGACTTTTTTAGTTTACTGGATCCTTTTTCATAGGTTAAAATTCCAGGGATAGTAGGCTATGATAAGGACTTTTTAGTTTATTCTGAATGAAGCCTCTGTATGTGTTTGGGGGGGTTATCTAAAAACTGGCTCTTTGCAGTTTGCTTGTTTGCTAAGGATCCAAACAAGAATCTCCCCTCCCTTTGAATTTATTTTTACACATTTGACTTTTTGAAGAAACCAGATTATTTGCCCTGTAGAATGTCCCATATTTTGGATGTTTTCTGTTTACCATCTCTTGTTTCTCTATCTCCTGGATTTCTTATCAACTTCCCTCCAAAGGCTTAATTAGATTTAGGTTCAACCTTGTTTTGATAAGAATATTTTATTAGTGGTGGTATATAATTCATAGTGCATCCTATCGAGAGGTGCATAATGTCTGGTTGTCTCAAGCTTCAGATATTTTCCTGTTTATTCTTTGCCTTTCGCCTTTTGGTGGTTTTCTTTTCTTTTTTTTTTTTTAAATGGAGGTGGGGTCTCACTATATTGCCTAGGCTGGTCTTGAACTCCAGGCCTCAAGCAGTTCTCCCACCTCAGCCTCCCAAGTGGCTGGGACTATAGGTGTGAGCCACCATGCCCAGCTGGTGGTTTTCTTTTTGATGCATGGAAGATTTAAATCTTTTTATTGTTGAATTAATATTTTCATTTTTCTCTCATTGCTATTTTATTTTATTTATTATTATTTTTTTTTAGAGATAGGGTCTCACTCTGTCACCCAGGCTGGAGTGCAGTGGTGTGATGATCATAGATCACTGCAGCTTCCAATTCCTGGGCTCAAGGGATTCTCCTGCCTCAGCCGTCCGAATAGCTGGGACTACATGTGTGTGCTACCATGCCCAGCTGTTTTATTATTATTTTTTGTAGAGACAGGGTCTTACTATGTTTCCCAGGCTGGTTTTGAACTAGCCTCAAACCATTCTCCCAATCCCAAAGTGCTGGAATTACAAGCGTGAGCCATCTCGCCCAGCCTCACTGCTATTTTAGTTTAACTCTGTTCATATTCACAGATTCGATAGTTATTGATAATATCTTCTAAAATATTTTTATGATTTGACTTCTAAAAATGCATTTTTAATATATATTAAAGTTACATATTGTTACATATTAAGTAAATATAAATTACTTTTTATATGTTGTTTGTGTCTTATGTATAGAGACTAGATAAAGATGTGATATATCTGGAATTTGCTTTAGTCTAAGGTGAGCATCTGAGTAGATTATTTTTCAAAAATCAGCCACGTGCCCCCGTCCTTATTTATTGAGTAAACATTCCCTTTCTCCCTGTTTTCTGATTTTCTTCTTATTACATGCTAAATATTTATACATACTGGTGCCTGTGGGCATTCTAATTTTTTTCCCACCAACTTGTTTATTTCTGTGCTGATACTATATTTTCATTGTCATAACGTATAACACAATTTCTGATAGGACTAGCTTTTTAGCTAATTTCTCACCTTTTTCAAAATTTGTTATTAGCACAGTGTGTTCAATCTTAAACCTCCCTAATAGCCTAGTGATTTTTTTCAGATAAAATTTTATAAGCTACATACCTTATAGTAAACTTTGAAAAGGTATCTATGCCAACAAACGGAAGGCATAAGTTACTTTTATAAAAGTTAGACCGTGGTGTGAGCTACTGTGAAAGAAGCAAGCTAGTGATCTGGAGTATAAGGAGTAATACCATCCATTACATCATCTTACTCTTAACATTTTCTATTGCAAAATGTACAGAAACTTTATATAGCAGTTTAGCATCTTTAAGAACCATGGTTTGTATTGAATCATTGAAATATTGTGTACCAAAAGACCTTTTTTGGTCCACAACAAATTTTTTTCAATATTCTTTAAAAAGGTGATTATACTCCTCATCTAGAATGAATCTAGATCCCATGTCAGAGAAGAATAGTTTTCTCTCAGTATCTGGTGGAGGTGGTATATTGGTTCCAGGACCCCTCTCAGGTACCAAAATCCACAGATGCTCAAGTCCCTTCTTTAAAAGTGGTGTAGTATTTATATGTAACTAAGCACATCCTCTCATATACTTTAAATCATCTCTAGATTACTTATATTACCTAATAACGATGTAAATGTTGTATAAATACTTGTTAAAATATTTGTATTATGTCTTGTTATACTATTATTTTTTGCTTTTTTCTTCAAATATTTTCTATCCACAGTTTGTCCAATCCACAGATATGGAACCCGTGGATATGGAGGCCTGACTGTAATAGGAGGGCAAATCTAAGCATTTATATTCTGTCAATAGTTAATAATTACTGTGAGCTTATTTTACATGTCATTTCTTTAACCAGGTCATAAGGATGATTATCCAGTGACTTGTGGAAACTCTGAGTCTCTGAACTTTAGGAAGGGACTGAAGATGGTGTAGCCCAAGTCAGTGAATTAGGCCTCAGAAAACTGATGCTAAAAATTGTGACTTGTTAAAATCAGAGTCCTATTTATAATGGCAAAACCCAGAACTTGATCGTAGATCTTCTGGTCCTACAGTAACCTTTTCTCTCATTGTATAAAATAATATTTAGTTAGTGAAATAATTCTCAACATATCTAAGGTGGAATATGCTGTGTTTCACTTCAGACTAGATTCTCTTCTAGTGTTCCCTTTTTAGCTAAATTAGTATCACAATCTAACTAGTTGCTAAAGCCAGAAACCTAGAAGTCATCCTGAATACTTCGTTTTCCCTATCCCCCATGTCTAATTTTATCCTCACGTACCACAGTTTTGTCTCATATGTAGATCTCGAATCCATCTACTTCTCTCCATCATTCTCCCACTTCCATAGCTCACTGCTGCATATCTCACTGATTTTCTCCCAGGTCCATTCTAACCATCCTCCTATCTGTTCTCCATACTTCTACCAGAATATGATCTTTTCAAATGGGAATTCACCACCCCCCTTTTACCCCACTTAAAACCACTTCAGTGATTTCCCATTGCTGTTATATTGAAATCTGCTAGTGCCAGGGGTCCCCAACCTATGGTGAGTTGTATAATTATTTCGTTATATATTACAATGTAATAATCATAGAAATACAAGTGCATAATAAATGTGATGCGCTTGAATTATCCCGAAACCATCGCCCACTCCCCCGACCCCCATCTGTGGAAAAATTGTCTTGCATGAAAACGGTCCCTGGTGCCAACAAGGTTGGGGACCGCTGTGCTAGCCTAAACATATTAGCAAGCCCTGCTCACTCCTCTAGCCTTGAACTTCACCTTCCTCGCTTTATCTTTGTACTCCAAGACACATTGGGCTTATTTCAATTTTTGGAATACTCCTTACTTCCTCCCTCACCCTAATCTTTGCCTAGCTATTCTTTAAGTCCTGGTTCAAGCATCTTTCACTCAGGGAAGCCTTCTCTGACATCCCAGAGTAGTCCATGCCACCTCTTTATTTTAATTAGTATTAATCAAACTGTATTTCTTTCCTTCAGAGAGTTATCTCACTTTATAGCTATGTATTCATAATTGTAATCCTTTGATTAGTGTCAGTCTTCTCCCCAAACTGGCAATTCATAAGAGCAGGCATCTATTTCTTATCCTCTGTTGTATTTTTTCTCCTCTATTGTATTTCCAGTACACAGCACAGTGAGTGGCTCCATAAATATTACCCAAGTGAGTGAAATAATTCTCTGTCAGGACTGGGTGAAGACCTTCATGTCTACAAACGAGTAGTCTAGAAGTATCTTTCTGTTCTGCTTTTTTAAGAACAGTTCCAGGTTGTCTATTACGGTGAGTAGAGTGGAGATATGAGGTCACTTTCTACTGGAGAGGTCAAGGCAGTTGCAGGGTCCATCTAATATTTAAGTGAGTTTTTAACTGAATGAGATTCTTAAATTCATTTTGGAAGGACTGTAATCCTAGGTTGACTAGAGCCACAACAGGTTCTTTAGTCCAGATCTGTGATAGGTCTGATGCCAGGAATCAGGACTTCTAGGCTGTTCTTTTGGAAGTCACACTAATGAATCAAACTTCAAAGTAAACCTATGGGGATAGATAATTTGGATATGATTCTAGTACTTCTTGTCAGTCCAAGGCAGAGGTCCCCAACCTTTTTGGCACCAGAGACTGGTTTTACAGAAGACAATTTTTGCTCCACGGGGCGGGGGGAGGTGGAGCTCAGGTGGTGATACAAGCGGTGGAGAGCGGCTGTAAATACGGAGGAAGTTTTGCTCTCTCACTGCTCACCTCCTGCTGTGCTGCCCAGTTCCAGTTCCTAAGTTTCATGGAAGACAATTTTTCCATGGGTGGGGGAGTGGGGTCGGAGCTCAGTCAGTGATATGCAGCTGGGTTCCTAACAGGCTGTGGCCAGGGGAGTTGGGGACCACTGGTCCAAGGAGTTTGGGCAAAATAATCAGTTTACTAAGTTCCTAAGGACTAAAAAACAAAAAAAACCACTTACGAATTTAATGAGCTAATACAAATGAGTGCTAAGAACCGTTATTAACACACAGTAAAATTTAAATATTTGGTACTGTGTGTAGAGTTGAAGAAACTTGGAGTCAACTTCTATGTCTAATATTAAAAGTATTAGGAACTTTTTAATTAAGGAAAGCATGAGTTTCTTTGAACACTGAATAAATGGAACCAAGTTGAAATAGTTATTTAGCTTGTTTCTGCCTCCCCTTCCCTTTTGTGTTTAGGACCTTTTTGGGTTTTACTACCATTCTTTTTTTTTTTTCCCAGCTGAGTATTTCTTGAGGCTCTTAGTGATGTGGGAGATTCAAAAGAAAAGTCCGAGGTGCTTAGAGACTCACCAACCAAAAGTCACATAGGAAACCAAAGTTAATAATGCAAGATTTCATTCATCAAATGCCTATTTTATAAAGGACACTGTACAAAGTTGGGGATACAATGATGGAAAAGACAAATCATCAGCTCTTGAAGATCTTGGTCTGATGAAGGAGATTGACAAGGAGACTGGCCTCAAGGTGGGCCTGGTTGTGAGCAGGGATGGGTCAGGAGCTCTATTCACATTTGAGTCACTTGGGAGTAGGTGTGGGTGTACACCAGGAATGGTAAAGAATGAGGCCTTCAAAGCAAGAATTGCTGCTGAGACTTTGCTAGGTCTACGTGACAAGTTTGGTGCAGCTTGATGGACTTTCAGTGTCAGAATAGAGTCTGGATTTGAGCTAATAATGAGGACCTTTTGCAGTTTTGAGCAGAGGAAAAAACATTAATAAATTGAGGATGTTTATTGTAAGAAAAAAAGTCACTGAAAAAATAAAAACAACAAAAACTTTTAAAAAAGGTTGAGGAGATATATTTTGATACCACAGAATCCATTAAAATACATTCATTAGGTGAATATGGGAAGTCATGTCATTAATAACATTCTTTTTCTTGAAGTTTCTTTTGGGCGAAAGAATTAAACTTGACAAAGCTATAAGGCTTAAAAGATTACAAAATGGGATTCACACCTTTGAGGACAATCATGTGACGTTCATCAGTCAACTAATATTTGGGAGACTACTACTATGTTCCAGGTACTTGCCAGTATACAATAGTAAACAAAATAAAGGGTCTATGCTGTCATGGCACTCAGGAGTCTAGTAGAATTGACTACTACTTATGTGCTATACGAAGCACCTGATAATGCATTTTAATTACCATTAAGGATACAGTACCATTATTCCTATTTTACATAAGAGATTAAGAAGCTTACCTATAGTCTTGCAGCTAGAGACAAAGCCAGAGCTTTTGAATATTATGTTATGCTTCCTGCAGTAGAGCCTTAGAAATCTACTGGGACAGATTTAATGCCCTTGTACCATTAAGGCATTTTTTAAAAGCTTTTAAAAACAGAAAACTGTTAACTAGTAGTCCTCTTTCAGCAGTCGTATGGGGGGGATTAAAAATAGTTTTTGAATAGTTAGTAGATATATGATTAAATTTTAAAACTGTCTTTTGAGAGCTAGGTTGTAATGTGTCTTGAAGATCTCTATAATATATTTGGGGTTCTCTGGGCTTCATGATCTGTATGTTCATTTCTCTCTCCAGATTTGGGAAGCTTTCTTTAGATAAATTGTCTGCCCCTTTCTCTACTCTTTCTGGAATACCCCACGTGCATACATTGGTTCACTTGACAGTATCCCATAATCGCCATAGGCTTTTTTCACTCCTTTTTGTTCCTCTGTGTAAGTTTAAATGACCTGTTTTCATGTTCACTGATTCTTTTTTCTTGAGGATGCTGTTGAAACTTTCTGTGGAATTTTCCAGTTTAGTTCTTGTGTTCTCTAGCTCCAGAATTAGGTTTCTCTTAATGATTTCTGTCTCTTTGTTGGACTTCTTATTTTGTTCATGTATTGTTTTTCTGATTTCATTTAGTTTTCTATATTCTCTTGTAGCTCACTGAGCTTCTTTAATAAGATTATTCTGAGTTCTTTGTCAGTCCATAAATCTCCATTTCTTTAGGGTTGGTTACTGGTTGTTTATTTTGTTTGGTGGTGTTATGTTTCCCTGATTGTTCATGATCCTGGTGGCCAGGCCTTGGTGTCTATATGTTTGAATAAGTAGGCACTTACTCCAGTCGTTACAGTCTGGCTTCAGCAGAGGAAACCCTTCACTAGACAGCTCATCCAAAGATTCTGGGCACACCATGTAGTATGATCAATGGGCAGACTAGCCTGCCACCTGGATCTGTAGCAGTGGGCCAGGAGCCTGTTTGTGGGGCCAGCCTGAAGCCTAGGTCCGCAAGTGCTTGAGCCTGAGTTAGAGTCTAAGTCCTTAGGCCTGGAGTTTGAGGCTATGGGGGACTTCTTGCCTTGGGTTTTACTGAAGTGAAGTCAAAGGCAAATCTGGTTCTCACTTCACTCTCTGAGCTGTGCCAGCTGAGGTTAGTGGAGGAGTGATGTGGATAATATGAAACTGTCCTTCCTACCCTCTTCAGTGCATCTTTTATTCCTTTGCTACACTGAGGTGTTATAATCTCCTCTTACTTGGTTTCCTTAGCTCTTGTGAAGGTATTTTTTTTGTGTTGATAGTTGTTCAAATTGATGTCCCTCTGAAGTGCTGAACACTGGAGTGTCTTGTTCCACTATCTGGCTGACATCCTGAATAAACTATCTTGGTGTTGCACAGGGTGGTCAGACATCTGAGGTCCTCATAGAAGCAATTTTCTCATTCAGGAGAAGTCATCTGAAAACTGCAGACTGTCTACCTGCCACTATTTCCTGTCTTCAGATGGGTGAAGGATGCCCTGCTTTCAGGTTATACTGAAGTTGCATCTGCTAGAATCCACAGCTGGCCCCTCTGCACATGTTTAGAGGTCCACAGATTGCACCAACCCAGGCAGAGGATGCAGGGAAAAGGAAATTTTATGTATTCTTGTTATAATTTAAAAGCCTTTTTTAGATTCCTGGAGTAAAATAGGAGGTGAATCTTGGCTGATTACTAGAAACAGGAGGAATTAGCTAATAGCCTCACTGGTAACTTTGACAGCAGCAACTTAAACTTCAGGTCCTAGGCTTGAGTTCCTCTGAGGCTTAAAGCATTCAGAAGTATATGTACTTATTCTCTTAAGGAAATTCTTTGGAGCCTGTTCTCATTAGAGAATTTTCATGATGTCTGAACATGGCTTTAACTTGACAAATTTCCCGTCTTATCTTCAGTGTAATTACTTTTAAAGGGCGTGAAAGTATGTATTCTATTTTTAAAATTCAGTATTTTTTCAATTCTGACATATTCAACTTATAATTTATTTTGATTTTCAGGTCTTTAGTAATGTTAATTCAAACCTAAGAGTTTTAAACTATGTTGGGATAATGGGTCCCATTGAGAATATAATAAAATGTTTTGAGCCTTCTTTCTAGAAAAATGTATGCATATTCAAAATATTGTATACAATTTCAGGCTTTTCACAGATATCCTGAAACTTAGTCATATATTCTTTTTAAAAAATGTTGCTCCTGTTTAGGTATATTACTAGTATATTTCCATTTAATGTGTCCAGTTGTATTCAGTTTCATTTAAATTGAACTATAGTGCTACAGTGTTTAATTTGCCATAAAGTTACTAGATCCTCTATCTGCAAGGATTAATAAAATAGAGGAGGGAGCAGTTGTGCAAAAGGATTTTTTGGGGGATGCAGAATTTAAAGTAATGGCCACTGATATGGCAAATATAGCAGTTTTTATAACTGTCTTTTAAAAATATAAGAGATTCTTCATAAAAATTGATATGATTTTGTGGGCATTTTTTAACACATTGACTGCCACACTAGAAAAAAAATTTTTTTCCTTGGGGCCACAGTGTTTTATTAAAACAAAACTGTCCTTTCTAATTTGTTATTTTGTATTGTTTTCTGTGCATGAGTCATATGCAGCACAATCCACATTTTTAGAATTAAATTGTCAATATTAATTGTAACAATAATAATATCAACAGGTAAGATTTTCACAAATCAACTGCAGAGTTTTGCTTCATGAGGCCCAGGGATCAAAACTAGCCTGAGTTAAATACAACTCACATGGCAGTCAGTGTGTTTAAAGGGTGTTTTCTTGAGTGATAGTTGTTGAATTCTTTTTGTAGGACTTGGAGTGCTTGTGTGGAATGCTTAAGTGGAATCTTGCTTCTAAGTCCCCTATTCCAGGGATTCTGGACCTGCCATCTGACTAGTTGTGCATATATTTTAAAATTGGGGGGAAAATCTTCCAAGACCTTTCAGTAGTCTGGACTCCTTTCAGTGGATACAGTTTCCTTAAAGAAATGCTAGGTCCATCCAACCTTAGGATGACTGAGGTTATAAAATTTCTCTAGTTCTTTTCTGCCCAGATGTCAGGCATCTTGTGATTTTATAGGTTACTGTCACCATCTTATCCAATATCATGACTTTAATATGATCCAATATCAGCATTCTACTGATGAGTCCTATATCTATGTCTCTAGCCCAGACCTTTCTCCTGAAATCCAGACTATATTAAGCTTATGTTGCTCAAATTTTGAGACTATTCCTTCTTTTGTACATGTCAGAGAGTATTGTGGCTAGCTGATTCAATTGAATAATTCAACCTTAAAAAAATAATTATTGAGGGCCTGTTTCATTCCAGGAGTTCTAGGCCTTGTTAGTGAGAGGCACAGATCAGTGAGCAAAACCAGACTTGCTTTTCATAGAGCTTATTTTCTAGTGGGGATGATTTTGTACCAATGAAAAACTGCATTGTTAAAGGCTGTCTTTATCCCAGCAGTTCAGTGTTTGGTAAATAAATTCAGGTCTACTTTGTTCATACTATTGATGATTTCATTGGCTTGAGTCATAGCCCTTTTTAGCTTTCATCTTTTCAGACTTACACTTTAATTATTTCTCACATAGCAACAGCCTGAAATGTCTCTTTGCATTCTTGTTTCTCTCTTCTGAGACTATTGCAGTTGACATCCTTTTTTCCACTGTAGTCTGTACTAATTAATACAATGTCTGATAAACTATAAGGAAAAGTTGCATGCATATTTTAAACATATTTTCTTAAAACATACATATGTGTGCTTCATCAGTCTTTTATTTTAGCACCAAGACTTTTCCTTTGAATAGGATTTGCTGATTAATTTTTTGTGGTCTTTCTTACATAAACCCTGTAAATAATGAATCATCTATGATTTTTAGTTTCTATTTCTTTAAAGTAAAGTGAGAATTTAAAGCCATTTCAAAGAGTGAGTGCAAAATCTTCTAGATTTTTATGATTTCCTACCGTAATCTTTTGTCTTCCTGAATCTAATTTAGACAGCAGTTTTATTATTTTAGCAGCTTGCCCATATACATATTCAGCTTCATTTTCGTAGAAATTACAGCTCTTTCAACCGTATTTCATAGGTTTACTTAAAATTAATTAAATTATGAATTCAGCAGCATGTACAACTGCATAAACTGGTTGAGATTGGCTCTTGGTAAGCAAATTCAAGTAGAAGAAATAGAAGTGTCATTGGCCGTGAGCATTTGGCCTCCTTTAGACACCAGCCGTTATATTGTACAAGGGAAACAACATTGGTTCAATCCATGTTGTCTGTTAAGGAGAGATTGGTTAGGGAAGTTTCTATATATTCCAAGTTAAGTACTCATCCGCTGTGTTCTAGCACATTGCAGATGCCTCTTTTATGACACTTATTTCACTGGTATAATTGTTTTTCTTGTTTGTCTTCCTCATGGGATTCCACAGTCTTTGAGGACAGGAGTAGACTCTTTTGTTGTATTCCCAGTTCCTAGTCTATATTTGGTATATAGTTAAATATTCACTTTAAAAATGAATTAATTGACTGCAAGCTTAGTATAACTCAGTAATATGACTAGTTTGTCAAAAATTAAAATATTTAGCGTGACCCCTAGGTTGCATTAGTTGTGTTGTGTTCAGAATAATTACACTGCATTCGTATTGTGTTGAACTGAGGTGACAGATTTAAAGATGCACGTTGATTAACTGGAGCACATCCCCTAAAATATTAATTCTGTGAGACAGAGACTGTTCGTGTTTTGCGTACTGCTGTATCTCTAGTGCTACAATATACAATATTAGTACTTGGTTGACAATAGGTGCTCAATGAATTTTTTTAATTACCGAATTTGGGGAATGAAGAATAGGATGGTGAAAGTTCTTTACAGAATGGTAAAATGGATAGGATGTGCTTCCTTAGAAGAGGAACTTAGTGAGTATATCAACCGATTTTGAAAATTTGAAGCCTGGTCATGCAAAAGAGAATGTGGACCTCAAGAACACAGATTGCATCTTAAGAGTTTTTTTTCTAATTATTAAGACTGTTGTAAAAAAAAAAAAAACCTATTTATGAGGTCACTGGAACAGAAGTTAAATGATAGGGATAATGAATTTTTGTAATGAGATGTGAAATTGCTCTAGACAAGACTCTAAATTCACCCTAATCTAGGACCCATGAACAGTAATCTCTTGCTTTATTTAATCTTGCATAGCATTGATATTCTTTATCAGTCATTTGTCATAAAAGTTATATAGATCTTATGGCTTTAAGGAAAAGTAAAAATAATTTATCTTTCCACCTAGTTTGCAAGTTTGGTGGAAAGTATATATTGTATCTTATTGCAGTAAAAAAATGTTTTTTTAAGTGACATTCTCGTAGTCCAGAAATTCTGTTGGATTGGCCTTTGATAAATAAGATATATCCTGAAAAATCCCAATTGCTTTATTCACTAGTTGTACAGATTGTTGTGTAAATTAAACTGGCATCAGATTGCTGATAGTACGGGAACTTTGTTGACTCTGCTGAATGTAGTAGTCACTACACTCCTGCATATATAATTATCAAATAAGTTCTATTAGATAGTACTATGGAAGTCTGGATTTGGGGATCTTCACTGCTTCATATTTCTCACAGCACTTAGCAGAATGTCTTGTCATGTAAGCTATTCAATAAATATTTGTTAGAAGGTTGAGTCCCTAGAAAGTCAATCACTCTTAGAGGAATTATTTGTTTTACAAAAAGTTCATAAACCTAAAGTATTTTGGTTCAAATATCAAGGTTATTAAACTACCTTGTTGACTTATTCTTGTTGTGTCTACAGGGCTTAATATTTTATTCATATACCCCAAACTTATGATACGTAGCCATAAAAATAATTTTCCTCTATCTTCTAAAAAACTTGCTGTGTACTTCCTCTGCTTTCTTCAGAGAGGCTTCTTTTATTTAATCCTTAAAGTCATATCTTACATCATGTTTTAATCTGTAAACCCATTAGAAGTAAGTAAAGAATGGTGATATATAAAGGCCTTTTTTTAAAAATTGAGGTTATAAATAACATACAGTGAAATGCATGTGAAATATACAGTTCAATGAATTGTGACAAGTATATATATACACCTGTATAGTCAACATCCAAGAACATTTCTGTCACCCCATAGATTTTCTTCCTTCTCTGTCTACCCAAGCAACCATTGTTCTGATTTCTGTTACCATAGATTAATTCTTGAACTTCCTGTAGAATCTTTTGTTTTACTTCTTTGTTTCAACAAAGATGAATCTCTAAAATTCTTCCATGTCATTGTATCAGTAGTTTATTCCTTTTTATTGCTGAGTTCTTTTGAATGAACATAGCACAATTTGCTTATCCATTTGCCTGTTGAGGGATGTTGGGGTTGTTTCCAGTTTTTTGCTATTGTGAAAAAGCTGCCATTCCTGTACAAATCTTCTTGTGTATATATATGCTTTCCTAGGAGTAGAATTATAAGTGTATGGGTAGGTACATGTTTAACTTTTATAAGAAACTGTCCGGCAGTTTTCTAAAGTGTTTTCACCATTTTATATTCCTACCAACAATGTATGAGTTTCAGTTGGTCCACATCCTCACCAACACTTGATATTGTAAGTCTTTTTAATTTTGGTCATTCTAGTGGGTACGAGGTGATGTCTGCTATTTTACTTGTATTTTACATAATGACTAATGATGTTGAGCACCTTTTCATTGTTTATTGGCTGTCTGTGTATATCATATATATTCTCTTGTTCAGATTTTTCATCCATTTTTTAAAAAAAGGATTGTCTTTTTTATTATTGATTTATAGGTATTCTGTAAATATTCTGGTGATAAATCTTTGTCAGATATAAGGACCTCTGGTTTTAAGTTATAAAAATACTCAATTTAGAAGTTTTAATATTCTTTGGGGACCAAAGTGATTGGTTGGTTTATTACTGGCAGAAATACAACTCCAGTTCTAAATCTAGGGTTCTAGAAGAAAGTTGGTTAGGGTGTGTGGGGAATATATCAATTATCTATTGCTATGTAACTGACTACCCCAAATGTAGTGGGTTAAATCATCAATGAGGTACTATTTCTTCGAATTCTCTGGGTGGTCTAGGCAGTTCTGCTTCACGTGGTGTCAGCCAGGGTCACTAATGTGGCTGGATGTTCAGAATGGCTTCTCTTACTTGACTTGAGTGACTGTAATGGCTGGGGACCAGGTGGGCCTCTACCCACTTCTTTGTGTCATCTTATTATTCAGTAGTTTGGCCCAAACTTCTTTATGGTAGCTGGATTCTAAGATAGAAACAACAGGAGCTGCCAAGACTCTTAGGGGCTAGGCTTAAGACTGTTACAGTGACATTTCTGCCATATTCTCCTGGTTAAAGCAAGTTACAGGGCCAGCCCAGATTCAGTGGGAGGGAAGTAGGCTCCTCTTGATGGAAGAAGTGGCATGTGCATGCAGGGAAGAGAAGAATTATTGGCAGCCATTTTTTGAGACATTTTACTGCAAGGGAGTAAATTAGAGTTTCCTAATAGAAGATAATTTCATTAAAAATAGAATAATTTATAAATTTTTTATGTTTACTGCTAAGCATTCTTCCAAGTTTTTTTTTTATTGCATGCACTAATTTATCCCTTACCACTTGAGTTCTACCACCAGTATTTCTAAGACATGACTCAAAATTGTTGAGATAAAAAAAAAAAAAGGCTCAGTAGTTTTCACTTAGAAGACAAGGAGGCTCACTGAGATATTGCAGGTGTTAATTAGGATTCATTTCCTTTAATAAGCTAGAAAGAATGCTGTGATATCACTTTACTGATGAAGAAAATAAGCTTAATCACATCCTAGGAGCTAAGTGTTCTGACATTAATATAATCTTTTCTCTCAGAGTCCATCACAGCAGTCTTAGGATTCAAGATCTATTCCTGGGCAATGTTATAGAATCAAGTGTGCCATATACAGACAAATAAGGAAAATATAATGACTTTGGTAATCCTGCAGTATTTATCTTGTCATAAACTTTTTTTTTCATTTTTAAAAATTGAAGAATTCATGTAACATAAAGTTAACATTTTAAAGTGTACAATTTAGTGGCATTTAGTACATTCACAGTGTTGTACAACTCATATTTTTTTAAAGGAAAAGTTTATTTTCAGGAAAACAAAGAACAATAAAATTATGGCAAAACAGACTTGTAAGATGGGCAAGCATTCACTCAGAAATAGCATCTTTTTGATAGAATGGTATAAGAAATTTGCTGCCTTATACTGGGGCCACTGCATTCCCACTTAAATGCCAGGGTCAGGTTAGCAATGGGATGGCCTAAACAATCCCAGGCTCACCTGTTAGCCCCCGAAACCTTGCAGAATTGCAAAAAGTGATCAGATTTATCTTCTCTTCCCTTTCCTTCCCTTCCAAGGTTGGTAAGCATCCTCAGGGAACCTCCCAAATTGGTATTGGTCCCCTATAACAAGGCTTGGGAGTTTCACAGAACCATTCCAAACCTGAGAACAACACATAAGTTGCTAAGGCCACCCTGAGTAAAACTGGAAGTTGCAGCCTACATGCAAGCCCCACTCCCTCCCCGCTAAAAAAGGGAAAGGTATTTAGATGCTTTTGTCATGGATACTTTACTGGGATCAGGTAAGAACTGAACAAATGCAGTAAGTTGTTGGAGACATACAGGTTTTTAAAAAAAATTTGCTATACCCATCCTCAATACCTTCGACAGTCTCAAGAATGAACTGCTACCTTTTCTTGACCTAAAAAGGGGTGGAGAAGGGAGGAGACGTCTGTGAGGAAGTAAAGAACAATCTGTTCAGAAGAACTGATCATTGTTCTAACATCTATCTTAATGATTAGGATGGGATAGAATGAAATAGAAGCAAAGTTAAAGAGAAAAATAACTTCCTTAGTAGTATCCCAGTGATTTTTTTTTAAAACAAGATAGCAGAAAAGTGGCACTGATGATTATGGAACATACTAAGAATACTAGTTTTAAATTTTTGAACCAGTCACAACCTTTATGTTATTTCCCTCATCTATGAAATTGGGATCTGCCCAACTCATTTAGGAATGCATAGCACAGCAAATCTCAGTTCCCGATGTGGCCATGCTTTCCTAAGAAATTTCCAAAGATAATTGGCTCTAATTTTAGCCTTATTGCACAGTGTGATAGATGCTGTAAATGGAAGTTTGAAGGAGTACATCTAACTTTTCCTCATGGGAAATGGGGAACATTTCATTGAGAATGTAACACTGCACTAGGAGCAGATGTTTGCTAAATGGGCAAGGATTGAGGGGAGGCTGTCTTAAACTGAGGGGAAAACCCTTTGTAAAGGCAGAAAAAAGTGGGAATATGATAGTGAGTAATTTTCTATCACTAACATGGGAGAGAAGACTCACACCTGTAATCCTTGCACTCTGGGAGGCCGAGACGGGAGGATCACTTGAGGTGAGAAGTTTGAGACTGGCCTGAGCAAGAGCAAGACCCTGAGACCCCATCTCTACTAAAAATAGAAAAAATTATCCAGGCGTGGTGGTGTGCACCTGTAGTCCCAGTTACTCAGGAGGCTGAGACAGGAGGATCACTTGAGTCCGGGAGTTTGAGGTTGCTGTGAGCTAGGCTGATGCCATAGCACTCTAGCCCGGGCAACAGAGCAAGACCCTGTCTCAAAAAACAAAAACAAAACAAAACAAAACAAAACAAAAACACGGGAGAGAAGAGGAAGGGTAGTAAATGGAACTGAAGAGGGCCAAATATAAATTTTATATTACAAACTAAGGAATTTGGATTTTTATTCAGCCATAAAGAGCCACTGGAGGGTTTTATGCACAGGATTGTAATGATCAGACTAGCATATGGCCACAGTATGGAGGCTGATTGATAGGGAGACTGGATAGGAATCTCCTGGAATAATCTGGACAAGAGATGATGAGTACCTAAAGCAAGGCATGAGGATGGAAAGGCAGGTAGCATCATAGGTGATTAAGTAAATGGGTTAAGGGCAGCAGGAGGAAGCAAGAATTATTCACTGGATTAATGGCTTGGATGGTGGTGGTCTTTGCTGACACAGGATATACAGGAGTAGAAAAGGTATTGGGAAACCAACCCCACACATTTCTTGTTTTACATAGGCATCTTGTATAGGATAGTCTAATAAAAATGGAACAATTTTTAAAATTTAACTGAAAAATAATAAGCTGATTTTGTAATTATCATTTTACTTAACTCTGTACAATTCAGTCTCCAAAAATAAGTATTTATAGAAGTTTTAATACTAAAATGAATGTCCGACATCTGCACATCCTACAGACTATACAGTAGAGTTCTAATGCTTTATCCCTTAACTTACTACACATAATGTTGACATAACCTTCCCTCCTGCTTTTCAAGCTTAGTTATTCAGTTAGTGTTATTTCCCTTGGCATCTTTGTATCCAGGCAATCCCTTACGATGAATTGAAAGAGAAACTAACTTTAACAATCTAAGGCTGTGCTTACTCAGTATGGGAGTCATTTAGCCACATGTGGCTATTAAACACTTGAAACTTTTTTTTTGTAGTGGGGATACATAGGGGCTCACTATGTTGCTCAGGCTGGTCTTGCGCTCCTGGCCTCAGGCGATCCTCCCAAAGTGGGGGAATTACCGGTAAGAGCCACTGCACCCAGCTAAACACTTGAAACTTGACTAGTTCTAAATGAGATATGTTAAACTCACTGGATTTCAAAGACTTCATATTCTCACTAAAATTTTTGTGTATTAATTACATGTTGAAGCAATATTTTGGATACATTGGGTTATATAAAATATATCATTACAATTAATTTTTCCTGTTTCTTTTTACTATTTTTAAAATGTGGCTGTGAGAAAATTGTAAATTATATATATGGCTCACATTATATTTTTATTTTTTTCTTTGCTGAGTAAATTTATTTCAGGTCAGTTATCTGCTTTTTATGCTAGCTGTTTGATTAGCAGTTATTTCATTTTAATTCATTATTAGTGTCTGGAAACTGCAATAATGCAAAATTGTTTTTCCTATTTTGGAAACAAGGTTAAAATAGTTTTATAGGACCTGATAGTTGATTTTATTAGGAAGAACCTCAACACAGAATATCTGTAGGGAACTGATATCTGGAGATGATGTCATAATTCATTCTGAAATCTATAAATTGGATAATGTTTATTAACTCTTCTGCAAATAAATTATTTCTGCAATGAAAGTTCCCAGGCTGGATGAGATTGGGTTAGAGAAAAAGTTTATTTAAAAACATTTTATGAGAATTTTCATGTGTTGTTTAAATACTATAAAAATTTTTTTGCTATGTTCTAATTGACAAAGGTCAAGAAATACCTGCACAGGTAACAAACACACCTAGCAGTCATTGCCGCTATATCAAGAAGTCTGTCTGCTAATGGGTACAGGGCTTCTTTTTAAGGTTACAAAAATGTTCTAAAATTAAATAGTGGTGATGATTGCACCAATTCTGTGAATGAATGAAAAACCACTGAATTGTATACTTTAAAAGGGTGAATGTTAGGGTATGTGAAATATATCTCAGTAAAGCTGCTATTAAGAAACTCAGTCTGTACATGCACATCTGTTATAGTTACTTACTAGTCATTTAATGAGAATTGTGTGAGCAGATACACAAAAAGCAACCATATGTTCAAGAATTACTGTGATCAGACAAAAATGGACTGTCCTTTTTTGACTTCTGTACCAGCCCCACAGATCTGGTGGTATTTAGGGAAGTCTAGTAGCCTACTCTGGTGGGTACTTATGAAGTTACAAACAGTGTATATCTAGGTAACAGGATTGAAAGATTGAGTACGTTTTATTCTCATTCAAGTTCTAGTATAAAATGAATGTGATACAGTGAAAGGTGTAAACTGAATCCAGCAGGTGAGTAGAAAAGAAAATACTCCAGTGTTTCGGTCACTTGATGTTGAAGAATTTATCCTTTAACGAAGTTTTTAGACAGTTAATATCTGCTCAGAGTCTTGTTAGGTACGTCTTCTGTTTATTGTACCTCAGGTTCATCCTATAGAACATGACAAGATACCCAAAGGAAAGTCATGCAGTGTTTTCAACTTCAGAGAGTAACAAATTTATTTCTTTTCCATTTCCTACCATCTGAAGTTAGTAACATTTCCTGGCTAGTCACCAAACATTCAGAAAGAAAGAAATTCAGCAAGTTTGGTACATCTTTTTTCTCCCAATATTCCCTTTCCAAGTCATTTCCACAGGAGAAGTGCCAAAGCACAGAGAGGAAGCTGGGTCCCAGTTTTACTCTCATGAACAGAACGCCACATAGATTTTTACACAGCTGCTACATTTGTCTTAATCCTGTTCCTGAAGAGTCTCCTTCCTTTGGCCTTGCTCTAGGGCTGCTTTTAGCAACCTTTCTGACACAGGTTTAATGCTGATTAGTCCCAAAACAATTCTAGGGCAGGACTCCCTGCCAGCATAAACAATGAACAAAACTGGTTTGCATACAGACCAGCTGCAGTAGCTGCAGCTAGAGTCTGTCAAACGAGGACCATTTTCTTGTTTACCAAAATGAGGTTAAATTAGCACAGCATGTTGTAAAAGGATAAAAAAAAAATTAGAAAACTAGCTATGCTGGTTGAGTATGATGCAGTGAGTGTGGGAAATCAGGTGATTTTAAGTTAGTTTGAGAAGGGAAGATAATATACAGTACTAAAAAAGCTTGATTCAAAGCCATTTGAAAGAGTTGCTTACTGACAATCCTAGTAAAAAATGACATATTTGAATAGTGCTTCAAAGCTCACAGATTAGATTTGAGAAAAATCATTTGGCCCATATATGTTGAGTATGTGCCTCATGCTTAGCCTTGGGCCTGGACAGGGGTACAGGGGTAGACATTTAACAGAGGAAGATACCATCTTTGAGAGACTGGGTTTCTAGAGACTTTAATTCAAGCCACAGCTCTGTCTTTAACTCTCAATTTAGGCAAACCATGTAAATGAGCATCCATGTCCTCCTAATGTAAAATAACAGAGGGGAGAGAGATGGACTGCATAATCTCTTGAAGATTATTCAAATCTAACATTTTATGAATTATTCATTTATGCAATGTTATTTTCTAAAATATTTGAATCAGGTTTTATGTGTTCATAGAGCAATCTCTGATAGTGGGACTTCCAGTCTAGATGAGGAGGTGAGATGAACCGTGTAATTAGAGAACCTGAACGTAAGAGGTCTCTGACTTCCAAAGCTTCAGTTTACAAGGCTCCCTTTCCTTACCTCGCTTCTCTTTGCACTGCTCCCATTGGAGAGCCTGCCCACAGATCCTCTCTTGGGTACTCTGGCTTCTCACCACAACCGTGCCAGGCTGAGTTGAGGGAAGGAGAGCCCGTCTGTAGCCTGAACGGGCAGAGTACATAGCTGTGTATAAGAAGAGTTATAGGAAGGAACAAGGGTTTCAAAATATAGAGAAGAGAGTATGATTGAGAAAGGCACAGTGAAGGGTAAACTCTGTAGTGATGATCCCTGAAGTGTTTGGACTTGTTAGACTACTGGGGACTCTGTGCTTCATCTCCCAGCCCTTCATCAGCTCTAGATTTGAACTTCTTCCCAGATCCCAATCTTGGGTCATTTAAAGCACCCCTACTAGTTTAGAGCTAGGGAAACAAGGAGAGTTACTCACCTTATAATATTATTCTTATGGGAAATGAATTCTTTTACAGACCAACCCCAAATACAACCATTACCATTAGTAAAATTCAGGCTGTTAACTTAAACTGAAGCTTGTGTGGTTAAAGAGAGATCCTTTTATTAACTCGTATTTCTGTGCCCCTCTCACTCAGTACTGTGTTATACTTTTCATTGCCATCTAAGATGGTTTTTACCTTATGTTTCAAGACGAAGGCAGCCACAGCCAGTACAAAATTAGGACATAGAGCAGTGTAATTAGGGTGTTAACTACTCATAGTCCACTTTAGGCTCAGGCTGGAGGAATGGTAAAATGTTAACATTTGTTGAATTTAGGCAGAAGATATCTACACACTGGTGTTCATTATTTCTGTTCTACGTTTCTGTATGTTTGAAATACTTTTCAGTTACAAAAGGAAAAATAATTTGTCTTAAAGCTGAGCCGCACAAGAGACAAAGGAGAGAAATAATACACCAATCAGAAAGCTCTTGAATAGGCTGGTGTTAATAGCAATCAGTTACTCTATCAGAGTTTTTTTTGTTTTTTTTTTTAAATTTGAGACAGAGTCTGGCTCTGGTGTCCAGGCTAGAGTGCCGTGGTGTCAGCCTAGCTCACTGCAACCTCAAACTCCTGGGCTCAAGCGATCCTCCTGCCTCAGCCTCCTGAGTAGCTGGGACTACAGGCGTGCACCACCACGCCTGGCTAATTTTTTCTATTTTTAGTAGAAACGGGGTCTCACTCTTGCTCAGGCTGGTCTCAAACTCCTGAGCTCAAGTGATCCTCCCTCCTTGGCCTCCCAGAGTGCTAGGATTACAGGCGTGAGCCACCGTGCCGGCCTCTATCAGAGTTTTGAAGCAGCACATTATAATAGTATATTTTTCCACAACCAAATAAGCTGAAAAGTGACTAAGATCATCCATGATGAAAGATCAAATGCAATGAGGAAGTAGAAATAATAAATCACAGGCCAAAGTTCCTTCATGGCTTGGGCTCGTTTTAGGTGTGATATACATAGAATATGCTGTCCATCATTAGAGGAAATGAATATAAATGAATGATATATTTTAGTCACTATCAAAAGGAGCAAGTTCAGGAATCCTGCACAAGAAACAAGGGTAACCTGTATACCTAGTTTTCACACCCATACATCAGTGTAACAGTAAAAATGATAAAAAATGGTACACCTTTGTAGGGAGGGCACTTACAATGAATGAAGCCTGCATGATTGGAAGTTGCTCTGAGTGAGTCTATGAGTGAATGGTGAGTGAATGTGAAGGCCTAGGACATTGCCGTACACTACTGTAGATTTTATAAATACTGTACACTTAGGTTACACTATATTTATAAAAAATCTTTTTTTCTTCAATAAATTAACCTTAGCTTACTGTAACTTTTTTCCTTCTTAAACTTTTAAAGTTTAAATAAGTATAAGCATATTTTTCTGAAAGAGTAGCTTTAATACATATGTTTAAATTCTTTAGAAATATACAGTAAAGCTTCTCCATTGTGATATAATTGTCTCTGTTCAACAGTTAAGTTTTTGCCTTTTCAAGAATTTGTTCTGTAAGCGCTAAGGGAAAAGAACCATTACTGATAATTTTTCTGTATTCCTAATATGCTTGGCTAAGCTCATAGCAAGAACTGAATATATTTGTTTGTTAGCAGTACAGAATTTTGAAGTCTGTTCATTACCAGTAATATTGTGTTGGTAGTGAATATATAAGTTTAATCTTTGTGCAAAAAGTATTTCTCAGTAACATAGTTTTTCTAAATCACAGTCTACTTATTAATTGTATGTAATTGAGCAAAGTTCAAGTTCTTTGGGTTTTTTTGTTCACTCATTCATACAAAATGGAAAGTCATTTAGAAATTATCCTGAAAGGATTTGACTTACTATATTCTCTCACAGAAGTACAATTTAATAAACATTTATGGCAATAAATTTGCCCACCATGTAAGTATATCTACAAAATTATAAGTATCTGGAATGGTCTTGGTAGGAGCACAAAATTAACAATGTAGCTTCCCTGGTTATTTCTTAGATATTTCTGTATCATATTGTGAAAGAAACAAATATTGCTACAATAATAATAATGATAATTTAAATTTATAATTTTAGTATAATTATAATTGCAAATCTTAAATTCTTATTAAATAACCTTCATAGTACTATAAAACTATTATTCTAGAACTTGTACAAACAAGATAAAAATCTTTACACAGAATCAGTAGCAATCCCATGTTCTTTCAACTAGTCCATGTTCATAATTATTCATTTATAGACATATGTCACTTAATGATGGGGATATGTTCTGAGAAATTTGTCATTAGGCAGTTTCATTGTGTGAACATCATAGAATGTACTTACGCCAACCTAAATGGTGTAGCCTAATACATGCCTAGGCTATATAGTGTAGCCTGTTGCTTCTAGGCTCCAAACCTGTACAGCATGTTACTGGCCGAGTGTGGTGGCTCGCACCTGTAATCCCAGCACTTTGGGAAGCTGAGGTGGGAGGATCACTTGAGGCCAGGAGTTCAAGATCAGCCTGGACAAAATAGCAACACTTCATCTCTGAAGAAAAATTTCAAAAATTAGCCAAGTGTGGTGGCGCATGCCTGTAGTCCCAGCTATTCAAGTGACTGAGGCAGGAGGATTGCTTGAGCCAAGGAATTCAATGCAGTCAGTTATGATGATGCCACTGCACTCCAGCCTGGGTGACAGAGCAAGACCCTGTCTCTAAAAAAAATAAAAATATAAATGAACGAATGAATGAATACTCTAGGCAATTGTAACACAATGGTATTTGTATATCTAAACATAGGAAAGGTAACAGTAAAAATGATAAAAAATGGTACACCTTTGTAGGGAGGGCACTTACAATGAATGAAGCCTGCATGATTGGAAGTTGCTCTGAGTGAGTCTATGAGTGAATGGTGAGTGAATGTGAAGGCCTAGGACATTGCCGTACACTACTGTAGATTTTATAAATACTGTACACTTAGGTTACACTATATTTATAAAAAATCTTTTTTTCTTCAATAATAAATTAACCTTAGCTTACTGTAACTTTTTTCCTTTTTAAACTTTTAAATTTTTTTAGTTTTCTGACTCTTTTGTAGTAATACTTATTTTAAAACACAAATACAGGCCAGGTCTGGTGACTCACGCCTGTAATCCCAGTGCTTTTGGAGGCCAAGGTGGGAGGATTGCTTGAGGCCAGGACTTTGAGACCAGCCTGGGCAACATAGCAAGACCCTGTCTCTACAAAAAATAAAATTAGGTGGGCATGGTGGCACCCGCCTATAGGCCTAGGTACTTGGGAAGTTGAAGTGGGAGGATTGCTTGAGCCCAGGAGTTGGAGGCTGTAGTGAACTATGATCGCACCACTGCACTCCAGCCTGGGTGACAGAGCGAGACCCTATCTCTAAAATATTAATTAATTAAATTAAAAATTAAAAGCTATTATGAAACACAAATACATTGTACAGCTGTACAAAAATATTTTCTTTCTTTATATCTTTATTATATAAGCTTTTTTCTATTTTTAAAATTTTAATTTTTTTTATTCTTTAAACTTTTTTTGTTAAAAACTGAGACACAGACACATATTAGCCTAGGCCTACACAGGGTCAGCATCATTAATATCACTGTCTTCCACCTCTACATCTCATCCCACTGGAAGGTCTTCAGGGGCAATAACATGCATGGAACTGTCATCTCCTGTGATAACAGTGCCTTCTTCTGGAATACCTCCTGAAGTCCTACTTGAGGCTATTTTACAGTTAATTTTTTTTTTAACAAGTAGAAAGAATATGTTCTAAAATAGTGATAAAAAGAATAGTAGATACATAAACCAGTAAGTAACATAGTTGTTTATTATCAAGTATTGTGTGTTGTATATAATTGTATGTGCTACACTGGCAGTGCAGTAGGTTTTTTACACCAGCATCACCACAAACAAGTGAGTAATGTTTTATGCTATGATGTTAGGACAGCTGTGAAGTCACTAGGCCATAGGAATTTTTCAGCTCCATTATAATCATATGTGTCCACCATCATGTATTTGGTCTGCCATTGACTGAAATGTTGTAATATGGCACATGATAGTAGTTGTCTTACAAAAGAGGGAGAGGGAGTCCTTATCTTTTAGGAAGACATATTGAAATATTTACTTCCTGTGCTCTGAAGCTAGGTTATACTTACTAAGCTTATCAATGACCTGTTTTTTTTAATTATTAATGACTTTAAAAAGTTTTTATATGGAGAATTTTGAACACATACAAAAATAAAGTAATGCAATTCCCTTTTGTCTCAAATGTTTATAGTTTATGTCTGAATAACCAAACATAATGATTCTATGAATAAACCAAGTTATTTAATACATTTTATGTTTATAAACAAAATGACTTAATGCAAAACAAATGCTGCATAAAGTTACTAATTGTGAAAAGAAGGATTGCACAGAGCTTTGTAAAAATTATGAAGTAAGGTAATGTTAAATTTTTCAAATTGATAAATATCTTTTTGTAAAGATATTTGGAGTATAATGGGAAGGCTTTTTTAAAAAAAAAGATATTCGAGTGGAAACTCAGGCCTCTGTAAAGCTCCTTTAGTTTGGACAACTTGAATCATAAAGTTCATGAGAGGGCTGGGCACAGTGGCTCGTATATGTAATCCTAGCACTTTGGGAGGCCAAGGGAAAAGGGTCACTTGAGCCCAGGAGTTGGAGACCAGCCTGGGGTAGTGAGACCCCGTCTCTACCAAAAAAAATGTTCATGAGAAATTAAATTATGAGGGTACAGGTTTATGCAAGAAAGTGGGGCAAGGCAAACCCCATTCATAAACTGCAGAAGTAACTTACCTTCTGAGTGTTGCTGAAAGAACATAGTGAAAATAGACCGTGACCCTAGGGAAAGGAAATATTTGTTTTTCTTCTTTAAAATACCTTCCTATGTAATAAAATTTAAATTATTTAGAATTTGAAAGATTTCAGACTATTCAAAATTAAAAATTCTGAGAAGTACAAGAATCCTACAAAAGTGTATGCTCACAGTTCTTATCTCCTCCATCTGGGATGGATGAGATTCATGAAATCTTTAGAAATGTGGCAGTATGGAGTAAAGTTATTTGCATTGAGTTTAACCTACTTTGCAATATATTTGTACACAAAACTTATCAAATCAGCAGTTAATAAGTCTGTAAAAATAGACTTGGCATCTTTCCTTCAAAGATTGCAACAAAAATGCTGAAAACCACATCTCCCATTCCTTTCCAGGTTGAGAACTGAGGAATTTGTAGAGATAGACTAGTAGAGTGGAAGGGAAAGGGGGAGTCATAATATGAGGCAAACGCTGACAATATTTTATTAGAAGGAGCAAATACTTCACAAACTATTGTTATAAAGGATTTAAAAATTTTTATTTATAAACTTGTATTATCAACCTTACCCTATTTCTGAATATTTAGGTAAGAAGTAAAAACACGTTATCCTGTGAGGGGCCTAGAAGCAATGACACCCCAGGAGAAATAAGTACACCTAGCACCCAGGCCTTCATTTCTAATACCATCCTCCAGTTAAAGGAACAAAGGATCCTTGGAGAAATGGCTGGGATTTCTAGAAATGGGGCAGGAAATATATAAGGTGAGCCTGGAACATTTATACTGCCAGTAATTAAGGAAGTACTAAAAAAAAACCAAAAAATAAAACATACAACACATAGATGGGGGTGTGTCAGAGGGGTACAGGAGCCAAATGAAAGGGTTCTCAATGGCCAAAACTGGAACAATTTGAGCAATAAAATAAAAGTATATTGAATTATGACTCAAAATATAAAATAAATATCCATGAGTCTATACTGACGTAAATAAGCGATCAGATAAATTGATAAATTGGGGAGAAGAGACAAATCTCCCTTGCAGAAGAATACTGTATAATTTATGTAGATACTCCACCCTCAAGGAGGTGAATTATAACTCCCCATTCCTTAAATGTAGGCCGGGTATAGTCACTTCCATCTAAAGATTAAGGAAAGAAAAAAGAGAAAGTTTACAGTGGAGAAACCTGAAAAACACTATCTCAGCGAAGTGATCAAGGTTAACATCAACAGTGATAAATCATGTTGATAGCATGTACCCTTGATATGATGCAGTGAAAATGGCACTTTATCCCTGTGGTCTTCCTCCCCCAAACCCATAACCCCTGTCTAATCATGAGAAAAGCATCAGACAAATCCCAGTTGATGGACATTCTACAAAATACTTGACCAATATTCCTCAAAACTATCAGTGTCATCTAAAATAAGGAACATCTGAGAAACTGTCACAGCCAAGAAGAACTTAGGGAGGAATGACTACTAAATGTAATATGGTATCATGGATGAGATTCTGGAACAGAAAAAGGACCTTAAGTAAAAACTCAAAAAATCTGAATAAAGTTTGGACTTCTGTTAATAATGTACCAATACTGGTTTATTAATTGTAATGAGTGTACTATACTAATGTTAGATGTTACTAATAAGAGAAACTGGTTACAGGGCATATGGGAACTCTTTGTTCTATTTTTCAAATTTTTCTGTAACTCTAAAAGCATTCTGAAAACTAAGTTTACTAAAAAAAAAAACCATGAAATACAGGATTCAAAACCAAAGATAATAAAATTCTGATCATGTGACACCATGATGGACATCGGATGCTATAATTATATCCTTATGTTTGAATAAGGTAAGTATCAGATTTTATTTTACAAATCAACACTAATTTTTAAAGAAATAAAAAGTTCTAAAGAAAATGGGCTATTTTTATTCCTTAAATTTTAGTTTATATAGTCAAGGTTTTGAAATGAATCATTTTCACAGCTACCAGTACTTTAAATAAGTCTTACAAATTCTGGAGTGTATAATTCAGCTCTAAAAGTATAATTGCCATTCATTTATCCATTTATTCAACAGACATTATTGAACATGTGTGCCAGGCACAGTATTAAGTAGGTGTTGAGGATATAAGGATGAATAATACGTTGAAGAGCTTAAAGTCTAACGGGGGAGATAGAATTTAACAGTGTTGTTGCAATATGGTAACTAGATAGCAATATGAATAGGAATTATGAAAACGGAGTTTCAAGAACTTCACAGTTCTATCTCCTTAAAAAAAAAAAAAGGACATTATATTCACACATTGTATACCAACCAAGAAAGGAAGTGAAATGCTTTATCCTGAACCTTGCCGTCATGAAAAATTTTTAACACATCAGCTATTAATACATGTTTAGTACAATGTTTGTGTGATAGTGGTTCATTTAAAAATTAAGTTCATGGAACTTTTAAAATGTTGGAACATACAAATTATCTGTTCTAATTTGTAGATTTTATAGTGTTATGGAAGAAACTCCTCTCTTCCTGTACAGGCCAAGAAAGGTTTCCCTGAGGAGGTTGCTTGTAAGTAGACTCTTCAAGATGTGTAGGAGCCCAGTAGGCAGACAAGGAGGGAGGGGTATGGTAGGCAGAATTATAGAAATGTCCCTAAGGATTCGCGTCTCCTGGGTATTCATTCAAAGAGCCATCTAGGTTCTGCTGCAAAGGAACATTACAGATGTAATTAAGGTTACTAATTAGCTGACCCTAAAATAGGGAGAATCTCTTGAATTAAACAGGTGTGCCCAGTGTAATCCCATGAGTCTTTAAAAGCAGAAAAACTCAGATGCTATAGAAGAGGAAGCAGAAGAGAGCCAGGCACAGTGGTTCATGCCTGTATTCCCGATGACTCAAGAGGCTGAGGCGGGAGAATCACTTGAGCCCAGGAGTTTGAGGCTGCAATGAGCTATGATCCTGCCACTGTACTCCAGCCTGGGCAACAGAGTGATACCCCGTCTCTGGAGGGAAAAAAAGGAAGAGGAAGCAAAAGAGATATGGTAGAAAGGAAGTTGGAGAGGTTTCAAGTATGAGAAAAGTTTGATCTGAGATGTAGGGGGCCACATGCAAGGACCAGAGAGAGGCTTTAGGTGCTAAGGGCAGCTGGCTGACAGCTAGCAAGGAGACAGAGACCTTAGCCCTACCACTGCAAGGAACTGAATTTTGCCAGTAACCTGAATGAGCTTGGAAGTGGATTCTTTCCCAGAGCCTCCAGAAAGGAGTTCAGCCTGTCAACAGGATGGTTTCAGTATTGTCGGACGTGGAGCAAAGGAATCAGCCGAGCTGTGGAAAGAGTGAAATAATGTGGATGTTTTAAGCTGGTAAGTTGTGAGGGTAATAGAAAGCTAATGCATGGGGGAAGACACCTCAGATGCAAGAAGCCTAGCAAGGACATGGTACTTAAAGGGAACTGCAAGTCACTGGCATGGTTCAAGACCAGGGTGTGTGTGTGGAATATGGGAGCCTCAGAAATTGAAGCTGGAAAAGTAGGTCAGAGAACAGTCACTTATTTTGCTCACAGATCTGTAATTGGGCAGAGTGTGGTGGGGATGTTTTATCTCTGCTTCATGTGGTATCAGCTGAGTGGCTTAACTAGGGGCTAGGAGAGACACTTCCAAGGTGGCTCACTTCCATGGTGGGCAAGCTGTTGCTCACTTACGGCTGAGAGATATGCAGTAGAGGCCTCAGTTCTTTTCCTTATGGGCTTCTCTAGCGGCTGCATGGGCTTTCTCACAGCATTCTGGCAATGCTACAAGGGCATGGGTCCCAAGAGAACAAGGTGGAAATGCAGGACATTTTTTATGACCTAGCCTTGGAAGCCATATAGCATTACTTCTCTTGTACTGTTTGTTTGAGGCAGCTACAAAAGTACTTCTAGATTTAAGGGCAGGGGACATGCATTTCATCTCCTGATGGAGTTTTAGAAGAGCAAGTGGGACAGGAGATACTGTTTTGGCTGTCTTTGGAAGATATAATCTCCTGTTCTGTTATCTCCCAACAGACTAGAATAGTGCATTGGTTCATGGAGCCCTGTGAATACCTGTTGAGTGAATGAGTGAATGGATGAAATGAATAAATTAGAAGGGGAGTACAATGTATGGCAGGGAGACTGGTTAGTTACAAGGCTGTAGCAATATTCTGAGGCTAACTTGAGGCTCAGAATTAACAAAGTACCAGTGAAAATAGAAAGTAAAGGCTGATTTGAAGAGATACTAAGGAGATACAAATTGTAGAATTTAGTAACCATTTTCATATGGAAGGAAAAAAAGAGGGACACCCAGGTTGCAGGGGGAGAAATCTAGAATGTAAATCTGGATATCTAGAATGATTCCCAGTCAGTAAAATATACCAGCTGTGCACCAGATAATACTCTAAGTGCTAGAGCAAAAATAGTGAATATGTATCCTTTTTTTTTTTTTTAAGAGACAGGGTCTTGCTATGTCACCCAGGCTGGAGTGCAGTGGCATGATCATAGCTCAATGTAACCTCAACCTCCTGGGCCTAAGCAATCCTCCTGCCTCAGCCTCCTGAGTGACTGAGACTAGAGTCGCATGCTACTGCACCCATCTATATTTTCTTTTCTTTTTTTTTTTTTTTGGGTAGAGATGGGGTCTGGCTGTGAGGCTGGTGTTGAACTCCTGGCCTCAAGTGAGCCTCCTGCCTTGGCCTCCTAAAGTGCTGGGATTACAGGTGTGAGCCACTGTGCCTGGCCTACATCCTCTTGATGGAAGTATTTTTAGTGTTAAATAATACCTGTTAAGGGATGAATAAGTAGATAGTAATACTTAGATGGCTACATGAATTGTGGCACTGTCAACAGACAAAAAGCTTTGAGGGAAAAGATGAGCTCAATTGTAGAAGCGTTGAAGTTGAGGCTGATGGTACTGGGACAGCAAGTGGAGATTCTTGGTGAGTAGTAAGAATCATGAATTGAAACTCACGCCTAAAAATCATCTTGAGGATTTTCTTTTATGTTTTTCTGATGGAGGGAGGAAGGCAGACTTTGTTTTTCCCATAGAGAAGAGGAAAATTCTGCTTTCCTCACCCTATTTTTTTCCTTCTTTGTTGTTTTGTTTTATGTTGACTTTGAAAACTTCAGAAAGTGGTTAAAATGGCTTCCCCCCCAAAGATGGCTTCACCTTCTTCTTTAAAAAAAAAAAAAAAAATATATATATATATATAGGTTTGGGAATCACAGTCTCTTGTAGAATTGGGAAGGTCTAGTCATCTTCTAGGTCGTTTTGTCCTCCTCCTAATGTATGTGAAGCAGGATTTCAGGACTGTGCAGAACCTCAGTATCATTTTAAAACCTGTATCTTTCAGCTTTCACTGAACTTATTAGGGTAGGGCTTTGAAGGCCTTTGGATAAAATGGCACACTCTAATTCACAGAGGCTCAGATGCTGTTTCTGCTTAGCAAAGAAATATATCAGCTAAGCCATTGTAGCTACCAACAGCTTCAGGTAATTGTTGGAGTAATAATGTTTCTGTTTCATTCTTACAGGAAGATTCCCTTCCCAGTGAATCTTGTTAACTAACATTTTTTGCCCTATTTGCTCATATTAGAATAATTTAATAGGCCATGAAGCAGGATGTAATTTCATGTTTTACATTAGTAAAGCAAATGTACCCTCTTCCTCACCTTGTAATTTTTATGTTTCCTTTAGAGAACTTTGTTGATTTCTTAGGTAGGATTTTTTGGTTTTTCTTTTAAGTGAGTAAGAGGAAGAAAGTGGTATTGTGTAAGTCAGTTGCTATCCCTGTGTAAGCTTAACTGAGTTATTTGTGTTGTTGACGCCTTATAAAATTTTTTTTGGTGAGAGTATTGGCAGCAAAAAGTAACTAATGGAAATGGAGGGAAAGATCTACTTTAGCTCTGAGCAAATGACTGATGACTGCTTCTTTGAGTCATGCAGCTGAAATGTTTCAGTTTGAATCATCTTAGAACTCTTGCTTAGTAGCGTTACTTGTCAGCTATAAATATTTTAATAGTAAGTGACTTTTTTTTGTTCCTGAAGGCAAAGGGTGGATCTCTTGGTGTCTCTTTAGCAGAAAATATGTTCTTTAGTAATAGGGGAAGATTTGTGTTATGTTGTCTAATAAAATACAACATGAGTAATAATAAGAACGTACTTTCCCTGAGATGTATTGGATAAATAACTCTCATAGGAGGTAGATATTTAATAACAATGTGTTTTTATTTTAGTAATAAAATAATCTGTATTTTGCATATGAGGAAACCTTTGCTAAAAGAAATTGTAATTTGCCCTAGGCCACTAGACCAGCGTAGTCAGCCAGAACTAGAACCTTGTTTTCTTGGCAATAAGTATTATTTGAAAATCACTTAAATATTCTTCAGAATAATAAAAATCATTTACTAAGCACTGGTGACCACGTGGCACTTATTTGATTATTAATCTAAAAATTATGGACCCTTTCCTCTTAGAATTTCATGATATTGGTTACAATACTTAATGACTTTTAAAAGTTTTTTTCTTATTTCATATTTTATTAGAAAAGAAGTAGTATGACAAATATGGGTTAGGAGTGAAGACCTTGTTTACTCCTCATTGTCAGAGAACTCTAGATCCTGGATTCATTGCTAAGGTTATTTTTGCAAGTAAATAATCTACTGTTCTATGACTGATGATAGCCTGCACAGTGCCTAATACTGTTGTATAAAAAAGAATTTGGTCTTTGTCCTGGGTTCCTGAACTTCTGGAACCCTTAGAATTTCTGAGTGATGGGAGTGTTATGCTGATCAGGTGACTAATAATTGGCCCCTGGATAGCTTTAGGGTTAGAGCTGTCTCCAGAAGGTCTAACCATGTGGTTGGGACTTTGAACCAACCTGGCATCTGGGAAGGGGAGGGAGTTGGAGGTGGAGTTCAGTCATGTAGTCACTAATTAAATCACTTGTGCCTGTGTAATGAAGCCCAAGTAAAAACTCTGGACACTGGAACTTCTAGTGGAACTTCCTCATTGGTGATCACATTGAGGTGTGGGGGGGTGGGTGACGTACCCTGTTTCCTCAAGAAGGCATGGAAGCTCTGCACTTATCTTAGACCTTGCCCTGTGTGTCTCTTCGTTTGGCTGGTCCTTCTGATTTGTGTCCTTTGTAATAAAACTATAATTGTAAGTATAGCACTTTCCTGAGTTCTGGTGAATCAGCAAACCCGAGGGGTTTGTGGAAACTCTCATTTCTAGCCAGCCTGTCAGAAGTGCAGGTAGCCTGGGGAGCCTGAGAGTGTGGCTGGTGAGTGAAATAGGGCAGTCTTATTGGGGACCCTGCTCTTTAACTTGTAGGCTCTGTGCTAACTCTGGGTGGTTAGTGAGAGAACAGAATTGCAGTACACCCAGTTGGAATTGAAACAGTGTAACTATATGATATACTTGTGGGTATCAGTGAATAAATTTCAGTAATTGAAGTTTATTTTGTGTTAGCTAAATAAAGCATGGCTCTCTAAATTTGATGTAATCAGGAGGAAAGATATTATGAATCTCTTAAAAATTCAAAACATACTGGATTGATGTTGATATACTCTAAATTAAAATATTAATTAAAATAAACTTTCAAGATTACCAGGATTTAATTTTCTTTATTGTTGAATATTCCTCAGTAGGGTCAATGGATTTGCAGAGCTTCCTCCAGCTTCTTTTGCTTGATTCCTTTCATGACCATAGCCTCGACCTGCAAGTTAGCTGACTGGATTTGGAGGTTGTGTGTTTAGAAAGCCTAACAGGCTCACAGCGGGTTAGAACCTGTGGTCTTGATAAGTAGCTTAGTAGTGGGTATATGGCTTCTTCTATGAAAGGTAGAGAACGTCCATAAAAAATGGGTGAATTCTGTCCTATACTTGAAGAACTATACTTGTTATGTATTTGAACATGTAACAAGCAATGTAGAGAGTTACCAGTATAGCAGTCCCTAACCTTTTTAGCACCAGGGACCAGTTTCATGGAAGACAGTTTTTCTACAGATGGCGGGGTGGGGAGTTCAGGTGGTGATACGTGGCCCGGTTCCTAACAGGCCATGAACTGGTATCAGGCCATGGCCTGGGGGTTGGGGACCGCAGCAGTAGAAGGCACAATATAGTCAGGGATTAATGGTATAGTCAGAGAAGGTCAAAACTAACATAAAAACTCGAGCTAACATAGGAATACATGAATAACTAACTGCTGTAATAACAACCCCAAAGTTCAATGACTTGAGATAATAAAAGTTTATTTATCATTCATGTTTAGTCCAATATAGGCCAAGGAGGGAAGGACTCTACTTCACAGAGACATTTGGTGACCCAACTTTCTTCCATTTTGTGATCTTTCATCTTCTAAGGCCTCACTTGCATTTTGCTCATAGATGGCAGAGGAAAGATTATGTGCCTCATCCTGGAAGTGACACATATCACTTCTGCTCACGTTTTATTGGCGGGAACTAGTCATTTGACCTCCACCCAGAAGCAAACTTAATTTAAAATATCTAGACATCTGTGGTTACTTGTCAGGGACAGTAGGCTAGGGAAATTTTGTGAGACTTGGCCTTGTTTTGTGGGGAAAGACCCTGGTCAGAAAAGGCTATAATGGAAGTGAATAGTGAGGGAGGGAACTTGCTGTAGTCCTTAGAGTGGGAAGGTTTGGGGAAGGGAGTGAGTGAAAATGTAACAGCACCACTCAGGCTGAAAAGTAGCTCCAAGGTTCACAAATCTCGCAAATCTCTCTTCATTTGCAACCCCATGGACAGGCTCTAGAAACCTCTGTCAGTGACATGGAGCTGGGGGTGAGGTCCCTACTTCCAGTGCCAGTTGAGAAGAAGCATGAAGCCACCAAAAGGTCAGATCTCTATTCACATAGTGAGAAGAGATGTGTTCTTGAAGTCCACTTGCTCAAGACTTCTTGAGCGTGGCTCTGGGTAAAAATTAATAGATTTTTTAAAAAGTAAAAATAAGAAAAGAAAGAGAAGAGATATGTTCTTGGCATTCTACCATCATCTGCAAACATAATAGCAGACACCTTATACTATGACATATTTCAGATGTGTTATGAGGGTTGAGAAATTTTTAGAGTTCAATTTTTCCAGAACTGCCCATGTACATTCCAGTGTGTTAAGTAAAAAAATTAGGCACATTTCTTTTTTATTTGTACATTATCTTTTAAAATATGTGCTGTAAAGTCTACTTTGAAATCCAAATTTCATCTAATGGTGATTCACATTATAGCTTTCCATAAAGCAGATGCACTTACTTTGCTGGAAATTTTCTGAATTATTTAAACCATAGGTAATTGGGCTTTGGTAATCTGGAGTCAAAGATAAAATAATTGAACATCTAAATCTATTAAAATTATTTTTGCTTATGTACAATTCTCTGTATAACTGGTTAAAGTAAGTTGACCTGGAATGGCTTTTGTGTTCGTTTTCATGTCTCATTTTCTCTGATAAAACCAGAAACTGGGGCTATATGAAGTAAGTGGAACTATAGGTAAATATTCCTAGTGATAACTTGAACATAGCCAAGAGTTTCTACATTAATCAGGGCAGAATGTAAGCTTAAGATAGAAGCTGGGCAGAATTGTTAGACCAGTTAGTAGATTAGTTTCCCTACTTTGTGTCTCAGTTTTGCAAAAGTGATTTTCAGTGTCAGTTGTAAAGTTCACACTTGCTTTTCCAAAGAGGGAGATTTTTGTGTTGTTGTGTACCACTACTCTCCTCTCCTACTACCCTCCTCTAATGGTAGTTGTTACTTCTGTAAACTAGAAAGAGGAAAAATACCTGTAGCATTTATTTAATGAGTGAGGTCTACTTTTGAATTCTTTCATGCTAGTCCCAATTGTACCAGTTGTTTACCTCCCAGAAGTGTGCAGTGTTCTGTATGTCTCTGGAGGAGGGTACTGACTTGTATGCCCACTGGAACACCCTCAGCCAGGGACCTTGCCTACTGGATGTGTGTCTGTTCGGAGAGCTCTTTTGGGCCACCTATCCGTGATGATGGATGCTGGTTCACAGCCCTGGCTGTCCCTAGAGATCCAAATAACTACTTGGATGATTTCAGGATGCCCTTAGACATTTGTAATTTGTTTATTCCTCCAGTCCAGGAATTCTAGAAGCGACTTTCCCAACTGTTTGTTTTTGTTGTTGTTGTGGGCTGAGGGCATGAAAAGTTTCTGCAAACCTTGTTTGTGATGTAGAACTTTTACAATACCTATGTATACATAGCCCCCTAGAATAGAAGCTTAGCTATTGTTATTATCCTGGGATCATTCAGACCCGGGGGTCTGGATAGGAGGTTTTCAGGCCATTGGTACCCGATATTATCATTATTTGACTTTTTAAAGGAAAGACTCTGACATCTCTCTAAAGATGTCTAAAAGTTGTAGATCTCTGGGTAACCAGTAAGAAACATCCAGTAGCTGTGGGGTTTTTAAAATTTTTAAATTTTTATTTTTTTTTAAAGACAGGGTCTCACTCTGTTGCCCAGGCTGGAGTGCAGTGGTGCAATCATAGCTCATTGTAGCCTTAAATTCCTGACATCCAGAAATTTTAACACCCGTCAAAGCTGCTCAGTTACAGAGCTCTATTATGAATTTATTATCAGCCTATGTCCTTACAGTAGTAAACTTTCCTCCAAGAATTGACACTTCATAGTTAATGGTGCTAAAGATAATTGATTTAATGGGATCTCAGTACAGAGCAACTTTCAGCTTATATTTCCATAGATAAACATGATTTACAAAAGGTAGGTTACTTATAGGATTGAATATAATATATGCTTGTGTCTTTACCTTAAATATTGGAATGTGGTTTTAAAAGTATACTTGTTTTCCTAGAGCAATTTTAGATTTACAGAAAAATTGAGATTAATAGAGTTCCCATGTACCTCCTCTCCCCCAACAAACGCATGGTTTCCCCTAGTCATTAACATCTTATAGTAGTATGGTACATTTGTTATTATACAATTAGTGAATCAATATTGATACATTATTGTTACCTAAAGTCTATACTCTATTTAGATTTGCTTAGTCTTGATGTCCTTTTTCTGTTGCGGGATCCCATCTATGTAAATTGTCATGTCTCCTTAGGCTCCTCTTTGCTATGACAGTTTCTCAGACTTTCTTTGTTTTTGATGTCCTTGACAGTTGTGACAGGTACTTATTAGGTATATGATAGGTTGCTCCTCTTGGAATTTGATGTTTTTCTCCTGATTGGACTGGGGTTATGGGATTATTTGATAAGACTATGTTTAACCTTGTAAGAAATTGCCAAACTGTCTTTCAAACTATCTGTACCATTTTGCATTCCCGTCAGCGATGAATGAGAGTTCCTGTCACTTCACATCCTTGTCAGCATTTGGTACAGTCAGTTTTTTGGACTTCAGCCATTCTGATAGGTACACAGTGGTTGGGATGTAATTTTTACAGTTGGTCATTTAGTCTTACTGTCATATTTTACTGATTGAACATTCCTAATCCAAAAATCTGAAATCCAAAATGCTACAAAATTTGAAACTTTTTGAGTGTTGACATTATGTTTGGTGTTTCGGATTTCAGATTTTCAGATTAGGGATGCTCAACCTGTAAGTATAATGCAGATATTTCAAAGTCAGGAAAAATTTGAAATCCAAAACACTTCTGGTCCCAAACATTTTGGATAAGGGATACTCAATCTGTATTATCTGTCTATAGAAATATTAGCTTTCTCCTGATACTTCTTTTCAAATTAGCATTAAGATAAGAATATGTGATTTTTCCCATGCAAATAACTGTTACAGATGTTTAATATCATTTCACTTATTTCATTAAAATTATCTACTCTCTTTGCTTTCTTATTACTAATAACTTTAAGTTACATTCCATTGGCATTAAGCTACACTCTATGGGTGTTAATGCCTTCTGTTTAATTGCTTTTGTTTAATGTTTTATTCTCATTTTCCATTCGTCAAAGTCATTTTTTGCTTTTTTGTTTGTTTGTTTTTGTTTCTTTGTTCATAAAACTTTTTTGTTTCTGTTACATTATGTAGTTTTGTACCAATGGCTAGAAGCAGATCGTCATGGTAAGAGCCAGGATGCTACAAATACGACTTCAGGTAAAAATGAAAATTTTAAAAAAGGATGGGGTGTTAGAAATCATTATTTTAATTCACCCCAAGCCCATTATAAATGTGTCTTTATTCAGTTTTGCTTGGACAAACTTAGTGGTATTATTTTGGTATTTCTGTTCTCTTGTCTGTATCTTAATTTTCATAAAGACCTCATTTGCTTCAAGCCTTGAAAAAATTTATTCACTAGTCTTTAAGCTCTCTTGGCAGATATTTTCTACTTAGGAGGAAAGGCTTAATTGCATCTTAAATTTAGTAGGAGGTTATTTAGCAATATTACTTGGAGTAAAGTTGATATGTAGTTGTAGCAGGGATATTCTAAATAATTGGTTCTTCTCCCCTTTTCCTTCAAAATAATATTTGCCAAGACAGCTGTATATGTAGCAATGATCTTTCTTTTTTGGCAGTCTAATAAGAGGTGGTGGTTTTTCTTTTGCTAGGTTTGGGTTACTATTCTGTAGGCTGTTTTGATTTTGTAAAATTCTTTCTCTGGAGGTGGTCCCCTTCTCTCTCTTGTTGATTCCTTGTACCTCAAAAGGGTGTGATATTCCTTAGTTAACAGAACAATTATATTGAGAATGGCACTGTTGTGACTTTCCTGATTTATCTCCTGTCCCATTAATAACTTGATATATGAATAAAGATAATGTTACTCTTTTAACCATAAGCAGACAGGAATTCATGAAAAGGTAAGTGTTGCAAACAGCTATATCATGGGTTATGTGCTGTTTCTTCTGCTCCTGCAATGTATCACATTTTATTTACGTTTATAGATGATAAAAGCAAGCATTTCTGGTATTTAAGGGTGATTGAGGGAGGAAGTTTCTTGATGGCTGTATATCATCTGAGGATACCTTGTTGCTGTGTCAGTAGCACATTCAGCAATGTAGACTTTTAGAACCAGGAGGGAATTTTTATTTTGTTTTGTTTTTTCTTGGACCTAAAGTAGAGTAAAAAGTAACCCTTTTTTTAAAATGAAGAAGTAAATAATCTAAATATTCTTAATGTTTACGTGAAAATCTAGTATCAGCTTAAAGACACCATTTATCCTTCTTGAAGTGAACAGTTCTGAACCCCAAATCTGTTCTTCAGCCACATTGGCTGTCATGGACAGTTTCACTTGTCTCCATTGACTTTTTGATATGTACATATCCTAAAAGCTTGGTGCAAAAATTGATAAACTCTCCTTAGGGACAACCTTGACAGTTTCTCTTCTAGAAGTGAAAGCTCTCAACTCTTAGTAGATGGAAGTGACGGATAGAAAGATAGAGGTGGAGTACTTGCCTAAATAAGTCAGAGGAATATAAAGGAAAATGATCATCAGCCACGGACTTCAATTGGAAACAGTAGCTTAGTTGCCTCAGCAAATACATTTAAATTATGTGTTCTTATTCAAAAAAGTTCCTGCATATTTTATACTGCAGTCTCCAACAAGATTTTCAAGTGTGACTTTTCCCTCCTTCTGTGATCTGTTAACTTTTGCACTCAAAGGTGTTTTAGTATCTATCTTTTCATATTTTTACCCAAAATGGAAATTGAGTCTAATTAGATTTCAAAATGTGACTCATAAATCAGATTGTTTTGTGATATTTTTAATTGTACAAATACTGGTAAGTGGCATTTATCTTTTGCTATAAAAGCTAGTATTTTGCACTTAATTAGAACTTTAAAAGTAGAAAAACACCGGAGACAATGAAATTGCTTCAAGGTCTTCTAATTCCTTGATCCCAACTTTTTGACACTGGGAATTTAAGATCCATCCACATTAAAATATGTTACAAAACTAAAGCATTTGGAGATAACAGGTCTTATGGGAATTAATTTGGTCAAGGAAATAAAGAACTGATCTGACAGCTATTGTTGAATTTTCTGGCATATGATAATCAAAGTATAGCCTGCTTTTATTTTTCCAGAATATTGACAGGTAATGAATTTGGCTTATAATAGGTCATTTATTTTAAAAGGTTAGTATGGTTGATGTGTTCTATCTACTAAACTAGACAGCTCAGCAATGATGTTTCCAATTCTTTAATTCTGTTACTTAACAACCTGGATATGCAGTCATACTTATCAGAGATTTTTGTGGAAACTCAAGCAAAATTGCCTCCTTTGAGCACTGCAGCATTGAGTCTATCTGCGTATAACATTTCAGAATCATAAAAAGTGTGATTGAACTTAATTCAAGATGTTTCTTTGGTTAATTAAATGCTTTCATATAGTTTTTTTTTATTACCACGTATTGAAATGAGGATAATAATTAGGTTATAGTCACAACTATACTATCATATTTTGTTTTTAAGTATCAATTGTCTAGCCAGGATTTTAAAGTTCAGATCCTGAAGTTTTAAGTGTAGATCTCTTATTTTTTTAGTTGTCCATTGGGAATTTTACAATTCAGACTGTTAGAGGTAGAAATTGAAGCAGATTTATATATTATCAGTCAATATCTATAAAATAAATATAAAACTATGACATGCTTTTGAAAAAATTCTAGATATTAACTAAGTATTAATTATTTGTTATAGGTGAAAATTTTGACCAGAGTCCTTTGAGAAGAACATTCAAATCCAAAGTTCTCGCCCACTATCCTCAGAATATAGAATGGAACCCTTTTGATCAAGATGCAGTGAACATGGTATGTGGTTTTCTTTACCTTTTCATTCTCTCCTTAGCCTTCCTTTTATTTTATTAAGATGAAGATAGTGACTGTATTTTGAATGTCTATATTATTTCATTTAATTTATCCTTTAAGAAATTTTATAAGAAATATTAGTATAATATTGTCTTCATTTTACAGATGTGGAAACTGAAGCTCAGAGAAATTAAGTTACTTGCCCAGGGTTCCCATAGATAATAAGTATATACAGTAGACCCTCAAAGCCTGTTTTAGTTTCCTACTATTAAGCTGAGTTGTGGGTTTGTATTAATACATAGGAGATTTGATAAACAGTGATTACTTTGTTTGCCTGAGAGGAGCCTGGTGGAAAGAGCCTGGTTACAGTTTTCGTATTTCAGGGGATGTTGTATGATAGGCTTGTGATTTGTCATTTTCACAAACAATATAAGGTGGAAAGAAACTTAAATGCATCCTTTAAACATGAGTAGGAATTTGTTTATAAGGAATCTGAATTAATGTAATGAGTTACCGTGGTGATTACAAGTCTTCTTTAGGGATTCTTAGAAATTAAGTAGGTCACAGTTTTCAGATTATCTATGAAGGATTCCTAGAAGCTTGGATAACATTTTAGAACTCCATCAACTCGGTGATTACATAATTCACAAAGGGAGCAAATCAGAGATCAGGCATGATAGATACAGAAATGATTAAAGGTAAACTGTGACACTGTGATAGGTGTAGTTCTTTCTGAGTATTTTAAATGCAGAGTCAAAAGACACAGAACACTCCATTAAGACCTGATAATCTAAGGGAAAGAAATTAATATTTAGTAGATGCCTGCTTCATTCTTCATGTATGTTATTTCACATATATGTTTACCTGTACCTAGTGAGAATTCTTGTTCATACTTCCCACAAGTTAAGTAATTTGCCCAAAGTTATGCAGTAAGGCTCAGATGTTAAATCCATATCATTTTTATTCTCTTGCTTGCTTTTTCCTACCTGCCATACTGTCTCCCCAAAAGAGAAACCAAATCACTTAGTTTTGATCTGCACCAGAAGTGATACAGGTCAGAGTGGACTCTTTGTGATATTTCTCTATCACAGTAAACCCATTCCAGTCTATGAAAATCTTGCTTATACTAAGAAAATACTACTGATAATTACTGTGATGATAGTACAGATAAAGATGCTAGCTGACATTTACTGACTGGTAACTGTGACTTCAGCACCAGATGAAGCACAAAGGTGCTATGCTACTCCCACCATCACTACTAAGAAGAATACTACGATAAAAGTGCTAATATTTATCATGACTATAGTAAAGATAACGATGCTACTTGGCATTTACTAAGTACGTAGTCTGACTTTGGCACTAGATCGAGCACGATGGTACTATGCTACTCCCACCATCACTGCTAACAAGAATACTACTACAATACTGCTAACATTTATGGTAAGTGTAGTACAGATAAAGAGGCTAGGTGGAATTTACCGACTGGTAGCATTGACCTGGGCACTAGTTTAAGCACGTTACGTGCTTTATCTCGTCTAAGCCTTCCAACCACACACTGAAGCACGATCTCCTAATTATTGATAGAGTTCAGAGTTCTACTAACTACCGAGAACCCAATGAGGCACATTCTACAAATTATTCCCCTAACTTTTTGCCCCATTGTTTGGAAAAAATGGGGCAGAAAAGTTAGGGCAAAATTTACGGAAATAATGCGTAGAGTTCAGATGGAAACCCAACAGACTGACTCCGGAGCCCCTGTTCTCACCTACATTGTGACGGGGCACTTCTATCTGGCTCCAGTGTCAACAGAAGTGAGACAATACCACGATCACAGCTAACGACAATGCTACGACAATACTCCTGACAAGTACTGTGACTGTAGTACAGATAAGGATGCTAGTTGGCATTTACTGAGTGCTAACTATGACTTCGGCACTAGATTAAGCACAAAGGTGCTCTGCTACTCCCACCGTCGCTACTAACAAGAATACCACTACAAAATTGCTGATATTTATGGTAACTATAGAAAACATAGTGATGGTAGTTGGTATTTACTGACAGGTCATTCTGTCTTTGGCACTAGTTTAAACACTTTACATGCTGTATGTCATCTACGCCTTCCAGCAACGCACTGAGGCACTGTCTCCTAGTTATTCATAGAGTTCGAAGTCTACTAACTGCCGAGAACCCAATGAGGCACGTTCTACAAATTATTCCCCTAACTTTTCCGCCCCGTTTTTTGAAAAAAATTTTAAACAAAATGGGGCGGAGAAGTTAGGGCAAAATTTAGGGATATAATGCATTTACTAAGTGCGTAGTATGACTTCGGCACTAGATCAAGCACAATGGTGCTATGCTACTCTCACTACTAACAAGAATACTACTGCAATACTGCTAATATTTATGGTGAGTGTAGTAGAGATAAAGATGCTAGGTGACATTTACTGACTGGTAATTTGACCTGGGCATTAGTTTAAGCACCTTACATGCTTTATCTCTTCTAAGCCTTCCAACCACACACTGAGGCATGATCTCCTAATTATTCATAGAGTTCAGAGTTCTACTAACTGCTGAGAACCCAATGAGGCACATTCTACAAATTATTACCCTAACTTTTCTGCCCCATTTTTTGGACTAATGGGGCAGAAAAGTTAGGGAAAAATTTAGGGATATAATGTGTAGAGTTCAGATTGAAACCCAACAGACTGACTCTGGAGCCCACGTTCTCACCTACAGTATGACAGGGCTCAACTCTCTGGCTTCAAGTGTAAACAGAGCTGAGACAATACCACCATAACCACTAAAAACAATACTGAGACAATACTGTTGACCATTATTGTGTCTATAGTACAGATAATGATGCTAGTTGGCTTTTACTGAGTGCTAACTATAACTTGGGCACTAGATGAAGCACAAAGGTGCTATGCTACTCCCACCATCACTACTAAGAAGAATACTACGATAAAAGTGCTAATATTTATTGTGACTATAGTAAAGATGATGCTACTTGGCATTTACTAAGTGCGTAGTCTGACTTTGGCACTAGATCAAGGACAATGGTACTATACTACTCCCACCATCACTACTAACAAGAACACTACTACAATAGTGCTAATATTTATGGTGACTATACTATAGCAAGATGTTAGGAGGCATTTACTGACTGGTAACTATGACTTGGGAACTATTTTAAGCACTTTCCATTCTTTATCTCATCTAAGCCTTGCAACAAACCACTGAGGTATGTTCTACTAATTATTCTAAGAGTCCAGTATTCTATTAACTTCCACCAACCTACTGAGGCATAATTTAGGGAAATAATTCATAGAATTAAGAAAGAAACCCAGCAGACTGGCTACAGAGCTCATGTTCTCACCTACAATATGACAGAGACAACTATCTGGCTACAAGTGTCAGCAGAGCTGAGACAATACCACCATCACAACTAACACCAATACTACAACCATACTACTAATAATTACTGTGACTACAGTACAGATAACGGTGCTAGGTGACATTTACTGACTGGTAACTGTGACTTCGGCACTAGATTAAGCACAAAGCTGCTGACACCATCACTTCTAACAAGAATACTACTACAGTAGTCATAATATTTATGGTGACTATAGTAAAGATAATGATGCTAGTTGGCATTTTCTGAGTGCTTACTATGACTTCGGCACTAGATTAAGCACAGTGATGCTCTGCTACTCCCACCATCAGTACTGACAAAAATACTACTACAATAGTGCTAATATTTATCATGACTATAGTACAGATAAAGATGCTAGGTGGCATTTACTGACTGATAAGTATGACTTTGGTACATGCTTTGTTTGGTACATGCTTTATCTCATCTAAGCCTCCAACAACTCACTGAGGCACGTTCTAGTGGTTATTCATAGAGTTCAGAGTTCTGTTAACTTCCAACAACCCACTGAGGCAAAATTTACGAAATAATTCATAGAGTTCAGAATGTAATGCAGCAGGTGGCTCCGGAGCCCATGTTCTCTCCTAGAATATGACAGGGCACAACTATCTGGCTCCAAGTGTCAACAGAGCTGAGAGAATATCACCATCACAACTGTCTACAAGACCTGGAGGAGCCCAAGCATTTGGCTTAAAATAGTGAACAAACAGCAGTGACAAAAAATAATTTTTCAGCTGCTTTGTAACAAATTAATAGAAAGGTATTAAGGAAAACAGTGTTTAAGTAAAGCAATGGAGAAATGGATAAGAAGTGAGTAGATTATAATACTTAGTCGTCTTAAATTAGTAAGATATTTCACAGTATAAATTATTGTGTGAGAAATCAGAATGGTGTCCAAATCTGTGTTCTTACTACAATATGAATTCCAAGTCATTTAGAACAAAACGGCACATTTGATGTGCTTTCTTTCTGTTAATCATTTGAATGAATTAATAGTAAGATATTCATGATAGCTTTTCCCTCTATCTGTAAAACATTTATTTTTAAAGCAATTATCACCTTACTTGCTCTGTTTCTCATAATTTCTTTATCCCTTGCCTCTGTGGTTATTTTATGTAAGTGGGAAAAGTTTCCCTCTGAAGAATAAATGCAAAGGCTTGTGTTTTGATAGTTAAATATGACATAGCATTTTTTATTGCTACAAATCTAAAAGGATTTGCTTGCACTCTGAAAATCTCTGAAAAGCATCCCATTAAACTAGTCTGCATTTGGGTCATAGATTTACTGCCCTTACTTCCTCTCTGATTTATTAGTAAGTGCATTTGTATGAAGCTATAATTTATTCCCACCTAAAAGTATAAAGCTGTGTCTTGCCTTTAGCAAAAATCCCACTCCAGTGAGTCATCACTTTCTGTAATATCAGTCATTCCTCTAACAAGCAACAATGGTGCTTTGAATAAAGATCTTTAATTTTGTATATAAATTAAGTACCCAAAGCAATGAACTTAGTTAAATAAAAAATGCCATGTGTATGAATGCAGTACAAATAAAATAGAAAATAAATACGAGATAAATGAAATTATTTCTGAATTAGTTACTTTTTATGTCTCTCTAGTTTGCTGATTCAGAGATTTTTATGAAAAAATTGAAGTGTCATAAGCAGAAATAACAATATAAACAATCATATACTAATCACCCAGAACTAACATATGTAAATATTGACATGTCTGCTTCCAATCTTTCCCTTTTGTTTTAAATGAAACAAAGCATCATAAACAGAGCTAAAGGTCGTTCACTCCAGATCTTTTCAAGGTAATCTGCACATTGGCATCCATGACTATTTATATAATTTTCTAACAGATACATCTTATTCTTCTTTTCCCCCCCAGAAATAGGGCCTCATTTTCTCACCGAGGCTGGAGTACAGTGGCACAATCATAGCTCACTGCAGCCTTGAATTCCTGAGCACAAGCAATCCTCCTGCCTCAGTCTCCCTAGTAGCTGAGACAACAGGTGCACACACCACATCTGGCTAATTTTTCTTATTCTTTGTAGAGATGGGGTCTTGCTATTTTGCCCAGGCTGGTCTTGAACTCCTGGGCTCAAGCAACCCTCTTGCCTCAGCCTCCCGAAGTGCTGGGATTATAGGCATGATATACCATGCCCAGCCAAGATCATCTTCTTAAGAATGTATTGTACCTCGGAATTCTTAGGAAGAAAACATGGTCAATATCTTTTTAAGCAAGTTATATAAAATATAAGCATTCTATCTTGTATATATGTCCTAAATGAAACATCTGATATACGGTATTTCAGGTAATTAAAGAGTAATAACTATTATAAAGTTCTTAATTTACAATTTACTATTTACTTTGATCACAAGGAAGGGTAGAGTGGAATGATGAGCAAAGAGTAAAGGGTAAAAGTTTGGCTGAAGAAACCTTTCAGATGCTCATCTTGTAAGATTCAAAGGAAAAAGGGCTAGATATACTTTTTGTAGACTTAGCAAGTACTTGAATTTGAAATGGATAACCCCAAATTGCATTCATAGGTTTGACATTAGAATGAAAGTAAGCCCTCATTTTGAACCAAGTTTAAATTCGTGTCTCACAATAGAATCATAGGAATGTTAGCTGGGCATGGTGGTGCCTGCCTGCAGTCCTAGCCACTCGGGAGGCTGAGGAGGAGGATCACTTGAACCCAGGAGTTTGAGGTTGCAGTGAGCTGTGATCAAACCAGACAAAGTGAGGCCCTGTCTCTTAAAAAATAAAAATAAAAATAATCATAGGAGTAGGACTCTAATCCAGCCATTTTGCTGGGGGAGCCCATCTGTTTCCTTAATACTGCAGCTAGAATATTTCATTGGCATCTCAAACTCAACATATCTGAAACTGAATTCACAATTCTTCCCACCAATCTTGGTCAGTGAATATTACAACTATTTGCCTAGTTGCCTAGGCCAAAAATCTGTACATCATCCTTGAAAGGTTCTCACTTTCTTGCCCTCTCGCATATGCAATCAATTATTTATCTATTCTCTCTGTTTCCACACACCCACCCTGGTCCAAACCATGAAGTTCTCTTAACCTGGACTCCTGCAGGAACTGTCTGCCAGGCCTTCTGCTCGTATCCATTCCATTCTTCACACCATAGCTTCTGCTTATGGTGTTGATTCTCTTTAGAAGGCTCTTCCACTTCTCCTTCACCTAGTGAAATCTTATTGATTCTTCAGATTTCACTTTAAACATGATTTCCTCAGAGAAGCCATTCCTAGCCATTACCTTCCACCACCCTCCCAATACTCAGTCATGTCCCCTTAGGTTCTCTTAGCACCTTGTACTGTTTTGTAGCACCTGTCCCACTTGGAATTGAATAATTATGTAGCTAGTAATCAGTTGTGTATTTCCTGCTATAATGTAAGCACAAGGACAGGAACAGTTTCTCTTATTCACTGCTATATCCCTAGATTTATACATAGTAGACACTCAGATTTTTAAATAAATGAAGGAATGCTTACTTGCTTACAATACTTCCCTTCCCTGTCCTTGTCTATTTAGGTGCCGCCTCCACTGCAAAACCATTTCTTAAGCACAAGTAGTTAAGTGCTCTCTCTTTTCTTTTCCTATGACATTTTGAACATACTCCATAGCAGCACTGATCACATTATTTTGTAACTATTGGTTTACATGTCTATTTTTCGTACTAGACTGTGAGCTCCCTGAAGGAAGGGATTTAATATTTGTCTTTTGACTTGCCAAGATCTAATGTAATATATGGGATAAAATAAATGCTTATTAAAGGAAGGAAGATGGAAAAGAAGGGCAAAACTGACCAACTCTTTGAGAGTTTTCTGAATAATTTCTCTTTTTCAGTCATGCATCACTTAAGGAAAGGGATACATTCTGAAAATTGCATTGCTAGGTGATTCTATCATTGTGCAAGCATCACAGAGTGCACTTACACAAACCTGGATGGTGTAGCCTACTGTGCACCTAGGCTACGTGGTATAGCCTCTTGCTCTGACCGTCATCTCATATGCAGTCCATTGTTGACCAAAATGTGGTTATGTGGCTCATGACTGTATTTGTGTAATGAGAGGAAGGCTATGGGAGTCATAGAACTATAGAATACAGGAAAAAGAATTGTTAGAATTTTAGCCAAACTGCCTGAAAGAGTCCAGAGAGATAAGAATATTTGGTTACTCAAACTGGAAGAGGTGCACAGATGGTACTGTGGGCTTACCTTGGCTAAAGTAACCTGGTCACCAGTGGTAATCTGATCACCATTGACAACTCAAATTTTTAGTTGTTCTGTTGTGGGAAGGTGGGCTGGGGAGGGGATCCTGTTAGTAGGTAGCAATGTTATGGGATAATAAAGATATTTAACACCATAGTAAGTAAATCTTGATTTATATCTCAGGTTTTCTGAGAAATAAAGTATAATATCTTATAGTTCCTGACATACAATAATCTGTCTTTTAAATATGGAAAAACAATAGCATTTTGCAATTTATGGTTTCCAGATTAGAAATATCATTCTTTTTTTATTTGTAGGAAGAGCGTTTAAGAAAAATTCTTACATCTGTTATCTGTAACATAAAAAGTCATTCTTCACTTTGAGCACAACTTTTGGCAAGCTTTTCCTGTAAATGTTTGAATGTGTGTTGAAGAAAGCTACAAACCCTTAGGGGAATATTTGGCAGCTGTTCAAAAACAGTTGAGCTGTGATTTTCATGGTTTATGATGACAGGAAAGCCTATCAATTAAATTAAATCTTTATGTTGGCTTTAGAGGTCACTATGTTTCTGTATTGCCTACTTGGTGGAAAAAGAGAACTACAGGCTAGATCAAGAGAGGAACTAAATCTGGCCCTTTATGCCCAGCTGTTGTTTTTGTTTGTTTTCTTGTTTATTCATTTATTCATTCAACAAATACTTATGCACCATGCACTTTGCTAAACAAGGATGAGCTTAGCCTGGAGCAAGAGAAAGTCAGATCATCCCTTCTACAATCTTTTTTGACTCCAGTAAATGTGTCAGATGAGTTTTCATTCATACTATCAGCACAGCAACTTGTTGACTTTTTGTTATGATGAAATCAACCTTAATTTGAAGGTAAAATTATGAAAAGGTCCTACCATGGCCTTTTGTTATGCAGTTATTCCCAAGAATAGGAATAACTATTTTTTCCCCTTAGCAAATCCAAGTATTTGTGGGTTTTACTTAAGTCTGTATCTTATTATATCCAAATCTACATAGTAATTTAATTCTTGTCAACATACATAAAATAACTAAGTAAATCTACCTTAGTTCTTTTCAGGTTTCATATTCAGTGATGTGAAATATGAAGACATTTTAACTGCATACTAATGCTGAGCTTCTTAATTTTTTTTTTTAATCCTTGTCACCATCTTTTGTGGCCCCAGATGGTATATTGTTCCATGTGCAGAACTCTTGAATGTTTAAGGTTATTGAAATATGGTACCAGTCCTTGAGTAGCTTGCAATCTAGAGATCAAACAGAATTATGGAATACTAGTAATGTGTATCTATATATAACATACATATGTATACAATGGTGCAAGACTTATTGCTTCCCCACACAATAAAGACTATTTAGAGGAGTGACATTTTAATGGCCAATAAAGGATGAAGAGGACACTATCTTTTATGGAAAGGTAGCAGAAGACCTGTCTAAGGTAGTATTTATGCAGAGACTTAAGGAAAGTAGGGGAGTGTTTCAGTTATCTTTTGCTGCATGACCGTTTATTTCTGTACCACATAGTGGCTTAAAACAGGTGTTGGCAATTTTTTTTCATAAAGAACCAGATAGCAAATAGTTGAGGTGTTGGGGGCATACAGTTTCTGTTACAGTTACTCAGCTCTGCTGTTGTAGTGCAAAAGCATCTATAGACAATGCATAAATGGATGGGTGTGACTGTGTTCCATTGAAACTTTATTTACAAAAACAGGTGGCAGATTTTATTTAACCTAAGGGCTTATCTTAATTTATTCCTGCTGCTAAAACAAAATACCTGAGACTGGGTAACTTACAAAGTACAGAAATTTATTTCTCACAGTTCTGGAGGCTGAAAGTAAAAGATCAAGGCACAGGCAGGTTCAGTGTCTGATGAGGACCTAGTCTCTGCTTCAAAGTTGGTGCCTAGTTGCTGCGTCCTCCAGATTGGTCAAATGCTGTGTCCTCACATGACAGAAGGGAAGAAAAGATACTAGGTTTTTCCCTTCAACCTCTTTTAGAAGAGCACTAGTCCTTTCATGAAGGTAGAGCTCTCATAACTTAATCACTTCCTGAAAGGCCCCACCTCTTAATACCATCACCCCAGGGGTTTAAGTCCCAACATATGAATCTTGGAAGGACACATACATTTAAACCATAGCAGGGCTGTAGTTTACTGACTCTTGATTTAAAGCAACAAAATCATTACTTTTGCTTACAAATCTGCAATTTGGGTAAATTTTGGTGGGCAGCCCCTCTGTTCTACTCAGTGTAAATTTGGGCAGTTCAAAGGCTGAGGACTGGAATCATCGGGAAGTTCGCTCATAGGTCTGTCTCCTGGTCTAGGAATATAGCTGGAGCTCCCTCTATATGGTCTCTCCAGCATGGCAACTTCAGGTTAGCCAAACTTTTTATATCTTGCCTCCCAAGGTGTATGACCATAGAGAGAGGGGGAGGTAGAAGCCACATTGCCTTTATTAGCCTAGCCTCAAAAGTCACTCAGTGTCACTTGTCATTCCTATTGCATTTTACTTGACTAGGCCAGGGGTGGGCAAACATGGCCCCCCAGGCCAAATCTATTCAACTGCCTGTTTTTATAAATAAAATTTTATTGGAACAAAGCCAATATATGTGTTGTCAATGGCTACTTTCATACTACAATGGTAGAGCTGAGTAGTTGTGACAAAGACTATATGGCCTCCAGAGCCTAAAATATTTATTATCTGGCTCTTTACAGAAAAAATTTGCCAATCTCTGGTATAGGCACTCTCAGCAGCCCACCCAGGTTCGAGGAAGGGGGGATAGACTCCACCTCCTAGTGGGGGAGTGGCAAGGTTCTGGAAGAGCATGTGACACTAGAAATATTGTTGGAGCCAGTTTTAGAAAATACAGTCTGGGCCAGGCGTGATGGCTCACACTCATAATCCTAGCACTTCGCGAGGCCAGGGTTGGAAGATCGCTTGAGGCCAGGAATTTGAGACCAGCCTGGGCAAAATAGTGAGACCCTGGCTCTACAAAAAATAAAAACATTATCCAGGTGTGGTGATGTGTCTGTAGTCCCAGCTACGTGGGAGGCTGAGGCAGGAGGATAGTTTGAGCCCAGGAGTTGAGGTTGCAGTGAGCTATGACGATGCCACTGCACTCTAGCCTGGGCAACAGAGCAGACCCGTGTCTCAAAAAAAATAAAAGAAAAAAGAAAATACAATCTGCTATAGGAAATGAGCAGTTGTCAATACCTAGGGGAAAACAGTTGCTGGGAGAGTGAACAGCAAATTTTGACAGGCATGTGCTAGGTATGTTCACAGAACAGCAATGTGCCATTGTTGCTGGAGAAGAGTAGGTAAGATAAAGCATAGTGCGAGATGAGGGCAGAGAGGTTGCTGGGGCCAAGTCCCACAAGGCCATGTAGGCCATTAAAGGGACTTTGGCTTTTAGTGGGATGGGAGGCCATTAGAGGGTTTTCAGAAGAGTAACAAAATCTCACTTACATTTTTTTAAGGATCATGTTGGTTGCTGTGTGGGGAATAGATTACGAGGGACAAGGGTAAAAGCAGGGAGACTGGTTAGCAGTATGTTATAGTCATCAGGCAGGAGAAGAGGGTGGCTTAGATTAGAGTGGTAAGAGGAAAGATAGACGCAATTCATGAATGAAGGTGTTTTTGAAGGTAGAACTGATGATATTTGCTGGTGGATTGGACAGTGGGGTGAGTGAGAAAGAGAAGAGTCAGAGATGACTCCAGGGTTTTGTCCTGGGCAAACTAGATGGATGGAGTTATAAGGAAGACTGAAATAGGGAGAAACAAATTTGGAGAAAGAAATCAAGATTTCAGTTTGGGACAGGATAAGTTTGAATTGCCTGGTATATCTTTGTGGGAATGCCAAGTAGTTATTCAGTTAAAAGTCAAGTTCTTGAGATAGTAAATTTGATAGTTGACAGAGTATATTTAAAATCATGGAAAAAATTGCTCGGGAAATTAACTTGGATAGAAAAGAGAACAAAAATGTGGTATAATCTGATGACGTGACTTCAAAGCCAAGGATTTTTAGGGAGAAGGGAAGGACCATGGTCTAAAGTGGCTCTGAGAAGCAGTCAGGACACCCACCCACCTGCCTGCTCAGTGACAATTTTGTTGCACTAATCCTGTCTCACCATCAAAAGTTTGTTTTTACACAGTGGGAACCCAGAAATCTTAACACAGAACCATACTCTACAAAATAAATGAAAGTGGAATGTGCATAGGGGAAGGAGGGGCACTGGCCCTCTCAGCTTCCTCCTTGGGCTTCTCAATCCCTTCCAGGCCCTGCACATTCCCATTCCTGCTCTCTCTTGGGAAACCCTTGGAAAAAAACTCACCTTCAGTGCTTGAAGATTGATGTGCTAAGAGGTACATCTAATTCTGTCCCTCTCCTGCTAAAAACCCTTCAGGGGCTTCTCACTGTCCTCAGACTTCTAACATGACTCACTAAGGCCCTTCCTGGGGTGCACCCTAATTACTTCTCTTGCTTTCTCTCACCCCCACCTTGCATTCTGTGCACCACCCACACTGACCTTGTTTCAGGTCTCCAAACCCTCACATTCTTCCTTCCGGGCTTTTGCACATGTCCTATCTAGAATCTTCTTTATCTTACTAACACCTGTACTCATCCTCAGGTTTCAGTTTGGACTTCATTTTTTCCTGGTAGCTCCCTCTTTTCTAATTTATGTCCTTCTGCTATGTTTATTCCACAGCAGCCCTTATTTACCCTATCATAGTCCTTCTCTTTATAGTTTATGATTTTTTAATCATCTGTCATCCTTATTGGACTGGAAGCACCATAGGAGCAGGGACCATGTCTGTCTTTCTCACCGTTGTGTCACCATCATAGGGCCTAGCTCTTAAAGGCACTTAAGTGTTTTTTGATGGTTTGAATGAAGGGCATGTAACTTTTAAGGTGAATTGTGTTTTCTTGGTAATGGGATTTGGGAGACCGTCTAAATTTTGCACTAGATCAGTTATTAAATTTGCAAAGAAAAAATAGAAAAACGTAATATAATAACATATGGTTAAATTATTTCTATGTAAAAAGCATATTGCAATACAAAAGTAGAAAGAAATATATAAATATGAATACCAATTATGTTAGGGTGGTTGAATTACATTCTGTTTTCCTTAGTATGTTTCAAATTTTCTATAACGTGTTTTATTTCTTTTATATGAAATGTTTTAAAGAATCAATTCTAATTTCTTGTGCATTTTAAGCATTTTAAATTTAGCATCTTTAGCTCTTCTGGTAATTTTATTCCCAAATTTGATTGAATCCTGGTAGTTCCCAAGACCTAGAGCATAATCTCTACTGGAAATAAGCTAAAACGTCTTGTTTCTATGCTTCTGCTTTAGTAAATTAGAAGCTTTACATTTTCAAAGTTTATTTGAAATAAAGTATATTGTTGAAAATAGCAATACTGTTGTTTTTATAATTCTTTAACTTTTTTCATTTATTAAATAAGCCTTCTCCTATTTCCCTGTTCCTCTGAAGCACTATCATCATTACTATAAAAATAGTACTTAAATATTTGTAAAGTGTCTTTGCAAATGACTTGAAGAAGTGTCTTCAAGTCATTAATGTAGCAACTGTTGTAGATAAAGGAACTGAGGCTCAGAGAAGTTACAAAACTTGCTGAAGGTCACAAGCTTGGTTAGAGGTTTACTCCAGAACTAAATCAAAGATTTTCTGGTTCTTAGTAAAGCCCCCTACATGTAATACCACACAGTAAAGATTTTTCCCTTGTGTATATATTCCTTTTAAGAATAATTTTATCTACATGTAAATGAGGAACTTACAATGTATTTCTAACTTAAGGCTATTGCTAATATTAAATCTGGATAAAACCTGTCCTTTTGAATCTGGTTATGTTAAAAAACAACAAATTTTTTTCTGGTTTGATGTTATTAGTATACTGTGTTCTGATGCTTTTTTTTCCCCTTCCTCCACAGTTGTGCATGCCTAAAGGGCTATCTTTCAGAACACAAACTGACAGTAAAGACCCTCAGTTCCACTCATTTATAATTACCAGGGAAGATGGTTCTCGCACCTACGGTTTTGTTCTCACTTTTTATGAAGAAGTTACAAGTAAGCAAATCTGCACAGCAATGCAGACTCTCTACCAGATGCACAACGCTGAGCATTACAGCAGCGTGTATGCTTCATCCTCCTGCAGCATGGACTCACTGGCAAGCAGTATTGATGAGGGAGATACAACTTCCCTTTTGAAACTCCAGCGATACAACTCCTATGATATCAGCAGAGACACCTTGTATGTTTCCAAAAGTATATGCTTGATCACACCACTACCTTTCATGCAGGCCTGCAAGAAATTCCTCATCCAGCTTTACAAGGCAGTTACCTCACAGCAGCCACCACCCTTGCCACTTGAGAGCTATATCCATAATATTCTTTATGAGGTACCCCTTCCACCTCCAGGGAGATCACTGAAATTTTATGGTGTTTATGAACCTGTCATCTGCCAGAGGCCTGGGCCCAATGAACTTCCCCTTTCTGATTACCCCCTTCGAGAGGCATTCGAGCTCCTGGGATTAGAGAACCTGGTACAGGTGTTTACCTGTGTTCTTTTAGAGATGCAAATCCTTCTCTACTCACAAGGTAGGTCTTCCTTGGATTTTAAGTTTTCCAAAAAGTACTTATGCTCCCAACTACTGTATTTTCATGGGATATATACTACTAGAACTAAATAAATAATGGTCACAGTTTTTTCTGTTTTGTGTAAAAGGAGCAGGTATGAGTGGGACCAAAGGCTGAAACAATGCTTCTCTTTGAGGTGGCACTGACTGTAGAGAGAAACAAGAAGGAATACAAAAGTGTTAACTTGGTTGACTTGGGTATATGTATTTTTTAATAGAAATAGCCTTTTTTTTCCTGATAATATATAATCATCATAAGAAATACTATTTCTTTTCATAATGAGAGTGAGAGAATCCTATTACTGCCAGAAACATGTAGACTTCCCATTCGTTACAGATTAGTAAAGGTTCACATCAAAACTCAGCTGACATTGGAAAGGGATAAACGAAATTGTTGACTCTGCAGCTTTCTGAGGCAATCAACTTTGCATCTTTGCCTATGGGAGCATTTTATGTGAGTGAGAGAGAGAAAAGGTGAGCAGGCACGAGACAGATGTAACTTTCCCAGGTCTAACAGTTCTGCCAGAGTTGTGTGTGTGTGTTTGTGGTTTTTTGGTTTTTTGTTTTTTTAAATCTCAGAAGGAAGTTATCTTTGTGGAATCTTTTATTCAAAGTTCTTCCAACACATACTTAAGAAACTAACAAACTAGGGTTTTATTTTGCCAGTACATTTACAATGATTGATGTTGAGCCTAGACTAGGATACAGGTTCTCATCTGAATATGAATTTATAGGGGAAATAGAGATGCTGTGTCTTAATGGATAGTGGATTGAAAGAAATTATAAAATGGTACCTGTGCATTGATGGATTCTTTGAAAAATATGGCACAAATATTTGGGTTAGCATTTTTGCTAACTTGTATTTAGGCTGGCAGAATTGTAGTGCAGTCTCCTGACTGCTGCTGTCAAGCTTATTTTACCACTTTCCTTTTTTTATTTTTCTATTTTAAATTATAAGTGAGGCTGAGCCAAGTAGGCTATATTTGTACTTCCCCATCTTGTGTGTATGTTGACACTATTTGTGTGTTGACAGCCCTTCACAAGGTTGTATTTTCTTCAGTTTATCCTACATAATGTTCTTTGATAATACGTTCCCATGTCTTACTTTTTGTTTTCAGGAAGTTCTTCTCTAATGGCCAATCTAAATTCTTTCCTCTTTCACTCACTCTTTTAGTGCTCATCATTACTTGTAGATTGACTTTCTGTATCTGAAAAATTTTACTTTAAATAATTCTCTCTTCATTTCTTTCATTTATTTATTTAATTTTTTTTTTTTTTTTTTTTGAGACAGGGTCTCACTCTGTTACCCAGGTTAGAGTGCAGGACCTCACAGCAACCTCAAACGCCTGGGCTCAAGCGATCCTCCTGCCTCAGCCTCCCGGGTAGCTGGGACTACAAGTACATGCCACCACACCCAGCTAACTTTTCTATTTTTGGTAGAGACAGGGTCTTACTTTGTTGCTCTGGCTGGTCTTGAACTCCTGGGCTCAAGCTATCCTCCTACCTCGGCCTCCCAAAGCGCTAGGGTTATAGGCATGAACTACCATGCCCAGCCTGTCTCTTGGTTTCTTTCTTTTTTCCCTGAAAGGGGTCAGGATTAGAGAGTGGCTAGAAGGGGCAGAGGCTTGGAGTGTAATGCCCTCACATGTTTTAGCCCATTAGAAAAAAGAATTTTAGATTCTAGACTTAAAAGGGATCTTAAAGGCCATTTAGTTCGAGTTCCTAATGTTCTGCCTAGAGAAACAGTTTGGGTTAGAAAGAATATTGGGGCTTTGTTTTTGTTTTTTTAATTTTTAGAGATGTGGTCTTGCTATGTTACAGCCCGGGCTGGAGTGCAGTAGCTGCTTACAGGTGTGATCATAGTCTCGAACTCCTGGGCTTACATGATCCTCCTGTCTCAGCCCCCCAAGTGGCTGGGACTACAGGCATGTACCACCATACCCAGTTTGGAATGTTGGCTTTTGAAGTCATAGCAATCCTGGTTTCAAATCTTTGCTCTGTCACTTACTAACTGTAACCATAGGCAAGTTACATAAATTTCCTGAGCGTCAGTTTTCTCATCTCTGTAAGGATAACAGTTTGAGGGTTCTCCGTCCACTGATTCATTGTGAAGGTTAAATAGGAAAACCTGTGCAAAATACTTAAGAGTGTAATTTGGCACTGGCTGAATAATAGCTGATGCTCTTGTAGTTATTACTCATTTTATTAGTTTCATGTAATCCTTTATAAATTATTCTTAAGTTGTTAAGGTTCAACGTACTACTGCATTTAATGTATAACTTTTTAAAATTAAATAGTCAAGATATTTGTTCCATAGTTGAGAACCTAATAAATTTCTTTTATATTGTGTGCCATGCTTTTTTTAGAAGAGAGAAAAAAAAACCTTCCATTATCACACTTCCTCTTTCAAATAGAACTTTATGTCTCACTGCTTGTCTGCTTGTGGTCTGTTCTGAGCTTTCATCTTTTTTGTTGTTTCTTGAGAAGTTTTAGTTGATTAATATCTACTGATTTATTTTAATTTCAAATGAAGAAGAATAAGCATTAATGGACGTGGTTTTGTACTCTGAGTATTTTTTGGTAACTTTGATTGTATGCTGAGAACAACAGAGTGAATCCCGAGATTAAAGAAATAGATTTTTTTTAAAAAATTTGAAGTCATATATATGCACACACACAAAAAAGTGCCGTACAGTTAAGTTTTAACCATTCACTAAAATCACCCTATGTTAGGAATTGTGCTACAAAAATACATCCTACATTTTGGCTCTTTTCCCTACATTTAATCCTCTCAACAATGAGTTAGTACTGTTATATGTTATACATGTTTTATCAAAGAGGAAATTGAGGCTCAGGAAAGCTAAGTTATTTGCCCAAAATCATACAGCTTGTAAGTAATATTGTACCACTAAGAATTAGGCTTGGGTCAGTCTTTTTCCGGAGTACTTAAACACCATGTCAACTGTATTGGACACTGCACTTAACCTTTCCTTATTTGTCTCAGTATTTATTTTTAAATTCTTAACTTGCTCAGCAGGTCTGTTGTAAAGGTATCATGCTAAATAATTGTAGAGTATAAAATGAAAGCTGTGTGTAAATGCAGATTTTAATGTTGACAATGTCTCTCCCATTACAGAAAGACATTTAAATTAATGAAATGAGTCATTATGTTGATTTGTACCCTCCTTTATTCCTCCTGACTCTGTGTTAGGGGGTTTTAATAACATTTCATACTTCATTTCTTATTCACTGATAAAGCTATGCCATAAATTTTAAAACGTTGCAAGTGCTGAACAATTACCATGAAAACCCAAAGTGAATCAAAGTAGATAGATTTCAGTGATGAAAATGTCCTTCTAGGCTGATTTGAAATTCTGGTCCACAGCCCATTTAAACAGATTCAGTCTGTTATTTAGAGAGCGTGTACATCACAGTCACTTTGCAGTGATAATGAGCTAGAAGTTTTAAGTAGAGAATGCACCCAGGAGGTGAAGGCTCTTTTCTAGAACCCCAGATCAGAAAAGAGCACTTTATTCTGCAGCTTGGAAATACCTGGAGCAGGACAATAGGAAGATCAGAGTATCACTCCCCTTGCAAAGGAATAGCGGAGGAATAAAAGACAAGGGAATTTAAACACCACTGTCTAACTTTTGGTACCAATAATAAAGTCACAGGAATATTTTTGGGCCTTCTTTGGCTCTTCACAGTGGAAATAAGCAGTTACCCATTGCCCATACCACACTGCATGCCTGTGTGCCTTTGCAGTGCTCCTCTGCCTTCCCTCATCTGTTCTTTTCTCCCTCCTGTAAGTTGTGTGTGAATTAACCTTATCAGAAAATGGAAGCTCCTTGAAGTTGGGAGTCTTCTGTTCACAAATTGCTAGTCATGCTCCAGTGGGCGTCATAGCTTATTGGTTATGGAGTTTATAAACCACAAAAGCAAACCTGAGGTATTTTGATGGCAGAAAGTGGGTTCCCATGACCTGGATCCTAAAAGCAGTAGAATTTGATCAGCTTTGGCCAATATTTTGATACTAGCTTTATTTTGATCTTAACACTGTTATAAAAATTATTCATGATACTTTTAAAACGGTAAGGCAGACCTCATTTGGGACTATCGAGATAGTTCTATGGAACCTACCCGATATGAGCATCCCTTTAATGGTCCTATTTTCCATTGCCTGTCTACCTGATCATATGGCCAGTTCATTGGCTTCTGCCCATGAGTCAGTAAAAACCCAAACATGGGGCTTTTGCCATTGTTCAGTTCTTCTGTCACTGCTAGAAAAGCAACATGCAAGTTTACCTTATCCGATTGGAATGGTGGCCTTCCAAACAGGATGTGGTCCATTCACCTTGGCACTGCCATCCATAAACCAAACAGTTCTTTTTTGGCCAGTTGAGAGGTGTTTATAGGGCATTGTCCAAGTTACAATAGAATCTAGTAGCTTCTTGCCCAGTTCCAGAGTCAGTCCTAGGGAAAAAGAGGCTCCCTGCTTGTGAGAGTCTCCTCCTTGCATTCCTCTGGTGTAAGATCCTGCAAAAACCATTTCCATTTCATTATGGAATGCTTCTGGGCACTACCCTCTACCATTAGTGTTTTTCTGACATTGCCCAAGGTATTATGGATATTTCAAGTTTCTAGATTATTTTATGTCCTTAAATCATAGGGACACTTTCAATTAATATCTGATAGCAAGCTAGTAATTGCCCCTCAAATGGAAATTCTCTAGTCCAGTACCCCAATAGTAGTCACTGGGAGGGGCACTCACACACAGGCTTTTGACATAAGCCTAGTCTGTGTTCCACATAGGGCTATTATACAGAGAATTTGTCTGTACCAGCACTGCAGCTTCTGTCCTATGCTGTGTGGGCTCGGGCAATCTTATTTATTCCCATTTAGCATGTCCAGTTAATATTGCTAGAAGGGTAGATTTACAAGCCTTCTGTTTTACAGTACTAGGTAAGGGAAGTGTTCCCTAGTCAAACATAAGATCCATGCCCATAAAACATTTAGGGTAAAGCCTGTTTTAACATTCCAGTTTCATTCAGACTTCTACCTTAATCCTATCAACCTTAACACTTTTATGTTCTATCATTCTAATTATAGCCTGTGTGAAGACTTCACCAGCAGATTTTGGTACCACAGTGCATGAGGCTCCCGTGTAAAGGAGTCCTAGAAACTTCTCCACCCCCGATCACTGGTGTGCATTAGGTTTTGGGTCCCCAGCAAGATATCAAGCCAAGGGACCCTGGCCCTTTTGTCAGCCTTTATCTTGTTAATCTGCCTGACAATTGTCCTAAGTGATTCCAGATCACGTTTCTCATTACAATCTTTGCGTTCCTGCATTTTAAATTTCTCCATACTGGGGAAAGTAGAGCGGACTTGTTTGGGCCCTTTAATGTTGGGAAACCATCAAGGGGTCCCTATAGGTATACAGTCTTTGATAGTGCTATATAAAGCCCTTTGGACTAAGCACGGTGGCTCATGCCTGTAATCCCAGTAATCCCAGCACTTTAGGAGGATCACTTGAGGCCAGGAGTTCAAGACCAGCCTGGACAACATAGTGAGACCCCATCTATACAAAAAAATTTCTTTAAAAAATTAGCTGGGCATAGTCATGTGTGCCTGTAGTCCCCGCTACTTGGGAGGCTGAGGCAGGAGGATGACTTGACCTCAGGAGTTGGAGGTTGAAGTGAGCTGTGATTGCACCACTGCACTCCAGTCTGCGTGACAGAGGGAGACCCTGTCTCAAAAAACAAACAAACAAAAAACTTGTTCAGTCTTATCAGTATCTGTTTTATTTGCCCCACTTTTTAATAGCCACTAAAAAATTTCCACCCTGCTGGGTCCCCTCAGCATCTCCACATTCTTTTATTAATTAATCTAATGTTTTTATTAGCATCTGTAAGATGAGAGGAAGCTGAGACAGCAAATTTGATAAGGCTTTTCAGACAGTTCAATTTTGCAGCAGTCAAGTTACATGAAGAGCCCATGTAAAAGGAGCCTCTTTAACCACAGCATTTGACGTGGGTTACAGGCATATTCAGTGGTTGAATGTCCCAATTATTATCAAGCCAGTCCCACATGGCTTGCGTACAAAGCACATCAGCTGCTTCATCTGGGGTGTTCCACTTGGCATTGATAGGAGGAATCAGGCAGTTTCCCCTCTCCAGGTTAAACAGACCTTAGAGTAGTTTTTATCCAGTCCTTAATGCTAGTAGTACCCTTAGAAATAACCTCCTGTGTGTCTGGGTCACATGCAGCCATCTATGATTGTTCTATAGTGAGCTGTGGGTCCTGTGTGAACCCAAGCATGTTCTTCCACTCTGCAGCATTTAAAAACAAAGATACTGACCCTAAATTAGTTATTCTAGTAGAGGTTCTTCAGGAAGCTAATGATAGTCATCCACAAAATGAGACAACTTCACACTGTATCCCCTGGTTTCTGTAGTTTCTTGGTTTTGCCCTTTCCCTGTGGGGACTAACTTTTTGGTGACCAGAGAGGTCTTAGGGGTACTCTTTGTTGTTTCCACATAATTTTTCCCTTTTGGGGGTGGCTTTGAGGCTAGTGGTCAAGCTCAGATTAGCTGAAATATGAGCTTGGTCCAGCATCAAGGTCTGACCCAGCACTCTCTTTTAATTTCATTTTAGCTCTTACATATATAACAATAAACAAGAGATTTTATATTTTACTTTTTTTTTTAGTTGGTTTGCATTTCCTTATGTGCACAGTGAACCCACTCCCGGGGTGTTGGATCCATCTTTAAATTCCTTAGTAACTTTTACCTTTGGTAACTGTTCCCACCACAGCTGCTGCTCCACACCATGAGTGACCATGTGGCCACCCAGGAATCAAAAGTTCCTCATCCCCCACCCTTTTCATCTTTCTTCCCAAACTACATGTTTCCGTGAGCCTAAGCCATTATAGCAAATCCCACATTTTCTGAGACCAAGTGAGAGGTGTTTTGTAACACCAAATGAGAGGTTCTTTCCTTCTCAACACTTTCCAGTTCTGATACCAACTGGATGCCCAACGGTTCAATGCAGTTCTGACACTACCCAGAGTTAACGTCAGACTCCACAGGTTTAAGAATTCAGTCCCACGAAACTGTCCTCACTTCTGGTGCCAGCCACAAATGTGATGTCCAGGCCACCCACATTTCTTCCTGACTGACCAAAAATTCAGGGGTTCCCCAACACACCCCTACACCTTAGGTTTGATAAGTTGCTACAGTGATTCACAGAACTGTTAACAGGTTTATTATAAAGGATACAATTCAGGAACAGCCAAATGGAATAGATGTGTAGAGGCTATGGGAGTGGGGTGCAGAGCTTCTATGCCCGCTTTGGGTGCACCACTTTTCCAGAACCTCAATGTGTTCAACAGCCTAGAAACTCCTCTGTTTCTTCTTGAATAATTTTCGTTCACTTCCATTTTCTCTAGGAATATTTTTCTTAAGCTTTCAATTTATCTGCATAAAGTCTCAATAATGTTTTCTTATTTTCTTAACCTCTGCTATATCTGTAGTTTTGTCCTTCTTTTCATTCCTAATACTATTTATTTGTACCTTCTCTCTTTTTCTCCAATTATTTTTACCCAAAGTGTGTCAATTTTCTTTTTAAAGAACCAGCTTTTACTTTCATTGGTATTGTATCTTTGTTTTATTAATTTCTGGTTTTTGTTTTTATTATTCTTTTCTTTCTACTTCCTTTGGACTCATTAAACCTTTCTCTTTCTTCCCCCCAATATCAGGATCTTAAGCATTTGAGTCCTATGATAGCTGCATTCCACGAGTCTTAATATCTGGTATTTTCATTATCATTCCATTCTAAAAATTTTTAAATGTTCATTTATTTTGGCCATTTGTCTTGCTTTTCTCCCTTTCTCTCTTTTTTGTTTTGGGGGGGGGGTCTTTTTTTGAATTGATTGAAATTTTTTTCTCATTGCAGTTTTTTCCCTTCAGTTAGTTTAGATATCATATACTCTGTTTCTCTTTCTTAGTGGTAAATTTTGAGATTTTAACATGAATACTTAGTCTTGTGTTAATAAAAATCTTTAATATACAGACACTGTAAAATGCTTTAACTCTAGTCACCCCTATTGTGGCTTACTTGTTATGGTTCAGAATTTTAATAATCCCTCAACTTAGATATTTTTGTTTTATATACTTGGTTTTGTTTAAATTTACCCACAGTTACCATTTTTTTGAAAATTCACATTCTATTTCATATTTTAGATAGTTCTTCTGGAATTAGTCTCCTTCTTCCTAAAGTGTGTCCTTAGAAGTTCCTTTCCTGAGGTGGCTTTCTCTATTAGATTTTGTTCATCTGAAAATGTTCTTATTTTGAACGATAGTTTCATTGAATGTTAAATTATAGATTAAAAGTTTTTTTCTCTGTTAGTGCTCTGAGGATAATATTCTTCTGTCTCCTGGTTGCCAGTGTAGCTGTTAAGAAGTTGGCTATCACGATCACCCTCGTCATGCATTGGCCAGAAATCTGTCTTTTCACTCCGGTTGTATGTAAGATTTTCTGTCTGTCTTTGGTGGTCCTAAATTTTGACTGTGTTTTGTCTGAACCAGGTTTTCTTTATTTATCCTGCTTGTGATTCATTGTGTTTCCTGAAATCTAAGGGTTAATATGCTCTACCAATTTTGGGGAATTCTCAACTATCCTTCTAAACATTGCTTCCAGCAGTCCCAATTTCAGTGGAGCACTGCTCAGTGTCTCTGGGTCTGCTGGGCTGTCTGCCCAGCCCTCTGGCCCCAGAGCTGTGGTAGCCTACTGCTGGAAGAGCTATTTGCCCATGGCGGGCCCTTGTGGACCTTCCTCTTGACAGGCAGGGTCTGAAGCCCAGTTGCAGTTCAGGAGGCCTGAGTTGGTTGGTAATGGTGGCCAAACTACTGAGTGAGAAGGAGCAGGAGCTGCCTGAGACTAAGCACTTGCAGAATGGTGAGAATGAAGATTTAAGGAAACTTGCAGAGAATGAAGTAACTGTGTGTCAAAAGAAATAACTCAGTTGAAGCATCAGATTATTTTACTTTTGGTTCCCTCAGAAGAAACATGAAAAGAGTTTGATCCTGGAGGTGGCCTTAGACATGCATCTGCCAGGCATTGGGGGTTCAGAAGCCTATAAGCACATGAAATTCGAAGGAGGTGTGCACAGGGTACAAATAGTGCCAAAGACAGAGAAGCAAGGCCACATCCATCCTAGTACCATGACTGCAGCAATGTTACCCCAGCCTACTGAGATTAATCCGGTGACTAATCCTAAAGATTTGGGAATTGGCACTAAGTGAACCAGTGGAGCTTGGGGGCAGCATGTAAATACCATGGACAGTGCTGTCTGGATAAATTCATCTTTCAGCAGGAAGAAGAGAAAGGATAAGAAAGGAAAAAAGTATTCCTTGATAATAAATAAAGATTTTTCTATTAAAACTCTTTAATTCTCATAACACTCTAAATAAGTAAACAAATATTACTTCCATCCATCTTTTTTCTTTTTTATCCTCCTGACACTCTAATTAAACATGTTAATCTCTCTTGCTCAATCTCCCATGTTTCTCAACCTCTTTTTCTATCTCATTATCTGTGTACTGCCTTCTGAGTAATTTCTCAACGTCTGTCTCCCAGTTTAATAATTCTCTTTTTACCTGTGTTTAATCTGTAGTTAGCCCCTTCTTTGGCATTTTGTGGTCACAATAAAGTTCATTACAAAAACAGACAAGCACATATAGGTTAGCTGACTCAGGAGAAGTGGTGTGGCAGCTTCACATTGATGTCATACTCACTGAGGGCAGGGGTCAAGTCCTCCATAATTAGAGTACTTATAGGCTTTGCTCTTGCTTCAGGAGATGCCAGAGGTTGTGGCCTTTGTTTTGTAGTGCTGTAGGGCATTGTCATCAATATCTGAGATGAATGTTGGGGCACCTAGGGAGATGAGCCAAATTATGCATGGATCTGAAACCTCAAAGCCAGCATGGTTCAGATAATAACCAGGCACTGTATCAAGGATCATAGGTGTGTAATCCTCCAGCTGTACCAGGAAGTCCACCAGAGGCATGCTGGATACCAGCAGCTTCACCTCTCCTTTGGCAGTGCTTGGCAGGGCATAAACCTTGCTAGACATGGTCCCTGTCCTGAGCTATCATGGTTCCTGTGCCACCAACCACAGCTCCAGACCTGGACCCCTCTGCTGATGCTATTCTCTCTGGTGGTGCTTGTGGACAATGTGGCAGGGGCTAAAACTTGGGGTCTGTGCCAGAGCCACTGTTAGGCGAATTTTTGACAGTATAGTTCATTGTATAACATAGTCAAGCATAATTTTTTTAATGTCTAAAAAGTTTTATTTTACATGCCTTAGATATTAACATACTAATTTCTAAACACATTTATTGGCCACTCACCATGTAGTAGGCCCTATATTGAATGTTAAAAATACTGAGGTTAAAAATACAGCCATTGCTTTCTAGAAAGTGATGGTATATTAGGGAAAAGAGACAAGCAAACAGATAATTATAATAGAATTGTAATAGTTTTCATGAGATGAATAATTGCTGTGATGGAAATAAAGACAGAGTACTATTGAAGCATGTGGAGGGGATTCTAGTGATAATAAGTGTTAAGGAAGGCTTTCCAGAGAACAGTTGCTTGAGGAATAAGTGGAACTTAGCTGGCAGTGCAAGGGGAAGGGACATGTGAAAACGTATCCGATTCAGTAAATGAACTGCAAGCAGTGATGTGACTATACATGGGGTGGTGATAAGGAATGAGGCAGACAAGGGCCAAATCACAAAGAGCCTTGTATGCCATGCCGAGGCGTATCTTAAATATTAAAATAATTCTGTTACACAGTCATCACTTTGAGTATCAATAAAAAAAAGACTTTCCCAAAATACTTAAGTTTTTTAAAAACATGCTTAAAGAAGAAAACATTACCTTTTATTTCTTGGTTCAATGAAAAAGAATTGTCTTGTTTCTGCTAAGTAATTTCATTATTTAAAAATGTGTGATATTTCAACCAATCTTGAAGAGAATGCAGAACTGGAAAGAAGAATAGACGTAGAACAACCACAACAAATGGTGGGAGGGTGGGAATTATGATGAAGGAAAACTAAACCACGTACACCAAGCAGTCTTTCAATGTCTAGTAGGAGGGGGGAAAATGTATAATTTTTTTTTCATTTCCCACAGTGGTGTTTTCCATAATCAAAGCAAGAAAATAGCCCAAGTAGAAAATGTGTTTTCTAGGAGGTTGAACATTTCCCCCACCAAAATGGTAAAGAAAGTAGCCAAGCTGCTAGGGATTTTATTTGACTGCTTAAAACCCTGTGTCTTTCAGCCTTAAGTCCAATCAAGAAGCACAGAAACCCCAGTAATTTAAACAGAGCAATGTAGTATGAAGTGTTATTAAGTTATAGTAGGAGAGTAACTATAAAGACATAAAAAAAGTGCTGAAGGATACCCAAGGAAGGACAGACTTGGAAGGGGGGGGTCCCCTTCCCAAGGCTGGGGTTCACACCTCATTGAAGAAATTGTGGTTGCAACATATGGAGAAGATCAATGGGTTACTTGGGCCAGAGCTGGTCCTTAGTCACCAGGGAAGCAGAAAACAAACCTGTGAGGCACCAGTGAGCTCCAGCCAGTGAGTGGGCCCACAGAAGTCAGGACACCGCTGTGAGTATGAGTCCGAACGTGCAGTGTCTGTGTTGAGGGGGCTGTGGGAAGGTGGCCATTGGGCTCCTTCTCTGAGGCATGGTTCACTCTGGGCATGTGGCTGCGGCAGTGTACCACCAGATGTCCTCGCATATCCCCACCACTGATCAACAGTATAACAGTAGCGAGAACAAGGACACCACACGGTTGCACACTGGAACCAGGAAGGGAAGCTGTCTCTCCTGCGGTGTCTCTCCATTGCCCTCTACTGGCAAAGCTTAACATTGCACACACTGTAAAAGAAAATGCGCAGAGTGGATTGGAGCTGAGAGGCAATGAATAGATAACTAGCACAGGATTTGACTGCTTAAACTCCTGAGACTTTCACCTGTGTCTGGCTTATAATTGAGAAAGAAAGAAAAAAGCGGACCCTGATGTCTAAGAACTGATCTGGCTCTCTACAAACTGATCTGATGTTCACAAACAAGCCATGTTGTTCTCTTGTAGGACATAACATCACAACATCAAGCAAGATCACTGTGCAACCCACGAAATACCAAATCTCCTCTTCTCTCATGAAATTAGTAACTGCTACTTCCTAACCGATTACAGCTTTATTCCCACTTTAGTCTACCCTCCCTATAGATCAGATTTACTGAGAAACCCAGTTGTAGAATTGCCCTGATTTTTGACAGCTCCCAGTCCAAAGCAATTCTCCATTTCCTTAGACTTCCCAAAATTATCCATCCAAAGCCCAAATCCTGTAGTAGATCGTTCTTCACTAAAACACCTTACAGTTCCCCAAGGTGTGCTTTCACCCTCTCTGCAATTAGTAATAAACCCAACTTGTTAAGTACAGGTGTGTTCCTAGGGTTTTTTTGACTTAAGGGCATTGACAGAATAAATGATTAATATTTCTTAACCAAGTGAATCTTCTCCTTTTTCTTAAAAATAAATTATTCCTAAGTAAGGCATTTCAAAGTTGAAGGTGGGCAAGGGATTTGACAAAGAATATACCTCTACATTAAATTATTTGAGAGCTATTAAGGTAGTTATTTTTTTCCCATTTAATGTTGTAAAAAACGTAATTCTATTTTAAAACCTAGATTTTAATTTTAGGAGTTTTTTTTTTTTTTTTTTAAAGAAGCTAGCTGAGTTAGAAACACTGAGTTCTTTTTAGGAAGTGATTGTTTCAGAAAACTAATCTTTAATTAATGGTACCCCCCAAAAAAACCCTGATAATAGTTTATGGAACTATTTTTGTGACGATTAAACTCCATAAAAACCCACAGGAAAACTAATAACAATTTTTAAAAGTTAGCAAATATAGACAGGAATAGTCAAGTTATCTTTATAATATTGCTCACCTACAGAGAACATACTGTACCTTTTAAATATGATCAAATCATAAAATATTTAAATGAAGTGAATATGAAATTATGTTTTTTTCTCTTTTAGTTTTCAGTAGGCTCTGTTCTCAAACTTCAGGAGTGACGTGTGGAATACATCTTCCTGGTGGAACAACACTGAGCATTTTCATTCTTTGGTCACTTCCAGAAAGCTGTGGAAGCTTACTGAGTGTCCTTTTGTACTCTGAAAGGTCTTGGGACACCTGTAATGTGTTTTATTGTTAAGATCATTACATTTTTAGCTGGATGTGGCTGTAGTCCCAGCTACTCAGGAGGCTGAGGCAGGAGGATCACTTGAGCCCAGGAGTTCCAGACTTTAGTGCGCTATGATTGTGCCTGAAAACTTTACATTTTTAATATGGAAGGGGTAAAATGTTAAAATGTGATTTTTGTTTCTAAGAGTTCTGATTCCTATAAGGTCTCCTAATGCATAGTTAGTATGAGTCACTTGGTAACAATTCTCTGCATGATGAACAATAACCATGGCTTAGTAATTGGATATTTGGATTTTTCTTATAATGTGCCTGGGCATGCAAATAATTAACAGAGTATATTCATATAGGGATTCATATAGAATCTCCCAACAAATGTAATTTTTCAGTGAACAGTTTCTTGTTTGAGTAGTTACCATTTTCTCCTACTGAAAAATTAGTGGTTCTTTAATCTCATGTGGATAAAATCTAAGCATGTCTATTTAAGTTATGGATATACAGCAAAACTATATATTCTTATCCCACTAATTCATTTATTTATTCAAAAATATTATTTGAGCCTCTATTATATGCCAGATACTGTGCCAAATACTAAGGTTACAAAAATAAAAAAAGATTCCAATCCGTGGTTGAAATGGAGGCCATAGAGTAGAATCTAAGGACATTTCCCTGCATTTGGTCTTTTTATAGTTAGTTATCAACCTGTCTTCCTCATCTTGATTTTTTTTTTGTATTTTGTTAGGATTCTGTTGAACATGAGAGGAGAACAATATAACATTTAGTAACATCAGTAAATTTGGTCAGTAAATTTTAGTCAGCACTGGCTATGAACTAGGCCCTGTGCTTTAAGGGAAAAATCAGAGAAAACAGATACCACTCTGCCTTTAGGAAACCCACAGTGGAGGAGAGACAGTACCATGGGTCAAGTGCCATAATAGAGTCCTGTGATAGTGCGGAACTGCAGTTAGTTCTGACAACGGCACAGTTCTAAACCTAGGGGCCATCCAACAGACTCCAAGGGTTTCAGGTCAGGTTCCTATGCCCACCCCAACCCCTGTGATAAAAGACCCTCATCTCCTACAGTTCATACATCTCTGCCTGATTGCTAGCAGAATTGTAGGTAACTGGTTATGTGATCTCCTTTGACCACTACCCCCCTCACCTCTACATAGAGTACCAGTTGTCTCAGCCCAGCTTCTGTGGGTCTCAGGTGAAGCTCTGTGTGTGTGTGTGCCCACCCCAGGTGACTGGGTCAGCTCTTTGGGCTCATATCACTGACCCCCTACCCTTCAGGCCAACCTGGTGTTTGTTTTAGAAGTTTCCTGTAAACAACTTTTCACCTAAAATTTGAGTCTTAATAATCAAATGAGGAAAATTTTAAGTACACTTGGACTGTGGATAGCTGATGATTCATTGCCAAAATCCCATTGTAAACTATTAAAGGCAGTCATTTAAAAATTATAAAACAAGGCCAGTTGTGGTGGCTCATGCCTGTAATCCCTGCACTTTGGGAGGCCGAGGCGGGAGGATCTTGAGGCCAGTTGTTCAAGAGCAGCCTGGGCAACACAGCAAGAGCCATCTCTACAAAAAAAATAGAAAAATTAGCTGGGAATGATGGCCTGCATCTGTACTCCCAGCTGTGCAGGAGGCTGAGGCAGGAGAATCACCTGAGCCCAGGAATTTGAGGTTACAATGAGCTATGATTGGGCCACTGTACTCCAGTCTAGATAACAGAGCGAGATCCTGTCTCAAAAAAAAGAAAAAAAAATTATAAAATGACACAAAAAATTTTAAATGGAAGACATTCTTTTTATGCTTGGTCAAGTGTTTTTTGAGTTGATGTGAACCAAGTAACTCCCATCTGATCATTTTCCTTAACTCTTTTAAAAAGATTCCCCCAAAGTCTTGCCCAGACTTCATTTGTGCACAATGAATTCTGTGAATGGATTATTACAAGCCCACAATCCCTTATCTTCAATTCTCAAATCCAAAAAATACTGGAAATCAAACCTGTTTTTGTAATTCATTTGTCAGTAAAACCAGACCTGAACCAAAGTGACCCTATTCATATTTTTTGATTATCTGTCCTACAGGGACAGAAATATTTGCTGCAGAAATATTAATGTATTTGATTATAGGGTACTGCCCTAGATAGTTCATATATGTGGTATATGTACCATATTACTTTTCTAAATTAAAAAATCTGAATTCTGAAACATGGCTACCCCCAAAGGTTTAAATAAGGATTGTAGACATATGTAAGTATTAATATAAAGCATCCATAGCAGAGTGGTTTAAGAGACCACTTTAATATTGTAGACAGTTTTTAGTTTTGATAAATTAGTTCATGTAAATAAAACACAACAAAAAAACCAATCTTTAATTTTCTGTTAACTCACTTTATCCCCAGATGTGATAGTTCTGCAGTTAGGGGTTGGATATAGGAAATGTGACTATGAATGCATATATCTTTGATTTCTTATACCCACAAAATGAGGGCTAAAATAAATATAATTAGCTAACCAAAGGCTATAGCCGTGATCATATATACTGTACAAGAAAAAAAGGGCCTCTGAATTGGAGATTGTATAAGTGTGCATGTATATAAAATTGATCAATAGCAATACACTGTATCTTGTACATTTTGGATGGGATATGTGCCAAAAGCAACTTTATTAGTGCTTGATTCCTGCACACTTTAAGGGAATGTAAATTCACATACCAGTGATTTTAAGAAGCAAAGAGTGTGATGTTTCCCACCTACCCACAGCCCCTTAAAATCATTCAAATCAAACCATTTAATTCTTTAATTATGGTGGAATAGAACTGACCTTTTTTCTGCATGATCATAAAGAAACATTTATTAACAAAGAACTTTTTTTTCTTGAAATTGATATTTTTAAGCTTATTTCAGTGATTGTTTTTACTTGGACTGTTCTCCGTTTTTCCTTGTTCTGTGCAGATTATCAACGCCTGATGACTGTGGCGGAAGGCATCACCACACTTTTGTTCCCATTTCAATGGCAGCATGTTTATGTACCCATCCTTCCTGCTTCTCTGCTACATTTCCTTGATGCTCCTGTCCCTTATCTGATGGGCCTTCAGTCAAAAGAAGGAACTGACCGTTCTAAACTAGAACTTCCTCAAGAGGTAAAATTTAAAATGAATGATGAAACATTTGCTGTTTATTGATTTAGGTCAAGGCTACTTTTGTTAGATAGTATTGCGTTTGTCCAACTTGTGTCTCTTTGACTCTCCTGAGTCTCACAAGTGGAAAGCCTGAGCCAAAGAATGCAGACTGAAGACTCCTGGTGGTTACTACCACATAGTCATTAATTAAACATTGTTCAAAACGGGACAATGGCAAATTTTCACAACTATACATTGTGAAGACAGAGTAATAGTAGCATGATCTCATTGCTTTATTATTCTAATAACATTTCACTTCTTTTCCTCATGTTATAAATTTTGTTTGTAAGCAATATAGCTCTTTTTTTAACATCCTTTAAAATCATTATATTAGTTGAGGTAAATTTGAGTTTTGACCTCTATCAAATGAAAAGCGACATCTTTCAAAAAATTAGAGATAATAGACAATATCAAATACTTTAGTATTCTGTGTTTTCAGACATAAGGCCAGTTATCAACCTGTTCTAAATATCAACTTGGCTTGGTGGTTGAGATAAAAATTCTAACCCCTTGCTTTTATGACACCTTAAGGTTACTATACTTTCTGTGTGTTGTATTGTCGAATGTTAAGAAGAAAATAAACAAGAATTCCTGAAAGAATTTCGAATCTAATTTTTAGCTATTTTTAATGGTACTCAGAATTAGAATATAAAACCTTTGAAATGAAATATTGATGAGAGTGCTATGGCCTATTAAAAAACATAAAATGGTTAATTACATTATATGACTAGCTATTTAATTAGCACCTTTCTTAATAAACTCTCTCATGCTGAGCTTCACTCTTTTTTTTTTTGAGATAGAGTCTCATTCTTTCGCCTAGGCTAGAGTGCAGTGGTGTCATCATAGCTCCCTGAGACCTCAAACTCCTGGGCTCGAGCAGTCTTCTTGCAGCCTCCTGAGTAGCTGGGACTACAGGCATGTGCCACCACACCTGGCTAACTTTTCTCTTTTTTGTAGAGACAGGGTCTCACTATGTTGCTCAGGCTGGTCTCGAACTCCTGGCCTCACTCAATCCTCCCACCTCGGCCTCCCAAAGTGCTAGGATTAGAGGTGTGAGCCACGGCGCCTGGCCCCTGAGCTTCACTTTTATTTGTTCTTATTTCCCATAGAGATTCTCATTTAAATAAATGTATTTAAAATAACACACTAAGCCACAGCCATTCTACCTGGGAATGATTCCTGTAGTCATCTATTGCTTACTTCTAATGACTGTTTCCCTACCAAAATTAACATTTTTGTTTAGGAAAAAATAGCTAGATGCAGATCATATAAAATACACATGCGAACTGTCTTGTTCTTTTTGGGCTTGTACATGTTCTGTGCTTTTTCCTCCCTATTTTGCCTCTTTTCTCTATTCCTTGAATTTTCTTGTTTTCTCTTTTATTAAATTAATCTAGTATTTTATTGGCTCAAAGAAGTAAATCCTTTAAATTTTCAAGGAAAAAGAAATAGACTAGTCAAATGCATTTTGTTTTGAAGACTTAATGACATGTTTTAGTTTCTTGTTGAGTATGTGATCTGTTTTTATCTTAATCAAATGATATAATATAGTTTGTTTAGATGTATGAATATTGTCTTTCCATTTTTGCATAAATAATAATTGTTGAGAAATTTTTAAATGCCGCCTTGATATGTATGTAGTTAGGAAATTTTTCTGTCTCTGTGTGTATCCTCTGATTCTAAAGATAAACTTAAAGATTCTAAAAGCTCTTGCGGTAATGTCTGTGATTTTCTAATTTTGCAGTGATGAGTTCAGCACTGTTTAATAAATACATATACCCATCTATTCATACAGTAGAATAATATGAAGTAACCTGAATCAGCTGTGAAAATAGGATTGCCTCTGTGTAAAAACTATAAATTAGTGCATCATTGTTTTAGAAGAAAAGGGTAACAGTATATCACTTCACTCTGGTATCATTTTACAATGAGATGAAATACTCTGCTTCACGTTATTTTTGGGAAGAAGTGGATATAAAAACAGTCACTTAAAAAATGAATTAAATGCACTCACTAATGATACTTCCCTCTCTCTTTCTCTGAAAACTCTAAAATAAAATAATGGCTAAAAATAGTGACAAGTCTTCTAAAAATAGTTGTAAAAATGACAAGTTTACAAAATGATTATTTTAAGAAGGTACGATTTTACTTGTTACAGCTAGCTAATGTAACTGCATAGACTTATAATTAACCGCCCACTCACTATCTCCATGATTCCAAAATGATAGCCACAAGTAGCCATTTGCAATACTGTTTTGTAGGGAGTGGACTAGTAAGAGTGAAGGTAGAAGGATGTGGCACTGAAGATTAATTGCATAGAGTGGTACCTCACTTTCTACCGTTCTTGCTCATCTTTACAGTGAGGGGTGGACAAAAAAATCAAAAGAAAAACTGAAACAGAACTGCTTTTGCCACTTTCTATTTGTCGTATCTTGCCGAGATTCTGAGGGAATATTTTAAATGTTCCTCCTCTAGCTTACCCTCAAACTGGCGTAACTTCAGAAACTGAGAAGCTAGATCACTCACTGAACATGAAGAAAGCTGCCTTAGATTCACATTCCTGGATACTTCCTGCTCCTGCTACAGTTGTGGGGTTCCCCCAAAAGACTATCTCTCAGAGCTTATTCTTTCATCCAATTGTCTCATACACCATTTGTGAAGGATACAATGGGAGACATCAAGATAAATAAGAGGTGATTTCTGCTTTCCAAAAAAGTCATTTACAAATATTGGCCAGGCGCAGGTGTCTCACGCCTGTAATCCTAGCACTCTGGGGGGCCGAGGTGGGAGGATCGCTTGAGGTCAGGAGTTTGAGACCAGCCTGAGCAAGAGCGAGACCCTGTCTCTACAAAAAATAAAAACTTAGTCGGGTGTGGTGGCGCAGGCCTGTAGTCCCAGCTACCTGGGAGGCAGAGGCAGGAGGATCGCTTGAGCCTATGAGTTTGAGGTGGCAGTGAGCCATGATGACGCCAGTGCACTGTAGTGGGCTCCAGAGTGAGACTCTGTCTCAGACAAACAAAAAGAAAATTCAATGGTTTTAAAAGTGAGGAAGCAACTTATCAGAATGCCCTGTTGTACAGAGTTCTTGTTTGTTTTAGAGAAAAGGTGTTTTGGTTTTCTTCAGTAAATTTGAATAATACAAGTTTGTATTTCCTGTTTCTGCTTTGTGATAATCAAAGCCCCAACTTGGACCCTTCTAAGCAGACATAGGAGAGTATAAGAGACACTTGTGGGATCATAGAGACAGGCCAGTAGCTGTGGTGCTAGAACTCCCACCTTGCAATATACTGACAGCTTAGCAGTGATTTCATGAGCATAACAAGCTTTAAAATTTCAGAAAATGTATCATTTTTTTTTTCCTTGGGAGGAAAGGATAGCAGAAAGTCATTAATGAAGGGGACAGTACAAAATCTAAGTGGCAGGAGGTTACTGGTTAACATTTAGATTAGGAAGTTAGTCAAATTTTTTCTTCCATTTTTAAAGATAATGAATTATCCATTTGAATTATGACCTACTTTCTCCCGTTAAACCTTTCAATGTATCTTGAGACTGAAGACACATATATAAAGATGTGAATTTAAAGAAAGGTGTAGACAGCACCACTGTCTTCAGCAAGATGTGACTTTTCAGCTCTTAATTTATTTAGAGAAAGTTACTGACAATAGAGATAAGGAAAAGGGGGGATGGGGGAATGCCATAGGCCACCAGACCAAGAATGTACATCTGGAGCAGGTGCCAGGAACTCAGCAAATTTCTTGGGCCTCAATTTTGTCATCTGTAGAATTATAGGGCTGGATTCAAAAGTTGTGTCAGGCTGAAGGAATCATTGTTGATTATTGGCTTTGAATGGGAGGAAATCTTGAGTTTTTATCGAGCTTAATTTGGACCATCACTATACTTCTCGCTCATTGGCATCTAACATGAATACTAAAGAGAAAAAAACCAACTGTTTGCTTTTACCTTTCACCTTACCTTGCCATTCTGGATCAGAGGGACAGTATGAATGCTCTTGTTGGTGACCTGGGGGTGGGGGAGATAGGGAAAGATACACAGTTTTCTAGGAGCACAGTCTTCTTTTTCACTGACAACCTAGTTCTGATTGGGAGAGTATGGACAGTAAAGGTAAAATACTGGAGTCTACTACAATCAGGTACCTGAGGGATAATGAGAATTTTATGCAGGTGCTTGGCCTCTTGAATTTTCTATATATACTTGGAAAATATTTAGAAGTCTTTTTATTCAAAATAAATTCCAAATCTAGAGTGTAAGCAAACTGAAAAAAAAAAGTTTGCTCTGATTTCTGTTACCTCTTTTTCTCAACTCAGAAATATCTTCTGAGTCAACTGAATTATTCAAGGGTTAATCATTTGTGTTATCTAAGCACTTGCCTTCACCACGTCTCTCTGCCTTCTGCTTTTTGTCTAGTGACCTCTTAAAAAGTTTTGCTGTCCAGGAGGTCTGGCTAATTTTGGGTAAAGTGAAAATTTATGGGTTATCTGTGAATTGGATTGATCTTTGCCAATTTCATCCTATTTTGGGGTACTACAGCTGCTAATTTTTAACGATTGTGAATTCTAAATTACATATTTTGTTAGAACAGTGGAATGGCAAAGAAAGTCCAGGCTCATTCAGTGAGCATTTTACCCAGTGTCATCTATTATGAATGCCAAATATTAGAGAATCATGTTCAGATTATAAAAAATTGCCGAGACCCAGAAAAAATTATTTATATATGTATTAAATATGGTATAAAATAGTCACATAGGGTAAAATGCTGACAAAAGAGATTGTTAAAGAATAAAAAATTCTGAACCTTGAGAAGGTTAACATAAAAGGCAGTATAATCTATGCTTTTGTTTGTAATAGTTGGCAAGAATATTTTAGAACATAAAATTCCTTTATTTTAAACCTTTGTATTTCTTTTTTCTTCCAGGCTAATTTGTGTTTTGTGGATATTGACAACCATTTTATTGAGTTGCCTGAAGAATTTCCACAGTTCCCCAATAAAGTGGATTTTATCCAGGAGCTCTCTGAAGTTCTTCTTCAATTTGGGATCCCTCCTGAGGGTAGCCTGCATTGCAGTGAGAGTGCCACCAAACTGAAGAATCTAGTTCTGAAAGACTTGGTTAATGACAAAAAGAATGGCAATGTCTCCACTAATAACATCAGCATGTATGAGTTACTGAAGGGCAATGACACCATAGCCCGCCTGCAGGCTCTGGCCAAACGGACAGGTGTGACTGTGGAAAAAATGGATCTCTCTGCTTCTCTGGGTGAAAAAGACAAGGATGTAAAACTGCAGTGTGAAGAGGCAGAACTAAGGGACTACCAGCTCAATGTACAGCTCCGAGAGGTCTTTGCTAACCGCTTTACACAGATGTTTGCAGATTATGAAGCATTTGTGATTCAGACTGCCCAGGACATGGAATCTTGGCTGACCAACCGGGAACAAATGCAGAACTTTGACAAAGTAAAAAGAACCAGAGTTTCCCTTTTTGTGGTTCTTAATGGGCTACATTATAGATTTTGTTAACCTTTTTTAAACAAAGATTTTTCTTCTCTTCCATCCATTAAGAACTTTTCTTTACCAGTATTTAACACTACATAAAATAATCTCAGAAGAAAACAAATCAACTAGCTCGTTAAGCTGGTCATTAAATTGCCTGTAATCTCATTTTTAAATTTTCTGTACTTTGATGCTTCAATTATAGAAACTCTTAAATTTCACAGGTTTTTTAAATCTGTTAACACTGGTTGATCTTGTAAGGGTTTTATTTACTCTTACTTTATGATCAAGTCTAGTTAAATGAGGCCTATTCCTTTTCTAAAAAATCCTTATTCATATATTTAGTTTTCATCCCATAATGAAGTCACAACTTGTCCATGTAAAGGTAACAAACAATTTAGTTTCAAAAGCCAAATTTCAATCTCATTCTAGGATCAAAAGAGAAAAAGAGTGAATAAATTAGGTTTTATGACTGTAAGTCTAGGACTCTGTTCCAAAGATTTGGAAAGGGAAGACAGAAAATGACACCAGCTTAAGCTTCTTTCTGAAGTTTACTATATTCTTCTGCCAGATTTTCTTCACCTATTCCCCCGGATTTTTTTTCAAACAAAAGCACTTAGGGATGTACATTAACTTTTTTAGGACACCAGGGTACAGTTTAGTCCCTTGCCTCTGTGATTACCAAGACATAATACTGCTGTTGGAATGAATCATGGCTTTTCCTAAGTGCCATCTTCGTGTCATGAAAGGCCTCCCAAAGGGGCTGATACACTTCAAGAGACTAATCTACAATCTTGGAACATCTAACAAATAAGTAGTAATTAAAAATCTGTGTAAAGGTGCACAGTATAAAAGATAATTTATGACTTCATCAGATTTTTTTTTCTGAGGGAGGATAATATGTTGAACACTTAAGTTCTGATGCACTTTATGTTTGAGAAAACTTCTCTAATATTAAGAAGACTTAACTCCTCCAAATTTATTTCTGTTCTTAGGTTCCTTTCTCATTAAGCTTAACCATTTTCCAGACTTTTTTCTATCCAGCTTGGAACTAATCTGTGTACATCCATGATTTATCCCTAGGGCAATTCAAATTCTTACTTAAATCAAGCCCTGATATTTTCTTCCTCTTTAATCTCTATGTAGCTTCAAACTATAAATGGAATTCTTTTTATATAACCCCTAAAGAAATGGAAGTTTAATGTTGGATTCCAGAAGACTTGTAATCATCTCATTTTTCACTAGGAATATTTGTGGAACATACTGGTCCTACAAGCCAAGTCTTTGTTGACCTTAGATGTTGTAGTCCTTGAGGGTCTGAACATCAAGAGCCAGATATTTGGCCCATTTAAAGAAAAAAAAGGCTATTTATCTATAAAAAGGAAAATTAATGTTTATCTATAAAATGCCTTTTGACGAGTTGAATTGATTTCTAGAGATGACTGTGAATCTTTTCTCTGGTTATTTGGATTTATGCATAAACATCTACACTATTGAAGTACTTAAATTCAATAAGTGGGTTTCTGTAAGGAAGTTTTTAAAAGGCCTCCTAAATTTCAGAATGAAAAATAAATATGTGCAGGGTGCAGTGGCTGAGGCCTGTAATCCTAGCACTTTGGGAGGCCGAGGCGGGAGGATTGCTTGAGGCCAGGAGTTCAAGACCAGCCTGAGCAAGAGTGAGACCCCTGTCTCTACAAAAAATAGAAAAATTAGCCAGGCATGGTAGTGCATGCCTGTAGTCGCAGCTACAAAGGAGGCTGAGGCAGGAGGATTGCTTGAGCCTAAGAGTTTGAGGTTGCAGTGAGCTATGATGACACCACTGCATGCCAACACGGGCGACAGAGCAAGGCCCTGTCTCAAAAAATAAATACGCTAGGAAGAGGCTGATGAGTATTAAAAAAGTAACTTTATGTCAGAACTTACCCTTCTATCTTTCCTCTTATGGCTTCTTCCATACTGCATCTGCTCAGAAGAATGAAAAGCACAACCAACCCAGCAACCAAAAGAGTAGTTCACTTCTAAATTTTAGCTAGAAATTGAGACCTAAGGCTGCGTAGAACGTTGAAACTCCTGGGCCAAGGAATCCTACCTCAGCCTCCAAGTACTGGGAGTACTGGCACCGCACACCGTTGTTTCCAGGCAAGTTTTTTTAGTTTGTTAAGGCCAAATTATTCTGTCGCACAGGCCTGGAAGTAGCTTGAATGTGACCACACCATACAGCTAGAAATATTTGTCACTTGTAAGGGAACAAAATATTTGTCACCATAAGGCACAAATTTCCATGTTGTGTTTTTAAATATTGCTGAAATTCACTTGAAGTTAATCGTTTCCTTAGTTATGGCCTGGAGGTAAGTGCATGGTAGGATACATCATAGACTTACAGCTCTTGGAAAGGGATCAAAGGAAGTGAAGTGGATGATGACATGGAATGGCAAGCTTATCACTGTGTGAAATGATGCCACTGTACATATGGCAAGGGATATAATAAGGCAGTTCTGTAAGTATGTGTCTAAAGACCCAGTGACCTAAATTGGTCAAATAGAAATAAAAGAAAGTATATTTTAAGATTTTTTAATCCAAGTGTAATGTTTTCTGTTAAAATAAGAGTTTTTAAAGAATTACTAGATCATAATAGTTTCAGGCTTTGTAATACTGAAAAGAATCCTTTGCCTAATGATTTCCGATTATCTAAATACAGGCTCCTTCTGTCTGATGATCCTGATTACCTCCATTTCTTTCACGCTCTGAACACAGAGCTTGCCACCTTTTTCAAAAATATTGACTCAGTGGTAAGACATGATTTTGATTCGGGTCCATTGGGACTCTCGGATGATAAATAGGCGTATAATGTAGGGCACCCCCTGCGGACTTATTTATCAGAAATGTACACTTAAAGAAGCAGACTTGCGTGCCTTTTAAATTATTAAAATGCTGACTTTCTTTACATAATTTTGGCTCTTCATGCCACAAAATTAATTAAATTGAGACTTCTTGCTTACATATTTTTGGTATCATAGCAGAAGTGCTTAGTTTTTCTTGTTCTGCTGATCCCCGTTCCTATTACGTTCTCTTCCTTAGTCAGGAGAAGAAAAACAATATATATTGAATATGTTGAATCGAGTATAACTAGAAGGTTGCTATGTTTTTTGTTTTATTCTCTATATTGCCTTAATGGAAAAAATGCTTATTTCTATCTTGCTACTCATGTTTCCTTTTTACTTCTCACCTCTTTTCTCTTTATCCAAGAAAAGGGGTAGTAATTTAAAATATTAATAGCATGTCTGAGATGCTTCCTAATTTATGTAACTAAAACCATATGTTTGCTTTAGTAGTGCCATTAATTATAATGACTTCACTTATTGAAATTAAATCTCTGGGTTCTTGCATTCGAATTTGAGTTCCCCCAACCCTGACACCAGTTTTTCCCTCAGTCAGAGAATTATGAGTCTTGGCCAGTCTGTCTGGCAGTGTAATTTAGTCCATAAAATAATCATATTAATAGCCAACATTTACACAGTAGTATGGGCCAGTCATTATACCAGGTGTTTTTCATGCATTTTTGCATTTGCTTTTAACAATGAGGGAATACAGGCACACTTGTTTTTTATTTTGTTTTATTACTGTCCTCATCTTACAGGTGAGAATACTGAGAGGTTAAGTAACTTGCCTATGGTTGCATAGCTAGCGGTTGGTGGAGCCATGGTTTGAACCCACATCTCACTGATTCTGGCACCTGAAGCCTTAATACCATGTTAGCTGTTTCATTCAATAAAGAAATATGTAAAATGTGCCAATCCACACAATTTTATACATTTATGCCTGGTTCCTAACCCATTCATTGCCAAACAGACAGATATCTATTACCTGCATGCCCCTTCCTTTTATTTCTTTCCCTTCACATGTGGGAGCTAGTTGAGAGCAACTTTTCCACCAGAAAAAAAGGAGGCAGCAAATGTGGAGCTTCTTTGCTCTGCCTCGCTTGCTGGCTTGACTTTCCTACTTACAGATCAAAATCACAGGAGTGGTTATACTGTAGTTCTAGCATATTTAAGAAAGGAAGTATGTAAATGATGACTTTTATATACCCATAGAGATCTCTGAAACATCATCCTGTTGTATTCCCCAGTATAATGGTAGAGCCCCTTCAGGAAGTGGCAGTTACCTCTGTGTGTCTGGAAGTTGAGGAGGTAGAATCAATGAAATTGTCTGTGCTTGTTCAGAGAATAATATGACTTCTACTGCTTTAATAGCCTTGTGAATGGTATAATGCCTTGTTGGGCAAATTTCATTTCTCCCTTCCTGACAGAATTTTTTAAATGGAGCTAAACACTGGTTCCTTAATTTGTGTGCTTCCAGAAAGTCTTTCCAATTAAATAGATTTCCTTTTACCTCTGTGAGAGTTTGTTATTCCCACTGTCATCATAGATATTATGTAATACCCTTTTGAAAATGTACCATTGTGGATTTAACATATATGAAAATGAGATTAGGCTAAAGCACTAGTCTTCCAGGAACTTAATTTACCAAGAATTTTTTTTAAAAAGAGAAAGGAGGCAGCTGTGACTGTGCCTGCCCCTCACAAATGATGCAGGTATTTCTCTTATCAGATAAATTTGTCCTCCCCCTCCCAAAAAAAGCTATAGAGATTAGAGTGGTGGTGTTGATGTTGGATTTTTATTGTATATCGTTTTTTTCTTTTGTTGTTGTGCTTTTGTTTCTGTTTTGCCTCTAACCAAGAAGGATTTTGATTTACTGGTGAACTCTTTAGGCACGGACTATCTGCTGTTGATATTGTGGCACCAGAACCTCGTGATTTCTGTGCAGAAAGACAACAAGTTGATAGTAATGCAGTTTTCTTTTTCCTTACCAATCACAGCAGATGAATATTGGCACAAACCCTTGAAAATCTAACAATAGACCCCCTGACCTCTCAAAGCAGGCATTTAATAATTTCTGAATGTTCAGTATTCACTGGTGGAATAATCACTAAAAAGTAGCATTGTATAATGCTCCGTGTGGCAGTTTTCAGTATAAACCCTGGAGTGAATCATGATTTTTGTTTTTAAAAAACTTCTCAAGTAAAGGAGAACAACTCAATATCAGATGGATTTCTCTGTCATTTTTAATTCAGTGGAAAAACTGAAGCTACATTTCCTTTTTTTTTTTCTCCCCCTTTCATGAAGATAGAAGCATCCACTGGCAGAAAAGGAATTTTGTGGTATTCATGGAATATAAAATTGGCAGGGACTTCAGAGAATTCATGCCATGAATCTAGGCATTATTTCACCTAAACCATCCATTAATTATGTTTTATAAATATTACACAGCATAGAAAGTATAGATAGAGTTGTGGAGAGCCTGGGTGCATTGTTAAAAATTAAATATCATTTCACATTAAAACATGACATCCTTTTGCCATGCATATTTTGCCCAGCATAGAACATATGGACTGTATTTCAAGGGAAGTTACAAGTTACACATTAAAAATATACTGGAATTCAAGAGGGTTTTAGATAAATTCATATGGGTTATGAGGGACCATTAGGGAATCTTAAAGTTTGTATCTAACATTTTGAAGTTTAAGTCATAGAGGACAATAGTAACATCCATAAAGCATCCCTTAGTACTGCCATCAAACACAAACAACTGGCTTCCCATTTTATAATCTGACATAAAATGGCATTAAACATGTTCTTTTGACAAGAGTGGAGAACATGGACAGACCTATCCTCCAAAAAAAGCTTTACAATATGTATGGGGAATAACCAGCACGACTCAATCTACTAGTATTGAAAAGGGGCAAAATAAACTGATTCTATGAAATATTTATAAAGGTACCTCTTTACTTCTAAGTCAAAAGATTAGCAGCTCCCAGTGTATTCTGTTTATCACACAAGCACAATTGCTGCTTGTTCTCCTTTTTTTAGTAATCTCTAGGCAAAGGATTGGAGACCTGGTCTTTCTTTTCAAATACTGTATTTTCTCTTGATAATTCAGTTGACAAAAACATTTATGATTAGGGTTTTTTTGCTTTGTTTTTGTTTTACCAGAGAAATAATAATAGATCACTGTTTCTTGGGTCTTTGAGATATCCTCCAACATCCCTAACTTTAAGTGGTTTTAAAATAGAAATGTTGAGTAATCCTTTTAACTTTGACCTGTTTTATTCTTCAGAAGACCAGTTTCTTACCCTGTGGACATTTTCTAAATGGCTGCTTATTTGATTTATGTGACTTTTCTCTGTATTACCCTCTTGATCTGATACACCCTTCTAAATGACTTCTACTAATGAGAATGTGACTGTTGCTAAAAGTGAGGCAGTAAACTTCACACAGTTCCTTGTTTTACAGATGGAGAACCATGAATATTTAATAGGTCTTTGCACATGGAAAGAAAGTAATAGGCTACTGTGCTTGCTTCTTCTTCCTTCCCTTTCCATTGTCTTTCGCCCTGGGTTAGAATGCAGTGGCGTTATCGTAGCTCACTTGCAACCTCCAACTCCTAGACTCAAGCTATCCTCCTGCCTCAGCCTCCCAGCTGGGACTACAGTCACACATCACCACACCTGGCTAATTTTTTCTATTTTTGGTAAAGACAGGGTCTCTCTCTTGCTCAGGCTGGTCTTGGACTCCTGACCTCAAGTGATCTTCTCAGAGTGCTAGGATTACAGGCGTGAGCCACCGAGCCCAGCCTAATGTTGTACTTAAAACCATATTTTCATGTAAGAATATTCCCACTTAAGGGAAACTATAAATACTGAATTATAAATTTTTTTCAACCCTGCTGCCCTGCTTTTGACAAAGGCAGAAGATGTCATGAAAATTAATTAACCAATATTTACCCCAAATTAACCTTTTTTATACTTATACTGATTTCTGAAGAGTCTTTGTAAAAATCCGTATCAGAGTGTCAGAGTGACTGAGTTCTCTGTAAGCATATGAGTGGAGGAAGCATTATTTTTGAAGATTTAGCAATTAAATGTCTCTAATGTGTTATAAATTTAATTTATAGCCCAATCAATTGAGCAGAGACTAATGAAAATGGATCACACTGCAATCCACCCACATCTACTTGATATGAAAATTGGTCAAGGCAAATATGAGCAAGGGTTCTTTCCAAAGTTACAGTCTGACGTCTTGGCAACAGGACCAACCAATAACAAGTAAGCATGTTCTTCACTTGAGTAGTTGGTTGAAGGAATGAATAAAGGGTGGGATGCTCTGCAATTCTATTGCACAATGCTTAACCATTAAACGTCTTATCTATCTGATTACTTTTTTTCAAGACCACATTAATGCATTTGAATGAGTGCTTGACTTTTAATTTTTTTTTTTTTTAAATCCGAAGTCTGGAGATTTTTTTTTCTTTTTCATGTAAAGTACATTTGGTAGTAGTCATACTTTAAATGACTCTGTTTAAATATAATGCTCATTCTGTTACCACCTAACTGGGTTCTATTGCCCACTGCACAGAAGGAAGCAGACTATAGGCATGCACCACCATGCCTGGCTAATTTTTCTATTTTTTTATAGAGATAGGGTCTTGCTCTTGCTCAGGCTAGTCTCGAACTCCTGGGCTCAAGCAAACCTCCTGCCTCAGCCTCCCAAAGTGCTAGGATTACAGGCATGAGCCACTATGCTAGGCCTGAGGCTAGGTTCTTTAAAGGATGGTTTGGTGGGGAGGGTTAGGGAATTGGTACTGCTGATTGGTTGGGTTGGGGTGAAATCATGGGGGTGTAAACATTGTCTTCTTGTGCTGAATCAATTCTGGGGTGGGGATCACAAGACTAGTTGAGTCAGTTCCTTGGTATGGGCCACTGGTCTGGTTGGGTTAGTTGGTCCATGGAATGCAGGGTCTGGAAGATAATCTCAAAGACCAGCCTTAGGTTTCACAATGGTGATGTCATCTATGAGAGCAATTAAGAAAACTACGAATCTTATGACTATCAGCTATGTGCCTCCTGAGTAGTAAGCAATTATAGGAAAGCAGGCCAGGAAACAATGGCTGGTTATTTTTTTAACTATGTGTATACCTTTGCAGAATTCAAGCCCCTACCACAGTTCCCACCTTGCAACCCTTTATTTTATGAAGGACAGTTTCAGTCCTATCTAATAGAATTAGAAAAGTTATGCTTTTACTCTCCGTATTATTTTCCTAGTGCTGCCATAGTTTATACTAAAGTCTTGGGGAGGAAGGTTATTAGAACTTACTATGTTGCTTACAAGACAGAAGCCAATAACTAATGACTGAAATTCATATCTTACTTACCTTAGTTTTCAGGGTTTCACCCTCTAGTGAAGAGCTGTCCCTGCTTGTAAACACTGAACTTAAAAATGTGCAAAGAGATGTTGATGCTTGTGAGTGTTCAAACTTGCCAGGTCATGATTCTAGATACAGTATCCTATTTTTCAGAAGTGGATCTGAATTATGAGAGTTTTCCGTCAGAACGGATTAGTCATCAGTTTATTTTTTTCTTGTAAAGTAGCCTAATTGTTTTACTCTCTTTCATCTGGGTAGACTTTAACAGTTTTTATTTCCTTTTGATAGCATTAGATTGCTCATTCATTCATTTGGCAAATCTTTATGAAACTCCTACTATATGTGAGTATTGTCCTATTCACCAGGAGTTTAGCAATGAACAAAACAACAAAAATCTCTGCTTTCAAGTGCAAAGAGACAAACAGTAAAAAAGTAGTATGTAAAATAAGTAACATGTCAGATAATGATAAGGGTTATGAAGAAAAAAACTTCTTGGACAAAGTATCAAAGGTGAGAGGGCTTATCCCATTGGAAACACCAAGGTAGTTGAAAATTGAGTTTTAAAGTAGAAGGAATGATCAGCAGTACTAAATGTAGAAGAGAGTTAGAGTAAGCTAAGGATTGAATAATGGCCATTGGCTTTGGCATTTAGGGGTTTCAGTGGCTTCATCAAGGGCATTTTTAGAAGAAGGACTGATTTAAGATAAACTGAAGATCCAAAGGTAAATAAGTAGAAGGCTTACATCAAAATGCTTTTAAAAATTTTTCATGAGAGGAGTGAAGAAAGAGATTTAAACATCACTATAGAGGCCAAGAGGGAGACCAGCACGCTTACAAGCTGAAGGGATTCAGTTGAGAGAGAAAAATTGGTGATACAGCAAAGGAGGTGACTAATGAGCAAGTTGAAAGAGGAAAGAGAGAATTGGTCAAGGATGCAGGTAGGGCCAGGCACGGTGACTCACATCTGTAATCCCAGCACTGTGGGAGGCCAAGGCAGGAGGACTGCTTGAGCCCAGGAGTTGGAGAACAGCCTGGGCAACATAGTGAGACCCATCTCTACAAAAAAATTTAAAAACTAGCCAGGAGGCTGAGGCAGAAGGATCACTTGAGCCCAGGAGTTCAAGGCTGCAATGAGCTATGATCATGCCACTGCACCCCAGCTTGGGTGACAGAGACCTTGTCTCTAAAAATAAAATAAAACTAAATAATAAAATAAAATTAAGTAATAAAATAATAAAATTTTTTTAAGTGGAATAAATAGTTTTGAGTTCTGGCTGGCTAATGTATTTCATACTTTGAGATGAAAAGAAAGATGAAGGTGTCCATGTGTATGCTTCATTTAAGTAGAGGGCAGGAAAAAGGAAGCAAGGATGGGTCATCAGTTGAGCAGTGGTACTTGAGGGGGGTCTTTGAGGGGAGTGAGGAAGAGTTGATAAAGGGCAGGTAAGTGATTCATGGGCAGTCATGAGGGAAATCAGGAACTAATCTACAGGGTATGAGAGTAGGGAAGGGAGAGGGTGGCCTTCATCTAGGCAGATAAGGCAGGAGGGAGAGAAGATCATTACAAAGGAGAAGTTGCTAGTATGGGAGTAGTTTAGGTGGTTTTGCAGAGGATTTAGGCTCAGAACGGAAAGAGAAAGTGTGAGGGGTCCTAAGTGGGGGTCAAGGCATGGGAGAGCCAATGTAACAGGGGATGGGGGTCAATGCGTAAGATGGTGGAGTTCAGGATTTCTGAGGTTGAAGAGTTCTGGATGGTCACCTGATTTAGTGTGATGTCCTGGTTGTGGCTGAAGTGGAGTGGAGGTGAAGTTATTGCATTTTAGGGGACCCCAGAATTATAAGGCTAAATTGTCTGTATAGTCTTTGTATTTTCCTTAGCAGGGAAGAAAACTGAGCCAGGTTTTAAATTCTTCACTGAATGAAGATTATAAAGGAGTGAGTAAGGTTGATAATCTGGGTGGTTTGACTTTTATACACTAATCTGGAGCCTATATAGGTGGTGAGGCTGGCTACAAAAGGACCTTTGAATTGAGAGAAACATCCTTATATTTCTTTAAGCCCCTCATATCACCTAAGGCAGATCTCTGGGCCAGGGCACAAAACAACTGATAAATATAAGCTATCATTTCACAGAAACACAGTCATAAAATTAAAGAGCCAAAAGGAATCACAGTGGTCATCCAGTCCAACCCTTAGACTTTATAGATGAGGGCTCACTCTTATTAGTTTGACTCTTAAGTTTAGAAAGCTATTCCTTAAAAAGTTGGAGACTTCAAGCCAGGTGTAGTGGCATACACCTGTAGTCTCAGGTGCTTGGGAGGCTGAGGTGAGGGGATCACTTGAGCCCAGGAGTTGGAGGCTGCAGTGAGCTGTGATCATGCCTATGAATAGCCACTGCATTCCTGCCTGGGTAACATAGCAAGACCTCATCTCTTAAAAAAAAAAAAAATTTTTTTAAGTGGAAACTTCATACATTTCTATTGTTCTTTTAGGGCACTAGAATTAAGTAATTCTAAATTAAGGATTTTGAAAATATTCTCCTTTGTGTTAAAAAATATTCATCCATAACATTTACTTTGAGCAAGTCAAGGCATCCCTTTTACATGTCTAATGTAATCAAGGACTAACTTAATTAAGATCTGACTTGTTATATATACAGATATCTAAATTGTATTGATACTGTGCCTTTTTTAACCTTAGTTTTTTTTTAAAAGTATTGATTTTGGTGATAGCTCACATATCTGTTAATATACAAAAACTGTTGGTTTGTATGCTATAATTGGGTGAATTGTATGGTATTTTAATTATATCTTAAAGCTGTTGTATATTTTTAAAAGAACTGATTGAAAATTAGGTATTGTCCATCTTTAGTGTCAAATAGTTAATCCTTTCTATTTTAAAGATAAGAACCACGTTTTTTTCTTATTTGGTTGTTTGTTTCAGTCGCTGGGTAAGTCGGAGTGCCACTGCACAGCGCAGGAAAGAACGCCTTCGCCAGCATTCCGAGCACGTTGGGCTGGACAACGACTTGAGGGAGGTATGTGGGCTGCCTTTGTGGGGTGCCTTGAAGCAAGAGTCAGGAACTAGGCTTATTCAACCCAGAAGATGTCATTGTGTAGGTTCTTTTGTGTTGTTTTAAAAATTTGTTCAGTTATATTTTAAAATATTAAGACATTTGTACTGGCTTATAGCAAAAAACACCTTTTTTTCCATTTTTGTAATTGCAATACATCTAAAATAAGGCTCTAAAACAAGTCTTTCTGTGTACTACATCAGGTAAAGGCTAGGTTAGGATAAATTTTTAGTCAATATGTCTCCTGTAGGGAGAAAAACTTATACAAGAAGGGTAGACATTTCTAAGTTTCAAGCATAATTTAATTATAGTAAGTAAAGATGTATTTGCCTATGCTTTCTTCTTCGCTTGCTCACACCATTTTTAAAAGTGTTTTTAAACTATTTTTAAATTAAGTTCCTTATGCTTTATTTGTACTGTTTGAAAATAAAACCATAATTATACAAATGAAGTTTTTATTACTTCTTGTGATCAAAAAAAACCATGGTAGTGGGTTATCAGAACTTATTAACATTAGTGCCACTAAAGTTCGTATACAACCCTCCACTGCTAAATTTGACTGGCTTTAAAAAAAAAACACAATCAGAAGACCTGTTAACTATTTTCTAAACTCAAATGTATAGAAATAAAGCAGAAAACATCATTCCAAACATTTATTGTTTTTTGTTGATGTGTTCGTACATATATGATTTTAATCATTTTCTTAAGAACTGAAGCTTCGCCTGTTTGGTGCTTTTCTTTTGCTACCGTATTCTCTCCCCCTCCCTTTTGCTGTGATATTATCATATGCATGCTTGTTCTGCTTGTCTCTTTCTCCCTATCCTTTTCTTTTTTGCTTTTCTGTCATTGGCACTTCTCCATCCTCTTAGCCTTCCGGGGAACTTTTGGTCTGTCAGAACTCCATGGCATTCTGGGAGTGGGATCAGGGTCCACCTCCTCCTGCACGACTTCCTAAAAAATCCTTCTCTGAGTGCTGCCTGGTATGTTCTTTACCTGAAAGTGCTTTACCAGATGCTCCCCAATCTTGTCTTTGTTGTTACTTGAGTGATACACGTGTGTGAGTGCACATAGCACATAGCTCTAGAATGCCTCACATCACCATGTGATGTGAATTCAGCCTCTCCATTTTGCTCTCTGATTCACTCCTGTGTTTGGTGCCTTTCTGTGCTGGTGTGCGCTAACATGAGTAATTCTATGCTGTTGACATATAAAACTGATCATTCAAATCTCTAATCAGTAGGATTTGTTTTTGTACCAGATAGCAAATTGCTTTTCTTCTAAAGGGGAAATGTATTAAGTATACAAACTCCCCTTTATTTAAGCATTTTTCCAGAAGTGCAGAAGTGATTCCCTTTCAAACAGTTTTTCTTTTGCTGGGTTATCTCCACAGCATTTTAATTTACTCTTCCTGGTCTATATTTTATGTAGTCGGAAAATACAGTCATCAACACAGACTCTTAGTGCTAAGAGAAACTTTTGAGGTCATCATGTCCAATTTGACATGATTTAACTGAAGTCTGAGAGACTTGCTCAGAGTTAAAAGGCACACAAAGGCACACACAAAGGCAGAGGTAGGCTAGTACTCCTCCCACGTACCCTCCATGCCAGCTCACACTAACCGCTTTTCACTTGAGGGCACAAGTAACTTAGGACTCTTGCTTATATTTTCCCCCCATTATGTCAGATTAGCTTAAATTTATTTAATTTTGCAGTGGTCTTATCTTCACAAGTTGAGCATCAGTTAAGGGATAGGGTGTTTATTAGAAAATTCAGGGAAAGCCTGTATTCAAGAGCAGTTAGTTCAGGGTTTATTGAATAGTAGGATATATTTTCATGTGTAGTTCTTAGTAGTTTGTTGCTTTTGTCTTTTACAGAAATAAAGAAGAGCATAGTAGTAATTTCAGAAGAAATCTGGGGTTACTTCCCTCTGTAGAGAAATGGACTTTGTTATAAAAACATTCCTTGTGAAAGGTGTCTCTTTTTTCTCCATTTTTTGTCTTAAAATACGTCTTTTCCTACAGCTGCATTTTTATCATCACTTGTTTACTTTAAAGACATTGCTCTGTTTTTGCAACATGCAGAGGCAGCCTCCCTTCCTGCTGTGAGATGTCTCTTGCTACTGCCTATGTCTTTTCTGTGGGTGCCCATGGAATGTTGCTAGTTCTGTGGCTCCAGCAGAGATACCCAGAAGGAGACTTTGCATATGGCCCTATGGGGTCCACTATTGGCTGGTGACTATACCCGCCCCATATGTGCTGGGTGCTTGGTAAATACGGTCACTCTAAGGACAGCCCCCCTAGCTTGTTTTCATTTATATAAAACAGCACATAAACTTTAAACAGTGCTTCATTTTTAATCCAATTACTGACTTTTAAAAAGTTATTCAAGCTGGGTGGGGTGTTATGCACCTGTAGTCTCAGGTACTTGGGAGGCTGAGGTGGGAGGATCACATGAGCCCAGGAGTTTGAGACCAGCCTGGGCAACATAATGAGACCCCCATCTCAAAAAAAAAAAGCTATTCTTATTCATATATTTCAGAAAAAAGAGAAATGCCAAAGGTTTCTTCCCAGCCTCTTGCCTAACCATATTCTTCACTCCTTTTATTCTAGCCAGTATACTTCTTCCTAAGCTAAGTTTGATACTTAACTCTTCTGGAGAACTGAGTCTTGCAGTGGTTCTATGTTTGCACAAGTCCCAAAGATGAAAGAGTTGAGGCTAGAGGAAAAAGAACCCTTTAAACATTTAACAGTTAACATTTGTTTTTACTAACCTTTTATCTCTAGTATTTAATATTCCAAATAACATTAGTATAACCTGAAACAACAGGAAATGCAAATCTTGTAATTTTTATATGGAGTCCCTGCCCTGTATCTCAGGTTCATTTTTCTGAAACTGTTTTCATTTCCTGTGTTTATTTAAAAACTAACCTTCAGAATGTTTCTATAAGCCTTGTTGCATTCAACTTCCCTATTAGTAATAGTTGTCTCTCATTCTTACTTTTCCCTTCTTTCTTTGACCCTCTTAAAAGTATTTGAAGCAGAAAGAAGTATATATAAGTGCTATGGGAACTAAATGCCTGCAGAGTTCATTTGGTTTTTAAATCTTTCCTTAACATTATTAGACTGGAAAAGAAACAGATTATTTTATTAATGTTGCCTTTCGTCATGAAGGTTAGAAAGTAGCAGGTAAATTGATTGATTGAATTCCTAATCAGTGGGATTTTTTTTTTGTTTGTACCAGATTTAGCAGATTACTTTTCTTCTGAAGGGGTACTATATTCAATGTACAAACTCCCTTTTATTTAAAGAATGCAAAGGATTTAACAAATCTTTTCTTACAATATCAAGTTCTCCTCTTGAGATAGTGAGGATAAATTTCACATATGTGTCCGTGGGAGGATGTGCTGGCTTGAAATCTCAATCTCTGTCTCTCTCCCCCCCCCCCACATACTAAACTGCTAGTTTTAGTGTATAATTTAGAGCAGTTATTCTCTAAATATCATCCTAAGACACTTGGACTTTTTGGGGATTCTGCACTGTGATCCTGATGTAAACATAAGGTATCTGGACAGACGTTTACAGGTAGCATAGAAAGAAGAGAGAACACATGTCTTGTACTATTCACGTGTAGTGATTTTTTTAAAAATGGAAATTCACCAACCAAAGGTCAAGAACACTGGACTAGGTTTCTGTGGTACCTCAGAGTCGCCACAGACTCGGAATGTAACACTATGGTCCCACTTTCTCTTGATTATGGAACAAGACAAGGAAGGGCTTTAGCAAACAAAGAAGAGGCCTCCTGCATTCGGAGCACGTCATGCTGTTCAGAGTGATCTTATAGCTTTTTTGTGAGGTGGGTGGGCATGTTTTATGCCCATTTAGCAAATAAGCTGAGGTGCACAAACGGTTGTTATGCCTGAGGTCATAAAATTAGTTACAAGCAGATTCTGGCACTCCTGATTCTACTGTTGTGACTTGATTGTAGAGCACAGGATTAGGTTGGAGAGCACTGCCCGAGAGGCTAGAGGCACGTTAAGTTTCCTGCTGCGTGGGGAGAGGAGTGGAGGAAACCAGTGACCTGCGAACAACTGGGCTCCTGCAGAACCTTGGACTTACAATCCAGACACCTAAATGTTTTCATCCCAACCACAATCCTGATTAATCACTACCTTGGATATTCCCAATAAAAAGACCAACCTAATTGAAACTTCATCTCATTTTGAATGAGTTTTAACCTGGTGGGGTTTCTGTCACCCTCTTTTCACCCTTTTTCACAGGCATTAACAGGTTGGGGGGGGTTATGAGTGTCCTCTGACTTTTGGTGCACTAAAACTTTAATTGCTGTTACACACATACACTTACAGCATTTTTTGCATCTTGTTTGTTCCTGCACATGTTTGTGTAAGGTTAAGAATATCAGAAGAATATCTAATGTTTATGCATTAAAAATACTCTTTAATTTTTAGAAATATATGCAAGAGGCACGAAGTTTAGGAAAAAACCTGAGGCAACCCAAATTATCAGACCTGTCTCCTGCAGTGATTGCACAGACCAACTGGAAATTTGTAGAAGGCTTATTAAAAGAATGTAGAATGAAGGTATGTATTACTCACTCATGCCAGAGAATGTGCATTCATGTTTAGACCATGTGTGAGGCTAAGATGAGCTGGGTCAACTCCCATTTGAGCCTGTAACTTTCCTAGAAGAAAACTTCTACTGTGGCATAGAGCTCATGTGCTCTTGACTGAGGTATTGAACCTCCATGGGTTCTCCATTGCCCACAAAATATCACCTTTTCAGCCATGGCTGTCCTCCTCTCCAACATAGACAGATGTATTAAACCACCGATAGGTTGTATCAGGAATGTTGTCATCTTATGTGAATGACAACACATTTTTGTGTCTGTGTATATACCTACGTACAACCTTATCTGTGCCCATACGTGTGTTTGTATACCCATAAGGAAAAAGACCTTAGGTATGTTGTAGGTTTGTATTTATTGCACACCAAGCCCCCTCTCAGATATCTGTGTTTGTCGGAGATAGCAGTACAAATTGACAAAACTCAAAACATCATTTTAGCCAATAATTTCATTCATTTTTTTTGACAGTCATTTCTTAGGTACCTTCTCTGAATGTTCAATAAATGCACTATTTTCAGCATCAGTATATAGTAGTGAATCAGACAGGTAAGGCACTAGAGGAACTGCCTAAAGGAACTAGATCCTCTCTCACTTATATTTTGTAAGAGCTGCTAAGACTGATGCAAATTATCTTACATGAAACTCATTTCCATTTCCTTTCCATTTTTTGGTGCACACTCATGAGCAAAGAAAAGATAAACGAGGAAGGAAAAAAAGAGTCCTGGTTCACTCACAAATTAGAGTTCTCAAAAAACTTAGAGCTGCCCATTTATATTGTGATTTTTACCTAAGCACAGTCAAACTAAGTATAGGGGATGCTTTTTAAATAGTATATTATTTTCTCTTTGGTCACCCTCCATTTCTTCTAACAAGATAGTAAAATACAGATAATATTACTCCAGTTAGTTGACCACAGAGATTAAGAAAATATTTTTCCCAAGGTGATTAAAAGTATCCAATTAGAAGTATAATGAAGGGAAGCCAGGTCTCCTTTTCCAGTAGGTTTTTGGTTTCACTGCTGGGGTAACTTGTGACCACATGTGATATTTTCAGACAAAACGCATGCTGGTGGAAAAGATGGGACATGAAGCAGTGGAACTGGGCCATGGAGAAGCAAACATCACCGGCTTGGAGGAGAACACCTTGATCGCCAGCCTCTGTGACCTACTGGAGAGGATATGGAGCCATGGCTTGCAGGTCAAGCAGGTAACAGTCTCAGGAGGGCCTGGTGACGTGGCCGGTTAGGAGTCCTGTTAAGAAATGTAACAAGGAGGAAAAGATGTCAAAAAATGATATGTTCCTTTGTCACAGGATAACTAGAAATCTGCCACAGGCATTTTAATTCCAGAGAAAGAAAACACAACCCATGATCAGGAGGTGGTTTGGGGATCTTTCCTGGTAAGCAGGAAAGGATAAAACAGTACATTCATTGCAGAGACTGTATCCCCATTAAATGCAGAGACTGAGATTCCATTAAGTGTCTGCTTTTGGCACTGTCCAGGAAAAAATTCTGCTAGCCAAAATTAACAGTTCTTTACCATTTTAAGTTATCTAATAATTCAGGGTGGAAAAATTCAAATGCTCTCTTTACTTTTGTCTCTTTAGTCTCCCTTTCTCGTTTGTTTCTGCTGTGTGCATGTTTCTTTTCTCTTTCTCTTCTCATCCCACTTTTTCCCCTCATCTCCACTCCATATATCTAAACATATTCTACATATGGATGCACACAAACACATTCTGTGCTGCTAGAGCCTCTTAATTCCATGGCGACTAATGTGGCCAGTGTAGGCAGCCCTAATTACATACAAATAAGTAAGGACTGAGCTGACATCAGAAATCTCTGTGCCTGACCTTCTGTCTTTGTTTAGCTGCTTCTCTTACCCTGGTTCTTGCCAGCCGTCTCAGTGGGGCAAAGGATAACCTTTGTAACTCATGGAGTGAGACACTCCGAATGTCACACAGGTTGGAATGGATGAGCTTGTGTCACCAGACTTCTAAGTGGCTATTTTAATGTGAATGATTTCGATGAGAAATTATTTTTTGAGTAATTATTTCTTATAAAATGAAAAATGTTATGTACCTTGTACTTTCAGGGGAAGTCAGCTTTGTGGTCACATCTAATTCAATTTCAGGACAGAGAAGAGAAACAGGAGCACCTTGCAGAATCTCCAGGTGAGAGATCATTGGTTTGATTATTTCTATAGAACTGGCAGCATTGGACATTGAGGAGAATCAGTACTCTACAGCAATACTGTATCAATACTTGTCTTGATCTCTTTCTCTCTCAAGCTAAAACTTAGGCCATCTTGCCCATAGTGGGGTAAAGTAGAAAGAGCAATATTATTTAGTAGCTGTGAGACCTTTCTGATCCCCTGCTTCCTCATCTATAAGATAGAGAAAATAATATTAGCTATGCCAAAGCTTTCATGTTGATCAAATAAGGTAACGTGAAAATCCCCAATGAATCGTAAAAGTCCATACAAGTATTCCTTACTCTCACCAGTATTAGGGTGTGGTGTATACTGATTATTTTCTTAAAAAAAAAGTTTTATGACATCATTAATGATCTTTCAGGGAAAAAATATGTATATGTGTCTCAATCTTTAGGAGTTTTGACTTCTTCAATTTATAGAAAACATCACATGTTGGAAATGTCTAACATTTTTTTTTAGCTAATTAGAATTATGTAGGGTTATTTAGGCTAAATGTTCTACCTACTTTGTATTTTTTACAAGGAGCTTGCTTTTCTTTATGTAAAATAATCATCTACTTCACAGAAAGTAGAAGTAACACAGTGGGAAGCTAATAGAGATAAAATGTTTTATATTGAATCATCATTTGGGAACCTTTTCTAAAATTATGGATTATTTTAGACATTTAGAAAAGTAATAAAAGTAATATTTTTAAAAACTCATAAGCCAACCACCAGCTTAAGAAATAATGGCTGGGCATGGTGGTACGTACCTGTAGTCTCAGCTACTTGGGAGGCTAAGGCAGGAGGATCGCTTGAGCCCAGGAGTTGGAGGTGGCAGTGAGCTATGATTATGCCTGTGAATAGCCATTGCACTCCAGCCTAAGCAACTTAGTGAGACCCCATCTCTAAAATAATAAAACATAATTGAAACACCCTTGTATTCATCCCTAATTCCTTTTCCCTCACTGCCCTTAGAGGACAACACTACCCTAAATGTGGTGTTTATTGCTGGGAACCTAATTTCTAAATTTATTTAATCATACAGCTGGGAATATGAGTTTGATACTACATTGCCCTGGAGCTCCTCTAACCAGAATGTCAAGGTTCTGCTGTCCCAGTCTGTAACTATATTTATAGATTCAGATCAAGTTTAAAAGCATTCTCTAGTGTCCATCTCCTGTGCCCCTTTTTCTCTTAAAAAAGTAAAAATGCATTGGCATATGCCCTGAAACTGTCTCTAACAGAAAATATAGCTGTTCAGACCATAAGACCATAACCAAGGCAGCTTATTCTAATTAGAAAAAAATAAATTCCTAGGAAGAAATAGCCATGAAATGTTGGAAAGCCAAGCTCAGTTAAGGTAGGGAGGTGGAAGCATACAGCTCTTCTTCCAAATGAGGTATGTGAGTATGTCTAGCTCTTTAGTCAGTTTTTTTTTTTTAAAGAGATGGGGTCTCACTCTGTTGCCCAGGCTGGAGTCCAGTGGCACAATCATAGCTCACTGTAGCCTTCAACCCCTGGGCTTAAGTGATCCTCCTGCCTCAGCCTCCCAAGTAGCTAGGACTACGGCACACACCACCATGCTTGGCTTGTCCAGCTGTTAGAATGGACAGCTGCTGGGCAACAGCAGCAGTTTTCATGGCTATGGCTGTCCAAATGTTGAATGGTTCACCTGGAGACCAGAGTCCTGGCTATTTGCAGCAGCCCTCAGTCAGTCGGTTGTGGTACCAGCAAAACTCTAAAGTCAAGGCTAAGAAATATAAAATGTGTCAAAGGCTCATGTAGTTATTCTTTGTGCTGCACTGCCAAATGTTGATGAAGGGCTAGTGATGTAAGAGTGAGCACAAGTTAGATATTTTACTGATCGTAAGTAAGATTAAGCCATGTAGCTTTTGAAATCAAAGTTTATTATCTGTTTGGAGGGGTGGATTTTATAAACACTGCTCTAATACTTCTGGTGATTCAGCCCAGGAAGTTAGGACATAAAAATATGAGAGTGTGAAATATGTATAAAAACATTAGTTTGAAAAAGAAATATTTCATTCTTGAGAAACAATATAGTGTTCTAATTATGCAAAAATTAGCAATTTTAAATCTTATTTTTTTCCCAAAAAATACTTTTTGTTTGGCAGTTATTAGGGTTCCTAATTAATGGTAGTAAACAGTCTGCATTGTCATATTAAGGATAGATCCTTAGAGATTCACAGTGGGTTTAAATACTATTCTTACTAGCATCAAGCCGCTATGAGACTAGATGATAGATAATTACCATCTGTCTTCAGAAGCAGCACTAAACAGGAATCAGAGACATTTTAAGAGTTGCAGAGGAATGGAAAGGGTCTATCTTAGCAAGAGGACCATGATGGGTACACTGTATTAATTTTGTTCCCTGCACCTAGTAGTTTGAAGTCCTGTTTCTGAGAAAGAATCTCAAAATGCAGTTGGTCCTAGAACAAGGACTTATTGACATATCACCCAAAAGTTTCAGTCTTTAAAAATGTTGGTGAGTTCTTAAACCTTGTACCCTCAGACAAGCCTCAGACAAAGTTCTTCTACTAAACTGTAAATGGATTTTTAAATCACTTGGCTGGAGGTGGGCATAGAGCACAGAAGGGGGTGGAAATGCTGCTTTTAAATAGTTATTCTGGATCTAGCCCAGGAAGTTTTGAGTCACTCTTCAATCATCCTATCTTCATCAGAAGTTTTCTTTTAATTACTTACCTACCTATAGACTGTATGTGGCTCTATAAAAATAATATATACAGTCTCTGCCCTCTACAAACTTGCTGTCTGTGCAGTAGCATTGGTTCAGGCAGATACACAAAGGGAATTCCTGTGGCCAAGTATTAAATCCACGAATCTTGCTGGGCGTGGTGGCTCATGCCTGTAATACTAGTTCTTTGGGAGGCTGAGGCAGTAGGATTGCTTGAGGCCGGGAGTTCGACACCAGCCTGAGCAAGAGTGAGACCCCATCTCTACAGAAAAATAGAAAAATTAGCCAGGCGTGGTGGTGCATGCCTGTAGTCCCAGCTACTGGAGAGGCTGAGGCAGCAGGATCACCTGAGCCCAGGAGTTTGAGGTTGCAGTGAGCTATGATGATGCCACTGAACTCTAGCCCGGGTAACAGAGTGAGACCCTATCTCAAAAAAGAAAGAAAAAAAAATTCATGAATCTTCACATCGAAGGAGAAAGTGGCCTATTGCATTTGAATATTTTGAATTGAGAAATAGTAATGGAAGTATACATTTGAATAGCTTGTAAAATTCTCCTCTGAGGGGAGTAGACATCATGGAAACCTTCTTAGATTTTGTTATAGATCTCTAGATAAAAGCCATGGCTTCATTTTTTAACCTCTGATTTGCCTTCTACTCACAGGTTGCTAAACTCTTCTTTCCAAAGTCAGTAATAAACTACCAGATTAGTTTTTTAGGGCTGCCATAATGATGTGCCAAAAACTGAGTGGCTTAAACAACAGAAATTTATTGTCTCACAGTTCTGGAAGATAGAAATCCAAAATCATGGTTTGGGTTGGGTTTAGAGCCTTCTGAGGACTGTGAGAAAGAACCTGTTCCACTCCTCCCTCCTAGCTTCTGGTAGTTTCAGGCATTCCTTGGATGGTAGATGGCATTCTCCCTGTGTCTTCACACTGTCTTTCCTCTGTGTGTGTCTGTCCCTGTGTCCAGATTTCCTCTTTATATACCAGGTCACCAGTAACATTGGATTAGAGCCCACTCTAATGACCTCACCTTAACTTGATCATCTGCAAAGACCCTGTTTCCAAATAAGGTCATCACATTTACAGGTACTGGTGAGGGTTAGGACTTCAACATCTTTTGTAGGGGTGTAAACCTCAACATCAACTATTGGCCTAGTTCGATGTCATCATCCACCTATTACCTTAGCAGATTATTCCCAAATCTCTTTCTCCAGCCCCAGTTTCTCGGCATCCAAAGATGGATGTCTCGGAACTCAGCACATCTTAAGACAAACTCGTTATCTCAGCACCTCTCCCTCCTGTACCTGTCAGGCTTTCTCTGTTCTCTCTGTGTTATTTAATGGCATCAGCACCCTCCTCTCAGACAAGCCAGAAGCCAGAAAGTCATCTGTAGTGAGTGGAAAGCCCACTAGACACGACACTAGAACACTCTGTTTCTTATAATAAGTGTATACAATTGGGCAGGTTTCTTAACCTCTTTGAGCCTCAGTTTCTTCATTTGCAAAATTAAGATTAAAAAAATTCAAAGGATAATTCTAATTAGTTGGGATAGTACATATTAAGATACTTTAAAACAGTATTTAATATTGGTGGGGTTTTTTGCTATTAGAATGAATAACTAGAAAATGACTGGTCCTTATGGCTAAAATTTGCACACATTGCACTGTTTGCTAGGTGGGCTTTTATGATTCATTTGAAATTTCCAAATACAGCCCCAGATTAACTGGAAGGAAAATAGCTGATTTACTATATTAATAAAGTAGCAACATTCAGGAAAAAGAATTTGAGCTTTTCTATTGTCTTTAAAATTTGTTCTTATCAAAGCACTTTCAAAGTATTTATTTATAGAATGTGAACCATTAGATTATTTTCTAATACTTGGCTGATATTTTTCTACCTAGTTGCCCTTGGACCAGAAAGAAGAAAATCTGACTCAGGAGTTATATTGCCAACACTCAGGGTCTCTCTTATCCAAGACATGAGGTATTTGTTATATATGTTAGCAAATGGTGATAACTTTGAAGTATTTTATGGCTTTCACCTAAATTGCTCAAATAATTATGGCTGTGTGTATTTTTTGCTTATGTATTCTGAAGAAAGAACTTTTTATAGTTTTGTTTATTTTACTTTTATAATGGTATATTGTTTCCTGACATTAATCCAAAGGGAAGAAGCTGAGAAGAGTATTAAAGCATCTTTAAACTATTTTATAACTTCTTTTGTTCGGTTTTTTAAAACTACCTTAAATACCTGCTGCCACAGATACAGACAAAAAAATCTGCAAGTAATGGCAGGTTACTTAGCAGAAAAATTGCTGTCAGGTAGATTTGAAATAAATACAAATCTGAGAATTATCCCTTCCAGTTACTGGTCTTGGATATCTTTAGAAGGTATCAAGATATCTAAAATGGATTTATTGATTAAGGAAGGCAGAGATTTTTTTCTTTTAAATATTTTAGGTATAGTACTTAAGTCAACTCTTACAATGTACAGATTTAAAATGATGTCATAACATCTACAACACTTGTGACTTTTCCTTTATGGTGTGCTTTTTTAATATTGGTTATTGATGTTTATTTGATTTGTCAGATATTTGCAGCTGATAAGAATAACTTTTATGAGTGGCAGCATAGTATAGTGGTAACACATCCTGGCTTCAACACTTATTGTGTCAACTTAGGCAATTTTCCTAACTTCGCTGTGCCTCAGTTTTCCCATCTCTTATATAGATACAGAAACAGTGCCTATCTCATAGGATTGTTATGAGAATTAAATGAGTTAGTCCATGTAAAAAGTTTAAAGAAATACTTGGGTCATACTAAGAGTTCACTAAATGATGGATGTTATCTGAATAAATTTATATATTTATATCTTAAATGTCAGTATTCCTTGGTAGATGAATGTTGTTGTCTTTATATGGCTTATGATTCCTTTTGATGGTCACCATAAGAGGAATACTTATAACTATGAGGAGAAAATAATCCAAATTTTCTTAACAGAAACATAAAACCTCGTGTGCTCTGCAGTGATTTCACAGTAGCCATCATGTTAAGGTGATGGTTGTTGAAAGCTTTGCAGCTGTGACATCAAGCCAAACTTCTGAAACCTAATTAGGAGATGGGCACATCACATCACTTAAAACTGCTTCTTCCAATTTCTTGCTTAATTACTTTTATCTACTTCATATTGGTGTTTTGGGAGTAGGGAGATCTTGCTTAGATTTACTCTCCTCACTTGGTAAGAGGCAGTGTAACATGTTGGTTAATACCTCCAGCTTCAGAACCAGCCTGTAAGGGTTTGTATTTCAGCTCTGCTGCTCACTAGCTCTGTAGCTTGTGGCAGTTGCTTACACTCTCAATTTTATCACCTGTAAAATGGGGATAATCATAATGCTTCTCTCAAAATATTGGTGTAAAGATTCAATGAGTTGATAAATGTAAAACACCCGAAACAGGCCTGAAATATATGTATGTTTACTAACTCCTGCATACTGCATGAGTTATACATGTGTCTATATTTGTTTCTGTTTGTCTTTGTATGTGTGTATATATATTCTTATATGTACACACATATACACATATCTTTTTAAACCATGAGATTTTGATAACATCTCTGATTCCAATTCAATACCACAGGGGTCATGCTAGCCTTCACCTTTTCCCTCTCCAGTCATGAGAAACGTGCTCCTCATTATCTATAATATATTTACTTATTTGTGCAGCCCTAGTATAGACATAAAGTCATTTTTGAATTGCTAACCCGTAACTGTGAAAAACAAGTTTACTTTAGAGCACAGTGTTTGTGTACAGCTCTAGTTTCCTTTATCTTTAGCCTTTCAGTATCTAGTCAAAATACTGTTTTCTGTAACTTAGATTAGTTTTTTTTTCAATCCATTCCCTTCATTGTGGTTACATTATTCATTTGTAATATAGTTAGGGTTTTTTGTTAGTTTGTATTTCATTTTTGGTTCCCTCCACATCCTGGTTGCTCTTTTGTTTTTCCTAAATTCATATACAGTAAAATTTACTCTTTGTTGGTGTGTAGTTCTGTGGATTTTACAAATGCACAATCATGATACCAAACAGTTCTATCACCCCAAAAAGTCCTGTGCTACTTCTTTTTAATCAACTGCTCTCCCAGTTCCCTACCCGTGACAATCACTGGTTTATTTCCAAGGTCTTTGCACTGAGAGGGCCTAGAAGTAGTACCACCCGGTAGCAGTGGGCACACCTAACGCCCATATGTTGGTTTCTCTGTCTCTAATGAAAGGAATCAGGGCTCCCTAGAGAAGTGGATGATTCCAGGGCTGAGGCAGGAAAAATATAGGGTGAGCCTTGTGCATCTTGTGGTATTAGAAAGCAAGAAAGTACTCAGAAAATGATACGGTCATGTGAAAAGGACACAGGAGCCAACCTGAAAAAGCTGCCAGTGGCCGAAGCTGGAACAATTTGAGCAACAAAAGAAATAACAGTAGAATTGGAGCATAACTCACAGAATAAAATAAATATCCATGAGTCCATTCCAATATTAAAAACGAATTGAATAAATAAATGGATGGGAGGAACGGGACAGCTCTTTACAGAAGTGCTCCAGTTAAAACATGTAGAGGAATGAAGTAGAAAAAATAGAAGTTGAAAGTTTAAGGCAAACCCAGGATATTTACATCGTCTCAAAGTGTCTCCCCCAAGAATTTTTTCACTACAAAGAGAAAAATAGGCCGGCACAGTGGCTTACACCTGTAATCATAGCACTTAGGGAGGCCAAGGCAGGAGAATTGCTTGACACCAGGAGTTCAAGACCAGCCTGGGTAACACGGCAAGACCCTGTCTCGGCAAAAGATAAAAAAATTAGCCGGGCACGGTGGCATGCACCTATAGTCCCAGCTGCTTGGGAGGCTGAGGTGGGAGGATCGCCTGAGCCCAGGAGTTTGAGGCTTAGTTCTGATCGTGGCACTGCACTCCAGCCTAGGTGACAGAACGAGATCCTGTCTCAAAAAAAACCCCAAAAACTTATATTTAGGCCAATATGCACCCGTACACTGCTGCCACCTTGTTTGTGCCTGGTAACACTTGGCGTTTTTCTGGTGATATGGCAAAGGCTGAGAATGCATCTAGTTAGAAAGAGTCCTGAACCATGGTCAGGAAATCTTAGTACTAGTTACATTTCTGCTGTTAATTGGCCATATGGTGTAACTTAATCTGTCTAGGCCTGAGTTACCACATATTTAAAAGGAAGAAGCTAAGCAATATGACTTCTCAACTTTATTCTATACTCTAAATTTGAAATTGATTAAATAAAAAATATTCCAGAAATTGCCACCTTTCTAGAGCTTCAAAATTGTAACCAATGCAATTAGTAGCAGTTTGGCCAGCTGAATCAGGTAAGGATATACACAAAAATGTTAGATGAACTCTCTCTTACAGAGCTTAAAATATGATGAATCCTTCATTGAGCAAATATTAATTGAGCAACAATTATAAGCCAGACTGTCATACTTGTTAGGAATTCAATAGCTTAGCATGTCAGATAATTCCCTTCTCTTCTGAAGTTTACAAGTAGTGCTAGAAAAACAAACTCATGTAAGTGCTATGCAGAGAATTAAAATAGGGAATTTGAAAAAAGGTGCCTGGGTGGCTACTTTAAATCAGATGGTCAGGGAAGGCTTCTTGGACTAAGATGCAAATGACAAGAAGAAGCCTGACCTGTGGAGATTCTGTGGGCAGGAACCAGAGGAAAGTTAGTTATAAGGTTAGTTATAATGTTTACTTTAGCATTTAACTCTCAGTGGGCAGGCTTATTTCCCTGTTTCCAGTTCTTGGCAAGTACCTCATTGTAGTTCCTAATTGCTACATAGATAATTGATGTGGATGTTTTTCCTTAAAAACACCCAAAATAATATTCTAAATTTTGTTTTTTCAACTTGGACAATTAAACTAAACTTACTTTCTAAAGATGAGGTAGTCTACCTCTCTGTTCTCTGTTGGGCACATACTTCTCTTGGTACCTCCTGTCTTCCTAAGTTTAAGGCAAAGGCACTGGCAGATTAGACACTTTGAGTCCTCATGGTTGTTGAGGGTCTTGGCACCGTGTTTCTTAGCAGCTGGCATGAGTCCAGGACAGACACATCAGAAGATTACTATCTTTCATAGTATCTCAATCCCCAAGACCTCCCAAGGCCTTCATAGATGCCAAGTATCACCAAACCATCAGTAATATTAATAGGATGATTTTTTTGCTCTAAAGAGAAAGACTGGGGGTTAGAAAAAATAAAAAATAAATAAATAAATAAGAAAGGGGGGAAAAAGAGAAAAACTGGGGACAGCAAATAATTGTACACATACACATATAAAAGAGAAGTATCATAACAGTATTACCATTATTAGCAGTTTCTTTCCAGAGTAGCAATGCACATACCATGTAGCTGTTCAAAGGGACTTTTGTGCTTAATAACAAAATGTAATAATGAGGGGCATAGTAGAACACTATATGACCTAAGAGATCATAAGCACTAAAATCTAAGGAAAAATACTCTGAATATGAACTGAATGAACAGGATGTCTGAGTAAATCCTAGGAATATTCTGTTTTATTTTTTTATAAATAGCATATGCACATGTGCTTATGAGCATCTGGCTTTATTTGACACTAAAATTAAGTTGTCATGATTGACTTTGATATTCCTGGGAAGGAATATTTTGAAGTTTTATGACTGCACAGCATAAGCATGTGAACTTAAAGATGGCTAATTTCTTAATTTCTCTAATAAACATTATTAGGTTTCACTGGTTATTCAATGAAATAAGCACCAGTTTTGGACTCAGGAAATGTGGACTCAGATTGAGGTGCTGCCATTCTCTGAGTCCGAAACATTTGGCTTTAGGGAGCACAAGCCCATTCAAACTAGCTTCAGCAAAAAGGAGGATTTATTGGAGGTATGTAAGGATGTTTTCCAGAATCCAAGAACAGGAACTTTGGCTAGATTGGAAGCAGCCTTGTCACAGGCTGCTCTCGCTGTCTCACTAGAAACAAATCGTCTCTGCTTCTCCCTCCACACCTGCTGCATCTTCCCTCCTCCCTTCTCTTCCCTCCCTTTTCTGCTTTACTGTGCACATGATCACCCAAGCCCTGGCTTTAACATCATTTCTTATTTTAAGCATTCAACAAAAACTAACTCGGTTTTCCAATGTACAAATTCCCAATTTCTGAGAGAAAATGTGGGCTCCACTCAAGTAAGGCAGGTGTTTCTTATATAGTCAGTTCTACCCAAGGGACTGGAGCATGGGCTTGTGCTTTGAGGTCAGGTCGTGGTGGTACCTGGAGTTTTTTCTTCTGGGTTTATGGAAGGGGAGCTTCTCTGAGACTGTGAGTGCCAGGAAGAAGTGATTGGTAGAAAAGGGATGGCATCTTTAGAATAATATCTATTATCTCTGTAACTTTGGGTGGGCCACTTAGCCTCAATGAATCTCAGTTTTCTCACCTTTAGAGTGAACACATAAGAAAGCCTAGTAGCATGTAGTCCTAGCTACTCGGGAGGCTGAGGCAGGAGGATTGCTTGGGTTTGAGCCAGGAGTTCAAGGCTGCAGAGTGCTATGATCGCGCCTGTGAATAGCTACTGCACTCCAGCCTGGGCAACATAGTGAGACCTCATCTCTGAAAAAAAATTTTTTTAATTAAAGAAAAGTGAATTGATGATCTCTCTCTCACCAGTTATTGTGACAGATAAGACAAAGTACATAAAATTTTTTCTAAATTATGTTCTCTGAGAAAAAAAGAACAAAAAAATTTTTTTTTTCTAAATTAGCAAGCCTTGTACCAGGGTTAGAAACCAAACAAGTAATTATTTAAACTACATTATAAATGGTTTTTTTGTGAATTAACAGGCTCTATTTTGGAAGTAATCCTTTTGCAGTATTATACTCAATGCCATAATAATTATAATACATATAACAAATTATCTCAATTAAAAATAGATTCAAATGGTATAACTACACAACAAATTCTAATGGGTTTGGATTAAAGTTTAGTATCACAGAATATATACATGGTTTTAAAAAACAAACTTAGATATAGATTTACAAAGCAACAGAGTTGTTTGAGCACCTATTATGTGCTAGGTCCTGTAGGGTACAAAGAAGGATGCAAGGAAGCATTGGTCTCTTTGTCCTTGGGGAGCTTAGGTCAGGCTGAGAACAATGTATGCCAAAAGAAAATGATAAAAGTAGTCAGTGGTGCATGCTAAGTAGGAAATTGGATTATAGAAATTCATAGGTTGGAGAAGTCATTGAAGGGTGTCGTGGTCAAGGAAAGCTTTCTAGGAGAAGTTAGGAGTTTAAAGATGAATAGAATCAAATAGGGAAGCTGGAAGAGAGTAAGTGCTTCAGGTAATGGAATGCAAAGCCTTGTAAAACAGATGTCCTGGAATGGTGTATTTTTTTAATAAGAAGATAATGTTGGAAAGGTATGTTGAGGTCAAGAGGTAGTAGGACTTGAATGCCAGCCTGAGCAGTTCAGGCTATATTCTTTGAGCTTTTAAAGGTTTTTAAACAAAGGAATTACATTAAGGAGGCAATATTTTAGGCAGATTTGTTTCCCTAGTGCCAGTAATTCAGACGGGCTTGAGGACAGCAGCCTCATCTCCCAATTCCCATGTCCCTTCCAAAAAAAAAAGAGAACAATAGAAACACTTTTGTGATGGGAATGCTGATTACCACCTAAAATAGGTTTTACTTTATGTATTTAAATCTTTCCTATTTTCCTTAAACATAGATTTTTTTCAAATTATAGTTATTTTCTACTTTGTCATTCTTCACCTACCATGTCTCCAGATACTTAAGGCCAGCATAAAACTAATTTCACTGGATTTTAATATTGTAGAGTAGGAAGAATACTTAGGGAAAGATTATATAACACAAGTACTTACCAAGCCTTACAGATTCATTTTCAGTTAATATGCTTTGTTTCAACTTGGTATTCCTGCATCATGTAGGCTCTAACCTGGCACTACCCTCATGGGGGTACGTTGTAAGTACTGTTGAACTTTAAGTGGTAAATGCTGAGTATTCCCCCTTACTTTTAGTCAGCTGTGTCATCATTTGAGTAATGTTTATAGGATTGAGGAACAGCCAGTGCTGTTTAATAGACTGGAGGTGCCAGCTTGGGTTGCCAAGTGCCCCACCACTGCCACCACTACCAATAACAACCAGAGTCCAAGAGGAATCCTGCTGGATACCAGCTTTCTTTGTTTTGTGACCACATGTGATGGTATTATCCCTTAAAAAAATAAGTCTGTCATGGATTCTAAAAAAAATTCCTAGAGCTGAAGTGAGGTTGTCTAAGCCCCACAAAAATGGCAACAGAATTTTCTTTTATCTCCTCATTCTGACTTGTTTTTAAGCCATTCCTTTAGTGTCTCTGTGTAATGTGATGTGCTTTTGCATCTTGTTTATTGTGAGTGTTTGATCATATATCAGCACTGAGTGTTGAAGACCTACATCTTCAGATTCAGGGATCGAGAGAGGAAAAAAGAAAGAATATGTGTGTGTGTGTTGCAATGAGGATATTTCTTATTCTGAATGCTTAGAATCAGCAGAGAAAAGGGTTTGTTGTAGTATTTATTACAGCCAGGATGAATCATTCTGGACATAAAAAAAAAAAATTGAAGGAAGGAATGGTGGTTCACGGTAACAAAGACTTTTCAGTGACTCACTGTAGTGGTTTTATAATTTACCCTGCCCCTTAGGCTTGCCCTTCCTGCCTGATCCTCCTTGCCCCCTGAGAAAAGAAATCATTTAGGAGGATAAATTCAGTCCTACTGGGTATTATATTGACTTTTACACAAAATACTAATTTATACATATATGTAACAGTCAGTTGAAGTTTGGCCACACAATTTTTCAAGTCTTTCAAATTTTCAGGATTATTAATGCAGTGTGGCTTGTCTTCTTTAATGCCAAAGACAGTAAGATTTTATATTTTCTATATGTTGTCTAGTACAACTTGAAAAATAATTCAGTAGATTAAAGTTGTGGCAGATATTTAATTAAACTATAGAACAATTATTTTGAATAAAAACTTGACTATTCAGCCTGTTTTATTATTTTTATTTTCTTGAGGGTCAGGAATAAACAAGTGTCTATTAATAGGTATCTATGAGTCTGAAACAAGGACATAATAAAGGATGAAAGAGTGAATAAGTATTAAATGCTTAATCTTATGATGTTGTCTGTGTGCTTGTGTTATAATAGTAATTCTGATGTAAGACTAAATTCATGATTCAGATGGAACCTTTGAAGGTTTAATCAGCATAAATTGTATATTATCCATTGTTTCCTCTAAGTATGAAAGAACTTTTCTGGGCCTAGTACTGTTAACTCTTTAGTTCTTTTCTAGTTCTGGGTTATCCTTAGGATCTGCATCTTTGCTGTTGCCACTGTTTTATAGGCATATTCAAAACATGAGTGAGATCAAGACTGATGTCGGAAGAGCGCGGGCATGGATAAGATTGTCTCTAGAAAAGAAGCTCTTGTCCCAGCATCTCAAACAATTGCTCTCTAACCAACCACTCACCAAGTAAGATATTGCCTTTTGGTGCATTTCTATTTCTATGACCTATGTGCTTGCAAACCAAATTGTGCAGTAGCTGATAAACTGGCTTCTTCACCATGAAGTGCTGATTCCTGTGCACATGCATTCTTTCCTAATAGGCATGTGCTTCGGAAACTCTGTCTTGACGTAATACGTGCTCATTTTGGGAGGGCACACCAAATTTCACATCCAAAAGCCAGATTGCTCTGCTATAATCAGAAAAACAGATAGTCCACACAAGCTGACAGTAACATCCAAAAGATAAGTTGAACTTACATAAGCCTTATATCATGTTGTAAAAATCACAACAAAACCTAGAGTAGTGTAGCAAAAAAGGGGTGGGGGCAGGGGCGTCCGCAGTAAAGTGCTCCTTCTGAGAGTCTTGCCAATACTTACATTCACTAGTTTAGAGCCAGAAAACCAATCAAGTGCATGTCAGTTAATTATTAACTGTTTTGGTAGTTTCCCATTATTCTATCAAGCAATCCCTTTTGGATGAAATATATTGCCCTTATATGTACATTAGTGCTAATTTGAAGGCTAAGGACTTTGAGTTCTCAGGAGTAAAGGTATGCAGAGAATTCAACAAAGACCTCAAGCATGACAGTTTACTAGAATCCCCTCATGGTAACCCAGTGCTTTTTGTAGTTTTGCATTTGTACATAATCACCCTTGGATTACTTACCCCTGGAGCATTTCAGGATGAGTCTTAATGTCCAAAGAGTAGATTTGATAAAGAATGCAGTATGGCATACGGCCTGTGAATCTGACCTTGTTCTCTTAAAACTGACTTTTTTTCACCCCAATTATAAAAATTACTTATACCCATTGTGGCCAAAGTACAAAGAAGAAAATGATAGTCATTTATAATCCTCTATAAAAAAGAATACTAAGTAATTTGTGTTTTCTTCTATACTTGCCTCTGTGCATGTTCTCTTAGTTAAGATTATACTGTATTTGCAATTCAGTATCCTTTTTTTTTAGCTGAACAGTATATCAAACATTTCACTGTATCACAAGAGTTTAAACTCTGAAGTCTCAATGCTTGTGTTCAGATATTGCCTTTACTATTAACATTTACTATTTGAGTGGCCTTGGAAAAGATACTTAACTTCTCTGCATTTCTATTTTCCCCATCTATAAAATGATGATGTTAATAGACTTACCTCATAGAGTGGTCATGAGAATTAAATATATTAATACCTATGAAACACTTGGAAAAATGCTTAAATGTAAGTGCTTAACAAAATCTTTGCTCCCATTTCATATTGCATCTTTACAACTGAGTCCTAAAAGTTAAACTAATGAGTCAAGGGGTATGACTGGTTTAAAATTGTTACCAGGCTGGGAGCTAGCCTGTAATCACAGTGCTTTGGGAGGCAGAGGCAGGAGGATCACTTGAGGCCAGGAGTTTGAGACTAGCCTTGGCAACACAGTGAAACCCTGTCACTACAAAAAATAAAAATAAATTATCTGGGCATGGTGGTGCATACCTGTAGTCCCAGCTACTTGGGAAGCTGAGGGGGGAGGATTGTTTGAGCCCAGTAGTTCGAAGCTGCAGTGAGCTATGATCATTCTACTGTACTCCATCCAGCCTGGGCAACAGAGTGAGAGTCTGTCTCTAAAAAAAATTGTTACTAATAATGCTTTCCTGAACTTTTCATTCTCACCAGTTGTGAGAATGGCTATTCATTGCCTCCTTGTCATCATTGGTCATCACTTTAATTTGATAGATAAAATGGATTCATAGGGACAGTTTGTCTAACTACTAGTTAGGTTAAAAATGTTTTGGAGGCCAGGCGAGATGGCTCACACCTGTCATCCTAGCACTCTGGGAGGCCAAGGTGGGAAGATCACTTGAGCTCAGGCGTTCGAGACCAGACTGAGCAAGAGCAAGACCCCATCTATACAAAAAATAGAAAAATTAGCTGGACATGGTGGCACGTGCCTGTAGTCTCACCTACTCAGGAGGCTGAGGCAGGAGGATCACTTGAGCCCAGGAGTTTGAGGTTGCAGTGAGCTATGATGACAACACTGCACTTAGCCGGGGTGACAGAGTGAGACTCTGTCTCCAAAAAAAAAAAAGTTTTTGAATTGTCTATTTTTTCAAGATTAAATTTTCTACTCATTGTTTCTCTAAGAGAAAGTATTTATTTTTAATCAAGACATAATGAAAAAAATTTTAAATACCGAAAAAAAAGACATAATGAAAAATATACTACTATCTTGTGCTTGTTTTACCCTTTCCTAGGAAGCTTTATAAGCGTTATGCTTTTCTACGTTGTGAAGAAGAAAGAGAGCAATTTCTTTACCATCTTCTTTCCCTCAATGCTGTGGACTATTTCTGCTTCACCAGTGTGTTCACCACTATCAGTAAGTCTGGAGAATTGACTGTTAAGTGAAGAGTTACTGAGGTGACTAATAGAATAAAAGCATTTATATTTTCAAAAGTGAGATATACCATAGTACAGATAGATACTGTGATGCACCCCCAGATCTCCAATTAGGAATGAAGGATATTCCCCAGCTGCTGGGGGTGCTGCCAGAAGCCCCCAACTGTCAGTCTGTGGGGAGTACCTCACTGAAGAAAACTACCTTACCGGAGGTGATCCCTTCTGCCAGGGCCAGCCAGCATCCTGTGACTGAACAAAGGGCTGTCCCAGGGATCACCAAAGGATCAGCTGAGGACTTCATTGAGACTGTATTACAGCTCAACATTTCCCCCAACCAATCCTGCTTTCATCCTCACATGTTGATCCTAGGAGCAGCATTGTGCCTGCTGATTTCTGACTCAGAGTGTGTTTGCCAAGAAACCCAGTCTGTAATAGAAAATGTTACCTATGATAGATGTGAAAAGGAATATTTTATTAAATAAATATTATAACTGAAACACATAAATTCAAAAAATCAGTATATGATAACAATAAACTTATATAAGTGGACATCATTGAACTTTGGGAGGAAGTGCTGATTAGAGATGTATTTTTGATAGAAAGCTGAATTATAGCATTTATTCTATCTACCATTACTAATTCTTATTTGCAGTGGGTCCCCTTCCCTACTTTGGAGAATTTCACCTATATCAGTTAGGAATTGTGTTAAGCTGCAAGTATCAGAAACTTGAAAACCAGTAGTTTAAACAGCTTAGTAATTTCATTTTTCTTGCATAATGAGAAGTCTCAAGGTAGGCAGTCTGTAGTGCTATCACAGACACAGATTTTTTGTCCCTTTCCTCCTAGATGTCCTTATGTGTGCTAATCACCTCATGGTCTCAAGATGGCTGTTCTCAATCCACCTTCCAGCAGGAAGGAAGAAGTACCAAGGAGGAAGGGGCAGAATCTGTGCTAGAAAAACATAATTTTCCAAAATACCCCAATAAACATCACTAACATTTCACTGGCCAGAATTGTGTAGGTTTTGGCTTTCCAGTCTCTGGTAGAAGTAGACAAGGAAAAAGGGAGTTGGAATGGGTGTTGTGCCAACTTATAATGTCTGTCAAGCTACTATTAATTTATTAGGTTACTGCAGGCATAAGAATCTAAGATGTTATATACAGTTTTAAAAGAGAAGAAACAACAGAGGTTGTTAGGATTCCTAAGATCCTCCTTATATTTGTAGATTTCTCGTCATCTGAGTAACTTTCAATTTGAAGAATTCTTCATGAAAGAAGTTTTTTTGAATTTAATAATACTGCTTTTTTATGCTCAAACTGTGAAATTACTGTTGTGCATCTGTGGGCCCTTTGCAGCCACAGAACTGCTGACCCTAAACAGGACTTTTTCTGCAGCTTTTCTAATCCTATCAATGCAAGAAATGAGAGAAACCTCTGGCACCTAAAATAAAGTTTTACACTAACCTCTTCTGCTTTCGGTTTCAAAAACCATTTGATTCTGATGATTACTAAACCATTAAAGTATGGCCTTTCCTCTAACATTTTCCTTTCCTTCAGCCAAAATAAAAGGATAGAAAGAGAGGTTATTCACCTAACATAAAGAAAGTCATTTATGCAAAATTAGAGAAATAAACCATTTATCCCAGTAGTTTTCCTTCTTTAAGAGCACACTGAACCATGAGCTCATATTGTGAGGCTATGTCTGTGCACCTTGTCTAGTAAATGTTTTTCATCTTACGTGTAGATCTTTCAAGGAGGACTTCTAACACCCCCTCTTTTGACTGAATGAGCAGAAATCCCATGGATACCAACAAAAAATATTGATTCTAGTCTATTTAAAAAAAAAAAAAAAGTATAGCTCTGATGGACAAAATGTGCTAATGTGTTTAAACCAGACGCATTTTTTTAAAAGAGAAGGGAGAATGTAATATGTAACTTTCTTATGCAAAGGACAGTGATAGGACAGTGACATCTAGTGGTTTGCCTTTGGAAAAGCCTCCAGAAGGAAAAGGTTTCCCACAGATCTCTTTCCACATCTTGACTCTCTCTCCCTGGGGCCCTCGTGCTTAATAGCTTTCCAAGTTGTGGTTTATAGACTTGGTGGTATGTCCAGAAATTGTTTATTATTCTTGGCTTTGCGTATTATGCTGTAAACCTGGGATGGGAAAGCTGTGAAGTGCGGTGCTTTAAAGCAGTGGTCTCCAACCTTTTTGGCACCAGGGACCGGTTTCATGGAAGACAATTTTTCGGGGGTGGGGGGGTGGGGGGGTAGAGGACAGAGGGAGTGTGGAGCTCTGCAGCCTGGTCCCTGGGGGTTGGGGACTGCGGCTTTAAAGCATTGCCCAAGAAAATCAACAACAACGGGATACTGTCCAAGATGTCATCCTCCCCTCTTTTCGTATGAAACCACATCAGTATCAGTAACCATGTTTATTTGTACTTGATTTTGGTACAAAATTAATTTTTTAAAAAATTAAGCAGTGAAAACACTGTATGGTATAGTCAGTGTTCATGTCCTCAGGTATTCTGGTGCTAATGCTTGAGATTGTTTATAAATTTAATGGTGAAGTCTGACCAACAAAATGTGTTGTAAAAACTTTGGGAATTTTTGCCACTTGATAGTTGAGAAAATGGAATGTCAGTGTCTTTAATTATGAGTGAAATTGTGCTTTTATTTCAGATGTTTAAGGGCCATTTATGTTTCTTTTTCTATGGTCTCTCTATTAATGTCTTTTAACCATTTTTCTATTGGGCTGTTACTCATTTTTTTTCCGATTTCTAAGAGTTGTAAATATTTTATCCCCAATTTGTCATTTCTTATAAAGTTTGCTTTTGTTTTTTGTTTTTTGTTTTGTTTGCCATATGAGTCATAGTTTCTTACACTCAAGTTATTAAAGAATTCACACATGCTTCCTATATATTTATGATTTCATTTTTACATTTAAAACTTTGATGCATTTGGAGTTTGCACTGGTATGCAATGGGAGGCATAGATTCAGTGTTACCCTTTCCAGATGGCCACCTAGTGGTCTGAACACCCTTTATTAAAATGTCCATTTTTATCTCAAAAAATAAAAATAAAAAAATAAATTTAATGGTGATATATATGCCATACGTACATGACAATGTATATGCTATGGAAACCACCACCACAAGTATTGGGACTTGTGGTTTATGAACCAGACCGTATCTTTCTAGACAGGAAGAGGTTACAATCTGATCTTTTCGTGTTAGTACATCTTGATAGATCATAAAAAGCAAATTATCAGTGAAAACCAACAATGTTCTTAATATATGTCTTGTTATCAGGAGAATTTTATTGTAATTTTTCACTAATTATTGCATTTTTCTTTTAGTGATTCCATATAGATCAGTGATTATCCCAATCAAAAAGCTGAGCAATGCAATCATCACATCAAACCCTTGGATCTGTGTATCAGGAGAGCTAGGAGACACAGGAGTAATGCAGATTCCCAAAAACCTCCTCGAAATGACTTTTGAGGTAGGCTCAGCTAAAACCTTCCTTACCAGAAAGTGTCATATGTAGTTTTACAGAAGGATTCCAGTTTTGATTTTACATTTTTCCTTGAATCAAATAAAGTAAAAGAACACTCAAGCATGCAGGATCATTGTTGTGATTATATGCCTGAAGTTGTCTTAAGCAGCTTATACTGATTTGTTTTGTATTTTCATTATTGCTGTTTTCATTGTTAAGTTCTCTTTTTCACTTGTAATGGTGTGCTTTGAGGCTTTACCCAGTCCTATCCCATGATTCCCGGTACCTAGCATAGAGCCTGCCAAGCAAAGAACATTGAAATAAATGATTTCCCCACGGTGGTTCTTCTCCCTACTGTAAAATACTCCCTGCCAGAACCTGGCCATCCTTTGGCAAAAGGACAAGAGAGCTCATATCCAGGATTATGATTTTAGACCACATGGTGACATAGTGTGATTCTATAGAAATACCTTTCAATATTATAGTCAGTTTTCAGATCTTACCTGGAAAAGTAGTTCCATGTGTTTGAGCCCACATGCAGGTTGATCTGGTATGCAGGACGAAGACAAATACTTCCTCGTGCTTCAGGAGGGAAGTGATACTAACTGAATGTTCTGTTCTCTTGTTCCTTGGGGTCTAGGAATAGTACCCCAAGGTGCTAATAGTTTCTACTTAGAGTCACAATGCCCACTAAGAGCCCATTTTGACTCTATCTGTGCTATGGACTCACAGCCTTCTGTATATAAAAGATTCTTCCCCTACCAATTATGGAACATAAACTACATTGTAAGTCCCATCATTGCTTTTTCCAAGCTCCCTCTCTCACGTCTGCCTACTTCTTTCTATCTCTGCTGCACAACTAATTCAAGATGCCATCATCCCTCAGCTGGATCACTATGATGCCTTCTCACTGAGATACAAAGAAGTAAAATACTTTAAGAACTCATAGCTCTGATGTTCCCATCCAGCACATAGTTGGGGTCTGTGATCTTTTCATTATCAGATTTTAAAAGCCAGAATTTAATTAACATTCATTTTTACTGTTCCTATTATCATTGCTTTATTTTGTACTTGTCCACAAAGGGCCAGTTAAGGACGTTGATAACTATGCCTTTTTTACAGTAGTTTCAAAAACTTCTAGCAGGTTTAAGGTAATTTCTGCCTTAGTATTTTATTAGAAACAGAAAAATATCAGTGTCAGTGATTTTTTAAATCAATAGTTATTTTCCTGACCTCTCTGTAACTGAATCTAAATAGCATCCTTTTCCTATTTCTTGAAATTGTTCTCATCCTTCAAGGTACACATCAGTCTCACTGATGTTTCTGGGTTTCCCAAGTAGAAGTAACTGTTCCTTCCCCAGTGTTCTTCTAGCACTTACTTACATTTCCAGTCTAGCACCTTGTGTAGTCTACCTCATTTGGTAGTTAATGTCCATATGTCTCCTATCTCATTATGTGGGAGCCCCCTGAGAGCAAGGAATACATGTAAATATGTTTTTCTAGTGCATAGCTAAGTACATTATGCATGGTGGGTCTCTGCAGTTGTTAAATTAGATGGAACCAAAGTGCCCCTACTAAAGCTGAGAGGTAGCAGGATGGGATCGGTTACTGAATAACCTAAGGTCCTGTCCCTACAGTGCCAGAACTTGGGGAAGCTCACCACTGTTCAGATTGGTCATGATAACTCAGGACTGTTAGCCAAGTGGCTAGTGGATTGTGTCATGGTCAGAAATGAAATCACAGGACATACATACAGGTAAGTCAATGGCCTTGGGAGCTCAGAATTCTTTGTTTTGAGACTCGTCAGATAAGAAAAGTTTTAAGAATCCGGACGCCATGGCTCATGCCTATAATCCCAGCACTTTGGGAGGCTGAGGTGGGATGATCACTTGAGGCCAGGAGTTCAAGACCAGCCTGGGCAACATATTGAGGCCAAGGATCCCTTGAGCTAAGGAGTCCAAGGCTGCAGTGAGCTCTGATCACACCAACGTAGGCAACAGAGCAAGACCCTGTCTCTTAAAAAAAAAAAAAAGAAATAAATAAAAAAGGTTTAAGAAATTATTTTCTTTCTAAAGCTCTTCTATTGCCTTCTGAATTTTAGTTTGGTTTTTTGGGTTTATTTTGGTTTTTTTTGTTTAAATAATACAAAATTCCCAAAAAAAATACTTTTTAAAAAAACAGATGGCATTTGCTGCTAATGCTTAGTCCATAAGTATTGAGAAGATTGGTATAACTCTCACAAAAAAGAGAAAGGAAGCCTCAAATAATTTCAATAAGATGAAAAGATCTCTTGGAGTCTACTAGTTACAACCAGCACTACTCTGTGGGAACATTCTCCTCTTTACTTCTATGGTTTAACTCCTACATTAATATCTAGTTTGAAAATATTCTTCCCAAAACTAACCAGATAATTTTAATATAGATTAGGTATAAGAAAATATTAAAGAATTATGAAGACCGTGATAATGATTTGTGGCTGTGTAGGAGAATGTCCTTGTATTTTAGAGATTCATAATGAAGTGTTTTTAGAGATGAAGTGTCCTAATGTCATAATTTAAAACACTTCAACAAAAAATAAAAATGAAGCACATGGCAAAATATTAAGTCTCTAGGTGATAAGACTATGGGTGTCTAATATACTGTTCTCTACTTTTCTATATTTTTGAAATTTTTCATAAATAAACAACCCACAGGCATTAAAATGATGGGCTTCTCCCATGGTGCCATTTTTAAAAGTCTGATTGAAACTAGTAAAAAAATTGGTGATTCAGAAGTTTTTTTCTGTCCTACCAGATTCCCTTGCGGGCGGTGGCTGGGGAAAGGCATTGATGACGGGAGCCTGGAGAGAATTCTTATCGGAGAACTGATGAGGACGGCATCAGATGAGGACCTGGTAAAGCAGTGTCGGACTCCACCCCAGCAGAAATCACCCACCACGGCCAGGAGATTGAGCATCACGTCACTGACAGGAAAAACTACTAGTAAGTAGTTGATTTTTTTTATTTTCCAGTGTGCTTCAAATGTTGCAGGCTTCATGTGACCATTTCAGAGAAAACAGTTGTATTAATGAATTGTGGTGAACAGATTTAAAAAAGAAGAAAGTAGAGGAAAATTAATTTGGGAAAAGGGACTTTCAAAAGGGGGAGGAAAAAAAAGGGAGGAGGAGGGAGGGAGTAAAGGGGGGAAAAAAGGTAAGACATTAAATAATCAAAAGCCTGAAGAGTTTAAATGTTAAAATCTAATTTTTTTTAAAAATCCTGCATGCTCTGTTTTAAGTAAGCTGTGGAAATATGAATAAATATTTTACCTGAAACTAGAAGGAGGCGTCAAACAGTTATATATCACAACACTCCTAGATGGCTGTATCTGGCTTTCTGGTACCTCTTATTCTAAGAAATTAAAATTTCTTTCTCTCTCTTCCCCGCCAACTTTCTTCCTATAGGAATGATGAAACAAAATACTATAAAGGAGTGAGTTTTATGGACAGGACACTACGTTTGCATGCCATTTTTAGTAGTACAATAAACTTCTAATTTTTACTAATGTGGGCTTTAGTAGGCTGAATAATGTCTCCCAAGAATATAAAATCCTAATCCCTAGAATCTGTAAATGTTGCCTTATTTGAAAAAAAGTATCTTTGCAGTTGTGTTAAGGATCTTGAGGTAAGGAGATTATCCTGGATTATCCAGGTGGGCCCTAAATGCAATCACGTGTATTCTTATAAGAGGGAGGCAGAGGGAAGTTAGACACATACACAGAGGTAAAGGCAATGTAAAGACAAAGGCTGAAATTGGAGTGATACATCCTCAAACCAAGGAATGCCAACAGCCACCAGAAGCTAAAAGAGGCAAGGAAGGGGTTCTTCCCTAGAGCCTCCAGGGAGTACAGCCCTGCTGACACCTTGATTTTTGCCCAGTGATACTGAATTCTGACTTCTGTCCTCCAGAACTGCGAGAGAATACATTTCTTTTGTTTTAAGCCACCAAGTCTGTGGGAATCTATTACAGCAGCCACAGAAAATGAATAAAGAAGCAGTATGATACAGTGAATAATTACAGAAGTTAATCGGTGAAATGGCCTTATTTCAGCTATAGACAATAACATAAGTAGACTAGCACAGGTACCTAAGAGGTCCTTAGTTTACTAACAAAGCAGTTTCCCTAGATACTGTTAGTTTTGTCCATTTGTTAGCACATAATAGTATACTAACTATTGGGATGATATAGTCTAAAAATCTGCCTATTATTGCTCAAATTATTCCCTTGATTCATGATTCTTTTTTTGCATTCAGAAGTAAGCTTCACACCACTCACCCACTAGAATGTGTAAAATTTTTAAAACTGATAATACCAAGTATTTGTAAGGACATGGAGCAGTGGAAAGCTCATGCATGGCTAGCGGGAATGCAAAATGAAAAACAAGTTTGTCGGTTATGAAGATACATGTGTACTTGCCACACCCTTGGCCCCGCAGTCTCACCCCTCGGTATTTGTCCAAGAGAAAGGAATACATGTATCTACACAAAGACTCGTACACAGGTGTTCATAGTGGCTTTATTCATAACAGCTAAAAATGGAAACAACCTGAATATGCACCAACTGGCGAATGGATAAACAGATGATGGTATATCTATTCAATGGAATAGGATTCAGCAATACGTAAAAATGAACTGCTGTTATATCTAACAACATGAGTGAATAACAAAAGCATTATTGTTAAGTGAAAGAAACCAGAAACAAAAGACTGCATATTATATGATTCTATTTATATTAAATTCTAGAAAAGGCAATATAATAATAATAGCAAGTAGATCAGTGGTTGCCAGGAGATGGGAGCTGGGGAAGGGGATTGACTGAAAAGGGGCACCGGGGAACTTTTGGAGATGATGGAAATTTTTTGTATCATGATTATGGTAGTGATTACATGATTATACATTTGTCAAAGCTCATCAAATTGCATACTTAAAATTGGTGACTTTTATTGTATGGTGAATTTTAATTATGCTGATTTTAAATTAACAAGTAGATTTCAACTTATTCCATCTAAATTATTGCAACTTTTGAATCAGTCCAGTTTCATAGGGTATTACTGTTTTGAGAGGCCTTTATAGCACCCATTTTTGATCATATTTTCTCTTCTCACTCAATAAGCAGAAAATTTTATTATTTATTTATTTATTTATTTTTGAGACAGAGTCTTGCCCTGTCACCCAGGCTAGAGTGCCAGGGCTTCAGCCTAGCTCACAGTAACCTCAAACTCCTGGGCTCAGGAGATCCTCCTGCTTCGGCCTCCCAAGTAGCTGGGACTAGAGGCATGTGCTACTATGCCTGGCTAATTTTTTCTATTTTTGGTAGAGACAGGATCTCGCTCTTGCTCAGGGCTCAGGCTGGTCTTGAACTCCTGAGCTCAAGACATCCTCCTGCCTCAGCCTCCCAGACTGCTAGGATTATAGGCGTGAGCCACGGCGCCCAGACTATAAGCAGAAAATTTTAAATGATTCAAGACTCAGAGATGGACCAAGTTTCGCGGCTCATGCCTGTAATCCTAGCACTTTGGGAGGCCAAGACAGGAGGATCACTTGAGGTTAGAAGTTCGAGACTAGCCTCGGCAATAGTGAGACACTGTCTGTACAAAAAGTTTTTAAATTAGCTGGGCGTGGTGGCACACACCTGTTGTCCCAGCCACTCAGGAGGTGGAGGCAGGAGGATTGCTTGAGCCCAGGAGTTTGCAGTGACCTATCATGATGCCACTGCACTCCAGCCCAGGCAACAGAGTATGACTCTGTCTCACAACAACAGCAAAAAGACTCGGAGATGGATAACTTGGTATTTTCTCAGAATATCTAAGATGATATTCAGAAAACTAAATGTTTTAAATCAATTTCAAAATACTACTGATCGGTACAGGGCTCTTTTGGAATGAATAAAAGCTTTCAAAATAGCCTTGATGTTTAAAAGAGAAAATATTCAGAGAAAGATAAAAGGAAAAAAAAGGAAAAAAACAAACTACTGGGTAAAGAAACTAGGAGCTGAAGGGGCCGCAGTATCAGTGCTTTAATCATAAGAGATTTCCACTTAGCAATTTCTATGCGTTGGTGTAAGAAAAAAACTTACTTGAGTTTTACCTAAAGAACTGTTTTATGTAAGAAATCCTCTGGCAATATGAATTCAGAGACTGATAAATCAGTATAGTTTTTCATGTATAGTTTTTCATTTATAGTGTGATAAGTAAATTAGAACTAATAGTTAATCATCACAAGAAAACACCAAAATATATACCTCTTCTCATGTTACTTCTGACCCTGGATAAAATGTTTACCACCTTTTTTTTTTTGTCATCCTTGGGATTTGGTGGGCAAAAGCGGTTTAGGTCACATTCAAGCAGCCCACCAACCTGTCCCTCAGGAAAGGAGCCTAGATTAGCAAGTGCTGGCTAGAAGAAGGAAGCAGTGCCGAGACAACCTGACTAGCCAGGGAGAGAGAGAGTTCTGGGCTTCAGGCTGGGATGCCACGGGGTACCTAGCATCTTCCCCTTATTTTAAACACAACAGCAAAACTTCAGACTCCAGGTTAGCCAGTCAAGAGTTTCACAAGCCTTATTCTCTGCCCATTAAGGGGCTCGAAGGTAGGTAGCATAAGGGAACATCTGAGCAGTGACGCTGGGCCTCTCCCCAACCTGGCCCCTCATATCTGGGGGCTTGCTAGCACTTTGTGACAGGCGATTCACACCTATATCTCGTTCATTTTTCCCAGTGAGGTGTGTATTTTCCCTGTTTTCAGTGGAGGAAACTCAATCTCAGAGGAAGTTGGACACTTGGCCAGAGTTATAGATTGCAAGTGGTAATGCTGGGATTCGAATCTAGGGATCTCTTGGATTCTTTTCCGTTGTGCCAAGATGCTTTCCACTTGGCCAAACTGGCCAGAGGCAAGTTTCATGGAGCCTCTGGCAAAGCCAGCCTGCTCTGGTGATGTGTTTTCTGCCTTGGTGGACACAGCTGATATTCCATAGTACATTGGTTTATTTCTCTCACATGAGAATGCAGCCACTGTTCATTATTTTACAGAACCCAATGCTGGCCAGATCCAAGAAGGAATTGGAGAAGCTGTGAACAATATTGTGAAACATTTTCACAAACCTGAAAAAGAGGTATTACGGGCTATAAAACTGAATTTTTAAAGATGCTTTTATACGTGAGACATGAGGCAATATGGGGTGCTTTCATTTTCATTTGTAAGCTGCTTTCTAATAGCTGTAAAAACATGCTTCATATAGCTCCCCTCAGCACGTGCTTATCTAGTGTTTTTCTTAGACATAGATGCAGCACATTTTTCATTGTCACTGTGTGTTATACTCCACAGAGAGGGAGCCTCACGGTGCTGCTCTGTGGAGAAAATGGCCTGGTTGCAGCACTTGAGCAAGTTTTCCACCATGGGTTCAAATCTGCCCGCATCTTTCACAAGAATGTCTTCATCTGGGACTTCATAGGTAAATAAAGCAGATGTCCTTGAAATGTTTCTTAGAAAACTCAAAGACCCAGGAATTTGAGTGAATAAGGGACCTGTTTTTAAAAATAAATATCAGGCCAGGCACGGTGGCTCACACCTGTAATCCTAGCACTTTGAGAGGCCAAGGTGGGAGGATCACTTTGAGGCTAGGAGTTCAAGACCAGCCTGAGCGATATAGTGAGATCCTGTTGCTACAAAAAACAAAAATTTGCCGAGCATGGTGGCACATGCCTGTAGTCCCAGCTACTCGGGAGGGTGAGGCAGGAGGATCACTTGAGCCCAGGAGTCTGAGGTTGCAGTGAGCTATGATGATGCCACTGCACTCTAGCCCTGGCAACAGAGCAAGACCCTGTCTCAAAAAAAAATTTAAAAATAAAAATAAAAATATCAAATAAGCACTATCTTTGTTTTTCATTCACTCAACAAATATTTATGGTGTATACAGTATTCCAAACAGTATTCTAGATGCTCAAGATCAGTAAATAAAACAGACAAATCCCTATGGTTGACAAATTTATTTTCTGGTGAGGGTGGGGAAACAAAAAATACACAAAAATATAACAAATATGTAATTAATATATGTATGTTAGAAATGTGATCATCGATCTGGAAAAAAAACAGAGCAGTGTGAAAGGAAATGGAGTGGGGAACGCTTTTTTAAATGGGGTGGTTTTAGGCCCTGCTGAATGTCAAGGTGACATTCAAGCACAGACCTTAAGGGGGTGAGGAGTGAGCCATGTGGACGTCTGGAGAAGGGTACTCCAGGCTGCTGCAAGAACTGCCAGTGCCTCGGCTCCAGGGTGGAGGCCTGCCTGGCCCTTCCATGGAACCACAGGGAGACCAGCGTGACTGGAGCAGAGTTAAGGGGGAGAGAGAATAGGAGATCGAGGGAAGGGGTGGTCTAGTGCGAGGGCCGTGTTGTGTAGAACCTTTTAGGTCGTTGAAAGGTCTTTGACCTTTATCCCAAATGAAATTACGAAGCCATTGAGCCTGAGGAATAATATGATATAATTTATTTTTTAAAGGATTTCTCTAGCTCTATGTTGTTCAATATAGTAAACCACTAGCGACACATGGTTATTTAAATTTAAATTGATTCAATTTAGATCAAATTTAGAATTCACTTCCTTAATCACAGAGGCCACATTTCAAGTGCTCAGTAGCTGCCTGTGGCTAGTGGCTACCAAATTTGACCTTGTAGCTACAGAACATTTCCATCATCACAGAAAGCTCTGAGTGTGCTTCTCTAGCCTGCTACTCGTAATCTTTCTTTTGGTATACAGCTCTTCTAGAATTCCCAGTTTTTTTAAAAAGACAATTAATAATTTGGTAGTTCAAAAATAAGACCTACATCAAGTAGTTGATTTCATCTAACTCAAAATTTTTAGGCAAAGAAAGGAAAGTTCACAGCTAGGCCCTCAGGAGTGATTTTTTTTTTCTTCTGGAATGCCTAGAATCTTATTGCTCCTGCCTCTGAAATGTGTATACATACCACTCTATTCCTCAGATTTACTTATTCAGGTGTTGCAAAGTGTTAGCCAGCCATTCTATTAATATAACTAGAACAGAGGGTACCATCTCAGTGGCTAACATGTCATTGTTAATTACTCCTAGAAGTTTCCAGTCTTAACAGACAATTCTATTTTTCTTTTCTTTTTTGCCAATTTCCATTTCATGAAGGTATTTTAAAGAGAGTAAACTTTCCAGCCTTCTGGAATGCAGTCTAAATTAGAAAATAAATTACTGGGAGCATATTGGTCTACCATGAAACATGGACTCTGGAATTCATTCTGAAAGCAGTGATAAACTAATGATTTTGGCTTCAGGACTGGCTATAATGCAAAGCATCGTTAGTGTTTCCAGAATAAATTAAGTGATGAATCTTTCTATATATGAAGTGTTGGCATGTATTGTGATGTGATTCTGGCTTCCTTCCCCAGAAAGAGCGGTTGCTTATTTTGAAACAACTGACCAGATTCTAGACAATGAAGATGATGTCCTTATTCAGAAATCATCCTGCAAAACCTTCTGCCACTATGTAAATGCTATTAATACTGCACCCAGGAACATTGGGAAAGATGGCAAATTCCAGATTTTAGTTTGCCTTGGAACACGGTACAAAGCCAGTTTTTTTACTTTCCCTATCTTTGTTACATGTTGAACAGGAGTCCAAAAAGGATTATACCAGATTATTGCCCTTGCAAAGCTCTCCCTTGGGTTTCTTTCATTCTAAGTTTTGTTATAAGACTACTACTTTTTGGGTGCTTGCTATGTGTTGGGTCCTGTTTTAAGTACTTTACCTATATTATCTCATTTAATCTTCCTATCACTTCACCACCACTACTACATGGGGTAGCAACTGATTTCCCCATTTTATAGATGAGAAAATGGATAAATTAGGAAACTTTCCCAAGGTCACACCCAATCCCACTCCGGAGCCCAGGCTCTCAATCATTACTTTGTACTGGCTCCAAAGTAGATAGATAGGAATAGGGAGGTTGGTAGATAGTTAGGCACACCAACATGTGCACATGTATGTATTTGCTATGTAGACCTTGTGTAGTGTATATATACCACCATGTTGCTTTAAATTTAATAACAATTGTGGGATTCTTGCTATGTAAATGTCTTCTTTTATTTAAGACTATTTCCTACCCCTTTGTTTTTGAAAATGATGCATAGGAGCTATACAATCCATTGATTTTAAAACAGCTAGCTCTCAGCATTGTAGGAAATGAAACAGACCTTTAGCAGATTTTTTTTTTAAGTTATCTGTTTATTATTTGTTTTTTCCTAAACCTTGAGATCCCCAAACTGTGATTCAGGATAGCCTGGTTGGGGATGCTCAGTAAGGATGTCTTAGGTACTCAGTAATAGATTATTAACGTCAGGGTTTGATCAGGAAACATTGAAGATGTGAGATTTTGTCCTCCTGAAACAGCTGGTTTACAGAACTGAGTTCCGCATTTCTTCTTAATAAAAGGGACCCAATTTTAGCTGTGCTTTTGAAGTTCCTCTTGAGCATGATCTTTATCTTTTATCTCTATACTGTTCTGATTTATTAGACCAATGCAAACCTTCTTCTGGTTTATACAATCTACTTAATGTTTTTCTTCTTTGATTTTGTTCCTTACCATATTATGTTGTACAAGTAAAAAAAAAAAAAGATGTAAATCCCTATTTAATGTAGTCTGTCTTCTAAAAGGTCGGTATACTCTGGCATGCCTTGCCACAGAATAATGCTCCTGTAAAAAAAAAGACATAGAAAATGACATTCTGCTTCTTTTTAAAGGTGGTAAAATCAGAATAAGAGAATGTCTTTAATGTGCGTAGACTTTCTAATATACTTCTAGAATGTAATGGGTTTTCTCATTAGCTTTATACTGTCTCATTACTGTCTTTTCACCAGTAAATATCCAACTTCTTGGCTTTGCTTTCCTCTCTCCTGACCTCATAGTCACATTTTGCGCCATCCAGCCCCACACCTTCCCAGTTGAACACAGCACTGTGTGCACCGTTCTGCAGCAAGGCCAGCAGTGCTCAGGACTTGTTTCTGTTTGGGTCTGTAGGGACCGCCTGCTCCCACAGTGGATCCCATTGTTAGCCGAGTGTCCTGCCATTGCTCGAATGTATGAGGAGAGCGCCCTCCTGCGAGACCGCATGACTGTCAACTCCCTCATCCGGATTCTGCAGACCATTCAGGATTTCACCATAGTCTTAGAAGGATCACTCATCAAAGGAGTGGATGTGTAACCCAACTGGCTAGAAATTCTCAGTCCAAACATTGTTCCTGAACCTTCCCCAACTATGGGAACTGCTTTGGGCTTGTCTGACAGTAATGAGTCACTACTGGGTGGGGGCAGCCCACCTTACGCCCCAATTTGAACAATCCTCTCTCTACAGACAAGGCAAAATGTTGTATTGTAGTTCATTTGAACCTGGAATTTAGTATAAAATAGAGTATTTTCATGTGTTAGATGTCTGTAAATAGGCTATCTTCTTTAAGAAATTATATTACTCTAATAAGATACTTTTCTTAGATTGAATATTCCTGTGACTTAAAATAAGTAGCTTAAAAATGTTGAGTTTGGGGGGGAAGAGTGGTGCTAGTCAGGAAGAAGCCAGTAAACATGTAAATACGGTGCAACCCTGTCAGGCTTTTTTTTTTTCCCTCCAGGTATCACAAAGGAACTCAGATGCATTGAAATATAGTAGCATCCATCCTTTGTATTGTGAATGTATACAGCTTCACCTACTGTAAGGATAGTCCTCACTAGTATCTTTTAAGTTACAAGCTGTTTTATACATTTGAATTGTGAGTCACTTTTCCAGTCTTTGGAAAAATTTTTCAGTCGGCACAAGATGAAGATATAATTCAAGTATTTCAAATACTAGACCCCAGGAGCTTGGCTGAACTAGAAAGAGAACACACAGAGCCCTGAGAAGTGTGTTAAATTGTGGGATTATAACTTCTTTACACTTTGGAAAGATTAGCCTAGACTAACTTCATTCTTGGCATTTTTATTTTTGTTATTTGAGGTACTTTGGGGAAATGTGAATGTCAAAGTGTTAGACTCACAGTCATAAGAACTGCAAACAGCAATTTGATTCTGTACTTTTAATTTGCCCATCTAAATTCTGCAGTGGTCCTTTACCTCTTCAGGATAACCAGAAGGCCTGTCTTTGTGAGGTTCCAGTGCCCCCATCTGTGCCCATCCCCCCTCAGGAAATGGAAGGAATGTCTGAGGAGGAGGAGGGCTCTGGGTGGCTTGGAATGTTTTTGTGAAAGTATTTGTTGACCATGATAATGCAAATAACAGAAGGAAAGAGAAAGAATGAACCCTTTCTGGGCCTTTCAGAGCAAGCTTTATGTTCCTTTGTAAGAAGGGGTAATAATGTAAAACAACTGACCCAGAGAAGTTAAAAGCCACTGCAGCACAGACTGACAAAATGGAAGCAAAGCAAGAGGCAACAGTTTTGAAAGACCAAAAGTTGTGAGTAACTTTCCAGTTTGATATTTTATAGAGAAGTAAATGTAGTGTTAGCTAGTTACCTTAAGTCTTCATCTTCTGGTAGGTTCTGTAACTGTAATTAGGCATTTGCACATTGTTAACAGCAAAATTGTCTCAGCAGAGCTCCAGGTTTTATTCTCAGTTGTGGCTGAGAAGCAAAGCCAAGGCCTTCTCAGAATCCTTGTGCAATCTGAGGGTCCAGGGCTTTAGCCAGCAGTGTTGTTTCCCTTATTTCCTGGAGAAACTAATGAAATAAGTGCCTCACTCCCTTTATCAAACACTGTATTCAGCCAAGAAACAGCCCCTTTTAGCGCGTGACTTCGTACTTGAGGAGAAGGGGCTGATGGTTGCATTTAGAAACCCATGGAAATGGTTTAAAAAGACAGTTCTGGGTGACCTGGGTAGACTGGAGATTTGTTTACGTAAAGCTAAAGTGTGTCTACACTGGTGTGGCTATTCCAGAGACACTGGCAGTCTATTTTGGGAGATAGCCAGAACCTGTTTCACATTGGGCCTCTACCACAAACTCCAGAGTGATTCAACCCAGGATTTCATTCTTCTTATCTTTTTCATAAGGTCATGTTTCTGACATGGGCAACCAGAGAGATTACTTAGGTCAGTATGCTAGAATTGCATCATCTCGTCCAGCCTTCTCACTTTACAGATGGGAACACTTAAGGATCAGAGAGATTAAATTCTTACCCTTACCCTACAGCTGGTCATTGACAACACAGGGTCTAGAATTTATGGGTTTTTTTTATTATACCGGGCTGAATGAGACTAACCTTCCAGGCATTCATTCTACTATTGGATCTTTATTTATCCACCTATACAGGCAGGAAATAAGCATTAATATTCATTTATAAGGATTAATATTAATTTTAACACATTGTTCTCAAGTTACTGGGAATTACATCTATTGTAAAAACTGGGAGCAAAGTTTGATTTGAGGCCTGTGAATAAAACTATTACTTTAAAAAAAGTAATACCAAAAAAAAGTTATAGCTAAAGTACCATCTTCACACTTTGTGTAGTATGACTATAACAGTGAAATGACTGATTAAAAAAAAAGACACATCAGAACTGACACATCCTCTGAGATGCTAGGCCTCAGTGATGCCACCATGGTCTGAATACCTGGGGCCCTCCTTGTGAGCTGCTTGAGCGGCCTATACCCCATTCTTTTGAATATTCCTGATGGTGGTAGATCTTGGCCTTTCAGAATAAATTTAGTATTTGAAAACAACATTCCTTAGGATCCAAATTTGTTGAATAAAAATGATGCTTAAGCTGAGTTTGAGGTCACATAAGAAGTGCTATTATAAAGAAATAAGGCTTAGTTCTTATGTGACTTACAGCTATCTCTGAGTCGATACCAAAATATTGTGAACACAGCAGTAGCAGAATGCTTAGAATAAATGTATGTAGCCTTTTAAGGTGACTTTTGGAAGGACCATACCCATATAGAAGTATCCTTTCTGCCATGGTAATTTTTAAAATTAATATATTACCTTAGAATCACACCTCAAAATTAAATAAAAATCAATTTTTTAATTGTTTTTTTCTTCTCCAAATAAATTGAAAGTAAATGCCTGGGACCATACTTAGTATTTTCACTTAATAATAGCTTGAGAAGAAATTGTTTTAAAATTAAATTGCCAAAAATATTACTTTTTTTTTTTTTTTTTTGAGACAAGGTCTCACTCTGTTGCATGGGCTAGAGTGCAGTGGCATCATCACAGCTCACTGCAACCTTAAACTCCTGGGTTCCAGCAATCCTCCTGCCTCAGCCTCCCGAGTAGCTGGGACTACAGGCACATGCCACCATGCCTGGCTAATTTTTCTATTTTTTGTGGAGTTGGGGTCTCACTATGTTGCCCAGGCTGGTCTTGAACTCCTGGCCTCTGGCAATCCTCCCCCCTTGACCTCCCAAAGTGCTAGGATTACAGGCGTGAGTGAGCCACTGTGCCTGGCCCCAAGTGTTTTTCATATGTCCTGAAATCCCTAATCTCACCCTTTGTGACACAGTGGCATTATACCCATGTTCGTATTATGTGTGAGATCTGTGCCCTGATCAGGAGTCATTAGCACCTTAAAAATGACTGAAACTCAGTGTGAAGTAGTAAAATGGAGTTCTAGGTGGGAAAAAGCCACTACTAAGGACAAAAATAAAGCCTCCCCACCCTGTTTTCCACTGGGAATGAGAATTTGATATAGAAAACCTAAAACTTGCAAAAGTTTGGATTCCCCTCTAAAATTTGTATGAAATGTTTCACATGTTTTCATACCTTTTTTAATCCTGTGGTAATTGCTTTAACATGGCTTTTGAATGAAAATGAAAATCATTTTCATGAACTTCTGTCACACTATATTAATGATATAGGGGAAATACTGAATTGCTTTTACTTTCTTTTTTGGCGGTAAAGCACTGTTGTACTTATGTAAGTGAAAAAGAAAGGTTAAGACTATACATAACATTTCCAGTGTGACACCTTTGGTGAAATTTTTTTTTTAATTAAAAAAAAAAGACTATACATAACAGCTATGTGTAGTATATGTTGACAGCCCTAAGATATTTTGAAACATGAGGCAACAGACGAGGACCTCAGATCCCCAGGGAAATATTTCTTTGACAGCATTGGGAGTGTAGCTCTTCATAATGAAATACCTTCTTTCTGCCAAGAATTATGATTTTTCAATAGATTTTTCATTTAGGAACTGTGAGTATTTCTGTGATGTTTACAGAAACTAGTTATCCTTTTCACTATGTTGAGAGGACAGTCTGAACTTTAGCTATTTGTATTTCAGTATTAACACACCTTCACTGAGAGTCTTGAGCCCTTCTCTACTTTTATAAAGTGAATCCTATTTCCAAGTCATCTGTGTCTTTTGAAGTCTCTGTTTCTTATATAAATATTTATTACATTACCATTTAGCATAAATAGGAGACAGAAAAGAATAATAAACCACAAGGTCCTTTATTCCTGTTAAAATACACTTATAAATCTCTTGAATCAACTGAATTCCAAGCTTTTTGAAGAGGTTGTTAATGTAGTGTGATCAAAAGAATCAAAGGAGAACTTCATTCTCCAAAATCTTATTAGAGCTGATCGCCCTCTCAAGGACGAGATAAAGATTGGCTTCAGAAAGGTATCACATTAAGTGAGAGTGAAAAAAATTCATCAAATAAAATTTTTCCTCATTTGAAGGGATCCAAGGTATCCTTGGGTTATGTAGGAGGGAATTATGCCTGGTCCAATTTCTCAGATGTACTTGTGTGGATCCAGTCTTTATTCTAAACACCAAATCTTGTTGACAGCAGAGAGGTATAGTAAGGAGTTCCTGTTGTCAATCAAATGAGGGTATGAAACAGAAAAAATTCTCTGTGTTACACTTGAACCATGTATAAATGTACGTTGTGTATCATTTTTAAAAGTTAGCCTTTCTGTATTTAAATTATATTGTTTTTCTTTGTGTTGTTAACAAAATGCATCAGAACTGGATTTTTTTCTCATCTGAACACAATATAAAATTTAAAGAGTATTGTGATATGAAGCACTTTAACATACATATCAGACAAACTGACGTGGGTTTTTCAGGTTTTGGAGTACATTTAAATAAGACTTTTCATGCTTTGTTCTTTACAAATAAAACTGTGGGGTTGATACTTTGTTTTGCTTCATTATTGTAGAATCCTGATACTGAGTGTTTCACAGGGCAAGAGACTTCAGAAAGCAGAGAGATCAAACTAAAACCACTATGTAGTAAAAATATAACCTGCTGGGGAACTGGTTATACAGAAGGGGTGAAAAAATTGAACCCTACCTCACACCATACGGAAAAATAAATTATTGGTGACTTAACAACCTAAACATGGGCTGGGCACAGCAGCTCATGCCTATATCAGTTTGGGAGCCCAGGGTAGGAGGATCACTTAAGGCCTGGAGCAACCTGGGCAACATGGTGAGACTCCCTGTCTCTACAAAAAATAGAAAAATTAGCCAGGTGTGGTGGCATGCACCTGTAATCCCAGCTACTCAGGAGGCTGAGGCAGGAGGATCACCTGAGCCCAGGAGTTTGAGATTACAGCGAGGTGTGATGACACCACTGCACTCTAGCCTGGGCAACAGAGTAAGAGCCTGTCTCAAAAAAAACAAAAAAAAAACACTATTGTGTAGGGCTCCAGGGCTCCAGGCCTCCAGGCCTCCAGGCCATGAGAGACAAACAAAAAAAACCCTAAATGTGAAAGGCAAAACAAAGATTTTTAGAAAAAAAATATGGACTATATTTATGAATTTGGCAACTTTCTTAAATAAGACATTTAAAACCAATTATAAAGGATAAGTGTGATAAACTTAACTATCTTAAAATTAAGAATTTCTCACTGGGTGTGGTGGTTCATTCCTATAATCCCAGTGACTTGGGAGGCTGAGGTAGGAGGATCGCTTGAGGCCAGGACTTCAAGAGCAGCCAGAGCAACACAGCAAGACCCCATCTCTAAAGAAAAATTTTAAAAATTAGCCAAGTGTGGTGTCACATGCCTGTAATCCCAGCTACTCAGGTGACTGAGGCAGGAGGATTTCTTGAGATCAGGAATTCAAGGCAGCAGTGAGCTATGATGACACCACTGTACTCTAGCCTGGACAACAGAGCAAGACCCCATCTCTAAAAAAAAAAAAAACAAAGAATTTCTGGTCATCAAAATACATCATTAGAAGAGAAAAACACAAGTTACAGACTAAGTGAATATATATTTTCAATCCATAAACTATAATCAGTATGTAATTTGAAAATAATTAGGTCTATAGTAAAAATAGAAGGCAAAGATTCATTGATTCAACAAATGAACATGGACTGATTACCTACTATGTGTAAGCATTGTTTTAGGTCATGGGCATACAGCAGTTTAAAAATGCACATCAAATTTCTGCTGTCGTGGAGTTTATATTCTAATGGAGGAGTCACATAATAAACATAAGTAATACATATAGTAGTAGATAATGACAACAGCAAAGAAGAGGGATTGAAAATACGATTGGAGCTGCTGGGGATAGACTGCAATTACGAATGGATTAGCCAGGGAAGGCCTCACTGAAAATGGAGTTGCCTTTAACTGAGATTGGAAAAGCTGTAAGAGAAACAAGTTTGTGGGAGGAGCATCAAGAGCTTGCTTTTGGTCCATATGAGTTTGAAATGCTTTTGAGATGCCTGTTAGACATCCAAACAGAGACACTGAGTAAGCAGTTGCATGTATGGATTGGAAGTTCAGGGGAGAATAATGATGTATTTGTCAGGGTTGAATCAGGAGACAGAAGCCACACAGCAATTTGAATGGGTAGTTTAATGTAAAGAATTATGTATTAAGATTTCTCCAGAGAGACAGAACCAACTATATATATATAGAGAGAGAATTTATTTTAAGGAATTGGCACATACAATTGTGGAGGCTTGGGGAGTCCAAAATCTGCATGGTAGGCCATCAGGTTGGAGACCCAGGAAAGAGTTGTGGTTGGAGTCCAAAGGCAGTCTGCTGGCAGAATTTCTTCTTACTAGGTGGCTGGGGGGTGGGGAGTCAGCCTTTGTTATATTAAGGCCTTAACTAATTGGATGAGGCCCACCCACATTATGGAGGGGTAATCTGCTTTCCTCAAAGTCCACCAATTTAAATGTTAATCTCATCCAAAAAACACGTTCATAATAACATCCAGAATAATGCTTAACCCAGTATCTGGGCACCCTGTCCCAGCCAAGTTGACATGCAAGATTAACTATCATAAACAATAACAAGAAATCAGGATAATGGCAGATTTGCTGCCAAGCGATTTTTTAAAATGTGAAGAATAGAAGAATAGCATACATAGAAAGCCACCACTCACCATAGGGCTGAGGCCAGGCAAGTCTAACAAAGCCCTCTTCCCCTTCAGGTTAAGCCAGACTGTTAGAGAGGGCACAACCATGGCCTGCTGGATGGCAGAGTTGTTTACTGAGATGCTGCACCAGTGGGACTTGTTTGGAATCTGCCCTCAGGTGCCAATGAAACATCCATGAGGAGTGACATCCCCCAGAACTTGCTGGGAAGCCACCGGAGGGCTACCAGGAAAGCCATCTGTGCAGAGGTGCTACACCAGTAAAACTCACCGCAGGTCATCCGAGGGGTGCTTGCTGAGGCTGGCTGCCAAGTATCATGAGAGCCAGGAGCTACATGCTGCAGGAGCCTACAGAGAGGAACATTCCAGAACTAGGCAGAGAAGCTCCTCCCCCTCCAATGCCTCTCCAGTACATTCTGCTTACACAGGAGAAACATTTACAACAGCGTAGCTCCAGTATCGCTGAGTAGGCAATGAGGAGTAGATATGAAGTAGAGAGACAATAAATCGGTAACTGCCAAGAATGGTGTAGTTCTTAGAGCCAGTTAAGAAGGAAACAAGGGAGGAAAAAGAAGGAAAATGCAGGAGGAAAAGATAAAGAGATAAGGCAAATGTCTCCAAACTTTATGAGGCAGTGGTTTAGGTTAGAGCAGACATTGTCTGACAAGTTTATTCTAACTTGGTCCAGATGTACAGTAGTCCCACTTTATCCACGGCTTCACTTTCCACAGTTTCAGGTACCCGCAGACAACCAAGGTCTGAAAATACTAAATGGAAAATTCCAGAAATAATTCATAAGTTTTAAATTGCATGTTGGTCTGAGTAGTGTAATGAAATCTCATTCTGTCCTTCTCTGTCCCACCTGGGACATGAATCATTCCTTTGTCCAGCCTATTCACACTGTTGACACGTTAGTCACTTAGTAGCCACCTAGGTTATCACATCAACTGCTGTGGTATCACAGTGCTTGTGTTTTACTTAATAGCTCCAAAGTACAAGAGTAGTGATGCAGGCATGTTGTTATAATTGTTCTATATATTATTAGTTGCTGTAGTTAATCTTTTACTGTGCCAAATTTATAAATTAAACTTTACTATTGGTATGCATTATAGGAAAAAATATGGTATTTTATATATAGGGTTCAGTACTATCTGAGGTTCCAGGCATCTACTGGGGGTCTTGAAACATATACCCCATGGATAAGAGGGGACTACTGTATACAATGTTCATCACTTCCTTTTAAAATATTGATTAACTGCAGTTAATAAGGTTAGGAGGCTTTTGCCATCTCAGGGAAAGAAGACCAGTGACGGCAACAGAAGTGGTAAAAAGTGTTGGGTGCTGGGTATATTTTGACGCTAGAGCCAGAGAATTTCCTGGTGGATTGAATCTGGGGGCGAGTGAAAGGAAAGACAAGAATGACTCCAAGGACTTTGGCCTGAAGAGCTGGAAAGATACAGCTAGAACTGCCATCAACTGCGAAGGGCAAGCATGTGGGGAAACAGGTTTGGGAGATAATCAGGAGTTCCGCGGGGACATGTCGAGTTTCAGATATTGACGAGATAGCCAAGTGGAGATGGTGAACAGGAAACAATGAGCCTGGATTTGGGCAGCAGTATCTCAACTTCAGATATAAATTTGGGAGTTGCCAGCATATATAGATGGAATTTAATGTCATGAAACTGATATTAAATCTGGTACTCATTAGAACATAGAGTGAGGTATTAAATAATATCCTAAAACATTGATTTTAATTTTACCATATGGATGTGGCATGATTTATTTGTTTGACATTTAGATTACTCCCAGTTTTTCACTATTCTGAACAACACTATGATGATAAACATCTAGATAGCTCCCAGGGTTTCACTATTCCAAACAAACTGTAACGAACAAACATCCTTGCTTTGTGGGGAATTACCATTTTTATAGGTCAAAGGCAAATGTTGACAACTCCGTATGATTCAACCTAATATTTTTGATAATTCTTTTGATTCTTTATCCTCACATGCACTATATTTTGATTAAAATACATACTGTCACCTAGATGGAGCCTTTAATCTGGGCTGCAAAGCCTAAAAATAAGTCACTTTAATTAGAGCAGGCATATGGGCCAGATGTTCCCTATTCTCCAATATAATAGAATCCTGAGGTCTATCATTTACTTATCCATAACCTGTGTTCTTAAATGCCCCAAAACTTTTCCCAGATTTCTCACTTACACCCTATTAAAAATAACAGAGGTCAGGTGTGGTGGCTCACACCTGTAATCCCAGCACTTTGGGAGGCTGAGGCAGGAGGATCAAGAGCCCAAGATTTCAAGGTTGCAGTGAGCTGTGATCACACAACTGCACTCTATCCTGGGTGACAGCAAAAAAACAGAGCTTCAAAATACATGGGAATAAACCTGAGGTATCAATGAGAAATAGACAAATTATTAATTATGGTAAGATATTTCAGCACCCCTTTCTCAACAATTGATAGAGTAAATAGAAAATCACTAGAGAAAATTTGAACAGCACAATCAACCAACTTGACCAAATTGACATTTCTAGAATACTCTATCCAACAACAGCAGAAGGCACATCTTTCCAAGTGCACAAAGATCATTTACAAGGATTGATCATATTTTGGGCCATACAACAAGTCTCAATAAATGTGAAAGGATTCAAGACATGCAAAGAATGCTTTCTGGCCACAGTGGAAGTAAATAGAAATCAATAGCAAATATTTCTGGAAAATCTGCAATGTTTGGAAATTAGAAATACACATGGGTCAAAATATTAATCAAAAGTGAAATTAGAAATTATTTTGAACTGAATGAGAGCAAAACACATGAAAATTTGTGGGACGAACCTAAAGCAGCTCTTAAAGGGACATTAATATAATAGCACTGAACACCTACGTTAGAAAAAAAAAAATTGCCTCAAATCAACTTAAAGTGCTTCCATCTTAAGAAACGAGAAGTCAGAAAATGATAGAATAAAGCATAAATCAATGAAATAGAAAACAAAAACTGAAGAGAAAATCAATGAAAACACAAAATCGTTCTTTGTGAAGATCAATAAAGTTGATAAATTTCTGGCAAGACTGATTAGGGGAAAAGAGACAAGATACAAATAACCAAAATCAGGGTCGACGGAAAAGAAGCCAAACTCTGTAAAATAATTTTAAAGGGGTTTATTCTGAGCCAAATTTGAGGACCATGACCTGGAGCCACACCCAAGACTTGAGCAAGTGGACTTGCTGTGGTTGGGTTACAGTTTGGTTTTATACATTTTAGGGAGATAGGGTTACAGGTAAAGTCATAAATCAATACATGGAAGGCTTACATTGGTTTGGCCCCAAAAGGCGGGCCGTCTCAAAGAGGGGGGGTGCTTACAGGTTATTGGTGGGCTTAAAGACTCCTGGGGTTTAAAGACTTTAGACAAAAAAATGAAGCTTTGTGTAAAGGCTTGGAATGTTTTAGATGGGAGACAAGTCACCAGATATGTATTTGTTGTGTAAATTGGGGACCTGCAGGTTTGTCTTGCATAGCCTTAGGCCTGTTGATGAGTTACAAAGGATATCTCCAAGAAGGGAGGGGGGCATGGTGAGGCGTGTCTGACCTCCTCCTGTGGCAGACAATTTAGTTTTAGGATATCCTCTTGGCCAGGAGGGGGTCCATTCAGTCAGCAGGTGGGGGGGAAGCCTTTTATTTAATTTTAGTTCACACAGGAATGAAAGGGATGACATAACTACAGTTCCTACAGATATTAAAAGGATAATAAATATTATGAATAATTTTTGGCAATAAATTCCACAACTTAGATAAAAAGATAAGTTTCTTAAAGTCATAAACTACCAAAGCTCACTTGAGAAGATACAGGTAAACTGAATCACATATTACTATTAAAAGAAATTAAATTTGTAGTTAACCTTCTCACAAAGAAAACTCCAGGCCCAGATCACTGGCAAATTCTACCAAAAATTTAAGGAAGAAATAATGAAAATTCTACACAAACTCTTCCAGAAAATTGATGAAGACATATGTCTTAGTTTGGTAGGGCCGCTATAACAAAGTACTATAAACTGAGAGGCTTAAACAACAAAAATTTATTTTCTCACAGTTCTGGAGGCTAGAAGTCTCACATCAAGGTGTCTACAGGGTTGGTTTCTTCTGAGGCCTCTCTCCTTGGCTTGTAGATAGCCATTTTCTCCCTGTATGTTCACATAGTCTTCTCTTTGTGCATGTCCGTGTCCTAATTTCCTCTTCTTATAAGGACATATTGGATTAGGGCCCACCCTAATGATCTCATTTTAGCTTAATTACCTCTTTAAAGACCCTATCTCTAAATACAGTCACATTCTAAGTTACTGAAGGGCTCAGGACTTCAACATATAAATTTTGGGGAATGCAGGTCAGTCTATAACAAGGTAATACTTCCCACTTTCATGAGGCCAGCATTACGCCAGACAGAGACATTACAAGAAAGGAAAAATACAGACCAATGATCCTCATGAATACATATGCAAAATTTCTTATATGTTAGTAACTCAAATCCAGTGATAAATAAAAATGGTATGTCATGACATATCATTGGGGTTTATCGAGGAATGCAAAGTTGGTTTAAAAACATTCAAAAATTAAGCAATATAATTCACCACAATTAAATTAAGAAGCTAAAAAATAGGCTGGGCATGGTGGCTTGAGCCTGTAATCCTAGCACTTTGGGAGGCCAAGGAAGGAGGTATCACTTGAGTCCAGGAGTTCAAGGCCAGCCTGAGCAACATAGTTGGACCCCATCTCAAAAAAAATTTTTTTTGGTAATGGCCAAAATTGAAAAGACTAATCATACCATGTTGGTGAGGATATAGAACAAGAACCATCAGATACTGCTCGTGGGAATGTAAAATGTTAAAACCACTTTGGAAAACAGTTTGGCAGTTTCTTGAAGTTAAACATACACATTGTGAAGGCCTCATGGCACACGTGCATCTGACTCTAGATCAGAAAGTTGCATGTTCAAACGTAACACTTACCATGTGATCTACTCCTAGGTAATTAATTACCAAACAGAAATAAAAGCATATGTCTATACAAATACTTGCACATAAATGTTCATCAAAGCTTTATTTGTAATAGCCAAAAAACTGAAATCAACCCAAGTACTGTTGTCAAAACTGCAAGGGGGTTTCGTTCTAGATCCAGTTGCTCATCTCACAAAGATCCAGTTATTGAGACAATGAGGATTACCAAGGAAGAGAGGAATTTTTAACAGGATAGACGTCTTGCTGGGAGAACAGGAGAAGCTGCCTTAAACCGGCTCTCCAAACTAAGGGACATCACGGTCATTTAAAGGAGGCGCCACAGCCTTGGGGCAGGTCATAGTGTATATCACAGGAGGCTACCTGCATTGGGGGCAGGTTGTGGGGGATGATGAATCTTGGTGTCAGGAAGTCTGCCCAGGGGCCTTCAGGATCTCAACTCCTTTGTCTTGTAGAAAATCCATCATGTGGTGGCCCACACCTATAATCCCAACACTTGGTGAGGCCAAGGTGGGAGGATCACTTGAGGCCAGGAGTCCATCATTTCTGGTAAACAACTCAAAGGGTCAAGTAATTAGTCAAGGAAGAGGATTATAAAAAAGACATATAGGGGCTCATGGAGCTGGTTACAGTAGCATCCGCAGAGGAGTGAATAAACAAATTGTGGTAAGTCCATACAATGGACTCAGCAATAGGAAGGAATAAACTATTAATATATGCAGTGACATAGATAAATCTCAAAATAATTATTCTGAGTAAAAAAAAGCCAGGCAAAAAAAATGAATACATACTATAGGATTCCATTTGTAAGGAATCAAGCAAAAAATGCAAACTAATCTGTGACAGAAAGCAAATCAGTTATTACCTGGGAGGGGGGCTGGTGGCTGGGATGACAAAGAGGCACAAGGAAACTATGGTGGTAACAGATATATTCATTATCTTGATGGTAGTGATGGTTTCATGGGTATATACTCAAGTCAAACTCAGCAAATTGTATGCTTTAAATATGTGCAATTTATTTAATCTCAGTTACACCTCAATAAAGTTTTAAAAATCTAATTAAAAAGTTGAGAATATACATGTTGTAATTGAAATAAAAGGGAAAACCCAATAACTTCATTTGTCAATCATTTCCTTCTACCTCATTCTAGGGGCTTCTTAGTACCATCACCTTAGCACCATCTACAAGCACTTGAGGCATCTTAAAATGTAGTACAGTCCATGCCAAAGGTTGGAAGCAGGTCAGGTGAATATAGACAAACCCCAACAAGTGCCCGGTGTGAAGACTGCATGTGACACACACCCCTTCAGAGAAAGAAAACTTAAACTTGCATCTTTGCTTCTAAACTCCTCCCCTCAAAATTCTTGCCTAGCTATGTCCATTAATCTTAAACTATTATAGCATGATCGTACTCAATCCTAACCAAGGCCCCCCCCACCACTGAAAGATCTGCCTTAGACCAGTCTTCAAAATCTCAGTAAACATCCAGACTTTTTCCTTCCCCCTCTGATAGGCTACTAGGACTCAGCTAAGGAAATGCTTTTCCTTACCATGCTAAGCAATAAACAGATTGTTCTGATGATAATTCAGAAAGCCAGCATTAAAGTTACTGAGCATTCATAGTTCCTCTTCTGAATTATTGCTGTAATTAATCTTTGTCCGTCTTTTCTTTTTTTTTGGGGGGGGGGCAGGTCTGCCTATGTTGCGCGGGCTGGTCTCTTGAACTCCTGAGCTCAAGCGATCCTCCTGAGTAGCTGGGACTGCGGGCACGTGCCACCTCACTGAGCTCCCTCTTCATTTTTAATGTGCATGTTTGTTTTTGATTTTTAGTTCAAAAACACTTTTAAGTGATTAATTCTTCATCTGCTCTTATGTGATGTATATATTTCTCATTTTCCTTTTAATTTTTGGTGTTTTTGTTGCACCGAAATTTTTAGTTTTCCGTTATTTAAATTCATTATCAATTTCTTTTTTTTTCCTGTAATGTCATAATTGAGAAAACAGCTCCCGGTACCATACTGCCTGGGGTTAAAATTTCTGCTGCTTACTAGCCGAGGCCTTTGGATTCATCACTTAAATTTTTGTAAACCGTTTTCTCCTCTTATTTATGGTCATTCCCGTGGCACAAAAGGTGCATTTTTGACTGTTTTGCTTACTGCTGTATCCCCAGCTCTGGGAAGAGCGCCTGATACACAGTAGGCGTTCAATAAATATTTACTAAATGAATGAATGTACAAAGCCAGAATAATAACCTTATTTACCTCAGAGGGTTCTTATAAGAATTAACTAATCCAAATATATTTTAGTTTAGAACAATGTCTGGTACACAGTAAGAACACAAAAAATGTTACAGCCCCCCCCCAAAAATCCTGCCTCCATGCGAAGCCTTACCCACCTCCCCTCCCCCCACTCCCAGTTCCTACTCATCGCCTCTCCCCTCCCACAGGATTGGCACCACTGCTCTTCCTTTATCACACTCTCTTGTCTCAGAAATTCTTAACCTCTGGGCAGCTGTAAATCCCTTTGAGAATCTGAGGAAAGCTGTGACCACTCTCCCCAGGTAAACGCACCTATGCACACACATACACAATTTTATGTACAATTTCAGGGAGCCCAGAGGATCCTCACACTAAACTGCCTACTCCACTTCCTGGGCTCAAGCGATCCCCCTGCCTCAGCCTCCCAAGTAGCTGGGACTACAGGCACGTGTCACCACACCCAGCTAACTTTTCTATTTTTCTGTAGAGATGGGGTGTGTGGGGGGTTCTCTCTCTTGCTCAGGCTGGTCTCGAACTCAGCCTCCAGAGTGCTAGGATTACAGGTGTGAGCCACCGTGCCTGCCCAGGATCTGCTTTTGAAAGGAAAGAGAGGTCGCAGTAGAGAACTTTGCAGGCTATTTCCAGCTGGCGGCAGACAGGTCCCTGGGGGTCTGCCTGGCAGCCTGGAGAAGGGGGGAGTGAGCAAGAGGCCTGTGGAAAGCTCTAGAGACTTTGTCCTAGAAAGGCTGTTGTTTGGTTGTGCAGCTTACATGGCCAGGGTTCCCCAGGGACCTGGAAGGGGCTTTTATTCGACTTTTGAGAATCAAAGTTAACTTCCAGGGACGAAGAAGAGCAGTGGGGAAATGGAGGCAGCCATTCTGCTCAGGCTGGAAAACTGCTCTCGGGGTAGCTGTGGATGTGCTAGGAGAGGGGGCTGGCCAGCTGGGGGCATTACTTGGCCATGAAACAATCAATGAAGACTTCTCACCACGCAGAGCCAGGAGCTGTTCCCCTCTCCTCTTATCCACCGGGTTATTTTACAAACTATACCCTGGAGGATGCTGATTTACAAATGTTTACAGACAATTTTATTTATTATTCTAGCTCTCATTCACTCTCACCTAGATTTATAGTCCTGATTATAGTCATCAGCATTTTTAAAATAATAAACAGACAGCCTGTGTTTTATCGTTGTTGTTTTTTTAAACTGTGGGGAGTTTATTTTCTTGATTACTTTAAATTTCCTATTAAAGTCTTAACCTTAACAATTGGATTCTAACAGCTTAGCAATCTATGGGGTTTTTTGGCCACTTTATTTCTTCTAAAAGGGCTAAGTCAAATATTATAATAATATAATATATAAACCGGTGGTTCTTAGAGGTTTAAATTAGCCACGTCAAAACCGTTTGAGGTGATGGATATGCTAATTACCTCAATTTGATCATTACGCATTATATGCCTATATTGTAATGTCACATTACATCACACTATACCCCATAAATATATACAATTATTGTCTGTCAATTAAAATTAATAATAAAAGCCAAAAGAAAAGAAAAAGAAAAATTTTTTAAAACCTTGTCACAGTTCAAAATCACTTGGCATTTCAAAAAAATACCGTTTTCCCTGCCTCACCCTTAAGAGACTAATTTTATAGGGCTGGAGCCTACCCGGAATCTGAATTTTACAAGCCTCCCAGGTGATTCTTAAGTTGCTGCTACAAAGACCTACTTTTGGAAACTTACGGTGGCTCACGCTGGTGATCCCGCCGCTCTGGGAGGCCCAGGCATGGAGGAGGGGGAGACAGGGCAGGGAGGATCGCAGGAGCCTGGGCGACAGAGGGAGACCTTGTCTCTAAAAATAAATAAATAAACAAATAAATGCTTGTCTATATTTTGTTTGATTTTTAATGGAGCTTAGAAATGGCAGTTTTAACTTCTGTAACATTAAGTAATGCTTCCCATTTCTGGAAAACATTCTTTTTCTCCCCCCCCCCCCCCGTCCCCCCACCATGGGCATCAACTCTCTGATCCCCTTTCAATCCCTACCTAACCTGTGGTGCTGTTGCTGCCACTACCCTATGGCCTCGCCCGGTTTCCCAAGATTCCTGGCTTTCCTCTCTCCTCTCTGCGACATATTTTGGGCTTTCTTTTGTGAATGACAATTAGCAAGACTTTCTTCTTTTACTGTCTTTCAAAGCTAGCTATGTTGCTGTTCAGGGTGTCCTGGAACCTGCAGGAAGCTGTCTGTGGGCAGACTGTCTACTCCCATGATTGTACCTGGGAGCTTAGAAGCTCTCACCACTTCTCTGAGAAGCTCTCCAGACCCCCCACATTCAGCTGCCTACTAAGCATTTACTCTCGGCTGTCCCACAAAGCACCTCAAACTCGGTATTTCTCAAATATTAAGTTCCTATCCATGTTCTTCTCTGTGCTTTGTATCTCAGAGGATGGTTCCGCCCAGTTACCCCAGCCAGAAGCCCGGAGGCAAATGATTTGTTCATTTAAAGCCACTTTCTAGGTGCTGCGGATACCAGAGCTTCCATTCTAGAGGAGGAAGACAGACAATAGGCAGTTATTTCCTAAATCTAATGAACCCAGCTCTGTAACAGCACTGCATTCCGTTCTGCCTCTTCAGGCACTCCCTTGGTTCACACTCCCCTGGCTGGCCTTCCTCTGCTCAAAGACTCCCTCCAGTCCATTCTCCCCTTAGCAGTGTAATCTCTCTAAACCCACATCTTAAATTTTAGCCTCCAGCTTTAGGTGCCCCTGCTTCCAGAGTCTAGCTTCATAAACCTGGGGTGAAAGATCTCCTACCTTCTGGGCCCTGCTGGCCCCTCCACACACATCTTTACGCAAATGAACCTCTCTCTGCTCAGCCACACTGAATTACAGCTGCCACCCACTGCCCCGCCAGTCTCCAACTCCCTCCTTCCCCTCCCGCCTGGCTAACTCTTGTCACTCTTCCGGTCTCAGCTTGGATACTGTGACACGCAGCATCTCAGATGGCCCCCACTGACCTCATGATATATAGTCCTGGTATTTGTGCCCCTGTGTAATCCCTTTCTCTTGAGTGAGCTGGATTTACTGATGCAATTCTGAATAATAGAACATTGCAGAAGTGATGAGATGTCACTTCTGAGATTAGGTTATATAAAGACTGTCGCCTCTTTCTAGGGGCTCTTTTTCACTTGCTTGCTCTGCAGAAAGTCAGCTGCCATGTTGTGAACCGCCCCGTGAGGAGGGCCCTGGGGGAAGGAACAGAGGGAGACCTCTAGACAACAGCCTGTGCGGAGGCGAATCCTGCCAGCAACCATGTGAGGGAGCTTGAATAAGGGTCCTCCACTGGTGAGCCTTCAGATTAGATGGTAGCCCCAGCTGCAACCTCAGGAAAGACATTCAGCCACGAAGCATCCAGCTAAGCCACGTCCTTGTTCCTGACCCCTCAAAATTGTGAGAAAATAAACATTTGTTGTTTTAAGCTGCTATGCTTTAGGGTAATTCTTTACCCAGCAATAGATAACAAATACTACCTCTGGATCCCTGCCTGCCTCCACACCAAATTCAGTGCCCTTCATAGTTCTAGAGCCAATGGTGTTTCCATCTGCCATCCCAGCCATCAGCCCTTAGTATTATAATGAGGGACTTGTCTGTGTCTCTGCCCCCAGAAGATGGGCTCTGTGGGGAAAAGAAGGACAGAAGGGGAGAAAGTCACCACTTTCTTTCTCAGGACTCTGAATCCCTGTTCTGTTGCTGGCTACACCTTTGTACATTCACAGTGTCTACAGTGGGTTGCCCCAAAGTGCAACTGCAACTCCAAGAAAAGACTCAGCCCAGCCACACACACCCTGGAGCACCTAAGCAAGCATGTGCACACACATGCACACGCAGACGTGCACACGGAAAGACCCCAGGCCCATAGCCTCCCTTTGCTCCGGAGGAGGCTGGGTGGAGCCCTCACTCCTTTCACACACAGCCTCGGGGCCACACTTTTGTGGCTTTTCTGAATGAAAGGTGGGGTGAGGGTGGGGGGAGACTCAGTCCCCGCCTTTGAACTGCCCGGTTCCTCCACCTTTATTTCCAGCCAACCATTAAGTCCCTGCAAAAACAAAACAAACAAAGAACCCAGAAAACTGAAAACCAAGCCTTTCATTTTCTAGAGACCCAGGCTGCAGGCCATGCACTATCTCTGCCCAAACCCTGAGGTCTGAAGAAGGTGCCACCTCTGGGTTCCCGGAAGGCCCTTGGGCACCTCCCTCCAGCAGGTCACAGCTGCCCTGTGGGCTCTGGCTCGCTCTCCTGTGTGTTCTCCTCGTGGCCCTTCTGTCACCCTGTTCTTGCTGTACTCCACAGCAGTGGCCCTGGGTCCTCACCGCCACAGAGGCAACTTTCCCAGCGTCCCCCCACCAACAAGTCTATTGTGCCCAAGCAGGGGAGTGAGCGTTTGAGAGACACACCTCTGCCTCTGGAGGGAAAACAAAACTAAACAACATTGCACCCTGCAGTGCCTGCTTCTGCCCTCTCCACCCACTCTTGGCTCTGCCTCCTGCGACTGCTTTCTGCTCAGCTGCCCACTGTCGCTAGGCAGGCTAAACATGCCCATCAGCTGTGCCGCAGACGCGTAGTAGTGGACAGTGGCAAGGACCTGGCTCTGAGGGCGGGAGAGCTGTTTTAATCTGAGCCCTGTCATGTATGACACTTGGCCCTGGTTTAGTTACCTGGTCATCCTAAGCCTCATCCTCTGGGGCTGCTGATGAGCTGTTTCCCAGAATTGTTCTGAGATGAAACGAAATAAAACCACAGATATTACAACGTATGGCATGTAGTAAGTGTTCAATAAATGCTTCCTTCCATGTGTTTTGAAAGGACTTTAACAATCTTTCTAATTTTTCATTGGAATTACATATATAAAGCAAAAGAAGATTTTGATGTCTAGCTGACAAAGTGCCACATTCTGGTTTTCGTTTGTTTTTTGGTGGAGAAGGAGGAGGTTGGGGGTGATGTGAAAAGACTCCTGTGTTACCGGTTTTTAATCTGACACTTTTACCCCTGTTGTTCCGAGTTAATGCTGTGGAAACCAGCTGCTCAAATGCCAGAGGAATGGATGTGCCTGAACCTGCCACTGACTCCCAGGTGGTAGGGTGTTTTTCATGTTTGTATTAAAGTCTCTGTGTCTCTGCTTTGGCCCTGCCGCAGAGGAAAGGGAAGTGCCACGTCGCTGGGAGCATGCTTTTGTGTGACGGCTAACACGCCGCATACGTTCTGCCATTATCAGCAGATGTACAGGCTCGTAAGATCCACATATATCATTTCATTTCCAGATCAACAGACACTTGTCTTCATAAATTAAGTGCACCCAAGTTTCTTTTTATTGCCCAGAGTAGACACAGTAGGTAAAATATCAGATGGATTTCAGTGGTCTTCTCAAATCAATCACGTTTATGGTCTAGTGTGTTTACTAGTGCCTGACTCAAAGCATAATCAGAGGAAAAGCCAAACACATTACGCTGAGATTTTTAGGAATTTAAATCAACTATAGACGTTTCTATACCTACAGAAAATCCATTATTACAATATTTCAGCTTTTTCTCAACAATGTGAAAAATTACCCTAGTTCCATAAACCAAGGTTTAATCAAGAGCAGATCAAAATTTGAGTTCTGAAGTCTCCATACTAACTCCTTGATAATGTAAACAGGAAGAAGTATAAAAGGCTATTTTGACAGTGGGAGAGGCAATTTGACATTGTATGTAACTAAAGTCAGCACTTCAAATAATACTCCAAAGGGGCTTCTCCTTTCAGCCATTCTCCAGCAACAATGTCTGAACTGGCTCTCCACCAGAGCCATTTAGAGTTGTTTGCCATTTTAAATGATAAATACTAGTCATCACTTATAATTGGTATGGAACTTAAAGAAAGCAAAATAAAGTTGTCAGAGAAGGAGGCTGGTTGGGTTTGACTGGTTGCTCAGACAGGATTACATTACTTTATTTGGATCATAATGCCCAAATTCTCAGCTTTGGAGAACCCCGAACCCCCTGTTTTGCTAATGCAGCTGAGGTGATCACCCAGACTCACAGTGGGAGCTAACAGTAACCAAACTCCTAAGAGACTGATGTGCAAGCCAGCTGCCAATTTGTAGTTTTACAGTAAGACATATAATGCCAAGAGGACCAGATGGTCAGCACAGTCTCCCATATGGGAATAGGTGTGAGACAGTGGGAAGGCAGAAGTTAAACTAGGATGATAGAAGTCAGACACCAGCAATTCTAAGTCCAAGGATCTTAGAAGTAGAGAAGACCTTTACTATTGTAATAAGTGAAAATTCAGGTTACAAAATAGTATGTACAGGTTGGTCCGAGTGCAGTGGTGTTTACAACTAAGTGATCACACCCGGTGACAGATGCCTTTGCTCCTTCTCTCCCCCTGCTTCCCTTGACCAGCAAAAAAAAAGAAAAAGGATATACAATATAAACCCAGCTTTATTTAAAGGTAATAATAAGCCTGGAAAAACATCTATAACAATGAGAACATAGTTATAATCTCTGGGTAATGGCATTATGAGCAATTTTTCATTTATCCCTACTTTAAAAAAAATAATTCCCACAAAATAATAATGAGCTCCTGTTGAGTAAGAAAATAAAGGATAAGTTAAATGTCCAACATTACAGACTTTGTCAAATAAATCGTGAAAGTCTACATGGAATGCTACGCTGTCATTGAAAATCATGTTGTAGAAGAGTTTTTAATGCTTGGGAAAGTAGCCGTTAGTATTTATTAGGTATTTCCTACGCGTTAGCCGCCTAGTAAGGCTGTTCCCCTTCACAGCTGTGGCTTACCTCGAAAGAAAGCAGGTCTGAAGTTTATATTTTAAAGTGTACACTATGTCTCACATGTTCATGTTTACAGATATATTTTATTTACCTTCCACAACAGTCCTAGGACAGTGGTATTACGACCTAATTTACAGATGAGGAAAACTGAGGCTCCTAAAACTTAGTTAATTTGTTGAAGAAATATACAGCTTAGGAAGTGGCAGTAATAACAGTTTTCTGGAGTGTGTTCAGTAAGTATTCTCCCCACACACGCTGCCTGTCTGCCCCTCTCTTGCTGTTCCACATGCTTTGTTTACTCTACTCTATATATGAACCTTGGTCACTTCCTGTTTGGGCTGGGCACCCTGATCCCATAAGAAATCAAACATCAATCCTACATATAACAACACGAGTAGCTAATTTCCTCTGGTCAACTACAATGTCCTAATGTACAAATGCTAACCTGAGTTACCCATTCGACTCCTCAGTAACATTTTAATCCCGGTATATTTTAACCCTATTCTTCTGGAGCCTACACTGCTGCCTTTGTTGTATATTTCAGAGGAGGGACTCTATGGATGGACACTCACAGTGGGAAGAGAGCACAATGGCAGGTGGAGGGGAATTTCTCTTTGGACAAGTGTGACTCCATTAAACTCACACTATACAGACGTTCACCTTTCCAAAGGGCACTCTTGTAATCATCTATGTGTTTATTTTTCACAAAGCGAAGAGTGTTTTTTCCTTTGTACTTTTGCATTTGGGTGCCTCACGCTGGTTGGTAACCACAACTCAGAGCAAACTGACCAGAGGTAATGTTCAATTCAATGACGGCAGTGTTTCTTTATGCCAAGCTTCTTGATAAACCTGGTGCTGTTTTTTTTTTTCCTCCTTTCAGGTAAAAACTGAACTTATTTTGTCCCTATTTTTCTAGTCCTTTTTAGACTGTTACTTCAATTCTGTCTTTTCCCTTCTTGGCACATTTAGTGTCTCCTACCTAGAGCCCATCCCCACGTGGCCACTCAGAACCCAGGCGGGCCCAGAGGAAGAGAGCAGGGTCCGTTTGCCAGCCCTGGCTTTGAAGCAACCTTGTCTGGTAACTATGCTTGCAGGAGGTATGCAAAACGCCTCTCTGTGCCCAGAGATTTTACAGAGCTTTAAAGACCCAGTCGAAGTAGTTTTACACAGTTGTTGCTTTCCTGGAATAGCAAGTTTTAAATAGTAAATTATTGTAAAGAAACTCCTTAGGAAAGGCACATTTTACCTCCTTTTCTGTCGCTGTTATCATAGAGGATTCAGTCCAGTTTAATTTATTCAGCCAGGTGCCCGAGGAAGCTGCTTCGTTTGTTTGGCTTTGTTTTCACAAAATCCCTGGTCACTTGTGTTCTGAGCGTCAGTGAGCTAATCCTGCCCCTCTGTCACATCCATGGTAGACAAAGGCCACTAATGCAGAGTCTCCACAATGAGCACCGGCAGAGAATCTATTAATGTGTCAGTTGCCTGTGAATTATGGCCAAGATATTTGCCCAACATATGGCACAAGGTTATCACATTGTAAAAGCAACTCATTGGAAGCAAAGCGCCCATGCAAACAGACACTCATAACTACTTAAGGGTACAAAAAAAATTATGCCCAAGGACAAGTATTCTTGGGAATTTGAAGCAACTACTAAATAACAATAGAGTTAATCTGTTGGGAGTATTTTACTTTCTGTAGGATAAAAACAAATTAAAGATGAAATAAAAATCAGAGTAGCCCTTAGGGATAAAGTGGGAAAACAGCCGAATTTAGTTCTAATCCTCAATTAGGACTGAGGGGCAGGGTCCATGGGCAGGAAAGAGTGCTGTGACCCAAATCCGTCTCATCCATGGATAGGAACAAGGTGATGTCAGGGAGACAGGTGTCCTCTGGCCTTCTGATAGACACCCCCAGAGAGGCCCAGGAAGGTTGGCCTTCACCTTTGCAGATTCAGAATCTTAAATTAATTAGCGGCAAAGTTAACAGAACTTGGATACTGACTCACTAACAAAGCTCAGAGATAAGAATATATGAAGTAGAATGCCATATTATTCATTTCCATTGAGAAACATAAGTGCCCAATTTACCAGGTATGGAGCCAGTGTAATCAAAGAGTTCTCTTCCTGTTAGTAAGGGAGTAGTGCCATGCCACAGAGACGTGTCCCCGCGTTAGCCAAAGCTAACACTGGGTGTGTGCCGTGGGGGACCATGGCGGCTGGGAAGAGGGGGAGAGAAATGAGCGTAGCAGAGTAGACACAGTGATGGTGGCATCAGCTTCTCCTTCCAGGCTCGTGAACTAGATTTTGAAGCGCACAGAGAATGAGATATAGTCAGAATGGGGGAGGTTTCACGAGAAACTCTATGTGATTCTGAGCCCAGGAGACAAACGGCCCTTCAGACTTCAGGAAGGGGCAGTGTATTAGTTTTCTAGGGCTGCTGTAACAAAGTGCCACTAACTGGGTGGCTTAAAACAACAGAAATCTATTCTGTCACAATTCTGGAGGCTAGAAGTCTGAAATCAAGGTGTCAGCAGGGCTGGTTCCTTCTGAGGGCACTGGCTTCTGGTGACAGTCAACAATCTGGCGTTCCGTGGCCTGTGGCTGCATCACTCCAGTCGCTGCCTCCATCCTCACATGGCGTCCCCTGTGTGTCTTTCTGCGTCTCCTCTCCTCTCAAAAGGACACCAGTCATATTAGATTAAGGGCCCACACTACCCCAATGTAACCTCATCTTAACTAATTACATCTGCAATGACCTTATTTCCAAATAAGGTCACATTCTGAGGTGCTGGTGGTTAGGACTTCAACATATTTTTTTGCCTGTAAAGGCAGCCTCGTTATTTCTGCATACACTGTATATAGTGGGCGTCTGCTGACGTTCCTTCAAACTCTTTTCTCTCTTCTTCTGAGCACACCTCCTTCCTCCCTGTCTATGGGAGACGATTCCTAACCATTCCAAACCTGCGGGTCCACACCCATGGCCACACAGGACTGAGATGTGACCCAAGTCAGGCATGTGACTGGTCGATTAAAGACCTTCCCTCAGATTTGTCTAAGTAGAGCTGGTGGAGGAAAGCTTTTTCCTGTCTGGGGTGTGGGACTTGGACGTGAAACCCTGGAACTGCTGCAGCTATGTCCCTGAATACTTGAAGAGAAGTTGTCTGAAATAAGAAAAGACGAAGGCACCAGGCGGAGAGGAGCTGAGAGGCAGAGAGCAAAAGCCAGAGAGCCTGGAGGTTCCTGCTCCCAGCTTTCCCCAAGGCTTGGCCTGGCTCTTCCAGGGTTACGAGAACTAATCAGGCCTCCTTTGTGCTCACAGTAGTTTGAGTTAGCTTCTTGGAACGAAGAGTCCTAGGAGACACACGAAGCATGGTTAAGACAAAGGAGACAGAGCATTAAGTGGATCCTGGAGGATGTTACCATTTGGGAAGGGCCTGCGGAGAGCCCCTGGGGAAGGACGACATCCTTCCAGAGGGGCAGAGGGGGTGGGTGGAGAAGAGAAGTGGACCCTGAGAAATGCTTGGGGATCCCCCGGGGGCTGAGGTGTGTGGCTCTATAGGGGAAGCACCAAATCAGGAATTTTGGTATTAAAGCTCAGCTGGACCCAGTGATGCCCCTGTGGCACCTGAGGCTATTTGAATTAAAAATGAGAAGGCAAGTTATCAAAAGACTGGTTGGTGAGCCTAGGATCCTGGCAAGGGTGAGCTATACAAGCTGACTTAAATATGTACTGGCATCAGGCTCCGAGGTCTAGTTTCACAGTAGACGATCACTATCAGGAGGACATTAATTTATTCATCATTCAACAAATATGCATCAAGGGCCTACTATGTCCCAGGCACTTTGGTAAGCATGGGCGGAAAAGACATGTGATTTCTGCTCCCATGGAGCTTTCAGTCTATGGGGAAAAAAGATTTTGAACAAATAAATATACAAACATAAATGTGTACTTACAAATTGTAGTAAACATTATGAAGGAAAAGTTATGAGAAGGAATGGTAAGGAAGGACCTATTTTAGATTGGAAGGTTAATAAAAGGCTTCTCTGAGGAGAGAATATGGAGACTTGAAGGTGAGTAGAAGTTAGCCAGGCAACTGGTGTGTGGGAGAGGAGAACGGTAAGAAGGCAAGAGGAGGGAAGAGAATTCCATGCAAAGGAAAAGCCTATGCAAAGGCCCTGTGGTCAGAAAGAGCTTGGCTCTAAATGAAAGAGAAGTGTGGCTGACATATGGTTAGGGAGGGAAGAGAATGGCTTGGAAAGAGCCTAGAGAGATGTGCAAAGGCCCTATGTAAGGATTCCAGATTCTATCCTAAGTGCAATGGAAAGCCACTGAAGAATTTTAATTAACGCTCAAATTACCTTTAAAAAAAGAGAATTAGGCTGGATGTGGTGGCTCATGCCTATAATCCTAGCACTTTGGGAGGCTGAGGCAGGAGGATCACTTGAGGCCAGGAGTTGGAGGTTGCAGGGAGCTATGATGACGCCACTGCACTCCAGCCCAGGCAACAGAGTGAGACCCTGTCTCAAAAAAAAAAAAACCACCAAAAACAAAAAAGAGAATTAACTGAAAAAGGACAAAAGAGACCAGTTAGGAGGTTATATATAATAGTTTAGAGGAGAGAAGATGATAGTTTGGACCAGGTGATGGCAGAGAAGTATGGATTTGAGATACATGCCAGAGGCAGAACTGATGACACTAGACATTGTGTGGATGTGGTAGGTGACAGAAAGGGAGATATCAAGAACGGCTTCCAGGTTACTGGCTTGAGCTTCTGGAAGTTGGTAGTGCCATTAACTGGGTGGAGAAATAATGGAGAAGGATGTTGCATAAGGGCAAGGAAGATCAAAGACTGTTTTGGTTTTGACATGTTAGGTATGGGATGCCTGTAGGACTTCTAAGTGGAGATAATAAATACTAGTTGGATATATGTGTCTCATGATACATGAAAGATCTGGTTGGTGGTTCAAATCTGTGAATCACTGGAAAAAACCAATAGGAACGGAAGAAGAGAGTAGAGAAGGAGAAAGGAGCCCAGGCACTGAGATTGGAGGAAAGCATGACATTTAGTTGTTGGGTACAATTGCTGACAACTCCAGTATGATGAGGATGGAAGAATGTGTATTGGCTTTGGCAAACAGAAGCGATTTTCATGGCCATGTCAAGAGCTTCCTCAATGCAGTGGTGGGGGCACCACCATCTCTGAATGGCACTTGTGAGTGCCCCAAGTTCGTCATTTGGGAATCTCTCACAGATCTACTGTCACTCCACATCATCCAGCTCATGTCCTCACAAGTTCAAGTGAGACTGAGAAACAATCTGGTTCCTGTGGACAATCAGACTGGAATAGTGCGTTTATTAACTGCAATTAGCCAGGAACAGGCTGATGTGATTACTCTTCTTGTTCTAGCACACAGGGTAGAGGGTAAAATAAAAGTTTCCCCACAACTTTATTTCTGAGAACGGTGTTTGAAGTTTGGATGAGATCGTGGGTATGAAATCCCCTTGGATATGGTAAAGCTGCGTTGCTCTGTGATGTGTGACTGCTGGTGGCGGAAAGGAACTGGCAGCTCGTTGTAGTATCCGGGAGCTCAGGACCGTGTGAGCCATGAACCCATCTCCTGCTAGGCTGCTGTGCCTACCTGCGTCCCCCAACTGCAGCCAGCGCTCCGATTATTGAATGGCCCATCTCTCTCCCACCACACTAAGGAGATTAAAAATGGAAGATGGACAGTGTCCTTTGGAAACTATAAGGACAGTTCAGAAGCCCATGTTGATTCTCCCTTGTTTGTACTAAGTAAAAAATGAATTGCCCAGCGTGGTGGCTCACACTTGTAGTCCTAGCACTCCGGGGGGAAGGCAGAGGCGGGAGGATCCCTTGAGGCCAGGAGTTTGAGACCATCCTGAGCAAGAGAGAGAGACTCCATCTCTACAAAAAATAGAAAAGTTAGCTGGCCATGGTGGCACACGCCTGTAGTCCCAGCCACTTGGGAGGCTGAGACAGTAGGATCGCTTGAGCCCAGGAGTTTGAGGTGGCAGTGAGCTATGAAGATGCCACTGCACTCTAGCCAGGGCGACAGAACAAAACTCTGTCTCAAAAAAAAAAAAAGAATTGGAAAATGTCTACTGTGTGGTTAAGCTGTCCGACTACTCCACACACTTAGTAATAGACAAGCTGAGAAGAGGCATCCCTTCCTCAGGAAATTACCTGGTTTAAACTAAGTAGGTAAAATGTTGGTTCGTAATGCAGCTTAATTAAACCTGCCACTTGTGGATTCAAAAGGACCTGGGTACAAGCCTATTTCCATCACTTATGAGCTGTGAGACGGGAGTGCGTTACTTCATTTCTCTCAAGCTCATTTTGCTCAGTGATAAAATGAGTATGATGATTATAATAGTTAGCTCCCAGGGATGGTGTGAGGTAAAGAGATAAGACAGATTAAAAGAGATAAAGTAGATTCAGCGCTTCGTAATGGAGGCCAATAGCAGACATTAGCTCCTCCCTCCCTAACCCCTACCTTAGCTGTAGGTCTGCAGCTGAAATGTAGGAAAGTTGGTCACAGACTCCCTGAGGAAAGTGCGCGGAAGCAAGGGAAGTCTTTTGGGAGAGGATGAAGCCCCATGCTGGGGAGCTGTGGGTGTACTTGAGACTTGGTGCCCTAGGGGTTACAGAAAGTGGTTTGCATGTTCAGTAAGATTTAGACTGGAGGCTATAAAGCTTGTGTCACCAGTCATTTCTGACACATTAAAGAAAGTCTGTCATGTTGGCTTCTAAGTTCAAGGTTTTAATTCACCTTGGAAGGATAAAAACCACTTTGCAGCTAGACTCACTGTTTGGTCCTAGTCTCTTTCCTGAGCACATGTGCTTTTCATTTCTCAGAACCAGTTTATCCAGACTAAGGACTAACGCCTGCTGTTGGATTGTCTAGAGAAAACAAAGCCATTAATGATAGTTAACATATTAATTGCAGAAAGTGCTTCTTTAAGTTTCTGTTGGCAACAAGTTACCAGTGTAACAGAGTAAGTGAAGTTCATCCAGACTCAATTTAAAATCTGGCCGGGTGGGGTTTTTAATCTTCATGCTTCAGATTTTCATTATTAAAGTTGCCAAAACGCCAAGCTTATAATTTACAAGTTGTACCCACGTGTCACTTAGAAAGAAACCCAAACCTAAAACTAGAAATGAAACTCGGGAAAACACCAACCCAGATAAATAAATCTTATGTCAAATGTAGAAAGCTTATAAACCTGTGCTCAAGGTTACACTAATTGCTTAAATTTCAACTGATTAAAGCAAGTGCATTAACCAGTCAGCATGTCACTGCCCGGAGGAAGGTGGTAATTTTCTCATGTTTCAGAAAATTTTCTCACATCATTTCTTGCTCTTTTTTCTTCTCCTATCAGTGGGCTTTCCATCTCCTTTAGGGTTATAACCGTCCTGGAGAGATTGCTTATTCATTTCTTGGGCAACAGACTGCTCTCTCTATAACAGGCAGGGTAATACTTCCATTGGGATTACTTTTACCTAAAGCATCACACCTGTAGGGCAAGGTTACTGGCAATCCCTCTGCAGACCTTTGTTACATTGCTATACATTGCATTGCTGACCCCAACCAGCAGCTGGAAATGTGTGTGCAATTGTTAAGGGTAGGACAAGGCAAGAATGCGTATGGATAATTGCAAAATACTGCCTCTAAGCCTAAAACCTTGCATCTCCTTTTTTCCTTTCCCCCATGTCCAGCAAATCACCAAATGCTGCTAATGTTTTCTTAATTTTTTTTTGGTGGGGGGGTGGGCATGATCAATTCTTCCTTTCCCTTGTGTGATGGTTATTTTTATATGTCAACTTGGCCAGGCTATAGTATCCTTTTTTAAAAAATTTCAGAATATTACAGGGGTACAAATGTTTTGGTCACATAAATTGCCTCTGTACCACCCAAGTCAAAGCTACAAGAGTGCCCATCCCCCAGAGAGGGAGCAGCACACTCTCGCTCTGCACTCCTTAGGTGTGAATTTACCCAACCCCCCTTCCCCCTCCCCCCTGCCCCATCCCTGATGAATGTTACTTCCATATGTGCACATATGTGTTGATCGATTAGTACCAATTTAGTGGTAAGTACATGTGGTGTTTGCTTTTCCATTCTGTGATACTTCACTTAGAAGAATGTCTCCAGCTCCTTCCAGGACAATACAAGAGGTATTAGTTCACCATTTTTTTTTACGGCTGAGTAGGACTCCATGGTATACATATACCACATTTTATTAATCCACTCATGTACTGATGGGCACTTGGGTTGTTTCCACATCTTTGCAATTGTGAATTGTGCTGCTATAAACATTTGAGTGCAGATGTCTTTTTAATAGAATGTCTTTTTTTTCCTTTGGGTAAATACCCAGTAGTGGGGTTGCTGGATCGAATGGTAGTTCTACTTTTAGTTCTTTGAAGTATCTCCATATTACTTTCTATAGAGGTTGAACTAGTTTGCAGTCCCACCAGCAGTGTATGAGTGTTCCTATCTCTCTGCATCCACACCAATATAGTACCCTTTTTAATCAAACACTAATCCAGATGTTTCTATGAAGGTATTTTGTAGCTGTGGTTTGCTTTAAGTAAAGGAGATGATCAAAGATAGTGTGGATGGGTCAGCTGAAAGTGTATGGGTAGAAACACTTTTCCTCTGTCTTCGTAGATTCAGGGGCTTGGGGCTGCAAATTAAACTCACAAAAGACACATTAAGAGGAGAAAAATTAGTCGGGTGTGGTGGCACATGCCTGTAGTCCCAGCTGCCTGGGAGGGTGAGGCAGGAGGATCGCTTGAGCCCAGGAGTTCGAGGCTGCAGTGAGCTATGATCACACCACACCACTGCACTCTAGCCTGGGTGACAGGGTGAGACCCTGTCTCCAAAAAAAAAAGAAAGAAGAGAAGAAAAAAACAGTTCACTCGTGCAACGTCCTACACATGGGAGAAACCAGTGATGAGTAATTCAAAGGGATGGCTAGAATTTGGGGCTCATATACAATCTAATAGGTGAATGGGAGGAACAGAAAGGCAATTACCAGAAAACAAATGACTTTTTGGAAAGATAAATCGGTTTTCAGGAGAACAAACAAGAGATTAAAAAGCTTGTGATAATGTTTGTCTGTACAGCTATAAGTGGTCTTTCCATCTCCTTCAGGGATATAACTGTCTTGGAGAAGCAATTTGGGGTAGGTTTTATTCAATCTGGGGGAGGTTTCCTTCTGAGAGTAGATCCACCCTGCAGAGGAATTTATGGCAGCCTTATTTCCCAGAAGTTGTTTTTAGTCAGATAAGTGTAACTCCAAGAAGGCCTTGTTCTGTGTCTGTTGAATCTCAAATGTCTTCAGCTTAAAATAATCTTTATACCAACTCTGGGTTCTGATTGAGTCCCCAGAAAAGACTTTAAGAGCAAAAATGAAGGTTTCCCAGAAAAGTAATTCCTCCAGTACCAGGCTGGGTGTGGTGGCTCACGCCTGTCATCCCAGCACATTGGAAGGCTGAGGCAGGAGGATTGCTTGAGGCCAAGAGTTTGAGACCCCATCTCTGCAAAAAAAATTGCTGGGCATGGTGGTTTGCACCTGTAGTCCCAACTACTCGGGAGGCTGGGGCTGGAGGATCGCTTGAGTCCAGGAGGTGGAGGCTGCAATGAGCTACGATCTTGCCACTGCACTCCAGGCTGGGTGACAGAGTGAGACCCCATCACTAAATAAATAAATAAACAAACAGTAAATAACTCAATTAATAAAAAGGCTGCAGTATCAACTCCTGCCTAAATTCTGAGTTTCCGCTCTACTGGCCTCCCCTATAAATTTCAGACTTGTAAGCTCTTACAATCACCTGAGCCAATCCTTAAAATAAATCTCTTATAACATATATATATATAAATATGTATAATATGTTCTCCTATTGGTTCTTTTTCTCTGGAAAACCCTGAAAGGTATACATTTCTACTAGCCTGAGTCTAGGATCTCATAATCTGATATATTGGTCTTCCTATTTGAAGTATTTCCCTACTTAAAACAATTTTATAAGTCAACTCCAAGTTTCTCTTCCTTCAGTTGCTCCCCAAAGCCTGTAGGACACAGCCCAACTCATTAAGGAGGAAACCTAGGCCCTTGGCAATTTGGCACACCCTATGAATTTAGCCTAGTTGCCCATCGCTACCTGTTGTTCTAGCAAACTAGTCTCCTAGTTCCCCCAGCATGCTGTGAGCATCGACATCTCCTGATCTGGATTTCTTATCACCCCATTTCCCTATCCACTCACCTGTGCTTCTACATGTTCTATTTTTCCCCTAAGGTCTAACTATTCTGACAAGTCTTCTTTCACTGCCTGCATTAGTTTCCTAGGGATGCTGTAACAAATTATCATATATTCAGTGTCTTAAAACAAATTTATTCTCTTACAGTTCTGGAGTCAGAAGACCAAAATCCATTTCACTGGGCTAACGTCAAGATGTTAGCAGGGCTGGAGCCTTCTAAAGACTCAGAGGGGAAGTCCATTAACTTGCCTTTTTCAGATTCTAGTGGCCACCTCTATTCCTTGGCTTGTGGCCCCTTCATCCATCTTCAAAGTGCATTACTCCAATCTCTGTTTCAATTGTTGTCATCACATGGCCTTCTCTCTCTCCTGTAGTAAAATCTCCCTCTGCCTCCCTCCATAAAGGCACTTGTAAGGACATTTAGGGCCCCCCCAGATAGTCCAGGATAATCTCCCCATCTCAGGATCCTTAATTTAATCACATCCACAAAGTCCCTTTTGCCATATAAAGTAATATTCAGAGGTTCCATGGATTAGGATATCTTTGGAAGCCATTATTTAGCCTACCACATTGCCCTATCCTTCTCACTTCCTTAATTCTAACAAACATGGTTGATTGTTTAAACCACTCTCTAACATCCTTCATTCCTTTGTATTTATGTCCTCTCTCCCACCTATCCAGTAATCTATTGTCTCTGGAACTCCTGAGTCCTTCCAGGGTGGAAAAACTTGGCAACTACAGATTGTCACCTGCTTCAAACAGTATTTCATGGTATTTTGTTATAGCAGCCTGAAGGGACTAAGACACCACTGCATATTGTTTTTACCAGGACCTCACTTTATCAGTCACCCTCTCTCTCTCTTTATCTCCAATTTCTTCCTCTCAACTGACTCTTTCCATTCTTTCAACACACATTTATTGAGCGCCTACCATGTGGCACAAAATACAACCCTGTGTCCAAGGCTATGAACGTGCTTAAGTTATTCACACATGAAAACAGAACAAACACACAAAACAAAAACTTCCAAAACTTGACCTTTCATCCCTCTCTGTCTTCTATTCTCTCTCATTCCCTTCTGCCAATTCATATCTGATCCTTTTCCTCCCTAAACTTATTCCTTTCCTAGTTTTCTCACTCTTGGTTCATGTGACCACCATCCAAATTAGAAGCATGGGAATTATTTAGGCTTCTTGCCCTCCTTCATATGCATTTAGTCAAGAACCAAGTCCTTGTTCTTTTCCCTCCTTAAAAATCTCCCAAGTCTGTCCTTTTTTCTTCATCCTTGTCCAGTTATGGCCCTTAATGATATTTTTCCTAAACTATAAGAATATGATTTTAAGTAATCTGCTTGCCTCCAGTTTTATTTATTTATTTAGAGACAGAGCCTTGCTGTGTCACCCCAACTAGAGTGCAGTGATGTCATCATAGCTCACTGCAACCTCAAACTCCTGGCTTCAAGCGATCCTCCTGCCTCAGCCTCCTGGGTAGCTGGGATTACAGGTGCACGCCATGATGCCTGGCTAATTTTTCTATTTTTAGTAGAGATGGGGTCTCAGCTCTTGCTCGGGCTGGTATCCAACTCCTGAGCTCAAGTGATCCTCTTGCCTTGGCCTCCCAGAGTGCTAGGATTACAGGCATGAGCCATGACACCTGGCTTGGTTTTATTTATTTTTAAAATCTGTCCCCTATACAGCATCTAGAATTGCTTAAATACATGAATCTAATCACGTCACTCCCCTGCTTAAATGCTTTTAACAGCTCCCATTACCTACAGTCTAAGTCCAAGTTCTTTATTAACATGGCTCACAGGCCCTCCATGACCTGACCAGATTCATCCCCTATAAATCCAACCATGCACTTGACCCTGTAATAATTTTGTGTGTTTCTTGAACATGGCATGCTATTTTCCCCCACAAATGGGCTTTTGCTTATGCTGTTCCCGCAGCCTGGAAACCCTTGCCCATGTTTGTTTACTTGACAACCTCATTTTCATCCTTCCAGATTCACGCAAGCAGCACTTTCTCCAAAACTTCTCTGAATTCCATGCTGGCCTAAGTGCTCTAGTTCTGTGCTCCAGCTCTGTGCTCCCTTAGTACCTTGTGCATACTTTATCATGTAATGCTGAAATTATCTCTTCACTTGTCTGGTTTCTCTACATGCTCCTTAAGGGCACAGATCCTCTGAGCTCAGGTAGGAATAATAATGAGAACCTTTCATTTGATACAGAACTTGAATTACTTTATTCTGGTCATTTGGGTATTTACTTTTTATGTAACTATTATGTTTCCCCTATGTGGCTGGAAGCCCATTAAGGGTAGGAAGTATACTTTACGATATCATAGATCCTTATCATAAGCAGAGTATGTGCATAAAAATATTAATGATTATTATTGTGAACATTATGAAAAACAACTCAAGCTCTACTAATACTCTAGTAATTGTGGGTCAGCTCTATTATCCCTATGTAATAAGAGCAGTCCATTTCAGGTCAAATCTATGCAACCTCTTCTGTGAAACTTCCAATAAGATTTCTTATTCTGATATTTAATATAAAAGATTGATTGGGAAAAGAGAAGCATCAGCTAGTCTTATACACACAGATTTTTGTTCTTATTGTAAAAGTGCCTGGCTACCAGGCAGAGATATCACCAAAAATAGTTCCCTGAATAGGCAATTCCTCAGGTAAGGAATACCATACTTTAAGGTGCATATGTGGTCAGTCCTGTTCAACCACATTCCTGCCATGGTACCCTTAAGCCCCCTTCCCCATCCCAGATCAATTCATTCTTTTCAAAGTGCTGCCAACACAATCTAGTCCTCTTTTGCTATCTTCCAAGTCTGGGAGAATTTGAGGGGGGGCGAAGGCAAACTCTTTATCTTTCCAATATGTCATAAACATTTTTAAGCAGGTGTGATCTGGATAAAATTAGGGTGACCTTCAAAAAAGAAAAAGAAAGAGCAGAGCCACCATGAAAGTCAGCTTCTAGCCTAAGGGAATGACCAGGTAAGCCTGTTCACATTCCTCATGGATGTTTCTATGTTAACATCTTAGGTGTATTTGAGCACAACTTTAATCCTTATAGTCCACTCTATAGCTCCCCATAGCTTAAGCCACCTGACCCTCACAGTGTCCCCAATACCCAAACACTTGGATTTTCTTTCAGTAATGAACGGCAGTTCTGGCTTTGGTTTTTTTTGAGATGAGGTCTCGCTCTGTCACCCAGGCTAGAGTGCAGTGGTGTCATCATAGCTCACTGCAACCTTGAATTCCTGGGCTCCAGCGATCCTCCTGCCTCAGCCTCCCAAGTAGCTGGGACTACAGGCATGCGCCACCACACCCGGCTAATTTTTCTATTTTTTGTGGAGAGGGGGTCTCTCTCTTGCTTATGCTGGTCTCAAACTCCTGGCCTCAAGTGGTCCTCCCACCTTGGCCTCCCAGAGTGCTAGGATTACAGCAGGAGTCACTGGCCCATGCAGGGTTTAAATATACAGATAACCAGCCACCAACAGCACATACTCTGATTTCTTTGGTCTGTGGCATAAATGTTTTTTAAAAGTTCACAGGTGCCAGGCACCATGGTTCATACTTGTAATCCTAGCGCTTTGGAAGGCTGAGGCAGAGGATCTCTTGAGGCCAGGAGTTCAAGATCAGCCAGGGCAACATAGTGAGACTTGCCCCCCCCCACAACCACCCCCACCCCCATCTCTACAAAAAATAAAAAAAATTAGCTGGGTGGGATGGCATGTATCTGCAGTCCCAGCCACTCGGGAGGCTGAGGCCAGAGAATTGCTTGAGCCCAGGAGTTTGAGGCTGCAGTGAGCTATGATCACACCACTGTACTCTAGCTTGGTGACAGAGATCGATCCTATCTCTTAAAAAAAAAAAAATTCACCGGTGATTTTTATGCCCTGTAAGGACTGAAACTATTAGAGTCAGTTCTTATTCTCATATAGAGAAATGAAGCTACATACAGATAACTGAAATATAAAGTAGAAATTAATATGAGCTTTAAGAGGCATTGACAAAGCATTAGAAGAGTTAAAAGGAGGAAAATATTACTTCCTGTTTGAGAGATTAGGTAGAAATCCACGGAGTAAAGTGGAATGAATTCGGAATGAACCAGGTCAGGAGACAGACATCTACCTTACCTCCACCACTAAATTATGACACATGCATAAGCTCCTTATCAGGGGAGGCCCATTTTCTCATATGTAAATGAGAAAGACTGGTATCTATGTCAGAGGTTTATTGTGAAGATTTTAAACAATGCGGTGAGATAAAACATGTGGGAGTGCCCAGAGTAATGCTGGATCCAGAGCTGGCAATCAATAAATGATAATTATGTTTGAAACTGAGCTGGTTATGAGTCAGGCCTTGAAGGATGGGTAGGATTTAAATATTCAAAGATGAGGGGCAGGGCATTCCAGGTAAAGGAAACAAAGGAGAGCTTTAATGGTCTCCTTGGTTTTAGGTCTGTTTATATAACTAGGTACTACTCATATAAGCAGGTACCACACAAGATACTTTAGAAGCTTTAAAGCCAAACCAGATGTGAATCTTGGGTTCAGGAAGCTAACTGTTACCTCAGTATTTCATTTGTTAAACTAATACACACACCTTTTTTTTTTTTTTAGTACTGTTGCTTGCATTCCTCATGTGCTACACGTGTTTTAATAGGTGTTTTTCTATCTTAAAATATTTTATATGACAAAAGTAATCTATGCCCATAAAAGTATAAGGAGGGTAAAATTATATAAAATAAAAGTCACTCCTCCCACTTGCTTTCTCACCTCTATGCTCAGGAGTAACAGTGATTAACACTGCGGTATGTCTCCTTGCAATCACTTTTTATGTATGTACCAATGCATGATATATATATATGTGTGTGTATATATATTAACTTTATACACACACATGGGGGGTCTTCAAAAATTTTATGGAAAATGTTATGATGAAAAACCCATTCATGGATGTCAAAATTTTTTTGTGGCAAAATAAACTCATATTAACTTGTTATAGCATGTCTGAACAGAATCTAGTTTGAGGCGCTAAGAAGGATAAGACGTCAGTTTGAAAAGAGCCCCTATCAGAGCAACATGAATTCTGCTAAAATTGAAGAAAGAACAAATACGAAATTTACGGTGAAGCTTGAGTGAAAGAATGGTGACATCATTAATACTTTATGAAAAGTTTATGGGGACAATGCCTCAAAGAAATCAACAGTTTACAAATGGATAACTCATTTTAAGAAGAGATGAGATAGTGTTGAAGATGAAGCCGGTAGCAGCAGACCATCCACATCAATTTGCAAGGAAAAAATTAATCTTGTTTGTGTCCTAACTGAAGAGGACTGATGATGAACAGCATGAATAATAGCCAACACCATAGACATCTAAATTGGTTCAGCTCACACAATTCTGATTGAAAAATTAAAGTTGAGCACATTTTCCACTGGATGGGCTCCAAAACTGTTACACCCAGATTAGCTGCAGATGAGATCAGAGCTTTCAATGGAAATATTAAAGAAATGTGATCAAGATCCTGAAGCATTTCTTTGAAGACTGTAACAGGAGATGGAACATGGCTTTACCAGTACAATCCTGAAGACAAAGCACAATCAAAGCAATGGCTACCAAGAGGTGGATGTGGTCCAGTCAATGCAGAAGTGGACCAACTGGCAAAGGTCATGGCAATAGTTTTTTGGGATGCTCAAGGCATTTTGCTTGTTGACTGGAGGGCCAAAGAACAATAACATCTGCTTATTATGAGAATGTTTTGAGAAAGTCAGACAAAGCCTTATCAGAAAAGTGCCAAGGAAAACTTCACCAGAGAGTCCTTCTATACCACGACAATGCTGCTCATTCCTCTTGCCAAACAACGGCAATTTTGCAAGAGTTTCAACAGGAAATCATTAGACATCAAACTTACAGTCTTGATTTGGCTCCTTCTGACTTCTTTTTGTTTCCTAATCTTAAAAAATCTTTAAAGGGCATCCATATTTCTTCAGTTAGTATAAAAAAGACTGCATTGACATGGTTAAATTCCCAGAACCTTCAGTTCCTTAGGAATGGACTAAATGGCAAGTATCTTTGCTTATAAAAGTATCTTGAACTTGATGGAGCTTAGGTTGAGAAACAAAGTTTGTATTTTTTATTTTTATCTTTTAATTCCATTTTTTCCATGAACTTTTAAAAGTCCCCTCATATTCCTTTTTGCTTGTCAAATGAAATCACACTTTACCTATTCTACTGTTCTGCAAATTGCTTTTTATCCACTTAATATATTATCAATATCTTTCTAGGTCAGCATATATAAAGAAAACTTATTCTTTGTAACAGCAGTATAGAATTCCGTTTTATGGATGTTCCGTCATTTATTTAACCAATTCCATATTGATAGGCATTTGGGTTGTTCCTATTTTTAACATCTATGAAAAATGCTGGAGTGAATATTCTTTTTTTTTCACCCCCTTTCTCCTGAGGTGAATATTCTTGTACATACAACTCTGTGCCCTTGTACAAGCAGTATATCTTAAGGGAAATTCCCAGAAGTGGAAGCAAACAGTTTTAAATTTTGATAGATAATGTTAAATTGCTATCTTAAAGGAATGGATAATTTATTCTCCCAAAAATGGAGTATGAGAGTTTTCTTTTTCTATGTGGTCATCAACCCTAGATATTATGAAACAAATTTATTAATGATCAAATCTAGACAAAAAGTGGTCAATTCTTGCCTTCCTTTTTATTTATTTATTAATTTTTTAGAGACAGGGTCTCGATCTCTCACCCAGGTTGGAGTGCAGTGGTGCGATCACAGCTCACTGCAACCTCCAACTCCTGGACTCAAGTGATCCTCCTGCCTCAGCCTCCCAAGTAGCTAGAACTACAAGTGTGTGCCACCATACCTGGCTAATTTTTTTTTTTTTAATTTTTGTAGAGACAGGGTCTTGCTATATTGCCCAAGCTGGTCTTGAACTCCTGGCCTCAAGCTGTCCTCCTGCCTTGGCCTCCCAAAGTGCTGGGATTACAAGTGTGAGCCATTGCACCCAGTCTACTTTTTTTTTTTATTTTCTGAGACTCAGTTGCCCCGAGTAGAGTGCAGTGGCATCATCATAGCTCACTGCAACCTTCAACTCCTGGGCTCAAGTGATCCTCCTGCCTCAGCCTTCCAAGTAGCTGGGACTACAGGCGTGTGCCATGACACCTAGCTAATTTTTCTATTTTTAACAAGGCGGGGTCTTGATCTTGCTCAGGCTGGCCAGCCTACATTTAAAAATTATGTGTGAAGTTATCATAAAGTTTATAAACAACCTTATTATTATAAAGTTGTTATGAATAAAGTTCAGCATCTTTCTATATGCTTATTTCCATTTTTATTCTTTTGGGTGAACTAACTTTTCTTATGCTGAGATTAAGATATTGGCTCTTTATCTTTCAACATTTTTTCGTGGTTGACATTTTTGCCTTTGACTATATGGTATTTTCTCCCATGTACAAATTTTGAATTTTTATGTAGTTAAATTTATTAATCTTTTAAGTCTTTTGAGCTCTCGCACCCCATGATTAAAAAATTATTTGATGTAAATTTTGAATTCCATCCTTTAATTGTCACATTCTTTTTAAATAATATTCATGATACACAAAAAATAGGGGAAAGTTTATAAATTTTCTCTTTTGTTATATCAATTATGGTAAAAGTTAACAGAAATGTATTTTGTTTATATTCAGTTTTCTACATCAGGAATTTGGACAAAAAATACTTAATTACTTAGATGGGCTTGGTGGCACATGCCTATAATCCCAACTACTTGGGAGGCTGAGGCAGAAGGATCGCTTGAGCCCAGGAGTTTGAGGATGCAGTGAGCTATGATTGTGCCATGGCACTCCAGACGGGGTAACAGAGTGAGACTCCATCTCTAAGAAAATAAAAATAAAAGTAATAAACCCTTAATTATTTAATGTCTGAAGTTCATTCTACTGGGACTGACAACTGGTCTGGAATTGAAGAAACTATTAAAGGTAAAATTTTAGACTATGCATTTTTTTCAGAAAGAGTTTTAAAGATCTTGGAGTCCTGTATTCTCTTCCACAAAATCTTATGTTGTTAAAAAAAAAATCTTATGTTGTAAATTATTAGTTTAAGTATAGGTTATATTATTGGCATTATAGTAGAGTTTTGGTTGTTTGAGTGCTAACACTCTTCCTATTTTCAGCACAACCTGAGATATGTTTCCTAATCCGATTCTTCTAGAAAATTTTAAAATATGTGCATATACTAAACCTCACTGCTAGGAAGACAGTTTGCAATATGTTTACTCTCTGATGATACCATCTTTTCCAACCAATGCCAGAAATGCAATGTGGTACACGATTACCTCTGTTTTGCCTGCTTTACTTTGTATTCCTATTTCTGGAACACAAAAGCATTGCTATATTGACAATACAAATTGATATATTGATATATCTAGATATGCCATATAATTGACAATTTATCTAAAAACCTTCAAACCAACAACTCTTATTTGTTGATCTAAGCTATGAGATTGCATTCTAATTTTTAAAATTAATGTATATTGATTCAAATTCTTAAAATATGTATTTTAAAAGTTTTAAAATTAACTTTCAGCAAAATATTAAATTCTAGATTCCTGGATATTTTATTTCCAAAGCTTTTAGAAATGGCAATGCAGCATGTTTCTTTGACTTTCTTTATCATGTGTCTGCTTGTTCACTTGTTTATCTGTTGATGATGTAACATGCTTGCCTTTAGTAATTACTTAAATAATTAGAACAGGGGTTCTTCCAGGAAGTGAACTCTATGTCTGGGATTGTTGACATTTAGAAAACTAAATTTTCTTAGAAGAAACATATATTGATTAAACCAATTGTAACCTAATCACAGGGGTTTGTCTCTGGGCTAGGCTTTTGGTATGCAACTACTTCCAACTCATTGTATGTAACTTCCAAATTCATATTCATAGGGCTTAAATCCTTATTTCTCTCAGTCTCCCACAGCTGACATCATCTTTTCCCTCAAACAGCACTCATATATGACTTTTATTCAGTCAAAGACATGGTGTTTCTCCTGGTGATATCTTTCTCTACCACCCCAGCTTCTTGGCTGTCTCTAAGACCTTCTTCCTAAAGTTGCCATTGGTTCAACACTCCCTCTCTCCATCTAATTCTACTAATAAATTCACTTCCTCAAAGAAACCTTCTCTTGCCTCCAGATTAGATCAGACCCCCTTGCCGTGCATAGTCAGGCTCCTGGTACTTTTTATTCTTTTATTTCTCACAGTTTCTAATTATATTTGTGTGGTCATTTGGCATGTCTGCCTCCCACATTCCATGAGAGACTATTTCTGCATTGCTTATGATTATCATTTTATTGTCAGAGCCTGGTATGTAGCAGATACGCAGTAAGTACTTGTTGAATGAATGAATGAATTCATGTCCAAGCTCAAATCCCATTCTCTCCAAAAAGACATTCCTAACCTCTCCAGCCACAGCGATAAATCCCTCTCTTGAACTTGAGGCACTTACTGTTGGTACCACTCACCTATTCCATGCAATCAAAGATTCATAAAATTCAACAAGAGTTTAGAGGTTAGCTAGCTTTATGTAGTAAATAATGCAATTCATTGAATGGAATTCTTTTTTTTATTTTTATTTTTTGAGACAGAATCTCACTCTGTTGCCCCGGCTAGAGTACAGTGGCGTCATCATAGCTATTGCAACCTCAAGCTCCTGGGCTCAAGTGATTCTCTTTCCTCCTTTGGCCTCTCAAAGTGCTAGGATTATAGGAGTGAGCCACTGGGCCCGGACTGAATGGAATTCTTAAAGGCTCATCTTTGGTTTTATTTGTTTGTTTGTTTAGTGATTACCATTAGTGATGGGGAGGTGCTTTCAGAGGTATCCCGGACAATCTTTGGACTATTTGTATGTTTAGAAAATTTTCTCATGTTTAGCTACATTCTTGTGATTTTCAAGACTAATTTTGTTCCAAAGCATAGATCAACAAGTCCATTCCTCTACTAATGACAGTCCTTCTGATAGTCAAAGACTGCTCTCTTGCTCAGTCAAAACACAGCCCCTCCTTCTATTATTGCTTTTATGCTGTGGTTTCCATCCTCCATCATTGTCCTGATTTAGTCTCCTGTGAACTCATTCTAGTTTCTCAATGTCCTTCTTAAAATAAAACTATTTTTGTTACTGATACTTTTATTTTTTAAAAGTGTGCTATTCAAATGTTGTAAGATAGTACTATAAAGCTTGAACTATCTATAAATTCAGGACATTCTTTTCTAAGAATAAGTTTGTGACAATTCTGTAAGTCTTTTAAGTTCAGAAATTTGAAAGGTTAATTTTGATTAAGTAATAGATAACTTTTTCTGGCAGCTGTCAACTGTTGGAGGATTGGGGTGTCTTAGATGGCATGACTAATTCTATACCTTATAGCATAAAATTATTTGACTTGCTCTGATCACTTGCTATTTGAACTTCAAGGAGATTTAAAGAAATAAGTAACAAAATACTGTATTTGTTTTGATGTGAAGAAAAGAGCTCTTGGTTTAGTCTTGTAGCTATTACCCACTAAAAAACCAAACACGAGCCCAGTTGTTCAAGGCATCTTGGGTGTGGCTCCAGGTAAAAAATAAAATAAATAAATAAAAATACCAAACCCAATGTTTCATAATAATAATCAGCTCTTTCCAAGGCTCAGAAAAAATGTTTTGATGTAATTGGTACCTGCCTCTGATGAGGATATCAGCCTTCATTTAAAAAACAGTCATTAGTTTGAATTGTCCTTACAAATATTACTAAACTGCTGATAATATCCTCCATTACCAAGCAAGAATTGTCCTTTTCAATCCTTTATATATAATTTATCTTCCACTCCAAGAACATTATAATAAATTCTAAAGTTGCTGACAATAATTAAATCTCAAAAGAAGGCAATATACTCTACAGAAGAAAACGTAGCAAACAGGCTGGGCGTAGTGGCTCGTACCCAGAACTTTGCGAGGCCAAGGCAGGCAGATTGCTTGAGGCCAGGAGTTCAAGACCAGCCTGGGCAACATAGTGAGGCCTCCTATCTAAAGAAAAATTTAGCCAGGCATGATGGTGTGTGCCAGTAGTCCCAGCTGCTCAGGAGGTTGAGGCAGGAGGATCTCAGCCCGGGAGTTCGAGGCTGCAGTGAGCCATGATTGTGCCACTGCACTCCAGCCTTAGTAACAGGACAAGACCCTGTCTCAAAAAAAAAAAAGCAAATAGAAGAGGTGAGGAGGCTTGAGCCCCCTAGTTCGGAAATGATTTCACTATCTGGCACATAGTTATGATCACTAAATATATGCTAAAGGAATGAAAATGTTCATGCGTTAGGGATACTCTACAGTGAGGCAATACATTATAATCAATATAATTGATTACATTATAATCAATATAGTTAGCTTAACCAGAGTATCTGGTTACTTAGCTATATTGTCAATTTCAAAATTTTTGATAACTTATGAATTCAACATAGCACTATAGTCATCAAAAATACTCTTGTATTTTCCTTGAATGGTGTTATTCAATCTCTTGCAGTCCAAATTTGTATATTATAAATTACTTCTTCTCTCTTTCCCTTTCTTTCTTTCTTTTGATGAAAAACTCACTTGTGCAATTTAGGTAATAGTAGTTTAAAGTAGCCCATAAATGAGCTATTGGCCTTGGGTAGGGCCAGCCATAACAACATGTTCAAGCAACAAAATGAACAAAAGAACCTTTGGAATGCACCTGGTTGTTCAAAAATAGCAGGTGGTTGTTAAAAAAAAAGACTCTAAGGAATTCAAATTTCTCTTTAAGGATTTTGTTGCTACCTTCCTATAAAAATCACCCAGATTACTTCTTGACCTTTACTTTGAGAGCAGAGGAAGCCTTGCTATATAATATTAGCTCAGTAGCTCTAGAGCTTCCAGGTACTTCCTTATCTGAACAGTGTACTGTAAATCCTGCATTACTTGCACATTGGAGTTTATTCTATCCCTGGATTACAATATATATTCTTTAATTTTTTTTTTTTTAAAGAGACAAGGTCTTGCTCTGTCACCCAGGCTGGAGAACAGTAGTATGATCATAGCTCATTGTAACCTCTAACTTCTGGGCTCAAGTGATCTTACCACCTCAGCCTCCAGAGTAGCTAGGACTACAGGCACGCATAACCACGCCCAGCTAATTAAAAAACTTTTTTTTGTAGAGGTGGGGTCTCACTATATTGCCCAGGCTGGTTGCAAACTCCTGGCCTCAAGCAATCCTCTTACCTTGGCCTCCCAAAATTCTGGGATTACAGGCGTGAGCCAGCACACCTGGCCTACAATATATATTCTTTACATAAACTTTCAAGCGAAAAAGCATTCAGGGTACATTTTAAAATTATACACACACACACACACACACTCCTGTAAGCAATAATTGAAGTTTAAAAAATATTATAATACTTGCAATGTTCACACTTTCAGAGGCATATACTAATTTGAAATTATTTTTAGAGGATCTGTAATAGACCAAATAAGTGTTTGAGACAACCTAGGCAATTGTTAAAATTCTCTTTAGAAAGAAAGTAGGTAGCCCTGCCTCCCTGCCTTCGTGGTGGCATGTGCCTGTAGTTCCAGCTACTTGGGAGGCACAGGCAGGAGGATAGCTTGAATCCAGGAGTTCCAGGCCAGCCTGGGCAACATAACAAGACCCTGTCTCTAAAAAAAAAAAAAAGAAGAAGAAGAAGAAGATAGGAATTTATGCTTAAGGCCCAATATGCCACCAATGGAAGCCCAGGAACAGTTATCAGTTATTAAGCCTATTCATTTCTATTATGATAAGGACAGGAATGGCATCATATTAATCACGGTGATTACTATAACCTCCAAGTTCATTTAGGTCAAACACAAAATTGTAAACTTAAGTTGTTTTGACTCGAAATTTACCTATAATAAATATGAAAATTTCCATTAATTTATTATTTTATAAGCAATTATTCAGAATCCATTATCTGCTGTACATTGTTTTAGGCACTGGAATACAAAAATGAATAAGATTAAAATCTCTTTTCTTAAGGAGCTCATATTTTAGTGAGAGGTGTCAGTTTTTTTCTTGTTTGCAGGTATTTAAAATACAGTTTTCATATACAGTTACAGGAACAGTATGTTACAGAACCTAAAGAAAAAAAGAAGCATTAGTTGAGGACTTCAGAAGTGGAGTTGTACTGTACGTACTAGGAATTGGCTGTTGAACTGGAGTTTCAGAAGTATCTATTTAAATCTATATTGTTGACACCAAAGTGAAAGCAGTGAAACCTGTCAACAGATGATTAAGTTTTATGGTTGATTTTCACACTTTTGTAGGTTGGGACCAATATCAAGTTTCTGGGAAAAACATCCTTTCTCTCTTCTCACCTTCCCTCTATCATTAAACCAAGGTCTCTGCCTGTTGGTGTCAGATGTATCCTCGGGATAAAGGTGTATCACAGTCATTCTTTCATTTTCCGCTTATCAACCTGAGAAGAGTTACTTCAGTTTCTTTTTTTTTCTCCTTGGGTCTAGAAGCGTTGATTGTTGGATTATTATATATTCCACAAGGAAAAGTCTGCACATCGCTCGCTACTTTTTCAGTTCCCGAGACCACCAGTTAGTGGTATTATTTCTGGGTGAGTGGAACACCCTTTACACGCAGCTGGAGGAGGTATGCACGTCCCTAGATTATTGGCTTTCCATTGACTAGTCTTTTAAGAAAGCGGCACTGTTCCCACGGAAACTGACGACCATGCAACTCGGAAACGCTTGAAATCTTAAGGCTGAAGTGGAGGAAAAAGAACTGGACTGTTAGGGGTTGGGTTACTATTTGAGAAGGGCAAGTGGGAGTTAGTCAAGGGTGTTAAAATGGGACTTTATTAAACCACTCATTAAAACTGCACGAAAATTAAACCTGTACTGGCCCCAGAGGATTTTTTTTAAAAAGCTTCAAAAACCCAACTTCAAACAAAATTTAGGAAACGTGGAATTATTATAAATTCAGTCTGCGTTCTTGCAAGATCATCTCCTCTGTCACTTCAAGCCAGAAACTGGTCACAGGTGTGAGAATTTTGCAGAAAGCAGCTTTCAAAACTATTTTTCAACGCTAAATGGTGCGCTCTAAGAACTTCAGGGTGGAAAGCACGACAGCCAGAGCAGTTTTCTCCCTCGGTTGCTAACCTTTCCGCCTTTCCTTCTCATCCCGCTGCTGCCCGGCCCCGCCCCCGCGCCCCCCGGCCGCGGCCTCCAGCCAGGGGGCGTTTGTTTATGTGACGTCCGCCGTAGTAAGCAGTCTCCGCCCCCGTTTCCCTCTGGCCGCCGCGTTTCCCGCGCCGCGGCGCTTCTCCCCTTAAAAGGACAATAGAGGCTTTGGGAGCGCGCGCGGCCGCCAGGCCTTCTCCCCTCCCAGCCCGCGACGCGCGCGCGCCCTATGCAAATTAGTTCGATTCAAGAGAATTTTGCACCGAGAGCCGCGCGTGCGCAGAAGGAAAGCGGAATCTACACCTTCCCGGCCGGCGGTAGCAACTGCAGAACTGCAGGAGACAATCTTTCTAGACAAGGCAGTTGAGAAGGAGGGAGCGCTCGGAGGGGGGGTGTTGGCCTGGCGTGCACTCCGCACCTCGGGGACGCTATTGCGCGTGGAACGGCTGCTTTTGGAAGGTGAGTGACTGTAACTATTACTCTGGTGCAAAACTGTCTCACGAGGCTTTGATTTCCGAGTGTTTTTTTTTTCTCTTTCACCTCAGCCACCTCCTCCCCGGCCTTCCACACACACACACACACACACACAGAGGAAGTTTTGTCTTGGAGATGGCATTGCTAGGAGCGCTGTTTTCGTGATCTTGAGACCCCAGATTCTTTGGTATACACATGTTTAGTGTGTATTTTGTTAACTGAGGAGGGTATTTGAGGCAAACCGAAAGTCTTGGGGTTGGGGAAGTGAGTGGAGCTGGGAAATAACTGCGGACTCGCCGGAGTTGAGGGAGATCCACGTTGAAGGTGACAATGACTTTTCTCAGCCGCAGTGTTCTCTCGCGGAGAGGAGCCCGGTGGCTGAAAGGCCCGAGGGAAAAACGACTTGCTGGCGGTCGCGGCGCGGCCGGGGGTCGGCGCGTCCGCGTGGGCGCGAGCCCCGGGCAGGCTCGGGCGCCGTTGTTACGCCGCGTGGTTTAGTTTGCTGCAGCCCCTCGCGCGTGTGCTGACGACGGTGGACAATAAACGCCGTTCGCTCGGAAACTAAGTTGCCATCCGCTTCCGAGCGGGCGGCGGGAGGGGGTTTAAATCGGCCTGTGGGGGGTCAGCGCCGGGCTGTGCCGGAGCGCACGCGGCGGGGCGTTGTTTGCTCAACTCCGGAGGGATGCGGATGCGACAATGAGAGCAACACGCGGTCGCTCGGAAGCAGCCCCGGCTTCCAGACGTCTGCTCTCCGCGGACCGCGCCCAAGAGCGCCTGGTGTCCGGGGTGCCTTCGGAGCCCGAAGTTTTGCTCCCCATTTGTTCACCTGTGGCGTAGGTGTGGGCGTTGGGGCCAGGGCTTCCTATTTCTCGGGCGCCGTCTGCGGTTTAAGATGGCCAGTTAAGCCAAGTTGACTCGGGGATGGAGGCGGTGGCGTTGTCTGAGCTGCAGGAGTGAGTGAACTCCTGGGCACTGCTTTTTGTGCTGTACGTGACAGACCACGTGCTCGGGGCTGCGACCCTGGTGCTGGTCTGAATGTCCAGCTCCTGGTTAGCAGTGGGATGCGGTCGCCGTCCGGTAGGTCCGGCCGGCAGGACAATGTGATTTGCCGATGATGGCGTCTTGCCAGTTTAAAAAGCAGAGTGAAAGTCGCCAACTCCGCCTGTGCGGGGCGGGTAATCCGGGCGTTTCTCATCAAGGACATTGCAAAACTTTGATTAAAAGGGCCCTCTGCCGAGGGGAGGGCCGCAGGACCGGGCTCCGGACTCTCGGGGCGCGGGGTGCGGACCTTTCCCCGGGGTGATCGTCAAGTGTCTCGCCCCTGAGAAACACTCCGACATCCCTGATGCTGCACGTAGGCAGCGCCGGGCTGGAGAGAAAACAAAGAGCTGCATGTGCCCGTGCGGGCCCCCAGCGCTCGGGGCGACCGCCCAGGCAGACGGCCGTGCGGGTCGGGGGTCCCCGAAGTTAGGGAGAGTTTCGGGAGGGGCTTTTGTCCCTCAGCCCCTCGTGGGGAAACTTTGGCGGCGCTACTAGTGTGAGGTGCCATGCCGCTGCGCAGGGAGGCGGCGTGCTTCCCCGCTCCGGCCGGCGAGGGAGGCGGCGGTGTCCGGCCTCCCGGAGCTTCAGCCCCGGGCGCCGGGGGCCGCGACGGCCGAGGGGCCCGGAGAGCGTGGCCCGGACTTCTCGGCCCGTTACCCGTGGCCCGGGAGCCTGTGTCTGGGAGGTCTGTGGATTCGCCTTTGAAGTCGAACTGTTGCCATGTTTGAATTACGTCAGGGCAAAGCCATGAGGAGGAACAAGCCCCGGCAGCGCGGCGTGCGGGAGGCGCGGCCTGCGGGAGGCGCCCGGCCGGGCGGGCTCGGGGCCCGTTGTTCCGGCGCAGGTGAGGGAGGCGACGGCGAGGTTCCCTGGAGAGCAGCCCTCCACCGGGGAACTTTCCTCCGGATCCGAGATGTCTTATTTACCAACAGATCCACCCGGGAGCATTGCTGTTTGCTGGCTCGGTCTCTCTCTCGGCGGTCACCGCGTGCCCGAGGGGGAGGCGCAGTTTGGGGGGGTGCGTGGGAGGATCGGGGAGGCATTTTGCTGCTTTCGGGGAAACCGACGAGTGCAGCGAGCGCCTCCTCTCCAGCGGATCTGTGGCCCGCACGTCCAGGGGACCCAGCCCCGACGACACGCGAAAAACCACCTTGGGGAAGTTTGGGGCTCCCGGCTGTCTTAAGGGAAGTGAGGACTGTGGGCGAATTGTGCGTGCAGCCGGTTTCTTTGTGTGTTTACGCGTGGGAGGGGAAACTGGGAGGGGTAAGGTTTGTTTTGGTGGTGGGGAGGGTTGGTTTCTTGGGGTGGTAGGGCGGTGCAGAGTTTGTTCTGGTAACTATGACCCCAGTCAGTTTCTTTGTTTTTAGTTTCTCCTTCTAACCTTCCATTACTACGGGCGCTCAAAAGATTAGGAATTACTGTTGAGCCAAACATGGACCCTATTCGAGACAGTTTTACCCCAGCAATCCTGTCTCTCACCTCCTTATGTTGTCCTAAGGAGGGTTAAGAAGACTTTTTTTTCCTTTTTCTTATAGTAATTACCAAAATGGATTTGACCTTGCGATTAAAAGTACGCTGAAAGCACCTGTTTTTGAACTGGAGTTTGCCAGACTTGAAAAGCCTTTTAATAATTTATGTTGCAAAACTGAACACGTTTAGTTGCCCAGTCTAAAGTGACTTAAAGTCTGTGAGTTTGTTTCTGGTGGTGTTCCGGAGAAAATCCTGATGGCATTGAAAGTATTTATATAATGATTTGGGGAAGGGGAATCTTTTCTCGCCGAAAGTTGTGTGTGACTCAGTGTTTGGTGATTATTCACTGCGTTATCTTAGGGTGACCTTGAAGAAGCAAGCATTTAGGGAGTTGGGCCTTTCAGAGATATTATAAGGGGGTTGGGGGAGGAAGCTGCTCAGGAAGATGACACAGGGTAATGGCTAGCTGACCCTGCTACCGTCTTCCCAGTTCCTGTGAACTGGGGTTGACCTTCTGGTTACCCCTCCTAGATTTTCTTTTCAAGCTAACCTTTTTTTTCTATGTGGCCCCAGGCATAGCTCAAAAATTATGCTGGTTTGACACATGGATGCTTCTTTGGTATTTGGGGTTTGCCTGCAGTCTAGACATCCGATAAGCACCACCGTATCTGTTGCTTCTTTCCCCATTTCTCCTGCATTTAAATCATGTTTAAGGATTAGAATCTAAAAGTGGTTGGGGAAATAATATCCTCAGATGCCCTGCCCCCACACACCAAGTTGAAATCCATTTTTTCTTTTCATTGTTTTGTTATTAAATAAACACATTTATCTCAAGTTTTGCTTGACCAAATTACAAATACTCAAAGGCAACCCATATTAGTACATTTCTAAAGTGAATAGAAAAAGCATGTCAAGAAAATGAAAAACTTTGGATTTAATAACTTTGGCTTTCCTTTGGGCAGTTACTTCTCTCGATCATGTATTTAAACCCATACGAGGTGCTTTGCAAATACACTGAAATTCTTTAACTTGTTTTTCTTGATTACTATTTTATAGTCAAGTTAATGGCTAGAATTTCAGTATTCTGAGAAATTTAAAATACAACATACAGAGCTTAATGGTTTTTGTTTTAATAATCAGATGATATGTATGACAGATTTGGTTTATCAGGGTGAATGAGTTGAGGGTGGGAAAGACACACAGACAGGGTTTCTACTGCATTCTCTTTGTATTGCTTTTGTGGGAGGTTGGCAGCCTAAAGTTTAATAGGTAGTATATTCTAGAACCTTGGTGGATAGCAGGCTGAAAGGCTGTCCTTGGACACTATTCTTAATTCTATGTGTCTGGAACCTGGATGGTCAGTTTTTTCCCCAGAGTTGCTATTAGGTCCTGGGAAAACCTGACTCATGGGGCTCAGACTCAGGCATATTTATGTCAGAAAAGTGACTTGAGAACGATTTTGTATGTAAAATGAAAGCTCTTCACTGGGGAAAGCTCAAGCTTGTTTGAAACCTAAACCAACATCATAAGGCTGTTATGAGGACACATAATTAATTTACTATGCCAGGCACGTAGTAGGTTGCTTTAAAAATGTCATTTTCTTTTTTCCTTAAGAGATGGTAGGAATTTAATTGGCTGAGAAGAAAACACATTTGCGGTACTAGGTTAGTTGTTCAGAGGTTTCTTTGGTTAATAATGCCTAGCTTCCAAAGCTGTGATCATTTTAGATAAGTCACCTTGTGGTCCAGTTTTCTCATCTGTGAAATGGCAATAATACCTATCTTATAGAGTTGTAAATAATTAAGCAAGTAATGTGGTTGGTAAATACTGGCTGCTGTTGTCCTTATAACATTTTACAGGAGATAAAACTGAGGCTTGGGTCAATTACTTTGCCTAGGGAAACATTCAGTAAATGTTGAATGGAAAGAATGAATGTCTTTGGCCCCTTTCCCCACCTTCAGAAACTGGTTCTGGGAAGACACTGTCCTCAACTCTTGGTTGCCTTTCCAATTCTGATTCAACCATTTTACATCAAAAAGTCCTGTGGAGACCTAGAAAATGCCATTTTCTTTCTCCCTGATTTCTTTTGTCCACAAGACTATCCTACAGTACCCACTTAGTTTTGATTTTGGGGGTGTTAAGTTGAGAAAATTTTGTTGTCTTTGCTCCTTCAGTTTCTCTTTTAATTGAATCTACAACTAAGTTTTTTTTCTGTATTGTGGAAATAATCTGGAAATGCATCTACTCCAAAAGAAGGGAGTTTGTTTTTAAGGTTGGGAGGTTTTCTTTTTGCCCCAGAAATACTAAAGTTACAGCCACATTTGCTATTACATATTCAAGTACAAAAGTTGTGATTGAACTAAAATAATTCATTTCTAGCTTTGTATTGGTTGTTTCCGCCTATTATAAGTTTGATTTGGTTTAATGTTATTTTAATTTGGTGAATGGTAATGTATGCTGAGTTGAACTAGCTCTCTAAAGAAATTCATTTGGTTTACATTTCCTGGAAATCTTTAAACCTCACAATTTTTAAAGAGGGTCTTGCTGTGTTGCCCAGGCTGGACTCAAACTCCTGGGCTCAAGAAGTCCTCCCACCTCAGCCTCCTGAGTAGCTGGGACTATAGACATACACTCCACTGTGCCTGGCTTAAATCTCACAATTTTTTCCTGCAGAAGTCTGTAGACCAAATGTTAAAGAAATATGACTCTTTTCAAAACATCAGTTTTTTTATTCACATGTTTATTATGGATACCATTTCTCATTCCATGCCCTTAAATATACTGTTCAGATTCATCTTGGCTAGCCCATTCTTTGGGTAGTTAGCAAATTCTACCTGTTTCTATGTGCTGTGTACACTCAGCACCTGGTTGTAATATAAGACTTTAGTTCCTTCTCTGCAATGGTCTCCCATGAGTAGAGGAGATAATACAGTAATCAAGTAAGTGAAATCTTGTGTGCTAGTTGTTCTAATAAAGGTATGGAAGGGTTTTGTAAAAGAAATCATTCTTAAAAGAATTTCCCAAGTCCAGAGGATGGGAGGGTAAGCCATCTCAGACAGAAATAACAGCCTGAGTAGAGGAGTGGCTAGTTATTAAAGTTGGTTTGACACTCCTGGAACATCAGAATTCCAAGTTGGGGGCAGCTGGTAGTCAGGAGCAAATCCTGAAAAGCTTTGAATTCCTTGCCAAAGAGTTTAGATACTATCCTGAGGCCAGTGTTGGTGCCTTGGAATGGATGATTAACATTTGAGCTTTAGGAAGATACTGCCTGTTTGAAGGATGAAGGGAAGTCAGTTATGAGGTTCTGACAGGAGTTCAAGCACCAAGGTGAGGGACAAACAGGCAGTGGGGTTGGGAGGGAGCATGAACCAAAGAAGTGAAAGCAGCAGCGGAATCTCTAAGGACCTCATAGTAAACTTGGTGGGGGCCATGGGGAAGGTAAAAGAACCCAGTTGACTTATAGGTTTTTTGTGTGTAACTGGATGATAACCAAGATAGGTAAACATAGGAAGAACAGATTTGGAAGGAAAGATAATGTAACCAATTTAGGGCATTTTTAAAGGTTAGAATGGATTGGTGGTCAATTGGCCATGTTGATCCTAGAGCAGAGGGAGAGGTTGGACCAGGACATGAATATTGGGGAATTACCAATAAGGGTGTTAGTAACTTCATGAGAGTGGACCAAAAATGGAAAGCAAAATGAAACCTGAAATGTGAGAGGAAAAAAAGAAAGAGAAAAGACTTGTGTGTGCAAACAATTGTAAGAGCTAAGTGCCTACCATGTGCCAGTCCTTGTGTTAGTGCTTTACAGATCTTATTCAGCAGATTTGGGATTTATCCCTGTTTTATAGACAAGGATACAGTGGGTTAGAGAGATTAAGGAACTTTTCTGAGGTTTGGGTCAGATCAGGTGTGTGTGCTACCATGTACCCTGTTTCTTTACATTTTTGTCAAGCTTGAAAATGGGAGAACAGCTTCACAGAAAGGAATATGGGCCCATTTAATGACCTTAAAGTCTCCCTGAAAGGCTAAGTTCCTCTTTTCTCACAGGCCTGGGCTTAAAAGAAAACATTCAAAAGTTAGGATTCTATCTTCAGTTTAATTTGTTGGCTATATCCTAGGACAGATAGAGTTTATTTTTCGGTAATGTGCAAGTCTTATAAATTTGAGGAAATAAACAGTACACATATACTGGTATTTTCATAGACTGTTTCACAGCATCCCTGGAAAGTAGAAGTGAGATTTTACTCTAATATTACAGAGGGGCAAATAAAATTAGAAGTGACTTCCTATTCGGTTGTAAAGACAGAAGCAAAAATATACTATAACTTGATTCATTAGAGTGCCTTTTTCACCAGATGCCACTGTAGTTACGTTTTCTAATTGATCATCATCCCTTAAAAGCAAATAAATACTTTACGTTCAATGCTTTCAACGTTCTCATCCACTTGGAATCCCTCTTAATCTGGAATTGGGAGACCTAGTATTTTTTTTTTTTTAACTCTACCCAAGTTGGGGGGACGTGGTATTTTTTTTTTTATGCTGTCTAAAACCCAGAGACTTGGATTTTAATTTTAATTTTTAACATATGCTACTTCAGCTGAAGACTTGTTTATTTCTGCGTTTGACCTCTTTCCTACAGGATGAGTTTTAGGCTCTTCTGCCAAGTGTGGATTCCATAGACAGCCACAGTTATAAATGCTTTACCATATAATTTCTCAGAGACAGGGTGCATGTTTGGAGAAGCTGTTGGGAAACAAGTGGGGTCCACCACCCCTTTCTTCAGGCAAATTTAAATTTGTCCCTCAAAAGTGACTAAGTAAATTCAGAACCTTTGCTTGGATGTAGGCTGGTATCCAGAAGTAGCAGGTAAGAGGAAATAATACTGTTTATTGCTCCATGGCTTTCCTTAAGCTCTGATGAAATATGTCTCATTGTTGGGAATATTGCAACCAAGTGGCCTAGCAGTGGGAGAATACAAAACAGTCTTATTGACCCTTCGTGAAGAGTGTTGCTCCAGTTACAGTTAGTGTTTACTGGATCCTGTACTTGTATGTGATTAAAGATAGCAATACGATTGACTAAAATTGGGTGAGTGGTGGTGTTACCGATTACAACAACTCAAGGATCCCCACAGTTTATGATCATGAGTGTTTTTTTCATGTGTATTTCTTTTCCTTTTCCATCATCCTGTCATTTAAAGTTTGGCTCTAAAGAAATGCATCTCTTTCACTTCAAAGTTGTCTTTGTTTGCTTAGTTCTTTTTGTCTTTGTTCACTGCTGCTTCCTTCCCACTTTACAAATCTTTAGCTTGTCTGTTCTCTGAATTTCCTTCCCATTCTGCTCTGTGTCTGTTCTGATCTTACTAGTCTATTCTGTAGTCTCTTCCATGGAGTGTATTTTCTAATGTCTATCTCTCCATCTATATGTCTTTGAGGAAGTTTATTTAAGCTGTCTGGGCTTTTTCAGATTCCTCTTTAGTTAAATGAAGGTGTGTGATGATAACCAAGGCTATTGGGGAACAATGCTCCTCTTGGTTAAGAAAAAAATAGTATAGAAAGGAGTAAAGTGAAAGTAAGCTTCCTTCATGTTTGCCTTCCTCAGAAGTCTTTGCTCCTTCAGTTTCTCTTTTAATTGAATCTACAACTAAGGTTTTTTTGTATTGTGGAAATAATCTGGAAATGCATCTACTCCAAAAGAAGGGAGTTCGTTTTTAAGGTTGGGAGGTTTTCTTTTTGCCCCAGAAATACTAAAGTTACAGCCACATTTGCTATTACATATTCAAGTACAAAAGTTGTGATTGAACTAAAATAATTCATTTCTAGCTTTGTATTGGTTGTTTCTGCCTATTATAAGTTTGATTTGGTTTAATGTTATTTTAATTTGGTGAATGGTAATGTATGCTGAGTTGAACTAGCTCTCTAAAGAAATTCATTTGGTTTACATTTCCTGGAAATCTTTAAACCTCACAATTTTTGCCTTCTTCACAAACCCCTGTGTATTTGCTGCAGATTCCCAGGTGCCTCTCAAGTGTGGGGATAAGCTCAGAAAAGGTTAAATAGGTTTTTAAAAAACCTATTTAAAATAACAGTTTGTGTACTTAAGGTCTCATTTTTAAAACATACTGTGGGATTGTACTGTGTAACTATTCACCTTGCTTGTTTCACAGAACAAGATATCTTAGACACAATTCCCTTTCTGCACGTCATAGATCTACTACTGCATTCTTTTTAAAGGTTGAAACAGTATTCTATAGTTTGAAGACACCATAATTTAACCAGTCTGAAAGTCTATGGACTAGGTCGCTTCACTATCTTGTGTTTTTTTAAAGGTCTAGGTCAGTTGATTTTTAGAAAGAAAAAATAATGATTAGAAGTTATAGAGTTTTGGTCTATTGAAAGCTATTGGTCTTTTGAAAGCCAAGAATACTTTAATTTGGGAGGTTGCTTCCTTGCTTGGTACATGTCAGAATATCAATTCCCAAGATGGCGTGAACAAGTAGTGAAGTTAACTTCCTGATTATTACCACCTTTGGCTACTCTCTCAGTTTTCTTCCATCTAGTCCATCCAGTGGTATTTTTGAATTTTGAAAGATATTTTTGAATATAAAAAAGCATTTACTTTTGTATATTAAAAAGCCAGAAGAAGGAATCTAGAAAGTGGAATTGGGGAAGTTATTATATTACAGTAACTAATAGTGTCCTTCAAAGCATACATACCAACTAAAGTGAGCCTAACTGGTATTAAATTTATCATAATAAGAACTGTCTCCATTTTTGTAAATGTTAAATTAACACCCTCAGAAGACTTTTAAAATATATGTATATTTTAATAGAGATAGGGTCTAGCTATGTCACTCAAGCTGGTCTCCAACTCCTGGCCTCAAGCAATCCTCCCCCCTCAGCCTTCCAAAGGGCTGAGATTACAGGTGTGAGCCACTGTGCCTGGCCACACTTAAAAGATTTAAAAAGACAAAAAAATACTCTGTAGAATTAAGTTCTTCGCCTTTTCACTGTCTCCCCCCATCCATATTTTTAAAAGGATACTAAAAGCTTTAAAATTTGAATTTCAGTATTCTTCATACTTTTCCTGATTGGAGCTCAAAATCAACAAGTGTTTGGTATTACTGAAGTTTATGAGAGATCATCTCTAAGCTTAAAATTATTTATCGGAAAACTTTCCTTGACTAGTATCTCTTTTTATAATATTGATTGTTGCTATGAAGATTCTTTTTCCCATTTATATTATAATATACTCGGTAAACTTATGTCTTGAATTAGATGTAAAATTAGACATCATCCCTGATCTTTGGCTTCACAATCTCATTAGATTAGATTAGAATTGGCCCTTTTGTATCTTTGATAGATAGTGGTTACCTCATCCTTTTCTTGAGTCATCAATGCCAAGGTTACACTACCCATGCCTCTTCATTAAGTTGATCATTAGATCTATATGAAACTCATAGCTTTAAAGTAGAAGAAACCATAGCACATCAACCAAAACAGATGTTTAGAATTGATTGTTGCATTTTAAAACTTCATTGTTTTGGTTTATCTATATTTTGTTCATATAATTAAAGTTATTTTATTTCTTTTGCTGATTTAGCTGTTGGCTTTAATCTTTTTAATTTTGGGAGATTCTGTTAAATTGGACAGAGCTGCAATCCCAGTGTGGTTGATTTGTTTTTAACTGTTACAGTATTTTAAAAATTTGGGGGGTATTTGGCTGAGAGTAGCCAAAGAAATCATGTCAATAAAAGTGTTTCATAAAATGTGAAGTGCTGTACAAATGACAGCTTTTAAATAAATTCAGTCAACACATTTACTGTACCTACTATGAGACTGGCATCCTAGATGGGCTGAGGTTACAAAGATAATAAAGACAGGAGAATTCCTAACCCAGTTATTTTCATTTTTGTTATATCTTGAAAACGGGCTGAGATATAATTCACATACAAAATTCACTTTTTTTTTCTTTTTTTTTTTTTGAGACAGTCTCACTCGGTCACCCTGGGTAGAGTGCAGTGGCATCATCATAGCTCACTGCAACCTCAAACTTCTGGCCTCAGGTGATCCTCCTGCCTCAGCCTCCGGAGTAGCTGGGACTATAGGCGTGCCGCGATGCTAGCTAATTTTTCTATTTTTAGGAGAGAGGGGATCTCGCTCTTGCTCAGGCTGATCTTGAACTCCTGAGCTCAAGCAGTCCTCCCGCCTTGGCCTCCCAAAGTGCTAAGATTGTAGGCATGAGCCACCGTGCCTGGCCTAAAATTCACTTTTGTAATGTGTACAATTCAGTGGCTATTAGTATATTCAGAGTTTTGCAACCATCACCATTATTTAATTTTAGAAGACAAATGACAGTTTTTAATCAGTATTTTAGTCTTTACTGAGTTTTGCTTTATCTCAAACTTTAATTTTCTTCTGCTTTCCCCAAACACATGTTTAAGTGTGAGATTGTATGGGGTCTGCTTTCAACTCTAACTTTTCATCAGTGAGGAAGCAGATGGTGTTAGCTTTCTTCTATTAAAACATAGTGCTGAATGATGTGACACCTATGAGAATGGATGCAAAAGTCACAAATTAGCTGATGGTGTCCTTTGAACAAATAAGATTGTTCTGGAGGAATCATTTAATATTGCACAAATGTGGGACTGGGAAAGAAATATTCTAAAGAACCATCAGGTTGCTTGAAATAACAGAAATCTCAAATCTCCAGTTTAAAATCAAGTTGTGCCACTCCCACCCAGCACCCTCTCAAATATATAAAGTAACTTGGTTTCAGAGGCCATTTTTGTGTCCTTGGTTTCCCTCCAGAGATTAGGTGGTATTTTTTAAACATTAGTGAGCCTGTAGGTTTTGTGAAAATACTTTCAGTTAATCTTAGGGCTTCCCAAACCTCAAAATGGTTAAACACCGACCATGGCTTAACTGGGTTGCTGTAAACAGAGCCCCAAATGAAACCCCTGTGTATTTGCTGCAGATTCCCAGGTGCCTCTCAAGTGTGGGGATAAGCTCAGAAAAGTTTAATAGGTTTATTAAGGACTCATCCATTCAGAGGTTCACGTGCTACTGTGTGTTGCGTGCGTCAGGACAAATGTCTGCTACCTTATTGCATTTCTCACTGAGCACTGCCTAGAAGAGGGTGAACCCTAGGATTTAGATCCCTTTCAGATGTTGAGGCAGAAGAATTTTGTTAGGACAAAAGTAAGGTCACAGCTACATAAAGAAAGATTAAGAATCATAAGACATCAGGCTATTTTCTCTGTTGTCTAAGAAGAATATTCCTCAAATGAAGAATGGAATACCTTGCCAGGGGCTGGTGGGTAAGTTTTGTGGCAGTCCCCACCAGCAAAAAAAAAATCATAGAAGATGAACACTTGATTCACAATACCTGCTGATTAAAAAGAAAGCCTCAGTATTTAGCCACAGCCATAGCATTCCTTAACAGCTTCCAGTGTGATAAAACTGGCACAAACTGTGGCTTCTTGGTCAAATCCAGCCTCAGTGAAGGTAGTTCATATCTTAGAGATGATCTGAGTGCTATATAGTTTTTGATGATATATTTGGAGGAAAAGAAAAGGGATTGTGAGGGTGGAGATAGGAATCTATCTGTTGTAATAGGATTTAGTCTGTGAATTAAAGGAACGAACTGGCCTTTTTTTGTTGTACTTCCTTTGTTCTTGCTGAGAAGGGAGGCTGAAGTTTCCTAGAGCTATTGGTGAAGCTGGAGATTGTAAGAGGAACTGTGGACTTCAGACCTTCTTGATGGCAATGCAGGGTGTTAGGGGAGTTTGGAGAAGACCGCAGGATGGTGTAAGGACAAGAGCTACATTATGTTTTGCCTTAAAACAGGAATATAAAATTAAAGCAATAACTTCTACTCTGTTTTCTTGTTTCTACAGTCCTGTCATTTGACATTGTTTTTTCCAAAGCCACATGTGACCATTTTTTTCAGGAGGCCATGTTCTTTTCAGTTATCATGTGGGTTTGTTAGATTGAATAAAAATACCTGCCTCATTTTAACAGGCCTCACTATACCTTTTCTTAGTACATATAGGGTATTTTCCTCATTTTTTTCCTCTCAAAAATATAAAATTCCCGAACATTTAACTAAATGATTGTCAACTAAGAATATGTTTTTTTGTTTTAACAATTCTTAGGGGTAACTATTAGTTTAGACTTAATTATTGAAATGCATCATTGGCCTTCTGCCTTGTCCCATCCCACTCATTTGCCTGCCTTCCTCACCAATGAAAACATTGAAGAGGAACACTTCATTAACAATAGCTCCTGTTTAAAAGGAAAGCTTCAGTTTTTAGCTAATTATTTTGCTAATAAAAATCTTTTAAAATATTTTCTTAAAAACATTATAAAACCTCTGTCCATATTTCAGAACACCTCAATCTCAAAAAAATACATACAAAAACAAAAAGCCTGGTTATTTGGTTACTTCTCTGAATCACTCATTAATACTTGCTCTGATATACTAACCAGAATTGGAATGGATATGATCAGACAAGAGATAATCCAAAGACAAAACATATGCCACATAAGGGCGTTTCAGTCAACGACAGACCACATATATGAAGGTGGTCCCGTAAGATAATACCATATTTCTTTTGTACCTTTTCTATGTCTAGATATGCAAATGTTTACCATTGTGTTACAACTGCCTGCAGTGGTCAGTACGGTAACATGCTGTACAGGTTTGTAGCCTAGGAGCAAGAGGCTATGCCATATAGCCTAGGTGTGTAGTAGGCTGTACCACCTAAAATTGTGTAAGGACACCATGATGTTTGTACAAGGATGCCTAATGACACATTTCTCAGAATGTATCCCATCATTAAGTGATGCATGACTGTACTGAAGTTATGGTTTTACTTATTTATTTAAGTTTATTTCTAAAACAACTTTAAAGGGGTGGTGGTCTGTGGTTATAACTACTAAGACTATATGCACAAAGGTAATTGGTATTAATAATTTTCTCTCATTGGTGCTTTATATGATACTTTTGTGATAATTTGTGGTTGGACCCTTAGAGACACACACACACACACACACACACATCCTTTGGACTTGTCCATTGGGGTTTAGTTTCTATATTCATTGCCTTTTCATTGCCTCTCAGTCTAGATGTTCTGGTGGAGTTGGTCCTTGGTTTGGATATTCCAGATTACTTCTGAGGTACAGATTTATTGTCAGCAACATTTTTGCATCCAGCCATAGAGCTGTTTCTTCTTTCCTTCCTGATGTTGAGACTTTTTTTTTCTTTTTGAGACAGGATCTTGCTCTGTCCCCTGGGCTAGAGTGCAGTGGCATGATCATAGCTTGCTGCAGCCTCAAACTTCTGGGTTTACGTGATCGATCCTCCTGCCTCAGCCTTCCCAAGTGCTAGGATTACAGGTGTGAGCCACCATGCCTGGCCTATGTTGGGATTTTTTTTTTTGAGCACAGGAAGTACAATTTATTTAGCTCTACATCTCTTAGATATTTGCTTCCCACTATTACTGCATTCAGGCACAAAGCCTCATAGAAGAGATCCAAAAATCTGTGTAACAACTGAAGGGCAGAACAGTAGTCAGGCAGTATTCTTAATTTGTCTTAATGATTTATGGAATTATTCTTAAATTCTAATTTTGGATTTTTGGGAATTTTACATCCTCTCAGCAGTTTCAATTCGTGGCCAGACTTGACTGCTTAGAACTTCCCATTTATCACAGAAGAAATCCCCTCTCATTTCCCATAAGGCAAAGTAGTGTGGGTTGATGCATAGTGAGCTACTCGTGTGGTTAGTATAAAACAGTGGTCATGGTAAATACTCGAAACTTTCACACAGGGAAGCACGTTAATGCAGAGGTACAAAATAAAAAGGTGCATATTAATTTAAATTTGAGGGTGCATCCTTGATTGTATATGATCTCATCATTTTACAGGTTTGGGGGGGAGTTTGTGGTATTTTTTGCTTAAAAACTTGATTTTTAAAAACTGCTCCTCCTTTCCCATTTTCAGAATGAGTGTTTGATAGGCAAGTTGGAAGTAGTAGAAGCCTCCTTAAATAACTGAACTGTTCTGTATGTTTTATACACTTGCCATGATAGTGCCAAGAATGGAGATAGATCCAGGAGGTCTTCCCCAGAGTCCCCCTGTCTGGCTTAGTTATGTAACACCGAGTTCCTTGTGGGTGGGATGGAGCAGAGAGAACTCTTTTAATGGTTTCCTGTTTTAGCCCTCAACAAAGCTGTGTCCATTCCCTTGGCCTTACAGACTATTGCCCAGAAGAAAAGATGTTTGGTTTTCACAAGCCAAAGATGTACCGAAGTATAGAGGGCTGCTGTATTTGCAGAGCTAAGTCCTCCAGTTCTCGATTCACTGACAGTAAACGCTATGAAAAGGACTTCCAGAGCTGTTTTGGGTAAGATCATCCGATGTTTGTACCATTCTTAGAGTGAAAAAAAATCACAGCATATGGAAATACTTCCAAGCAAGGCGGTTGGAACAGTGTGCTGATAATTAAAATCACTTATATTCTAATCTAGGCTATTTAAGGCTCCTGCTGTTAAGATGAATCAAACAATACTGACAGCCTACTTCTTTCCAGATTATGAGGAGCTACCACATTAATTGTGGAGCCCCCATATAGTTGTAATTAGACATATCCTTTTGTTGTTAACTTAGCGGTCCCCAACCTTTTTGGCACCAGGGACTGGTTCCATGGAACACGATTTTTCCACAGGGTGAGGGTTGGTGGGGGGGTGGTTTTGGGATGATTCCAAGCACATTACATTTATTGTGCAGTCAAACCTCTCTGTATTTGCAGCCACTCCCCAGCACTAGCATCACTGTCTCAGCTCCACCTCAGATCATGAGGCACTGGATTCTCATAAGGAGCTTGCAACCTAGATCCCTCGAATGTGCAGTTTACAGTAGGGTTTGGGCTTCTGTGAGAATCCAGTGCCACTGCTGATCTGACAGGAGGCGATGGGGAGTGGCTGTAAATACAGATGAAGCTCTCTCACCCTCTCCACCTGCTGTTCCTGTTCACCCTCACCATCCACTTACCTCCTGCTGTTCGGCCAGTTCCTAACAGGCCAGGGACAGGTACCTGTCTGCCAGTTCGAGGCCCATGGATTGGGGACCACAGGAATAAGGGAGTTTTTAAAAAATTACCCTTATTCTGTCATATAACAGTGGTCCACCAATATTTTTCTGCTTTTGTATTATTTTTCTAAACAATAGAAATATATTTTAACCTAATCTGCTGAGGAAGATGATATTAACAAAACTTAATGTTGTATCCTTAAACCAGTCAGGGTATGTGAGCTTTCATTTTATAATTTCATTCTTCATTTATCTTTTGACAATAGACCTCTGCTTAATAAAGTGGAATTTTCTAACAAATACTTGGATAAAATAAAATGTTTATTGTTGAGCCATTTTTCATGTTAGAAATTAATTTCACCACCATTTCTCCTTATCAAAACATTTGTTGATCATTTATTGTTAATTTTGGACTTCGTAGTTTTTGTTTTCTTGTTGTTGTTGTTTTTTTTTTTGAGACCGAGTCTTGCTCTGTCGCCAGGGCTAGAGCACAGTGGTGTCATCATAGCTCACTGCAACCTCCAACTCCTGGGCTCAAGTGATCCTCCTGCCTCAGCCTCTTGAGTAGCTGGGACTACAGGTGCGCACCACCATGCCTGGCTAATTTTTCTATATTTTGTAGAGACAGGGGGTCTCTTGCTTTTGTTCAGGCTGGTCCTGAACTCCTGGCCTTAAGTGATCCTCCTGCCTTGGCCTTCCAGAGTGCTAGGATTACAGGCATGAGCCACTGCTCTGGCTTTGTAGTTTTCTTTTTGAAGGTTGTCCAAAACAGTCTATCCTGATCATGCCTTTTTAAAGATTTTTTTTTTTTAGAGGCAGGGTCTTGGTTGCCCAGGCTGGAATATAGTGGTGCAATCATAGCTGACTGCAGCGTTCGGGACTACAGGTGCATGCCACCACGCCCGACTAATTTTTATATTTGTTTTTGTAGAAATGGAGTCTCAATATGTTGCCCAGGCTGGTCTCGAACTTCTGGGCTCAAGTGACTCTCTTGCCTCAGCCTCCCAAAGTACTGAGATTGTGGGTGTGAGTCACTGCGTCTGGCCTACATTTTCCTTTTAATGTCTTCATTTCCAATTTTATACATAATATATATTATCAGTATTTTTTGGTATGTATTTAAAATATAGGAAAAGTAGTACGTAAAAGTTCCTCAGAGATACAATTAAAAAACAGCTTGGCAACTTAGTCTTTTAGATTTTCCCTCCATGCAAATACAATCTTTTCTTTTCTTTTTTTCTTTTTTAAAGAGAGGAGGTCTCACTATGTTGCTCAGCAGGCTGGAGTGCAGTGGCTATTCACAGTACCCTACAGCCTCACACTCCTGGGCTCAAGCAATTCTCCTTCCTCAGCCTCTCAAGTACAGGCGCCTGGCAGTATAATCATTTTTTTAAAACTACAGTGCCTTTCTGGTTTTGTTTGTTGTGAAACTAGAATATCAGCGCATGTTATTTTATTAATACTGAAAGGGTGGCATTTTGTTGCTTATGAAATATCTACATATTTCGAAAAAGATTAATTAGCATTGTAGAAAGCCATCTCTTTTAGGTAAGTTTTATTGTTACTTAATTTTAAAAACCTATTTTATTTTAAAATGACTGAATTGCAGTATATAGAATTGGTTCATTGGATCTAGAATTTAATTATATTTTTGAAATATACTATAGAAACAATAGAACTGGGTAACCCATGATGATTAAATTGCATCTATAAGCCATAAATGGATAAAGTTTTTTTCCAAAAGAATTGTACTTGCATAAATTCTTTAAGGTAAAGGAGACTGATAAAGGTTTGATTGTTTTCTTATCAGGTTGCATGAAACTCGTTCGGGAGACATCTGCAATGCCTGTGTCCTGCTTGTGAAAAGATGGAAGAAGTTGCCAGCAGGATCAAAAAAAAACTGGAATCATGTTAGTTAATCTTTCTTCTTTCTCAGTTATACCTCTATTATATTTAAAGTAACATTAATTTCTCCCTAGTTTAGGAAGTAATATATCCCTAGGGTAGAAAAATCTAAAAAGAATAAAAAACACTAGCTGCTGCTCAGATACAATAGCTTAACATTTTGGCGTGTTTGGAACAGAATAGCCTGGTGTGGCATTTCCCTGAGGCTATATCCGATATCCCCCTTTTGGAGATTCACAGTGCACCTTGACATATTTTTAGGCTTAACCCAGTAATTTCCAGAGTTAATTAGACATGGATCCTTTTTTTAATCTCCTAGGATAACATGTTCCTTTGAACTCAGGTTGGTACCAGTGAGCACATAGGTTTTAGAATCAGACTTGGATTTGAATCTTACTGTTACCACTTACTAGTTGTGGACTCTGGGGAGGTCACATTTATGAAGTGTAAAGATACTAGCTATTTCATAGAGCTATTGTGAGAACTGAATGAGATGGTGTATATAAGGTGTAACATAGTGATCACTCAATTAGAAGCTATTGTCATTCTCTATATTTAAATCTAGTTGAGATCATACTGGCATGTTAATGTGTGTTCTGCTTGCCCTTTCACTTTCCCATGTCACTAGAGTTAGTTCTTCATAAAATATTTTTGATGACCAGAACAACACTGTTAAGTCTTATTTAATTCTTCTCTATGCTAGCTTTCTAAAGATTTATGAAATTTACATAAAACATTTTTTAAAATAGGCAGGTATTTTTCTTTACCTTTTTCCCCACACTAGCATTACAGTGTCCTTTGGTGACAATATTAAATTATTATGATAGGTTGTGATTTTGAAGGTAGAAAACCTTCCTTACATAGGGCGGAAATCTGCAAATAGTAAGTGAATGAATATATAAGAAATAGGACTATACAGGGCTAGATCAATAGCTGGACTAGATTGTGGAAGAACATGCTGTTGCCATCATGCGAGTGACCTCAGGGATTAAGGTGTGTAGTTTAAAAAAAAGCATAAAGAATAGGTCTGAAGACCTCGATTTCATTCTTTCCCCCTCTCTACCCACCCATACCCATTTATTAGCTTGGTGAAATAAGGCAAAATACTTAAGTTCTCTTGGCCTTGTTTTCTTTTTTCTTTTTTTGAGATGGGGTCTCAGTTCTGTTGCCCAGGCTAGAATATAGTGGTGTGATCATAGCTTACTGCAGCCTTGAACTCCTGGGCTGAAGCGATCCTCCTGCTTCAGCTTCCCCAGTAGCTAGGATTGTAGGCATGCACTACTGAGCTCTGCTAATTTTAAAAAATATTTTGTAGGACTGGATCTTGCTATGTTGTCCAGGCTGGTCTTGAACTCTTGTCCTCAGGTGATCCTCCGGCCTCAGCCTCCCAAGTAGCTGGAACTATAGGCCCACGCCACTGCACCTGGCTTGCCTTGTTTTCCTTCAGTCTAAAATTGGAGTAACAAAAATAGCCCCTTTACTACTTTGTGGTAAAGGTAAAATCAAAAGTATATGAAAGCTTTTTGTAAACTATAAAACATCATCCTGTAGAAATGTTAGTTGTAGGCTTTGATTCTTAATCTAGTTGAGTTATCCAATAATGATTATCCCTTATATAAATCTATTTTAAATTTTTTTCCAGCAGACTCCTGCTATTGCCTACTTCAAAAGAAATTTTTTTTTTTTCGGGTGGAGACAGAGTCCTCCCTCTGTCGCTCTTGGTAGAGTGCAGTGAGTGGCATCTTTGCAGCTCACTGCAACCTCCAACTCCTGGGCTCAAGTGATCCTCCTTCCTCAGCCTCTCGAGCAGCTGGGACTACAGGTGTGTGCCACAACACCCAGCTGATTTTTTCCCCCCCTTGAGAAGGGGTCTTGGTCTTGCTCAGGCTGGTCTCAAACCTCTGAGCTGGCCTCCTAGAGAGCTAGGATTACAGGCGTGAGCCACTGTGCCCAGCCCAAAGGAAAAAAAAAATTAAAACCCCACTAGATAAATAGTATTTATTCTTTCATATCATGTGATGATTAAAGTACACATGGACCCTTTAACACTCTTTGAGTATAAAACTGGTTCTCAGTTCTCAGGAGGCATGGGTCTGAACCAGAGGGATACACTGGTGTCATTTTTAAAATGATATTAAATATTCAGTATTTTCTTCCAGGTGGTAGATGCAAGGGCAGGACCCAGTCTAAAGACTACATTGAAACCAAAGAAAGTGAAAACTCTGTCTGGAAACAGGATAAAAAGCAACCAGATCAGTAAACTGCAGAAGGAATTTAAACGTCATAGTAAGTTGTGATATTGGAACGTTAGTACTTAGAATAATCGTTTTTATTTTTGGCTGGGGGTGGTATATGGCATGTGTGGATCATTTTGTCCTTTATTACTTTTTAAAAAGAGTGCTGAAAGGCGGTGTTGACTTGGTAGAGATGTTATCTTATTTCTGTTAAATGTTGGAACTCTATCTGATTTTGATATCTATCATAAGAGTACTTTCACCAGCTAGCCTCTTCTTTAAATTGTACTGAGACCACTCTGCTGTCTTTATCGACATTTTAATTTTCCAGAAGGTGCATTTCTAGCTTGTTTATTTGGTTTTTATGCATAAGGAAATCGAGTCCTAGAGTTGTGCAGGAAGGTATGTAAATAATTAGTGGACACTCTGAGACCAAAGCCCAGGTTTCTGGAAAGTAACTTTAGAAATCATAACTCACATATTAGAATAAAGCCAGCCTCTGGACTTTCAGGTTTAAGGGGTGGTGTATGTTGTGTGGGGTGATATAATGGGAAAGGAATGTCAATTAACGTCAGGTTCCCATACTGTTATTGGAAGTTGTTGGAGAGAGTGCTGTGGTGGTACATCTGTATTTTGGAATTTAGATTTCAGATTTTGAAAAGGAAATATACTGCATATAATGTATAATATCTATATTACCCTCAGGGGGCCTGAGGCAGCACTATTGAATCAAACACATTAGTATTTCTACAGCAAAAATGTAGGAGTATTCAGATTCGGTGGGATAAATAGACTGTAAATAGGCTAGTCAGGTTTGTCTACTTACAAACATAGTTTGGTCATGGCAGATTTTGTGGCCAAATACGTTGGGAATAAACTTTGTTTTCAGAGCTTTCTCAGAATTGTGGATAGGGGTTTTGGACCTATATTAGAGCTCTCAGTATTTTTTATTAATCTATGGATAAAACATTTGACAAAATATTACCTGTTATACAAAATATTACCAAGCAAGACAAATGGTTGTCATCATGTTTTAGAACAATGGAAAAAGTTCAGTGTACTGACTGGGTAGAGTTGGGGGTAAAGAAGAACTCACTCATCTTTTGAGCATTTTGATATATGTACTAAGCACCTTACATACATAATTATCTCAGTTATTTCCATTTAGGGTTTAGGACAGGAAGCACAGAAGGGTGATGTAACCTTGACCCGTGTCACTTAGTAAGTGGTAGAGATGAATTTCACCATAGTTTTGTCTACTTCAAAGCCCAGTACTCTCCCTGTAATACCTCTCTGCTCTCTGGGGTAGTATAACCAATGCCCCAGGATTTTGTCTTTCTAGATCTGCTACTAACTTTGTGCTCTTGAGTAAATAGGTGTTTAACCAGTCCATCCATAGTTATTGAGATGATATATATAATATTTGAGAATATTTTTATATATTTATAGTAAAATGTTTAGGTAACATAAGTGTGTGTACGTTTGTGTGTTTGAATTGTACATGTTCCTTTCTTGACCAGCTCCCAACGTTCCCTATCCCCCCAAAAGGATTTAACTCTACCCTCCATTCTCACAGGATGTTTTGATGAACATTTGGGAAATAGTAAATTTCTTCTTTCACTTGAATGTTGGGAAATTGATTATTCATATGTGTATTCTTAGCTCTTTACCTTAATTACAGGGAAGGTGATCTCTGACTGACTTTTGTCTTACCTGAGGGAATACGTCCAGTGTAATTTTAGGTTTTTATGATAAAACTGTGCTGTGTAGTGTGTATCAAAATAAATGCTTTTGATAAGAGATGTGGATTTTGGAGGCTTAAACTGAAACAGGGTTTCCCCAGGTACATTGTGAATTGCTAGCACATGTGTGCAACGTAACAGTTTTGAGACATTTGAATTTTTATACATCACCCATTAAATGGTCTCCCTGCCCCTCTAGTTATGTGTTTGCTTCCCTGTATCCTGCACATACCTGGCTTGTATCCTCTTCTTGAAACATCGTTTTGTGGTGTACTAGAAAGACATTGGGTCTAGAGCTTAAAGATTTAGATGTGAATTACAGTTCTTGTCAGTAATGAATGTGTGACTTGAGAATTACTTGACATTTAACCACAATTTTCTAATCAGAGAAATGGGGATAAATCTGGATTTTTTGTTTGGTTTTTTTTTAAGAGACAGGGTCTCACTCTGTCACCCAGGCTAGAGTGCAGTGGTGTCATCTAGCTCACTGCAACCTCAAACTCCTGGGCTCAAGCAATCCTCCTGCCTCAGCCTCCCAAGTAGCTGGGACTATAGGCTAATTTTTCTTTCTTTCTTTTTTTTTTCTGTAGATAGGGGGTCTCACTCTTGCTCAGGCTGGTCTCAAACACCTGACCTCAAGCAGTCCTCCTGCCTGGGCCTCCCAAAGTGCTAGGATTACAGGCATGAGCCTCTGCACCCAGCCAAATGATGTGATTTTTTATTGAAACCTGGACATTTTCAGATTATGTTGTGAGACTCTGGATCTTATTTAAACCTTCTGTTTGAACTGGCTTTTTTGGACACCCCTCAGTGCAGGGGAATGGGGAGGGGCACCACCACCTTGTTACTGCCAGGTGGTGTTAGAAGTCAGGTTTCTCACTCAGCCTCCATTAATATCTGAGTTGGGGGTGGGGGTGCTCCTTGTTACTACTTTAATGTTGAGGGGAGTTCAGGCTCCCATATGGTGAGGGTGGCCTTGTTCCTAGTGACCCTCCACTAGGCTTCCTCTGATACCACCCTGGTGGAGGTGTTGTGGTGCTTCATAACAGTCTTGTGAGGGTAGAAATCTAGGTTCCCCACCTTGGCCTTGCTGGGGTGGGTAAGGGGTGGCCACAGTTTTTTCTGTGGTGTTTGGCTGATACTGTCTAATAGAAGTTTCCTGTCTTGCTAGGCTGCCCTTTTCCTGGTTCTTTGGCTAGAGAGAGCAGGCTTTTATTGGGGTTTTAGGTTTTTGTTTTTTGGTCGTCTGCACCCATTGGCATTTCTGGGTTGCTGCTCCTTCACCTCCAAGGTTGCGATTTATGAGACAAAAACAAAATTCAGAAAAACTAAGGAACTCACCACATCTTCCCTTGGGTCTCAAGCTCCCTAGATGGTCATCACCTTTCAGAGTGTTTGGTTTGTTTTATATATAATACACAGGGTTTTTAGTTGTATAAGCAGGAGGAATAGGGAAAAAGTATATCTGTTCCATCTTCCTAGAAGCGGAAGCCCTCATTTTCTTATAAAATCCACTTTAGTCCAAATATCTTCAAATATCGGTAGTGCATAGAAAATAAATTCTTTCTTACTTTGTCTTCTTTTTTACCAACTCATTCACAATGTCTTATGCTGAGGTTTAGTTGCAATTACATGTAATGAAATTGAAAATTTCTTTTTTATCTTTATTGCAGATTCTGATGCTCACAGTACCACCTCAAGTGCCTCCCCAGCTCAATCTCCTTGTTACAGTAACCAGTCAGATGATGGCTCAGATACAGAGATGGCATCTGGTTCTAACAGAACACCAGTTTTTTCCTTTTTAGATCTCACATACTGGAAAAGGTAAAGGCAACAGAAAATATCTGACCAGCAAACCATCTTTAATTACAGGCAGCGTTTCCCACTTCCTTAGCAATTATATGGCATTTGGCAAACAGCTGGTAGTACACATGATTGGAGTGCATTGAGGAGTAATTGAGCAGACAATTGGGATTTTCTATGTTCTTCCTATTAAAATTGATTTAAAATAAAAATTACATCAAGGTACTTAAATTTCCTATAATGGAATACCTAGTAGACTAGGTATTCTGACTATCATCTCCCACCAAAGAAAGTATAAGTGCTAATAACACACTTTTTAAAGTCTTTAAAGATGTCATTGATAGGTGGGTAACTTAATAAGGAATACTAAGATGCCAAATGCTGAATGAATGTAGTCCTGAAGTCCAAAAAGATAATAGAGTAGGATAGGGAAAAATAGTTTCTTTTTTTTTCCTAATTTACTTTTTTAGCTTTTACTGAATGAAAACTCAGTACCCCACCCACTGCACCTCTGTAAGCTTTTGCTAAGCAGTGCATGGGAAAACTATTTTCAAAAAGAAAGTGTTTAGAATTTTCCAGGTTACAGATTCAGGAAGACTAACAAATTAAAATTAGAAGTAAGATAATAAAAAATTTCACCATAGACATCATAGTGAATCTATAGAATATGAAAAATAAAATAGATCTGTAAGCAGTTAGAAAATATATTCTCTCTCTCTTTTTTTTTAAAGAGATAAGAGTCTTGCTCTGTTGCCCAGGCTGGCTTTGAACTCCTGGGTTCATGCAGTCCTCCTGCCTCAGCTTCCCGAGTAGCTGGGACTACAGGTGTGCACCACTGGCCTCGGCTTAAGAAAATACATTCTTTTCAAAGGAACAACAAATACACAAAGCTAGAGTTCTTAGCGTGAACAAAGGAAGCTAGTAAACAATAGGTTATTATCTTCAGTGAGCCAAGAGATAATGATCTTAACCTAGAATTATACATATAGCAAAAATACCTTTTATGAACAAGACAAGACAGTTTTGACTGGAAAAATAAGTGAGAGTTTGCCACCAAGCTGACCCTCAGTAAAGAAAATTCTACAGGCAGAAGGAAAGAAATCCTAGGTTGGAATTCTGAGAGGAAAGAAGAATCAATAAAGTAGTAAATATTTATGTAAATTTAAACAAGCAATGACTTTTTAAAATGACTATAGTTGTGATAGTAAAAAATAAGAGAATTAATATGACGACTATAACATACAAGTTAAGGTGATTAAGGTGATAGGAGTTAAAGTGTTCAATGTCTTGTTGAGAATAAATATATTGAATAATTTTGGAATTTGATAAATTAACTATGTAACTACTAAAAGAACAAAAATAAAAGTGTAAAACTTCCAGAGAAGAAGGAAGGGCAGGAAATCAGAATGAGAATAAATACCCAATCCAAAAGATGGCAATACAGGAGAAAAAAAGAAAAAGTGGGACAAAGAGAAAAGCATAGAAATATGGTAGAATGAACCTAAATTGATCATTGATCACAATAACTGTAAGTAATAATGGTTCTAGTTAAAAGACCAAAGTTTAGATAATCAATGAAAGCCCAGCTATGTTCTTTTTACCCAGAGGTACAGGATAAAGTTTAAAAATAAAGGTATGGGAAAAAATATACCTAGCAAAGCAAAATGATAACAGAAAACCAATCCTCATATATTTGTAAATCAACCCATAGGTCTAAAACCTATGACCTTTGTTTTAACCCATAGGTCTAAAAGAAAGTGTAATATAAATTAGAAAATACTTATAACTTAATAATAACTGAAAAACACCACAAATCAAAACATGTAGGATAAAGCTAAAAAGGTAGATAGAGGAAAATTTATTGCCATTAATGCTATTACAAAAGAAAGACTAAAAACTAAATGAACCAGTAAGTATCTAACTTAAAGGTTGATAAAGACAAATTAAAGCAAGGAGATACTAAAGATATGAGGAGAAATATATGGGATAGAAAGACAATATGCAATGGAGACAATCAGTAAAACTAAGAGTTGGATCTTAAAAATACCAGACCAAAAAATTACTAGAGATAAGGCAGATCAAGAAAAAGAAGTACTCATAAGAAATTTTAGGAAAGAAAAAGGAGACTTAGGTATATATAAACCAGAAATTTAAAAGATAATAGGATGTTATAAATAACTATATGCCAATAAATTTGAACATATGGATAAAGTGGATATATTACTAGAAAAAAGACAGCTTACCAAAACTCTCAAGTAAAAGTAAGAAACCTGAAGTGAGTAGTCTCAATAAAGAAATTGATTAAAGGCTGAGGCAGGAGGATCACTGGAGCCCAGGGGTTCGAGGCTACAGTGAGCTATGATTGGGCCACTGCACTCCAGCCTGGGCACCAGACAAGACTCCATCTTTTAAAAAAAGAAAAAAAGAAATTGATTCAGTGGTCAAAAATCTTTCCTCAAAGAAATCCCAGGTCCAGATAGGCAAGTTCTACCATTTTAGGAACAAATGATTCTTATCTTTCACTGGCTTTTCCAGACTATGAATAAAATAGGGCATAGGCTCCAAGCATTTTATAAGGCTAATATAACTTTGATACCAAAACAGTATATCATGATCAGCCACTTAGGTTTATTCTAGGGATGTAAAATTGACATGGGAAGATAAACTCATAATTTACCACATTGACAGTTTCTAAAGGAAAGTATCGTCTTAGTGGTACAGAGAAGGCAAATTTGAACATTCCTTCAAAGTATAAAACAAAATTTTTAGCAAAATCGGAATAGAAGGAGAATTTCTCACCTGGATTATAGATAACTCAAAAAAAAGTACAGCCTACATCATACTTAATTGTGATAAAATGAAAGCATTGTTCTCTAAGATCAGGAACAAATCAAGAGTGTTCACTATGACCATTTCTAATCAACATTATACAGGAGAGTCTAGCCAATACAATATTGGTAGTAGTGGTGGTGATGGTGGTGGTGGTGGTACCAGTAGTAGTAAACACTTGGAACAGTGCATAGCACATAGTAGGTACTCTATAGATAGTTTACATATATTTATTTAATGTTTATAACAACTCTATGAAGCATTATGTGGAAACAGATACAAAGAGGAAGTAATTTATTTAAGGTTACACAGTAAGTAGAGCAGGATTTAAACCCTTGCAGTTTGGCATTAGAATGATGTCTTTTACCATAGCATTAGGAAATATAAAAGAACCTAGTAATAAATATCAAAAGACCTTTATGGCTCCCTTCTGGCTGCTTTAGAGGATAAAAAGAAAAAAAGAAAAAGTCCTTTATGGAGAAAGTTAAACATTATTGAGTAACATTTAAAAATACCTAAATAAATAGAAGTGTATACCATGTTCATGGATATTGTAAAACTGAATGTTAGGAAGATGATCACTTCATAGATTCAGGGTAATTGCAGTCAAAACCCCCAACATATTTGGGGAATTTGACAAGCTAGATCTACAATTTATATAGAAAAGCAAAGGGCCCAAAATAGTCTTCAGAACAATAAGAAAGGTGTGGATATACTTGCCCTAAGACAAATCAAGACATATTACAAAGCCATAGTAATTAATATAATGTGTTTTTGGACTGGCCAGGTATAGGAAAATAAACCAATGATGATGGAATTCAGAGCAAAGAAATAAGCCCACATATATATGGAAACTTGTTATGTGATATGTGGTTGGGGGGAGTCAGGGAGGGAAAATGGACTGTTCAATAAATGTTGCTAGGTTATTATAGACAATATGGTTATGCATGTGGAAAAATTGTGCTTGGATCCCTACCTCACACCATATACAAAGCATCAATTACAGATGCATTAAAGTAGAAAACAGAATATGACTTGTGAGTGGGAAAAGATTTCTTATGACAAAGTACTAAGTATAAAAAGAAAAGACACCAGGTTTGATTACATTATACTTATGAACTTAAATTGATCAAATGACACCATAAAAAAGTGAAATGATATCCAACATGTGTATCTGACAAAGGATTAATATCTGGAATAGTTTCCTATTCCTGGGTAGTTTCCCATTTTCTTCCTACAAAGGAAGAAAAAGACAAACTATAGAAAACTGGCCACAAGACTTGAAAAGGTATCACACAAAAGAAAGGACTCATTAAATGAAAACGTGTTCAGACTTTTTGATAATTAAGGAAATACAAACTAAAATTTCTATGAGATGCCATTTTACACCCACTGGATTGGTAAAAACTAAAGCAAAAGCTGTTACCAAATGTTAGAGAGGGTATGGAGCGATGAGAACACTGTTGGTTATGGGTGTAAATAGTTTTAACCATGTTGATTAATAATTGCCATTTTTGAGTAAAGTTGAAGATGTTTCCATTCCTATATCCCAGCAATATAAGCTTGAAAAAAATTTTAGGACATAAGCACTGATGTCTACAGCAGTGTTTGTGATAGCAAAATTCATCAAAATGAGAGTGGATAAATAAAACTGGTATATTCACATGGTGGAATCTCATACATAAGTTATAAGCTCCAGGTCTACAATATGTATGAATCGCAATTACTTAATGTTAACCAAAAAATTACAGAATACAGTGGGATTCCATGTGTGTGTATAATGAGTAATTATGCAGTATTATTAGAGGTGCAAACATAGTGAAACCATGCAGTATTAAATATAAAGCAAAAAGGGAGTGAAAAACCTAAAATTAACAGAGGAAAGAATGCGATGAGGTGGGATGGGACTGGAGAGGAGCATGCAGGGGGCTTCACAGGAAATGATCTTTTTTTCCTTCAAGTATGTGATCTATGAATGTTTTTGTTGTAGTTTTTTTTAATGCCTTTATGTGTATTTGATAATACATACATATTTTTATCTACTCAGTATTTAATTAAAATAAAACCCACTAGCTGCACTGGCCTGTTTGTGGTGGCTGGTCCCCTCCCCCCCCACCCGCCCCAAGAGTTGGTGGTTTTTGGAGGAAATAGAGTTAACTTCAGGAGCAGCCTTTGAAACTTGACTGCTGTCTCTCAAAATGCATACTTCCCCCTTAATTATTTGAGAAGATTCCAGTGTGCCCATTATGGGACCTGGGTAGTTCCCATTTTCTAGCTAAGTGAAAGGTCTAGGAGCCCTTTCACTTGGAATGTGATAAAATTGGAGAAGTAGAGCCTTTTGGTTATGTTGGACTAGTTATCATGGTGGGGGGAGGGTATTCCTATTGTTCTGTCTTATTAATGTATTTTGTTCTCCATTTTTTCTTTTAGACAGAAAATATGTTGTGGGATTATCTATAAAGGCCGTTTTGGGGAAGTCCTCATCGACACACATCTATTCAAGCCTTGCTGCAGCAATAAGAAAGCCGTTGCTGAGAAGCCGGAGGAGCAGGGCCCAGAGCCTCTGCCCATTTCCACTCAGGAGTGGTGACTGAGGTTTTTATGTAGAAGGGGAACAAAAAATGATTTAAATTTTGAAAATACCACAAAGCAACAAACTGACCCTCCTATTTTTAACTTGGATACCTGCTATTCTGCCAAAAGACAACTTCTAGAATAGTTTTGAATGGGTTATTTCCCCCTCAGTTCCACAAACTCTGAAGCCAGTGTCTAGCTTACTAAAAAAAGAATTGTACATAATATTTAAGATGCTGAGTATTTCATAGGAAGCTGAATGCTGCTGTAAAGTGCTCTTTAAGTCTTTTTTTTTTTTTAATCCCCTTCTAATGAATGAAACTAAGGGGAATTTCAGGGGACAGAGATGGGATTTGTTGTATGATAAACAGTATGTAGTTTTAGTCTTTCTATATTGAGAAGCAGTGGTTGGGGCATTTTTTAAGATGGCTGGCTACACTTGTTTTCCCTCATAATAAATTTGTCACTCAGTAACATGGACTTGCCCCTAGAGATAATTGTTAATAATTTTGAAATATTAAGGTCTTGCCAAGGTTCTGATGATTCAAACCTGTACTACTGATTATTAAGCAGGACAGACTGAGCTTTTTGTTACAAATACCTTGAAGGAAAAAGTAATTTCTAAATATACAGAGAACTTGGCTGTATATTTTGCATCCTGTGCCACCTCCCTTCATATTAATATTTGATAAAGATTTTAATTTATGTGAAATTTCTAAAGCAGAATGAAGCTGTTCTTGGGGAAATGGCAACTCTTTAGGATAGGTGATACCCTGTATTAATAGTACCAAAGCATTACCACATGGTAGACAGCACACTCCATTAAAAATGTTAAACTATCTGAAAAATAAAATGTTCCAAGTCTGCAGGATGGCACAAAACCAAGGTTAATGCTTTGGGGGCATATTTCTTAGAGGGCTTGCGGAGTATGTAAATAATTGACTTTGTTTGTGTTACATGACTATTTGATGACTTCATTGAAAATCTGCACAATTCAGTTTTAGCTCTGGATTACTTCAGTTGACCTTTGTGAAGGTTTTATCTGTGTAGAGTGGATATTTGACTTGTTTTAACCTATTAGGGTTTTAATTTTTTTTCACTCTATATTTAAAGTAAAATTTACTAAAGGAAAAGAGGTGTGTGTTAATGCTAAGTGGGTTGGTTTTGGTTTGGCTTCTTTTAGTCAGGCTTCCTAAACTTGGAGTTCTTCAATTCTAAAATCCTCATTAAAAGCCTCTCACTTGAACCCAAACCAAAGTACTCTTATTGCCTCTTTTCTAAAAGTTCAGGAGAAAAATATCACCAGTTCAGATTTTTCATAATGAGGGAGGAGCATTTGCCTGCCTTATAATGACATGACTCAGTCCTTATTTTTTAAACTGGGTTTTAAAAATTGGACAGTATAACAATAAGGAGTGAGCCACTTTTTATGGACACCCTATAGTTTTATAGTTCTTAGTCTAAACATTTTATATTTCCTCCTTTTGGAAAAAACCTACATGCTATAAGCCACCATATGCACAGACTACACAGTTGGGTCGGCTCTCTCACAGCCCTTGAGGTGAATTACAAGAGTCCAGCCATTATCATCCTCCTGAGTTATTTTGAAATGGTTTTTTTTTTTTGTACATTTTGGCTGCAGTATTGGTGGTAGAATATACTATAATATGGATCATCTCTACTTCTGTATTTATTTATTTATTACTAGACCTCAACCACAGTCTTCTTTTTTCCCTTCCACCTCTCTTTGCCTGTAGGATGTACTGTATGTAGTCATGCACTTTGTATTAATATATTAGAAATCTACAGATCTGTTTTGTACTTTTTATACTGTTGGATACTTATAATCAAAACTTTTACCTAGGGTATTGAATAAATTTAGTCTTATTAGAAAATAAAAGGAGCTGTTTTATGGTTTTGTTTGAAAGGTCTTGGGTAAGAATAATGGCTTTGGCCTTCACAGATACTCAGTTTAAGCCCTTAGTATTATAACAGGCCCTGAGGGGGGAAAAAATCCCCTTAACTGAGAAATAAAGACTTTAAAATAAAAGACATTTTAACTGATGTGCAAAATAATCTAGTGGGTAAGATGGTTTTGACAATGAAGAACAAAATGTTCCCAGTACTTCTTGATGTCTGATGTGGTTTTATTATTGTCTATGGGCATAGTGAGAAGCATCATTGAGTCTTGAGAGGAACTATAAAAGTTGGACGGGTGGGTTTTGCCATTAGGGGTCAGACCTGGGTTCTCAAATTCCTAGCTGGCTGGCTACACTTGTTTTCCCTCATGATAATAAATTAGCCATACTACTGTTGGGATTGAAATTTGCTTTGGGATAGACCAGATGATTTTGCTGGCACATGATATAGTTACTATAAAGTTACCACGTTAACTTTGGGTAGTGGAAAGGTGACGGTACCTGTATTATCTATTGCTGTGTAACAAATTACCACAAATTTAGTGGCTTAAAACAAGGTTATCTCAGTTTCTGTCTGGGCACAGCTTAGCTGTGTCTCATGGTCTCACAAGGCTACAACAAAGTGCCAGCTGTGCTACATTCTCCTCTGGTGGTTTGGGAATAACTCACTTCACACCTCACTCAGGTTGTTGGCAGAATTCATTTCCTTGCGGATGTAGGACTGAGTGCCCAGCCTTCTTACTAGGACTTCTTACTAGTTGTTGGCTGGAGGCCTACCCTCAGTTCCTTGCTACCTAGGGCTCCCTACATGGCTACTTATTTCAAGTGTCTAGAGCCAGGCTGCCAGCAAGACAGAGTCTTCCCAGGTCCCGCCCACAGCCACTGAGAGGATTACACAAAGGAATGAACACCAAGAGGTGGGGGATGGGGCTCATGGGGAGGCACCTTAGCACTTGTCTGCCACAACAGCTCTCTTTTTAAAACTAGATCTCTTTAATTTGGGCCTCTTGCCCTAATGCAAGCATTTTGTGTAGCAAGTAAAAAGAAAAATGGCTCCCACATTATGAAACAACATACTGTTAAACATTGTTTAAATAATCCTACATAGTAAAAAACAAAAAACCTATTCACAGGTGAGTAAATAGAGGTGCAAAGAGGTCATGGAACATGACTAGAATCTGCTTTTCTGATTTCAAAGCCTTTGCTCTCCAAACTGGCTCCTGTCCCTGCTTTAGCAGTGCCGTCTTAACTAGCTTACCTTGGTCTCTTCTGCTTCCCTTCTTCCAAAGGCTGAAAATGAGCGGCAAGTTCTACTCTTGCAGAGGTTGACTTTTATTCTGTCTCACTCAGTTAATCACATTTTGTTTTGTAATTTTGATAAATGTTCAAAGTACATATTGGGAGAAAACAGTCTCCTGGAGGTTTAGTGAAACTGGATATCCTAAAAAAATTAAGGTAGCTGCTCTGCAGTGAAGAATGGAAGATACCAAGGGAGCTTCTTTATTCCCTGCAACAGTTTCCTAATGTCCCAGATTGAGTACTGTACTGCCCCGGCAGTCATTTTTGTGTGATGCTCAGTGAACTGGGAAGGGAGGAGAAAGCCAAATGGGATCAAAGATAGATAATTTCACAGGCTCATGTTCTCAAAGGGATCTGAGGGTTCTAACAATTTCTCAAACTGTGGAGTTTGGTTACTCATTGTAATCATGAGAATGCTTTAGGTATCAAATACCTTACACCCTGGTTAGAAACTGCTTGTTATTGTGTGTTGAGCAGGGGGGTCCTGGACAAACCTAGTTGCAAGCTTCAGTGTAAAAGAGCTTAATTATTCAGTTTAGAGAGAGACTGAAAAGATTGTGTCAAAGCGTGTCCTTTGTCTCAGCGTCTGAAAGGGGAAAATTATTTATCCTGATTTAGAATGTCTGTTCTCTACACTTCTATGGCTTACATTAGCTTAACTGTTTTGAGGTAGTGCTTTTCACGACTACAGGGAAGAGTGGTTGTTTTATGTTTATATTTAAGTCTCAAAAAATTAAGGCTCCAAAATTGTAAGTTCTTCAGCAAGTCCCTGGTAGAGTTAAAATAGGAACCTGAACAATTAATATCTTTTTTTTTTTTTCCTAACCACCCACTGGACAGAATACCTTTTTTTTTTTTTTTCTTCTTTTTAAGGTAATGTGTATTCTTGACCTCCAGCTACCTTTACAAACCACTCCAGTGTTGATTCTGTCAGGTGATGGCTTCCTCAGGGGAAATTCCAAAGCCCTCATCTTATTTACCCAGCCTCTCCACAGCACTTAATGTACAATTGATAGTTTCTTGAAATATTCTTGACCGATAACACCCTAGTTTCCAGGTTTTCCTCTTGCTTCACTCAGAGGCTTATTGGCTCAGGCTTTATCTTCAGCCCTCTTCCCAGACCATCTCCATTTCAGTGGTCCCAAATAGCATGTGAAATATGCAGATGATGCAGGGGGTGCCCCAATGAAGGGAGGAAAACCCCCTGAACTCCCCAAGTGGGTTCTTGGCTTCGTGCAGGAATGAAGAGAGCCAGCTAGCTACAGGAAGGTTTTATTGAGGCAAACAACAGATCCTACTCCACAGACAGAGTACGGATCCTTCCCTGAGCAGGAGGGGGACCACTTAGGGGGCAATGATAATATTTTTAAATGTTCAGAAATCCCATACGGGACCAAAATTGTCTTGAGGTTAGTCCATAAAAATCAATCAATCATAAACTACTGTCACAGAAAGGTAAGTGCAAATAGTTTGTAAGGCGTCTGGCTTAGTAATTCAAACAAACATGGTGGTCCCGGTGGGCGACTTCCTTGTTCAGGGTGGTTAGGGTCTGGTATCAGTCAACATGGCTGCACTTAGGCTCTCTCAACCTTCCTTTTCTGCCTTATCCCTACATTACAGGCATCTCCCAAATCTATCTATAGAGATTTTTATCAATCATCATGCTGGCAGGAAATAGATGGCTTACTGAAATTGGATAATTTGAGGAAAGTTTAATAAAGGGACTTTACAAAGCTGTGTGCAGGGTGTAGGGAAAACCCAAGGGAGAGTACAGTTTTGGGGAGTAGTAACATTCAGGCTAGTAATACTAGGTTCCTGTCACTACTACTCCTGGGTCTAAAGGTTGAGGGGAGTGAGTCGTTAATGGAACCAGGAGACAAAACAGGATGTGTGAAAAGGGTTGGGGCTTGGAGGTAAGCAGCAGGAATATTCTCACTCTCCAGATTGACCCAACTCTATGAGTGCCTTCACACATTGTTTGTTCCCACTGACTCATTTCCCCACCACTCTATAGCTAGGCAACATCTACTTATCCTTTGGGTTTCAGTTTAGGCACCACCTGGGGAAGCCTTCCAGAATAAACCCCTCTTTCCCCTAATACATAGGCAGAGAATTACATGCTGAATGGGTTCCATGAAAGCAGGAAGCATGTCTGTGTAGTCACCACTATAGCTCCCAGAGTGTAGCACAGTGGTTGATCAGTGTATAGTAGAGTCACTACAAATACTTAGTAGTTGACTGATAATTATAACTTTGTATTTTCAGAACTCATGTACATAGAAGAGTTGAATTTATGCCAACAGTCTTGATGAATTTTATTTAAGAGTTTAAAAAATATTTTTAACTTTGAAAACATTTTTAATATACAGAAAGGTTGAAAGAGTAGTACAATAGTATAACTTCACCTGTGAAGGAGCTCAGGAAATTTCACCCCAAAATATGACTCCTTGGTATAAAAACTAGAATATTTTGAGTTAAAGGCCCTTAGAGATCAACAGGTGTTGGAAGGGGCTTTCCCTCTATCTGCATAAAATCAGACAGACCCAACTTCCCTTCCGCTCCCTGTTACCTCAAGTGTATTACAGGAAAGATCAAGAAAGCAACCAGACCTGCCCAAATCATTTTAAATATAATACCTGTCAGGTTAATTTAATTTCCAAAGAGAATTATTTACAAGTCAATCTGTTTCCCCCCATACATTTATTCTCCCAAGTATCTATTCATCCTCCCTAGTAACCATTTATTGCCCCTAAACAGAATTACCTGTATTCCTCATTTCCCCCTCCCCTCTAAAATGAGGGTATATAAATTTCTGGACCCCACTGGGATATTGAGTAATCACTCTGATTCTCCCCGTGAGCACAGTAAATCTTTCTCTTACCAATCTATCTTTTTTTTTTTTTTTCTGGCTCAACTTTTTTGGTTTTTATTTATTTTTTATTTTTTTTATTATTATTATTTTTTAATTTATTTTTTTAATTTCAGAATATCATGGGGGTACAACACTTTGGCCATTCACATTGCCCCTGTTCTGCCCGTGTCAGAGCCACAATCGTGGTCGTCTCCCAAACTGTGCTCCCCACATCCATTCAGTAAGAGTTTTTCCCATCCCTTCCACCCCCCTCCCGCCCGCCCGCCCTCAGATGAATGTTATTGCCCTGTGTGATGTAAGTGTTCATCAGTTAGTACCAGTTTGATGGTGAGTACCAGTGTGCTTGTTTTTCCAATCCTGTGACACTTCGCTTCGAAGAATGGGTTCTAGCTCCGACCAGGATAATACCAGATGTGTTAATTCACTATTGTTCCTTATTGCTGAGTAATACTCCATGGTATACATATACCACATTTTATTGATCCACTCGTGTATTGATGGGCACCTGGGTTGTTTCCACAACTTTGCAATTGTGAATTGTGCTGCTATGAACATTCGAGAGCAGATGTCTTTATTATAAAATGTCTTTTTTTCTTTTGGATAAATACCCAGTAGTGGGATTGCTGGGTCAAATGGTAATTCTACTTTTAATTCTTTGAGGTATCTCCATATTCTTTTCCATAGAGGTTGTACTAATTTGCAGTCCCACCAGCAGTGTATGAGTGTTCCTACCTGTCCACATCCCCGCCAACATTTGTTATTTGGGGATTTTTTGATATGAGCCAATCTCACTGGAGTTAAGTGATATCTCATTGTGGTTTTGATTTGCATTTCCCTGATGATTAGAGAAGTTGAGCACTTTTTTATATGTTTGCTGGCCATCATTCTGTCTTCTTTGGAAAAGTTTTTGTTCATGTCCTTTGCCCATTTCTTACCAATCTATCTTATTGTAACCTGGATCCACAGACTTTAATGGTTTACCACATGTACTTTATGATAATTTGTTTTGCTGAATCACTGAAAGTAAGTTGTGACCTCGTGATCCTTTACCCCTGCCAAATACTTAAGTGTTCATATCCTAGGAATAAGAATATTCTACCTAGCCATAATTGCCATACCTGAGCTGATTAATAATAACTTAGTAATATCTAATATGATAGATCTGTGTGAAATAACTCCCTGTTGTCCCCAAATGTCTCTTAAAACTTTCTTCCCTCATCCAGGATCTAAAGGTTCATGCATACGTTTGGTTACATCTCTTCTTTTCTAATCTGGAATAGTCCTCCCTGCTTTTTTTTCTCCCATGACATTGAACTTTTTGAAGTGTCCAAGCAAGCCAATTGTCTTGTATAGTGTCCCATATCCTGGATTTTTCTTGTTTGATTTCTTAGTATATTTGGATTACACTTTTGGCAACACTATAACATAGGCTGTGTGGTGCCTTTCTGACTGCACCATGCCAAGAGGCACACAATGTCAAGTTGTCCCACTGTTGGTGATGCTGACATTGATCACTTGGTTAAGATGATGAATGCCAGATCTTTCCATTTTAAAATATTTTGTTTTCTTTTGTAAATGAATAAAATAATCTGTGGGGTGATATTGTGAGACTGTTTTTAAACAAACTTTCAAATATTCATTGAGCACCTATATTCCAAGCCCTGCTAAGTGTTCTAAATAGTCCCTTGACACTTGAGAAATCATGTGCCTAGAGTCCTTAAGTCCTTTTTGAGAATCCTAGCATACTAAGATTGTTGTGCTTTATTCTTACCATTTAATTGCATGAACGGCTTTTTTTTTTTGGAGACAGAGTTTCACTCTGTCACCTGGCTAGACTGCAGTGGTGTCATCATAGCTCACTGCAACCTCAAACTCCTGGGCTCAAGCCATTCTCCCGCCTCAGCCTCCCGAATAGCTGGGACTAGAGGCATGTACCACCACGCCCAGCTAATTTTTCTATTTTTTGTAGAGACAGGGTCTTGCTCTTGCTTAGGCTGGTCTCCAACTCTTGACCTCAAGTGATCCTCCCTCCTCAGCCTCCCAGAATGCTAGGATTACAGGGGTGAGCCATCAAGCTCGACCTGCATATGACTTTTATTTTCTTGATTTCTCTGTGTGTCCCATTCAGAAGTAAGTATGTGGTGGATAGTGGGTAAGGTTCATGTTTGGCACATGAGCTTATTGGTTAATATCATAAAGGCATAGATGAAGAAAGGATGGAAAGAGTCAGGAGACTTGAATTCAAATCTTGGTTTTGCTACTTATTGTCTTTCTCATCTCTGGTAAATTTTCTCTGAGCTCATTTCCTCCCCTGTAATCTAGAGGAAATAATACTAAACAGAGCTATAGTAAGAGTAAAATGAGGATGCATCATTAAGGAACTGGCCTAGAATAGGTGCACAGTGATAAGTTTGTTTCATCATTTGTTCTTTTAATCTTTAGCACCAAAGTCTAATTGGATATGTTAGAAATGAAAGCTTTTTTGATCTATAGTTATGGTGAACACGGGAAGGATCTTAAACAGTTCACATCAAGAACTGCCCCCCCAACCCCCCCAAGGCCCTAAAGCCTTCTTAGGTTTCATTGCTTAAAGGAGAAAATGTAAGATTATTATGCTTTGGCAGCACATGAATCCCAGGATTGGGAAATTGTATACAGGGCATGAAGCAATGCCAAATATAATTAAGCTGCACAAAAGTGTGCTGAAATCTAGGGGATGGCCAAGATAGGTTCTCAGGATGATTTTTGAAGGATACAATTTGGCTGTGCTGAAATAGCACTGTGGAACCAACTCATGAAACATGCTGAAATAGTACAACACACCTCAGTATAAGCTAGGCCAGTTGCCTGCTTCAGCCAGCCTAGACTCAAACTCCAAGGGAGCACCAGTCTAGTTGTAGGTTACAGAAATGGTGGTGCCCCTTTCCCCCAGTTATGCTAGCACTAAAGACAACGGTGCTTGAGTGCACGATTCCAAGGGTGTTCGTGGCTCTAACAGCTTGAGACTGCTTCTTCAACTCTCCATCAGACAGATTTTCTTTCTTTTCCAAGTAAGCCAGTGACGAGTGACGTAGTAGGGATATCTTTATGGCTGTTTCTAGAGCATCCTTGGGATGTCAGTCTCTCAATTGTTAAAAGGAAAAGAAATCTGTCATAATATAAGTGTTACAAATTTCATTTTCTTCTGAAGAACTAAAACTATTTCATATATTCTCAGTAAACTGTGAATTATTGAGGAGGCTGCAATAGAGAACTGCTAGGAAGAACTGAGCCTTTGCTGCTGTTTTAACAAGTAGTTTTTTCTATCCTGGCCATGTAGTTTCCCCTATCGTATATTAGTATATGAATGTCCACGAGGTGGTGCTAGTCACGCGTAATACTCTGAGAATGTTTTAGGAGCATCTAGTGTAACACCCTTTTTTTTTTAATAGATGAAGAAACTTACTAATGGTCACCCAGCTAGTTATTGTAGAACTGAAACTGGAGCTAATCCATTGCTTCATCCACAAGTCAGGTAAACAATTATTTCAGCTCAAATGTAAGCCTTAGAAACATGTTTAAAAAGCTTGGAGAATCTTATTTCTATTTCCCTTTGACCAATATATTTTTAATCTTTAATAAGAGTTAAGAGCCACCCCTGACCTTTTTCTGCAGTTAATTTTAAATTATCACAGAGGAGAAAGAAAACATGTTTGTATTCTCCTTCCCCAAGTGCCATTATCCCAGAAGACTGCTATTGTGGATAAAGACGTGCAATGTGGGATGCAATTCTTGGATATCACAAATATTGTGGCCACAGTTCTAAACTTCTAAGACAGCCTGGGTTTCTGTACAATATATTTTTGGAGATTGAGTTGATGTCATACAATTTGCCAGAAGTTACCAAACCCGAGAGCCTCCAATTGATCTGGTTGTGAATGCAGCATGTTGCCACTGTCTCTAAAGTTGTGGTTTCCAAATGTTATGCGAGGCTGGTTCAAGGAGGTGTACAAAGTAAAAATTAGAACTCCTATTTCTGTTTATTTATTCCCCTCATTCTTTTTCTCTCCTATACTTTTTGTATGTCCTTTTTGTGTATGCTTTATAATTGACTTAATGTTACTACAGTGATGGAAGTGCATAATTCCTAAAAGAGAAACATGCTGGGGTATATACTCATATTTTTTAATAATTGGAGAAAGATCAGGAAGTTTTGGAGAGAGTTGTGTATTTCTCTGGGTATTACATGTCAATAAGCTTATTTTAAAAATATTTGAAGATCACTTCTTTAGAGACTATAGAGTGATGGAGGGTTGCAAATGAGGGTTGTTTATTTTCAAATCCAAGAGATCATTTTGGTGAAATATTAGAGAAAATGTGTCGTGGACCTTTCTTAGATTGCGGGAGAAGAAGAAATAATAGTTGCCAGAACTGTTTTATATCACATGCTTATCAAATGGTTGTTTCCTCTCTCACAGTGTAATGTTTCCTTCTCCCTGCCTTTATCGCATACAGTGGTGTGTTTTTCAGAATGGGAAATCCTCCCTTGGGAGTAAAGTTATTAAGCATGCCTTGTCATTGGTGGAAAGAGGAAAAAAAAAGCAACAAAAACCCAAACCTGGCAGTTTCCTGGGGACTTCTAGTTTCTTTGCCTCCCATTCAGTTGGGTAACCACAATTCTCAGCCCCAAATTACTTGTTCTTGATCATGTTGAAAATCCATAGAAAATCGAATGACAAAATTGGTCTATTCGTTAATGATAGGTCTCGGCATTTGCCAGTTAAACTATTGAGGGCACTGAAATGGGCTATGACAGATAAAATTACTTGCAAATCTTTTTAAACAAGGTTGAGAGTGGAGGGTACAAAATCAACGAGTTAGATTTAGATTCAGCAGTTGTAAAAATGAAGCTTCACAGTTGTCCTGACATGACAGATAATAAAGAATTTAAGAAATAGTAGAAAGAGGTTCACTTGGAACAGAATCAAGTCACAACATTGTGGGAGAAATAATTAACAGATATTGGAAACCAAGAAAGCTTATTTTAGTGAAAATGAATATGATTCCATAACTTAACAGTAAATAGTAGATGTTGCGAAGTGTGAGGAATTTATTTATTCAATTATCTATTTAATAAACATTGAGTTCCTATTCTACTTCTGATGCTGAACTAGGTGCTGGGAATATTATGGTGGACTATATACTATCCCTGCACTCAATGCCTTACAGTCCTGGAAAAAAGTAAGAAATGCTAAGACAGGGATAAGTACAGGTTGCTATGTTAGTACAGGAAGAAGATTCCTAAACCAGGCCCACTGGTTTGTTTGTTTGTTTATTAGAGAGAGCAGGTCTCACTATGTTGCCCAGGCTGGCCTTGAACTCTTGGGCTCAAGGGATCCTCCCTCCTCAGCCTCCCAAGTAGCTAGGACTAAAGGCAGCGACATCGTACCTGCTGTAGTCCCCCTGGTTTAGGGAGAGGTATCAGGTTACGGTTTATTAATTTTGTGCCAGGCACTGTGCTAGGCACTTTAAAAAAAAAAAAGCACATTAGCTTTTCTTCCTACATTGGCTTTTAAAAAATACTTAAAACTAGGCTCAGAAAACTGAGGCTCAGAAAGGCTAAGTGGTAAGAAACTGATTTGATACCAATTCCAAAAAGTCTGTAAGTTAAGTAGAAGTCTGAGAAACTGAAAAATAATTTGAAAAGTATTTACAGATAAAATAAAAATTTAACCACTAAAAGTTTAAGCTTAGACCAGGTATGCTCTTGTAAACCCAGCTACCCAGAAGGCTGAGGCAGAGAGATCCCTTGAGCCCAGGAGTTTGAGACCAGCCTGTGCAACATAGTGAGACCCTTCGTCTCAAAAAAAAGAAATGAAATAAAAATTTAAGCTTCCCTGTGCATACTTATTCCCAAACTTTTTTTTATTATTTTTTATTTTATTTTTATTTATTATTTTTTTTCCTTAACCCAGACCTACTGAATCATATTCTCAAACTTTTCATCAAAGTATAATACACCGGAGGAGGGACTATTATAAATGTAGAGCTCAATGGATTTTAACAACTGAGCACATCCATATAAATTGCATCCAACTTAAGAAATGGAACATTACCAGTTTTCCAGAAGCTCCTGCACCTCTGCCCTGTTCCTTCCCAGGCAGTAACTTTCCCAAAGGCAACTGCTACTCTGACTTTTAACAATATAGATTAATTTAGCCATTTTTGTACTTTAAATAAATAGAATTTTATAGCATTACTCTTTTCTGTCTGACTTTCCCCCTGCTAAACCTTGTGTTTGTAAGATTTATCTATATTGTTGCATAGTGTTTTAGATCATTCATTCTCCTTAGTGGATAGTATCTCATAATATGAATGTACCATAATTTTTTCAAAGGCATTTGGATAGTTTCAATGAAAATTCTAGTACATGTGTTCTGTTGAAAACATAGGTGCATTTCTGTTGGGTATATATCTAGGAGTGGAATTGTTATATCCTAAGGTATAAATATGTTCAGTTTAGGAGATATTGGCAAGCTGTTTTCTCAAGCGTTCATATCATTTTATACTCCATCAGCAGTGTGTGACAGTTTCAGTTGTTCCATATTCTTGCCAACACTTGGTATTTTGCATCTTTTTATTTTAGCTATTCTTATCACATTTTAGTTTTAATTCACATATCCCTGATGACTGATCAGTTGAGCACTTTTTCATATGTTTATTGGCTATTAGTATATCCTGTTGTGAAATGTCTGCTAAAGTCTTTTGTCTTTTTCTATTGGATTGTCTGTCTTTTTTCTTATTGATTTGTAAAAGTTTTATATATATTCTGGATTTTTGCTAAACCTTATGTTTGTAAGATTCTTTGAGGGATGAGTTCTTTGAGGGACATATTTATTGCAAATATCTTCTCTCTCTCTGTAGGTTACCTTTTAGATCTCTTAATGGTATCTTTGGAAGAGATGTTCTTAATTTTAATGTAGGCTAATTTATCACCTTTCCCTTTTATGGCTAATGTTTTTATGTCCTATTTAAGAAATCTTTGCTACAAGGACCGGGTGCAGTGGCTCATACCTATGATCCCAGTGCTTTGGGAGGCCGAGGTGGGAGAATTGCTTGAGGCCAGGAGTTGGAGACTGGCCTGGGCAACCTAGTGAGACCACGTCTCTACAAAAAATTTTTTAAAAATTAGCCAGGTGTGGTGGTGTGCACCTGTAGTCCCAGCTACTCAGGAGGCTGAGGCAGGAGGATCACTTGAGCCCAGGAGTTCAAGGCTGTAGTGAGCCATGATCTTGTCACTACACTCTAGCCTGGGTAACAGAGTGAGACACTGTCTCTAAAAGAAAAATATAAAAAGTAAAAAATTAAAAAAAAAATCTTTGCTACAAGGTGTACTGTTAAATGGACTTTATATGTCATGGAAAAGGAGGGTTGCCATTGATAGGAAGTAAAGGAAAAAGTAGTGTGATGTGGGAATGGTCTCTTTCTAATCAAAGAAAGTCAGAAAAGCAGCATTGCTTGGGATTTATATGGTATAAATTGAAACAGCAAAGTGTGCTTGCCACAGAAAATGCCACCAACTTGACCCTTATAGTGCTTATTCTCAATATCAGCTGCGCCAGACAGCTTGGAGAACCAAGCTGCTTGGTTCTTTACTCACCTCAGGGAGAGAGTTTTTAGGCCTCAATGATGTTTAAAGGGCCACATTTTAGTTATTTTTTTTCACATTATAAGAGAATTCAGTCACTGCTTGGTTAGATATAGGTTTCTTCTTTTATTGATTTAAAAATATATTTATAATATACATATGATGAATGCGGTCACACAATTTTCCTTGACAGCAGACATTGTTCTCCTGTAGGGTGCAATGGATTAAACATGACCCTCTTTATACCAGACCAAATAATGATAGCTAACATTTCAATCCGTCTAGCTTTAAAAAAAATATATATATATATTTTTTTTCTCCTTGTAAAGGTAATGTAATAACAACAACATTTTCTTAAACAAAAAAAGAAATCACTTGTAAATCCAACTCTCTGCCCTATTCCCCAATTCAGTAACAGCCTTGGTCTTTTGTCTTCCACTTCAGAGCTCAGTGTCCAGGTCCTCCTCTTTTATGTAGTGATTTACGTTCCACAGCTGCATAAACAGTTTTCCAAGTCAGTAGATGGCAGAAGAGTCAAAGAGGTTTTTTCCCCAAAGCTTCATCAGCCTGATGAAATACTGGCAGGGGGAAGAGATGGGAACTTCAGTGGTTTCTATTGTGTAGCTAGAAGGAAAGAAAGTTTAGGGAAAGAGGAGGTAATCGAATGTGTTTGGAAAATGAAAGGATAAAGGCAAGTTTATTTTCTTAGATGAACGAGGATTGCTGGCCACAAATGATTTCTCCAGGTTCCCATGTTTGTGAAGAGACTTGTACCCACCATCTCCTCTGTTCCATCTCTTCCTGTGGAGTCTTTAGCAAGATGAAACCTGGCCATAGGGATCTGACAGTTAAGGTCCAAAGTGAATCCTTCATAGTGATGGTTCTGAAAAGCAACAGACAAAAGTAATTAAGATAGTAGGGGTAGCAGATAGAAATGGTGGTAGCAAATGAATTAGTCATTGATCCAATAATTTCTTGTTGATTTTAATCCTTACCTTACAAAGAAAGTCATTGTAATGTTTTGTTAAAGACTGCATTCTTGCTTCTTTTGTCTTCACTGATGGAACTGTGAGTGGAATTAGAAATCCAACTTCTGGGTTTATAACTAAAGCATTGTGAGGCCAGGAATTTGAGGTTGCAGTGAGCTATGACGACACCACTGCACTCTAGCCCGTGACAGAGCTACAAACAAACAAACAAACAAACCCCTAAAGCATTGTATGCCCACTTTCTAGGAATCTATCCGAAGTATATACTTAAAATTGTGTACATAAAGGAATGAATTTGGACCTTTATATCACAGCATATACAAAAATTAACTCAAATGGATCAAAAACCTAAATGTAAGAGCTAAAACCGTAAAACTTGTAGAAGGAAACGTAGGTGTAAATCTTCATGGCCTTGGATTAGGCAACAGTTTCTTAAATGTGACACCAAAAGCACAAGTGACAAAAAGAAAAAAACAGATAATTTGGACTTCATCAAAACTAGAAACTTTTGTGTATAAAGAACACTATCAAGAAAGTGAAAATAAAATCCATAGAATGGGAGAAAATATTTACAAATCATATATCTGATAAGTCATAGTATCCAGAATACATAAAGAAGCTTTATAATGCAACAATAAAAAGACAAACAACCCAATTAAAAATTTGAATAGCCATTTCTTCAAAGAAGATATACAAATGGCCAGTAAGCACATGAAAAGATGCTCAACTTCATTAGTTATTAAGGAAATGCAAATCAAAACCACAATAAAATACCATTTCACACCTACTAAAATGGCAATAATAATTATAAAAAGGAAAATAACAAGCATTGGCAAAAATGTGGAGAAATTAGAACCCTTATATTAATACAGTGCTAGTGGGAATGTAAAATGATGCAGCTGCTGTGGAAAAGTTTGGTGGTTGCTCAAAGTGTTAAACATAGAGTAACCATGTGACCCAGTTATTCCACTTCTAGCTGTATACCCAAGAGAATTGGAAATATATGCCCACACAAAAATACGTACAAAAATGTTCATATCATCACTGTTCACGATAGCCAAAAGGCAGAAGAAATACCCCAAATGTCCATCAACTGATTAATAAACAAAATGTGGTACAGTGTAGCTATACAGTGGAATAATAATTCAGCCATAAAAAATAATTCAGCCAAAAAGGAATGAAGCACTGATACTTGCTACAATATGGACAAATCTTGAGAACATTATGCTAAGTAAAAAAAGCCAGACACAAAAGGACATTTATTATATGATTTCATTTATATGAAATGTCCAGGATAGGCAAATCCATAGAGACAGAAACTAGATTAGCGGTGCCAGGGAATGGGAATAAGGAAGAATTAGGAATGATTGCTAATAGGTATGAAGTTTGTTTTTGGGGTGATGGAAATGGCTATTCAAATCTATGGGTTTTCTTTTCACTTTCTTGATAGTGTCCTTTATACACAAAAGTTTCTAATTTTGATGAAGTCCAATTTATCTATTTTTTTCTTTTGTTACTTGTGTTTTTGGTGTCATATTTAAGAAACTGTTGTCTAAACCAAGGCCATGAAGATTTATACCTATGTTTCCTTTTAATGGAATTAGATAGTGGTGATGGTTGTACAACCTTGTGAATATATAAAAAACACTGAATTATATACTTGAACATGGTTAAAATGATAAATTTTATGTTTTATGAATTTTACCTCAAAAAATTACAAAATAAAGATTTAGCTATAAGGATGTTCACTAAATAGCTGTTTTTAATATAGAAAAAGAAGGAAAAGAAACAATTTAAAGCATTCAATAAGGTATTATTTGAATAAATTGTGCTAGAATCACAGGTACAAATATGTAGAAATGAACTCGTTGATGTGAAAAGATGTTCATGATACTGAGTGAAGAAAAATCAATTATAAAATAATATTTAAGGAATGATCCTATTTTTTGAAAAAAACAAAATACACCAGAGAGCAAGAGACTGAAAGGGCTTGCGCAAAAATGTTAGAGAGCTCTGGGTGGTGGTGTTCCTTTTCTTTTCACCTAGTGTTCTCTGATTGTTCTACAATAAACTTATACTGTGTTTTTTAAAAGTTATATTAAAAACAAACCTAATCTGCCAGAAAGATTGTTTTTCACTCAAGGAAAGGTGATTCCAACCATAGGTCTAAAATTTCCCTCCCTATATTTCCTCTACTCTTCTTCTTCCCCATATAGATAATACTGAAAGAACTGGCTAAAATGGAGTATAGAAATTCTCCGACCACCTGGGCTGCCTAGACTCTCCGGCTTGCCCAAAGCTGTGTTTTCCTCTGTGTCAGGAAACATGAAAATTGAAGGGAAGGAGAAGGGTCTCTAGGTAATAAATTAATTGAGAAAATGTTATTCGGCAAATAGTACCTATAACTGCTAGACCGCTTGCTGCTTGACTATTTCCTGCTGGTTCTTCTACCTCCCTAGTGAAGGAGGTAAAAAAGGCCGGTGTGTTGGCAATAAAATTGTTATGGCAGCACCTGGGAGTGCTACTGTAGTTGTAGGTCTCCGAGCACTTTCCTGCAATTCCAATTTTCAGATGTTTAAAAATATGTTGTAAACCCTTCATCCACATTGAAACTTAGCACCTTTGACTTCAGTCCAGAGATTAAATTGTTAAAAACAACCTTTTGATTGGGGAGAAGAGAAAAATAAGGCTAAACATTTCTGTAACTTAGGATATATTCTCCCACATCATTTTGCTTTTTAAAATGAGAACTTTCACATGATAGTTTTTTTGTATACTTAGTGGTTTTGAAAGCAACATAAAACACTTAATATTAAAAAAAGCATTTTTAAATGACATCGATGAAAGTGGAACATTTCTAAAACTCCCGAAAAACTATAACATTATTTTTACTATCAGCCACAAGGCCAATAGGAGACAGTTATTAGCTTTTTACTAGTTGTGTGACTGGGAAATTTACATAACCTCTGTGCCTTATTTTTCTTTCTGAAAAACGGGGATCGTAATAAAACCTCCCTTATTGTGGCAGCCATGGAGGAACACGGCTCAGATCTCCCTTCAAGAAAGGACTTGCTGTTCAGCTCATAAGGAGTGCAGGGAACTGATGCCTTCAGCTGTTAGCACCTTTGGGATCTACCTCACTTTTGAGGTGAGACCATGATCTTCTGGGGTAGCCCCCAGCTAGTGGCTAAGGTCAGTGGGGGATGGGCGTGGGCACTTTAGCCCCAAATGAGACTCCTCTCCCGGGCCTACTTTGCTCCTGAGTTGCTGATGTTCTGTCAGGTTGGCCAAGACTTGGTCACATCTGCACTGTGATCTGAGGCTCTCTCTGCCCAACCTGCTTTCTCCCCCTTTCTTTTATAGGTGTCAGATCTGCAGTGTGGACTGAAGACTTTCCCTGCCAAATCTTGCCTTTTCTGTCTTTTATCTTTCACAGGCATTATCCTCCAGTAAGCCTTTTGTACTTCCAACTCCATCAGCTTCCCAGAGGACCCAACAGAAACACTCAGATTTTCGATAAGCCATAAGTGTGATAGTACGTGCAAAATGCTATACAGTCCCTGGCATACTGTAAGCCCTCAATGAATGTTTAATATTACTACTAGCATTATGTGATTGATTTTTAAATTGAATTTTTATTTTTTAAAATGAATTTTTATTTTTGGTTACCACAATTTTCTCATTTATTCCTGGTTTGCTTTCCATCCTTTTTCTACTGGTATATAAGATTGCATATACACTGATTAAATGTTTTTTAAATAAAAGTTTTATTGTTTATGTACATCTCTGAAGGAAAAATTTAAACAAATATTGGTTAGCATTTGGAAAACAAGTTAAAGACAACAAAACAAAGAGTAGAGAAAAAATAGTGTGCATGAAGATATACATTCTGTGAGAACAATTTTATTTAATATTTAAACAATGTTATATGTCATATTCTCTTAACCACTCATTCACACACACACACACACACAAACACCCATAAAAATTCCTTGTCAGCATTTATTTATTTATTTATTTGGTAAACTTTACTTTGTCAGCATTTAAATGTTCTATTTTTAAGGAGATTCTTGGGTCGGTAACTTCAGTCCATCACCTTCTTCTGCTAGACTGCACATTGCTTTTATTCCCCAGAAGGTTTCCCAGAACTACTGCCTTCATTAGATTACCCAGTGCAAACTTGAGCTGCTTCAGCTTTTCTACCTTTCTAAGAGATAGATAGGCTAGATTTTTCTATGTCGTTCCCAGGAGTATCAACCATTTATTGAAGTTATTTTTTATTTTATGTTTTATTTTATATTAGAGAGAGGGTCTTGCTCTGTCACCCAGGCTGGAGTGCAGTGGCGTGATCATAGCTCACTGCAGCCTTCAACTCCTTGGCTCAAGTGGTTCTTTTGCCTCAGCCTCCTGAGTAGCTAGAACTATAGGCACTTACCACTACACCTGGCTTTCAAAAAATTTTTTGTAGAGATGGGGGTCTTGGTAGGTTGCTCAGGCTGGTCTCAAACTCCTGGCCTCAAGTGATCCTCCTGCCTTGGCCTCCCTAAGTGCTGGGATTACAGGTGTGAGCCACTGCACCTGGTCTGAAGCCATTTTTAAAATACCTCCCGTGACATGATTTCCATCATTTTCAAATTGGGAGCACCTAATTGATACTGATAAATGGAGCTAGCCATCAAAATTTTAGAAATCTCTTGTGCTTTTTAGTAAATCCAACACAAAATAAACAATGCAAATTGCTCATTTGTCATCAATATGTGCATCAGAATCTGCCCCTTTTTGATGGGAGAACGTACTTTGTTAGGAGTAAGATCCACCAGAGAAATTGGTCAACAGGTTATGCCCTGAACATCCTTGGTAATTAGTTGGAATTTAAGAAATGCAACTTGGTCAGAAGTATTCTCTTCAGAACTATGACTCTAGAGACCATCAGATAAGATTTTGGCTCTTTGAGTCTTTGTGGCTGGCATTTCCACATCATGCCAATCTAAACAGAGTGTCAACCATTTTATTCTTGGCTCCTTTTTTTTCTTTTCTTTTTGTATAACATGCTTGTTCTTCCTTGCCTCCATGTTTACTGGTCAGAAAAGCAAAGAGGATGAAGCATATTCTAATTCAATTTACTTCTTAGTCAAAGAGCAAAAGTAACTAGTGTACAGGAAAGGCACAGCTCTCTGAGCTTCTTGAGGGCAATTATTGTTGTGTATCTAACTGCATTTTCCACGATTCTTAGCATTAGTGGTATGTACATTATAGTTTCTGAAAAATGAATTTAGAGAGTGTGTTCAAATGTGTGTGTGTGTGTAAATTGTGGAGTGAGCCATAGTAGTTTATTAAGTTTTGTCTGCTTATTTTATGGTTAAATAAAATGTATACAGCCACACAATGTGGATATGATTATCTTAAACATGGTGAACTCCTGGCTTTTTTGGTATTTTCTGGTTTATAACTTTTATGAAATCTCCAGCTTTTGTCAACCAAACGTTTGCTAAGGTATTAGAATGTTGCTGAAAAGTTAACTTCAACAACTGCATGGTCAAAGATGGCACCATTTGCCTTGCAGAGAAGTGAGCACCTGTTCTCTGGGGGTACTAAGGGGCTGGTCAGGGAACTAAGAGGACGGTGGGGATAGATGACCTCTCATTGAACTCCATTATAAGAAGACATTTCCTATCCCTTGCATCATTCAGGCCAAAACGAATTGAACACTTATGAGACTCCTGAAGAGGTGATTTGTGTAAAAGAACAGGGCAGAAGGAGAAGACTGCTAAAATTCTTTATGTACCAAAAGAACTTGAGAATTGAGATTCATACAATTAATAATGTTTAATGCTTCATCAAGGACATCCTTAAGTGAAATTGACTTTTTTTTTTCCTGTGCCTGGAGGTAAAGAGTACAATGGCTGTTAGTACAGTTTGGTGCCACCACCTTGACTTGGGCTAAGGTGTCAGCAGTTTTTCCCACCATTACTTTCCCCCCCATCAGTGCAAATATCAACAGAGTGAAAAAGGCAAATAATATCTCACTATTAGTATAAAAATAGAATAACTTTAAAATCTAATCTGACAACCATTCTCATTTAATTAGTCTGTTTACATTTAATGTAATCACTAATATGTTTGAATTTAAGTCTACCATCTTTCTATTTGTTTTCTGTTTTATCCCCCCTGTTGTATTTTATTTTTTCCTCATTTTTCTTGCCTTCTTTTGTAGTACTTTTCATTATTCCATCTCCCCGCCTCCACCCTCCATTAGCTTGTTATTCATTCTTTTGCAGCTCTTTTAATGGTTACACAAGAGATTATAATATGAATCCTTGATTGATTAAAATTTTAATATAACTAAGTGCTTTCTACCACTTCCTGGACAATGTGAGGACTTTGAACACTTTTACTCCATTTACCCTCCTTCTGCCTTTCAAAAATTTTTAATTTTTGAAAAAAAATTTAATCTGATTGGATGAGGCCCACCCAGATTATCAGAGATAATCTCCTTCCCTTAATTAATTGTAGATGTTAACCATATCTACAAAATACCTTCACCTAGATTCGTCTTTAATTGAATAAACTGGGAACTATGGCTTAGCCAATTTGACATATAAAACTAACCATCAAAAAGCACATCAGGTTTCTTTCTTGTTGTCAGTCAGGGAATATAACAGCCATTTGTATTTTGTGTTTGTTCATTCATTTACTCAACAATGATTTTTTGAGCACCAGCTATGTGCCAGACACTGTGATAGATGTGTGGATACATGTTCTGAGATCCAGGCAACTGACTTATACATAAATGTTACAGTACCACTTATTTGTAAGTTGAGACCCCATTATATGTACTTCAGGTTATTGCCTTATTTCTTTTTTACTTACTTTATTTTCATCTACGACATAGACAGAAATGTGTTCATGTTCGTGACTTTCATAAATCTCTTTGCATGGTTCTTTGTCAAGTAAATATAAATATCTACTATCAAAAGCAACATTTTAATTAAACCAATAGTTTTACCAGAAAGGTTGTGCTCAGTGGTTATTGAAATGGAAGAGACATCTCAGCCCCACTTGGCAGCTTATTTCCAAAAGCGGCAAGAGAGGACAAGCCCCATTGCATAAGTGCATTTCAGGCTCCTACTTGCATCATGTTTGCTAATGTCCCATTGTCCAAAGCAAGTCACGAGGCTAGGCTAGGTTCAAGGGTTGGGGAACATCTTGATGGAAGTTGTTGCAAAGAATTTGTGGCTATTTATTTTTTTGCCATCTATTACAATGGTTTGAAAGTAATGTGAAGCTCATGACAGTCTGTTGGCGGCTAGTCACAGGATCACACCAATGGAGCCCAACTGGACATTTTCTGAGGTATATGGAGCTTTCTAGGTCATGCTGTGATACCTGGCCACTTTTTAACATAAAGGGAAAGCTGGTGATTATATAGTTAAATCTGACAAACCAGATAATTCACGCTTAAAAAAATCTCCTTTGAAGCCTCAATTATTGGTTTTCCCATTATATCAACCAGACACCTTGTCAACTGTGCCCTTTGTGTATTTTATAGGCATTAGGTCTGCAATTTGAATTATTACCTCTTTCCTTTATTCCTGTGCTCATAACCACATCCTCAATTCTTGGAAAAAACACCCAAATTTCCTTCTTGTTCTTGATTCTATACCTTCTAAAAGATTGCTTTGTCATTTAGATTCAGAATAAAGCATTCTATTCACCTGGCAAAACCTTTTTGTGTTTTCCTAAATAAGTAAAGTGGAAGATATATAATAGCTTCTATGGTAGTTGTTTTACCCTCATGGGAGAATTACTTAGTTTTAGCAACACAACATGCCATACTTAAAAAATCTGGCAAGAAATAATGAAATATACCCTTCAACAAAGTTCCGCTGAGGACAACTGAGTAGCTAAGATACTTAGCTAGGCAAATTCAACTATAAACTTTCTCATTCAACTGTGCACTAAGTTTCAGGATCTTGCAATGTGACCCTATTGACCTAAAAGAATGAATGCACTTTTAAAGAATGAGGAGATTACTTGTTTCCCATCAGTAGGCTTAAGCTCAGTATTCAAGACTTGTGTAATAAAGCTTTGAAAAGAACACAGTTAAAGTGATAACCATTAGCCAGAGTAGGAAAAGATTCAACTCAAACATATTTCAGTTTTCTTAAACAAATTCTGCCCTGGGGTGTATACACATACAGTTGGTTGCTTTCCTCAGGAATGTTGTACAGCCATATGCCCTGGAAGAATTTGGCGCCATTCAGTTACAGTTAACAAAGGGCATTTTTCAGACATCTCAAGGGTGATATAAATAGCTGGGAAGGGTGTTAATTGCAGAAGTACTCTGTTTTATCAAGCAAATAGCTGTGTGAATGTGCTTTGTAAACTCTACAAGACACTCTAAAAATATTTGTTGTCATTGTTTTTTTACTTGTGTATGTCATACATGCACACAGACTATTATATTACAGCTTCCATGAGATGATTTTGCAGTGTGTTGGACTGCAAATGAAATAATTTTGGTAATACTCTTCTAAGATCAGTGAGTTTTTCTGGTTTTCTTTTTTTTTTTTTTTTTAAACTTTTTTACCATTGTACTATAGGCACAGTATCCCAGTGGTATTTGTAATTCCTCGAAAGGATTGCTTCTGATTATCTATGTAATATACACTCATTTTAGAAAATTTTTAAAATGGAGAAAAGTACAAAAAATAGAGTAAATAGTAACTCATAATCCCGTCACCCAGAGGTAGTGGTCATTAATATTTAATATGTTTTCTTCTTATCCATTTTCCTATGTGTATAAATATATACAGAAGCATGAAAATGATATATATTTTACATGATACTATATATAAGATGTAATATAGCATACAATTGAATATCATATTCCATTGGATATATATGCTATGATTTACTTAACCAGCTTTGTTGTTGAATATTTTGTTCAATTTTTACTATTATAAATATTATTACAATGACTATCTTAATGCATAAAGTTTTGTCTGCATTTCAGATTATTTGATTAAGTTAGATTTCTGCAAAGAGACTGTTGACCAGCCTCCAATATGGTCCTCTCTCCTGGTATTCCTGCCCATGTGTAAGTACCCCCTCCACGCACACACTGAATAGAGCTTTTTTGTGTAACCAGTAGAATATGGCAAAAATGATGAAGTGTGACTTCCGAAGATAGATCACAAAAGTTATCATGGCTTCTTCCTTGTTCTCTGTTGGATCACTCACTCTGGCAGAAGACAGCTGACATGTTGTGAAAACGTTAGTATTCCTCTGGAGAGGTCCATGTGGTAAGGAAATGAGGCTTCTGCCAGCTGCTGTGTGAATGAACTGCCTTGGGAGCAGATCTTCCAGCCCAGGCCAAGCCTTCATACAACTGAAGCCCTGGCCAACAGCTTGAGTGAAACCTCATGAAAAACCCTGAACCAGAACCATCTAGGCCAGGCTGTTCCCAGATTCCTGACTTGCAGAAACTATGTGAGATAATCATTGTTATTGTCCTTTAAAGTGCTAAATATCAGGGTGCTTTGTTATGTAGCAATAAATTAGTACTATATAGATAAACTAGGTTTAAAAGTAGAATATTTAAACATGGCTGTTAGTGTTCAATGGCTTTCCAGAAATGTTACACTGATTAACTCCCAAAAGAAGGGAGTGACAGTGCTTATATTAGTATACCCTCATTACCACTGAGTATTTATTTTTGTAATCTTTGTAATTTCATAGAAAAAGCAGGGCATTGCCATTTAAAAATTTTGCTGTTATTTGATTTCTAGTGAGGTTGATTTTTTTAATGTTTCTTTTCCATTTGTATTTTCCTCTTCTGGGAAACTTCTTTATATATAATTTGCTCAATTTCCTACTGGGGTCTTAGTGTTTTTCTCAGTGACTTGCATGAACTCTTCATATATAAAGGACATTAACCATTTGTCATGTTTTTTATGTGTCGACGGAAAAGAAGCCGAACTCTGTAAAATAATTTTAAAGAGGTTTATTCTGAGCCAAATTTGAGGACCATGACCCGGAGCCACACCAAAGAAGCCTTGAGCAAGTGAAATGTGGCTGGGCCACAGTTTGGTTTTATACATTTTAGGGAGATAGGGGTTACAGGTAAAGTCATAAATCAATACATGGAAAGCATACATTGGTTTGGCTTGAAAAGGCAGGCCATCTAGAAGCGGAGGGGTGGGGGACGCTTACAGGTTATAGGTGGGTTTACAGACTCCTTGACTTGTAATTGGTTAAAAAATGAAGCATTGTCTAAAGGCTTGGAATGTTTTAGATAAGGAAGAGACAAGTCACCCGACATATATTTGTTGTGTAAATTGGGGACCTGCAGATTTGTCTTGCATAGCCTTAGGCCTGTTGGTGAGTTACAAAGGATATCTCCAAGAAGGGAGGGGGGCATGGTGAGGCATGTCTGACCTCCTCCTGTGGCAGACAATTTACTTTTAGTATATCCTCTTGGCCAGGAGGGGGTCCATTCAGTCAGCTGGTGGAGGGGAAGCCTTTTATTTAATTTTAGTTCACATATGAATATTGTTTCTCAAATGGTTATTGCTTTTTGGTTGTATGTTTATTGATACATAGATGTTTTAAATTTTTATGCAGTTCAGTGGACTATATGATATATTCTTTTGTGTTTAAGCTTAGAAAGGGCTTTCCTATTCAAAGAGAAGATAAATATGCATGGTATCATTTTTGGTTTTGTTTTATATTTGGATCTTTAATTCATCTGCAATTTATTTATTTATTTTTAGAGATAGGTCTCACTGTGCTGGAGTGCAGTGGCTATTCACAGGCATGATCATAGCTATAGCTTCCATTTCCTGGGCTCAAGTGATCTTCCTGCCTTAGCCTCCAGAGTAGCTGGGACTACAGGCACCTGCCACTGCACCTGGCTTGTTTTATTAATTTATTTTAGAGATGGGATCTCGCTATGTTGCCCAGGTTGGAGTGTAACAGCAAAACCGGAGTCACGCTGCCAAGAGAAACACCGAGAGGTACACGAGGATGCAGAGAGATCAGGTTTATTAACGCCGGTGCGCTCAGAGGGGATCCTCTGCCAAATTCTGAGCACCCCGGTCAGGGGGACTTGTCTTTTATACTTCAAGAGCAAGGAGGTGGTACAGAGTGGCTTATACCAGGAAGTGTACACATACAGAAGTTACTGTAATTTACGAGGTAGCTGCTGCAAGGGGGAGCTGTTTACGGGAGCATGAGCTGCAGGCGTTATTCAATTTCAGTTTCTTTCTTTATAACATCAGTTTCACAAACATTCCTGCAGGTGTGGTGACAAGCAGTCTTACAGAAGCAGATTAAGCAATTAACATACATAGGGCTATAGCTTGTCCGTTTCAGGGTAAAAGGTTTTTAGTGAATTTCCATTTTTCCCTCACAGGAGTGTGGTGGTGTAATCAGAGCTCAGTGTAACCTTGAACTTCTAGGCTCAAGTGATCCTCCCACCTCAGCCTGAGTAGCTGGGACTATAGGCATAGACCACCATGCCCAGCTAATTTTTTTTTTTTTTTGTAGAGATGGAGTCTTACTATGTTGCCCAAGCTGGTCTCAAACTCCTGAGCCCAGGGGATCCTCCTGCCTCAGCTTTCCAAAGTGCTGGGATTATAGGTGAAGACTGAATGCTGAACTTTTTTTTTTCTCTTGCCCAACTTCATTTCTAAAAGGCCTGGTGAATCATGCCTACAAACAATGAAATCTCATTAAATGGGTTTTCATAATATTAACCTGGTATAATGTGGCTTACTTTCCAGTGTGATTCCAGTATAGCATCACATGACAGATAGAAACCCCCCTTATCTTAACTCAAGCATTCCTTTCTTCTGTCTCTAGGTCTTAGACAAAGCTTAACTCTTTCAACCAAATGGCAACTAAAGAATCCCTAAAACCCACCTACAACTTGTAAGCCCCTGCCTGAGATGTCCCTCCTTTTCAGGTTGAACAAATGTATACCTTCCATGTATTCACTTACGGTTTTACCTGTAATTCCTATCTCCATGAATATATGAAATCAAGCTGTAACCTGGCCACTTAAGACCTCATGAGATCGTGTTCCCTGGACCACTGTCGCACATATTTGGCTCAGAATAAACCTCTTTAAATCATTTTACAGTTTAGAGTTTTTTTCCATTAATAATTTGCGTGAGCCACTTCATCCAGCCTATTTATTTTTTGTATCACCAAATAGCTAGCCAATTTCTACAATGCTATTACTTATGCAATAAATAGAACAGTTTCTCTCTTTCCTATGGATTGGTAATTATTATATATTAAGTTGTTTTAAAATCCCATGACTGTTTGTGTGCTCTCTATTTCACTGAAAAGCTATTCTTGTGTCAATATCACCCCATTTTAATTATTGCAGTTTTATAATGTTTTAATGACTAGAAGGACTAGTTAGTAGAATGACTTTAAGAAATATGACCTCATGGTCTCTGAAAGCCACAGAGCTTTCCAGAATGCAATCAGATGCCATTTAAAAATGTCAAAGAGTTGGATGGCTGGCCACTGAGAATATGAAAGAAGGCAAAGTTTCATCAAAATCACAGTTCTGTGGAGCTGGCCAGAAAAATACATTTTAACATTCTAAGAGCCAAAGAAACGAAAAATCCAGTGTTCTAACAGGCAGGTTAGAGGCAGACTTCCATGAGCAAATGGAAGGAAGAGGAAATGATACAATTCAAACTCAGGGATATAAATGAATTCTGCTAAACAAAGTTTGACCAATAAATTAGTTTTTGTATTTTTGTATATCTTTGCAAGATATGGAAAGTTTAAAATAATTCAACTGTAAAACTATCTGATCCTAGAAAGCTTCTTTAGAGATTCCTTTGATAACTTAAAACATTTTTCCTTTGGTCATAAATTTTAGGTTTTCAACTTCTGGAGTCAGTTTTGGCCATTATATTTTTCTGTTAATCATCTAGCTTATTGAGATTTCTGTTTTATCTGCATATACTAATGATTGTGACTTTATAATTAAAAATTTCCAGCCTATTTTATTTCTTATTTTATTTATTTATTTTTCTTGTGTGTATGTGTGGGGGGGCAGATTGAATTTGACAGGAAGATGCTTCTTTCATTTGCATTTTCTCCCCAAAATATCTGCTATTGGATTTATCAGTTTTTTTAAGCCAGTCAAATTTAGCCGTGGAAGGTTGTATACCAACTTTAGTGATGCTAATGTTATTAAGTTCTGATAACCCACTACCATTGGACCAGCCCAGATTTATCAGTTTACTGCTTTTATTTTCTTTTAATTTCTATTTTCTTTTCTTAGATTTGTTTTAGCTATTCTAATTTTATGAGTTGAATAGTTGGATTTATTTATTTATTTATTTATTTAGACAGGATCTTGCTCTGTCACCCAGGCTAGAGTGTAGTGGCCTGATCATAGCTCACTGCAACCTCAAACTCCTGGGCTCAAGTGATCTTCCTGCCTCAGCCTCCTGAGTAGCTGGGACTACAGGCCTGTGCCACCATACCCTGCTAATTAAAATATTTTTTTTTAGAGACAGGGTCTGGCTATGTTGCCCAGGCTGGTGTTGAACTCCTGGGCTCAAGTGATCCTCCCACATCAGCCTTCCAAAGTGCTGGGATTACAGGAGTGAGCCACTGTACCTGACCTCAGATTTTTTTTTTTTTTGGAAGAAGGAAAACATTTAAGGTTATGAGTTTACCACTGACTGTAGCTTGGCTACAACCTCTAAACAAAGTTTTCTATGTATTGTTCTTATTTTCATTATTTTGCAAGTAGTTTGATATATTTGTTTTCTTCTTTGACCCAATATTATCTTATTTTTACAAAATGAAGCTCTGACTAAGCAAATCACTAGTCTCTCTCTCTTTACATTTTTTTTAAATAGAATAATTCTTTTTGTTCTTTTCCTCCCTAAAAATAGTTTCTCAAAATTACACCATAGAAGAATTTTAGGAAAAACAACAGAAGTCAGTGCATTTGAATCATTTAGTTCAGTTATTTGACATTATTCTCATATGTCCCAGATTAAATCAACTGGTTTTGAATATATATATTTTATGCCATTTAACTCTGAATGAAGAGTGCAAGGTGAAAGACTTAGGAAAAGGGATATTTTTGACATCAGCTAATTTGTGCTATAGCTAATATTTTGGATTCATGATTTAAAGGCAGAAATGTAAGAGAAACAGTTATTTCATTTGTCTAGAGCACAAAATAAGCAGTATATATGAAATGGTAGAAAGGTACAGGTGCAGGATGTAGAACATAAAAGCCACGGGGAGGAGGAGGCTGGATGGTTATCACGATCTGGGAGGAAAGCAGTCATGACTCCAGTTGTTAAGCCTTATTGCTGGCCAGGGCTTTGGCTCCAGGTCTGTCCTAACTAGTTACTGCAGTGATTTGTGTAGGCTTCAGGTGAATCACAGGAACGCTGGGCCCCTTTAGTTTGAGGTACAGGCTAGAGCATCAATCTGTACTCTGCTTCCTTTCTTCGATGGCCACACCATGGCTTTAGGACTGGGAAAGATTACTGCCCTAGTAAAAGAGAAGCTAGTGAAGTAGACAAAATGCCTCCACCCTTAAGCACTTTGCTGTTTGTATCCTAGCTTTTGAGTGCCACTGATCTCACCAAGCCCCTAATCAGTTCCTACCGTAGTAGGCCAAAGGGGAAAATAGGAGGTAAACCCAACAGAAAGCACCATGTTAAAAAGAGTGATGATTGAATAGCCTCATCTGCAAGCCAGAGAGAACTTCTGCAGTCCTTACAGTCCCCAGGGAAAGCTCCACCCTCCTGCGGTGTTTGGTTATGTATTCTTGAGGCCTAGCTGAGCGTTCTCTTCCTACAGGAGGTTGTGGGTCATGGACTCTGAGCCCCTGACAAAGAACGATGGTCCAGTAGTGAGACGACCTTAAATCTATTGCTGTGGGCTTTTTGTTTTTTTTTAAGAGACAGGGTCTCGTCTGTCAGCCAGGGTGACATGCAGTGGTACAATCCTCCTGCTTTGGCCTCCTGAAGTGCTGGGACTATAGGCGTGAGCCACTGCATCCAGCCTGCTATGGCTCTTTTATCGTGGGCAGATTATTGTGTGAACTTTTGAAAGCAGGCAGCCTCTGTTCCCAGTTTTCGTCCTTTCAAAAGGAAAAGGATTGGGTCTGACGATCTCTGAGGTCATTGGTTTTCAGGAGTTTGGCCCAGGAACTCAGCCTGGGATTCTGCCCTTCCCACCTCCCCGGCATTGTCTTCCTCGCCATCATAATGGCCAAGTCATTCCGAAAGCTTTTTACTTGCGAGCTACTATGTTGAGTGCTTTACATGCTTACAGGCACCGAAGCCTTGCAAGAATCTTACGCTTTCTCCATTTTACACGTGAGGATGGGGAAGCTTCAAGAGGTTATGAAATTTATCCAGACCACACAGCTAATAACTGGCATAACTGAGATTCAGAACCTGATCGACCGACCTTAGACCCATAGGCTTTTACTTAGCACCGCGTTGCAATCGACTCTTACTTCCTACTTGCTACTGATTATCATGTCCCGGTCTTCACCAAGACAAGAAATTAAAGTAAGAAAGAGTAGAAAACGTTCAGATTTTAGAAGTCAATGAAGTTAAAAAAAAAAAAAAAAAAAGAAGCAACAGATGTAATTCTGTTTGGGATAGTTCAGAAAAACAGCAACAATACAAAGTTCCACCTGGAAAAATTTGGGAATTAGTTCTCCTCCCGCCACCACTTCCGTTTTGAAAATGAGGGCTTTCTGTAGCTAGTGACACTATGGAGAGCACGAAATCAATAGGATAAATCACCTTTAAACATGGTGTCGATGGTGTCTCAAGTTGTTGCCTCATTTTACAAAATGAATCAAACTGAGACATGCTAATTCCTCACAGCTCACCATGCTGTAGCTGCATGCCTTACAAAAGTATTTTAAAGTAAATTTCAGCTAATATAGTTCAAATCATTGCCTATATAAATTATGCTTTTATGTTTCATATACACTTCATCATTTGATGGATCACAGAGGTTAGAGTTGGAGGGAAACTAACAGACCACAGAAGCTGGTTCTCTCTTCCTAAACACACAAGTGACATCATAATTGAATGCATTAGAATTACGGCACAAACATTTCAAATGTCCCAAAATGTTTGGAAAAGGTAAGAAGGCGATACTTAAGCTCACTCTAGAATTTTGTTTAATATATAATCTGCTGTTTCCAATGGAAAGTATCTGTGTTTAAAAAATATGTTCATACATATTGACCAGACAGATTTAGACACACAATTAGTATACATGTCTAATATGTATTTAAGCTCGGAAATTGAGGCTAGGTGGAAAAATACTTATTTGTAACTAGCTCCATCTAGTGAGAATTTGAAAAAATTACATGATTCATTTATGACTCTCCTTGGAACTGGTAAAAATTTTTGAGAGCAGTTTTCAATTTTTAAGAACTATAAATTATCAAGTTTTATTTTTTATAAAGTCTCAGATTAGAGACTAAAGGATTTCTGGTTATTAAAGGACCTATTTTAGAAATTAATGTAAGATGAAAAATAAAGATATACATAATAAATTAGTCATGTCTCAACATCATAATTGCAACTTTTTGAAGAAGCAATAAAATCGACTTTAAAGATAAATCTTGGTAGAAAAGTAAAATACTGGCTGTTCTTGAGATGAGAAGGGGGTATGAGCCATAATAGACAATGATAAGATTGCTCCAGAATTCAGACTGAAAAGAATAATCTTGTTAACAGTTCACAAATTGTTTGCACTTGGTTTTTCATTTGCTCTTTTGGATACTTTGTGAGGTAGCTATTGCAGTTGATTCTTGCACAACATGGGTTTGAACCGTGCAGGTCCACTTATACATGGATTTTGTTCAATAAAAGTTACCCTGAGTGTGCCTGCCTCTCCTGCCTCCCCTTCCACTTCCTCCACCTCTTCCACCTCTGCCACTCCAGAAACAGCAACCCCTCTTCTTCCTCCTCCTCCTCCTCAGCCTACTCAACATGAACTATGAGGATGAAGGCCTTTATGATGATCCACTTCCACTTAATGAATAGTGAATCTATTTTCTCTTCCTTATGATTTTTTTATTAATAATAACGTATTCTTTCCTTTAGCTTACTTTATTGTAAGGATACAGGCTATAATACATATAACACACAAAATATGTTAATTGACTATTTGTGTTATTGGTAAGGCTTCTGGTCAACAGGTTATTAGTAGTTAAGTTTTGGGGCATCACTCCCTCCAGCCCCTGCATCGTACAAGGGTCAATTGTATTCCCTTATTTTGCAGGTCAGGAAACAGTCACAGAAAGGTAAGTGATGTGCCTAGTGTTGCAGAGCATTGTGGATGCAGTGTGTGCCACCTGATCTCCCTTCCAGCACTGATGGGGACTGCTTGTTTCTCCAGCTGCTGGGGGAGTTGTTGACTGATGCCTCTCAGCTGTGCTGCTCTCCTGGAATTGTCCTTCGTCAAAGAAAGACACTTTACCGAAGATTATGCTTCCTCCCTAGGGACAGTGCATATCCAATGACTGGTTCATGTGGGGTACAAAGACTTGTCCACCTTGCCTCAGTTTGAGATTTCTCAGAAGGTCCATCCCAGCTCCAGAGCTCCCCAGGGGATCCACTGAGCCACAGTTCAACTTCTCCCCCTGCCAAATCCTTTGTCCTTCACCCCTTACAGGTGCTGTTTCTGCAATTACTCTCCAATAACTTCTGCATATAAGTCTCAGAGTGTGTTTCCCAGCGAACCCCACCTACCACAGTTGGTACTGGATGTGCTCCTAGGACCCTGCTCTAAAATGGGGTTTTGTTGCTCAGCCTGGCTGGCTGTAATAAGAACCCCATCCCAGTAGTAGGACGAGCACTAACAGTATGCGGTTCCAGTGCAAGCGTTCAAACTGTCACTGGTGGTAAACATTGGCAACTGCAGCATCTCAGGGGTTGGAGGGTTTAAGGGGAAATTAAGTAAATAAAAGAACTTTGGAATTAGATGGCTGTTGCTTGGGGGGCCAAAAATTCTTTGGGGAAAGACAATTAACGCCTGGGGATGATTACTCACCAGTATAAAGGGAAGGGTGGGTGAAGCCAGAGTGCCTCCCTGGCTGTATATAAATAGACCCTCATCTCCTGTAGCCTAGGGGCAGTACAGCTAAGGACTTATAAATTATGAGTAGCAAAGTTCCAGAAAATACCGAATTCTCAGCTCTGGTCAGGGCACTGATTTGGAAGGAGTAAGACTGAGACTTAGGATGGGGACATTTGGGTCCAAGCACTAAAAATTCTTGAATCAGTTTCCATTGGACGCTCTGGGCCTGCAGCAGTGACTCCCCCTCTCTGTTAAAGGCTAGTGCCTCCTGTTTATTTGAAGATCATGCAGAGGATCCTGCCTTGCAAGAAAACCTATGCCCTGCTCAGGCTCCATCTCTACCTCTGCTCTTGGCCGTCAGACCCACAGCTAGGGCCAAATCACAACACAACCTGGCCACAGACGTGCTGGGCCTGCTAAGGGAGAAAAGGGACCATACCCTGATGAAGCTGTGGGCCTGGGTAGCATCCACCATCAAGAACTGGGAGTGTATGTATGGGACTAGATCCTGAGGGTGCTGAACCAAGGGGGACAGTATATAAAATTGGAAAAGGGAGATTACTCATGAGAACATTCTCTCATGGTACAGGATTTACACCCTGGCAAGGACCCCAGGAGATGGCGCTAATGCACTGTAAGGTTGCCTCTTAGATGCTTGAAAAAAGACCATATTAAGTGAGGTAGAACTGAAAGAATTGCCATGGCAAATGGTGAAAGAAGGAATCAAAATGTCCAGAGACCTGGGCATGCCAAACTGGATATACTATATAGGTCAGAAAACCCACCATCCACGATTTCCATGGGAGGGTCCGGAGGATACTGCTTTTCCCCACGTGAGCAGGCATGGCCTGGTGGAAGGCACCCAGTATCACTGAGAAGCTCTGAGTTGCCATCCAGCACTCTGAAGGGCAGGGCTGTGGGTAGGAGGTGCTGTTACAGTGCTGGTCTCACTGCTAGTGACAGGAATGAGAGGGTCCTACATCACAGAGGACAGGTGGCCGAGCTCAACTGCCGCAGGCCAGGTAGGTGCAGCTGTTGTAAATGAGCAGCTGAGCACACGTTGGCTGTGAACAGGAATGACAGGATATCTGGGTCAGGAGGGGCTTTCTCCTCCCTCCAGAATCATGCCACTTTGTCTCAGAGAGGCCTGAAATTCCGCTGAGTGAGATCTCCATTTTTATCTTAAATTTTAGGCACTAATTCCTGTCTTCTGTTATCGTCATTGTGATTTTTTTCAAACACATGTCTTTACAGGAGGCCTTTTTCAACCGGGATTCTAAAAGCAATGAAGCTGCAGTGCCCTGTGTCATCCATTGCATGGAATTGATGAACTTCTCCCCCTCCACCCCCCACACCTGGCGCAGTGCCGTGCACACTCTAGATTTGCCATCCTTTCGGGAATGAGGAAATAGTCCCTCGAATCTCGTTATATGCTCTGGTTCAGATGAGGAACGAGGAACCCACTCATGAGGAAGCCTCATTGAGAATAGTTGCAACCTACCTATACCCTTAACCTTCTCAACAATGTTTAACTTACCTTCTTTCCTCTGAAGACTCGGTTTACCCACAAATCTCCTCAGGGTTTTGTTTTGCTTTGTGTTTTGCCACTCTCATACACCTTCTGTTTCTCAGGCTTTAGGATGGGCCTTTATCCTTTCAGTAGCTTTCAGCTCTCTATTCTCTTGCCCTTTCGCAAAATTCTCCCTGCCTTTAGGGTCACAAGAACTCACTGTCCTGAATTGTCCTCTCGTTATGAAGCCTTCTCAAGAGAGGCTTCCCCCGAAGGCTACATCTCAAGCGAGCCCCCTTCTCTTTCTCTTTCCTCGTCCTTTCTGTGCCTTCAGAGCACTAATTATTTTGTAATATGTATATGAAGACATATAATGACCTAGTTGATTATGTGTGTATAAAATTTTATGTCAGTAGTAGTAGTGGGCATGAATCTCTCTCTTGGGACTCAGGTACGCAACAAGTACAACTTTAAACAGTTTCTATAACAGGGAAAATTTCTGACTCTAAGCTTTCATTCAGCCCAAGTATGAAGCTTAGTCTCAGTCACATCTAGGGCTCTCCTCTTCTGCCTCTGGGGTTTAGTCAAGCTCAGATAGTTCTGCACAGATGCCCAGGTGGGGGTTACTCACCTGGTTTCTCAGGCCGCAGCTCTCAGCCTCCTTTGCTGGCTCCTCCCCTTGTGCCAGGCCCTTGCGTTTGGACGTAGCCCAGGCTCATGCCCGGCTCCTCTTCTGCACCTACTCTCTCACTCTGTGTAATCTCCTGCAGTTCTTGGATGGTAAGTGTCATCTTCATGTTGATTTGTCCCCAACCTCCAGGGCAAACTTCTCCTCAGAACTCTGGATGGATATATCCACCTGCCTCCTTGACATTTCCACCTGGATGTCTAATTTCATCTCAGATTTACCTGATCAAAAGAGAAATTTTTATTTCTACCCTTAGACTTGTTCCTCCACCATCTTCTGCTGTAGCTCAAGCTAAATATCTATGAGCTATCCTTGGTGCCTCTCTTTTCCCCATCCAATCGTTCCATAATTCTATTGGCCCTACTTCCAAAACATATCCCCAGCTCATCCACTTCTCCTTATTACCAGTGCTTTCAACCTGGTCTAAAGGATTATCACCCCTCACTGAGAACACTGGAGGATTTCCCTTACTTGTCTTTCTGCTTCATGCGTGTCTTCTTATAATCATTATTCCACATAGCAGCCAAAGAGTTTTACTAGAACTGAGACTAGGACTAAAACGGTGAGATTATGTCATAACTCTGCTTAACGTCCTCTATTTGCTTCCCATTACACTCAGAGCATAAACACAAGCTCCTCATCACGGCCTTCAGGGCCCTGAGGGATCTGGCCCCTTGCTTTCCTCTCTAATTCTATTTTATTAGCATATCATTCTTCCTCTTGCTAGCAGCTCTAGTCACACAGGCTTTCATATCTCCTCTCTTTCTGTCATTTTAAAATAACCCAAACTTATTTTTTGCCTTAAGACCCTTTGAACTTTCTATTCCTGAAACACTCTTACTCAGATATTCATGAAGCCGGTCTATTTATGGGAGAAGGAATTGAGAAAAAGAGAATTAAAGATGATTTTCTTTTTTTAGGCTTTTGGCTTGATCAGCTCGGATGGATGGCGGTTGCATTTACTGAGGTGTGAGTACTGGGGAGAAGTGAAATTTGAGGTGTCGGTTACTAGCTTACATTTATAGTGTGCTCAAGTATTGTAGGACAAATTATCCCCAAACTTAGAGGCTGGAACATTTATCATCTCACAGTTTCTGTGGGTCAGGAGTATGATCGTGGCTTAGCTGGGTTCTTTAGCTCTGGGACTCTCACAAGGCTATGGTTGTTCTAGGACTCACCTGGGAAGGATCATCTTCCCAGCTCACTTCCCAGCTGGCAGGACTCAGTTCCTTGCAGATTGTTGGATGGAGACTTCATTTCTTCATAAACTGTGAGCCAGAGGCCTTCCTTGGTTCCTTGCCTCATGGGACTCTCCATAGAGCAGCTCACAACACGGCAGCTGAGTTCACCAGAGAGGCAAGAGCGAGTGCTAGCAAGATGGAAGTCACAATTGCAGAAGTGACACTAAATCTGTATCAGTCAGGGTTCTCCAGAGAAGACCAAACAAATAGGATATATAGAGAAAGAGATTTATTAAGAGGGATTGGCTCACATGATATGGAGGCTGAGAAGTCCCATGATGTGCTGCCTGAGAGCTGGAGGCCCAGGACCAATGGTGTAGTTCCAGCCCAAACTTGAAGACCTGAGAACCAGGAGCACAGATGTCTGAAGGCAGGAGAAAATGGGTGTCCCAGCTCAAACAGAGAGCAAATTTGTCCTTTCTCTGTCTTTTTGTATCATCTGGGCCCTCAGCAGATTTGATGATGCCCATGACATCGGTGAGGGCAATCTTCTTTGCTCAGTCTAGTGATTCAAATGCTAATCTCTTCCAGAAACATCCTCAGAGATACACCCAGAAATAATGTTTTCCTATCTATCTGGGCATCCCTTAGTCCAGTGAAGTTGACATTAAAAAATTAACCATCACACCATCACTTTTGCCATATTCTGTGTGCTAGAAGCAAGTCATTAGGTCCAGCCCACACCCAAGGGGAACGGATGATACCAAGGCTGAATACCAAGAGCTGGGGTTATTGGGAGCCACATTGGAAGAGAAGTTGCCTATCCCAGGTAGGTGGGCACTATTCTAAATGCTTTACATGTCTTAATTCACTTAATCCTTCCAATGCGTCCTAAGATAGATACGCTATTATTGTCTCCATTTCACAAATGAGATATCAAGAGCTAAAGTAACTTGCTGGAGGCCAAACAGCTAAAGTCAGTGGGGTATAGAGAGATTTGAACCTAGGCTGTCCTGCTTCAGCAACTGTATTTTTAACGCATTGGCTGTACTGTCTGGAGTGGAGGTGTCATGTAAGACCTGGAATCTGGACTTTTTGGGAGAGGATTGGACTGCCAAAGAGATATGGAAGATGAAGTTAACTAATTCTAGAAGAATCACAGCTCATTTTCAGTTGTTTCTCTCTAGCACCCAGATTCCTCTCTAGTGCCAAGAAGATAAGCTTTTCTCCTGGTATTTTCTTCTGGCATTCATTTGTTCCCTTTCTTTCTTTCAACAAATGTTTACTGACTGCCAAGTATGTGTAAGGAAAGTACTAAATCCTAGGGAATGTATTTTTAGCTCTCTGAATACAAAAGATGAAATATAGTTTGAGAAGTTTTTGAATAACTTGTTCAAATCATCTAGTTAGCTGTCATCTATTTCGATTTGAACTGTCTTCCTTTTTTTTTTTTTTTTGAGACAGGGTCTTGCTCTGTCTCTTGGCCTAGAGTACAGTGACATCAGCATAGCTCACTGCAACCTCAAACTCCTGGGCTTGAGTAACCCTCCTGCCTCAGCCTCCCAAGTAGCTGGGACTACAGGTGCGTGCTGCCACGCCCAGCTAACTTTTCTATTTTTTGTATAAACGGGGTCTTGCTCTTGCTCAGTCTGTGTCTTCCTATTAAATGTATCACTATTAAGTGTTGTGATGGTACTAGAAAATAAGCAATTTGTAAAGCATTTGCACAGATTCTAACGAGACTTACTACTTTGGCTTTCTCTATTATCTACTTAGCAATCAAACCAAGTCCTTAATTTAATGTATGATGTTGAAAATAATTTCACAATATTTCCAATCAAGTTAATTTTCAGATTGCTTTTGTATTCTTTGTCATCATATTTAGAATGATAGAATTCTGTTTTACATTTTATTAATGAAGATGGGGTGTGTTTTTCCATTTGGGTCATTAATAGCTCATTATTACCTAATTTCAGAAATATTGAATTCAATACTCAGTCTGCAAATTATAAAGTAACCAACCTCTCTAAATGAACCACAATTCAGAGTTAAGCTCACAATCCACTTTTTCTTCATTTGTGCAAATCTGTAACAAAGCCAAAGCTTGATGGTTCACTTCAGTTAACTAGGTTGGACAGAATTTAGAAGTTTATTAGCAAGACATGTGACCCAGAACCAAGATAGGACATTGCAGAAATGAAGAAAAGATGAAATTACACAGTTTGGGCCCATGTTATCCAATCCCTAATTTACAGTCAGAGATCATTGAAGTGGCTAGCCTGCTTCTTAGGCAAAAAAATACTTTAAAAAATAAGAACAACATTGTTCTGCTTTTAATCTCTGCTAAATAGTTATAAAAAGCTATTTATAACAAGAGAAATATGTTATAAAAACCAGCCTATGGAGAACATCAGGAAAGAAAGTAATGCTGCCTGGAAAATCTAATTTACTGAATTTTGATAAGTATATGAACTACTAATCTGGTTATACTGCTAGGAAATTCTGATAAAAGGCAGCTATTAATTTCTAAGGGCTAAATCTTAGAGAATCTCATGATAGCTCCATTTGGGCTTTTTTTAAGTTCCTGTGTTGTTGTCATGGAAATATTCTGACGATTTACATGGTTGTGCCAAAATTTTTTATTTGTCTATTAGAATTGTGAGAACTTCCTTTACAAAAGTGCTCATTTTTATGTAGCTAAGAGACCAATACAGATATTCTCCAAAGAATATCATCATCATGAATTAAATTTAAAAAATTAGCATACAAAAGGATTTACATTTAACTGCTGAAAATGCTCTTGGGGTCTAATTCAGCCCGTCAGTCAATGCTTTCTTAAACACTGACAGGTGCCTAGCATAATTCTGGGTACTCCGGGGCTGTGGACCTCCACACCTGCTGAACTTCAAGATCTAATGGGGAGCTTTATCTAATAAACACATGAACAGATTCCCCATGGGCCCCACTTCTGAAGATTCTAATTGGTGGCTTCCGGCACAAGGCTCTTGGGAATCTGGTTAGTTTGCGTTTTTTTTTTAAACAACAGGTGATTGTGATGATTAGTCTGGATTAAGAACCATACCTACAGTGATTCTCAAAATCTGGTCCCTGGAACCACATTATCAGTGTCGCCTAGGAACTTATCAGAAATGCAAATTCTCAGGTTCTACCCAGACCTATTAAATCATAGACTCTGGCGGTAAGGACTAACAATCTGTGTTTTATCAAGCCCTCCAGGTGATTTTAATGCTTCATAAAGTTAGAGAATCATTTTAGATTTTTATACTTCTGAGTCCCATGGCCTTTTCTTTGGATTAAGATGCATGCCCAAGTTGTTCTTTCTTTCTTGGCTGCAGAGCTAAGGGAATAGGACTTACTTTTTCTGGGTACCTAGCCAGCCACTGTACCCTTGGGGTTCTCTTACCCTTAGCATGCCTGAAGAAGTGTGGAGGGGAAATATCTTTCTCAACTTTCCACTTCCTTGCTTAGAAAGACAAGAATATATATAGAGAGGCCTTTTGCTTCCAAGAAAAACAGGAAGGGGATAACAAATAATAACCAATATGCAGAAGTGTCAGAAGTCCTGGGATCTTAAAAGGCCTTTCTGTCCTGGCTGCTGGGCTTGTACCCTGCATTTTTATTCCTGAATATGGAGCTGACACACTCGCCATTTTCTCATTCCCTTTTTAGCAAAGCCGTATGACTCTTCATACCAACTCAAGGCCCAGAAGGAAAATAAAGACAAGGAATAGATGTCCTCTTTCAGCATAAGTTTTATTTTTACTATTTAACAGAAACCATCTTAAAACAAATTTTGTTTACTACATTCTGGATTTTTCTTGATCGGTCATCTGTACTGAACATTAACTGTTATATCCTATAAAAATATGTCATGGATTTTTGAAGGTTGAAGATGTGCTTGCCCATTAAATGATCCCAGATGTCTAGGATTTTATGCCTCATATTTATTTGTGTCTTTCCTCTCACTCTCAAGTGATCAGCAAACATGCCTAAGTATCTTTTTCAATATTTTTTACACTGCTTCTGATTTTTGGCTTTTAATTTGGGAGGGCTGGAAAACCAGAAGACAAGTTTGTTAGAATTATGTTTAAAATGAATACAATGAATTGAGTTGTGTGATACTCAATGCTGATGAGGTAGTATTAAAGTTAGTCCTTCCAGATATTGCTCATGAAAATATTAATTAACATAATCCTTTGAGCAAGCAATTTGGCAGCATATGGCAAGATCCTTAAAATACTCATACTCTTTAATATAACATTTTTGCTTCTAGAACTAATATAAGGAAATAATTTATTATAAAAATATTTATCCACAATAAAGTTTATTGTTTTATTATTTATAATAGGGGAAAACTAGAAATTATCTAAATATTTATTTATTTTCTTTATAGATGGGTCTTGCTTTGTCACCCAGGCTGGAGTGTAGTGGCATGATCATAGCTCACTGTAATCTCCAACTCCTGGGCTCAAGTGATCCTCCCACCTTAGCCTTTCAGGTAGCTGGGAGTATAGGTGCACACTACCATTTAGTCACTGTTAAGAGATTGATAAATTCTAGTAATTTTTTTCCTTATGCACTTGGTATTTATTTGAATATTTTATGCAGAGGGGAGGAGTTACATTTAGAACTATCTAAATTATATTTGCTAAATTAAAATATTATTACATTTTAAATTACAACAGAATTACATTATTTTTTAAAACAATACGTACATACTTTCACATTTAAAATGAAGGAATAATATCGATACAGGATAGGGTGGAAATACAGAAGCTAAAACAACTAGAACAATAGAAAATAAGATATTGAAAAACCCCATCTCTACTAAAATAGAAAAATTAGCTGGACATCATGCCCCACACCTATAGTCCCAGCTACTCGGGAGGCTGAGGCAGGACGATCTCTTTGCCCAGGAGTTTGAGGTTGCAGTGAGCAATGATGACGCCACTGTACTCTACCCTGGCTGACAGAGCAAGACTCTGTCTCAAAAAAAAAAAGATATTGAAGAAAATATACCACAGATTTCATGATGAATGGCAATCACATTTTGCTGTGGCAGACTAAAGCAAAAAGTCTGTTTTGTTTGTTGTTTTTTTTTTTTTCAGAGACAGTTGCCCAGAGTGCAACGGGAGTGCTGTGGTGTGATTATAGCTCAATGTAGCCTCAAAATTCTGGGCTCAAGTGATCCTCCTGCCTCAGCCTCCTGAGTAGCTCGGACTACATTCATGTGCCCCCACACCTGGCAAATTTTTAAAAATTTTTTGTAGAGATGGGGTCTTGCCATATTACCTAGGCTGGTCTCAAACTCCTGGCCTCAAGTGATCCTCCTCCCTTGGCCTCCCAAAATGCCGGGATTACAGGTGTGAGCCACCATGCCTGGCCTGATCTAAATATTTAATAGAAGAGTTTTTGGTAAATTATGGAACCTTTAATGAAATTATATATACCCACTAAAACTGATTGATACTTTCCCTCATTACAAGAGATTTGAAAAGGAAAAAAAACCTGATTGATACCAAGATTATGAAATAACTTTATCAAGCATGAATATAATAGAACATTAAATGAAGAAGGTACTCTCTCTACCTACTTTAGAGCTTAGAAATAATATAATAATAATGGGTAAGTATTTTATATAAGTTAACCCACTTAAGCTTCACAAAAACCCTCTAAAGTAAATATTATTACTGTCTACATTTAATAGATGAGGAAACTGTTCCCAAGAGTTTACGTTACTGGCAAATAATTGGCAGAGCTGAGATTCAAAACAAGTAATGTGAGTCCAAGTGCCTGTGCTTCTAACCATTGGGCTTTAAACAGGGACATCTCAGGTTATGCTTGGTGTATTAGCATAATTATTTATAGTGTCCCATTTTGTTCTCAGAAGTCCCAGTTTGAATGATAAAGCATATGGTTACACTAGCTCTAGGTGAATACACAGCCACACTCAAAAAATAAGAAGGAAATGCTCAGTGGATCAGAAACTGTGGGGATTTTCTGAGACTAAATGCATGCAGAATCAGATGAAAGAGGAAACTAGTGACTCAGAACATGGCTGATATAAGGAAGAGTATGATCACAAAGAATCAGGGACCAAGTGGGCCTCATGCCTAGAGGCTGTCAAAGTCAGTACGGGGTCTAGGAGCAACCAGTATGGGGAGTAGTGGGCTACTATGGCAGGAATAGCGAGTTCAGTTGTAATATAATAGATTGCAAATCGGTCACAGTACATCTCCCAACAAAAGAGATGGGAAATGTATTCCCACCCCTTGAATCTGGGTTGGCCTTGTGGCTTTCTCTGGCTGAAAGGACATGATAGGAGTGACACTGTGTGAGTTCTGAACACTGCCACCTTGTGAACGAGCCTGGACTAGTCTGGTGGAAGATGGGATCCAGTGAAGAAGCACCAAGGTAGCCCAGCTGACAGCTGGCCACGGGCCAACATGCAAGTGAGGCAACTTAGGACCCACCCCTCAGTCCCCACTGCACCAGCCAACTCACTGCATAGCCAGTAGCCGACTACAGATGCATGAACAAGACCACAGAACTGCCAGCTAAGTCTAGCCCGAACTGCTGACCCACGGAATTGTGAGCTAGAAAACTGGTTGTTATTTTAAGCCATTGAGTTTTGGCAGAGTTTGGGATGCAGCAAAAGCTAACTTGTCCCAAAAGAAAACCCTGGCAGATATCTCCACCTTCCACCCTTCAAACGTCTAGGCAGCGTTTCTTTGGATGTGCTGGTGATGGGTAGGAGCAGTGTTTGGGACAGAAGGGCAGTGGTTGTGTGTCTGAAGTCATCTGGGAAAAATATATATCTGAGCCCAGAAAAATGAACCATGAAATATCTTACCCAATAAGATGTGTGGTTCCTTCTTCCGGAAGATAAATCATGTATATTGCAGAGGGAGATAAGAACAGGGTAAATTTTGCCAACTACCTAAGAGAAGTCTGTCTTTATCCAGAAATTATTCTTTTTGTTATTTAATATCGCTGTTAAAAAAGAAGAGCCTGACCATTAGGCCTGCCCCTTAGTGTAACTCAGATACTATAATAGAATTACAACTGACTGTTACCACAGACCATAATTTTTGCCCCAGGAGAGGTTATAAAAAGTGCTAGAACACTCCCTGTTGGAAGCAGACACTTGGTCATGCCCACAAGTTTGGCTGTAAGTTGCAGACAAACCTCTTTCACTGCCAAGGTAATAAGATGAGAACTGCTTACACGTTTGCAAAAACTAATCCATCTTACTAGAACAGGGTAATATTTAGCATTGTTTTACTTATTTATTTTTTATTGAGATGAAGTTCACATAACATACAGTTAACCATTATAAAGTATACAATGCAGTGGTATTTAGTGTATTTGCAATGTTGCACAACTACTACTTCTCTGTAGTTTCAAAGCTTTTTTTATCACCCCGGAAAAACACCCATACCATTAAGTAGTCACTCTCCATTACCCGCTCCCCTCATCCCTGTTAGCCATTAATCTGCTTTTGGTCTGTATGGCTTTGCCTTTTCTGGATATGCCATATAAGAGGAATCATTCAATCTGTGACCTTTGTGTCTGGCTTCTTTCACTTAGCATAATGATTTTGAGGTTCATCCAAGTGGTAGGGTGTATCAGTACTTCATTCCTTTTTATGGCTAAATTATATTCCACTGTATGTATATACTACAATTTGTTAATCCATGCATTTGTTGATGGGCATTTGGTCATTCCTACCTTTTGGCTATCATGAATAATGCTGTTATAAACATTTGTGTACAAGTTTCTGTGTGGACATATGTTTTCATTTCTCTTGGGTATATAACTAGAAGTAGAATTTATGGGTCATTTGATAGTTCTGTTTTTAACTTTTTGAGGAATCTCTAGCATTGTTTAAGATGATCAGACAATAAAGGGAAAAACAGAAATACTCTTTGACTGGTTTCTGTCTTTTGGTGCCCTAAAATTTTGGTGTTCTAAAATTTTTTTGTTGTAGTCCATTATAAGGAATTAAAAATAGGCCTAAGAAGGTAAAGATTAATGCTATTTTTAAATGATGCATAAAGGTTAGAGAAAAGATATATTTAAAAAAACATATCAGGCAAATAAGAAATTAGATGAAAAACATTAAAACAGATGAAAAACATTAAAAGGAGTAAAAAAATTCATAATGATAAAAGAAACATTTACCTAAAAAGATATAACAGGTAAGACCTTATGGCAACCAGCTACAGATTTTCAATATACACACATCAATACAGGTGGAACTACAAGGAGAAATAGACAAATTTATAATTATAGTATAATATTTTAAATATACTCTCTCTTACAGACTGACAGCATATTCACCAAAACTAAGATTTTTTTTTTTAGAATTCAATTAACAGGTTTTATCTAGTAGCAAACACATTGCTTTCTAAAAGGTGGTTTTACAGTTTTGTTTGGCACACTTGTGCAGCTGAAGCTGGGTTGGTCAGCTCATGTCACGGAGGAGTGCTGGTTGATGAAGCCCCAGTGTTGGGCTTTATTTCTGCCTATGTTAATTTACTGGATGACTTTGACCACTCAAGCCCTTGACCTCAAATTCCTCATCAGTAAAAATCATAGTTTTACTGGATTAAGCTTAATTAGGTAAATATATATTGAGTGTCTAAGATGTCTCGAGTGCTGAGTCCACACTAGGGATACAATGTTGACCCAGACATAGTCTTTACCTTCAGCTCACTCCGATTGGTGGGGCTCTTGGACAGGGAAGAGGGAAATTTTAATGCAATGGATTGACATAAGAGCAGTGTTAAGTCAGGGTGTTCTGAAGCCCTTTTTGGAGAGTTAAAAAGACATGGTGGATAAGTGATGGCTCAGCTGGGACGTAAGCCTGACTGTGAGTTAGGCAAAAAGAGAGGAGAGGAAAGCCTTCAGGCCAGGGGTCCAGTGTATGCAAGGCCTCCAAATGGGGAGAGATTGGCCAATCTGGGAATTGCCGTTCAGAGTGGCTGGAGGGCTGTATTCTAGTGGGAGAATAAGGCTGCTGAGGGGCCCCCTGTGAGTTTTCTTATGAATTTTGAGCCTTATGCCAAAAGCATAAGGGGAGTCATTGAAAGACTTTAAATGAGGGATGGGGCAAAAACGAAGGTGAGCAGACCAGTTAGAGAGTGCTGCCGTGGCTGGGTGAGAGATGATGGTGATCTCAGCTAACATTGCGTGAGTAGGGAAATTTAAAAACAAACGGGATCCAGTACTATTAAAGAGACAGGGTCTTGGGATTTACTGGTTCTGTGAATGTGTGCGGTGGGTGCGGGGTGGTGAAGGACTGAGGAGAGGGAGTCAAGGATGACCTGCAGCCTTTGTAGCCCTGGGACAAGAAGTCACGCAGAAGGGCCGCATCAGGTGTCTGCAGAAGTCAAAGTGGGACAGTATTGGGTTTTGGGCGTCCTGTGGCAGCTGTTCCGTAGGTATTTGGATTTACAGGTCTGGAGTCAGGTGAGAGAGTTGTGCCTAGAAAACTCTGGGAATCATCACCAAATGGATGTTGACTGACCACATGGGTTTGGATGGTGTCTTAGGTCCCTCCCTTTGACTTCTGAAAACCTGTCCAAAGGACACAGGGAGAGGAGATCCTCTCCAAATTCCAAAATTAACCTGTACTTTGACCTCCAAACTCCTTCACTGATGTGTACATAAGGTGGCAGGAGCATCTTCTGGGAAACATGTTCACCGTTGTAGGCAAACCAGCACCCACGATCATGGGCTTAAGAGACCTTTTGAGGCATAGTCGGGTCACAGCTCCTTCCAACAGAACTGAGCTGGACTTCCTTTACTGGAGGTTCATCTCAGCAGTTTCTACAACTACCAAGTCTTCCAAAACCAATTAACTGTCGGAAAAGTGAGTCCAAGGTGCCAAGCTATATCCCTGGAACTTGCGTCTGGTGGTGCCTGGGTAAAAGGGATATCCCTTTGCCTGAGCAGGGCTGGCCCCACGGGCAAGGGTGAGTGGCTGTCAGGTTGGGGAGGTGGGGTGGTGGTGTGGGGTCGGGCTGTAGCCTAGACTAGAGCAAGGACCTGTGGTTGCAACGAAGCCCGAGCAGGTAGGGATGTTGAGAAAATCCTAGGAAAGAAGGTCCAAGGGGTTGCGGTGGCCCCATCCTCCCTGCAGTAGGGCTTTGCAAGGTCTTTGCCTCACTCTGGCACAAGGGAGTCATGCTCCTCACATTTTTTTCGCATAAGGGACGTTATTGTGATAGTAGTAATTGTCATGTCCCCTCTGGTACTCTAAGCCTTGCAGTCCTGTTTTTCTGGAATATGAACTTGCTGCTATGGTCCCTTTAGATTTCTGGGAGAAACTTCTGCTGCATCATGTTGGGGATGCTAGAGGCAAGTGGATTCTGACTCTCAGCAAAAAGTCAAGTTCCAAAGTGCACCTCTTCTCCCAGTTGGTGTATGTTGCCTGGAGAATGGTTAACCCTACAATACGTTAAGTTCTATATAGGGTATTTTCCCTTAATCTGTTAGAATTAGTTTTGCCACTATAAATGTGATATCTATTGAGGGGAGATTCTCCTTCCCTTCTTTAAGCTGCGATAAAGTAAACATAGTTGACAATATAGAGTAGTAAAACAAAACAAAAAACCCATTCATTATCTAGTCCTGCTCATTCAGGTCACATACAGTCAACAATGCTGAATTAAAGGTGGCAGGCAAACGTAATTGCTTCTGCGTGCAGATGATATCATTTCTTATACCTCAGGTGTTTATAGATTAGGATTGATAGTTTAATGTTGAATGAGTTTTATACCTGGTTTAGCCTCGCCACAGGGCTCTCTAGGGCAAACATTCAGGACCCTTTCATTTAGGACACATTTATTGTTGCCCTCTGCACCTTCTCTTATCTGCCCACTAAGTACCTTCCATGTGACACAGCGGTCTCAACCTTTTTGGCACCAGGGACTGGTTTCTGGAAGACAATTTTTCCACGGAGGGGTGGGGGATGGGTTCGGGATGATTCAAGCACATTACATTTATTGTGCAGTCAAACCTCTCTGCTAATGATAATCTGTATTTGCAGCCGCTCCCCAGCGCTAGCAACACCACCTCAGATCATCAGGCATTAGATTCTCCTAAGAAACGTGCAACCTAGATCCCTCGCTGGCTCGCACAGTTTACAGTAGGTGCTCGTATGAGATTCTAATGCCACTGCTGATCTGGCAGGAGGCGGAGCTTATGCCGCCGAAGCCAGCGATGGGGAGCACAGGCTGCTCACCTCCTGCTGTGCAGCCCAGTTCCTAACAGGCCTCGGACCGGACCAGTAGCGGGTCCGCGGTCCGCGGGGTTGGGGACCGCAGATGTGACAGACACAATGGTGGGAAAGAATACCACTCAATGCTGGAAACAGAAAGCTGAATTTAATAGTTACTGAAGCCCAGTCTCCTCCAGCACAGCAAGGAGCTGATCTTATACAAGGGTTTGTGGAGTGTGGGGTTGAGCGATTGGTAGATTTCCAGAGGTGGGAGGGGCTTAGTTGATGCCCGCTGTGGAAACCTGGTTATTCGGGTGAGAATGTTGCAGACGGGCTGGCTTTCAAAAGCAGGGGGCTGTTTCTGGCTGGCTTTCTGAAGTGTGTTCATTTAGGCAAGTTGCCATTGATTCATTAAACTGAGGCAAGCTGTCCTTGCTCCATTAAACCAGTTTAGAACTGGTTCTGGTGGTTACTTGTTGCCATAACTACAGAACATTTCATCTTTTCCTAGGAGTGTGGGAACTTTTTTATTTTCAGGACTCTGCCTTGAAGAAAATCATAATCTATGTAGCGGGTAGACGTGGCAGCTAAACACAGAGACAGCATAACAGAGAGGTTAAAAATACAGGCTTCTTGCTAAACATGGAAGATTGGATACTTGCATTTACTTCTGCTCCCTGCTCAATCTCCACCCAGATGATGCTAACGGGATATAAAAAGGCATAAATTTATGATAAAGAAGAGAATGTGAAGGGAGACAACAGAAGGGGGTAGAACAGTTAAGAGATGCCAATCAAATTTTGGAAGCCCCCAAATAAGTTAGAATTGCTAACCGATCTAGCAGACCAGAGAGGGCTGAAACCATACTGCCTGCAGAGGGGGAAGCCAAGAAACAATACCTTGCCTTAGAACCCTAGAAAATCTCAGGAACTGGTGGTACTAGTCATCTCTGAAGGCTGCTTGAGGAGGGAGGCTGAAAACAGAAGGAAGGGTTGACATTCTGTAAATGAAGCAGTTAGTCCCCTGTATCTTTTTCCACACCTCAGGCAACCAAGTGACCCACCCCAGCAGAAGAAGGAAGGGCATTGAATTGAGGGACTGGGAGTCAGGCATAACTGAAAGGCAGGGAGCTCTGCAGAGAGTAGGGGGATTAAGTGGAAGTCGCTATATTTCAAAGTAAGATTCTAAACCTTCCTTCCCTAACTTGGCTCTTAGAATGCTTGCATCTAGGACACCCACTAAGGTAAGGACCTGGAAGGAGGTTACTACCTGGGGAAAATGTCCACCCCAGGAAAAATGACCTAGATATACTGACACTTTCCTGGGGAGATTTCCCCTAGGGAATGGCTGGGCCCCTGCCCAATCGTTCTGCAATAAAGTCTACAATTCAATGCATTGCACTTCTCTGCAAAGACCTTGTTATTAGGTTTTAGTGCCTCACTCTTAAATATAAATGAGTAGGAAAGAATCACCTATTTCCTCACATTTGGGGAAAGTCTACAGCATGAAAAATAGAGAACAAATAAACAGAAAAGAATTTGGAGGAAACTGAGAGGATAGAGGAGTCAGAAAAATGAAGACCTACAAGTTATGGTCCCAGAAAGATAAAAGAAGCTATTGCATTATGAAGAAAGAATGAGATGTTTTTAAAAAATCCATATGTAAGCCTTGCACCTGTAGTCCCAGCTATTTGGGAGGCTGAGGCTGAGGCATGAGGATTGCTTGAGCCAGGAGTTCAAGTCTAGCCTGGGCAACACAGTGAGACCCCATCTCTTAAAAAAAACCCCATATGTAGAGGATAAAAATATCTTGAAAATAAAAATTATGATAGAAAAAAATCAATAGATAGAAACAAAAAATCAAAAGATGTCACATAATAATTGTATGACTTTCAGAATGTTATTTGACATGTCTTAATTTCCTTTTCCATAAAATGGGGATATCAATAGCAACTAACTCATAGGTTGCCATGAATATTAAATGATTTAATACATGTACTAAGCATATAGTTATTGCTACCTTATTTTTCACTTGCTATATCACCATTTATGGTGGAGCAGATATCAGTTTCTTATTTAGTTTTAGCATATAAATAAGGTTATTTGCATAATTGCTACTTGTTTATTTATTGGCTTCTTAGAAAAAATTAGTCTAGGTCAATAACATAGAAAAGCATGTTATTATATGTAACTCAAAAGTGCTTTAAAAACTATCCCAGTAGTGGCCGGGCATGGTGGCTCAGACCTGTAATCCTAGCACTCTGGGAGGCCGAGGCAGGAGGATTGCTTGAGCTCAGGAGTTTGAGACCAACCTGAGCAAGAGCAAGACCCGTCTTTACTAAAAATAAAAACATTAGGTGGGCGTCGTGGCACGTGCCTGTAGTCCCAGCTACTCAGGAGGCTGAGGCAAGAGGATTGTTTGAGCCCAGGAGTTTGAGGTTGCAGTGAGCTATGATGACACCACTGCACTCTAGTCGGGGTGACAGAGTAAGACTCTGCCTCAAAAAAAAAAAAAAAAGAAATGAAAAAACCCCCCAACTAACCCAGTAGTAATTATTTCTAAGCACAAGATGGGAATGGGAAAGTCATGAAGCCTATTGTCAGCTATTTTCATCCCTAAACTTAGAGCAGCAGGTTGGGGTTTGAAATCCATTCATTTTTCAGAAATCATGTACTCAGCAACTATTCCACTATGTACTAGGTGTTGTAGTTGGTATTTTTACAATTGCACTTTAAGAAATATAAAAATGGCTGTCTGAAAAACATTTCTAAAATGTAGGGTTGTAAATTAAAGGTGAGGAAATCTCTCTAAGAAAGTAGGACAACAAGACAGATGGAAATTGGGAAAGCAAAGATAAGAAAATTAGAAAATCAGCTCAGGAGATACAACACCTGAATAGTAGGAGTTCCAAAGAGAGAGCGTGCACGGAGAGAGAAGGAAACAGAGGGGAGGAAGTTATCAGAGAACTAATTTTTAAAACATTCTTAGAATTGAATTTCTGATTGATAGGACCCACTGAGTGCACCAAGTCACCTCATCTTGAAATTTCAGAACGCTGGGGATAAAAAGAAGATCACAGAAGCTTTCATGTTGGGAAAAAAAGAGCACATATAAAGGATTCAGAATCATAATGGCCTTGGCTACTCAACAGTGACATTGGAAACTGGAAAAAATGGAACATGTCTTTAAAATTCTGAAAGAAAAACTATTTCCAGCTTGGAATTATAAACTAGGCACTCTATAAACATGTGAGGATAGAGTAAATTTTAATCTCTAGTAGTTCACCCATAATCTTCTTTTTTCAGAAAGCTACAAAAAAGAAACTCAAAAAAAGGGATTAACATAAGATCTGGAAAACCAGAAATCCATTACAGAAAAAAGAGGCTAAGGCAATCCCAGGATGATGGTGAAGGTTAGTTTCAGATAGCAGCTGAGCACTGAGCGCCAGCTTTCCAGATTGGGGCAGGTTAGAAAGCTTTGGGAGAGCTATCTCCAGGAAAATGAAATTCCTACCATACCTGAAGGGGTTAAATGTATTGAGATATAGACAATTGGGTTAGAGTTTAGGGATCATAGAGTGATTGAAAATTAAGTGATAGCTCCAAAGAAAAAGTGACACTCAAAACTAGGCAAACAAAAATATTAGGTAATTTTTAATTCCAGAGCAAACACAAATGTATAAGAAATGTAATATAATTATAATGCACTGCATGTAATTGGTCCATTGTATGGCTCAGCTGTACTTGGCACATAGTAAGTGCATCTTACAATACATGTAAGATGTATTAAGTGATGTAATAGAGAAATATATAAAGTTGCATAAGAAGACTTTTGAAAATAGAACTTAATTCTGTCAGGAGGAGATAGGAAAGGCTTCATAGTAATAGAAAGTCACCAGTGGGTCTAGATGAATGAATAGAGCTTGACAGGTTACAAGTGTGAAGGACATTCCAGTGAAGAAATGTATTAGCCGCAACATAGGAGTATGAAAGGACATGATGTATTGGCAAAGAAAACGTGAACCAAGGATTTACATTCTGCTAAATTGACTTTCACGTGTAAAGCCTAGAGACAAACTGTTACAAACATTTAAGAACTTGGTGAATATTGGTCCCATGAACTCTTCCTGAGGAATATACTAGAAAATTAGCCTCAGATAATCAAAATGACTAAAGAGATCTTGACATAAAGACAGGTGGCATTGATCATTAATAGCTCTAACATCACAAAAAAAGAGAGAATCAAACATTAATTACTTCCTAATGCAAGAGCATGGCACTAGCTGTGAAACAGCAGTGCTGAGAAAATTAAACCTAAGTCTAATCGTAATGGAAACCTAAGATGGTGGAGACTAATTTGAGAGAAACGTTGGAAGCGCCCAGATGCCTAGTTCCAAAAGGAGAGGGAGGGAAAGGCAGGAGTCAAGGATGAGAGTGAGACTTCTAGTGTAGGTCCCCTTCCAGTATTTAATCTAGCACTTCCTGTCTTTAGGCTGTGACACTCTATGATACCTCTTATGATCTCTGAATCACACAGTTTTGTTTTGCCTTAATTTTGGCTCTCAGATGCAGAGGATTGAATTAATCACATAGTTCAATTCCTAGCACATTATCATCATTAGTCTGTGCAAGGTCCTTCTCTTGTTTTATTTATTTCCCCATTAACCCCATTTTCCACTTGCATCTTCTTTCTCTCTTGTAGGCAAGCATTCTAATCTATTTAATGCAGTTTGGTTTGCTTGTTTGTTTGTACAGTCCTTACAAAACACGTATCTTTGTGTGCATGTGTATTTTTATTTACAAAAATGTGCATAATATACATCTTAGTCTTGGGCATTATGCTTTAAGTCCAGCCATGTTACAAAGTGCATATCTGATCTATTGTTTCTAATTGCTGCACAGAATTCTATATGTGCATCCACCATATTTTACTAATCTACCCTCCCAGTGACAGTCACCCAGATTATCTCCCACTCACTGTACCACAAATATTTTTACAGTGAACGTCTTTGCATATGTCCCCTTATGGACCTGAGAGTATTTTACCACTGGATGGAGCTTAAATACTGCCCAATGTTCATTCAATGATTAATTAACAAGTATTTACTGAATGTTACTATTATATCAGGCACTGTTTTAGGTTCTGGTGATAGAGAGGGAAACAAAATAGGGTCCTTGTTCTCAAATAGGTCACATTCTAGTGTAAAAAAAACAGAATAAAGAAATTTTTACAGGTAATGAAAAGTCCTAGCAGAGAATTAAAACATTATGATGTGCTAATATCAGAATGGCTACTTAGATCATGTAGGTAAGAAAAAAACGTTAAAGCCAAGACCTTGAATGACAAGAAAAAGTCAGCTCAGTGAAGAGCTGGGCTCAGAGCCTCCTAGGTAGAGGGCATGGTAAATGTGAAGGCCCCTTAGAGGGAATAGCCTTGACATGTGGGGGAGCAGCAAGAAGGCCCAGTGTAGGGAGACCATAGGAGATGAGGGATGTGGTGGAAGAGAAGTGGATTAGTTGTCTGTTACTATGCAACAATATTGCCACAAATGTAGCAGCTTGGCACAGCTTAGTTGGGTTCTCTGCAGAGCTGCAATCAAAATACTAGCTAAGGTAGGGTTCTCGTCTGAGGCTCATCTAATGATCTGCTTCCAAGCCTCAAGTAGTTGTTGGCAGAATTCAGTTTCTCACAGGCTGTTGGATGGAGGGCCCCTCAGCCTCTCGCTGGATGTTGGCTGGAGGCTGCCCTCAGTTCCTTGCTGTGTGGGTCTTCCTAGCGGAATGGGTTACAATCTTATGTACTGTTATCATGGAAGTGATGTCTCATCACCTTTGCTGTATTTTATTGATTAAGAACACATCCAGGGAATCATACAAAGCATAAATACCTGGAGGCACAGATAAGGGAAGACAGGTGGGTTGGGGGAGGGTTTATCTTAAGTACTGCAGTATGGGTTTTTTTTTTTTTCCCCCTAAGTGAGGTGGGAAATCATTAGGAGTCTTGAGCAGGAAATTATATCAGATTTAAAATTCTTAAATATCCATCTGCTTCAGTGTCTAGGAGAAACTGTAGCGAGGCCAGGAGGGAAGCAAGAAATCCAGAGGAGGCTGTTGCTGTATCCTAGATAGGAGACAGCAGCCTGGCTTAGGTGGTAGTGTATTAGAGAGAAGTGGGTAGAACTGGGGTGTGCTTTTGAGGTGGAGCTGACAGCACTTGCTGATGATTTATTGTGGAACTGTTCACAGACAAATTAAGTAGTATGCTCAAGTTCACAAACTATCATTGGAGGAGCCAGAATTAGAACTCTGCCTGCCTGGTTCTCAGTCCAGTTCTCTTTCTACTATGCCATTATAGATGCCATGATACATGCAGTACGTTATGTCTATGTCAACTCTCAGTTCCTGCTGTCTACCTCTCACCTCCAAATTTTGCTTTAAACAAACAAACATAGCATGGGCTGATTTGAAGGACAGGCGTTGTTGCTGCAACTCTAAATCATGTTTTTGGAATCGGTAATATTAACAGTGATAGTGGCAGGTAGGGGTAGGAGAAGTAACTCTTTCAGAGAGAAGATGCCTACTCCAGCATTGGCAAGAAGCCCTATCTATTCCTGTGTGTAGCAACTACTGTGATGACCTCTTGTACACATTTGCAGAACTCTGGTTAGTCTGAGCAATGCAAAGCAAGGTATAAGAGACTGTGCTGTCCTCTGGATTTGCGCTCTCCTGAGATATGGGATTTCTGTCTTGTGAATCTGTTATGTAGTGCCCTGCTTCCTTTACTTAGGTTGTCATCATGGTCAAGAACTTTGATGGGATATATTCTTTCCTGGCTCCTTACTAGTCTTTCCTTTTATTTATTTATTTATTTTTGGAGACGGAGTCTTGTTCTGTTGCCCTGGCTGGAGTGCAGTGGCATCATCATAGCTCACTGCAACCTCAAACTCCTGGGTTCAAGTGATCCTCCTGTCTCAGCCTCCTGAGTCGTTGGGACCACAGGCATGCACCACCACACCTGGCTAATTTTTCTATTTTTTGTAGAGACAGGGTCTGGCTTTTGCTCAGGCTGGTCTCGAACTCCTGAGTTCAAGTGTCCTCCTGCCTCCCAGAGGGCTAGGATTACAGGCGTGAGCCACTGCCCCTGGCCCTCACCATTCTTTTAGAATAGATACTGGCATATGAGTGGAAGCTGTTTTTGTACGAATAACTACCAATTATTGAGTATTATATGCTAGGGAATGTGCTAAGTACTTTATATCTATTAGCTCATTTAAATATCAAAATACCCCTATGAATTATTATCTCATTTTAGAGGTAATAAAACTAAAGCTTTAAGAAGTCAAATCAGACTTAGCTAGTACTCTTGCCTACCTGCATTTAAAGGTAAATCTTTCCTAGAAAAAGATAATTTGCATCAGTGGAGAAACATTTAAGTGAAGTTCTATTTAGCTTTTTCCCTCCTATGTAGTTTTATTTATTAGTTGTTAGGCATTTTGAACAAGAAAATCATGAAGATTTTTAAAGTGTGCATCTTTTTTTCTATGTCCTATGAAAACCAACATGCTGTTTATTTCCCTTTCTTCTCTGTAGCCCAAAAATCATTTCATTGCCAACCTACAGGAAGAATGTGCCTGTCCTCAGAATTCCTGCTGAGATTAAGAGAAATATTCTTATTTTTAAAATAAGTCATTCACTGAATTTTTTTCTGGCACAGATATCTGCTTTAAAGCTTTAATTAACACTGCATGGTTTTAAAAAGGCTAGTTTCCAACAGCCTGAAAAAATATCAACATTATGATGAGTGTGAAACCGATGCAGGAACATTCAGATCGAATAACAAGCAGCAGCTCAATTATCTTTGGGGAGGTAGAGCTTGCTCACCCCAACTTTTGCCTGATATTAATTACAAATAAGAAGAACCTAGGGAAGACACTTCATATTGGGCAGTACGGAGGAGCCACTGGAAAGGGAAGTAGGGAAGTGCCATAGAAAAGGTAAGGTAGCCAATGAAAGGTACATTATTAAACCAGCTATCCTGTGGACAAGCTCTGGGAGATAACGTAACATACAAACTTCAGAATTATCTCTCCTGAGGAACGATGGAGCTGAAGTCTGGAATGGAGGCTGCTCTGTGTGTGTGTGTGGCGGGGGCAGTGGTAGTGGTACTTTTCTATGCTTTTGACTCCCCACCATCCCACAAGGCACCTTCGGTGGTTAGGGATGGAGAGGGTGGGCTCTCAGACACAGGGATGCAGATACTGATAGTTGGAAGTCACAGGAAGAGACTGACAGGTCTGAGGACTGTGAGCTGGGCACCGCAGGAGGGGATAAATAGGTCTCATCATATGTTGCTGATGGGAGTTTAAATGTTGCTACTTCTATGGAGAGGGAGACACCTATCAAAAGCATAATTGATTCAGCAATTCTGCTTTTAAGGTTTTCTCCTACAGATGTACTCATAAATGTGCAAAATAATATATAAATAAGCTTATTCATTGCATCATTGTTTGTAATGGCAAAAGGCTGGAAATATCCTTAATAATATTCTTCACTAGAGGACTGGTTAAATAAATTATGTCACGTTTAAACAATGCAATACTATGCTGATTGGAAAGAATGAGGAAGATCCTTGTATAATGATATAGGAAGATTGCAAAGATACACTGTTAGGAGCAAAAAGCAAGGTGCAGCAGTGTTTATATGCAAACACTTGGCTAGAAAAGATGATGGTGGTGGTGGGGGAATATATGTATGTATTTGTTGTATATGCAAAAAATCTATGGAAAGATCCACCAGAGACAGTTAACACTTATTACCTTGCAGGGAGGGAAGAGTGAAGGGAGATTGTTCCTTCTGTAGAGTGATTGTATTGCATTAGCTATTCAAAAATAAAATTTAAATAATTTACAAAGAATGTTTTATCTGGCAGAAGTTGGGAGCTGCTAAATTTTGTTTTGATCTTTCATGGAAGATAAGAGAGTGACATGATGAGACCTGTGAGGACAGACTGGCAGTTGGGAGGGATGCAGAGTTTCAGGGAGCCTAACGGGAGAGGAACAAAAGTTTAGTTTTGTTTCCAGGGCTAAAGCTCAGAACAATCCGGGAATAGTATCAGCTGTTAACCTCTCAGGCAATGTACTTGACTGAGTAGGTAGAGGACTCAGTCTGAAGGTAAATAGTATCTGGGTAACTGTTTTAACTGTGTTTTCTTAGATTTTGTACGTCTATTTGGCATCTGCTAATCACGGGGCCCAACTGTCAGCCAAAGTGTTTACCTCTGAACTGCAAGTCAGCTTGCCTGGAGCTCACGTACAGACAGGCTGATGGAAGGTTGTGCTTCCACAGATCTTCCCGTCTGACTCTCACACACCAAGCCAGTATTCCTCTTGCCCTAAATCATCCCAGGGCCAGGCACCGGGCAACTAGAGACCATCTCTACAGTCCAAAGCCTGCCAGAATTATTCAAACTAGCCAGCCCTAAGCTGTTTCCCCTGCCCTGCCTTGACATTCCCGAGGAAAGCCCAATAAAGGGTTGGGCCTGTGCCTTCCCTTCCCTCCTGCGTCTGCCTCCCGACAGAGGCCCAGTGCTTCCCCCGGGGCCCTGCGTGGTGCGGTACAGTGTGCCCTTCCTCTTGGCAAATGTAGGTCATAAAGATCTCCGTTCAATGGTGCTGACTTCTCTGTGTTGTCACTCAATCACCTCCATACGCTAAAATCCCACGGGTACGAGTGAGATACCATCCAACCTTGTATCATGAATATTATTTGGGAGAAAATTTTGTGTGTAGAAGAAGGCAAAGTATCTAAGACTGTCTTCTAGTCCAGTGTCTTCCTGGGAAATGTGTGTCAGAATCTGTATGAGGAATCTGAGGCTCTGCAATAAACAGAGAAAATACGGGAAGAAAGAAAAAGGAGGAAACAAGATTGTGTTGTCTGCGGCCCAGTGACAGAATTAAGCACAGGGCTGGGGGGGGGAGCGTTCCTGAGATGAGAAAGAATAAAATACCCCCCTAGAGAGGAAATGGGAACCGCACTGAGTTGTACTGCCAGGGAGCTAAGACAGTTACATGTATAAAAACATATTATTAATTTTATGCCCCTGAGGAGAAATCAGCATGGTGAGAGCCCCCTTTTGCCTTCTAGACTTCCAGCGCTCCTCGCCAGGAAAGTATACACGTTTCCACTATGATAAATAAATTCAGAGCCCTTTAAAAAAACAGCTTTATTAGGATATAATTCACATACCATATGTATTCGTTTCTTAGGGTTGGAAATGACCACAAACTTGGTGGCTTAAGACAACAGAAATTTATTCTCTCCCAGTACTGGAGACTAGAAGTTCAAAATCAAGATGTCAGCAGGGCCGTGCTCCTGAAGGCTCTGGGGAAGAATCCTTTCTTGCCTCTTTCGAGGTTCTGGTTGTCAACAATCCTTGGTGTTCTTTGGCTTGTAACTCCATTGCTTCAATCTCTGTCATCACATGGCATTTGTCCCTGTTTCTCCTCTGTGTCTTTGAGTTGCTGTCTTCTTATAAGGACACCAGGCATTGGATTTGGGGCCCATTCTAATCCAGTATGACCCCATCTTAACTTGATTACATCTGCAAAGACCCTATTTCTAAATAAGGTTACATTCACAGGTATAGGGGGTAGGACTTCAACATATCTTTTTAGTGGATACAAATCAACCCACAACCATACAATTCACCAGCCACTTAAAGTGTATAATTCAGTGGTTTTTAGTATATTCACAGGATTGTTCAATCATCACATCAACTTTAGAATATTTTCATCACCCCACAAAGAAACCCTGTACCCATTAACATTCATTCCCCGTCTCCTCCCCACAGTTCCCCAAGCCCTAGGCAACCATTAATCTACTTTCTGTCTCTATAGATTTGCCTATTCTGGACATTTCATATAAATGGAATAATACAGTATGTGGCCTTTTGTGTCTGGCTTCTTTTGCTTAGCATTATGTTTTCAGGGTTCATCCCTGCTGTAGCATGCATCAGTACTTCATTCCTTTTGATGGCCAAATAATATTCCATTGTATGGATATACCACATCTTATGTATCCATTTATTAGTTGATGGACATTTGGGTTGTTTCTACTTTTTGGTTATTTGAATAATGCTGCTATGAAAATTTGTGTTCAAGTTTCTATGTGAATATATGTTTTCATTTTCTCTTGGGAACATACATAGGAATAGAGGTACTGGGTCATATAGTAACTGCATGTTTAACTGTTTGAAGAACTGCCAGACTGTCTCACCAGCAATGTATGAGGATTCTAACCAATTTCTCCACACGCTCATCATTTGTCTTGTTATTATTTGTCTTTTTGATTAAAGCCATCTAAGTAGGTGTGAAGTGGTATCTCATTATGGTTTTGATTTGCATTCTCCTGATGATTGGTGATGTGGAACATTTTTTCATGTACTTTTTGATCATTTTTATCTCTTCTTTGGAGAAATGCATAATCAGATTCTTTGCCGATTTTAAAATTGGTCTGTCTTTTTATTATTTAGTTATAAGTATTCTTTTATATTCTAGTACAAGTATCTTATTAGGCATATGATTTGCAAATATTTTCTCTAATTGTGTGGGTTGTCTTCAGTTTCTTGATAGTGTCTTCTGAAGCACAAAAGTTTTCAGTGTTGATGAAGTCCAACTTATCTATGTTTTCTTTTGTTGCTTGTGTTTTTTGTGTCATATCTAAGAAATAGAACTCTTTTTTAGACATATTGCTTATTAAAAATGAGTAAATAATTTATGTGAAAACTTCTGGGGTAACAAATAATAAGTATTTTTTCAGATGATGAAATAACTTGTACCATTTTAGGCTTTCCTTTTAGAGCGACTTTTTCATGTTTCATTTAGGATTCTTGTCCCTGTATAGAAGAAGAATTATGTAGATTACCATTTATTCAAATATTTACTGTTGTATAATATCGTTGTACTTCCCATTTGGATAATTAACATTTCTGTTAAATAATAATATGTCATTTAAAGCCTTATTTATTATTTTTCTAATTTTTAACTTGTTCACTGAAAAGTAAAAACAAGGTAATTTAAATCATATGAAATTCCACCTCCCAAAGCTAACCCAAAGTTACAATTTATTTTAATAGAAAGGTGCTTACAATATTTTAAGTCAAAATAGCGGAATTACAGGATATGTTTAGTACATTCCCATTTTTGTAAAAAAAATCATTTAGATATTTGCTTGGAAATAAGTCTGGAAGGATATAAGCAAAAAGTTAATTATCTATGGAGGTTTTCATGTTTTGGGGAAAATTTTTTTCTCATTTGATATAAAAATTAAACATATGCTATAAAAAGAAAGAGGAAAATATCTTACAGCCTTTTCCATGCATATTTAAAATGAAATATTTTATAAAATCACAATCATACAAAATGTTTTATATCATGTTTTTATCTTGCCTTTTTTTCACTTCATATAATATCATGTCATTGAATATTCTTTGAAAAGATGATTTGTACTGCCTGAATTAAAATTCATGGGTCAGTGTCACATTATTTAGCCATGTTGAATGCCGATGTTGTTTACAATTTCCCACCACTTAAAAAAATGCAACGCCTAGCATTGTTATAAGTAAATTATTTGCATCTCTGACTATTTCCATAGGAGAGATTCCTAAAATAAGGGCTATTGGATCAAAAGCTATGACTATTTAAAAATGTCTTATTAAATGAATTCTTTTGAAGACACAGTAACACCAAATTGCTTCTTTTTTTTGGTTTCAATTCTTCAAGTATAATTGCCTATGTCTACACTTTATTTACTCCATGGAAGCAGCAAGGGGAAGGACTGTAGCAGCCTGGAATACACACTGCGCTAGAGGGCAGGAGACCTAGATTCTTTAGGTCCTTGGAAAATTCCCCAAATATCTAAGATATATACCTTATCTTTAAAATAAAGGGAGGGGTTTCATAGCCATACATTCCATAGTTCTCTAGTTCTCCTCAGGCTACTAGGAGAAATGCCAGGCTTTGTACTGTAGCAAAAGAAGCAAATGAAGATACCTTAGTGGAGGATCCATGTTTTCATGGCCCATTCTCCAGACATATGCTTTTTCAGAAATGAAATTAAATTCTTTACAATGCTGTTAAATAGGTATTACTAGCTCTTTTACAGCTGAAGGAAACTGAAGCCCAGAGAATTTAGTTAACTTCCCCAAGATCACTCAGCTAGTAAGGGACAGAAATAAGAATCAAATCCAGGTGTATCTGGATCCAAAGTCTGTGCTGTTGATGTCTTACAATATTTCAAAATTGGACAGAAATAATATTTTTATGGGGTTGATATTATTGATTTAGCTGCACATACACTCACAAGTTCTACACTGATCATTTGATCATTCTTCCCCTAAAGAACTTTTACTTCAAAGGTAATTAATGGTGAAGCACTATTAGTGTGCTAATTCCACTACCAGAAAAAACAGTATAAACACAACCATTAGGAATATGTAATTATAATTTTATGAACATAATAAACCCACAAAAATATTAATCTTAGAAACTAGAAATTCTCTTAAAAATACTTTAAAGTATTATGGCAACTTTTCTTTTTTTCTACCTGAGGTCTATATTGCCCAGTTCTTCACTTTCATGAAAAGTTTCTCATCTCAAATATTTGAAGAGTCCCTTATGAATCTGGAAGTATGTGCAAGTATAATATTTTTAACAACTGATGTTAACTGTTCCCTAGTAGTCTCTATCTTTCTTAGCCTTCCTGTTATTTTTCTTCATGATTTCTCTCTCTTGTGTACGGCAACTCTCCACAGCCTTGTAGAGCCACTGAGAAGCAGACTTCTATCACTCACAATAAAATGTCCAAGATAATTTCTCATATCTCTACTCAAATGTTACCAGCTTTCACATCCTTTGGTGAATTAATCTTTTCCAGTTTCAACAACATGAAGCTACATTAATTTTAAGTGACTATAGCACAACCATCCCCGCTGGAACTGTACATTTGCCAGACAATGCATATTTAAGACCTTTAAATTTCAAGGGATGTAAAGTCTGGCTGTTTTGCAGAAATCAAGCCACCCATTATAACTATTTAGTACTTTTGCCTTTCAATTTTATTATTTGGTTGTTCGCCCCATTTACACTGGCAGCTTTTACTGAATTCCCACTCAGCTCCATGAGGGCAGGGGCTATACTGTCTTTCTTACTATTATATCCCTATGACCCAACACATAGCAGGTGCCCAATAAATATCTGTCAAATGAATGAATGAATATGTTCTTCCCTCACTGATTCGAAACAACATTTTAAAATCATATTTCAAATATAGTAACTCCTTGCTAAGCTTGGAGGTGGCATTCCACAAATACTGCCTCACAGTTGGTAAGATAAATCAGTGTTATAGAAAAATAGGGAGTGGGGGAGGGGAAAATAAACCAAACCCCTGACAAATGCAAGTTTTGGGGACATGTGCTTTCAAAATAAGCCAGATTCATTGGTTTTAAGGATGTTCTCTAACAGGAAAACTTTTTTCTAAATCACCTTTTTAATTTTTTCAGAAGACATTGCTGCAACATTATTGTGCTGCATTTTCCTACAAATGTTATGCTATGCTTATACAGACTGTACTTTACTGGACTTAAAATTTAATTATTTTTGCTTTTGAATTCTTTCTTGATTCATTTTCACAATCCCTGTTGAGAAATAAATCTGTATAGATTTATTCAGAATTATTCCATGTAGTAGACTATTTAGAATCCACGGCCAGATCTATATGACCCAAGGGATAGTTTTTGTCTGGCCAATTAGAAGACAAACATTTCATAATAATTCTGACTGAAATACCATTTTTAGGTTCATTGTTAGCTCAGGCTACAAAAGGCATAACCTGTGTTGCAACTTTGCGTCAACCGGTTGGTTCAAAAGTGTGTCCTTCACATTTTTTCTTATTATGTCCACCGTCTTTTGTGTACTTAAGGGTGAAAGCATAGCCTTCCTCCCCTCCTGTTCAGCAGCTTCTGTTCTTTCTCTGGTTATAAACAATGAGACAAACGGATAATCTAATATTTCTCTGACCCTCAAGAACACATATGGGATTCAGAGATTCAAAGCTGAAATGCAACATTCTGGTACATTATGTCAACAGGGACTGAAAAGAACACAGATAATAGATGGCAAAATACTGTATCACAAAAACGTTAAAATTAAGATAATTTTAGCGTGAGCTAGGCCAAGACTTTTTAAACTAGGCCTTTGTTTCCTTGATTATCTTTCTGATTTTTTTCTGTTCTCTCTTGCTAGTCTAAATAATTTTTTCAGAGCGTCAGAGACAGGACCTAAAAAAAAAAACTATTTGGTGTAATAGCTGGACACACGTTGGCGGCAAGGTTTGTATATATTTTTTCTCATTTGGTTCGAGAAACACCATCCTTTTCTTAAGAAACTTCTGCATTTCCAGCCTTTTCGCTTAATTTTATGTAACCTTACAAAGGTTTTACCAGCTTTCTCTGCGTGCCGATCAATTAATCTGTTTTGCATCAACAAATAACACAGCTTAAATAAACACAATCCTATTTTTGAAGGTTGCAGAGTCACCTACTCCTACTCCGTTTTTATGGCATTTCTGCTCTTCCAGGATGAGTCCTTTGCGAGGAAACGGTGATTTTCCCTATCCTACAGTGAAGGACGTTATCTGCGGGGCAAAGGCGCCCCCGCATTTCAAGAGTGCCCACCTAAACTGCCAGACCCTCAAGCTCGGTTTATGTGCTAATTCCGCGAAGTGCGCGCTGCCCTTTTGGAGTGATAGAAATCACCTGCTCAAGGTCGCGCAGCCAATCGGCGCTGCCCGCAATCAGCAAGGTCGGGCAGGGCTGCGGGGCGTCCCCTCGGGCCCACCTGGTGCCCGCAGTCTGCGCCACGGCGGGGCGAACGCGCCCTCTCCAGACAGACTGCCGGCCCCAGCTGGGCCCGGAAGGGACGCCCCGCGGGCCCCGGCCGGCGGCGGTCGGGGAAGGGGCCCCGGAAGGAGGCGGGGTGGCAGCGGCCCGCGGGCGGGGAGGGGCGGGACGGGGCGGAGCGGGGCGCGGCCCATATAAGCCGCGCGCGGCGGAAAGGGCGGGCCTGGGCTCGAGCGGCGGAGTCGGCGGAGCGCCCGGCGCCGCAGTCGCCGCGGGCGAGGACCGGGCGGGGAGAGGGAGGAGACAGGAGGAGGAGACGCGAGTGCGGGGTGGCGCCGGTCCACCTCCGCAGCCCTCCTGGCTCCCGCCGGCTTTCGAAGGCGGGCGCGGGCTGCGGCAGCGGCGGCCTCGGCGGCCTGGGGAGGTGAAGCCGGGCTGCGGCGGCCGCGGGCGGCCCGGCGAGGGTGGGCAGGTCTGGGCGGCCGCGGCGAGGTGGAGGGGCGGCTTGGCATCCCCGGGGCGGGGCGGGGCCCTCGGGGGCAGGGGCTCGTGCGTTTTCCTCCAGGTCGGCCTCCCCAGGGGCCTTGCAGAAGTGGCCCCAGCGTCCCAAGGGCTGTGGGAAGGTTGGGGGTCGGTGCCTTCGGGGCGCTGGGTGACCGCTCGGTAGAGGTGCCCCTCACGCAGGCCCCTTGGGGGACTAGAAGGGATCAGCGCTGGTGCACGGGGCCTGATATGTCCTTGCTTTGGGGATGCTCCTAAGGGGAGTGAGGTGGATACCTCGGGTGCCCGGAGGTGCAGGGAAGGATACCCAGTGCCCAAGGGCCACTGGTTAGGGCAGTGGGAGGCCCGCTGGAATGAGCTCTTAAACCGGTTGGGTGTGAATGGTTATGGGTTGGTCTAAGTAAAACAGCCAAAAATCAACTCGGGGTGGTAGTGCGTTGAGGGTACCTGGCTACAAATGGTCTAGTAGTGATGGATTGACTCGTAGGCCCCGGAGCAGTCAAAGGCAAGTTAGCATTCGTGTTCAAGAAACTGCTGGTTCACTTAGTGAGTGAGAGCCATGGAAGAATTGTGTTTGGGATTTTCTTTTAAATGGTCACGTTTGAGGTTGGGGCTGGTGGTGAGGGATCGTGTAAAGAGTTTAGAGTGGCTGCCTTAAGGCCCCAATGTGGGAAGCTTATTCTTTTGGTGTCATCACTTGTCCAGGGCAGTTATTCAGAGTGTGGTTTGCCCTCATGGGAAGAGAAGAGCTCTGAAGCCATTGCTGATTAGCAGTTCTTCCTGACTATGGGGAAAATCGAATTTCTGGAAACATCTTCCATATTGTAGTTTCTGCCTACGTAAAGGCTGTCCTTATTGGCTAGTGCTTGGCATTAATTACCTTAAAAGTAGTGGGATGGAAGTGCAGTATCTGAAGTACCCTTGGCTTTTGCGCTCTCTTCTGTGGAAAAGAATTTTAAGGGAGTGAGTCTAGACTTTCCAGGGAGGTTAATGCCTGGCTGTGTCCCTGTAGTCCTAATTTTATGCTTAACTTTTCCACCCTCTTCAGCCTCATCTGTTTCAATGGTGCAACTCTCTTCATCCCCTTTTGGTTACCAGTCACCTTCAGGCCATTCAGAGGAGGGAAGAGAGGGGAATATGAAGTCAGCCAAGCCCCAAGTGAACCACAATCAGCATGGGGAAAGCCAGCGGGCCTTGAGCCCCCTGCAGTCTGCTCTCAGTTCTGCTGCATCTCCTTCCCAAGCATATGAGACCTATATTGATAATGGACTCATATGCCTTAAACACAAAATTAGAAACATCGAGAAAAAGAAGGTAACTTTTTTTTTTTTCTCCCAGCCCTGTATATGCATGATCTTAAGCAAGGGTTAAGTAGCTGACATTTTTCTTTTCATCAGGACTCGTAAGTATTCCTTCCTAAAAATTTAACCTTGGGATTTAGCTGCCTGAAAACAGTTGAACAAGCAGGCTAAATATTGGAAGTATTAAACATTTTGTTTCATTCATCAACACAGCTGAATAAAAATTATTCTTCATAGTAAAGTTATGTGTACTGCTACTGAAATAGTTTAAGAGCTAGCTATTTTAGGTCAGATTAATTCCTTGAGTGTAGCATTAATGTTTCTTTTCATAGATGAGTTAATGGCCTGATTTTTTAGCTTGTTTTCCTTGTGCCTTTCTGCAGCAGTTGATATTGCAGTATAGCTGCTGCAGTCATTGGAAGCTTTAGTCATGGTAGAACTAGAGAATGTTTTTGCACTAATTTTTGTATTGCTAGTTGAAGGTTTAAGATTAGTAGTAGGTAAAAGCATTGTAGACAGCCTTGGAAAGAGACCCAGAAGTTATAATCAGCCTAATGTTACAGTAAATGCTGATGTAGAGATCTGAATCCTTATTTCCTGAGTCATGTAGCCTGTGAATCAGTACTGCACGTTGCTTTGTTGTTTTATGATTCTCTTCTGCTTTTGACAGGTAAGGTTGAGTGACTATCTGGACCTATGTGCTCTTAAATATTTTGTGCCAGGACCTAGTTAAACCTTAAGAAAGTTGCTTTTGATGGAAGAGTATGAAGATACTTTTAACAATCTGGTTGACTCTTTTCCTTTTTTTTAAGGTGGGAAAGTAGTGAAGAAGGGCCAGTTGCTGGTAGCTTCTCTGTAGCTCTCACCATTTATCTTTTGAATGCATGTAGTTGATCACAAGTGTGATAAGATGAGAGTGTAAAGTCAGCACAAATTCCCTACCACTATGAGAGCTAGTCAAAACAGGAGACTTCCTCAGGTGGATGAACTACTCATATGTATACTTACACTCTCTAGCTTAACTATAATACTGTTAATTTTGAATACCTATCTCGTAGTACCAGTATTTGGTTTCAAGCTTCTGGAAAAGCATTTTAAGACTATAAAGCCAATATAGGAAGAGCCTAAAAAATGGCTTTAGAATACCATAGTGAGTTTGTGTCATTATTATGGGGCCAATAAATGCAATTTATTTTTTATGTATTTCCTTAAATACTGAATTTAATATGAAAAATAGTTTCAACTTGAGGTTACTATAATGGTAGAAAAGAAATCTTTTACATTTCTGTACTTCTAGTAGGAAGTTTCCTATTGGGAAAATGCCACACAATTCAACAGGTAGCTGAACTAATAGTTTACACATGAGGTTAGAGCAGGACTTCTCAACCTCGACACCAGTGACATTTTGTGCTGAATAATTCTTTGTTGTAAAGGGCTGCCCTGTGCATTTTAGGATGTTTAATAGTATCCCTGGCCTCTGCCCACAAGACGCCAGTAGTACTCTTCTCTCCCATCCCCCCAAGTTTTGATAACTAAAGATACCTCCACATGTTGCCATATATCCCTGGGGGACATAATTGCCTCCGATTGTGTACCACTGGGTGAGGGCATATGATTAACTAGGTAAGTAGAAAAGGGTTTTATTACTGTTTAACTTTTGTAATTCCAGACTCATGTCATTCTGTGTATTTTGTTCCCCCTGACTGGAACTTGTTTACGGTTGCTGCTTGCCGTGTAGTAAAATGATATTCTTGCAGATTGATAGCTTACTTCAAGAACTTTGTTGTCATAGAAAGAAGGTCTGGCATTTAGGTTATTTGCTTCAAAATTTTATATCAGACTATAGTAGATACAAGTTTCTCTTTTGTAGCTCAAACTGGAAGATTATAAGGATCGCCTGAAAAGTGGAGAGCAACTTAATCCAGACCAACTGGTAAGTGGCTTATGATCCTTTGGTCAGACTTGCTGATTTTTTCTTAATAAAACTCTACATGGATTTAGTGAGACCAGAGACTTGATAGACCAAAAAAAGGAGTTAGAATCCACTGGATTTTTCAAAAGACGTTGTCTTCTTTGCCTGTTAGGTCTTGGATTTGACTTTATTTCTGTTGCACTAGTCAATGGCATGGATGGCGGTGTAGAACTGTTAGATAGGAGTGAAAATGTAGACTATCACTGAGTTACCATACAGACTTAAACTAAAACTAATGCTAGAATGGACTGAAGGAGAAGAGAAGGGAATAGTCTAGCTTTCAGCTCTTTACTGGTATATTCTAAACCTGACATCTTTCTGCTTTAAAGTGTAAAAGAATCTATTGTAGCTTGTCTCAGTTTTTTCCAGTTGCTTCTCCTTAATTCTTTTCATGGTTTCTCCCTACTTTTCTATCCTGGATTGCCATGTCCCCTCTCAGGAGGCATGCTGATCTGACAGATATCCGGCCTTGGCCAGGCGCCGTGGCTCACGCTTGTAATCCTAGCAGTCTGGGGAGGATCGCTTGAGGTCAGGAGTTTGAGACCAGCCTGAGTGAGAGTGAGACCCTGTCTCTACGAAAAATAGGAAAAATTAGCTGGGCATGGTGGCACATGCCTGTAGTCCAAGCTATTTGGGAAGCTGAGGCAGGAGGATCACATGAGCCCAGGAGTTTGAGGTTGCAGTGAGCTAAGATAACACCCAGGTGACAGAGTGAAACTCTGTCTCAAAAAAAAAAAAAAATTGGGCCTCTTTTAAAAAAAAAATCTTACTGTAAATATTAGACTACAATTTTTTAAACATTGTTTAACTTGTCCATCATATACCTGGTAATTGCAGATTTTATCTGATTTGTGAAGGAGAGTTTCTGCAATTTGGAAAGAAAAAAATGCTTCATTGTTGTTTGCCATTTTGACCTGATCATATCTCCTGCCTAAGAAGGGACAAAATTTATTTAAAAGTTATTTGATCTAGCCTGTGTGTCTGTTGTCTTTTATCATTTCAATTAAAAATTTTGGTTATGTATCATACATACTGGCATTCAAGGACTTTTCCCTTGCCTTATTGACTTTTCTTCACTGACCCAGAATTTTTGTGGTGTAGTAAATTATAATTTTGCTGAGGCACAGATTTGAATTGTATGAGCTCTGAGAATGGTGTGCTCACTTAGCTGCTAAGAGGACAGCTGGACATCCAGCATTTCAGAGTGGCTTTGTTTTCAAGTAGTCATGGTATGTTCAATAACTCTTAAAGTGATAAAACTTTTCTTTGTTTAAATATCCTTGAATAAAATGTCCTGTTAGAGTAGTGTTCTTTATTTTTGGGAAACATGGGGGGGGGCGCGGTGGGAGGATTGGAAGTTCTCATGGTAGCTCTCTAAGGAATGTCAAGGACATGCTATATTTCACTGCTCCCACCAGGCAAACTTTAATCTCAATATTTCATTTCTGTATTTTTAACCACATACTGCTTCTATAATATAATAAATACATGAACTTTGATTTCTCAAGTAATATGCTGACAACTGCCAAATTTATATCGCTAACAGATCAGTCCTCTGAATTCTATATTTCTATGTGTAGTTGCCTATCTGACACCTCCTGATTTCTCCCTGTTCCCCCAAACCTGCTCCTCTTTTAATCTTAGCTATGTCAGTTGATGGCTTGATCAACTAGAAGGATGGAGTTGCCATACACGTTGGAGAATTTCTTATCTCCTTTTCTTCATACCGCACATCTAGCACATCATCTAGCAAGTCTGGTCAATACTACCTTAAAAATACTACATTCAGAATAGATCAAGAATCTGACCATTTGTCATAAATTCCACTTCTGCCATCCTGGTCCAAGCTACATCATCTTTCATCTGCGTTACTGTGATAGCTTCCTATTTCTGTCTTCTCGAAGTCCATTCTCAACACAGTAGCTTCAATGATCCTGTTCCGATGTAAGTCACATGGTTATTCCTCTGCTCAGAAGTCCCCATTGGTTCCCATCAGGGTGATAAGTGTCCTTACTATGGTCTACAAAGCCCTGCTAAATATCCTCCCCCCTTGCTTTCACATCGTTACTCCGTTCCCGGTACTTCCCACCCTCACTAGCTGCATTCCAGCCACCCTGGCCACCTTTCTGTTCCTCAGACCTCCCAGGCACACTTCTCTTTTCCTGCAGGGCTTTTGCACATGCTCTTCCTGCTGCCTGGGATGCTCTCTTTCTCTAGATGTTTAAATGGCTCAATTCTCAACTTCCTTCACCTTTTTATTTGAAGGTCACGTCAGTAAGAACTGTCCTGACCACACTATACCCCCATGTCCCTGTTTACACTGCTTAGCTCCTTTCCTTGCTTTTTCTTTTTTTCTTTCTTTCTTTTTTTTTTTTTGGTGGGGGGGGCGACACAGGGTTTTCCTCTGTCACCTGGTTAGAGTGCAGTGGCACCATCATAGCTCACTGCAACCTCCAACTCCTGAGCTCAAGTGATCCTCCTGCCGCAGCTCCTGAATAGCTGGGGCTACAGGTGCACACCACCACACCCAGCTAATTTTTCTTTCTTTCTTTCTTTCTTTCTTTTTTTTTTTTAAATAGAGACAGGGGTCTTGCTCTTGCTCAGGCTGGTCTTGAGCTCCTGATCTCAAGCAGTCCTCCCACCTCAGCCTCCTAAAGTGTTAGGATTATAGGTGTGAGCCACTGTTCCCGGCCTCCTTGCTTTATTTTTCTTAATAGAAGTTAGCACGTCTCTGACAAGCTGTAAAGTTTTATTGTTTGTCTCTCTCCTACCCTTACAATGTAAGTTCCATGAAAGTAGGGATTTTGTCTGTTCACTGCTGTATTACTAGTGCTTAGAATAGAGTAGGCATGTAAAGTATTTACTACATATAGATTTACTAAATATAAAATGAACATTAGGTCTTTAGATGTGACTAAGCTTAGAGTTTGTAGCTCTTTTGAGAAGTCACATCCTTTCATACAAGCAATATATATTTAAGATAGAAAATTTAGAAAATGCAGATAGGACAGAAGAAAAAAAACCTAATACTCAGAGAACTGTTAGTACAGGCATACCTTGGAGATACTGCGGGTTCTACTCCAGACCACCACACTACAGTGAATATCGCAATAAAGTGAGACAATTTTTTTGGTTTCCCTGTGCATATAAAATTATGTTTATACTATACTGTAGTCTATTAAATATGCAATAGCATTATATCTAAAAGTATATACCTTAATTAAAAACTACTGCTAAAAAATGCTAATGATCATCTGAGCCTTCAGCAAGTTGTAATTGTTTTGCTGGTAAGGGGTCTTGCTTCCATGTTGTTGGCCTCTGACTAATCAGGGTATTGGTTGCTGAGGTTGGGGTGGGTATGGCAATTTCTTAAAATAAGACAACAGTGACGTTTGCCATAGTAAATCTTGATTTCACGAAAGATTTCTCATGTGACACTGTTTGATAGTATTTTACCCCCAATAGAACTTTCAAAATTGGAGTCAATCCTCTTGAACCCTGCCACTGCTTTATCAACTAATTATATATAGTATTTCTAAATTCTTTGTTGTCATTTCAACAATGTTCATAGCATCTTCACCAGGAGTAGATTCCATCTCAAGAAACCACTTTCATCGTTCATCCATCAGAAGCAACTCTTTGTCTGTTCAAGTTTTATCCTGAGATTGCAGCAGTTCAGTCACATCTTCAGGCTCCACTTCTAATTCTAGTTCTTTTGCTATTTCTACCACATCTGCAGTTACTTCCAAAGTCTTGAACCCCTCCAAGTCATCTAAGAGGGTTGGAATTATCTTCTTCCAAACTCCTGTTAATGTTGATATTTTGACCTTCCATGAATCATGAATGTTCTTATTGGCATCTACAATAGTGAATCCTTTCCAGAAGGCAATTTACTTTGCCCAGATTTATCAGAGTAAGGCAGCTATAGCCTTACAAAATGTATTTCTTAAATAAGAAGACTTGAAAGTCAAAATGACTCCTTGATCATGGGCTGCAGGATGGATGTTGTCTTAGCAGGCATAAAAACAACATTTGTTTCCTTGCGTATCTCCATCAGATCTCTTGGGTGACCAGGTGTGTTGTCAATGAGTAGTAATATTTTGAAAGGAATCTTTTTTTCTGAACAGTAGGTCTCAATAGTGGGCTTAAAATAGTCAGTAAACCTTGGTGTAAACAGATGTGCTGTCATCCAGGCTTTGTTTTTCCATTTATGGAGCACAGGCAGAGTAGATTAGCATAATTCTTAAGGGCCCTAGCTTTTTCAGAATGGTAAGTGAGCATTGGCTTGAATTTAAAGTCACCAGCTGCATTAGGCCCTAAGAAGAGAGTCAGCTTGTCCTTTGAAGCCAGGCATTGATTTCTTCTCTCTAGTTATGAAAGTCCTAAATGGCATCTTCTTCCAGTAGAAGGCTGTTTTGTCTACATTGAAAATCTGTTGTTTAGTGTAGCCACCTTCATCACTTATCTTAGCTAGATCTTCTAGTAACTTGCTGCAGCTTCTACATCAGCACTTGTTGCTTCACCTTGCACTTTTGTTATGGAGATGGCTTCTTTTTTAAAAACCAACCTCTGCTAGCTTCAGACTTTGCTCCTGCAGCTTCCTCACCTCTCTCGGTCTTCACAGAATTAAAAGAGTTAGGGCCTTGCTTTACATTAGTCTTTGTCTTGAGGGAATGTTGTGGTTCCTATCCAGATCACGAAAGGTTTCTCCATATCAGCAGTAAGACTCTTTTGCTTTCTTATTTATGTGTGCACTGGAGTAGCACTTTTAGTTTCCTTTAAGAACTTTTCCTTTGAATTTACAACTTGGCTGTTTGGTGCAAGAGGCCTAGCTTTCGGCTTATTTCAGCTTTGGAAATACCTTTTACACTAAGGTTAATCATTTCTATCTTTTGATTTAAAGTGGAGGACGTTTGACTCTTCTTTTTACTTGAACACTTAGAGGCCATTGGGTTCAATATTGAATTAATTTCAATATTGTCATGTCTCAGGGAATAGGGAGGCCCAAGGAGAAGGGAGAGAGACAGGGGAACACCTGGTCAGTGGAGCAGTCAGAACACACGTGACATTTTTTGATTGTTTGCCATCAAACAATTACAATAGTAACATAAAAGATCACTGATCACATATCACCATAACAGACATAATGATAATGAAAAAGTCTGAAATATTGTGAGAATTGCCAAAATGTGACAGACACAAAGTTGAGCACATGCTGTTGGAGAAATGGCGCTGATGGGCTTGTTCCAGGTGGGGTTGCCACAGACCAATAATTTGCAAAAAATGCAATATCTGTATAGCACAGTAAAGAAAGTAATAAAATGAGGTATGCCTATATTGTAGTATTTAATTAAAAAGCTCTGAGTTTAGTTTTTAAAACTGGTAGTACTTCACATAGTTCAGAAATTAGGGAATATTAAAAAAAAGTTGCCGTTTTTCTTTCACCCCTGTTCTTTCTCTGTTCATTTCTCTTCTTATAATGATTTTAGTAGATTCTTATATCTCCTTGCAGAATTTCTTTTAGCCTACATAGACAAGTACCCTCCCTCCTGCCTACCTCCTTTCTTCCCATTTTTTATACAATTTGGCCTACTATAGAAACTTTTTTGGAGTCTTAATTTTACCTCTTCCTATTTCTTAAATAGACTTTATTTTTTGAGCAATTTTAGGTTTACAGGAAAATTGAACAGAAAGTACAGAGTTCGGGTACCCTTCACCCCACACGTGCACAGCATCCTCCACCATCAACATCCCTCACCAGAGAGGTGCATTTGTTACTTTTGATGAACATACACTGACACGTCATCATCACCCAAAGCCCATAATTTACATTCATTTACTCTTGGTGTGGTACATTTTATGGGTTTTAAGGAATACAAATGTATCCACAAAACGTGTCGTACAGAACAGTTTCCCTGACTGAAACATTCTCTGTGCTCTGCTTATCCATGCCTCCCTCCTTTTTTTTTTTTTTTTTTAAATATTGTGGCAGTGTTTCTGTAATACATGGTCTTTAAAAGTTTGAGTTTTTCAGTGAAACTAGCTGAACTTGGTTCTTTTTGGGATGGGAGCTCTTTGAAAATTGAAAATATTCTCTACTTTTTCAGGGTGAATTTAAAAAAACTTTTCCTTGAAAATCACTTATTCCAGTTTTAAAATTTATTTGCATAGATTGGGGCAAAGTAGTTTATAATAGAAGTTTAATACAGCCGGTTTCTGTTTACTTTCTGTCTCTAATTTTGTGTGCTTTTATTTCCTCAGTTTATTCTTTCTTTCTTTCTTTTTTTTTTTTTTTTTTACCACCATACCAGAGTATGCTGGAATTTCCTCAGTTTATTCTTAACTTATCTAGTGGTGTACTTTTCCCCCTCCAAAAATCAACTTTTGAATTTCTTTTATTCTACTTTTTGTATTTTCTACTCAGTTTGTCTTTCTGCTTTCCTTTGGTTTATTTGCTGCTTTTTCTAACTATGAAAATTAAATTTTCTAAAATTGATTGAGGGCTATGAATTTTCCTTCAAGCACTGCTTTAGTTGTATTAGGCTTCATACTGTATTTTCAATATTATTTGTGAGAAGTTTTATAACTTCACTGTTATTTTCTTTTTTAACTCACAGATATTTGTAATACTGTAAATAAAACTTTCTGTGGTCTGTACGGCTCTTGCAGCCTCTTTGAAATAGCAACTCTTAAGTAACCTGTCAAAGCTAAGCTATATAAGGTTTATGTTAGATTGGTAATATAAACCTAGATTTCTCTTTCAAATAGAAGAATGTCTGATGAAGTTTTTAGAGTCACATTTGTAACTTTAATATGTTTTGGTTCAGATCTGGATTTGAAGTGGAGAACCAAAATTCAAGTGAGTTCTGAAGCAATAGGCAAAGGGTGCTTGATGTTTTTGGTTCCACTGAAATGTTGTTAAAGAATTAGGATTTGGTATCCATCCCTTGCTGCTAAACTCTGATCCTGTGTTATGTTTAATACATAAACTCATATGTATGGAATCTTTTCTCCTTTGTAGTTGCACTGCTGTTGGCCTAGTCAAGGCAAGCCACCTAAACTTTTCTTAAGTTTCCTAATTGATATCCTTATTTTGAGACCTTACTTTCAGTTCACCGGTCCTATTGCCTCTAGTGTCCTTTTCTTGAAACAGAATCAGTATATTATTCCTTTTGAAAGTTTTAAATCCTCTTCAGAATCTTTAGCGTGTTCGAGGCTCTCTAAGATCATTTTCTGAACTACCTTTTATTCATTCAACAAAATATATTAAGTACCTACGTGAGGAGGTACTGTGCTTAATGTTAGGGTTGTAGTATCTGGGGGACAAATGTGATCCTGACCATCATAGAGTTTATAATGTGATGGGCAAGAGAGGTAGGGTGCCTTTTCCAAAGGGCCTCAGAAATGGTATAGATGCATTTTAAGCAGAGAACAACTACAGATTTCTAGTTTAAAAAAATCATTTTGATTGCAATGTGAAGAAAGGTTTGGAGATGAGGTGTGTGAACAGTTGGAGGGATAGCAAAACCATTTATTGAGCTTGGAAACACTGGGGGACAAGGAGGTTCTGGGAGGGTGCGGTAGGATAAAGAGCTCAATTTTGTACTGCTGATTTGAATGTGCCTGTGAGACATCAGTGTCTCATAGGTATTTAAGTAAATGGGTCTGAAGCATAGCGAAGTTTAATCTAGGGATGTATCGCCTATATGCCTGCAAATCGAAACCATCAGAGACAGTGAGACTATCTTGGGTGAGACAGAGTCCTGAGGAATTCTGACATTTAACGTTTGGATAATAATGGTAAAAAAAAATATACAGTGCACTTATTAGGGTCAGGCATCGTTCTGAGTGCTTTATACATATTAAACCATTTAAATTGTACAGCGTCTCTGTGAAGTAGGTCCAGTTATATGTATTTTACAGGTGCTAAAAACGGAGGTGAGAAAAGTTAATGGAAAAATTGCTGGTAACTAAGCAGCTGGAGAAATGGGAGAAAAATGGAAGTTTAGTGTTATGAAAAACAAGAGTTGTTTGTCGAGCAGGAGTGTGCCTTTTCAAGCAAAACGAGAGCTATAAAAGAGCCGTAGCTTTAAAGGATGGGATTGACATTGCTGACTTCAGCAGAACTAGTTCTTGTGGAGTGGTAGGAACAGCATCCAGGTTGATGAAGCCTGAAGAAATGAAGACTATGTAAACATTTTTGGAATTTGTCTAAAGACTGGAGGGAAGTAGTTGCTAGAGAGGAACTTTTCATTTTTCTTATTTGGTTGGGGATGACTTGAACTTTTAAGTGCTGATTTAAGCATCAACAGAGAGGAAGAAGCTCTGTTAGAAGACAGTAAAAATCTGTGAAACAGAATTGAATAAGATCCAGGGCACAGGTAGAAGGATACCTTCTTCTCTATGTAAAGAAAGGAGGAATGAAAGGGGTTAGGTCCACATTAAATGATGGGAAGTTGAGGTAGTTCCCATCTGATGCTGCTTTTCTTGAGTCAAAGCTAATACCCTTTAGGAGTGGATATGGGGGAGTATTTCTTTCTAGTTTTACATCCCTCTGAGGACTGTATACTCTGGTTATATTATCTGCTCATTTTTGTTTCTGTAACTGGAAGGCCTCTACTTTTTTCATTATATAAAATATATGGTCCAAATAAAATGTTGCATATAAGTTATAGCATAATAAAGCAAGCATCAGAACCCACCCCTCAACTCAAATAGTGTGTTACCAAGTGTTGAAGCTCTTTTCCAGTGCAGTACTTTCTTTCTTGTGACCATGAACCCTGAACTTGTCCCTTGCTTGTATTTTAATAGCACTTGCTACCCTTAAATTTGTTAGAGTTGCATTTTTGTACCTTGTAATAAATGGTATCGTGTTATATATTATGCAGTTTGTCTTTCTCACTCATGTTTAGGATTTTTTTAATCTTATTTTATTTTTATTTTATTAATTTATCACTTAATTTTAGTACTTTCTGTTAATTCCACAGTTATTTAATTCTAGGCTATTTTAGATATATTTTTAAGTCAATTTTTTTTATTTTAGGATTTTTTTATATCCATGCAAGTGCCTGTATATCATTTGTTTTTTGCTACTCAGTAGAAGTCTGTAAATGGATGCTTGAGTTGTTTATAATTTTTTTTGTATTATGAACAGTTCTATTTTGAGCAATCTCATGTGTGTTATTGAGAGACAGGTGCAAGATTTTTTCAGGTTATATATCCTTAGGCTGTAGGGTATGCCCACAATTAACTTCATAGGTGAAAATGCCAACCTGTTTTCCAAAACTATTGTGCAAGTTTATACTAATACTGGTAGTGCATAGGAGTTCCTATTGCTCTGTACCGTTATAAAGACTTAATAATATCAGACTATTTTTTTCAACAGCTTTATTGAGGTATAATGTACATACCACAAAATAAAAACATTGTAAGTGTACAATTCAGTGATTTATAGTAAGTTTGTAGAGTTATGCAACTATTACATAATCCAGTTTTAAAATACTTCTTATACCCCCAAAGTTCTCTTTTATGCCTTGATTTGCTTTCTAGTTCTGTAAATTTGTCTTTTCTGGACATTTCACATAAAATAGTCTTTTGCATCTGGCATTTTTCACTTAGCATAATGTTTTTGAGGTTCATCTATGTTATAGCATGTATTTAATTTGTTTTTATTGTTGATTAGTATTCCATGTATGGGTATACCACATTGTTTATCCACTTATCAGTTGCTAGATATTTGGATTGTTTTCATTTTGGGCTATTATGAATAATGCTGCTATATACATTTGCATATAATGCTTTGTGTGGACTTATGTTTTCATTTCCTTTGGGTAGATACCTAGGGATGGAATGCTGTACTATTCTAATTATTGAAGCTTTATAATATGTCTTTATCTGATTGGGCAAATTCTCCACCTTGTTCTATTTCAGATTGGTGCTTTCTTTTTCCACATAAATTTGAGTTAGTTAAGGTCCCATGAAAAACCCCTCTTTTCTGATTATCAATTTTGTTCCTCTGTGAAGTTTTTAAAAATAAATATGCTCCTTTAAATTTCCTGTAGGATGTTGCTTATTGTTTCTATGACAATACTTATTTAATTTTGTCTGTTACAGGAAATTGTTTGCAAGTCTCTTCCACCATATTATAAATGTCTTGAAGTTGCTTGTTCATCTGTGTGATACTCACCATGCTACTTGTGTAATACATTTGAGTAGTGGGTTGAATATTGACAGAGGAATCCCATTGGCTCAGTGTTGTTAAAATCCACAGGCCTCTCTGATCTTAGACTTTATAGCTTAGGGTAGAATTAGGGCTCAGATTTCTAATACAAAAATTAAGTTTCTAGCATTAAAATTGAATTTTTAAATATAACTTTATATAACTTGTACTAATGTTCTTTCTCCCTACTTTTTCTTTAGGTCAGTGCTTTTCTGTATATGTATAGTAAATAGCTAGCTCATAAGGTCTTAAATCTCCTCTGCTGTATTTAAGGAACACTTATTTTCACATATTTATGCTTAGAAGGTCACAAAATTGATGTTTTCTCATCCTATTTGGCAGGAAGCAGTAGAGAAATATGAGGAAGTGCTACATAATTTGGAATTTGCCAAGGAGCTTCAGAAAACCTTTTCTGGACTGAGCCTAGATGTGAGTATGTTTTCTTTGCTTTTCCTGAAACCAGTTTAAACCACTGATCTTGAAGAAAACATCAGGGCTAATAATTGTGTGTGGTTACCATCCATCTAATTTCTGCTGATATTTTACTGGGGATGGGAGGTTGAGGATAGCTAATGAAGAACTAGTTTTTTTCAGATTTCTGTAGACTCAAGGGAACACAGATGGCATCTGAATATGAGACATTGTGAATAAAATATTAGTTATCTGATGTGTGTTATTTCATGATGGAATTACAGAAATAATTGACAAGGGGAATAAAAAACTATTAATTTTAGAATATAGAATGTAACTATTATATTTTAGAATATAGACTTATAAATTTACATAATATAGGCTTGTAAATTTAGCATTATTTAATATACAAGGAAACATAGAATTGGTACTCTCTTTGAAAGCATGAAAATTATTACTAGGAGAATTTATGATTAATGTTAAGTAGAGTTAAATCTGGCCTCTCTACTTTTTAGGTTCTCTATGTTGGCACTTCAAACCTTTATGTCTGACAAAGTTAATCAATAATTAATTATGAAGTCTTAAGCATTCCTTAATGAAGTATTCTTCGTTGTTTCAGGATCTTAGCATTAGAAGGACCTTTAAAGGACCAAGAATTGAGGAAATTTTTTTATAAATTCATTCGTGGGGTGGGGATCATGCCTTGTAAGATAGTCTCTTCTATTTTTTTTTAATTTTATGTTTTCCTTTTTTAATAGTGAACCAGAAATTTCTTCTCCATTCCTCTGGTGTTTAAAAAAAAATTTCTAGGCTAAAGACATTTACCATTTTAATTCTTGCAATATAGTTTTGAGTTGTTCTCTTCTGGATGTCTGATTTAATTATCAATTAACTCTTAAAAGTAGTACATAGATCTAAAATAGCTAGTATAGAGCCACTACCTCCTGTTTTCAAGATACGTCTATAAATGCAGGTCCAAGATGGTATTAGCTCTTTTTGTCAACCATACATATTTTAACTCTTGTCAACCATAGCATATTTTATTAATTTATCACTTAATTTTAGTACTTTCTGTTAATTCCACAGTTATTTAATTCTAGGCTATTTTAGATATAATATTTTTAAGTCAATTTTTTCTTACACTTGTATGATTTTTTTTCCTACCCAAATCTGTTAAATTTAGTTTTGGTCCATTTTACTGTGAAAAGATCTTTCTTATCTTCTTTGTGATTGGATGGTTAGAAATATACTTTTATGATACTTAAAATTTTCTATCTTTTCTTTCTCACAGTTACCCAATCAAATTTTAGTTTTCCATTCAGGTATACATTTTTCTAATATATGGTATTCTTTTCTTCTTTTTAGATTAAAAAACTTTCTTAAACACCTACCGTGTGCCAAGCACCTATGCAATTCTGTTTGATTTTTACAACAGTCTAGGAAGTAGATGTAAATAGCCCCATTTTAAAGATAAGGAATATGAGGCTCAGAACAAAAGGGACTTATTCAGAATCTTATGGCCAGTAAGTGGTAGAGCCAAGATAGGACCCTACGTACTTTTTGCCCTAAAAACTGTGGGTTTTTTTTCTCTGTACAATGGATATAGTATCTTATTTATTTATGTTTTTCCACTGCTATAGTCTAGAGGTAGCTCCCAACTCACCAAATTTTGTTGTTATTCATGAGGTTATTTTTACTTGTCTGTACATTAGATTTACTTTCATTTTAGGTGAGCTGATAAAGTACTCTGGAACTTGCCTTAATGAATCAAGACCCTAAAGGTGCTTGCTAGTACCTTTCAGTTTTTTTTTCCTGGTAATTTTTGGGCTCCGTTTTTACTGAAGCTTTTCTTTTGTCAAACCTCTTCTGTGATAGCCAGTTTTGTGGACATTTTCTTTTCTTTCTTTCTTTTTTTTTTTTTTGAGACAGATCTCACTCTGTCGCCTGGGCTAGAGTGCCATGGTGTCGGCGTAGCTCACAGCTACCTCGAACTCCTGGGCTCAAGCAAGCCTCCTGCCTCAGCCTCCTGAGTAGCTGGGACTACAGGTGCTCACCACCATACATGGCTAACTTTTTCTATTTTTTAGTAGAGACAGGGTCTCGCTCTTGCTCAGGGCTCAGGCTGGTCTCCAACTCCTAAGCTCAAGAGATCCTCCCACCTTGGCCTCCCAGAGTGCTAGGATTACAGGTGTGAGCCACTGCACCTGGCCACGCTGTGGACATTTTCTTTTTCTCCTTCAAACTAAAGTTGGAAGCCTTCCTTTTCAACTCAGCCACATTCTTCATCTTCATAAAGTGAACTCTGTTTCTTGGTAGGGATTCAGCATTCTAAATTATGGTTCAGAAAATAAATTCTATCATTGATTGAGAATGGTTTTCTTCTTATGTTCTCCTTTCCAAACTAGTCCTCAACTGGAAGAAGAGAAGAAATATATGTATAACCTGCCTTCCTAGTTTTCACCTAAATAAGGAGAACTAGATTGTTGTCAGTAGCTTTTCATGACATCTAATCATGACCTAGGAGACTTTCTTGATACTTGGTTTTCGTTCAGCAAACATTTGAGGTTCTGTCATGTGTCAGGCTCTGTGCTAGGCACTAGTGATATATTGGTGAACAAAAGATACAGTCCCCGTCATCATGGATGCAGATAAATAAAAAGATAACCATTTAGTGTGATAAATACTTTGATAGGGGAAATTCAAGGTGGCCTGAGTCCATTAGAACACCTAATCCAACCTTGGGAGGTTGGCTAAAACAGAAATCTGAAGTAATCGTGATATAGTCCTGAAGACACCTTGAGAATCAGTTGCCTTTCCCTATATCATGACGAAACTGTGCCCAAGAGAACCCCACTGTCTTGGAGAGCTAGAAGTGCCACCTCCATCCTCTTGCCTTTTCTCAAGCAGAAGCAGAGAATCCTGTAGTTTGGGTAAGTGTTATTGGTGCAGTCTATGTTTAGATCTTGGAAAAAGCATTACTGAGACTTTGCCATCCTGAGAAAATAATGCTTGCCCACATAACCCCTCATCAGTCTGTTTTTCATTCTCAAAATTTTATCTTCACTTATTGTCTTCTGTCCCTGGGAGTAAGTAGCACAAATCAAATTTATCAACTTGTTTCCACACCCCCTAGAAAAGGATTAATTAAGCCACAGTGAATCTTCTTCCTGAGGTTTTTCCCCCTAATTTTAATCTGTTGGAATTCACGAATATATGTTTTATAGAGTTTAAATATTGATGCTGCTGGGTGCGATTGCTCACACCTGTAATCCCAGCTACTCGGGAGGCTGAGGCAGCAGGATTGCTTGAGGCCAGGAATTCCAGACTGCAGTGAGCTATGATCACGCCACTGTACTCCAGCCTGGGCAACACAGCAAGACCCCATCTTTAAAAAAAAAACAACAAAAAAACCAAAAAAATACTGATGCTATATTAAAGTACTTTAACCCATCTATAGGAAAAATATTTTAGGGTTTTTTAAAAATTTTAATCTTCATACTTTGGGATATATATAATACAATAGAAACATTACAATAAAAAAAATGAGGGAAAAGACCTTTTAGGTTTCCTAGTGGAAACAGATGGTACTTTTTAATTTAAATGGCAAGCCACTTCTGGGACCCATGTTTTGTGTCAGACTTTAAGGTATAATATTTCTGAGCTTTAGAGTAGACCCAGGGCTGCTCAATCTATGTATACAAATTGAGGTAAAACTTAAGTTCCGTTAATTTTCCATATCTGTTTTGTCAGCTAAATATTGGAGGATGCAGCTCCATCTAGACGGACGTGGGCAAACTATTATGAAAAAATCTTTAATTTTACCTTAAAAAAAAGAAGTAAAAAACTGTGGCTGTATTTTGGCATTACCTTTGTAAGATATTTTATGTCTGTTAACTTCTCAATTTTTTATGCTTTAGCCCATCTTCTTTGGTTGGTTGAAAACTAACCATTTTAGTTTATGTATTTTTCCCCTGGCATGTGAGATTTTAAAAAACTCCCAAACTAAAGCATTAAAATATTTGGCATAAAAAGGCTTGATATACATAAATACGGAAAGATAAAATCTTGAGATTAATATGGACATCAATGATTGGTACTTTGCTTCTCATCATGGTGATATTTGAGGTACTAGGTATAGCCTAGATTTGGGAGTCAGATATTTGGGCTCCTTTAGTTCTGATTACTTGAGGCAAACCAGTTTATTACTCAGTAACTTCTTTAGCTCAAAAAGGAGACAGGGGTTAAACAAACTGGTCAGTTTGACAGTCATGAGATTTATCATTTCATCTCAGCTATTTTGGGATTAGCCTTTGTAGAATAGGAATCACTAACTTGGGGTGGTACAGAGTTGTCAACCTTAATTAGCATTTGTTTTAACAGCTACTAAAAGCGCAGAAGAAGGCCCAGAGAAGGGAGCACATGCTAAAACTTGAGGCTGAGAAGAAAAAACTTCGAACTATACTTCAAGTTCAGTATGTATTACAGAACTTGACACAGGAACATGTACAAAAAGACTTCAAAGGGGGTTTGAATGGTGCAGTGTATTTGCCTTCAAAAGAACTTGACTACCTCATTAAATTTTCAAAACTGACCTGCCCTGAAAGAAATGAAAGTCTGAGGTAAGCTAATAAAGAGATTTTCCTGAAATAGAACACATGACACTGTAGTCTAACTTTTTATTTTGTTTATATATACATACATACAGAGCGAGTGAGCGCAAGAGGGAGTTAGTGATTAACTAAGAAAACATTACTTTGATTCAATATGGGAAACCCTGGCTGGCCCAGACTCTGACAGGGTTGATAGATTGTCTAGAAGGAAAGTGAATTTGAATGGTCTCATTAACATGCTTCTTTCTTGTAACATTGATTTTAGAAATAAAGTCTGATCATCAAATTTTAATTCTATACAAGTATTAACTATAATACTAATTATATATACTTCTAAAACTTTTTTTGTAATTTTCTGAGAGTCTTTGCCTTCTTAAACCTGCTAAAGTAGAGGTAAATAAGATTTAACTTGGCCAGTATCATTAATCTTTCAAAGTGAGAATTATTTTGTGTTTTTATTACGCTGTGAATAACTACTGAGAAGTAGATCTGGTAATTTAAAATACAAAACCTGTAAGTGGGGGCTACTCAGTTTTTCCTCCATATAGTTATCCATTTGCTATTTTTTTTTTGATGGAGTAAATCAGCTAAGGGACAGATGTCTGTGCTTTTGCTTTGTTAGATACAGGTTGTTCCAATTTTGTGTCTGCTAGCCAGCCCTGCTAAAGCAGAGTCAGATTTCAACTGTTAATAGAAATCAGCCTCTGATCAGGAAGAACTAATGAAACTCTTAATTAAGAAAGCCTTATATCTTTTTATTCCCATGCTGATAGTCTACTCCATCATCGTTACTTGTGTGGTTGCTTCCTTCTCCTACTTCACTTTTGTGGGCTTAGGGAATGTAGTTTGCTTTAATATATGAAATGTAAGCAAAACATAATTTGCAAATTAAGCTGCTCTCTTTAAAGTAAAAAATGCAGCTCTTAATATTTTCATTCCACTGTTCTTTCATCTAGGGCATATACTTAATACTAGGTATGCATGGCAGCTTTATCTTGGTCTATTCTTAATATTGTATTTAGTAAATCTTGTTGTTTTAAGAAAATTTTTATTGGAAAGCTAAAACAGCATTACATCTTGATATTCAGTTATGTTATATCCAAAAGTAGGACAAATTAATTTATGATCTAGTTATGGGTTATGCATAATTGTCTGCTCCATTTATGATTAAGACCACGTGCTGCTTTTCTTTGTGATTGGAAGGATGGAGAGATCCTTGATTGGGACCTTTTGAAGGTTAGTGAGCTATGCAGTAGAATGAAACTGTGAGTTAGAGTTTATTGATTGAGGGTCTAAACTGTGTCATACTAGAACTTAATGTCTAAATATAATTTTAGGCAAATGAGTCCCTCGTTTAGTTCTGTAAAAGCTATTTACTATCATAAATGATCCTTTGGATTTTGTAAAAGCAGTTGGACCCACATAATTGGAATAGGGAAGTTAAGCTGGCTCAAGCACAGTTATATTTGGGATCAGTTACTATTCACTAGTACTTCATTTAGGAGTTCTTCTATTACTTGGTAATCAAGTGTTTTACTTTTAATATCATTGTTAATATACCTTATATTAATGTCAGGTTTTACCATATAAAAATTGAATGTTTGCAATCAGCCTAGAAACATTTTTTCTTCATCAAGATCTGGAGAGATTTTTGTCATCAATCTGAAGATTGGCAAGAGGGTGCAATGGCTAGACATTGGCAAGACCAAGCTTTGGTACTAGACTGAAAGTAAAAGCTTATGAAGCTATAGAAATTTCTTACATTGATTGCTTCTTAAATCATTACCAGTTCTATATTTAAAGATTCCTGAGTTCTTCAACTTTAAATCACAATTACATTCATTTTGGTAAATGCAAAATGTATTCTGATTAGATTGAAAATAGTTAGGGCAGTTTGGAAAAATGATTTAAAAATTAGTTACTATACAACCAAGCAATTACACTTCTAGTACCCAAGAGAAATGAAAACGTGTGTTCATATAACTACTTGTACGTGAATGTTCATACTAGCTTTATTCATAATAGCCCCAAACTGGACACAGCCTGAATGCACATCATCTGATAAATTGATAAAATATGGTATATCTATGCAGAGGAATCTGCTCAGCAATAAAAAAGGAGTGAACTATTGATACATGCAATAACATGGATGAATCTCAAAATAATTATGCTGCGTGAAAGAAGCCAGATATAAAATGAGTACATATTGTATTATTTCATTTATATGAAATTTTAGAAAAGACATAACTAGAATGATAGCAGGTTACTGGTTTCTAGGAGGTTGGGGGGGTCAGGGGAGGGGATTGATTACAAAAAGGGAGTGAAGGAACTTTTTGGATTGATGAAAGTGCTCTATTTCATGGTTCTGGTGGTAACACGACTATATATATTAAAACTGTACACTTAAAATAGGTGGATTTTGTTTGTAAATTAAATTTGAATGAAAAATGATTTTAAAAAACAAAATCTATGTTATAGTACTCCTGGGAAAGGAATAATATAGACCCAAATCAAGTATGGAAACTCTGCTTAGTAGTGGATATTTAAAATAAAATGACTTCAGGCCTTTTTGTAGTGTAGTGAATTTAACATCGTTTTGATTTTTCTTGATCATCATATGTGCTAGGAGTGACATACAGCATAACTCAAGAGTAAAATCTTAATCATGGAATTTTATAGTTTAAAAATTCTTTAGAGATTTGTCCAAGATAGGATTTTCTAACCCTGTCTGATAGGGTTATGTTTGAGGAACTGTCTTCTACTTCTCTAAAGCCTTAATTGCTTGGGGAAGATAGAGTACTTGCTAATTGTGATGTTTTGGGGGCAGATAGGAAAAATGACTTGTTTTCTCAGTTGAGGGAATAGATTTGTGTTTTTGTGACATATTAGAGTTGTTTGTTAGGTCTCTGATTTTTAGTCATTTTTCAAATGGTGGAAATGAAGGTCCAGAGAAACTCAAGTGATTTACTGAACTTTGAGATTTTGATCTTTAAAATTTATATTGATTCAGCATAAAATAAAGATGGACTGCATACTTACTTTTCATGGTACTGACCAGTTCTCCAGTCCCCCTGATATAAACTACTATAATGACATACGATAATTAGGATAAAATTAGGATATCTATTCTGAGTAATTTTCAATGAACTGTTAGGTTATGTGATAACTAAGTCTTAATCACTCTTTCTTAGACAAACATATGAAAGATCTGCTCTCTAAATTGCTGAACTCAGGCTATTTTGAAAGTATTCCAGTTCCCAAAAATGCCAAGGAAAAAGAAGTACCATTGGAGGAAGAAATGCTAATACAATCAGAGAAGAAAAAACAATTATTGAAGACTGAATCTGTCAAAGAGTCAGGTTTGTTGTGATCTCTGAAATTCTTTATAGTGATTGCATTTTTTAACACCCCAAATATACAATGAGTGCCTTATTTTAATTTTAATTTGTTAAGTTCTATATGCATGGAAATCTTTACTTGCTGCAGAATAAACCTAGGTTAAGAAAACATCTCTAGGCTTTATTGCCATAATTTACAAAGTGAACCTTAATAGAAATACTAGTTTATAGTTTGTGCCAGGAGAATACATTGCTTAAAATGAGGCATTTGAGGAATCTGAATGAACCTCTCTGTTAAACTACTAGTAGGATAATTCTGTTTAAAATTGTTTAAAATGTAGGTTATAGTAGAATCTGATGCTGTAGTAGAATGAGAGTGTAAATCTAGGGTTAAAATCTTGATTCAGGGCTGGGCACGGTGGCTCACACCTGTAATCCTAGCACTCTGGGAGGCCAAGGTGGGAGGATCGCTTGAGGTCGGGAGTTCGAGATCAGCCTGAGCAAGAGTGAGACCCTGTCTCTACCCAAAATAGAAAAAATTAGCCAGGTGTGGTGGTGCTGTACCTGTAGTCCCAGCTACTTGGGAGGCTGAGGCAGGAGGATCCCTTGAGCCCAGGAGTTTGAGGTTGCAGTGAGCTGTGATGATGCCACTGTACTCTAGCTGCGGCGACAGAGCAAGACTCTCGCAAAAAAAAAAAATTTATTCAGGAGAATAATTGCCAAGATCAGTAAAGGAAATATACTTTTAAAATTACCATTTTCTAAGGGAAGAAATATTTTGAGCAAATGGCACTTTTGCTTTTGTTTGTTGCAGTTGAATTTATTAAAGAAATGTCTCTTCTAAGGAGATAGTCCAGGTAGGATTCTGGTAGCCACAAGCAAGACTCAAGGCATTTCCCTTCTTTACTTCCCCTGAGTTCTTAATTCTAAATCTAGTGCTTCAGTATCTCCACTTCCTTATCCTCCCCGCCCATCCCCGCCTTCTAGCCTTGAACTGGCTTGTAAGAGGTCTTAAGGGCTCTGTTTAAAGCTGAGAAGACTAATTTTTACCCCATGGGACCTGAGCTATAATTCCAACTTGAAAAAAGCTGTTTGTGGGTGAGAAGAGATAGTCTTGTTTTTAATCAGAAATCAGTTTTTTTTTTTTTAAAGGAGATTCTGCAGGTATGGAAATCAGTTTTTAACTGAAACTTGACTTTTGTAAGTGTCTTATGTAAAGAGAGCTACTCGCTTCAGCTAGTCTCAGCCCACATGCTTTTGACCAACAAGCAATAGTTAAAATTACTCTTGCCATATGCTTAATTGTACTGTCCTTTTTCTGTTTCTCTTATGAGTCTTCTGAAATATGTTGCTGGAATGAATTATAGTTGTAATCTGTCTAAAAACTTACAGTTTACCTAATATTTATTTAAATTCCTTTTATTTTCCAGAGTCTCTTATGGAACTTGCACAGCCAGAGATACAACCACAAGAGGTAAGACAGTGACAGGTAATTTGCTGATGTTGATTTTTTGGACTTTTGTATAGGTTTGTGGTTAGAAGCTGAGGCTCTGGGCTGGTCTGCCTGAGCTTGAATCCTGGTTCTGCAGCTTACTAGCTTAGTGACTTTGGGCAAGATGTCTAGGCCAGCTGTGTCTGTTATCATCACATGTAAAGTGGGGATAATGATAATGCCTACCTCATGAGATTATTGTGAGGATTAAAGAATTTAATCTAAATTCTAACTTACTTAGATTTTGGCCTGGTATGCAATAACTGCCCAAGTTTTAGCTGTTTTTGGCCCCTGTATTAGAATTTAAAGATGTGTGGGATTTTGCTGTCTCCAGAATTTACCCACATTGGTAGCAAAAAAGGGTGTCTGTTCTCATTGTGAAGTGACATTGGAATTCATAGAAGCTGAAAAGAATGGGAGATGCCAAAACACAGTATAATTGACATATAAGGGAAATAAAGAAAAGGCCATTAATTCAGGAAACATAAGGCTTAAAGTCAAACAGTATAATTTAGTGTATAACTTTGTGTAGTTGAAAGTCGAACCATCCCCTGCTTTAACTTTTAAGGGAGTCAAGTGGGTGCAAGGATCCTAAGGTTGGCAACGGTAGAACAGCCTGGGTAAAAGCCTTAATCAAGCAAATGTGGTACCATGACGTGCAGTTCTTGCCGGTCTTAGGTGAGTCAGGTAGGAATGGCTACTTTTGAAGTATAAAAGTTTGTATTTCTGTTAATTGAGGAAAAAGGAATGGACAAAGAAGTAGGACAGTCTTTTCAAGTAGGATAAGGACAGAAGTTTCATGTCAGCACAATGGCTCAGACTAATGGACGTAGGAATACTAATAGAGTTGACTAGTCCCTTCTCAGTCGTCTATGAATTTTGTGATTCAAGCACATTATTTCTCTGGTCTAGTTTCTTAACAGACGCTATATGACAGAAGTAGATTATTCAGACAAACAAGATGAAGAGCAATCTTGGGAAGGAGATTATGCTAGAAAACCAAATCTCCCTAAATGTTGGGATATGCTTACTGGACCAGATGGTCAGGAGAAGAAACAGGAATCCTTCAAGTCCTGGGAGTCTCCTGTTAAGCACCAGGAGGTATCAAAGTCGGCAGTTTCCTTAGAACAGAGGAAACAAGAAATTTCAAAACTCAGGTCTACTCTGCCAGAAGAGCAGAAGAAGCAGATCATCTCCAAATCCAAGCCACCTCCTAGCCAGTGGAAGCAAGAAACTCCTAAATCCAAGGCAGGATACATTCAAGAGGAACAGAAGAAGGAGACACCAAAGCCTTGGCCAGTTCAGCTGCAGAAAGAACAGGATCCAAAGAAGCAAACTCCAAAGTCTTGGACACCTTCTATGCAGAGTGAACAGAACATCACCAAATCGTGGACTACTCCCTTATGTGAAGGACAGGATTCAAAACAGCCAGAGATGCCAAAATCCTGGGAAAACAATGTTGAGAGTCAAAAACACTCTTTAACACCGCAGTCACAGATTCCTCCCAAGTCCTGGGAAGTAGCTACAGCAAGCCTCATACCAAATGATCAGCTCCTGCCCAGGAAGTTTAATACAGAACCCAAAGACGTGAGTAGATCTGTATCAGTCTGCTTCTGTCAATAATGAGATGTAAACCTAGGGTTAAAATATTGATTCAGGCATAAATGAGCTGTAGTAGTGATGACTTTTTAGTTCTATTTAAAAACAACAAAACCCATGTTAAATTAGTGTATAAAATATTTCACTTAACTCTTTAATGGGTAGATATATTGTTTGCCCTAGAAAATTGGAAGTTAACCTAGTCTGTTTTTGAGCCTAACCAGAGATGAAATCTCCACAATTATAAAATGTTAAGTTTTAATGCCAAAATTTTAATGACTTGAGATCAAAGTACGACCTCAAAATGCTGGCTAGTTCAGACAAGACCATAATGTGAACAAGTGAGTAAGGTAAATGCTTGTCACAGTATGGGAGATGTGTTATGCTGTATTTCACTTGGTGTCTACTACTTGCCACATGAGTGACTTTTTCTGAGAAAAGTTACATTTTTCTATATTCTCTTTTACTCATTTATAGTCACTCAGATTAGCCTTTACTCTCATGAGGAAGGTACAGGGTGATTGCAGATATTCTAGTAGTTGGGGAAGGATTTGAATTAGTTCTCTATTTCCATTTCAAAATAAGAATTTTCAAGAGGTAGGAAGCTATAGGAATTAAATATTTTGTAGTTAGGTTTCAGAGTATGAGATTTAGTTTAAAAAAAAAGGCCTCATTCTGTTAATGATAACCTAGTTCAGGAAGATAAGGCTTATAATGAATAATCCTTGGGTACATTGCTATGTTAGTATTGCCTTTTATTAAATTATAAATTCCTTATTTACTGCTATTTATAATGCAAACTTGTTACTATCTTGTTTGCTAAGAAATGTGAACTTACCCTCCCAGTGTTCTCCGTTTCTATGTAGTAGTCTTCCTTGCACTCCTGTGCCATTTTAGCCAAAGGCTTTCTTTTCTTCTTTTTTTATTTCAATATATTTAGGGGGTACAAGTGCAGTTTTGTTACATGAACATATCGTACAGTGGTTAAGAGGTCTGATCTTTTAGTGTACCTACCACCTGGATAATGTACCTTGTACCCAGTAGGTAATTTTTCATCCCTCACCCCCATCCTACCTTTGGAGTCTCCAATGTCTATTATTCCACTCTGTATGACTGTGTGTACCTATAGCTTAGCTCCCACTTGTAAGTGAGAACATACGGTATTTGTTTTTCCATTCCTGAGATACTTCACTTAGGATAATGGCCTCCAGGTCCATCCAAGTTGCTGCAAAAGGCATTATTTCATTCTTTTTTGTGGCTGAAGCCAAAGGCTTTCTGATAAATCTTTGGTCCTCTAATAGTGTAAACATTTTGCTTAGGGAAAGCACAGCATTGCATTTTGTAACTAAATTAACCCAGTCCAGTTCTACCTAATGGGAAGAGAATTTTAGAGTTATTTGTCTTTTGCTTTCCTTTCTCCCTCTTTTCAAGTGCTAATATTAATTTTAGCTTCTTCCTGACCCTACAGAAGATTGATAGCCTTATTTCATTAACCAGCTATCACACAACAGTAATTGTAATGTGATAACTATTTTGAGAAACTTACATTTTGAAAAAAACCCCAATTTAATTCCTCATTAGAGTCATTTTTAAAAACCTGGCTTAAAATTCCACTAGGTATAGCAATGGTGTACCTTTAGCATACCAGAATATTGATATGCTGTTTGAATAAGATTTAAAATCAGGGTTGCTTAGTTGGAAAAGTCAAAACTCATATTTAATTTGCTTTCATGGCACAGACAGCATTATATTGAAGTTGTAGGGTTTTTCAGTGACTGAGAGGACACTTGTATGTATAACACAGTATTTGTCTCTCTCTCTTGCAATCTCAGCTGTCTGGAACATGACTAAGTACGGTCAAAGGCAAAATAGAGTTCAAAGCCAAAAGACTAGATAACACAAAATTAATCACTAATGCTCATACTTGTCTCCTAAAAGAGCCCTTTATATGTTCACTTAGGGTCTGTTAGCTCTTATTTTATCTGGTGCCTTTGACAAGCTTAGCTGTGTGACTTCTCAGTGAGTTAGAAGGTGGAGAAGAGCTGGTGGAGACGGGTATGCTGACAGCTGTAACAAGTAACTGTAAATTGTAAATTAGGTCTAATTCAGGATGTGCAGCAATTTTAAGCAATTTAGCATGAGTGCTAACCATCTTATAAACATCAGTGGCCCTCAAGAGCATACATACTTTATAACAAAATATAATGTGTTCCCTCAATTTTGGGGTGTGTGTGTATGTATATATTTTCACATCTTGATTTCTGAAATCAGATACATCTTAAAAATGGGATGTGTATTTAATGTGGTAGTAATAATTTTCACCCTGGAAAAAAATACATAATTGGTGTGTCTCATGGTTGGTGGCATCTTATCATAGAGGACACATGGTAACTGATGTCTGTAATGAAAACACTCTTAACAAGGAAGTTTTGTTATTCTGGGTCTTCTCTTTAAAAGGAGTATGTTTTAGGTTTTATAAAGATTTCTGTTAAAGTGAAGGGGGAAAAACTTCAAAGTTTGCTTAAATTATTTAGAAAATGTGTTCATGTGGAAATTTTTGACCTATGATAAATTTAATAAATGAGCATTGCTATTTGTTTTGATTTCTTTAAGATGTAGTGATAAGCTAAGTTCCCTGCATTAGGCTATTGAATTTGAATTTCACTCTTAAACATGATGGGTTTATCTTGTAGGTGCCTAAGCCTATGCATCAACCTGTAGGTTCTTCCTCTACCCTTCCGAAGGATCCAGTATTGAGGAAAGAAAAACTGCAGGATCTGATGACCCAGATTCAAGGAACTTGTAACTTTATGCAAGTATGAGTCATTTTAAAAAAGAATCTTAAGTGATATTCATGGGGCTTCTACTTCTGATCTGAAGCATTACAGTGAAATTGTTAAGAGCATAAATTCTGGTGTCCAGAATAAGTAGGAATCCTGGCTCTCCTGCCTCCTAGCTCTGAGGGTTTAAATTACTCAATTCTCCTAATTTTCTTTATTTGAAAAATGAGGATAATAGTTCCTACTTCCTAAGTTTGTTGTGAATAAAAAAATGAATTAAACATGTAAAAAGCTTAGCTTGGTCAAGTATTATTGCTGCTATTGATCATCAGTTTACACTTGGACTGTGAGCGACTACTCGATGATTTGTATTCTGTTAGGTACCATTGTGTATAGAAAATAGACATTCATTGCCTTTATGGAGTTTATATTGCACTTGTAGAAGGTTGTAAACTTGTGTTAAATCAAATCAATAGTTAAATGCTAAATTGTGTGATACAATATGTTTAATTGTGTGATATAGACTCTTACAGAATTTGAGAACAGTATATTACTGAGAGCTGAAGTAATTAAATAATTTTTGTTTAGTAAAAACATCTTAAGCTTTGGATTTAGGCCTGGGTTTAAATCCTAGTCCTACCACTGACCAGCTAGTTATTTAGCCTCCAACCCTCGACTTATTTGCAAAATGAAGGAATTGCCTACCCCTCCAGAATACTTGAAGATAAATAAAAGAACTAAAATGCTCACTGCAGGGGTGTACCTTAAGTATGCAAAATGTTGGAAACTTTTCTGGGAGAACCAAGACAGGCAGGTAGAAGAGAATAGCTTCTCATTGTGAAAGTGTTTAACAGCATGAGCTAGTAAGTGGTTGAGAGAAAACACACTCTTATTGGTTGAGTATAATAAAAATGAGAGTTCAGATAAGAAAGACTAGGATTAATGGTTATGTTTAAGGCCTCAGGTCGGGAGTTTCTTTTCCAAGTTAGGCCTTAGAATTACTATTGTAGTTTTAACACTTGACACAACCTTAAGGTTTGACAGTTACTTTAGATTGTATTTTTAACCTTTAATTCCTTTTTTTGTGAAGACTGGTTTTGACATGTTGAGATAGTTACTAGCTAAATACCTATAGCTTTAGCTAGATATCTATAGCTAATAAACTAGGGGCAACATTATGAATAATTTATTTAAAATCTTATCTCTAGGAGTCTGTTCTGGATTTTGACAAACCTTCAAGTGCAATTCCATCATCACAACCGCCTTCAGCTGCTCCAGGTAGCCCAGTAGGTATGTAATCATTCTAAAGACTTGGAATGGTTTTCAATATGTTGAGTTTTTTTTTTTTTAATAAATGATTTTACTCTAGATGTCCTATGGGTTAAACTATGTCTGTGTGTTAATTTATTCTAACTGTAATATCCATCTATTATCAGAGTTATATGTGGGTAAATTGTCATTAGAACATTAGTGTACTTAACTGACCTGTTCGTGTTTTTTGGAGAGTCTCTGGATGGGTGAGCGGAAATGCCCAATAGCTGTTTTTGCAGTTTTTTGTGTCATTCTTGAGTGAATTCTTACTAGAACTTGCTTGACCCCTTTGGACTCTAAATCTAGTGTTGAGGCTTTTGGATCCTAACTGTGAGTGAGATTACCTCAGTGATGTGTAGAACAGTGATTAACACAGTCACTAATGATGGAGCCTACATTTGAGTCTGGTCTGATGCTTCAAAGCGTAGGCTTTTTGCTCCATGCTAGTTTCTTTCAGATGAGGAATGACATAAAGCCGTAGTCCAGCTGTAGTGAGCAGTATACACCAGCTAGAAGATTATGCAGTAATTCCTGGGTGAAATGAGAGTAAATGGAGAGTAGTTAACAAAAGTGATGGACGTTAACAAGAAGAAACAAAACTGAAAACTATGTAATTGAAAGAATATTAATATATATAGTCAGAGGGAAAAAACATAAACAGATGACCCAGCTAAGATTTGCTTTGAAGTTTGTGAAATTTAAGTTTATTAGTTAATTACTATTCATGATAGCTTATGTCTTATCTTTCAGAATACTATTAGAAGTTATTTTTAAAAGTCGTTTTCTTTTGGAAGTCTTGAAATGCTGCTTTTGCCCGTTTAACCTTAAAACATCACTGAGTATCACAGATGGAACTCATTTAATCTTCTACAGTTTCCTTCTTTTTAAAGCTCTGATAGGAAGTGCATGATGGCCTTGAGACCTAGACCTTGCAGCTAATGCTTTTTTGGTAAAGTGTGAACTTTAGATCTCCTTCCAGTTGATATGCATAAACTTTTCTCCCCCCTCAGTAGTTTACTGTTTATTTCTTCCTCTGCAGCATCTACAGAACAAAATTTGTCCAGTCAAAGTGATTTTCTTCAAGAGCCATTACAGGTAACTTCTCCAAATCTTTCACTTACTTTTCTTTGCTACTCAGGGAAGAGTAGCATTTGCTTGGGAAGAATGATCACACTTAACTGATTCTGATGTGCCTAAGTTATTAAAAGTGTTGTAAAGATATGTAGTTTTTTAGATTAAGTACAACTTGTCCTAAAAAGATTCACTGATGACTATGCTGAAAACAACTATTATAATAGAGGTTTGCTGACTTTTAGTAAAGAAAGAGCAAGCTTGAAGCTTTCAGAGGAACCTTGTCTAAGGATAATACTTTGCTGGTGATCTGTGTTAAGTCACTTGTCAGCATATAAAGGGTTTGAGGAAAGAAACTAATTTTGTTTAATCTATAGTTAGCCAATTTCACCCCTATATGATAGTTAACATTCCGAGGAACTAGTTTTCACAGAATACACGTAGAGAAGTAGGGACTAGATCATTGAGATCTCTAAATGCCAGTTGCAATTCCATTAATAGCCCAAGGTTCACTCACTTTCTGGTCATTACCTTTAAAAAAAATTTCTCAGTCTCCCTGTGAAAAGGGCAATTTTCTTGACAGTAGCTGCTTTCACAGTAAGTTAAATATTTTGACCAGCTCAACAGTTGTAGCCTTTTCTTCCAAAAACTTCTGAATAAATACCATTTGTTTACAGTGGTTTATATATAGTTTGGTGAGATGTGGCTCATTTTCAAATTGTATTTATTGAGCAGGGTATATTGGTGGGGTTTTGCCCTACCTTTCCCCAATCCACTCACTGCTTTAACTAATGCAGTTCCATTTTATCTGTTCCAGCTGTTTAGGGTTCTACATAGGGCTTCAATTGGCAAGTTAGATTTTTTTGAAAAGCCACAGGTCTAGTGTAGTAGTTCTCTGGTGCAGGCCTGTAAAATGGCTGCATCAGAATCTCTCAGTCACTTTCATAAGATATATATTTCTTGGTATCACCTTAGACCTATTGGAGCAGAATTTTCAACAGTGTTTTCTAGGCATCTATGATCTTTAGCTCCCTGGGTAAATCTGCATATCCATTTTTGGAACACTGGTTTCAAACATCATGTTTACTCACCAGTACTTAAACTACCTCCAGCTGGTCTACTTAAAGAGCAATAATTTGGAAGGAAGAACTGTTGTAACTTCTAAATAAATACTAATGTAAAGAATGTGTCTTTATCTGTTTTGTTAGGTGTACCTTTTAACTGAAATTCAAGTCTTTTAAAGATTAACTATCAAGTGGCCTAAGCTACCTTAATTTAGCATCTGTGAATCTTCTCTTAGCAATAGTTAGTTATGTCCCCACAACAGCCATTCCCACTGGGCAATTGTCTCATTATTTTAATGAGAAAGCCAGAAGAAAGGCCTAGTTTTAGAAACACTCTAATCTCACAATAGTTCTAATGTTTTGGTTGGATCTAAATTATTACTATTTATTTAGGGATATAAAATGTTCTAAAAGATTTCAAATGTTTTTTCCCCTAAGCTCTTTTTAAAACTTGATCCTCACTCTCCTTCCCAAGAAGCAGCATATCATGATGGCTCCTTCAAGAAGGTCACTGGAACATAACTTCTCTGATATCAAGTTACCACTCATTACTTTCCAATTCACCTGTTTTATTGGGCTTCTGAGAACCACATAGAAGCATTTAGATGAAAGGAGTAGATTCACTGACACTTTAGACCTTGCTATTGCTAGATTTTTGCAGTGTCTCTCTGTTATATTCTTATACATATTGTGCCATAGAATTCTTTCCTAGCCACTCTCTTATTGGTTATAGTTGTCACCCCCTTAGTTCCTACTTTGCTTTCTCCCAATTTTTATTTTATATATACTATCATCTTTAATTTTTCCTTAGAATTTTGGTGCCATTTTATGTAGAGCTTATTCTTCCTATTTATACTTCAACCCACTTCTTTAAGCCATTGAAAGCACTTGGAGTAAAAGCATAGTTATTGTGATCTCAGGCAGAGCTATGCCTACAGTGTTAAATGTGTCCATCTTCCTGAGCTCGTCTTCCTGTGAATGCTGCCTAGTGCCAGATTGAAAATCTGGCCCTAGATTTCTAGAGCCAACAATCTTGGTAAGTGAAGATGGGGTGAGATGTGTGGTTGCAGTGACCAGGCCTGGAAAGGCAGTGCAGCAGGCTGCTTGGGTTTGAGTCTCAACTCTACCCCTAAATTTTAGTGTGGTCTTGGGTAAATAACTTAACCTTTCTTTGCCTCTGCCTGATTGTCAATAAAATGAGGATAGTTGTACTTACCTCACAGGATTATTGTTAGGATTAAATATATTACTATGTGTCAAGTATTTGGCATGGTGCATGCTCAGTAAGAGTAACATATTAGGAAGCCCTGGGCCCAAGATATATAAAGTGAACAAAATATGCCTTTTACAATATTTTGTATCTTCCTGTGTCTAGGCTGCTTCTTCTCCAGTTACTTGTAGCTCAAATGCTTGCTTGGTTACTACTGATCAGGCTTCTTCGGGATCTGAAACAGAGTTTATGACCTCAGAGACTCCTGAGGTAATAAAAGAACAATTGTCTTAATTTCTTTTCTGTCTTAAAGAACAGCAGAACTAGCTTATTTTATGAATTACAGGCATGATCAGTTGAATGATGTAACCGTTACACTTTACTAATATATTGCTTCTATAGATGTTGTGGTCTTGGAACTTATATGTTATCTTTATTGTGGCTTTGCCATGTAAGTAGATTTAATATTGCCTTACCTGATTCAATAATTATGTCAATTTTTAATATCAAAAGAGTGCGAAGTTTAAGGTCAAGTTTCTCACTATATTTGCACTGAAGGACTTCTTAGCAAAATTTTTTATTCATATAACTGAAGACTCAATAGCTGTATAGTGTTAATATTAGCACTGACTCAGTTGGAATGAGTTACAATCTCTTTTGAGCTGTCAAAGGCATTTTGACAGTATTATGTTTGTGCTTTCAATTCTAAGTTATAGCAAACTAAGTTTGAGGGAGTCCTTAAGATAGACTTAGTAGGGTAGGATGAATTTTGGGGCGTAATTTAACAACTATTACATTTTATTTTGGGGGACAACTATTATACAAGAATATGTATTCATTATAAAATATAAGAAAATATAGACAATCATTAGTTTTTATGGTGCTTAGTCTAAATTTAAATTACTTGGTTCCTCATTTAAGATGAGGAAGAAATAATTTTTACCAAGTCACTCACAGCTATCTGCTTTATAATCTGATTGAGATTGGTTTTTGGTATCTTTTTAAACCTTTGGGTTTATAATCTGTTATGTCAAAAACTTGCTTGTTCCCTTAGATAAGGATTACTTAAATTAGATCAGGGTTGGTTTTCTTTTTTAGGCAGCTGACTTAGAAATCCACTAATAAGTCTTTAAAATAGAGAAAAATTAACACTGAGCAACTAACCTAAGGTTTTTCTTAAGCCCAATTATATTGTATGAACTTGGAATAACATTAGATTCTTAACTGGAAAATACCATTTCAGGGTTTGAAAAGGACTAGGTGATCATAAAAAATTCAGCCCCTCATCTGTTAGACTGATTATTGGTAAGACTCTTTCACTTAGTCAGCAAGCTGTGCAAAGCAAATACTAGTGTGCATCCTCAGCAATTGAGATTTGAAATTGTAAGCAAAAGCTATTCGTTTGCATTCCTGTGTCCAAATGTCATCCTAAAGAACTTGCTGACTTATGCCAGTTTGGGGTTTAGTGTAAGTTAACTGCTTGTTATATGGCAGGTGATTGGCTGATGCTGCATTTCTCCTCCCCAGGCAGCAATTCCCCCAAGCAAGCAACTGTCTTCGCTAGCTTCTCCAAATCCTCCCATGTCAAAGGGCTCTGACCAGGGCTTCCAGTCACCTCCAGCAAGTAGTAGTTCAGTAACCATTAACACAGCGCCCTTTCAAGCCATGCAGACAGTGAGTATGAAACGTGAATGATGATCATAGTTCATTATTCCTGTTAAAAGCCATTGTTGCTCTTACATAAATTATTGGGTACCATGTGAAAAGTCTCTTTTGTAAAACTTTCATTTGGGCTGGTAGAATTTACATTTGGTCAATGAAAATACTGTTTGTGGCAGTAGAGTATTAAATCCACAACCTCTAGAATTTTGCATGGGTATTTTATCAGAGCATTATTCCTTCTTTGAAAATTAGTAGGAGGCAAAGCTCAGGATCCCTATTAAATAAACGAACTGTGTGGGTGAAACATAATTTTCTAGCTACAGCTTGATACTAACCATTACTAATATCAGTACTAGTGATGTTCCATAACATCAATAGCCTGAAACAGAGGACACGTGCTTGGGTGTTCTATCATTGTTGAAATTTTCATTTGATTTCATCCTGATCTCATGCTGGTTTTTGATTTGTGTGTGTGTGTGTGTGTGTGTGTGTGTGTGTGTGTGTTTTGAGACAGGGTCTCACTCTGTCTCCTGGGCTAGAGTGCAGTGGCCCAATCATAGCCCACTGTAACCTCAAACTCCTGGGCTGAAGTGATCCTGCCTCAGCCTCCCAGGTAGCTAGGACTACAGGCACATACCACCACACCTGGCTAACTTTTTTTTTTAATTTGTAGAAATGGGGTCTTGCTCTGTTGTCCAGACTGATCTCAAACTCCTGGCCTCAAGAGTCCTCCCACCTCGGCCTCCCAAAGTGCTGGGATTCAGGCGTGAGCCACCATGCCTGGCCATTGTGTGTTGTTTTGAATTACATATTTTTCTACACATTGTAGTTTAAAGTTTTTGGTGTGTATTTTTTTTTTTTTTTGTAATATTACAGCTAGATTTGTATGTTTATTCTTTATACACAGACTTGTATAAGACAGTTCTTCAGGAATAAAAAAAACAAAGCTTAGTGAGCCAACAAGTATCCTTTCTGATGGTGCTTAGTGTCCCACTCCAGGTACTTTATGGTGGTGGGGTGGGGCTAGTGTAGTAGTGGTGGACAGCCGGCCCAATGCAGCGAGATAAGCTGCTGAATTCACTCACCTTATCATTTAGCATATCTCAGTTCTAGACAGAATGTCTTAGTTTCCTTGCTTTCACCCTTTCCCATCAGTCCATCCTGCACAGTATTGCCATGATAGTTTTACTTTTTCTTTTGCCTAATCCAGAGCAAACAATGATCTATTACAGAATGAAACTGAGTCCTTTGCTGGGCACTCATACCTTTTGAAGGCTGGTATAACCTGCCAGACTAGTCCCCTGCACTTGCCTTGTACGTTCTTGCCACGATGCCTTTTTGCTCATGCCAGTCTTCTTTCTCTCTCTGTTGGAATCCTGTCCGGCTCAGATTGGTTCTCATTCATTCCTTTATTAGAGAGGTGGTCATGAAGCAAGGTGCTGCTCTTAATTACTGGGGTTGTAGCTGGGGAAAAAAAAAGTGTGCTTAAGAAACTTACATTGTATTATGGAGGTGGGAGGGCTGGAGAGACACATACACATGTATCAGGTGCTGTGTGCTGGAAGGGAAAATGGAGCGGGATGAGGGAGCTGCGGAGTACAAGAAACGCTCTTCTATAAACCGTGGTCGGGGACAGATCATTGCCTACTACGTGGTAAAAATTCAGTAAATGGTGCATCATTTTATTCATCTTTAGTTTTTGAAAAAGGACCGTCTTCTCGTATATAGCTTTTATTCCCATTATGATAATAGCATAATACCAGGGAGATTAACTTTTTTCCTTGGGTATAAATTCTATCAGGAATCAAATAGAAGTTTTTTTTTTTTTAAACTATGGTAAAATACACATAACACAAAATTTACCATTTTATCCATGTTGAAATACACAATTCAGTGGCATTAAGTACTTTCATAATGTGCAACCATCACCACTATTTCCAGGACTTTTTCGTTATTCCAAACAGAAACTCTCTACCCATTGAACAGTAACTCCCTGTTTCTTCCCCTCATCCCCCAGCCCCTGGTAACCTCTATTCTGGTTTATGTCTCTATGAATTTACCTGTTCGAGGTACCTCATATAAGCAGAGTCATATAATATTTGTTCTTTTGTATCTGGCTTATTGTACTTCGCATGTTTCCAGGGTTCATCCATGTTATAGCATGTGTCAGAATTTGATTTTTTTAATGGCTGAATAATATTCAGCCACTTTATGTATGCACCTCGTTTTATTTATCCATTCGTCTGTTGATGGATACTTCGGTTGTTTCTACCTTTTGGCAATTACAGATAATGCTGCTATAAACATGGGTGTACAAATATCCATTTGAGTCCCTGCTTTCAGTTCTTTTGAGTATATACCCAGACGTGGAATTGCTGGATTATATGGTAATTCTGTGTTTAACTTTTTGAGGAACCACCATATGTTTTCCACAGTGGCTGCACCATTTTACATTCCCACCAGCAATGCAGAGGGTTCCAATTTCTCCACATCCTTGCTAATGCTTATTTTCTATCTTTTTGATAATAGCTGTCCTAATGGGTATGAAATGGTATCCCAGTGTGGTTTTGATTTACATTTCCCTTATGACTAATGATGTTAAGCACATTTTTATGTGCTTATTGGCCATTTATCTTCTTTGGAGAAATGTCTGTTCAGGTCCTTTGCCCACCAAATAGCATGTTTTGAATGTTGTATAATTTTACTGGATACCACCCTTAAGCATTTTTTATGAAACTTCACAAATGACTCAGTGTACCCTTGTCTTTTAAGGTATTTAATGTTAATGCACCTCTGCCTCCACGGAAAGAACAAGAAATAAAAGAATCCCCTTATTCGCCTGGCTACAATCAAAGTTTTACTACAGCAAGTACACAAACACCACCCCAGTGCCAACTGCCAGCTATCCATGTAGAACAAACTGTCCTTTCTCAAGAGACTGGTAAGATCTTTGCATATGATATTTTGAAGACTTATATGACAGCAAATTGAGTGGAAAGCACGTCTGTAGCAACACTTTAGAAGTTCTTTCCTGATTAGTACGCATTATTTCTTCACACAGTCCTCAAGTGTTGAGAAACATCTAATGCCTTTTCCTCTCTTCAGTTAAGTTTACTTGTTAATTTTAATTTTTGTGGAGGTAGAACTTAGATGGCTGATTTACCCTTGAAGTAGGCTTGTATTTTCAAATCTAATGGCTTTGATTACCATAGACAATGATTGAGGTACATAGGCACTATCCAGCTGCTCGTATGAAGGTTTTAAAACCATTCTGTTAACCCTTTTAGCACAGGTAAGTTATCCTTTTTTCTTCCCTTGCATATTAAAATATTGATTAATGTGAAGATATAACTTAGTATGCTTATGATATTGTTTGCTTAGAGATGGGAGGCTATATTGATCTTTCATGTTGTTTTAAATCATGAAAGAATTGGCAACTTTGTACTTCTTAATTTAAGAAGCACTTGTAGATTTTTAGTGTTGGTATTTCTGACCCCTATTGAGTTTTCTAAAACTTAAGCCTCAGCAAATGAATTGAGCATTCTGGGTACTTGGTTAATCAAATGATGAAGAGGTGGTAAATGTAAATCCCTGGACCTAGCCACAAATGACCTGATTCTGTTCTCACCTGTACTGTTGAAAGATAGGGCAGATGATTTACAGAAAGGATATTTTTGTCATATGCCTTTTCAATTATAGTATTAATTAGAATTCATTTTCTTTTACTCCCTTATCTGGACTATTTAGCCTATTTTTTAAAAATTGTAAAATATACATAATGTGAAAATTACCGTTTTAAGCATTTTTAACTGTATAGTTTTGTGGCATTAAGTACATCCAAATTATTGTGCAATTACCACCACCATCCATCTCCAGAACTTTTTCATCTTCCCCAATAAAACTCTGTAATCATTTAATACTAATTCCCCCTTTTCTCCCTCCAGTCCCTGGCAGCCACCATTCTACTTTCTGATTCTGAATTTGACTACTCTAGGTACCTCATATAAGTGGTATCATAAAATATTTGTCCTTTTGGAACTCACTGATTTCACTTAGCATAATGTCTTCAGGGTTAATCCATATTGTAGCATTTGTCAAATTTTCCTTCCTTTTTCGGGCTGAATACTATTGCATTATATATATGAATTATATATATGAGTTATATATATGTGAATTGTATATGGATATCTATATCCTGTTTATTTTAAAAGGGAGAAGATTGAGAAGATTGTATTAAACGTTTTTATATATATTGACTTCTAAGTATAAAGAGTATTGAACCTTTATTACCATTTAACTCTTGGGCTCTAAAACTATTTCCTTAAGCAGCAAATTATCATCCTGATGGAACTATTCAAGTAAGCAATGGTAGCCTTGCCTTTTACCCAGCACAGACGAATGTATTTCCCAGACCTACACAGCCATTTGTCAATAACCGGGGATCTGTTAGAGGATGTTCTCGTGGTGGGAGATTACTAACCAATTCCTATCGGTCCCCTGGTGGGTATAAAGGTATGCTCTGAATAAAACTTAATTATACTGAATTATTTTGTCTATATACTTACTTGACTCAAACCATTTTTACCTTTTGTCATTGCCATTTATAATGTAGTACAGAATTCCCTATTTGTGGATAAGAGTATTTTTAATATAACTATTCTCTATAACAGAGGAATTAACTTTCCGTATGAAAAGCAGATTGATCCTGTGACTTACGGAAGTAGGAAGGTTGACCATCTTGTTTTTCAAAGGATGTGTTTTGGTTTTCATATTTGAATATTGTCTGTCTTTTGTTAATTGACTTAACTCTGCTAAAAGTATGTCATACTTAGACAGAGCCCTTCGTCTAGTTACTTGTCTATCAGGCTGTATGTACCACAGAGAAGAACATAGAATTTGAGACTAATAGTGATATTCTCTTAAGTTTTAGTTATGGTTCCAAGTATTCTAATTGCTGCTTGGTATTAGCAAAAATACTCTAGACAGAAGCCTTAAGTACCTCATTGCCCTACCACCACCCTTTACCAACCTACACCTGTATTCCAGCAATAGTAAATTGCTGGAAGTCTAAACTAGACTTATTCAAAGTTAGCAATATTTCATAAATGTATGTTTTGCTGTGGAAGCAATGTTAGTGGAGTTTGCTTAAAGAAGGCATAAATGTAATGATGGCATTATCAGGTCAATTTAACTTTTAAAGCGATATAGAATTAGACTATTTAAAAGTTTAGTATGATTTTTGCCCATAATGTCATGTAATTTGTTTATTAGGTTTTGATACTTATAGAGGACTTCCTTCAATTTCCAATGGAAATTATAGCCAGCTGCAGTTCCAAGCTAGAGAGTATCCTGGAACACCTTATTCCCAAAGGGTAAGAATAGTTGTCATAGTTGAATAGTGGTAGAGTTGTTGATAAGCTAGCGATTAAACTATAGCAGAGTCATAATTTGTTTTGTAGACATGCACTCTTAGCCTTAGAGCTACTTGTGAGTCCTATGGAGAGTTGAGTTGGAGGGTTTTCCAGTCACCTAGGAAGGATGAATGACAACTGCGAGTCATATGGGACTCAGGAGGTGTTGATACTAATTACATTGTTTGCATTAACTCATTTACTCTTCCACCTCATAAGAGAAGCTGGTGCTCAGAGATTGAATAACTTGTCTAAGGTCACTCAGCAAGTAAATGGTAGAGCTAAGATTAGAATGTGACTTTCTTACCTTCAGAGCCCATGATCTTAACTTTACTATATTGCCTTCAACTTAGCTTGCCCAAATATCAAGTATAGCAAAGTCCTTTTTTATGAGTTTACTTTTTTGGTTATTCTGATTTGAATAGCTCAGCAGATTTTCTTTACTATTGTACGTATGATGAAAGACTGATAGGATGTTAGACATTCCTTGGAATGACTTCCTTTCATTGGTCATATACAGATATGAATTTATACTACATCAACATTTTCAACTTTGAAGTTTTACAAGCCTTTGAATATGTATATGGTACCATACTGAGTTCTGTTGGTAATATGTAAAATACCTGTCTATACTTGAAGAGTTTACAGTTACATGAGGTAGGATAGATGTTTACACAGGCAGTATTGAAAAGGGGTGAAAAACACACCTTGGAATCTAAATACCGTGGGTCTGACCCCTGATTTCATCACACTCTTGCTGTATGGCCTTGGGTATGTTACGTAAACTTCCTGAGCTCTAGTTCCTCCTCTGTTAGTTACTCATCTAACTCTGAGGGGTAGTGAGGATTTCTCCATGAGATATTCTGAGGACTAAATGAACTAATACACGTAAGTGCTTAGCATAGCACTACTGTGCCAAGTGTATATCAACCATGCAAATATTAGCCATGATCCTCAGGGACTGTGTGTGAGGGGAGGATGTTGATTATTTAGACTTAAGGGATAGAACTATCTGTTTTTAACAAGAGTATTCCAGTATTTTTGTGTGCTGCTTTCAATTTCTTCCTGAGGAAACAAGAAATTGATAATAATGGTTGCTATTGCAAAGGGGACTAGGAGTCTGGGGTAGGAGACTTTATTGTTCTTTTTATTGCAGACCTCCTTGTCCTGTTTAAATATTTTATTTCATACAGTGATTTAATCATACCACCAACTATTCTTTTCATGGGTTGTGTGGGGGCTGACTTCCTTCATACTTGGTAGTCAGTTTGAAGTGCTGCATTTTGAACATTTATTTCTTAATCTATTGGGTCACATTCCTAGGCAGTAAATACATTTATACAGTATAATGTTTATCAGTTCCCCTGTCTTTAAAGAAAAAAAAAAAAAAAAGAAAAACAACCCAGCATAGTTTGTATTAGTCTTCCCAGTTTGGTTCATAAATAGAGCAAGATTGAAAAAGTTTGTGTTCTTGCTTTATTATGTCCTTTTATGTTGAGAAGAGGGACAGAAGACCATGCCATATTTAAAAATTTACCTCATTACCTAGCATTGTACCATTTATATAGTGTTCTGTAAATGCTTTATTGTTTTTGCATGCATTAACATATCTAATTGGTGAGGTTAGTTAACAGATGAAGCAAGTATTGCCACTGTTGCCCTTACTTTATTTGTTTTTCTTGGTGTTTGGAAACATCTGAACCTCCTTGGTTGCTGGGGAAGGCCAGATAAAGAACTAAGAGGACTTTAATCTTACAGATTTACCAGTTAGTAATCCTGTATAATAACTAATTATAGTCTTGCATTTTTGGTGTCACAGTAAATATTATGTGTTCATTTTAGGATAATTTCCAGCAGTGTTATAAACGAGGAGGGACATCTGGTGGTCCTCGAGCAAATTCAAGAGGTAAGGGTAATTAACTGAGTAGTTTATTTACCCAAAACATAACTCTAATTCTTTCTGTATCCTCTGTCAAGTTCTCCCCACAGCATGTTGCTTTTGGTATTTATTTTGTTGAGGTTTTCAGTTTGCTTAAGTGTAGTACTAAAGTCCTGAGGGGGAGATACTAGACTACTAGAAAGGCTATGGAAACCAATTGTCAATTTGATTAAAAGTGTATGTTTAAAAAAAAAAAGTCTGCTTGACACCAGAGCATAATTTAGCCTTATATATGCTCTATGATGACTTCAAATAGTTTCCATGTAGTGTTTCAGGATGATTTTTATAATAATGGATAGTTCTAGTTACTCTAGTGTCACTACATTGATTGATTCAAATAAGCAACAATTAAGATGCAATGACTTGAAACAAAAACAAGATATAACAGTTTTTAAAATGTGATGGGACTATTAAAAGACTGAGTGTAACTGAGAAAATAAAAAATTACAGAAGATTAACTCATTTTGTCATAGGAAAGCAATCTTTTCCTTTTGAGAAAGTAGCCAGTAATTCACATTGCCTTTGCCTTATATTTGAGCAGTGTTTTCGTGTAGCACTTAAAACATTAAAATTTTATGATGTTACATTAACTTGGAAATAACAAGCATTCATCATGGGGCTTCGTACCATATCAGTATATCTTTGAATGGCTAGTGGCTAGTAGTTCTAAAAGTTGATTCTTTTATATAATCTCAGTTTCCTTGAGTCCTTCTACAATTAGCTACTTTGTAGAAGATTGATCACTGAGAATTAACTGAGTGAGACTTATAGGAAAAAGACAAAGAAGTGAAAAGTGTTCAGACCTGAGTTTTAGACTTTGCTAACCTTAACTAGTTGTAGTAAGTTATCCAACCTTTGGGGAGGGGCCACATTTTCTTAATCTTAAAAAAAAAAAAGAAGAGGCAATTAGACAAGATTATCTTGGACCCTTCTGGCTTTAGAATAGTATTATAAAAGCCTGTTGCCAGAAAAGTCTAGATAAGTATAATCCAGTTATACTTTATTGCTTTTGTTTTGGAATTTACTATAAAATGTATTTTTATCTGTGTTTCAGTAGCCGACTAATGTTAAATATTGTGTTCAAAGCTAACTACTTCATTATGAGAAACTCACTGTTGCTAATAAAACAGCAGGGTGGAGTGATTCTTCTCAGGTGAGCAGCCCAGAAAGAGACAACGAAACCTTTAACAGTGGTGACTCTGGACAAGGAGACTCCCGTAGCATGACCCCTGTGGATGTGCCAGTGACAAATCCAGCAGCCACCATACTGCCAGTACACGTCTATCCCCTGCCTCAGCAGATGCGAGTTGCCTTCTCAGCAGCCAGAACCTCTAATCTGGCCCCTGGAACTTTAGACCAACCTATTGTGTTTGATCTTCTTCTGAACAATTTAGGAGAAACTTTTGATCTCCAGCTTGGTAGATTTAATTGCCCAGTGAATGGCACTTATGTTTTCATATTTCACATGCTAAAGCTGGCAGTGAATGTGCCACTGTATGTCAACCTCATGAAGAATGAAGAGGTCTTGGTATCAGCCTATGCCAATGATGGTGCTCCAGACCATGAAACTGCTAGCAATCATGCAGTTCTTCAGCTCTTCCAGGGAGACCAGATATGGTTACGTTTGCACAGGGGAGCAATTTATGGAAGTAGTTGGAAATATTCTACATTTTCAGGCTATCTTCTTTATCAAGATTGAAAGTCAGTACAGAATTGACACTAAAAGGATGGTGTTCTAATTAGTGGGATAAAGGAAAAGTAGTCCTTGCCCTCATGACTGATTGGTTTGGGAAAATATTTTCATTCCTAGAAGAAGGAGGAGGTCCTTACTTTTTTGTTTTCCTCCCTAAGGTGAAAAATTTCAAGCTGAATGACAATTAGCACTAATCTGGCACTTTATAAATTGTGATGTAGCCTTGCTAGTCAAGCTGTGAATGTATATTGTTTGCACTTAATCCTTAACTGTATTAACGTTCAGCTTACTAAACTGACTGCCTCAAGTTCAGGCAAGTTACAATGCCTTGTTGTGCCTCAATAAAAAAGTTACATGCACCTTCAGTGTTCCTATTTGATTAAACATTTAGTTGAGAGGTGAAATATCTAATTTTTAGTATTCATCACTGATAACTCTTGAATGATTATTTATTTATGGGTTCATGCTATTATAAGAAGACCTTTATATATTAAACAGTTCCTTCTAGGGTTACTTTTATCTGATATTGTACATGTCATTCACTAAAGGATTTGATCTATTTCCATGGGCCAAATCACACATTCTCCTTGAAGCTATTTTGCAGTAGGGCACGTGCTTCCTTTAGTTAGCTATCTACATGTGTAATGCACAACAGGAGATAGACAGGTAATACTACTGGTCCACCATCAGTATGACTTAGTGCTTTCTAGTGGATTCTCACTTTGAGTAGGCAGAATGCTAAGTCATTAAAAAGCATAGGCTTTGTGGTCAAGCAGTGCTGTGTTTTAGAGTCCTGATTCTGCCGCTTAGTAGCAGTACCTTTAAAATCGCTGCCTCTCTTTTTTAAAGACTGTTTCCCCAAATGGAGATGATGATAGATCAACCTCTGGGTAATTGTGAAGTTCAATTAAGAATGTATCTAAAAGACTTAACAGAGTGCCTGGCACATAAGCATTTAATAAATGTTAGATGGTATAATTTTTTTCTCATTCTGAAAACTTTAGGGTTCTGCATATGTGTATATACTGTCTTATGCAGTATAGCAGGTGCTGCCAGAGTTTAGTGTTCATTTTAGACATATAACATTTTCTCCCACTTAGTTTAAGCTTGTGTATCTTCCTCATTAATAACTTAATAAATATTTTATTTCTCAATTACTTTAAAGAATAATTTTAAAGAGTGAGCATTTTGGTTGCAATATTCAGGAATATATTAAGTGTTGGAGAAAGGCTTTCTTACCCATCAACTAAGGCAAGTCATCTGCTGAAGCAGAAAGTTATTTTGATCCTCCTCTTTGAGGTGTTAAATAATCTCAGGAAAATGGTATAAAAGCATTACATTTAATATTTTTGAGTGGGTGTGTGTTCGGCGGTTAAACCCTGAAGCCATGTTTAACTCTCTGTGGTGTTAAATGCTAGTGTAGTGTTGTGAAGATAGAGGATGTAATGCTATTCGCTATTTAATGGAACTCTCAGTTCATGGTAGGTACTTTGTGGGTTAGGGATATTAGTATTCCAGTTAAATAAATTAATTCAGGGCTTTTATGTCCATAACACAAACTAAAAATGTATACAAAAAAGTGGTAATATGATTAAATGAGGGGAAAACTTGATGTTTAAGAACAGTTGATGGTCAAGTTCAACAAGGCCTTTTTCTAGCCATTATGTTTCCTGTTGCATTAATGTCTTTAGCTTAGTCTTTCTCTCTCACACACAATCAATGTTTGTTTAAAATATTGTGAGCAACTCATTTTTTTTAAGGTAAGTGTCCAACAACAAGACTTTCATTAACTGGGGTATCCCCTCATGCTGATAGTCATTTTTAGGAGAATATTTAAAATGAAATGCTATTTTGCTAAGTATAAGGATAATGAACTAGGAATTCTTTATAATAAATGGACAAGATCTTTCATTATGAAGCAGTTTACCTTTTTAAAGATAGTTTTGGAAGCTTTTAGTAGAAGCTCAGATATCTTTATAGATAAGATACATGCAGAATTTACATACATTTGCAAGAGATAGAGTGGGAGTCTATAGATATCTAAAGCCCAATTATGCACCTTGTGGAAAGAACTTATATTTTGCTGTGAAGATCTGATTGTAGATATGACTGAAGTGGAAAGGCATTCCATATGATTACTATTCTGTATAGATACCTGAATTTATAAATAATTAGTTGTTTTACTGAAGGCAGAGACGGGGGAGGTAAAGTAAGTTTGCTATTTACTAGATTGTCCCCCACGTTCTTTTTTCTCTCTTTAAATCTTTTATTCTTTTGTTAAATGATGTTTCATCCCCAAGAGTTGTGAGCCACTAACTCTTACCTTCTCTAATATGATTCGAGTACATGTAGGTATTTAAAGCAGGATATTTTTTGAAAGCTTTGCCCACTTGTCCCCTGTACCAGTTATGTGCCAACCATCCCTTTTTTTTAAACTTCTTCAACTCCATAATAGCTATATTTTTACAATCCTTTGACATCACATCCTGTATTTTTGTACTTTTAATCTTTCCTGTTTGCACAGTTAAACTCTTTAGCTTTAATGACATATTTTATTGTGATCCTTGTGATTACTAGTATGATATTTTATGTATTTCATAAGGTAAAATAATTGTTGACATATAGAAAGTTTTCCCATATGAATTCTATATCCCTCCCCTACCAAACACTTTAAATAATTTTGGTGAAAAAATTTAGGTTTACCTCTCTGGGTCTTCTGCTACTCTATTTCAGGAGTATCCTTATTGACCACTTTAGTGATTAGGCCACAATAACTTTCTCTTCATTTTTCAGCTTTTGAGCAATTATTGGCAACTTATAGGTACAGTTCATTTACCATCAGTGCAAGACATTGAATGCCAGATTGTAACATATTGTCATCCATTATCGATACCAGAAGAACTTTGGCTCACCGATTCTAAGTTTCTCAAGCATTTTTCCTTTATTCATTTTATTTCAAAGATCCCATATCTTGCTAATGATTTAGTCTTTCAAATATTTAGGTTTCCTGATTTGTACCTGACTCTGGGGCTACATAGATGAATGACATTTTAATGTTCAGACACGTCAGAAATATCAGTTTAATCCTCTGAGAGCATATCTCTTCTTGAATTATTTCTTTGATTTCTATCACACTTTTTTGTCTTCTCTATCTGCAAGTGTTACTATTTGAAAACTAGACTCTTTGGACCAGTTCTTTAGCTTTCTTATCTTTAGTTTCACTTATTGGGAGATTTCTTTGATTTTTATCTTCCTACCTTTTTACAGAGTTTTAAATTTTTGTTAACATTTTAGACTTCTAAGTCCGCCTACTATCTGAATGTTCCTTACATAGAGTTGTCCCTCTGTATCCATGGGGTATTGCTTCCAGGGCCCCTGTAGATATGAAAATCTGTGAATGCTCAAGTCCCTTATATAAAATGATGTAGTATTTGCGTATAACCTACACACATCCTCCTGTATACCTTAGATCATCTCTAGATTACTTATAATACCTAATACAATGTAAATGCTGTATAAATAGTTGTTATACTCTATTGTTTAGGGAATAAAGACAAGGAAAAAAGTCTGTATGTGTTCAGTGTAGATGCAACCATTCTTTTTTTTCCTGAATATTTTTGATTTGTGGTTGGTTGAATCTGTGGATGTGGAACCTGCAGATATGGAGGGTGAAATGTATGTGTATTCTGTTCTTATTTCGTGACTTCATTATTTTCTCACTAAGGATAAAGTTTTTAAAGTTTTTTTCCCTATGTAGTCTATTTCTGCACCTTTTCTGTTGTAGTTATTTGTATTATACTTGCTCAGAATCTTGTGATAATTGGTTAACTGTTCATATTTAAGAATGGAGCACCAAAAAAGATGATCGGAAGCTTTGAATGCAGAATTGGGACTTACTGATTTGGGGCCTAATGGTAGCATGATTTTTTGGGGTGGGAAAACATTACTGATGGGATATGGAAGAGCATTTTAAGTGGGACACAAAATCCAGATGCCATAAGGATAGATAAATTGGACAAATAGAATTTATTTCCCCAAAACTTCTGTTTAGAGGAAAATATCAATGTCAAAGGACAAAATGACTACCTACAGTGAGAGGACGTCAACAAAAAAGGACAATGGATGTGAAGAAGCAGTTCATACATGAAAAAATGATCAGTGAGCATATGTAAAGTTTTAAAGTGTATACTTTGGCAAGCATGTATGTTTTTGAAGGGTATATTGGCAAAAACTGTCAAGATAAAAAGTTACATGCTTTTGACCCAAAAATTCCACTGCTAGTTTACCCTACAAATAGTTTTGGAATTATGCTAATATACATACATAAAGATAATTTGTGTAGCATTAATCATAGTAGCAAAAGCTGGAGAAACAACCTAGATGTCCAGCAATAGGGAATTAAGTAAATCAAAATGGAAGGCACAGAGCAGAGTGTACAGTATCTCATTTGTGTGAAAAATCTTAAAAGCATGTATCTAATGACTTGAAATTTTTTCTGGTGAGATGTACAAGAAATTTGATAGTTGGCTTTAAGGAAAGGGTTTGAGGGTTATAGTGGGAGGGAGGAAGACTTTTCATTCTGAATTTTACTGTAGAACTTGAAATGTACATATTACCTTTTTAAAAATTTTTATTTTATTTTTTTTTAGAGACAGGGTCTTGCTTTGTCACCCAGGCTGGAGTGCAGTGTCACGATTATAGCTCACTGTAGCCTTTAACTCCTGGGCTCAAGTGATCCTTCCGCCTCAGCCTCCCCAGTGGCAGGAACTATAGGCATGTGCCACCATGCCTGGCTAATTTTTAAATTTTTTGTAGAGACAGAGTCTCACTGTGTTGCCCAGGCTGGTCTCAAACTCCAGGGCTCGGGTGATCTTCCTGCCTCGGCCTCCTGAAGTGCTAGGATTACAGGTGTGAGCCAGTGGACCAAGCCAAAAATTTTAAAGTAGAAGATAAACTTAAAAGATGGTAGATTGCTATAGAACCTACCCTGCCTTATCTTTTCTTGGATAGAGTCTGAGGGTTTAATTATCCTTAAGTGTGGGATAATACATGGAGGAGTTTTAATAAAAGCCTAAGTACTATCCACCTTTCACTAATTTTTGCATTTCACCTTATGCTTTACAAAGTACTGTCATATATGTAATCTTGTTTGATCCCCACAATAGCCCTGGTGAGGTAGATACTATTTTAGGGGATAAAAAAATGGAGACTCTTGGAGATTGACTTTCTAAGGCCGCTAGAAGAAGTGCCTGAGCCAGAGTTAGCTCTCCCAAGTCCAAATACAGTGTAGGATTTTCTATGATATTGTTTTCTAACTTTAGTTCTCTAGTCCTGCTGCCTTCACCACATTTTCCACTGCTGCTTTACATACACGTGATTTTGGTGCACTACTCAACTTTGCTATGGCAGACTATACACTTTGTGAACTGTACAGACTGAACTCAGATGAAGTTGTCATAAGCCATAGCTTCTCATAGGTCCTGAAGCTGAGGCAATGGATGGCTCCTTTTTGAATGTGAAATATGGAAAGCCTGAGGAGATGAAAACAAACATTTTAAAGAAAAAACTTATTTGAAATTAAATATTTTTTCTTTTGCTCCAGTTAATACTACTATCTTTAGCTTACATCCCTTCCCACCACCACTACCATTGTAGCCTCTGGAAAAGTAAGTTTCTGGCATCTGTTGAGAAACTTTGTAATATTGCTCTAACCTAATACTTTAGCTTATGTATCACTTTTTTTTTGTTTTTCAAAAACATTCCTCTTTGGGAGGTCTGTCACATTCTTTTAGGAAAATCTCTAGGCTTCTGGTTACATGTGCCATTTTAAAGGAGATTACCATTGACTTCTAGTAACAAAATACTAAAGATCTTATATTTACAAGATGTATATATATGCTCTTGCATATACAGTTGACTCTTGAACAACACCAGTTTGAACTGCACAGGTCTGCTTATACTAGGATTTCTTTCAACAAAACGCCGATTGAAAATACTGTATTTGTGGGATATGAAACCTGAGTATAGGGAGAACTTTCATAGTTCCACAGGGCTGACTGGGAGACTTGAGTATACATGGATTTGGCATATATGGGGGTCCTGGAACCACTCTACATACACTGAGGGATGACTGTATTTCAGGTGCTATGATGTAGAGCTCTGAAAGAGTAGACACTTTTGGGGAGAGGTAGTTAATCACAAACTTTACAGTATTCGCTTACAGATTACTTAACTTGGTTTTAGAATATGGATTATCTCACACACAACAAGCCCTAAAAAATTTTATTTTAAAGATGCATTATTAAACTTACAGATAGGAATTTTTATGCATTGTTTTTAAACTCCCATTTTCTTTTTACCGTATGGACTAGATTTAAGCCTACAAACATAGACCGGCAGATGAGTTGCTGCCAACAGATGGGGAGGACAGCTGTGTGATGTTCCATTTAGATGACTAAAATGTTTAATCTCAAAAAAGGCCACAGTGTCAATGCTTGGAGTAAAGATTACTTTATATAATTTGAGGTGTAATGCCAGTTATTCTTGCTCTATGCTATATTTCTAGGCTAATGCCATTTGCTTCTATGGTGTCGCCTACCCTATATGTATAGGTGACTCACAGTTCTTTAACTCCATACCTTCATTCCTTCCTCTTCCCCCGCCATAGCTTCCTGCCTTCTCACCCAGATCTTTTGTGAATGCCAGATGTGGATTTCCAAATTGCTCAGTGGGAATCATTGGCTGTATAAACTATAAGCACTTCCATTTCAACATGTCCAAAGGCAAACTCATCTTTCCTCCAAAATCTACTACGTTTTCCCTGGTTATGACTTCTGTAGGTCATGAAAGCTTGAAACTTTAAAATCATTCTTAACTTCCCTGAGTTATGATACTTTATATATCTAATCCATCACAAATTCATGTTGATTCTACCTGTGAAATGTCTCATCTTTAATACCTTCTTTCCTACAGTGTGCGGATATCCTGTTTCAGACTCCTTGTCCCTCACATGCATTCCTTTACTTATTCAACCAGTACTTATGGATTGCTTATTATGTGCCAGGCATAATGTGAGACTATGTCTCGTTCATCAAAGGTTGAATAAGGTCTCTCTTCTGTTAAATAGACTACAATGATAATATTTATTGAGCATGTCCCATGGGTAGTGTGCTTATCTAGTCCTCACAATAGCTCTTGGAAGCAGATGAGGAAACAGGCACACAGAGGTGAGGCATATGCAAACCGTGGTAATACAAGACAATATAGTTAGTGCAAATTATACCTGAAACAAGGTGAGGGTATCAAATATAGAAATCCTCTCATTATGCAAAGTAATAAAAAAAGAGGACTCAATGAGCCATATATAAGTTAAACATGAGTTATAGTTTAGGGCAAACCATTTTAAAACACTTGCAAAGAAATCTGAGAGCTTATGTTTTTTTCTGACCTTTTCCTGTTGTCTTGGCCATCCCTAATTTGACAGCATTGTTTTTTAGTAAATCGTCTTTATTGAGTCTGTCTAAAGCATACAAAGTTTTCATGGGAACATCAGCTTATTAAAAATTTTAGTTAAAATTTTTATTTTGAGATAATTGTAGATTCCCATGCAGTTGTAAGAAATAATACAGATAAATCCATTTACCCTTTATCAAGTTTCCTTCAGTGATAACAATCTTGCAAAACTATAGTACAGCATCACAACCAGGATATGGACACAGTTACAGTCAAGAACATTTCCATCACCACAAGAATCCCTCGTGTTGCCCTTTCATAGTCATATTCACTTCCCTCTTGCCCCCACCTCCACATTAACCCTTAGCAACCACTGATCTTTCTATAATTTTTTAATTTTAAGAATGTTATATAAATGGAATCAGACAATATACAACCTATTGGGACTGGCTTTTTTTTCACTCAGCATAATTCTCTGAAGATTCATCCAGGTTGTTGCATATAGTGTTCCTTTTTGTTGCTCAGTAGTATTCCATGGTATAGATGTACCACAGTTTAACCATTCGCCCATTGAAGGACATCTGGATTCTTTCCGGTTTTTGGCTGTAATAAATCTGCTATAAATACAAGTTTTGGTATGAGCACTATTCTTCATTTCTCTGGGATAAATGCTCAGGAGTCCAACTGCTGGGTCATATGGTAGTTGCATTTTTAGTTTTTAAAAGAAACTGCCAAATTGTTTCTCAGAATGGCTATACCACTTTATATTCCTACCACTAATGTATGAGTGACCCAGTTTCTCTGCATTTGGTGGTGTCACTATCTTTGATGTCTCCTCTTATGTTATTGGAATAACTGCATCAAGACTCTTCTTTCTCCAAACCATCTTCTTCAGTACTACCAGAGTTCAGTTTTAGACGTGTGCCTTAAGTGATTTCTACCTACTGGTAGAAATGTAGTAGGCATTTGGATATATTTAGTTTAAGGAAAGAGACCTTGGTTAGAACTAGTTTTGTAAGTTGTCTTTGCTGAGTTGATGGTTAAAGTTAAGTGATGAAATGACACAAGAAGAATTGGTAGAAGAGAAAGAGAAAGGGGGCTGAGGACAGAGTCCTGAGAGGCACCAGTGTGTAAGAGTTGTATGATTAATTGCATAATCAAAGGGTTAGGAATATATTCTGTAAGAGAAAATAAGAAAAGAGATGTGAAAAAGAATATAATACAATGTCAGATACCAGAGAGAGACAGTTTAATATAAGAACTAAAAATGTCTTTTGCATTTGATATCTAAGGGGGTCAGTTGCATGGCAAGATCTTTGCTTAGCAGTTTCAGTGGGAGACGAGGGCAGAAGCTTAGGGGTATCTGATTGAAGCATGAATAGGAACTACTCTACAATGAATGAAGACCATTCTTTGCAGTGAAAAGTGAAAAAGAATGAGCAATAATTAGCATTACTGATGGAAGGTGGTTTTTTAGCTGGGAGAAATGTTTTTAGGCCAAGGTTGAATCAGTGGAGGGAGAGGCTGAAAATACAGGAAAAAAATCTTATAAATTTTCAACAATGAGCACATAATATCCCAAATTTATTTTAATGAAAAGTATAAAAGAGAGGAGAGATTTATGGAACTAAGGTCCTGGAGGAGATCGGAGAGGATTGGGTTCATACTGCAGAGAAGGAGGTGAAGAGGGTTAAGCAGAGATTAATTTGTTGTTGGGTGAGTTGAGCCTGATGACATTGCTCATCTTTGCAGGGCTCTGTGAGAATGGGTAGGGAACTTGAGGAATCCTGAGGGATGGAACAGCCACTGAGGGAATGGAAGATTGTGCTGATTAAAGACAAGGAATAGGATTGTTGAGTCTGAGAGAACACATATTTGTAGTGGTGTCAGTTTGCACAGTGGGTCAAGGGTAGACTTGAAGTTGAATTGGGGGTTTAATAGCAGAAAAGCATGTGTAGTTAGGAATGGGTAGAGTAGGGAGACCTGAAGTAGTGATTGAGTTAGAGAACAGATGTAGAATTATTGAGGGAGAGAGCAATAGACGAATAGGTTCTAACTATAAAAGAGGGTACTGGAGTTAAGATTTTAGAGGTAAAGGAGTTTTAGATAATCATGAGGTTCAAGAGAGTGGGTTAGTAAAATAGTGTGGAGATGAAAGGCATTATGTTTCATATGACCCTGGAGTGCTAAGGAGTTTGTATTTTATCTTGAAATTGATGGGAAATCACCAAGGAAGAGACATGACAATATTAACGTTTCAGAAACATTACTCTGATGGCAGTGTGGATAATGGAAAAGATGGGCAATAATGGAAGAAATCAGAGACATGTTAAGTTTATTGCTAGGCACTTTTGCACCCAGATGAGGGGGAAGCTTTCAGGCCCTAAGTTTTCTGCCACCTATTTTCTATCCTCTTGATTGAACCCAATTAATTGAACCAATCTATCTTGATTATATGCTTCTGAAAAGATCACATCCCCTCAGTTGTATTTGCCCACGGCCATGTTCTTTATTAAGTGTAATTAGAATCTTTTCTGGGTTAACCTCAGGAAAAACTAGCTCCTTAATATTTTTATGCCTTTGAAATTATGGAGCCACATATGGCCACAGTGCATGGGAACAGCATAACTCTTCTCTTTGCCTTTCACTACTTTTCTGATGTCTGAAAAATTGTCAGAAAACTCTCAGGCATATAGTTAGTTTCTCTGACTTCTGTGTTTCCACACTTTGTATATATATATTTTGTTTATGTTACAAATGTCTTTTTTTATCAGATCGTGAGTTCCTTCATATTAATCTGTATCGAATTCATCTTGTTATAGCGTGGTACCTAAAAATCCTAATGTTCTGGTTCAGAAATGTATGTTAAATGTTCAGTGAAAGTGAATGAATGAACGAAAGAATGATGGCTCCCATACACCGAGGGAACCCTGTCCTGTAGGGTACATGGTCTCAAGGTCCCAACAAGTCTGTCTTGGAACAGGCCCAGCTGTGATGCCCAAACGGTTCTCGGACTAACAAAAAGCGTCACTCCATCCAGATATGCTTAATTTGGGAGCAGCTGTGAGGAGACTCCGGGCCAGCTCAAGTTTCTCCACCCGGGAAGAGGCGGGAGGCTGTTTTCCGTACGGCAGGATGGCGGCCGCCTGCCAGAGCTCGGGAGCTTAGCTTCCCTCGAGGGAAGAAGCTGACACGGCTTTCCGTACAACAGCATGCCGCCCGCCTACGGCAACCGGTCGTAGCATTACGCCGGGGGGAAGAGGCCGCCGTAAAGGAAACTCCGCTTCCTCTTCTTGCTTCTCCCGCCTCCCACCGGCTGTCGTAAAAGGGTGAATGGAGAGCGAGTTGTGGGGGGGGAAAAGGGAGGACAGGGGGCGCGGAGTCAGAGTGGCGCAGCAAGTGGCTGCAGGTGGCAACGAGGGTGGGGGGTGGGGAGTGAGGTAGTTTAGGGGTCGCGGAGGAGGAGGCTGAGAGGTTCAAAAGAAAACTAAAGCTGCAGTCTGGCCTACTGGTCCGGGGGCTGCGGAGCCCCCACCCGGGCAGATGGACCTCAACCGGATCATCCAGGCGCTGAAGGGCACCATCGACCCGAAGCTGCGGATTGCAGCCGAGAACGAGCTCAACCAGGTGAGGAGCGAGCCTGCGGCGTCCCCCTTCCGCTGGAGCGGCGCCCCCAGCCGGCTCTCCGGGCTCTCCCTGCTCGGCGCCCCTCATCTCCACCCAACCCAGGCTGGGACCCCGACGCCCCTCTCGGCCCGTCCCGCCCTCCGCTCCCGGGTCCAGTTAAGCAGTACTCCTTGGATCTTTGCTAAACAGCTCGCGCACCTGTTGGCCAGCTTTGCATCTTTTCGTATCGTCTTCCTTCCCCGGTGCAGTTTGTTCAGCCCACGGTGGTCCGCAAAAAAGCAGCTTTTGCAACCTTTGCTAGTGTTTTCAGGGTGTGATTTCTTTTTCTTAAGTGCGCTGACTTGGGGTCTCAGGTGGGAAAATTCACTTCCAATTCAAATCCGAGTTCAGCTTTTCTCCAGACCCAGCCCTTTTTAGGTGTTGCTGTGGGAAACGCTGCTCATCACCAGCTTCTGTGGGGTTGACAGGACTACTATTTTGATACTGATTGGCGGAGTTTTGTTGGAGCACTGGGCATTGCTGTCGGGAGAGTGCTCTGGAAGAATAGGCAGCTTTCGTGTTGGTGCTGCCTTATCAAAGACACATCAAAGTAATATGTGTTTGAAGGCATTTCTTATAAATGCTTTAAATGTGTGAGTTTCTTTTTTCCTCCATCCTCTGTTCTTCCTAACCAGCCTTGACCTTTTTCCAACGTTACCCCCAACATTTCAAAATTTTAATGACCTTAAACTGTAGCTTATTTCTTCCTCTTTACGTGTACGAATGAATCAGACCTCTCACTAAAAAGTAGGAATTAAGATCTACTCCTAGGATGGAGTGATAGCTGTTTGAGGTTGTGATAATCTGTAAAATGTAAAGGAAAATTCCTAAATCAGTGGTTCTCAAAGTGTTGTCCAGGACCTGCAGTTGCAACGTCCCTTACCTGAGAACTTGTTGGAAATGCAAATTATGGGGCTTCACCCCAGACTTAAACAATCAGAAGTTGAGGAGGTGGGACCCAATTGTGTTTTAACTAGCTCCCCAGGTGATTCTGTACCTCCTAAAGTGTGACTGTTCTAAGTAGATGTTTCTGTTTGAATTTGACTTTAAAAAGCAGGTATGTGTTGTGAATCTTTTTCTTTTTTCTAAGAAATAAGTTTGAATCTGAGTGTTGTGAATCTTTGAAAGGGATTTTTTTAATTGGAAAATCTGGGTGGAGTTTGGAGTAGGTGTGAACCCAGGATTCTCAGAGATATAAGGGAGAGTGAAAACACTGACTGTGGAGAGGAGGTTGAGTTGAACTAAAGCCCAAAGAGAATGTATTGGTCTTTCAAAAAGAAAAGGACTGTCATTCAGAATAGGGGGAGGTTAAAGTCACTACCTGACCCAGGTTTTGCAGAATAGAAGTCCTGTGTATTGATTGGCTGGAAGAATAGTAATCCAGGGGTTAGTGAGGGAGAACAAAACAAGAGCTGAACTTGCAATCTACTAGTATGAACAGGGGAGTTGGCCTGTTTGTGACCCCCTTCCCTTCACAATGAGGCCAGATGTTCCTTTGATAGTGTTGATAGGGAGCGTATCTTTGATGTCATGTTACACTTCTCTGCTCTTAGCCTAACCTTCGTTTCTTTCTGATTCATCAGTATATAAGTGCAGTTGATGTTATGAAAGTGGAAAAAGTAGGTGGGAGAGCTTGTAGAACTAGGAGACCTTTAAGATCCAATCCTGTTTTTTTTTCTTCATGATATTTCAGTCTAATCCATTCCATCACTCTGCCCTGTCCCACATCTATTCAGCTCATCACAGACTGTGATTTCCCCTGCAACTTCTAAAAGCTTATTGCTATACCACTCCTTTAGCATTCATACTTTACATAATGCTCTGGATTATAATATGTTCTCACGAAGTTTTTTTTGAATAGGCTGTAAGTAGAAGACCAAAATATAATGTCACATAACCTTATAGTAAAACATGGTTATAGTTTGGGTTTTGTATGCTTATCCTTTTCCACCACTGTAACATCCTACTTTGTTGAATAAACAGGTGGGTAATTTACCTAAGTGATTATGGTCCAGCTCACTTATTTTAGTCTAGTTTCCCCCTCCTTTAGCAAATATGCTCTGCATAGAAAATGGGGGCAGCTTCTGCAGTGTACTGATTGGCCTGTCTGTCAATTGCTATTTACAAGAGTAGGCAGCTTCAGCAAGACAGCATGTGTTCCAAAGGATAAATTCTTACTTGGAGCTGTATTTTTCTCAGGCCAACATTTTTCTGTTACCAGTGATTGGTTCCCTGACTGCTATTTGTGATATTGTTTTCTATGGGAAAATATTTTCACTTCTATCTCAGGATATTAAGAATGAAGCCTGTACACCTTCCTCATTGTCCTCTAGACCAGAAGTCCCTTTAGTAGCAGCATAGGTGAATAGGAATGGGTAGGTATCTTGCTTAAGTTACTCATCTAGAAAGATGTCTTATTTTAATAAATCATTCTCTACATGGCCTCAGTAGGGAAATAAAGGTATTTACTTTCCTTGCCAAGCTTTAGAATCCCTGCCTTCCATGCATCTGTACATACCATTTTTAATTACCCTTTAAGAGAGTTTGTTTATATGAATAACAGATATATTTATTGAGTTATTTTGCAGGCATTGGTATAAGATTCAGCTCTCATGGAGCTGGAGAAACAGATAAGTAGATAATATAATTTATTATTGCTCCCATGCTAGTGGGGGATACAGACAAATAAATAATGTAATTTCAGGTCATAAGTGCTATAGAGAATAAAATGCAAGGAAGAGTGTTGGGATACATAAATAGTCATTCTCTGATGAATGATGTTGAGCCAGAGACCTAGATGTTGTGAAGGAATGAGCCAGGCGAAGAACTGGGAGAGGAACAGAGGGAATAACAGTTCAGAAAAGGCCCTCACTTAGTGTGCTGGAGGACTAGGGAAGGTTAATGTAGTTGCAGCAGTGAGTCAGAGAGTGGGAGAACATTAGGTCTTTGCTTTATATGAGTTCTCAAAAAATAAAGAATTTAGCAAGGAAGCAAACGCCTTGTTTGTAGAAAACTTCACAGATATAAAATAAATATCCTCAAGAAATCATTGAGAAATGAGTCTTATTTTGTTAGAAACTTGAAGCCCAAAGAGAGACAAAGAATTTGGGTTAAATATTTGTGAAGAAAAGTAATATGAGAATATATCTGAATTTCCTGTGAGTATTTTAGCTGGTCAAATTAATACAGATTGAATCAAAGCTGAAAGGAGAAGACAGTTTCAGAAGTTCTTTAAAATGGCAAACGGTTGCAAAAAGAGGAGTTCCAAAATGTATACAATGGCGACAGTATTGAAATAAAAGTAGTCTTCCCAATAAGTACAGTGCCTTCAAATAAGTACCATTAATCTTAGTGTCAAGGTGTTATTTTGTATTTATATGTAATAAGATTTTTTAAAAAGTAACTGAAGTCAGTTTTTATGATTAGAATAAACTATGTGGATGTTTTAATCTTTGATTCACTATAAGGTCTTTCACTATATAGAAGGTTACAAACATGAGTTATTTCATAATGTATATGTACAAGGTGAAGAAGATTGGGCTCAATCTGTATTAATTTTGCCTCCTATAAACTGCTGTTAAAACAAATTTGTTTTCTTAAAAACTACTTTAAAATTCTGGTGCTTTCACTTATGGATAAAAAAGAATTTACCTTACATACCACAGACTTGAGATTCAGAAGGCTACACAGAATGGAAGAACAACTATAAGATAATTCAAAATTTTATTGAAGGATATGGAAAGATTTGGAAAGCATAACGTTCTTGCATGGAAAGGATCCATACTTTATAAAGATGCCAGTTTTCCCAAATTTTTAAATCGAACGTTTGGTTTAATAAATACTATTATAAATAAATGAATAGGAAAAGTGATTAATTAAAAACTCGAGTGGTATGCACAAACCTAGCTGTGTACTGAAATGGAAACGGATGCCACCATAGAACCAGGCTCCCAGGAGAAGGGGATGCTGACAGACTCTCTGGATCATTGTCTGGCTTGGCCTCACTGGAATTTATGAATCCTGTCTGGGAATGTCAGTGGACAAAGCTATGTGTGGGTCTGAGAATGTGGCAGGGCTGTAATATAGTCCAGGTACTAGACATCTGGATGGAACATGGTCAGAAGGAATTGGGCTGCTCTGTATGTTTTTGCTTCTAAGATCACCGTGGCCAAACTCAGGAGCAGATCAAAGTAGAACACGCCTGTGGGGTGAAATGACCCAGGCAACAGGGCAGAGTGGGGACTTCATCAGCACAGGCTCGCTTAAGCATTGTTAAGTTTAAAAGATGGTACAGCAGGAGAGGGCAGCTGGTGATGACAGCTCTCAATACTGCCTCGTGAATCACACTGTTCCAGTCTGGACTGGCTTCTCTCCATAGCTCAAGCTCAACTGTGTAACATTACCTTGTCTGTTTTGCTCTGTTAGACCTCTGATTTTCTGTAGACCACGTTTTCCTGTTTTCTCTTTGTCAAAAATACCATAAACAAAATTGAAGCACAAATAATCTGGGAAGAAGTCCTTGCCATGTATAGGTCAAGTAAAAGGGTGAGATTTGAAATTCATAAATAGTTCTTAGAGTTTATTAAGAATAAAGCAAATATTTCATTTACAGAAGGATAAAGGGAGTAAGGAATTTGTATAAAAAACAAATAGCCAATGAACAGGAAGAAAAATTGAACCTCCTTAGTGATAGAGGAAATGTAACTTAAAACAATAAGGTTTTAAAGTTTCAAAGGAGTGATAGTATCTGTGTTGGGTAGATGGACACCCTCATATGCTACTGTTGGGATTGTAAATTGGTATACCCTTTTTGGAGAGCATTTTGACAATATATGTCAAAAAATCATAAAAATGTTCGTATTCTCTTATTCATCAATTTATTCTAAGCATTTTTTTTACTTGAAGTATTTTGGTAATCTTCATTTTTGCCTTGGTGAGTTTCTCTTACTTTAAAAGTTTTTCTTTTATTTGGACAGTGACATATTCAGTAGCAGGTACTAACAGCTATTCACTTATATTGCCCTATTTTATAAAAACATTGCTTTGTAATTTCAGTCCTACAAGATTATCAATTTTGCCCCCAGTTTACTTCGGATTATAGTCTCTGACCATGTGGAATTCCCAGTACGTCAGGCAGGTGAGTTGGTTTTTTATTCTTTATAAATTTACCTATAGGTGAAAATAGAATGATATGGTTTTATTTTGATTGTAAATATTTGTAACTTCTTGAAAAATGAGGAAGCAGACATGAAGTGTTTCTAATGGCTAAAAAACTCACTCTCTTTTTCCCTGGAAACTTGGCGGTAGATACTGGGCTCTCAGATGTTCTCTAGCTTTTTCTTTCCTTCTTTCCCTTCCACCCACTTCCTTGCCTCTCTAACTTTGCCATTTTTCCCCTTAGCTTTCTTGATTTTAATAGCTTAATCTCCCTAATTTTTTTTTAGTGGTTTCTGGTAGCCTAGCCTCTGGGCCTGTAGATTAACACCATGTATTTATACATGTGCATTTGAGCTCCATTCATGTGTCAGATTGTGGAGGGTAGTGTATTGCATAGATGTTCTAACCGGGTGATTGGGGAGCAGGACTTCGTGTTTTAAACATGAAACTGACTTTTAAGTGTATGGGGTCTTATTTAGTTCTGTGATGTGATGTGATGCATTGCTGTTCTATTTGGTTTTTTTTTTTTTTTTAAAAATGAATGGAACCTATTTTAATAACCTAAGTGTTTATAGGGCCATTGTGACAATCCTGTGGAAGCTTTTTAGAAATAGCATTTAAAAAGATCTTAAAACAAATTATTACACTAATATCTTCTTTATGTAACATATAAACATTACAAAAACACAGAATTTATATTTAATACATTAGATTGCTTTTAGTACCCCCAAAGATAGCTGTCATCAATTTTGATGCATGGTTCTCTAATTCTTACACATGCTATTTTATGGTTTCCTTTTTTCATTTAACCGTGTACTCTTGGGGATTGTCCATGTCACTGCATATATACTTCATTCTTTATAACAGCTACTCAGTATTTCTTTGTATAGAACTACCACAGGTAATTTAAACCATCTGATATTGATGGACATTTCCCTTATGTCCTTTTGTTGTTGATAGGGGCAATGCTAAATGAATGTCTTTGGATGTGTATCTTTGAGTACTTGTGGGAATGTTCTTATGGAGTATATTCTAAGAATGGAACTGCTAGGTTAATGGTTACTAATGAAGTTAACATTTAGAATTTTTAATCTTATCACTAAATTATTTTTGCTTTTTCTGTCAACAATGCATTGGAATGCTAGGTTCCTCATATACTCACCAACTCTGTACAACTTCATGAAGTTTTGATATAAAATGTAAATAGTGTTTAAAGACAAATTTTTCTTGATAATTTGTGTGTGCATTTCAAATCTATCAGGCACCAGACAGAGTTTGTCTTGGTGATTGATCGTTTCCTAACTTACTAGGACAATTTTCTATCTTACAGCAGCCGTTTTTACCATAGAGTCTGAAATACATTGTGTAAAATTGTACATTATAACTATCCTAACTTTAAGTGTCATTTATAAATTTTCTGCTCTATTTAATCTATTATTAATATACAAGGATGCTCCAAGAACTTTATGGTGACACCCAGATAGGTGTTTTATCATTTTAGCATGACACTTAAAAACGAATGATGTGATCTTTGCGTTAAAAAAATCAGCCTGAGGCCAGGCATGGTAGCTTACAGCCTGTAATCCCAGCACTTTGGGAGGCTGAGGTGGGAGGGTCACTTGAGGCCATGAGTTCAAGACCAGCCTGGGCAACATAGTGAGACCTCTCTACAAAAAAATAAGAAAAATTAGCTGGGCGTGGTGGTGCATAGTCCTGGCTACTTGGGAGACTGAGGTGAGATGGTTGCTTGAGCCTAGGAGTTGGAGGCAGTAGTGAGCTATGATAGTGCCACTACATTCCAGCCAGGGCAACAGACTGTGACCCAGTCTCCAAAAAAAAAAAAAAACCAGCCTGTATAAAGCTGTCAAAAAATTACGCTAATATTAAATGGAAAGACATAGCTCTGCAAAACATTCAGTTTTTAAATTTTTTGCTTAGGGACAATTCTAAAATATTCTTGCTACCATTAAGCAAACTAATTAGTGAATATCCTTTCTTATCTTACTATAAATTTTTAAAGAAATAGGAGAAAAATTTAATATTTTGATGTTGCCAAGCAATACAAAATAAACTTGAATGCTTGCTCTACTGCTTTTCTTTTGAGGTGTGGAGAGATTTAATGGCATTATTAATATTTTCATGTAATGTGCAGAGAAGGAAGCCTATCTTAAATTAGTTATGATCAAGAATTTCTCAAGTCTCTTTTGTTTCTGAGTTTTTACTCCTTACCTCTGAAGAGACTCTTTATTAAATTCTTCTGATATATGTAAACTTAGGTTTAGAAATGTGCTTTTAGTGCATTTTGGAGCTGCTGTGAGAAGAGCAGTTTTGATTTAAAAGTGGTGGTTGAGGGGTATTTTATTGGACCTGAAGAAGTTGTTGGTTGGTGACTGATGTGGGGCCATCATTTGAAAAATAGTGTGGTTTCTATTTTCTGTAAGTTGACTGCTTTTTGTTCTTCTGACTTTTTTTTTTTTTTTTTTTTTTGGTCATTTCCAAAAGATGGAAAGGGCCAGGATATAAAAATTCAGTCTATGGTTATTTATTCAGAGGTTATTTACCTGTTAAGATTAACCTCAGCATTCTAGAGAGCAGAACCTAGAAGTAAGCAGAAAGATGCCTCTGATCAGTCCAGAAGCACTTCAAGAAGCTTTCATTAAAACTCAGGTGTTTTATTTTTAGGAAGCTTCTTGGCTCTTACTCAGAATCTGTTTAATCTTATTTTAGACATGATTTACAGATTTTTTTTTAATCTGATCTAGCCTTTCACAGATTAAAGTAATAACGAGGGGGAGAAATGCTACCAAATTACAATGGAAAATGTTAAGGCTTAGAAACATCAATTAAAAAGTCTGGCATTCTCCTTCTCTGAGTTTATAACGGCACCTTCTCCCCTTTGAGGTTATGAAACCCAATTGACCTCTGTGGTTGCATTGCTGGGTCCAGAGTTTAAGTGATGGTTTATTGTGCTGGAGAAGGAGAAAAGTGTGTGTATGTTTTAGAAAGTTAATTTCAACTTAAGTCACTTAAAATGGTAAGTAGGTTTCATAGGAAAACTTAAGTTTAATGCTTCCTTTATTTATGAATTGGATTAAAATATTAGTGTTAGGTCTGGCAAGATACTTGAGTTAAATGATTAAAGGGAGGTTTTTAGATTATTGATGTGGTTATAATTACCTTTGGCATTTTTCCTTCATTACCCTTAGTAATCCATGATTATCCATAAGAGTACTTTGCTCTTTTTAATTGTTACATTAAGTTCAATTTTATTTTAACTAATCGTACATTAATTTAACCATATATAAATTAGTCGGTGTGCCTTTTATGTAGGCTGTCTTGCATGGTGCTTGTAATACAATTATTTTTTAGTTATAAAATTAACAGTATTTAATGACTGAATCATAAATAAGTATGATTTTACCATGTCTGTATCTTTGCTGTCTGATAATTGCTTTTATTTATTTTCAAGACTAGGTCTATAGGGATTGAAATGATTTTGTGTATAATATAGTTGATTTTTCTTTTTGTAAAGATTAATCCCTTGAAATCGGTCTGAACTGCTGACAGTTTGGTCTGTATGCTTAGACAGTTCATTCATTTTTTTTTTGTGTGTGGTCTACATGTTTTTATTAAATGTCTACATTTTTGTCAATCACTGTTATGTAATAACCGTATCGGGATAAAATATGGTACTTAGTCTAGATCCTTCGTGATTGAAATTAAAAACAAATAAGGAAAAAAACCCCAAACTAACATACACGCCTTTAAATAATTTTTGTTTTTACTCCAGCAAATTGAAATCCTAGGTGGAATAGTCTTTTTCAGACCTTTGAATCACAACTAATGAAAGAGGAACTTACAGTATATCAAGCTCATAATTTCATTAAATTTCTTTTGTTTTAGCCAATGTCGAACATGTTGGTTTATTCTCTGTCGTGTAATGCTTTTACCAGTTTTATGTTGGGTTGGGTGGGGGAGGAAGGGAATAAGAGAAAGTTATGATGCTTTGCAGGCCACATATATTTATTGTTATATATATAAGAATATGGTATTATAAATATTTACTTATATTCAGCATTCAATTGAGATTGTTAAAAAGCTTGACATTCCCTCTCAAGACCCTGTAGCAGTATGTCAGCCTTTTGTTAAAAGTTGAAGTTGAAGATGGTTAAAAAGAATAGGAACAAAGTCACTGATTATGCATTTTGATAGAAGTGAACTGATAAAAAACTTCTTGAGATTTTCCAAAAATATTTGAAGGCTGATGTCTGTGTCCCCATGATTATATTTACAAGTAGTAAATATTTCAAAAGGGTTAGATGAAAATTACCAATACTATAAACAGCATAGATACTCCAAAATGGCAGCGTAGGATAGTAGCCTGTGAAAGAAAATAAACAAAGAAGCAATCTACATGAAGGAAAGTAGAACTTCACTTGTTGTCAGCTCAATATTAGGCATTGTGAAAAGTGTGATTTTGTTATCTCAAAGTATGTTTAGTATGGTCTCACTTAGACCACCTTGCATTTAGTCTAAGGATATTTACATGAGTCCTAGATGATTTTTCTGTCATGTAAGCTCTGGAGCTTGATTTGGCAAAATGTTTTCTGCTTAGACTAGCTAAAGTGAAACCTTTAAATTCTTATCCATTTTCCCTTCCCAACTTGGCTATTTATGCCTGTATTGTACCTGTAAGATACTACGTTTTTGCTGAGCATCATGTTTAGCATTGAGGGGTTTAGCCTTTCGTGTTCTGTAAAGCTGAATCGAAGCCATCCTTTTTGATACTGCTACATTAGCATTTTTTTCCCTCTCAAACTTAGCTGCCATTTACCTGAAGAACATGGTGACACAATACTGGCCAGACCGAGAGCCTCCACCGGGAGAAGTAATATTTCCATTCAACATTCATGAAAATGATCGCCAGCAAATACGTGATAATATTGTGGAAGGAATAATTCGGTCTCCAGATTTAGTGAGGTACATTATGCTATATCTATGTGATTAATAGGAAGCATGAAATATTTGGGGGTGGGTGCTATTGGATCTAATCATCAGCCTCAAGTTTGTTTTTTTAAAAAGGTAAAATAATGAAGATGGACACTCAAAGAATATTATTTTACTTATTTGTCTTTGCATTTGTCATTCCTTGCCTCAGAATATTTTGGAAAAGATTTAGTTGCTATAAGTTGCCACAAAAAAGAAGTAAAGTAACAGTCATACCTAACCAAAATGATTATGTAAATCCCTGCTGTGTAAATAACCTATGTTCTTAGTCATGATCTCTTGACTTTTTTACTACCTGCTTTTTTTTCCTTGATAAATGGAGATTGATTCTGGGAATTTTAACTTACTACTTCTCTGAGCTCTTTACCTATATTTTAATTCATTTTTTAAAATGAATTGAGTATCTTTTCCTTTGGAGAACATAGGATAGATAGATAGAAGAATTGTCTCCAGTTTTTCAAATTCATAGATTGGATGCTATAGAGCAGCACTGTCCAATAGAACTTCCTGCAGTAATAGCAATGTTCTGTATTCATTCTGTCCAGCATTTAGCCATGTGGCATTTGCATTTTTAATTCTATTTAATTTTGATTCTGTTAAAGTGGGCATATGTAGCTAGTGGCTGCTCTATTGGACAGCACAGCTGTAGAGTAATAAAAATTTTGCAATCTTAAAATAGGAGAAACAAATTCTTTTCAACGTATGAGCTAGTGTTTGGGTTTCTTTTGAAAACCGAGGGGCAGATAGGGGAATGAAAATGATTAGATATAACTTTAGCCCTGAGTATCTAATAGTCATCATGACATAAGCAGTAGAAAAGGAAGGAAGTGTGAAGAGAGTGGTAACAGGAAGGAGAACAACCATTGAACTCTGTTTGCAGTTATTTGGTTAGTTAAGAGGAAAAAATAGGTGTACTGATTAAAGAAAATTACTATTATTCTCATTGGTTGCCCAAATGCCAGTCATGGAACCAATACTCCTATGGTACCATCATGTATCCATTTCTTGTCAAAATCTTTACATTTTCAGATCTCCCTGAATCTTCCAGTGGTTCTACACAGTAATACGTGAGGATGGCCTTTCATAACCATCCTTTGCTTGGAATGATAAAGGACTGGGAGGGTCAACCTGAAGATGAAATTTTAAAAAAACAAAACCTTGAGTTTTATTGCATACAAATATGACTTATTTGTTCTTTAAAGGAACAGCTGCTAGTGGCACTAGGAGAGATCTTTATTATGAGACAGGTCTTTGTGACTTTGCTTCTTTTATGTCCTTAAGGCTTACCTGTAATCACTGTTGAAGAAATATCTTCTTCCTGTTCTCAAAGTTTAAGAGTATTACAGAGGAAATTTTCAAATAGATTTGGTAATGTAAGGGAAAGGCATTATTTTGTTTAATTTCACCTGTTTCAGTGGATCACAAGTTATTGCTTGTTCAGCTGGACACACTTTTTATTTTTACTTTTTTTTTGCACTGTGGAATTCTAATTTTGCCAGATTCACTTTCTAACCATTTGCAAATAACTATGTAAGGACATATTTGGTAATAATATTGATAGTTTATAGAAGAGAAATTTTTTTCCTTATTTCCTTTTTCAATCCCAATTACAGTTGAGATCCCATTGGGGAAATGATTACTGATCTGTGTTATGGGATAACTTCTTTTATCACTTAACTTTGTGTTTTTATTAAAGGGGATTTTTCTTTATCTGTTTTTTGTCTTTCCTGTTGCTTTTTTCATTTATTTCTTTGGAAATAGCTCTTAGCTTTCCTCTTTAGGAATTGCCTAGTGAATACATGTTTGTTTCTTATACTCAAAGTACAAAAATTACTATCTCAGGCTGGTTTGATAGGTTCAACATACTACGCTGGCTGTTAACTGATAACGGATGGGTTCAAGGTTTTGGCCCACAGAGAAGCTTCCCACAGTTATGTAGGCCTCTGTTTTACTTACTTTTATCATCTTTTAGGCTAGGTTTGTTCATTTGAAATGATACAACATTCCTTCCCTCCTTTATGATATAATAACCAAAATATAAAATATAACAAACTGGGAAGTTTTACAGGGCTGAGATAGATTCACAGTCATTTTAAAATCTTTTAAAAAATATTTTTAAATTAATTTTTTAAAAAGCTGTCTTTAGGTTAAAGTAGTTTGAGAGGTTTCATTCGTTTTAGGAAATCACTCATTCTGTTTATTTCCAATAAGTTGAACCACTGAGGAGGTTTTTTTTTTTTTATAGGACTGCTTTTTCTCCTCACTCCACATATATATCTATATAATATAGGTAAATAGGAGCTAGAGGACTTTTATGTAAAATCTTAGAGGTCTTTGAAACATGGTATTTATAACTACTTAGATTTTGGACTTTTTTTCCCCACTTATAGAGTCCAGTTAACAATGTGTCTCCGTGCCATCATTAAACATGATTTTCCTGGTCATTGGCCAGCAGTGGTCGACAAGATAGACTATTACTTGCAATCACAGAGCAGTGGAAGCTGGCTTGGCAGTTTATTATGTCTGTATCAACTGGTGAAGACATATGAGTAAGTTGATTTCAATTGGCTGAAGAAACAGCCTTGTGTAACTTAGAATTAAGTTGCATAGAGGGGTCTGCTGTTCATACAAATAGAGTATGAACTAACCAGTTTAAACGAAGGATAACTATAGGACTTTGTATGTACAAGTAGCAATCCTCCTAGAAACCAGAAAGCAATACTATTAAATGTGATACCAGTCTCTGCCTTCCAAGCAACTTTTATGGAAAAGAATGTCACTAGCAAATAAACTTTAACATTTTCAGTCATGCATCTAAAACAGTAAATGTTTTGTTTTACTTAATAATATGCTCCCTAGAAGACAAATGTTAAGGTACTTCTATATGAGAGTTTCCAAGTTTCTTCAGAATCAGGTTGGTTTGGGAAATGTTGGGTTAAACACAAACATGTTTATTTACTACAGTTATTCAAGGAAATTTTAATCTGCTAATGTACATTGCTAATCTCTAAGACAGTGATATAATATGCAGCACTTCTCAAACTTATTAGTTAGTTTTGGAGGACCATTTATTAAAAGCTTTCCTTGGAAACTCGGAGGTACCTTAACATTTGTCTTCTAGGGAGCATATTAAGTAAAACAAAATATTTATTGTTTTAGATGCAAGATTGAAAATGTTAAAGTTTCTTTGCTACTGACATTCTTTTCCATCAAAGCTGCTTAGGAGGTGGAGGACTAATATCACATTTAATAGTATTACTTTCTGGTTTCTAGGAGGATTGCTACTTGTACATACAAAGTCCTGTAGTTTTCCTCCTTTTAAACTGGTTAGTTCATACTCTATTTGTAGAATTTTTAGAGAATATTTTAGATTTATAGCAATTAAAATGATCTAAAAGCACCTAAATTTGTAAACTATTTCAACTGCTCAATTTAGGGTAACATAAGAAAAAGTTTTTTTCCTACGTTATTTGTTATATAATTTGAATGTCTATTTAAACTATTGTATCAACTTGTATTTTATAGGAAGAATTGTATTTTGATGAAAATTAATTTAAATACTAGAAACATTCATGTAGGAAAGCTACAAGATAGTCTTGGATTCTTTTAAATCTTTCTAGAAAGATTTTACGTGTTCTGCCTAAAATAGGGATGTGCTCTTTTACACTTCTTTTCAACTTTATTCAAGCAATCCAAACAGAAAATGTGAGCCAATGTTTCAATGTTTTTGTTTTGTTAGTTTTATATATTAATATTTAAGAAATATTTTTCATTCATTGTTTATAGCTTTTTGGGGTGGGGGAGAAATTATTTTTCTTTTTGTTTTTGCTTATGTAGATATAAGAAAGCAGAAGAAAGAGAACCTCTTATAGCAGCAATGCAAATATTTCTGCCTCGTATTCAGCAACAAATCATGCAGCTCCTTCCTGATTCCTCCCATTATTCTGTATTACTGCAGAAACAGATTCTGAAAATCTTTTATGCACTTGTTCAGGTAGGTGTCTATTGCCAAAGACAAATATAGGGCCTTCTATTTCTGCCTGACGTGGAAAGTGCCCAGTAAGTGTCTGTTATTATTAAAAATTATTATATATTCTTGCATACATTTCTTTTTCTATTTATTTATTTTATTTCAAAATATTAAGGGGGTTCAAAAGTTTTTGTAACATGGATACACTCTGTAATGCTGAAGTCAGGGCTTTCAGTGTGCCCATCACCAGGACAGTGTTCATTGTACCCAATAGGTAAGTTTTTATCTATCACCATCGGATAAAAACTTACCTTAGTTTTCCACTAGAGGGGGGTGGAAACTAACCCTTCTTAGTTTCCAATGTCCTTTACATCTTTTTGCGCCGGTGTGTACCCATCACTTAGCTCCCACTTATTAGTGAGAACATGTGTTTGTTTGTCCATTCCTGAGATACTTCACTTAGGATAATGGTCTCCAGTTCCATCCAAGTTGCTGAAAATGACATGATTTCATTCCTTTTTAGGGCTGAGTAGTACTCCATGGTATATACATACCACATTTTCTTTATACACTCATGTATTGATGGGCACTTAGGTTTGATTCCATATCTTTGCAATTGTTCATTGTGCTGTGATAAACATTTGAGTTTATGTATCTTTTTGATAAAATGATTTCTTTTCCTTTGGGTAGATATCCAGTAGTGGGATTACTGGATCAAGTGGTAGGTCTACTTTTAGCTCTTTGACGAATCTCTATATTGTTTTCCATAGAAGTTGTACTAATTTGCAGCCCCACCAACAGTGTATAAGCATACCTTTTTCTCTGTATCCACACCAGCATCTGTTGCTTTTTGACTTTTTAGTAATGGCCATTCTGACAGGGGTAAGATGATATCTCATTGTGGTTTTAATTTGCATTTCCCTGATGATTAGTGATATTGAACATTTATTCATATGTCTGTTGGCCATTTGTCTTCTTTTGAAAAAATTCTGTTCATCTTTTGCCCACTTTTTGATGAGTTTTTTTTTTTTTTTGCTGTTTTGTTTGAGTTCTTTGTAGATTCTGGAAATTAGTCCTTTGTCAGATGTATAGTTTGCGAGTATTTTTTTCCATTCTGTAGTTTGCCTGTTTATTCTGTTAATTATTTCCTTTGCTGTGCAGAAGCTTTTTAATTTAATTAAGTCCCATTTATTAATTTTTATTGCTGCTGCATTTGCCTTTGGGGTCTTAGTCATAAATTCTTTGCCTAGGCCAGTGTCTAGAAGAGTTTTTGCTATGTTTTCTTCTAGGATTCTTATGGTTTCCTGCCTTACATTTAAGTCTTTAATCCACCTTGAGTTAACTTTTGTATATGGTGAGAGATAGGGGTCCTGTTTCATTCTTCTGCATGTGGCTATCCAATTTTCCCAGCACCGTTTATTTAATAGGGCTTCCTTTCCCCAGTGTATGTTTTTGTCTGCTTTATCGAAGGTCAGTTGATTGTAGCTATATGGTTTTGTTTCTGGATTCTTTATTCTGTCTATGTCTCTTCTTTTATACCAGTACCATGCTGTTTGGTTACTGTGGCCTTGTACTATAATTTGAAGTCAGGTAATGTGATGCCTCCTGATTTGTTCTTTTTGCTTAAGATTGCTTTGCCTATTTGGGCTCTTTTTTGGTTCCAGATGAAGCTTAGGATTATTTTTTTTAGATCTGTGAAGTAAGATGTTGGTATTTTAATGGAAATTGCATTCAATCTGTAAATTGCTTTGGGCAGAATGGACATTTAAATGATGTTAATTCTACCAATCCATGAGCATGAGATATTTTTCCATTTGTCTGTGTCATCTATGATTTCTTTCATCAGTGTTTTGTAGTTCTTCTTGTAGAGATCTTTCACTTCCCTGGTTAAGTATATTCCTAAGTATTTTATTTTCTTTGTAGCTAATTATAAATGGTATTGAGTCCTTGATTTGACTCTAAGCTTGACTGTTATTAGTATATAGAAATGCTACGATTTGTATACATTGATTTTGTAACCTGAGACTTTGCTGAATTTCTTTATCAATTCTAGGAGTCTTTTGGGTTGAGTCTTTAGGGTTTTCTAGATACAGGGTCATATTGTTGGCAAATAGGGATAGTTTGACCTCCTCTTTCCCAGTATGGATGACCTTTATTTCTTTCTCTTGCCTGATTGTTCTGGCTAGGACTTCCAGCACTGTGTTGAATAGAAGTGGTGACAGTGGGCACCCTTGTCTCATCCTAGTTCTTACAGGGAATACATTCAACTTTTTCTCATTTAGGTTGATGTTGGCTATGGGTTTGTCATATATGGCTTTTATAATTTTAAGGTGTGTTCCTTCTGTGCCTAGTTTATTGAGGGTTTTCATCATGAAAGGGTGCTGGATTTTATTGAATGGTTTTTCTGCGTCTGTTGAGATGATCATATGGTCTTTGTTTTTGCTTCTGTTTATGTGGTGAATCACATTTATTGATTTGTGTATGTTGAACCATCCTTGCATCCCTGGGATGAAACACACTTGATCATTATAATTTATCTTTTTAATGTGCTGCTGAATTCAGTTTGCTAGTATCTTGGTAAGGATTTTTGTGTCAGTGTTCACGAGGGATATTGATCTGTAGTTTCCTTTTTTTGTTGTGTCCTTTCCTGGCTCTGGTATCAAGGTGATACTGGCTTCATAGAATGAGAGTTAGAGAAGAATCCCTCCTTCTTGAAGTTATGGAATAATTTCTGTAGAATAGGTGCCAGTTCTTTGTAGGTCTGGTAGAATTTGGCTGTGAATCAGTCTTGTCTGGGGCTGTTTTTATTGGGAGATGTTTTATTACTGCCTCAATCTCACTGCTAGTTATTGGTTTGTTTAGGATTTCTATTTCTTCCTGATTCAGGCTTGGGAGGTTGTGTTTCCAGGAATTTATCCATTTCCTCCAGGATTGCTAGTTTGTATGTGGAGAGATTTTTGTAGTACTCACCGATGATATTTTGTATTTCTGTGGTATCAGTTGTAATGTCTCCTTTTTCATTTCTGATTGAGGTTATTTGACTCCTTTCTCTTCTGTTTCTGGTTAATCTGGCTAGTGGTCTGTCGATTTTGTTTCTTTTCAAAGGACTAACTTTTTGTTTCATTGATTCTTTGTATTGTTTTTTTTGGTTTCCATTTCATTTAGTTCTGCTCTGAGCCATGTTATTTCTTTTCTTCTGCTGGCTTTGGGTTTACTTTGTTCTTTTTCTAGTTCCTTGATGTGACATGAGGTTGATAATTTGTGATCTTTCTGTCTTTTTGATGTAAGCATTTAAGGCTATGAATTTTCCTCTTAATACTGCTTTTTCTGTATCCCATAGATTTTGCAAGCTTGCGTCCCCTTTGTTGTTCAGTTTGAAGAATCTTTTGATTTCTACCTTAATTTCATCATTGATCCAAGGATTGTTCAGCAGCAGGTTGTTTAATTTCCATGACTTTGTGTGGATTTGAGAGTTTCTCTTGTAATTAATCTCTAGTTTTATTCTGCTGTGGTCTGAGAAGATAAATGGTATGATTTTGACTTTTCTGAATTTGCTGAGACTTACTTTGTGGCCTAAGATATGCTCAATCTTGGAAAATGTCCCATGTGCTGATGAGAAGAATTTATATTCTGTAGTTTTGGGGTAGAATGTTCTATAAATGTCTATTAGGTCCATTTGTTCTAGAGTTCCATTTAAGTCCAGTACTTCTTTGTTGATTTTCTGCTTTGGTGATCTGTCCAGTTTTGCCAGTGGGGTGTTGAAGTCCCCAGTGATTATGATTCTTCTCTTTATTTCTTAGCTCTAGTAGAATTTGTTTTATGAATCTGGGAGTTACTGTGTTAGATGCATTTATATTTAGGATTGTTATGTCTTCTTGCTGAATTGCTCCCTTTATCATGATATAATGACCATCTTTGTCTTTTTTCTTTTTTTTACCACTGTTAATTTAAAGTCTGTTTTATCTGATATGAGAATGGCTACTCCTGCTTGCTTTTGGTTTCCATTTACTTGGAACATTTTTTTCCATCCCCTTACCTTGAGTCTGTGCACATCCTTGCGAGTTAGATGGGTTTCTTGGAGACAACATATACTTGTGCAATGATTTTTCATCCATTCAGCCAGTTTGTCTTTTAATAGGAGCATTAAGACTGTTCGCGTTCAGTGTTAGTGATATGTGGGGTACTGTTTTGTTCATCATGTTGAATGATATCTTGTTTTGTTTTCCCTCTTGTGTTACTGTGTTATAAGACTTGTGAGTTTTAATTTTCAGATGTTTTAACACTGGTGTGTATCTATTGTGCTGTTCCTTTACAGTGTACTATTGAGCATTTCCTGTAGGGCAGCTCTAGAAGTGACAAATTCCCTTAGTGTTTGTTTGCCTGGAAAAGTCTTTATTTTTACATCATTTATGAAACTTAGTTTTTCAGGATACAGAATTCTTGGCTGCTAGTTGTTCTGTTTAAGAAGATTAAAAATGGGGAGTCCCATTCCAACTTTTAAGGTCTTTGCTAAGAAGTCTGCTGTTAGCCTGATGGGCTTTCCTTTGTAGGTTAGTTTTTGCTTTCATCTTGCAGCTTGTAGAATTTTCTCCTTCATTTTGACTTTGGCTATGGTTGATAACTGTGTGTCTTGGAGATGTCCTGTTTGTTATGAATCTTCCTGGTGTTCGATGACCATCTTCTATCTGGATCTCTGAATCTCTGGCGTTACCAGGGAAGTTTTCCTCAATAATTCCCTTGAATGGGTTTTCCATGCATTTTGCTTTTTCTTCTTCTACCTCAGGGATAGAAGAAGGGACACCTCAGGGATACCTATAATTTGTATATTGGCTCCCTTCCCATAGTCTCATTTTTCTGAGTGATTGTTCATTATTCCTTATTCTTTTCTTCTGCATCTATGACTGGGTTAGTTCGAAAGTCTTGTCTTTAAGCTATGAAACTCTTTCTTTTGCTTGGTCTAGACTCTAGTCAGTCTGTTGTTGAAGCTTTCTGCTGTATTTTGAAGTTCCTTATGTGACTCTTTCATCTAAGTTCTGTTGTATCCTTTCTTACGTTGTCTATCTCTTTAGTGACTTTTTCATTTTTTTTATTCATGTCCTGAAATAGTTTTTTAGCTTCTTTGTGTTGGCTTTCAACTTTCTCTTCAATTCCTTTCATCTTATTTCCCATCTATATTCTGAATTCCATTTCTGACATTTTGACAATTTCCTTTTGGATGGGGTCCATTGCTATGATCCTTTGGGACTGCTGAACTAGCTTGTTTTTTCATGTTGCCAGAGTTCTTTTGCTGGTTTCTTCTCATCTGAAACCTCTTTTCTCAGTTTGGGGTAGATAGGTTTACAGTGCACCAGTTCTCCTTTGCTGGGAACTCACTCACTTAGTGAGAAGACGTAGTCCTCAGGTGGTGCTTTTGTATCCTATTCTGGAAGATTGATCCAGTAGGAGAGGGTGGGATGCACTGCAATCTTGGTCATGTAGATGTTCTACATTGTCCCGTTCCTCTGTGGTTGTCACAGTCCAAGCCAGCGCTGGGAGATCTTCATGTGGAGTGGTTGGTCCCTAGGCCACTGTTGGAAGCTCGGGCAGGAGGCTGGGTGAGTCCCTCTCCACGGAGGGAGGTGTTGTAGGAGATTGCTCTGCCTGGGTCTCCCTGTGGCTGCTTGGTGAGGCTGTCTGGGCATTGTCTGTAGGTGTCAGTGCTGCAGGCATTTGCTCCACCCAGGTCTAGATGTGATGGCCATAGGTGGCGTGGGTGGGTCCATGGTGGAGAGCCTGACTGCAGGTGTGGCATCGCGTAGTGCCCTAGGGGCGTGGACTGCAGGCATGGCTTCATGCAGTGCCGGGGGTGTGGACTTCAAGCTAGTGCGTAGGACTGGGAGATGTGGTCTGACACTTGTGTGTGGGTTCACGGGGGTGTGGACCACTGGGTGTGGCTGCAGGGTTGTGGCCTGCCAGCTGGCACACACAGCCAGGGTACGTGGCCTGCTGCAGGGTGTTGGGCTCCAGGGGGGTATGGCCCACCAGTCAGCACACAGTGCTGGGGTGGTTCTCCACTGCATGGTGCTTGGGTTCATGGATCTCCACGTGGCATGCCAGTGGGGGCCTTGCTCCTCTGGTTGGCAAGCAGGTCCACAGGAGCATGGCCCACTGGCTGGTGAGTGGGTCTGTGGGAGTATTAACCTCTACACTGCAGCGTGCAGGGTCAGGTGGCCTGTTTTGAGGGTCACTAGGCGGGCCATGTGGGTTGTGCTACTGGATGGCTGGGGTGCTCTCCTCACACATGTCCGGCTGGGGCTGCTTCTGTGGGACCTCTTGAGTGGTGTCCCTACCTGCTCTGTTGAATTGCCTGGCTGGGGGGTGGGAAGGGTGCTTCGCTCCCAGTCAACGGCATGTGAAAGTGTTTGCTCTCCCTGCTCCCTCCTCAGCCCGGCAAAGGGTGATGTGGGGGCAGTGGTAGCAAAGCCGATCCCTGTGTAGATCAGGGGAGCTCGGGACCCAATAGCTCAGAGTGGCATCAACTGTGGCAACCTAGGAACCCAGGCAAACCAGTGGGTCCCTGCTGAGCCTGCTGTCCCATGTAACATTACTATACGGTCTCCGAGCAGTTCCCTGATGAGAATGGAGGCCTGCAGTAGTGGTTGTGGGTCCCCCACAACTTGAGTTGCAGTGTCCACATGGAGTGTGGGGCCCTGGGGCTCTTTCCTTTATCCTTTCTCCACACATAGGCGTCTAGCCCAAGTGCCTTCTGATCTTGGCGAGTGGAACTCCCTGTTCCATCTCCTTCACTCTGTCTCCTGTTGCCTCTCTGATGATTCACAATGTTCTGTCCAAGAGGGTCCATCCCTAGGTGGGCATCTACTTGCAATATTCAGTCCTCTCCTTGAGAGTGGTGCATGTGGGCTGCTTCTAGTCTGCCATCTTGGCCCTTCTCTTGCATACATTTCTTTTAAAAATCCATATGAAGAACAGGTTCACAGGAATTAATTGTCTAAGATCATCTCAATGGCAGAGCTGAAATTCAATGCCTGTGTTTGTCACTCCAGTGTCTGAAGTCCTGGGTAAGGAAGAATGAGGGTAATTACTTGATTACTTGATTTACCTGTCCATAGCATCCTTGCCTGTAAATCAGTTATGATTATAGGAGAAGAGGAAGGAGGAGGAGTGTCCCTCTTTTATCATATTAATGGTAGTGTCTTTGCATTTGACCCAACATAAAACTAGCAAAGAAGACTTACTGGGCCATTTTCTTTGGTATAAAATTCTGCCTTTGTTTTTTTAACCTGAATGCTATAAATGATACTAATAAGAGAATCTAAAAATTAATTAGAAAATGGAGAAGGAATATGTTTGAAGTATAAAAATACTTAACATTAAATGCTTGAAACACTTGGGTAAATTATTTGGGACTGGTTAGAGGAAGAATAATTGTTGACCTTAACTGGTGAATGAATTAAAGCTCTTTTACATGCTTTCTAGTTAAATTTGTCATGACAAGAGGATTGTTTCATTGTGCTGGAGAGCCATGATAATTTGGATCTGTTCTAGGCTTCTTATCTGACTTAGGTACTTTTGTACTGTTTCTGAATATTTCACTTCAGTAAGGATTTATATTTTTACTAAAGCCTCATCTTTTAAACTTGAATAGAGACAATCCGAGGCAGATTTCTTTTTTTTTTAGGTGAGCCTTTTTATGGGGAGAGAGAAGGAGGAAGGAGGCAAATCTGAGAAGAGAAAAGAAACTAAGATGCCAAGAAAATATATTCCCCCATTTTATTTTTTGAAATAATAGGGAAAGAAGATCAATGGTGCCTTTGCTTATTAAAACAGTGTTTAGAAATCTTCCACAGGAGAATCATTTCACTCTGAGGAAAACTTTTTATTTAGCTAGATGTTTTGCAGTTAGCTACAATAATGGCTCATTTATTCACACTTCCCTTTTCTATTTACAGAAACATAGCTAGAAATTGGGAAGTAATACAAAAGCTGATGACATAATTTTTCTAAAGCCTCTGTTTCTACTTGGTTTGCAGAGGGCAAAATCTAAAATTTTTTTCTCTCAATCTATATATGCTAAAAACCTAAAAGACCACTGAAAAACCTTAACATTTCTAGCCATTTTGGTAATCTATTATATAGTAATATAATAATATGCTCCTCTGGAAGTAAAAGTTTAGAAGGCTTTAGGATATGGGAAGAGGCAGAAAAATTTGTTATTAATAGTATTATACAGTGAGATTGATTTTTGTCTAAGCAGCATTTATTTTATGGAGCACTTGGATATTCCATACATAACCTCAGCCTAACCGTCAGCCTGCTCCTCCTGTTCCCTATCGCAAGTGCAAATGACTCCCAGGGCCCTTAGAAGAAAGTGTGAATGTATTAACCTAGCCTATAAAACCTTTCCTCTCTCTACCTTCATCTCTTATCATTCCTACCTTTGTATTTATACCAAGTACATGCATTGCTTAATGATGGGGATATGTTCTGAGAAATGTGTTGTTAGGTGATTTCGTCCTTCTACAAACATCTTAGAACATGAACCTACTGGTATAGCCTACTACACACCTAGACTATATGGTATAGCCCGGGGTGGGGAACCTTTTCATATTGGAGGGCCACGTTAATTTAGCTGTAATCAAATAAGCCTGCATTGAAGAAACTTCAATTAGATATACTTACTACATTAACTGCCATGACAGTTGTATTTAACTCTCTCTAGTTTTGACCCTGGGGCCACGTGAATCATATATAAAATCTTGTTGATGTTCTTACTGTTACAATTAATATCGACAATTTAATTCTAAAAATGTGGATTAAATGAATAGAAGTCAGTAAATTTCGTTTTTCTGTTTATGTTTACCTTTAAATTACACTCAAAGTTTTTATTCTATTTTCATAATAAAACACTGTACCCCAAGGAAAAGTTTGTTTTTATGGTGTGGTCGTCAGTGTGTTAAAAATGTACATTATTTGTAAAAATCTAACTACTGTGTACTTAATAACTTCAAAAAATGAAAACTATTTGTTAATTTTAAAGTTAACTGACATTTTAATGACTTTGTTTTGTCTGCTTTTTGTAGGGAAACATTTGAATATTTGGTTGCAGCATGGAGGTCCGCAGTTTCAGTTGATCCTCTAGATGGGTATCAGTCATTTGTGACCTTAAGGGTGTCTTGATTTGGGTTAGGTAGGAGAATGTAGATTCACAACAATAAGTGGTTGAAAAGCAAGAAAGCATTTTTCAGGCATGTTGCTGAAGTCATGGGTCTTCTACTGCATTTTTCCACATTTCAATTGGATCTTTCCTAGCATCAAACAATGACTTCGAGCTCTCAGTAGATGACATTTTAATCAATTCCATCTGTAGTTCTTTAGGTGCCTTGACAGTATTACCTAGGTGAGGCTGAAGTGCTAATTTGAGAGTGATGTCATGGTTCTCAAAGTCAGTGAACCTTTCATTGTATTCTCCAGTTAATAGGTCTATAACAGCTGTGTGTTCTTCGATGATTCACATCTATCATGCTGCTCATCCATGACCTTTGCTAACTGGGGAAAATGTTCATCCAAAATTTCCTTTTGAAGAAGTGTTTTGAAAAAAGATATCTTTTTTCAAAATGCTTGGATTTTTGGCCACATACCATATATAGAGTTAGTTTTACCTAGCAAAGAAATATTCAAGTCATTTTGATTTGATGTGATGATCACACAGATATGCTGCATTCCTATAGAAATCTTCTTTCGATAATTCATATTACTGATTCTGTTCTTCATAAAATTTAACTATCTGTTCTCACAGAGATAAAATTTTGGCTAACACCTGTCCCTGCGATAGCCAATGCACTTTAGAAATGATATGGCAAATCCACACAGAGTACCTCGTTCAACTACAGTGTGTTATAAAACTGATGATGCTGTGTAGTGTTTGCACAAATATAGTTAGCAATACTTATAACTTGTTAAAAAGTGGCACTTAGTGGCTTTAGCACAGAGATTTTGCTGATGCAAGATACAATGAAAAGAAATAAGAGCATCTGGATCTGTTAATACTTTTTAAATCTGCAATAAACCCTTCATGTTCTCCTGTCATGGAAGGTGCACTGTCTGTACATACACTCACTAAATTTACCAAATTCAGTCTGACCTCACAACATTTACCCTGAAAGTTGTTGAAGATATCTATTGCCTGTGTTCTGTTTGCAAGAGTGCCCAAAGTGAGTAACTCTTCGTAGCAAAGAAAATCTTCTATTATGACCTGAATGAAGTATAAAACCTGTGCTGAGTCAGTAGTATCAGTTGATTCATCCAAAGTGATTGAATAATATATATATTCCTTTTGAAGTATTGCATGAAGTTGTTCTGTTAAGTTGAAGACTAATTCATGCTGCTGATCAGTTATGGTTCTCCTTGAAAGAGGCAGTTGTTTGTACTTTGGAATGTTATCAGGGTCTAAGCATCCTACAACTTCGACAATGCTTTCTTTCAAAATTTCTACATCACTCAATGGCTTCCCTTTTTTCCCAATTATATAAGCTGCTTTATAAGTTGTTTAAGTGGTATTATTTCCAGGTCTTATTGCTGCTTGAAAGAATTGTCTTTGCTTTTGCTTTTCATCTTTTAACTTCTGCAATACAACCTTTTGTGCCTCTCCCTCTAATTTAAAATATTTGTGGTCCTTATGAGTGTTATGATGCTGATGAGCATTGAATTTCTTTAATGTTGATATTGCAGTACCACAAAGTAAGCAAATCATCTTATCTTTAGCAGAAACGAGATAATATTGCAATTCCCAATTCTCATTAAAAAGTCTGTTTTCTTCCTTCAGCGTTCTCTTGGTCTTCTTTGACATGATGGGCTGTTAAGCAGACAGAATTAAAAAATACTGTTGAGCTGTGCAACTATTCACAAATTCCACTTCAAACAGAAACACAGTGCACCATTGTCAGAAGCTGATAATAGACTGGCATGCTCAACTCCCATAAACTCTCACCAGCCAGCCTCGTGCGGTAGTGGCGCCAGTCAGGCGGGGGAAGTTAGAACTAAATCCTGAGCACAGCAGCCATCCATTTAGCCCTATGGTTTACTAATGTTCAAATTGTGCTGGTCAATCTGGGAGGATTATTTCACTGAAACTTATTTTATTCTTTGGTATTTTAAATATGTCCGTTTTAAAAATATAAAAGACGAACAAAAATGTATTTATAAAACTAAAAGGATTTGTTCTGTAAAATTTGGATTCAGTCAAAAGGCCGCACTTAAGGACCTAGAAGGCCACATGTGGTCTTAAGGCCGTAGGTTCCTCACCCCTGGTATAGCCTATTGCAGCTAGGCTACAAACCTGTACATGTTTCTCTACTGAATGCTATAGGCAATTGTAATACAATGGAGAGTAATTGTATATCTAAACATAGATATACACTATAAAAGTTAAAAATACAATATGAAAGATAAAAAATGATGCACCCGTATAGGACACTTACCATGAATGGAGCTTACAGGACTGGAAGTTGCTCTGGGTGAGTCAGTGAGTATGTGGTGAGTGAATGTGAAGGCCTGGGACATTACTGTAGATTTTATAAACACTGCACACTTAGGCTACTGTAAATTTATTAAAAAATTATCTTCAATAATAAGTTAACCTTGGCTTACTATAACTTATTTACTTTATAAACCTGAAATTTTTTATTTAACTTTTTGACTCCTTTGTAATAACACTTAGCTTAAAGCACAAACATGTTGTATAGGTGTACAAAAATATTCTTTGTATCTTATTCTATAAGCTTTTTAATTTTTATTTTACTTTTTAAACTTTTTTGTTTAAAAACTGAGACACACACATACACATTAGCCTAGGCCTACACAGGGTCAGGATCATCAGTATTACTGTCTTCCTCCTCCACATCTTGTCCCACTGTAAGGTCTTCGGAGGCAATAATGTGCGTGGAGCTGTCATCTTCTATGATAACAACGCCGCCTTCTGGAATACCTCCTGAAGGACCTACCTAAAGCTATTTTACAGTTAACTTTTTTTAATAAGTAGAAGGTGTACACTCTAAAATAATGGTAAAAAGTATAGTATAGTAAATACATAAACCAGTAACATAGTCGTTTATTTTCATTATCAAGTCTTATGGGCTGTATGTAATCGAATGTGCTATACTTGTATACAACTGGCAGTGTAGTAGGTTTGTTTACACCAGCATCACCACAAACACGTGAGTAATGTGTTGTGCTATGACGTTATGATGGCTATAATGTCACTAGGTGGTAGCAATTTTTCAGTTATGTTATCTCCTGGGGCCACTGTCATATATGCAGTCCATTGTTGATGGAAACATTATGTGGTGCATGACTTTGTTCTTTTTTCCCAGCTAGAGTGTAAGCTTTGTGAGGGCAAAGGTGATGTCTCTCTTATCATTATGTCTTTAGCATGTGACATGTTTTGGAATGCATGGATGTGGAGGCAGTGTACCTCCTATCTTGTAGCTCACGGTGTAGCAGGGGAAACACATACCTGTGTAACACAAATTGGCTCTGGTTATCACGCCATAGTGCAGAGGAAAGTAATTGAAAAAATGTTTCATGAGTGTTTAATGAGGTAAAGATTTTCAACAAGGTGGTTAAAATTGAAAGTTTGACACACAAAGGGGTAAATGGTAAAAATTACTTACCTAGAATCTCATGGTGAATAAATGAGACCTTCATGGTATTAATTTTTTCGTTTTAAAAAGTAGCCCAGAGAAATGACTCATGGCATGTAGTCTTCTAAATTTAAAAAATTCATATATCTATGCTTATGGATCTATTTTAAGTGAAATTTTAGATTGAACCATATGAAATTGCTGTTTTCAGGCTCAAATGTTAGCTATTTCTTATATTTTCACTTCCCAATATAGATAAAGTTGCTTATTTTTCTTTGAAGGGAGGAATTATTGTTTATGTTGTTCTTCCATTTTCCAGTATGCATTGCCTCTTCAGCTGGTGAATAACCAAACCATGACAACATGGATGGAGATATTCCGAACTATTATTGACAGGACTGTTCCTCCTGTAAGAAAAAGCTCTGTTCCTAAGAAAAATTGGGGAAATTTGGGTTTGGAATATTAGTGGTAGACTGATTCATTATCCCAGCCTGCTATGTGGGGAAAAAATTAATAAAATAAATAATTCATAATACATACTCATTTTTAGAAAGCTCAGAAACAAAAATAATATAATAATTATTTAATCCTGCTAAAAATGGCACAAACCATTTTTACTACTCCTCTAGTCTTTTTTCTTCTGCATTCTGTATACAACCATATTTTATTTGTAAAAATAGTATGTTACTATTTTGAAATTCATTTTCCACTTAAAATTTATTATAGATATTTTTAATTTTTTTGTGGTTATAAATATTTTTATACTGGGTCTTTTTGTCATATGCATCATTTGCTGGATATTTAGGTGGTTTTAATTTTTTAGTGTTATAACTATAAGAATATAGTTTCATTTTTGTGCACATACATGATTTTTTTTTTTTTGGATGAACTAAAAGTGTTTAAGGCTTTTGACAGAGCTTGCAAAGTGCTGTCCAGAAAGGGTGTCCTGGTTTATACTTTGGTAATCAGTGACTGGGAATGCCTGTTATGAGTTCACACTTAATTCTAAATTTGTCTGTTTGATAGGTAAAAGATGGAGTCCCATTTTGATCAATAATCATATTATTTTTCATTTATCAAATTAACTCTTTATTTTAAAATGTTAGCTTGTCTTAAAATGTATTATTTCTGTTGTCTATATCTTGAGACAAAGTATATTGAGGTTTAATTTACATACATAAATGTACAGAACTTAGTGAATAGTTCAGTGAATTTTGATAAGCATATACTTGGGGTACCATCACTCAGATCAAAATGTAGAAACTTTTTGTCATCTCAGTGTTTCCTCAAGGGCCCATTACGTTTTGTATTTTCTTTTCTACTTTATTTGGGCCCTTTGAAGATAGGAGATAAATGTGAACAACAGCACTGGTTAGTTCAAATTTGCTTTGCTTATTTAATTCCTACCTAGCAATCTATAAAGTAAGAATTTGCGTTTGTATAGCAATCTAACTTCACATTTAATGACTTGACCTATATCAAGATTTATTCTGCCTTTGTTATTCACATAAATCCTTTGCAGAAATGTAATCTGGGTGATTTTGTCCTGTTAGGAGACTCTGCAAATTGATGAGGATGATAGACCAGAACTGGTATGGTGGAAGTGTAAGAAGTGGGCACTGCATATTGTGGCTCGTCTCTTTGAACGGTAACTCTCTGTTTATTACATTTATGGTCTCACAGTCATTATCTCAGTATTGGATATAATAAAATTGGTTAGTTTCCTTGATGCTCTATAGTATATGATTATTTGTCTTTAAAGCCACAGAGGGCAAAGAGTTATACTCTGCTAAAAGTAGGCCTAATTGTCTATCATTGGCTTTGAGATCATAATGAAGTGAGCAGTCTTCTCTGGGTCTTTTCTGTTCTTCTGTGAGAAACATGAAAAAAAACATTGTTCAGCCCTTTGGAAATATCCAGGAATTATGTAAGAAGGTGCATGGCCACTCAGCTCCATAAGAAAGTCAAATTCAATTATAAAAGCATTTATTGAAAAAACATATGTCAGTTATAACATTTTTATTTCTAACATTTGCCCTTTCGGAGCTCTTGGTTTAGTAAGTGAATGCGTCTGTCTGAAATTAGGCTCAGAGTCTAAGTACAGCTTATCATGATTTCATTTAGTGGCTTGTGAAAAAAGGGTAAAGTGTTAGTTTTCTGTCTCACTAGACTACATCTTTCAATCAGAGACTGTATTTAAACTAGGAAGCATGCTTTGTTTTTTAAATTCACAGTATTTAAACATTTTCTCTTTGTATTTGAAGATATGGAAGCCCAGGAAATGTCACAAAAGAATACTTTGAATTTTCTGAATTCTTTTTGAAAACCTATGCAGTGGGAATTCAGCAGGTAATAAACTTATGCTTTTTAAGTAGAAGGACTATTACTACTGAAAGTAGTTAAGTCATTTCTATCTGTTTAAAAGTAGGTTACAAACATATTAACTCATTACATATTTATAGAGGATAAAATGGCAGCTCTGGGAATCTAATACGGTGCAATTAGTTTTAGAACCAAATGTCCTAGGGCAGCCACCACAAGAACTGCACTTTCAGACTCCTAGACTTGGAACTCAAACCTTTTAAGTTTGTTGATACTGGCGTAGCTGTCACCAGTATTAGATTGGGTTCTTCTGTTAGCGCACTCTGACCTCTTATGAGTTTCTTTATTTCTTTGGGCTCCACCTCTTTCTGTTAAGCTTTTATATTAGAGGATGTAAGTAATGCACATTGGTCTGTTTCAAGAGTAGTTGCATGGATGTTAAGACTCTCAGCTGAGAACTTACATATTTCTATGGAAGTTTGGGAACAATTCTGTACAGTGAAAAATTAGGAGTTCTTGAAAAACAATCCAAGTTGATATTAATATTTAAAAACTTTTGAAACTACAAAGGACAAGTGAGCTATGAAGATTGGTTGATCAGTATTGCCATTTAAATCAGGATATTTTTGTTTCTATTTCAATGAAGAAAATTTAATAATTGACGACTGGCTGTGTCAGGACCCTATTGAGGAAGCAAAGATTAATTAGACATGGACAAAGGCTTTAATGAGATAGAGGGTGTTTCTGGATTTTTATAAATCTTTATTATCAGCGGTATAAAGTTTAAGTACAATGAACTTGTCTTAAGATGAAATACTTCCTTTTATGGATTTTCATTTTGTCTAGTAGAATGCTTTCTAAAAAGTACCATGCTTAGGAAAGCTATAGTATAATTTTCTCACCTGTAGGGAAAATTGGTGAATAATGAGTAAAATTATCTGTTCAGCCGTTCACTGTGGATACCAGGAAAGTCAGGAAGCTGGTTAGCTCTCTTCTGCTCTCCCCACTGCTGTCAAACTCTGTTGAGCGTGTTGAAGTTGATGTCCACTTGAAGTGTATTCAGTAGAATTTTTCCAGTATCATATAACCATGTTTGTGTGGGTATGTATATGTGTGTACACAAACATATTTTAAAATCTCATGCCTTTTCATCCGTGTCATGAACTCTCTGTGCCATGGTTGTTTAAGGTATGTATTCCTGATATATAAAAACAATTTTCTTATCAAGAGCTGTTCTCTCCTCCATTGTCTCATCTTCCGTCACCCCTGCTTTGTATGAACCGCAGCTGTATTAGAAAGAATTGTGCTCGGTGTCATCCACTTTTAGCCTGCGTTGCAGTCATAGCTGTTCTTCCGTGGTTCCTTTCTTATAAACAATTTTTTAAATCAGTGTTTTAAAAAGTAACTTCTCAGTTTTGTGTTATGTTTATAAAGACTTTCTGTGGTCTGAGATTATAAAATAAAATTTTCCCACATTTTATTCTAGGAATTCTATGCTTTCATTTTTTGTTGTTGTTGAAATATTTCCCCATCTGGAGTTTATTTTGGTATGAAGTTTAGTTAGGGAGCTAATTTAATTTTTTTCAGAGGGCTAATGAGCTGTGCCAGTACTATTTTTTGAATAACTTTTCTTTTCCAATTTGAAAGAGCCTTTATCAAATAATAAAAACTCTTTGTCTTGTTTCTTGCTGTATGGAAATTTTAAATGTTTACTTAGTCAAACCTGTTTTTTTAAAAAACAGGAGTCTTAGTTTATTTTATTTTATTTGAAGAGCTAGTAGTGTAATTGAACTTCGGCTTATTCTGAGTAATTCTACAGGTTAGAAATAGGACAAATGCCTGGAAGTTATAGTGAGACACTGTTTAGTTCAATATAACATGGACCTATCTAGTAACTAAAACTGCCCATATAAACTCTCGCAAAGTACTGATTTCCTCAAAATCTGTTAATTTTTACTTCTATGGATTCTGGATTTTATGTCATGCCAAAACTGCCTCCCCTCCCTTTTAACCTTAAAATTGTTACGTTCTCCTATATTGTCTCTGTTTTCATATAGGTACTACTAAATATTTTAGATCAATATAGACAGAAAGAATACGTAGCCCCTCGTGTTCTCCAGCAAGCATTCAATTATCTCAACCAAGGGATTGTTCATTCTATAACCTGGAAGCAGATGAAACCTCACATACAGGTTAGTGTCAGAGAGCAGTTCTCCAAAGTTACTCTCTGGTTAAATTAGATTTTCCTAATTTACTAGACAAAGTATTACTGATCCTATATTTTATAGTTAATCTTTTTATTTCCATTAATAATTTCTAATGGGTGCAGTCTTGTATCTGATATGAAGGGTTTGGAAATTTAAGCATTTGAGAAGAGTGAGGATTTCAAGTTTTATGAGTTGGAAGACTTGGATTTGGTTGATTTTGTTTGAAATCTCATTTAGCTTCAATTTCTCCTCCATTAGGGCAGATAATGTTTTTTACCCTTCTTATCTAAAGGTTGCTAGGATCAAATGAGGTATTTTGTGTAAAAGCATTTTGAAAATTGTCACCAGGGATCTACTAAAGTAGTGTTATTTTGCAGGAAATGAAGCTTTATATGTGACCATTTTCTTTTGTAGGTATGAGCCTACAAAGAAAGGTTTTGGTTTCTTTTTTTTGGATCCATTAAGTTCTGTAGCAGAAGTTAGTTTTCATTTTTTTTTTCAATTAATTGTTTACCTAGAGTAGAATTCAGCATTGTTATTTAATTAAAGAACAAATGAGGCCAGATGTGCCGTGGCTCATGCCTCTAATCCTAGCACTGTGGGAGGCTGAGCTCTCAGGGTTTTGAGACCAGCCTGAGCAAGAGTGAGACCCATATCTATTAAAAACAGAGAAAATTAGCCGGGCGTGGTGGTACATGCCTGTAGTCCAGCTACTCGGGAGGCTGAGGCAGGAGGATCGCTTGAGCCCAGGAGTTGGAGGTTGCTGTGAGCTAGGGTGGCGCCACGGCACTCTAGGCCAGGTGACAGAGCGAGACTGTCTCAAGAAAGAAATAAAAAGAACAAATGAGAGTGGAAAATTATGGGCCATTGACAAATGAATTCTTATTTTCATACAAATAACTTTGGGTAATTCAAAGACATTAGGAACTGAATCCCACCCTCCCTCAGACCATGAGTTCTTAAATTCTATAAATGGTGTCTGAAAAGAAAATTAAATTCTTTCACTTTGCTTTTGGTGTCCAGTATAGAATTTTAGTGTTATCTTATTACAGGTCTTACCAATATAGTAACTTTTCCTTGTGTGGCTATCTTAAGAACTGTTTGCCTAATCACTTTGATCAAATAGTGATAATTTCTCTGCAATTAATAAAGATACTGATTTCATTTTATTTACTGTGTTCCTATAAAGTAAGGGTGGGTTGTGATAGTGTTTTTTCTCTACTTGATACTTTTGGCCTTTTTTAAACATGGCTGTAAAGTAGGAATAAGAAAACTGATCCTTAGGCTGAATTTTTTTCTCTAAGGCTTATTTAATGTGGAATAAATGATAAGAGATGATCCTGTTTTTATATAAGTAGTTGTTAGAGAACAAAAGGGCTTAATAGAGCATTAGCAGCAATGTACAGAGAGGCTAGAAGATGGAATTTTTTTTCTCCACTGAAACCCACATTTATAGAGTAGGAAATTGGTTTTTTGAAAATGGAAGAAGAAAACTTAAATGTTGTTGATACATTTCCATTTAGGACCAAAATGGAAATGTTGAAAAATTTCAAAATAAGAAATATAATAGTTAATATAACCCTGACTTGACATTTTCCTTCCTTAAAGAATCAAAATACTTTTAATTTTTAATATTGATTTGTTAATAAAACTTTATTGTCCCTGTTGCTTCAAAGAATAGCATGTACATTTGTCTCTTTTTCCTTTAATCACTTGTTTAAAAGCAATCTTATGTTTAACTTTTCAACCCAACCCCTTCTCAGAGGCTCTTGCTTTCCTGCTTTCACTTTAGTGAATGCATGCTTAAAGAAAGATTAATATAACAGTTTGGAAAACTAACATCATAGAGGCTGTCAATAAATACATTGTTGGTATTCCTGAAATTTGAATAGCTTATACCTATCTGTTTTTTTTTCTTTTTTTCTCATCTTAGAATATCTCTGAAGATGTGATTTTTTCTGTGATGTGTTATAAAGATGAGGATGAAGAGCTGTGGCAAGAAGATCCATATGAGTATATAAGGATGAAATTTGGTAATTGGGATGGTTTTATTGTTCATCACTTCCTGGATATATAAAGTAATATAACTAAATTTATATTTTTAAGAAGATTTTGTTACTTTGTTAAATCCTCAGAGTTCTGCTTTGCATGATAAACTCTGAAAGTAGTGAGAGTTTGATGTTCTATTGAACCAGAGAACTTGAGGCCTTTGGGCGTGGGAGATGAGAAGCCACCTTCTTCATCTCTCTTACGGATGCCTAAGCACTCACAGAGCCATCTATCTGTTAGCTATGCTGTTGAGATGGTGATCAGCAGGGTCCATCCCTTTCTGTGCCCTTTGGAGTATCCATTTATAGATTGGGTTATTCTCACTCTGGGAGATCCTTTGAATTTCTGCATATCTTCGGAGCACTCCGATTTGGTTTGCCTCCTTATCCTAGGGACTAACTATTCCACAAGGGAATGAAATTACCTACAGTGGTCCCACTGTGTGTGGCCCAGTTCTTTTATTAACAGTTTGGATCTTCCTGGAAGCTGTTGAACTGTTCAGGTTGCCTGAGTCATTCCCTAGTATCCCCAGTTTGTATACTTCCTTTCGTAGAATACTTAGCACCTAACACAGCAAAATGTTAATTTGTATACCTCTGTCTGTCCTACAACTTAGAAGCTTTCTGAGGGCAGGAATTTTATTTTATTTATTTGCTTTATTTTGTATTCTTTATCCTTTCTATACCTGTATATCCCTCTACTGTTGTTTGGCCCCTAGTATGCCTTCCATAAATGTTGAAATAAATAATTGCTAAAACTAAGGCATGCTGAAGGTGCTATGACAATGCAGTGCTTTCCTCTTGTTGAGCTAGGTGTCTCTAGCTACCTGAGCTAAACCTTCTGGTATGGATGCTAGATTATTGGGCTATGTTATTTTTATAGTGCTTTGTGTTTTGTATTATTTGATTCAGTAAATGAGGAGGTGCCTCTTTTGGAGACAGAGTACAAGAAAAGCAAATGAATAAGGATCAGCATTTACCATGTGCTTTATTTCTTCATTCTACCTTTGTCTTTTGAAAATCATTACTCATATGCATAATTTATTATTTCCCCTTATGCCCTTGTTTTCCTAATTTGCTTTGACAGAACAGATGATTAGCCAATCTTTCTTTTAGGCATTCTTTTAGTGTTTACCTTTTCTATAATACCTATGTGTTTTTGTAATGTACACAGTATTTGTTTAGCTTTCAGAAAGCTACCATTATTTCATGTATTCTTCATATCTGATATGTGTATCTCAGCTTTTAGAAAATAAAGACCTGTGTGTGTTGATTAACAGTGGAAATTTACATTTTATTGATTGTTTAGAAGAGAATATGAGTAATTCAAGACTAGCAGAAAAGTGCTATGCTTTTTTAAAAATAATTTCCTTCTGTGGACTAGAATGCAGTGGGTAACTATAAGGAAGAACAATTACTATATTTTAATATTTTTGTTACTTGTAATTATTTATGTGAACAAACCATTTCTATCTAAATGTATTGACTGATAATGTTTTTATTATTTTTCTTTTTATTGTACCCTTTAACCAACATCTCCCCATTTCCTCTAATAATAATGCTTTTAGATTTGGTAAAAACTAAAAAGAGCTTAGGTTTTGATGTTAGGACAGCCTGGGTGTGAATGTTGGCTTGGTCGCTTACCTATTGCGTGACTATAGGCAGGTTATTTAACCTCTCTAAAATGAAATAAAACGGGTAATGATGATAGTGCTGGGAGGATCAAATGGGATAATACACATGAACTGCTTAGCATAGAATACTAGATATTTAATGGTACTCAAAAGTTAGTTATTAGTATTTTATATTTTGAGGCAGACTTAGATTTGGTTTTATTTTTTATATTTAAACAAGGACATATCAGATACTTCTCAAGTTTTCAGTTTCAGTTTCTTATATAAAATTGCCTATTCTGAAATTTGTGAGAACTTTTATAATATTAAATGATGTGAGTACTTGCTGACCCTGTCTATTGACAGAGCTGAGTACTGTCCTAGCAATCCCTCGAGGCTTTTATGCTTGCTGTTTCCTCTACTTGGAGTGCTTTATCCATGGGTAGCTTTCTTCCTCATTTCATTCAATTTCTGCTTTACTGTCACCTTGACAGAGAGTTGGAGAGGCTTTCTCTGACACCCTGTGTAAACTAGCACCCCATACTCTGTCACTCTGTCTCCTTACCCTGAGTTACCTTTATTCTTAGCCTAACCTATTGTGTGTGTATGTGTATAATCTGTTTATTTTTTTCTCTCACCATGTAAGCTCCATGAGAACCTTTTCTGTTGATCTTTGTATCCCCAGAGTCTAGAATAGTGCCTGGCACATAGTAAGCACTGAATAAATTTTTGTTGTTTTTTGATAGAGATAAAGCACTTTTCCTGTTCTCAGCAAAATAGATATCCCTAATATGTTTTTTTAAAAATATGATTGTTTGAAAGGACAACGTATAGAGTTTGATAAATACTGTTGTGCTTGAGAGCATTGGTGATATATCCTTAGCTTTTTAATGCTGTAAAACAATGTCGTATGTGGACTGTTTTATTTCTTGGTTTGGAATAGTGGTCAGTCAGGTTTAAAATCTGTAATAAGTAATTGTATTTTTACTAACATGATTTAACTTTTTAAAATCTTAGATATTTTTGAAGATTATGCTTCTCCCACCACAGCAGCCCAGACTCTATTATATACTGCTGCAAAGAAAAGAAAAGAGGTATGTAGTTATTCTTTTTAAGTCCAAAACTAAAAAGGTGGCCTATGTTGATTTGACACTCCAATATACCCCTAGTATTTGAAAAATTATATTGTTACTAGTTATAACTTGTCACTTTAAGAATATTTTTCTGTCCTAGTAAGGGAAAAGGGTTAAGTATCATTGATTATTTGTTTTCTTAATAAACTGTACCTTTCTTATTGAGCTTATGGTTGCTTGATAAAACATAATAAAATGGCTTTGTTTTTGAAAATTTCTGCATTATATTTACTTACTGTAGTAAGGCAATGAAAGTTCATGTAAACTAAAATGGGTTCTTCTATTTCTTTAGGTGTTGCCAAAAATGATGGCATTCTGTTATCAAATCCTAACAGACCCGAACTTTGACCCTAGGAAGAAAGATGGAGCCCTGCATGTGATTGGTTCCCTAGCTGAGATTTTATTAAAGGTTAAGATAATCAAAATTTAATTTATTTACTAAAACTGTGAAGCACAGGCAAATGAGAGAACATGAAAGTTATGGGTTATTTAAAACTGGTGACTACTTCTGGATAATTGAGTTGATTGTAAATATCCTTCTTTTTGTCACCTATTTCTTTAATTAAAAAGAAAATTTGACTTTTTTGTAAGTTTTTCAGTATGAAACTGTTGCTGTACAAAAAAGGACATGAAAGGACTTTAGCATTTATTTATATAAAAATCAATATCAAGTTGACTTAAGGTACTATTTCTGTCTTGTTTTAAAACATGCAATATGTGGGTTAAATGATTTTACAAAATTGTAAATAGAGGTGTGTTAAATGCAAGTCATAATAAACTTGCTTTATTATAAAGTAATTCTTACATATGAAAAAGACATTGATAAGTTGAAATTTAATTTCTGTTTCCTAACAGAAGAGTTTATTTAAGGACCAAATGGAGTTGTTTCTACAGAATCATGTATTTCCATTATTATTGTCTAACCTAGGATATCTTCGAGCTAGAGTAAGTTTTCTGTATTTCTGTTGTGTCTTAAATCTTTACCTGTAAGATAATTATTGAAATAAATGTTTTTGGATAAATTGGCCTTTTACCACATATTGAGATGAAATGGAGTCAATTAGAATGTCTGTTATGGTCACATCAACTGAGAAAAGAGCAAAGTAGTAAAGAAAGGGGTTTTTATGGATTTTTAACTGCAGCTGATTTCATTTATCACCCTAGCATCACTTGCTGCATATGTGAAACAGACTGTGAAAAGGTGATTTGAAAGCAATGGTACAATATAAATTCATAAATAGATTAATTTTCAGTGACTAAAATGGCATGAAGTTCTAGTTTGGCTAAAAAGTTGAATTTGTTTTCCAGTATATTAGGTAGATTCACCTTAGTAATATGGAGAAAATAATATTCCATGTAAATTTACTTATGTTCTAAGTGTATATTCTTTCTAGAATTGATACATTTTATGAAGAAACAGAAATAGAACTTTAATTCAAGATGTTAGTATTTGTCTTTATAAATATATCAACACAAAAAAAAGTCTTGCTAAAAACAACATATATTATTAATGTCTTGTTCACTAGAAAGCATTTTAAAAACGTAATAGTCACTAGAGAAATATTTGGGCAAATGTAGACTAGGGATGCTGAGGGCACAGGAACATTTTTGTAGTTGGGCTTCTACCTTTGAGAAGCTGTGTGAATTGTAATTCTCTAAAAGTCTTTGGTAGCTCAAATTAATTTCTGTTGATTGTGTTTTATGCACATAAAGTATAAAATAAAGTAATAATGATTCTGTGGTCTAATAGTTTAAAATTTGATAATCTATAAAAGGTTTAAAATTTTTGGTACCTTCTTTGTGAAAAAAGGACGTTTGCTAAGCCAGTTAGTTTAAGGGAAAATAATGTTTCACCTCAGTGTGAAGGCCAGCAAATGAATTTCAAATACTGATTAGGAGTTGCTTTTACATATAACAAATTAGTTATGAATCATAATATTTATTGAAAGCATAAATGGGGTTGTTTTTCAGGGATACTTACATTTGGCTTCTTTTTCTCTTTCCTGTGAAAAATGTGATTGCATATGGGTAATTTAGAAGTAATGAAACTACCTTTCTTATTAAAAAAAGTGGTAAATCCAGAAGTTAGAAACTAAGGCTAACATGTCACCCTCTGAAAACAAATGAACATTTCTTGGTAGAATTAGTAATATTTTACTAAGAAGTTCTATAAGACATTATCACAGAATGCCATAATCCTAATAGCTTGCTACTTACTTTCTTTTTATAGTCCTGCTGGGTACTTCATGCATTTAGTTCTTTGAAGTTTCATAATGAGCTCAACCTAAGAAATGCAGTTGAATTAGCAAAGAAGAGCCTGATTGAAGATAAGGAGATGCCTGTCAAAGTTGAAGCTGCCCTTGCCCTTCAGTCCTTAATTTCTAACCAGATACAAGGTAAAGCTAAATACCTTTTAGAAGTTTTTTAAAATAATTTTTTTGAGATAGTCTTCTCAAGTAATTTTGATTTTCTAAGTCCAAGTGTTCCGGCTTTGGAATTCTGAGCTTTTGCCCATTCAGAATTTTATAGGGGTTTATTCTTGTCCATTTTAGGAGTTCCTACTGGTTATGGTTTCCAGAGAAATTTTAGATTAGGAAACACGTTAATAATCATTGAGCACTAGGGTAGACTGGGAATTGGGCTCTGGGGTCCTAACTTGCCACGTAAACCTGGCCGAGGCACATGAATCCATCAAGGCTTAGGTTTCTACGTATTTAAATTTAGGGGTATTGGATTAGATGGCTTCAAGATTCCCTTCAATTCTAGGGTTCTATGATTCTGCTAGTTCTGAGAGCAGCAAGTAGTATTTCTAGTGAGTGAGAACACAGATTCTCATTTGTTTTTTTCAATGTTCTGTTCAAAGGTCAAATAAACCTTTGGAAGTAAATTCAGCTTTATGAAGAACATAAACCTACTTTACCTTTATTCAACAATGTTTCAACGGGAGGATTGAATATCATAGAAGGATATGTGGGGAGTGGGGGTGGGTAGAGATGGGTTGGGGCAGGGATGGTCCCCATCAGTATTGGGCATAGTTGCTCTATATGCATGATTTTTTAAACTTGTCATCAGGATGGATGTAATATTCCTGTTCTCCAAGTCATACTGATGACAGAGCATATGTATATTTAGAATTTCTTAGTGGGGGCTATTGGCATTTTGGGCAGGACAGTTTTTTTCCTAAGCAGAGGTGCTTATCCTTATGTTACTCGTGGGGAAATTGATATATTGGTGAATATTATTTTGGTACAGCTTTGCAATTTATTCACCATAAAGCAAGTGTGTATCTAGAACCGTATCTAGGTATTTTCCTGTGTCACTTAACCTTGCGACCGAGGTAATTCCTTTTACCATCTGTGAGTGGCTAATTTTTACTAATGTTGTTTGTTTTATTGCAATAGCTAAGGAATATATGAAGCCACATGTGAGGCCTATTATGCAGGAGCTGTTGCATATTGTTAGAGAGACAGAAAATGATGATGTTACTAATGTGATCCAGAAGATGATATGTGAATACAGTCAAGAGGTAGCCTCAATTGCTGTTGATATGACCCAACACTTGGTAAGACTGGGTGAAGTTTTCTGTTAGTTTGGTATAGAAGCCTTGAGTAATCTAAATAAATTAAGCTCCAAGATTTGGAATTCAGTTTTATTTGTACGGTCATGCACTGCATAATGATGTTTTGGTCAAGGACAGACCGCATACACGATGGATGGTCCCATAAGATTATAATACCATATTTTTACTATGCCTTTTCTGTGTTTTGATACGTTTAGATACACAAATACTTACCATTATGTTACAGTTGCCTGCAGTATTCAGTACAGTAACGTGCTGTACAGCTTTGTAGCCTAGGTGTGTAGTAGGCTATACCACGTAGGTTTGTGTAAATACACTCTATGATGTTAGCACAAGGATGAAATTGCCTAATGAAGCACTTCTCAAAATGTATCCCTGTCTTTAAGTGACACATGACTGTAACTAAAATATTAATATAAAAATGTTTGCTGTGATAATTCTGATATTTCTAGTTAATAGGCTTAAATCTAATAACATTTAGGATAATCTCTTTTCGTCTATAATATTCTGAGATTTCATAATGATGTGCCTTGACATGAGCCTTCTAAATTTTTACTTTCTGGGCTTTGAATCTAGAAACTCATTTCCTTCAGTTTGGGACAATTTCTTGTATTACTTCTTTTGATAAATTTCTCTCTGCTATTTTTTTCTGTTCTGTATTTCCTGATATGGAGTATCCGACCTGGACTGAGTCTCTAATTTCCTTACTTTTTTTCTGGTGCTTTCCATGTCTGTTCTTTTTGTTTCATTTTTCTAGGTGAATCCTTAACTTTATCTTCTAAACCTTCTATCTCATTTTTCTTTTTAGTTTTACTTGATTTTAGTTTTCCTAGATTTTGATTTTATTTGCTTAATGACAACTAGAAGTTAAATATTAGCTATCTAGTTGTAATAGCTAATATATATAGTCCATTCTAGTGACTAGATAAGGAAAAATGGCTATATTTAAAACATGACAGGTTCTGTCATTATAAGAAAATAGATGATTCAGTCAGCAAAGGGCAGAATTTAAAGTTTGAGTAGTGCTGACATTTAGATGTGTGACACTGCCCTTTTGCTAACTTTTATATTGGGCGGGTATAACAATGCTAATTGTTGAATATTTTAATGTTATTTTCATAGGCTGAGATATTTGGCAAAGTTCTTCAAAGTGATGAATATGAAGAAGTTGAAGACAAAACAGTAATGGCTATGGGAATTTTACACACCATTGATACTGTCTTAACAGTTGTAGAAGATCATAAGGAGGTGAGATTTCTTTGTGTTTTATTGGCATAATAGTAGCATTAACTGAAATTTATGTGATCAGTGGGCATGAATTTTAAAGTCTTGACTTTTAAATTGCTACTTAGTTATGGTGCTAGGCTTTAAAAATTGCCCTCAGATTTTAAAGAAACATATTAAAATGATTGAGGGGAAATAGTACATTATAATGTTTGTAATATTGTAAATATTGTAAAGTATATAGTATATCACTTTGTATTAAGTTGAGTTCGGTTCAACACATCTGTGCCAGACTAGGTTTTTGGGGAGTACCGAATTGAATAAGACATGAGCCCTGCCTTCTGGGAACCTGCAGTCTAGTTGCCTTGTTGGAGAGTAACAGGCAGTCACTCAATCACAGTGACAGGGGTTAGGTAATGGAACAGAATTCTGATGTAACAAGTACTGTAAGAAAGGAAGGGAATATGAGCAAGAGCTTGAAAACATCTTTCCTAAATTCCAGAATAGTATTGAGATAAGAATTTATACAGATACTTATCCAGAGCCTTCACATTCGTTACCTGATGTGATCTTACTAGTGCCATTGTGAGATAGAGCAGGTAGTCGTAGTCTTTTTTGCAGAAGTGGAAAACAAAGTTCAAGTAGGGTTCAAGGGACTTGCTCATGGTCACAGAGGTAGTAAGTTGTACATTTGAATTTGTAGTAAGATCATTGCATCTCTCCTTCCCAAGTATCACATGGCCTCTCCTTAACTCAGATTAGATTTTTGTTCATTACTTCTGTGAGTGCAAGTTGACTTGTTTGGCACTGGTGGCAGCTCTTGTTTTATAAGTGAAGAGTTAGGAAGCAGGTGCCAGTTCTTTAAATAGCATTGTTAAACCATGTGGCTGTTGGTTTATCCTGTGTTTACCACATACTGATGGAAGATTATAAGATTTTTAAAAACATTTTGATATTCTTCTCCTGGACTGGTCTTCCTTTACCTACAGGCCTTAATGTGAATTTTTATTTCCATATTCATTATTTTATTTCTATATCCTTCAATGTTGAAACTGTATGGTCCTTTTGGTAACAGTGAGATGTTCCAAATTAAATTATAAGCATACTTAAGGGATAGTTCTTTCACCTGATATTTAGAACTTGTATTTTAAATTTGAAGAGACCTTAGAAATCATCTAGTCCAGTTTTCCCAAATGTGGAGGCGTGTGGAATAGTAGAATGGGCTGCAGGATTAGCTTGAAAACAGAATAGCATTTTGTCTTTTTACTTTTATTTTTTACTCTTGATATTAAATTTATTTTGAATTTCAAATAATGTTAAAGGAGCATGTGAGTTTACTGTGATTGACAAGGGAGGCATGGATTGGGATTGAGAAACGCTAATCAAATTCAGCTGCCTTACCTGCTGATGAAAAAACTAAAAGGTGTCAGCTAAATGGCTTTTCCACGGCCGTGGATAATCAGAGGCAACACCAACTGGAATTTTGGTCTCCTGACCACCTGTCTTTTAATTTTGAACTGTGACTTAGTGAAAGCAAACTTTGAAAACATTATATCCTTAAAAGGAAAAACCACGTGTATGAATACCTGTACAAATACTTAATGTATAAAAAGCAAAATTGGAAATCTAAAGTAGGTGCTTAAGTATATGCATTTTTGTTTAGTGGTTTTAAGTATACTGACAGTTTTTCAAACTGGGAAATTTTGGATCATTTGAATTTTAAGACAGTAGTTTAAGCTAATAATAGAATATGCTCCAAAGTTAAAGTAGGATATTTCCATGAAAAATGTAACCCATAATGGACTTTAATTTTAACTTGTTTAAAAATATTTAATGCAAACATATGTTGAAAAAAATTCAGATGGTGTAAAAAGATATTCAGTGAAATATTACCTTCTCACTTAGCTCCCCAGCCATCTAATTCCCCCCTCAGGCAGTAGCTATTTTTGTCAGGTTTTTTGTATCCATCCAGAGATTTTTCTGTTGACATACAAGCAAGAAGTAAGTGTGTATACTTTTCTTTTATGAAAACAATAGCACACTATCCACAATTTTTATCTGACATTTTTTACTTAATATATCTTGGTAATCCTTTCATATCAGTCAGTCAATAAAGTTATATTTTTATTGGTTGCATAATATTCCCTTGCATGACGTGTCAAGTTTATTTAACTATTCCCTGGTTAAGGGATATAATTTAACTGTCCCTTATTTAGATGGACATTTGATTGTTACTAACCACAAACATTGTAGTAATGAATGGCCTTTTACGTGTGATTTTGCACATGTAATAATATGTCTGTAGGGTAAATCCTTGAAGTGAAATTGCTGAGTTGCAGGATATATGCATGAGTAAGCTTGAAGGATGTTGCTAACGTGTTCTTCACAGCGTGTACCAATATACACTCCACAGATCAATGTACAACAGGGTCTTCTTCCCAGCCCCATACTTTTTGATCATTGCCGGTCTGATAGGTCAAAAGTATTAATGTTGCAATTTGAATTTGTACTCTTATCATGTATTAGAGTGAACATCTTTTTATAAACATAGGCAAAGGTTATGAAAAAGATATGTTTACATACATTGTATTTCTTTTTTATAACCTTTGCCTATTTTTCCTTTGATTTGTTGATTTTATGTATACAAGAATTCTTTTTATTTCTTCTAGCATTTTTATCTAATTCTTCACACTGAAATCTTTGATCCATTAGGAATTTATTTTAGTATAAAATATGAGGTAAGGAACTAATTTAATTTGTAATTTTATTATGGATTTAACCCCCATTCCCATCATTAGTCTGTTTTTCAGAATTTCCTGATTATTCTTGCATGTTTAATTTTTCACATGAAGTTTAGAATTGTAAGTTCCCCTTCTAAAAATGTCCTGTTGATATTTTTATTGGGATAATATTACATTTGTATATTAAGGGTTATGATGAGTTTTAAACTAACCATTTAAAATTTATCTTTAGATCACGCAGCAGTTAGAGAATATCTGTCTACGGATCATTGATCTTGTTTTACAGAAACACGTAATTGGTACGTTCAAAGCTTAAAACATGTTACTTACTGATTAAAAGCAATTGTCTCCAGACTTTTTATTGTTTACCCCATTAGTAAAAAATTGAGCACGCACTACTAATATACGAATAATATTTGAATATTATTTGAATATAATGTGGTATATATAAACCATGGAATACTATTCAACTTTAGAAGGAAATCCTGTCATTTGTGACAACGTGGGCGAACCTGAAGGACATTATGTTAAGTGAAATAAGCCAGGCACAGAAAGACAAGATACCACATAATCTCACTCATGTCTGGAATCTAAAAACATCAAACTCCTGGAAAGTGAGACTAGAATGGTGGTTACAAAGGGCTGGGGGCTGGGGGGTGAGGTGGAGAGATGCTCGTCAAAATGGGGGACTAGTTAATAACATTGTATTACATACTTGAAAGTTGCTAAAGTTGATTAGAGTGAACATCTTTTTATAAACATAGGCAAAACACCACAAAAAAATAAGTATGTGAGTTAGTGGATATATTAATTAGCTCGATTTAGCCATTCTACAAAATATATGCATTTCAAAACATGTACATCATAAAAATATACAATTTTTATTTGTTAATTAAAACACAAATAAGTAATAATAATTTTTTTAAATGTATGTCTTTCAGAAAAAAGGCCAGTGGTTGCCAGGGGTTGGGGATGGGGGACAGGGAAGGATGAATAGCTGCAGCATGAGATTATGAAGGCAGTGAAACTATTCTGTATGATATAGTAATGAAGGACACACGTCCTTCTATGTTTGTCAAAACCCATAGAATGTACAATGCAAAGAGTGAATCCTAATGTAAGCTATGAACTTTAGTTAATAAAAGAATTTCTGAAAGCTCTGTTCTGGCTTATTTCACTTAGCATAGTACGCTCTAGGTCCATCCATGTTGCAAATGATAGGATTTCCCTCTTTCTTTAAGGCTGAGTAGTATTCCATTGTGGTATAAATACCACATTTTCTTTATCCATTCATCCACTGGTGGATAGTTAGGTTTTCTTGTATCTTGGCTATCGTGAATAATGTTCCAGTGAACATAGGAGTCCACATATCTCTTCGAGATTCTGGTTTCAGTTCCTTTAGATATATACCCAATAGTGCAATTGCTTGATCATATGCTTTTAGCCATCCTAAAAGGTATGAGATGGTATCTCTTTGTGGTTTTAATTTGCATTTCCCTGATGATTAGTGGTGAGCATTTTTTTTCATGTACCTGTTCACCATTTGTATGTTGTCTTTTGAGAAATGTCTGTTCAGGCCCTTTGCCCATTTTTAAGTTGGGTTATTTTCTTGCTATCAAGTGGTTTGAGTTCCTTATATGTTTTGGATATTAACCATTTATCAGATACATGGTTTGCAAATATTTTCTCTGGTTCTGTAGGTTGTTTCTTCACTCTGTTGATTATTTCCTTTGCTGTGCAAAGCTTTTTAATTTGATTTAATCCGTCTAATTTTGCTTTTGTTGCCTGTGCCTTTGGGGTCATTTCCAAAAAAAAATTCATTCCCTAGACCAATGTCATGGAGCTTATCCTCTATGTTTTTCTTCTAGTAGTTTTCCAATTTCAGGTCTTAAAGTTTAAGTATTTAATCCATTTTGTAGTAGATTTTTTTATATGGTATAAGATGAGGGTCTAACTTCCTCTGCATGTGGATATCCAATTTTCCCATTTATTGAAGAGACTGTCATTTCTCCATTGTGTTTTTTTGACATCTTTGTCAAAAATCACTTGACCATAAATGGGTACATTTACTTTTGGGCTTTCTATTCTGTTCCATTGGTCTATGTGTCTGTTTTTATACTGGTACCATGGTAGAACTTTCAGAAATTTTATATGTAGATAATTTGTTATTTTCAAGTGATTATCTTCAGTTATTTCCCAATATCTGTAATTTCCATCTCATTTTGCTTTCAGTAAGGCAAGTATCTGTACTACTGGCTTTTGATTATATTAAGTCTTAAGTAATGCTAGAATGAAATAAAAAAACTTTAATCAAGTGTCCAGGGTGAATATTAGTTATTCTTATAAGAGGAAAAAAGAAAAAAAAAACCTTTCAAGTAAGACTTCTTTGCTCAGTGACATGATAGGAATTCTTAAATACTTGAAATTTTTGTAATAAGGTTTGTATTTTCTGATCGTATGTATAGATATAATGTACTTTTGACTGAGGGTAATGATATGTATCAGAATGTAAGAGCATTTCCTTTGGACTCTTCTACTCTATAGTGGGTGTAATTGTTTTGAGTAATTTTCAGAGAATAATTTAAGTACGAATTTTAACAATTTTGTAAATTGGCGAAAATATATGCGACAGTATCATAGTGTATTGTTGATAATAAATATTACAATTTACGAGAATAGGTAGAAAATTTTAGCCCAGTGTAATTAAGCTTTCCAAAGAATATTGTTAATTATTTGTAAATTTTAAATCTTCTACATGAGAGAGGTATGATAATCTCTTCCTTCTTGTATCCATTTCTAATAGTTTTATAAATATAAACTATGTTCTATATATTATAGAGAAAATTTTATATTTTTTCAGTAGTGTAAAAGTTTAGTAAGAACAAATTTTTGCCTTGAGTAGAGGGCAGATCTTGGGTGGCATATATGTAGCTCAAGATGCAAATGCTGAGAGAGGGAGGCTTAGAAATACATTAGATGTAGGGGGACTGTGTGTGAATGTATAGTCTAAACCCTCCTATGTTTTGTCTTTGTGTTTAATTTTTGCTATTTCCCAGAATTCTAATGAGATTTTCTTCTTTCTAGAATTCTACGAAGAGATTCTTTCACTGGCATATAGCTTAACCTGCCACAGTATTTCCCTTCAGATGTGGCAGCTTCTAGGTATATTATATGAAGTTTTTCAGCAGGATTGCTTTGAATACTTTACAGGTATGGCTTTGACCATATAACATTTTTGCTTTTCTGTATCTAGATATTATTTGCATTGAAAGCTGAAATAAAAACATGTATGATTCCAGTACTGATCAGAAAATGTTCTTATTTCCCTGTCAAGTAAAAGTTAGAGCTAGCATAGTAATGTTTTTCAGCCCTAGGTATATAGGCAGAAGAGGTTGGTTGTATTTATTTTTTATTATATCTCAAGTTACTTTACAACCGGAGCATGTATCCATACGTTAATTCAATAAATATTTTCTGAATATTTATTTACAATTCCAAGCACTATTCTGAGTTCAGCAATACAGCAGTGAACAAAATAGCCCTTGCCCTTTTGATGCTACATTCTGGTATGGAGGAGGAGGGATAACAGGGAAAACATTCAGACAAACCAGCAAGAAGATATAAAGTATGTCAGATGGTGATGGGTACAATGGAGAGAAGGAAAAAATTTAGAACAATTACTGCAATAAATGGTGAGCATTTTAATCCTTCTGATCCTTATTTTCCTCCTCTATAAATAGGCAGATTTATCGCTTTCATTTCTAGCATTTTGTGGTTGCCAGGGAAGATAGTAATGTGTGGGTGCTACACAGATATGGTTTCAGTGGGAATAATTTCTTTCTACTCCTGTTACGCAAGTCGCATTGGGATTTTGCATTTTTTTTCAGACATGATGCCTCTCCTGCATAACTATGTGACAATAGATACAGATACCTTACTATCAAGTCCAAAGCATTTAGAAATACTTTTTACAATGTGTAGAAAGGTAAGCATGTCCTAATTAATTGTTGCAGTGGGTCTTACTAATGTTTGAGTATTTTATTTCAAGACACCTTTTCAGTTTGTTTATTAAACATTTAGTTCTGTTTTATCTTCATTATCTTCATCAATATATTTGTCATTTTGTATTTTCAAAAGGAGCTTGGGAATGTTGTAATTGGAAAGTTTCATGTTGTGTGTTGTGCTTAAGAATGTTAATCGTTTTTATATCTGTGTACTTTATAATTTTCAGGGTAAATACTTTGTATTTTTTTCCTTTCAAAAATATAAACTTGTTACTTGATTCAAGAAAAGTGCTAGAAAAATTAACCAGTTTGTCAATCAATGACAGAATGGCACCGATCTTTTCTTTTAATTGAATGTATATTTTGAAAGCCACTAGATGTAGGTAATTTGTATATAAGCAATATAATACAAAAATTGTAATAGTTTGGAAAAAAGCATCATTTAGCTTAATACAAGACAATTTATAGTCCATATAATGGCTACTGTTATATTTACACACAAATTACTGTCTACTTTGTTGTCTTTGCCACAGGTTAGATCTGGCCCTATATTGGTTATATCTGGAATCTTTGCCTAAATAACCTTTTCTTCTTTAGTTAAATATATGTATATATGTAAATATAAAACTATATTGCATAAAGCTGGCAGGCAGATTTTAAAAAGCTCAAGTAGCCAGAAACTAAAAAGTTTGGCCTTGGAGTGGGGAATAAAATAGCTGGTGTACAACCCATTTTTTTTCAATAGAAGAGGAGTGTATGAGGATCTGGTAAGAGCTCTGAACTGATAATCAGTATATCTGGTTTAGGTCCCAGTTCAGTTATAAAGAGAAAAATTTGGGGAAGTCAGTAAGCTGCTTCAAGTATATACTAAAGGGGTTGACTTGTGATTTTTCATGACTCATTTAGCGCTGTGATAACCCATCTTGTTAAATCATCATCCCCTGTCAATCTTCAGTTTTTCCCTAAGTTATAGAGATGGCTTATAGTGAGAGGAAGGGGGAAAGAAAGTAGCAAGTGGAAAACATAGCAGTCCTACGTATTCCATTAGTAATTCACGGCTGCTCTGTATGATAACAGATGGAGTAAATTGATATTCACAACAATGTCCTTATACTTATCAAGTAGTTAAAATATATTTATATTCTTGGTTTTAATACTAGCTAATATTTATTGAATTCTTATTGTATACCAGGTGTTTCCTAAGCACTTTATGCATATTAACTTATTTAATCTTTATGACCTTATGAGGAAGGTATCCCATTTTAATCAATGAGGAAACTGAGGCATGATTTCTTGCACTGTGCCTGAGGTTTAGTAAATTGTTCTAAGTGACATAGCTACTATGTGTTGGAGCCAGATTTGAACCCAAGTAGTCTGGCTCCAGAGCCCATTTTTAAAATTACAAGATATATCTTTTCCTTTTAGCAAACAAAAACAAAACAAAAACCTTAAGTAAATGCAATTTTGGGAAAAGGGAATGATTATTTTTCTTTTTTTTTAATCATACAGCCCCATGAGGGTAGGTCCTATTATTCTCATTTTATAGATAGGGACAGTAAGAGACAGAGGTTAAGTAGCTTTTCTAAAAACACAGCTAATAAGTGACAGAGCTGTGATTTGAACCAAGACATTCTGGTTCCAGAGCCCATTCACACTTAGAAAGTAGATTGTGATATACTGCTCTAGAGTAGAATGTTAAATTTATGCAAATAGGGTTGATTCTTGGCTTTGCCCATTACCTGATTATGGTTTAACTCACTGTTTTCCAGTTTTGAGAGACAGGGTTTTGCTCTGTCACGCAGGCTAGCGTGCAGTGGCGTGATCGTAAGCTCACTGCAGCCTCAAACTTTGGAGCTCAAGTGATCCTTCCGCCTCAGCCTCCTGAGTAGCTGGGACTATAGTTGTGAGCCACTGCATCTGGCTTTATTCTCTTATTTCTAATCTCTCTTTTGTCTGTATGTATGTCTCTTTCATACCTAATATTTTAAAATTTTGCTCTTTTTGCTTTTTAAAAATTTTGGCAAAAGTTACCGACTTTGTTAAGTCTTTTCTCAATGGATCTGCTTTTGGTTTCTCTCTGTTACCTCTTTTTGTCTATGTTTTAAATTTCTGCTCTCACATTTATTTCTTTGGGTTGTCTCTCTTTCTTATATCTTGTATTTGGACCCTTAATTTATTAATTTTCTCATCTTAAATTTTAACATAAGCATGTTCTACTCTAGGAACCTTTCTTTCAGATATCTTATTATAAGGCAATCATATTCCAAATCTTATGTATGAATATGTGCATTGTAGAATTGTTTATAATAGTGAAAATACAGAATTGTTAATAGGGGAACAGTCTGATAACTTTGTTATATTCATCTACTGTCATATTGTATAGTCCTAAATGGTTATAATGTTCATGGAAAGTATTTCTAATTATGAAGTTCTTGTGGGGAAATGGAAAAGTGTGTAATATCATATTATGGTTATTATGAAAAAATGGGTGCATATGGACAAGAATTCAAAAGAAACAGAAAAAAATAGTTTCATTGTTTAAAAAGGAGGTTGTTTTGTTTTATCTGGATTTCATTTTATTGTTTTGTTTTGGTGCCTTTAAATGTAAGCTTCATTTATCTTGACAATTAACTCATATAGCCTACTTCGTTAATCTAAAGTCAAATAAGTGAACTATTACTCCTTATAAGGAATTAGAGTAGATAGAGAAGATAGATGGACTTCATTTTGACCTTCCTTCTTTGGGTTGGCAGGGTAAACTTGCAAAGTAAGCAAAGCTGTGATTCCTAAGACTGAATTTATATGAGATAATTGCTTCATGTGGCCTTGATTAAACTCCATTCAGTGTCCCTCATTGCTGAGCCAAATTGTGATTACTGCAGGTACTGTGTGGAGATGGAGGAGAAGATGCAGAATGTCATGCAGCCAAACTTCTTGAAGTCATCATTCTTCAGTGCAAAGGAAGGGGAATTGATCAGGTACTGTATGTCTGGAAAGCATCTTACGTGATGTTTACATTTGAATTTTACATGCCTGATTGACATTTTATTAATGTTATGGCAAAAAATTACATAGCCTATAGTTTGTGCTTGCCGGTGCAAATCGTATTTAAATAAAAACAGCCATGTAATTTGGAAATTGTATCCCTGGTGTTCTAGCTGAGAAAGGGATGCACAGAAAAATATGTAATAGTAGAAGAGTAAATTAATGAAGGAAATAAACATGTAAATTCTAATCAACTGGAGTCCCAGAGATTGACATGTTCCCTTTGTTTTTGTGCATGTTATTTAAATACACCCAGGTACCTTTTCTAACCAGAAATTAAGATACTGTGGAAAAAAAGAAAAAGTTTCTCTTAACCTATTTAAAAAGTATAATTTTATACTTTATACTTTTTATAAGGTATAAATTTATAAATTTTCAACAAGATTAATTCAATTTTTGATACTATTGTGGTATGATATATCTTTTTCCATCTTTTTACTTTCAACCTGTTTGTATCTTTGAATCTAAAGTGTGTTTTATGTACATAGCATATAGTTGGATCTTGGTTTTTATCCAATCTGACATTCTCTACTTTTTGATTGTTTAATCCATTCATATTTAATATTATTACTATTATACATTGATTTAGTCTGCCATTTTATTTTCTTATATGTCTCATGTTTTTGTTTCCATATTATTCCTTTACTGCTTAGTTTTGAATTAAGTAAATATTTTCTAATGTCACATTTTAATTCCTTTAATTTTTTTCATTATTTCCTTTTGTTGTTTTCTTAGTGGTTACTCTATATTTTTTCACCATTTATTTTTGTTATTTTTTTGGTGGCTTAACATATATTTTACCTTATTAGGATCTTCTTCAGATTTATTAACTTAATTTCAATGAGATACAGAAACATTACTCCTACATAACTATATTCCCTCTTCCTCCTTTTTGCACTGTTATTATACATATTACATTTATATCTATTACAAACCCAATAGTACGTTGTTTATAATTAGTAGTTTTTGTAATTTTATGTCTGTTAAAGAAGCTGAGAAAAGAAAGGTAATAAGCATGATTTATAGAGTTTTTTACATTAACCCTCCTACTTACATTTCTGGTTCTCTTCACTTGTTCCTGTGGATTTGGATTACTATCTGGTATCATTTTCTAACTCCGATACAACTTTGTTCCTACCTCTTTGGTATTGTTAATGTTGAGTATATTACATTTCTCTATTTTATAGGCTCAACAATACAATTATAACATTATTGTTTTATGCAATTGCTGTTTAAAATAGTTAAGAGAAGGAAGTCAAAGAAATATTGTTGATACTTTTATAATTATATGAAGTTACAATAGCTCTTTTGTGTGTGTGTGTGTGTGTGTGTGTGTGTGACTTTGAATTACCATCTGGGCCACTTGCATTCAGCCTGAAGAACTTCATTTAGTATTTCTTTTGAGACAGGACTTCTAGTAGTGAATTCTCAGTTTTTATTTATCTGAAAATAAAGATTTTCCCTTCATTTTTGGAAGAGAGTTCTGGGGGATTTTAGGTTGACAGTTTTTTTTTTTCGGTACTTTGTATATGCCATCCCACTATCTTCTGGCTTCCATTGTTTCTGATAAGAAATAATGATTAACAGCTGTTAATCTTATTGAAGTTCCTTTGTTATGATTATTGGAGTTCCTTTGTTATGATGATATATGTTTTTCTCTTGGTGCTGTTGTCCAGATTTTCCTTTTTTCAGCATTTTTACTATAATATGTCCGTGCGTGGATCTCTTTGCATTTATCCTGCTTAGAATTAATTCATAAGCCTCTTAGATGTGTAGGTTTTGGGGGTTTTTTTGGGTCAAATATGGGACATTTTCAACTGTTACGTCTTTGAATATTTTTTCTGCTTCTTTCCTCTCTTGTACTCCTGTTACAGATATGTTGGTGTGTTTAATTGTATTCCACATTTCTTTGAGACTTTGGTCATTCTTCATTCTCTTTTTTCCCTCTGGTCTTTGGATTGCATAATCTTTTTGTATCTATCTTCAAGTCTGCTAATTCTCTCTTCTGACAGTTCAAATCTACTGTTGGGCTCCTGTAGTGAATTTTCCATTTTGCTTATAGTATTTCTTAAGTCCAGAATTTCCATTTGGTTCTTTTTTATGTCTGTCTTTATTTTATATTTGAGATATTGTCATCATAGCTTCATTTACTTTAACAATGGTTTCTCTTATTCTTTAAACATTTATAATGGCTGACTTGAAGTTTTCAAAGTCTATCTTTGAGGTTTGTTCTGACTCCAGGAGGGTTCTTGGCTGTGTCCTTCCTTGGCTTTCTCCGGTGAATGGCTGGCCTATCTTTTTGCTCTCAGTAGAGTAGCTACCAGCTTCCTCTTACCTATTTACCACCAAAATCTTAATTATTTTTGAAAGTGACCTTCCCCCTCAGCTTTATTGAGGTATAATTAACAGATAAGAATTGTATAACCTTTTTTTTTAATTTATAAAGTTTTTCAGGTATTTTTGAAAGCTCTTTCCCCCCTTCATTATTGTGTACTGTTTTAGATGGTGTAGTGGAGGTGAAAAGAAATTGTGATGTTAAAAAGATAAGGAGGTAGGAAAGCACAAGACTTGACTGGGCGTAGAGAAGTGTTTATTCTGTTGACTGGATTTTGGAGGGTTCTGAGTAGTAGGATTTAATAATGGAGAGACAAATTGGGAACAGGTTCAGAAGAGTATAGAATAAATCTGTGCCAAAGAGTTTAGAATCTATTCTGTGAGCCAGAGGTTGGCAAGCTATGGCCTGTAGGTCATTTCCAGCCTGAGGCCTGTTTTTGTACAGCCTGGGAACTAAGAATGTTTTTTATATTTTTGAAGGATTGTTTTTAAAAAAAAGCTGAAACAAACCAAAACAACAGCAATAACAATAACAAAACCTAAAAGAAGCATATGTAATAGACTATATGTGGCTTGCAAAATAAAAAATATTTACTCTCTGGCTACTTATAGAAAAAGTTCAACAGCCCTTGCTATAAGCAGTTGAACAGAAACTCCACTGAGCAGAGAAATAAGATTAAGGTGGGGCCTAGGACGATGAGTCTGCTAGCAGTGTCCTTACACTAAACAGGACTTCTGCAGACACTGGGATACGAAGACGAGAGAGAAGGCTATTGGCAGCAGAGGTGTGAGGGTACTGGTTCTGTTCTAGGCACGTAGCATTGGAAATGGGAGGCTAGAACAAGATTTATAATGGGAGATGTTGCAGACGTTGCACAGGAAACATCAAAAAAGCAAGATGAGAAGGGCAGGGTAATGGCCAAGAGCACCGGATTGCCTTGGGAAGTAGGAGGATGGCGTCTTCCACAGTATGGAAAGTTTGGATACCAGTGGATGGGAATAGGATGATATTACTCATACTACAACCATCTAGTAGTGTTAGTAGGTTTTCATAAAACAAAAAGTATTCCATGGTCAGACAAGTCTTGAAAAAACTGGATAAAACAAATTCAACAGATTTCATTATTGTATGACTTCCTAGTACCTTATCTGAAGATATGTCTAAGAGAAGGTGTTAGTATTCTGTGTGTTCCAGATTAACTATGGAATCTTTGTTTTCTAAACCCAAGGAACATCTCTTAATTGTTGTGAGAGTGCTGTTTGGGAGATGCTGACATAGAGATATGTCTTGAGGTAGGCAGAAGGGATGTGGAAGCTTAAGTCCAATGGCTTTATTTTCTCAGGAAATAGGAAGAGTTGTACAAAGTGGAAAAAGTTGAAATTTCAGTTTGGAGGAATGTGGCAGGGAAAAAGAGTTGAATGAGAGAATTACTTTTATCTGGATGGACCTATTTGAAGTTAGTAAGAATTTCTAATATACAGTGGGTTTCTACTCCTAAAACTGGGTTGCAGGGGGCCTGGGAAGTTGGTATTTGTCTTAGTCTGTTTTGTGTTGCTGTAACAGAATATCTGAGACTGCGTAATTTATAAAGAAAAGAGGTTTATTTAGCTGATGGTTCTGCAGGCTGGAAAGCTCAAGAAGCATGGTGCTGAACATCGACTTCTGGTGAGGGCTTCCATGCTGCATCACAACATGGGCAAAGGTCAAAAGGGAGGCAGACACATGTGAAGGGGCAAAACCCAGGGGCGTCCTCACTTTATAACAATCCACTCTGTCGGGAACTAATTCATTCCTATGAGAACCAATCTAGTCTCCTGAGAGTGAGGACAAACTCACCACCTGAGAATAGGAGAAGCTGGGAGAACCACACCAAGCCATTCATGAGGGATACACCACCCCTATAACTCAAATACCTCCCACTAGGCCCTACCTCCCAACACTGCCACATTGGGGATCAAATTTCAACAAGTTTTGGTGGGAACAAACCATATCCAAATGATAGCAATATTTAAGAATTTGTATATGAGAAAGGTAAGGACACTAGGGGATCTCTAATGTTAGTGAGGTCACCATTATAGCACACTCAAGTACAGCTGAAGGTCTTTATTGCTTGGCATTCTGTTCCTCAGAATTTCCTGTAAACTGCTGGTTACTTTTAGAGATTGGGTCAGATTCAGGTTTGACTTTTTTGGCAAGAATACTTCATAGGTGATGCTGTATATTTTTACCAGGAGGCATAGTATATCTGGTTGTCTCTCATCTTATTATGTTAGTGCTGCTGATGGCGATAGTCTATCATTCCTTCTTCGTTTATTAGCTGAAATATGTCTATAAAGAGAAATGTTTTCTCATAAATTATCAGGTTACCCTGAGAAACAGTTTGAGTATTTCCTTTTACTTACCATTATTTAAGATAATAAATTTGTTCCCTGGCATCCTCCAAAGATGACCAGTGAAGTGTTTTATTATGTTGTTTTGTTTTTGTTTTTTTTAGCATCATTATGAACTTATAGATCCAAATTTACTTGATGTGTTTCAATATATTTCACATATACAGAGTTGTTTTATCTTTGTCTAGTGGGAGCCTCTTGAATTTGTCTTTAGTTCTTTTTTTTTTTTTGAGACAGAGTCTTGCTCTGTTGCCCCAGCTAGAGTGCAGTGGCATCATCATAGGTCACTGCAACCTCAAACTCCTGTGTTCAAGTGATCCTCCAGCCTCAGCCTCCCAAGTAGTTGGGAACACAGGCATGCACCACCACACCTGGTGAATTTTTCTATTTTTTGTAGAGACTGGGTCTTGCTCTTGCTCAGGCTGGTCTTGAACTGCTGGCCTCAAGCAATCCTCCTACCTCAGCCTCCCAGAGTGCTAGGATTACAGGCATGAGCCACCGTGCCTGGCCATCTTGAGTTTTTGACCTGATGGCTCTAGTAGTCTTTGGTAGTTTCCTTGGTATCTGGTATGACTAGTTTCAGGCTTACTTTATAGATTTCTTGTCCTAGTCTGGGAAATGGTGTTTCAAGACTACAGGCTGGACACAAGGGATATTCATTGTTATTCATCTATATATTAGTGTAATATACAATTAATATATGTTGTATTAGTATATTGACATAATACAACATATAATTATATATTAATACATAGGTGTATATAAATAATATATATTATATTGCTCTCTGTATATATTCATTGATATTGAGTTGGTCATTGTTTCTACAAAATAGTCAGGAAATACATATTGTATTTTTTTTTTTAGTTAATAAAACATTAGTACACACATTTATTTCTAAATTCAAATTCGGGACTACATTGTTTTTCTTAACCCACTTGATCCTAATTTATATCTCCCACACCAAAAATCCTGATTCTCATCATAATTACTCACTTGCTTTATCCCACTAATATATGCATATAGTCTCAGAGTAACTGTACCAACGTTATTACCAACAAATGGTTACTATTAACAGTTTAAATTTTTTTGGTAGCTCTTTTTATCTCCAAGGTATATTTGTATACTAGGGAGATATATGTGTGTGTGTATGTATATATATATATATAGAGAGAGAGAGAGAGAGAGAGAGAGAGAGAGAGGTCAAAATAAGTCACATCATTAAAATTTAAAGTCATTAAAATAATCCCTGTTTGGTTGATTCATTTACTTCATTTTATTTTAATTTTTAGAAATTGCTTAAAAAATTTTTAAATTAATATATAAAACATATACACAATTTTCAGTCTAATTTACAAAACAAGGTATATTCAGGGAGGACTAGCTTTCATCCTGTGTCTCTACCCTTACTCTCCTTCCCCCGTCCTCCCCTGGCTGTTCATTTATCCTTTCATTAAAGAAAAAAGTAAATAGATACATTCATTCTCTCCTTGCCTGCTTAGGTAAACAGTAGCATACTGTATTTCTATCCTGCCTTCTTCACTAAGGAACATATCCTGCAGACCACTCCACAGTAGTAGATAGAGATATTCTACATTCCTTTTGTAGCTGCGTAGTACTCTAATCATGGATTCACATAGTTTGTTCCACCAGTCCCCATAATCGGTTTTGTTTTAACATAACGTAAAGGGATCATTTTAGTTTTACTAGTTTTAAAACATCAAGCTTCCTTTATATTTTTATTTAAAAAATATTTACTATTACATGCAAAGCCATTAAAACTATTTTAAATTTTTAAAAAAATTGACACATAGTAATTGTACATAAAAACAGAGTACATAGTGATATTTCAATACAGACAGTGTATAGAGATCAGATCAGGAAAATTAGCATATCCATCGTCTCAAACATTTATCATTTCTTTGTGTTGGAAACATTCAATACCCTCCTAGCTATTTGAAAGTATATATTATCATTAGCTATAATCATTCTATAATGCTATTTAGAACACTAGAACTTATTCCTCCTATCTAGCTATGATTTTGAAACTTTAGTTTTAAAACATCTCATAAAGAGCTTTTCAAACTTAATTTACATTTTCTTGTAGCTTCTTTGATCTATAGCTAATTGTTTGACTATGGTAATAATTTTCAATGTAGCTTATATATGTATTATGCCATCAAATCCAGAACACAGAATACTCTGTATCAGATTGAGAAGAAATCCATGTAGAGTTAATCAAACTAGTTATCTCATATTTGTAAAATCCCAGTCTTAGAAGTACATATAGTCATGTATTTTGATTTAATGTCATGCTAAATAAGACTAATATTCTGCTGATCTGGATATGTATATAGTTTGACTTACTAAAGAAAACATATTAAATTTAGCTCTTAAATTTCTAAATGAAACCTTGATTTTTAAAGTTTAATTTTAAAAGGGGCTCATATTGAGACCTCAGAATTTTAGTTTATACAAATCATTTCAGCCCATCTTCTTTAATTGAAAATAATTCTCAGGAAATACTTCTAATGAAATTGTTTATCAATATTGCACTTTAGATTTGGAGCCAGATGGTTTTAATGTGTGGGCTACACCATTTTTTCTTCAGTCTTTTTCTTTCACTTATGCCAACAGGAATTTTCCTTCTTAAGGAACAAGCCAATTACATCATACTTATTCTCAGTCCCATTCACTTATTTCCAATTTTATTTGTCAAAGAAAATGACACCCAGCCATTTTACCTTAAATGTGGAAGTGGCTGAGTCCACATATGGATTATTGCCACCATGTGTGTGTGGACTCTCATAGAACAATCTTCAACTAACTCTAATCTACACTTAAAAAGGAAGATGATTTTCTGGCACTGCTGTAGGACTTCTTTTTGTCTATTTAATCTCTGTAGGTTTTATGAGGATATAAATCTTTTAAATAACTCACATGATTTAAATAAGCAAAAGTTTCATTGTCAGTAAACCTATCTTATTTATTGAAAACATTCTTTGCCAACATTCAGCTTTCCATGAAAATTACTTGGTTGCTGTCTATATGGTTGACTGTCTTCTTTTTGTCCTCTAGTGCATTCCACTCTTCGTTCAGCTTGTTTTGGAGAGATTAACTCGAGGAGTCAAAACTAGTGAGCTCCGTACTATGTGTCTTCAGGTTGCAATTGCTGCCTTATACTATAATCCTGATTTGCTGCTGCACACTTTAGAACGAATTCAGTTGCCTCACAACCCTGGACCTATCACTGTACAGTTTATAAATCAGTGGATGAATGATACAGATTGTTTTCTTGGGTATGTGTCTTTTGGATTTTACATTGCTTTTCTATTTCTAGGAAGTTTACTTTTTAATATATATATATAATAGCATGTATAAAGATAATTTCTATATCTTAGGAATTATTTTTAGTCTATTAATATAATTAATTTTTAGAAAATTAAGAAAGTATTTCCACAGTATAATCTATTGGTAAGAATGCAGGCTCTGAAAATTAGATATAGTTCTTCCCCACTTGTTTTTGACTTAATATGTATCATATCTCTAGGCAACAAGAATTAAGTGTCCATCTGGGTTCCATGACTATTAAGTGTCTGTGGGTAAAAAAATTCTAAATGAAGTCAGGTTTCTAAGGAAGGTACCAGTCTGGCAAAGTAATAATGTAATATCCCAGGATGTTCAATTCTTTGTATATCTTAAGGGAGCCTGTTCTCAAATGTGGGGTCAGAAGGCTTGTTAGTTGTAGTCTGGGTGCTGCCCCAGTAGAACTTGGATTTTTGTGAAGCACCCTCCTGGTTTTCAAACATAGGAAGAGTGAGGTCCCAACTAGTAGTTATGTGCCCACCTCAAGTCACCTAACACATATTAGTGATTGTGTTATGCTAGAATTTGAGCTAGATTGCTGTCTAATTTGTTTGGATTTAATATGTCATCCTAAACATGACTAATATTCTGCTGATCCAGACGTATATATAGTTTGGCCTATTTAAATCTGGCAAATTTAAATTTAACTCTTAAACTTCTACATGAAACTTTGAATTTTAAATTTTTAAAATTTTAAAGCCAGGTGTGGTGGCACACACCTATAATCCCAGCTACTCAGGAGGCTGAGGTAGGAGGATCACTTGAGCCAAGGAGTTGGGAGGCTGCAATGAGCTGTGATCACACCACTGCACTCCAGCCTGGATGCCAGAGTGAGACCCCATCTCTAAAAAAAATTAATTAATTAATTAATTAATTTTAAAAGGGGCTTATATTAAGACTTCAGAATTGTATTTTATACAAGTCATTTCGGCCCATCTTTTTTAACTGAAAATAACTATCAGAAAATACTTCTAATTAGTTCATCAATATTGCATTTTAGAATTGGCGTCTACCCACTAGAAATAGTGTTCTTTTTAAATTTTGTCAGATATCATTTAGAAAAACTTGCTGAGAGGAATAGAGTCCCAGCAGAAGGAGTTAGGACACTGCTATGTGAGTGGGAGAAGATGGAGGCCTAGATTAGGATGGTGGCATAGGAATGGAGGAACATATATACAAGCTGCTATGTGTGTTCTAAGTTTTCTACTTGCAGGCTGCTAGAATATGTCCCTATTGAAATCTGTCCCTATTGAAATCTGTTATTAAATCCTTGAAGGAAAGAACATACTTTAAAAAGAACTTATGCTTAAAGTTATCTCTGACAAAGATTTAGGAAGTAGAGATTTGGTCATTCAAAGTTGAGCAGTTGGTACACTTATGTCTTTATTAGCATCTATAAGCAATTTTCCAAAGATAGAAAGGCTATTTCTCCTAGCTATTGCGTAGATGGGCAGTCCTTGGGTTGTGCTTCCTTGGAATGTTTAGAGCCCCACTTGATAATCATCTTTTCTGCTATGATCCACTTGACATCTGGTGTGTACTAGGGGCTATATGGATGAGAAAGCCCTCAGGTCAAGTACAGCTCCTGTTATAGCATACTACTTGGGCGTTGGTAACTTGAATGAATCAAGGAATGCAAATAACGAAGAATAACACAAGTTGTACCATATTCATTATTGGGTTTATTATATTACTCTCACTTTAAACAAATTGAGTCATGGCAAATGAATTTTTTGTTCATGCCTGCAATTTTAAGAGTATTTTAACCTATACAGTAGTACTTTAATTCTTAATATTTTTAGTTTTAAACAATGTAGAACAGTTAGTAGAAAAATGTGTTTAATGTATATTGGTTGAACTTCCCCCCCCCCAGAATTAAATTTTTTGTATCCTTAAATTTTCCTTATCTGTGTTATAGCAGAGGACTTTTAATAGACTACTTACATTACCTTCAACTTACTAGATGCTGAATTTTTTGAACCCGCTTTTGGCACCCAGGGTTAGTGTAGAGCATGGGTGCCAAGAAACCTTGTAGATCAGTCTAATGATGTAAAAGTCTAAGGAACTTTTCACTTTATTCCCATTGTATCAGAATTTTATGCTGTCAAATACAGGTATTCCTGTTTTAATAAAACTCATTATGCCAAGTCTCATATATAGCGTTTATATTAATCATAAATTGGTATTGCATTAAGATTCACCATGCTAATTGCAGACAATATATAACTGGCTTACAAAATTTGATTTACATAAGATTTCATATAGTACAAGATGAATGAGTCTTGGAGTATACCTTGGACATTTCTTTTTGTAGTTTCAACAGAATTTGTCCTTTATTGCATTTCTCATGTACACAATTTTTTTTTTTTTCCCCAAAATTTGCAGGCATCATGACCGGAAGATGTGTATAATAGGACTGAGTATTCTTTTGGAATTGCAGAACCGACCTCCTGCAGTAGATGCTGTGGTGGGACAGATTGTTCCCTCAATTCTTTTCCTATTCCTTGGCCTGAAGCAGGTCTGTGCTACTAAGCAACTGCTAAACCGGGAAGATCACTCAAAAGCAGAGAAAGCTGATATGGAAGAAAACGGTAAAAGGCTTCTAATTGCAGTGAATGCTAGAATTGATTTGGATTTGAATATGCATTTTCTTTGAATATTAGAAAGAATGACTGTATAATGATTTCTATTTGGAGTCATTAAACAGATTTACATTCTTTGGCCTGCTGCACATATAACAAATATTTTGGGCTTGGTTGACTTGATGCTAATTATATCATGTGGCGTAAACTTAGGTTTGTGCACTTTTTGACATTTAAAACTGTCAATGATTTTTTTATGGAGCCTAATAGATGTTACACATTAGGAAATTTGTAACAGAATCAAATGGTCTTGACTACAAGTTAGCAATGTAGTATTTCATTTTTCTTGTTTGTGCTAACAGCCTCAATGAAAGCAGCAGCCATGAGTTAAACCATTAGATTAAGAGCAGAAGTGTTAGTACAACAGATTAGTAGAGAGTGATTTGTTTTCTTAAAGGTTCTTAGGTGACTCATTACCAAAAATACTTGAGAGAGATTATATATTTGTGATTTAAATATAAATTAAGGGTATAAATGAAGGTAATTTGCTTAATTGAGTCAGAATAAGATTGTTAGAGTTAAGAATATTAGGCTTTTATTTTGTTTAATGATGAGATTGCAAAACTACTTGCTAAGGACCAGGAAGTAGCATTATCCAATTCCAAGTGGAGTTTTTCCTCTTCTGCTTAAAAACAGACATTTTGTTAGCTCAGAAAAATAACTTCCTCGAAAACATACAACTCTATTTTTGATGCTAAATTCTGTGATTTTTAGCATGTATAGATTTAAAACTCTTTTCACTTAACTGGCATCATCCCAGTTTGTTCATATACAGGAATTGTAAACTACCCTTCTACCCTCAACACAAAATACAGCTTCCAATTTGTTTTTCTGAATTCTATGTAAGTCTTTTGAAATAATGCTTCCTTATTAGAAGTTTTGTTTGCTTGTTTAATTTTTTTTTTTCTTTTGCCTAAGTATGTTCCAACAATTACAGAATTCCTTTTTTCAGTATGTTATGATGGTCTTTAATTTCTTGCTTTGCAAACTCTTTATTGGCTTATACTACTATGGCTTGAAGGAAAATTTTCTAGTAATAGCCCAGACTGTCTTGTTGGTTTCCTACTAAAGTGTGGAGTGACTAACTGGCGAAGGTATTTCTTATTCTCCTTATAACTATATCTTTGCCATGTATTCTTTTCAAGTACTTGGTCAAAACTATGGTTAATTGCCTCATTCCTAAAACTATCTTACAGTTTAATCTAGCTGCTTCAGTATGGTTTGTTTTATGGAATTAATTTTAGATTAATATTGCCTGGTTTGCGTTTACTCCAGGTTTTTCCTCTTACGATTTTTGTTTTATGTTTGCTGCTTTCCTGTTACAGTATTCCAGTTACAATCTAACTGCTAGGAACAGATTGGTGCTGAAAATAGATACAGAATCCATGGTGATGTGCAATTTGGCTTTTTATAAAAACTTTTCAAGTCACATGTAGCTAACTACTTTATATGTATCTCTTTACATTTTTATTTTTCTGAATTATAAATTGACAAGTTATAATTGTATATATTTATGGGGTACAAAATGATGTTATGATTGATGAATATAATTGGGAATTATTAAACCAAGCTAATTAACATATCCATCACCTTAAATACTTATTTTTTGTGGTGAGAACATTTGAAATTTACTATCTTATCAACTTTGAAATGTACAATACACCATTATTAACTGTATTCACCATGCTGTACAATGGATCTCATAAAAACAAAAAACCCCTTATTCCGCCTGAGACTTTGTACCCTTTGATCAGCATCTCCCCATTTCCCCCACCCTCTAGCCACTGGTAACCACCACTCTACTTCTGTGAGTTTGATTGTTTTAGATTCCACATATAAATGAAAACATGTGTCTTTCCATGCCTGGCTTATTTCACTTAGCATAATGTCCTTCAAGTTCATCCATGTTGTTACACACGACAATTTCGTTCTTTTTTAAGTCTAAATAGTATTCCATTATGTATATATACCACATTTTATTTATCCATTCATCTGTTAGTGGACACTAGGTTGATTTCATAGCTTGACTATTGTAAATAATGCTGCAGTGAACATAGAAGTGCAGATATCTGTTCCACATACTGTTTTCAAATCTTTTGGATAAATACCCAGAAGTGGGATTGTTGGATCTATATTTTTACTATTTCTGTTAGCAGAAATGAAATCATTTGGGCATTTCTGAACAGTTTATAAACAACTTAAGAGATCTGAATTCTCAATGGGAGGTTGTTGTTATTTAAAATGCATATACTGACTGCACAATCACTTTATGTCCCCCCCCCTTTTTTTTTCTAAAAAAAAGAAAAGAGCCAGGTGCAGTGGCTCATACCTGTAATTGTAATCCCAGCACTTTGGTAGACCAAGGCAGGAGGATTGCCTGAGGCCAGGAGTCTGAGACCAGCCTGGGCAATGTAGCAAGACCCCTATATCTACAAAAAAAAAAATTAACTGGGCACGGTGGTGCATACCTGTAGTCCCAGCTACTTGGAAGGCTGAGGCAGGAGGATTGCTTGAGCCCTGGAGTTTGAGGCTGCAGTGAGCTGTGATTGGGCCACTACTCCAGCCTGGGTGACGGAGTGAGACCCTGTCTCTAAAAAGAAAAAAAAATGAATTTTGGCATCTGCAATTAAATGGTATTTTTATATTAATGAATATGGGGCAGACATAGCATAGCAGTAGTAATGTTCAGCCAGGTGACAGATTTAAAGAAACTTTTCAGTGAGGAGGATAAAGTCATTCTCAGTTTAGCAAACTATGGTAAAGATAAGGTTAATTTTTATAATTTTAGGTAAAATTATGTGGTAGTTTTCCCATTTCCAGAATGTTATTTTATAATCTTTTTTTTAAATGAAATTTTATATTTTGTCCTTATGTGTTTTGATTTCCTTTAAACAATTAATGGATTCATAGAGGAGATTTCGAGTGATGAAGAGGAGACAAATGTAAATGCTCAAGCAATGCAGTCAAATAATGGAAGAGGTGAAGATGAGGAGGAAGATGATGATGACTGGGATGAAGAAGTATTGGAAGAAACTGCCCTTGAGGGATTCAGCACTCCACTTGACCTTGACAGTAGTGTGGATGAATATCAGTTTTTTACACAAGCTCTGCTAAGTATGTCTTTAATCCCTGAATCTTCATATATTTTTCCTAAATTATTTCTTCATTTCTTCCTATTAGAAGTTGTTTTGGGATCTGCCCCAAATTGATACAGGTTCTTTTTTTAAATTTTATTTGTTCTTTGTTATAGAAATCCAAACATATAAAAACGAGAAAGATTAAAATAATGCAACGCCTATCATCCAATCCTAGCAACCTTCATCATTGTAAAGTAGCAGGGTGAGCTTACAGATTATCCTCACAAAAGTAATTTCAGACAAGAGTATCTGCATATATTTTTCATCCTCTAGGTATGAATGGGCAAGCATTTTTACAGAAAAGAATGAAGCATTTCAGGCATATGTTGCTTAAAAATTGTGGCCATAAACCTATTAGTAATTCACAGTCCCTGTGGGAAGGAACTGCTGCTGTGACTTTTTGCTACATAAGCAATTTGCCAATTTTGTACAGCAAGGGAAACTATAAATACAGTTAAAGGACTCATAAATGATTGGGAGAAAATACTTGCCACATACATTATTATAGGTTTAATGTACACAGTGTACAAAGGCCATCTACAGATGAATAGGACCAGTAACCCAGCATAAAAATGGGAGATGTAAATGGAAAATTTACAGAATAAAAATAAATAAAAAGCCAATGAAAATATTTAGGAAACTATTAAAGAAATTATTCAGAATCCCATTAATATAGATTATTTTGTTGTATGGTTAGATAGTATTTCTACAGTGATACCATAATTTAACGTATTTCAACTGTTGCATGTTTAAAATTATTTCCAATTTTTTGCTATTACAAGCAATATTAAAGTAAATATCTTTGTGTGTAAAATATTGTTACTAACAAGGCAATACTAGTATATTGGTATTATTTAGTGTTGCTACAAATACTGTTAATGATGAAAAAACCACCCTCATGTTTTTATTGAAATTTAGGAGGAATTAGAGGCAGAGAGCATAGGGAATGATATTCTAAAACATGGAGAAAGTAAGAGCATATGGAGGGTGTGTTCTAAGGCAGTTGTTCCTGGGCACAGGTGTGTGTCACAATCACCAAGGAAGCTTTTAGGTCTTGAGTGGGATCTCAGGAAATGTATTTTAAAAATGCTCAAGTCAACGTTAGGCAACCAGCTTGGGACCAGCATGTAGGGACCACTACTTAAAGTCTCTATGAAGGTATCAAGTCCAGGTGGATTGTAGCAACCTTGAATTGTAGACTGAGGAGGTCTTTATCCCACTGCCCACTGGAGTAGTGTTGAAAGTTGTCCTGTGAGAGCGTGACCTTGGGGATGTGGTGGTTCATTTCAGGGAGTTATTGGGTGATGGATGATGTACAGAAAGAGCTGAAGGGGGTGAGATGCAGGAACCAGGCATGAGATGATCCCTTTTTAAACTTAGGAGTATAAGGGACCCGGAGTGGGAGGGTGGCATTTGATGGAGAGAAGCGTGTAGGTGAAAGACATGAAAGAAGCAGAGGGGCCGGACAAAGTGGCTCACATCTGTAATCCCAGCACCTTGGGAGAGGGAGGCGGGAGGATTGCTTGCTTGAGGCCATGAGTTCAAGACCAGCCTGGGCAACGTGGCAAGACCCCGTCTCAACAACAACAACAACAAAATTAGCTAGACGTGGTGGCATGACACACCTGTAGTCCCAGCTACTCGGGAGGCTGAGGCAGGAGGATTGCTCAAGCCCAGGAGTTTGAGGTTGCAGTGAGCTGTGATCGGACCTGGGCAACAGAGCAAGGTCCTGTCTCAAAAAACAAAAACAACAAAAAAAAACAAAACAGAAGTTTGGATGTGGAGAGGGCATGGTCAAAGATGTTAAGGATGTACAGTAGTTGACTGGGGGACTAATAGAACTAGTGAGGGACATGAGATGAAGAGGGCTTGGGAGGAGAATGCCAAATTTGGTTTTAGTTGTGCTATTTGAGGTGCAGTATTCAAATGGAACAGTCTAAGAGGCTTAGGGGAAGGTTTTGCCTAAATGTACAGATTTGAGTCCTTGGTGTAGGAGCAATGCTAGAGCTGCAAGTAGTATGAAAATTCCAGGGGAAAATGGTTACAAGTGAGTATAGGTGTTTACCAAGATCCAGATTTTAGGGAACATCCATAGAGAGAAGCCAACAGTGAAGGAGGCGGAGAACTAGGCAAAGCCAGAGATTTGCTGTATCCTAACCTTCCTTTGACATCCCATGTAGTTGGGAGCTAAGTGGGTGCTTGGAAATAATCCTTTGTTGGAATAAGTTTCATTACCTTGTGTTTGTTGTTGTACTGTACTCTTTGTTTCTTACTGTCTGTGATAATTTCATGTAGTTTGATCATGTTACTAGTTCTCTGAAATAATAAGTCACTGTACTCTCCTAACTTTTCTTCCTCCCCCTTTTTACCCCCAAAATGCAACAGCTGTGCAAAGTCGGGATGCTGCCTGGTACCAGCTGCTGATGGCACCACTCAGTGAGGATCAGAGGAGGGCACTGCAGGAGGTGTACACGCTGGCAGAGCACCGGAGGACAGTGGCAGGTCAGCTGGAGTCACCTCCTGATTGGATGCATGTGTCAGTGCCAATAGTCATTCTTACTTGATGAGCTAGGGGCATCTAAATACTCTTTTAAAATTGTTAGAGAATAACCCTTCAAGATAGTAAGGAATTGTCATTGTATGATTTTTTTTTTTAACCTTAAGACATGGGGTCTCCACTGTCGCCCAGGCAGTGGTGCAATCAAAACTCACTGTAGTCTTGAACTCCTGGGCTCAAGTGATCCTCCTGCCTCAGTGTGCCAAGTGGCTAAGATTACAGGCATGTACCACCATGCCTGGCCAATTTTTAAAATTTTTTGTAGAGATGGGGTTGTGCTATGTTGCCTAGGCTGGTCTTGAACTCCAGGCCTCCAGTAATCCTCTTGCCTTGGCCTCCCAAAGTGCTGGGATTACAGGCTCGAGCCACCGCACCTGGCCTGATTATTCTTTTTAGTCACCCATGATATCTTAGCTCTGCAAAAACCTGTGCATTAACATGTGTCTTATTAGTGGTGTTCTCATTCACATCCATATCCTATTTTGGAGCCAGAGGTACAAAGTAAGGGTTGGGATGTTTCTTACTGAGGAAGACTTAATTAGCTGGATCACCCACCTAAGCATCTCAACCACGCGTGGACCAAAGGGACGTAATGAGTTCTTGCAAGGATCTTGAATTCCTGGAAATGAAATGCTCTCCCTTCCTATTTGTTGGGCTTTATGTGTTATTGACTCTTGTTGATTTTCAGTTTTTACACTGGAAAAATTATTTTATGTTGATTATTATGGGCACTCATGGATGTAGTTACAAAAATATTTTAGTAGGAAACATCATGTACTAGGCATCTAGAGTTTAGAACTCTGGTTCTTCTGCATGGGCTTAGATTTTTCAATTCTGCACAGATCGTCCCTCCTAATGTGAGAAATCTGGGTGCCCTTTCAGCAGTAGAGACAGTGAAGCTGATGGAGTACAACTTTCAGACTGGTTTTCATTTCACTCATTTTTTTGCAAACAGTTTTTCCACGATAGTTAACATAACTGCTTATTGACATGGGTCTTTTCAAGGCTGACATCCAATTTGGCAGAATAAGTAATACCACGAATCACATTCCTTCAGAGTTCTAAGTATATAAAGAATCTGGCACCTTTGACATTATCTCCAACTTTGTCACCTTAAGTACTCTTTTTTCCTCTCTCCCCCCCGCCTTCTTTTGGAAAATACTAGAGGCAAAGAAGAAGATTGAACAACAGGGAGGCTTCACATTTGAAAACAAAGGTGTCCTCTCTGCGTTTAACTTTGGGACTGTGCCCAGCAACAACTGAAGGAGGGAACGTCGGCCGACCAGATATCATCGCTGCGTTTTATTTCACAAGGGGAGCGTGAGGGTCAAGACGGGGGAGATGAGGGGCTGCTTTCCAGGGCCTCCTGCTCTACCAGTTCCCATCTGGCATTAGGCAGCACTTTTCTCCACTCTACCTTTCCCCTTTGACCTTTCTCACCCTGAAATCTAGATATTTTATTAATAAACAGCTACTGTAATGTATGAATAAAAAAAAAACAGAATCATTGGATGAAAAAGGACAAACTGTATGTTCCAAAGGCTGAGTGCCCAAGGTGGTCGTAGAGGATTGGATTGACTTGCACGTCTCAGGTTTTTGCCATGCAGAATCAATGGATTTATGCGGATAACAGTGCCTTCTGTTGTACATGAATTATCAGAAAATTTTTTTTGGAGTGCATTGCAATTTTTTTTAAAGCATAAAACATATTTCTAGATATAATGTAAACCTTGGTTATATGTCGACTTATTCTGCATTTTACTCTGTGAATTTCCTGTTAGGCAGTTAGCTGCGAGTCACTCTGGTTTCAAAAACATCACTGCTGCCTTTGCTCACCCTGTTGCTGGGGGCTTGCTTCAGGGGTTTTGAAACATGCACTGGCTCTGGTTTTTCATAAGATGTTTTGTGGCTTCCTTAAGAAGTGTCTTACTCCCTCTTCCATCATATTTTTCTGCCTCGAAAGGGGTGGTATTTCTTTTGGGGTCAAGAAATATGTGTATCAGTTTCATTCAAAACCTTGTCAGTTATGAGTGGTCCTGCCACCAGTTTCTTGGCAGCAAGTGGCAGGGGCTCTTTAGGCCCTGGAGTTAACGGTAAGTCTGAATATATTCTGAATCACATACTTATGCAGTTAATTCATAATTATACCTAAAGCACATTGAACTTCTAGGAGAAAGGTGCTACATAGGCACACTGTCTTTTTGGATGGGGGCTTGCATTTTCAATAACTTATCATTCCAGCTGTGTTGGACCAGGGTCCAAAGCATTTTATAATGATTTTTTTTTTTAATCTAGGAAAAAGACCCAAACAAATCTGACTTCTTGCTTTCTCACGCATTTGAATTTTCTCCTGCCTAATTTGTCCTAGTCTTTATTATAGCTCAGTTTGACTTCTTGAATTTTTCAAGGGTTGTGCAGCCTCCACGTTAAAGAAGAAGAAAAACTTTTTTTTTAATGGTTGGGTCAGCTGCACTCTTAGATGGGCCTATAGAAAATATTACAGATGGAGATTACAATTGTTTTTCTGAACTGGTTCAAGACCAGAACATGGATCATAGAGTTTTTGTTCAGTGCAATGAAAATATATCTTCAGAATTTAACATTACTGGATGTGATACAGCTTTTCATTTTTATGAAATGGAAAAATCAGAAATTCACAGCTTAAATTTCCAAATAGTGACTGGAGGAATTTTTTTCAGGTGTTTCATATATTGCCATCCCTATTCATATATTAACTGTTTTTAGAATTTTAGGTTAAGTAATTTTTACAGAAGTAGCCTGAAAAACCATGAGTTTTGGAGCTAAATGACCCCTGCTTTCCTCTGTCCTTCCCTTCACAAGGCATTGAAGCTGAATGTGCCAAAGGCAGTTAGAAAGATGGCATTGGGGGAAATTTTAGTGAGCTTTGAAACTTTTTATTGTCCTCATATTAATTTTAACATAAATAATATGCCTTCACACTGGATCATAAAAGGCATCTGATTTTAGAGATTTTATTTTGTGATGTTTGTCTTCTGCAGTATTAAAGGGAACGAAGTATTAATGTGCATCACCCTATCTTGTTTTTGAAGCCAGGGTAGTTGTATGATTTTGTTACCAGCAGTGCTAACCTGAATGTGACCTGGTTACCTTGGAAATGCAGGAACTTATATGAATGTACTGTAAAATAAAATGTGGACTTATTCCTAGGATTCTGAAGTCTTGTGTGTGAAATGTTTTCTGAAATGTGGAAGTACCTTAGGTGATAAAAACCCATCATTATGTTTTCCTGACTTCTGGGGACCTGGAACAAGGTGACTATTGGTTTGGGAGGGTAACAAGGTCTCATCAGGAACAGCTAAATCACGGGGAGTGGTAGGGAGCCAGAGCCCATCTCAAACCAGAATGTCCAACAAGAGTGACAGGGCTCTGAAAAGGCAAAATTGTTCAGCCATTTCAGGACCTTGGAGGAAAGGAAAAAGTCACTAAAATGAAGCCACTTTCTGATGGGCTACTATCAAATTAGGAGTGGTCAAAACTGAACTGGTAAATGCTGGCCTTTTGAGTCTCAATACAATCATGTGTTCCTTAACCGCAGGGATACATTTTGAGAAATGCCTTTTTAGGCAATTTTGTTGTCATACAAACGTCATAGAGTGTACTTACATGAACCTAGATGGGATAGCCTGCTACACACCTAGGCTTTATGGTATAGCTATTGCTCCTAGGCTACAAACCTGTACAGCATGTTATTGTACAGAATATTGTAGGCAATTGTAACACAATGGTAAGTATTTGTGTATCAAAACATATCTAAAAATAAAAAAGGTGCAGTAAAAATATAGCATAAAAAGTGAAAAATGGTACACCTGTATTTTTAACATGATGGACCTTGCAGTACTGGGAGCTGCTCTGGATGAGTAAGTGGTGAGTGAATGTGAAGGCCTAGGACATCACCGCTACTGCATACTTTATAAATACTGTTCAGTTAGACTATACTACATTTATAAAAATCTTTTTCTTTAATAATAAACTAACCATAGCTTACTGTAACTTTTTTACTTTATAAACTTTTCTTTTTTAAAAAATTTTTGACTCTTAAACACTTAGCTTAAAACAATCATTGTACAGCTGAAATATTTTCCTTTATATCCTTATTCTATAAGTGTTTTTTCTTTTTGTACATGAGTGTTCAAGCAGCTTTATTCACAATAGCCAAAAATTTAACAAACCAAATGCCCATCAGTAGGTGAATGTATTTTTTTCTTTCTTTCTTTTTAAATTTCAAAATATTACAGGGGTACAAATGTTTTGGTTACATGGATCAATTTTGTTATGCTTGAGTCAGGGTTATAAGTGTGCCCATCACCCAGATAGTGTTCATTGTACCTGTTAGGTAGGTTTTTGACCATCCCCCCTTCTCCCTCCCCCCTGCTTCATTTCCACTGAGTTTTACTTCCCTGTGTGCACATGTGTACTCATCGGTTAGATCCGCTTTAATAGTGAGTACATGTGGTGGTGGTTTTTCCATTCTTTAGATACTTCACTTAGGATAATGGTCTCCAGTTTCATCCAGATTGCTGCAAAAGGCCTTAATTCATCATTCTTCATGGCTGAATAGTATTCCATAATATACATATACCACATTTTGTTAATCCACTCATGAATTGATGGGCACTTGGGTTGATTCCACATCTTTGCAATTGTGAATTGTGCTGCTATAAACATTTGAGTGTGGGTGTCTTTTTGATAAAATGACTTCTTTTCCTTTGGGTAGATACCCAGTAGCGGGACTGCTGGATCAAACGGTAGTTCTACTTTTAGTTCTTTGAGGAATCTCCATATTGTTTTCCATAGAGGTTGTACTAATTTGCAGTCCCACCAACAGTGTATAAGTGTTCCTTTGTCTCTGCATCCACACCAGCATCTGTTGTTTTTGGACTTTTAAATAAAAGCCATTCTCACTGGGTAAGGGACTATCTCATTGTGGTTTTATTAAGTAATTTACATTTCCCTGATGATTAATGACGTTAAGCATTTTTTCATACCTTTATTGGCCATTTGTCTATCTTCTTTTTAAAAGCTTCTGTTCATGTCTGTTGCCCACTTTTTAATGGGATTGCTTTTGATAGGAGAATAATAGCTATGGATACTTCGTATGAGATTGTTTGTGCGACTGCTCGGAGAGCTCCGATGAGGGCGTATTTTGAATTTGAAGCTCATCCTGATCATAGGATCGAGTATACGGCTAGGTGTTTCTTCCTTGCTGATTTGCTTGACTTCTTTGTGGATTCTAGTTATTAGCCCTTAATTGCATGTATAGTTTGTGAATATGTTCTGCCATTCTGTAGGATGTCTATATGCTTTGTTGACTATTTCTTTAGCTGTGCAGAAGCCTTTAAATTTAATCAAGTCCCATTTATTTATTTTTGTTGCCATGATTGCCAATGGGGTCTTCTTCATAAATTCTTTGCCTAGGCCAATATCTAGAAGAGTTTTTCCAGCATTTTCTTCTAGACTTCTTATGGTTTCATGCCTTAGATTTAAGTCTTTTATCCACCTTGAATTAATTTTTGTGAGTGGTGAGAGGTAGAGGTCCTGTTTCATTCTTCTGCCTGTGACTATCCAGTTGTCCCAGCACCATTTATTGCATAGGCCTTCTTTTCCCCAGTGTATATTGTTGTCTGCTTTGTCAAGGATCAGTTAGCTGTATGTGGATGGTTTTATATATGGGTTCTCTGTTCTGTTCCATTGGTCTATGTCTCTATTTTTGTGCCAATACCATGCTATTTTGGTTACTATAGCTTTGCAGTATAGTTTGAAGACAGACCACTTCTTCATGAGAGATATCATCTTGCTGAGGAACTTGGGAAGAACGATTTCACAGTCTGCTAAAATCTTCCATCTTGTGGTACAGAAATCATCCTGGGGTCTGAGGCTTCAATCAGCCTGTCAAAAACAGCTTTCTAATTTCAGGGAAGCCACTTTTGACTTTTCCCCATTTCCTAAGGTAGAAGTCTGTTGGCAAATAAAAGTCCACATACTTACTAACATCACTTCTGGCTCTTGTTGGTATTTATTTACCATTTACCTTTGAAATTGAGCTGTTTAAAGATATGCATTCCATTTTAAAGAGTCTTGATTTTGTGTAAAATATCGCAGGAAGCTCAGAAAGTTTCGATAAATATTTCCTCTAGTAATTGGTGAAAATGTAGAAATCTGTGGGAAATATTGGGGGAAAGGCACGATGATGAGGAGAATGAGGAAAAGCTTATTAAAAATAGAAATTGAACAGAAGACAAAGAGTAAACTATATTTTCCAGTATGAGTGTGGAGACACTGATCTCTCATTTTGACAAGTAAGGCAGGAGAAGCCTTTAATTCTGTTTATTTGAGGAATACAGAATGGATTATTTGTGTTATCAGAAATCATATCTGTCTTCTAAACTAGGGTTACATACTCTCTCCTATGCTTTGAGATATGAGTAAGACAATGTACCCTATGTTGCTAGGAAAACAATCAGACATTGCCCAAACAGGGACAATGCAGAGGCAATGCGGACATCTGATTTGAGGCAGAAATAGGCAATCTCCAAAAGTCCTCCATAGTCCAAGATTCTATGATGGGCTGAAACTGAAGAGTGAATATGATACCTGAATTTTCCTAAAATGGTCTCGATTGTGTATTTTCAAACTAAGTATACCTAAAAACAGATAATCTGTAGCTTAGACTCAGTTTGTGTATGTTTACAGATGTTAGGCCTTTGTTCTCGGGGACTATCATTTGTTTTTATTTTTAGCAGGCTTCATTTTTTAATATGTAAAACTTTCTACAAATGAAAAGTCATGATCTAATTTATAGATTATATTTATATGACCATAAAACCTTATTTGCAACCATGGCTGAATTAATTTTTCACATATTCAGATATTATCTTGAGTTATACTTTTGGATGTGCTTATTTGTAGTAATGGCTGTGTCTGTTACTTACTTAGCGGGTCAGCTGTACTAACTCTTGCAGTTGGGATAGTTCTTCAATAGATCAGTGTAAAGTGCATGACAAATTGGCACTGCTGCAAAGTTATTTCTCAGAATCATTTGAGAGTACTCATAAGCCTGGGCATGCCTCTCTGCCCTTGGGTTCTATTTTTACCATCTCATGTTTCTATTCAACTTGGAAATCTGATTTTCAGAGATATCGGGTTTAGAGTGAATTGTGGGGTATAAACACGAGAAAAGAATTGCTCGTGTAACATAACAACACAGGCTTTTGGCTCCCCAGGTCTTTTGAGCCGTCACTGGCGATGGTGACACTGTTAATTTTATTCTGCCATGAAGAGAACCACTAAATTAGAGTAATGGATTGTGCTGCCAATCAGATTTGACAGAACCTCTAAGAGATTTTGCAATGGGATGCAATCAACATGGTCCAGTTGTACTAACTGTGATTAACAGTATACCTTAATTAAAGAGATCGGTTTTTAAAATGAGGTAAAGTGCATTTCTGTATAATGCATCTATTTTCCACTGCATGCTTTTTATAGTATTGTAAATGTGGTCCTCAGGGTATTAACTTATGACCCTTTTAAAGCAAAGTTTAAGTATGGAGTTTAAAAACATATATAAGAGAGAGCAAATGTCCTAAAAATGGAGTGAATGTACCTTTGTATAACTCCCTCTTTTGAAAGCTGTAGAAATGTACAGAAGTCACCAGAAATGGAGAAGGAAGAATGTCTAAAAGTTGCTATACAAGAATATGGAAGTGAGTCGGGCCGTAGCCAGCTTCTGCCTTGGCCCATGTGCACTGGGCAACAGAGGAGAGGCTGTCAAGCTATTTGCCTTTACCCTGTGGCCACTTTCATGAGGTTACTAACACTGGGCGGAGCAGGGGTGACTTTTCTTAGCTCTAGCATTTCAAAAAGTATTTTTGCCTACCCACATTTCTTGATACTCTGTAAAACATTCTAGAATTTTTAACTCTTGGTATATTGTTTCTTGCCTTAAAAAAGAGCAGTTATGTGCCAACATAACTTTTAAAGGTCATTGATACCATTTTTGGCAGGTTTTTGTACTTTTTCATTCCTATTTATTTTCCCCTCCAATTTCTAATTTTTCTTTAGATGCCTTTTTGTTTCACTCTACTCCAATCTAATAATTTAGTTTTTATTAGAAAAATACCAGCTGTATGTGCTAAGCTCATTAAATATCTACTAGAGTTTTTAGAGATGGAATGATTCTTAATCTGGTTTACCCTGAATATTTGATACAAGAGAAAGAACAGATGGAGGGAGAAGAGTAGATGGGGAAACAAAGTGGTTAATGGTATAAAACATGTTGCCATCATTGGGAGAGCTGGGAACACAGTCAAATTTTTCCAATGAAAAATTCACCCAACCTGCGCAGTTCCAAAGGCTTTGTACGTATGCTGTAGGGTGGTAAGGGTGATGATGGTGGCAGAACTGATGCCAGAAATGCCACAGTAAGGACTTTGAGATGTGTATCTTTTTCCTTTGTACCTCTCCCCACCCCACCTCTGCCCCAGGGCCCTGCTTTGTGCTGAGCAAGCAGTGGGTGTGACTTATGGTTAGCACTTGTAGTCAGTACTTGTTATTTTCCCACTTGTTGATTTCCTGCTGCTTTTCTCAGTAACTATAGAACATACCCAATAAGAGATCATTCTTAAAGCCCAGGAGAACAGATAATGAAGCTGACTTAATTATCCATTTGTTAACACACTTTACTGTATGAACTTAAAATGAAGTGGAGAGAAAAAGTATGGAAGTTTGTTCATGACGAGCAAGCTAGGAGAACTGCTGTGGGATGACTTGAATTTTTTTTTAATTTTAGTATTTTAGACATAAAGTATTAAAAGGGTTTATTGCTTTGGATGGTAAAGGCTACTATCAAGTTGACAGCAGTTCAAGAAAACAACTTGAACATACCAATCATTTGGTTATCTTTATTTTTGTTTCCAAAATTACAGATGGACTTTGTGAACTGAGACGCTTGGAAAACAGCCAATTTCTATGTTTTGATTTTTATGAAAATCAAAATCAAAGAGGGAAAGGTAAAATGATATTTTTTGTTTTAGAAATTAAGCCTACTGTCATAGTGCTAACCAGGAACAGTTCCACATTCTTTATTCAGAACATTAGCCAATAACTCAATGATTCTCTGTTTTATAGAATCTTTATTATTTTTAATATTATTATAGATATTACAGTTAATTATTAGCCAAAGCTATTCAGCAGAAGAAAGGTAATTTTTAGGACAACAGAAGTTTAGGAAATCTGAGTTTCTGCATTTTAGTTCTTATTTTGACACTGGCTTGGTAGGAGTTTCTTTATCTGTAGAATAGGGATTTGTAGAGAGAGACCTGCCTTTCCTGGTGAATTATACCCTCATAATTGTGAGTGTGACATTTTATAAAAGGAAGATTGTCTTTATTCTTAGTTTTTTCCTTTTTTTTTTACCTTGTAATTTAGAATAAAAAATAGGGGGGGGAAACTGGGGAAGTTATGTAGAAATTATTTTATACTTAATTTTAAAAACAAGTTATGTTGTTTTATATTTATAAAAATGCTATATTCTCCAAAGGGAGCTTGGTTCTTAAAAAATAGTGCAGCTGTGCCTCAGGGCACACTATAAAAATTTTAGGAAACCCACAATCATAAAGGAGCTGAAAAACAGGGTACTTAGATGTCTCCTAGATGAACAAAGGAAAGTTAAAAAATTAAAACTGGTTGCCTGGGAAACTGCTGACTGGGGTGCGGCTGGCCATTCATGGTATTTTGGATTAGGCTTTTTTTGTCCCTAAATTTTTATCACCTCCTATTGTGAATATAATTTCCCCCCTTTTCTGCTAGGCTATGAGGAAAGAAAGGAATTTAGAAGGGCAAAGTGGTCCTTGTCGCTGAGAGTTGGGAAGCTGAGAGGAGCCAGCATTCCAGGTTGTCTGCGGTGCTAGAAGTTAGGGTGGGGAACTCTGCCAAACTGCCAAACGCTTGGCTGCTTCCTCTGCCCCTATTTCTAAGACATATTTAGGGAAAATTCTGCATAGATCTCCTTCTTAACAAGCCCTTTTATGTGTTGTTTGTTTCTCTAGGTTATTAGTTGTATGGTTCTTATCTTTGCATGCTGGTAATTTTGGATTCAATGTTGGAAATCTTGTTAAAAAATAGAGGCTCCTGTTGAAGATGCCATTGAACAGAGAAAGTTCAAATTTTTCTTTGCTAAGAAATTAAGAGTTGAATAAAGGGGGAACTCATTTAAATCCAATCAAGGACTGAGTTGAGGTTAAAGTGCAGTTTTGGAAAGAGCTAGTCCGCTTCATGTGTGCCCCTATACCCAGAGCACGGCCCTTCAGAGTTTTTGGTTAAGAGATGAGTAGGTCTTTGTTTCCTCAGTACCAAAAGACTGTGGGAATTTCTGTCCTATTTTTCAGAGGTTTTCAGCTTAGCTCTTTAGTCTCCCACTGTGCACATTTCTGGAATTAGCTGACTGCCTTAAGAGGGGAGACCAGCTCTCAGGTTTCCAATTTTGTCATTCCAGCCTTGAATAACAACCCAAAGCTCTGTTAGTTTCTCTGTCTCCCCAGCAGAAACCCTCTGCCTGGACCAAGACCAGATCCATCAGCTCTAGCCTATTCCCAGAATTGGCAAATATCTCTTGGAGAAGGCAGCTGCAGATTCTCAGCTCAGTTATAAAAGGTTTTCTCTTCATAGTACCTCGAATTTTAGTCCCTCTAGTACTGTTTACTTTTGCAGCTCTCTGATGCTTTAGAAAATATGATTTAAAAAATGTATCTAGATTTTGTAGTTGTTCTTAGTGGGAGCATTTTCCTGCCATGAATTCTATCATATCCAGAAGCAAAAATATATTGTATTTATTAGATTGTTTGTCTTTTTATGTGTGTTCTCACTTTTGTCCATTTGATTGGACTTGGGCTGAGAGAAATGAAGTCTCCTACTACTGTTCCCATTTATTTCTCCCTGTGCCTCCTATGATTTCTGTTTTCTCAACACTGCTGCTATAGTGTTTAGTATAGATATATTTATAACTGTTATATCTTCATTTTGGTTTGTATTCATTATCATTATAAGGTATCTTTTTTATTGCTTTTTGGCCTGAATTCTGCTTTCTCTCATATTATATTGCAACCACCACTTTCTTTTTGTTCTGCACTTTCCTGGTATGTTTTTGCTCATCTTTTTACTTTTAACTTTTTGGAATAATTTTGTTTTCAATGTGCCTCTTTAAAAAAACAGCTTTATTGAGGTATATTGATATACAAAAATGCACATTTTTAAATATAATTTGATGAGTTTGGACATAGGCATACACCCATGAAACAATTACCATGATCAAGGTAATAGACATATCTATCACTTCAGGTTCATTGGGCCTGTTTTTTTTTTTTTTTTTTGGTGCTTTTTGTAAGAACATAACATGAGATCTACCCTCTTAAAAATTTTTAAGTGCACAATGTATCAAGGTGATTCTTGTGTATAGCATAGGACCTGGGTTTGCAACCTAGATTTGTGACTCAATCTGAAAATCAGTCTTTTTCTTTTACTAAGTAAATTGAACTTATTTACATTTATTGGTATGATTAATCTTAGTTCTATAGTATTATATACTATAAAATTTTAAAAGTCTCTTCTATGTGGTCTCTTTTGCTTTTTGTTCTAGTGGCTACATAATTATACCTGTAATACTTTTATTCTTTCTTTAGAATCATATCTAATTTTCCTAATATCAGCAACATTAAAATTAGCTTATATTCTATTTTTCCCTCTTCATCCCTTCCCCATCATACATTTTTAGTCAATAATAATGTCTTTTGTAGTGTTTACTTTTATTTTGCTAAGTATGCTATACTTCTAAAACTCGATTTTTCAACTTTAAATGTATCTTGGCTTTCAGGTATTATAGATGAAGCAATCAGTGAGCTTATTCTTTTCTCCACCTTTTCTCTCTCTCATTTTTGGTTTTTTAAAAAGTTTCATCTTCTTAAAGTTATCATATCTTACATCACTTTCATTCTATTGTGTCACCCTTATTTTTCCCTTTGTTTTTCTCTTATATTGACAAGCAGACATATTTGCCCATGAAAAGTCTCTTTGTTAAGATTTCCCCAGTCATCCCTTGCTTGGTTACAGATTTTCCTCGAGTAGCTTCCTTCATGTGAATGAAGAATTCACATGAACAGTATTCCCTGAATTCTTGAATGTTCCGAGCAATTCTATAGTATTAACTGTTGAAAGGAATGTGGTCCAGAGCTCCATGGCTGGCAAGAGTGTCAGTTGGCACAACCACTGGAAAATAGGTTTGCAACAACTTATAAACTTAAACATTCATTACCCTATAACTCAGAAATTTCATTCCTACCAAGAGAAACGCTTGCACAAGCATAACAGGGGTCACATATAGGAATGTTCATAACAGCACTGTTTGTAATAGCAAAAACTGAATACCCATCAGTGAATGGATAAGTAAATCCAGGTATAGTCCTTAAATTGAATTTTATATATCAGCCAAAATAACAGTCACAGCCAGCATTATAGATGAATCTTAGCAATGTGCTATGTTTTATTAACTCTCATCTTCCTATTTTTAATGTCTATAAAGTTGTGATGTGTTTTACAATTGATGGCAGGTCACTGTTTAATTAGAAGATTTTCTTTCTTAGTCTTATATAAAATAATGCTGTATCTTACATTTGATGAGGTCTCATAGTCAATGAAATATGGTAATATTGTATGACAAAATAAAGTCCCAGAAGATTACATGCATTGTGATGCCTTTTGTATAAAGTTGAAAACAACTAAAACTAAGCAGTTTTTATTTATGAATACATATATATGATAATACTAGATGTGTGCGAGGGAATAACAAACAAAAATGTCAGAATGATTACCTCTGGTAGGGGGAGGCAGATGGAGTGGCTGGGAATGGAGCACAGAAAGATGAAAGCTATTGTTCTAGTTCTCATGTTGGTTTCATGGGTATTTATATTCTTTAATATAATGATTTCTTTTAACAATCAAAATGATTTAACATAAATTTCTCATAGGTTAACTAAATATATATATATGCATCTGTACATAAGGACTAAGAATGAAGATATGTCATGAACTGAGAATTTTTATTAGTCTAATTTTATACACCTGAGGTCAAAACTAAATAAAGCTATTGTCTGTAGGCTTTCTATTAGAAGTAAAACTTGGCTGGTTCATACTTATTTAATACTTTGAGTGTATCATAAGTGTGTAAGTGTTTAAACTATCTTCCGGCATTGATTGTTATTGAGTAATCTAATGCCATTCTGATTTACTTGCTTTTTTTCATAAGTGATGTAATCTTTTTGCTTGGATTTCCAGATGATTTTCTTCGTCTTTAAAGATTGTGATTTTACTAAGATGTGCCTAAGTGTTGTTGATGCTGGGCCAACTTTTCCTGACACACAGTGTGCCTTTTCAATAGGTAGACTTAAGTCTTCTTGCATTTCAAGAATACTTCCTATAATTATGTTTTCAAATGTATGTTCTATCCCACTGTTTTTAAAAAAACTTTCTTCTTTTACATTCTATATCTATGCATATGTAGGATATCCTTTGCCTGTGTGCTGTATCTTAGGATTTTGTCTCTAATTCCTTTGATCTCTTTCTCTATTTTGGTTTCATTTTGCCTGCTTTTCCCATTTCATTCCTGTCCATCTCTTACTGTACTTTCCATAATATCTCTTTTCCTTTGTGCTTGGTAATAACTTATTCTTTATATTTGATTGTCGTTTTGCTTTCTTTTCTGAGTCCTGCCAATTCCGCTTTATCTTCCTCCTGGCATCTGTCATACCATCACCATCTGTTGTCTCTTCCTCTCTTCCCTCAGTTCTTCTATTTCTGCTTTGCCATCTTCCTTCATCATTGTGATTTTATTTCAGTGTGATTCTTATCTGTTCTGTGACACCTTTCTCATGAAATTTTTTATAGGAAAGTTTTGCTGGGCTCTCCCACATGTTTCTTATTGTATAGAATTTTTTATGGATATTATTTATTTTTGTAACTCATATTTGAATGCATTGTACTTCCCTGAACTTGCTACTCGATGGTGATTGGGGAAGTGTGAGTAGGAGCAAGGATTACCTCCTCTGTTGGTAAAGTGAAGAACTGTTTTCCTTATATATCTATGTCTTTCTTTGTTTCTTCCTTATCATCTACTTTTATGTTAAATACATGTATTCTAGTGTGCCATTTTAATTCCTTTATTGTTTCTTCTTACTATATTTTTTGAGTTATTTTCTTAGTGGTTGCTCTGGGGATTACAACATGCATCTTAACATAAAAAAATCTGGAATAATACTAAATTCCAATTGTATATCTACACTTTGCTTCAGTATAGTTCCCTTTTCCTCCCCCCACCTTGTGCTGTTATTGTCATATTAATTACCTCTTTATAAAGTACATCAATGTAGTTGTATTATTATAGTTTTATGTAGTTGTCTTTTAAATCAATTAAGAGGAGGAAGAAGTAAAAAAATATATTTATAGGGTCTTTTATTATATATTTACCTATGTGTTATAGGCAGAATAATGGCCCCCCAAAGATATCCATGTCCTAATCTTTGAAACCTGTGATTATGTTAGGTTGCATGACAAAGGGGAATTGAGGTTCCAGATGGAATTAAGGCTGTTCATCTGCTAACTTTAAGATAAGGAAGATTATCCTGGATTAGCCAGGTGAGTGAGGTGTGTTCTTAAAAGTAGAAGAGGGAGGCAGAAAAAGAGGTAGGACTGATATGATATGAGAAGGATTCAGTGCACCATTTCTGACTTTGAAGATAGAAGAAGGGGACCATGGATCAAGGAATGCAGGTAGCTTCTAGAATCTGGAAGAGGGTACTAAGTGGATTTTCCCCCACAGCTGCTGGAAGATAATGCAGATCTACTGACACCCTGATTTTAGCCCACTGAAACGAGTGTTGGACTTCCAAACTGCAGAACTGTAAGATAATAAATTTGCATTGTTTTAGGCCACTAAATTTTGGTAATTTGTTATAGAAGCCTTAGGAAACTAACTGTCATTACCTTAACTGGTGCTCTTTATTTCTAATATGGATTCAAGTTACTGTCTTGTATGATTTCTTTTCAGCCTGAAAGACTTCCTTTAGAAATTACTGTAGGGACAAATACACTAGTGACAAATCCTTTCAGTCTTTGTTTATCTGGGAATGTCTTTAATTGACCTGCATTTTTGAAGGACAGTCTTGCTGAATATGTAACTTTTAGTTGACTGTTTTTTTCTTTAGCACTTTGAATGTGTCAACCCATTGCATTCTGGCCTCCATTGTTTCAGATGAGAAGTCAGCTGTTAAGCTTATTGTAGCACCTGTGTGATGAATTGTTTTTCTCTTGCTATTACATATATTCAAAAATTTCTCTTTGTCTTTTGGCAGTTTGATTATGATGTGTCTAGGTGTGGATCTGTTTGAGTTTGTCCTACTTAGAGATTGTTGAGCTTCTTGGATGTGTAATGTTTTTCATCAGATGTGGTATGTTTTCAGTCACTATTACTTCAAATCTTTTCCTGCCCCTTTTTCTTTTTTCTCTAAATATGGCACCTTTGTGTAGCTATAGTTCCTATGACTCTCTGAACTTCACCTGGTTCAGGATGGTATTTACTGCCAGTTCTGCCCTCCCCTGGTTCCTTTACCCAATGCCATGCCTACCTGAGAAGGATGATCTCTTCATTCTTAAAGGGTGTATTTTGGTTGCTGCTTTTGATATTTGCCACTCTGGATACTCCTGGGCATCTTCCACCTCTTTTCTTTCTCTTTCCTAGCACTTGAAACCTATTTAAGCTCAGCCCTGCCCACAGCAGTTTTCACTCAGTGTGAGGTCCTCTCCTTTTGGGAGAATACTTTTGCTAGTGATTTCTGAGGCCAGTTACTGCTAAGCCCCTCTGTATTCTCCGTATTATGCTATTATTCTCATTTCTGTCTCTTAAAGAGCTCTGCTGAACTCAGCTACTTTTGAAAACACTTTTATTCAATTTAGAGTTAGTGGGTTTTTAAAAAATGTCTTCTAGTTTCATGAAAATTGAATTTGTGTCTTCAAAAACTTCTCTGTGTTGCTCCCTGTGGTTTTCAGGAAAAGTCATGGGAAGATTCATAATTAAGCTACCGCTATATTTATACCAAATGTCCTACACTATGTTAAAAATGCTAGCATATTTTCAAAATCTATTTACAGTGTCCAGAAGAAAGATGAGACAAAAGCAAAGTTGGCCCAGGGTTTCAGTCAGATATTGTGACTGTTGTTTTGTTATTTTTCAGTGCACAACTTTCAAGGGGTTGGGGGGCCAAGATGATGTCATAGGAGTTTGGTCATATGTCTAAGTTGAACAGGATTTTGAGCAGGATTGGGAAAACCCCTTAACAGGGCCATTAGCAGGTAGAAGAGTATCATAATTTATTGGTGATTTTCTTCAATTAATCTTGGGGAAAGAAGTCAGAGATAAAAAAAAAAGAGAGAGACAAGTTTGTGGAATTTTGCAAAGGGAATAGAAGATGCAAGTGGAGAGTAGGCTTTGCTAATGACTAGGACCAGAAAAAAGTGATCTTTCTCCAATCAGATAAGCAATCACATAAAAGCGGACAGATGGTTTTTTACGTAAAACAATTTCATAGCCTTGTAATATTCTCAGGAAAATTTCATTGTAAGTTTGTAAGCCAAGAGTAAGTCAAGTTTCAAGTGACAGACTTTAAATTACAGAGGTATCATGTAATTCTTTTAAATCTTGCTATATGTGTTATATTGTGTATCTAGCTAGTACTTATTTTAACAGAAAAGGCATAAATGACTGGATTATGAATCTTATCATATATCAGGGACCAGCTCTGAAAGTCTTCTGCTTTAAAAGAACCAATTAGCCTCTTCAGCAACAACCATGTCAATGTCTAGAATGCCTTTAAGACTTGGATTTCATCACAGAGGATACAAACAAATAGAAAGACATATCATGCTCAGGGATAGGTCGAATCAACATTGTTAAAATGTCCATACTATCCAAAGTGATTTACAAATTCAATTCAATCCCCATAAAGTTACCAAAGTCATACTTCACAGATCTAGAAAAAATAATTCTATGCTTTGTTTGGAACCAGAAAAGAGCCTGAATAGCCAAAGCAATCTTAAGCAAAAAGAACAAATCTGGAGGCTTCACATTACCAGGCTTCAAACTATACTTAAAGCCTATATTAAAACAGCATGGTATTGGCACAAAAATAGAGACATAGACCAATGGAACAGAACAGAGAACCCATATATAAAACCATCTACCTACAACCAACTTATCTTTGACAAAGCAGACAACAACACACACTGAGGAAAAGCATCCCTATTCAATAAATGGTGCTGGGAAAATTGGATAGCCCCATGCAGAAGAATGAAACAGGACCTCTACCTCTCACCACTCACAAAAATTAATTCAAGATGGATAAAAGACTTAGATCTAAGGCATGAAACCATAAGAATTCTAGAGGAAAATGTAGGAAAAACTCTTCTATATATCTGCCTAGGCAAAGAATTTATGAAGAAGACCCCAATGGCAATCATGGCAACAACAAAAATTAATAAATGGGATTTGATTAAACTAAAAAGCTTCTGCACAGCTAAGGAAGCAATCAAGAGAGCAAATAGATAACCTACAGAATGGGAGAAAATATTTGCAAGCTACACATCCGATAAAGGGCTAATAACGAGAATTTACAAAGAACTCAAGCAAATTAACAAGAAAAAACCCCAAATAACCCTATTATTAATAAAAAGTAGGCAAAAGACATGAACAGAAACTTCTCAAAAGAAGAAAGACAGATGTCCAATAAACATATGAAAAAATGCTCAATGTCACTAATCATCAGTGAAATGCAAATTAAAACCACAATGAGATATCACCTTACCCCAGTTAGAATGGCTTTTATTAAAGAGTCCAAAAACAGTAGATGCTGGCGTGGATGCAGAGAGAAAGGAATGCTTATATACTGTTGGTGGGACTGCAAATTAGTACAACTGCTATGGAAAACAGTATGGAGACTCCTCAAAGAACTAAAAGTAGACCTACCATTTGATCCAGGAATCCCACTACTGGGTATTTGCCCAAAGGAAAAGAAGTCATTTTATCAAAAAGACACCCACACTCAAATGTTTATTGCAGCACAATTCACAATTGCAAAGATGTGGAATCAACCCAAGTGCCCATCAATTCATGAGTGGATTAACAAAATGTGTATATGTACACCATGGAGTACTACTCAGCCATAAAGAAAGGTGAAATAATATCTTTTGCAACAATCTGGGTGGAACTGGACACCATTACCCTAAGTGAAGTATCTAAAGAATGGAAAAACAAACACCACATGTACTCACTATTAACACATTGACTGCCACACTAGAAAAAAAAATTTTTTCCTGGGGGCCACACATGGTGTTTTATTATGAAAATACAATAAAAACTTTGAAAACAAATGATCCTTTCTAATTTAAAGAAAATTTTGTTATTTTTTAATTGTTTTCTGTGTGTGAGTTATACACAACTTGAAAAATAGTTCATGAGGCTCCCAAGGTGAAGAGACGAGTGAGTTACATATGCTTCATGAGGCCCCGGGGTCAAAACTAGTGTGAGTTAAATAAAACTCACATGGCAATTAGTGTGTTAAATTGGATCTAACCAATGAGCACACATGTACACAGAGGGAAATAAAACTCAGTGGAAAGCAACCAGGCAGGAGGGGGAAGGAGGGGAAGGGAATAAACCAACCTAATGGGTATTATGAACACTATTTGGGTGATGGGTACACCTATAGCCAGGACTCAAGCATTACAAAAATGATCCATGTAACCTAAAAACATTTGTACCTCCTTAATATTTTGAAATTAAAAAAAAAAAAAGATATAGACCATGTCCTGCACCTCAGAAGCTCCCTCTTGGTTAGTACACCCAAAAAAGGCAAATACTGTTGTGACTTCTATCCTCAATTATTCCTGTAGTTGAACTTCACATAAATGGAATCAAACAGTTAAAAAAAAAAAAAAAAGGCCTGGATTTTAAATATCCTAAAAGATGGTAAAGGACATATATATGGTGAAGAGTATCCTTTCCAGAATCCTCCAAATCATAACATAGGTGGTTGCCTACTAATTCTCAGCCCCTAAGTCTAGTTTTAATAACCCCTGATAAGCTCACCAAGACAAGATGGGAATGCCTACCACACAAGAGCGGCAGCAAGGGCTGCTGCTGTAATGTGATCTCTCCAGATGGATTCTTTCATCTTAGGTAAAAAGGTCAAGCCTATGATCTCACTCTTTTGCAAACACTGCAATGGTTGACTTTATTAAAGGGATTAAGATCTATGATCTAAGTGATGTAATGGCAACAGTCCTTTTTTAATCCTATATTGAATCAACAACTGTTCTCTATATGCTTTTATTTAGTTAAATGTGATGGGGTTGTTTATAGAACCCTGAATCCCAACAACAGTAATTGCTGTACTTACGTGCAGCTGTTGAACTTCTAATCCTTTTTATGATGGTGTTATAGAATTGAATGATATTAAATTACTCTGAATACAATAGGCATGACTCTTCAAATGTCTGTACTATATTAATTTAAAAATTATGTATTTTTAAATCTTGATAACTTTCAAACCTTGAGTTACAGATCAGATTGTTTATGCTTTTTATGAAACTTTAAAATACAGTAAGTAATATAACCCACTGATAATTTGTGTCACTTTTTAAAAGTGTTTCTTTCAGGGACGTTTATAATCCCTTAACGATAAGTGATACATGCATGAGTGCTGCCTTTGAATTGGGTTCAGAGTAATCTAAAAAATAACAGCATGGATGTTTCTCCTCCCTTACTGAATTTGGATCAACTCACTCTCAAAGCTGAGAAGATGAAGTGGAGAATAGTGTGTGGGTGGGGGGCATTAAAAATAAGTGCTCTAAAAATCCCATGTTGCCTGAAAGGACTTAAGACAAAAATGTAAGTGCACATGAGGTAGTAGGTTTACATTGTACCAAAGGAAATAACAAGGCTGCATGTTTATTATTTCAGGAGATTAAACAGCACAATAGCAGGGTTACTTGTGTCATTGCCTCTAAGTCACAGCCCCTCCCTACTCGTCACTGCCTCCCACACCGACAGACCTATTCTAAAGAAAATGAGGGAGGCCACATGTCTTGTGGGGTCTTGGGCAAAACTGTGCCCTATATAGGAACTCCATATGGGATGGTGACACATTGATCAATTTGATCCTCTTTATAACAAATATGGAGGCCAGAAGACATGCAGACATGGGAGTTACACCCCAGTGTTTGCTGAAGTATGCCAAGGCTTTGAGACCAAGAGTGACTGTCTAGCCAAGAAGAAGATGATGACTTGTGAGTTCACGTGCTCCTGAATCCTTGTGAGAGATGCTTGCACTAAAGGTAGCCAGGCATGTCTCTTGTAATCCTGAAAAGCCACTCTATACGCTGGAAACTGGGCCTCCACTTCAGGGTCTCTGTCTTATGTTCCATGTTTCTTACCAGACCAGAGAGAACAAGAAGTTTCAGAGAGAACAAACTTCAGAGTCCCCCAGATGTAGGTTCAGATTCTTGCCACTGAGTTGACTGTCAGCCATTGTCAGATCATTTAGTTTAGATAAAAATATGGCCTGTTCTGTCTATCCTGCAGAGTTCTTTTTTTTTTTTTATTTCAGAATATTATGGGGGTACAACACTTTGGCTATATATATTGCCCATGCACTGCCCATGTCAGAGCTACAATCATGGACGTCCCCCAAACTGTGCTCCCCGCATCCATTCAGTGAGAGTTTCCCCATCCCCTCCACCCCCTGCCTTCCTGCCCACCCCCTGATGAATATTATTGCCATGTGTGATGTAAGTGTTGATCAGTTAGTACCAATTTGATGGTGAGTACCAGTGGTTCTTGTTTTTCCATTCTTGTGACACTTCGCTTCGAAGAATGGGCTCTAGCTCCAGCCAGGATAATACCAGATGTGTTAATTCACCATTGATTTTTATTGCTGAGTAATACTCCATGGTATACATATACCACATTTTATTAATCCACTCGTGTATTGATGGGCACTTGGGTTGTTTCCACATCTTTGCAATTGTGAATTGTGCTGCTATAAACATTCGCGTGCAGATGTCTTTATTATAGAATGTCTTTTTTTCCTTTGGGTAAACACCCAGTAGTGGGATTGCTGGATCAAATGGTAGTTCTACTTTTAATTCTTTGAGGTATCTCCATATTACTTTCCATAGAGGTTGTACTAATTTGCAGTCCCACTATCAGTGTATGAGTGTTCCTATCTGTCCACATCCCCGCCAACATTTGTCGTTTGGGGATTTTTTGATATGAGCAAATCTCACTGGAGTTAAGTGATATCTCATTGTGGTTTTGACTTACATTTCCCTGATGATTAGAGAAGTTGAGCAATTTTTTATATGTTTGCTGGCCATTATTCTGTCTTCTTTGGAAAAGTTTCTGTTCATGTCCTTTGCCCATTTTTTAATAGGGTTGTTTGATTTTTTCTTGTTGATTTTCCTAAGTTCTGTATAGATTCTGGTTATCAGCCCTTTATCGGATGTGTAGCATGCAAATATTTTCTCCCATTCTGTAGGTTGTCTGTTCACTCTAGTGATAGTTTCCTTGGCTGTGCAGAAGCTTTTAATTTTAATCAGGTCCCATGTATTTATTTGTGTTGCTGCTGTGATTGCTTTGGGGGTCTTCTTCATAAATTCTTTGCCTACACCAATGTCCATAAGAGTTTTTCCAACGTTTTCTTTGAGAATTCTTATGGTCTCACGTCTTAGGTTTAAATCTGTTATCCATTGTGAGTTGATTTTTAAGAGGTGAGAGGTGTGGGTCCAGTTTCAGTCTTCTACATATGGCCATCCAGTTTTCCCAGCACCACTTATTGAATAGGGAATCTTTTCCCCAGTGTACGTTTTTCTGGAATTTGTCAAAGATCACATGACTGTATGAGGTTGGTTTTATATTTGGGTTCTCAGTCCTGTTACATTGGTCTATGTCTCTGTTCTTGTGCTAGTACCATGCTGTTTTGGTTACTATAGGCTTGTAGTATAGTTTGAAGTCTGGTAGATAGATGCCTCCCAATTTGTTCTTTTTGCTTAAGATTGCTTTGGCTAGACGGGGTCTTCTCTGGTTCCACACGAAACATAGCATTATTTTTTCTAGATCGGCAAAAAATGATGTTGGAATTTTGATAGGGACTGCATTGATTCTGTAAATCAATTTAGGTAGCAAAGCCATTTTTACTATGTTGACTCTGCCTATCCAAGAGCATGGTAGGGTTTTCCATCTATTTACATCCTCTGCAATTTCTTTTCTCAGTGTTTCGTAATTCTCTCTATATAGGTCTTTGACCTCCTTAGTTAGATATGTTCCTAAATATTTAATTTTCTTTGGTGCTATTGTGAAAGGTATTGTGTCTTCGATTTGTTTCTCGGCTCAATTGTTATTAGCATATATGAAGGCTATGGATTTGTGTGCATTAATTTTGTATCCTGAGACTTTGCTGAATTCATTTATCAATTCCAGTAATCTCTTGGTTGAATCTTTGGGGTTTTCTATATATAATATCGTATCGTCTGTCCTGCAGAGTTCTTAAGAGGATTCAATATCATCGTAATGTATTGAACATATTAAGATTTTGAAAATTATTAATGGCTGCGCAAATGTTATGTTTTACCTCTTAGCTAATCAAGTGTCCCTAATATTGTATTTTATATATTTTGCCTCCCCTGTCCTGCACAGTAAGATGTGGGATACTCAGAAGGTGTTTAATAAGAGCTTGTTGCACTTATGATCATCTTGAAATCATGGTCCTTGTGGTTCATTGAGGGGTGGAGCCACATTCAAAGAATAGTACAAACAGGAATTCAAATCACACACAAATCAAATGTGGAACTCTGAGACAGATCTTACCAAAGTTCCCTTTTCCTCATATTCTCTACCATCTGGCAACTCATGGGGCCTGTCACCCTTCTCTCACAGAAGGACCTTCACCCTCTCCCTTCCTGACCCACCCCAGCTCTTCCTCCAGCCCACCCCTAATCCACCCCTCACCACCTCTCCCAGCTTGGCCCTGGGCTCTGCACATTCCCCAGGTGTGATATCCTTCTCCACTCACTGGCAACTGGGAAGGAAGCACTTTTTTCATCTCACCGCTATTTTCACAAGAATAGGCTGTTCATTCCTCAGTTCCTTTTCCTAATTCTGCCTCCCAAGAACCTGAGTTTTGCTTAGTCCTGCTCAGAGGGAGAGAAGGGGAAGGAACCGACCAGTGGGCAGAATCAGAATCTGACTTACCTGGTAGGGAGAGGGGCTGGGAACACTATCAACATACTGTATGTTTGTCATTTTTGTCTCATTCCATAGAATGACTGGATGGAGAATAATAAAGCCAACAGGTGGGTATGATGTTCCTACTGGGAAGCTGGCTCTAGCAATGAGCTGACAGGAGTGAACTATACCGACCATCCTTGGAGACTCCGTGCTGAGGGATTTGCACACAGGATGATGCTTTCTGGAAATCCTCGTAGATGCTGGAGGGAATGAAAGATACAGGAGTGCTTTAAAACACTGAGGAATAATTTACATAAAATGAATTATCCTTTTTGAGTGAATAGTTCAATGAGTTTTGGCAAACCTATAGTCATCTAACCATCATCACAACCAGGACACAGAAATGTCTGTCACCCCAAAGAGCTCCCCTATATTCCTTTTCAGTCAATTCCCTTCCACTAATCCCAGCTTCTGTCAACCACTGGTCTGTTTTCTGCCCCTACAGTATTCCCTTTTCTACAATGCTATATAAATGGAAATCTAGAGCATGTATTCTTTTGTATACATGTATTAGTAATGCATTCTTTTTATTGCTGTGTAGTATTCCATTGTACATATATATCGTTATTTGTTTATCCATTCTATAGTTGATGAGTATTTGGGTTGTTTCCAGTTTTTGGCTACTATGAATAAAATTGTTATGAACATTCATGTAGAGGTCTCTGTACGAACGTAGGTTTTTGTTTCTCTTGTGTAAAAACCTAGGATTTGGATTGGTGTGCTTTATTTGAATTAGTGTGTTACATACTGTTTTCCAAAGTGTGTTAGAGTTTCAGCTGCTCCATATCCCTGCCAACACTTGGCATTGTGAATCATTTTGATTTTTCATTGTGTTGGTATGCAGAAGTATCTTGTGGTTTTAATTTACATTTCCCTGATCAGTTATGATTTCGAGAATCTTTTCACATGCTTGTTGGCCATTTGTATAGCTTTGGTGATGTGTCCACATCTTTTGCCCATTTTTTTACTGGATTGCTTGTCTTAATAGGAATTTTATTTTTTAATTGAGTCATTGGGTAAGTTTTTAAAAAATATATATTCTAGATACAAGTTCTTTATCAGATATGTGTTTGGAAATACTTTTACCCAGCCTATGGTTGACTTGTCTTTTTATTTTCTTCATAGTATTTTTTGAATAGCAGAAGTGTTTAGTTTTGATAATGTCCAATTTATCAATTTTCTTCTTTTATAGTTTGTGAGAAATCTTTGCCTAACACAAGGTCACTGTGATGGGTGGAATTTTGCCCCCCATCTCCAATTCATATGTCAAAGTCCTAATCCCAAATACCTCAGCATGTGACCTTGTTTGGAGACAAGGTCTTCACAGAGGCAGTCAAGTTAAAATGAGGTTATTGGGGTAAGTCCTAATCCAATACGACCGGTGTCTTTATATAAAGGGGATATTTGAGGACAGACACACATACAGGGAGAATGCCATGTGAACATAAATGTGGAGTTGGGGTGATGAATCTACAAGCCAAAGAGTGCCACAAATGCCAGGGAAGCACCAGAAGAGGAGGGAGCATGGAGGGAACCCACTCTGTTAACACCTTGATCTTGGACTTCCAGCCTCCAGAACCGTGAGATAATAAATTTCTTTGTTTTTCAGTTTGCGGTATGTTGTTATAGCCGCCCTAGCAAATAGTCATTAACCCACTAAGATCTTCTATTTTTTTTTTCTAGAAGTCCTGTAGCACTTTTATAAGAGCAATCTGGAAGAGGTATGAAAAAGAGCTCCTGAGATCAAAATGATTTCGGAGTGTCTGTAAGGAGCTGGGTGATGCTTGTAGCAATGAAGTTTTTATTGGAATAAAGATTCCGCATTGTTTCTGGCAAGCAGAGAGAGGAGGATTTCATCTTTGTGTAAACAAATTTGATTGGACTAAGAAGCCATAAAAATCTGGCCTCTGTCTCACTATAATTTAATGGATTAGAAATATAATTTTTTGGACCAGAAGATGCAGTTTGCTGAACCATCATTCTTTTGTTCTATTTTGAAGAAATGTGCTGCTACTTCATAGGTAGTGCCCACATAGAAAGCTTTGGAATTAAGGAGGAAAGTGCTGAGCTGGGTATTTAGTAACCAAGATGGGCAATGAGGCTTGCATTAGATTTTTAGCAGAGACCACTGGCTGAATACTCTCTCAGCAGTGTTTGGTAATATCTTCTATTTAACCAATCTTCTTGAAAACAGGTAATTCAGGAAATTCAACTAGCTGTTATGGAAGGCTTAGATATACTCAGCACTGTCAGGGTAGATAGAAGCCTATAAGATGAAGACCCAGTGCTTAAGAAATCCGTAGTACATTAGATTCCAGCCACTCCTATCTACTTAAGATCATTACTTCTGTAATTCTCACATCTTTTTATGGCAGTCCTGGGAGATCAGTTCTATGTTGGAACACTCAATAAAGGAATTACAAGCATGCTAGATGGCGGAAAATGCCAATTTGTCATGAAAAGGTGCTGCAGTATTCCACAAAAAAGTATGATATATGGATGAGAATGATGATATCCCATTTCTGGGAGTGAAATAGAAAGGGGGTATTATAATTATGTTTTACAAATGAGAAGACTGAGTCAGAGAGAGGCTGGAAGGATGTATCCAAACATACCAGCAATAAGTATTTAGTGAGGGCTTTCAATTGCAGCTTTAAAAAAAAATTCTGGTCACAGGTATCTTCTATTACAGAATCTTTGTTCATCAGGACGTATAGAAGATCATTGTTAAGCAAATTTCCAATCCTTCCCTTGCCTCAACCTCTATGATGCTATGGATACCCTCCTCACCTTGCTGTGTGCACTTGACTTTGGGCTTAGCTACCTGGATTGCTTTAGCCAATAGGATGTCCACAGATGTGAGCAGAGGCTTGAAGGCTCGCATGTCTGGGCTTGCTCCCTTGAGCTCCTGCCTTTCACCATGAACAGAATGTGCCGTGGGTACTGCTAATCTAAGAAAGATGAGAGACATGTGGAGCAGGTGTGGATCCAGCCTGCAGCTAGGAGTCAGGCCCAGCCACGCCCAGACCATGTCAGCTGAACCCACAGATGCATGAGTGAGCAACAGATTGCTGCAAGCCACTGAAATTTCCAGGTTTTAAGAATTCTTGTTTTGGCAATACTAAATTAATACATAGATATTTTTGTAAAGGAGCAAAATAGTTATGGGTTGCACAACGTAGCACACAATGCTTACGTACTACATATACTGGAAACAGAATAAGAATGGAGGGTTTGAAGACATGTCACAAGACTGGAAATCAGAAGACCTGAGTTGTTGTGGGTTTTCTACCTTTAATGAGAATAGCTTATCCTTATGAAGTGCTGGCTCTGTGCCAGGTGTGTTTCTAGCAGTTTTAACTGATCCAATCCAAACAACAATCCTATGAGGTAAATTTATTATTCCCACTTTAGGGTTGAGGAAACTGAGGCACAGAATAATTAAGCATAACCAAGGCCTCATAGCTAGTCAGTGGCTGAACTGAGGCAGTGTCAAGGATGCTGTCATGCACCACCCAGATTCTCTGTTCAGAACTAAAGCGCTCATTCCCCAGCTGGTGGGAGGGCGCACTGCTTTTGACCAAAAAGGAGCTGCCTTGCCCAAGGTTAGAGCCTTTCTTGGGGTTACCCCATAAACAATATCTGGTGAAACCCATTTGACTATATTGGAAGCATCTTGAAGTCCCTTCCCAACTCAAGGGCTCTCTGCAAGATCAGATTAGTCCTCGTAGCTACTTCATCACCTCTGCCCAGACCTGCTTCCTTCTTTCCTTACAGGTATTGGTTTTGAAAATGCTCCCCAATAAACCTGCATGCAAGTAGCCCCCTCAGAGTCTAATCCAAGGAACGCAATCTGAGATAGCTGCATTCCAGAGTCTGAGTTCTTAGCCACTGTACCATATCGCAGGTCACCACTCTGAGCTTCTCTGAGGTTATAGGCAAAAAACCCAAACCGGGTTGCTTTCATACTCCCACTCGACAGTCAACACAGAAGACTTCTGTGACCCAATGCGTGTGGTTTTTTCACCACATACTAAGCAATCAGTTCTGCAGCGGACACCAGTTGGGTGTCCTCTAATTTAATTCTGATGCTATCTACCTGGAGGTAGCATCGGATCCCACGGAATGAGGCTCAGTCCCCAAGATGCCCCCACTTCTGGTGCTGATCCCAAGCCCGAGGGTTGTCTCCTGTGCTTCTGACTGGCTGGCTATAAGTCGGAGTTCCTATGGCCCCTTCCTCGGGCTTGATTAATTTGCTAGAACCGAGATAGGAGTGGGATATCCTGCAGGCAGTCAGGGCAGGGGCCAGAAGGAGAAGGCCAACAGGATAAGAAAGCTACAAGAATGTGAATATGCTCAGCTAAGATAAATGTAGCCAATAGGGACCCTTTAGTTATTCCATTTTGACTATAACACCTTATCTGAAGCTGAAGGGGAATACCTTTAATTGGAGCATGCGAACAGTTGATGTGACACTGTCCCTAAATGAACTACCTTCATTAGCATAATAAAAAACACACCCACTGGTACCATGACAGTTCCAGGAGACACCCTAGAAGGTCAAGAAAGGGGAGGGTTCTCAGTTCTAAGAACTCTCCACCCCTTTCCCAGAAAAACCATGAATATTCCACCCCAGCTTAGCATATTATTAGGGATTAGCATAAAAGGACAGACCCTAACCCTGGGGTGGCACTGTTTCTCCTTGAATCAGTCCGCTTTTTTGCCTTTTCTCAAGAGTGTAGTCTGCTTTTAATAAATCTTTCTGCTTCTGTTGACACTTTATGTCTGTTCTTTCTCTTGCTTGTGATCCTGCGCTTGAATTCCTTCCTTTGTGGAAGTCAAGAACCCTCTCCACCCATCACAGGCGGTGGTCCACGCCGGTATCATTTGGGCTCACAGAACTCAGAGAAACACTGACTTACATTTATTGGTGTATTATAAAGGATATTACAAAGGATACAGATGAACACCAGATGAAGACATGGATAGGGCAAGGTATGGGGTCAGGGACCTCCACCTGTTCAGCTATCTGGAAGCTCTCTGAGAACCCCGTCTTCTTGGATTTTATGGAGGCTTCATTTATGTAGGCATGATTGATTAAACCATTGGCCATTGATGATCAACTTAACCTTCAGCCCCTCTCCCTTCCCTGGAGGTTGGGGGTTGGGTCTGAAAGTATCAACCCTCTAATCTGGCTTGGTCTTTCTGGAGACCAGCCCCCATCCTGAAGCTACTTAGGGACTGCCAGCCACCAGTCATCTCATACATACAAAAAGACACTCTCCTACTCCAGAGAGGCCAAGGATTGTAGAAGCTGTATGCCGGGAAACCTGGACAAAACCGAAATACATATTTCATACTATCATAGCTTCATTATAGAGTGGGGATGAGAATACTACCTCAGTGAGGGGATTAAAAGTGGCAGCATTTTATGTTCACTTTCAGTCAGGAATGAGGCTGACTTCTGCCCGGCCCTTTCCCACTCCACTGAAGCTGTTTCCACTGACGTCATCAGTGACTTTAGTGGCAAAACCCGACTGCTGTTGTTTACACTGCATGGTCGGCGGCGTTGGACTCTGCCGTCCCATGGTCGCTGTCCTTCGGGAACTTGGTCTTTTGATGGTTGTTTTCCATAGGATTCCAGCTCTTCCTCTGTCATTCAACTACCACCTACATATCCATGACTCCCTTCCCCGACTTCTTCCCCAAGCTTTGGAATTGTTCTATAAGCAGTTGAATACGCACGGCTACTTGATGTCTCCTAAGTTCCTCAAACAGCATTTCCAAAACTGAAATCATCATTTTCTTCAGCAAACCTGCTCCTTCCTCTGTATTTTGCTTTCATCAGTAACACCATCTTCCCAGGCCATCACACAAATACAAGGGCGTTTTTCTTGAATAGTCCTTCCTCATCATCCCCACATTAAATAAGTCTGGCTAATTTTATCCATGTCCCTAGAACCTCTACAATCTGTCCCTCTTCTCTGTTCCTTTTACCATTGCCCTACTTGGGGCCCTCATCATCTCTCATCTGAACTATGCCAATAGACTCCTAAGTGGCCTCCTTTGCTTCCAACATTGCTTTCTCAAAGCTGTCCTTCAAACCACAGCCCGAGTGATCTATCTAAAAAGAAAATCTGATTGTGCCATTCTGCTTAAAGCTCTTTAGTAGCTCCCCATTGTCTATCGGATAATGTCTAATCTTACCTTAATACAAAGCTCGGCATGATCTGACAATATGGTGCAGTGGCTCAGATGCAGGTTTTGGAGTCAGTTGTATGAGACTCTCAACTCCACTGCACATTAGTTGCGTGGCCTTGGGCAAAACACTTAACCTCTCTAACAGAATGAGGACGTAAGATTTCTACCTGTCAGTTACTCACCAAATATCCATGTACTTTCCTACATTTTTTTAGCCTTTCCTGAAGTTAAGTCAAGGCCATATGGCTGGTTCTCGCTAGTTGACTAGGAATGGGATGATGTGAGCCCTGTGACCTTCCTCCATCTTTTTCTTTTCTTGCCGTGTCAACCTTGGAGGACACATGTTCAGGATGGCATGACAGTAGATGCAGGTGGGCTGCCTGACCCTCACTGGTCTTAATGAAACTAAAAAATAATTCAATATTGTGTTAAGTCCCTGAGATTTCAGGCCTTTTCTATTAGAAAGCGGCATCGATACCCTTGACAAACTACCCCATACAGTTGTCAGAAGGGTCAGCTGAGAGAATGCGTGAAAGCACCTAGCACAGTGCTCAATACACACCTTCCTCTCCCGTCTCGAGTTACACATGCTCGCCCTTCTGAGCTCCTTCACACGCCATGCCTTCTCAAGCCTTCATGCTGTTCCCTGAGGCTGGAAAGCTCTTTCACGCAGCCTTCAAAACTTGGCTAAGTAGCACCTTCCCTGGTCTCCTCAGTCTCGGTTAGATGTTCCTAACTTTAGTCTCATAGCAGAATATTTATTGCTCCACCAACATGATTATACTCAACATTTACATGCCTGCCTCCCTGGACAGGTGGCGAGCACCTTGAGCAGAGGGTCTTTTATAAATGCTGTTCCTCTGTCTAGGATGTTCTCTGTACCTGCCTGGAAGACTCTTCTCACCTTTACACCCAGCTCACCACTTCCTCTCCTGGAAAAGGCTTTCTCGCCCTTTGGCAGAGTTGCTCTTTTCCCTTTGTGCCAATTCTTTACCCTGTGTGTGGCTCTATTAAACCATCCATCACCCCAAATTACAATTCCTCCTTAAGTGTCAGGGTCACCCCCTGGATTGGGAGCTCCCTAAGGATGCACAGTGCTTCACTGTGGCACTTGGAGCCCTACAACAGTGCCTGTTCCATATCAGGCACTGATCAACAAATGTTTACTGAATACATCGACACCCACTTTGGACTTTGAAAGTGGACTAACCTTTTCTTAAAAATGTGTAGAAGACCTTTATATCTTTGTATTAGTTTGTTAGAGCTGGCATAACAAAATGCCACAGAATGGATGGCTTAAATCTGAACCAGGCCGCACAGCAGGAGGTGAGTGGTGGGCAAGCAAGAGAAGCTTCATCTGTATTTACAGCCGCTCCCGTCTCTCGCATCAACGCATAAGCTCTGCCTCCTGTCAGATCAGCGGCGGCATTAGATTCTCATAGGAGCACAAACCCTACTGTAAACTGCGCATGGCACGGATCTAGGTTGCAGGCTCCTTTTGAGAATCTAACGCCTGATGATCTGAGGTGGAGCTGAGGCAGTGGTGCTAGCGCTGGGGAGTGGCTGCAAATACAGATTATCATTAGCAGAGAGGTTTGACTGCACAATAAATGTAATGTGCTTGAATCATCCTGAAACCATCCCCCCTGCCAGTCCGTGGAAAAATTATCTTCCATGAAATCAGTCCCTGGTGCCAAAGAGGTTGGGACCACTGGCTTAAACAGCAGGCTGGATGAATTTTCTCACAGTTCTGGAGGCTCAAAGTCCAAGATCAAGGTGTTGGCAGGGTTGGTTTCTCCTGAGGCCTCTCTCCTTAGCTTCTGGATAGCTGCCTTCTCGTTGTGTCCTCACATGCTTTTCCTCTGTGTGTGCATTCTGGTGTTTCTCTGTGTGTCCACATTTCCTCCTCATGTAAGGACACCAGTCAGATTGGATTAGGGCCCATCTTAATGGTGTCATTTTAACTCAGTCACCTCTTTGAAGACCTTATTTCTAAATAAGGTTACATTCTGAGGTACTGGGGTTAGGACTTCAACACGTGATTTTTGGGGAGACACAATTTAGCCCACAACCCCCCTCATCTGGAGACCACCCTGAATTGACTCCAACAGACCAAAGGATCTTGTCCTCTTAAGAGAAAACATCTTGGAATGAGAATGATCAGGACAGGAGAAAGTGACATTTTTTTGCTGATGTGACAGGATAGTAGCCAACATTTCCTGTCTACTCATTATGTGCAAGGTCCTATGCTAAGTTCTGTAAGTGCGTTGTCTCAACTTCAAAATCGAAGTACAAGAAGATAAAGGAACTTGTCCTAGGATGTGCGGCTGATGAGCGGTAGAGCTAGGATTTTAGGATTTGAACCGACATAGAGGGGGTCCCTCCACCGCCATCTCAGGTGTCACAGGTCCCCTGTGAGGACGTACATCCTTTTCTCTTTTTACTGATAATAAACTAGCAAGTGTTTACACATTGCTCTCTAGGAGACAGGTACCCTCTTCGGTATTTTACATATTATAACGCTCATTTAGTCCTCATTAATAATGCCATAGGTAGGTACCATCATTATCATTGTCCCATTGAGAGGTTAAGTGACTGCCAGAGGTCACCAACAAGGAGGTAGCAGAGGAGGATTTGAGCCTGGGGAGGTCTGGCTGCAGAGTGGAAACCCTCAGCCACCACACTGAGCTGCCTCTCAGGAGGGAAGTTAAGTAATTTGGCCAAAGGCATGTCACTTAGAGGGGACAAGACTGGGATTGGTACCTGGCCTCTCTAACTGTGGACCCCAGGCTGCCTTCATGATTCCACACCCCCTACCTACTTCGTGTTTTCCTCACATCACATGCTTGCTAATGTAAACGGTCTCCCGGCTCCCATTCCAAGGAGAAAGACTGTAAAGCTGAAGGAACCGGGGTTGGGGGGAATGCTCTTTCACGGTGTTATTGGAGTAATCTCTGTTTTTCTTTAGCCTGATTAGCTGCATGTTTAAAATTTCAAAACACAATTGTCTTTACAAAAAAATCAGACTGGTTAAATCTGGAAGGAGGTGGGAGTCTTCCGCAGGCTGGCAGTTGTGTGCAGATCGACGTTTTTATATTTATGAAAGTTGTGTCTGCCATCAGGCCTCTGGGAACATTTGCACATTATAAACTATAAATTAGAAAAATATGTTGACATTACTGTCTGCCCTAAGGAATTTTTTCCTAATCACAGCCTTAATAGAAAAATTCTCACTTGGCTCTTCCTCCCCAGGCAGAAGTCGGAGCGTGCAGATGAGATTTTCCATATGCTTAGAAGGTAGCAAGAAATGCTTTGTATCAACACGAAGTCATTTCAGACTAGAATTTCCCGTAGGCAGCATCCCAATCCTTCCTTCTCCGTCTGCTGTTTTCCCATCCAGGAGCTTCTTACTTGCCACCACCTGCAGGCATCTGTGACTTTGCCACGGTGTCCCCCCCCTTGGATGTCTTCTGGGGATCTTTGACCCCTAAGGCTGTAGCTGGCCTTTACGACTCCTTCAGGATCTGGAAACAGCCAACTCCCCTGGCTTGCTGTCTTTCCTCCTCCTCCCCCCGCCCCTTGTAAGTCCCACGGGCCCACCACGATTGCCTCTCTGCCCCCACTGCCGCTCACCCGCTGCCGGCGCCTGGCAGTCACTGCGCCTGCGCCTCTGCCCCCGCAGTGGCCATGGGCTTGCGAGAAGGCTGGAAGGAGCGCCCGGGCGTGAGGGACCTGTTCCGCTTCACGAAGCCTGTAGGGCTTTACTTGTACCCTTGGAAGTCCTTTTATAGAGTTCTCACTGTTATTTGTGCACTTTTTTTGGCTTCTACCATCTCAAAATCCCAAGGAAGACAAAGAGTCTGAAAATAAAAGAGCCAATGTGTCCAGAGTAGGCACTCAAGAAATGGTGGTCACACTTCTTTTTTTTCCTTAAAAAAAATTTATGCACATTGGCTCATGACTGACGCTCAATAAATATTTGTTAAATGAAAGACTGCATTGAGGCAGAACTTAGAAATTTGGAGCAATTAGAAACGTTTTTGTTGTGGTAAAATATACACAACAGAATTTACCATCTTAACCATTTTTATGTGTGTAATTCAATGATGTTAAGTACATTCACAGTGTTGTGCTACCATCACTACCATCCATCTCCAGAATATTTTCGTCTTGCAAAACTGAAACTTGGTACCCATTAAGCACTAACTTCCCATTCTCCCCTCCCCTCTGTCTGTGGTAACCTGTATCCCTTCTGTCTCTATGACTTTGCCTATTCTAGGTACCTCATATAAGTGAGATCATACAACATTTCTTCCCTTTGTGTCTGGCTTATTTCACCTAGCATGCTGTTTCCAAGGGTCTGTCGTGTTGTAGCATGCATCAGAATTCCTTCTATTTTAAGGCCAAATAGTGTTCCATCGTATGTATATACGACATTTTATTTACCCATTCGTTCATCTGTTGATGGACAGTTAGGTTGTTTCTACATTTTGGCTGTTGTGACTAATGATGCTATGAATATTGGTATACAAGTATCTGTTTGAGTCCCTGCTTGCGATTTTTTGGACTATATAACCTAGAAGCACAATTGTTGGGTCCTATGATAATTCTATGTTTAACTTTTTTAGGAACTTCCATACTGTTTTCCATAGTGCCTGCATCGTTTTACATTTCTGCCAGCAACGCACAAGGGTTCCAATTTTTCCACACCCTCTGCAGCTCTTGTTATTTTCTATTTTTTTATAGTAGCCATTGTAATAGGTGTGAGGTGGAATCTCATTGTGGTTTTATTTACATTTCCTTCATGATTAGTGATGTTGAGCATCTTTTCATGTGCTTATTGGCCATTTGTATATCTTCTTTAGAGAAATGTCTATTTACGTCCTTTGTCCATTTAAAAATTGTTTTGTTGTTGTTGTTAACAATTGGTTTTTATGTTTTACAACATCTCTGGAATCTGTTTTCCTAAGCAGGAATAGCAAGAGTTGGATCTGAGGCAAGCCCTCTTTTCAACATAGCAGGCAAGGTGATCCTGTTAAAGCCTAAGTCAGATCAAGTCATTTTTCTGCTCAAATCTTTCCAGTGAGGTCCACCTCACTCAGAGGAAGAGCCAGAGTTCTTGCAACGGCCTAGAGAGCCCTGCATGATTCACCACCCCCGCGGGCTTTCACCTCATCTCCTTCTCCCCTTCCTCTTACTCCGCCACTGCCAGGGCCTTTGCATTTGCTGTTTCCTCTGCCCCAAGAAACCTGTGTTCTCTGCCTCGCCACCTTCAGGTCTTTGCTCAACTGTTACCTTCTCAGTGAAGCCTTCCTGGACTATTCTGTTTAAAATTGCAGCACTCCCCGCTTACATTCTTTATTTTTTTCCCAAAGCACCAATTGCCTTCTAATCTACACTGTCATTTACTTATTCATATTGTGTAGTTTGTCCTGTTCCTTTCTCCCCTAAGAACGTGAGCTCCATCGAAGCTCTGTTCTGTGCTTTACCCTAGTCTGGCCCCTAGGTGTGCTTTTCATAAATATTTATCAACTGAGTGAAAGCAAACACATGACACATCTATTTCCTTTAATTCTCTCTGAATTAAGTAATTGTCTACAAATACTCATCTTGCTTATGGCCATCTTGGCGTCTGTACACTCCCAAGCACATTGATTTATGAGCACTGTTTACATAAAATAAATATTTCCTCTCTTCTCTGTGTCTGGAAAGATCAAAAGAAAAAGTTATAAATTCGAGGAATATCGTAAAGCAAAATAAAATTAAGACTTTGTTTTTTCACTCATTGATTCACTCATCCTCTCAACAAATATTCCCTGAGAGTCCCTTATGTCCTAGGCACAGTGCTAGAAGCTGTCTTTATGGGGCTGCAGTCACAGACAATAAACTTGTAAAGAAATACATACACAATTCAGGTAGGGGCAAGTGCTATGAAGAAAAAGAAAACAGTGTACGACAACAGAGGCAATGGGGGTAGTGTGGAGGGGTCTACATTACAGAGAATGGTCAGGAAAAGTTGAGGAAGGGAAATTTGAGCAAAGACCTAGTGACGGGAGGAAACAAATCATAAAAATATGAACAGAACATTTTTTTGAATATACAGAAGGAACATCAAGTGCAGAGGCCCTGAGGCAGGAATGAGCTTGATATGTTGGCAAACATTATCTCATTTGATGATCAAAACAGGAGTGTCAGCTAGGCACCCGTCTTCAGGGTCCAAACAAGGAAGAACAGCAGAACAAGGGGAAGGTCTCAGTCCCTCATTTATAAAAGAAGAAGATTAGATCTGTGATTTAAAAGTGTGATCCCAAAAAGAGCAGCCTGAGAATCACCTGAGAGCTTGTTAGAATCTTCTGGCACCACCCATATATGCTCAATCAGAACTGGGGAGCCACGGGCAGACATCTGTGCTTTAACAAGCTCTCTTGGTGATTCTCATGCACACTAATGTTTGAGAAGTGTTGGACTAGGCAATTTCAAATGGGGCTTCTAGACCCAGTGTTCAGTGGATTTATGCTGCTGTCAGACAGCATGAAGAACTGGATTAAGGTAGTCTCCAGGTTAGGGTGAGAAAGAGAAAAATGTGGAAGACACTGCAGAGTCAATCCCCATTTAGCATCTCCCCTTCTCCTCTAAGAGGCATCCTTTAAATCATTTATAGCCAGGGCACCTCCAGGGTGAGGCCAGAGGCTGACCCCTGAAATCCTTTTAGAGACTTCTTTAAATGGCACATGACTTTTCCACATTGCTGCTGAAGAAGAAAGATTACACACCTCAGCACTTTTAATGTGACTTAGTTGTTAGACATACACAAAGATGAACTATGAAAAGAAAAGTGTCAGAGAAAGTGGTGTCTGTGGAATTGGGTGGCTGGTTGAGTGACCCCACGAAAAGTGTCTTCACCCTTCATGTTTTGGAACTACTTTTTCAGATGTGAATCCCTGGTAGTTCAGGGATACCATGAACTCTATAAAATGGGATGCAAAATGTTATCTATATGTATATTTTGAATAGCAAAGTTCCATAGTTTTCATAAAATGTTGAAATGTATCCATAACTCAAAAAACATTGAGTGCTGTTATACAAAGAAGGGTAAATATAGAACTCCAACCCAATGTTAAATACGACTCAAAAACCTGAAAGTTTGACTTTTTTTTAATCCGAGAGCCTCCTGGGGCAAAATCATACATGAAAAAGAAATTTTTCTGTAGGTGGCAATTTTTCTTTGTGTAAACAACACATAATGTTAGGGCTTATAACTTACAAACTGCAGTTCAGTTCTACGCCTGTAGTATTGCTTTGCTTTAACAGGGTGGGTTGGGAGTTTGCTGGTCTCATTCCAGACCCATCAGCTTGCTGCTGCAGCCCCAGATGATAATTACAGGCTTTAGATTCTACTTAAAGAATAACAAAGATGATGACAATGATATAAAAGTACATGGAGATAAAGTGTAAATTACTTCTTTGTTCTTAAGTACTCCTTTGATTTTTTTCTTCTTGTACAAAAACTTCCATCTACTTTATTCCACTGATTTCCCTCTCAATTCTTATCTGTTCATGGGGAGGCAGAGTTTTTGCCCTAATAAGCCAAGCCTTGGTGCTGCTGTACCGATCATTTAAGAATTCTCTTTTTGGTCATAGGGGTAGGCCAGGGATGGGCAAACTATGGCTTATGGAACAAAGCCAGTTGACTGCCTATTTTTGTATAGCTCTCAGGCTAAAAATGGTTTTTACATTTTAAATGGTTGAAAAAAATCAAAAGAATATTTTGCAATGTGTGAAAAGTATATAAGATTCAAATTTCAGTGTCTATAAATAAATTTTTATAGACTATAGCCATGCTCATTTGTTTAAGTATTGTCTATGACTCTTTTCTTGCTACAGTGGCAGAGTTGAGTGGTTATAACAGAGACCATACTGTCAACAATGCCTGAAATATTCACTATTTGGCCCTTTACAGAAAAAGTTTGCTGACCCTTGAATTAGGCCATCCCAGAGGGGGAATTTATTGGGAAAGTATTAGTAATCTTTTAGCAGGATGGTTTACATTTGTTGCTGGCTGATCCAAGTGTCATTTGTTTGGTACCTAAACCTGGCAGTATTCACCTTATGTTTCTATCAAGTTCTTCCAGACCACTGGGAACAGTGGCATGGTTATCTTGACCAATGGGGGTTTAATTGCAGGCCTAGATGGAGAAAGAAAATCAAGGAAGAGAATCTAACCTGCTGCACATACTGAAAACAGGACCATCATTTACTACTGTGAACTAAAATTAAATAAAAGGCTTCCCCCCCACCTGCTGACTGAATGGACCCCCTCCTGGCCAAGAGGATATCCTAAAACTAAGTTGTCTGCCACGAGGAGGAGGTCAGACATGCCTCACCATGCCCCCCTCCCTTCTTGGAGATATCCTTTGTAACTCACCAACAGTCCTAAGGCTATGCAAGACAAACCTGCAGGTCCCCAATTTACACAACAAATATAAGTCGTGACTTGTCTCTTCCTTATCTAAAACATTCCAAGCCTTTAGACAAAGTTTCATTTTTTAACCAATTACAAGTCAAGGAGTCTTTAAACCCGCCTATAACCTGTAAGCCCCCCACCCTCCCACTTCGAGATGGCCTGCCTTTTGGGGCCAAACCAATGTATGCCTTCCATGTATTGATTTATGACTTTACCTGTAACTCCTATCTTCCTAAAATGTATAAAACCAAACTGTGGCCCAGCCACAGCAAGTCCACTTGCTCAAGGCTTCTTGGGTGTGGTCGTGGTCCTCAAATTTGGCTCAGAATAAACCTCTTTAAAATTATTTTATGGAGTTTGTCTTCTTTTCCATGGACACTATCAGTCAGAACACAGCGGGGGGTGGTAGTCCTGTCGTCATTCTGGCGATCAGCCCCAGATGTAGAAGTCACTTTGCTTGGACTCAATATTTTGACCTGATTCTCTTTCCTCAGCTTTTTCTTTCTACTGGACTGCCCAAACCTGGCTCGCAAAGTCAGGGCTTCTGTTTACCTTCTTACTTCGTGCTTGTTGTCTTCATCTTCTTCACTGTACACACAGGTCACCCTCTCAGTATTTCTGCTTTTTGAGCACCCTGAGAGATGATACAACTGGCTGATGAGTTGCCCTCTAATTTAGAAGGCACTTGCTGGGCAAACCACAGGGGAGGTGTCTGGGTGGTCAGCAGCCAGTTTTGGGTTTTTTTTTTTTTGGTGAGTTGTGTCCACATTGCCAGGGTTGCATGATAAAACAACCTCTGAACATTTCTAAAACCCCAAGAAAAGGACTGTGGATAGTGCAACATTCCTTAGAATTAGGCCATATGCAGGCACTCCAGGAAATACCAGCTTCACAAGAAAATACTCTAGAGAATTATAGACCAGTGAATCTTCCACCCCAGGAGTATCGTATCGCCTTTCCCCACAGACTCGTTCCATGGTCTGGCCTCATCCCTTAGTCCAGCTCTGTACTACTTGGCAAAGTCTGGTGTCATTTGGAAGCTTCCAGGACTTCGTTGTGCATTTCTTCCTGAAACTCATATCCTGAAAGGATTCATGAATCTGGAAGATTCATAGATTAGGATGTTGAGTTCAGTATATTAAGCAAACTTCAATCGTGCTTTAAAGATGAGACTCACTCCCCTCTCTCTTCCCTGCTGTCACCTGTGCTCCTGGGAAGGTGAGGCAGTTGGCCTCTTCCACGCTCCACCCCCCTCCCACCTTAGTAACTTCCTTCTGAAACATAAGGAGGAAGCAGAGAAAAGGGGGCGGCAAGTTCTTACTATCATAAGATGGCTTTGCACTCTCTGGCACACACGTGTCTAAAACTGATTCATATGGGCGCCTTCCTGCTTCGTTTGGTTACATGCCCCCCACCCCTTTTTTTAAAGACAGGGTCTTGCTCTGTCATCCAGGCTGGAATGCAGTGGTGCGATCATAGCTCACTGCAACCTCAACTCCTGGGCTCAAGTGATCCTTCCGCCTCAGCCTCCCAAAGTGCTGGGATTACAGGTGCGCGCCACCGAGCCCAGCCACTGCTCTCTCATTACAACTTTTTTGACATATTAAGTGACGTGTTCTCTTTCTTTTCCACAATTCTCTGCATCAGCCCTCGTTTTTCTGATAGGCTCTTCTGCACTGATTTTCATCCTTGGATTTCCATTACCCTCTTAGGCTGTAGTCAAAATGACTCCAGCTCACTCTCTCCCTCACGGTCCACATCTGGTCCATGGGAAACACTCCTGCATCCCTCGCCCTGACAACTTCAGAGGCATCAGGCTGCTCTCTGCGTAGCAGCCTAAGAACCCTCTGTTCTGCTGTGCCAGGCCGCTTTAACTGTCCCTCCTGTGACTCAGGCACAGTGCCTTGTGCCCTTACCACTGCAAGGAACACAGAAAGTTCTCCAAGTGATGCTGTTGAAGCTTTTGGCCCTAGGTTAAAGCTGAGGGAGGAGCACCCATCCCTCCTCCACAAGGGTGGGAGCCACAGTGCACCAATTTTTTTCTCCAAAGAAGTATATTGAGGGTTCCCTCTGCATCTGCACACTCTCAACTTTTTGAAATTTTAGAATCTGGTATGTATTGTATCGTGGTGCTTTAGTTAAAATTTCTAATTTAACACGTTGTTATACTCATTTGCCCCTCCTTTTGTCTGCTTTGCATCTAAAGCATTTCTCAAATAACCAAACTCCCCTCTCTCAAAAAACCCCACATTACTCTTCTTTCCAGTTGCTTTTGAGGTGGAACCCTGTCATAGGCTTGCTGAAAATCTAAATTGTTGTAGCACAGTGTCTGGTGTGTAGTGAGTACTCAATAAATGTTAGTTCTCTCTTTTCCTTTGAAGCTACATCTACACTGGACAAGAGGTGTTCCTGAAAAGTTAGCTGCAATGTGGAGTCTGAAACCATATAAATACACCTTTCACACTATGCTACATTAAAACCCACTGGTCTATCTTGCACTGTGAATGCAGCTTTTATCCATGCATGGTTTCATAACATGCACTGGCCGTTTGGAAACTATCAATTCACTGAGTTATGCAGATCTCCCTAATGTCAGCACATTTCATTATTCCATATCAAAAATTACATACATCGATACCACCACCAATCTCACCAAGAAAGTCTTTAAGCATTGAAAAGCAGATGATGAATACAAATAAATATGATGATGAATATAATTTTTCCAAAATTCTAATTTTTGCTTGAAAGCTAGAATCTCATCATTGGCAACAAATACTGTCAGTGATTTCCTTGGTGACAGGCTCTGTTTATATTTGAGAAAGTGTCTGCCAAATACCTAAGTCTAGAAAACCATGAGTCTGTCAGTAGTTCTTTCACATAAAAGTTATGCCATGAAAAAAAGTGGCTAGCTCAGCTGGCAGTTCAATTATACGAATACTTTTCTTTAGGACAACCATTACTCTTTGGTTTACAGAAGTGCTTTATGTAAAAAGCACTTTCCATTTTGCCACACAGAATATTAAAAAGATGTGTGCTCATGGGCTGGAATTCTTAAAATTAACAATTTTGACTGCTTCAAGGGCATTTTTAAGTAAAACTGGTATTTTAAAAAAAATTGTAAGTGCCTGGTGGTGAGGAGTACAATGACTACTAGTACAGTTTGGTGCCACAGCCTTGGTTCATGCGAAGGTTCCAGCAGTTTCCCTCACCATTGCTTTTGCGTCATCACTGCAAATTTCCACACAGTGAAAAAGGTAAATAATCTGTTAATATTATTACACAAATAGTTTTGACCTTGTGGTCTTCCTAGCCTCAAGGACCCCCAGGGATTCACAGACAACACTTTGGAAACTGCTGATCTAGAATATTCCCCCAGTCTTTTTTTTTTTTTTTTTCCAAATAATCTTTCATAAGATTGACACTCTGGCAAGTTTGGAGTTTTAATGAAAAGAAATAGAGCAGTAGCTGGCAGAGGAACTGGGGTCTAAAGAAAGTTTTTTTAGTTTAATTACAGATGGGAGAAATAGCAGCATGTTTGTGTACTGATGTAAGCAACCTGGAAGAGAGCAAAAAATGATGGTGATGATGTCAGAGGGAAGGGGAAATTGCAGGAGTGACATCATTGAGTAGGCAGGAGTGCATGGAATCTAGTACTCCTCAGGCTTCGCAAGGGCAGACTCTTGTCTCATAAGTCTCTGTCCCCAGTATCTCCCACTGGAGTGCTGAGTTCTCCATAACTAAAGTTGAATTTACTTGAATTAAACATATTGCAAAAAGACAAAAAGAACAGCAGGATGGTACCCACATTCTTGGGCCTGAAACCCGATTCGGCTGATGGCCTCTGCTCAAAATCTGATGCAGGTTTCATGCCTGATAAATACTCCGATCAGCACTTTCCTCCTTGATTCCAAACCCTTCCGTTTGGATACCATCTATAAAGAAGTGGCAAATTTCATCCAAATAGGAAAAAAAGAAGAATGATGGGTCAGCAACTGCAGCTTAGATTCCATTAAATTGCAGTGGGACAGATGCCAAACTATTATGGCTTTTTAGTTAAATCAGATTTATTTCCCTTGAAATGGAATTCTTCTGTCTTTATTCCAATAAAAACTCTAACATCAGTATCATCCCACTCCCTGTAGACAGTGTGAAGTGACTGTGATCTGTAACTACTACACCCTACACACCACTGCTGTAGCAATCTTATAAAAACCCCATAGGACTGTTCACTCCCTCAAGCATCTACAAAGATTTCTGGAGTGCTCACCACGCGCAAGGAAGGCACTGCGCGAGTCCTCCAGGTACCGAGTCTAGATGGAGGAGGTGATGTAGCTCACTTCTCTCATATCATCCCCAGGGCCAGATTGCCACCAGGAATGTAACACATACTTGCTGACTTGACTATTCCCCACCCAGTCATTGTATGGCATGGGACAAAAATGACAAACATGTGGGTGAATATTCCCAGCTGAAGGGGGATTGCCAGACTTAGCAACAAACAAAGAGGGCACACTATTAAATTTGAATTCTAGATAAACCATAATTATTTTTAGTTCTGGATGTCCCAAATATTGTATGGTTCTGGAGAATCAAATGAGCCTCCTGTTGGTAGCGTTCCTCAATTGGCTTATATCTGCAGGATTTTCCTTCTTTACCCATCTCACCCCTTCCACAATAGCATTCCAAGCTTTTGTATCTTAGACATTAAAGGCTAAGAAATGGAATTCAATCCCGGTTGCAAGTGTATAGAAAGGTTTAAATGAAGCCTGAAATGAAACTAAGCATAAATGGACAAAATGTTAGTTTTGTTCCCTTCCCTCACCCTGTTGTCCTTTATATCTTCTGTCACAACAATGCAAGTCTCTCAGCACCAGAGTGATGAGCATGTTTCCCAAAATGTGCCACCCCGAACTCGGAGTGAGAGGAAGCTTCATTGGTTGTTCGCCTGCTGATGGGAAAGCAGAGCCTCCATCGCTTTTTCCCCTTCGGAGGCACCAGCATCGTCCCCTGAGACCCAGTCAAATGCTGTTATGTTCGATTCTGTTCTTGAACTTCTTGTAATTGTCTTCCTAAGTGATCCAGTTCAGTGAGATTTTCCTTCAGCAGTTTGCTGTCTGGAACCAGCTATAAGGCTCACTCATCCCAAGCTCTTGCAGACACACAGTTCTGGGGGGAAAAAGAGGAGAATGATTATATTCCGATCCATCAGGACACTCAGAGAACGCAGAGGCCAAGAAACAGGCCCTCTTGGGGTTAAAATTTGTGTAATTGGTAGTAATATCCTCATTTTCTGATTTTTTCTTTTTTTTTTAGTGGAAGTGTTTATAGCTATAAATTTCTTCCTTAGTACTGCTTTTACTGATGAGGGCCCTCTGGAGCCCAGCTACTTTCTCAGGCTCTGGGCTACCTGCACGTTTGATTCCACCTTCTTGTCCAGTGTCAGCAGGACACATGGATTTTCTAACTGTCCAACGTTTGGCTATTTGCCATGTTCTCCAGCCTGCTTTTGAAGATATTAATGCAATAATAATCTAACAATGGTAATAGTCATGAACATTTGTTGAGGTCATAGTCTAGGTCATTGTGTTGTGCATTTGTTTTCATTCATCTCTGAGTATTTTCTAATTTCTCTTGTGATTTCCTTTTTGATCCCTCGATTAAGAGTGTGTTGTTTAATTTACATAAATTTGTGAATTTTCCAGTCTTCCTTCTGTTATTGATTTCTAACTTCATCCTGATAGGAGATGATTCTTTCTATGATATCTATCTCTTTTAATCTATTGAAACTTAAGTTGTGACCTAACACGTGGTCTGTCCTGGAGAATGTCCCATATACACTTGTGAGAAGAACGTGTATTCTGTTGTTTTTGTGTAGAGTGTCCAGTATATGTCTATTAGATCTAGTTGGTTTATTGTGTTGTTCAAGTCCTCTATTTCCTTATTTATCTACCGTCTGGTTGTTCTACCCATTATTGAGAGTGGGGTGCTGAAATTTCCAAATATTATTATAGAACTGTCTATTTCTGTCTTTAATTCTGTCTTTTTTGCTTCATATGTTCTGATGGCCTGTTATTAGGTACATAAATGTTTATAATTATTATATCTTCTTGCTATCATGAAGCATTTATTATTATATAATGTCCTTTGTCTCATAACATTTTTTATTTAAAGTCCATTGTGTCTGATATTAGTATAGCTACCTCTGCTCTCTTTTGGTTATCTCTTTTGCTTGCTTTTGGTTACTATTTCCTTTTACATTCAACCTATTTGTGTTGTCTTTGGGTCTAAAGTGAATCTGTTAGAGACAGCATAAAGTTGGATCATACTTTCTTATTTATTCTGTCAATTTCTGCCTTTTGATTAGAAAATTTAATCCATTTACATTTGAAGTAATTACATATAAGGAGGGACTTACTTCTGTCATTTTGCTATTTATATTTTATATACCTATAGTTTTTTGTGCCTCATTTCCTGTATTACTTTTTTGTATTTAGTTGATTTTTTGTAGTAAAATCCTTTCATTTTCTTCTCATTTCCTTTTATGTGTATTCTATAACTATTTTCTTTGTGGTTACCATGGGGATTACATTTAACATCCTAAAGTTATAACACTCTGATTTGAATTTATATCAACTTAATCTCAATAACATACAAAAACTCTGTTCATCCCTTTCAGTTTTTGATGTCACAAAATTTCATCTATGTACATTATGTGTCCAAAAACATAAACTAGTAATTGTTTTTTAAAATGCATTAGTCTTTTAAATTATATAGAAAACAAAATGTGCAGTTACAAACCAATGTTACAATAATCTAGCTTTCAGACTAATAAAAAATTTTTAAAAAATGTATTAGTTTCTTAAATCATATAGACAAGAAAAAGGGGAGTTACAAATCATTACAATAATACTAGCTTTTATAATTGCCCATATATTTTCCTTTACTGAAATCTTTCTTTCTTTTTTCTTTTTAATAATTTTTATTTCAAAATATTAGGGGGTACAAGTGTTCTTGTTACTGGATGAATTATATAATGCTGAAATCAGGAATTTTAGTTTGCCCACCACCAGAATAGTGTACATTGTACCCAATAGGTAAGTTTTTATCCCTCACCCCATCCTCCCCCCTTCTTAGTTTCCAATGTCCTTTATACCACTTTATGACCATGTGTACACATTGTTTAGCTCCCACTTATTAGTGAGAACATGTGGTGTTTGTTTTTTCATTCCTGAGATACTTCACTTATGATAATGGTCTCCAGTCCCATCCAAGTTGCTGCAAATGACATTATTTCATTCCTTTTTGTGGCTGAGTAGAACTCCATGGTATATATAGTTTCTTTATCTACTTATCAATTGATGGACACTTAGGCTGATTCCATATCTTTGCAATTGTGAATTGTGCTGCGATAAACATTCAGGTACAGGTGTCTTTTTGATGAAATGACTTCTTTTCCTTTGGGTAGATACCCAGTAGTGGGATTGCTGGATCGAATAGTAGGTCTACTTTTAGTTCCTTGAGGAAACTCCATACTGTTTTCTATAGTGGTTGTACCAATTTACAGTCCCACCAACAGTGTATGTGTTCCTTTTTCACTGTATCCACGCCAACATCTATTGTTTTTTGATTTTTTAATAATGGCCATTCTGATAGGGGTAAGGTGGTATCTCATTGTAGTTTTAATTTGCATTTTCCTGATTGAAATCTTTATTGCTTTATATGGCTTCAAGTTACTGTCTATCGTCCTTTTATTTCAACCTACACAACTCCTTTTGGGATTTCTTACAAGGCAGGTATATTGCTAAAAAACTACCTCAGCTTTTGTTTATCTGGGAATGTCTCAATTTATCCCTCCCTTTTGAATGACGGTTTTGCCAGGTATAGAATTCTTGGTTTACAGTCTTTTTGGTTTTAGCACTTTGAATATATCAACCCACTGCCTCTGGCCTCCAAAGTTTTGAATAAGAAATCTGCTGATAACCATACTGAGGACCACTTGGATATGATGAGTCATTTCTCTCCTAATGCTTTCAAGATTCTCTCTTTATCTCTGGCCTTCAACAGTTTAATGTAATATGTCTCAGTGTGGGTGTTTTTGTTTTTATCCTACTTGGAGTTTGTTGAGATTTTCAGGTGTTTTTACTGGTATCTTTCATCAAATTTGGGAAATTTTGGCCATTATTCCTTCAAATAATTTTTCCCTCTCTTCTCCTTCTGGGACTCCCAGAGTGTGTATGTTGGTCCACTTGATGGTGTCCCAGAGGTCCCTTAGGCTCTGCTCACTTGTCTTTAATCTTTTTTCCTTCTATTCCTCAGACTTGATAATTGTTTTGTTTGTATATTGTTTTCCTGATTTTTTCCACATCTTACTTTAGTTCTTTGTGTATCTTTAATACAGTTGTACAGTTGTTTTAAAGTCTGTGTCTAGTTGGTTTGTTATTTGGTCTTTCTCAGGGACAATTTCTGTTTTTTTTTCTTAAATGGGCCATACTTCTCTGTTTCTTTGTATCTTTGTGATTTTTTTTGTTATTGTTGAAAATTGGACATTTGAATCCAATAATGCAGTAACTCTAAAAGTCAGATTCTCCTACCTTCTCCAGGGTTTGCTGAGTTTTAGGGTTTTTCTTTGTTTTTTTTTTGGTTGTTGTAGGCTGTCTCTATGCTGGGGATCAGTCTGAGGTGAAAATTTAAGGTTTTCTCCAGTCTTTTTCTGAGCCTGCACCTTTCCCTGAGCATGCATGGTGACTTTCTAATTTCACTGGTATATGCAGTTGCTACTAAATGTTCTAATCTTTAATGTCTGGCTCCTAAAAGGGGAAAAAGAAAAATGAAGCGGGGGAAGGGCACTGGTCCTTTAAATCCCCTGGAAGTCACTTCAACCAGAGAAAGATGGGCTTGCAATAATAGGGGTTGGGGGAGGAATACAAAAATGTCTGGCTATGTCTGTGTCTACACCTCTGTGATTAGAAGCAAACATCAGTAATCAGAACACAGATCCCAATATTTGGAATACAGGGTCCTTATTGCCCCTTGGCTCCCATCCCACAAGCTGCATGCAAGCTTCTCTAGGAACATGTGTATTACTGCCTGCCAGAGGGTTGGAAGGCGGAGGATAGATAACCTCTACTGAGGTAAGAGCTGAAATTGACCAAAATTAACTGCAATTTACAGTCCAAGGATTCCTCTGGAAGTTGCAAGCCTACAGTATACTCTAGAGTTTCAAAATAATTACATCAGATAGGTGGTCCCAAGTGTGTTTGTTGTCTAGGTGGGAGATAGATTCCTGGTACTTCCTACTCCACCATCTTCCCAGAATCCTCTGGCCCTATCCTATTTGTTTAATTTTTAAGAGGTTACCTGAGCTAGAGAAAGCTGAGCTGCCAGGTGTTGGAGTAGTTGATTATGAAAGTACCAGTTAATAATTTAATCATTTATTACTACAGTAAAAACAAGAGGCTAAGCTGGAGAAAGCACCAACTTCCCCCATTCTTTCTTTTTTTATTTCAGAATATTATGGGGGTGCAAAGGTTTTGGTTAAATGGATTGCTTTTGTATAGCTTGAGTCAAAGTTTAAGTGTGCCCATCACCCAGATAGTGTACATTGTACCTGTTAGGTGTGATTTCACCCATCCCCTCCTCCCCCCTCTCACCTGCTTGATTTTCATTGAGTTTTACTTCTGTATATGCTCGTGAGTGCTGATTGGTTAGTTCCAATTTAATAGTGAGTACATGTGGTGTTTGTTTTTCCATTCTTGTGATACTTCACATAGGAGAATGATCTCCAGTTCCATCCAGGTTGTTAAAAAAGGTATTAATTCATCATTTTTTCTTATGGCTGAATAGTACTCCTTGGTATACATATACCACATTTTATTAATCCACTCATGAATTGATGGGCACTTGGGTTGATTCCATATCTTTGCAGTTGTGAATTGTGCTGCAATAAACATTCTAGTGCAAGTGTCTTTTTGGTAAAATGGCTTTTTTTCCTTTGGGTAAATAAACCTAGGCCAATATCTAGCAGAGTTTTTCCTACATTTTCTTATAGAATTCTCATAGTTTCATGTCTTAGGTTTAATTAAGTCTGTTATCCATCTTGAATTAATTTTTGTGAGAGGTGAGAGATGAGGATCCTGTTTCAATCTTCTACATGTGGCTATCCAATTTTCCCAGCACCATTTATTGAATAGGGGTTCTTTTCTCCAGTGTATATTGTTGTCTACTTTGTCAAAGATAAGATGGCACTATGTGGGTGGTTTTATATCTGGGTTCTCTATTCTGTTCCATTGGTCTATGTCTCTATTTTTGTGCAAGTACCATGCTGTTTTAGTTACTAGGTCTTGTAGTATAGCTGGAAGTCTGGTAACGTGATGCCTCCTGATTTGCTTTGCTTAGGGTTGCTTTGGCTATTTGGGTATTTTCTGGTTCCATACAAAGCTTAGAATTATTTTTCTAGATCTGCGATAAATGACGTTGGTATTTTGATGGGGATTGCATTAAGTCTGTAAATCACTTAGGGTAGTATGGACGTTTTACAATGTTGATTCTGCTGATCCATGAGCATATGTTCTTCCATTTGTTTACATCCTCTTCAATTTCCTTCCTCAGTGATTTGTGGTTCTCCTTGTAGAGACCCTTCATCTCCTTGGTTAAATATATTCCTAGGTATTTTATTTTCTTCATTGCTCTTGTGAAAGGTATTGAGTCTTTGATTTGATTCTCAGCTTGACTGTTGTTGATGTATAGCAATGCTATTGATTTGCGTACATTGATTTTGTAACCTGAGACTTTGCTGAATTCATTTATCATTTCAAGTAGTCTCTTGGCAGAATCTTTGGTGTTTTCCAGATATAAGGTCATATCATCAACAAAGAGCAATAAATAAAATTAGAAATCAACTCCAATAGAAACACTCAACTCTACACAAAGTCATGGAAATTAAACAATCTACTGCTGAATGATTATGGGTCAAGGAGGAAATTAAGATGGGAATCAAAAGATTCTTTGAACTAAATGACAAAGGGATTAAAATCTATGGGATTCCCCAAAAGCAGTCCTAAGAGGAAAATCCATAGCTTTAAATGCTTACATCAAAAAGAGAAAGATCACAAATCAATAATCTGATGAGTCATCTGAAGGAACTAGAAGAGGAAGAGCAAACCAAACCAAAACCCAGCAGAAGAAAAGAAATAACTAAGATGAGAGCAGAACTAAATGAAATCAAAAACAAAAGAATTATGCAGAAAATTAATGAAACAAAAAGTTGTTTCTTTGAAAAGACAAACAAAATTGATAGACCTCTTGCTAGATTAACCAGAAATAGAAAAGAAAGGACCTAAATAAGCTCAATCAGAAATGAAAAGGGAGATATTACAACTGATACAACAGAAATACAAAATATCATCTGTGAATACTATGAAAAATGCTACATACATAAACTCAAAAATGTGGAGAAAATGGACAAATTCCTGGAAGCACACAACCTCCCAAGACTTAATCAGGAAGAAATAGAACTCCTGAACAATAACGAGCAATGAGATTAAAGCAGTAATAAAAAAACACTTTCAACAAAAAAAGCCGCAGACCAGATGGACTCACAGCTGAATTTTACCAGACCTACAAATAAGAACTGGTATGCATACTGCAGAAATTTTTTCATAACATCAAGAAGGAGGGAATATTCCCCAACTCATTCTTTAAAGCCAGTATCACCTTGACACCACAGCCAGGAAAGGACACAACAAAAAAAGAAAACTACAGACTAATATCCCTTATGAATATAGATGCAAAAATCCTCAATAAAATTCTAGCAAACCAAATTCAACAGCACCTCAAAAAAAACACCCACCAGGAGAAAGTGGCCTTCATCCCAGGGATGCAAGGATAGTTCAACATACGTAAATCAATAAATGTGATTCCTCACTTAAACAGAAGCAAAAACAAAGATCATATGATCATCTCAATAGATGCAGAAAAAGCATTTGACAAAATTCAGCGCTCTTTTATGATAAGAACTCTTAGCAAAATAGGCATAGATGGAACATACCTCAAAATTATAAAAGCCATATCCAACAAACCCATAGCCAACATCACACTGAATGGAGAAAAGTTAAGCATTCCTACTTAGAACTGGAACAAGACAAGGATGCCCACTGTCACCACTTTTATTCAACATAGTGCTGCAAGTCCTAGCCAGAGCAATCAGGCAAGAGAAGGAAATCAAGGGTATCCAAATGGGGAAAGAGGAGGTCAAACTATCCCTCTTTGTTGATGATATGATCTAGAAAACTCCCACTCTATTTTTCCCCATGGAAAGACATGTTGGTTGAAGGTTGTGTGGATTAGTGCAGATCTCATTGATGAAGGGGCCATGAACAAAAGTCTTTGCCATTTAATGGAGAACGCATGCTGGGGAAGGGGGGAAGTTTAGGGGAAAGGCTAGGAGTGGGAAAGCATTGAGCACAGAGTCAGAGTGGAGAAAAATGAACAAAAGATGATGCATCTTTGCTTTTATTAGATACAGCCAAATAATTTTCAGCCCTTCTTGGCTGGAAGCTTCATCAAGGGTAGTTTTTCTCTTGAAGAAAAGGGGGAAAAAGCAAGCTTATTTATCAGTAAAAAGTCAGAAAGAAAAAAGATATGTTAGATAAAAGGAATGGGAAAACAGTACTTCAAATAGCACTTCAGTCTTGATGTTTGAGTAAAACTGTGAGAAAAATAAGCTAACTAAACTCTAATAGGAATTTAGTTCACATAAGTTGTTTCATAATTACTGCATAATGATACTTCCTGAAAGTCCATATGATTCTATTTGTGATCAGTAAAATCATGGTGCCTCATCAATGCAGTTTTTTTTTTTTGAAGAAAAAGGGATTCATGATATTCAACATCCAGATAACACAAGATGGAGTAAAAACATCTAATTTCACTTTTGAACATCTAAGATTTTGGTCTTCAAAGAATTCAGTGAGGATATAGGATTTTAATCATTTAAGAGAGAAATATAGAAAGAGAAAACACAAAGGGAAAAAAGTCCATCCACATGGAAGTGAATTTTATCTCATATCCTGGTGTTTTGGAGGCTACCCGTGTTCATGCAGGACTGCACTTGATCTTGATCTGGATCTAGCCCCACTGCTACTTTATAGCTCTAAGTAAATAAGAAATATCTTCAGGTCAGGAAGCGATAAGCCATCTTTAACACTACAGGGTTGTGGAGATCACTCCCTTCACACACAAACATTTAAATTGTTAACATAATAATTATCACTATTATTTTCTATTATTTTCTAAATAACAGAAAACCAGTTACTATAATTTTTGAAAGTACCATGCACAAGACAAATTGTTGACTCTAAAGTGAAGGAAACTGGAATGTATAATTTCCCTGCAGAGCTAATATTGTGAAGAGATTGAAGACACCTGCAGGGAATCCAGGTGACTTTTATTATAGTGCATCATTTTCTACTGGCCTTGACCTGCAAGAAAACTGTGCTTTTAGCTCTTATAAAAACTGCTTATAATGGAGTTGGTAAGAAAAACTTCTTCCTTTATTTTTTTTATTGTGGTAAGATACACATAACATAAAATTTGTGATCTTAATTTTAAGTATACAGTTCAGTGGTATTAAGTATGTTCATAGTGTTGTACAACCATCACCACAATCCATTTATTTAGGATGATTTTTTTTTTGCATGAATTCTTTTCATCTTGCAAAACTGAAACTCTGTACTCATTAAGTAATAACTCCCCTTCCCCTCAGCCCCTAGCAACTGTCATTCTACTCTTTGTCTCTATGATTTTTACTACTCTAGGTATCTCATCTAAGTGGAATCATATAGTGTTTGTCTTTTTGTGCCTGGCTCATTTTACTTAGGCATAATGTCTTTAAGGTTCATCCATGTGATAGCATGTGTCATAATTTCCTTCCTTTTAAGGCCGACTAATATTTCATTGTGTGTATATACCACATTTTGCTTATCCATTCATCTGTTGATGAACACTGGCATTGCTTCCAGGTTTTAGTTATTGTGAATAATGCTGCTATGAACATGGGTGTACAAATATCTCTTGTAGATTCTGTTTTCAATCCTTTTGGGTATATACCCAGAAGTAGAATTGCTGAATCATATAGTAATTCTATTTTTAATTTTTTGAGGACCTGCCATGTTGTTTTTCATAGTGGCAACACCATTTTAGAATCCCACCAGTAGTTCACAAGGGTACCAATTTCTCCACATCCTTGTCAACACTTGTTTTTTTCTTTTCCTTCTTTCCTTTTTTTTTTGATAGTAGCCATACTAATGGATGTATGGTGGTATTTCATTGTAGTTTTGATTTGCATTTCCCTAATGATTAGTGATGTTGAGCATCTTTTTATGTACTTTTTGGCCATTCATATATCTTTTTTGGAGAAATGTCTGCTCAAGATCTTTGCCCATTTTTGAATCATGTTATGTTATGTACTTTTATGTTGTTAGGTTTAGAAGTTCAGTATATATTTTGGATATTAATCCCTTATCAGATATATGATTTGCAAATATATTCTATTCTGTGGGCTGCCTTTTTACTGCATTAATAGTGTTTTTATGCATAAAAGTTGTAATTTTCATGAAGTCCAATTTGTCTATTTGTTATCATATCCTACAAATCATTGTCAAATCCAATATCATGGAACTTTTGTCCTGGAAAAATTTTTTATCATCACAGAATCCTAGAATCATTGCCTAACCCAGTTCAACACTGAATTCAGTAACATCTTTTATTTAATCACTAATCTGGTCATCTAGCTTATGCTTAAATATCTCCATGGCAAGATGCTCAATATTTTAAAAAGAAAACTGGATCATTAGTGAAAGAAAGTCTAGAAAGACTAGAAAGTCTCTTTTTATTTAAGCTGTAATGTTTATTCCTCTAGTGTCCACTATCAGCTTTAGTTTGATGCTCAGTCTATCTAGAGGAACACGAAATGAATTTCTCTTGTCACAGAAAATATCTTCAAATGTTTAAAGAGTATTATTCATCCCTCCCCAAGATTTTTTTTGTCGAATATCCCACTGAGTGTCATATTTGTGAGGAATTTTAAAAATTGTGGATTTTTTTTGCAGCAAGGAATACTCACCAGTGATTTTTCAATTTTAATAGAGCAATCATCATATACATATAATTCAAAATAATAAAGTCAAAAGTTAGTAATGTTGCTTTCACTTACCAATAATTATACATATTAAAACTGATACATATGTTTTAATATTTAAAACATTGTGTTTTGCATCCTGTAGGTGTTCAATATCTACAGCATTGAAATAATATTTATACATAGTTTGCTCATTGATAAGATATTTACAAACAAAAAAGAAATATTATAAAAATGCCAAAATCTGGTACACCCTTTCATCATGTTAGTTTCATTAAATGAACCAAATAATGAAGAAATACATTAGTTTATTTGTAAGATGGAGATATTATCTATCTAATAGGGCTGTTATCAACATTTAATTAGTTAATACATATAAAGTTCTTAGAATAGTGCCTGTCGTATAGTAAGTACCCAGCACATTTTAGCTGTTATTATCAGCTCAATGTCCTAAATATTTATCCCCCACATAATGAATATTTGATCCATTGGTTAATCAGCAAATATTTTTAAAAGAATGTCTTTATAATTTTAGTAACATGTTTACATATTTATGTATGCATGCAGCATATATATATTTATAGATTTATAATGAAAATTATGATGTTAGTAAAAATAATAAGGCTGGTGTTGAAAACGTTTACCAGAGGAGAGAATATCCATATAACTTCCATCTCCAATTTGGCATTGTTATCTCTGTTGCAGCAAGGAATACTCACCAGTGATTTTTCAATTTTAATAGAGCAATCATCATATACATATAATTCAAAATAATAAAGTCAAAAGTTAGTAATGTTGCTTTCACTTACCAATAATTATACATATTAAAACTGATACATTTGATTTTAACTGATAAAATCAAATTAATTTCTCCAAATATCTTTGTACTTGCTTTTCAAAAATATTTTAAAAGTCACTTGTTCATTTTCAGACAAAATTATGTCACTTGGAATTTTGTCCAAAATATAATTGGCATGATTTTAAGACATCACAGATCCCAACCAGTGGCTTTGCCCAATAAAAGGAAAACATATGGTGTTTCTATTTGTAAATGTTTATCAATGAGCAAACTGTACACTTTTTATTTTAATAGTATAGATGTTAAACACCTACTGGATGCCAGACAGTGCTTTAAATATAGAAAGAAGCAGTTTGTCTCCTCAAAGCAACTCCAGTGCAGTAGGGGATATAAAACATACTTACAGAGAGACCTAAGACCACAATTCAATAGATTGTGACTTTCAAATGACTGGTATAGACGGTAAGTGTTTGAGGAGTTCGGCGGAAGCAAGGTCAGAGTGGCTAGGGTAGTCAGGGAAAGCTGCCTAGGAAAGGAAGAAACAGGCTGCATCTTCATAGATGAGTGGTAATCAGGTCATAGTGGGGTGGGCTATCCCACGAACATGTACAGGCACAGAGGTGGCTACACCCAAAGTATATTCAGGCACTAACTGAGCTGGAAGAGAGGGGTTTGTAGGCAAATGGAGAAAAGTTAAAATGATGATCTGAGGTATTGTGGGACACTGAATAATAAAAAACTGAAGGTTCAATATAAAAAAGTTTTAAAAATTTGTATACATTTAGGGGATACAAGTGCAGTTTGTTACATGGATGATATAGTTTGGCTATTTGTCCCCCTTCAAATCTCACGTTGAAATTTGATCCCCAGTGTTGGACATGGGGCCTAGTGGGAGGTATTTGTGTCATGGGGGTAGATCCCTCATGAATGGCTTGGTGCCCTCCCTGTGGTAATGAGTGAGTTCTCACTCTATTCGTTCACATGACAGCTGGTTGTTTAAAAGAGTGTGGCACCCCTCCTCTCTCTTGCTTCCTCTCTTGCCATGTGACATGCCTGCTGTTCTTTCTCTTCCACTGTGAGTGGAGGCTTCCTGAGGCTCTCACCAGAAGCAGATGCTGGCACCATAGTTCTTATACAGCCTACAGAACTGTGAGCCAAATAAACCTTTTTTTCTTTATAAATTACCCTGCTATAAAGGTATTCTTTTATAGCAACTCAAAACAGAGTAAGACAATGGATATATTGTATAGTGGTGAATTCTGAGCTTTTCGTATAACCATCACCTGAATAGTGTACACTGTACCCATTGAGTAATTTCTCACCCATCACTTCCCTCCCACCCTCCCACCCTTCGGAGTCCCAATGTCTATTATTCTACTGTCTATATCCATATGTACACATTATTTAGCTCACACTTATAAGTGAGAACACGCAGTATTTGACTTTCTGTTTTTGAGTTACTTCACTTAATGTAATGGACTCCAGTTCCATCCATGTTGCTGCAAAAGACATGATTTCATTCTTTTTTATGGCTGAATAGTATTCTATGGTACATATACATACACACACACACACACACACACACACACCATTTTTTGAATCCACTCATCCATTGATGGATACTTTGGTTGATTCCATATCTTTGCTATTGTGAATAGTGCTGCGATAAACATACGGGTGCAGGTATCTTTTTGATATAATTATTTCTTTTCCTTTGTGTAGATACCCACTAGTGGGATTGCTGGATTGAATGGTAGTTTATTTTTATTTCTTTGAGGAAACTCCATACTGTTTTTCACAGAGGTTGCCCTAATTTACATTCCCACCACCAGTGTAGAAGCATCCTTGCCAACATCTGTTATTTTTTTGACTTTTTAATGAAAGCCATTCTAACTGGTGTGAGACGGTATCACATTGCCGTTTCAATTTGCATTTCTGTGATGATTAGTGATGTTGAGCATTTTTTCATATGCTTATTGGCCATTTGTTTGTCTTCTTTTGAAAAATTTCTGTTCATGCTGTCATGTCCTTTGCCCACTTTTTAATGGAGTTATTTTTTGTTGTTGTTGTTGCATTGAGTTCCTTGTATATTCTGGATATTAGTCCTTTGTTGGGTGCATAGTTTGCAAATATTTTCTCCCATTCTGTAGGTTGTCTGTTCACTCTCTTGATGATTTCTTTTTCTTTGCAGAAGCTTTTTAGATTAATTATGTTCCATTTGTCTATGCTTTTGAGATCTTAGTCATGAATTCTTTGCCTAGACTAATGTTCAGGAGAGATTTTCCTGGGTTTTCTTCTAGTATTTTTATAGTTTCAGGTCTTAAATTTAAGTCTTTATTCCATCTTGAGTTAACTTTTGTATATGGTAAGAGATAGGGATCCAGGTTCATTCTTCTGCATATGGCAATCCAATTCTCCCAGCACCATTTGTTGAATGGGGTGTCCTTTCCTTAGTGTATGTTTTTGTTGACTTTGCCAAAGATTAGTTGGCTTTAGGTATGTGGCTTTATTTCTGGGTTTTTTATTCTGTTCCACTGATCTATGTGTCTATTTTAGATCAGTACCATGCTGTTTTGGTTACTACAGCCTTGTAGTACAATTTGAAGTCAGGTAATGTGATGCCTCCACTTTGTTCTTTTTGCTTAGGATTGCTTTGGCTACTTGGGCTCTTTTGTGGTTACACATGAATTTTAGGATTTTTTTTCTAATTCTGTGAAAAATGATGTTGGTATTTTGATGGGAATTACATTGAATCTATAGATTGCTTTGGGAAGTATGGTCATTTTCATGATATAGATTCTTCTGACCGATAAACATGGGATATTTTTCCATTTGTTTGTGTTATCTACAATTTCTTTCATCAGTGTTCAATAATAAAAACAAATTTAAAACATGTCAATTAACCAAAAGATCCAATAGACAAACATACCAATGATGTTAGATTTTACTGTATATGCTTAAAGATGGAAGGAGTAGTAATACTAATTCATAAATACAACACCTTCATTCAATTAAATGTTATACTTCAAGAGTTTTATCAAGAAGTTTTGGCTTTCTTAGTTAGTTTCTTTTTGTGAATCAAAACTCAGATATGACTTTAGGGTCCTTTGATTTTGGTTAGCGTGCCTGCAGAGGATGGAAGTTAAGACAGAATGAAAGCAGATTAAGGTAAAACCTGCTGAAACAATAGGATATACAATTCCTATTCCTATGTGTTAGCTGGTACAGAATGTCAAACAGCACAGTGGGGTGAGAATCAAAATGCTCACACTTTTTATTCTTCTTGACTTTCTCATTGAGAAATGATTTAGCCTTGACAAAATAATTTTACTATACTCTAGGTTTCCCATTTATAGATTCATGACAAGAAAATGTCCCTGACCACTTTGCTACAAGGTAGTGTGACATATTTGAAAGAAAACAAGATTTGGGGTCAGTTTTTCCCCCCTTTGGACCACTCCAACAGCTTCTTCTCAGGTCCTGGTACCCACTCTGCTCCCAGCATCCACTGCCCACACCACAGCCAGAGATCCCTTCCAAGTACAAATCTTACCAGGTCGCACTTCTTAAAACCCCAAACCTTGTTCCAGAATAAGGAACAAAACCCTTGGTTTGATTTTCAAGCCCTGTGGGGTCCAGTCTCCACCAACCTCGGCATCTCCATCTCACATCGTGCCCCTGCTCCCTCACGCCCATCTCTCAGGACACTGCTGCTGCCACAGGGCCTTTGTATATGCTGTTTTGCCATCCCCTTTACCTTAAAACTCCTATTCATCACCCAGCTTTCACCTCTACATCACTCCACAGGAAAACCAGACCTCCCAGACCACTTGGGTCTCTGGATTATATGCTCTCTAGCAACCATGTCACCCTTTATGGCACTAGTGAGCACAGCTATCATTTTGCATTTGCCTTGTGATTATTTGTGTGATATCTGCCTCCTCCTGGACTGGAAGCTCCATGAGGACAAAGGCAGTGTCTTTTTTCTTCCCATCATTCAATTCCTGGTGGCCACAGAGTGTCTAGTATATAAGACATTCAAAAATATTTATTGATTTTATTCATGAATTTACTGGTCATGTGTCTTTTAAAATAGAGAGAAATAATAACAGCTTCTACAGAAGGCTATTCACCTACTTCGCAGGAGTGTTATTGAAATTAAATATATCAACATGAGGATGGCAAACCACAGTGTGCACAAATGTTAGTCTTTATTTATTATAGAGCTTGCTGAGAACAAGATGACATAATACCATATCAAATCTTTAGCTCAAAGGTAAGATAAAAAACCTTCTTATTTCAGAAGGAAATCTAAGTTTGAGAGTATATGCATGAAATGCTCCTACCAGAGAGGGTAATATGCCAATTGACAAAATTTGAGATTGCTCAGCCTTTTCAATGTGCAAATTTATGAATTATTTACGCTCACATCTTTGTCTACTTTTGAGTCCAAACACAACACCAAAGAGTTCCTGCTTGCTGTATATTGCTGACACAAGGCAGTAGCACTCAAGGCATCCAGTCTCCTATGACACAATGTGGCTGGTCATCTTTTCAGCTTCTTTTGTCTGACTTATCATGGCCAAAACCTGAGCCTGCAAAACCACATGGGGCTTGGCTTAGCAGACACTTTATTACCTTATCAAATAAGACATTACTGAATAGAAGCATTGAGAAAATGCCTTGGGAACACTATATTACATTATAGTACATTGTATGTATTATATAGTACATTATATTTGTTCTGACAGAAACTTTCAACATTTATTTAGTGACACACAGCTAGGGCTGCATGTCCCACAGTTTATAGTTTTGTGTGTATGCGCGCACCTGTGTGATTAGCAAGAACGGTCAAAAGACACCCACAGAAATCATTTGTGCTTTTAATCAAAAGTTGACTAAGTACATTAAATCATGACCCAGAACTATAGTGCTGAACAATTTCTTATGTTTTCAACACAACAGTGTGTTTGTAAGAAAATTTTCATGGATTGCATTTCTAATGAGAAGAACGAACTTATTTTAAGAGATTTTTTGTGAGATAAAAAAGCATTTTTTTTTTTTTGGGAACTGTAACTTTGGCAAATGGATCTGACATTTGGGTTACATTAATACTTATAAGAAGGATTTACCACAGATATTCCAGTTCCGTTTTGAAGGCTATTAAAGCCTCCCTATGTTACATGCCGTGCTCATTTTCCTTGGTCCTTTTTTCCTTTTTTGTTGTTTTTGTTTTTGTATTCTATTCTACTCACCAGTGCCAGGCAAAATTCCCTGGGGGAAGGCTGAAGAGCTGCAGCTTCCCAGTAAATCTGCACAGCCTCTTCACGCTGTCAGTATTGTAATATAGCACTCCCAAGGGTGATGATATCCCCTTTTGTGGGCCACTTGGAGTGCACTGAGTTTTAAGAACAGAGAATCATACTTCATTTTTTAAAAAGGTACATTCCTAAAAGGTCTAAATTTAGGTATAGGGAGGACTGAATCTTGTGCCAACCTGGTCTTTGAGATTATAGCAAGAAAAAGGTTAAAAAATAAAGGTCATCATGCCTCCCTGTGTGTATACCAACGCCTCCCTCTACTGAGCCAACAACGTGGGACACGAGCCCAGGGGTCATTCCCTCTCTGCCCTCTGAACAGACCTTCATCTACTCCCTTTGTTAAAGTTTCTAGTTCCCATGGGAATTAATTTCACATTTGGCTTCATTAACCCCATGTCCTAACCAGTCATTAATTAGGATATCATTTATTATGTTTTATAGATTATTCTCTATGAGAAAGAAAATCAGTACCATCCAAACTGATGAAATTGGTGAATATCCTAAGAGCACATCTCTTCTAATTAAGTAAAAAGTTGATGGGCAATTGCTGAGGTCTCTGAGCAACTCGCAAAGTAAAGAAAAGAAATTTTACCATTTGTACTATTTTTCAGCCATACTGCTCTCTCTCAACGACCTGCAGAGTCCCCCCCCCCCCCCCCCGGTTCACAAGGGCCATGTGATAACTTGGGCTCAGGTGGATGGTCTGTTGTTCGTTGCCTTCTCTGGATCTCCTCTGACCATTTATAGGTTGGTAAGAGCAAAATACTCCTTATTTCTAAAACACTTGATTTCTTCAATCACTCTTCTGACATTGTCCTTCCTCATTATTACAGAGTCATACCGTCAATTATTCAGTTTGTAAATTAGCGTGCTTTAAAAATATTTCTCCTTGCCATTGCCTAACTTTAGACTGTTTTACTATTTACTTCTAGCCTCAAAGAATCATGACAAGGCAACAACACTAATGATGATAATTTTTATTTAATAAAAATACATAATAATGCATTATTATTTATAAGTATATATTAATATATAGCTATTAAAATATAATAATTAATAAAATTAAAACCTCTCTCTTTTACTTTTTGAGGTGTTTTAGCAAAAATTTTTGTGGACCAATATCCTAGCTAATATGACATTTTGGGATGATCAGGGACACTTATTTATTCAAATATCTTTGTATCCTGTAAGATAAAAGAATTGAATATTGCACAAAGAAAACCATCCTGTAGCAATTTCTAAGGGTCTTTCTAACTTACTACACTATGAAGATATTGCTTTAAATAAGTGCTTTAAATAAGTGTACATCAATTAGAGCTTGCATTTTTTTTAAACTACAATTCTATTTTAAAGGAATTTACTTGAACAGGACTTTTAATGATACAATAATAGCATCACCTTGTATTTGTATAGTGCAGTATATGGATTGAGACACTTATTTACATGATCTCACGTGATCCTGGCAAGTATTTAAAAAAAATCACTTAGCTACCTAAAACCCCTTTGATTTATAAGAGACAAAACCAAATAGACAAAACTACCACTTTATGGACACAGAAGTTAAAACACAAAGATGTACAATTCACAATCGCAAAGATGTGGAAACAACCCAGGCGCCCATCAATATACGAGTGGATTAATAAAATGTGGTATATGTATACCATGGAGTATTACTCAGCAATAAAAAACAATGGTGAATTAACACATCCGGTATTATCCTGGTTGGAGCTAGAGCCCATTCTTCGAAGCAAAGTGTCACAAGAATGGAAAAACAAGCACCACTGGTACTCACCATCAAATTGGTACTAACTGATCAACACTTACATCACACATGGCAATAATATTCATCAGGGGGCAGGCGGGCGGGAGGTGGGTGGAAGGGATGGGAAAACTCTCACTGAATGGATGTGGGGAGCACAGTTTCAGGGATGACCACGATTGTAGCTCTGACACGGGCAGTGCATGGGCAATATATATAGCCAAAGTGTTGTACCCGCATAATATTCTGAAATTAAAAAAAAAATCGATTGATTAAAAAAAAAAACCACAAAGACGTTAAGTACCTTGCCAAAAATCCCAGGGCAAAATAGGGTTAGAGCAAGAATTAGAATTAGGGCTCTCTAGTCTACATAACTTTCACCAAAGTAGCTTCCTAGTAAGATTTCTGAACTTGGATAACTGGAGTTGGTATACATTTCCCCTAATGGAATAATTATTCTTTGTACAGTAATTTTTTCAGGCAGTCTGCCTTAGAATACAAGTTTGACCAGCGGGAGACAAGAGATGCCCTACTGAAAAATCTATACACAGCAGGTGGCAGGGGAGGAATTGGGGAACTTCACAAGTATGAAAATAAAAAGGAAAAAAGAAAGTACATTGTTGGCAAGATAAATAGAGTGGATAGTGGGTCGATTTGGGAGTTTGTCTGTTGTTGAAGTAGAAGGAAAAAGATTAGACTAATCAGTCTCTCAGGCCCATTCTGTTTTTTAATTAGTTAATTGTGTGACTTTTAATTGGCATTATGTTGCTTATAGATCAGTAGGTAAGATTATCTAGCAATTTTACATGCAAGAATAAATGTAGATTTCTTAGGCTGGCCATTTTAAAATGAATTCATAATTTATGTCCTAGAAAACAGAAAAACTCCAGATGTACCAGAAAATAAAACTTCTTTGAGTTTGTCATATTGAAAAAATAATTAAAACTGAATTTTACTGTAGGCAGCAAGTCTATTAGTCAATGAGAATGAAATCATGTTCTTGTATCAAACTCAACATGTTTCTTTCCATTATTCATAAGTATTCATTACATGCCAACAATCAATGAAGCTCTACAACAATCATAAAAAAATAAAATTCCTGCTCAGTACATTTTACATTAAATAAGATTCAATAAGTGTATTTTATATAGTACCTGCCATACAAGAGCATCCTATCAATTATAATATTGCATCAATAAGGTATATTAAATAAGAAAAGAGAAAACAATACTAAAGGTTTGTATCATCTGTGGAAACTAGTGTTTAGCATGTACCATGACTAGATTTAAATGCAAGTTCTGCAGCACTGTTCAGGCACATTTCAAGGTTGCGGATTTATAAATTATACTAAGAGCAGATCACTACTTTTTTTGAAATATTAAAAAATTTTAGAAAATTTTAATAGATTTAGGGGGTACAATTTGAATTCTGCTACCTGTATATATTGTACGGTGGTGAAGTCTGGGCTTTTGGTGTACTCATCACCTGGGTAGTGTCCACTGTACCCCACAGGTAATTTTTTTTATCCTTCATACCCTCCCACCCTCCCTCCCTTTTGAGTCTCCAATGTCCATTATACCACTCTGTTTGTCCTCGCAGATCACTACTTATTAAATCAAGACCATGTGCCATACCCTACAGAGTTTTCCCTAGAGATATGATTATGACAACTGGGCAGATTTTACTGAGTTGATTTTACTTGAAGATTTAGAGATGTCACAGACCCAAGGTCCAATATGGCTGTCTGCAGCGTGAGCTTCACACTCAGTGAATTGTACTGCTGAGCCATTATTTGGGTTACTGCCATTTTCTTGATAGATAGATGTGATCAGCATTGTCTAATCTTAACAGAGCAGGTTCTCCTTAATCTCATTTACCAGGGTTGACTAAGAACCCTGTAGTTGTTTTTTTTAAGTCTGAGCTTTCTGGAAGTTTTTTATTCCAGCCTACTAAATTCAGCTTCCTCTAATTGTTCTTTAAAAGTGAATATAAAGAAAATACATGAGGGATTAAAAAAGTTCAAGACTTAAATCAACACTAAAATGGGAGGGAGGTAAAATGGGAAAAGAACTAACATTTACTGAGCACCTACTATGTGCTAGGTACCTTGATAAACACTTTGCATGCTTTGGTGGCATTTATGTCAATTAACCATGAAAACATCTACCATGTTTACTAATTTAAAGTTCAGTTATTAAAATTCTTGAAATTTTGTTTTCCAACAAATATCTTAAGAATGTATCACCTACTCTACATGGAAAATGAACTATATATCAGTTGTCTTTTTTTCACATACATATCTCTTTTATTGTACAACTAGAAAAAAAAACCGGATACTGAACTAATTTCCCAAAGGACCTGCATACAACTTCATCTCCCTGGAGGTCATGCCTCTCTTTATAAGGTTTCAGGAAGGAAAAAGGAAAGAGATTATGATGCTTGGACCAAATCTAAGATATCCAGTAAAGCAGCTGCTGCTATCTGTAATTTAGCAAGTTTATTGAGGTCCCCTCACTAAAGGTGGCCATATTTCCTTTTAAGCTCTATAAAATGAAGACAAATTGCATGCTTTGTATGATCAAGAAGGTTTACCTGGCTTTGCAAATACACCATTGAAGTCCTAGAGGGAATATGAGTCTGTATGGACCAATGTAGTGTTCAAAGTAATGTAGTGCTCAGAGAGTAAGGCCAACAAACTCACATTTACTAAAAATGAACATCCAGCACTCTGGAAAAATTTGGACCTAAATGAGCACACCTTGAAGATAGGAAAGGGCTCAACATATTTGATTGAAAAGGCTATATTTGATTGATGTGTGGAGCTTTTATTTTCTTCCCAGTATCTCCTCAGATGCAAATGGGTGACTAACAATAGAACAGTGGCAGCTTCGCAATATAAAAGGGTTTTTAAGGATCAGCAGTCTGGTTGAATGAGGGGACTTGTATTAAAGCTGCTTTTCCATATTTTCAAATTTTCATATTCTTTCTATATACTAACAATGAATAATCAAAAAAATAAATTAAGAAAACAATCCCACTTACAATATATCAAAAATAATAAAATACTTAGGGATAAATTTAACCAAGGAGGTGAAAGACTTGTACACTGAAAACTGTAAAACATTGATTAAAAACACTGAACACAAATAAATGGAAAAAGATCCCATGTTCATGGATTGGAAGAATTGATATTGTGAAAATGTCTGTACTACCCAAAGTGATCTGCAGATTCAATACAATCCCTATCAAAATTCCAAAGGCATTTTCTTACAGAACTGGAAATAACAATCCTAAAATTCATATTGGAAACACAAAGACCCTGAATAGCTAAATCAATCTTGAACAAGAAGAACAAAGCTGGAGGCATCACAGTTTCTGACTTCAAATTATATTATAAAGCTATAGTAATCAGGACAGTATGGTACTGGTATAAAAACAGACATATTGGCCAATGGAACAAAATAGAGATCCCAGAATAACCCCATACATACATGGTCAACTAATCTTTAAGAAAGGTAACAGGAGTATGCAATGGGGAAAGGATAGTCTTTTCAATAAATAATGTTAAGAAAACTGAATATCCACATGCAGAAGAATAAAATTGGACCCTTAAACCATACAAAAAAAATTAACTCAAAATGAATTAATATTTAAGCATAAGACCTAAAACTGTAAAACTCCTCAAAGAAAACATAAGGGAAAAGCTCTTTGACATTGGTCTTGGCAATGATTTTTTTTGGGTGTGACACCAAAAGCACAGGCAACAAAGGCAAAAAATAAACAAGTGGAACTACATCAAATTAAAAGTTTTCTGCACAGCAAAGGGAACAATCAACAAAATGAAAAGACAATCTATGAAACGGGAGAAAATATTTGCAAACTATATATCTGATACGGGAGTAATATCCAAAATTTTGTAATGAACTCATATAACTCAATAGCAGAAAAACAAATAACCCAACTGAAAATTGGGCAAAAGATCTGAATAGACATTTTTCCAAAGAAGACATACAAATGGCCAACAGCTATATGAAAAGGTGCTTAACATCACTAATCATCAGAGAAATGCAAATGAAAAGCACTATGAGATATTACTTCACACCTGTAAAAATGGCTATTTTGGAGAGGAAGCAAATAAAAGGGGACCTTTGTACACTGTTGGTGGGAATGTAAATTGGTGCAGCAATTATGGAAAATAGCATGGAGGTTCCTCAAAAAATTAATAATAGAACTACCATATGAGCCAGCCATCGCACCTCTGGGTGTGTATCAAAAGGAAAAGAAATCACTTTCTTGAAGACATATCTGCAATCCCATGTTCATTGCAGTGTTATTCATATGGAAACAACTTAAGTGCCCTTTCACGGATGAAGAAAATATGATTGATACACATACACACATTTTAAAGGCTGAATAATAATCTTGCCATTTGTGACAACATGGATGAGGCTGGACGACATTATGTTGAGTGAATTAAGCCAAACACAGAAAGACAATTCCTGCATGATATCACTTATATGTGGAATCTAAAGAAGTTGAACTTTTAGAAATAGAGTAGAATGGTGGTTACCAGGGGCTGGGAGGTGGGGGAAACAGGGAGATGTTCGTCAAAGAGCATAAAGTTTCGGTTAGGATGAATAAGTTCTGTAGATCCAATGTACAGCATGGTGATTATAGTTAATGTTAATGTACAGTCATGTGCTGCATAATGACATTTTAGTCAACAATGCACCACATATACAATGGTGGTCTCATAAGATTATAATGGAACCGAAAAATTCCTATTACCTAGTGTCCTTGCTGTCCTAACATCATAACACACCACATTACTCACATGTTTGTGGTGATGCTGGTGTAAACAGACCTACTGCCCTGCCATTTGTATGAAAGTACAGCACATACAGAACATAATACTTGATAATGATAACAAACATGGTTTATGTATTTACTATACTATACTTTTTATTCTTATTTTAGAGTGTTCTCCTTGTACTTATTAAAAAAAGTTAACTGTAAAACAGCCTCAGGCAGGTCCTTCAGGAGGTATTCCAGAAGAAGGCATTGTTGTCATAGGAGATGACAGCTCCATGTGTGTTATTGCCCCTGAAGACCTTCCAGGGGGACAAGATGTGGAGGTGGAAGACAGTGATATGGATGATCCTGACCCTGTGTAAGCTAGGCTAATGTGAGTGTTTATGTCTTAGTTTTTAACCAAAAAGTTTGAAAAGCAAAAAATAAAAATAAAAAAATAAAAACAGTAAAAAGCTTATGGGAATAAGGATATAAAGAAAGAAAATATTTTTGTACACAATGCGTTTGTGTTTTAAGCTAAATGTTATTACAAATGTGTCAAAAAGTTAAAAACATTTAAAAATTTATAAAGTAAAAAAGTTATAGTAAGCTAAGGTTAATGTATTATTGAAGAAATAACATATTTAAAAAAATAAATTTAGCCTAAGTGTACAGCATTTATAAAGTCTACAGCAGTGTACAGTAATGTCCTAGGCCTTCACATTCACTCACCACTCAACTTCCAGTCCTGCAAGCTCCATCACAGTAAGTGCCCTATACAGGTGTACCATTTTTTATCTTTTATACTATATTTTTACTGTACCTATTCTATGTTTAGATATGTTTAAATACACAAATAATTACTATTGTGTTACAATTGCCTACAATATTCAGTACAGGGACATGCTGTACAGGTTTGTAGCCTAGGATCCATCGGCTCCCATATAGCTTAGTTGTGTAGTAGGCTACACCATCTAGGTTTGGCTAAGTATACTCTATGGTGTTTACAAGAGGAAATCGACTAACGATGCATTTGTAAGAACATATCCCTGTCACAAGTGATGCATGACTGTATTGTATAGTTGAAATTTGCTAACAGTCACAAAGGTAACTATGTGAGGTAATGGATATGTTAATTAGTTTGATTGTGGTAATCATTTCACAGTGTATGTGTGTATCAAATCATCATGTAGTACACTTTAAACATATACAATTTTTATATGTCAATCATATCTCAATAAAACTGTAAAAATTTGTATTCTCTTTTAGCCCACACTGTGTGATTTGTTTGGGGAGGTTCTGTGTGATTGTGGGGGCTCATTATAGGGAAGGCTTTTACTCATCCTTTCTTTACTTGGAGTGTTTTCACGGCCCAAGGCTGGTTGGGCTGAGCTATTTGCTACTTTATCTTTTTTTTTTTTTTTTTTAATGGAGACGGGGTCTTGCTCTTGCTCAGGCTGGTCTTGAGCTCCTGAGCTCAAGCAATCCTCCTGCCTCGGCCTCCCAGAGTGCTAGGATTACGGGTGTGAGCCGCCGCATCTGGCCCATATTTGCTACTTTAAATAACCAACCTATGTTTTACCCCTCTCTGGGCAGGAGGCACTGACTGACCTCTAAATCTTACCTGTGCTCCAGGGCCCAGGTCAATGTCAACCTGTTCCTCATTGCCCCTTTCTCAAGTCTTTGGCACCTGTACTCACTTAGGCATTATCACTTTCTAACTTGTATAACAGGTATTACAGTCTGTCTCTCCCCTGAGGGCAGAATCAGGCTTATACTGCCTAGGCCAGAGAATGCACACAACTAAACATACCATGTTTAGTTTGGCCCATGAGATGAATTAATATTTTTTAATTAGTTGCAAACATTGAGAAATTTTACATAGAACTCTAGACTTTGGGCTTCTCTTGGAAAACTGAAAGATCTGGCACCACAACACTCACACTCTGTCTAATAGATACAATTAGCAGAAGCTAACTCCTCATTAAATGGGAACACAGGTGCTTCATTTCACTTAAATGACCCACCTGTGCACATTTGAATGTGTGACTGCTGGTTTAGGCCAGGATTTGCACAGGGGGCAAATTCATTATTGAATGAACCGTACAACCGACAAAGCAAGCTTGTCTTCTTGCTTACCAAGTTGCCTTATTTATTTCTAGTACCTATCTCATTCTTAAGGGCTTTTGTACAGCCTGGATAAACTCTTGACAACACTAAGTCTCTTTCACTCCTAATTTGATTCATTTGTGCAGTCTCTTACACATCAAACTGAGAACACGCCCCTGTTGCTAACTCATTTCTGGTCACAGGCCAGCAGGCATCAAAATCAGCCTATTAACTCTGAGTTGTTTTTAACCATATCCTTGGGGTTTCTCTCTCTGTCCATTAATTCATTTTTGAGGGGAAGTTTTGAGTCCATTCCAGTGAGGCATTTTTAGTAGCCCTGATTTAACCAGGTGCCTGGCAATTTTGTCCATGCTGCTCTGCTCTTGTTTTAACTTGTGGCAGGACAGTGTCACCCACTAGCAGACAGACTGGGGCCAGTGAGCCACGGTTCCATGCCATGTCCCAGAGCAACCCGAGACCACCGCTTGCACCTACAGCCCAAGTCAGGATAAAACCAGATACCCTGGAGAGGTCTACTTTAATTTTTCCTTAAGAGACAATTATGCCCTGTAGGAGGTGGGGTGCAGCTCCTCATAGCAATCCAGACACCACCCATAGCTACAGCTTAAATACACTGTTAGAACACTTACTGTATAAGCTTTTAGATTTCAAACTACACATTTTTTACAACTAAAATCATCTCATCAGATTTTTACCTTTATATTATAGCTGGTAGAATTGAATTAATAAATTTAAACTACTAAGATTCAACCATGATGGAACAATATCATGACTTCATGGTATAGCTCTGAAGGTCAAATTAAAGCAAGTGATCCAGCATAAATTCCACAGCAATATTTTTTTTAAGATGCTCCAAGTATGGATATTTTTCATAACTGTCTGCCAACTTGCTACTACTGAGTATTCAACCAGAAAAATGAAAAGGAAATGTAGAGTGATAATTAAATTAACAATTTCTCAGAGATAACACCTTTAGCTTGTGAATAAAAATGTGTTAGAAATTCGCATCAGGCACTGTCAAGATCCAAATGCCATCCCATCCTACTACACCAGTTATCACTAACTCCAGCGGCATGGGTAACAGAAAGAGTTGCTTAAAAAACCAATCTGTGAATACCTTACATTTCAAAAGCATTGTTTTAACCAAACTCTGAGAATTGAAAGTATTTTTCCTGAAAAGATATATTAAAATCAATTTCTTCACATTGTAACTTTCAGACGTAAAAGGTAACAATGAACAACAGTTTTCCAAAGTGCAATTACTTTTTTTGCCACTTAAAATGGGCAAAGACATTGTATTTTTTAGCCTAAAATGTTTTGCTCCTATTTCTGAATTTCTGAGCTGGATTCCAATTTTGTAGTCCAAAAAGGTAACAAAGGATCCCAAATGACCATGTGTTTTAAGAGCAAATAATCTCTTTAACAACTTCAACCTCAAGGATAGCCTCAGAACTCTGGCTTAATGGAAAACGTTCTCAGTAACTGGCTTTCTTTCCTGTTCCCTCATGATTCTAAATTTCAAGGAGTGATTAAGGCTCTGCTTAGAAAATATATAAAGGGAAAGCACTGTAGAAGGGAAATTTACAAAAAGCCTGTTTTTGTATTCTCTCAGAATGCAATGCATTTTTTAAAAAGTAGTCTAATTATTGAAGCTCAAGTTCAAGAAGTTCATCCTCCATTTAATTCCTCAAGTTACAAGGTTCTGAACTAAGCCTGGCCATTCATGGTCTCTATTGACATTGTGATTTTAGGAGGAAAAGAAGATAAAGCAGACATAGGAAATCTCTAATTAAAAGCACATGCTTCCTAGAGGTCACCCTGACAGCCACACTGGATGCTGTACACGAGAGTCCCCAACCTGTTGCTGCCTCACAGTGCATCAGCCTGGAGGACAGCAAGTTGAGAGCAGCATTTCACAGTGGGTCCTCTCTGTGGATTACAAACATTTGCAGTGGGGTGAAAAGGAAAGTGAGCCATGGTAGGAGAATAGAACTTAGAAAACACCCCTTTCTTATGTAAGGTAATCACCCACTCTGGCATACTTTTTATCTTGAGGGAGAAAAAGTGAAAAGTAGACTTTCTGAAAAACATGAAGGACCTTCGAAGGGTAATTTTTTTCTTGGCACAATTCATACAGTTGGAAGCCTATCCTTGTAACTCTGGTGGCAATGGCTTGGAGGAGAAATGGGCATTTATTTAATGGATGGTCTGTAATAATGTGTACCCTACCGTCTAGAAGAGATAGCGTGTGGTGTGCTAAGTGGTGAAGCAGCTGTGGAAAGGGAGATGGAGCTGTGGGCTGCTGCCTCTGGAGACTTGCCCAGCATCCTGACATCACCATCGTCTGCCTGAGGCACTTTCTGGAAGTCCTTTCACTCTAGTCCCTGCTGTAAGCACATACCTCAAGTTATCCCCAACACCCAGATGTCTTTCTAAGTCATCTGGCACCTCTAGAAAAGTTGAGGACCAATGGGAGTGTAGGTTTAAGCTAATTATTTTTCTAAGAAACATGCAATCCAAGAAACACCAATTCAAAAAATAAAGCAGAGATACTTCTTCCTCTACACGCTCCTCCCACTCATCTGTCAGCAGTGTGGGCATTTTGCAAGAGCACTTTTCAGTATTTGTGCTCTAGTTCATCTTTCACATACAGTTGAAATGAATCATTGAATCTGGCATTCTGTCTGCTCACCTACCCAGCAAATGTATTTTTTTTTTTCTAATTCAGGGTTTTCTCAGTACCCAGCAGGGTGTGATCAACACAACACAGTGACAATTTAAGCAAGAGACAAATATCACTTTAAAGAGGAAATGCAAATGGTTGTAAAAGTTGAAGAAGGGTGTGACATGAGCTATAAACCGCAAACACAGAGGTATAGCACTGCCAGGAGACTGAAAACGGAAGGGGAGGGACAGCAGAAAAAGGAAAGAAAAAACCATGTGGCAGGTGATCGTAGCTTCCTGTTTCTCCACATTCACGCTCATCTCAGACTTGTTTGCTTTCCTTCTCTACACTTCCAGGAACACTGACCTTCTTTCTGTTCCTGGAATCCTTAAGGTAAGGGATGGTTTATTTTGACTTGCCCACGCATGTAGTGGCATGAGTGAAAATACACAAAGGATTGCACTTGTAGAAGAAGAGAAATTGACCCTGGATTCTTAAGTCTAAGTCTTCACCACAAACTCACATTTTAATGGTCTAATTTTCTTTTTATTCTTGTGCTGAGTGAAAACATAGACCAAAATGCATGAAAGGGAAATACGTGATTGGATGTGCTATTAAATTAATTAGTCTAGTTTTTTCAATAGTTCACAAACCTGAGGCTAGTAAAAATTTATAGGTGGTAAGAATCATAAAAAAGCATTGATTTTCTTATTTCTTTTACTGCTTGTGACTATAACCTGGGGCAGAATTAGGCAGCTTATAATGTTTGTGGGCTTGTAAATGTTTACAAGTCTGTCAGTGAAGCTGGGTAACGGCCAGTTCTCAGTGCCAAAGGGGGATCAGAGGGGAATCAGACAGCCAGAGACCACGTCCTTTGCCTCTCCCTGGCTTCCCCAGGGCTATGAGGGGCTATGCATCTTCTAAGTCCTTTAGGTGCTCTGCCCTGGAGTTCATCATTTTCTATTTCTCTTTTCTTTTTACCTCTCATAAACTATCCCCAAGTGCAGTGGAATCTTCTACAACAGATTCTATTCATTACCACACTTTGCCCAAATCTGAGCTCTTGGCCACTATAGCCAGAATGTATTTAATAGCCCCCAAATACCCTCCATATTTCCTCTCCTCACAAACCTACCTTTGCTCTCTGTTATCTACCAATTTCAAATTTGGACTCCAGTGTTGGTCTTATTATCCTCTTCTGTATAATTTCTTTTCAGCGTCTTACCTCATTTTGCAAATATCTCCATCTCAAATTCTCTACTCTTGCCAGAAGTCCATCTGGGTTCCACTTCCATCAACCTTCCTGGTTCCTCCCTCAAAATCCACTCTCGAGTCTGTATTAACTATCATAGCAATGTTGGGGATGCTTTACTCTATGTATTCTTAATCCTAATTACCATGGGCTTTCCAAGCATCCTAGTGAGGGTCAAACTGATAAAATATTTGAAAAGTATTACACAAATATTAGGTAGTATGTGGTGATAGCATAATCCTTAAGGGAGTTTGGTTAATATTTTTTCTAGTTTTTAAATATTTGGAAAAATGGAACCTAGAAATAACAGACTCTCAGGCCCAGACCAAATACTAGAAAGAATTATGGCACCCACAGGTTCGTTGTCACTGAAGACAAAAAATGGTGGTTAGTAGAAGCAATGAGAACAAGGCATTCCAGACTCATTTTGACAGAGTTCATTAGCCTCGATCAGGGGGCTGGTTTCAGCACAAAAGTATTTTTGACGACCTTGTAGCTAAGACTGAGAATTGTGAGCTGGATGATAATAACTTGAGTAAATTCATAGCTGGTCGAAAAACTACAAAGACTCTTAAGTATAGATCAACTTGAAAAGAAGGTTCTACAGACATACCGTGGGGTGCTGATCTATCTGGTGCTGATCTCTCCAGCATTTTCATTGATCACTTAAATAAATAATCAGAAGGTATTCTTGTCAAATTTGTCCAATTAAAATAGCTAGAAAAAATTGTTCATATAATGAATGTCAGAAAAAGAAGAAAAAAGTCCTTCAAAGCCTAAAATTTTAGACTTATGTCAAGAAGATGAAATAAAGTACTGATAAATATGACCCCTGCAACTCAGGTTTAAGATATTGGCTGCACAACTGCTGGATGGTGAGACTTGGTTTAACAAAAGCTCATGTGAACAGAAAAGACCACCAGAGGTTTTCAGTTGACTGTGTTTTCAATATGAGCCAACAGTCATAGGGAGGCAAAACCCAAAAAAGTCATTTTGAGGTAGTATGATGGATATAGGGTCCAGAGCAAGGGAAGTAAACATCCTTACTTTACCCTCAACTTATTGAACCAGAACTAGGGAAGCCAGTTTAATTCTGAGTGTCTTATTTTAATGGGGGAAATGGACAATACAGAGGTATACAAGCAATATGACCAGAAACAAAAATGCGGGTAAACCAAGGCAAATGGGGAAGAGGTAATAAGATATGGGGTGTTCAGCTTAAAAAGGAGATCATACAAGAAGTGCCATGATAGCTGGGCTCGTATACATAACAGACTCTCAGGTGAAAGAGGGACAAGGTCCAACAGACCAGTCAGGGTTTGAAAACAGTGCTTTACTGTACTGTAGGTGCCTGAAATGTTGGGCTGCTGAACAAAGTGGTGTCACTACGAAACGAATTTCTTTGCTGCTAAAGAACGAGCAAAATCAATTTTTCTTTAATAGTGTCTCTGTGCCTGGCATGTGTATCTAAGGCATTCTACAGAAATCAACCCACGAAGAGGAAATAACCATAGTTGTGGAGCGGGGGGGTTGCTGCTCTGTGAAGTTAGTCCTAAAATAAATAGCCCAAACACGTGAGGTGTCAACTTTGCAATCTTTCTACTACAGTCACAGATCTCATGGCATTTTAGAGTCACATTTAAGGTATGAAAGAATGGCAAAGAATGTATGACCTTTGGATTTAGGAAAAGGTTTTTTCTTACTAATAATATGCTGTTTTTCTTAAAAATTGTTCACAATGTCAGCTATGTAAAATGCAAAACTTCTCATCAATTTACCCTTGTGGTTTATGTAGCTGAAACATATTATTATTGATTCAAAAATATGGCACCTGCCATATCTTAACCATAAATGAGGTAAAAAATGTATATTTTGTCCATTTTTAACTTCCAGCTCTGATAAAAAATTGTCAAGAGTAAGAGTGAATGCAGAAATACAGCAGAGATAGACTAAACTCAATTTCAAGGTCATTAAATATCTCAATCATTTGCAAAAAGTGACTTTTTGTAAACTTGGAGCTCATTACTTTTGAATTGTTGATCATTTCAAGGCTAAATTCAGCCTTATCCACTCTGAAACAAATAAAATTAAAACTTCAGTGTATTGTTAAAAAGATAAACTGTTTTTCCAAAAAATAATAGCAATATTTTTAGAGGAATAATACTAATTTCAAAAAAAATTTAAATTATTTTTTGATTCTTAAACAAATTTTTTTATGGATACATAGTAGTTGTACATATTTATGGGGTATGTGTGTTATTTCGATACAAGCATACAATGTATAATGATCTAATCTGGGTAACTGGGATATCCATCACCTCAAACATTTATCATTTCTTTGTGTTGGGAACACTGTAAATCTTCTCTTTTAGCTATTTTCAAATATATAATAAATTATTGTTAACTATAGTCACCCTATTGTGTTATCAAACATTAGAACTTATTCCTTCTATCTAACTATATTTTTGTACCAATCCCTCTTCATCCCCCTCCCCACTACCCTTCCCAACCTCTATAACCACCATTCTATTCATTACCTCCATGAGAGCAATTTTGTTTGCTCCCACATATGAGTGAGAATCTGTGATATTTGTCTTTCTGTGCCTGGCTTAAGAAATTTAAATATTGCTTTAAATTATTGATGGTGGGTTAGTTGATGTTGGGAACACTCAAAAATATTAAACTTTTTTTTTCCACAGGAAAAAATGCATTTTATTTAACGACCAAGTACACAGACATTTATACATATATATAACTAAAACCATATTTACTCTTAACCATATGGGATGCATTGTGAAATATTCTGCTCTGTATTCTTTTATTTTTTAAAAAATGCTGGTCACAACTTAGTAAACCACTAGTATGTTATAACCATAACTGCTCTCTAGAGCATTATCAATGCTAATTGATAATTTTAGGGAAATTCGTAGTCTTGTTCCTTCTTAGAATTAGCCCATGGTAGTATTCTATGTACTTAGAGAAAAAAAATTAACATAGCCTTGTTACCATGTATCCAGCTTTGACATGGTGTACGCTTTCAGCATGCTTAAATCACCCACCCTGCCAGGCTCAAGGCTGAGGGAATGACTTGCAACTATGCAACAGGAGCCTATGTCTGTATTATACATTTTATATAAAAGTCTTTTTTATGTACATTAGTTCATTTGATCCTCACAACAACCCTGTGAGGGTGGGGAGAATATTACGAGATTCACTTTACAGGTAGTAAGAGTCATACAGAATAAGAACCATCAAATTTTAGGTTGAGGGCTCTTTTCTCTAAACCACATGGCTTCTGAGAATATAATCTAAACTCAGATATTTTTACTATTTCATCCTCATTTTCTTATGGTTAATTCAACTTTTTATAAGATATAACAGAAAACCTAGTTTTAAACTTATCATGGCAAGTTTATACTTCTCTGCCAATGAAAACTGATGGCCACGGAACATATATTTTTTGTAAAGCACTGTTTTTTTGGCTCTAGTCTAAAGGAACATAAGAGATATGAAAGACTCTAGTGGTCAAGGAAATTGAAGAGAGCAGAGGAAGGGATATAAAATGGAATGTATAAATGGATGTTAGTCCCTTTAAGCTCCCACTTTTGTGAAGGGGTTCAACGGAGACCTTTAATGCAGATGGGACTTGAAGCTTTTGAAGAAGATCTAAGTCTTGATGAGGTTATTCAAAGTCAAATCTTGAATGCATAATGTTAGGCCATGGTCTTCAAAAACTTGGTACTTCATACTCTCGCAAAGTGCTAGGACTTGAATGCCACAATACATAATGATTCATGTTTTTGTCCATTAATGGTCCATGGGTTTCTTTAAATGAAGTTCATTTTAAAGTCCATAAATAGCAGTATTCTGCAAAACCGCCAGGGATCCAAGTCTCCCAGCGAAACACAAGTGTTCTGCCCCACCCATCGCGACACCCTCGACGACCAGGTACCGCCTCCATCAAAAATATTAAACTATTTTTAAAAAGGACATTAAAGATCATTTAGTATATTTTTCAGATTTAGAAACAGGCCAAGGAGGGGACAGACAAGTCCCTGCCCAAGCTGCTTCTGCTGGTTACTTGGGGAGTGAGGTCTAGAACTCAGGTCTCCAGTTCACAGTCAAATGCTCTTTCTATAACACCTCTGGGTAACTGAAACCCAAAGCAAATTAAGCCAAGAGATATTGTACTGAGTGCCTGGTTTGTACAATATACTGTGCTAAGTCCTGGCAAGAAGACTGGGTATACAGAGAGGACACAGCACATTTTTAAAAGAAACTCAGAGTGTTAGCTAGGAGACAGGCCCGAAAACCTAAAAAATCAATAAAGGCAGAGCCCAGTAAAAGCAGTTCTATTATGGCCAGAGTGGTCCGTATGTCTAGTTGGCTGATGATCTGTGCTGAAAAAAGAGTAAAATTTAGAACACAGGCAGGAATGGTGGATGACCTATTCTTCATATTCTTTACTTCTCAACAGTGGACTCATGTGAGAATGGGGCAGCAGAGAGTTCTAGGGTTAAACTGTCTGATGAGAATGAGTAGGGGGTCCGTTCTTGTTTCCAAGCCAACAGGAGTTTCACATGCTTGATAACCAGCCAGACGAGGCAAGGGGAGGGTCCTTTCACGAAAATGAAGGACTCAGGGCTGAGTGGGCTAAGGAATATGGACGAGCAGAGCCCAGATTTTCTTCAGAAATCTGTGTCTGCTTCAACATACACACAGGGAGGTGGGAGAAGACTGACAGTATATACCATAGAACATGATTAAAATTATCTTAGTGAGGTATTCATTTAAATGTGTGTTAAACATACTCATCACAGCCATGGAAAAACTCACTACAATACATATTTTCTTCCTGATGAATTCTCCATGGTTAATTAAATGCAAAATGCAAATTGTACCTCTAGGTAACTGACCTGCCATATAGAGTTACTCATTAGATATTAGCCAATTAATTCATTAGAGAGAAACCATTATATTTAAGCTGTAGGGCATTTGGCAAAGGTGATGAATTTGATTTTAAAGACATTCTATTTGGCATAAGCATCATAAATAATCTCTTGTTTATTAAGAGTACTTCTCTGTATCAATACAACTGTATATCAACTTAGAGAATACAATTAACCTACTTAAAAAAAAAAACCTAAATGGCAGGAGGGCGTGGAACCAGAGCATTGAAAAGTAGTATTAAATCATTTAGAAGCAAGTTAAAAGAAGGGAAGCGTTCAAGATAATCTCTATTTCTTGCCACTAGAAATGTTGCTTTTTAGGAGCACATACTTACAACCCTCCTTGATCTTCTGAGAGGTATTAAGATGTAGGCTCTGTCTGCTTATTATTAATAATAATGGAATTTATATCGAGTTCATACATCTTCATCCATAACCAACTCCCCAGCAAAGGCTGATGAAAGTAAAAGTAATAATACCTTCAAATAATCCTAGGTTTTTTCCTGATAGATTTTGCCCCAAGTTGAAAGAGACTATATCAATGGCTGATAGTGGATTTTCCTGGCTTAAAACCCATCTATGCCACTAGAATAGTGAATTTTGTTTGAGAAATCTAAGCTTGTAATTTTTGTTGAGAAGAAAATTGACGTAGGTATTAGATGTCTGTTTTGGATCCCCCTAAAATTCAGGTGTTGAAGCCCCAACCCCAATGTTACTATTTAAAGATAGGACCTTTAAGGGAGTAGTTAAGGTTAAATGAGGTCATAAGAGTGGGGCCCTAAACCAATAGGACTGGAGCCTTGCAAGAAGAGGAGGAGATGCCAGAGATCGTTCTCTCTTCACATGCGCACAGAGAAGAGGTCATGGGAGAACATGGAGAGAAGGTGGCCCTTTACAGGACAGGAAGAAAGACCTCACCAGAAACCAACCTTGCCGGCACCTTGATCTTAGACTTCTAGCCTCCAGAACTCAAGCCACCCAGTCTGCGGTACCTTGTTATGGCAGCCTGAGCAGACTAATACAATGTCCAACATGAACTACAAATTAAAGCCCATAATGTGAATATCTATGCAAGATTGATTTATAAAATTGACAGTTAAATTAAAAAAATACTGAGTGAAATTGAATGGAAACAATTACCTGCTTGGCCAACAATGAAGCTAAAATTGAAAATGCACCTGCAAACTCTAGACCAAATTTAATGGAATCTTTCAGTAAGATGAGAGCTTCTTCATTTTTTTCCTGGGACACCCAGATTATGGGGAAGGGAGGGATATCTTTCTTAACATTTTGTTTAAATACTTTGGGAATATTTTAAAATCTCATTTGTTTTGGCATGATGGATTTTCACCGAAAGTCCATGAAACTAGACTTTTCTCAATGTGCTAACAGATTCTTTGTCTCTGAATCCTCAGTAGAAAGGGATGTTAAGATTTAAGTGGAGCTGTAGGTAATTCTCTGATTTTGCTTCCTGTATTCCTGCTGTGCCACTTGGGAATTTGTTTAGTACTTGACAAGTTGTTCACAAGACCTTCACTTGACCTTCAGTATAGCATCTTCCTGTGCCCAGGAAGTATAGCATATACCTGTGGCCGGGGAGCTGTTTTCACAATGCTCTGGAGGATGACTGGGACTCTAAGGTACTAGCCACACCACTGCAGCCTATGATGCAAGGGCAGCTGAAGCACCTGTCAGGGATAGGCCTGGTCATGTATCAAAGATGCATGAATTTTATACACAACTTGTGAAACTATGAGACATGTGCAACATCAGCAAAAAGGAAAGATCAGTGATGCATGTATTTTTATTGCAAGATGCTGGATCTGTCTTGTTGGTGCCACAGGGAGCCATCAGGTCACCATGCAGACATTAATGTCCTGGTGTTGGGGTCCTTGGGGAGTCAATGCATGCAGTGGTTAAGAGCATGGAATTGGAACCAGACATACTCAGGATCCAACCACTGCCCTAGGTAGGTGACTGTAGGCAAATTCTGTGGCATTCCTAAGCCCTGTTTTTGTTTTTTATTGCTGAAAAGGAAAGCTAATTCCTGTGTCTTATTCTGCAAGGGCTGCCATAACAAAATACCATAGACTGGGAGGTAAATTTATATTCTTACAGTTCGGGAGGCTGGAAGTCCAAGATCAGGGTGTCTTCTGAGTTGGCTTTTTCTAAGGCCTCTCTCTTTGGCTTGAGATGGTGGCCTTCTCACTGTGTCCTCACGTGGTCTTTCCTCTGTGCGCACATTTCTGGTGTCTCTGTGTGTCTAAATTTCCTCTTCCGATATGGATATCAGTCAGATTGGATTAGGGCCCACCCTAACAGCCTCATTTTGACTTAATCACTTCTTTAAAGGCCCTATCTTCAAATATTGTCACATTCTGAGTTACTGGGGGTTAAGGCTTCAACATATGAATTTGGGGGAGGGGAGAATACAATTCAGCCCATAACAGCCTGTTTCATAATATTTAATGATAATTTAAAAGGAATAATGTAAATAAATCACTTAGCAAGGTACCTGGCAGAGAATTAGTATTTAGTAAATGAGGAAACTTTCTGGAATGGTGGAAATGTTCTATATTTTCATGTACTGGTAGTTACATGGGCCAAAACTCATTGAAATGTACACTTAAATTGTGTATTTGTGTGTATATTATACCTCAGTAAAGCTGATTTTAAAATATCAAATTACTACCTACCAACTTCTTGACCTCAAGGACTTCCTTTAAAAACCTTTAAAACCATCTTTATAGGTATAATAAACCTGTTAGCCTGAACCCTCAGTGACTAATTACACCTACAAGATTACCAAGAAAAAGTAGGATTATCCTAGAAAAGAAATCTTATGCCTGAAATCTTTGTACCTTTTAATATTCCCACATAAAACTAAATTACCCAATGAGATATGTTTCTTGGGAATATGTCATCCCCTCAAGGTATTTTTACAGGCATAATTTTACATAAGAAGGAGAGTTTGCAGCCGGTGACTTTGATGCTAACGGAAGACCCCAAATATTTAAGCTTATTAAGTGTCTTAAGTGCCAGTTACTCTACCAGACTTGGTACAAAGAGTCTTACAAAGTTCCATTTGAAATGAAAATGTTGTTTTTTAGGAGCACATCCTTACAACCTCAGAATGATTTTCCCTCATGTCCGATACCACAATAGATTTTTAATATAATAATCACCACTAAACACACATAATAATAGTGCTACATTAATTGTAAAATAACACCGTAACAAGAGTCATTACCCGTGGAAGCCTCATTCTAAGGCAAACATTGAGGTGAGGAGGCCTAAATGGCAGACAAATAGTTCAGAATACACTCAGCTGACACTAGGGTCAAGCAAGGGAGTGGGTACTATGAAATATTTTGTGGGTGATTATTATAGGTGAATATTTAGGTAAGCAATAACCAAGAGCCATTTGAAAATTCTATTTTAGGGAGACTACCAAGCTTCCTGGAAGAGTAGTTTTTTAGGAGTTACTTAAATGTTAAAAGGGAAAAGACATGCAGGAAATTTCAGATGGGCATTATGAAATTTCTGAACAGTGCAAATATCCTATTTACTCTGACAATACAGATCACAGCTTAGGTGGTATCAGGCACTATTGAAGCACCATAATGTATTAATTCTGACTGCATCATAACTAATTTTGGGAAACCAGAAGGCAGTTATGGATCTAAATCCCATCTATATAGGATTATACTCTTAACCCTTTTGGCTGAGTTGACAGATTAATTCAGAAAGGGGGAAAAATTAGTAAAATAACATTTTCCTCTACTTGACCAATCACGTGATACAGGTTAACAAGTCCACAGGTCATTTTTCCATATTAATGAGCACAGCCTGAACTAATTAGCCAATATTTGTTGAATGAATGGTTAAAATCAAAACGGTTGAAAAGCAGTACAAGTAGGCACTGCCTGAGTACACACCCTGTTTAATTAGCCAGAGGTCCATTTTAGTCCACACGAGTTACTGAAAAGAATGCCCTGAATCCTTTTTAAAAATCTTGTGATACTGAGGGCGACACACGAGAGTCTGAAAACTTCTAGTAATGGTGTTCAGTTAACACTGATGAATTGTTAGGGCTCCTGGTTAACTAAGATAAGTACCTTAGAGTAAAGATGGCTCCAGGATTAGGCCCCCTGTATTTCCCTGTCTATTAAATAACCATCAGGGGGTGATCTATAATCCTCTATGATAGAGGCTCCCAAACTTTCTCACACGTTAGAATCGGCCAGAGAGGTTTTAAAACTCCTGCTACTTGGGAGGCTGAGCTGGGGAAGGATCCCTTAAGCCCAGGAATTCGAGCATCATCTCTAAAAAAAAAAAAAAAAAACAAAATCCAGGTCACACTCCATACCAATTTATTGGAGTGTCTGGGGATGGGAGCCAAACATCAATATTTTTAAAGGGACCCCTACATTATCTTATTGTGTGGCAACGTTTGGGAACCGCTGCCAGTGGCTGACTGACTCTAACAAGATACTTTGAAAAAGAATTTGAGAAACAACAGCTTTGGGAGAATTTAAAATACCAGTTACAGAATTAAATGGATTTAGCAAACCACTTGGTGGCAGTAAACTCCCTATTAACCACAGCACGCGTCTGCACTGCTGGGCAGGCTTCTTAATTTCTATTCCTTTGTGGGAGTTTTTAAAAAAATTTTCTTTACTTTTTTTTTTGATCCCCAAACAACGTCTGTGTCAAATGAAAAAGGGTATGTTTTCCTTTTCTTCTTTTTTCTGACAGACAGTTATGCATAAAGATCAGACATTATAACCTCTTCTAAAAAACTGACTTTGAAGAGTTAAATTGTAAAAAGTCTGAACTAGGGAATCTTTTTAGAACACCTATTTTTCTACGGCTCTGTTATCCAATCTGAATAAGCACTTATGTACAGAGAGAAGAAAATTGGATTATATTCTGTGTAGTCCTTTATATGTTTAAGACATAACAATAAATTGCAAAAAAATCTATTCTATAGAAATAAAATTTCAATTTTCTCCACAAAATTTGTCAAACAATTTGTCACAAGATGTCGTCTTCATCTTTTATTCATTTAAGAGAAGAGTGATGTGCCTAAAAATGCAATTTAATAATAATTATGTGTAGATTATGTGTGAGCATATTTGGAACTGAGAAATTTGAGTTTGGTCAATGTAAAACTACAACAGGCTGGTTAATTACGATGTTAAGTAGATTTAGTGTGTATGCTAGTCCTGATGAAAATGAAAGTCATATGAGTGTTTAGAACACTCAATTTCAGTCCAGGGTTTGTCACCCACTGGCTGTGCAAATTTGAACAAGTCACATAAACTCCCTGAGCCTCAATTCCTCATCCGAAAATGATGCGATTGGGCAGAAAGATCCTAGAAATTATATAAAGTGCTAAATTTTCCAAATGCATCCCTGGGAAATACAATGGAAATACAACATCTAGTTTAGGGGGGTTCTTCTGAGTAGACTTTATACACAAGCGATATATAAGAACTTTCTGGAGGATATAAATTCATAGTATGTGCTGGTGATGAAAGAAACTTTTTTCAGTTCAAAAATCAGAGAGGCAATCAACTGATTAATCAGTTGCAGTACCAGATTTGGGTCTTTGCAACCACTCTGGGAGGCAGCCTGGGAGCCCCTCCCACATAATGTGATTAGAAAGGCTTTGGTTGCCTCAGGGCATTTGACTCTCCCTTGTTAAAGATGGAGGAATAAAATTATTCAAAAGTTCTGATTCTGTATAGATAAAGAAGAACAGAGATGGAGGTAACTCACATAAGAGGCCTCACACAGGGTCTGGCAGAGAGCAGGTACTCGGCAATTTTACTTTCAATCCTCTCTTTATTTGTTCTTGTATTCACTAGCTTTTTGAGGCAGCTGCTTCTGAATCAAGCAGGCAGTGGCTTGCCCTATTATGGTCGTGCTTCTGCATATGTAGGGCCAGTTCTGTGTTAAGAGTGACTTGATGTGGGCAAGGTGGGAAGTTAGTCCTAAGTCTAAATCATTTAAAAAATGTATGCAAGTATTTATGCTAAACCATTTCATGATTTGATGGAAAGCATTAAAGACAATGCTGCAGCAGCACATCACCAGAAAATATACAGCTGAGATTATACTTAATGGTTGCTGTGGTCTGAATGTTTGTGTTCCCCCCTAATGTTTGTGTTAGATCATGAGGGCAGAGCCCTAATAAGTAGGATTAGTGCCCTCATAAAAAAAGGTCCAAGGAAGCTTATTTGCTCCTCCACCATGTGAGGACACAGCAAGAACTCATGATCTGTGAGTTAAAAAGCAGACCCGTACCAGACACCAAATCTGCCTAGCTTCCAGAACTGTGAGAAATAAATTTCTGTTGTTTACAAGCTACCCAGTTTACGGTATTTTGTTATAGCAGCCTGAACAGACTAAGACAATGGTCAAAGACTAACACTGGCAACAAAACAAGGATGTCTATTCTTATCACTTCAACTCAACACTCTACTGAAGGGTCTAGTCAGTACAATAACGCAAGAAAAAAGTTAAAGGTATATATATTGGACAAGAAGAAGTAAAGAGATCTTTATTTACAGATGACATGATTATATATGTAGAAAACTTCAAGTACTCTACCAAAAAATAATAAAATCCACTATAGCAATTCAGCAAAATTGCTAGATAAGAGGTCAATATACAAAGATTATTTGTCTTCCTATATACTAGGCATAAACAACTAGAAAATGAATTTTAAAAGATACCATTTCCAGTAGTGCCACAAAAGCACAAAGATATATAGGGAAATTTTAACAAAACATTTATGACACCTTTATGTTGAAACTGCAAACATTACTGAGAAGAACTAAAGAAAAGCTAAATAAATGGAGAGATAAACCATATTCATGAGTTGAAAAATTCATATTGTTAGGATGTTAATTATCACTAAATTAATGTATGGACTCAATAAAATCCCAATCTCAGGAAGCTTTGTGTAGAAATTGACAAACTGACCCTAAAATATACATGAAAATGCAAAGTATGTAGAATGGCCAAAACAATCTTGAAAAACTTAACTACCTAACATTGAGACTTAATATAAAGATATAAGTAATTGAGACAGTGTAGTTTTGCTATAAAGATTAACATTTAGATCAATGAACAGAATAGAGTTGTTGGGGCTCAGAAAACAGTACCCCAAGATGAAGGCCTCAGCAGCACAGTCAGAAGTAAAAGTTTTTCTCTGACCTTCTTCTGCCCATTCTCCCGAAGCTAGCCATACAAACTAGAATCCCTCTTTCCTAAGGCCAATCATAGTAACCAAAATTCCTTCTTTGGAAAGCCAGCCATAAATCCTAAAATATTCTGTGTAAAAACTGGCCATAAAGAAATTATATGACCTAAATTGTTTGACTGTAGGTCATAAGACCCCCATTCTAGAGAGAGCCCTGTCTCACACCAAGAAGGAAAGAATGCATGCTCAGAAAGGCCAAGAAGAATCTAGACAGACAGACAGGCCTTGCTGAGTTTCTCCCATCAGTCTATTAGCATTAGACCATACCCTTTTTTGTCCAATCATAGTTCTACACAGCCATCCATACTTTGTTGAACCTAAGCATAAAAATGGACAATTTCCCCTTCGTCTTTGGGTCTTCATTCTGAAGCCTCCCATGTATACACATTAAATATTTTATATTCCTTTTCTCCACTTAATCTGCTTTTTGTGAGATGATTTTTCAGCAACCTTTGGAAGGCCAAGGGGAACCCCCCTTTTGTTCCTACGGAGCCCAGACACAGACTCACACAAATACAGCCAATTGATTTTTGACAAAGGTGCAAAGGCAGTTCAATTGAGTAAGGATAATCTTTTCAACAAATGGTGATGGAAATTGAACATCCATATGCAGAAAAGTTAAAAAGTCAACCTATACCTCATCCCTTAGGAAAAAGTTAACTGAAAATGGATCATAGATCTAAATATAAAATGTGAAACTATAAAATGTTTAGAAGAAAATGTGTAGAAAAATCTTCCCTATTCTATGGTTAGGCAAAGAATTCTTCAATATCATACCAAAAGTACAATACATAAAAGACAAATTTGAAAAATTGGATTTTATCAAAATTTAGACTTTTGTGCTTCAAAGGAGACCCTGAAGAAAGTAAAAAGAACACCCACAGAATATTTGTTGTGGTAGAAAATATTTATAAATCATATATCTGATAAAGGACTTATATCAAAAATATATAAAGAACTCTTACAATGCAACATTAAAAAGACAAATAAGTCAATTAAAAAAGAGACAGGATGTGAACAGACACTTCATCAAAAAAGAAATATGAATTGCTAATAATCACATGAAAAGATGCTCACTGTCATTACTCATTAAGGAGCTCTCGAAATTTCACCCCACAATATGACTCATTGGTATGAAGAGTATTTTGAATTAAAGGCGCATATAGATTAATAGGCCCTTGGAAGAGGTTTTCCCTCTACCTGCATACCTGATCAAAAGATCAATGGGGGCAATTGACTTCCCTTCCCCTTCCTGTTATCTCAATATATTGCGGGAAGGAAGATGAAGGAAGCAACCAGACCCAGTGCAAATCATTTGAAACATAATACCTGTCTCTCAGGTTAATTTACAAGTCAATCTCTTTCCCCCACCCGTTCATTCTTCCTAGCAACCATCTAACCCCTAAACAGAATTACCTGTATTCCACATTTCCCCTCCCCTTCAAAAATACAGGTATAGAAATATCTGAACTTCATTGGGATATTGGTAATCATTATGTGATTCTCCCCATGCACATGGTAAATAAACCTTTCTCTTATTAATCTGCCTTAATTGTGAGTTGATCTTTCACCGAACTTTCCAGGGAAAGAGCAAGTTTCCCTTTACCCCTACACTCCCTAAGGAAATGCCAAGAGAAACTACCATGGTATACTATGTCATAGGCATTAGGATGGCTATAATAAAAAAGACAGACAATAAACAAGTGTTGGAGAGGATGTGAGAAATTGGAACCCTCATACGACATTAAGGAAAATGTAAAATGGTGCAGTTTCTTTGGAAAACAGTTTGTTAGTCCCTCAAAAAGTTAAACACAAAGTTACCACATGACCCAGGAATTCTATTCCTAGATATTCACTTTAGAGAAATGGAAACATGTCCATACAAAAACTATTACATTAATGTTCGGAGCAGCATTACTCACAGAAGCCAAAAAGTGGAAACAACCCAATCCATAATCCAACAGATAAATGAATAAAAAATGTGACATATCTATATAATGGAATATTATTTGGCCATGATAAGGAATGAAGTACTAATACATGCTATAACCTGGATGAAACTAGAAAATGTGCTGAGCATAAGAAGGGTATATGAATCTAAAGGAAATCACAATATTTTACCCCCAAATATATTTCTTTGACATAGATGGCTGCCACTGATCCAGCAAACAGAAGTAATGCTGCAAATCTATCTTTTGTGGGGAAAATTTGCATCTGTAGAGAATCTCTATTAATACAGCCAGGACTTTCCTTATCCCATCTAGGAAAGATGAACTGATAGTCTGACACCTTTAAAGGTATGAAAAGAAACATTTACCATCTATTCTCCCTGAGGGTTGCTACCTATAATGTTTCATTTATATAAGAAGATCCCTTTGCTAATCAAACCTCTTCCTTTCTCCCTCCCATAACCTGTCTTGCTACTAAAATCTGTTTTGCCACAATCCAAGCCCCCATCCTTTATAAACTTCTGTACCTCTTCAGGAGGTTGAGTCTTCATTCTGAAGGCTCCCATGTATATATGTTAAATAAACTTGTATGCCCTTTTCTCCTGTTAATCAATCTGACTCATGTCAGTAATATTTCAGTGAACCCTTACGGGGCCAAAGGGCTTGGTCCTTACAAGTCCATTTATATAAAGTGCTCTGAATAGACCAAACCATAGAGACAGAAAGTACCGTAATGGATGCCAGAGGCTGGAGGGGGGAGAGGGAGGGGAGAATGGGAATGACTGTTAATGGGTACAGAGCTTCTTTTTGGGCTAATGAAAATGTTCTAGTACAAGATAATGGTGATGGCTGCATTCAATTTTGTGAATATACTAAAAACCCACCAAGTTGTACTCTTTAAAATATAAAAATTAAAAAAAATCCCTCACGAATGCACAATAACACCATGTAGCTTTCAAGGAGACACGCAACAGAGGGAGGGGCCTGGAAAAAAATGGCAAAAATATTTTATGTCTCTTTAAAACTTCCCCCACTCTTTTTGGGAACTGTGGCCTGGGCCGCATCCCTGAGGCAGGTTAAGTCCTTTGCTATAAGAGATACCTCAGCCATCCCAGGCCGGTGCCAGCGCCCCCACGTGGGGTTTTGTCTTTGGCAGAGATGGGACAGTTAGAATAGTTAACCACAATAGCCTGGAACTGAGGGGCACTCCCTTTAAAAGCTCTGTGTTTCTGCTAATGTTCAGGAAATTTGGAGTTTGAGACGAGAAGGTCCACCGTTTTTCCTCCTTTGCTGGCAAAGTAATAAACTTCTCTTTCCTTCTCCTCAAACCAATTGTTCTCGTTTTTCTGATGCAGCCTCGAGCACAAGTGCTGAGCTTTTGGTAACAGACACACATATTTAAGATACACTTAAACATATTACAGTGAGTGCACTTGAGGTGAAGGGGAAAAATAAAATAAAATAAAATAGAAACAGAAAAAAAACTCTTACAAAAAACTATAGAGACAGAGAATACATCAGTGGTTGGCAGAGGGAAGAGGTGAGGGCAGGATTTGACTGCAAAAGGGCAGCACGAAGTAGTCTCTTGTCCAGTGATGCAGATGTTCTATATCCTGATCGTTGTGGTGGTTTCACAAATCTGTAAATGTGTTAAAACTTACAGAATTGTACACCAAAGAAAAAGTCATTTTTTAAAATTAAATGCAAAGCTTAAAAAACGTATATTGAGGCATCTGTGTTTTATTATTTATTATCTTAACCCTTTCCCATTTTTTCATAAAGTGCCTGTGTTACTCTTCTCTATGTGAGCAACCTTCCTTAATTTGTTTTTTACTAAGTCATGCATTTATCAATTTGTTGGTTACTTCTCAGTTTGGTACATGTAAGGTATACTGCATAAATATGGTTCAGGCTTTTGTAGGCAGAATTTCATAAATGGATGAACCTTACCTATTATTTTCCTGTTCACATACAAAGGTGTAGATTTATTTGACATTAGAAGCTGCCCTAGAATGTTTTCACTATTAGGCTAAAATATAGTCATTTACCAATAAAAAACTGAGGCTTGTGTTGAAAGCCAGAAGCTAGGGGTGTACAAGAGCTTCCATTCTGGGTTCATAATACTTGCTGTCTAATATTCATCACAAACATTATAGCTGGTATTACTACTTGTGTCATGCAACATTTGCTGTATATATTCTAGGTTTTTTTTGAGAGCGTTGCCTGTGTTTATAATTTCTGCTATATATATCAGTGGTGATCATCTTATTTCAGTACTCCCTCTAATGTTGTGATATTGAAAAATATATACTTGGTCTTCATCCCATTTCATGACATATGTTGAAGTCAAAATAAAAATGTGGAGCCAAAGAAAGAATTGCAATTTGGGGCATACACGCAGACTGGTTGGTCTTTAGTATATCCGAAGAACAAAGAGGAGGTTGCAGGTTTTACAAAAAGGAGAAATGTTATGTATTGTTTTGAAAGAAAGTTCATTAAAACTGGTAAGGGTCCCAGCCACTGGCAAGTTTTGATGGGCGAGTGACAGTGGTGGGTAGAATTAGTCTTAGAGTTGCAGCAGGTCATTTGAGCAGCTATACATTAGACCTGTTTCAGCTTACAACAGGCAGTTTCCGCAGCTGGACTTGCAGAGAATTACATTTTTGGAGCAATGTTATGTGCCCTGAGTGCTTTTCCCCTTAGCTTCTTGACTCTGTTTTAGCTGGGTACAACAAGAATGATCCAATTTGTAGGATCACCTTTCATACAAACAACTCCTAAAATCCTTGGAATCTGCAAAGTGATGTCTTTTTTGTATGCTAACGAATTGACTGACAACCGGCAGCCCCTAGGTAGCTTCAGGGTGGGGGCTGGTCACCAGAAAGACCAAGGCAGGACTGGAGGGTTGGGACTCTCAGCCCCACCCCCTGACCTATGAGAAGGGGAGAGGGGTGAAGGTTTAGATGATCACCAATGGCCAATGATTTAATCAATCATGCCTATGTAATGAAGTCTGCATAAAATGCCTAAGAGGACTGACTGGGTTCGGAGAGCTTTTGGATGGCTGAACACCTGGAGGTCCCTGGAGGGTAGTGCCCCTTCCCTTATCTCACCCTATGCATCTCTTCATCTGTATCCTTTGTAATATCCTTCATAACAAACCAGTAAATGTAAGTAAGTGTTTCCTGGAGATCTGTGAACCACTCTAGCAAATTATTCTAACCCAAAGAGAGGATTGTGAAAACCCTGACTTGAAGCCAGTTGGTCAGACATTCTGGAGGCCCAGACTTATGACTGGTGGGAGGCAGGTGGGGGGCTGTCTTGTGGGACTGAGCCCTTACCCTGTGGGATCGGGATCTGACGCCATCTCCAGGTAGCTCCTGTCGGAATTGAATTAGAGGACACCCGGCTGGTGTCCACTGCAGGGTCGATCGCTTGCGTGGTGTGTGGGGAGAAACCCCACACATTTGGTCACAGAAATATTCTGTGTTTATTGTGGATGGAGAGCAGAAGAAAACCAGTTTCATGTTTTCCACTCACAAGTGTTCTTTGTGAGGCAGTAAATACCACCGGGGTCTCACCACAGCAGCGCTCTATCTGGAACCCCTGCTGGAGATGTTTATCTGGGAGTACATGTTTCTTCTGTACCTGCATAAAAGTGAATTCAATATCAGGATAAATCCAATTGTGCTGGTATTATCAAAAAGAGGATAGTTTATTTCACTTATAACATTGGGCTTTCATTTTGATTTCAACTGACTTTGTATCTCATTTTCAATTATTGATGATGATCTAGGCACCAGAGTATTTATAAGTATTTATAAATACCCCTAAGGAAAGCATAGAAATATCACATACTTTCGGCACATATGAACCACACAATGATCGTGATAGTTGTTATGTAGATAATAAGAGCACCTTTTATGAATTTCCTTTGTCTTTTCTTCCTCGTTCAGTTTTCTATTTTTTAACTAACATATTTCTGTCTGTTTCATTGAAGATGTACTTTCTGATTTCCAAATATAGCTCTAAATGTCCAGTTCACATCACGACACCATAGACAGGAAGCTCCCTATTTTTCCTTTTGCCACTTTACCCTCAGGTCCACTGTCCTTAGCCAGCTCTCTGGGACAGTCCTGATCCTCCTTAGCACAGCTGGGTAAAAAGTCTGTTCTAAATCCCACTCTTGGGTGAACTGAGGTGAGTGTATCAGAATGCAATAGGCACTTACCAGAATGATTTGTACACGAAAACATCTATGGTCACTTTTCTCTAGGAGTTTGTCTAAGAAAGAGGAAAATAGTATAAATACTCATTTTATACGCTATTAGATATGTTTCTGAAAACCGCATGTAAATGGAAAAATTTGAACCTATTCAAGTGCATCAGGGGATCTGACTACCTAAATAAAACCTTTGGAAAATTATTTTCAAAAAGGAAGAATCAATCTCTGTTTAGTCACTTTCTTAGTCTGGAATTTTTTATACTAGGGCCTTTTAATTTTTAAAGGTAATATTTGCATGCTAGGATGTGGTGAATTTTGTTTTTTTTTTCTGGCTTTAATTTATGGCAACCCCTTGAGAAGCTAGGAGAAATTAATCCAGGTTTTGAGAACAGAAAGTCCATTTTAGACTTTCTCATTTTTTGGCATATTATACAAGGACAGATCCGTGGGGGAAGAGATCAGGGTGGAGAGGGTTTATTAGGCCTCCTCTTTAGGGGAGAGAGGAACCACAGGGAAAAGCCTGTGGGACAGAGCCTGCCAGGGAGGGCTTAGGAGTGCAGAGTTGTCGTTGGATGGTGCAGGCCAATGATACTAACATTTCAGCTCTGAAACCCATTATTGAAAGGAGCCCTACTCCAAAGCCAAACACATTAAACAGGTAAATGCCAAGCTGCTCTGGCTGATGCAATGTAGGGAGCCTGGACCCCTAGCGATGAAGGGCAATTTTGACCATGCAGTTTAATGCATGTCACTGCTTAGGGGTCAGCCCAACTGCTACTTAGATCCTGGGTCTTTCACTTGCCCACTGTGTGACTTGGGTTAGCTGCATCACTTCTGTGAGCCTCAGGGCCCTAATCTGTGAAATGAAGGTCAACCTCTACCTCTCCACTCTCCAGTCTCCTGTCCTCTGTCCTTTGCAGACTGTCTGTGTATGATAAGACAAGACAAATGTTAAAACCATTGCTCCTTCCCCACTAACCAGTTAGCTTCCCATCTGATATAAAATTTCTCTCTAGAAAAGTCACTTAACAGATTTCACAAGAAAGGTAGGGGGAATTATCTTTAGAACAAACAATTAAAATGGAAATATTGACTCTAAAAAGAAAGGGACCTGCTGTTTCTTCTCTGGACTTCTTTAGTTGACACTTGGGTTTAAGAGTTGAGAATCTTAGAGCCATAGTCACAGTGACAGGTTCTTAGAACTAGAGTGATAAAAAGAACACCCAGTCAACAACTTTTACACATGTAAAAACTGAATGTCCAAGAGGTTGTCAACTACCCAAGACTGACCACTTGCAGTGGGAGGACATGGATTTTTCATGTTTTCAAGTTCTGATGTAGATTCATTATACTATAAGAAGCTGTTTTACAAATTGGAAGCAAGAATTCACTGAAAAGGGACATAAGGAAAATTTCTGGGGTGATGGAAATGTTCTCTATCTTGACGGGGATGTGGGTTCCACGTGGGTTTTATACATTTCTCAAAACTCATTGAATTGTACATTTAAGGTGTGTGCGATTTACTGCATATAAATTTTGACTTAATTTAAAAAAATTGGAAAGTGTTATGTGTCGAATCATACCCCTCCCCCCAAATTCATGTATTGAAGTCCTAACCCCCAGTACTTCAGAATGTGACCTTCGTTGGATACAGGGTTTTTACAGAGGTAATCAAGATAACATAAGATTAAAGTGGGCCCTAATCTACTGTGACTGGTGTCCTTATAAGAAAGGAAAATTTGGATATAGGGAATTATGAAGGGAGGATGGCCATCTATAAGCCACAGAGAAAGGTCTGGAACAGATTTTTCTTTCACAGGTCACAGAAAGAACCAACCTTGCCAGCATGTTGATTTCAGACCTCTAGCCTCCAGAACTGTGAGACAATGAATTTCTGTTGTTTAAGCCACCCGATCGGTGGTACTTTGTTATGGCAGCCCTAGTAAACTAACACAGGAAGTAAGAGATTTTTATCCCTGGGATAATAATAATTAATAGTAGTTAAAACTTAAGGTGTCTAATCTGTGTTCTAGGCATTAAGCTGAGCACTTTAATATGCATTATCATAATTATCACATTTAATACTAATACATAGCTAATATGCACAACAATAGATATAGGAACTATTGTTATTTACTTTCTTCTACTTTCTTTGGATTTTGTTTGCTAATCTTTTTCTAGTTTCTTGAGATGGAGTCTTCATTCAATGATTTACAGCCTTTCTTTTCTAATATTTCAATTATTATTATAAATTTCTCTCTAAGCACTGCTTTGGTTGCATCTCTCAGCATTTGAAATGCTATGTCTTATCATTCAATTAAAAATATTATTTTCCTAAAATTTTGGCCAGTGTCAAGATCAGCCCTATCTTTTACATGCTCTAGTTGTATATTTAGTCAGCTATATGAATAAAGAAAATAGAAACACAAAGGCATTAACAGAGTTTGAGAAGCAAGCAGGTAAGAGAATGTGTGGCTAATCATCAGAAGCATCTGTGACAGAGCAGTAGTTTTCTTTCTTTCTTTTTTTTTCCTTTTTAAAAGTTTTAATAGATTTAGGGGTACAAGTTGAATTCCATTACATGTATATATTGTATAGTGGTGAAGTCTGGGCTTTTGGTGTACCCATCACCTGAATAGTGTACATTGTACCCCATAGGTAATTTTTCATTCCTTACCCCTTCCCACCCTCCTCCCTTTAGAATCTCCAATGTCCATTATACCGCTATGTGTGCTCCTGTGTAGCCATAGTTTAGCTCCCACTTATAAGTGAGAACATGTGGCATTTATTTTTCTGTTCCTGAGTTACTTCACTTAGGATAATGGCCTCCAGTTCCATCCAAGTTGCTGCAAAAGACATAATTTCATTCTTTCTCATCACCGAGTAGTATTCCATGATATATACACTACATTTTCTTCATCCACTCATCAGTTGATGGGCATTTAGGTTGATTCCATATCTTTGCAATTGTGAATTGTGCTGTGATAAACAATTGAGTGCAGGTATCCTTTTGATATAATGATTCCTTTTCCTCTGGGTAGACACCCAGTAGTGGGATTGCAGAGTCAAATGGTAAATCTACTTTTAATTCTTTGAGTAGTCTCCATACTCAAAGAATGATCTCCATAGAGGTTGCACTAATTTACATCCCTACCAACAGTGTACAAATATTTCCTTTTCGTTGCATCTGTGCCAACATCTATTGTTTTTTGACTTTTAATAATGGCCATTCTAATTGGAGTAAGATGGCATCTCATTGTGGTTTTAATTTGCATTCCTTGATGATTGGTGATTTTGAGCATTTTTTCATGTTTGTTGGCCTTTTGTGTATCTTCTTTTGAAAAATGCCTGTTTATGTCAGTTGCCCAATTTTGAATGGTGTTGTTTGTTTTTTTCTTGTTAAGTTGTTCGAGTTCCTTATAGATTCTGGATATTAGTCCTTTGTTGGACACATAGTTTGCAAATATTTTCTCCCATTCTGTAGGTTGTCAATTTACTCTTTTGGTTATTTCTTTTGCTGTGCAGAAGGTTTTTAGTTTAATTAAGTTCCATTTGTCTATTTTTTTTTAATTGCATTTGCTTTTGTGGTCTTAGTCATAAATTATTTGCATAGGCCAATGTCCAGAAGAGTTTTTCCTAGGTTTTCTTCTAGTATTTTTATAGTTTCAGGTCTTACATTTAAGTCTTTAATCCATTTTGAGTTATTCTTTTGTATATGGTGAGAGATAGGGATCCAGTTTCATTCTTTTGCATATAGCTATCCAATTTTCCCAGCACTATTTATTGAATAGTGTGCCCTTTCCCCAGTGTATGTTTTTGTCTACTTTGTCAGAGATTAGTTGGTTGTAGGTGTGTGGTTTTATTTCTGGGTTCTCTATTCTGTTCTGTTGATCTATGTGTCTACTTTTATGTCAGTACCATACTGTTTTGTTTACTATAGGCTTGTACCATAATTTGAAGTCAGGTAATGTGATGCATCTAGTTTTATTCTTTTGCTTAGGATTGCTTTGGCTATTTGGGCTCTTTTTTGGTTCTATATGAATTTTAGGATTGTTTTTTCTAATTCTGTGAAAAATGACACTGGTATTTTAATAGGAATTGCATTGAATCCGTAGATTGCTTTGAGCAATATGGCCATTTTAACAATATTGATTGTTCTGATCTATGAACATGGGATAGTTTTTCATTTGTTTGCATCACCTACAGTTTTTTTCATCAGTGATTTGTAGTCCTTCTTGTAGAGATCTTTCACCTGCTTTGTTAAATTTATTCCTAGGTATTCTATTATTATTATTTTTTTGCAGCTATTGTAAATGGGAATGAATTTTTGATTTGGTTCTCAGCTTGGTCATCATTGGTGTATAGAAGTGCTATTGATTTTTTTTACATTGATTTCATAACCTGAGACTTTGCTGAATTCATTTATCAAATCTAGGAGTCTTTTGGAGGAGTCCTTAGGGTTTTCTAGGTATAAGAGCATATCATCAGCAGACAGAGATAATTTGACTTCATTTTTTCCAATTTTAATGCCCTTTATTTCTTTCTCTTGCTTGATTGCTCTGGCTAGAACTTCCAATGCTATGTTGAATAGAAGTGGTGAGAGTAGGCATCCTTGTTCTTAGGGGGAATGCTTTCAACTTTTCCCCATTCAGTATGATGTTGGGTGTGGGTTTGTCATATATAGCTTTTATTATTTTGAGGTATGTTCCTTCTATGTCAAGTTTTTTGAGGGTTTTTATTATGAAGGGATGCTGGATTTTATTGAATGCTTTTTCTGTATCTATTGATATGATCGTTTGTTTTTTGTTTTTAATTCTGTTTATGTGGTGAATCACAATTTATTGACTTGCATATGTTGAACCATCTTGGTTCATCCCTGGGATGAAACCCACTTGATCATGGTGAATTTTCCTTTTGGTGTTCTGTTGGATTTGCTTTTCTAGTATTTTGTTGAGGATCTTTCTGTCTGTGTTAATCAGAGATATTGATCTGTAGTTTTCTTTTTTTGTTGTATCCTTTCCTGGCTTTGGTATCAGGGTCATGCTGGCTTTGTAGAATGAGTTAGGATGAATTCCCTCCTTCTCAAATTTTTGGACGTTTCAGTAGGATTGGAAACAGTTCTTCTTTGTATGTCTGGTAGAATATTGCTGTGAATCCATCAGGTCCTGAGCTTTTTTTGGGAGGGGAGGAAGATTTCTTTTATTATTGATTCATTTTGCTACGTGTTATTGGTCTATTCAGAAGTTCCATTTCTTCCTGGTTCAATCTTGGAAGGTTGTATGTTTTCAGGAATTCATCCATTTTCTCTTTGTTTTCTAGTTTGTGAGTGTGTAGTTGTTTATAATAGTCTCTGAAGATCTTTTGCATTTCTGTTGTATCAGTTGTAATGACTCCTTTTTCATTTCTGATTGTGTTTATTTGGATCTTCTCTCTTGTTTTCTTGGTTAGTCTGGCTACTGGTTTATCAATTTTGTTTATCTTTTTGATGAATCAACTTTTAGTTTTGTTGATCCTTTGTATATTTTTGTCTCTATTTCATTTAATTCTTCTCTGATCTTTGTTATTTCTTTTCTTCTGCTATCTTTGGGTTTGGTTGGTTCTTGTTTTTCTAGTTCCTTAAGGTGCATTGTTATGTTGTTGATTTGTGATCTTTGTACTTTTTTGATGTAGACATTTAGTGTTATAGACTTTCCTCTTAGCACTGCTTTTACTGTATCTCATAGGTTTTGGTATGTTGTGTTTTCTTTTTCTTTTGTTCCAAACATTTTTAAAATTTCCATCTTTATTTCTTTGTTGACCCAATAATCATTTAGGAGCATGTTGTTTAATTTCTATGTGTTTGTATAGCTTCAGAAGTTCCTTTTTGTATTTGATTTCTAGCTTTATTCCACCATAGTCTGAGAATATACTTGATATGATTTCAATTTTTAAAAATTTGTTAAGATTTGTTTTGTGGCCTAAAATGTGATCTATTTTGGAGAATGTTCAATGTACTGATGAAAAGAATGTACATTCTGTAGTTGTTGAGTGGAATGCTCTGTAAATGCCTAAGTCCATCTGGTCTAAAGTGCAATTTAAGTCCAGTGTTTCTTTGTTGATATTCAGTCTTGATGATCTTTCTTGTGCTGTGAGTGGGGTGTTGAAGTTTCCCACTATTATTGTGTTGCTGTCTATCTCTTTCTATAAGTCTAGTAATATTCGTTTTGTGAATCTGGATGCATATGTATTTAGGATCTTTATATCTTCTTGCTGAATTGATCCCTTTATCATTATATAATGACCTTCTTTGTCTTTTTTTTTTTTTTAACTGTTTATGATATACCGTCTGTTTTATCTGCTATAAGTATAGCTATTCCTGCTCACTTTTGGTTTTTGTTTGCATGGAATATCTTTTTCCACCCCTTTACTTTCATTCTATATTGTCTTTATGGGTAAGTTAAGTTTCGTGTAAGCAGTATATAGTCAGATCATGTTTTTTTAATACACTCTACCAATCTATATCTTTTAAGTGGAGCATTTCATCCATTTATGTTCAAGGTTAATATTTATATGTGAGGCTTAGTTCTTTTCATATTGTTAATTGATTTCTAGTTGTTTTGTAAATTCTTTGTTTCTTTTTTTCCCTCTGGCTTTTTGTCTTTGTGGTTTGCTGAACTTCTGTCATATTGCCATTTAATTCCTTTCTCTTCCTCCTTTGTGCAATTGCTTTATTAGACATTTGGGTTTATATTTTTGTGTTTTTGTGATGATAAATATTGACATTTTGTTTTCAGGTTTAAGACACCTTTAAGCATTTCCTTTAGGGCTGATCTAGTGGTGACAAATTTTCTCAGTATTTGCTTGTCTGGGAAAGACTGTATTTCTCCTTCATTTATGAAGCTTATTCTGGGAGGATACAAAATTCTTGGCTGACAGTTTTTTTTCTTTCAGCCCTTTGAAAATGCCATTTCATTCTCTTCCAGCATGTATGGTTTCTGTTGAGAGGTCCACTGTTAGTCTTATGGGGTTTCCATTATAGGCGACCTAGATGCTTTTCTCTTGCTAATTCTTTCTTTCACTTTGACTTTAGTCATTCTGATTATAATATGCTGTGGTGAAGTCCTTTTTGCACTGTATTTGCCTAGGGATTGTTTGGCCTCCTGTATCTGAATGTCTAACTCTCTCACTAGTCCTGGGAAGTTTTCATGGATTATTTCCTTAAATAAATTTTCTAAACTTTTTGATCTCTCTTCCCATTTAGGAATACTGATAATTCATAAGTTCTGTGGCTTTATGTAGTCTCAGAGAGCTTGAAGGCTTTGCTCATTCCTTTTATTCTATTTTCTTATTTTTGTCTGACTGAATTATTTAAAAAGACCTGTCTTCAACTTCTGAGATTCTTTCTTTTCCTTCATCTAGTCAGTTTTTGAAGCTTTTGAATGTGTTTTGTATTTTCTTCAATGCATTTTTCAGCTCCAGAGTTTCTGTTGAGTTTTCTTTTTTTAAAAAGATATCTTCTTTGTAAATTTCTCATTCACATCCTGAATTGATTTTCTGATTTCTTTGTATTGGTTTTCAGATTTCTGTTGCATCTCATTTCTTTAGAATCAATATTTAGAATTCTTTATCTGGCATTATAAGGAACTCTTTTTGATTAGGATCCACTGCTAGAAAATTATTGTGGTCCTTTAGTGGTGTCATATTTCCTTACTTTTTCATGTTTCCTGGGTCCTTCCATTGACATCTGTGCATCTGAAGAAGAAGTTGCTTGTTCTGATTTTCTGAAGTTGCTTTTGAAGGGAAGATTTTTTTCCTGAAGATGTATATATATTGTTCGTGAGTAGGACACTTTGGCTTTGATTTTGGGTGCCTGCTGTACTGTGATGTTTGTATGAATTCTTAAGCAGTACACAGGGTCAGCAGTACCTGTGATTTCCTTGGTGGCTTAGGGTACAGTTATTAGTTGAGGCTGCGGTGAAGTTTTTCTGGGGACTTGAACACCAGCCTAGCCAGTCTTTGGGCTCCAGCTGTGGAAGTAGTGGGCTGAATATGCCTGATTTTAGGCCCCAGCCCAGCTTACACTAGCAGTGGTGTAAGTGTGTCCTGGGGGGCCAATAATTGTGTCTTCAGGTGGCTTGCTCAGAAGCTAGTAGCTGGAGCAGAAGACTGGGTGTGTGGGTTAGTTCTTAGGCCCTTGAGCAGCTGGTGTGATGTGGGAGGTGGTTGTAGTGGTAGTGGAGTCACCCACTAGGACCCAAGTAGTCCACATTGGTGTTATTGGTAGCTGCAATTGATTGCTCAGGCTAGTCCCCAGTCCCACAGCTGCCTGTAACAGGGAAGTGTGTATTGTCCTACATGTGCTTAGGAGAGCTTGTTCTTTCCTTTCTCTTCCTGGCTGGGTGGCACCTGCAGCCACGTCACCTTGAACTCAGCCCAAGGGCAGGACATGGCCCAGCATTAAAACTCTCAAAATGGTGACAGCTCAGTTTTATATTCTTTTTTCTCCATTCTTGCTGGTTGGTATTAATACAATTTTGATTTTATAAATGAGCAGTCTGTGACTTTGACAAATTATATAAATTAACCAAGTTTATATACTGGCAAGAAACTGTAGGGAGTGTGGTCAGCTCACATCTTAGTCTCACAGGAGCCTATAGGAATTGTCATAGTTATGTGTAGGAGAGCTTGGGCTCCTCTGTTTCTCCTCAGCTGGGCAGGGCTGCAGCTTCATCAGTCCAAGCTCAGCCCAAGGGCAGGGCACTGCCCAGTTTTAAACTCCCCAAATGGCACCTTGGGCCTAAGACCAGAGAGGGTGGGGCCCTTCTCAGGCAGGCTGCATTGACAGGAGACTGTGGGGAGTGCAGTTCACTTGAGACTCAGTCCCACAGCAGTTGGGTGCAGGATAGTGGGCACCATCCAGATGTGTGCTGGAAAGCCTGGTTTCCCTGCTCCTCCCCAGCCAGGTGGCGGCTGTAGCCCTGAGCCCAAACTCAGCCTGACAGTGCGGTGTAGCCTGGTGTTAAGCTGTCAAAATGGCACCTTGGACCTGTGACTGGAAAAGCTAGGGCCCCACTCAGGCAAGCAGCATGGTAAGAAGCTGTGGAAAATGCTGTCTGTTCACATCTCAGTCTCAACCACAGCCCACAGAGAGTGGTGGGGACCTTCCCAGGGGCGCATAGGAGCACCTGAGCTCCTCAGAGCCACGCAGTGGCTGCAGATGTGCCCACAGTTCCCCAGTATCTAGGCTTTCAGAATGGCACCTGGCTCAAGCTGCTTTAGGCTCAGATCCTGTGGGATTCTGTGTGGGTTCCCTTTCAGGAGCAACATCTCTGTATAATCTCTAAGCAGCTCCCTATGTTCGACCCAAGACCTGTGTGGATTGGGGGGGTTCCATTGTAGCCAATATTGTAAAATCTCGTCTTGGAGTGTGGAACCCTGGGGGCTTCTATCTTACTGTTTCCCCAGTCTCTTAGCCAGTCCCTGGCCAGGCAAGTTGTCCTGAACCCTTTCCTTTCCCACTTTTGGTGCTTCCTGTTGCTTCCGTGGTGAATCCTAGCATTCTCTCCTAGATGGTCTGTTTGAAATGTGAGAATCTACTTACTTCAATTAAAAATATTTTCTAATTTCCATAGTGCCTCTTCTTTGACCCATGGGTTATTTAGTGAATACTTCTTAATTTTCAAGGAGTTAGGGATTTTCTAGTTATCATTTTATTATTGATTTCTAATGTAATTCCATTTAGGTCAGAGAACATAGTTTTAATAGCGTCAATGTTTTGGAATTTATTCATGCTTGCATTATGATCCAGCACACAATCAATTTTTATAAACATTCCATGTGTACTTGACAAAATGTGAATTTGTCATTGTTGAGTATAGTTTTCTATGTGTGTCAATTAGGTCAAGTTAGTTAATTATGCTATTCTGACCTATATACTTAATAATTATTTCATCTGGTTGTTCTATCAGCTATTAAAAGAGATTTAAAAAATTTCCATGCTGATTGTGGGTTTGTCTACTTTTAATTTTGTCAATTTTTGCTTTAAGTATGTTAAAACTATATTACTGGTTGTATGTATTTTTGTACTTTTTTACCTTCCTGATGAATTGACTCCTTATTATTATGAATATCTCTCATTATATCAAGTAATGCTTCATGCCTTCAGTCTACTTTGTCTGATATTTTCTCCATCAGCCAATGCTAACTTTTGGTTAATATTTGCGTGGTGTGCCATTTTCTATGCTTTCATTTTCAACCATTCCAGGTCCTTTTATTTAAGGTGTGTCTCTTATAAGGAACATAATAGTTAGTTTTTTTCTTTTCAATCCAGACTGACAATCTTAGTTTTTAAGTCAAAGCATTTAGTCTATTTGTATTTAACATAATTGCTCATATACTTGAATTTATTTTTTCTTAATTGAACAGCTCAGTTTTATATTCTTTTTTCTCCCTTCTTGCTGGTTGGTATTAATATGATTTTGATTTTATAAATGAGCAATCTGTGACTTTGACAGGTAATATAAATTAACCAAGTTTATATACTGGTAAATGGCAGAGTTGAGATTTAATCTTTGATCTAATAGTTAAGCTCTACCAGTTACTGTTCCCAAGAAAAGCAAACAGAAGACTGGTAAATGGGGCAGTGTGAGAGAACAGAAAGAGCTCCGGCTTTAAAGTCCAACATACCAGCACCCCAGTGTACTGGCTGTGTGACTTTCTCTAGCCTATTTCCTTTTCTGAAAGATGAGAGTGATGATGCTTGTCCTACCAAGTACTCTGAGTGGTTCAGTTCATAAGAGAAGTGGAAGCGCTTTGCGAATTGGTTTCCAAGTGTCAGCTGCTGCTGTTCTTTTCATGTGGAGAGAAGGGTTAGCAGGAAGGGTGAGGGACAGAGAGCCCTGAAATGCTGCCCAGCAGACAGGTGATGCAGCATGAAGGCACCAGCTTGGGGGAGGTGGAGCCCTGTTTGAGGGTATAAAAATAGGAGGTGGGTAGAAAGACCTGCCCAAGATGACTGTCAAAAAAGGATGGGGAGTAATCATGTAAGGAGGGAGATTTATGGGCAAGCAGCTCCCTCCACAGCAGTGTGATCCACAGGCAATACACGGAGCATTGCACTTCCTTGTTTATTTTTTTTCTGCATTGCTAGTAATCTAAAATCATTCATGTTTCTCTTCCTGTTCTACGTAGAACACTTTCAGATTGGAAAGTTTTTTGATCTTCACAAAAGTCTTAGATACAAAAATTCAGCCTGTGTGGCAGAGTAAAGTTCATTCCTGACTGGTTTAAGATAGGAAGTTGAGGAAATAAATGAAGTTGAGGTAGACACGAGGTTTCATGCCTGGTATCCTAAAGTGAGATAATGTTTGCAAGAAGTGACTTCTAACGAATATGCCTCATTTGCCTGATTGTTTTAATTGAATCATTCCTTCTTCAACCCACATCTTGACTTAGGAGTAAGGACTAGATTTCAAATGCATCCAGGAAAGTTTAGGAGCCTAAAAGGCTGGGAAAACAAACTCCCTAATAGGGGAGACTACTGGGAGTTCTCATAATTGACAAAGCAGTCTTGCCTCTGTCAGAAATATTTATGCAAAGAAATAAATTAATGACATCCCAATTTCTCTCAGAGAATGAAAACAAAAAAGCAGGAGGTTCCTTACAGCTCTGTTCTTGCCCACAGTGCTTCTGTGCTGAACTGTCTTCTGGCCTCAGCAGTGTTTCCTGCAGCCGTCATGGCAAAAGATAGGGTGATGGAAAAAATATTCCCTTGCAAATCAGGAGATTCCATGCTGTGTATTTCTCAACCATCTTTAGAAGTTTAATAAAAATCACAATTTGAATGGGTAGATTTGGTGAGGAAAGGGATAGAGACACTCACAAAACCATTTCAACAATTAGCAATCTGTTTATATACAAATAACTCCCAAATCTTGAGAAGACAGGCAAGCATTTTTATCACCATTTTAGAGATAACTTACTTTTATATAAAAAGCTGAGTCTAAACACATTCTAAATGAACTGGAAGAGTCCTAACCTTAAATAAAACACTTAGATGAATTTCTTCATAATAATTTCATTTGATACATTTCTAATATCTGTATTTACTTATTTCCTCCTGACAGCCAATACAAGATTTCTGGGTCAGAGGCAGACCAATTTTTTACTTATAGAACATCTTTGTGTTGCTTTTCCAGTCCCCAACTCCACCTTTGGGGTGATACAATGAGAGCAGGTGTTTTTACTCTGCTGTAATATAGGAGAAGAACCCTGGAATTATGAACCTGGGAGCTTCTATAGGAACTTCTGCACAGGTACCCTCTCCTCTCCAGAGAGAGGGAGAGAAACATTATATTCTTAATGTAAACAAACCCTCTGTTAGGAAAAAAGCAGAAGGTAACAGATGTTATAACTCTTTGGAATATAATTGTAAGGCTCAGGAATTTATTACTCTTTTAATTTTAAATAAGTGGCTCCTGAGGAAGGTAAATCTGTAAATATCTCAGGAGTGATTTACTGTCTACAACTTCCGAGGCCTGGCTATTGGTCAGACATCCTTTAATCTGAGTTGCCAGTAACTTTTGCTCAGGAAACCATGACTCTGCAGAACATAAAAATATTCCTTGTTTCTCAACACCATGAAATGTATTTTGGGTAGAATTGTAGTTCCCATTCATGGACAAGTGATCATTTTATCTGGAGGCTGCACACAAGAGAGTAGTAGAAGATAGTGGTCAAAAGTAACCATTATGGAAAGTCCTGAATGTTAAAAAGTTTGGACAATATATTTGTAGGCAATGGGTAATCAATGAATATCTCTGACCCCCTAAATTTAGAGGAAGATGGAAAAAGAGTGGTATCAGATACAGAAGGAACAAATTACATGATCACATAAGCAAAGAATAAGAGACTTTCAAAAAAGCAGGGGTCAGGGTCTGTAGAAGTGAGAAAGTGGGATAATGGAGAAGAGAATGATTAGAGATTCATCAGTGTCAAAATCTTCTTTTCAGAGAAATCAGCAGGGCTGAGGCCTGAGAGAAGAACCTCAGGAATTCACTTTAGATGAACTCAATATTCTTAACAAAATCTCTGAATGATGTTATCTGCTGCTGGTTGTGTATGGGACATAGAGGAAGGTGGGGAAGGGGCATGATGAGGAAAAAAGAACATTTACTTATCATAAATCCACAGAAGATGAATTCCAGTTTTCCACTTATATTCTTTAGAGTTTAGTGTCCCCATTTAGCTTAAGTTTGCCATTTTCTCCTTCAACCCTTGGAGCCTAGGGGTTACCTAGGGTTGGAACCTGGCCAGGCAGTTACAAGAACAATCAGGATGTGAAAAAGTCTAGGGTGACAGCACACATGTGACTGAGATGGCCAAGCGAGATGGGCTGAGGGATTGTGAAGATGGTGAGAAGTAGAGAGACCAGAAACTCTAACAAGGGTAACAAGCAGGGCCAGTGGGAATGAAGGAGTGAAGGGGGGGAATCCCATCATGTAAAGACAAGGCATGGAATGCAGTGTTAAGGTCTGGGAAGAGGGAGGTGAGTATAGAGAAAGGTTGAGCAGTTTCAGTTCTCAATCAAGACCTCTCCAAAGATTAGGGTCAGAAAGAATGAGAGGGTAGGAGAATAGGAGGAATGGTGGAGGTAGGAGGTTAAGGTGAAAAGGGAACATTTCAAAATTTAGGTAGTAGAAGAAGGATAGGTCTCAGTGATAAAGAAGTCAGTGGTATACCATGCTGCGGAGTAGAAATTAAGGGCCCCGGAGTGAAGGAGGCAAAGGACCTTGGAAAGGGATGGGTATATGCTGGAAAAAGTTGAAGGTGAGTAGAATATAACGGAGAGGCGAATGAGGGAAGAGGAAGGTTGGAGGGATGCTGGATATCAATGGGTCTCCATGGGGCGCAGTTACATTTTACTCTAAGATGAGGGTGTAGAGCTCGTCACCCCCAGAGTTCTAGCTGGAGTGGTGCCATGACAACATGATGCACTGGCTCTCTGCAAAGCTTTTTCTTTACTTATGGGTCCTGGTGTAATGGATGCTGTGAAGTTTCAGTTAGAAAGTAGAAAAGGTTTGAACTGCAGTCCTGATACAACAGAAATGGAATGAAAGACAGTATAGCTGGTTGAAAAGTCATAAGAAAAAAATTCATACCCAATACTTGAATGTATTTCAAAAATAATTGCTACTAAAAAAAGATTACATTTCTTCTTGTCCCTTAATTTTCTTGAAATTTAATTTTCTAAAGAATCAGAATAAAAACACTCTCAATGTGTGCTGTTATCAAAATAATCTTGCCCATAGTTCAATGAGTATTGCTTATACAGCTTATTCTAGCAATGTTTATGATATGGCTGAGGGTAGTATTAGGATGGGGGGTAGGTGTGACACATATAAGAAGTTCTCTTTATCTTCAGTTTCAGAAGGAACATCAGAAATATTTTACCAAAGCCCAAATTTAAATCTTCTATTATAATATACTGATCCTTTAGGGACATGTGCTCATCCATAAAAAGTTTATGTTCATCTTGCCTACTTCCAGGAAATATAATTTTTTTTACATTTTAGTTTCCAAGCAAAACCAGTGGTAATTATTGTATATTAAGGATGCCACCATGGAAAACTGTTCCTTGTCAATTTGTCACACTGGGACTGCGCTGCACAGAATCTTAATGGATCAGCTTCAGGGTTCAATGAAATGGTCATGGGAGAAGCCTAATGTGTTTGTGTGGTATCAGTGTCAGTGTGGTCTGCTGCTATGAGAAGACCCAAAGCTGGCCTGCCGTATGGTTCCAAGGGTCCAATTAAAATTTATTCTCAATGCTATAAGATGTTCCCGTGGGAATGATATGTTCTGGTAGAACAATGTCTTTAGAGTTTAGGGGCTGGACAAAACCCCACATTTCTGTTATGGTTCAGATCATTAATAAAGAGTTCTTGGCAGTGCCCAGCTCTGAGGTAGCCACAGGGAGCACAGGCAGTACAGTGTGATGGTTATGCTTATGGTTTGACAATGGGCTTCCAGCACCTTGCCCATCTCCCAATCTTAGTTGCCACATATTTGTATTGTCTTAGTCTGTTTGGGCTGCTATATTACAAAATACCACAAACTAGGTAACTTATAAACAACAGAAATTTGTTTCTCACAGTTCTGGAGGTTGGGAAGTCCAAGATCAAGGCAGACTCAGTGTCTGGTGAGGGCCTGTTTTCCTTATAGACAGTGCCTTCCTGCTGTGTCCTCACATGGTGGAGGGGATGAAGGGTCTTTCTCAGACTTCTCTTATAAGGACTCTGATCCTATTCATGAGGGCAGAGCCACATGACCTAATCACCTCCCAAGGGCCCCTAATAGCTTCATCTTGGGGGTTAGGATTTCAACTCCCATATGAATTTTGGGGGAGACAGAAACATTCAAACTACAGTACTTCTATAATTCTTCTATTAATTTCTTATATTCCAAATATAAGAATAATAATAGTACTTACTTTACAAGGTTGCTCAAGTCTAGTCTAATCTCATCACATCTAAAGGGTAAACTTGAGTTCTTAGAATGACTATTACATTACAGAATTAAAGGATTTTTTAAAAGGTAAAATAATGACTGTCATACAAATATAAACTAAACATATATTAAAGATTTTATTTAACTCATTAATTACTGAGAGAACTGGTACAATGTTGTAACTAGTTCAAATGAGAATTCAGAGGAATGCTGGGATGGATTTCCAAATAGAAATAAAACTGGTGAGTATTCATGGGGCAATAATCAATTGCTTTCCTCTGGAAATAATTTACATCTCTGTGGACATTTGCATTACATCAGTTCTCTGTAAGTCTTTCACAATTTTTCTGCTATAAATTACATAAAGGACATTGGTTTAAAAGGGTACGAATAAAAAAAGTTAGCGGCCCTTAAAAAATAAGCAAAAATTAAATCTTTTTAAAAAAATTTATTTATTTATTTATTTATTTAATTTCAGAATATCATGGGGGTACAACACTTTGGCCATACACATTGCCCCTGTTCTGCCACAAAAATTAAATCTTAAAAAAAATAAAGTTAATTGAGTAAAAATTAAATTGAAAATCTCTCTCTTTCTGCCTTTGGCCTATTGCTGTATTCTAGTAGCAGATATAACTTAAGGAAAGTGTATTAAAGCTCAGAGTCATCTAAATATGCACAATCCCTGCTGTTTTCTAGGTCACCTCTCTCTGTCACTGAGGGATGCTGGCTCAGGAAATGCCCACTAACTTTATTGTCTCTGTAAGAAGGATACACAGTAATGCATCAATTAACAACAGGGATATATTCTGAGAAATGCATTGTTAGGTGATTTCATCCTTGTGCGAACATGATAGAGTGTACTTACAGAAACCTTGATGGTCTGGCCTACTACACACCTAGGCTATATGGTATAGCCTATTGCTCCTAGGCTACAAACCTGTACAGCATGTTACTGTACTGAATACTGTGGGCAATTGTCACACAATGGTAAGTATTTGTGTATCTATACACAGCTAAACATAGAAAAAGTACAGTGAAAACATGGTATAAAAGATTAAAAATGGTACACTTTTATAGGACACTTACCATAAATGAAGTTTGCTGGATTAGAAATTGCTCTGGGTGAATCATTGAGTGAGTGTGAAAGCCTAGGACATTACCATGCACTACTGTAGACTTTATTAACACTGTACACTTAGGCTACACTAAATTTATAAAAAATTTTTCTTTCTTCAATAATAAATTAACCTTAGCTTACTGTAACCTTTTTACTTTAGAGACTTTTAAATTTTTTTTTAACTTTTTGACTCTTGTAGTAACACTTAGCTTAAAACACAAACACATTGCACATCTGTACAAAAATATTTTTCTTTATTTATAGTCTTATTATATTTAATATAAGCTTTTTTCCATTTAAAAAATTTTTTATTTCTTTTAAAACTTTTTTGTTAAAAACTAAGACACAAACACACACGTTAGCTTAGGCCTACACAGGGTTAAGATCATCAATATCACTGTCTTCCACCTCCACATCTTGTCCCACTAGAAGGTCTTCAGGGGCAGTAACGTGCATGGAGCTATCATCACCTATGATAACAATGCCTTCTTCTGGAATACCTCCTGAAGGACCTGCCTGAGGCTGTTTTACAGTTAACTTCTTTTTTATAAGCACACTCTAAAATAGTGATAAAAAGTATAGTATAATAAATACATAAACCAATAACATAGTTGTTCATTGTCATTATTGAGTATTGTATACTGTACATAATTGTATGTGCTTTACTTTTACACAATTGGCAGTGTGGTAGGTTTGTTTATACTAGCATCACTGCAAACACGTTAGCAATGCATTGTGCTATGTCAAGGTTGGGATGGCTAGGGCATCATTAGGCGATAGAAATTTTTCAGGGTCATTATCATCTTATGGGACTACCTTCATATATTTATCTGGTCTGTTGTTCACCAAAATGTTGTTACGTAGGGGCATAACTGTAGTTAGGAAGATGTATTTTCCCAAAGACGTAGAAACACATCATCATAAAATTAAATATAAATTTCCGCATTCACAGTTATTTGAGCAGCACAGAGTAATGGATAAGGAACTAGGAATCAAAGCCTTGAGTCTTCTGCAACCAAGACCAAAGCCATATAATATTGTTGAACCTCAGTTTCCTGATATTTAAATGGGAATGATTATAATAATATCAATCTCAATAGGTTGTTGGAAAGATGAAATTAAATAATGAATATGGAAAAACTCTACAAACTGGAAAGTATTATTCAAATGTCAGCTATTATCACTATTTTTATCTACTGGTTTGAGTTACCTACAGAGCGTACAATTTGTACCACAGAGATGCAGAAACTGCCAGTGGAGGAGCAGATGGCAAAGCAGGGTGGCAACCCCAGACCTGAAAGTGATTTGCTGTGTGGCCCTGAACAAGTCATTGGACCTTCAGGGCTTTCATTGCCTCTTTGTCCTTTTTTATTTAATGAACTAATTTTGAGGTTCTAATGAAGTAATAACTGGCACTCAGAAATCTACAAAATAGGATAAAAATGTAAGGCATTATCATTGGCTTCATCAATGCCTTACATTTGATTTCACCAAAATGGAATTTAAAAAATTTTTTTAAATTGATTATCCACAAATGTCCTTTATTGTAAAAAGTAACTATTTTCAGGCCAGGTGCTGTGGCTCACGCCTGTAATCTCCGCACTTTGGGAGGCTAAGGTGGGAGGATTGCTTGTGCCCAGGAGTTCAAGACTAGCCTGGGCAACATAGTGAGACCCTGTCTCTACAAAAAATAAAAAAAATTAGCTGGGCGTGGTGGTGTGTGCCTGTAGTTCCAGCTACTCAGGAGGCTGAGGAAGAAGGATTGCTTGAGCCCCGGAGTTTGAGGCTGCAATGAGCTATGTTTAGGCTGTTGCAATGAGCTATGTTTAGGCCACTGCACTCTAGCCTGGGTAACAGAGTGAGACATTGTCTCTTAAAAAAAAATGAACCATTTTCATGATCAAAAAAATCATCTTTTTCTCAATTTAATTTGCACATACTAATTAAAAAATATGCAATTTTAAAAGGAAATTTCACAGTATCATTCTCTTGCTTAGGACTTGGAAAAATGAAATATAACAGAATCTCTGCTATCATTTTCATTTGGAGTTTCATTTTGCATAATGTTATAACTATAACTGAAAGAGATCTTCCATTACAATGAAATGGTATTTGTAGCTAGGCTATTAAAGCTGGCTTCTTTAGAAAGAATTGTCCAGAAAAAAAAATAGACATCCACATGAGTCTTGAAATAAGATTTTAATGATACCGCATGGTCCAGGGACCCAAAAAGGCATTGAAAGGCTTTTTTTCCCCCAGTTTTTCTGTTATTTAGTCCCCAAGTATTGAGATATGGCAATGATTTAAAAAAATAAATGTGGCCATAAAAACTTATAAATAGTAGAGTAAAATAATAAGCATCACATGTTTCTAAAAACCAAATAATATATCAAAAGCTAGCACTCATTTTTTCCCATTCTTTAATTTACTTTTATTTTCTTAGGGAATTTCTTAGTACAAAAATGATACAGCTTTCAGAGCATTCACTTCTTTGTTCAATTTCACCATTTTTAGTTTATACAAAATTATAGCAATAAATTATTTGATTTTCAAACTTATTTAGCTGTACTGAGTTATATTTTTCTTTTCACTTTAATAGTATTTTACCAGCATCTGTTTTGTGTAATCTATCCGCCTGATTTTGTGTTCCGACAAGAGAGATTAAGCCATTCTTAAACATACATGACAGAATCTATCACCTCCTACTATGTTAAGATTATTTCATGATTAACTCAAATCAGGGTTTTTCTGAAGATAAACATTCACATAAACACACACATAAATTAATAAGGAAGAAAACCTCTATGTGAAACATGCCACTAAAAGCAAATAAAAAGGCAAGCGAAGTTGCATCCCCCACCCTTTTGGCACCAGGGACCAGTTTCATGGAAGACAATTTTTCCACGGATGGGGGTGGGGAGGGGGGGCAGAGCTCAGGTGGTGATGCGAGTGATGGGGAGCAGCTGTAAATACAGATGAAGCTTTGCTCGCTCTCCCGCCACTTACCTCTTGCTGTCTGTACACCCGGTTCCTAAGTTTCATGTAAGACAATTTTTCCACTGACTTGGGGCGGGGCAGGGGGTGGGCGGAAACCGGGGGAGCAGAGCGCAGGCGGTGATGTGCTGCCCGGTTCCTAACAGGCTGTGGACGTACTGGTCTGTGGCCCGGGGCTTGGGGACTACAGATTTACATTAGGGTGAAGAGAAAAGAGGGTAAGCAGTACAAGTGGAAGGTATGGTAAGACAGCAGGTGATAGGCCACACGTGGACCCTTGACAGGGTCTTGGTGAAAGACTTTAATGGAGGTAACTGTGCCGACCAATGTATGTATGTCTGCTCATCTACGACTTTCACAGCAATGGATGGAGCCAGAAAAACAGACTCTTAAAGAAGTTCCAGTGCACACATAAGAAAATTATACACAGATAGTCTCCGGGTTACCGATGACCTGACTTACTGCGTTCCCTACTTATGAATGGGCTCCCAAGGCTCTCCATAAGGATAATTTACAATTAAATAATTAAATTAATAATTTGGGAATCATTAAATTAATAATTTGTAAACAGATCTGCGTTGCCTAAGTGGTTGGTTGGCCCGGCGTCTTTATGCCAGCGGCTAGTCTCATAGATCGAAAAGCAACTGATAGAAACACAAGAACATGAAGAATCACAAGATTCAGAGCCAAGAAAGTTTATGACAAAAGAATTAGCTGAAGGCTGTCATCTCATTGAAGCAGGATTTGCTAAGCTTGAGGAGCAAGATGCTAACATTGAACGGTTTGAAAAGGTTTACCATGCAGTTAGTGAAAACATCAGCTGCTACAAAGCCATTTATGATGAAAAAAGAAAAAGGCTGTGCAGACAACCTTTTTCAAGAAACCCACTTCAGTGGTAGTAAGCTCCCTTCCTCCAGCAACAGAATCAAATCTTGATGCTCCAGCACCTGCTCCATCCTCTCCAGCACCATCTCCATCATCATCTTCCCATTGATGTCAGCCTAGCTTCTTGCCTCAAAATGCCTTCTTCAGTAAGCAAGACATTGAAGCAACATTAGGTGAGTGTTAACCTTTAATATTCTTTTTTGAAATTTCTCTTCTCTCCTATCTAAACTTTTTATATGAGTTTGTTTTTATGTTGTTTGTTTGAATTAAAAGAAAGAGCACAATAGTTTCTGTGACTTTATTATTACAGTACAGGGGTATTATTTTTCTTATTACAGTATTACGCTATATTATTATTACCACATATGAGCCATTATAGTATTTTCATTATTATTAATATTATTATTACTGTATATGCGCTGTTCATCAGGGATCCAAGTTACATATAAATCTGACCTAAAGATGTTCTCTGGAACGTATCATGTCCATAACCCAGGGACCACCTGTATTCTTAGGCAAATTAAGAATTCTGTACTCAGCCATAAAAAACAATGAATTAATACCTTTTGCAACAATCTGGATGGAACCGGAGACCGTTTTCCTAAGTGAAGTATCGCAAGAATAGAAAAACAAACACCACATGTACTCACTATTAAATTGGAACTAACTGATCAGTAATCAGGTGCACAGATGGAAGTAAAACTCAATGGAAATCATGCAGGTGGGAGGGGGGAGGAGGGGATGGGAGGGGGGAGTTTAATGTTAACTTTAGTTTTTTATCTTTGTAGACAAAATTGAGTGTTACACTAGTATGATGTGGGATGACCAAACTTCTAATGAGTTACTTTGCCTTATTTAAACAAGGAATATTGTAAGTACTTTGAGATGTACAAAAATGAACACATATATATCGGCCTCCCAAAACTTATAAACATGGGAACCATTTCAGTATGAGTATTAATTGGTAATACCCTAACAAGTAAAGATAAATGTATCACTACTTTCCCTTATTTCAACTATTTTAACCTTCGTTCTGCCATTTATATTGCTTTCAACATGACTATTAAGTTCACAAGTTCAACACTTACTCCCGCCGCTCTCCCCCAACACGACCTTCCCCACGTCCACTGCCTCCATTGCCAACATGCCTGACAGTCATATTCATAGGAATACAACACACAGAACTGTACTTGGTGCCCAGGCTTCAATGACCCTGATTGTTATTATCAACCCTTAAGTGAGTAGCAGGTGAAAAATCAAACACCATTGATTATGTCTAGGAGTTATTCATAAGAGCAAAAGCTCCCACTACTAATTGCAGGTAAATCTCATTTCCTCACCTATTTTTAGTATGAATTGTTGTAGTCACAAATTGTAGTAATTCTGTTTTGGTTACAACACTTTAAATCCTCCCTCTACCCTTTTTTTCTTGTAGACTAGTGTTTCCCCTAAAGTATATCCATGGAACGCTTTGTCCTGGGAAAGCTCTACCAAAAACAAAGATTTTCTTAGGGAATTCTGAATACCATACTCCTTTCTTGAAAACTTACAAGATGAGTTAGTGACTATTAATGACTCTCATAACAAAGGAACTTACTTATCTTTGGTTAACTCAGCATTTCCTAAGTTTATTTGACCACTGGACCCTCCTCCCCCCTGACCTCACTTACATCCCTCAGAACTTATATTTCCAGCAAGATACTCTGGTAAGTGCTTCTCTTGACTGATGAGGGATAGAATCAATTCGGGTAAATGTTTCATCCTCCCAAAGCTTGAAAGTCCTAACACTCAGCTCTAGGAAGAGGCGACAACACCACAGCTAAATGAATGTCGAGAAGGAAAGGATTTCTTGGAATCACAAAGTTGCCTGATCAATGGTTAAAGTTCCACTTATTTAATGAGATTCCCCAGATTGAAAAGGGCTCAGTTATGCTGTGGATATAGCAGGAGAGCCCTCTAATAGTATATCTTTGCCTCTGCTGTGTCTCTTGTCAGTAGTCCCATGTTATTTGGGGCACTTGCAGTGTGATGTGACCTAAGAAATTAGAAAAATTAAGCCACGATTGTTCAAACACCTTTAAGTTTGGCACAGTTTGCTTGTTCTTCCCCCCGCCCCCTAGGTTTTCTATGACTAAAATAAAACGCTAAATTCTTCCTTTACTTTCTCTTCAGAAAGGATATGACTGTGCTGATCTTTATGGTCACCTTTTTTGCTTTAAAAATATAGCTTTTTAAAATTGTTTAAAAATTTTGTTGCTGGAGATATACAAATTTGGCAGCAGAGCATAGATCTGAAACATATTAGTATAAACATAAACCTTAAGTAATACAAGATTTAGAAATACTTATACAACTGGCATGATTAAATAAATTTCAACCTTTTATGGTTTATAGAGTTACTTTTCAAGTTTTTTGGTAGCAAATCCTCAGGAGGTGCTGAGTTTCTGGCCTGGTGGAATTGCTGACAACCTGCTTGTATAGTGCCTTCCATTTATACAAGATGGTGGGAATTCTTTGGTTTGGATATGAGGGATTTACATAAACATCTTTGGATCAGGGCATCAGTAAAGCTAGTGTTACTAAGAAGGAAGCTATACAAAATGTATGTATGTAAAAATAAATCATATTCCTAAAATGTTTCTTTGACTGGATTCATCATTTTATCCCATTTCCCCTTTTTGCCATGAGGTTCCACCTCTGCTGGTATAGTTCATAGCATGAAAATTCTGGCAACACACACACAAATATTAAATAGTGCGTAATCCTGTAAAAAAAAAAAAGCCAACTCCGAAAGTTCAAAAGCAAATGCAAAGGAGGTCTGCATGTACCTCAATAAAGAAAATTTGTGCTGATGTAGGAGATAAGAGGTTCAGCTTATTTCCTAAACCACCAAAAAGCCACACTAGCACAGGTACTTAATTTAGATGTTTCTGCTACATTTAGAGTTGACGTATTTTGCAATTTAATGGGTTCTTGCCATCTCTGTTGTCCAAGGAACAAAACTGTGGAGCTGACTTTTAACGTAGAAAAGTCCAGACAATGTCCAAGTAATAAAAACAGGACATGCTTGCCCCCTGTTCTGCCCTGTTTAAAAAGATCAATTTAATTTTGAAACAGAGAAAGTTCCTACTGAAAGATCAAGGAAGGCAAGTTGTGTTGGCTTAAAAGGTCCACACAACAGCTTAGGAAGCTGTTTTGAGAGACATATGTTAAAGGCAGCAGGACAGAGAAAACACATGGAGCTGGAACATGTCCTGCTACTTCTTTGTGGGCACCTTTAGTTGACAAAGACAGTTCTAGAATGTTCTATAGCCCCAAGCACCTTGTCAGCAGTGACTGAGGGACAACAAATCCCAAATGCTATCTCTGAGAGGAGCCCAAGAATATTGTAACTGTGATAGGAGGCAAAAAAGAAAAAGTACTCGTGTGCCAGAAAAAATACTCTTGTGTTCCTTTCATGCCCATGAAAGATTCTGGGTAGCTCAGACTCAAGAATTACACTGTCACTCCCTGGAAGTGATTACAAAGAGCATATCTCAGCCAGAATTTGTTGATGTAAGTAAAACTCTCTGACCTCTAACAGATTTAAGGGATCTCCAGTGAACATGGTAAGGGCAATTTTCATGTGCGCTGTTTCCTTGACAAGCAGAGATGGAAAGCATCCTTGGGACATCTTCCCTCTATCACAGAAGAGGTAGTTTCTTAAAACTTGATTTTTTTCCCGTATTTTTCTGGGTTTTTGGGCCCTTGAAATAAGCATCTGAGGTGAAAGCAGTAAGTATGAGAAAGGTCAGAGCAAATTCCGTAAGAGCTTCCACCATGGGGTCATCTGTGTGTTAAGGTGCTGTCTGCTCTGCAAGCAGCTGGTCCTCTCCAGCTGGTTTCCAGCCCATCTACTTGGATTTTATATTCACTCACGATCCCCACTACCATTTAGATAGTCATGTTCACCAACTGTGGAATTGTTTTTCTCTTCTTTTTCTTTTTGGTTAGAAACATGAAATAAGTTCACTCTGAGCTCTCAAAACCAGAAACAAATATGAAGGAGGAGAAAAAAAAGAAAAAGCTCTGGGAGCAGAGAAGGCCTTTAATATACATTGCATTCAAAGTCAGAGTGGAGACTTTGCTATAACAAATAGCTGTGAACTAGAATTGGCTTGTTGGCATTTATTGTAATTTACAGATTCTATTACTGAGCACAGCCCTCCATCTGGATAATGTGTAGACATTTTTTTGTTCCTGGTAATAGCAAAGGTCTGCAAGTAATATCCTCTCTTTCTCTACGTAAAAATTTCTGCAGGCTTCACCCAACCACAGGCAAGCACTACATTATTTATGAAACAAAGCTGGATTTTATTAAGCATATTCTTCAACAACCAGTAAAAGATACCACTTTTTATTTTTAAAAATAAATGTACTTTTATAAAGCATTTACTTTTCTCTTATTTACTATAGACCCATGCAAGGATAAAACCTGCTTTGTATTTTTCTTCTTTAATTAAACATGTGTTTGAATTATATTGGGACTCGAATTCTTCAGAAAAGCCAACAGGGGATTATTTCTACTGGAAAGGTGAATAATTTAAGAGATGTCTGTGTTTCCATGTGAATTGTCAGAATAAATTTAAGCATATCCTGTATCTGACATCCACAGGTATGTTATGTAAAAGTCCTGTTTGTAGTTTTTTCTGATCCCATATAAAGAAACTTAGAATCCCATTGATATGAAAAACAAATACTTCACTGAACTGGAAAAGACTGGTGAGTTCTAACTCACTTTTGAAGACCCAGTGTGAACACCATTTTATGTTAAATAAAATAAATTTTTATTTTATTTATTTTATTTTATTTTTAATTTTTTAAATTTTATTTTTAATTTTAATTTTATTTTTTTTCTTTTATTTCAGAACATTATGGGGATACAACACTTTGGTTATATATATTGCCTATGCACTGCCCAAGTCAGAGCTATAATCGTGGACATCCCCCAAACTGTGTGTCCCGCACCCATTTGGTTAGAGTTTTCCCATACCCGCCTCCCCTCTCCCACCTGCATGCCCCCTGATGAATATTATTTCCGTGTGTGACATAAGTATTGATCAGTTAGTGCCAATTTGGTGGTGAGTACCAGTGGTGCTTGTTTTTCCATTCTTGTGATACTTCGCTTCGAAGAATGGGCTCTAGCTCCAACCAGGAAAATACCAGATGTGTTAATTCACTGTTGTTTTTTATTGCTGAGTAATATTCCATGATATAGATATACCACATTTTATTAATCCACTCATGTATTGATGGGTACCTGGGTTGTTTCCACATCTTTGCAATTGTGAATTGTGCTGCTATAAACATTCAAGTGCAGATGTCTTTATTATAGATTGTAATAATACATTCCTTTTTTTCCTCTGGGTAAATACCCAGTAGTGGGATCTGGCTCAAATGGTAGTTCTACTTTTAGTTCTTTGAGGTATCTCCATATTACTTTCCACAGAGGTTGTACTAATTTGCAGTCCCACCAGCAGTGTATGAGTGTTCCTATCTGTCCGCATCCCCGCCAACATTTGCTGTTTTGGGACTTTTTGATATGAGCCAATCTCACTGGAGTTAAGTGATATCTCATTGTGGTTTTGACTTGCATTTCCCTGATGACTAGAGAAGTTGACCAATTTTTTATGTTTGCTGGCTATTATTCTGTCTTCTTTTGAAAAGTTTCTGTTCATGTCCTTTGCCCACTTTTTAATGGGGTTGTTTGATTTTTTCTTGTTGATTTTCCTAAGTTCTGTATAGATTCTAGTTATCAGCCCTTTATCAGATGTGTAGCATGCAAATATTTTCTCCCATTCTGTGGGTTGTCTGTTTACTCTAGTGATAGTTTCCTTGACTGTGCAGAAGCTTTTTAATTTGATCAAGTCACATTTATTTATTTTGGTTGCTGCTGTGATTGCTTTGGGGGTCTTCTTCATAAATTCTTTGCCTAGACCAATGTCTTTAAGAGTTTTTCCAACATTTTCTTATAGAATTCCTATGGTTTCACGTCTTAGGTTTAAGTCTGTTATTCATCGTGACTTGATTTTTGTGAGGTGAGAAGTGTGGATCTAGTTTCAGTCTTCTGCATATGGCTATCCAGTTTTCCCAGCACCATTTATTGAATAGGGATTCTTTTCCCCAGTGTATGTTTTTTCGTAGTTTGTCAAAGATCAGATGACAGTATGAGGATGGTTTTACATCTGGGTTCTCAGTCCTGTTCCATTGGTCTGTGTCTCTGTTCTTGTGCCAGTATCATGCTGTTTTGGTTACTATAGCCTTGTAGTATAGTTTAAAGTCTGGTGGATAGATGCCTCCCAATTTATTCTTTTTGCTTAAGATTGCTTTGGCTAGATGGGGTCTTCTCTGGTTCCACATGAAGCATGGAATTATTTTTTCTAGATCAGCAAAAAATGATGTTGGTATTTTGATAGGTACTGCATTGATTCTGTAATCACTTTAGGTAGCAAAGACATTTTAACAATGTTGATTCTACCTATCCAAGAGCATGGTAGAGTTTTCCATGTGTTTACATCCTCTGCAATTTCTTTTCTCAGTGTTTCATAATTCTCTCTATATAGGTCTTTGACCTCCTTAGTTAGATATGTTCCTAAATATTTAATTTTCTTTGGTGCTATTGTGAAAGGTATTGTGTCTTCGATTTGTTTCTCGGCTCAATTGTTATTAGCATATATGAAGGCTACTGATTTGTGTGTATTGATTTTGTATCCTGAGACTTTGCTGAATTCATTTATCAATTCCAGTAGTCTCTTGGTTGAATCTTTGGGGTTTTCTAGATATAATATCATATCGTCTGCGAAGAGTGAAAGTTTGATCTCTTCTGCCCCCATTTGGATGTCCCTGATTCCTCTCTCTTGCCTGATTCCTCTGGCAAGGACTTCCAGCACTATGTTGAATAGAAGTGGAGATAGTGGGCAACCTTGTCTGGTTCCAGTTTTAAGGGGGAATGCTTTCAATTTTTCCCCATTCAGTATGATACTGGCTGTGGGTTTATCGTATATGCCTTTAATAATTTTGAGGTATGAGCCATCTATGCCTGTATTGTTAAGAGTTCTTATCATAAAAGGTGCTGGATTTTGTCAAAAGCCTTTTCTGCATCTACTGAAAGGATCATATAATCTTTGTTCTTGCTTTTATTTATATGGTGAATTACATTTATAGATTCGTGTATGTTGAACCATCCCTACATCTTGGGGATGAAGCCGACCTGATTGTGATGAATTATTTTTTTGATGTACATTTGAATTCGGTTTGCAAGGATTTTATTGAGAATTTTTGCATCTATATTCATAAGGGATATTGGTCTGTAGTTTTCTTTTCTTGCTGTGTCCTTTCCTGGCTTTGGTATCAAGGTTATATTGGCTTTGTAGAATGAGTTTGGGAGGGTTCCATCCTTCTCGATGTTTTCAAATAATTTCTGCAGTATAGGCACCAGTTCTTCTTTGTAGGTTTGGTAGAATTCAACTGTGAACCCATCTGAGCCAGGACATTTTTTTGTTGGAAGATTTTTTATTAGTGCTTCTATTTCGGTGCTTGATGTTGGTCTGTTTAGGAATTCTGTTTCTTCCTAATTGAGCCTAGGGAGGTAGTGTGTTTCTAAGAATTTGTCCATTTCCTCCACATTTTCATGTTTTGGGGCATAGAGATTTTTGTAGTATTTGAAGATGTTGTTTTGTATGTGCATGATATCAGTTGTGACCACTCCTTTTTCATTTCTAATTGAGCTTGTAAGAGTCCTTTCCTTTCTGCTTCTGGTCAATCTGGCAAGTGGCCTATCTATTTTGTTTATCTTTTCAAAGAACCAACTCTTCATATCATTAATCTTCTGTATTGTTCTTTTGTTCTCAATTTCATTTAATTCTGCTCTGATCTTGGTTATTTCTTTTCTTCTGCTGGCTTTAGGATTGGTTTGCTCTTCCTTTTCCATTTCCTGAAGATGATTTATTAGTTTACTGATTTGTGACCTTTATGTCTTTTGGATGTGAGCATTTAAGGGGATAAGTTTTCCTCTCAGGACCGCTTTTGCTGTATCCTACAGTTTTGATAACTTGTGTCCCCATTATCATTTAGTTTGAAGAATCTTTTGATTTCCATCTGAATCTCCTCCTTGACCCAATAGTCATTCAGCAACAGATTGTTTAATTTCCATGTTTTTGGTTGAAGATGTGAGTTTCTGTTGGAATTGATTTCTAATTTTATTCTGCTGTGGTCTGAAAAGATACATGGTATAATTTCTATTTTTTTAAATTTGTTGAGATCTGTTTTGTGGCCTAGGATGTGATCAATTTTAGAGAAAGTTCCATGAGCTGATGAGAAGAATGTATATTCACTGTTATTTGGGATGAGTGTTCTATAGATGTCTGCTAGGCCCAAATGTTCTAGCATCCTGTCTAGGTCCATTGTTTCTTTGCTTATTTTCTGCTTTGAGGATCTGTCCAGTTCTGTCAGTGGGGTGTTGAAGTCCCCAGCTATTTATTATGCATTGCTATTTATTATGTTGTCTAGATCAAGCACTATTTGCTTTATGTATCTGGGTGCTCCTCTGTTGGGTGCATAAATATTTTGGATTGTTAAATCTTCTTGTAAGATTTTTCCTTTCACCACTATATAGTGACCATTTTTGTCTTTCTTTACTTTTGTTGCTTTAAAGTTTATATTATCTGATATAAGAATGGCTACCCTGAATTTCTTTTGGTTTCCATTTGCCTGGAAAATTGTTTTCCATTCTTTCACCTTGAGTCTGAATGAGTCCTTGTGTGTAAGATGTGTTTGCTGGAGACAGCAGATACTTGGCTTAAAATTTTTTAAAATCATTTTTTTCTATAAGATAAATTAAAATATTTTTATTGTAAGAGCATGTGTAGTATACTCAAGTAATAGTTTTTCACTTTAAAAGATAAATATAGGTACAGAGATAAATAGTTCTATAAGCTGCATGGAAAAGGAAGAGATAGTTGTCATGGAAAAATCTCTAATCTATTGAGAATTTTTATTCAAATATTGGAAAGATTAAATGTTTGATAAACACAACATGTATTTAAGAAGCATTTAAGAAGCTCTTACTCTGTATCTAACAGTGTTTCATTAAGCAGAAGTAAAGTAAGTAGGCAAGAAAAGTTTTTCCTTCCTTCCTAGCCATTACATTTGCTTAAGAGAAAAATGGAATACAGGAATAAAAGAAAATAAGTCCAAATGAGCTAAAATATTGGTAATGACATTTTACATTTGTCTTGCACTTTGCAGCTTATAGAATACTTTTCCAGGTATTATCTAATTTAATTTTTCCAATTTTTAAGTTAAAATTTTAAAGTAAATTATGAATCATAATAAACAAACAAATAAAATAACTAGCACCTCAGAAGCATTGGTGATCCTACAGTGCTAAGAGGCAGATGACCCTGGTAAATCTACTTGCTTTCCCAAACAACATGAGCAATAACTTAGCCTTCAATTTGACAACGACAACAGCCCTCTGAGCTATAGTCATATAGCTCAATAGTCATATAGCATGTGCTATAAATATGCTGCTACCAACAGATCTTCCTGGGCCAGTCCCCACTCAACTATAATATTTTGGCAAATATTACTCAAAGAGAAGTAAAATGCTTCTAAAGGAATTGAACTAATTAGATTTCTTCTTTAACTGGAAAAATGGGCTTCCTATCACACAAAATGAATATTACATCTCTAAAAACTATGGCATAATAGAAAGCCTATTTAGAATCAATAACACTCAGTAAATGAACAAGACTTGGCTCACCAAGTAGTATATAAAAATTATATAGCAATGTTTATGGTTCTCCTATTTTTAAGCTCTTTGACCAAAGTTCTACAGGCTTGAGTCTCAAAGAAAAAAAAAGGATTATATATCAGGCCATACAGAGATTAGCAATTGATGAAATTTATACAACTGAAGTTTAGATTTATTTTTTATTTCAAGTATTTCCTTCACAGTTTCCACAATCTGTTCAAAAATCATGGGAGTCATCAATTTTTCATTGTTTAAGTGATTTGTATGAAATTTCAGTATTCAAGTAAAATTGTGTCATATGCTCTAGTTTGCAATTTCCTTTGAGTGTACACACCCTGATTTACTTGCCCAATTTTCATTCTCAGATTTTATTTGTTAGAGTTTAAACTATGCTTAAGGTCAGATGTTTATTTTCTATTTCCTGTTGAGAAAAAAATTAAAGAGACAAACACGACTGTAAAAAAAAATCACCCATAAAACATGGATTTTTCAGGACTAAAAAATACCCCAGGTAAACTCAATTTCAGGACGTAGTGCCATACTCTCACCACATTAGTCTGCCTTGTGTGGGGTTCCTCCCTTATCCCTAAGTTCTTCCCTTATCTCCAGGAAGTCATGATCAACCAACCTAAGCTAAACTCAGCTCATGTTATAACATGGGTGATCCAGAAAACCACCCTCCTGTTTACCTGCCAACAAGATTTAGAGTAAAACCAAGGCTGAGGAGGTAGGAAATAAGTCTTCTAAACAGTTGATTGTTATGAGAGTTGAGGCTTAACTTTTTAAGTACCAGAAAGTAGGGAACCTATCTAATGAAATTCTTTTTTAAAAGCACTATCACATTTTGCTGCCCCTCTAAAGCGAGTATTGTGAATATAACTTAACCTTTTCTTGTTTTGAGGGCAGGATGGATGGAAAGCTGCTTTGGGGAAGTGGAAACAGAATTGGATCAGGAGTCAGGAGCCCTAGGCTCCATTATGACTATGACACTTTCTAGTTGTGTGGCTTGGATTTGTGTCTGCCCCTTAGCTTCTTTCTCTGCAAAAGTGGAGCCAATAGCATGTCTCACTAGGCTGCTGGTGAACCATTGAGATGACTTATGTAAAAGTACCCACGGCTACGCCTGTTACAGTCTGTCTTACAAAAGTGGTTGTTTCTCTTCTGTGCCTACTCCTTCCAATAACCAGTGTGTCTTAGATCTGGGATCTTTCATATAGAGAGGAAAGGGAGCTCATGCAGGTACACGACCTCCTAGTGGTGACTCAATTATCTCCACAGCACTGATGAAGCCATGGCTGAAAAATCCAGCTCTTAGTCTCTCCCACAGCCTTTTCATCTTCTGAAAAATAATTTTCTTCACTGCTGTCCACAGCCTTCAACTTGCTCCCGCCAAAATATCATCTGTTATTTCTTCATCACTAACAGAGTGAATGCTCAGGTCATCTTGTAGCCATCTGTTTCCCCATGTTGTGTGATCCTGGGTGTGAAAGATGACTGATCCTTTCCATTTCAAAGACGCAGGAATGTTCTTTGTTGAGAGTGCCTTCCAAAGTGCATGGATGCTTTATCATCCAAAGCAGCTGATCCCCACAGACACCAAACTGATATTGCTCCATGTCTTTTCACCAGACTTAACATCAACATCAAATGGAATGGTAGGCATATGCAAGTAAAAAGGGGGTGCAGCTCTGAAGCCCACTAACTCTCACAACTGGCCAGCTGGGGCTCCCTCCAAGGACAGGGCCCCACACCGAGGAGAAACTGCTGGGAGTGGAGCCAGACAGCAAAGGCAACAGAAAGAGAAGAGCTAGACCAGGGTGAAGGAGGCGGGAAATACCAGGACCCTACACAAAAACCACAGACAGGCAGCTCTGTGCAGTTAGAAAAGCTTCCCAAAATTTCCTGAACGTTCAGGAAAGGAAATTTCACGTAAACATTAGCATCATAATAGTATCAAGTGAAAATCCCATGTAAAGCTACTATAGAAAAAAAAAAAAAAGCAGAATAACATGTACAGAGACAATGAAAGCACACCGGGAAGATGTATCCACAACCCAGATGAAAACTGCAACCTATCGTTTCAAATTGGGCTCAAAATGACACAAATCGTGAACATAAAATCAGAATTAAAAAATACAGAAATGAGGTGACTGAATTCAGAAAAGAATTAGAAATAAAGCAAAAAAAATCAGTTTAGAAATAAAGAATTAGTTTAGAAATAAAGATTAAACTAGAATAAACACAAGAATGAGTAAGCACAACAGATAATGCCTTGGAAGAATGGAAGGTATAGATGAAGAAAAAATTTTAAATAAAAAAGACATTAATAAAGAAATATTTTTGATTTCAGACAGTTCACATATTAAACATGGCATTAGTAGTGTGTGTTTACATGCAGTGTTAATTTATTCAACAAATATTTATTGTAGGCCTACCATGCTACTATCCTATGTGCTGGGGATATAAGCAAGAATGTCTGCTCTTGAGATTACCTTCTGGAAGAGGGAGACAGTTACACAACCCTAAGTAAGTATATTAGAGGGGATGAGAGCTGTGGAGAAAAACAGATCAGGGGGCTGGGTGCGGTGGCTCAGCCTGTAATCCTAGCACTTTGGGAGGCCCAGGCGGGGGGATTGCTTGATGTCAGGAGTTCCAGAGCAGCCTGAGCAAGAGCGAGACCCTGTCTTTACAAAAAATAGAAAAAACTAGCCGGATCTCTTGAGCCCAGGAGTTTGAGGTTACAGTGAGATATGATGACACCACTGCACGCTACCCAGGGCGACAGAGGGAGACTATCTTAAAAACAAAAACAAAAACAAATCAGGGCAGAGGGAGAGGAGGTGCGGGGTGTGGGGGTGTGGGGTGGAGTCGGGGGGGATGTTGCGATGGGATGTCTGTGGTCAGGGAGGGCCTCATGGAGAAGGTGACAGATGGCCCGGAGGAAGTGGGGAGGGGCCGCTGCCAATATTACGGGCACCGCACTCTGGGCAGTGGGAGCAACAAGTGCAGAAGCCTGGACACAGGGCCGTGCCTGGGGCGCGAGTTCCAGGGGCAGCGGGGAGCCCGCGTGGCTGGAGCTGAGCGAGCAGAGAGTGAGCAGCGGGCGACAGGGACAGAGGGGGCCCGGTCAGACAGCGCGGCCTGCCAGGGCTTGCACTCTGGAGGAGGGGGCCGTGCAGGGCTTCCTGAGTAGAAAAGCGCCTTGAGCCAGGGCTGCAGAATCCCCAGCGGCCCTGGTGAGAACCGATGGGCAGAGGACGAAGGTGGAGGCGGGAGGGCAGCGGGAGTTAAGGCAGCGACGGGGCTGGAGGGTAGGGCGGCTCCATGGAGAGGGAGGTGGTGGAGGTGGGGGCACAGAGCCGGTCAGATGCTAAATGTAATAGTAATAGCTGACACGTACAGAGAGGTGACCAGTTAGTACCAGATGGACCCTGCTCTAAGTGCTTCACATGAATTAACTGATTCAATTCTCACAAGAACTCTTGTGAGATAGGTAACACCACTACCCCCATTTCAATGGACAGTCTAAACAACATCCTGTCAAAATTGCCTCATTGACTCATAACAGATCATCAAGTCAGTTTTTGATGTGCAAGAATGGCATGAAGCAGAAAAGTCTTTTTGAATAAAAATTATAGTGCTTTGATTTTAAATGTATCTACACATGTGACCAGTATGTAACTAAAAAATCTCTCGTTTATATTTTACATAAAATAATGCTTCTTGGATTTAACGAACAAAACTGCTAGACTTCATTAACACAACATGGATAGTGAAAATGTAATTTCATCAACAGAAGACACAAAAATAATGTCAAGTTTCCACATGAGATATCATTAAAGGCTATCCAGGGCTCTAAATGTGAGCACCAATGTAGTAATAACACCACCCCAGCAGCGGAACCATCTCCATGTGTTAAATCCAGGCAACAAGTGATGTGGGAATTTTAATTCCTTTCAAAAATGCATGGCAGCTGGCATCGAAGGCCATCTGTAGTTGTGAAAGTTATTTAAAAAGTTCATTCAAAATAGGCTGTGTAAATAAGGTAGTGCTTTTTCTGACTCCGTGGGCCCTAGTTTTTACAATGTTCAAACTGCACACGTTTTATTGAGCACACTTTCATAGGAAATGTAATGCAGTAATTTCTTTGCACTTAGGATATCATCAAAAAGTAGGTTAATTTGCAGCTGCAATTAGCTTTTGTTGTATTTCATTATAGCTCTAATAATATGTTTCTTTAATGTGCACCCATTTATTTCTTTATTTCTTTCTTTATTTTTCTTATTGAAAAAATATCCAAATCTTATGGAATTTTCTTGATAAGTTGCAGTTGTCTACACAAGAAGGATGATTAAGTACTATATCAATGAGCCTTATTATCATAATGTAGATATGTTGTCTTTACTTCATGAATTAAATAAATTTTGGTGAAAACAATATCCTTTCTTTTACCATGTTTTAGCAAATTAAAAAGGTGTATAGGGTTTCATTTGTACAGAATCATGAAAGGCATAGTCTTTCCTTTTTAGTCATACCAAGAGAAAACAACATGATCAGGAACTTCAATCCTGTTTAAACACAGTTTTCTTTTCCTTCAGATTATCTGTTTAAAATATAAACAACAGACCTATTATGAGCATTTAAGGCCATTCTGAAGGTCCCACAGCTGCCTAGGCATATTTGGGTCTCATTCTGTAGCAGTAGATCGCTTGCCTGTTCTGACCTTGGTCTTCAGGAAATTGGCATAGTTGTAGTGAACTTTGGCATTGCGGAGCAGAGTTTGAACTTCATACCTAAAATTAACACATTTTTAAAAAAGCAACAAAGAGTACTGATTAGGAATGTTGTCAGTTCTCTTCACATTTTACTCATAGTTTATGCACCTGTATTTGAAATGGTCTGTTTTCTCTAAGTTAGGACCTTCAAAATTGTGAATTATATGAGATACATGCCTATATGCAAAATGATGAAGACAGGTGTGCACATCTGAACAAACACGCTAACTGTGTATGAACAAAATGCCCTTAGCATGTAAACATAAGGGCCTTTGTGCCAGAGACACAGCTGGAGCCTGGGCAAGGCTCTGTCGTCTTTCCTGAGGCTTTCTTTGGGGAGCACAGCAGGGCCCAACGATAGATCTGAGAGCACATCCCTCTCACCTGAAGAGTCACTGCTTCCTCCTCAGTGTGTGCACAGTTCTCGGGGGGCCGTGTTGGGAGGAAAACACATTCCAATCCTAGGGCTGTGCATGCGGACTCAGAAAAGTCCTTAATTATTCAGTTATGGTGAGTAGTAAAGTAAGGCTTGTTTGAGACAATTAACACATTCCTTGCCTGGCCAAAAATGGAAACAGTAGAGTTCCAAGTGAATGGAAGGAAGGAAAAGGTGAAGGTATGTACAGACAGTAGCAGAATCATTAATAAATGAAAATTCCAGAAGTGAGATGGTTCTGAACAAATTAATTGTCAAGCATTTCTGGGATCTGAAATAATTGGTTTAGTCATTCAGTGTAGATGCAGGGGCTGCTATGTACCAAGCCTTGTGCCAGATGCTGGGCACAGTCAGAGTTCCTGCCTTCAGGGAGCTTACACGGGGCAGGAAGTATGGTCAATGACAAAACTACTTGTTACAATGGATGATCAGGGTGCCACGGAAGCAGGGGAGTGGATGCTTATCCCAGACGAGGAGACCAGGGAAGGCTTCCAGGAGGCAATGACAGCTAAGCTGAGACTTTAAGAAGAGACAGAAATTAGCCTCTCAAGGGGGAGGGGCATCCTGGACAGAATGTCTTAAGCAGTGGGTCAGGGGAAAGAGATTGTGGGGCTTTTGAAAGACTGCAAGAAATGCGGTGTGGCTGGGTTGTGGAAGGCCAGGTCTGAGAGTGGGAGACTCTAAGGGGCCTTGTGGGCCACACTGGAGACATTGGGATTTATTTGAAGAGCAGCAGGGAGTCAGTGGAGTGTTGTAAACTGAGAGGTTAGATCAACAGTTTAATGTTTTAGAACAATTTCTCTGGGAGTCGTTGCAGTAAGGAAGGAGAGAAAGAAAGAAGAGAGAGTGCAGGAAGAAGCTGAGAGTCAGAACCAAGAGCAGTGGGTATAGAGAGAAGAGGAGGGATTCAGGAAACATTCAGGAAGCAAAGCGTCATGACTTGGTGATAGATGATTCCTTGGAGAACAACTCTGCAGTTGGACCAGTCAATGCCCGTCCCTACTGCCTGTCTCTCTCCTTCCCTTCCTTCCCTCCTTCCTTCTAACTCCCTATTTAATGCAACTTTCTCAGAATAGAAGAGCATTACAGCATCTCCCCAAGTGTCTGATTTTCACAAAAATAAGGACCATTTTTTATGAAGAGTAATCTCAACTCATTGATATTCTTACTTACTTCTACCTTTTGTGACATTGATAGAACAATGTTCTTTGCTTTGATTTTCATATATGAAAGAGACAATAAAAAAACCAACCAGTATTTTTAAAGTCCATATTTGTTAATAATCAGACATATCATCCCTTAATAAGAAAATGAATTTCCTATCTTCTAAATTTCTTCTTTTTGCACCTCAATCAATGGAAGTTTGAACTGTTAGTTTACTTTGTAATTCTTAAGCTAAACACAAGAATTTTGACATTGGCTTTATTAATATTGTACACAGTTTTTGAATTCTGAAAATAATTTTGTTGATTTTTTTTCCCTAAAAGGGTCATATCAATATTTATGTTTTATTATTTTTTTATTATTATTTTTAGAGACAAGGTCTCACTTTGTCACCCAGGCTAGAGTGCAGTGGCCCAATCATATCTCACTGCAGCCTCAAACTCCTAGGCTCAAGTGAGCCTCCTGCCTCAGCCTCTTGAGGACTACAGAAGTGCACCATCACACCCAGCTAATTTTAAAAATTTTTTATAGAGACAGGGTCTTATTATGTTGCCCAGGCTGGTCTTGAACTCTTGGGCTCAAGTGATCCTCCCTCCTTGGCCTCCCAAAGTGCTAGGATTTCTGTTATTTCTTATTAAACTTGTTTGGACTTTCAAGTTGGTAATAAAGTGACTTTGAAATAAAAAATGACTAGAACTGGGTTGTTTATTTAGTGAGATTGTAATTCTTTGACTTCACAATAGAATAAGAATAGCAGCTAGCATTCATGAATGCCTACTATGTGCCAGATGCTGTTCTAAGCAATTTACCTGTATTACTTCCTTCAATCCTTATAACCCTGTCATGCCCAAATTATGGATGGGAAACTGATAAACAGAGTGGTTGAGTAACTTGCTCAAGGTCACACAGCTGGTAAGTGGCAGAGCTGGGATTTCAGCCTAAGTACTTTGGCTCGGTCCCTGCTCCCTCACTTTAACCAGGGACGTGACAGTGGAAAAAAAATAAAAATAGATGGGCTGAATCTGTTTGGAAAAAAATTGTCTGGACTTCTTGTTGACTAGATTGGAGGAAAGAGGCCAGTTGGGGAAGCTGGGGTGGCTAGAGGAAGACGTTGCGGGTGACAGCCTCCTTTCTGGGCAGTCACACTTCCCCACGATAACATCTTTTTATTTAATATTTATAGTGTTTTGAATAGTGGCCCTTCCAAAAGTATGTCCATCCAAAATCTGTGAATGTGACCTTATTTGAAAAAAAGAGTCTCTGTAGATGTAATTAAGTTATCTTGAGACGATATCACCCCGTATTATCCAAGTGAGCCCTAATCCAATGACAAGTGTCCTTCAAGAAAAGGAGAAGTCACAGAGGAGGAGGCCATGTGAAGACAGAGACAAATTTGTACTGATACAGCTACAAACCAAGGAATGCCAAAGGCTGCCGGTGGTCACCAGACTCTAGTACAACATGGGGCGGATTGTCCCGTTGACAATCTGCTGACACCTTGATTCAGACTTCTGACCTGCAGAACTGTGAGAGAAAAAATTTGTTTTTGTGTATTGTCTTTAGTCACCCGGGGTAATTTGTCAGTGTAGCCCTAGGAAACTAATACAATACTTAATTTAAAGGTAATATCAACAGGGAAATTTTGTATTAAGCATTGGAGCCTATTGGAGAAATATATTTGGACAATGTAAACTTTCATTGAAATTTGGTCGAAATTTTTGCATATAAGGGATTGCTTGCACCTTAGGAACCAGCCAAGGCTGCTTTCTAACTGGGAGCTTGAAGAAATCTCAAAGCAATGAGAATTGGCGGGGAGTGTGGGAAGTAAGAGACCCTCCCAGGGAAAACGGAACCCCTGAAAGCAGCAGATCCCAGACTTACGAATGACCGCTTCATCGACTTTCCAGCAACTCAAGTTAGAACGCATTGGTAATATAACTTAAAATAATATGTTTCCTGGAATGAATTAAGAATTTACTCACAGGAGCAGGATCTGCATTATGGTGGTAGAAATGGTTTACATCTCTGATTTCCAGCCAAAAAAATTCCATTTAAATGTAAGAGTGCTGAGTAAGATGTAGGTTGCAAAGACAATGTAGGCTAGAAGATCATCATCTTCTTAATGCATTTAAAAGCATTTCTATCACTGCACCGATATGAGTGCTCTTTGATTGAAATTGATCCCTTCCTTCTTGCTGGGTTAGTACAGTTACTCTAATTTATGCTTCTAGGGAGAAGTATGCAAATAGTCCTGTGGAGATGTGAAAAGGGCAGAACATGTTCTGTGATGGCAACAGGAAGTAATAAGATTCATAACAGCCGAGCAGAAGTGGGTGGGGTAACTAAGATCCCAAGGACACACTACTTTCCCCACGCTGTATTCCACTGTAAGCTCCACTGGAACATTTGCCCACTATGCTTTTCTTGCCTTTCATTTTACAATGAGCAGTTTTTGAAAAAGAAAATAAAAATGGGATAAGTGCAAAACATTCCATGTATCTATAGCTTGCAAGATTACTTCTTTCTTCAAAGTCAGCCTTCTGTGTTTGCTTTCTTAATGCCCTGGGTTAGTACTTCTAAGGATTTTAACTGAAATATGAAATAATTGACAGATTTTTTTTCCACAAGGAAATATAAAGGTTGTTGTATTAGTCAGGGTTCTACAGAGAAACAGAACCAGTAGGATATCTATCTATCTATATGTATATGCATATCCAGGCATACCTTGTTTTATTGTATTATGATTTATTGTGCTTCACAGATATTGCATTTTTTACAAATTGAAGGTTTGTGGCAACCCTTCCTTGAGCAATTTTATTGGTACTGTTTTCCAACAACATGTGCTTACTCTGTGTCTCTGTGTCATATTTTGGTAATTCTTATAATATCTCAAAATTTATTATTATTGTATCTGTTATGGTGATCTGTGATCAGTGACTTTTGATGTTAGGGGCACCACAAACTGTGCCCATATAAGATGACGAACTTAATCGATGTTGTGTGTGCTCTGACTGCTCCACTAACCAGCCGTTCCTCGTCTCTCTCCTTTTCCCTGTCCTTGGGCCTCTGTATTCCCTGAGACACCACAATATTGAAATCAGGCCAATTAATAACCCTACAAGGGCCTGTAAGTGTTCAAGTGAAAGGAAGAGTCACACGTTTGTCACTTTAAATCAAAAGCTAGACATGATTAAGCTTAGTGAGGAAGGCATGTTGAAAGCCGAGATAGGCCAAAAGCCAGACCTCTTACACCAAACAGTTAGCCAAGTTGTGAATGCAAAGAAAAAATTCTTGAAGCAAATTAAAAGTGCTTTTAACACAAGAATGACAGTGAACACAAGAATGACAAGAAAGTGAAACATTCTTGTTACTGATATAAAGAAAATTTCAGTGGTCTGGATAGAAGATCAAACCAGCCACAACATTCCCTTAAGCCAAAGCCTAACCCAGAGCAAGAACCTAACTCTCTTCAGTTCTGTGAAGGCTGAGGGAGATGAGCAAGCTGCAGAAGGAAAGTTGGAAGTTAGCAGAGATTGGCTCATGAGGTTCAAGGAACCATTAAGGATTTGTCAGGAACATTGGCTCATGTGATTATGGAGGCTGAGAAGTCCCATGATAGGCTGTCGGCAAGGTGGACACCCAGGGAGGTGCAGAACGTGGCTCAGTCCAAGTCCAGAGGCTTCAGAGCCAGGGAAGCAGAGGGGGTACACTCAATTCGAGGCCGAAAGCCTGAGAGTCTGATGGGCTGCTGGGGCAAGGCCTGGAGTTCTGTTGTCCAAGGGAAGGAGAAGAAGGCTGTCCTAGCTCCGGAAGAGAGAGAGGGTGAATTCACCTTTCCTCTGTCTTTTTGTTCTATGCTGGTCCTCAGCCAATTGGACGGTGCCCACTCACGCTGAGGGCGGATCTTCATTACTTACTCCACTGATTCAAATGCCAGTTTCTTCTGGAAACCACCCTCGCAGACATACCCAGAAATAGTGCTTTACCAGCTATCTGAGTATCCTTTAATTCATTGAAGTTGACACCTAAAATTAAGTATCACATTCATAAGTTATTTGGGTAGATCCAAAACCATTACAATTACAGCAAATCAAGATTGTAATGAAAACCTTCCTTTCAACTTACAATCTTAATTACCATTTCTTACTCACAACACTTAGTCATGGAACTGTAAAAACGATACAAAAACAAGTTCTGTCAATTGTACCTTCGAGTTTTAAAAATATTAAATTATTCTTTTGACACTACTGGATAGCAGATTAGGAGGACATCTTAAAATTTCAGGTGAGGAAACAAATATAAATTAAAAAAAAATAGTGTTCAGCCAGAAGCCAAGAGGAGTGGAAAGGGAAAATTTGTTTCCCCCTAAATTTTGGAACCTCCTTTGACTTGGCCTCTAGTTCTGATGATGGCTGCACTTCTAAGAGCTAGTTCTTATGGAATGCATGCTATAAATCAAGCTCTGGGCTAAACGCAACATTTCCATGGATTCACTCATTTAATTCTACCAATGACCATTAATTGTATCAATGACTCTTATCAGGTGGGTGGTATTATTGTCATCTCCATTTTAAGCCCAGAAAGGTTAAGTGTTTTTTCTGAGGTCATGAAACTAGAAAGTAGCTGAGCAAGAATTTGAACAAAGCTTCCAGCTGTTGGTCATTATGTTTAACTCTCTCCTACGCATGATTAAAATCAGTCCTGAGGATAAGCCAACCTGAAATGCAAAACGAAAAAGCACTATAGGAAACAAGCAACATTAAGATTTTACTATCACAGAGTTTATAGCAGTAGGAGTTCAGCTATTCTCTCTGGCTCAGAAATTCGGAGAATAGAAAAGAGGAACGTGCTTCCTGCAGAGGGAGTGGATAACCTAGGTGGGGTTGGAACACTTTCTGTAAAGGGCCAGATGGTAAAGATTTTTGGATCTGCTGGCCATACCATCTCTGTTGCTCAACTCTGTCATTTTAGCATGAAAGCAGCCATACGAAATAGGTAAACAAATGGGCATGGCTGTGTTTCTGTAAAACTTTACTTAAAAAATAGGTGGAAGACTGGATTTGACCCAAAGGCTGCAGTTTGCTGACCCCTGGTCTGAAGTGTTATTTTTTGTTCATAAGTCACAGTGAGGTCAACTCCTTCAGCAGCCCATCAGCTTTCTTCCAGTGAACGGATAACTGGGTAGCCTAGGTGACAGGGAATATTGTCCTCAATCCTAGTCTTTACCCCTGACCGAGGCCATGGGTTCTTAACCTGAGGTCCATGGACATTCCTAAGCAAGTTTCAGAGCATCCATGAACTGGATATAAAAGAAAAGATATTTTATTTCATGTCTTTCTTGGTATGTTGAAGACTCTTGAGGAAAAATTATGTCATTTCAGTCATTGTTTTAATCCAAACAAGTGTAAGGTGGCATGGGCTGTGACTATAACCAGGTGAAGATGTGTCATCATCACTGTCCCCAAGTTAGGACATCAGATGGTTTCTTGTTAGAGAAAATTCCTTGCAACATGATCATGATTATGAACATTTCTCTTTGCTTACACTGACTGGATCTAGTTTGATTGGAAAACAAAAACAGAAGTATATGCATTCTTGCACTTTTAAATCAGATGTGAGCTCAAATTCTGGCTTCTCTTGCTAGCTACGTCAGCCTGGGCACATGACTTGCTCTTGCTGAGTCTCTGCTTCCTGGTTAAAATGTGTAAACCATTGAGCACAGCACCCCCATAAATGGAAGCCCTCATTAGCAGCGTTATGAAACCCGATGGGACACAAGTGCTTGTACTTCTGGTGTCTAAGGCTCTTGCCAGTGGAACCTGTGGGGGTCCCAGTCATCTTTTTCTCCTGAAAATACATCAGACAGTGGGATCTTGTTCGTGCAAAGAAGCTCATTTGAAAAGGCTGGAACTTCACCAAAATTTGGATTTTCTCCAAGACAAAGGCCTATGCTAACATATTCTGTAAGATTGCTTTCTAGTCTTGCCAAGCAAAACCACTCTACATAATTAGAGAGGCCTTGGTGGAGCCATATGTCCTAGGAATGGTTGAGTGGGTTTATAGTTTGCAACAGTGGAGAAACGGAAGCAGGGCTGCTGCCAAAACATCATCTTCACCCAAACGGTTGACATTTCTGCTACTTTTCTGAAGCAGATCATGTTGAAATTGGCAATTAGGAGTTCAACATGCAAGTGAATGAAATCACTGACATGTCTTAGAACAGCCAGCTCTTGGGTTTTGCCCAGTACCGTTAATTTGGGATTTACTCATCCTTTGAGGCTTAGTGCAGGACCCAAAGAGAAGCATCTTTGAAGGCCTGGCTTAGTGCCCTCCCTGGATAGCCTCTGTGCCGACTTCAGCGTGTTCAGGGTTTGTCTGTCTCATGAGCTGCCAGTTCCTGTGGGGCAGGGATCAGGTCTCATGGTCTCTGCATCTCAGTGCTTAGGTCACAGCAATGATGCTAATAGCCTACATTGCTTTACCATGTGCCTGCAGTTTGCATGTTTTGCCTCATCTCACCTTCATACCACCCAATTTACAGATGAAGAAACAGAAGCCAGAATGGCTAAGTAACTTGCCCAAAGTCACATACCTAGTAAGTGGTAAACGTGGGAGAAGAACTCAAGAAGTCTGACTGCAAAGTCCACACAAACCCAAGCACTGTGTTTCACTACACTGCCTCATAGCAATAAATGTCTGTAAGACTCATCTGAACATTACTGAGCATAGTCAAATTTATAAAGACATCCCTTGAGGGAATAAGTATATATTAATACTTAAAGTTTTAGATTCTAAAATGTTATTATTTCAGGACATAGAATTTAAAAAAAGATGGTAGTCTTGGTTTTTAAAAAAAGTGATTATTTTTCTTTGTATATTAGCAAAATTCTCTCAAGTACTCCCTACTGGCCTCTAAGACTACAAAGTCTCTTTCATCATGCAGGTATAGGAGTTGTGTTTTAATAAATCTTGATTTACTACAAACTTTCTCAAAAAGAACAACGCCTTTCTAGATGCACAGTCAAGGTCAAAGATATTTCTTTGAATTGCTGGCAAGAACTGTGAGGATTTGAGCCCCAACCTGTTATCCTTGACGTATGGTGCTTTCTTCCCAAAGGCCAGTCCCCATGCTTGCTTACATTAAGAGACGGTTGCTGTTCAGACAGAAGCTTAACACAGGGCAGAACTCTCTTGAAGTTCTTTATAAAAGCTCTGAAAACTGAATGGTGAAAAGAACATTTAAGAAAAAAAAAAAAGGCTAAAATAAAGTTACTTTACTGGATGCTAAAGTTTGTTTTTACAGAAAGACTGGCCCTGGGTGGTCAGAGAGAACATGTCCAAAGTGGTCTGTTGTAATGACGCTGAAGGTAGACTGGTATGCTAGAGTCTGAGTGAAACTCAACAGCAGCAAAGGTTAATTTCAAAGGTCTCTACCCAGCACTACATAGCATATTAGGAAATGGAAGGCATGCATGCTGAAGCGAATTTTTGTTTTCTATCAAAAAATAAAAGTTTTAAAATCAGATAACTTTAAAAAATCAGATAAATTTTTAAAAATTAGATAAATTTATTTTAAAATGGTTTACCAGAAGAAGAACATAGAGAATATCTGTCATTGTTTTTGGCATCCCAGAATCTGTTCCTCCTTCTTAGCCATACCTCATTTGCACTTAGGGAGTCCCTCTGCTAACTGCGTGCAGTCTTGGTGGGACTCAGGGTACTCTGCTCTCTCCATCATGGAATCTAACCTGGTGGGGACAGAGTAGGTGACCCAAATTCAAGCTCAGCTAATGGGATTCTCTCTTCCAGGACTTCCAAGTGAGGGCAGACAAAGCAGTAGGCATTTGCCCACTTGTTCCAGTGATGGTTCTCAGCGCTTACTTTCATGCCTCCTGTATAGTCAACTCCTCCTATAGTTTGCTAGGGCTGCCATAACAAAATCATAACAAAACCATAACATCATATCACAGGCTGGGTGGCATAAACAACAGATATTTATTTTTTCTTAGTTCTGGAGACTAGAAGTCCAAGATCAAGGTGTTGGCAGGGTTGGTTGCTCTTGAGGCCGCTGTCTTTGCCTAGCAGATGGCCATCTTCTTGCTGTGTCCTCACATGGTCATTCCTCAGAGCACACACCCCCCTGGTGTTGTCTGTCTGTGTGTCCAAATTTCCTTTTCTTACAAGGACACCAGTCACATCATATTTGGTACCTCCCCCTGCTGAACAGTCTTGTTTTAATTTAATCACATCTTCAAAGGCCCTCTCTCCAAATACAGTCACATTTTGAGGTACTGGGGATTAGGGCTTCAACATGTAGATTTTGGGGGACTCAAGTCAGCACATAATACCCTCCATTTCTTATTTGCTACAAGCCAGCTTCCTCAATGTTCCCTTCAGTTATGTGGGCCTCCCCCACCCTTGCGATATATTCCCCATCCTGTTTAAGTTCTCCCAAATCAGTTTCTGTTACTTGCCACTAATGTACACCCAGAGTAGTGTAGTCAGACAAAAGTTCCAGTGGTATTATGTAAACCTTGACCTCGTGTGACAGTTTGACAAAGAAAAGTCCAGTCTTTAAGAACATTTTTTCTTGTCTAGAGTTTGTTGAATCAAAGTCCTCTCAGTGGCAGCTGATGAGAAAGACACCCAGAGACTGGAATGATTAGGATGAGCTAATGAGACACTTATGACTGGAATTACTGATAAAACTTTATTCCTTAAAATATCCACTTATGAATTAATTTTGTCATTTATCTGCATAAATGATAAAGTCTGCCTTTTCAGAAATTATTGAATGATATTTTACACACTTTGTAATAGATTGAGCTCTTTCTCTGTGACAATAGGGAAGGAGGAAGATGCCGGTGAAAACAGAACTTGTGTAAGAGAAAGAAACCGAAGGCATCCATCCCACGTGACCTCTATCTTCCCAGTAGAGTGAAGATGGCCCCTGTGAGCTCTCCTCATAGACTTTGGGCACCTCACATACTTTATTTTATTTAATGCTCACAATTAAACTATAGTGGGGATCAAAGTCACCCACAGAGGAAGGCAGTAGGGAATAAGGAAAAACTTTAAAATGAGCAAAGGAAGACAGGGACATGTTGTGAGTCATCAACTCGAGAGGAACAAGTTTCCGTCATAACACAGCTGAGGATAAAGAGAACAAATTTGTGGAGCAGCAGCTTATTTTGAAGATATTAGCCAGCAAAGCTTGTAGCCTTTTAATAGGAGAAAGAACAAAGATTATAGGAGTGTGTTTAGGGTTGGGGATTAGCAAACTAACATGAGGAAAGTCAAGGGAGGAAGGTAAGGAATAGTAGAGGCAATGATGGGTACACATCTAAAATGACCAACCACTGGGAGAAGGGAAGCAAGGTAGTATTAGCCAATTCAGTCTTAATAAGGATATACAGCAAATTTAGAAGGAATAAATGACTGGCACAGGACACAGACTAGCTGTCTACTGGAGTTGGGGCAGTTAAAACTAATGTTGAGATACAAGCAGAAGCCAGGTGAAGATCCCTGTGGCGAGAGAAGTGGTGAGGTAGAAACTCTAGACACACAGCATGATGGCAGAGGTCCCGAAGAATGTTCATACTCTACTATGAATACAGGGTTGAGAGGGTTGTCAGCAAGATGGCAGAATAGGAGATTCCAGCCCCCATCCCCCCACAGAAATATCACTTTGGGCAACTACCCATAGATGAGAATACATTTGTGGGATCCCTGGAGTCTAGCTGAGAGGTTCTAGCACCCTGCTGAAGCAAAAAAAAATCCAAGAGTAGACGCATTTATGAGAGTAAGAAGAGTGGTTTCACTTTACCTGTGACACCTTCCTCCAAGGCAGCACAGCTTGGTGCTGAGAGAGACACCCTCGGCCCGTGATATGGGGGGAAGTAAGAGCAAAGCCTTGTGGATGCTGTCGGGGAGGCCCCCTTCTGTCTCACCCCACCTGGAACATGGAGAGGATCAACACAGCTGAATCATCTGGAGGCATCATACTTCCTGACTTCAAATCTTACTACAAAGCCATGGTAATCAAAACAGCACTGTACTGGCATAAAAACAAACACATAAACCAACGGATCAGTATAGGGAAACCCAAAATAAACCGAGACATATACAGTTAACTAATTTTCAACAAAGGCACCAAGAATATGCAATGGGGAAAAGATAATGTGTTTAATAAATGGTGTTGGGAAAACTGGATATCCACATGCAAAAGAATGAAATTAGACTCTTCTCTCACACCACACACAAAAATCAACTCAAAATGGATTAAAGACTTAAACATAAGACTTGAAATTGTAAAACTCCTAGGAGAAAACATAGGGAAAAACTCCTTGACATTAGTGTTGGCAATGAATTTTGGGATATGACAACAAAAGCACAGGCAACAAAAGAAAAAATAAACAAGTGGGGCTATATCAAACTAAAAATCTCTGCACAGCAAAGGAAACAATCAATGAAATGAAAGGGCAACCTGTGGAATGAGAAAAAATATTTGCAAGCCATCTATCTGACAAGGAGTAAATATCCAAAATATAAAAGGAACTCATACAACAAATACAAAAAAAAAAAAAAAAAAAAAAAAAAAATCAGATAACCTGATAAAAAATAGGCGAAGAACATGAATAGACATTTCCCCAAGACAGACATACAAATGGCCAACAGGTGTAAGAAAAGACGCTCAGTGTCACTAATCATCAGTAAAATGCAAATCAAAACCACAATGAGATATCACCTCACACCTGTTAAGAGGGCTATAATTTAAAAAAAACAAAAGATAAGTGTTGGGGAGGATGTAGAGAAAAGGGAACCTTTGCACACTGTAGGTGGGAATGTAAATCAGCACAACCATTATGGAAAATAGTATGGTGGCTCCTCAATTAAAAATAGAAATAACATGCAATCTAGAAAACCCACTTCTGGGTATACAGCATATCCAAAGGAATTGAAGTCTGGATCTCGAAGAGATATTTGCACCTCTACATTTATTGCAGTGTTATTTACAATATCCAAGGCATGGAAATACCCTACATGTCCATTGATAGTTGAACAGATAAAGAAAAGTTGGTATATACATGCGATGGAATATTATTCAGCCTTAAATAATGAAGTAAGTCTTGCCATTTGTTACAGCATGGATGGACCTAGAGGGCATTGTGCTAAATGAAACAAGCCAGGCACAGAAAGACCAATATGGTATGATCTTGAGTATAGGTAGAACCTAAAATAGTCAAACTCACGGAAACAGAGAGTAGAATAGTGGTTGCCGAGAGCTGGTGGGAAGGGGAAAAGGTGGGGTAATGGTTAAAGGGTATAAAGTTTCAGTTGTGTAAGATAAATATGTTCTGGAGATCTATTCTACTACATAGTGCCTAAAACCAAAAATACTGTATTGTATCCTTAAACTTTGCTAAGTAGGTAGATCTTATGTTAAGTGTTCTTACTCTAGACACACACAACACCCTACATCAATACTAAGAAAGGGGCAAAAGGAAAATTTGGGAGGTAATGCTCTTGATGGTGGTGATGGTTTCACGGGTTTATACCTATCCCCAAACTCACTGAGATGCATACATTGAATATGTACAGCTTTTTGTAAGTAAGTCATACCTCATTTAAGTGGTTAAAAAAGTATAGAGCTGTGATCGACATTGTTATATTTAGAAACAGTTTCTGCTGCATGAAAACTCATCAGGACATAAAAAGTCTTTCATTTCCTCATTTAGCTACTAGGCTGCAGAGCCCAGCTTAACGTCCTGGGATGTTCTAAAGAAAATGTATTGCGTTTCTCTCCCTTCTGTGTGAACACCTGTACCAATTGCTTGACTGAACAATGAAATTAGGCTTATTGGTTTCATTTTGTTTATAGCTGATTTTACAGCCCCGCTTAGCATTAATACTGTTTCCATCCGAATTCACAGACCTAAAAGCCTCTCCATGAGCCTTTTCTTCATAAATTCACTTTAGAACCAGGTTGTTAGATTTCATATAATATCATTTGAAAAAATTAAAGAGCAGAAATAAATTGTATCTTCCCTTCAGAGCACCACTAAACTAAATTTTCTTGATTAAGAAATATTACCAGACCCATATTACCTAATTGTTTTGCAAACAAATAAATGGAAAGAGATTCACATTTTCTTAAAGTTCTTGGACTGAGATTTACTGATTATAATGTTTTAGATTTATTATTTATTCATTTATTTTTAATTGACAAATAATCATTGTGTATATTTATGGAGTACAGTGCAATGTTCTGGTATATGTATACATTGTGGAATGATTAAATCAAGCTGATTACTGTATGCATCACCTCACATACTTATCATTATTTTGTGGCAAGAACATTAAGAGATTCACTTGTATCCATCTAATCATACTTGAATGGGGACTCTCTTGACAGCCATATTTCATTCTGTTTCACAGTTTTCCAAGAGAAAAGCAACAGCAGCAGCCAGTGGAGACAAGCAGGGTGGTGGCCCCACGTCAATTTAGCCAAGTGCAGAGCTTGGGCAATCCATGCACAAAAAGCATGCAGTAGCCCATGCTGGAAAACGGGGTGGAAGGAATAGATTTACTTTGGGGGTGCAGTGGATTCCCCCTGAGCATTCTATCCCATACAACTAACTTTCAAAAACATCTCTTTCTTCTCTTATGAAATATTTACATGTTAGTTCTCTAAAGGGCTACATTAGCATGTTTGCTAATTCTTCATTATCACAGAGCAACATGAAATGTTCATCTCATGCACTCTAACTGCCCTGGATTTCAACAGCTTAGGCATCCTAACAAGTCCCTCCAGTGTGTTCTCGGATTCTGGCTGGGCCCACATGTTCTTGGCATTATATAGCACTCCTGCTACCATGTGTCCCAATTTAGACTCTATGCTGCAGCAGGTAATGTCATGACTTTGTGGGAGACAGGCCCTGAGAGCTCCCTAACTGGTGCTGGGAGAGATTCTGGTCATTAAGGAGCATCGGCTTCTGTCTCCAGGCATGGTCCCCTCTCTGGCCAGCCAAAACCCTTATACTGAAGGAAAATCCACCCACAGGCTGACTTCTGAGCTGCACAGCTTGGAGCTCATCACAGACAAGCTGTATGATATGGTTCCCTTGCTGACTCTGGCCCAGCTTTTCTGAAAGGCACAAAGTGTTCACAGGTAATCTAAGTGGGACTTTGGCATATAACTATCATGTCTCTAAAAGCCTTTGGCTTGGAATGTAGACCCTCACATCATCTACACACCCACCAAGATGCTTCCTGACTCAGAAGAACATGAGTGATTTTTATACGTATGACTGTGTACAGTTTAGCAACAATCTGATTCTTTGCAAAGATGAAAACTACAAATAATTATAGAATATTTAAGGATGATGCATGCTTATCCTTATCCTAAGGTAGAAGGTAAAGAAATTCTATATTATTTAAAAAATAAATTTTCTGTATATTTGGGAATGTATGTGTGTGTATGTGTGAATATGCATCTATCTATCTGAATATAACCTATTCAGTTATTCATTCAGTCATTTATTCTCTATTATGTGTCCATCAATATACTAAACCTGTAATGTGAATAAAACAAGGACCCAGCTTCTGAAGAACTCCAGTCTACTGAGCAAGGTTGGTGTGGGTAAGGAGAACACCTAAATATTCTCATTCCTAAACCTACCTCCTTTAAAAATGCATCTTTCCACTTTCCTTCTGTTCATCTAATTGTTTGAACTTTGGTATCAAGGTAGAAAGGAAAGAAAGAAGCATTGGAGGTTTCTGGCTATGGGGAACCAAGAAGTCAATCTGAGTTAGAACCTCCAATTCCAAGCGTCAAGTCCCATAAGCCAATTGGCCCAGCACCCTGAAATCAAATGGGGTTACCACCCTACTTACCACTGGACGACGATAGCTTGACTGAGGACTTTGCCCTCACGCCATCTTATACCATCCATTAATGTTGAAAATACCTTGCATAAACATTGCATACACCAGAGTAAAAAGTCTCTAATATAAAATTAAAAACTGAGAAATCCTTCCTTCTTCCACAACTTTCTGTGTTTCACTTTAAATGAATAAGGATTTTCTAAAAACAGCTTGTTGTTGTCCAACAGATCATGGTTATGTGCCTAACTGGGATAGCTGCTGAACAGTTCTCAGGCAGGTAAGAAGTTCTCTTGAGGTTCAGAGGTTGTTTGCCAGCACCCAGGAGTCAGAAAATCTGGCATGTCACCTGTCTTTGGAATAAATTTTATGGAACACAGTTATGCTCATTCATTTCTGTGTTGCCTATCACTGCTTTTCCACTATAATGGCAGAGTTGAATAGTTGTGACAGAAGCCATATGGCCCACAAGGTTGAAAATATTTACTATCTGGCCTTTAATAGAAAAAGTTTGCTGACACCTGATAGGCTGGACAAAGTGTTTCCATGGCCATATTGGGACATTTCGAGTCCCAGGTTTTCATTCAACAAAGAGTTGAACACCTATCATGAACCCAGCACTCTCTTAGGCACCGAGATTACACAAAAGAACAAAAATACACAAAAATTCTTACTCTCTGTTCCAGTTCTCTAACATATCCAATTATGTTCTTCATGACAAATAAACACAAACTGGGTGGTTTAAAACAACAGAAATTTGGCCTCAGAATTCTGGAGGCCAAAAATCTGAAATCAAGGTGTCAGCAAGGGTGGTTCCTTCTGGAGGTTCTGCGGGACAATTCATTCCATGCGTCTCTCCTAGCTTCCGGGGGCTGCTGGCCATCCTTGGTGTTCCTTGGCTTGTAGATGCATCACTCCAGTCTCCACCTCCATCTTCATATCACCCCTCCTCTGTGTCTCTTCTCCTCTTCTAACCACATTTGTCACTGGATTTAGAGCCCACCCGAATCCAGGATGATCCCACCTCAAGATCTTTAACTTAATTACATCTGCAAATACACTTTTCCAAAATAGGTTCACATTCTCAGGTTCTGGATAGACATATCTTTGTGGGATGGTGGGAGGCACCATTCAACCCACTACACATTCATAGAACTTATTTCTAATATATATTTCGGGGAGAAATATAATAAACAAACAATAAGGAAAACAATGTATCACTAGGTGGTAAAATACTCTGGAGAGAAATAAAACAAGGAAAGGATTGAGAAAATGTGTGAATGAAGAGGACATCACAACTTTATTTAAAAATGTCACGGAAAAGGTGACATTTGAGCAAAGCCCTGAAATAAGAGGGGAGTGAATCATGCAGATACCCATTTGGTGCCAACGCCAGCTCCTCCCTTCCTACCTATACAAAAAGTGACACAACTAAGGGCAAACCTGTCCTGAGCACGTACTACTAGGTGCCAAACACTTTCCATATATATCATTTTCTCTTTTCATCCTCAAACTTACAAGTCAGCATTTTAAATATTATTTTTCCTGGTGAAGACACTGAGCAGAAGAAAATTAAGTAACTCAGCCAAGATCGCATTACTGATAAAGGGCAGAGCAAAGATTTGAATCCAGGAAGTTCAGACTTGAGAACTCATAATAAATGTAATTATTCTGTTCTCTTGCTGTTGGGGTTTGACTGAGCCCAGTACTCCTCACGCCGCCTCCCCTGCTTCCTTTCTGAATGCTCTATTTTTGTTAAATCTCAATAGTAGCTCACTGCCTTTTTGCAGGAAACAGAGCTGGCGTCTAGAAGAGCAGAGGGAAAGGAGAGCACTCACCCTCCAGTCATTCCAGAGGAACAGCCACTTGGCCCTCAGTGGCAGAAGACAAGAATAATGATGATAAATTAGTGTGATAATAATGAGAGTTAGTGCTCATTGCGTCCTGACTAAGTGCCCTTTGTGTTCTTTACACGAGTCTGCTCCTGACATTTGCAGGGCCTGGGGCAAGAATACGCTACCCCAAAATATGGCACCTTGGCATTTGAGGTAACAGTAGAAGCAGGAAGGTCACTCTCACCTCTGCCTCACCTTTGTCCCTTGAAGCTGGCCATGAAAGAATTCTCTGACCTTCTCTGGAAACAGGTCATAAGACCCTCATTCCAGAGGAGTCCTGCCCTATACCTGGAGGAAAGGAATGTCACGCAGAGACAACAAGAAGAATCTGAACAAACAGGCCTTGCTAAGTTCTCCCTCAGTTTATCACCATTAGATGCTCCCTTTTGTCCAATCATCCCTCTTCATGAATGTCCACTTTTCCTCAAACCTAAACATAAAAGTACAGTTTTTCCCTTCCCTGTTCCTTTGGGCCTTTATTTCTGAAGGCTTCTATGTCATGTAAAACTTATATTTAATAAATTTGTTTGCTTTTGTGTTATTAATCTGTCTTTTGTTATAGAGGCCTCAGCCATGAACCTTGTGATGGGCAAAGAAAAGATTTCTCTCCCCTACAGAAGCCATATGCTATAAGTCTCAATATTTACAAATTACAAATCAAGCTAACAAAGTATTGAATACTATTAAATAAAATATTTTATCCTCCAATCTTGACAAACGTATCTTTAAAACAACCTCATAGTCTTCTGAAACTATGTTTAAGTTTTGAATCCTCAGACTTCTTGAAGTCCCATGTAGGGACGTGGGACTGCACCCACTGCTCTGGGCAGCCCTGCCAGGGGCCACGTTGCCACATGTCCCAAGTCCCTCCACATACTTGCCAACAGCCGCTCCTTGGACTTCCCATGGGTGTTGGGACGTTCACACCAGCAGCATGGGTGGCTCTCGGGATGAAGAATACAGCAATCTTCAATTACTTTTGGTAAAACTATGGACTTGTGTAACCATCATCACAGTCCCGTGTTCGAACACATCTCTTAATCCCCCCAAATCCCTCATGCCCACTGGCAGCCACTGCTCATCCCGTTCCCTAGCTCCAGGCAGCCCCTAATTGACTTTCTGACTCTATAGAGTTGTCTTTTCCAGATATCATATAAAGGAAATCATACAATATGTGGTCTTTTGCATCTGGCTTCTTTCACTTAGCATAAGAAGCATAAAAAAATTGTAGTATTAAATACACATAACATGAAACTTACTATCTTAACCATTTTTAACCGTACATTTCAGTGGTATTAAGCACATTCACATTATTGTGCAACCAATCTCCAGAACTATTTTCATCTTGCAAACTAAAACTTCATACCCATTAAATAATAACTTTCTATTCTCCCCCTCCCCCAGCCCTTGGCAGCCACTATTCTACATTCTGTCTCTATGAGTTTGACTATTCTAGGTGCCTCATATAAGTGTATGGTAGTTGTCTTTTTTGTGATCACTTATTTTATTTAGCATAATGGTCTCACGGTTTATCCATGCTGTGGCATGTGTCAGAATTTCCTTCCATTTTAAGGCTGAATAATAGTCTATTGTATGTATTTACCATACACACCACATTTTGTTTGTTCTTTCATCTGTCAATGGACACAGGCTGCTTCAGAATTTTAGATTTCTAAAAAAAACATTATGGGGACTTCCAGAGCGTTGTCAAGTAAGAATATTAATAATTGATAATTATTAATTAAAATTAGTACTCTTAATTTTGCCAAATAAGGATATTAAATAAAACCACCATCTGTCTAAGTCTGCGACAGAGGGATTTAAGAAGTTTAACTTAACAATTTGTCACCTTTGCTAACAGTCTGACATTAGCCTTGAACTCCAGTTTAGACTTTAAGCTTAAGCCTAGTTCCTGAGTCTCACCTCATGACTTCATGTGGACGAGCAAACATCTAACCTGTTCTCATGGACTGCAACCTCTCTTGGTAAGGTGGCCAGGGCCCCATTTCCTCCTGACACACATTCTTCGTTGCTGCTTGTCCATGAACTTCTAAGCATCACCTGTTTCTGCTCCTTACAAGGACACCCCATTTCCTCACAGTGGAGGCCCCACTTCCTAGTGCTACTGCCAGGCCCTTCAGAGAGCCAGGACCAGGGTAGATGGACTCCTCCCTTTCCTGCCTCACCCCAGGGGATGCATGTACCCTTCCCTACTGGCCTATTCCTGCTGAAACTAAGCAGATGTAGGAAGTCATGCCCCAAGACATAAAAACCTTTGCATAAATGCATTAGGTGGAACCCTCCAACATATTCTCTATAACATTACTTTGAATGACAAAACAATTTAACTTCAGGGGTAGATGAAAGCTTAGAAATTATGTAACTTAGGGGCACCAGAATTTTAGACTTAACAAACACCTGGGAGACTGTCAGAGGATTTTCAAGTAGAGATATCCATAATTAATAATTATTAATTAATACCTTAATTTTGCCAAGTAGGGATAAAACTACCATCTGCCTTTATTATCATTTCATAAGAGAAAGGACATTCTAATAGCAATGAAGTAGAATAGACAATATAATCTCAGAATTTAAACACTGCACAAATTTAGCTTTATAAAAAACTCACTACTCTGTCTTCCTTTAATTTTAATTTGGCCACAGATCAGTAAAAATTGTCGTGGGCCAACAGTCCACAATGTTCCTTCAACCAACATTTGGGAAGGAGGGCCAACCTCATTTTGCAGATCAGAAAGTGGCAATATGGCAAGCTTATGATTTTCCATGGTGACCAGCTAGTTCAGTGTTCTTTTGACTACATTTACTAAATTAAGTTTCTGATAACAAAAAATGCTTTCCCAGTTGATGATAACATTGGTAAAAACTAGATTTAGTCTCAATTAACTCTCTGTCTTCTCTGGTGACTCTGAAACATCAGAGATTTGCATGCACAGATAGTGCATCCCACATATTGTACATAACACTGCTCATTCGTATCTCAAGAAAGAAATACTGGGGCTTCGTTTTTATTGAGATTTTTATTCAATTGAAGTTTTTCATTTTATATGGATAGATATGATTTGAAATTTTTACTTAGCACAGAAAATAACAGAGAGTCACTCTTTTCAAATTCTCCATGTCTCAAGAATCTATAAGTTTAAGAACTGTACAGTATAAAGAACATCTCTTTTTAAGTTCACAGTCATTTTTAGTTTTTCCTCTTTCCCCAAATATTTATCCAATTTCTCTGTTTATATTCTCAGCTATTCTAATAAGTTCTAGCCCATATATTATTTCTGTCTTTGCTAATTCTGTCTATTTCTAATCCATTCCAATCCTTTCAGGTTTTCTTATTAGCATAGATTTTCTCTTTAGTACTAAAGTGAGTAAATTATCTTATTCTGGCATGTGAGCGATTGCTCAGAATCTATTACTTACTCTGACATCTCTCATTAACTATTTCAACTTCTTCAATTGTAAGAAATTTTAGCCTTTGAAATATGGCTAAAACATGAAAAAAGGAGCCATGAAGTTATATATCTCCTTCTGGATAAGAATAAGAGGGCAAAAAATTGGTAATAAATCAATTTAAGCCACAAACACGCCTGTCTGTTCAAAAATGACCCCCATAAAACTGACACTTGTCACTAGAATAAAAGATTATTCCCATATATTCTGCTGATGAAATTATGACTTTCAAACTATACAGGGCGAAGCAGGTAGCAGATCATAAATAACCATTCCTGTTCCTTTTTTCCAGGTATCAAAGTGCAATGGAGAGGAAGGTGGTAGTTGGGGCACCTTTAAGGTTAGGAGGTTGGGAGAACAGAAGGCGAAAGACGGAAGTGGCTTATTCAGAGGAAGACGTTGTATTAGTTTACCAGGTGGAGCTGCCATAACAAAATGCCACAGACTGGGTGACTTAAACAACACAAACACATTTTCTCACAGTTCTGTAGGCTAGAAGTTTGAAATCAAGGTGCCAGCAGGGCTGATGTACTCTGAGGTCTCTCTCCTTGACTTGGAGATGGCTGCCCTCTTGCTGCCTCTTCACATGATCTCTGTGTGTGCGCACATCCCGGCGTCTCTTTGAGTGTTCTAATACTCTCTTCCTATAAGGACACCAGTCTGAGTGGACTGGGGCCCACCCCAATGCCCTCATTTTAACTTAATTACCTCTTTAAAGACCCTATTCTCCAAATACAGTCATATTCTGAGGTTACTGGGGGTTAAGGCTTCAACATATGAATTATGAAGGGACACAATTCAGCATAACAGGCATTAATATAGGAACAGGAAGCACTTTTGTTCTGACTCATTCTGGGCTTTTCTTACAAAATAGGCCAAATCAGTTCCCTGAGATAAATGGGGACTCACCAAGCTTCAGTGAGGGTGAGTAAACTTCTGTAGTGCTCATAGATGAGCATCTAAGGACAGGATTTGGCTTCACAGTAATTGAAACACATCTTTAGTGAGTAAGAAGACAACTTCCTGAGAAAGAAGAATTACCAATTGAGGTTTTTACTTCTTTTTCCCATTGTTCTCTACAATCTTTGGGCAAGCACAAGCTTTCTATAAAAGGACAGTAAGTCCTACATGCAGAAATGTCCTTTCTCAGAGTGCTGATAGCTACAATAATACTCATTAAAATTTATTGAACATTTATTCCACCAGAAACTATATTAAGTACTTTAAATGATTACTCATTTAACCCTTACAACTTTTCATTAAAGTTTGTGTTAATATCAACTCTATTTTACACAGATATGAGAACTGAGATGTGGAGGTCTTCAGAGCTAGTGATTGAGGTGGATTTAAATTCAAACCTAGCTCTTCTAACTACAGGAGCCATGCCATATACTACACGTGTTAATGGACATAATGAATACAAGTTGCTTGGCATATGTCTGGTATATAGTAAAGGCTCAGTAAAAATCTGATATTATTTTTAATGATGAAATTATATTAATGAATATAGTAATATTTTAAAGCATATTAGAGCTTGTTGAATTCTTTGAGTGAAAGTTAACCCTATGATAGCTGCAAGACCCTGAGCTCCTTGCAGGCAGGCACCATGCAGTACATATTTTTGTAGCCTGGGAGTCTGGAAAAACATGCCTGGTATATCACAGGGGCTTAAAAATATTTGCTTAATTAAGAATGAATTTACTTATTGCAGAGATTAGACAAGTCATATATATTAAATGAAGTCTTCATTCAATCCAGTTTCAATCATAAGTGCTCCCAAAGAAAAGCTTACTCAAGCTGTTGACACCTGACCTATATAGTTAAAACAAAGATCTATGTCCCCTTCACAAGACCTCATAAGAATGGCATTTTAAGGCACATATAGAACAGAGAGAATTATTGTTCTGTTTTTATCCTTATCGAATAGTACTTATCAAGCAACAACCTGCTTCTCAAATTGTGCTGAAGCTTCTTAAAGCACATTATGGGCTGACCCCACCCTTAATTAATTGAAAACAAGATCCTGAAATATCTCAAGAAAGCTATTCAATACTTGGTTCTTGGGGGAATCAACAAGTTTGAAATCCATTTCTAAAATGTATGGCTTTGATCATCTTTATTGCTAGCTCAAATCATAAAATAATTATTTTTAAAATAATATTTTGCATTATAACTGCCTTTCACATAATGGTCATTCTTTATGTAACATTTCTGAAATGATATAATTTCAGAGATTGTTTAGTCAAATGCCTTCATTCTAAAAAAATGAGAAAACTGGCCCAAAGAAGCTTCATGTCTTGCTCCAGGACACATGACTGATAGTGGCAGAGCCAAGATTCTGTTTCCTGATTCAGTGACATTTCCAGGCATCCAGAAAGAAACGTGGCCTTGGAATGATGACATTTAAATAAGACAAGAGAACAGATAAGTTTCAGCACAGTTCAAATATTCACAGCTAAATGACATTATGTAATTATACACATCTGAATGCTCTTTATAATTTTTAAACCAATTTTTTCTCAAGGGCAAATTTTCTTGAGATTGTTTCCATTTTTAAATTAAAGAAAAAAGAAAGAGGGAAAGAAAGAAGAAAGAAGTCAATTATTAATATAATCATACTACTTTAATAATTTTATGCAAGTCAATAAATATTTCTAGAAAATTACTATAATTATATTAAATAAAATGTAGATGTTTAGACAAAGATGTGGTAAGCAATTGCTGCTAAAATCCGGAATATATTCAAGTCAATATTTCACATTTAACTGTAAAGCTTGCAACTGAAGGTAAGCCATTGTGAACTAGAGTACCTGTGTACAAAGTTGATCTCATCCAGCCTTCTGTGGGCTATTTTTAAAGCTGAGTTAATAAAACCTCTAGCTCCATGAAGATCTAATGGTTACACACAAAGGGCTCTCGGGAACTATCAATGTTGGTGACAGAGGGTAGGCCTTGTAAAGAGGAAATCATATGCAAAATTACCTAGGCATGTAAAGGACTCTCTCCGCCACGACAAAGCCCACCCTGAAGAAGAGATTGCTGGCTGGAATCAACGGGAACACCAGGAACAACAAGCCCACTAAAACTTCCTTGTGCTCCAGTCTCTGAAATACAATAGTGAAGGACAAATGAACTTTTGTTTAATTCCACTTCAGCCAGCATTTAACCATCTCCTTCACTTGCCAGTTCTCAAAGAAGCAATGAATAGACCAATATAAACCTTTTGACCAGTGTGCTGAATTTAACAGAGAAAGCCCACAGGCTAAAATCGCTGGCACATCAAAACACTCACACGTACCCCTGGCACACATTTGCCATCCCGAAAAGAGATATTGGCACAATATGGTCAGTGACCATCACTCGCTGTTGTGGGCTGGTCCCTGTCAGAATCCCTGGCCGCCAAACAACTCTTTTCCAGGAGCAAAGCAGCTGGATAGACTCAAACACACTAAAGCACATGGAAAATTTAATTATGTTCGCTCAGAAATAGAATGCACTTAAACAGCAACAGCAACAACAAAACAAAGCCCACCAGGAGAAGCAAAGCTTAGCATAACAGAAATTAAATGCTAATAGTAAAATCTGGGGCATGAATGAAGGAGATCATAAGAGCTGAAGAATTTCTTGGCACCTCTCAAAGTAAGCCAGTAAGCAAGCATTTATTCTAGCATTTTTTTGAATAAAAAATTATTACAGTAATTCATTAAATTGACAAAGAACCTTTCTCTGATATTATATATTAATTTGTAAAAATTTTTATGCCACTTCTAATTAACAGAAAAAAAATTCTGTTTATTACTAGTATGTTGTAATGGACACTATAAAAAATAGTTTGTATTTCCATGTGTGTACACAACACAGATGCATTTGAAGGGAGGCCTATTTAAAATTGACTTTACTATATTATATAGTTTTATTATTTTTAAAAAATTTAACAAGAAAACCATATAGAACTTTCCATATTACAATTTTAAATGCTCCTTATGAACAGTTCGAATAGCCTATTACAATTAATAATTATAAATAATAAACAAAAGAATTTCAAAAATATACAAATACAAACTACAGATACTTTAAGTGTACAAAGTAAAAGATTTTAAACATCTTGAGATATTTGTCACTGAATTTTATTTAAAAACTTTGTTTTACTTACTAAACATCAAAAGTAATAAAATTTCTGAGAGCAATTCCATATGGTTTGGACAGTTGTTCTTAAATAATTTACAGTTCTGTAATAAGAATCTCATTTTTTCTTACCTAAAAGAACTGTATCTTTTAGAACTAGAAGAATAAAAAAGAAAAAGAATAGCTTGCATAACAAGACTCCATCTCAAATAGATGCAATAGGATGTTATTTTTTTATGACCCACTAAAATTGGAAAAAAAGGTGAAAAAAGAGCAAGTTCATTTATTTAAAAGCTGCAATATGTCTTTGTAATTTAGCTCATACTTTGACTTTACAAAGTACCTATCACTACAAGAACGTGACGTACATAAACCTTTAGAAAAGGATAAACCTCTTCACAAGAATCCTGTGACATTAAGAGCAAGTATTTCTTGCTGACATTGAAAATAAACTCCAAAGTATGAGTATCTTGTCATACATTCCTCATTAACTCTGAGCCTATTATTGGGTAGTACTTTGATGTTCTCTTTTCATAGGTGCACTTTAATTTTTTAGAGATAGCCATCACTTCTGATTCTTCAAAAGCTGAAATTCACGTGTCTTCTCAAAAAGAATATAATGTACCCTATTGGCTGGGCGTGGTGGCTCATGCCTTTAGTTCCAGCACTTTGGGATGCACAGGCGGGAGGATCACATGAGGCCAAGAGTTCAAGACCAGCCTGGGTGACATAGCAAGACCCCATCTCTGCAAAACATTTTAAAATTAGCCGGGCATGATGGCCACCCCTGTAGTTTCAGCTACTTGTGAGGCTGAGGCAGGAGGATCGCTTGAGCCCAGGAGTTCCAGTTGCAGTGAGCTATGATCACGCCACTGCACTCCAGCCTGGGTGACAGAGCAAGACCCTGTCTCTAAAAAATAAAAATTAAAAAAAAAATTCTATTTTTAGAATTAATTCATCCTAAGAATTAAGAGTGCAGGGATAAACAGAACTCTGATCAATCTGTTATCCGTGTCCCTGGGCAGTGCTTTATCCAAGTGCCCCCTGCCCCTCATCGTGGTTATTGCAGAATGGCCCTCATTGGGGATCTGAGAGAGGCATCCCCAATATGACGTCCCCAATATCACACCTTCTGCCTGACCAAAGCCACCTCCCTGAGTAAAGGTGAGTGTCTTTGACTCAACAGAGCCCCGAGTGCCAAGCAGCCACCAGGTTGGGAGGTACCGTCATCCTTGAGGTGGGTGTCAGGTGTGAGGAGACACCACCCTCCCTGCCTTTTCCTCTCCCACTGCGCCCCTGCAGTGGGCAGGATCCCCATGGTTCCCCCCAATGTTGGGGACACAGAGATGGGGGGAAGGTCAAGGAGCAGTGGCCTCCCCCAGAAGAACAATGTGCACACTGAAAAACCACAGTGCAGTGTGTTCATCTGTTCCTCCACCAGGTTCTTCAGATGTCAGGTACAGTCTTTATTTCCTTGATGAAAATCATCCCAGTTGTAATTACACATTTATTTGTGTGTTTACTGTCTTTAATGTCTGTCAGACCCACTAGACTGTGAGTTCCTGGAGCCCAGGAAGCACGTCGGCTGTGTTCACTGGTGCACAACTTATGCTGAGCTCGGTGCCTGGTGCTTAGTGTTGAATAAATCAGTGAGTGAATACATGTACGAGGCAAAAGAGAAAACTGGGTGGGAGAGTGGGAGACAGTATAGGGGGCTTCCTGATGGAGGTGACAATCTAGTTTGAAAAATGAATACATATTTACATGGCAGAAAACATTAAGGAAAGGGGTCAAAGCTAGGGATTTTCCAGGCAGAATGTACAAAGCAGGAAAGTGTCAAATGCCACACAATGTCTTGAAAAGCCATTTTGTATTTCTGAGTGTAAAGCGCAAGGGAGGAAGGGCAGGAAATAACACTAGACATGTGGGCAGGAGGAAGATCATGAGGATCTTTGACCTGCTGCGGAGCAGCCTTCACCTGAGGCAATCAAGCTACTGAAAGGTTCCACATGCATAGAAGGAAAAGCCTTGGTTCGGGGGTTGATGTTCACACCCAATTTGCCTCATATGTCACCTTGGACAAATATATTAGCCCTTCATCCTCAAGGTGCCTCAACTGTAAGGTGAGACCAGTAAGGCTCAGGGCTCAGAGCTCAGTCATGGGGCTGAGTTGGCAGAGATTCTTCCAACTCTGAAAGTTGATGTTATTGGACTTATGACATCCTGTGATATGAGGCCACTGGGGGGCTTGTGAGGAGAAAGGGGGGGTTCCACAGTATGAGCTTTGACACGTGGAGGCTACTAATCTCTACTTTCAGTGGGGAGTTGAGATCTGCAGGCCTATGCTTCTGTTTATTTTAAAAATATCCCACTTAAGACCATGGCAAACTATCTAAATTCCATGAAGTTAATTTTGGAAACAAAGAAATCTTTAATGCAAACTTCAATTGTCCATATTACTAATTTTCCTCCCTCCTCTCTAATCAGCTCAGATAAACTTAAAATATTTAAGAAGATACTTCTTTAAAATACAAGTGAATTTGCCAAGCAGAAAATTGGGAGGGTAGGAAAAATCTTTTTCCTTAGGACATGGTGAAATTTTCTAAAACAAGAAAAACTGCGAGGACAGCTCAATTTTGGATCTTGGGGAATCACAGATATGATGCAATTTGCCAAAAAATGTACAGTTTATTTCAACCTAGCAGGTCTAGATGAAGCTCAGAAACAATAAGGGAGTAGAAGGAGGAGTTTTGGGACATTTTCTAAAGAAAGTGCTATAATTTCCAAAGAAACTAATTTAATTTTTACGAAAGGAGTCCAAGGGAAACTGACTTATTTCTAATCACACAAGGAAAGGGAATAGGAATTAGAATTAAAGTACCTAATAATACAGCTACTAACAGCACGCATTAATATGCCCATGAACAACTGTGTGACTTTAGGAAAACTACTTTTTTGTGTACTTTAACTGAATGATTAGTTTAAAATAAAGGTGTTGATATCTGATCTATCCTGTCTCATAGCAAACTTGTGAAAACAAAAGGTGGGTTATTAATATATTCCCCGTGGCAGGTATTATTGGGCTTGATTTTCCTTTTCTGGCTTGGGAGGATCACAAGGATCCTCTTGAGCTGCAAAGAGGTAAATCTCTTCTCTCTACACGCCTGTTAGGGTCTCCAAGGTGACCGACTGTATGCTCAACCACCATCAATTGGCACAGCCACACATCTGGCCATGCAGCTAATGGGAGACAAGCAGCTTCCCTCAATGCTATAAATTATCGCGAACGAATTCCAGCTCCAGGGCCAAAGTGTAACCTGGAAGCTCCTTTCTGTCCGTTCTTCTTCTTCCTCCTCACTCAGCTTCCAGAGCATGGGGCACAGCTGAGGAAACACAAAGATATACATACACAGATATGGGAGGATGCAGACACATACACAGGAAGACCCAGGCTGCAATGCCGAGGCCACAGAACCCTGGGTCAGTGCTACAGATAAGAAAAGTTAGAAGCTTATTCTGAGAAGCCAAGTCATTTCTGCCACAACTTAATAATTTTGTTTTTGGTTAGGTCCCTGCTTTAGACCTAAAGTGTCACAGCACCCTGCTGCAGAGGGACTTAGGGCAGCCCTACCATGACATGAGCCCAGGCCACATTGTATCTCAAAAGCAGACGTGAATGGAGGATGCTTTAACTTTACTCTGAAAGCGACAGGGCAAAGCTGAACTGGGACAGAGAACGGCTGTTTCGGGATCTCAGCAGCATGGCTGCCAGCCCACACTGTGCTTGGCTCGAGCTGGTGATTCATTTCATGACTTTCATGGGCTCTAAAATTCACTGATAAAATTTGAATGGGGAAACTAAATACCTAGGAGACAAAAATAGACTTGTACACACCAATTGTCCCTCAGCCAGTTCAAATCTTGATTTTCCAAGGCCAAGCTTTCTTCCCCAAGAGGCGTCAATGACAGACAAGTGAAGGCAGATTAAAATCCTAAGATTTGTAAAATTACAAGACATAATACCTCCTTTTTCTGCCACTTATTATGGATCGTCACATAGAAGATGGTGCTTTTGCTTTGTAATCTGAAATCAATAAGGGAAAGGAACTAAAAATAACCTACAGTTTCTCTCACTTGGTGAAGATCCAAATAGTTTAGAGCCCCATTTCCTGAAGGAAGCCGAGTGCTCATAGTGCTTTATCAAACAAATACGGTGAGAGGTTTCTGGCTTAATTCACAACTTACGAAAGTAACAATAAATCCAGCAAGCTTCTATCTTAGCAGCTAAAAAGGAGGAGAAAGATTTACCAGGATAACAGCTTCTGGAGGACTTACTATTAATATTATAGTAGATTTGATTCCCACTACCTGTGCCGTATTCATACAAAGGAAAACATCTACAATCAAAATATGTTGCATCTCTTTGGGCAAGACCCAATTTCTTACTTGTGAGACATATGGTGATAAAAGTGTGATGGATTATTTTGCTTAAGAGGTGTTTAAAAAGCTACTTTCGTATATAACTCACTTGAAAGAATAGTTCACTTCCTCCATAATTAAATGTACAGTCAAACAGCCTACCACCATCATTTAAAAGGGCAACTATAAATGACTAATAAAATGTAGCAATGGACAGAAAAGGAAACCCTGTGTTTAAAAATGGCACAAATACCTGTATTTCTATGAAGGCAGCAGGCATTCACATGCACATGCATTAAGACATGAAAGATGCATCCATAAAGGCACTGCTTTCCATGAAATGGTATCAGCCTAAATTTTAAAACGTATCCAAGAGAGGAAACTTTATATTGTCCATATGAGTCTTCAAAATGTGGTAAAGACACAGTGAGAATTCAACACAATGATCACTAATTGAGAGTTATTTCTTTTCTAGAAAATTCCTTCAAGATGTTAGAAACAAATGTGTTTGGCTAAAAGCAAAGAGTAAAACTGATTTTCCAGCAACAATTGGCATTGAAGTATTACCAGAAAAGACTGTCAAATAAGGCCCATATCTTCTTCTTTAATAGTATCTATATATGGATGATTAGAGTCCACTAGCCAAAGTTACTAATGGCAAAAGTGATTGTGATAGATTTGAATGATTAGAATTTTCCAGTGATTCCAGGAAGGATGATTTAAAAAATATTCTTCTTATTGGGTCACTTTTTAAATACCAAAGACCAGAGTCCTGGTGTTGGAGATTAAGCTAAGCCAATCTGGCTGCTTAAAGATTGCCATGTCCTTCGTAAACACTGGTGGTCCCTGGTGTTTAGAGCCAGATGGAATGTAACATTGAAAACAAGTCTTGGATAAAATGCAGCTGGAAGTACAAATATTTATTAGCAAGCAAGTACAAAGGTAGTTTGACACCATCTGCTCTTGTAAGCTCAGGGAAGTCCCCCCTCAGGCTTGTGTCTCTCCTATACAACCTCGCATGGAAGGCTCTCTCTGAGGATAATGTAATGCTACTCTGAGGCAGAACAGCCTACTTTCCAGTCATGTTGAGCCTTCATGAAGAGTGGGGACCAAATGGAGTTGGGGTCTTGCTCTGTAAGGCTGCTGGGCTTGCCAGAGTCCTAGGCCCTTTTCATTCAGGGATGTTGGTTCTTGTACCATCTTTCTAGCCAACCATTTATCTTGGCCACTACTTATTTCACCAGAATACAATTATTTTCTAACATCCTTCATACTGAAGAACAAGCCTCCGGTATGGATTTTGACAGCAATATTGGAAGTGCCTGTGGAGGCCATTCAAGAGCATGGAGTCTTGAGCAGGCTACTTTAAATGAGAACTAACCACCCTAGGTGTGCATTAAAGTTAACCTCACGTGAATGCAACATAGTGTTGCCACTGATCTATTTTAAGGTAAATTGTCACACAGACAATATAATGCTTCATTCTGTAATTTTGTCATTTCCTATTTACTTTTGTGACTCTTTTTTTCCTCCTAAGACATCTGTTGAATTACATTGCTTCCACTTCCAAATGATTCACTGGAGAACTTGAAAATGTACTAGAGGAACAGGAAATGATGAGTTTATGGAGAGAGTAAGATGTCATTTTGGTTTTACATGGGGGAAACTGTCACTTATATGATGAATAAGCTCTTGTAGGTGAAATACCTTCTCCAAGTGTTTATCCTTTGTGGGTTACTTGCAATGTATCTTATTCCATCACAAGTCTCCACAGACATAGTTATTGCTGAGGCAAAAACCAACATGTACAATTCTAATTATAACCTCTGCCATTGGTACTGACAAGTAATGTTTCTACCACTTAGAAACCAGAATACAGAAGAAAATTCTATGAATTCTTTCTGGTTCTTATCTTACAATTAGTGTTGTCTGGTCAGAAACTCTCTATAACTTTAAAATAAAAGGTTCCAAAGGAATCCTTATTTAAGTGGTGTTGTTAAAGGAGTAACTCTGTGAAGTTTGTTTGGCTGTTGTTATTCTTGAAGGTAGGAATAAGGCAAGTTAAACAAACTCTAAATAGTGCACTGAAGGAGCCATTACCAGTCTGTAAAATTTATCCATCCACTTTCATATGTCTAAGTCGACACTGCTCAAATGATTTTGAAGTGTATTTGATGATAGAATCCCTATTTCGAGTAAATCCTCTTAGTACATTGTGTAAGTACTAAATAAACTAGAATGTACTTTGAGAAATGCTGGCAATAAACTACTCCAGGCAGAATGAGGTTAAAAAGAAAAGTTTCCACGTAAGAAGACTTTAAAACCGCTCTCAAGAAATCATATCCAAATCTGGCAAAACTTTCCTGTATCTGAAATACATCCTTCTTGCAGTATTTTAAAACTATTTCCTGCTCTTCTTTCCTCATGGAGATGAGAGCAGTGGATCATCATTTTCATCGTAAGAAGTCATTATTCATTTAGAAAACCTCATTCCAACATCCAGCTACTTTCTCTGCTGCAACAGCAGTGAGTCCAATTCATTAAATACATCCTAGGTTTTAATCTCCAACAAGGAATGATCATCTTTGTGGTTCTACGTGGAATGCCATGGCTTAGAGCCTACTGTGGAGTCACGTGGGGGTTAAGTTCAAAGCCAGCAAATAAAGCAAACATCACACACACTCAAAATTACTCTTGAAAATCCTTTAGAACAACTCCATGTTGGAGAGTGACATACTGTATCTCAAGAAACCAAACGCAGAGAAATCATTCTTCAGAACTGGGACAGAGAGCTGTTTCTTCAATCGAGCACTAAAGTAACACTTGCGTTGAGGCCGTGTTGCATAAAAAATGAGTATCTTAAACACTAGGATCCCGTTCACCACAGCAAGAATCTCACACCATGAAGGGTCACAGAAACTGAGAAGGCTCCCACATGACAAGTTCAGTCCTCTCACCTTCTGTTCTCTCCTGGGACCATCCTTATTGAAGGCAATAGCCAGAAATTTACCTATACTACTTAGGGTGTCACTCCCTGTGGCTTCTCTTTTTTGGTTTTCTTTTTCTTTTTACTGATCCAGTGTAATCAATTTGTGTAAATGCACGTGGGTAATACCTCACTATCATTTTTAGTTAAATTTAAGAGATAAACGTGTGTGCATATAGGGCAAGACAGACTAAATCTGTTCAATTTTGTTTTGTTTCATTTCCATAAACTTTGTTTTGTTTTGTTTTAATAAACATTCAGCAAATACCCACTCTATGAAAAGAGTGGAGGGATGGTGGGCAAAAAGATGAATATGACATTACTTCTGCTCTCAAAGGCTTCAAGACTTGTTCAGGACTAAAAATAAAACCCAACTGACTAAACAGACCCCCTCCTGGCCAATGAGACCCCAGAGAAACCTTAAAAACTTAGTTCCTAGCCATGATGGGATGGGACGCCTCATTACACCCCCTCCCTTTTGCAGTTCAGACATAATAACTGACCAGCATCAACGTTAAAATAGAGATCATAGGACTGATGGAATGGACTCTTTGTGGCAATAACATACCAGGTTATAAACAAGACCTAAGGCCATGCCAGGCAAGAGTTAAGTCATGCACCCCTACACTTAAAAGATAAACTAAATTCTAACTGCCACAAAGTTTTTCTTTTTCTATAGCAGCTAAACAAGCACTGGCCTCGAGATAACCAATACTAAAATAAGTGTACCGCATCCACCGCCAGACACTGACTAAACTGACCCTCGTGTTCCACAAGACATGACTGTAGTTTTGATTGGACAAGAGACTGGTTTCAGTAACTTTCTCCTGAAGAGAGACCAGTAACCATGGACAGGTTCTGGCCAGCTTTACAGAGGCTGTACACACAGTGCCTTCATGTCCTTGCTTCACCTTCTGGCATATAAAGCCTAATTATAATATATTTAAGTGTTAAGTCTCCACCCCAAATTGAACATGGGTCTTATGTAACATGCATATTTATTCAGTAGGCATGTGTCAGGACCCCTTTCATGAATATACATAGCTCCTCCTATGATCTGTTGAATATGTATACTTGGCCAAACCCATTCAGCACAAACCCCTGTTCTACCTCCCCTTCCCCAAGTGCCTGCTAAGGGTCTTTGCTGGAGGCTTTGCTTCCCAGCCTGTCAGGATGGCCACCTTGCAGGCTGTAACCCTTAATAAGAAATAAAGTCTCCTTTCTAAAATTATAAATTGTGTGATTTTTTAATTTGACAACGTAGACATGAACAAATAAAACTATAATCCAGGTAAGACCATATTAAGTATCATAGGCAGACAAAATCTCCTTAATTACCATGCGTAAATCCCCTTAAAAGTCCTCTTCCCTGTCCGTGGCAGTGGTTCTCTTGGTAGCACAGGGCCATTGATATTCATTCATCCACAAACTCGTGTGCAGTGCCATGAGGTGCCAGATACTATTCCAGATTCTCTGGGACATCAATGAGCCAAACAGAAAAAATCCCTACCTTTATGGAGAACATTCTAATTGGGGTGGGGAGTGAGGTTTTAAGAGACATGACACACAAATAAGTCAATTATGTAGTATGTTAAAAACGTGATAAGCACTGCAGAAAAAAAAGACAGAGCATGACAAGGGTACCGGGAATACAAGTGGGGGTTGGTGCTATTTTACTCAGGGCGCTCAGGGAGAGCCTCCTTGGGAAGGGGATCACTCAGCAGTGACTTGAAGGAGGAACTCTCCAAGGGAAGCGTGCTCCAGCCGGAGGGACTAGGCAAAGGCCCTGGGTGGGACTGTGTTTGCTGTGTGCCAGGGGCAGCAAGGAGGTGAGTGGGGCTGGTGCTGAGCAGGCAGGAGGTGAGGCTGGCAGGTGGGGGACAGGAGGTCAGGCAGGGGAGTCAGCCTCTGTCCACATCGGATCTTATTTGCCTCTGAGAGAAATGGGAAACTGCTGGAAGGCTTTAAGCAAAGGAGTGACACAATCTGATGTTTTATTCTGGGTGCAGACTGGGGAGAGAGCAAAATGCTAGAAGGGAGGAGATACGTTAGGAGAGAATGCAGCACCTTGCACCAGGGTGGTAGTGAGGACTGACCAGAGTTGAGACGTATTTTGAAGATCAAATAGACAATCATTTAGTGATGGATTGGATGTAGTGTTTGAGAGAAAGACAGATGTTAAATATTTTGGCCTGAGCAACTGGTAGTATGGGTTTTCCATCAACCGAGAAATATTTTGGCCTGAGCAACTGGTAGTATGGGTTTTCCATCAACTGAGAAGGAGCCTATGGTGCGGGCACAGGCTTGTGAGAGAAGACGGGGGTGCAGTTTGGACCCTGTGAAGACTGAGATGAATCTGACATCCAAGTAGAGATGTATTTCCAGCACCTTTATTTCTGCACAGCCCCAGGTCCCTTACGTTTACTATCTATTCTTTCTTATAACATTTCAGGAAGAAAGGTAGGAGATCTTGTTATCACCAACACTTCCAACTGTGAAAAGTATTAGTAGCACATACAGAAGTTATATAATTTGTCTAATCGAGAGATAAGCCCCACCCAAATTTTCTTTCCTTCCTGTATATTATACTAGGCGACCACTTTCTGGGGACTCTTCTTGGTAGTGTTTTCTACCCCAGGAGGTTGGGTCTGTCATGTCTCCTCATCTTCATAGGCGCTTTAGGCAGAGTATTTAGGGCTAAATAGAAACTCTGTAAGGACCTGGCCCTTATTCACCTCGGTATCCAATGCAGTCAGCAGTTTCCAGTAGGCTTTCTGTGTAGTGAACTTGCTATAGTTGCTTTTATCCCTAATTGTACTTTACATAATTCTCATCGGACAGAAAAGAGTGTGTTCCTTTAAATAGATATTTCATGTTCTCAACAGAAATAGGGAGGACAGAATGGCTCCAGGTATTGTAAAAATGTCTTTTGACGTTTGTAACAGTTTTCAAAAACTCAGAGGTATGGCAAGACTAAGCGGTCATAGTTCCTTCTATAAGCATATAAAGCAGTAAGTTAAGAAAAATAACAATTCTACCTTTAAAATGTAGCAATTATTTCTGGCACATGGAAATAATATTACAGACTATGAAATCTTGCTCAGAGTCACAAAGAGTAAAAATGTTTTAAAAAGAGCCAAAATCAAGAAGAAGAACAAAAAAAGCTGTTGGTGATCTATCTTTTCACAAAACAATTATCCAATTCTTCCACCAATAACCTTAGTGATTCTTTGAAGAGTCAGAATAAACATGAGAGAGGCAACTCTAGAAAGTCATTTTGTTATTAAATACTTTGACTCTTGAAAATATATTTATTCCATGAAGGCAAACAAAAAAGATTTAATTATTATGTGATGTGGAAAAACTCTGCCAGGCCCTAGGTCAAAATACAAGCAGGGAGGATGCTCCAGGCACTAGACAATTACATTCCGTGTAACTTTAGGAAGAAGGATTTGTCCAAGATGGAGCCCAGAACAAAAAATAACTTTACAAGTGACATATTAATAATTGACAGAAAGAAACGTCCTGACAAAGATTTTGCTCGGGGGCCTTTGGCTTTCAGAGAGCTGCTAAATAAAAAGTTGCATTTCTAGTGTCTATTTTGTTCCAAACCCCACTGCTGAGGGGAATAGAGAAATTATGAACAACAACAAAAGAAAATGATTCATTCCTATTTCCTGCCTACTTTTGCTAAATTTCCAAACTCCTTTAGACATACCTTTAATGTTTTCCTTCTGTAGCTTGCATGCTCAGGCAATAACAGAAATGTCCATTTTTAAGTAAGTCACTGAATTTTTCCGTTGTTTGTTCCCCTTGATAAACATCCAGTTTTAACTAACAGGGTAGTTTTATGTTGTAATTCTGCCCTTCTGTTAAATTTGAACATATTGATTTCAGAAACTATGCTTTAGCATTAAAAACCTGAAAGTATGGTACTAGCATAAGCATTACTCTTATGATAAGAATTTAAAGAAGCTCCCTGTCATCTGAGGTGGTGAATGGGGGCTGGGGTCGGGGAGGATTAATTTTCATAAGCAATAGTAACATAGCACATAGATTCTGATGATACCTGGACCTTGAAATATATAGATGCAAAAAAGGCGGTCAACTGAATTTCTTTTTTATTAAAGTCTGGTACTTCTGCAAAATGGAGACAGGAGCCCTTATTGTACTCCTACATTTAAGCTGTGACAATGTCATGATGCTGGTGCTGATGAAAATGACAATGACAAAAACTATGGAAACAGCTGTCAGGTGTCTGATGGCCCTGTGTGCCGGCCACCATACTGAGTGTTCGATGTGGCTTTCCCTGGTCCACCCTTATGCTGTGGTGCAGGAAGGCTCAGCGAAGTGGGTTCACACAGCTGCTCAGCGGCAGAGGTTGGCCTTAGACTCGGGTCAGTGCTAATCCCTCCACTCCACGGGCTCCCCTCCTCCCAGCCTCAAGACTCCTGGTCTGGAATCGGGGCAGCTGTCCTCTGCGGCACAGCGGGCTGCCCAACACGGAGGGGACTGGCTCCTGGGCTCACCAGGGAATGAGTGGTGTGAAACACACATCACTCTGGGGATCTGCCGGGAGACATCTCATGATGAAATCAATTCACTGACGAGCAAGAAGAGATCTTAGCCAGCGATCATCCACTTCCCTCATTTTACAGCTGAGGAAATGGGAACCCTCAGAGGTGAAATGACTTGCCCAAAGTTAACATCCCATTGAGATTGACAGAATAGAAGAAATGAATCAGGGACCTTGCAGTGGAGGGATGTGCAGAAAGAGACACGGAAGAAGGACAGGACCCTGGCTGAGTGGACACTGGCTAAATCTTCTTTGCCATATTAAAAAATTTCCTATGAATTTATAGAATCTCTAAAATTTTCAGTTTTTTTTTAGAGAATGCCTTCTTGTGTCAAGTCAGACGGTGAAGCTCTTTGTGCACCAAATTCTCTCTTAGTCACTCCCAGAGTTTGCTCATGCCTCTTGCAGCTCCTGACACGTCCAAGCCCAGAAATCTTCCCCTTCTCTACCTGCCGTTTCCTTTGGACTCCACTCATCCTGCCTCATGCTCCCTCCCCTGACCCATCCCAGAGTGACCTCAGGACCTGAACATCCCCCATAGGGTCATGGCAGAGCCTCTTGAGGTAACCCAACTGTAAAGTGACATGATGGGTTTTGAATTAGACAGATGGAAGATTTCGAGAACTTTCTTAGGAATATACGACCCCTCAAAGAAAAAAAGCAGAAAAAAGAAGAAATAGTTAAATGTCACTAAGCTTCAAATGTAGTGTTTGGAAAGAGAATCAGAGTGATTTACAAGGAAGCTCACAGGAAGGTTGAGGGAAAAGCTACTCAACAGTCCCAAAGTCAAAGACTGCGGCAGAGACTCTGAGATAATATATATAGTATGTGATCATATGAATCACTGAAAAAAAAGAAGACTAAGAATAGGAGAAAAAAAATGTGTCTCCTGGGGTTGAAGAGTTATTGAATGTTTTGAGCCAGGGAGCAGATTCTTTGTGCAAAGCCAATTTCCTAGGATTTTCACCCTGATAATGAATCACTCTGCAGAGAACAGTAATGGGCCATCCGTGGGAGGGAAGATGAGGATGGATGTGTCCAGAAGCCTTGAAGTGACTAAGGGGCACTTGCAGAAGATTTGGCTGACACTTTCCTAAGCTCTGCATCTGCCTTCCACTCAGCAGGTAGAAGGATGACCTGGCCCCGGGTCACAGGTACTCAGTGAGGTTTCTGCCCTTCTCACGTTCTTACCTGACTCCTCAACTGCATCCCAATCCTTAGAAAATTTCCCCTCCCAGTTTTTCTGCTGCTTAAATTCCATCTGCCCCTCACTTGTGAAGGAGCTGAAGCAGAAGTCACAGTCACCACCCAGGTGGGTCATTAGTCAGTGTTAATTGGGCTCTGAGGCTCCTTCTCTGGAGACTTTGCTGCAAAAACCAAAAAGCAGAGGAAATCCTCGGTGAGGATGGGTTGTTTCGGTCATCAGCCCCCCCCACCCCCCCCGCATGGAGGTCTCTGCTGAAACATCAGGAAGGCTGAGACATGGGCAGCAAAATTCATGGACTCACTTACTGCTTCTTTCGCTCATTTCATTACCCTGCTACTGAGCCGCGATGGCAGGCAAGGCACTGTGCCAGGCAGCCAAACAGCCGGGCCGTTACCAACACAACCATTTTTTCCAAACAAAAACATCCGAAGACGTTTGGGGCAAATTTCATTATGGTTCATGCAAACATAAGGGGAATGAGTCCTTCAAATTACCAAGACATCCTGGACTAAGCTGCAGATGAATTCTCACAGATCTGTTCTACACTTATCTGCAAAGACAGCCTGTGAGTTTTATTATTGTTCATTTGAAAAGGATCTCTATTTTTATTATTGCTTTGTGTGTGTGTATTTTTACTGTATTTTAAATCAAGAAGGAATTCTGTAGGCAAAGGATTTTCAGATGCTTTCAGTGCAAATGAACAAACACTGAGAGTCATTCATTCATTCATCCACACATTCATTCAACTAACATATACTGAGCACCAACAAAAGTGTTGTCACTATGCTGGGCAGGTGTGCAAAACAAATAAACAAAACTGCAGAAAAGGCATGATTCCCACACTAGGGAGCTTTGCATTCTGGGAGAGAACTCAGACATCCCTTATGCTTGCACATGCTCGTGACCTTCAATTATCATCACTTCTAACGTGATAAATAGGAAGTACAGAGACTAAGGTGTCCAAAGGATGTGATAGAACCATGAAGGAGGAATCTCTTTGCCCCAAATAATGAGGACTGAAATCCCAACTTCTTAGCCTTTTACCTACCCTCCCAAGTCCCCACCTTTCCAACTCTATCTCATATGCAAAGTCCCCGAGTAAAGGACCTGGCTTCTTAATTTTTATCCAAACATTTCACACACATTTCCAATTTCATGCCCTTGTTCACTACCCTTTCTTGCCTGGAGTGCTGTTTCTCTAGTCCTGATTCATTTAAATTCTACTTTTCCTTTAAGGGCCTGGCACAATTTTTTGTCATTGTTGATGAGGGGAATATTCTTTCTAATGTAATGTGTTACTAAATTCTTTCATTCAAATATTCATCAAGTGGCTACTATGTAACTGATACTATTTCTTCTAGGCCCTGGAGTTACAGTGCTGAACACAACTAAGGTCTATCCTGGTGGAGCTGATATTCTAGTTGAAGGAGGCAGAAATAAACACATAAACATATGATAAGTCAGTTGGCAATTGATGCTACCAAGAAAAAGAGAGCAGGTTAAGAAAGATTGGCCTGGGCAAGTACCTGTGTGAAGGTGGCATTTGAGAGGGATCTATTGGAAGTGAGTGAGCAAGTTTTGTAGATATCTGGGGTAAAAGTGTTTCAGAAGAGCCTGAAAAATAATGAGAAAGGGGAAGATCGTAGGAAATGAGGGCTTAGGTTCTGGAAGGGCTTGGTTTTTACTCAGAATGAGGTGGAACCTCCTGGGAGTCTTGAGCACAAGTGACATCTTCTGCCTTGCATGGTTAAGGGATGGTTCCAACTCTGTGTGGCCATGGATTCCGTGGGGGCAAGGGGGTAGTAGGAGGGAGAGCCCTTAGGGAGCTTTCATAATGACTTGGACATGGACAGGAGTGTGGGAAGTGGAGGGAAGTGTTCAGCCCTGTATATATTCTGGGCATATTTCAAAGGTAAGAGTCAGCAGAATTTGCTATTGGACAGGATGTGGGATGTAAGAGGAACAAGAGTGAAGATGGTGGCAAGATTTGTGGCCTGAGGAACTAAAATAATGAGCTTGCTGCTTACCGAGTTTTTAGGAGAAACACGTCTGAAGGGGTGGGAACCAGAATGTTTGTTCTAGAAGTGTTGAGTTTGAGACAGTCCTCAGCAATAGGTAAATAGGTGGCAGATAGAGGAACAGTCACAGCTAGTGCGAACGTCCGTTTCACCAAGTGGTCAGGTGCCTCGAGCAGCGTCACTGAAATCTGGGTCGGCACAGAGTGACAATTGCATGCCCAGGGCCGTGGTGTCACAGATGGATAGACTGGTAATATGATGAGTTGATTGTAGCCTTGTAGAAGACCCAGCTAAACTATGCCTGGACTTCTAATCTACAGAAACAGTGAGATAGTAAGTGTGTGTTGTTTTAACCTGCTAGGTTTGTGGTAATTTGTTACACAGCAATAGAAAACTAATAATGACCCACATTCCATTTTTACTTTCTTGTTGGGATGTGAATGCTTTGAAAGGTAGATATTTTTTAACAATCTCTGTTTTTCTGTCAGCTATCTGTGTGCTCTTTGGGGAGCAGGCTGATAGGGGCCATGACATGGACTAGCATGAAGGGAAACCAAGAGCAAGGCTGAAAACATGTGAGAAGGGAGTTCCCTGAGATTAATGTAGCCCCACCGCACCCCACCCCTCCATTTCTACCAAGTTGTCACTGGTGGTCACCTCCATTGGTCAGGCTACAGATTTGTCCCCATGTGGACATGAGAATTTGGCTTGTTTTCCAGGTGCCAGAGCTGTAGCCTATGATTTATGCTGGTTATGAGGGGATTGATGTAGGAGAAAATGGATAGATGGATGGATGCATAAATTGGGACAGACAGTCACCTCTAGTAGGAAAAGGAAAAGCCTTCAAATCACCTGCCTAGGGGTGCCCCACTGCTTCGTATCCATGCACAAAGGCCATCTTGTTGTAGTCATTATTAGGCAAGTCAGGTCTTCTCTCCCACTCTTAACCCCACCCAAGTGTCTCCATTTGCAAGCAGGTCTCATGATTATAAAATAATAATAAAAATAACCCCAAATCTCAAGACACCCTGTGGGGGTGTAATGAAAAACCACTAACAAATATGTTACTCATAAATAAAATTCAGTGATTTTTCTTCTTCTTGTGCAGAGAAACCACGTTAGAGGACATGGGAAATAGAGAACTATAAAAAATAGAACCAATGGCTTTAATTCTCTTAAACAATCAGAATTAGATTGGCTATTTTCCTGATTTATGTCACTCTTTATTGCAAACCAGCATGCCCACTCCAGCTTGAATCTGCAAGAGTCATAAAGGAAAACTCAAGTGCATTTCCAGATTATGGTACTCCTGGGGCATAAACATTAACTGTTCATAGAAGAAAACAGAATAATCAGGCTTCACTGCTCAAATACCTTTTATCTCTACTGTACATACATTCCAACAGAATGATTATCCTAATCTCAAGTGTTGAGAACAAATTAGTTCACTTTAAAATTCATTATTGACAAAGGATTTAGTTCAATACTGAGTTTCTAAATGAACCTGTACATCATGTAAGATTAAATCCAGCCTGAGTGTATCCAGGGTATGAGTAGTAGGAGATAGTAAAGAGGTATGGAATGTTACAAACTCTATAGTGCTCATATTCTCACAAGTAATAAGGGTGCACGTGGAGATTCTTTTTCCTGGCAAATAATAAACTACTGTTCAAGCCAAAGTTTCTTATGAAAAAATAGAAAATTAGAATCAATCTCTAACTTTGTCTTGCAATTATTTCTACAGAATAACAGAACCTTGAATTCTAAATCTTGACTCTTCTCAACTCTGGACAAAATTTTGGCAAATTCCAAAAATCCATGTTCTGCATCAAGCACCTATGCTAATCCTCCAACTTGATGTTGGAATGGCCCGAAATATTCTGCAACCTTGGATAGTGTCTAATTTGCTTGCTTCTCCAACATATAGAGTTTGTTTTCAGTAAGTGTAAAAATGTACAAGAGCGAATGTTCCCTACTGGCCCCTGGAGGGTGAGGCGGGGGAGGGAAAGATAATGCAACTGATATTATTTTATTTTAATTGTTGTTTCATTTCTTATATGTGTTACTCTGTAGTTTTATAAAATATAGATTATTTAAATATTAGTAAAAATTAAATAAATATTAAAGATAATTGTAACAAGGTGGAGTATTCCAGCCCCTACCCGCCCATCGGTAGCTTGGCAGAAGAAAGCGTTTGGTAAATTGGAGGGAAGACAAAGTGACCAACATAAAAATGCACCAAAGTCAGGCATTAAGAGGTGTTTGTTACTAACAAAAGAAAGCCTCGTAGCCTTTATTGACTCGAAGGCTATCTTCTTCTTCCACTCCCCACCCCCACTCCCTGTAAGCATCCCCGGTGCAGCCAGAGGACCTGAACTCTTTCTCCCTAGTCTCTCCCCCACCCTTCATGGCCTGGCTCCATCGAGAAAAAAACTGGACAAAACAACCGTCAGCAGAGCCAAAAGCCAAGTGGAAACAGAAGCATGACAGATGAGGGAAGAGTGAGGTTTAAAAAGCTGGAGGCTTGATCCTATGCATACACACACACTCACACACACACACTCACACACACACACACTCACACACACATGCACACACACTCCCTCATCTCTCTGACCTCATCTCACCCGGCTCTAGCCCTGGCTCACTCTGTTCCAGCCATGGCAGCCTCTGCTGTTCTGTGAACATTCTAGCACTTTCCTGCCTCAGGGCCTTGGCACTTGCTTTTCTTCTGTCTGGAATGTTCTTCCCCAAATACCCACATGGCTCACTCCTTCACTTCTTTCGTGTCTCTGCCCAAACGTCACCCTATTTTTGAGGCATTCCCTGACCTCTTCATAGTACTTATCAAGACAGCACATATATCCATACAGTATATAAATATATAGATAAATATATAATGTACATGAATAAATGCATTTATTACCTATGTACCTAATATGAATGTATGCATATGTACACAAATATTTATAATCATTTATTTAGACTGTCAGCTCCATCAGGGCAGGCCCTTTCTTTTGTGTCCTACTCAAGTCCCACCCACTGAAAAAGTCTGTAGCCCATCACAAGCACCCAGTCTGTCCTGAGGAACGAGGGAGGAAGGCAGAGGCCACAGAGGACAGACTCCCCCTGCTTGTCAGTCAAGGTGGATTAGGTACAAGTGAGAGTCAATGCAAGGAGAAAAGAAAAGAAATATTTTGCATTATTCTCCAAACTCTATGTCTATCTCTGTATATGTGCTTGCTCATCCAATAAAAGTGGTTTTTTTTTTCTATCTAGCAATGAACTGTACTTATATACTCTTTCAAAATTTAAGGGCATAACTGGGGTTATAAAATCACTTCAAAGGAACTGTTACCAATACAGACCATGTTTCACATGGAAAACATTCTAGGTCAACAGAGACGTAATTGTATTGACATTTTTGCATAGATATCATCCATCGTTCTTTTTTTATTATAGAAAAAAATATGCCCCTAATGCAGGATTTCTATTTTCATAAAAGTTTGCTGTTACTGTTTATCGTCCCAAAGTTAGAACCCTTGAAATCATGTCCTTAGTAGCTAATCATCTAGAAGGAAAAAAGTCAGTTGTCCTTGACTCGAGAAGTTACTAACTAGCAGGGGAATTTGACTTCTAAGGCCTGATTCCCTTCTCCCTTTCTGTGTGTGAACAGACCAGGAAGAGAAAGGCCAGGCCACAAAAACATGAGATAGAAGCCAACCCTCTTTCTCTAAGCTCTGAAATAACAAAATGTAGAGTGTAACTGGCGTCTGAGGATTGCCAGATAGAGTAGTTAATGTTTGCAAAGAATTTTCGAAATGAAAGCCACCACAGAAGAGCTAAATCTGACTATTAACTTGGCTGGAATGCTTTGCTAATTTTTCCATGCTGCATTAGAGAGTCTTTAGAACAAATTACACAGACACACACACACACTGACTTAATGACTTTCCAAGGAGGAAATTTTCATTCATGCATCACATTATCCAAGACACTCTGAGGTGGGCCAAGGCTTGCCTGCATGTGTGGTCTGTTGCCATCATAAGGGTCCGTATTTAACACACCCGACTCAGATGAAGGCTATGGGGAGTCACCACTCTTCCTAATTAGTTGGGAAGGAGTCAAGGAAAACCCTTACTGGCAGACCAATCCAGGCTGCCCTACCTGCGCCCCTGTGGATCAATTACAAATTAGCTGGTGTGCCAAACCATGAGCTAAGGCCAGATTCCAATAATTCATATTCATCCCCAACACTTCATGTTGCTGTTGAGTTTGATTTTCTTATAGGTTTTACGTAGTTCAGTTAAAAAAAAAAAGATCGTGGTGACTAAAATCCAATTGAACAGAACTTACCAGTAGCTGTTGGTTTGGAGCACACTTCCCAGCTCCTGCCACCTGATCACCTCCCCTGTCCTCCACCCCTCCAAGACTGGCATGGAAAATCATCAAACAAATATCAGGCTGGGGGTCAATGGGTCAGTTCATCCCTCTACTCTCAAGCCACAATGGATATACAGGCTGAAAGGGAGGATGAGCATATTTCAGCAGTGTTTCTCTATTCTTTCCTTTACAAATGTTATTTGTAAAATGTTACAGTACAAATAGTGCAGTGTACACTGAAGGCATGACTGTTGCCTTTTCCCTTTTGACCTTGGGTCTGGGTCATCCTTGCAAACTCTGACAGTACGGCTAGCTTTTGTACTGTGTCCAGGGTAATGTTATGTGCCTACCAACTTGGTGAGGATTCTCGTGGTGATCAAACTTTGAGGAAGATGGCACAGATTTGCCACTCATTATACCTTCATCCTGGCTCTTAAAAATGCACTTTGAAAAGTTACAATTTCCCTCTTAAGATAATGAATGGATCTAGGGCAATGATCATCAATGGCTGATAAAAATTCTAGGTCCAAAGCTGACGGGGATGGATCAGGTTGACAATACCAGAGCTGACGTATCAGTATTAGCACAACACAAGAGAAAACCAGACTTTCTTCTGATGGAGGCACACACAACCATCCATGAAGTATTTGTGCCAAAAAAGCAAACATGACCTGACCAAGCCAGTAGGCCTTGCTACCTTTGGTGTACAAAGATGGGGACAAAAGTCCAAGTCAACTGATTACCTGGGAATACAACCAGCAAAGTCCAGAATGTGGGCAACTATGGAAAAAATGACCCAGTTTCATCCACAGATGCATTGCAAAGAAAAATAAAAAGAGGTAGGAGAAAACATAAATTTAAAATGACTAAAGTAACTTCTCAAACAAATTGAATGCGTGGATTTTGTTTAGATCCTGATTTGAACAAACCAACTATTAAAAAACATTTATGAGATAGTAATCAGAGCCACTAAAACATTAATTAGATATGATATTAAGGAATCATTGTTAATTTTTTAAAGTGTAATAATTGTGTTGAGGTTATACTTTAAAAAAAATGGTTCTTGTCTTTTAGAAATACATACTAAAATGTGTACTTATAAAATGATATGACGTCAAGAATTCGCTTCAAAATGTCCAATGGGGAGGAGGTGGGGTGTTGGGAACACAGGTGAAACAAGATTGGTCAGATGGTGATGATTGTTGAAGCTGGATGATGGGGTCATGAGGTTCATTGTACTGTTCCTTCTGCTGCTGTACAGATTGGGTATTTTCCATAATAAACTTTTTTTTAAAAATTAGGGGAAATGGAAAGTAGAATTTCAAAAGAAAGATTTTCTTATTTTATATCTATGGAATATTTGCAGGCTGTGTGCAAAATTAATCATTTTAATTTTAAGCTCTCTTTTTGGCATTGCCGGGTGGGTTGTCCTCAGTCTCTTTTTGTGTTCTCTATTTGCATTGTCTTATTGAAAAAGGCAAATATAAAGAATAATATTTTTTAAAAAGTTATAATTTCCATGGAATTATTTAGATGATATTTTACATAAACTGTATGCATTGCTCTTCTTTACACAGCTGCTTCTGCAACCCAAAAAGAAAAAAATAAAATAAAAAAGAAAGAAAATATAACCATAGAACTAAAAGGGACTTTCTTAATACTATAGAGTTAAGATTATTTGCCCAAAATGGTGTCCCCCTTTTAAAATATATACATTTTTATGGAAACTAATAGATACCCCTTGCCTTCCAGTTCATTTGAATTCAGATCCATATTGCTAATAAGCTGTTTAAATACTGCTGGAAAAGCTGGCATAGCATAGTATTTTTTTTTTTTTCAAATTTAAGCAGAAAAGAAACCATTTGGAATCAGTCTGAAAACTGATTATATATGGGAGGGGGAGTGCTAGTAAAGCCAACTGTAATCAGTAACTAAAATACTTCTTTTTAACTCATTGAATCATGTATCACTTTTCAAACAATTCTCTTGTTTAATTCTGCAAAAATTTCAGAAACTCAGTAATCTGTTGAAAATCTCTGCCCTGCCAGATTTCTTTTTTTTTTTTAATGCAACAGCAAAAACAAAATGAATAATTTATAATTTTCTACTATGACTTCTACCAATGGGAAGAAATGTCTTACTAACAAAATGAATGTATAGCACCGAAAACCAGAAATTCAAATTAAAGAAATTAGTCATGTATTTTCATTGTTTAGCCCACTTCCTAAGAGAAAAAGAAAAGGGAGGGTAAGACTGTGGGGAAATTGGCATCAGTCACCTGGCACTTAATGAAATTGTGTGGCTGTTTGAATTCAAACCCTCATTTTTATTAAGAAAATTAAAAATAATTCAGAATTCTTTATGTGCAAAAAGATACTCATGGCTCTACTTTTCACCTAAGAAATAGCAGGATAATTTATGATGCCATAACTTGCATCCTTCTGTGGGAAGGGCATGTTACTTTGAATGGAGGTTTGTGACACTTCTACCTAATTCCACTGTCCTCTTCCCGCTCACCAGCGTATCTCAAATCACGTTGTATCTAGTGACTATCACTTTTTTGTCCAATCTTGCTTTAGGTGAAAGTACCAAATGTACTAATAGCACATTAAATATGTGGAAATTTGTCTTCTGATAATCTCAATGAATGTCCTAGAGTTAAAACGGAAAAATTAAACTCAATAACTTTGATGACACTGTAAAGATTACCTGGCCTTCTTCCTCAGAGAGTCAACAAGCCAAACAAAAGTGGTGAGTGACATTATTGGGGTTAATGCACATAGAGAGGAAACATGTGCCCAGGGTGGATATATAATTTGCGTGCAAAATGAAAATGTGGGCATCTGTGTTCAAACGCAGGGAAAAAAGTGCAGTTAAAAGTACTAAAATATCAAGTTTTTTCTTTAAAAATACTTTATGATGTAGCAAATATGATATGGGTAATTGTGATACATAAGTAACAAAATAAACTTACAAAAATATTTTTGGTACTGAAATTTCATGTCATATAAAAATCATACTTTATTAATGTGATATTTTGATTGATCATTAGGTTTTTCAGGCTTGTTTTCTTCTGAAGTTTCATTTATTAAAGTCATAATACTTCTAGAAACTTAACTTTATGCTTTAACTTCTTTTTAATAGATTTTATTTTTTCAGAGCAGTTTCAGGTTCACAGCAAAATTGAGCAGAAGGTGTAGAGATTTCCCACATGCTCCCTGTCCTCCCACATGCATAACTTCCCCATGATCAATGAAGGCGTTCAGAGTAAGATCCCCAAAATATGCCACTCTGGCATAAAGATTATTTTAAGCTGAAAGGGATTAAGAAAAAGCAGATACAAGATGAGCTCTCTGCCCTCCCCTGTCTGCCCGAAAATAGAACGTAAATTTCCCTTCTTAAGGTGTTTCCCCCTCCCCTACCCATTCCTGTCCCGGGGAGGGGATAACAAACTGATCACTGGAGACAACATGACAATAAGAAGAGTCTACACAAACAAACCTTACTAAGTAACCCGTATTTTTCTTCCGTATATTTACCTTCCCAGAGTTTGTCACCCTTGGAAGCCTAAAACCTTTTCCTTTATCTTGTCACTTCTCCACAAAGTTATTATCCTTTTATTAAGCTCAAGTTCTAACTCCTTTTTTGAGTTAGTCGCCACTGAGTCTCTCTCATTTGTACACCTGCTGCATGTTTTAGTGAACTCTGTTTTCTCTTGTCAATCTGTTTACTGAGAGTTTTTATCATGAATGAGTGCTGGATTTTGTCAAATGCTTTTTCTGCATCTGTTGGTGGGATCATGCAATTTTTCCTTAGCCTGTTGATGTGTCCCAGCACTCAGTCCCACCTGGAAGGCTAGAGCTAGCTGGAGTGGGGTGTTTCCCTTCCCCCAGGTCAGTTAGTCTCTGAGAGAAATCCAGGAGGTTAGGTGCTGGCTAAATACTTTCTCTTGCGGGCAGACCGTGTTAAAAAACCAGAATGTTCTGGAATATTTAAAAATGATTCCTTTTCCCTTCCCCCTGCTGGAAGCAAAAGAGCATTTTTCTCCAATATTCACTGTAAGAGCTCCAGGAAGTAAAACTCACAAAGTTGTGGGAACCCACCTGATGTCTGGGACTCCCAGGAATTTTTATCTTTCAGACTTGTCCACACCAAGCCTCCAGCAATTCATTAATTACAGTGTAGGAATTCCTACACTGACTGACACTGGTTTCTGTGGAGGTTTCTGCTGTGGGTTTCTGTTCTGGTAAATTGTGATTCTCTCTATTTGCCTGTTGGTCCATTCAATTTGGGGGGCAGTAGTTTGCCCTGTGTCCTTACTTCTCTTAAGGATCTAAGAGAGTTATTGATTTTTCAGTTTGTTCAGCTTTTTACTTTTTGTTAGGATGGCGTGGTGACTTCCAAGTTCCTTGTGTACTGGATCAAAAGCTGGGTCTCAGCAACTTCATTTTCAGTTGATGTAGTTGAAACCGTTGTTAGTCACTCTTGAAAAAATTCCAGATCACGAGTAATTTTTGACAATTTTTAATTTTGAGAAGGATCATTTCCCTGTTGCTACTATTACATGTATTTTATAGGCTGTGCTATGACAACATTGGAATAATTTTCTAATAAACTATTTCTTTTCTTTTTTTTTCTTTTTGAGACAGAGTCTCACTCTGTCACCCTGGGTAGAGTGCAGTGGCGTCATCATAGCTCACTGCAACCTCAGACTCCTGGGCTCAAGCGATCCTATTGCCTCAGCCTCCCGAGTAGCTGGGACTACAGGTGCGTGCCACCACGCCCAGCTAATTTTTCTATTTTTAGTAGAGACGGGGTCTTGCTCTTGCTCAGGCTGGTCTCGAACTCCTGAACTCAAGCTTCAGCCTCCCAGAATGCTAGGATTACAGGCATGAGCCACTGTACCCAGCCAATAAATTATTTCTAAATATAAGTTTTAGTGCACCTGGAGTTGATGATTCTGGTACGATTTTTCTAAAAAGATTTAACTTTTTATACACGTCAGTTTTATATAATTCTGAATTTAATTTTAAGTGTAAATTTTTACAATGGCATTTTAATATTTCTTCTGATATTTCCGGTAACGTATTCAAGAAACTGAAAATGGCTTCATTATTTATGTATAATTCCAAATATCTGTTTATACATTCTCTTGCTATATCTTCAATTAAAAAAACTTTAAACTGTCTCCTTTAATACTGGGTTCATCTGAAACTTTGAACAAATAATTCTTTTCCATAGAATGTGATGATTTTAAAATTGGATTTCTTTTTCTAAGTCTATGGATATTTGCTTTGCAATATTGTGGCAGTTTTCAAAAGCAAGAATTCCAAATTCTGAAAAAATTCTAATAACTACCTGATATATTTTATTGAAATGTTCATGTAAGCTTTTATTTTGTAATAATTTGCTGACAAAGTTTGCTACCTGATCGCCAGCAGTTCCTGCCCCAGCACTCAGCTCAAGAGTTAATATTTGTACAGATGCCACAGGCACAGGCTCTGGGGAAGAATAAGCAAGCGCGTCTCCCACTGCTGGCCTTGGCCCCAGCCTCATGTGGACTTCCTCTTCTCTCCACTGCTGCAGCTCTGCTGCTTCTGTGCTGCTGCCTTCACCATTCTAGTCCTAGGTCCTGCTCTGGCTGCCCGTTTGGAGACCTGTGGTGCCTAGAACTGCCAAGAGGCATGTCCTTGTACATAACAGGTGGCCAGACCTCCCAGGCCTGAGACTTGCATCTGCAGGCACCGCTGCTGCTAGACCAAAATGGCTGCATGCTTTGTTCCTGGCATGTCTCCTCTGCTTACAGTGTGCACAAAGGTAAGATTATTAAGAGTTTCAGTATGGTGACAACAGAGTATTAAACCAAATGCAAGACCCTTCTGAGTGCAAACCCACCCTTTCCCGACAATTGTTGCTCTTTCTTTATGGATGTTAGGTGGCTACTTAATTTTTGGCTATTAGGTGGCTATCTTGGTTTTAGCACCATTCTGTAGGACCCCTTCCATCTGAAGCCCTCTCCAACCATGATGGTCATTCTGGCCTGCTTTTGCCTGGGCCATTCACATTGTGGTTCTCATAATGTTCCTGAGGGAACACTAAGACAGATACTCTATGTCTTCTTCTATTAGAGGGTTTGCTTAGCTCCCGTTGAGCAATTCCCTTTAGCATCTCACCCTTATGCCCTGCACAAATCCGGCCCTCCTCTGCTCTTCAGCCACTGGGCATCTGTGCTACAAGGCCACAGTGCAGAGGGCTGCTATTGCCCCCTGGTGCTGCCCTTTCTCCTTTTCAAAACCCCTTCCCCATCACAAATCTTGAATCTGTAGATCTGTGTGTTCTAGAGATAGATTCAACATCCCCCTCATCCTGGCTCCAGCTCTAGCCTTTCTTCCACTCAAGCCCTGACATCAGGCAAAGCACTTGGTTTTGCTTCTGTCAGAGAGAGGCAGGGGAGAACAGGAATGCAACTGGGGAAATTCCCCAGCTCTTTCTTATGTCGTTCTCAGGTTGGTCTCTACATCGTGTGTTCTTGCTTACCTTTCTCGCTGATCCTGCTCTTCAGCTGACCTTGACGCGTTCTCTTCCTAATTCTCTCTCCCCGTGAATTTCCCTGGGTCCAGGCTCCACGGAGACACCCTCCTTTCCTGTTGTTCCCTCTCCTCCCCCTTCTCTGCCTCTCCTACAGCACTTAATTGAGTGGCTTCAGGCTGTGGTCCCCAACCCCTGGGCCGTGGACCGGTACTGTTCCGTGGCCTGTTAGGGACCAGCCCACAGAGCTCCCCCCACCCCCCCCGTTGGTGAAAAAATTTTCTTCCTTGAAACTTAGGAACTTGGGGGCCACACAGCAGGAGGTGAGCAGTGTTGGGTGAGTGAGCAAAGCTTCATCCATGTTTACAGCTGCTCCTCATCGCTGGCATGACCGCCTGAGCTCTCCCCTCCCCACCCGCATCCATGGAAAAATTGTCTTCCATGAAACTGGTCGTTGGTGCCAAAAAGGTTGGGGACTGCTGGCTTCAAGAATGATCCTCCCTCTTTCTACACTGAGGTGGAGATCATGTCGTACTTCTTTTTCTATCCTTGTATCCCCTAGAAACAAGCTGAGATCGCAAACCCGTGGTGTTTACCTATTCATAACTGCAAAGCGTGATGCATGGTATAATGGAAAAATACAGGAAGCCATGGTGATGTACAGTGAAGTGACCTGGTTTAGTCTGAGGGGACATGATTTTTGCTTTGGCACAGTACGTAGCACAGTAGGGATTTATAAATAATTGAGTGAGGAGTAAAGACTTAAATTGCAAGAAATATCCCACAATTTAATGCACTTTATTTACTAAATAGAAGAATGTAAAATGTACAAAGAATATTGGTAAGCAGTGAAAGTTACAGAAGCAAATATTTTGGTTAGAAGTGACTTTAGAAGTCATCCAAAGCCATGGCTCATACTTTTTAGAGACTCTTCTGATTTCCTGATAAGTGTTGCAGACAATTGAAGTGGGACCCTCAAAAGGCCATGGACCTCAAGTCAATGACCCTGAACTGAAGGCCCTTACCTATGATGCCTGCTTCGAGTTAGAACTACATTGAAATTTTCTAAAGAGAGCTCCAGCTTACCCAGAATGGCAGTCCTCTGAAATACTTGGTTTTGCTCAATAAATTTCAAAGAAAAGATTCTTTCCATATGAAATAATTCAAATGCCAAACAAAATCAAGAATGTATTCTCTTGAGCCCTTAAACTACTCTCTGTTTTCCAGGAGATACCTAATACAAGAAATCTCTAAAGCAAGACAGATCCAAAGTGTTTGGATATTTGCAAGCCAAATCAGTGTTGTAAATCAGTAATAACATCCCCAAAAAACTTTATCTTGATTTTCTTCTGTATGAGTAAACTAAGATTCTGTCTGTTGTAAACAGAAACATGGGAATGGAGACGAATGACTGTGCCAAAAGCTTATTCTTTCCAACTAGTCCTGCAACTGAGAGAGAAATTAATAAGAAACCATATGGAACAAGGATTGAAACCCAGAAGAAGGAAAAGATTTTTAAAATAGCATTTCTTTCTTTTTTTTTTTTTACTAACAGAGAATAAAATTTTCTATCTATAACAAATAGAAATTTCCATCTCTGACAAACAGAAATTGTAAGTATGAAGGAAGAAAATAAGTTTCAATATTTGCAGAAAAATTTCAGATTTTAGCATGCCATTTTAGTAATAAAGTCTTTAGAGTCAAACTGCCAAGTTTCAAATGATGACTTCACCTTGTGTGACCTTGTGCATTTGGTGCTTGAGTTCTTGGAACCTTGGTTTGTTTCCTGTAAAATGGGAATAATATTTACCTGATAGGGTTGTTAATCCACATAAAGTGCTTAGCACTATACCTGGCACATTAAGAAAGAAAGAATTGAACAAGAGAGTGCAGAGGAAAAAGGAGAAAATTCTTTTTCCTTTTTTGTTAGAGGCAGATGAAAAAGAACAGGACAACATGTTTCCATGCAGAAATAAAACAAAGTACGCTGGCATGGAAAGTTTTGAGGGAAAATTTCACAGATCTCCAAAAAAAAAGAAAAGAAGAAGAAGAATGAAACCTGTGGAGAAAAAAGCAAAGAAATTCCCCAGTAGCCTGAGCCTGTTTATTTTTTCTCTGTCCTTTCTTGTAGAGGAAGGCAAACATTGGTGATAATGAACCAATCACAAGCGGAGGGCTCTTTTCTAGCTATTCATCTGCTTTCCAAAATGTGTTTAAGATTTGAAAACTTTTTTAGGTTTTTTTTTTTTTAAATAATGCTTTTAATAATTTAATTTTAATTATTTATTTTATTTAATAAATTTTAATTATTTATAAAATAATTATTTCAATTATTTACTGTGCACCTACCTGTAAGATAGGTTTCTTAGGGTTGCTATGATATTCTAATGAAATGATGTACCTAAAGCATAAAAAAAAAATAATTGGGTTATTAACTATGAAATGTCCGATTTCCTTAAGCACTAAGTCTGACAGTTGATATCTCTGACATTTCACTTTGACACTTCTTGTTTTATTTTTGTTGTGAAGGTACATCCTCAGTCTTTCAAACACAGTTTGGCTTGTGATTATCTTTCAAATTTTTTTTAGAGTAATTTTTGTGAAGCCATAGATACACCAAAAATGTGTGTTATATTCGAATGTGAGTTCCGTCATGGAACCAGTGCAGCACAGACCGCGTAATATATCAATGAAGTGTTTGGGAAGGATGTGGCTAATGAATGCACAGTAAGTACATCGATGGTTTGAGAAGTTCCATTCTGGTGATTTTAATCTTGAAAATGAGCCACGTGGGCAACCTGAGACCAAGGTGGATAATGATGAGCTGAAAGCTGTAGTGGAAGAGAATCCATCTCAACGTACGTGTGAATTAGCAGCAAGGTTTGATGTTACTATTTCGATAATATTGGACCATTGGAAACAAATCAGCAAGGTAAAGAAGCTGGATAGATGGGTTCTGCATGAATTAAATGAGTGTCAGAAGAGAAATCGTCTTGAAGCTCCCCTTTCTTTGCCGCCACAATATAAAAGAGAACCATTTCTACACCATATTGTTGCGTGGGATGAAAAATGTATTCTTTTTGACAATTGCAAGTGTTTGGCACAATGACTTGATAAAGATGAAGTGCCAGAACACAGTCCAAAACCGAATATTAATCAAAAAAAAGCTAATAGTGTCTGTTTGGTGGTCTAGCGCTGGTATTATCCACTACAGCTTCATGAAACCTGGTCAATCCATTACAGTGGATGTCTACTGCAACCAGTTGGATGAGGGTGCTTGTGATTAAGCAGCCAAGACTGGTCAATAGAGACCGGCCAATCCTCTTGCAAGACAACGCTGGACCACGTGTCACACAAACAACTCTGTTCAAGCAACAGAAGCTGGACTTGGAAGCTCTCTGTCATCCACCGTATTCACCAGACCTTGCACCAACTGACCACCCCTTCTTCCAGGCTTTGGACCACTTCTTGCAAGGAAAAATATTCAATTCTCAACAAGCTGTGGAAAATGCCTTTTGTGATTTCATCACCACTTGCTCTCCAGGCTTCGTCTCTGGTGGCATAAACAGGCTACTGTTAAGATGGCAAAACTGTGTTGATTGTTTAGGCGCATACTTTGATTAATTGCATTCCTTCTTGTTTGTGATATAATAAACGACACTTCTCATTTGAAATAGGACATTTCATATTTAATGCCCTAAAGAAAAAAATATATATATAAAGTATGAGCTGCTTCACCATTACTATGTATAGGAGGAACATGATAGGAAAAGATAGATAATCCACAGCATTTAACAGACATGAAAAGTTTGTGCTGCTAGAAGGGTCAATAGTAAGATATAATGAACCAAAGGGAGGTTATTTTGACACATTTGCAGGAAATGGGAAGGACCCTTCAGTAGTATAGAGTTCAGTGATATTCTTTTCCCCTCTTCAGTGAAGCAAACAGAATGTATAGTCGATTTCCACGTTTCTCATTTGTTTCTCTCCTTTCTACGGAACACCATCCTTTAATCAGCAGCTGCTACAATGCTAACTGGCCTTCAGGCTGAGCTACCCAAACACAGCCTGCACCACCTTGCCGGGGTCTGCAGGAAATCTTCAGGTCTGTTAGGGCACAGCGGATCCCTTGTAAGGCACTCTGGCTGCTCCTGCTCCCAGTTGCACGCCAATTAGTGTGCAAGCTGCTCTTTTTCTGCAGTCACTGGAACCTTGCTCTTATTTCAGGGACCTCTCAGGAACCACGTGGTGAGAGACCAAATGATGCTGATGCTCAATGTTTGTCATCAACTTGGATCTCAAATATCCTTGGCATAATCTACCTGAAATGTTAGAAGATTATTTTCAGGTTAGGAAATTTTAAAAACCCCAAATATTTTATAAGGCAAGGAAGCAACTAGTTTTATACTATGATTTAGAAGGGGAGATTACAAAAGATTCTGGAAAGAAAACCAGGTTTTCTATGAGTTCCAAATGCTGCATTAGCACTATGCAGTTCTGCTCTTTCGACTTGGCCAGAACTGCTCTGCATTACCCTTCATCCTGTGATACCAAAAATTTAAATGCTTTGCTCTAGGATGTATGTGTCATTGGTTTAACTCAAGCTGCAAACTGCAAGTGGCACTATATTTCTAACACTGCTATAATGAAGTGAGTGTTACCAAAAGTTCAGCACTTGCCCCAAAGCTGCATCAGAAGAACAAGGACAAGCAGTTTGAGAAGAAGGAAAGGGGAGTTTATTATTATAATTTGCCAGCAAATGAGGAGTTTGGCAGACTCACGTCTTAAAGTACCAAGATACAGAGTAGTTAAAAGGATTTTTCAGCTTGAGGTTCTTGCTGTTTAACTGTAGTTGATGGTCTGAGCAATCCCACCTCTGGGGAAGACGATCTTGTGACCTCTGCCAAAACAATTCCCTTGAGCCACATTCTGTGGTACAAAGAACAAAGGACACTTCCTTGCCCCTCTGATTACTGGCCTCTGGCAGGGATGCAGGTTTTAATTCCCAAAAGAGGGAGGGGAAGTTTTAAAGAGACAACTTGTAAAACATTTTAGCCTTTTTCAGGCCATTCCCTCTGTTACACAAGGAAGACTCAATTGTTGGAGCAGATGTGGGAAATGTTCAGAGATTTGGGGCCCAGAGGCAGGACTTGAAAGAGCTGCTGCATTCCTCATGCACTTGGCAAGATGCTCCCAGAGTCATTTTACAAAGCAGCCCCGCATCAGCTGGCTCATCTCTGGGAGGCTCTTCATGAGAGGACACTGCTTTTCTGTTCTCCAGCATAACACAGACTTCCCTGCAAACACATCTGATGTGGAAGAAAGTCCCCCCAAATAACCAGCCTGATCATTTCAGACCATTGATTGTACAAAAGGTGGAACGACCACCAATACTGTTGTGGTGCATATGCAAACCACTTCTTATGTAAAAACACTGGCAAAAATATTCAGGTGTTCAGAGAGGCTAACACCTCAAGACAAAACTTTAACTCTAACATCTGCCCAGCTTCGATGAGAATCATTCTTTCTCCAACCCTATTTCCTTCTGTCAACAATGGACCCTCTCCAAGCCCCCAAAGCTTAATGGGGACCACAACAACAGGTTGTGCTAGCAGGTGCGGAGCAGGATGTTTTCCTGATTCAGACACTCAGGGAGAACAGGGAACCCTGGAAAATGTTCCTCACCCTGACTCGCCTGAGGAGTGGTATCATTCTGACTCTCTTTCCACTACCTGCCCTCATTAGCCATTTCTTCACCTTTTAAAGAAATGCACACTGCTCACACATCCTAAATTTAACAATGACCCCCTATCCTGGAGGGAAAAAAACCTCCCAAAGTGCCAGACAAATATATGATTCAAAATATTGGTGCTGTTTGGCCAAAGTAGAGTAACAGGGACCAGATATATCCTCTGCCTGAAACAACCCCTCAAAAGACAAAATACATGTAAGAACAGTTTTCAAGACACTGGACATCAGGCACTGAAGGGTGGTGATCTTTGAGAGCTGGGAAACAAACAAGGTGAGCCCCACAATTGCCCCAGCCTACAGCCGTGGGAGAGTTTCTAGGCTGCAGAGAAGGGAGGCAGAACTGACTGAGGTGGATTCTCTGAGTTGAGGAGATCAAGCTGAAAGTCCAGGGAGACCAAGGTGGCTAGAGTTCATAGGGTAGAGTACCAGAGAAGAGAATGCTGCACAGAGGGAGAGAGAATTCTGAGGATCTGGAGAGGGTCCCCTGTGGGAATTCAGCACGAGAGTGTAAGGAAACAACCCAGGAAAGAGCCATCAAAAGAGTAAGAGGGAACAGAGACTGGTGCTCACGCATGGCTGGAAACAATGCCTGTTCGACCGACCAGACTGGAAAACTCATAGTGCGCGATGCACTGGGTAAAGTACTCAGGAAGATCTTGCCTCAGTAGTGAGGAATCATTAGCTTTAGACTGGGCACTGTTCCAGAACTGCCTAACAAATCATAAAAGTAAGACCCCCAAATAGCAAACTTTTTCAAGTAACTTAACTGCATAGTAGAACGAAGCTCAAGAAAATCTAAAGGAATACAGAAATTTCCATCATCCTACAAGGTGACATTCACAATTTCTGGCATCCAATCAAAGACAACCAGGCATGCAAAGAGGCAAGAACACACAGCCCATCATGCAGAAAATAATCACTCAATTGAAACCAACCTAAGACTGATCCACATGTAAGAACTAGCAGAGAGGTTTATTGAAACACTTATTATCTATCAAAAGCTTACACAAGAATATTCCTAGCAGCTTTATTTACAACTGCTAAAAACTGAAAACAATCTAAGTGTTTATACAGGTGAATAAACAGACTACTTAGCAATAAAAAGGAAAAATTCTCTAAGAGATACAACATTAATGGATCTCAAAAACATCACGCTGAGCAAAAAAAGCCAAACATGGAAAAATATGTATCACATGATTCCACTTATTTGAAATTCTTAAACAGGTAAAATTAATCCGTGCTGTTGGAAACCAGATCAGTGGTTGCTTCCAGAATGGTGGGAAATAGTGCAAGGAAACTTTTAGGGTGAAGAAATCATTTGTACCTGGATAGGGGTGTGAGTTACAGGAGTGTAAACACCGTAAAAATGGATCAAGCTGTATAAACTGTGCATTTCATTCAATAAAAGTTCTTGTTAAAAAATTTAACAATCCAATAGAAAAATACGTACTTCATGCAAAAGCAAATAAAATAGCCAATGATAAGCAGATGAAAATATGTTCGTTATCATTTGGATTCATGAAAAAATTAATTAGAACCACAGTGAGATACCATTTTGCACCCACCAAATTGGTGATATGTTAAAATTTGAAAGGATTTGACACCATTTGATTACATACTCCACTGATGCAATACATATCGGAGCAACCACTTTAGAAAACATTTTGGCTTACTGAGTAATGAAGTAATCCATTCCCTGTGTCCTGAAATGCCACTCCTAGAAACATTTCTTTTTAAAAAAAAGTCTTGAGCATCAAAGACTTGTGGATCACAACAGCATTGTTTGTGATAACAAAAAAATCTGAAAACCAGAATGTTTATTTATAGGATTACAGATAAATAGTGATATAGTCAAATATGTGTTGAATGCATTCATAAGGATGTGGAACTTAATGAATGTCAGCTACATGAATACATAGAGGGATCTCAGGAGTATAAAGATGAGTGGGAAAAGCAAGTCTCCAAAGAATATCTGCAGTGTGAGTCCATCTATATATCCCTCAAAAACATGCAAAACTAAACTATATAATGCTTAGAGGTACAAGAACATGGTAAAACAATACAGACAATAAAGGGAATAATTAACACAATGCCAAACTTGGAGTTTGAGAAGGGAGTAGAATTGTGCACACAATACAAAGGTGTTCATAGTGTCACCATTCTGTAAACTTTATCTATATTCTACTAAAATTCTTTCTTGTCCACTTAATATTTAACACAAAACTTATTTTAAAAAAGGAACAAAAAATATAGAAGGGTAAACCAAAGAATGTGAGATAAAATGCTGTGTATGTAATTTTTTATTATCATTGACAACTTAAAAATCTTTATAAAATTCAATTATAAATCTGCCAAGTTCTTAATGTTGAAATTTCTCATTTAGAATTATAAGATCATCATGTAATAAAGGCCTAGCTGAAAGACTGTTAGTGAATAATGTTGTTTATGAAACAATGCACCCAGATAAATGTCAAGGTATTATAAAAAGTATTATTTATTCACAGCTTATAATTAATTGAATGCCCTGTGGAAGCAAAATGCTCTAGCGTAAAGGTTTTTGTCGTTTCTCTAAGATGTTCATTTGATCTCTTAAAGAGGGTTATGTAGTGATGCAACAGTTGGTATACAGGGAAGTACAGAGGAAAGAACACAGAATGCTCCCATATGGAAAAGACAAATAAAGTCCCAATTTTAATCCTTACATTCAAATCAAATGTCATCTGTCCTTGATACTAAGCGTGCACTGAATGAAGACTGCATTCAATTCAATAATAGGTTGCCTGAAGGGAAGTTCCTCTGCCTTTAATCCTTTAGACCAGTTCGAGGAGATCTCTGACTTTTAATCCTTTCAAGCCTAGTCTTCAAGGATTCTGATGGCAGACACAGCGAAGACTTGTCAGTAGTTGGACCTACAGGCAAGAAAACCAACAGTGTTCTGATTAAGGGCTCTCCAAAACCCAGTGCAGCTGGGACACTAGCCCTGCAAGCCGTGGGAAATAGTGTGAAGGCTGGGAGGGGAAGTCCTGGTGGGAATCACCCCGTTTTGGTCCCCTAGATTTGCCTAACTTTGCCTGTAGAGGTCTTTGTATTTTTACTGTAATTCAAAAGCAATTAGCATGAAAGCTGCTTTCAGACACATAGGAGGTATTTAAATACATTATTTACTCTCTTAGTAATAGGAATTCTACTACATCCTGTATTGTCACATAAATCTAGAGAAGCTCTCCCTAGATTTGTAATGAAGCCCTCTGCCACCTATTCCTGATCCTGTCAACTCAAGAAAGAACAAATCACATGGCCAAGATAGGAATGCAAACAGAGGTATGGGCCAACCCTGTCCCTCCACGAGGGCAACCAACCCTCATTGCTCGTCAGTTATATTTGGAACTCTCCTTCTCTGCACACACTACAAATTTTAGAACTATTTTTTAAACCATTGAAGCTTTTATTCCTTAAATCCTAAAAATCTCATCCTGGTTAAGTGCTGGGCATACCAACATAGTGGCCCCAAGCTATGCTGGAATAATCACTGAGTATCAGCAGTGAGTAAAGAAAGATCCCTCAGAAGAGATTAGAAAAAGCTAGAAAGTCAAGTTGCTTAAGGCAATATCCCCATTATAGAAACATTTAAAGCAGGAAAACTGGTTTCTACTGAGAAATTAAATGTAGACTTAAAAGATTATCTCTTTCCAAAAATCTGTTTACCATGTAATTAGTACCAAATGTATTAAAGGGACAATCACGTAGGGAAGTATAACAGGACAGACAGTAATCAGACTTCTCCACGAGCTTCCAAGAGGCACCACTGAGTACCACAGGGGTGTAACGCTGCTACTTCTCCCAGTTAGGCAAAGATTATTGCTACGTGCCATTAAATTGCACAAATTATCAAGATACCTCAGGGAACCCCTAACACATAATGTCATAGGAACTCTGCATCCGAAGAAGTCTGCTGCCTCATTTATAGTGTGTGCTATAGCACTGCATGATCAAAGCTAAAGGGAGACAAAGAGAAAAAAGATTCATTGTTGTGGCCCCAGACCAATCACCTGAAACACAAAGCCTGAGAGTTTGTATATTGTATACACAGTTGTGGATTACAAGGAAACAAGAGCCCTATATCATGGGAGAAAGTTTAGGGACTTGAGAAGTGTAGCAATAAAGCTTTATTTGAAGCTTAATTTATAAGAGCATTTATCACTTTCCATTCAAATTGTGAGTTTTAAGCAGAACATTGCCTGACCACACAGACAGAATCTTCTAGTTCAACCTTTTAAAAGAGGGCGTTTATTAAGATTCTAGAGACTTCATCATAGAAACAAAATAATTTCTTGTTGAAATTGCAGGGCACATAATAAGAAAATGGCACAATGTAGTGCCTTGTAGGGGTGAAGGGAAGCTTGCCCTTTCCCCTGAAAGTTCGCTGAGAGATCAACTCACAATCAAGGCAGATTAATAAGAGGAAGAGGTCTATTTACCATGCACAAGGGGAAATCACAGAGTGATTGCCCAATATCCCAGGGGGATTCAGATATTTTTATATAGGCCTTTTAGAGGGGAGAGGGAGATGAAGAGTATAGGTAATTCTGTTTAGGGGTAATAAATGTTTGCTAGGGAGGATGAATAGACACTTGGGAGAATGAATGGATGGGGGGAAACTTGTAAATTAACCTGAGAGACAGGTATTATGTTTAAATGATTTGGACCAGGTCTGGTTGCATTCTTGATTTTCTTTGCTGCTGTATGGTGAGATAACAGGGAAGGGAAGGGAAGTCAATTGTCTCTTTGATGGGTCAGTCCAGTTTGCGCAGATAGAGGGAAAGCCCCTTCCAATGCCTTTTGATCCAAAAGGGCCTTTCATTCAAAATATTCTTTATACCAAGGGGTCATATTTTGGGGTGAAATTTCCTGAGCTCCTTCAGCCTTAAACTGTCATGCTTCGTTTGTAGATCCAGCCCCTAATCAGCTGGATTAGAGGATAAGACTCCATGAGGGAAAGGGAGTGGACATTACCAGAGTCTCTTCAGGCTTGGAAGGAAACGACAGACAACAGAGCAGACATTACAAGTTCAGGTGGAGGTTGCAGGGGGTTCTGACCGTGAAAACCCCAACAATAACAGCCAAAAGGCCCACCCCACGTGTCTGAAATTGGGAAAAGCTGGAAGGAGCCTTAAAAATCATCCAATGCTCTCATTTTATAAATTAGAAAAAAGAATACCAAAGGGATTAACTGAGTTTCTAATTCCTAGGACTTTGACATGGATTTTCTTACTCCAAATCTTTCTTACCCACTTTTAAATCCATTCCGATCCAGCAAAGCATGGATGCTGGAGCCAAATACAAAGGTTCAAGTCCTGATTTGTCTACTTGTTAGTAGGAGGGCTTCAGTCAAGTGACTTAAACTCTCTTTTAGTTTAGTTTAGGTTTTTTTTTTTTTTTGTAATCTGTAAAATAATAATACCTAATGCATAGAGTTCTCATGAGGATTCAATGAGTAAATGTAGGGAAAGTGCATTTAAGTCATTGGGAATATAGTGTTATGCTTTATAATGGTTAGCAATTATCTTCAATATTGTTGTTAATTATGGGAAAATGAAAAGGAAAATGTCAGAAAAGCAAATTACGATGTCAAACAGTGCTTTCAATTCTAAAAGTGGTAGAGGAGCCATCTTCACCAATAAATGCCAATGCATAAAAATATGACCATTCTTTAATTTAATTCTTCACAGTTGCATGGAGATCAGAAGTTATTCTCTTCCTTTCAAAAAGCCACAGACGTTTATTAAAAAGACTCACAAGTTCAAGGTCAGGAGCTAGGGGAAAGGAAAGAGAAGGAAATTGACAGTGCTCTGTAAGGCCAAAGGTGGCAGTTGTATGAAGCAGTGAGGGAACTTGATTTTGGGAATACACCAGCTTTCTAAGGATTGTGCGGGCCTTTGTTGAGAGATCTGTGATGAAGGTATTTCCTAGGAGAGAGACATCTTTCAGTAGAGATCCTGAAAGCTGCCAGAGTCAATGGCCTTCTTCTATGTTAATTACATTGATTGTGGTAGTCTCTTCACATTGCATATGTAGATCAAAACACAACGTTGTACACCTTAAATAAAGCTGAGGGAAAAAAGATGGCATTGTGTCAATCACACTACCTTATATGCACTTTAGAGATACATTTTGGTGTCATCTATTCTTTTACTTGAACAATTATAATCTAAATATGTCATGTCGATGGAAAAAAAGCCGAACTCTGTAAAATAATTTTCAAGAGGTTTATTCTGAGCCAAATTTGAGGACCATGGCCTGGAGCCACACCCAAGAAGCCTTGGGCAAGTGGACTCTCTGTGGTTGGGTTACTGTTTGGTTTTATACATTTTAGGGAGATAGGGGTTGCAGGTAAAGTCATAAATCAATACTTGGAAGGCTTACATTGGTTTGGCCCCAAAAGGCGGGCCGTCTCGAAGTGGGGGGCTTACAGGTTACAGGTGGGCTTAAAGACTCCTTGACTTGTAATTGGTTAAAAAATGAAGCTTTGTCTAAAGGCTTGGAATGTTTTAGATGAGGAAGAGACAAGTCACCAGACTTATATTTGTTGTGTAAATTGGGGACCTGCAGGTTTGTCTTGCATAGCCTTAGGCCTGTTGATGAGTTACAAAGGCTATCTCCAAGGAGGGAGGGGGGCATGGTGAGGCATGTCTGACCTCCTCCTCATGGCAGACAATTTAGTTTTAGGATATCGTCTTGGCCAGGAGGGGGTCCATTCAGTCAGCCGGTGGGCGGGAAGCCTTTTATTTTAGTTTAGTTCACAGTCATCATACGACAATTATCACTTAAGAGTTTGTTATCTGATGGAACTGCTGTTGGTGTTAGAAAATTGGAGTATTTTCAAAATCATTATATTTGAAAAGAAATTGAGATGTGGGAAATTTTTAGCAACAGGTCTAAACTATTGTCAGGGTATGCCATGCTATTAGCTCATGAAAACCTGTTAAAAATAATTGTGAAGCTGCCTCTGTACTCGGCTGTAGGTTCCCAATAATGCTCCAGTACTTTCTCTTATATATGCTGAACTTCACAATACAGTGAACAGGAGCTTGGGGGTCAAGAAAGACTTGCATTTAAGTCCTCACAATAGATCGTAGTTGGAAAAAGTATTCTTTTAGTCTCAATTCTCTCATATGTAAAAATTAAAATAATAAAGACAACCTGTACATGTCATTGCGAATCTTAAATGAGATAACTAAAACAAAAGGATCTTACTAAAAGAGGGCTGAGCACACAATGGCCATACTACAAATGTTACGGAACTACTGAACTCTTGTTTCATGCCAGGCACTGGGCATTATCTACTTTAATCAGCCTAACAGCCCTATGAGAGAGATGCTGTATTAGGCCCATTTTACGTATGAGGAAACTGAGGTTTAGAAGGTTAAGTGACTTGCCGAGTGACTGGTGGCATGGGTGGCAGAGCTGCATCTGAGCTCGGCAGTCTGACTCCACAGACTCTGCATGGTCCTCTCCTTCCCCACCTGCTCAGAACCCCGAGGGTAAGTGCATGGTCAGTGTCAGTGCCCCCAGGCCCAGCCCTCCCTGACCTCATTGACCCACCTGTGAGAATGCCACTGGTTGACATAAAAGCCATAATCAGAGGAAATCCCTTGTGTTCGCTAGGAAGTCATTTACTTATTATCCTGTGTTTTATCCTTAAGGTCAGGAGCTGCCAGCCATTGCTAGTGGTGTAGAGAGGCCACAGGAGTCAGGCTGAGGTCCCGGCTGCTCACCCCGCTCATTCCTGTTTTCCTTCCAGAGCGACACATTTTGGCCAAAATTACGGTCTCTGAACACATCTGCCTTCTCTCTACCTGCTGTGACCTGACAACCTTTGCAATCAGGTTGGCTTTCTGCCTCAGAGAGGCTGAACCATCTATGAGCTATTTTCCTAGTCAAACCTTGACTTCCTGTCAGGCTTTCCCTCAGTTTCTGTGCCCACAGTAATGTTTCTGTTCTCGACACCTCCTGGTTTTTTTCGCCTATTTCAATAGTGCTTTGCTCGCTCTATTGTTTGTCTTGGGGCATTTCCCAATTTTTTGCTTTGACAAATCAAGGCATTTCCTTTTTCATTGCTATTTCCACAGAACACTGAAGTCCTTGAAGGTGTTCATTTATTTTTCTTTGATGATATACGTTCAGCACTTAACCAGGAAAAATAAATTCAACTTGTTTCTGAGAGCTGGGCTCCAGTCTTTGTGCCTTTTTACACTGTGAAGACTTGCTATTCCTTTACTCTGCTTAAGTACATAACACGTCTTAATGTATATTTCGAAACATCTGTTGCCTCACTGAGCAGCCAAAAGCTGTCTGTTTAAACTAGGATTCACTCTCTGCTGATCCAGGACGACATTCTCTGTCTTTTACTCTTCCCCGTGCCTCCTGTGCTTGGGGAGGGAGGAAGCGTAATTTCCGTAGGGATGGTGTGTTTCTTCTGTAACACCCAGCTGAGCTGGCCTCTTTCTAAGACCACACACCTTTGCAGACCTGAGGAAGCGCTGCTACAATCTGATTTTTCTTCTGAGGTTTAGGAGATGCAGAGTATTTTTCCTGTGAATGAATCCTTGACCCCTTCCAGGATATTATTCCTTCCTAACTTTCCCTTATATGTCATGCCCTTCCTACGGACTGCCTCGGCAAGCTGATGGGTGACCACACCAATAAGCTGGAAGAGCACAGGCTTGCTTGACTATCTTAAACATTAAACAGAAAAAAACTGTATCATGAAACACATTATATAGAAATATCCAATGAATTAATCTTTCAGAATATACCCCATTCCTCATGCTATTCATGTTGAACTGCCACTAGCAACTTTTCATGATTTCAATTTTTATTACAATTTTATTTTACTTTCATTTCAGTAGTTGGTAATCTTTTATTTTGTTTTGCCTATTTTTTTTTCAAACAACAGAAGCATTTTCAGTACATATTTCTAGCAAACAAGGATCCTTCTCTACCTTAAGGTATTCAGTGGTTTGGTTGCAACTATACTGTCCTGTGATTATGGGAATCACCTGGGACCTCTGAGATTGGTCCAACTCTGTGTAAATATGGAACAGAATTTGGTGGATCTGTTTGTATGAACTCTGCTTCTGGACAGTATTTGGCTCCTGTCACAAACATTCATCTGTCTCAAGCTAATTAAAAATTACTAGTAGTAAATAAACAATTGTTTCACAACTGTGGTCCCATTAAATTCCAGAATTAAGTGGAGCCTGAATTTGGAAGGCAGAGGTAAAGCCCATGTAGGAAAGAGCACCGCCCACTCAGACGGCGGGACTCTTGCAAGTGGGAATTATCCTCAATGTTCTGCAAGTAGGTGCCATTCTTAGATGAAGATTCTGATCTTTGCAGCTTTCTTTTTGCATAGGGCCATATAATAAACTTATTAAAAGTTGGGGCTCTGGAGCCAGGTTTGATTTTGAGTTCATAATTTTTTTTTCTTTTTTTTTGAGACAGGGTCTTGCTCTGTCACCTGGGCTAGAGAGCAGTGACATCATAGTAGCTCACTGCAACCTCAAACTTCTGGGCTCAAGCGATCCTCCCATCTCAGCCTCCCAAGTAACTGGAACTACAGGCACACACCACCACACCTGGCTAACTTTTTAAAAAATTATTTTTGTAGAGAGGGCAAGTCTTGCTATGTTGCTCAGGCTGGTCTAGAACTCCTGGCCTCAAGCGATCCTCCTGCCTCAGACTCCCAAAGTGCTAGGATTACAGGCATGACCACCACGCCTGGCCAAGTTTCATAATTTACTGACAATGTCAACCCCAGAGAGTCAGTGTGAGGATTAAGTGAATTAATATATGAAAAACACTGAGAACAATGAACATCATGCTTACTCAATAAATGTTATCTATTATCTATTATTGCTAATTATGTGTAATATTCTTAAAAATTCCAGGAAGTCTTTTAAGAGATGAGGTGTAATTTACATACATGAAATGTATATCTAAGTGTACCATTCAGTCAGTTTTGAAAAATGTATATCAAGATTCGGAACATTACCATCGCTCCTCTTTTTCCATCCAGGTAACACCTCCCAAGAAGCAGCCAATGATGTCATTTCTATAACTATAGGTTAGTTTTTGTCTCTTGTAGAATTTCATATAAATGGAATCATATAGTATGAACTTTTTGTTAATTTCTTTCCCTGAGCATAAGATATTTGAGATTTACCTGTGCTATTGTAGCAGTAGTTTCCTCCTTTGTATTAGTGAACAGTATTTCATTGTATGAATATACAATGTTGATGGACATCTGGGTTGTTTCCAGTTTGGGGCTATTATAAATAAAGCTACTGTGAACATTCATTTATAAGGATTTTATAGACATGCTTTCTCTTTTCTTGGGTAATTACCTATATGTGGAATTGTTGGGTCATAGGGTAGATGTATCCTTAACTTTTAAAGAAACTGGCAAATGGTTTTATAAAGTGGTTGTACCATTTTACATTCCCATCAGTAATTTATGAAAACTCTAGTAGTTTCAAATTCTCTCCAACATCTGAGATTGTCAGTCTTTTTAATTTTAGCCAGTCTAGTGCTTACATAATGGTACCTCATTGTGATGTTCATTTGAATTCCCCTTATGACTAATGATTTTTAGCACTTCATTCTATGTTTGTTGGCCATTTGTCATATTTTTTGTGAAGTATGTGTTCTAGTCTTTTGACCATTTTTTTTAAATTGGGTTTTTCTCTTTTTTATTATGGAGTTACAGGAGTTCTTCACATATTATGTATACAAGTGTTTTTGTCAGATATATGTGTTGCTAATGATTTTTAGCACTTCATCATATGTTTATTGGCCATTTGCCATATTTTTTCATGAAATGTATGTTCTAGTCTTTTGACCATTTTTTTTAAATTGAGTTTTTGTCTTTTTTTATGGAATTACAGGAGTTCTTCATATATTATATATACAAGTGTTTTTGTCAGATATATGTGTTACCCATATTTTCTCAAAATCTATGTCTTATCTATTTATTTGATGGCATTTTTTGAAGAGCCAAATTTTTCATCTGTAAAATGGAGTTCATGATAGTTAATATTCAATGCTTTACTGTGTTCTAGGCACCATTCTAATAATTTTTATGTGTTACCTCCCTTGCTCTTTTCAATGAAGCTATGAATTTGGTTCTATTATTGTTGCTATTTTACACATACACAGGCACAGAGAGGTGAAAAAATTATCAGAAGATCATGCAGTCGCAAGTAGATGAATGAAATCAGAATTCAAGCACTCTCGTTTGTATCTATAGTCTTCACCACCATGCATACTGATCACCTTGGAGGTTTTTGTAAGAATTAACATTTCAAAATATATGTAAATTACTTAGCACAGGTCCTATCCATAGTGAGCAACTGTCAAAGAAAAAACAAAAACCACTGGAATTTAAAGAGACCCAAGTCAAGTTTATTAACTTGTCCGGGAAAAGAAAATACACCAGTAAAGCAATTTATTGGCTAGTTGTACTGAGGGGACAAAATCAGGGATATTTAAGTGCTAGAAATGGGCAGAGGGTATGCTTGTGATCATGGTGTTATTCTAAAGAAGGACTGAAAAACTAGTGGTCTGAATAGGAGGAAACCAGTTCGTAGGTCTGAATGTGATTGGTTAAAACAAGTCCCAATGTTCATTGTTTAAGAGAGTTTTTGGATGGAATCAGTAAAGGCATGTCATCCTAAGTCACTCCAAGTTCATGGTTCTTTATCAGCTATAGCTTGTTAGAAGCAGTTGGGAGGCAACAGAACTTTCAGTTTTGCTATCTTGCATGCATGGACTGCTGTGAGTTGAAAATTTCTTGTTTATACATGGTAGCTATGATGAGGATCACAATAGTGATCATGATGAGAATTGTGGCTGTGATGTTTGCCGCTGGATTGTAAAGTAATCCTGTTTTCTCTGTTGGATAAAATGGTTTTCCAAACTCTTAATGATTTATTTTTAATTTTCAAGCATGTAAATTTTATGGATTTGGTCACATGCATTCTACAAGAAACAGTATCAGTCAGTGTTCAAAATACATGCCATATAATTTTCAGAGCTACAAACTAGAGTCTTCACCTAGTTACCAAGTTACCTTTAGATCACAAGGTTTACTGTCTGGTGTGGAATGATGTTCTCAGGAAAGAAATATTAATATCAACCTTATGCTTATAATATAAAGATGATTCTTCTATTTTCATCTCTACAACTTCTCGGAGAACTACATTTTTTTTAAAAAAAAGAGAAAAATAAAAATAAAGAAATGAAGGGAAAAATGGAAAGAAGAGAAAGAAAGAAAAGGAAGGTAAAAAGAGAAAAAAGAAAAAGAAACCTAAACCCGGACCATTAGCAGCATTAAAAACAAAGGAAAAGAATTACAAAGTGAGTTCCCTAAAATTGGCCTAGGAGCCCTAGTTGAATTCTGCAAAAGAAATGAGAAAAGTTTGAAATCACTGGCACACAAGCCAGAGGCTGAGAATCCCATATGATGACTGTTTAGTGGACGGAAGAATGCAAGGCCTGGGATGTCACCCCAAGAGTCATTTATGACAGTACCTGAACTGCACGTCAATGGGAAGTACCTACCTGTTGATAGTTTCGCTTTCAACATACGCCCTGTTTATGCAATTGGAAGCAGATCAGTCTATACCAGGAGTTCTAAAATTTTTTGCTCTCAGTTTCCTTTACACTTAAAAATGGAGAAAATTTATTTTTGTGTGTCATATCTAGCAATATTTACCACATTAGAAATTTAAAGGGAAATTTAAAAAGATTTATTAATTCATTTAAAAATAACAATAATACACCCATTACACATCAATATAAATATTTATATTAAAAAATGTATGCTTTCCAAAACAAAACAAAAATTTAGTGAGCAAGGAGCACTGTTTTTCAAATCTCTTTAATGTCTGACTTAATAGAAGACAACTAGATTCTCATATCTGTTTCTGTGTTCATTCTGTTGTGATGTGTTGTCTTGGTTAAAATATATGAAGAAAAGTCAGGCTCACACAGATATGTAGTTGGAAAAGGGAGGAGTGTTTTATTGGCTTTTTTACATAATTGTGGATATTTTTCTTTGATACTACACCAAGACTGGGTAAGCGGTCATTGCTTGAAGTTAGTTGCAATTTTGACTCTGAAGTATTGTCAAATAAACTTTTGTTGTCCTGTCATATTAAAACATTGGATCTTTTCCCAGTGCATAATTTTGTTACATCATGCATTGGTCAGTTGTAAATTATTGGTTTACTGAGTTATGCAGATCTTCCAAATGATGAGCCCTTTCATTATATGATAGCAAAAAATAATATTCACTCATATCCAACCTATGTCATTAGAAAAGACTGTAAGTGTTAGGAAGTTCATGATGCAGGTGCAAATTTTCCAAAATTCTGATTTTCACTTGTGTATTAGGGTTCTCCGGAGAAGCAGAACCAGTAGAATATATGGAAGGAGATTTATTAGGGGGAATTGTCTCACATGATCACAGACGCAAAATCTCATGATAGGCCATCTGCAAGCTGGAGAACCAAAGAAGCTGGTAGAACGGCTCAAAGCTGGTGGTATGGTTCAATCCAAGTCTGAGCCTCAGAACCAGGAAAGTCACCAGTGCAGCCCCCAGTCAGGCCTGAGAGCCCCTGCAAGGCCACTGGTGCAAGTCCCAGAGTCCAAAAGCTGAAGAACCTAGAGTCTGATGTCCAAAGGCAGGAGGAGAAAAAGCATCACCCTCCAGAAAGGAGAGAGATAGCAGAGAGAGAGTGGGAATCATACTTTTTTCTGCCTGTTTGTCCCAGATGGGCCCCCAACCAATTGGATGGTGTCTACTCACATTGAGGGCAGGTTTTCCTCTCTCAGTCCAATGACTTACAGGTCAGTCTCCTCTGGAAACACGCTCCCGCCCCCAGACATTTCCAGAAACAAAGCTTCACAAGCCATCTAGGCATCCCTCGAGCCAGTCAAGTTGACATCTGAAATTAATCATCACAACGTGAAAGCACAATTTTTACCCTTGGCAACAAATACCTTTAGTTATTTTCCTTGAAGTGATGCCTCACTTCATTCATTTTCAAGAAAATGTCTCCCAAATCCCCAAATCTAAAAAAAAATAGTTTTTCTGCCAGTTATTCTTTTGATAAGAAGGTTATTCCCTGAAAAAAGCAGCTAGTTCAGTTTGCAACCCAAGCGATCACATAAGACAACCGTTGTGCTTTGGTATCATCCCATTTCATCACACAAAATGTTGAAAAAAAATTTATTCAAGTGGGGAAGATTTAATAAAATCAATACTTTTTACTGCTTCATCAGGGACTGCAAGTACCTGATGGTGGGTGAAGAAATACAATAGGTGTCACTGCCTTGATTTGGGCAAAGGGCAGTTTTACCCACCATTGCTTCTGCACAATCATGGCAAATGTCAACATAGCGAAAAAGACAAATAACATCTTAGCATTACAATGAAAATGGTTTTGAGCCTATGGATCCATTGAAAGGATCTTGGGGACTCCCAGGATTCTGATGGACCATACTTTGAGAACCAATGGCCTGTTTTGAGAAAGGAAAGAATTTATCATCCACTAACTGAAACTCACACAGGGGACTGAATATTACCAACACCAGTTCCCAATCAACACTAAGCAAAATGATCCAAGGACATCAGCAGCTAGGGACTCTACCAACTGCTATTCATAAATTAAAAAGAATTCACTTCCTTAGCATGTGATTTATTTGGAAGAAGCTTTTAGTGCTAAGTTCTGAAAGAAGCCAAGAAGCATTTTATTATAATGATCCATTTTAATGTTGAGCTCAGTTCAAGCACCAAAGCAATTTTCAATAAGTGTTCAGGAAACACATCAAGGTAATTTCTCTTTTATCACATTCTCTACGGTCTGGCTTAGAAGGAATACCAACATTCTCTGCTAACAGGTAGGAAATGATTTATGAAACAAACCCCCCAAAACCTCTCTCTTTAGCCTCAAAAAGGAATAATTTTCTGGTAATCTCTATAATTCTACAAATCCTCTATAAGGGAAATTGAGAATCCAACTTGGATAAATCAATTAACCTAAAGAACATTAAAGTCAGGAGAGCTCTGTAGCACAAAACTCTCTTCTCTAATGGCACTCCCCAAAGGAACACAGATCATAACTAAGGAAACTAGCAACACCAGACTAATACAAACAATCTTTTAAAAGTTTTACAACAGTCTCTACCATTTCTGTCTTTCCTATCAAAAAATAAGGCCATCTGACCACCCTTCCCAGTAAGATATGTCCTTTACCTAGTTCTTTCTGCAGTATCTTAACATGCCCTAAATATGCCTGCACTCCAGCAAAACCAGAGGATACTAAGTATTTGCAGAGGCCATCATTACTTTGCTATATTAAAATATACATATTTTGTAAGTGATGTAAAGCTTTGGACGCATATGAAACTAAAGATCAGAAAAGGGTGTGAAGAAATCTGAAGTGTATTCAGATGATAAGATCATTGGTATAAACTTATATAAAATTGTTTCAATTATAAGTGGCTTTACAATAATTACCCTAGTTGGTTTGATATTACATGCTGCTTGGAAGTTACTCTTCCCTCTGGTCCCGGCATCATCACCTTCCTGACTCCAAAGAGTCAAGTTGCAATGGTCTGGTAGCCACAGTGAGGTCTATAACAAAAGACCAAAGTACTTCTACCACCCGAGAAGAGGAAGAATTCCATGGCAATATGTGGCCTAGCACATCATTAAACAAAGAAAATTCATACGAGAAAGAACTGAAGGAAGTGTGGAGAATAGAAGAGGAGCTCTTACAAAAGTTGGAAATAACCTTGAAAATAAAACATTAATTTACACCCACTTTCACGGAGTGTGGTCTGAGTTAAGCAAAATAGTAAATAATTTGGCCAACCTCTCCTTTGACATCTATTCACTCATTGGTTTAATTTTCATCAAAATATTTAAAATGATGGAGTGTGGAGGTTTTAAAAGGAAGCTCTAAATTCTTCAATACACCTTCCTTTGAGTAGTAGGGTCTCTGTCTCCTTCCCTGGAATCTTGGTGAGCTTGTGGCTGCTTCAGTGCAGTACAGCTGAGGTGATGCCGTGCAACCTCTGAGGCTGCAGCTTCCGTCTGCCTTGTTCCCTGGGAGTGTTCACTTGTGGAATCTTGAGCCAGTGTGAAAAGAGTTAGGCTATCCTACAATACCATGCCAGAGAGACCACGAGTAGGCATTGCACTTGACAGTGTAGCTGAGCAGGTCCTTCAGCATCCCAGCCCTAGTGCTGAACATGGGAGTAAAGAAGCCACCTTGGAAGTAGACCTTGGAAGTAGACCCTTCAGTCCTAACACCTCAGGTCAGCCCTGGCTCCACCAGTTACACCAGCTGGGGCTCAGTCAGACAGTGGGTCCATTTCTGAACACCTAACCCACGGAAACCAGGAGCATAATAAAACAGTTGTTGCTTTACACCACTGAGTTCTGGCATGGTTTGTTAGTTAGCCATAGATGGCTGAAATAGTAGGGGGTGGGGAATGGGTGGATGCTTATCCATTAAACAAATATGAACCCACAATCTTCTCTTGCAACTGCTCATTCTGTTTTCTCTACATCCGGTTTATTTGGTCACTTCCTCAAAGGCAGCAGCTAAAGGGGATTGAGAACAGCCTACGATCAACCAACAGGGAGAGCGTGTAAAAGCTCAGCCAGTTTCTCTCAAAACCGATCTGTTGTTAGTAATGACTTGGTCCACTCATGGCTCTGTGTGTGTGCAACACAAACTCAGAAAAGTCCACCTGAGGTGTTTAAGCAAGCCCGGGAAGATTTTGTTGTGATTCTTTGCAAGATGACAGCGCAGCGCAAAGTCTGTGAAAATTAAACATTAAAATGCCACTGAAAAGATTGGCCAACCATTCCAACAGTGAAGGTCATAGTATTGATATGCCTCCTTAAGTCTCCTGAATTTTAAACACGCTGTGGTTTTAATTTAGTGCCCAATGTGAAACTATTCTGTATTCCCAAAGCTATCTTAATTTCTTGATTTACTTGGCAATGTAAAGGCAATTACAAGAAAGACTTTTAAGATCCACAGAGTGAGAGTCTAACTTGTGTCTTATCCACAAAAGGTAGAAAAATTTAAGCAAAAACATCATCAGCTAAATTCCAAGAGTTCAGGGCTTTGTTTTGTAGTCTCTTGTATCCTCCAGCACCTAGAATAGTGCTTAGCATGTAGTACATGCTCAATAAATTTTTATTGAATAAACGTCTGAACATGATAGACCCTGCAGGGTGGGCTACTGCAGAAAAGACAGGGAATATCTACGAATTCCTTGAGTCAAAAACTGTCCTTAGTGCATATTTTGGTCACTGTCTGGTGAAAGTGAAATGAATCAAGAAACCAGAAGAGATAAGAGTTTATGTAGAGTTCACTGAGCTTTCTAAGGTGAAAGGAAAAAGCTGTGGGCATGAACTTAGAGTTCTGGGTAGGGTGGGGAAGGAGTATGTAACATGGAGAAATACAGTGAAAAGGCAAAATCAACTCAGATTTTATCTGATTATAGTACAGAGCTATATACCCTCAGTCCAGTGTTTCCATCGTGTAGTAAGACTTTTCTCCTTTAAGACAATCACTAAGTGGTATATAAATCCAGACAACTAAAGAAATGGTATTCAGTGGGAAACTATTTTTTTCCTTATGTTTGGTGATATGTGTAAGCAACATTTTACCTGATAGAGTTTAAGTCAGATTTGTTTCAGCCTGGCACCGATGTCCCTGTACAAATTCACATGAGGTCCTTGTCACAAACAGCTCTCAAAGTTGAATGCCACAATTCTCACACAGCTTTCTTCTCAACTTGTAAAATGTGGATCTACCAGTATTTACAAACAGAAGCACATCCAGGAATAGCAATCATGTTGCTGCAGCTGGTGATGAAGATGGTAACTACCACTGTGCTTTATTGTGTTTATTACGAGTACTATCCCATTTAGTCCTCACACCTACTCTGTAGGGAAGGTATTATTGTTAAGATCATCATCATCCTCCCTGTTTTTTTTAAGTAACAGCAGTAATCTTTTATTTCAAAATATTAATCAAGGGGGTACAAGTGTTTTATTACATGGATATCTTGTATAATGCTTAAGTCAGGGCTTTTGTTGTGCCCATCACTAGAATAGTGTTCATTGTACCCAATAGGTAAGTTTTATCCCACACCCTCCATCCCGCCCTCTCCCCTCCTTGGTTTCTCATGTCCCTTACATTGCTTTATGCCTGTGTGTCCCCATCTATTAGCTCCCATTTAATCATCCCTATTTTTGAGACCAGGAAACAAGGGACTAACAGAGGTTAAACAACTTGCACAATATCAAATATGTGGTGGAGCCAGGATTCAAGCTCTGGTCACTCTAACTGCAGTCAGATCTCTTAAGTCATTGACGATATTGCTCTTAAGAGTTTTGTTAAGCTTACCTAACCCATATTCTACTCCAAAAGTACAAGCATACATCACATAATTAATTTGAATAGAAAGTTCATTTCTACATTAAAAAAAGAGATAGCTTCCTTTTCAAAGGAGGGAAATCTGTCCTCCTCACTCCTAAATGGGTGAGCTATCTGGCCCACTTAGCAGTGCTGTGACATGCTGTCCGGCAAGACTCACTCTTCAAATTAATCCAGTCGTTGGAAATGTTTTTAAAAAGTGACCTACAGAAGTTTGTCATTGATCTTAACGTATTAGCAAAAATGTCCCACCTAGAAGTATGTCAAGAATCATGTAGTAAATGGATCTTTCAACGAACACAAAAGTGATCCCAGGAAGGTCTCCACACCTGAGAGTTTAACAAGGAGGCCAGGAACACATACAAGTGGGAAAAGGGCCTTCTCACTGGGCTAAGCCCCTGCCCAAGATTCTGGACTCCAATTCCCCATAACATGGCAAATGGGAACGACAGGGTTTGGCAGTGAAACACTGGGTTCCAATCCTGAATGTACTACTTACTAACAACTTGCTGAGTGTGGGCAATGTTATTTAATGTCTCGGAGCCTTAGTTTCCTTCAGGTAAAACGGCAATTATAGTATCTACCCCAAAGTAGGGCTGCCAGATTTAGCACATAAAAATATAGGAGACCCAATTAAATTTGAATTTTGGATAAACATTGAATATTTTTAAAAATATAAGTATGTCCCAAATACTGCATGGATCATACTTACACTAAAATTATTGCATGAGACAAAATTGATAATAATTTATTATCTGAAATTAAAATTTAACTGGATGTCCTGTGTTTCATCTGACAACTCTACCCCAAAGGGCTATTGTGATGTTGAGAGTGACAACAGCTATTAAGTCCAGCCTGTGTCCTGGTACATAATAGATAGGTAACAGATGCCAGCTTCCTTTTGCCTATGGAAGAACCTTATGCCGTCCATTAGCCCTTCCTGGATCAGCTTGTTTACCTCTGCTCTCTAGAGTTATCTCCTCTATGACTATAAACATTCAAGTCTCCCTTATCCATTAAAATTAATAACAACAAAAAAATTAAAATATGATATCTCTGCTAGTTAGCATCCTCTTCCTCACTTTTCTCCTCCATTGTTCTTTTAAACAAATACACAAATCCCTTTTCCCTCTCCCTGGGGGATCTCATGTCTTCTTGTGACTTTGTTGTCCCCTAAATCCCTGCTGCTAGAAAATCCCTCTATAATCTTTCCATCTCAACAAAGAGCTTCCCCATCCACACAGTTGTTCAAGCCAGAAGCCCGGGAATTCTTGATTGTCCCTCTCCCCTTCATCCCATCCATTAGCACTGCGGTCCCCAACACCTGAACTGCAGACCAGTACCGGTCAGTGGCCTGTTAGGAACCGGGGGCACAGCAGGAGGTGAGTGGTGGGCCAGCGAGTGAAGCTTCATCTGTATTTACAGCCGCTCCCTGTCATTCACCAACCCCCCCCACCCCCCTCCGTGGAAAATTTGTCTTCCATGAAACCGGTCCCTGGTGCTGAAAAGGTTGGGGACCGCTGCATGAGCAGGTCTGCTGACTCTGTATCCAAAACATACTCCCAAGCTGCCCCGTCCCTTCATGGCCATCCCTGCTGCCTTGCCTCAAGGTCCCGTCACCTCTCACTGGACGATGTGCAGCCTGCGAACTGGGCTCCTTGCTTCACACAGCGCCAGATCCAACTTTTAAAAGAGCAAATCTGATCATCGCATTCCCACACCCGAAAAAACAAAACAAAACAAAAGACTCCAAAGTCTTCCCATTGCACACAGAACAAGACCCACTTGCTTTCCTGTCCCACATGGCCCTTCAATATCCGGGCCCTGCCCACCCCCTTCCCCTCCCCACCTGCTCGGCACCCTCCAGCCTGGAACCTGGGCCAGATCCTCCCAGGGCTGGCTCCTGCCCTGGCCTGGGCTCAGGGAGGCCCTCCCGCCCCACCCATCGCAGCACTCACGTTGCACCTTCGGTTGTAGAATATTCATTGTCTGTCTTCCCCTTCTAGAAGAGAAGCTCCGCTGGAGCAAAGACCTTGTCTTCCTTATTCACCAGGACACCCCTGGTGCCTGGAAGAGTGCCTGGAAAATAGCAGGCACTCACTGGCTACTTGTGAATGGATGAAGCGGCCAATGAAAGGAGGAAGCAGACAAAGGGGGGATGACTGGGAAAAGCCCCGCGCTGCTACATCTATGTCGGGCGTCACAGCTGAGTCACAGCAGACAGAAACAAAATACAACGGCTTTGGCAAATCTCACGCTTTAAAAGCATTTTCCTGCTTCTTCATAAACGTTTCCGAGAGAAAGGGTCACCTGGGCTCCCCCCATGCTTGTGCTGTGAACACATAGGGCCGGGAGGAAAGGGTGGGTGGAGCGCTGCCCCCGCACACCGGGTTGCCTGCTGGCTGATGTGCGGGGCTCTTCCGCCAGAAAGCAGCCACGTGTTTGCTCTCCCTGAGCCAGGCGTCGCCGACCCGCAGCTCATCAGCCTGCTTCCAAACGTCGTCGGCATTCGGCAGGGCTGTGCTTGCTTCCTCTGGCTACTTTTCTTGTCTGAGCTAATATAAGGCAGAAACGGAGGGAGAGAAGAAAAGAAGGAAGGGGGGAGGGAGAGACAGAGAGAGAGAGGGAGAGAGAGGAAGGGAGAAGGGGAGAGAGAGGTGTCACACAGCTGGCTCGGTGCTTCGCTCCTCCACACCTCCCAGGCTGCAGTAGGCGATGCTGGTAGGACACACGCACGCGCACACACACACAACCCAGTCCAGCGCCTCATCACGGACCACATGGCTCGTGGGGACACCAGGGACCTATGGCCATGGTTTCTGCGGCAATGGGGAGTGGCAGATGCTTCAAGTCTTTGTGAAGGAACTGCTACTTCTGATTCTCTCAGTGAGGGTGGCTGCCAGTGAGGAGGGCTGGGCCCCCGGGCGGCTGCGGGCTGCACTGATGGAGGCCCCCGTGGGCCCCAGATACACATGAAATTGAGGGAAAACAAAGTCCAGTAGAACACCAGGCTTGCGATAAGGGATGGCAGTACCCTGCCCCACTCTAGTCCTGCTCCCAGGAAGCAACCATTCTCATCTTTTAGCTCTTTTTTTCTTTTCAGGTGTTGGCCTCCATGTTTCTATTAATAAATAATAGGATCACACTAAGGTTTCTTGATTTTTCAATTTTAGGCATTATTAACTTCCTACTACAAAGTACAGGACTTAATCCCTATTAAATGACTATCACCACCATTACCCCACAACTACTACGCCGCCACACACACCCATATGCACCCCCCCCCCGCCTCTCTTCCTGTACTTTAAATTCTTTTACAATTTTTGGTCAAATTAATATTTACTATTCAATTACTATGATTCTGCAACTATGGTTGAGAGATGAGCCACACATTGAGTCATCAGTCCATTTGCTTTCCTGAACCAATCTAAGAATTAACTTCATATGCATCAGACTGCCCAAAGTTAAAGTGGATGTCATTGAGCTTTGGTGAGGATGTAGAGCAGCGGGTCCTCACAGCTGGCGTGACTGTCAGCTGCCACGCCCACTCTGACAGCGATTCCTCTGCATGTAGCACCATGTGGCCCTTCCTGCATCTCAGCAACGCCACTTGTAGGTTCGTGTCTCAGAGAAATGCTCACGTACGTGAACACGGACACTACGCACTCCTGTAGCAGAGTTTGTAGTAGCAAAAATGTGGAAATAACCTAGATTAGTTGTATAAGAATGGATAAACAATTGCAGAAGATGAAACATTATACAGGAGTTAAATTTAATGAACTTTGGCTATATGTGTCAACAAAAGTAAACCTCAAAAATCTAATGTTGAGTAGGAAAGAAAGTTGCAGAGTTATAAATAGACCAATAACATTTATTCAAAGTTTAAACATAAGTCAAACAATGCCATTTGTTATTTATAGTTTTAGGCTTACAAAGTAATAGTAATAAAATATGCATAGGACAGGAATGATAAACACCAAATTCAGGATCATGGTTACTTTTAGTGAGGAGGAGGAATAGGCATGGATAAAAGAGATTTCAAATGTATCCATATTTTTTTTAATGGACTGAATATGGTACAGTGTCGAGATTTGATAGAGCTGGGTGGTGGAGATAGATATTCATTATGTTTTTGCTGTATTTTATGTTAAATTTTGAAAAAAAGAAAAGAAGGAAATCCTTTTATTAAAAATGTTGCCTCTGGAAAGAGAGTGTCTAGTAAAGAAATCCCACTCCCTTCTTGCAGCCTGAATTTAATATAGGAATAAATTTCTCTTCACTTGTGGAAGTACATCTAGCATTTGTTTTTGTTGCTGTTTTATTTTGCTGTGGCCTGAATCTTAAAACTAAAGGCTTCCAAAATTGTCCAGTGGCCAGATGCTTTATCTAGAATCAGCAGATGAATTTGAGGGGGTAGACCTTAAGATTTTGTGTAAATGTGTATGTGGGGGTGTGTGTGTATGCACACATTGCTCTGAATAGAGGGTCCGTTGCTCCCATCAGGTTCTCAAAGGGTCTGCTGCGTAACAAACTACCCCAAAATCTGGTAGAATAATATACCAACCATTTTATTAGGCTCACAACATTGAGTCAGGAATTCAGGCAGGGCACAGAGGGAATGACTTGTGTCTGCCCTGTGATGGCTAGGATCTCAAGTGGGATGGCTCCAATAGCCACACATGCCTGGGGCCTTGGTTTTGGTTATTGACTTGTTTCTTCAACTTTTCTGCCTGTTGAATCTGTGGGGCTAGAACAACCCAGATAGATTTTCTACTCCTTCATGCCTGGACTGTGATGGCTACAGTATCTCTCAGTCTCAATGCAGCCTCTCCACATGTGAAGCTTGGGCTTCCTCTCAGTATTGCAGTCTCAGGTTGGACTTCTCACGTGGTGGTTGCCTTCCCTCAGAATGAGGGCTCCAGGAGACAGGAAGTGGAAGCTGCCAGTCTTGTAAGGCCTGGAAACTAACACAATGAAACTTCTGTCATGTTGTTTTGGCCAAAGCAGTCACAGAGGCTGCCTAGATTCAGTAGGAGGAAACATAGACCCCACATCTCTAAAGGGAATATCTGAGAGTTTGTGACCACCTTTCATCTGCCAGTGGGCTTGTGACCCTTCATATACTAAGAACCCTTGATCTAGTATGATTATTTCATAGTACAAATGTGAGTCCTGACCTTGGCAGCAGCTGTGCTAGAAGGTCTCCTGACCCTTGTCCTTTGTTCCTTCCATGGGAGGTGGGGTTAATGACATAGTCTCTAGAGTCATACAAACATGGGCTCAAATTTTGACTATATCCCTCATTAGCCATTTCACTTTGGGTGGTTATTCTTTAAGCCTCAGTCTTCTCCTCTGTGAAACAAAAGTAGTAACAGCCGCTATCTCATAGAGTTGCTGTGAGGCTTGGCTGGTACATGGTTAGCACTTAAGAAACATTTACTGTCATTGGCCAGTCTCCCTGTTATATATTAATACTTTTATGGCATTGTGGACTTTCCCTTTGTAGCATTATAACAATCATGATCAGTTATACTCTACCCACTATGTGGTGTCTTCCTCCCCCATCTGACTATAAGCTCTTCAAGGGCACAAATCACCTCTGTCTTGTTCTTGGCTTTATTCCTAATGCCCAGCCGAGTGCCAGACTCAGGATACATATTGAACGAGTGAAGGAAGAATGGATGAATGTTTCCATGTGTGAAGAGTTGCTGGGTGTAAGAGTTAAACGTTTTGAAAAGCACAGAATTTGAAACTATGAATTAGGGGCTTCTGAGCTACATGTCAGAAGTATTATTCCTCCCGTAGAACTTCTGCTAGTTTATTATGAAGAAGGTCAAGAAGGATTATTCAGAGAATAAAACAGACAATTATCCCCTCTGAGAAAAGCCTGGCTCAACAGTGACAAAATAAAGTGGAGAGAAATGCACGTAGGCAACAGTGGGCTGGAGAATCACAGACCAGAGGAGATATGACGTCAATGACAACATTAAATTAGCTCTGGACTAGACCAAACGGGGGGTCTGAAGTCAGTTGTCACATCTTTCTGCTGTTATGAGGTAAAGCACAAAGAAGTTAGGAGGCAGATGCAAAGAGGGTACAAGAAAAAAGTGGGAAGTAAGAGGGGTTTATAGATGGCTTTCTAGATAGTAAGGTAGGCAATGCAATTACTCCCATCAGTTGAGAGGAAAGAGAGGCTCATATAAGCCAAGAGGAGGTCCTCTGGCTCATGGCTTTCAGGCACTATTGGGTTTTGTGGTCAAGTGCATGCTCGGCATGAGCTTGGGTCAGTGATAATGGGGCTCTTTGCCTTTGTTTCATGGGCTGGGATTTACAAAGGGCTGACAGAGCGCTAGGCTATTAAGCAATCTCGGAGGATCACATGCCCAGGCAGGAAGGTGATCAGGATGTCCTGACTTGTCCCAGCTTGTTGCCACTCAATAGTCCATCTGTCGTCTCCACATGAGGGAGAATAAAGGTATAAGGAATTTGAAAAAACACAAACTTCAGTTTTTTTTCTTAAGTTAAAATTCATTCTTCATCTGACAAGGCAGAGAATAAATCAATCATAGAAAGAAAAAGTTCAAAAGAGACAGGGCATTGTAATTATTGCCATTAAAAACTTAAGAGTCTGCATGTCAAATGGCTGCCATTTATGGATTTAATAGAGGAAGAAAATCTCAGTATGTGCTGAAACTTCTAATATGCTTCAGTCATTCTTATTCTTAAGAATCTACAGGTAAAAATGGATATGCCTAATTTTTTCTTCATGAAAATTGGCTACTAAGTAAAGTTATTCTTTAATTTGAATATAATGTGACTGAAAAGTATCAACTGATCTTCCTGTGTGGTTTGTGGAGTTGTAATAGGCTTAATTACTGGTGTCATTAATTCTAATAATAGGATTAACTACTAGTGACTTTAACATTAGCAACAATGGACCTCATAGCCTTATGGTCACACCAAAAGTACCTACCAAGGGGCCCCACACTGGGAAAAACTAGAAGGATTTAAGAAAGCTGTGAAGAAAATATAGGTCATTGCCGGATCATATGGTACTTCTATTTTTAATTTTTCGAGGAACCTCCATACTGTTTTCCAAAATGGCTGTACTAATTTACAGTGCCACCAACAGTGCACAAGGGTTTCCTTTCCTCCACTTCCTTCCCAACACTTGTCATCTTTCATCTTTTTGATAGTACCCAGTCCTAACAGGTGTGAGGTGATAGCTCATTGTCGTTTTAATTTGCATTTCTCAAATGATTAGAGTTGTTGACACACCTTTTCATACATCTATTGGCCATTTGTATGTCTTCTTTTGAGAAATGTCTATAATCTCACTTTTATGTGGAATCTGAAAAAGTCAAACTCATAGAAGTAGAGAGTAGAATGGTGGTTACCAGAGGCTACGGAGGGGGTGTTATAGCTGAGAAAGGGGAGACGTTGGTCAAGGGATGCAAAGTTTCACTTAAGAGGAATAAGATCTGGTGTCCTATCCTCAGTGTGGTGACTACAGTTAATAATAATGTATTGTATATTTCAAAGTAGCTAAAAGAGAGGGTTTGAAATGTTTTCACCACAAAGAAATGATAAATATTTGAGGTGATGGATATGCTAATCAGCCTGATTTGATCATTCTGCATTGTATAAATGTATCAAAATGTCACATTGTATCCCATAAACATATACAATTATTATATGTCAAATAAAAATGAAACAAAACAAAAAATAAATGAAAAAAATTTAATTTAATTAAAAAAATATAGGTCAGGTTCTGGGAAGGTGTGAGGGTCTGGGGTTGAGTAAAAAGAGCTTAGGGGAAAGGTTGTGTGGAGTCTTATCATTGGGATATCTTTAGTGATAAAATTTATCAGTGTGATTATGGCATGTGACAAACACAAGAGCTTTCCTTCTGTGATAATTTGTCTAAAACCAAATCACACAGGATACAAGATAGATCTTTGAAAGATATGATTACACCTAATGCTCACACTGAATGACCACAAAAACAGGTCTTGAGGCAACATCCTCCTGTAGGGAGCCAACATCACCAGTCTGGGTGGTCTTGGGATATCTTCCTCACCTACTCCATGTGATCCCAGATCACTGCTCCTGTCAATGGGACCAGCTCTCAACTTTATTTTCTGCTACTTCTCTCTTTACTCCTCTCTATTTCTGCCTTGTGTGACCCAGCTGTCCCCAACACCTGTGGACCCAGGCAAGGCTCACTGGCAACCACACTCAGGACACTGCACCCTATAGCACTAGCAGTTTTAGGGGGAGCTTCTAAAAAGGGCCCAACAGGCCCTGAGTTTAGTGCCATCACTAATAACCAATCAAGAAGCAGCAGGATTAGCAAGGAGAAACCAAAATGAGATAAAATGAACTCAGGACTCAAAATCTAATGACAGATTCACTCCTACATGGCCACTAACTCAAGTCACTTAACCTCAGTGAACCTCATGTCCTCATGTAAACTGTTAATGGAAATGTGCCATTGATGAGGAAGGTAGAATTCTGGCCCTGTTTTTTTACAGCTCAGTTCTGTCCATGTCAGTACATGTAAGACTGTTCAGGCAAGTGTATTCCCACAGCATACGTGTGCTGGATGCCAAAGAATGACAGGCAAAAATTAAACACATCTACTCCATGAATGCTTATATTGCAGGAAGCCTACTTAGTTTCATAATTACCAAAAAAATTAGCATGATGCATTTTGAAAATATTTTATGATAAGTAGTCGTAGTGATTTTTATAATGTTTGGCGCTTTTTACTATGATTTTTGTAACAAGTAATGCAGGCAGTTATTATTTATGTTTAAGGACACAACTTTGAAACCAAAACTTCCTATTTAATCCTTTTTCAAATATCTGGATCTATTTAATTGAACAGTATTCAGAAATTTCATAGTAAGCTATAAACAATTATTACCATTTACAAGTACTTATCTGTGTGAATCAAGAGTTTTCTCAAAACTATACAACCAAAACAACAAAAAAAACCCTGAAATAAACTGGATGCAGATACAAATTTGTAACTAACAGTATTTTTCAATTCCAAATTTTTTTGTTTGCCAAAAAAAGCATAGTAGTTCTTATTGATTGATTTTATAGTAAGTCAATGGTAAATGTTTGCGTTTATAAAATAAATTTATACTAATAAAATAAATTTTATTTATTATGATGGAATTCCATATAGATCACCTTTGAAATAAAAATTCCATTACTAAATTTTTAAGTGAAAGTTTGAAAAGCAGTGTTTTAAGAACATTTCTGTGAACAGTCTTCCTGCTACTTGATATCAAGACTTTAAAATGACTTACGACTTATCTTGCTTGCAGGAGAGGGAAAAGAGGTCATAAACCAAGCACACTCCAAACACCGTGATGCCCGTCTCTTTCACCAGCATCGCGCAGGTCCCCAGAAACAAACTGAGCAGCAGGAAGAAGGGAGAAGCTGTGGGAGGGAAACATTCCCCAATACAGCCCTGATCCAGGCTCCTGGAAAACAAGTCGGAGATTCTCTTAATCTAAAAAGGAATATGAGTTGCTAAGAACTAACATGGTTGTAAATATAAAGTCTATTAGCAATTTAACTCTATTCTAACTTAATCATTAAGTAGATGAGCAAAGATTTAGCTTCAAAGGTGTACATCATAGAATTGTTTAAAATTTCAAGTTGAAATAGTTGGATATCCTGTGATAGGGCATTGGATGACCAGATTATGATACATGCTTATAAATATACACTACATAGTCATTTAAAAGTGATGTAGATATATGATTCTTAGTGACATGGGAAGATGTTTCCAATAAGTTTTTAAGTAAATAGTGCTGATTTCAAAATAGTATTCACAGCATGAGAGCATGGTCTCTGGTGACAGGCTGCCTGGGTTCAAATCATAGTTCTGACATATACTAGATGTATACTCTGGGCAAGTTACTTTACCTGTCTGTGACCCAATTGCATCCTGTGTAAAATAGATTAAATAATAGAAATTACCTTGTAAGTTTGTTTGGGGTTTATATCTGAGCTAAGGCATCCAAAGTGATTAGAACATATTAAATGCTCAATAATATTAGTGATTATTATCATTATAATTATTTTACTAAAATGCGTATGTATGTAGAAAAAGTAAAAACATAATAAAATATTAACAGCAGTTTTCTTTGGTTTTGAGAATACAGATAATTTTATTTGGGGTGTTACTGTATTTTATAATTTTTCTTCAATGAACGTTTATTAGTTTTGTAAAATTTATATATCAAGGTATATTTTTCAAGAGGTATTGCAGGGCTGCAAAAACTTTCTTTAATCTTATAAAATAGAATTGTTCTTATGTCAAGAGACAGTGCATTCCCTTCAGCAGGGGACAAACTCATCTGCTCCTACTGTTTTGAAGTGGAGGCTAATAGTTCTGTTCTTGTGACATTGTATCCTTGTTCTTTTTACCCGGTACAGTTCCATAAACCCCTAAAATTATATTCATAGTATTGGATAGATATGCATTTTTTATGGAGATGTGTTCCACAGTTTCAATGAAAAAGGTGTAAAACGACTCATTTAGAAGTGCCTTCACTTGTAGAAGTGAGAATGGTTGCACTAGTTTGCAGTCCCACAAACAGTGTATGAGTGTTCCTGTCTCCACATCCACACCAACATTTGTTGTTTTGGGACTTTTTGATAAAAGCCATTCTCACTGGAGTTAAGTGATATCTCATTGTGATTTGGATTTGCATTTCCCTGATGATTAGAGATGTTGAACATTTTTTCATATGTTTGTTGGCCATTAGTCTATCTTCTTTTGAAAAGTTTCTGTTCATGTCTTTTGCCCACTTTTTAATGGGGTTGTTTGATTTTTTCTTGCTGATTTACTTGAGTTCTTTGTAGATTCTGGTTATCAGCCCTTTGTCAGATGTGTAGCATGTGAATATTTTCTCCTATTTTGTAGGTTGTCTATTTGCTAAAGTAGTATGGAGATACCTCAAAGAACTAAAAGTAGACCTATTGTTTGATTCAGCAATCCCACTACTGGATACTTACCCAAAGGAAAAAAAACACCTGCACTCGAATGTTTATAGCAGCACAATTCACAATTGCAAAGATGTGGAAACAACCCAAGTACCCATCAATATATGAATGGATTAATAAAATGTGGTATATGTATACCATGGAGTATATGTATACCATAAAAAAATCGTGAACTAATACCTCTTATATTAACCTGGATGGAACTGGAGACCATTCTTCTACGTGAAGTATCACAAGAATGGAAAAACAAACACCACATATACTCACCATTAAATTGGAACTAATCGATCAACACTTATAGCACATATGAAATAACATTCATCGGAAATCAAGCAGGTTGGGGGGATGGGTAAATTCACACCTAATGGGGTACAATGCACACTATCTGGGAGAGGGGCACACTTATAACTTTGACTCAAATGGTACAAAAGCAATTTATGTAACCAAACTTTTGTACCCCTGTAATATTCTGAAATTTAAAAAAATAAATAAATAAATAGAAATTAAAACTGAGAAATTTCAAAGTATTTCCTTACTAATTCATTTAAAAATAATAAGTTCATATAATAAATTAGCATAAATAACTAAAAAAGTGGGAATGGTAGGTATACACAATAGACACTTGTAATAACGCAGTCTGTTACCACACAGATCCGGACACTTCAGGCCTCACTGAACCCCTAGAATATAGTAACCACTCACTGAGAAGCCTGATGGAGCAAGGACAAACTAGAAAGTGGGGATTGATTCTCTTTTATAATCAGTGACTTTAGGCTTATTTTAAGATTGTCACAGCACCCCATCATATAATTAGGAACATAATGGGATAACAAAGACTAAAATAAATGCCTCCTCCCTTTTCAAATGGAGTAAGACAAGACCTCACTCATCATAAGACTTAGTCTAGTTCACTCTTAGCTCAAGGTCTCAATTGATTTAGAACAGTGTTTTTCAAACAGAGACACTGGATCACTTGTGGATTATATTGTGAAGAGATAGGTCAATAAATTGAACCAAAGATTAAGGTTCACAAACTTTAATCAGGCACCCCGCCAGGAATCCCAACAGCATCATTCACTGAAGTGTCCTGTTCCTGGCCCTGAGGAAGCTCCCGAGACTTTCCCTGCAGAGGAGCTGTACCCCTATCTTGGGCAGACGCTCAAGGTCATATAAATGTAACAATGACTTTATGTAGGGAGGAGTTGAGGGAAGATGGGGCAGGATTTTCATGTTTAATTTAATTTTTAAGCTCCCTCTATGGAGAATCAATGTATGTTATAAAAATTCATTCATTCAATATTTTTTAAAAGTATGTTTTAAGCAAATGCTGAGTGTAGTCACTGTGCTGGACTTTAGGGTATGAGGATGATTACAAAATAAGTGATTGAGAAAAGAGAGACACAAATGGCCAACTATAACACAGTACTAAAATTAAGGGACATTCACAAAAAACTATATACTAGAAGAACAAAATAATTCTCTCAAGAGTGGGGGTGGGAGATGGTGCAGGGAGTGCTTCAAAGATGAAGTCACATTTCGAGTGAACTCTTACATGGTGAGCCAGAGTTCACACAGCAAGGAGCAGGGGCGGCATCTCAAGCAGTGAAAAAACTGGGAACAGGGGTTCAGTGCTCAATTACTAGCAGATAATAATTTTTTGGGAATTATATTGGTAATTATCCTCATAAGATAAACTCATCTTGCAGTTATAAGGAGAGGCAGTTTAATGAGCATGTGTGTTGGAGCTGGATCCTCAGGGCTTGAATCCACGCTCCTTCACCTGCTAGTTGTCTATCCATGGACAAGTTGCTTTTTATACTTGAGTGTTTGGAGAAGCCATTTTATAGTCAGGTATCACTTAACAACAGGGATACATTCTGAGAAATGTGTCTTACGCGAATTCATTGTTGTGTGAACATCACAGAGTGCACCTAAACAAACCTAGATGGTCTAGTCTAGCCTACCACACACCTAGGCTATACAGTATAGCCTCTAGCTCCTAGGCTACAAAGCTGTACAGCATGTTGCTGTGCTGAATACTGTAGGGCAATTGTAACACAATGGTGACTATTTGTGTATCTAAGCATATCTAAACATAGACAAGGTACAGTAAAAATATGATATAAAAGATAAAAAATGGTATACATGTATAGGGTACTTACCATGAATGGAGCTTGCGGGACTGGAAGTTGCTCTGGGTGAGTCAGTGAGTGAGCGGTGAGTGAATGTGAAGGCCTAGACATTACTGTACACTACTGTAGACTTCATAAACACTGTACACTTAGGCTACACTACATTTATAAATTTTTTTCTCTCTTCAATAATAAATTAACCTTAGCTTACTGTAACTTTTTTACTTTATAAACTTTTAAATATTTTCAGTGTTTTGGCTCTTTTGTAATAACACTTAGCTTAAAACATAAACACATTGTAAAGCTGTACAAAAACAATTTATTTCTTCATATCCTTATTCTATACTTTTTTCTATTTTTAAAATTTTTTATTTTTTATTTTTACTTTTTAAACTTTTTCCTTAAAAACTAAGACACAAACACACACATTAGCTTAGGCCTACACAGGGTCAGGATCATCAATATCACTGTCTTCCACCTCCACATCTTGTCCCAATGAGGGGCAATAACAAGCATGGAATTGTCATCTCCTATGATAACAATACCTTCTTCTGGAATACGTCCTGAAGGACCTGCCTGAAGCTATTTTACAGTTAACTTTTTTTTAATAAGTAGAAGGAGCAGTACGCTCTAAAATAATGATAAAAAACATAGCATAGTAAATACATAAACCAGTAACATAGTCATTTATTATCATTATCAAGTATTATGTACTGTACATAATTGCATGTGCTATATATTTTTATAGGACTGGCAGTGCAGTAGGTTTATTTATACCAGCATCACCACAAACATGTAACATATTGCATTATGATGTTATGATGGCTACAATGTCACTAGGTGATAGGAATTTCTCAGCTCTATTAATAGTCTTGTGGGACTACCACCATATATGTGGTCTGTCATTGATCAAAACGCCATTATGCAGCGCATGATGGTATTAATTTAAAGTTCACGTGAATATTGTTTTAAATGAACCTTATTCCATTGTGTAATAAATCTATTACAAATCTAAATTTAAAAATTCAATAATATGTATGCATATATCTATATAGATAGATAGATAGATTGACACCAAGTCACATACAAAAAGAGATTCTCTACTGACCTACACCAAAAGAAGTCTGAACACAGACAAATACTTTCCCTGGGAGCAGAGAGCTGAAGCTATTATCATAACGCTGCTGCTAGAGACACAGCCCATTGATCCGTGAATCTAAGAGGAACTGGGAAATCAGGAAGGCGGGCATGATCGAAAGGAGGCGGGTGAGGGGAGTGTGGTGTCACCCGGGTGTCAAGACCCAGCTCAACTCAGTCTGTAAGGTGAGGATTATGAGCAGGGCAGCTGGGAGGCCCAGATCTGCTCAGATCCTAGAGCACTTAGCTCAGTGCCGCCTGCAGGGCCTCCTGAAGTTTCCACAGAGAACCAGGCTCACCGGCAAGGAAGACCTGGAGCAAAGCCAGAACCCTGGACCTAGAGAGACATCATCACATGACAACTAAACACCTACGAAACAGAGACAGCACCAGTGACCTGCAGGCTGCTTACTGGAGCAGCAAGTTGCAAGGAGGCAATCACAGAACGAGCAAGGATGGGTCACTCAGAAGCTCTGCCTTTCATCCCACGGTTCACCGAGGTGCCCCTGGGCAGCCTTGGCACCTGCAGAATATACCAGCGAATGTTTTCTCCGGTAAAGACTGTAGCGTCCATGTGGCAGAGGCTCAGGGAGGAAAATAAAGTGTCAGAGCTGCTAGCACTGATACCGGATCTAAAACCAATTAATTACCCTGTGAGTGAATATGCTAAGAACAAGGTGTTTGGCCACTTGCCACCCCTGACATTCAGATGCAAACGCTAAGCTTTCATTGAACATCTATCCTATGTCCTGCTTTGTGCTGAGAATTATGGAGAGATAGAGTTCTGAAAAATAAGGTGCTCGTAATCAACTAATACGTGTTTATACCAGGTATACATTAATGAGCATCATCGTGTTCAATAATTATGTTTTATTCTGGTTAACAAACTTTTTCCAATGTTCTTCTGTTTGTCTGGGACGGTGCCAGTGAAAGGGATACAACTTGCCTTAAGGAGGTGTATCTCTGATGAGAGTCAAAAGAGGGTATTAAATATAAGACCAGGACACTGCACATGTCACAAAGAGAAGAAATAATCACCACAGGAAGCCCAAGAAAGGGAGTAATTTTAACTGGGGGATCTGGGAAGTCTTCATGGAAGAGTCAGCCTGTGAACTGAGACTTAAGGACAGATGAGGAGGATTTCAGGAAGCAGAAGTGGAGGAAACATACTTTCAAGGCCAGAAAGAAAAAGGTGCATTTCAAGCACAGGACCCAACAGGAGCAAAGGAGCAGGTGTCTAAAACAATGTGGGGTGTTTTTAGAAGGGGAAGCATGAAATGACAAGAGCACGGAGTTAACAAAAGTGGGAAGTCGGGACCAGAATATGAAAAGCCTGGCACGGCACACTAAAGCGGGTGGACTTAATTCCATTATAATGCAATGCAAAATTGTAAGATACGAAAAGGACTTGGGCAACTTACCGTCAAAGAAAAATGCATGCAAATGGGCAACATGTATTTCCGCCTCTAACTGCGTGCCAGGGAGGTGGATGGGGCTGGGAGAACTTCAGAGGCCACCAACGCCCTCAGGAGTCCTCCTGAAGCATGGCCTGATGTGAGGGTGGAGACCGTTACTGCCGCACCCCAGAACATGCAGTCTCTGCTGGCATAAAATATGCATATGAATACTTGTGGAAAGAATGAGTAAATGAATAAATTCTTTCCTGTCTGCCCAAGTTGGAATTAATTTCCCCCCCTGCTGAAGTTCTTCTTTGTATCACAACACGCTGCTAGTTCTTGTAGTTATTTTTATGTTCTTTTGCTGTCCCTTGAGATCTCAGCAGCTGGTGGGCAGGGACCACTCTGTGTCTGTCTTTGTACCCTCCTGGTACCTAGAGAGGGCCTTGCACCCATATTTTTTAAGTGTGTAATTAATATGGCAGAGGAAATACTCTAGTTAGGTTACATTAATATCAAAAAGTATTTTTTTTTAATTTTCCTTTCCTTCTTTTTATTAGTTATGGTCTATTTTTTATTCCTAATTCAACAAAGGCAAGCTATTTCTCATTACCTTTTTTTCTGCATGATTTTTAATTTTTCAAAAATATGATTTATCATTATATTTTGTACAAAGTACATCTCTTTTCCTTTTTCTCTCTCTTTCTTTTTAGAAACCTGAACTGAGGTCTGCTTTTTAAAACGAGTCTCTTGTTTTTCCTTTTCTAATGTAATTTTTTTCGCCAAATAACGTCCTTAACTTCTTCCTGTACTTCTGCTATCTTCTTGTGAATGTAAATGGCTCCTCTTACATCCTTCCCTAAATGAGTATCTGCTCTCAGACTCTTTTGCTCCTTTTATCTTGTTCTCATGGACTCTTTTCATTTGGTATCAAAGCCTGCTGATACCAAACTTTTTTTTAAAGGTCATTTTACTAATAGAATTTTCCTTTTTCCTTAGAATTCAACCTAAAATTTATCAGCTTGTTACCACTCTGCCCAAGGTTACCTGCAGTTTCATGTTCTCTCTCTCTCTGCTAGTATTGAATTAAGATGGTTACTCATCTGCTCTACTCATTTTTTCTTCTTCTGGTAGTTGTCTCCAAGGTACTCTAAGCATAGATTTTCAACTAGGCTCAAAAAAGAAAAATCACTTACCAGAAGTAATGCTGACATTTAAAGCAATGTAACATACTGCCAGTGACCCATTGTCAGAAATTCTAGAGAGCGTTTACAGCCAAAGCATTTTACCTTTGGCCTCATAAAAGAATTTTTAAAAATTATATATCCTCTCATCTTTCAGGTTAACATTTAAATTTGCATCATAATTTTAAATAGAAAGGATTTTTAGTTCATTGTATATATCGACATTTTAAAATAAAACCTTAATATCACTGCTTTAAAAGGACCCAGTAGAATCTAAATGCCATAGTGATGTGAAACTCCACCATCTTTCATTTATACAAACATAAAGAAGCTTTTCCTTAACAGCTGGGATATTTTACATCCTTCCTTTTCTCCAGAAAGAAATATTTCTGTTCTATTTCCCTCACAGCATTTTAACTTACTATAATATACATTTATGCTTGAAAATCTCTTATTAATTGTTCTGTCTCTCATCATAAATATGTATATAAATTAAAAATTTTTAATTTCTTGTAACCATATGGCTTTGTCAAAAAAATTAATTTGGATTAATTTGTCATTGCCTTTATTATTAATACAGACTTGATCTAACCACACATACACATAAACACACACATAACAAATTTTGGTAATTAAATATTAAATGTGAAAATGTGCTTTGGGGGTTATTGTTCTCATATCATAATATTACCTATTGCTGGAACAAAACAATGAACAGCATTGGCAGTATCCCTAGCTTTTTCTTTATAGATTGTTCATATAAGAATGGAAGTCTTATAGCAATGACTCAGTTCTTTGAATTCCTTTCAGAATGCCAAAATTCATAGTAATTTATGATCCAAAATTTTTTTTAATGTTGTAGCAGCTGAAAACTCAATTCTTTTGTTGAAAGCAAATAACTGAAACCCACCTGATGCAAAATGGTTTGTAACTCTGTCATTAGAATCATTTATTTACTCCCCTAGCTTCTGGGGAATGCACCAAAAGGCTGTACCTTTGCCAAAGGAGTTTTCACTTATATCTGTTACTTTTTCACTTAAGGAAGGGTTAGGCACCTTGCTTAACCCAATGAAGTTAGAATGGGGTGTGAAATGGAAATAGTCTTAATATTAATACAGCTTTCCCAAAAATAATACTTAAAAATATGTAAGATATTATAATATTTATATATTATAAATATATATTAATTATATATTTATATATTTATATATTATATATTTGTATATAATGTAAATATTATATGTATTAAGTATTTTCATTAAAATGTGGAGATTTAACTCATTCAACTTATGAAAGATGTCTACCATTTAGCCTAATTGGCAAAATCAGTTTACATTACCAAACTCATTGCAAGTCAGACTTACTTTCTGTCAGAAAGTGTGCTTTTATGTTTTTAATTCAAATAAACCTATGGTACTCATTTTGATGAGAACTCTTCTGAATTCAGAACATCCCAACAGAGGCCAAAATACCCTATTTCTAATGGCATGCTTTACCCTTTGGAGAAAGGGTCAATTAGACTGGGCGAAATTAGGAAGTTTACTTTGGTTTTATGAAGCCTTGATTATAGGAAGTTTTATCGACCCAAGGACTTCAAATTGTCCATTTGCTTATGCCTTAAGTTTTTACACTAGAGGCATAAGGAAGGCATTAGTAAGATTCTGGAGGAGTGTGAATTATGACTGTGTTTGTAAAGAAGAACAGTTTACTGTGAGCAGGGAAATGGGGGAGGAGTTTCCTGACCACAAGTACAATCTCCAGTAGTTCTGTTCCAGGAAAGCAAACAGGCACAAGTAAAGCCTTTGGGAACCGAGTCCTTAAACAAAATGTTGTGCCCATGTGCCCTTTGAAAGTCTTAGTCTAGCCTGAGAGATACAGGTACACATTCCTGCTGGCTTACAGCAGACTGCCTGTGGTTATTTTGTTAGGGAACGAGGGGACCAGACAGTTCCAACTCAGTGCATCATGAAAAGAGAGTTCAGAGCCAGAATATCTCTACCTTATAAATCAATAGCTTCATTTTTATTCCTACAGAATCACTGGACTTATAAAATAACTAAGAATATAATTTGAAGTCACATAGTCTGACATTCTAAGTTGAAGAATGCCATGCTGACTTTTGTATGGTCTTTTCAGAGCATTCACAGTTCTGTATCATAAATGCTATGAATAAAAAGCAAAATGAAGAAAAGGTAAAATAGAAATTTAGAACAAGAATAATAAGTCAGCATAATACTAGGCAATTCAAATGATGCTTGAAAAATTTTAGGTATCAATTTTCTGCAATAAAAATCTGTGGGCCTTTATTCATATTTATAATGATAATGATGTTTAATAAATAAAAAAGCCTGTTCATTGGCATGTTCAATAAGGCAATTTTGAACCCCTACAAAGGGAAGTTGTCAAGCAGATACATGGTGTACTATTTATAAAGATAAAGACAATATTTTAGTGGCTTTTTCAGTCCTGCTCACCAGAATTCGAGTAGAGAGAAAAAAAAAATCAATTTAGCTTGTAGTCATGCATCGCTTGACAACAGAGATACATTCTGAGAAATGTGTCATTAGGCGATTTTGTCATTGTGCAAACATTATAGAGTGCTCTTAACACAAGCCTCAATGATACAGCCTACTGCACACCTAGGCTATATGGTATAGCCTATCGCTCCTAGGCTACAAACCTGTACAGCAGGTCACTGTACTGAATACTGTAGGCAATTGTAATACAATTGTGTTTGTGTATCTAGACATATATAAACATAGAAAAGCACAGTAAAAATATGATATAAAAGATAAAAAATGGTACACTTGTATAGGGTGTTTACCATGAATAGAGCTTGCAGGACTGGAAGTTGCTCTGGGTGAATCAGTGAGTGAGTGGTGAGTGAATGTGAAGGCCTAGGACATTACTGTACACTACTGTAGACTTTATAAACACTATACACTTAGGCTACACTGTATTTACAAAAACAAATTCATCTTTCTTCAATAATGAGTTAACCTTAGCCTACTGTAACTTTTTTACTTTATAAACTTTAACATTTTTTAAACTTCTGACTTTTTTGTAATAACACAGCTTAAAACACAAACACATTGTACAGCTGTACAAAAATGTTTTTTATATCCTTAATCTATAAGCTTTTTTCCATTTGTAAAACTTAACTTTTTTTAACCTTTTTAAGCTTTTTTTGTTAAAAAGTAAGGCACAGACACACTACCTTAGGCCTACACAGGGTCAGGATCATCAATATCACTGTCTTCCACCTACACATCTTGTCCCAGTGGAAGGTCTTAAGGGCAATAACACGCATGGAGTTATCATCTATGATCACAATGCCTTCTTCTGGAATACCTCCTGAAGGACCTGCCTGAGGCTGTTTTACAGTTAACCTTTTTTTTTTTAAATAAGTAGAAGGAGTATGCTCTAAAATAACGATAAAAAGTATAGTAAATACATAAACCAGTAAATAGCATAGTAGTTTATTATCATTATCAAGTATTATGTACTGTACATAACTGTGTGTGCTATACTTTTATATGCCTGATAGTGCAGTAGGTTTGTTTACACTAGCATCACCACAAACGTGAGTAATGTGTGTCACTATAACGACGTTAGGATGGCTACACTGTTACTAGGCGATAGGAATTTTTCAGCTCCATTATAATTTTATGAAACTACATGACTGTACTTATTTTTTTACTTTTTTAAAATTCTATTATTTCATCTAGGTCCTCAGTATGAACAGGATGCACAGCAAAAGGTAGCTGTAACAAAAGCAAGTCCATGATTCTTGAAGACAGCTTTGTCACAGGTATACATCAGCTCAAGAGCCATTAGACAGTGTAAAATTATATTTACTGCATGGAAATAGAATGAGTTTATGCTTGTCAAGAATATGGTTAGCCAGGGGGAAAAATCCAAAGTAATGAATCTGCATTAGCTACAGAGGTTATAAATACAACTAAAATACCACGGAAAAAGCAGAGAAAAATCCATCATTTATAAAGATAAGCTATTTGATTAATTAGTTAAAAATGATTCCCAACATCCAGTTTTTCTATAAATTTGAGTCTGGATTGTTTTTATTTATTCTAGAATTATGAAGAAATCACTACAAATGCAGTACAGTTATATTTCAAGAAATTTTGGTGTCATGGAAAAAGCAGGAAGACACAGAATGTGATCCAAACCTGAAATACTTCTGCTTTCTCACTGCCGGGCTCTTCCCTGAGCAGATGATGCTCCAAAGGCAAGTCCTGCAGGGTTAGAGGTGACAGGCTTAGCCACTGGAGATGATTTAGAAAAGCCAGGCATGAATGTTTTTTATACCATGGTGCCACCAGGAACCAAGCTCCCAAACTGTACATGTGGAAGCACCATTAGTTACTACCTCACCGGGCATCAGAGAGCTTATTTACAGTTGCTGCTGAAAGAAATTGAATGAGCAAAAGCCTAACTTTCCGAATTTTTACTAAAAGGCCTCTTACAGAAATTCCCATTCAACTAGACCCTGAGTTGTAAGATTATTGTAGTTAAACTAAAAAAAGAGTCACCCCAAAAAAGAAAGGAAAAGAAAGATATTGTTTAATCTCTTTAAAAATTTCCTGAGATAGAAATGCAGAAAAAAAGAGACTTTTGAAGTTTGCTTTAAAATTACTAAGAAGTTATAATGATCTCAACTGAATTAATATTGTTGTAGGGAAACATACACACGTAGAGGGCATGGTTGGGGTGGGGGCATACACCCTAACAGATATTGTCTATAGATGTCTACGCACTAAAGCATTTTACCAAAACACTAGTCCAGTTTTTATCTTTGTGCCTTGGCTTGCTTCTGTTGTGCAAATACCTCCTCTTTGGTAAATCAATTGAGAAATCACCATCCAACAGAAATATAATGCATGCTACATATGTAATTTTAAATATTTTAGTAGCTATGTTTAAAAACAGGAAAAAGAGACAGGTGAAATTAATTTTAATAATGCATTTTAATTAAGCCAATGTATCCAAAATATTATCTTTTTTTCTTAAAAATCCAATGTATGGTTTATACTTACAGCACATTTCAATTTAGACTAGCCACATTTTAAGTGCTCAAAAGTCACATGTGGTTAGTAGCTGCCATTTTGGTCTAGACATTACAGAATTCCCAATACCCGATTGCATGACCAATTTATAACCTACAGAATTTTCAACACCTCCAGCTATATTCTGACAGATCAATCTAAGTGGAATAAAGAAGAGAACTTTTTGTCCATTCTGTTTTTGTTCTCACTGGAATATTCAGAAATGATTACGGTAGATTTGTAATTTGGTAATGATGTGCTAATTAATTCTAAATACCTGATATATACACAACTTACAACCTATAGAATTTTGAAGACCTCAGACTATAGTATGACAAATCAATCTAATTGGAATAGGAAAGAGATGTTGTTGTCCACTACATTTTCATTCCTGCTGGAATAAATTGGAATAATCTTGTTTCCACCAAAGGTCAGACAAATGAAATGTTGGGTGGGGTCTGACCCCAGTTCTCTGAAGTGAGACTTGACCTTGTGAAATAGCTCGATTGCTACATGCCCCACCCGGAGGAAATGAGGAGAGGGCAGCAGACTAGATCACTGGGGGAGCCACTAAAACCTCCACGCTCTGGATCAGAGGATCCATGTGTGGTAAAATGGCCTCAAAAATCACAAAGACCCTGGGGAGAACCACGCCTGTCCTCAGAGAAGAGAGTCTGGGCTCAGTTCCCATAGGGTGGCCAAATTTACACTGTTTCACACTTCTTCAGGCTAAGCCTTCCAGATGAACTAAGTCATTCGTTTAAAATCAGGTGACAATAAGAGGAAACAGGCAATCTCAAAGGCTCAAGTTTGTCGTAATAGACAAGATGAAGGGTGGAAATAAGAGCAAATTCCTTGGGGTCAGGGTCTTTATCACATTTTCAGCTATATACCCAGTACACAGTATGCACTCAATAAATATTGAAGGAATAGATGGGTGGAAGAATGAATGAATGAGTGAGTGAGTGAAGTACTGAAGGAGTATATTTGTTCTAAGTAGCTCCTGAAGGGGAAGTTTCCTCTTTGTAGTTACTAATACCATTGTCTACTCAAACGTAGCAAATGGGCTGCTAGGACCAGGTTTAGCCTGTGAGCTTACTTTCATTAGCTGTTACGTGTTTAATATGCTGACATCTAAAAGTCACATTTTATGTAAAAAAAAGTTTTATTTCTGGCTTCTCTTGAAATATCAGAAGAATTGGTAACACTGGGCCAGCCAGCATGGATTATTTGGGCATCCATTTAGATGGGGTAAGTATTTACGATTTGCCGTAGTTGCTGACAATCCTTACTGTGTTCCTAAGCCGAAGCTGTCATTTATTGTTATATATGCATTAATGTTTTTCTTACAGTAAAGAGAAGAGTGGAATTTTTTTGGTCTATATTACTATTAAACATGGGATATCAAAAGACAGGCTAAAATGATTGCTCATTTTAAGAAGAAAAATGTAAGAAAGTGTATGTCCTCTAGAAAGTGTATTTCTTTACATCATCTTGAACATACCTCCACTATAGCACCTAACTAATTTTCAAAACTTCTTAACTGTCTCTTTTAATAGGTCATGAGTAATTTTTTCTTACTCTGTCTTGTTTGTCATTGTATCCTCCACATTCAGCACAGAGTAGGCTCTAAAGGAAAGTTGAATGAATGATTGGGTGCTTACTACATTGAGTTGGAAGTTTGAAGTTGTTAGCTCTATGAGTCTCTAATTCTTTTTGGTTTAGTCTTCATTTCTCATTAAAAAATAGGTCAGGTAGTAGGAAAATAAAACAATTTTTTTCTGATATAATCTGAATAACAATCTCTTATAGGAAAACTCCCCCCCCCTTGGAAAACAGCCCAGGCGGTGGGGAGGGAACGAGCTCACAGGGGCTAGAGGGCACCCTTCCCTTCCCAGGAGAGGTCTCAGGGATACCCAATCTAAGGTCTCAGAGGCACATAATCTGGAAAGCAAGAAAGTCATGGGAATAGCACATGAAGGGAAGGGGGAAAAGACATGTATTGTCCTGTTCACACTCTCAGAAGACAGATGCTTTAGATAAAGTACAGTTTTCTCTTTTAATTTTCTTTGAAAAATAGCTCAGGTTTAAAAAAAAGAAGACCGTAGCCCTGGAACAGAGACCTGTACTGGGGAATATAAAAATAGTCACTCCTGAGGGGATGAAAGATCAAGGTGGTTTCTTATAGACTCCTTTGTGTGATGAAGACTAAGAATATTCTCCTCAGAGAAGTGCACAAATACTCACATTAATGACATTTTGCCTTTATTGTCAAGGAATTCAAGACAATGTTGCACCCCTCCCCCAACCCCAAACCCCAAGTTAAGAAAGCCCTGATCAAAGCACTCTGAATGTCCCTTCACTTTACTGTCCCCCACCAACCCGATGTACCTAAGGGTATCAGTCCCTAAATTTTAATTCAGACCTTGGAGCATCGTAAAAGCCCCACAGTACCAAATACTCAGTGGCCAAAGAGGCCCTCCTCTGTTCCTCCCTCCCCACCCCCTCCAGGGCTCCTCAGAAACTTCCTTTTTTGCAAGGGGGGTTCAACACAGCATCAATTAATTCAGTCTTCCCCAAGGAACCTACCCAAAATAAATAGCATGCTTCAGTAACACTGCCTCTAACTTACTTCTGTGTATTTAAAGTCGCTTGGAGACCATTTCTGAAGGGCCTCTACACTATAAACACTGCAGGTAGTTACCCTGCTAGAACAGGAACTGTGCGTATAAACACATGGCTCCCCAGGGGTTTCTTGTAAATCTGTAATGACACACAGGAAAAACTTAACGAGTCCACGTCTCCCTGGGGAATTTCTAATGATCCCAATCAACAGGGAGGTTTCCTTCCCATCGCAGGGAAGAGGACATAAATATAAACTCAGTTGAGCTTTGAGGCCCTTTGGATGATTAGAGAATCTCGGTCCAGGTTGAGGGGGAGGACACAGCTGAGGATGAGAATCAAGAAGGTCCAAGTCAGATGCAGAGCAAGTGTGTTCTAGGGAAGCTTCGATAAAAGGTGCCAGGTAAGAAGCAGAGAACATTGCCACAAGAGGGTCGAAGGGCTCAGTGCATCCTGATAGTATGTTGTTATGGTACGTTGTCCTGTGCTATATTGCCCAGTCATTCATTTCAAGAAACATGGCTCTGCACTAACACATCTTTTAAGTAAAAAAAAAAAAGAAAGAAAGAAAGAAAAACACATGCTCTGCATATTCTTTCTTTTAGTGTTTTTCTAGGATAGCGTCTATTTTCTCTATGGTCTAGAAGAGCAGACCAGTAGATTCCGGTCCAAATCAGCACAATTTCAAAAACAAAACCTGGGGTAACAACAGTGGGCTGCCTTTCAAAAAATTTTTGCCAAATGAAGACTTTAAAATAAAACAACTTCCACATATTATCACAATAACTTTATAAGATATTTTAACATCCCAAAGGGAAAAAAGGACCACCCAAAGACAAAATCACAACAAATTTAGTTATAGATCTAATTGGCTTTTGTTTGAGATTCATGAATGGGGCAGCCCCTACAGAACAGAATGAGAGCTTCCGCCAGGCATGGCAGGACAGTGGGTTTTGTAAGGTAGGAACAAGGAAATGGAACAATAGAAAAAAAGCTGATTGGTTAACATCAGGTTACTTCTTACTTTTTTCTTCTTCTTTTTTTAATGGTTAAAGCAGAGGGGACTTATTCATTATGCTGACTTAGGTAGACTAGACTGTCCTGTTTTCAGGAAAAACTGGTCTGTTTGGGGATCTATCTGCTTCCTTAAAGCTTCAGCTTGATTATGTGGCACTTAGCATGAGTGACTGAGTGACTCCGTTTTAGTTTGGTCTGGTCTGTTGGGGCCTAATGCAGAAGCTCAGTCCAAAGCAATGGCCTTCCCTAATTTTTGTTTAACAGGAAATAATAAAAAAAAGAACAAAATGAAAAAAAACAAAAAATGAAAAAAATTGTACAGAGTAAGTTTTAACAACCCAGGAGCTACAGCCAGACTCCCGTGGACCACTGCATAAAGCCTCCTAGCCAGTCCTTTGTAGAAATTCTTGCCCTTCTCAATCCATTGTCCACTTTGCAGCAAGAGAATATTGAAAACTTAGATCACTCCTGTCTTCTGTGTAAAGCACTCCAATTGCTTCCCACTGCAAATCAAAGTGCCTTTCCCTGGTGCACAGAGCCCTGCGTCTGGCTACTGCCCTGCTTTCCACCCCATCTGCAGCGCTCTTTCCTCCCGCCTTGCACTCTGGCCGCACTGGTCTTCTTTCTCTCTCCAAACCTGTCACGCTTGCTCTCACCTTAGAGCCTTTACACTAGCTGCTTCCCTTGTCTAGAATGTTCTTTCCCTCTGGCCACTTAGATCTCATTTAAATGTCACTTCTGCACAGAAGTCTTCCTTGATCATACCTTATGTTAATAGCCATTTCATCCCATCAACCTATGTTAATTCTCTATATCTTTCTTATCATTGCCATTTATTTCTCTTGTTTAATTTATTTCTATATTTGTTTATTCTTTGCTACTAAAATACAAGCTCCCCGTGGGTGGAGTCTGCATTTTTGGTATTGTAGAAGTGCCTCAGTTCACCATTATGAATATTATTATTCTATGGTGTATAGTATGAATTTAAAAACATGGACATAAAGGCTGAATCCAGGTTAACAGAATGCAAAACAAAACAAAACAAAACAAAACAAATCCCAGAAAGTTTACGGTATGAGGTACACTATTGAAAGAATACTACCTTGGAAAGACTTGGATAAAATGCTTCCTTGAGGTCCGGTCTGTTAATCCTGGGGCTGAATTCCTTTTGCAGGCAGGCAATCTCAACCTAATTTTTTGCAGAACAACATAAATTCTCATGAAAGCTTCTCCCTGTTTCAAATGCAGAAGCCCCTTTCAAAATTAAATCTCTCTCAGCCTTTTACTGACAAAACAAAAAGACATAAACCCCATAACCAAGTTAAGTACAGAACAAATCTAGGGTTTTCACATTTTTACATGCTCACACGTGTACACACACAGGGCCTGCAATCACTTATTCACCTCTGTTTAAAAATAAAAAGAGAGGATAATTTCACTTTTGATAGAAGAGGAGTGTAATCATTTCCCCAATAGCTCTATTCCATGAGGCCAGTGGGATTTCAAAATTAACTGTCCGCAAAGAGGCCGCCTCCTGTGATGTCAAGAGTGTGGACCTGGGGCGGACTGCCAAGTGAGGGCAAATCCCGGCGCTGACGCTTGGCAGTTGGGCTATCACTTAACCTCTCTGAGCCTCAGTTTCCTTATCTGCAAAACGATGGCAATAATAATACCTAATTCTTGGGGTTATGAGGATTAAACGGACTAAATGTATAAAACAGTAAATGCTACATAGGTGTTGGTTATTACCAGACCCAGTGGTTTCCAACTTTAGCGTATCTAAGAATGACCTAGTGTGCTTATTACAAGTGCAGGTTCCCTGGCCACCCCCAGAAATTCTAATTTAATAGAGCTGGAGGGAGCCTAGAGATCTGAAAGTTTCAGGGCAGGCTGTGGAGGGCCAACTGCTACATTTTCCAGCCACACCTCAACATACTCTTACAATTTAAGTGATAATCGACGGAAGAAAATAATTAAAAATACTACTCCTTTGTCATCTCTCTCTGATGTCTCTGTTGACGGTTTCTATAGCACCTTCCCGGTGAGTTCCCACAGCCCGGTACACGGCACGTTCCCCCGCCTGCCTCTGTGGCCATTTGTCTGTCTTCTTCACGCTCTCTTGCCGTCATCACGGCTCTCAAATGCTTATAGGAGGTTCCGTAGCCTTATTAGACTGTTCAACCAATAAATAACATCATCTCATTCTTCTTGTTTTTCCTCTAAGGCAAATCCCTTCAGTCCTCAATCATTTGGTTATTCTTTTATTGCATTCCCACCAATACCAGGAACAAAGGAACAAATTATCATTGCTTAATGTATCTGAAGTATCAAAGGATGGGATTCAAGGCACCGTTGCAAACACAGCAGCGCACTTGGAGGTGAAAGCAGCGCTCATGGTTGTGGTTCAAGTTTAATGCATCAGCTTCTCACCTGGCTTTAAAGGCAAGTGAAAGGAGGGAGAGCGGGGGAAGGGGACGGGCAGCCGGGTCCATGAAACAAGTGGACGGGGCCTGCAGCAGTGCAGACAGCGCTGAAACTAGACGTGTTCCTCTCGTACCCTCCGAGGCACAAAATGCCAATAAGAACAGTTCTGTCTACCAGCAAAAGTGACAGAGACTGCAGATGGCATGTGGCACATGCCCTGGTAGGAAGGCCCTGAACACAGCTGGCAAGTGAGACTGATGTTGGTAGCCCTGGGGGGCTACAGCTGGGTCTTGAGAGAAGCAGACATTGACTCTGGAATGGGCTTTGCTTATCCAGTGGTAGGTGCCAACGCTCGGAGTGCCTCAAAAGAACCAGAACAGAAGATATTGCACCCATTTGTACTACCGAATCACATTTCTTCAGACCAAGGAACACACTTGATAGCTCATCATGTCCAGCGATGGGCAGAGAGACATCTTCCCCAGAGTGATAGTTTGCTAGAAATGGAATGGGCAATCGGAACACTGGTTGTCTAAAACAGGGGGAGACAAAGCCATGAAAGCTGCCTTATGCACCTCTGCAAGCGTGTGCGCACACTCAACATGAGTAGGACCAAAGGAACGTCCTCACGATAGATTCTTCTCTTTGTCTTGTGGATGTGGGAAGAGGGTCTGGGGAAGGACGCTGGGATGACTATGCGATTCCTGCCAAGGGGGAAGGACGCTGGTAAAATGACTCGAGTTTTTTCTGTCTTCCTTACATCACCTCAATTTAATTTTTTTTTTTCTATCTGATGCAGCGGTCACAGGACCGGGGCTACAACTACGAGTGCTGGAAGCACGGATGGTTTCCAAGGAAGAAATTGTAGCTATGCTTTGAAACTTTTATGTAAGAATTCCTTAAAGCTTAATGGGGCAGTTATGCCCTCACCTTATCTGTCAAAATTGGTGCTGTGAATGAAGCTATATTCTGTTAGTGAAAATATCCTACTAGTTCTTTTTTCTTTTCTTAAAGAAATAACTGTAAGAAATACAGTTATGCTTGGAATACATATCTTACTAGTTCAGTACCCACGTGACCCTACCCTATATGAATAGGAGTGGACCGAGAAGGAGGTGCTTGCTAGACTAGCATTGCTACCTGCAATCTAGACCAGCATAGTGGCGATTAATGTCCCTTTCAAAGGTGAAAAAGCTTTGTCATAAATAAAGAGAAGGAGGAATAGCAGCTGAGGGTAAAGGAATAAGTAAATGGGTCGTGTAATGAGGCAAATCCAATGTTACATTAACACCTTGAAATAGGCTCAGAGCAAGAGATAACATTGTCTCTTAGCTCAATTATACCAAATACCTGAAAGGGTGAAGCTATGTTTGCCGAGACCGCACCTGCCTTTGGAACCTGCCAAGACTGAATGAAAGATTGCAAACCTGAGTGGCCTTGCCCTGGGAGACGTTGTCATACACTATGGTAATAGACTGGACTAATTATTAATGATGGAATGGAATTCTAGTGATGTGCCAGTATCTTTTGAGTTGTGTATTGTTTTGCTGTTAAGAGGTCAGTGGGCAGAGACCAGAGAGCAGACTGTGAAATAAGAAGGAATATATATTTGGTCTCTGACCCCATTTTCTGCACACAGCTCCTAAAACGCTTGGAATCTCTGGAAGCGATGTGTCTTTTTTGTATGCTATGAGATGAGTGATGGCTGGGGACTACTGGCCAGCCTCTGAATGGGGGCTGGTTGCCAGGGGAACCAACTATGTGATTTGAGGGTTGGGACAGTCAGCCTCGCCCCTCAACCTCTGGGGAGGAGAGAGGGGCTGAAAGTTGAGTTAATCACTAAGGCCAATGCTTTAACCAATCACGCCTGTGTAATGAAGCCCCCATAAAAACCAAAATGAACAGGGTTTGGAGAGTTTCCAGGTTGCTGAATACGTGGAGGGTGGCAAGCCTGAAGAGGACATGGAAGCTCTGCGCCTCTTCCCTCATATCTTGTCCTATGTATCAATTCCATCTGGCTGTCCTGAGTTTTATCCTTTTATAATAAATGGGTAACAATAAATGAAGTTTTTCCTGAGTTCTGTGAGCAGTTCTTAGCACATTTTTGGACGTGAGAAGGGATTTTGTGAGTAACCAGGGGACCTATTGCTTGTGATTGGCATCTGAAGTGAGGAGTCGTCTGTGGGACTATGCCCTTAACCTGTGGGGGGGTCTACACTGACTTCAGTTAGTGTTAGGACTGAATTGAATTCAAGGACACCTGGTCAGTGTCTGCCAAAAAGTGGAGAATTGCTTGGCGTGGGAGAAACCTCTACATACTCTGGTGAACAGAAGTGTTGTGTGAGTGTATGGAGAAAAACGCTGTGTTTTCCCTATGCATCTGACGTCAGAAGTGAAGTCCTGAGATGGTGAGAGTATAAAAGTGTAACAGATGTAAGGGTCTGAAACAGGGAAAAATGTTTTATTACAAGTTGTCTCTTTAAAACCCTTTTAGAGGAATTAAAACTTGCATTCCTGCTCCAGGCCCATAATCAGAGGGGCAGAGGAGTGTTCTTTGTTCTTTGTTTCCTAGTATCTTAAACCATAGGAGATGGCTCAACATAACTATCTGGACAGCCATCATGAGATCATCTTCAGGGGAGATGCTATAGCTAAATAGCAATACCCTTAAGTAGAAAACCCCCTTTAAAAGCCCTGTGTCTCTGCTTAGAGAGGGGACCGTGGTTCTTAAAGATGAGAGTCTGCCATCCTCCTCATTTGCCACACACTTCTCTTTCCTTTTTCTCAAACGCTTGTCCTCGTTCATTTGGCCTCCGGACAGGACGAGTATGGAACAATAACACAAGGACGAACAGTTTTTCCCTACACCCTCACAATCAGAGCTCCTCTCAATACCTGAGTCTGCCAGTGATCAGGACCCACCCACAGCCTCGGGATGTGTTCAGGGAACTCAAACTTGCCTCCACTTTCTTTTGCAGCAAGGGAGAAAAAGGTACGACATCAAGATATGAGACCAAAGCACTCAATTCTCAGCTTAAAAAAAAGAAAAAGAAGATAGCCACGTCCTAAAAAGCATCTGGAAAATTTGCACATTTCCCTAGATGATTCATTTATTGAGTACCTACTTTGTGTGGCAGGAACTATTCTCGATGGTAGGAGTTTGCACTGTAGAGGGAGAGGAATGAACAAATAAATATCTAATACCAGATAGAGATGAATGTTCTTAAAGAAAAAGTGAGGAGAGAGTATGGATGAGGTCAGGGAGGAGTGCTTGCTGTTGAGCTAGGCTAGCAGGGACGGGTTGTCTGGGAGGGGACCTTGAGCAAAGGCTGAGCAAGCTGTGTGAATATCTTAAAGAAGTGCTTTACAGGAAGAGGAACAGTAAGTCAAAGGCCCTGAGGTGGCAGTGGGTTTGATGTGTATCAGGAACAACATGCTGGTTTGGAGTGAGGGAGTGAGTAGAAAAATGAAGTTAAAAAGACAGCCAGGGGTCAGATCAAATGGCCTTTTAGAACAGAAAATCTCTACTGTCAGTAGGAAAACAGTGGTATTACTTTAGCATGATCAGGCATTCCTTATTTTAAAATTGGGATACTGGGGTCCTCAAAGGTTGGAAAAATATGTAAGTAGCTCCACGTGGAAGATAAAAAAGGAATTTATTAATTAAAATAAACTCCTTCATAAGAAGTCTCCACCTTTCATTCGTGGATTCATCTATATGAACTAAAATAAAATCTTAAGCCCTCCAGCCAACGGAATGGACCCCCTCTTGGCCAAGGAGACCCCAGAAAAACCTTAAAGTTGAGTTGCTGGCCATGAGGGGAAGGGAAGTCAGACATGCCTTCTTTTTGGAGTTACTCTTTGTAACAATAAGATACTAAATCATTAAAAGGACCTAAGGCCATGCAAGACAAAGGTTAAACCACACCTGCCGGCCATCAATTTACTTAACAGATCATTGGAGTCTCAGTATAAGCTGGGTGGCTTGTCTCTGATAATCAGCCTTCTTTATCTTAACTTTAAACATTCCAAGCCTTTAGACAAAGCTTCTTTTCTTTAACAAATTATAAATCAAAGAATCTTTAAACCCACCTATAACCTGTCAACACCTCCTCTTTGAGATGTCCTACCTTTTTGGGCCAAACCAGTGTATGCTTTCCATGCATTGATTTATGATTTTATGTGTAATTCCTGTCTCCGTGAATGTATAAAACCAAACAGTAACCCAGCCACCTCGGGCACATTTTCTCAGGACCTCTTGAGGCCATGTCCTCCGGGCCATCAGTCACACACATTTGGCTCAGAATAAACCTCTTTAAATTATTTTACAGAGTTTGGGTTTTTTTCCGTTAACATGATATACACAAAACCGCTACAGTCCAGGAATATGACCCTTTCTTTGTTATCCCTCCACACTTTCAGACTCTAGTTTAAAGCATAATTTATCAGGCTCCGTTCATTCCTAATCTTCTCTGTGTAACTAAGATAAAATATATCTTGCAGATAATTTTTAAAGGCCAATTTTTCATGTTCTCTGTAAAATAAAACAGAGGGGCTAGGCTTCATTTAAATTACACACTCTACCCTAAAAAGCTTTTTGGTTTACACCCTACACCTTAAGGGAAGGGTTTTGCTAAGAACCCCTTTTGGGTTCACCTGCTGTGACAGAGACCACTGTGGGTGAAGCGTCCTTCCGGGCCCACTGCTGTATCACCCCCATGGGACTTTCCCGGGAGCAAAGAACCAACTGAACCTGAAGCTCATGCTGCCTGTTCTAACTTTGTTACCAAAAGTTTGGTATTTGCCCCTGAGGCCAAAGAATGAGGACAAGTGGTTTGAGGAAAAGAAAAGAGAAGTTTATTAATTGGCCAGCAAATGAGGAGAATGGAGACTCTCGTCTTAAAGAACCATCATCGCCCCCTTTAAGCAGAAATACAGGGCTTTTAAAGGGGGTTTTCAGCTTCGGGCTATTGCTGTCTAACTATAGCATCTCCACCGAAGGTGATCTCGTGGCCTCTGTCCAGATAATTCCGTTGAGCCATCTCCTGCGGTTTAAGACACCAGAAAACAAAGAACAAAGAACACTCCTGTGCCCCTCTGATTACGGGTCTCAAGCAGGAATGCAGGTTTTAATTCCTCAAAAAGGGTGAGGGGTTTTAAAGAGACAACTCATAAAACTGTTAGGTGGGAGCCGAGAGGAAAACACGTGAAGCCCAAAGATAGAAAGAATCGTTTATTTGAGCATCTGGGTGCAGATGGGTGGAAGCCGAGAAAGGCGTACACCCCACATGGAGTCTAGTAAGTTTTTCATAGAGGGTTGGGAGGAGGGAGTGGAGTTGGGGGGAAATTAAACAATAATCACAGTATACAGCAAGTCCTTGAAGTTTGGGAGGAAGTTGTGCTGTAGCAGACGGTTAGTCCTTGAGATGTCTTTGTTTTCAGTCATATCCCCTTTTAGGCTTGCAAACCTTCCCCATTTTGCCTGCCCAGCTGCCTTTTATCTCCCCTCCTCCCTCCCATTCCCTTTTCTGGTTTTGCAAACCTTCCCTCGGGGTAAAGACCACATACCTAACAAAAACATTTTGCCCTTTTTCAGACCCTTACTTCTGTTACATCCTGAGTGAAAAAGCAATGATGTACTTTGCCCCAATCCAGGATTCTCATCTTCTACCAGCGTCTATAAAACGGTGGCAAGCTAATTGTTTGCTTGTAAGCAGGGTAGAATCTCAGACCCTTCATAGTATTTGATACCTCCTCTGCTTCTCCCCATACCCATCCAGCATTGGAAGACCCAATGGTAACTATTACCTCCTCCTGTGATCGAATGCAACCCCCAGCGGGGATCGCACAGTCACCCCATCTGTAAAGTTGCCCACAAGACTCTGAGAAATTACCCACCTGGAAACATTGCCCCATCCCCTCCCACATGCACCACCTGTCTGGGGCCGGCTGAACTAGACTGGTTGCCTTGGCCCCCGGGGAAGGGTGGGGCGGGGGAGGAGCATGGTGACAGCTCCTCCAGCCCACTCCCAGCCATCCAGAAACCGGGGAAACTCGATCCCAACCCTCCAGCCTGCGCCTCCCGCCCTGCACCCAGAGCACAGATTAGCGGGGGAGGACGGCGCCCAGCAGGTGCGCAGCCCGGAACGCCTCGCCCACCTCCCGGAGGGAAAAGTGGCCACCACCCCCCGGGAAGTGGTCGGGTTTCAGCACCCGGGACAACAGCAGCGGCCGCGCCGGGGAGTCGCTCTCGGGCCGCACCGCGCTCGCGTCCCGTCGCCCGCCGGTGTCCTCCTGCCCGGGCCTTTCTCTGTCCGCCCGGCGCTGCGTGCCACGGTCCCAGCCTCCGGGTGCAGGAGCCCGCGGGGACCGGGAGCGTCCAGCAGCACCTTCTCGAAAGCCCAGAGAAAGGGTCTCGCTGGCCAAGGACCTCCCGCCCGCCCTGCGCGGGTTTGTGCAGAGGCGCCACCGGCTGTTTAACTTTACTGCCCCTTTCTGGGCCCGCACCTGTAAAAAGTCCCAGGTTCCATTTTTAGTTTGGGCCTGGGGCTGAGTTGGTTGGGGAAACATTTCTCCCATTTTATTTATTTCAATTCTTGAGACAATCCGGGAAATGCCGAGCAAATTACTTTTCTCATCCAAGTCGATCACTTGGGTCTGATTATTAGTTTCTGGGTTTTGCATATGTCTGAACTACTGCTGCTAATAACATACAAAGAACTGTTTAAGGCTTCTTCTGGCTTTGGCTCCTAATTGTATATCCCAGAGTGCTGATTACTTGATCTGGTTTGAGGTTTGAAAATCTGGGAACTCTTTCAAGTCCCTTGTAAATTACCATTGCTGTATGTTATTGTATTTGTTACCTGGAATTTGACACATGCAAATAGAAAAACTTTAAATGTCTAATTCACCGTTGGTTTGGTATTTTACTACCCAAATTTATTCCATACAAAAGAATCAGTGGCGAAATATTTGAGTCATGTACTACTGAGTGAAGTGAAACATTCCCCTGCAGCAAATATGTTCCAAAACACGCTTCATTTCATCCATGTTTGGTTCATTTTTGGTGACCTGAAAATTAGTGACTGAGGAATAAGACTTAAAATTCAGAGCATGAATGTTTTCCTCCTCTCATCAAAACTATTGTACACTGGGGTGGCTTTAGTTCCCTTGGGTATTGGGTCTGTCTGCACACAGAGGACCCCACCTCCTCCCACTGCAGCGGCTCTGCTCATCTGCATATCAGATTAATACACTTGTACTACCTGCATAACCTGCCATACAATGCCTAACGGACTGGGCTGGATGACCAATCCTGCTCAAAGTTGGCCTGGGGAGGGGCAGTGTGTATACGATGCTAATGACAACAGTGAAATTGTTCTTGTTAGTAGGTGTTATAGGTCAGTGTGTTAATCTTTCCAAGAAACATGCTCATATTTTTACAGGAGTTTTCTAGAGACAAAGTCTTAACCCTAAAGAATGACCCTAATAATATTTTTAGAGAACAGACATTTTCTTCTTCCTCATATTGCCTCCAAAGCCATTCCTGCCCGCTCCCTTCTTATCTGAGTTGAAACCCCGCATGGGTTTCCCTGCCAATGGAGAGAAGTGAAGAAGGGGTGGTCCCAGGCAGAGCAGGGAGGGACTCACAGAGATGATGGAAAGCAGCAGACACGAAAGGAACTCAAACTTGATTGTAGGTTTTGAAGCACCCAGTGTTTCATAAAGCTTGCCTCTAGGTTCAGTGGCATCTATATTCCATCTGGTTCAGATGATGCGTTTGAGACTGACTGAATTTATGATATTAAGGTATCTTATATCCTTTCAGAGGCAAAGCAATAAATAAATATTTTGAAATATTAAACTTTTGGTTTTGCATCTTCATCATTCCTTGATTCAGTACTGCTCTGTGTTACAGCGAAACAGTGTAAAAGTGTTGGTGTCTGAGAGAGAAGCTTTGCAATAATGGGCCAGCCCATCAAGCTGTACATTTCTCTCTTAAAGCAGGGACACTTAGTGTGCCTAATAAAGGGACTGCAAAGGAATTAGACTAAAGCCTTGTTGTTTAGTCTCTGTTTATATTGAAAGCATTTATTATTATAATGCTACTACCTCCCACAACTTTTGTCCACTCATAGCAATTTAAAACAAAATTATTACAGAAGTGCTTCTCTGAGGCTTATACAGATTAAGTCACTTATACAAATGAGGATGGACCATATCTTGAAAGAAATTAGAATGGAGCTAAAACCTGGGTGAGAAGTTTTTATGAAATTTGAAATTTTTCATTAATATTTTATTAAGTTGCTGCCTTTTGTGCTTTTTCTGCATAATTATATACATAGTTCAGGAATGTCCTATATCACTGGTAAATATGTTAGCACAATGTCTCAAGGGCAGAAGGCCTGAATGTTGAATCTACAATATAAGAAAGCAATTCTTTTTCTTATAACTCTTGAAATATTACTGGTTCTTAAAGAAATTCAGAAGAACAGGAAAAACAAAATTAAAATATCCATGACCTATCACCCAGAAATAACTACTGTAAATACTTAGGAATATTTATTCTAGTCTTTTATTTATGCATGTAAATACATTTTCTTTAATGTAAGTTTGGATTATGCTATATCTACAATTCTGTAAAAACCTTTTAAGAAACTTAATAAATAAATTTTCTATGCAATTAAATATTCTGCTATAACCTGCTGCTATCTAACAGCTGTATAGTATTACATCATATGGAAGAACCATAATTAAGCCAACCAATCACAATTTTCTTGACTAGGTTGCCTTTAGTTTTCCTTTGTTTTGTAAAAAAAATTTATGTCAAATATCAAACCAATGCAATTGTACTAATTCAGTTATTCTCACAATTATAGTATACATTTATCATATATTTTGAGAGAGATTTATCTGGTGTGAATCGTTCTTTAGGAATTTTTGCCCAAAAGCACATTACAATCTTGAGTTTTGATTTTTATATATACTTTATGTGGATCAACTGCTGACAAGGCCAAGGCTGTTCTTATCCTAAGCAAGTCCAAGTGAGTCATACTCTCTGTCTGTTATGACTGTATCCCTCTCCCCGAGTTTGTTACCAGGCCAGGAAGTTATACATCCTACCATGTCTTACTCCTTCCCCTCATTAATGGTATTTGTCCAACATGTGAACCCTTAAGATTCAAGATAGCAATATATTGTCTCCTTAGCCCTATTCCCATGTTATCTGTTTTTTGTCATCCCTGAATAATAACGAAAGCAATGTGGTGTTGTTGCATGGACAAACAGAATAATAAAACAAATTGAAGAGTCTAGAAACAGACCTACTTCTATAGAGACAGTTGACTTATTATAAAGGTGTCGCTGCAGTATGAGGTTGGGCTTTTAAGTAAACGATGCTGGGTCAATTAGATGTCAGTATGGGGGAAAAAAAGGAATATTGGTCCCCACCTCACATCTTACACAAAAATCAATTTAGATGGATCATAGACCTAAATGTGAAAGGTTAAAGCTTCTATATGACAACATAGGAAATTATTTTCATGACCTTAGATAGGCAACTGTTGCTTAAAAGGACTCAGAAACAATAATTTAAAAATATTGATAAATTGGGCATCATTAAAATTAAGAATTTCTGTTCGCCAAAAACAACTACTAAGAGAGTGAAAAGTAAAGCCCCATTCTGGAGTAGATCTACAAACAGATGCTTTACTGTGCTATCCTCACTTTTTTTGTGTGTGTGTGTGAATGGACTTAAATGAGAAATAGAGGAATTTATGGAATAACAGATGCTAGAATAGAAAATAGCTTCCCTAAGAGATTTATAGCATTTGAATAAAATATTGAGGGGTTTCTTAGAACAAATATAAGATCCAAGACAAGTGATAACCTACAGGTCACATTTAGCTGTTTTCCAAATTAACCCTGCTGGGAAGTCTTATGATTTATGGCTTACATCCTGTCTCTGAGTAAAAAATCTTTTCAAGAGTCCCTCAAATCTTATTGTGAGTTCCTCAAACAATTGACATACTAATTAATACGTAACCTACTGACATTGAAAAGGACACTGATTTGTTTCTGAATCATGAAGTTTTACTGATTGTCTTGCATGTAGAACATTTTAGCCTGTATGTTATCACCTGTAGCCAATGATTATAACCTCTGTATTGTAACCCTCCAATGAAAGAGGAAAACTCGAGTATGGGGAGTCCCCCTTCCTTCTCCTAAACTTTCTTAGGAATTTGTAACAGACTCTGGAACACTCCCCACTTTGCTTGTGTGTCTTCCCAGGTTGATGTTCACATTTGGCTTCCAATAAAGCTTTATCAAGTTATTTCTGCCTCTTCCTTCAGAGTAGAGGAGGGGGAAAAAAAGAAAAAAAATTATTTCTCCCTCAACAACCTTAACTGTGGTTGACACAAGGTATGATTTTGCAATAAACAAACAAATAAACCAACAAAGACAAATGCAATGCCAAACTTTTCTTTCCTTAAAATCACAAGAATTGTCACTTACTTGTAAGAGCCCATATTACAGTTTTCTTATAAATAGAGGTGCTACACTTTTGACACTCAGCTCTACCACTATATCTATCCCTCTCCCTCAAAATCAACAAACAACCCACTTGGTATTTGTTCCCAGTAGCCCTCAGATATGCCCTGTCACCTAACCAACTGATGGGACCCTTGGTCCCTTGACTTAGAAACATGATTTCTTCTGTGATACCACACCAGTCAAATTAATCAGGAGGAATATCTTTTTTAATGGAATTATCAAATTAGATGATCTTTGAAATTCCTGAGGAGTCCTCTGTTCATAATCAGATTTGAGCTAATTTGGGCACAGACTTACCATTGTCTTATGCCTAAATGAAACACAATTTGAAGAATTCTGTGAGCCACCAGATTCCTTATGGGAGAAAAATTCTACCAATATTGTCAGGATTATTGGGGCTGAACCTTACCCAATCTTGCAAAATACCCTTTGATACCAGGAGAAAAAGAAGGCATGAGGACTATAACAGAAGAATTAGTAGAAAAAGACTAACCTTCTGTTGCACTAGTTTTTGTAATACTTCTATTCTACTTGTTGAAAACCCAGTGGAAGGAGGTAGAGATTCATTGAAGATATTGGGCTATCAATGGGATAATTATAAATTGCCTTTTGGTAATGCCAAATTTAAATATGATCTCTTTTAAAACTTATAATCCTAGCTCTTAAATTATTATGCCAAATTTAAAGTGTAAATGAACAGAACTCTGCAAACTTAGCCCAAATTTAGTAATGATGATGGGAAGGGAAATAGGCAGTGTGGGGGTGGGAATATTTTTGTTGTTACCTGTTTTTGTTGAGAAATATGCCACAGAGGTATATTTATTAAATCTTTTAATTTGGGAATTAAAATTCTCAGGAAGAAAAAGTGAAAAATTTTGAAATGGGCAAAGAATTACTGAATGTGCTTTCAATGGAATGCTGGGTATTGTTTAGGGATCCCTACTGGGGTCATTTGATTCAATATAGGTTTATTCCTTTTTTTTTTTTAGCTATTTTACAATTCTGTAATTTGTAGAAAACTCATATTAGTGCAAATGATTCTCATCCAAAGAGATACAAATAAATTTTGTCAGGTGAAGATACAAATGAATATTAGCCTATGGTTATTGATCAGTTTTACATTTGTATTACATATATATTCGCAAATTCATTTCACCATTCATGATTGCTTATTGCTTAGAAATACATCTGTCTTCAGATTCTCCCTTGAGCATTTCAATTGGCTGGGGAGATAAAGGTTTGGATAAGTTTCCATCAGTTACTCTTAGGAAGAATACTTTGGAAATATTGTTGACCATGATTAGAAAGAATTGGTTCTAGTGCTTAAGCTTAAAGATTTTTGCAACTCTGGACACGTTAGATCTTTCATTATGTTAGAACTTCCCTTGTCGACCCAAAAGGAAGTCAGCTACCTAAAGAGTCACCCACACATTTTGTTCAGTGGCTGGTTATTCTTTGAATACTTTCTATCTAAATGCCAAGATAGCCCAGTGTTATTGAGTGCATAAACTAAAGGGATTATAATGTAAGAACTATGAATGTTTTTTATATTTCTACCTAAATATTCAGAGAGGCATGGTGGTTTGTCTAAGCACACTGAGAATTGTGTTGGTTTATAGAGGTCTTTCATTAACATCAGAAAGCATTCTCTTTAACCCATATTAAAATTGTAATGGGGTGGGGATATGTAGAAAAGAAAATCTATCCAAAAAAATTTCCAAGGTTGCTTTTATTTTCCTGCATTCCCAAGTTTGCTCTCCCAAAACACAAATCTGGAAAGTTGATGTCAATTTGAACAGATTCTTGGGGAGAGAAAAAGCTCAGCTTAACTGGCTTAATACACATTAGTTTAATTTTTATCTGCCAATCAATTAACAGTTCACAATGTAAAATAACTTTGCAATATAGAAGCATACTTTAGAAATGAAATTGCTTGGTGAGTATGTGAAATCAGTGGGTGCCCAGAGGAAAAGCCCTCCTTGGGAAAAGTACCTCTTTCTTCATGTGACAGTGGAGATACTCTACTTCCAGATTCTCTCCAAGTTCTTCTTTTCAACATTCTGACATTCCAAATGATACATTAATTTAAATCAAATCATTCATAAAAGAAAGATTTATAAACTATATAATATTCCATAAATATTAGGTGTTAACTTTAGAAATATCTCTAATATGAAAGCTTGCTCGATATTTTTCTTTTAACAGCCAGAAAAAGTTTGAGTCTCTTCCATGAGTATCTATGTATCTCATTATTAGGTATGTAACTTTTGTTCCGGTTTTGTTTTGGCTTCCAGAAAGTGTGAATTGGGATTTCTGTTCAGTTGTGGTAGTTATCATAGCGTGAATTTCCAAAACAATTCCACTTCCCCTATTGTTACACAGCTTTTGATCTTTTGTTCTTTGTGCTAATGGATTAGTTAGTTATGTCTGTTTTTTATTGTAAACCCGTATCAAATACTGACATGTAGCAAGGATATACAGAGTGATAAATGAAAGGAATAAAATATTAGGTCGAACATATGAAATATTTCCTATATTTGACCAATTTTGACCTATGAAAATGGTAGTGTCATAAAGTTTAACCTAATAGTGAACAAATGAAGATGTTATCTATAATTACTTGAATTCACTTTTGAGAAAAGTTCTTTATCAATATCTTCAGTAAAATTTGTATCTTAATGGAAAGAACATTTTCAAATGACACATATATCCACTACCCTACAGTGACTCCCTCCCTCAAAAATTACTGAATTGGAACTGGAAAAAATCTTTGAATAACATTTCTATAGAAGGTTTTAGATTTCCATCATCTGGTAGCTTTTGATTCCTACCACATATGTTCCACAACTAAAATATCTTCAGAAATTCTTAGAACCTGATTTTAATAATAACAATAATAATAATAATTTTATAAATAAAAAATATGTTTCTCTTTCCTTCTGACTGGAAATAAAACACAAATCTCTTTAGGTCTGTAGACAACCTGCTCAAAACTTCTCAAGAACAGTATGAACATACCTTTCAAAATCAAATTCAAGTTGCCCTTCTTAACAATGTAGAAACAGTAATGTCACTTCCTTAATTTAGACAACTTATTTTAAAAACAACAACCAGTGTTTAGTCACAATTACAACAGCTAGAGTCACTTCCAAATGTCAGCATAAAATTCTTGTTTCTGATGTTTTTCTGCCATGTGCTTACTGTGTCTGCGGTGGATAGGGAGTCTTGTAGAAACAAAACACATTTAGGCATATCATTACAGAATTAGGATGAGGTTTGAATTTAGTGGAATCAAAGCAGCAAAAGTGACTATGACAGACAACCTGGAAGAACAATGACAACATAGTCACCATTCAGTCTTTTCCAATTTTTTTCCTGCTATGGTCTTTGATGAAATCCAAGGTGTTGGATCACTTGTCAAGGAGTAGTTTAATTTCCAAATGGTGAGTCAAGGCATTTGTGACTGCTGCAGTACAATGTACACCTGGACATTTTAGGTGAAGTTGGTCTTTGCCTTGTAATGGTTGGGATCATTCGGAAACATAATAGTCCATTATCAATTAAATATTTTTAAAAATGTTCAACATATTCAAAATCAGAAGGGTGCTAGACTAGATATAGTCTACCACTATAGAGGGTTCCTGTTTATCTTTCAGCTAAATTGTCAATGTTGTTTTCTGGACAATTCACATTATTCAGATGTTAGTTAAAAACTAGTAAGTCATTAAATAATAAGACTCATTTATATAAGGGGAAATATATGACAGCCCATTACTGCAGTGAACAGTGTAATAATTCTAGGTTGTATGTAGTTCAATTTCCAGACAGAAAAGAATGGTTCTCTAATAAAGATTCATTTCTTTTGAAAATTCCCCAAGGCTCTGGCTCAATCTTCCCTTTTGAGCACAGGAATGTACCAGTGCATGCACACACTCGCACATGCTTTTTAAAAAAGTTCCCTCACAATAGTGTTCCATGTCATTTTTAGCTGGGGGAAGGTACAGGAAGGAAATGTCCAGCCATGAAGATTTGGTGTTTACTTGGACCATGTCATTAACATTTCCAATTTGTCGAGTGGTTTCCATGTTTCCCAAAGGTTTTCACCCTGTAAAAGCTGATGGATGGGCTGACACAGCCTTTCAGGCTTGGGTTGGTGTAATATGACCTCAGTGCCTGAAAACAATAAAACAGCAATTTTCTGAGAGATTTACCTGCAGAAGAGCCAGGAACATAAAAGCCTTTTCGGTTTTCCACCCTAAGCCTCTTCTTTTCTCTTAGTCCCAGGAGGAGTTTGGGAAGACTGTATTCTGTCAGGTTAATTGAGGGTGACATTAAATGTAATCTCAGCAGCAGCCGCTGTGATGGCTTGCAGGGAAAGACCAGTGGAGCAGGTGGAGGCTTCATGTCAGGAACAACAGCAGCAAGGGCTGCAGGGGTTGGGAAATGTCAGATCTTTTCTCTTGAGTGCTGGATGGTGGCATCTACTTGATATTTGACAAGTAATGATTCTGGCTCCAGCAGTGGCTATGAACCAAGAAAACCTCCTCCATTCAGTCCATCAGAGCTGGGTCAGACTGTCTAAAATTCATGTTGGTATAGTCCACAACATGCATTCTCAGAGGGCTGCACCTGGAAACTGGTCTTTTTATGTCACAAGAGCAAGAAGGGATGTGTGTGCTGAACTCAGTGCCCTAAAGAGAGCTTCAGTTAAGGAGGTCTGGACTAAAGTGATGTTGGGGGGCTGCCAGTGGGATCTTGGTTCTCCAAGTCAGGGATGGAACAGTGATCAATTAACCTTAACCTTGAAGAAGCCCAGATTCAGGGTGCCCATCCCAATCCACAGCCCATCAGATACTTTCTTTAAAATGCACAAGACTATGTCAACTCTGCCTTCTGTTGCCGTTTCCTCTTTGGCAAACTAAACTGCGGCATGTAGTATTTTATATTCACGTTCACACAGTAATCCTTACTTTTGCCAAATGTTAAATAACCATAAACTTAAAATAAGCTACCTGGATGACTTAAGAAAATAATGATGAAGCAATTTATTTTAATGGAATTTTGGTTTTAAATAATAGACCAGACCTTATCCTGAAACACCCTAGTTTTTCAGGGTTTAAAAATCATAATCCCTAAACTCAGGGTCAATGTATATGGCAACATGGCTGATAACATAACAAAGAAATTCCCTATGGGGGACAGGACATCACTAAACAACGAGAGAGGAACCCCTCCCTTTCCCCACTCGCTCTTTGCCCAGAAGGCATGAAGTCCGCTTACCTTGGGACAGGGTTAGGAGCCTTTTTAATGCTTAGGCTCAAGAAGGTGAAGGATAGAGGGCAAATCAGCTTATTTTTTCTCTAATCCTGGGTTTTGCATGATGAAAACTTATCTGCTCCAATCCCAGGAGATGCAGGACTTTAACACAGTGGTCCATGGATGCCTGGCATATGAACCTATGGCACTGCAAACTTGAAAGCCTCAGCAGGACCTTGGCCAAGCCATGTGGTCACAGAAACAGTGAGTGCCATGGGCAGCAGGACTGTGAATAGCAACAATACCCGCCTTTGAGGCAGGATATGAGCTTGTACATCAAGTGGTCCTTTAGGTGGCAATCATGATGGACTCAAGACCAGAGGTCCTCTTTCAATTTTTCTGGATCAAATACGTCCCTAAGCTTCTTGCAAATTAAGACATTGACCATCCTCCCAATTCATGCAGATTTAACTTGATTTGGAAAAATTAAGAAATGTAATGATTCTTACATCCTTGTATTGAGGAGAAAATTTAGCATATTAATGAGGAGCTAGTGGTTTTGTTCCCAACTTCCTCACTCGATAGCTCAAATGGCTATTTCTTAACTAATGAGCAGCCATCATTGCAGGAGCCCAGCAGGAGTGGTCACTAACAAGGGAACTATTGAGGGCAAGGTCAGCATAAAACTATAAGGCAAGTGTAAGTCCAAATGCAAATTTTATTCAGAACCATTAGAGTTTGCCTATAAACTGATGGAAGTGATACATAGTAGCAAACAGCAGGCTGTCCATGGTCTACCTCCTATAAATGCTGAAATGAAAAGTGGTTTGAGTCTTGGTTGGTTCCAACTTGTAATCGGCTAGAGGCCAGAGATGAAGACAAAATTTCCAGGTCTACTCAGGAATATTCCTAGCCTTCAGTCCTGGGTCTAGACTCACACTGCTGGCCTTGGGTAAACACCATCAACTTCTCCTTGTGCAGAGCAATGGTGGGAATGCCCATCTGGAGCCATCTTTTCAGCCAGATCTGGGAGTTGGAGGATGGGCTGGCCACCAGGCAGAAGCAGAATGGATTTTAGAGCCTCTGGCTGGGTGTCAGGAGCAGTAGGAAGCTTGTGAACACTGGCCAAACATCATGAGGTCTTTCCAGAGAGAAGCTCTGACCGTGCTGGCTCAGCCTCTCCTCTATGTCTAACCTTCCTCTCAGCACCACCTCCAGGCCTCTGCTGGCAGTGGTGCTTTCTGGACTGACTGCCCCCATTCAATGAGTTTCAGATGATGATTTTCAGTCTAAATAGATATGTGAGCATTTCTGTAAATTGCATCTTATTTTACTAACATCGCTAATGTCTCTGCTTTCTTGCATCCAATCAATCATTCCACTTCATCTGTGCATGTTATTAATGAGCCATTCATTCCCTTTTCCAGATTGTTAGTGAAGATGTCAAAATTCTGACCACACCTAATGCCCATGGCTTGCTGTTGGCTGCCCTGACAGCTCCCGGGGGGGAGGGATTTTTCATTTCTCTTCAGGCTCTTTCATTATCACAAACCAGTTTTAACACACTTTTTGTTAACTCACTTTTAAACACTTTTGGGGATGTCGTAGATATTGTTTACCCAAGCAGCTCCTATTTTGGGAAGAACAACAGATGACCACACAACACACAGTACAACGTACACAACCATGAGGTTCCAGCTTCCACTAAGTGCGTAGTACAGCCTCATTCATTCATTCACTTTTGTCTCTGGAAGAACAGAAAAAGGATTACAACCTTTGCTTATAATCCGCTCTGCTTTTCATGCCCTTCCAGCACTCACACTTGTCTATGGATGTGCCCTTTCTACTTGGCAAAAGCTTTTGATGTCAGTCTACCTTCTTGGTTAGCTCTCAGGATATTTGATGAATATCAGCAGGTTATTGAACGGCTGGGAATCTAGCACAGGTGGCTAACATTTAACTTTAGACAAGCCAAAGGTTTCATGGCCAGAAGAGCAGGTATTGTTTGCTGGGCTTTACATGCCTGCTCTCACTCTCTTGTAGTATAAATATGGTTCTAATTTTGTAGCTTAAATCAAAGGAAATAACCTATTAGATGAGGTTGATTTTCTTTTCTTTGTATTTCTAGGTTGCTAAGTACAGAAAGTATTCATATTCCTGGCACGCCTCATCAGCGTTTTCATCTTTGCCATGCGGTTTCCTTTGATATGACCACTGGGGGCACCTTTCTTCCCCCTGTTAAAACACTTTTTTTTTTTTTTAAAAGCTTGGTATAATGGAAACAATATAAAATTATATCTGGGCTATCATTTTAACATGGAAAAATATGCATTGGATACAAACGGAAAGAAAAACAAAAGAAGGGCTTGACTTGAATAATTCTAGGTAAATTATTCTTTATTTTACAAAAATTTCCTTTAACATCATAAAAAAGTTATTTATGCAGTATATTCATGTATTGTACATTAGGATATGTTCTTCCAAAATTATGAATATCAGGGGTGTTTAAAATCTCTTTGGGAGAAAAATTTTCCTTCTGCTTAGAGTCCAAACTGAAAATGGATCTACCATTAGCCAAGTGCAGTGGCATTTCCTGTGCAAAACCATTAAATATTTCCTAGGCAATAAAATCTCTGATGCCACTGCACTAGCATTGCATGCTGAGTATCATATGGGCTATACCATGTGATCAATAAACCATTCCAGAATGTTAGGTATCTTCTTCCCAATGGCCTTGTATGCATGCTCCAGTTATAGTGATGCTGACTTAAATCTGCTAAATAGTATAATAAGCATAATGTAGTTTACTGTAGTATAGTTTATATAGATAATATAGTATAGTATATTATAGTATATTTAGTGTAGTATATTGCACTATAGTATAATATAGTATAGTATAGCATAGTATAATACAGTGTAGTGTAACATAGTATAGCATAGAGTGATATTACCATAGTACAATGTAGTTTAGTATAGTACAGTATAGTAGAGAGCTGCATAGCAACTATATAGCATAGTAGTTAGAACAATGACTTTGGAATTACAGGCCTAGTTTTGAAACCTGGTTCTACCACATCCTAGGTGTATGATCTTGAGCATACTTAATGTCTCTGAGCCCCAGTTTCATCATCTCAAAAATGAGGATTAAAAATCCTTGTGAGGATTAAGTTGTCATGAGGACAACAAGGGTAATTTAGTTAAGGCATAAGTGCTGACAGTTAATAAGCCCTCAAAAAACACTCTCCTTTCATGTGTCTCACTGACAGTGGGGTCAATGATAAAGGTTTTCGGTTTAAGAAAAGTGTCTTGCTAAAAGCATCAAATAAGGCTTGGCCAGGATATCACTCAGGACGGGTTGGTAAATGCATATTCACATCTTTCAAGACTAAAGTCCCATCAAAAAGGAACCCAAATAGCCAAAGCAATCCTACGTAAAAAGAACAAATCTGGAGGCATCACATTACCTGACTTCAAATTATACAAACAAGGCCATAGTAACCCAAACAACATGGTACTGGTATAAAAGCAGATACCTAGATCAACGGAACAGAATAGTTGCTATATTTCCAAAGATAGGAGATGTCTCTGGAAGGATATGGAGCTATTAAATCCTAGTACTGATAGAAACAGGAGAGAAGAGTTTTAAGGTGATTCATAAATGGTAAACAGCTGTAGTCCTTTCTATCTGGGGAAAAGCAGTGCTTACACCATAAACAAGTGTATCTGTTTTATTCTGTGGTTTTCTCTTCCAAAACATCCCAAAAGAAAATATCTAGACGTACTAAAAGATTTGCTCCCCAGAATAGTAAAATTAGGGGATGTGGCGAACCAGAATCAAAATGAAAGCCCACTGGAAAACACAGTGGAATTAAGTGTTTAAGACATTAGAGTATAAAAGTAAATTTGACATAAAATATCTTTCTGACTTGACTACTCACAGACTGGTCCCTGGCTGACTCCGATATGTTTCAGATTTAGAAGTGCTTGGCAAAGATGTTCGTATCCTTCTGCATAAGAATCTCTGTGTCCCCATTGAAAAGAAAACCATTCTCTAAAGGAATACACAGGGCTCAAGAACATGCAGATGATGGAAGTAAGAGAGAAAATATATGTGTTCTAAATTTAAAGTCAATTTAATTTTTTAAAATGAGATGTAAGGAAAAGCACATTGAAATAGGGATCAGAAGACTGAATTCAACGCCTGACTAATGTTTTCTAGTGGTGTAATCTCAGGAAAGTGTCTAAGTTGCTGTTTCCACACCTGTATCACAGAGAAAATATTACCTCCCTTTCCTATTTCCCAGAGGAATTGTGATTCGCAAATAAGAGTGTGCACGTGAAACTACTTTGAAAAATGAAAATGCTCTATGTTGGCCTCATTCTTATTAAAAAGAAGGGGAGAGAGGCTGGGAAGGAAGTGAAAAGGCTTTAGAACTAGGCCTTTGTTTTCATGGTAACTTTGCCTCTTAGTAGCTTTGTAGCCGCAGAAAGTTACTTAACCTTTCTTGGCCTCCGCTTCCTCATACATAAAACTGGATTTAATAAACACTACCTCATCACCTGTTTTAAGGATTATGAGAGATAATGTATGTCAACTCACAGACATTGTGTTTTGCAGTTTCTAACTCATGTCTCATGCCCCTGAATACGTCAGGCCTTTATCTTAACCCTACAAGCACTTAAATTTGAAAAGACTGAGTGACCAGCCCAGGTTCACTGAGCCCTATGCCAGATGTAGAATTCTTGCTGGAATTTTCTTAGTTGTATTATTTAACCAATTGGTGTCGAAATCGTAGGAATACAAGACCTTGAAAAATACCTGTTTTGACTCAAATTATGATGACTATAGCACCCAAGAAAACAATGAAATACATCTGACAATTTAACACTAAGAAACGCTAGGAAGCTTGGAGTATTTTAGGGCCTTTTTCTCTTATGTTGGACAATTTTCCTGCAGCTGCATTTCAACTAAACTTCAAATGTACTCTTCTTTCTCTACAGAACAAGTTTTCTAGTATTAAAGCAATTAAATAAAAATTTTTAAAAGGGGCGAGGTTAGTGAGATTCAAATAGCTTTAGATTTCCCAAGCAAACCAGCTATATTTAAGAGCACCCTGAAAGGTTTGCACCTCTTTGGGTGACTGGGACTGGGCCCTCTCTAGTGTCCAGTTAGAACATTGTTTTCTATATCCCACTGACAACCCCAAGTTCTGGACCACCATCACCGTTACCAGTGGGGAGGAAGGGAAAGAGGAAGGGACACAATGTATCAGGTCCAGGTGTTCAGTCCCATATTTTGAATTATAACATGAATACAAAGTTCTCAAAATATATGGTCTTGTTTCTCTAAATGAAAAATTGGAGAAATGTGACTCCTCATTCTCTTCTATTTTTTAGTTCTCATTTACTAAAGGCTGAAGGAAACAAAAAGCAAAAATTACGTATTTCACATTCCAAATTTGATTGCTATCCCCCCTTTTTCATTACAGTCAACTGTCACACAAAGGATATGTATATGGTGAAGACTTGGACCCTGTCTTCTTTAACTTTTGGGTCTCTAGAACTTGCCATTCAGCACGTACTTAAACATTTGTTGGATACACAAACCAGTGAATTTTTCTGCTCAAAACCAATCACCCACTGCAATGTTCTGAACTGTATCCCTCTCCAGAATTTGTATGCTGAAGCCCAACCCCCAGTGTGATTGTATTATATTTGTGGATAGGGCTTTTAGGAAGTAATTAACATCAAATGAGGTTTTAAGGGTGGGGTCCAGTCTGAGAAGACTGGGGGCCTCATAAGAAAGGAGAGGAAGAGGAAGAGTTCTCTCTCTCCACTTGCATGCACCAAGGGAAGGCCATGTGAAGACACAGTGAGAAGGCAGCAGTCTGCAAGCCAGGAAGAGAGCCCTCACCAGAACCCCACCACTCTGGCACCCTGATCTTGGATTTCTAGCTTCCAGAACCGTGAGCAAACAAATTTCTGCTGTATATACCAGTCTATGGTATTTATGACAGTCCAAGAAGACTAAGATAAAAAAAAAAGACTGAAATAATTATCTCAAAGGAAAAGTACCTTTTGAATTGTGCACATATGTGCACAGTACACATTTATATTCATCCCATACACATAAAAATATAAGTAAAGCTAGATTTATTAAATATATCAAGTGTGAACTGATATATAATAAATATATAATAAAATATATAATATATATAATGTATTTTTATATATATAATAGAAATGAATTATGAATGCCACATACAAATTCATCTAGCAATGAGAATAGAACAAGTAAAATCCTTGGTCAGTAATTTGAAATATAGTTTGAACCAAACAGCCAAGTAGATACTAAATCAGCAAAGTAACCCATCTGCTTCCTACTGAGATAATTTACTTTTAATTACTAACAAGATGCAGGATTTTTTTGCAGTTCAGGAATAACTACAAACTGAAACATACACACACACACATTTTAAAAAGAAACTTTCCACAGTAATTAAATGTAGAAGAGATACAAGTCTTTCTAATTCTTTTAGCACCATAGAGAGTCTCTTTCCTAAATACAATTTTCAACTTTTTGGTGTATAATTTACATATGGTAAAATGTACCTTTTTAAGTGTACAGTTCAATGAGTTTTGACCAATGTATACCCCCATGTAAACTCCACTCCAATCAAGATATAGAACATTTGCATCACCCTAAAATGTTCCCTCATGCCTGTTTGTATTCTGTTCCACTCCACTGCCCCACAAAACCACTAGTCTGCTTTATGTCACCATAGATTAGTTTGGTCTCATCTAGAAATTCATACAAATGGAATCATGTATTATGTACTCTGTGTCTCTCTTCTTTCACTTTGCATACTGTTTTTAAGATTCATCCCTATTGTCATGTTTGTTAATGGCTGGTTCCACTTTATTGCTGGAAACTCTCTCTCTCTCTTCCCATGGTAAAAATACCCTTTCCTATCTACATTGACATAGTTATTCATTTGCTTTTATCCTCTGAAACACAAAATTATTTTGGAATTATCTTGTAGTTCATTAACCTTGTTTTGATTATGTTTCTTACTATTTTCTAACTGAAAGGTAGAAATTTACAGTAAACTAGGCTTTGTAAAGTGTTCTTAAACGGCCACTGGGGCTGCAAAGGTAGGAACAGTGGGTTTCCACAACAACTGAGCTTGGTTTTGATTATTTTCTGGGGACAGAGGCACTCCAGTCTTCCTAAGTGGGGGTACTTTGAGGTGGCCTTTGTTTTATTTCAGTGGCTTTATAGTATTGCTATCATATTCACATTTTGGCACCACGCATGTAAACTGCTATAAAAACAATAGGTTCCACTTTTCAAACTCTTACTCTGTGTGGCTAAGCTCTCTACACCTGATCTCATTTAATCCTTATAATGCCCTGCAAATCAAGTCTTACTGAGCACCTAATGTCTACCAGGTGTCATGGAGCTTGCGTTCTGAAGGAGAAACCAGACACTAAAGAGAATCTGATACTTGTTACACTAAGACTGGGAACCAAGAAAACACCCACCTGAGAAAGCTAATCTAATCTAAAGGGCAACTAAGATCTTGCTGAAGAAGTGAGCTTTAAACTGCTGGGACTCAGAAGGACAAGTAGGGCTAGCCAAGCCAGAATAGGAACTAAAGACTGTTCCAACATAACAGGTACTCAGGTTTGGATGTGAGAAGGGCCCTGGCAGGTGGGAGGGATTGATAAACGTTTTCGTATATTTGCAACCCAGAACTGGAGGCAGAGGGGGCCAGTTGAGCCAAGCTGTGCCTGAGCTGAGATCAGAACCACCATGGAGACCTGCAGTCCTGGAGAGTAAGAATGACTTTTTGAATACTGTTCACTTTGGAATAGCAGTGATGTTCGGCAGGCACCTGTGTAATGAGATTCAGGGAACTGAATTCCAGCCGGCTGGTAAGAGAATTCAGAGGGGAAAAATTCCAGTGGTTTCTCAGGTTGACCATCTGGAATAACATAATGTTGATTTATTTATGACTTTCACTTTATAAGTTAATTTATTATTGAAATAATAAAATAATAACTTGGAAAATCTTGGTCTTACAGGTGGTCCTTCTGATGTAGACTTCAGAGGGTGTATGTAGTGTGAGGAATGGTTTCTCTCATTATGTTGTCTTTAGCTAAAAAGGAGTTTAATTTGCAATGTTGTTCATCTGATACTTTTCACAGACAATATTTTATTTTTACAAGTTAATGGTTACCACACAGAACACTTCTGTGTACAAAATCCAAGAAATTGATTAAAAAACAGTCAATGATAAATATCTGTGTATTTTAGGGGCAACATTTGCATTGAAAATTGCATCTCTGTTTTGCATTTATAGTAAGTGAATAAATCTAGTATTATAAATTCTCAAGACAATTGCAGGGAGACCAAGACAAGTTTGGTCATTAATCATAGTGTGAAACTAGACACAGCAGAAAAAGAATTGAAATGAAACTCAGTGAACCAAAATAATACATATTAGAAAACGTACAGATTTCCTGGTGACATAGGAGATTCAAGTATTGTGCTTCTGAACTCTGTCCTAACTAGAATAGTGATGATGAAGAAAACAATTATAACTTTCTTCTTAGAATGGATGGGTTAAGAATTAAGGGAATATGTCTTATATGTTAAAATTGCTTTTAAAATTAAGAAGTTCTCATTTACATTGATATAACTATAATTTTAGAATTTTAGAAATGCTATAATATTATGGGGGTTAAAATATACACCAAGACTGAGAATTGGGTCTTTGACTTAATGACAGTTCTACAAAACGTTTACCTCAAGAATAAGTATAATACAACAACAAAATGTTGGGTGTGACTTGACATTATTGGAATAACAAAATATTAAAGAAATGGATTATTTAAAGATGCTTGTCATCAGTGAGCTACCAGTTTGAGAGAAAATTTTTCTTTTTGTTGCTAGAATGGATTTCTAGTTGCAAACTTGGGTTTTTAAGACATCATAAATGTAGAAGACTTGCTTAATAAAATCAGAGTTTTGTTGTTACAACCATAGTTTCTTTGAAAGTACAGATATATAAGCTACTAAAGAGTAACCCCAAAAGACTTTATTTCCTTATTGTTCCTATTCTTGATGTTCCATAAGGCCCATGAAACCATCCCTAATCTTTTTCTTTTCGCCTTTCATTGCAATAGTTTCTAGGAAGTGATCCCCGTTCTACTCCCCTCTGACAGGCCACGTGGGCCCACCCTGGTCTCTCATCGGCCCCACCCTGGAAGGCAGCCACAGTACCTTGGCCTTCTCCTCTCTGTTCTCTTCCTTGTTAGGGTGCTCTATACCCACTTGTAGGACTTTCTCAAATGGAGAATCTATAGAGGCTCATTTTACTAAAGCTAAACTCTTGTACCTGCCTTTGGGATCTCTACTACTCTCTTCTTTCTTCCTTCCACCAACATTCAGTGCTTATTCTCTGACATGAATGAACTGTTAGTTTCATGGATTCACTCAGAATACTTACTGAGGCAAAGATAACATCAGATTAGTGTTTTGGACAGATCACTCTGGCCTGGGCCTGGGTGTGCCAAGAGAAGCTGTGGGGCCAGTGCAGGAGCCCTGGTGGGAGATGATGACTTGCAACAGGAGCCTGGCAGTGGAGGTAGAGTGAAAGGAATGGTTTTGCAGGTGTGTTCAATTCAGCAGGTGTGTTTCTCCCACACCTACTAGAAATTCATTGTTTTTAAATTTTCTACCAGTCCTTTTTCCTTCAAACTATACTTGAATGGCCACTTTTTCTAGCTGTGTGACCCACCACACTAGTTGGGAGACCTTGGAAAGTTGTTTAAAAATTGGTTATGGATGGGCACAGTGGCTCATGCCTGTAATCCCAGCACTTTGGGAGACTGAGGCAGGAGGATCGCTCAAGCCCAGGAGTTCGAGACCAGCCTCGGCAATGTAGCAAGACCTTGTCTCTACATAATATAAAAAATAATTAGCTGAGCATGGTGGCATGCCCCTGTAGTCCCAGCTACTTGGCAGGCTGAGGTGGGAGGATCACTTGAGCCCAGGAGTTTGAAGTTACAGTGAGCTATGATTGGGCCACTGCACTCCAGCCTCAGTGACAGCAAGAGCCTGTCTCTCAAAAAATTTCTTTTTGTTTTTGGCCATTTATAAAAGGAATATAATAATAGTACCCACCCTAAATAGTTGTTTTAAGGATTAAATGGTTCAATGCTTGTAAAGATTTTTAGCTCAATGCCAGGCATATGGTAAGAACTCAATAAAAGTTAGCTGTTAGTATTGCTGCTACGTCTTTCCTGATTACTCTACAGCAGTTGATTTATATTCATAGAACAGAATCATTTAATGTTAGAAATGGAAGAGCTTTTAGCAAATATCCTATCACATTCTCTCATTTACAGGGGTGAGGAAGGTGACAGTCCATCAGTGCTAGTTCCAGAACCAGAGCCTGGATCCCCCAACTCCAAGGTCAGTGCCTTTTTGCCTGGACCATAGACTTTTTTTTTTTTCTGTATATCAACGTGTGTTTTATCTCAAGTAAAATTTAAGCAACTTCAGGGTGTGGCCTCTCCTGTGGTGGTTAGCCCATTGCTCAGCTGGAATTCTTGCACCAAAATGCCTGCTGCCACACTGGTAACATGGAAATGAACTTCACTGCTTTATATTACAAATTAGATGGATTTATGGGCTTAACCACTTTTAGTTCCTACTTGCCACATAATAGGAGACATTAAAAGCAAACTAAATGAGTCATACTTTATTTAATCACTATTTTACCAGGCATATTTTCTAATAATGGTCTAAAGCTCCAGGGCTTAAACTTCTCTTTGGGAGGAAGTGAGACACTTCTGGGGCTGTAATAATATGGATAGTGTACCTCTGAGTGTCAATAATACAGTTAGGGTACCTCTGAGTGTAAAGAATACAGTTAGGGTACCTCTGAAGATACTCAGGTGAGCACTTGCAAATTTGTTCTTTCTGTTTACTGGGTCCTGAGGGAGAGTCCTGTTCATTGTCTTCTTAGTCCTCATAGCCCTCTGTGAATCCAGGGCAAGTAGAACACACAGATGCTGTTTTCCATTGCATAGGTGGAGACGCTGCCTTGTCAGGAGCTTAACTGTTGAGGTTCCTCCACTAAGCCAGTGGTAAAATAACAACAAGAGAGAGAGAGACCTTGATTTATTCCTCTGGATCCCTGTATTAAAAAAAACTTGCATAATATGTTCTTTGTTTCTTGTGATCACATAAAACGAAGCATTCCTCACAAGTGGACTAATTGGAGTCAGCAGAATGTTCACTGTTCCACTGGGTAACACAGGGGGATGGAACGTGCTGGCTCAGTTCCTTAGGACCCAGTCACGCTGAGTGATGGCTTTGAGACCTTCCACAAGGACATAACTGTACTCACAGTGCAATCTTGGGAAACTCGCAGACCTCAGCTCATGGTATAAATTTTTTTTCGTATTACCTGTGTTTGCTTTTTCTTGCTCCCCTGATTTCATATTATCTTTCTCATTCTCATTGCCTGTGTTTTTAATTCCACTCTTCTGTTATTTCTTTTCTTCACCTCAGTTTTTAACAATAAACTTTGTTGTTAAAACTTTCTGAATTATCCCCCAAACAATAATAACTACAGCAAGAGGCTGTCATATTGTTCTTATAATATCTAACTCTGGGAGTGCTGATTTTCACAGAATGATAAAATTTTAGGCTTGGAAGGGACCTTAGAGGGCTTGACAGTCAGCCATTTGGACATCCTCGCTACAAGTGCCACTCAAACCCTTTTGCCCCCAAAGTAGGCTAAATTATGGCCCTCAAAGATATCCCTGGAACCTATAAATGTTACGTTATTTTGAAAAAAGTTTTCACAGCTGTGATTAAGTTAAGGATCTTGTGATGGGGAGATAATTCTGGAGTCTCTGGGTGAGCTCTAAGTGCAAGCACATGTATTCTTATAAGAGAAAGGCAGAAGTAGATTTGACACAGACAGAAGAAGAGAAGGCAATGTGACCATAGAACAGAGATTGGAGTGATATGGCCCCAAACCAAGGAATGCCAGCAGCCACCAGAAGCTAGAAGAGGCAGGGAACGGATTCTCTCCTACATCCTCTGGAGGGAGCGAAGCCCTACCAACACCTCGATTGTAGCCCAGTGGTCATGATTTCAGACTTTTTGCCTCCAGAAATGGGAGAATAAATTTCTGTCACTTCAAGACACCAAGTTTGCAGTAATTTGCTACAGCAGCCATAGGAAACTAATACACTCCCTCTCTAAAAACTGGGTTATCTTCTTATTGGTTTAAAGAAGTTCGTTATATATTATGGACATAAGATCTCTATAAGATATGTAAATTGCTAATGTCTTATTTCATTTAGGACTTTGCTTTTTCACTCTCTGAACGGTACATTTTCATGATTAGAAGTTCCTAATTTTAATGAAATTCAATTTACCAAACTTTTCATTCCTGGTTGGTGCTTTTTTGGGCCCTGTTTAAAACAGCCCATTTATTATTCTTAACATTTAGGTCTAAAATCCATCTAGAATTTGTTTCTGTGTATGGAGTAGAGTATGGGGTCAAGATTCATGTTTTTCCCATATTTCATTGACCCAGAGCCATTTATTTAAAAGTGATCATTTCCCTACTAAACTGCAGTTGTATCGTTGTCATCAATCGAGTGACTCTGCGAGTCAGTTTTGATTGTCTGGGAAGCAGAAGCCAAGATGGAATTGGAAGTACAAGAGATTTATTGTGGGTAAAAGGTAAAGGGAAGAAGGGGAAATGGGAGAAAGTGCAGGAAAAGGCAGGGAGAACCTTCACACCTGTGAAGACCTGGCACCCATGAAAGGCGAGAGGGAAAGGAGGAGGAAGACATAAGAAGGACCTCAGACAGCAGTGCAGCTGGAGAACGTCTCGGCCAGTTCAGTGCGGAGCTGGAGGGCAAAGATTGCCTGTTACAGCTGTCCTGAATTGGACAGGAGTGGCCAGATCCTAGAAGTCCCACTGTGCTCTGTCATTAGCTGAGGCTTTTCGGGAACAAGGTGTCCTGGCCTGGAATGTCGCAGCAGATCCCTAAGATGCTGTAGCTAGTGTGCTCTTTGTGGCAATTTCTTGCTTGAAGAAAGATCTGAGAAATGCATGGCTTCCACAGTCTACCCCTCGCACCGTGCAGGTCTGCTTCTCCATGCACGTGTAGACTCTATGGTTCCCACTGGCCTCTCTTCCTGAGAAGATGCTCAAAGAGGAAGGTTAGTAGGATGAACCGCCACCCTCGATTTTGCAGTTGCTCTCAGGGCTGCAGTTGGCACTTACTGTCTTTGCTCCTCCACTCTCCCTTCTCCTCACCCGCAGCTACCACCTCTGCAGGTCTTGGTGGTTTCCCTGGTGGTGCGACTCAAACCTTCATTTCTGAATTGCTGGAGTCCTTAGTAACCACACCTTTGGCAGCCCAGGGTTACTGTGCATGTCCATTCACAGTTAACATTTGGGCAAAGGAATACCAAGGGGCAGCACACTGGATCATAGAAGGTTACATGTATTCCACCCTGCCTCGCTGTGTAAGAGATGCCCTACCTCATCCTGAGTATCTGGGCTGATTACCCCTGCAAGAGGCTGACTCCTTTTCTCACCTGGGGGTCCCTGGACACAAGGAGTCCAAAGTGCCAGGCAGCAATCGTTGTTCAGCGGGCCCCTTGCTTTGTCCCCTGGCCAGAATATGCCCCCTTTGAGGATGAAAACCTCTAAGCATGCAGAGCCGAGTAGTTTGGGGACAGAAAGCACAACATTCCCCAAGGGGTATGAGGAGTCATGATGTGTGGGGCCACTCCCGCTTCCATCCATGGTTTCCGGAATCCATGTATTCTTCCTATGGGAGGTACTGCACCACTTGAAGAGAATTGCCTCTGAGTTGGTACTTTACTGTGCATTCAGTAGGACAACACAAAGCTCTATCAGATTGGCTCCTTCTGGATGGCGTGGAATGCGATACAACCAGTGCTCCCCATAATCATGGGTCCACTCCCACACCTCCTTAATGTGAAATGGGGCTCCTGGTTGGATGCTACATTGTATGGAATCAGGTTTTCTGGAACCCTCTGGACAGTAATGCTGGCTGAGGTTCTATGGGCAGCAAAGGCAAACACTTACCTGGAATAGTTGTCTAATCCTGCAAGAACAAACCACTGGCCCTTCTAGGAGAGAAGGGGTCCAATAAGCTTGCCGCCATGTGGCCATTTGGCTTCCTAGAGGCAGAATGCCATATTGGGAGCTTACCATTGGTCTTTGTTGCTGTCAGGTTGTATATTCAGAAGTGACAGTAGCTGGATCAACCTTCATTAGTTGGAGCCCAGACTTTTGGGTCCATTTGTAGCCACTCCTGAGTGGGACTATAGTGCTTACACGTATATACCAAGCAGATTCGGAATGAACCAAGCTATGGGTTTAGGCAAAAGGGATCCTCCGTGTGGCCATAGGTGTGAAATGCAGGTGGAGTGCTGGTGCAAAATTGGTGGATGATAATAGGGTCTATGATTCTCCTACCAGTATAACCACTGGCTCTCAAAAACAGTATGTGTATGAGTGTGTATAATTTACTACTGCAGAAGGCAAGGGCTTCTATCAGAACCCTATGGGTCTGCCTTGTGATTCTCCCCCAGGGGCTTGCCAAATACTTTACACAGCATCTTTTCCCACCCCTTTAGCATAGAGGTCTGTCCACAGGCATGCCCCCAGGAGGAGGGCTGTTTGTATCACAGTCTGGACCTGCTGCACAATTCTTCCCCGCTATGGGCCTCTCTAAGCTGGCAGCTATTTCGGTATAGTACTCAGGCTGGGATGGTATTCCTAGGTGTGGAATGTGCTGCCTCCAGAACCCGTAGAGGCCTGCTAGGCATTGTGCTTCCTTCCTGGGGGTGAGAGGTGCAGGATGCAGCAATTTGTCTTGTACTTTGGAGGGAAGGTCCTGCTACTTGATGCCTAAATATTTTTCTGATATAACAGTTCCCTGAATCTTTGGAGAATTTTTCTCCCACTCTCGGGAGAGCATGTGTCTTACCCAGAGACCTGAGGGGAAGTAGAAGCCAATCCTAAGGGGTACACAAATTGTCTTGCAAAGCAGAGGTTGCTGCATCTCCTTCTAAGCTAATGAGTTTGGGGACTCACCCTTACTAGGGAGGATTGGGCCACTTCTGCAGTCTCAGGAGTGTCAGAGGAAACTGAGAATTCACTATTCTCAGGGGCGGCAGCAGCCCCAATATGTCCATCTCATGTGTCAGTGTCTCATTCTTTCCCCACCAGGGCGCCAACCTCGGCATAGCAGACCAGCCTATATTGGGAATTTAACCTTCTTTGGAGCTCTGCTACTCTTATGGATTAATTCTTGGATATGATCCTCAGTGTTCTTTGTTCTCTGTTTGCAGAAAATGAGAGATTTCAAAGAGGCCCTCTGGATTTTACATTTAATTTTTAATTGCCAACTAATCACTCTCAATTTTTCATTAACTTTCCCCAAAGCATCAATCAGCTTAGCAAGAGCCACCCAATTCCACTGTCCTTAGACTAATCGGTTTTCTTACAGTTCCCAAAAGCCTGAAACATTGCACCAGTTAGTGCATTCCCTTCCACCACAGAACACCCCCTTTTACCAGCAGTGAACCGACAGCTTGTGCCAACACCATCCATGCTCCAGCTCGCACAGTCATGATGTACTCCTTCCAGTTGGATTGGTGGGTGATAAGCTTCAAGAGCCGCTCTTAACATCTGCTTTCTTGAACTACTCTTGGTACCAACTTTTTTCAGGTTGGGATCCCTACAAAGCAGACTCTGATGGATTTTTCTGTGCAGGACGTTCATACGGGAGTGCTCTGGGATCATCACTTGTGGAAAGAAAGGGGAGAAATCAGGATTGGGCAAAGGGAGACACTGCCCTCAATGAAGGCACCCTAGGGAGACCTGAAGCTGGAACAGCCATCAGAGTTGTCCCTACTAAGGGCAAGTGGTCAAGCAGGCCTTCATTTCCCAACATCCACCAGTCATTGGAGACACACTACCCCTGGAAGGGGGAAGGGACCTTGGTGGAAAAGTCCCTTTTCAGACAAGGCAATTCTGAAGAGGACTGATATCTGAGGGTTTCCTACCTCTAGAACCCCCAGGAGCTGGGAATGTGTCCTTCAGTTCTTAAGGTGGATCAGGAAAGCTCATCAGAAGCCCACTACTAAGGCGACAGTGGTAATTTACAAGGGGACTGAAAGAGTTAACAGACTTTCAAATGTAGAAACTTATCTTAGTGAGCAGCACTCTGAGCTATATAATTACCGATAGACTATAACTAGTATTTTAAAAAGAAAAACAACCTTTGAAGAACACAAGGAAGTTTAGGAACCAAACCCAAGGCCTTACCCAGTTCTTTGCGTATTGACTGAGCAGGAGCAATTCAAACGTGTGCAAAACCCAGAAACTAATAATCAGACCCAAGTGATCGACTTGGAAGAGAAAAATAATTTGCTCAGTATTTCCCGGATTGTCTCAAGAGTTGAAATAACACTATTCGCAGACGATATGATATTATACATAGAAAACCCCAAAGATTCAACCAAGAGATTACTGGAATTGATAAATGAATTCAGCAAAGTCTCAGGATACAAAATTAATACACACAAATCCATAGCCTTCATATATGCTAATAACAATCAAGCCAAGAAACAAATTAAAGACGCAATACCTTTCACAATAGCACCAAAGAAAATTAAATATTTAGGAACATATCTAACTAAGGAGGTCAAAGACCTACATAGAGAGAATTATGAAACACTGAGAAAAGAAATTGCAGAGGATGTAAATAGATGGAAAACCCTACCATGCTCTTGGATAGGCAGAGTCAACATAGTAAAAATGGCTTTGCTACCTAAATTGATTTACAGAATCAATGCAGTCCCTATCAAAATTCCAACATCATTTTTTGCTGATCTAGAAAAAATAATTCTATGCTTCGTGTGGAACCAGAGAAGACCCCGTCTAGCCAAAGCAATCTTAAGCAAAAAGAACAAATTGGGAGGCATCTATCTACCAGACTTCAAACTATACTACAAGGCTATAGTAACCAAAACTTCATGGTATTGGCACAAGAACAGAGACGTAGACCAATGGAACAGGACTGAGAACCCAAATATAAAACCAACCTCATACAGTCACCTGATCTTTCACAAATTCAAAAAAATGTACACTGGGGAAAAGATTCCCTATTCAACACATGGTGCTGGGAAAACTGGATGGCCATATGTAGAAGACTGAAACTGGACCCACACCTCTCACTTCTCACAAAAATCAACTCACAATGGATAACAGATCTAAACCTAAGACATGAAACCATAAGAATTCTCGAAGAAAATGTTGGAAAAACTCTTATGGACATTGGCCTAGGCAAAGAATTTATGAAGAAGACCCCCAAAGCAATCACAGCAGCAACCAAAATAAATACATGGGACCTGATCAAATTAAAAAGCTTCTGCACAGCCAAGGAAACTATCACTAGAGTGAACAGACAACCTACAGAATGGGAGAAAATATTTGCATGCTACACCTCTGATAAAGGGCTGATAACCAGAATCTATACAGAACTTAGGAAAATCAACAAGAAAAAATCAAACAACCCTATTGAAAAATGGGCAAAGGACATGAACAGAAACTTTTCCAAGGAAGACAGAATAATGGCCAGCAAACATATAAAAAAGTGCTCAACTTCTCTAATCATCAGGGAAATGCAAATCAAAACCACAATGAAGTATCACTTATCTCCAGTGAGATTGGCTCATATCAAAAAATCCCCAAATGACAAATGTTGGCGGGGATGTGGACAGATAGGAACACTCATACACTGCTGGTGGGACTGCAAATTAGTACAATCTCTATGGAAAGTAATATGGAGATACCTCAAAGAATTAAAAGTAGAATTACCATTTGACCCAGCAATCCCACTACTGGGTATTTACCCAAAGGAAAAAAAGACATTTTATAATAAAGACATCTGCTCACGAATGTTTATAGCAGCACAATTCACAATTGCAAAGATGTGGAAACAACCCAGGTGCCCATCAATACACGAGTGGATTAATAAAATGTGGTATATGTATACCATGGGGTATTACTCAGCAATAAGGAACAACAGTGAATTAACACATCTGGTATTATCCTGGTTGGAGCTAGAACCCATTCTTCGAAGAGAAGTGTCACAGGAATGGAAAAACAAGCACCACTGGTACTCACCATCAAATTGGTACTAACTGATCAACACTTACATCACACAGGGCAATAATATTCATCAGGGGGCGGGCAGGTGGGAGGGGGGTGGAGGAGATGGGAAAAACTCTCACTGAATGGATGCGGGGAGCACAGTTTGGGAGATGACCACGATTGTAGCTCTGACACGGGCAGTGCATGGGCAATATATATAGCCAAAGTGTTGTACCCCCATAATATTCTGAAATAAAAAAAAAAGAGTTGAAATAAGTAAAATGGGAGAAATATTTCCCAAACCAACTGAGCCCCCAGGCCCAAACTAAAAATGGAACCTGGGACTTTTTACAGGTGCGGGCCCAGAAAGGGGCAGTAAAGTTAAACAGCCTGTGGCGCCTCTGCACAAACCCGCGCAGGGCGGGCGGGAGGTCCTTGGCCAGCGAGACCCTTTCTCCGGGCTTTCGAGAAGGTGCTGCTGGACGCTCCCGGTCGCCGCGGGCTCCTGCACCCGGAGGCTGGGACCGTCGCACGCAGCGCCGGGCGGACAGAGAAAGGCCCGGGCAGGAGGACACCGGCGGGCGACGGGACGCGAGCGCGGTGCGGCCCGAGAGCGACTCCCCGGCGCGGCCGCTGCTGTTGTCCCGGGTGCTGAAACCCGACCACTTCCCGGGGGGCGGCGGCCACTTTTCCCTCCGGGAGGTGGGTGAGGGGTTCCGGGCTGCGCACCTGCTGGGCCCGCCCGGCTCCGGCCCCGGCCCGGAGGGGTCCGCCAGATGCGCCTCCCGGGACCCACCAGGCGGGACCCCGGGCGCCTTCCCCGCGTCTCCCCGCAGCCCCGCGGCGCGTGTGGGGGGCGCGGGCGGGAGGCGCTGCTGGCCGGGGCGAGCTGCCCGTGATGCGGCCGCTCCCTGCGGGGCGAGTTCCTGGACGACGACTTGTGGGCGGTCGCGCACAACCCCGACGTGCCGCCCGGCGCCCCGCTCCGCTGGGGCAGCTGCACCAACGACTTCTGGGGCAAGGGCATGGCCGAGAACACCAGCCACAAGTCCTACCGGCCGCTCTGCGTCCTCACCTTCCAGGGCGCCCCTACCTGGCGCTCCCCGCCTGTCCCTGGGCCCGGAGAAATTGAGGGACAGGCTTCCCCTTCCCCCGCCCCTCCCTTCCACGCTTCCCTCCTGCGCTCCCGGTTACCCACGCTACTGCCCTACAGGGTCATCGCCACTGCTTCTCTTGGCTTCTGGGGCTAGGTTGGCCCGGTAAAACACCAGGAGTACTGTATTTTTATTTGCTAACTCTAACAGCCCTACCTGGAGCGGTTGGAGAGGCGCGGAGTGAGGAGTTGGAATCCAACTTTCCCTGGTTTCTGCGCTCTCCAGAGCTTTTGCCTTGTTGCAAGGCTGGGACTCGCCATCCCCTAGGTAGGCCCTTCCTGCCGGATTGTCAGCAGTGCCGTTATATACCAAAGAGCAAGCCCAAGTCTTCCTCTGTAAAAATTACAGAGGGTGCGGGCGAGCTTTAATTAGATCATTTGCCTTAAATACTCATGGCCTGTTGTCAGTTCTTAAACAAATCTTACTACCAGGCCAGGTGAACAATGCCTCCCTGTTACAGATGGCAATTTTAAGCCAAATAAACTGTTTATGCATGTATTCAACAAATATTTATAAAGTAACCTTTATGTGAAGTTACTTTTCTAGCCACTGGAGCTAAGGGTCCCCAGTGACTCACCTCAGGGAAAACATGAATGAGGGCAATGGCAGTTTACAGAGCAAAAAAAAGGATCTCCCAAATTAATAATATCCTAGATATTTAGAGATGATGAGGTAACAAATGGGGATTGAAAAGATGTGCCTTAGATTTCTATCCTTGTAGTGTGTCAAGGAGGAAAAACAGGAGAATGATATTTCTGGGCAATGCAGGCTTTCATGAATATCACTGGGCAAGTCCTTGAATGAAGACATCTTCTGAAGCAGTCTATTTTTTATCAATGAATTTATTTTCTAACTTCCTTTGGAGCAATATTCATATTTTTCCTAACTTTGAGTACTCAGTTACACCACTTAAAACAAAAGAAATCCTTGATCATGCCAAAGTAATGGCATCCTCCCCTCAAAAAAAAAAAAAACAACAACAACAAAACCCCACATGATTTCTGTTCTCAAGGCCCTGTTTGATCTGACCCCTGGTTATATGTAGGATGTATTCTTCTCTGCATCTCTAACTTATCCTCTCCATGTTCTTGTTGCATTCCAGAACCCTTGTTTTTTGTACATTCCAAGTATGTCCAAGCACACTGCCCCCTCAGGGCTTTTGCACTTTCTGCCTTCTCTTCCTGCAATTCCCCTCCCCCAGATATTCTCCAGGTTTGTCTCCTCCCCTCTGCCAGGTCTCTACTCAAATGTGTTACCTCATCAGAGAGGCATTCCTTGCTACCCTCTCTAGATCAGCAACTACCTCTCAGCAGCTTCACTGTTACTCTCTTTCTCTGCTTTCCTTAGTAACACTCATTGCTCTCTGGCATAATATATTTGCTTATTTTCTTCTCTCCCCAATGCAGTGTATCCTTTTCCGTTAGAACAGTTCCTTGCACACAAAGTAGATGCTCAATAAATGTTCGTGAGTGAATGATTATTTTTGTGTATGTTTAATAACCTTTCTGATAATTATTAAGGTTGGTCTTTTTTTTTTAAATGCAAGTATAAAGTCTCCTTGGTCTTATTTCCCAACTTGTTTATCTTTTTCTTTCTTAATCTAAGAGAAAAGTGGGAACAGAGTAGGACGTCCCTGGAAAAAGACATTCCAGGTAAAGGGCGCAGCTAGTTCAAAGGCATCAAGGTGAGATGGCTGCAGAGCAGAAGGTGGGGGGCAGAGAATTACAATGACCTGGTTGCTGAGGGAGAGAGGGGGGCAGCAGCCAAACATGAAGCTTTGTAGGCCACACTATGGAGTTTTCATTTGATTCTAATAAGTTAGAGGGTTTTAAGCAGAAGTTTGAGGTGATCTAATTTAAATTTTAAAAGCTTACTCTGACTTAGGTGTGAAAAATGGATTAGGGGGTGAGAATCAGAATAGACAACTGGCTAGGAGGTGTTTGTTGTGTTCCAGGTGAGTAATGGTGATGGCTCAACTGGGTGGTAGTCATAGAGATGGTACAGGGTAGGCAGATTTGGTACATGCTTTGGAGGGAGAGTGAAAAGGACTCAGTTAGGCATTAATGTGTGGAATAAGGAACCGAGGAAAATTAGCCACACAAAGTGTGTGTGTGCATTTGTGTGAGAGTAGTAGTAGTAATAGTAGTAGTATCTCTCCATCAAGCCTTCTCACCCATGCCTAGGCACACCTACACACCTACCCTACATCGATACACCCACACATCCATGCAAATACACATCCATGCAAGTACACACCTATGCAAGTACACACCCATGCTTTGGAGGCTTCCGTTCAGGAAGGAATGGACTCATTAGTCCCTGCTCTTTGTGAACCTAACAATCTACCTACTGGACTTTCTCCTAGCTCACATTCTCCTTCTTGCATGCAGGGGTTTTATGAGAGATTTTGCTAAATGCCTTTTAGCTAATATATTTTCATGCAGTAAATATAATGTTATACTGCCTAGTGACTCTTGTGCTGATATACACCTGTGACAAACTGGCTTCAAGAATCCTGGACTTGCTTTTGTTGTGGTGTTGTTTGTTGTGTGTACTCTGTCCACACACTGAAACGGTAAGTATAATTGGAATATGGAATAACAGACCAAAAATAAAGTGAAAGCTAAATTGATCTTTTTTCTCTCTCAAAATCAAATGTTCCACTTGAATTGAAATAATATGTGAAGAGTAGGGGGGAAAAACCTCCGCTAAAGTAGTTTCTTTATCTTTATAAATCATTAGCTGGATCTGCTTGACAGCTTCCCTTTATTAGTGTTCAAAATTGCCTTCATTGTACCTCCAGGACCAACTGTTTTCTAATTCAGCACCATTATCATTTTAAGTAAGAATACGGGCCACAGTTTTTACTGCAGAATCACAAGACCTTAGGTGTTTTAAACAGCAAGCATTCTTTGAGTTGCCTATCATGCTGAGTTATTATTCCTGTTCTAAATTTATGCATTTTTTCCTCACTCTTCCTTTATTTATATTTATAGAATTTTTAATGCAGAACTATAAATGCTTTGATGGGTAACAAAGAAAGCATGACATTCTTCAAATTAGAAAGACAGAATTATGTAGCCTATATATTATATTTAAAGTTTTTGCAATTTAAGTACAATTATGTTGTAGGCAATGGCACAAAGTTATTTGTCTGGAAATTATAGCTATTCTGTCTCTGTGACCTTCCTTTGGTCATTCACCAAGAACAATTTTGTTCTTTCACAGTACCCATAGCTAATTTACGCTAAGCCAGCTGGGGTATGCTGAGGGTATACAAAGACTTTATAAGGGACACATGGACACGACAGGTGTAAAAAAACATATTTCCAGTGACTCACCTCTATTTTCCTAAAATTGCTTGGACATGTACTTGGTGATTGTGACATTAAAATAATTTCCTTTTCTCTCCTCTCTTCCACAATTGCCTTTATCTCAATTTATAAAAATAAGAGATGTTTCTTATTTGAAGTGGTTATAGGGATTACTGAAAATATGTTTATTTAAACTGATAAAATGAAGGCAGCCTTTTTCCTAACAGAAAGAAGTCCTACTTGGCCAATTGATTTGATAATGTATAGTGACTTTGCCAGTTAAGCTCTATGATGGGTATTTTCCATAAATTGAATGAGCTAATCCATAGCTCCAAGCTTTTAATGAAAATATAGTCAAAGCACATGTGTTAAGAGAGAATATTTTCCCTGAATAGCTCATGTTCCTACACAGTTTGAACCTTCTGAGCAAAGGATATGTTTAAATAGCAAACAGCCTTGGAAGCTAGAGATAGTATATCCCTCAGCTGAGAGACGTACCTCCCTTCTCTGAATTGTTGGTTAAATAAGGTGCTTTTAAGTAAAAAAAAAAAAGATAACAGGCATAAGCAATTATATTTTGTTAAGTCTTGATAAAGCCTTTTCTTATGTAGTTCCCAGAAACTGAGAATGTGAATAACTCTGAGAACAGAGTAGCAAATCATTTTGTATGTATGGTGGATTCCAGTTATTAGCTTTCAACAACTGAACCTACTGAGTTGTCAGCTGATACTTTTAAAAATATATGTTTGAATATAGATCATTATATAATTTTTGGCATATAACATGGAAGGAGTTCAAAGAATTGAGTCATTCACAAATTAATGGAGCCTTCATGAATGGGATTAGTGCCCTTATCGAAGAGGGCTCAGAGAGCTGCCTTGCCCTTTCCACTGTGTGAGAACACAGCAAAAGGGTGCCATCTACAAACCAGGAAAAGAGGCCTCACTAGACACCTAATCTGCCAGCAACTTGAGTTTGGACTTTTCAGCCTTCAGAACTGTAAGAAATAAATTTCCTTTGTTTACAAGCCACCCAGTCTATGGTATTTTGTTATAGCAGCTCAAATGGACTAAGACACAGCCACAACCACCTAAGAAGTGCATATTTTGTATTTAATACTTATTTATCAAAATTATAAAACATTTATGTTGTATTGATTGTGTATTAATAATAACTGTAAAGACAACTTAGTCCAAAATAATTTTTAACACTTATAAGGTCTTATGGTCAAGGGGAAAATTAAATTTATATGCATGATGTGGAGAAATGGGACAATCAACAAAAGAATTTTCAGCATAAAAATGTGTTACATTGGGTGGGTGCAGTGGCTTATACCTATAATCCCAGCACTTTGAGGCCAAAGTGGGAGGATTGCTTGAGGCCAAGTGTTAAGACCAGCCTGGACAACATAATGAGACCCCTGTCTTTACAGAAAATAGAAAAGTTAGCCAGGCATGGTGGCATGTGCCTGTAGTCCCAGCTGCTTGTTAGGTAGAGGGAGAAGGATAACTTGAGCCCAAAAGTTCAAGGCTGCAGTGAGCTATGATCTTGCCACTGCACTCCAGCCTGGGCAACAGAGTGAGACCCTGTCTCCAAAACAAACAAAAATGTGTTATACTAAAATAAAATGCTGAGGTGGAAATGGAATGGAAATATGTGAGAAATAGGAAGGATATAAAATGAGCTTGTTCACTTTCGTTTAAACAGAAGATCACGGGCTTCAATTGTTATTGTGTTTAGACACCATCGGGTACATATAAAGAGTGATATCACACACGTAAAGAGTGTGTAATGCCAGCACTTGCATGGGATGGAAATCACATTCTTTCAGCTAATTAAACTCATGATAAAAACTCAGATATTGATTTAAAAGGTAAAATTTAGCACACAGTTTTTAAAAGTTATTTTAGAAAGTACATGAGGAAGAAAGGCCAAAGACCACTATTTTAAGTTCTATAGAATGTCCGATGACATTCTATGTAGGCAGTGTCTTCCTTTTTTAAAGTATAGTCCATAGAGAATATTATCTAGTGAGTGATTTGTTTTTAGTCCAGTTAAAAATCTGTGCTGCTAGTAATATGGAGACAATTACTGGAAATAAGGCAGATGAGTAGGGTCGTTACTCTCCTAGTTCAAAGCTTTGAGAGGGAGTGCATTAAGCCACAGGGAAGCTTGGGCAACATCATCACAAACTGATAGAATTTAGATTGGAGACTAAGAAAAAGAGAATATCCTATTAGTAAAATGACCTTTCAAAAAGGTTTCAACAGACTTTGGCACTAATTGAAAAGAATCCATGGAAACAAGATAAAAGCCAAAAGTAGTCTGAGGGTTGGACATTTATTTAGGGAAGGGTGTTAGAGGCCATTTGCATTCACAGGAGGATGGGAGAGCTGTAGGAAGGAGGTGAGAAAATTTGTCGGAGGAAGTAAATTACACTGGGAAAGAAAAAATAGAAGACTAATTTAAATTGACCCTAGTTCAGGTTTTTGAGGAGGAAGGGATGAAATAAGAAATTATTATTATTATTTTTTGAGGAGGAAGAGATGAAATAAGAAAAAAATGCATTTTGTAGATGACAAAGGAATGGAGAAATGTGTGTACATACACACACATACACACACAAGACTATAGGGAAAAAGGGAGCATTTGGAAGTGTCTCTTCTTTGTTAAGTGTTGAACAAAAAAATAAAGACTATAATTGAGGCCAGAAATGATAGCAAATTTAATAGTTTTCTTTCTGGCTTAGATTAACATGTTGATATGACATAATTAGGCCATTTACTCTTCCATTTTATTTATACGGTTAACAAATAATGAGTAACTGCTGTTTGCAAGGCACTAGGTGCTAGGTGTCAGGGCATATGCAGATAGACACAACCTGGTCCTTGCCCATAAATTACTTAAAATCTCAGAGAAAAGCACCAAAGCATGTGAATAGGTTCAGGAGCAAGCAGTATGTTGTGATACAAACAAGAGAAACAATTTCTAACTTGGGTAGGCAGGGAAAAATTTGTTCATTTCCTGCTCCTTTTCACAACACTTCATGTCCACATTTCACAGCAGCACTATGTGAGGTGGGGCCGGGTGGAGCAGGGACTCTGATGGCCTCAGCCCCCAGCCTCCTGGGCTGCATGGAGGAGCTGGCTGACAGTACTAAGGGTCTGTGCAGTTCTCTCTGGTGGTGGTAGCAGCTTGCAGTTTGAGTCATAAATACTTTTCAACTATTTGCATGCATTTTTCTATTATCCTGAGTTGCTATTTTGTCCTTCCCAGTACCTTACGATGTAGCACTTCATTATAATGCAGTCAGTTCCACCTGGCTTAGCGTAGCAGTCAAGGCTTTCCGTAGTGTGGTTCCAACTTCCTTCCCAGCTTTGCCTTCCACTATCCTCCCTCCTCCCGTTCCTTTCATTCTCTTGTCACTTTATTCTTCCCCTTCCAGAAACACATCATATCATTTTAGACACCTGCTCCTTTGCTCTGTTTCCTCTGCCTGAAATGCACCTTTTTCTTTCTGGCCTTGAATGTATGTTTCCTTGACTTCTGCTTCCTGAAATCCTCCTCATCTGTCCTGAAGTCTCAGTTGGAAGGCTGACTCTTCCATGAAGCCTTCCCAGAACCCCTAGTCAAAGTTATTCCCTTCCTGCTGTGTCTTCCCATGGCACTTAGTTTTCTTTATGATGTGTGCCGTTTCCTGGTATCACAATTTAAACCCACTCTTTACTACCCATCAGATTTTAAACTCCCTGCATAGTACCTGGCAGATAGGAGCTACTTACAAAAATACTTGTCCACTGGAGTAAAATACTCATTTATTGAATCTGGTGATGTTCATTAAACGGTGTTTTATGCCCGGTACAGCAGCTGATTGCTAGCACCTTGTTTTTCAGATATTTGATCCTGTCTTTCTAGAGGCCCTAGAAGAACATGGGACACAGGGTAGGTGTTCAATAAATGTTTGGTGCTTACATGTGAATGTACAGATGTGGCAGAAGAAGCCAGTTGAAGAACTCCTTCCCAGTGTCTTCACTCACCTAGTATAGATCTGGCATCAATATTAGCAGCACCGAGACTTTCTTTTCCTTTCTAAGTCTCTGTTCCAAAGGGTGAGACTTTACAGCACGGCTCATTGGGCTGGAACATCCTGCCGCTGCCAAGGCTCCCAACAGTGCCTTCCTGGACCACGGGGTGAGAACCAGGGCTTCAGGGCACCAATAAGGCATTAGTTATGCTTGCCCAGTTTGTGACCATCTCATCCCAACTTGCTACCCCCAGCAGCACTTACAGAGCATGGTGTTATCTGTGTTCTGTTTATGGAGATGTGCAGTGATGAGTGTTCATCCAGGCCCAGGCACCTGGCTTTGCTCCAGGACCTCATTGCCGATCGGCCTGGTTCTCTGTGGAACCTTCAGCAGGCCCTGCAGGTGACGCTGAGCTACATGCTGTAGGACCAGGTGTGTTGACTGAGCAGATCTGGGCCTCCCAGCTGCCCTGCTCATAATCCTCACCTTACAGACTGTGAGTCAAGCTGGGTCTTGACACCCTGGTGTCACCACAGTCCCCTCACCTGCCTCCTTTCAATCATGCCAGCCTTCCTGGTTTCTGAGTTCCTCTTGGATTTGTGGATCAATGGGCTGTGTGTCACTAGCAGTGGTGTTATGACAGTAGCTTCAGCTCTCTGCTCCTGGTGAAAATATTCAGCTACGTCCAAGGGTTTTTCTGGTTGTTCCAATTAGCTACAGGTGCATTACAAGCTACCCCAAAACTTACTGCCTTAAACATATTTTTTGTAATTCTGATTGTATCTATGATTCTGTGGGTCAGGAATCTAGGGCATAGGAAGGATGGTTCATCTCTGCTCCATGTTGTATGGGGCTTTATCTGTGATGCTTGAAATAATTGAGTGCTAGAACAACTGAAGGCAGTAGGGCATAGTTGGACTTCTTCCATGAGGGCCTGGAAACTGGCTCTACTTTCATCATATTCAGTTGGTTGTAAGTGAGTCATGGGGCCAGTCCAGATTCCAGGGATTGAATATTGGGAGGAGTTGGTTCATTGGGGGCCTCTTTGAAGATAAGTTTCACACTAATATAGGTTAGTGTAAAATTTCTGTATATGTGTACCATACATATGTGTGCATGTAAGTAAGTTAATTTTATGTAGATTTATAATTAATAGATTTATTAAATAATCTAATAAAGTTAACAGCATCCATTTAAACCTTAAATTAATCAGATAATGTCCACAAGCTATGGACTATGTGATGGGCACTGGGGGGCTGTCTCAGTGTCAGCTTCCAATTGGATGATATTCCCCACTGTGACCTGCTGCCTTTTCATGTGCTCATCTGCAGGGTGATGACTGGAGTTTGTCATCACAGATGCCCTTGAGCTGTCTGTGATGCACAGGATGGGAAAGTATTGATGATGGATTTTTCTGGGGACTTTCAATATTAAGTGGCCCAGCAACTGGGTAAACTGTGTTTGAATCTCTATTCACAACTCAATTGTAAGCTGCTTAAATTGTCTGTGACCTCAGGGTCTGGCATTAAGCAATGACAGTTGAATCAAATGGGTAGGATGATACCACATTCATAAGTGATCAGGCCATGGGATATTTCAAGAGTAGGTAGCTCATCCAGACTGTTGTTGCCTCATCATCTATCCAGGGCAAATGCAATAGATTTAAGCAGCTGGCAATTTGCAAACCAGTAGGCTACATTTTTCGACTACAAGACCTCAGGGGTGAGATGCTAGTCTATCTGACATCCATTTCCTGCCCATAAGTTAATTAATAGAGCAGAGCTGGACCATTTTCTCACCCTGGGGAGACAAACAGGTAGTAACCACTCCTGCTTCATTGAGTTACCATTAATGGCAAAGAACAACCTGATTAAGGCAAATGGTTTTGTTTTGGTTAATGTTATGTTTTGTTTATTTTTAAAATCTGTGAGGGTAGATAAAAGATGTTTTCTTCCTGCTTCTATAGCAATGCATAGGCAAAATGATACAAGCCAATAACTTACAAAAAAGAAAATGCTAGTACCAGATAGGTTTTTATTTTGTGTAGGAGAAGTAAGATTCATGCTTGTGCCCAAAACCATTTTTTGCCTTTTCAATGTAGCAAATACACCCTAGAGCTAGAACCACATAATAGGTTTCAAGCTTTAGCAGTATCAAAAATTGGATCATACCAGGAAAATATAAGGAATAGAAGAGTTGGGGACACGATTATTTAGATAATAACAATAGTATTCAATTGTATATCTTTATGACTTTAAAAGTGCTTACATACAGATTATGTCATTTGACTGTTTCCCTTGTAGGATGAATATTTTATAGTTGAGGAAACTGAGGTTGGTTCCTGAGAAGCAGACTCTGAGATTGGGTCTAGTGTGCCAATGTTTATTAAGGAGTGTTCTTGGGATCAATACCTATGAAAGGGAGGGATGGGAAGCAGGATCAGGCACAAGGACAGGTTGGTATGTGACACAGGCCCAATGATAGCCTTGGCTGACCCATGGAGAGCTCTCTAACTAGAAAACCCTGTGAGTTGTCCTGAGCTGGGTTGAGATACAAGGCTTTTATATACCTGCATCATTGGACATGGCCACCTTGGGAAAGGACATGACCTTAGGCAGTGCTCTGCTGCTGAAGCAATCTCTGAGCAGTCTGATAGCTAACAGCTATCTGCCAACAGCACTCTTGGCACCAAGTGAATTCTTCACTGGAGGAAGATTTGGGCAAGCCATTTCTCCTGCTTCTTGAATCTACTTTTTTCATGTTCATTCTGGGACCAGCTCTTCCAGGGTTCCAGTGAACTTCTTCCTGGGGGAAACTTGGAAGAGGAAGGTTAGCAAAATGAGATGATAGCTCCACTGCTGGAGTTGGCCTAAGGGCCACAATTGCTACTCATGTCCTTTCCCCAGTGCTGGTCCTAGATTCCTTTTATATGCAGTGAGCACCTCTGATGGTCTTAGTGGCTTACCTGCTGGCGGGATCCAGACCCTTATCACCGAGGAGTCTGAGCTCTGATCACCATGCCCTTATAAGGCCCAAGTTCGTACACTTGTCCAATTTAAAGATTTGGCAAGGGAGTTCCAAGAGGTACCCTTGTGGATTGCCTGCACACCAAACTTATTCCTCTCTACTTCTGTCGTGCAACAGCAACACTACCTCCTCTTGATGGTCAGGGGAAACTACTTCTCCTTCTTCTTGCCTGCTGTTCCCTTGGCATAAGGAACCTGAAGTGAGTAGGCAGCAGTCATAGCTTATAATTAAATGGGATTCCTTATGTATACTTTGGCAGAAGTGATCTCTGTTTAGGAACCAGAACCTCTAAACCTGCAGAGCTCCAAGTTATGGAGAGAGAAGCACAAATTTCTCAAGTTGGTCACTGGAGTGACGGGAAGTGGAGTCACTCCAGCTTCCATCCCTTGGTGCCTGGACTTGCATGTTCTTCCTTTTGGATACACAGAACCATACAAAAATCTTTGATTTACCACATGTACTGCATCCTGGAGGATGATGCCCCATCCTGTAAAATATTGCATCCCAAAGAATTGCTTCAACTATGCCTTTAAAAGGCCATTCCAATGCTACATCAGGTTGGCAGCTTATGATTGCTGTGCTGTGTGATATGATGGATGGATTTCATGGTCATGGGTTCACTTTCATACCTCTTTTGTTATAAAGTGTGTGTGTGCCCTGGTCTGATACAATGCTCTGTGGGATCCTGCGCCAGTAAATCAGTCACTTCATATGCCCTGTGGGCAGGAAAGCATAAAATATTTGTTTTTTCTGCCCAGAATGAATTTCTTATCCTTCCAGTGTAAAAGGAATCTAATGCAGTCAACTAGCCACTACAAATTATTAGGCTGGTTGGTATCCTCGAAGGCTGGTGCCGTATTGAAGACTCAGTGGTGGTTTCTGTTGCTGGTGGTTTGGATCTTTGGCAGTGGCAGTAGCTAGATCGGCCTTAGTTGGGCTGTTGGGCCCATGCTATTAACTGGACCCAGCCTCCATCCCTACTGCCTACGCTCCTTCTCTCCTCTGCTCACCATGTCAGTACTGGAGCAGCGGATTACAGAGCTTCACTGAGGTCAGCTGGTTGAGTTATTTATTTAGGATTGTACTTGGTTGTTTTGCACTCTCGGGTGGATACTAACACGTAAATGAAGACCACACTTCATACCTACATCCATATGTCCATCCACATGCCCCTACCCAAGACCTCCTTGTCCTATGTTTTTCATTTTTTTTCCTTCCAGGCTCCTGACCAGCCACCAAGCCATTTCCCACTACCCGCGATTTCATACATATTCTAATCTCGAGCCACTTTTCTTCAATACAAAATGGGTGACCAGGTGTACTACTCAAAACTCTGCTCATTGGGATGATTTTCTCTTGCCACTGTTTTTCAAGAGTACCCCCTAATTGGGGCTGTGGTACAGCTGCTGTCTGTGGAGAGGGGCAGTTTTGAAAGCTTTCATTTGGTATTCCACGTATGATAGTGGTCACCTCATTGACTAGGGACTTACTATGGGTGTTGTGCCACTATATTAATTCTAGCTGTACATTCAGGGATTTGGGAAATGATCACTAGGTGGGTTTGTGGATCCTGTGGAACCACTGTGAACAGAACTGTGGGAAGGTTCCATTTTATTACCTGGCTCTCATACACCCCAACTCTAAGAGACAGGCTGTGATGATGCTTCAGGACTCCAGGTACCAGTGTCAACTCAGACCCTGTGTGCAATGATCCTAAAAAATATTCATATCTTTCCCTAGCACACATTTACCCAAGCGAATGGCTGTGGGTTCCTTTAGGGAAGGACCAGGGCAATTGGTTCTGTGTATACTTGGGTGTGGTGTTAGAGGGTGTTGGGGAGTCCCTTCCCCCTGCAGAATTGCCCTCTTCTGCAGTCAGTGGGTTCTGTGTACAAAAACTTGCTCATGTTTGGAAACTCTGCAAGAGATTCTGATCTTTTATCGGAAACATCACCATCAGACTCCAGATAATCCATGCTTGATCTATTTTGATGGCACAAACTGAGTAGCATCCTTGTTGACTGACCATATATTTGGCTCCTAGGACACTGCCTTCCATTAACCATCCCAATAACTCCCTGTGGTTCAGGTCCCCCCAACTCCAACCTTGTTGCTCTTTACCACAATTGCTCTCACCTGGATTTTGACAGTTAAGCACTGCTAAGTGGCCTCTGCTGCTCTGAGCCGCTGCCTTCCACATAGCAATCCATGAGCCCAGCAGAGTAATGGCCTCTCCTCCCACTGGTCCTGGCCTGCCCTCTCACTAGTTTGCTGCTTGTGGCCTTGGCAAAGGGTATATCCTCCAGGCCTTCCTGGGGAACATAATCATTTGGTGGGTTTTCAGGCCTTCCCTTGTATATCCACTTCAGTGTGCCTCTTCTCTGAGTCTTTTAAGCCATTTTCCACTGTCTGTCATCCAATCAGACCTTTTCACCTCACTTTGCACAGGTATTGGCCTTTTCCTTGCTTCTTGGAGCTGTGCTAGTAGCAAGTTCACACCATCTTCTGGGGTCTTTGCCAAGGGGTTACATATTATTTCCCAGAAGAATGCTCTCAGATTAATAATCTCTCTTTTTTCCAACCTTATGTCCTGGCCCTCCTGACCAAGCACTGTCAGACTATAATTCCGTGTGGACTCCTGCTTGTCTTGCAGCAGCTTTGGTACGGTCTCTTTTTTGAGAGGGGTACCTATTATCTTCTGGAGGAGAGAGGCCTCTATGTCATCTTCAAGCAGGGATGGGAGGGGTGTTAGCTCTGTATGGTGAGGGGTGGGCCACTTCTGTAGCTTTTGGAGGATTCTGGGGACTCTGGTCTTGGGAGTCAAGATTTTTGGTGGGTATCAACCCAGATGTTTTGTCCAACGTGTCAGGGTCCCATTCTTTCCCAACCAGGGATCCGACCTTGGCATAGCATATCTGGCAGGGATGGGAGTTTAACTTTCTTCAGAGCTCAGCTGCTCTGGTAATTAAGTCCTGGGTCTGGTTCTCAGCTTTCTCTCCCCTCTCTGCAGGGAGTGAAGCCTATTTGTAGTCTATCAAGGAGGTTCTTTGGCTTCACACATAGCCTTTAATCAGCAAATAATCTCTCAGTGGCTTATTATCTGCCTGCCTCCTCTGTAATATCTAGCATAGCAATTACCAGCTAATTCACTTATCCCTGTAGCCACTCTTTCTCCTGCATACCTCAGACACCAGCTAGTGCATTCCCTTCTGTTCGTATACCATCTCAATTGACCACTGCTGAAAGTTTTAAAACTTGAACTGCCACCCTATGCCAGGGGCTATCTGTGCTTCACTGAGCACCGGAGAGAGGGTCCTTGTTGCGAGCTGGGCAGGGAGTGATCCATGATCCAGCTCCAAAACCCCATCTTAGAACACTTTTTTCCTGGGACCATTTATGGTGCCAGGTGTTGTAGATTAGGTCCCACAGGGCAGAATCTAAAATGCATTTTACTTGCACAATGCTTCTGGAGGACTGCCCTCGAGATCAACACCTTTGTGTGTCCTCATCGATCAGGCAGTGGTTGTTGGCTGCTCTGGGAAGGAACATGACCTTGGATAAGGCAGTGCTTTGCCATTGAAGCAACCTCTAAAGAGGTCATCAGCACTCCCCACAGCTTGGACGACAGACTCCTGTCTACGGGGGATCTGGGAGTGCATCATAGTGACCACCACAGTGATTTATTAGCAAGGCCCATACTGACTAGCTCTGTGTTCCTCCTTCTGAGCTTTCTGAGGGCACAACTGTGGTTCGTGAACCTAGGCTGTATGGGTCTGTAGGTATGGCTAACAATTGGCTGGTACAAGATAAAAGAAGAGAGAAAGAGAGAGACTGGGGACTGGAGCAGTGATCTGGGGCCATGTGGGACCAGTGAGGACTCCTGCCCCAGGAGCATCCAGCCTGGCTGCTGCTGGCTCCCAGTAGGTAGATGCTGCCCTGAGATCTGTTTTGTGGCAACTTGGCATAAAGTTTAGGTGCACTCAAGACTTTTAAAGATTCATCTTGTAGCCTGCATGTTTTGCTTCACTGCAAATTGCTTTTAGGCAATTGATCATGGAGGGAAAACTATTGTGTTTGTTACATGTCACAATTACATTGATGTAATTTATAGCTTAAGATTCACCAATGAGAAGTTGCTACACACACATCTGTTGCCTCTAGCTCTTTATGCCATTTGCCCATCCCTGTCCTTCTCCAGAGTCAGACACAGGTTCTCTTTAGGGCTTCTCTAGTGCCCCAGGCCTTGCCAGTATGGAGCTCCCTGGGCAGGTACTTCAGTTGTGACTGGGGTATCCAACTGGGGGATCTGCAACAGGGGCTGCTGCTTAGTTTGGGGCCTGTTTAATTATTCTTGTGGTGCTGTGGAAAAAACTGCCCAAAACAGTTTTGGAACTTGCCTATTGCAATTCTATAGAGGGGCAGTTTGAACCACATAGGCAAATTGTTTCTTTATTGTCGTACATCACATTCAAACTAAAGTACCTCTTTAGTAGCCTGTTTAACTAAAAAATGTATAAAGCACAGGCATTTTAATGTGTGGAGTATTGATAAGAATGTCATGACTAAGCATACTAGACATTGAAGCACATATTGAGAATTTCTTTCCCTATTAAATCCATAAATAGTAATCATTTGACATGCAGACTCTAAGTCAGTAATTATAAGGCAAAAGCGCTTTTGATCTTTTTCTTTACATGGCTAATTTATTCTCCTACCTTGTCAGATAAAGAATTTTATCTTAAAATATTCCTCTTTTTTTTTCTTTTAAACATTTCCCACTTCTTTATTCTCCTTGACAGGAAGATGACAGCAGCTCTATTGAATGGCAACAAGCTGGGGTATATCATTAAATTTTAATCACCTTCCTGCCTGTGAAGTTGATAATTGGAGATCATTTAGTAGTGCCTGCTGCTCTGTTGGCTCTCTATAAATCCCTCACAAAGGAGTCACATGTAAAAGGCAAAGAGCCCAGTTATCACTATAACCCAAGCTCATCTCCATCATGGATTTTATGCCAAATGTTCCAGTACCCAAATGCCATGAGCTCAGGCACCTCCCTTGGGCTCGTATTAGATTGCCTTTCGTTTCTTTCCTCTTAACCATTGGAACAATTGTAATGTAATATGGGAATTGTCAGGCCAGCCTTACTTATAAGGGACCACGTGACCCATCTCCCTTGCTTTCCTCTTCTCAAATGCGCACAAAAGCCGCCTTCTAGGCTGTATGTGGAGGGGAGAAGGGGGAATATGTGAACTCTCTGTGCCTTCCTCACAATTTTGCTGTGGACCTAAAACTGCTATAAAAATAAAGTCTATTTATTTAACAAAATAAAACAAAACTATCTCCTAACTTCTTCCCACTTTGCTCACTGACAAAAAATGGATGTGACAACTGTCTACAAACACACTCTCTCCTCTGGCCCAATCCAGAGCTGTTTTAATTTTAGCTGTGAATTAGTATCTCCTGTGGTCTTGCGACTCCCCAGCCAACTGTCACCCACGCTCTTTCTTTTTGTTTCATCCTATCTCTACAGAGCCCGGCTTCTTTTTTCAAAGGGGATAATTCTTCCTTTTGTTCCATGAACCGTTCTTGACCGTCATCCCAACAAACTTCTGAGTCTGCAGAAGGAATTATTCTGCTGATATGTGGCTTAGAAGCCTCATAGCTCAGTATCCAGTTCTGTACTCTTTAAACAACTTAAGGCCTCACCCTCAGCGTCTCTGCATAAGGGGGGACACTCATCCTCTCATAGTTCGCTCATCCATCCATCCAGCATATATTTATTTTGTGCATGCTACTCCTCCAGCATTAAGGATATAGCTGAGAACCAAACAGGTATGGTTCCTGTCCTTGAAGAGCTTACAATCCAGTGGGGAGACAGACGTCACCTAAGTGCGTGAACACGTAATTATAACCGTGATGACTGCTATAAAGAAGCATGCAGGGCAAGAGCGTGCAACAGGCAGATGTGGCCAATATGGTTAATATGTGTTGAACAAACATGTGGTACAGCCTCCTAAGTGCCAGGGGGTGTGCTAGGCACTTAGGTATACTTTCTCATCGCAATAGCACTTTGGGATAGACACAGTAGTTCTCATTTTACATGTGAGGTAACTGAGGACCTGAGAGGTTAAACCACTAATTGAGGTTCCGAGGTGAGTAAGTGGTAACATGTGTTTGTGTACAGATCATGTACTTTAATCATTAGGCCATGCAGTAGGCAGGTTGGACTCCAGAGTCCTGGCGAGGAGTTAACTTAGGTGAGGAGTCAGGTGGTGGATTTTTGAGGTTATTTTCATGCTTAACCCCAAACACCAGCAAGTTCAGAGAGTGAGATCATCAGACTGCAATAGGCAGCACTGTCGAAACAGTGACAGAAGATCTCAAGGTTGTCACATTTGTGAGCAAGGAGGGCAGCTTCCTTCTTTTGAAAAGAAAGCATTGTTATTTTGCTTATTAAATGCCACAGTATTAATTTAATTTTTGGAATCTTTATTTGTTGTTTTGTATCAGGAGGTGGATTAATTAACTTAATAAAAAATTGGAAGAGTGATATATTCTAGGACTTAAGATGGCTGATTCTGCAGTCAGAGGGCTCTGGTTTAAATCATGACTCCAGTAATTCTTGGGCAATTTGTTTAATTTCTCTGAAGCTCAGTTTCTTCATGCGTAAAATGACCAATGACAATAATACCTTCCTCAGGAGAGGTTGTGAGGACTAAATGTGACAGTGCCTATCTCAACCCGTAATATAGGGTTAACCATTCAATAATGGGGACTATAGCATTGTTATGTTTGTTTTGCTGTTATTTCTATTATATTTCTGAAAGCATGTCTTAGTTAGCTTGGGCTGCCATAGCTAAATACCATAAACTGGGTGACTAAAACACTAGGAATTTATTTCTCATAGTTCTTGAGTCTGGGAAGTCTAAGATCAAGGTGCCCCTCTGAGGACTCTCTTCCTGGCTTGTAGATGGCTGCCTTCTCATGCTCCCTCATGGCAGACAGAGAGAAAAAGAAAAGGCAAGCTTCTAGTGTCTCCTCTTATAGGGACACTAATCCCATCATGAGGGCCGCACCCTAGTGACCTCATCTAAACCTAATTACCTTCCAAAAGCCCCATTTCAAACACCATCACATTGGAGGTTAGGGCTTCAACCTAGGAATTTGGGGGGGGCACTCAGTTTCGTCTACAGCAAAGCATGAATGCATTGTGAGAAATAGGGGATCTGAGGTTCTGAAATACACAGTTTGGGAATGAAGTAATGAAGTTATGTGAGTGTTTTTTCCCCTACTTTTTTTTGGTGGTTGTTAAGTTCACTTGTGAGACCTATTTCTGAGCAAAACCCTAGGATGAAATTATATTGAGCTCATTACTCTGAGGCTGGCACAAATCTGGCTAAATACTTTATTAGGTAAATAAAATATAGGCTACAGATATCAACAAACATGGGAAAAAATCCTTTTTTGCTTATTTCATTTTTCAGTTTACTAATTTTATTTTCTTTGTAGCAATCAGCTTAAAAGTAGAATTTACCATGCTGGAAACCCTGGGCGATGGGTGCACACAGCTCAGCATTAGGAGAAGTTTCATTTTTTATTATCCTTTCCCTGAGTTATTACTTGTGAAATGAGAAACGCTTTGTATTTAAATACTCTTTCCCTGCCCTACTAGCATGTCAGAATAATGCACACAGCGTTTCCCTTTAACATTAGAAAGCTCAGGGATTTCTGTATAAAGTCCTATCTTTATTTTTTTATTCTTGATATATGTGTGTTTGTTTCACATTTTGATAATAGTTGCCACAATATGCATTGACTCAGCAAATTCATGGATATTTCTTTTCTTCTCTGCAGTAGGCTGTGTTGCAGGCTCTCTCCTATTCCCTCATCTAACAATATTTATTCAGTGCCTGTTATGTGCTGGACATCATTCTAGGTGTTGAGGGGATGTGGCAGCCAATGAAACAAAATCCTGCTCTCAGGGAACTTAGCTGGTTGATGATTATAACATTTTTATTGAAAATGGCCTCCTTGACTGCCTTTTGTGCATGAAACATTAGTTAGATTTTCACTTAGTGAATCTAAAACCTTTATTTTAATGACCTTGCACAAAAGCATATGAATCAAGTTTCTGAGACAGGGTGTGTTTAGAGAACAACTTCATATTGTGAGATTGTAAGGTATGTATTAGGGGATATAAGGAAGCTTACAAATATTTTGACCAGCACTGTTGGGATGAGTCACTAGGCTCTTAAGTGTCATTTAAATATTTTGTTTTCATACATCTACACTTCCTTCTTTTTCCCCGAAGTAGAAAACACTGTGTAAATTATCCTCACATTGTTTAATCTCCCAAAGTGAAATGTTATGGTTTTATTTCATACTAATAGTGCTGTGAGAGTGTTTCATCTGAAACCAAAAGTGTTTCAGGTCATTATTAATAATATCATATCAGTTATGGGAAAAATTTGGTGAGCTAGGGCCATGACATTTGTAAGTGACAGGAGAAAAAATCTGTGACTAAATCGTGTATTGTTAATACATGATGACATTTTCCTCTGAAGGAAATTGTTCACCCATTATATCTCTTTCTCCCATTTTAAACATTTTTCCTTGTTGACTGAATTCCTGCGAGAAGTTCTTGACTTCATTCAGCTGCCACCTGGCAGAATGAAATAGTGTGAAGTTAAATGATGAGTCCACAGACAATACAGCCACCAGTGAAAGTGACGTTTGTGAATTCATGTTTGCTTAATAGGTTAATACCTTCATTTTAATGTCTCTTGATAAGGGTTTAAGGCTAACTAATAAGTAAATGTTCTTAGAGCACAAATGATGTTATGAAAGTGGATCTAATTTCAGATTTTTGGAAAAATTTCATCCCTCCCCCACTTTTCTATGTGTTGGTACCAGTTTCTTTCCACTTCCTTTTGTTCATTTTCATACAAAATTTCCTTGTTTGAAGATGTCTTGGGACACATGTTGCTATGAAAATTTTCATTTTCTTGGGAGGTAGAAATATTCCAGTCTTTGGTTGTAGACCTTATCATGGCTACATCAAGACCATTTTCCCTTAATTTGGGGAAGCAAGAAGAAGGTGGTGCCGGTGGTGGGCATTAAGGGAGCAGTAACTTTGCCACAGCAGTTTAACCAACTCACTGGCACAAATTGAACCAATCAACAAAACCTTTGTAATAGCACTTATTATTTGTGTATTTGAACTCTGTAATTTAGTGCATACACATTTAGGATCATGATGTCTTCTGGATGAATTAACCCCTTTCTCAACAATCATGTTCCTTGTTTAGAAGTCCAATTAGTCTGATATTAAAATAGCCTCTCTAGCTTTCATTTATTTAGTATCTGCTTGGTATATATTTTTCATGTTCTTACTCTCAATCTATTTACATCTTTATATTTAAAGTGTGTTTCCTTTAAACAGCATATAATTAGGTCTTGCTTTTCTTCATCCAATCTCACAATCTTTGACTGTAACTGAAATGTTTATATCATTAATGGAATTATGGATGTTTGTATTTAAATCTTCCATCTTGCTAGTTCTTGTCTACATGTTCCATTTGTTCTCTGTTCATTTGTTCCCCTTTTATTGTCTTTTTATTTGGATTGAGTATTCTTTATGATTCTATTTCATCTCTTCTACTGGTTTATTAGTTCTGCTTCTCTTTAACTATTTTCATTGTTGTGGGGTTTACATTACGCATCTTTAGCTTACCACAGGTCAGTTTCAAACAATATTATAGTCCTGTATTGTGTAAGAACCATACTATAATGTACTTCCGTTTCCTCCTCTTGTTCTTTGTCATACTATTCTCATGTATTTTACTTTAACACACTTTATGAAAGGTAAAATGCCTATTTTTACTCAGACAGTCAATCATCTTTTAAAGAGATTAAAATTTAGAAAAATCTCTTTTATATTTACCCATACTTTTCCTTTTCCTGGGCTCTTTCTTTGTGTAGATAGAAATTCCTATCTTGTATCATATTCCTTCTGCCTGAACAACCTCCTTTAGCATTTCTTGTCATAATGGACTGTTGGCAGTTCATTCTTCTCAGATTTTGTTTGTCTAGAAAAATCTTCATTTTGCTTTCATGTTTTAAAGGTATTTTCACCAGAAACAAAATTCTGGCCCGACAAATTTTTCTCTTTCAGTTCTTTCACGATGTTGCTCCATTGTCTTCTGCTTGCACAATTTCTGATAAGAAACCTGTTTTAATTCCTACCTTTGAGCCTCTGTAGGAAATGTTTCTTTTTTCTCTTGTTACCCCTCAACATTTCCCTTTTATCTACGGTTTCAGCAGTTTGACTGTGATGTGCCTCAATGTTCTTTTCTTGGTGTTTATACTACTTGGATTCTCTGAACTTCTTGGATCTGTGGTTTATATTCTTTTATTAATTTTGAAACTTATCTCTTCAAATATTCTTTCTGTCCTGTTCTCTGTCTTTTGTCTGGTACTGCAGGTATATGTATGTTAGACCATTTGATAGTATCCCACATCTCCTGTATGATCTGTTCCTTTCTTCTTACTTTCTTTTTTCCTTTGCGGTTGAGTTCGGATAATTTCTATTGACCTATCTTCAAGTTTACTGACTCTTTTCTCTGTTGTGTCCAGTCGGCTAATAAGGTGACAATGAATTCTCTATCATATATACATTAGATTTTCTATTTGATTCTTTTTTCAGAGTTTTCATTCCCTCTGCTGAAATTTCCCATTAATACATGTTGTCCACCTTTTTCACTAAATCATTTAACACCCTACTTATGGTTATTTTAAAGTCTCTGGTTGCCTGATAGTTCTAACATCTGAGTCATTTCTGGGTCTGGTTCTGTTGACTGATTTCCTATTTGAATATATCATTTTTTTTCTTTTTTTTTTAATGTCACAATTTTTCATTTAATACTGGATATTTGATGTAATAGAGCAGTAGAAATGGAGGGATATAATATTTATACCTGAAATGGGCACACTGATTCTTCTGTCAGGCCCTTGGGATTATCAATAGTTGAGCTGGGCTTGTTATTGTTGTTGCTGCTATAGTTACTCTCAGCTCACCGGTCTTCAGATTCCTCCAAGGGAGGACTGCTGCTTCTTTATGCTTAACATGAGACCTGGATTACTGCAGGGCTCTTTCAGTGTTCCTGTTCTGCTCTCAGGTATCAGCAGGCCCTGCCCATCTGAGATGCAGGGAATTTTTTCCCCCCATGGTCTTATTCCTCCTCAAGCAGCACATTGCTATTGCTTGTTATTTGGTGGAGGCTCATGGTGAGGGCTGGTGGGATTTCTTGGTTCTCTCTATTTAGCCTCAGTCTTAGGAAGGCCTTGTTCACCTGTTTTTGGGGCTGGGCTTTCTTAGTTCTGTAGACTTCTGCCCTCGTTATAGTCCCCTCACTTCCCGCACAACTGTAGTCTGCCCTATATAAATAAAGGGGTCTTTGAAGGGAGCTCTTGAGTGAAAGCACGTGTCCTGCCACTCTTCCAGTGGTGCCAGACCTCTGCTTTGCATCTATCAGTTGGGAATCCTGGGCTCAGGCAGCTTTCCCATCCCTCCCTCAGCTGCAGATGACTTTTGCTGCTAGCCCTCCCTCTACTGCAGTGTACGTTTGTCTCAGACCAGGGGCAAGAGTGTTTCCTACCCCACCCCTAGTGTCTTCCAGATTTTGCTTCATATGAGATGGGGTTTAGTGCCCATGTTCCACCGAGGGGGCTATCCCAGGCACCATCTCTGCCCCATCTTGTGAGTATCTGATAGAGACTCCTGGAAAAAAGCTGGTGAATGAAGACAGACTCTCCTTAAGTCTGGGGCTCCCAGAGATTCCAAACTGACAGACTAGCCTACCACATGCCGCATTTAAGAATTTGTTAAAATTTCACCTATTTTTTTCTTGCTTGCTTTTATGATGGTGGTCTCTTCCTCCCATACTACGCCAAAGGTGAAAGTCTGTGTGTCCCATTTCTCCTCAGAAAAGCTTGTCACTCTTTGGATGTCAGTACAACCTGGTTGCTTTAAAACTTGTTTATTATTTTTTAAAAAACAAAAAACCCTTTATTATATACCCTAACATTTGAATCTAATAATTCAGATATTTCTATAGTCTTTTTCAATCTTTTTCCAATGCATAAAGCTTTTTATATCATTTACAAAATATTTTCTGTTTTTTAAATATAATGAACTGTCCATAGATTTTGTTAGCACTTTAGTACCTTGAGGCAGAGGCATTCTTAATGTATGTGAAGGCATTGGAGAGGTTGTTGGGTGATTATGGATGCCAGGCAAATGTCCTTAAGCAGGCAAGAAAATGTTTAACTAGGAACATACCCAGATGGTCTTATTTTGTCATAGGAGAAACAGAAATGATGAGAGTCATTAGGATATTTATTTTAAAAACTTTATTAGACTGGTATTGCTAGCTTTCTTAACTAGCAATAGAGTTTGGTTTTGTTTAAAAGAGAACTGCCTCTATTGCTTTTTGGGTTAGTTGATTTACCCAACCTGGACTCTCAAATGCCTTTATACTGAAATGCAGAGTTTGCAGGGATGTTGTCATTTCTTCTAATTGAGTCCCCAGAATATGTAGTGAAACAAGAATTATGTTGTGTTAATTTGAAAGCTTATTGGAAACTGTGTTGGTACTTGAACTGAACTCAATACTAAAATGGTTCATTTCAATAAAATGCTTCTTGGCTTCATTCAGAAATTAGCACTAAAAGCTTCTTCCAAATAAATCACATGCTAAGGAGACAAATATTTTTTAAAATTTGTGGGTAACATTTGGTACAGATTCTAACTACTGCTATCCTTGGTTCATTTTGCTTAATGTTGACTGGATACTAGTTCTTGATAAGTTTTCATCACCCATATGATTTTCAGTCAATAGAAGATAAATTCTTTTCTTTCTCAGTTGAAACTAATCAAAGTTAGGCATCTACTTTCTAATATATGTCCAGGAGCATATATTGAAAGAGCTACTCTTGGAATGTAGGCATTTCTGGTTGACATGCAATTCAATCACTGTCAGAATAGCTTTTTGGTAGAATATTCCAGGCTTCAAGCTTTTCCATCAGCTAAGCAGTCACCATATGGAATTCTCAATCTTTGGTTAAGAGCTACGATTTCATGATCACCAAACATCTTTCCATTCTTTTGCAAAACAAAGGTAGGGCTTTGTGCTTTATAGTTGCTCTGTGTCTGCATGTGTGTGTGTGTGTGTGTGTCTATCTGTCTGTTTCTCCCTCCCGCATTCCTTCCTTCTAATGTAGACTGCTGAAATGTTGTGGTTGTAATAAAAGCAATCTCAGTTTATCTTTATATTGTAAAAACTCAGGAGATATATTGATGGTTCTTTCGTGAGAACATAATTCTAGACCAGGCAGCAAATCCTTGTAGTCCCATATTATTTGGTGAAAAACTCCAGTGGTTTTTTTTTCCCTGAAAATTATATGTCATATGGTTTGAATATTGACTGATATTACATTTGCAGAGTGCTTGTGACAGAATGCCAGAAATATAAAGGCTTAAAACATTTTAAATCACAGAGTTTAGAGGGCCAATTTTTTTTTAGCAGAAATAAAATGAGATTATAGATATAAAACAACTTAAAGTATAAAAATTATTTTGTAATTCAGTAACAAGCATTGTGGTTCATGATCATAATTATCAACCCAATAACCATTATGGTGACCACCATAGCTACCCTGGATTGAGTGCTTACTAAAGGTCAGAAACCATGCTAATTGTTTTACCTATACAATTGACCTTTGAATAACACAGGGATTAGGGATGCTGAAACCCCATCCAGTTGAAAATTTGCATATAACTTTTGGCTCCCCCAAAACTTAACTACTAATGCCTACTGTTGACTAGAAAACTTACCAATACATAAACAGTCTATTAACACATATTTTGTATGTTATACGTATTATATATTGTATTCTTACAACAAAGTAAGCTAGAGAAAAGAAAATGTTATGAAGAAAATCATAAGGAAGAGAAAATATATTTACTATTCATTAAGTGGAAGCAGATGATCATAAAGGTCTTCATCCTCATCATTTTCACATTAAGTAGGCTAACGAGGAGAAGGAAGAGGAAGAGGAAAAGGAAGAGAACCTTGTTGTCCCAGGGGTGGCAGAGGCAAAGAAAAACCACATATAAGTGGACCTGTGCAGTTAAAACCCCTGTTATTTAGGGTCTACTGTATTTTAAAATGTTACTTTTTACAAAAGCCTATGAAGTAGGCAGTATACAGAGTGGTTAAGAGCATGGACTCATTCATGCCAGAGTGCCTGAGTTCTTATTCTGCACCACCATTCACCAGGTATACGATCTTGGGTGTTATTAACTCTCTGTGTGTCAAGTTCCTCATGTGAACAATGGCAAAAATTCTAGTACCTATACCATAGGGTTATTGTGAGGAATAAATGAGACAGTATGTGAAAAGGATTAAATCAACCTGGTATGTGGAGGCAGCCAATAGGTGATAGTGCTAGGATTTCCCGCTGTTTATTTTATGCCAAATCAATGCTGAAGAATTATTGGTGAGAACCATTTTCTCTCTACAATGTTTCCTCTTGTTCTATTGGGTTAAGTAGGGAAAATAGTATAGTCTTGGTCTGACATGTGTATGATATGAGATATTTTGCTCTCTTTTTATGAGCTTATAACATTTGAAAGGGAACCAAAACAGAGTATAAAGAAATAGATAGTAAAATGAAAAGTATTCTGGGGTAATGTAAAGTTCATCATGTTTAGAATGGGCATAAGATGCCTATTTTAACACTAAGTCCTCACCAAAGGACTGTGTAATTATTTAACAGATGAGAATTGATTGAAAAGATCTGCTTGTGTTTATTCTTTATTTTCCTGTGACTAACAGCTTGAAAAAAATACCCTGTTTGACATTTTTAGAGTCTCTGCTAAATAAAGCAACATTAGTTAAATAAACAAATCATTAAGTTGAAATGCAAGAAATAAACAAAGACATAGTTTACCAATTTTTAGACAGATGAACTTTATTTTGATATAGCAAGTTATTTTTATAGGTAGACTTTAAAAATATTAATACTGTTTGCCTTATGAAGTCATATTCATCTTTATATATAAGCTAGAAAATGCACATTGATTTTGAAATCATTCTAAGCAGCAGTCTCCATGGGGAGACTCACATTAAAGATTTGCCCTTAAAGATTTAACCTCCAAGTATTGGTGAAGTATTTAAAGAGAACATAAATCTGGATTTATAGGTGATGGAGGCAATTAATTTATCATAATTTGAAAAAGAAATAAAACAAATCCAAACAACCATCCAGAGTTGGGTGAGGGGAAGGATAATGCCTGTGTTGAGGTTAAGGCCTGGGCATCCCTCTCAACCTAATGAATAATCAATGCATTTTCAGAATTGATTGATAGAGCTTTATGTAATTGACAGTTAACTCTTTATCACAGATTTTTCTTTTATACTTTGCTATTAGCTTTAAGTAATTTTTGTATGTGACTGATTGTGAGAGGAATTATGATCTGTGCTACAAATATGAGGAACATATATATTATTGGTTAAAAGTGTTTGTTTAATTTGATACCTGTAACTTTGGTTTATATGCAAAATTTTATCCCCAGTGCAGTTTATTTCTCTCTGATGATTCTTCATTAAATCATCTAATTTACAACTCTAAATGATGGACAAACACTTTAGAAAGGCTGCGATTGAGAGGCCCTCTGGTCCTACTTTAAGCAAAGATACAGGTGTTATCATGGTTAGAGACGAAGAGAACAGAGTTTTAAAGATCTAAACTCTTATCACTGACCCTCACTGCTACTTTTGGAAAAACTTCAGGATGTAGAACCAACCAGTCATTGGTTTTGCTCGTGTGAAAGCTAACGTCACAGAATAGATGTTTCCCTGGTTGTGCTTGAGTCAAAGGTATGAGAAAGCATATTAAAATAGGTAGAAGAGGGAAAATGGCTTGTCTGGCAGGAACCTTGGGCTCTGTTGTGATTCTGATCTATTATAATTATTATTTGATTTTTTAATTGGTGGCAATTGGAGGAGGTTGATGTTTTTGAATAACTTCTTTGACGTTTTTGAATACCTTCTAAGTTCCTTCTATATCCAAATTCTTATAAAACTGCACTGCTATTTTTCTTCTTTTACAAATTGCTATTCTTTCAATGGTGGGTAAAAAGTTCAAAGATCTGCTGGGTGTTGAGGGTCCAGAGGGAATCTTCCTCCTGATCTAATACATTAAAAAAAATAGTCATTGACAGCATAAACAGCATAGTCAACAGACATATATTTATCACTTTCTGCACATTAGTGCCTTAGGGATCATTTGCTTGTTAGAAACTGAAAGGCTTCCAAAATTGTTTAAGCAAACATGGGGACTTTATTGGAAGGATACATGAAAATCTCACAGAACCCAGGGGTGGGTATGTGATCCTGGTTTCTGGACACAGGAAATGGTAGGGTCAAATGGATTTATTTTTCACATTTTTGGGGATTGTGTCTTCTTTTTTGCTTTTTGTCCATGTTGTCTTCCTTTCTCCTTCTCTCCGAAGACTGGCTTCCCTAATTTGGTAAGTGCAGAGTTGCCTCCATCCCAGCTTTGCATGGCCTCTCAGATTGAGTCTTTAAAAGAGATGAAATAGAATTTCTGTGTCCTAATTCCAGGTTCTCATAAAAGACACAGATAGGTCCAGCATGGGTTAGATGTCTGCTTATACCCTAGTGGGAAAGTCACATAAGTAAAAAGTACAATGATGGAAGTGCCATTGGGCCACAGGATAGAACATCTTACCCAATTTGGAAAATTTAGCTGGAGCTGAGTCCTAATAGATAATGAATTGAAGAAAGGGGGGAAAGTCTCCAGGCAGAAAGCACAGCACAGGCAGCATGAGGGATACACAACTGCAGAATGTGTGAGGGTGACAATGAAGAACTCAGGACAGCAGTTGTGGGCAGGATGAGTCTGGGGAGGTGAGGAGCCCTGTCATAATGGATGTTGAGGGCAAAGACAAGGGGACTCTTGTCCCCAGCAACAAGCAGAGTGGCATGGTCACCTTTGGTTTAGATTCCTATGTAGCAAAAAGTGATCATAAACCCAAAAGGAATGTATTATTTAAATGTGAAAATTAAAAATATTTAATCCATTTAATATTAATGGTAATTTTTTTGAGAATGAGAGAGCAATAGTTCTGAGATTTTTATTATAATTGAATCCCGCATATTTGTGAAAGCTTGATGTTTATTATTTAAACAAAATTTTCTTCATACCTATTTGTAACTTGAAAGAATTTTAATATTTTTAAAATGGTGTCAGGAACCTTCAGGGTGTGATTGCTTTTCCTTTCCAGAAGATGGAGAAACTATGCCATTATCAATACCTATTAATTGATTTAAGCCTCTAAAAATTTAATTTTCTTCCCAAAAAAGTTCTTATTTATTCAATATGCTAAGTTTATAATTTGATTTCTAGCTTCCAGTTAATATCATTATGTCTAAATGCTTACAGTTGGATTTAGTTGGGTAAAATGAGAGCTATCTACTGGCCAGTGAGATTTGAGAAATTGGTTGGAATAGCAGAAATATGTCCCCACAAAATTGGTAATTGGAGAAAATGAATACATTGGCAGTGATGTCTTTTTTTCTTCCTATTATAAATGCATGAAACATTCATAGCCTAATTTTTAAAGTTTGTTATACCTTAGTTTTGATACTTTCATTATACTAGTGAAATAGCAGCTAGTTTATGTTGATAAGGTTATCTGAATTCCCTTGAAGAATGGAGGAAGGGAATAGAAAAGGTATTTCATTAGTGGTTCTGTCAGTGAAAATTAAAATAAAAACCATTTATTAAGCACACTTCCATCTGGATTATGCTTGTGTACCTGGCTCAAGTAATTACATGGTTTGGCTTGGAATTTAACTCATGGTTGTTGGATCTAGGCAGCTGGTAAACTATGTACTAGAGCAGATGACTGCTTATTTACTTGGCAAAGAAAATAAACAGATGCAAGACAGATATATTTTTCTGGCTTGTTCACTGGGAAGTTCTGCAACTTAATGTTGACTGCATTTTCTAAAGTGATGTAGCAAGTGTAGCTCAACATCAGATTGCAGCTATTAACTGTCAAGTATTCATATGATCAAGATTATATGACAAAGCCTACAGTATCAAAGCTTTTAGAATTAGGACTCGAATAGTAAGAAACAGTGTTTAGTTTTCACGTAAGGAAAATTGCATAATGATTTGAAGGGTTGTCCTGGTGCATTTTTTTTCTGAAAAGTGGTCCTGGGATTTCCTCTCATTTATCTTTAATCATGATGGAGAAGCATAGACTAGTGATTAGGCCCATAGCTAGCTAGCCTCTGGAGTCAGAAGCACTGGGTTCAAGCCTCAGCTTTCTCATTTATTAGTAGTATAAACATAGGTTATTTCCTCACTCCAATAATGGAAATAATGGAATACTGCCTCCTGAGGTAGTTGTTAGGTTTACACGGGCTCAAGTATGGAAATAGTTTAGCAAAGAGCTCAGCACAATCTAAGGCAATCAATAAACATTCATTGTTGTTGTTGTCATTGTACAACAATCCTCATGAAGTTGACTAGTTCTTCGGGAATTGGGAATGGGGGGATAGAGTATCAGATAAGCTTCCTGCCCAATGCATCTATGGTGCTATTTTTCAATTTCTTGAGAGTTTGGGATGAATTTTTTATTACCTCTCTGCCACTGGGAAGGAAATGAGGAACACTATGGAGTGTCTACTTTAAGCCAGGAAATTTATATGTTTAGCTGTCACTGTGTGCCTACAAAGTAGGTCTTTTTGTCACACTTACACATGTGGAAGGCAAAGCTCAGGGAGGTTGTATAATTTGCACAGTGCACACAGCTAGAAAGTGGAAGATCCAGGATTTGAACACAGATGCTGATTTGAACACAGGTCCTGACTCTACTATGTAGGCTGCCCCAATTCCTAGAGATTGAGGCCCTCATGGTCTTCTTAGACAGTTGGAAATGTCTAGACACAGAGAGAATTGTTCTAATCTATTTTCATCTTTATCCTGTGGGTCCCAAGTGGCTTTAGCCTACATTTCACACTTTGAGCACTTATAATTTGCTCTACTCTTGTCTATGCTGTCATTATGCTGGAGATAAGCGATCTGTCACTAGCCAGGGCCTTGGGCTCAGCACCTTTCAGGAGCCCCTTATTCACCATGAAGTAAGACGTGAAATGTGTCACACTCCATCTCTAAGCAGCCCTCAAATACATTTTCGAAGGACTATAAAGTGACAACCAGCTTGCTGATGGAATAAAAACCTGGGTCCTGATTGTTATATCTGATGGGTTTTTTGTTGGATTGTTCTATGCTTCAGTGAAATAAATTTATGTGTAACATTTCTGGAGGGTGGATTTTTTTTTTTCAAGGTCACAATTGCTTTATGGGCTTTTGGCCATGACTTTTCAAAGTGAATGCATGCCTGTGCAAAGCATGCACCATGGATATGTGAAAGTGATGTTTCGTTGTAATTGGTCATGGTTGTGTACTCATGTGTCCTCAGTTTGAAAAAAAGAGTGAGGCAGTTAATTTAAGTAAGAGAAAAAGGCAAAGGTGTCCGGCGTGCCTATTTGAAATAAAATGTCCCATAATCCTAATTTTTACGTTTATACATTTCTTTTCAGTTCTTTACCTAGAACGCATGATTCCTTATTCAAGCATTTATTAAAAATAATTCTTTCATAGGCTGCCTTTCCTGTTTTTCTTTCTGAAAAGTTAAAAATTGGAAAAAGAATATAGAAAAATAAAAAAAAAAACCTATGTTCCTACTTCCCCAGAAGAATAACTTTGAACATTTGTAATTCTTCTTCCAACTCATCCAGGAAATGAAACATCACAAATACATCTAATGTCTCCCTTAACTACGTTTTTAAGAGTCTTATTCTTTTCCCTTCTTCTCAGGGGCAACTACTATGTGAGTTTCACATGTAAACTTCTGCTCATAGGCTGTTTTTCTGAGAACTTTTCTATCTCTTCTAAATTATCTAGGAAACTGTTTCAACCTCTGGTTAATCAGGTCAAATAATCAATTCCCTCATAGAGAATGTCTTGGGAATGAAAGAAAATACACTATAGGACACCCCAGGTTTCTTGGTCTCCTATTTCCTTAAGGTAATACATGACCTAGTTTTTCTGGATCTCCAATAACCCAGAGAGAACTATGCTAGAATAGCCCTGAATTCTTAATGATTGACTCAGAGTAGGAAGTTGTTTCTCAGATTGCAAGAGTCTCACAGTCCTTCAACTTGTCCATAAACTTCTAGCCCCTCTCAGTATCTTCATGCAAGGATAACATGGAAGAAATTCCTAGATTTTATCTTTTCAGGGTCCCTGACACCTGACCACCAGATAGCCTTCACTCGTCCCTGGGCCATCATGCCCCTGGAACTGCAAGTGAAAAGAGTTGCCCAGTGGCCCCAGGTCCTCCCGTTTGAATAGAATGATAGGACCAGTTTGCCTGCATCTTGTTCCCACTTGCCTCCATTACTACCAGAAGCCTAAGCCACCCAGATTTTGTGCCAACACTCAGATTCTCATCCTCATTCTGGACATCCCCCAGTCTGACATTGCTGACATATCTCAGCAAGTGGATGTGGACTAGGCGTCCTATTCTTGCATCTCGTCCTCTCTACTCCATCCTCCTTCAGATAGGAGGATATAATTCCTTTTCCTGTTGCTGTCGTTAGCTACCCCCCCTGTAGTCACGTGGCAGATTAGTTAAAAGCACATCCGGAGTCAGACTGCTTGGGTTTGAATTCCACTGGGTTTGAATTCCAGAGCTACTACTTGTTAGCTATGTGATTTGGGGCTGTTCTTTTAATTTCCATGCCTCAGTTTCCTTATCTGTAAAAGGAGGTTGTTGTGAGGAGAAATAATACATGAATGATTCTTAAAACAAGGTCTAGCATATAGTACATGCTTAATAAATGTTAGATACTATTTTCAAAATAATTGTTATTATTTCCTAATACTTTTCTCCATCAATGTCTGTAATGCATGTAAAATCTCAGTTTCAGGCAAACTAATGTCTAACCACTGCCTCCTTCCCTTCCAGCTCACTGCCTCTAATGTTTTCTCGTCAGCATTTCCTCCACTCCAACAGGACTCCAAGCTTCAGGTTCTCCTACTTCTCACTCTGTCACTCTCCGTGTCTTCACTACCTTCCTTACCTGTGTGCCAGCCTATAGTCCATCCTTATAATCCCTCTCCTGTAATAATATTAACTCTCCTCTTCCTCTCTTCCTTCTTCATACCCACCTGGTAAAACCACAGCCCTCTTTCACCCCAATTTTCTGCGTATTCTGACAGAATCCAAGCAGCTAACTATTCATTGAAAAAACCACATAACTCTGAAGATTTATAAATATAAATCTCAAATGGGGACTCAATGCTACCTACCAGTCCTACTGAGCTTTGTAATGTGATCACTTTCCCATCCTCCAAAACAATTGTTTCTTATCTCCTTTCTCCTCAAACCTACAACTTTTCCTTTACTGCCTCAGTTTTCCTGGCTGTCTTCTGACACATTGGTTTTTTCTACTTGGTTTCTTGCTTGTTCCTCTATCAATCTCTATTCTGTGTAATAAATAAATTAAAAACTTAGTGGCTTAAAATAATAATAATCTTTAATTATCTTTCCCAATTTCTGTGGGTCATAAATCTGGGAGTGGCTTGGGGTCTTATGGGGTTACAGTCAGATGTCAGCTGGGTCTGTAGTCATCTGAAGGCTTAGCTTGGACCCGTTCACTCACGTGTCTTCTCTGTGCTGCCTGAGTGACTTCACAACATGGCACCTGGCTTTCCCTTGAGCAAGCAGACAAACAGAGCTGGGGGGATGCTGCAACCCTTTTTATGATCAAACTTTGAAAGTCACACACCATCACTTCTGCAGTATTCTATTGGTCACGTATGCCAGCTGTGATTCATTGCGGGAGGGAACTACACAAGAGGTGAGGCCTGGTAGAGGACATCTTAGAGTCTGGTCACCACTACACGTCAGCCTGGCCTGATGTTGTTGGCATTCCACAGGTCTCTGAAGGGAGATTTCTTCTCTTCTCTTTCCATGCTCTCTCCCTTAGTGCTGTCGTCATCTTGTGGCTTTACATAGCATATAAAATTTATCTCCACCCTTAACACTAGATCCAGACAATCAAATGCCCACTTGACATCTACAATTAGATGTCTAATAGGTGCTTCAAACTTCCTCCTCAAATATTTCCCAGGCTTCCCCATCACAATAAATGATACCATCATCTGTCTAGTCACTCAAGTCAGAAATCTGAATGTAATCTTGAATTTCCCCTTTTCCTGACCAAATCCTTAACAATACCTTCAAACCATATCCCAAATTTGTCCACTTTGCTCCACCTCTGTTGCCACTGTCCTAATCTAAGCTACCATTATGTCTTGTTTAGTCTAAATCAAAAGCTGCTAAGTGGGCTTCCATTTCTACAATCTATTATTCACCCTTCAATCATAGTGATCTTTAAGAAAGATCAACATTATGTCTTGACCATGCTTAAATTCCCCTATTGGCTCCCCTTCCACTTGGAATGAAATCTCTCTTCCTCACCCTGCCTAAAAAGCCTTCCATGGATGGTGTCTGCACAACTCTCTGACCCCAGTTTCCACCACTCCTTCCCTTGCTCACAGCATTCCACCCACACCCACCTTCTGATTTTGGAATAGGCCGAGCTCATCCCAATACAGGGCTCTTTGTACTAACATACGCTCTGCCTGAAACGCTCTTCCCTGGATCTTTGTGTGGTCAGATCCTTCTTATCATTCAGGCCTTGGCTTAAATTTTCAACCTCCTCAGAAAGGCCATCCCTGACCATCTAATCTGAAGGTCATTCTTTATCACATCCCCCTGTTTTATTTTCCTTATAATGTTTAACCCCACCTGCTATTTCTTGCTTATTTGTTTGTTGCTTATACCACTCAGTAGAGTATAAGCTCTATAAATACAGGGGCTTCAAATCTCTTGGTCACTACTGTATTCCCAACTCCTGGAATAGAATCTTGCTCATATTAAGTGCTCAATGAATGTTTACTGAAGGAAAAAAAAAATGAATAGTTGTTAACTGGTCATTCACTAAGACATTCTTCTTGGTATCACATTTACATTGAATTGCTCCTGGACTATTTAGATTATCAGAATGGAAAAAAAATATTTAGGAGTTATTCAGTTTGAGGACAATTCTCTGGTGTGTTCTAGTGCAAGGAAAACAAACCAAAAAACATCTTCTTTGATTCTGCAAGACAAATATATTTATACCCAACATCTGTCCTTCATTTTATGTGTTCTCTTGTGAAAATTCTCCTTATTGCTCTTGGCATTTGCAGGAAAATTTTCCTGCATTTTAAGAATGTTGCAATTTCAGTTATAGATAATTATACCTTTAGGGTGCATCTCGTGTTAACAAAAATGCACGTACCTTTATGCCATTTGCTACAGCTCTTTTGTTTACAGAGTTATTCTTGATATCTTTGGTTCTCAATTTTTTATCGTCCAATTTATTGTTAAACCTGGATTCATATTGCGGAAAAACTATTTAAATGTTTACTTTCTTGGCAAAGCACCTGTTTTTTAAAAATTGTCTTCAGAATGACCATTCCTCTTTGTCGCAAGCCACAGCGCTTTTCCTTTAGAATCAGCCCTTATGAAACCCCTCTCATAACCCCCCTTAGCTCAAAATTTCCTTCCCTTCTAAAGTGTGATACATTTCCCTTTACTTTATCATTATACCCATGTGCATTGTGTTATTTTCAACTATACCAATTAGCGATTGTTTTATGATATTCTTCCCCTTCTAGATGGCTTGGCCTTCCTTCCCCTCCTATCCTATTGTGGGCTTATTGTGGGGCCATGCATGCTGCACAGCTGCCCTTCACTTGGGGTAGGTGGGTGCTCGCTCCTATCATGCTGTCCTGGAGGACCCAGCGGAGACAATAGTTGACTCAGTGATATATATCGCCTGGTGAGATGTGCACCTGAGTTACTCATGGATTAACTTTCCTTCATTCCCGTCACATTTTATGCCAGAATGTTTTATTAAACTGAGACATTTCTGCCAGTTTAATTATACAAATATTTATTCATAATTGTTCAACACCTACTAATCAGATACAATACTGAATTCCAATAAAAAAATTTCCCAGGGTATTTCAGTCATATTGAGAACAATTAATAATGCCAGCTGTATGAGGGTTCTACCAGACAAACAGAACCAGTAGGAGATATCTCTCTCTATATATAGATATAGATAGATGTAGCTTGATGCTCATTATTCACATTTGCAAATATGCCTACTTGCTAAAGTATTTTTGTAATCAATACTCATGGTGATTTCATGGTCATCCACAGACGTGCACAGAGTACAGAAAAATTTTAATTACCTGATGCACAGCTGTGATTGAATAAGGCAACGCTCTGCCTTCTTCTTTCAGCTTTCATACTATAAACAATGTCCTTTTTGCAGTCTATTTAATGCCATGTTTTCCACATTTTTGAACTTTTGTTTTTTTATGATTTCACTGTTTAAAATGGCCCCCTAAGACTTGTGCTAAAGTGTTGCCTGCCTAAGCACTGTGCACTTAAGCACAAGAAGGCAGTGATTTGCCTTTTGGAGAAAATATATGTGTTATGTGTGCTTCGTTCAGGCATGAGTTATAGTGCTATTGGCTACAAGTCTGATGCTAATGAATCAACAATACAGTACACCCAGAAAAAGAAAGAAGAAATTCACTGCTCTATACATGAGGCCACACTGAAAAGTACTAAAATAACATCTGTAGTTTTTGATGAAACTATGGAAAAGAGGCTACATTTGTGGATTCACAAGATAATGACTGATTAAAAAAAGCATAGTGAAGAGCACTGTTATGAGGCTGAAAACAAAGAAATTTAAGGTAAGGTAATGTTACCCAGAACAAGGAAAATGTTAAGCCCATCTTGGCTAGTGCTGGCTGGCTCACACATTTCAAAAGGCAATATAGTGTGAAAAATATTAAACTTGCAAGAAAGGCAGGTTCTGTAGATCAGGAGACTACAGAATGATGTAAAAAAATGCCTGCCAAGTACTATACAGAAAGGTTATGTGGAAGAACAGGTCTTCAATGCTGATGAGACTGGCTCGTTTTAACAGGATATTGGCAAATAAACCTATGTAATACAAATGGCTCCAAAGTCCTGGGCTTTAAATCATTCAAAGACTGTGCAATTAATTATTTGTAATAAATATATAGTAAATAAGATGTCAGAAACACATATAAAACAAGGTTATATATTTTTCAGTTGATGAAAATGTTGTGACCAGAGGCTTGCAGGAATCTAACCCTGTATTTCCCCTAGGAGCAATGGTTCTATATCCGCCAATTCAATGTTTATGACAACTTTACAAAACATAACCATGATGATGTTCTACTTCTTGTAAAAACATTGAATAAGTTACGATTGTGAGGTCTGGCTAGGCAAGTCCAAAATCTGTAGGACAGTCCAGCCAGATGGAAACTCTTGGGCCAGGACTAGCAGTGCAGTCTGGAGGCATAATTTCTTCTTCTTAAGGGAAACCTCAGTTTTGCTTTTAAGGCCTTTCAACTGATTAGATGAGGTCCACTTGGATTATCAAAAATAATCTCCTTTACTTAAAGAGAACTAATTGTAGATGTTAACCACATCTACAAAAATATCTCCACAGCAACAGTAGACTGATGTTTGGTGGAATAAGTGGGTACTATAGCATAGCCATATGACTATGGCAAGAAATCTGGTAATTCCAAAGGCAGACAGAATTTTTACCTTAAAGATGGTACTGCCTTGGCTGATATCGAGGGTCACATTTGTGAGGGTCCAGGCTTCTGAGCAGGTGTTGCTATCTCCTTCTGCCATGGGCTTTACCTCTGCCCACCTGGTTCTGGGTTTCAGGAAACCACAGTTGTGACCTGATTGGTTATCTAACAATCATACATTTTTTTTTTTTGCCATCCTGGAATAGGCTAATGCTGGTGACAGAAGCCAAATACTGTTGGGAAACAAAAGTTCAAACAAATAGATCCACCAAATTATGTTCTGACAATGTTTACACAAAATTAAAATAACCCCAGAGGTCTCAGGTAATCCCCATAATCACAGCATGGCTTAAAGTGCTTGTAACAAAACCAATAAATGCCGCTGGAGATATCTATTGTAACTATTTCAGTTGTAAAATGCAAAACAAGTCAAAATAGAAATGCAAATTACCAACTACTGAAATTGAAGTAAAATAAAACTAAATAAAATTGAGCTTTATAAAAAATTGATAATGGCAGTCCAACATGAATATTGTGGGGAATGCGGCACATTCCAAAAGACTAATTCTTCAGCTATTTCCATAATGTGGTTCAAAATACTTTTTTTGTTTGGTTTGGTTTGGTTTGTAGAACTCTCAGAATAATTTCTGATCTCTCAGTTTATGGATGTAGGTCACCATCTGCTTATTGAGGAAGCCCTAAGAAAGGATTTGGAAACTGTGAAAAAAATTTAGGAAGTTCTGATATCCTGAGTAGAGGTGAGGCGTTCATTTAAATGAAAACCATGCTGTGTCGAGAACCACCCGTGCAAAATCCAATCAGGTCACTCTTCTTCAAGTCCACAAAGACATGTGGCCTTGTACGAGAGAGGCCAGCTTAGCGGGGAGTTTGAGAAGGAACCCATCATCCCTGTGGGAATTGCACTTCCTCTCTCCCAGAGTACAGGAGGCGCCAGGAAGAGTAAAAAGAGAATGTAATCTTGGATCAGCAGAGAGTGAATCCTAGTTTAAATAGATAGCTTTTCTTTTGGCTGCTTGCTCGGTGAGACAACAGATGTTTCTACGTATATTTTAAGACGTGTATATACTTGAGAGTGAAAGAGAGTAGTTGATCATCATACTATGAAAAAGGTACAAATGTTTGAGCCCTATTCTCAAAAGTAAGTTATATTTATTTTCCCCAGTAAAGTGCTGGATATAAGTCTTCAAAGAATAAGTGAACAGTTTCAAGTACAATAATGTTCTGTTGAGATTGCCATTAAGAAAAAGCTAGGCTTTGTGTTGTCAAAGCAAAGAAATGGGAAGCTCCCCTAGACAGACAATAGATTGAGCAGAGCAACACTGAAATGGGTGACGCCAAGTAGGAGGTGCTGAGGACAGAAGCGTTACTGTGGGCACAGAGACTGAGGGAGATACTGACAGGAAGTGAGCGTTTGACTAGGGAAATAGCTCACAGTTCAGGCTGATATTGAGGCAGAAAGCCAACCTGATTGCAAAGGTTGTCAGGTCACAGCAGGTAGAGAGAAGGCAGATGTGTTCAGAGACGGTAATTTTGGCCAAAACGTGTTGCTCTGGAAGGAAAACAGGAATGAGCGGGGTGAGCAGCCGGGACCTCAGCCTGACTCCTGCGGCCTCTCTACACCACTAGCAATGGCTGGCAGCTCCTGACCTTAAGGATAAAACACAGGATAATAAGTAAATGACTTCCTAGCGGACACAAGGGATTTCCTCTGATTATGGCTTTTATGTCAACCAGAGGCATTCTCACAGGTGAGTCAATGAGGTCAGGGAGGGCTGGGCCTGGGGGCGCTGACACTGACCATGCACTTACCCTCGGGGTTCTGAGCAGGTGGGGAAGGAGAGGACCATGCAGAGTCTGTGGAGTCAGACTGCCGAGCTCAGATGCAGCTCTGCCACCCACGCCACCTGTCACTTGGTAAGTCACTTAACCTAAAGTCACTTAAACTAAAGCTCAGTTTCCTCATACGTAAAATGGGCCTAATATGTCATCTGTCTCATAGGGCTGTGATGACGATTGAAGTGGATATGTTATGTTACGATTAAACTAGATCCCACTGCCTGGCGTGAAGCGAGGCTCTGTAAGTGTTTTTACTGTGGCTACTGTGTGCCTGGCTCTCTTTTGGTAGGATAGTTTTGCTTTAGTTATCTCATTTAAGCCTCGCAACAACATACACAAGGTGCTTTTATTATTTACTTTTTTTTTAACATGTAAGAAAATTGAACTCAGAAAATAACTTGCCAAAAGAAACACACAAAGTCAGTATTTGAATCCAGGTCTTTCTTGACCCAAGTCCATGTTTACTGTACTGTGAAGTTCAGCATATAGAAGAGAAGGTGCTGGAGCATTATTGGGAGTACAGTGGGTACAGAGGGGAGAGGCTTGGTTCTGGAGGCCCACAGAGTAATGGGATGACATGGCTGGGCAAGAGGAGACCAGTTCAAATCTGTGTGGTCGGACTGACTTTAAACTGCGTTGAGAAGCTGTATAAAGGGGGTGTGGGAAGAGCGGCCTCCTCCCTCTCGACAGGGTGCTGGATGCTGTTTGCCAGATGAGTGACTTGTCATGTCACTCACACCAGGACCTCTCTAATGGTGGCACAACAGGACCCAACAAGACTCAGTGTGGCTGATAATAAGAACTCATACATTTTAAAAAAAATTCTTCTAGTAACTAGAATCTTTTTTAAAAAATAATTTCATGTATATATATATATATATAAAAATTTTAGAGATGGGGTCTCACTATGTTGCCCAGGCTGGCCTTGAACTTCTGAGTTCAAGCAATCCTCCTGTCTCAGCCTCCTGAGTAGATGGTACTAAGGCATGCGCCACCACATCCAGCTGAACTCATAATCTTTTTGATCCCTTAATATGTACTATGCACTGTGAAAGGGAGTTTTCCCATTCAATACTGACAGGGATTCTCTGACGAAGTTGTTACTATCATATCCATTTTGCAGATGAGGAAACTGAGGTGTGGAGGTGGCAGAACCAGGATTGGAAAGGACATCTTTCTGGCCTCAGAGCCCATGACCTTGGCACCCCCGGTACTGTCTTTGTGTGGCCACCGTAGACAAATTGGCCTCATGTCCGGTTTCTGGTCTCATCTCCACTGCCCTTTTGCAGTAGTTTGCTCTGACCAGATTCCTCTCCTTACTGCCACGTCATGTCCCTGTGCTTTCTGCTTGCCGTGGTTTTCCAGTGCTGTCATGCACCTCCACACCTTTCCCCCCTGATTTCTTTGGGCATAAAGCAATCCATTTGGTGCTTTTTCTTGAACCCCCTGCCCAGTTCATTGTGACTTATCTAAAAACCTATAGCACTAATTATTGACTTACTTATTCAGCAATTATCATTTACCAGTTTGTATCCCTAGATTCCTAGATTACCAGGCCTTTGAAGTCTTTTGTTTTAAACCCCCATCAATCCTTACTTTCCACAATGTCTAACTTAATAAGTATCAATTAATTGACTAATATCAGGAAAAGAGTATACTCATCTAGAGAGAGAATTTTAAAACATGAAAGAGAACAAATTTATGATAAAATTATAGCACAAGTCATAGCTTATGGATATTAGAATCAAAAGCTTTCATTGTCTTGATCATTTCAATGAAAAGAAAGTGAATAAATGCAGAAAATTATAGCCAAAGAAAAAAAATGACAGCAAAAAGGCAAAATACTGATGGAACATACCAGGGTTATGTTGGAGTTGACACACCAGTTTAGGAGGATTAGGTCAACTGTGTGCCCCATCTCCTTGAATGTGTAACAAAACGCAGCAGCTGAAGTGAAAGAAAAAAATCTATACCAAGATAGCTATTAAGTAGCACTTCATTTCTCTTACTTGTCTTCTTAATAGCCTTCATACTAAATGTAATTTTTTATAAATCATGATATTATTTGATTATCTGACTTCATCCAAATAAATGAGGGAAAGATAGTTCAGAAGTAAAATTGGTATTAGATTTAGAGAGTTTTATTGTATCTTCTTCTAGTAACTGCACAAGGTTAAGAAATTTCTGTAGTCAGGTAGGTTTAAATTGTTACCTAATTTGAAAAAAATTTTTTTTGGTATGGCTCATTCCTTGAACTTGATTGTCATTTTCAGTGAATATTGTAGTGATTTTGAAACATAAAATATTATTGACATCTAGTAATTATGTGGTGATTCAATTTTTTCCTTTTTGATAAATATTTAAATATTGAGAGCATATTAAATATTTAAATATTTGATAAATATTAAGTATTGAGAGCATAATACATATATGTATATAATAATATACATAATTTCTTAGATGTATTTCATATACCTCGTACAAAAATTTTTCTTTTAAGGGCTTAATATTTATTCCCTGTTATTTTACCGTCATTTTGTTTTGTGTGTGTGTGTGCATGCATGTGTTTCAATACATATCTGCTTGCTAGACATTGAAGCTTCTAGTCACGCCATTTCTGTACTTGCTGAATTAAATCTCTTAGCAGGAACCATAGTTCACCGATCAAATATTGAAAAAATCAGATTTTCATTATTAGTTTTAATTTACTTCTCGCTCTTTTCTATAAATATTCCTTAGGAATATGTAGAATCCGTTCCTATTTCATATACTAAGATAGATGCTATTTGTAAGAAAATCTGAGATCTCCGGATGTGCCGTGACGTTCACCTTTTTTGCATATCTTCCCATCTTGCCTTCATATATGTTTAGAAGACAGAATTTAGCTATTTTGTGTCATTGTTATATTACCTTGCATAAAAGAGGAGTTTAAAAAAATTCTCAAAGAGGCTTTTCCTCTTTTTTGAACTAATGAAATAGAATTTCTCAATGTGCTTTCTGCCTTATGTATACCCCAAATAATTCAGTACAAAGTTGACTATTAGGATGTGAGAGCATACGAATCATTATTACCCTGTTTACTGGCTCTTTTAAATGTGTGCAATTTGTTTTAATATGGAACAGCTGGAGAACAATCAGGTGAAACCTCTGTTGGCGTCAAAAAATAATTAAATCATCTCCGTGGTAATATCCACCCTCCTCTGATGCAGACGCCAATGCTATCATCCTCCAGTGATCTTTCTCAGAGATGGTTCTAAATGTAGAATCTTTGCTTGCTTGCAGCAAATCTGACTGTTTTAAAGGGTAAGTGAGGGGAAGATGATAGCATTGCCTCGTTTCCAGGTAGGGGCATTATTTTGTTGAAACTGTAGTCAGATGTGGAAAGATGGGTCCACAAGGCACTCAAGCTCAGAATTTTAAGTGGTGTATGTTAATAATAACACATTTTGCATAATCCTTCTGTCTCTTAGGTGAATAAATGTGGCTGTTTTCTACAAAAGGCATTTTGAAAAAGTCACCTCTGAACTTGGCGCATGGGATAATTCTTGGGAAGGTGGTGGTTGTGCTGCATGTGGTCATTAGATCTGACAGGTAAGCCCCTAAGATCTCCTTTTTGTGTTCATTTTTTAAATCTCACTCAGGTAAAATATTTACAGTGTCTTAGAATTTATTATATAAATATAAGTGTGTTTAGATTGAAATAATTATAGCTTTTGATTCAATTTACAGCAGCCTTCCTGAGACACCCTCCTCTCCCCTGCCATTGATTTCAGCAATATTCCTCTTGTGCCCTTGTATGGCTTTTTCCCATGCTACCCCTAGTCCTTTCAGGAATATCTGCCACACCTAAACAACATCCTGGAAAGTACTCTTTCCCACCCACCTGGAAAGCACTCTTACAGAAAAAAAAGGAAAAGATTTTGTACAAAGAATAAATATAACCATTCATTCAAATGAGTGCCAGGCACTGACTAGGTCCGGAACACATACCCAGGAGATCCTGACCTTATTCACCGCAACTAGAATTATGTCTGGCACAGAAGAAGACACACAATCAGATGGAACTATAGTGTATGAGGCACATCCTCAACAGGAAAAAGAAGGCACACTCAAGTTAGGATAATTGGAGGAGGGTATGTTCACAAAGGCAGGTATATGGCCTTACAGGGGATGGTGAAGTATCCCAGGCTAGTAAGAGGAGAGTTGCTGTTATCACCCCTAGGCCTGAAGGCAAGAGGGAAGGGAACAGTTACCCAAACCCAGAAAGAGAAAATCTTGTAGAAATGTCCTCTTGAGAGGTACAAGGAGTGACACACCCTTCCTAAGGCAACCTTGCAGAAAGAGTGTCACGGGAATAATACCCTGACCTTCTTTTCCTCCCTCCTCTCATCTCTTGTCAGGGCTCTGCATTGAAACCAGCCTGCAAGCCAGAGCACATGGGAGCATATTGTTGTAGACCGTATAAGGCAGGCTTCTGGGCAGAAAGCAGAGTGGAGCAGGGTGCAGAACAGATCTGGAGGGGAAACAGAAGAGACCGAGTAAATACAGATAAAATGTCCTGCCAGCAAGAGCTCCCCATCCAGTAGGGAGATAGCATAGTAAACAGCCTGTATAGCCAGGCTTGACGTGAGTTCCAGAGTGGTACACACAGCGTGCATTTGGAGCTCCAAGGACAGACACCTAACTCAGAGGGACAGAGGTTGGGGGATTTGCGGGAGGCATTTCTGAACTTTGAATGATGAAGAGTTTTCTTGGTGAGTGAACTAGCCCCTGACAGCGAGGAACTGGCCTGGCACACACAGCTAGGCCTTGACATTCTGTTGCATGTGAACAATTTCACACAACATCAACATCAGACAATGTTGATGGATTGTGCTTGGATGGATCAAGTCAGAAACAATAGCACCCTGTAATTATGTCTGAACAGAGATGAAAGCATGAAAATTATCCAAACCACAAAAATAGCCAAATACTCCTCTATCCTAGATGATATGAGTGGCTGCTTCTCCTTTACAAATTATAGATTTAGCCTTGTTCCATTTCTTCTGCCTTATTGATGAGATTTATTGAGATGCTCAAGTATAGAATTACCCCCACTTTCCGACAGCATCCAGTCCTGAGCAAAGCCCATCCTTCCTATCCTTATTCCCCTAATACTAGCCCAAATCCTATAAGAAGCCCTTTCTAACATTTGAACTTAGACATCCCATGGTCCCCATGGTGTACACTCTCCTTCTGTGCAACGAGGAGCAGTAAACTCAATGTGTGCAATCACAGGTGTGTTCCTGGTAGGTTTTGGCTGTAGGGTATTGACACTGGTTATAATTGAGAAAGACCTTTTAGGCTGACAGTGCAGCATGTATAAATGCACAGAATGGAAAGAATACGATACCTTGGCAAAATTACAAATAGTTCACAATGGTTGGAGCTATTTAAGTCCATTAGAGGCTATAAACATGCCCTCATGCATGTAAATTAAAAATAAATTTTACTTTTTCCTAGCTTGTGTAATTAGGTGAGGAAAAGAAATAACGTGTATAACAATTGGAAAAAGATCTTACTTCAACATGTATACAGGTAAGTTTTGGGCTACTTGTATGCAAAAATTAAAATAGATTTTTTCTAGATTTTCTGATTGCAAAATTATAATAGACTCATAGGGCTGTAAATTTTTAATTTTTTTTGTGGGTTAGGTTGGAAGTGTGGCTTTCTTCATGCTTACTTGCCCTACTGGGTAATCCAGAACTCTGTGGGAGTTGTGACAAAGATAAGATGGGAGTAGGAAGCAGGGACAAGACAGTAATTGGTCTTTTATATTGAACCAGACCCAATATAAAATGTTGTTCTTTGAAGACACAGTAGAGTCACTAAATCAAGACTTAAAAGCATTGCAAAATTTAATCCATATTTTGAAGTTTATTGTTGATATCTTACTTTTCTGCTGTTTTTCTCTTGAAATCATCATAAATAAAAATAACATTAAAACAAACATAAATAAAAACATTAAAACTTAACATTGACTTTACTTTATGCCAGGCACCATGCTAAGCATTTTCCATATATTCATTTGCTTAATTCTCACAAGAACACCATGAAGTAGGTATTGTGATGATTTTGCCGAAGTAATTAGAGACAGAGTTTAAGGCATTTGCCTGGGTCATGTAGCTACTAAGTGAAGGAGTTGAGATTTGGACCCAGGGAGTTTGTCTCCAGAGTCTGCTCTGCTGGATTGGGAGAGTTAAACTGTGGCATAGGGCAGTGCTTTTTAAACCTTCATGTGCTGGGAATCTTCTGGGGATCCTGTTTCAAAATTCTTCCTGTTTCCGTTGGCCTGAGATGGGTCAGCGAGTTAGCGTTCCCGCCAGATGCTGCTCACCTGTCTTACGTGGCAAGGGAGAGAGGACCCAGAGCTAGAAAGTAGGGTCTGTGGCCCAAGGATAAGACTCAGGGAGCTCAATGCAGTGAATATCTTTGCCATTCCTTTCCCTAATGTGTGAAACGACCAGGTTGGGGGTTTTAAGGTCCGTTCAAGCTTGTAGAACCCTGCACTCCCTGACTTGAGACACGTGGGAGGCTCCCTGTAGCTGTCACTGTTGGCATCTCCAGCCATGACTGTCCAGGAAGCTCCAGAGAGGGAAGCTGATGTGCGCAGCCTCCTCTCCACACGCTGAATTCAGATCCCAGCTCTTGATGAGCTTCTGGACTGATAGGGTCTGCTCTGTTGTCAGCTGTTTCCTTCCAAGTTGGAGACATCTCCCAGCATCTGGCTGTGCTCCCTTCTGCCTCATGGGTTTTCACTCCCTGTCGCAGCTGATTAGGGCACTGGCTCTAACAGGGGAGCCTGAGGCTTAAGGTACCACATTGTGTCATTTATTTTGCACACTGCAACTTCAGTCAAAAATTGTTATATTCCTGTGAAGAAACATCTAGCATCTTAATAAAGCTCCTTCTTCTTTTCAAAGGCTTCCTACTTTTAGGCCAGCAGAAAATTCTTAACTTTCAGTGTGGCCAGTCAGTGCTTTGCTTAAAACTCATAATTTTCAAACTGCTTTGCTTTTATAAAAGCCATGAGGCCCTATGAATAGAAAGTGATAAACTCTCTTATAACTTAAGCTTCAAAGAAAGTTTCATTGTTACAGTTACCTAAATCTCTCTGATTTAGGGCTCCATGGTACTATAATCCACAGCTCTGTACTCACTATGCAAATCACAGATTTGTGTTGCAGATGATCAGTTTGGATCCACAATAGTGAGCTTGTTTCTTTTTCTTCCTTTTGCTTTGATCATGCAGTGCTATAGCACATTCTCAATACATCATGCAAAGAATTTCTTCAGATATGGAGTTTCTGTGACATGATGTGATATGGCTTCCTTGCTGTATTTTGACATCTTGTGAAATTTAATTGCATGTGATGATGCTGTCAGCCTAACCAGGTGGGAGCAACAGTGTTATACCCCTGTCTTGCTCAGCAGGGCCTCCTGGAGGATTATGGAGAAGGTTGTTTGCTGTCCTGTTACCATGTTGGTATAATTCATTAGCTCTTAGCTACAGCCAGAGCTAATTACAAATCATGAAGATGTTTGGGCAGCATAATCTTTTAAGTGCACATTTAATTTCAAAGTAGAAACAAATCTTTTAGTCTTTAGAATGATCTCTATATTAGGTGATTGAATGTCTTGGCTCCTACTTTTTCATGGCCTGTGTTCAGGGATGATTTTATTATGTGCCATTGAAACTCAATGATTATTCCAGTTGTGGTTCAGGATTAGTATGCCTAGTACTTAACCAGGAATGGAATTTTTAGGATTATTAAGAGATTTACAGTACAGAGTATCAGAAATAGTTACAAAGCTGGTGATGTATGAGTGTTGTATGGGACGATGGTTCCAAAATCCTGAGGACAAACACAGTTGGTCTGTACCTCTGTGCATATGTCTGTCTTGGCTAAGTGCTTGCTCAGTTCCCACTGGAGCTGAAGATAGGGAATAGGTGGAAGAGAGCTATGAAAAATCTAGAAAGCACTTTTCTGGGATTTTTTTAAGATTGGGAAGATTATGGAGTCTTTGTTACTAACAGAATAAATATTATATTTCAATATCCCCTATGTCTCTGAAAGTAGTTTTCATATTAAATGCTTTTGAATTATAGTAAAAATATCAAAAACATTCGTTTGAATAGGGCAGAAATATGGGGCAATTTCACAGGACAGGCTGTTTCTCCTCCTATATTCTCCCCACCTTTGCCCAGAGTGGGGGCAGCCTCTTTCCCAGGCTTGCGGGGTTGGGTAGTGTCCCCTAAGACTACACTGAGTACTTTTCTGGAGAAGTGTTAGATGAACCAGAACACGCTGCATAGTTTTTCTCTTCCCTTTGGGCCAGTATTTGGCAACTCAGGCTGTGGAATCCTGAGTGTAGGTAGCAGCGCCATATATGAAGCCTTGGGTTTTACAAAAAGGTGAGAGATCATAATGGCATTTGTCTGTCTCTGCCAGACAGCCTGTTATTCAGATTTGGATTTCCTGTTTTAAAATATCACTTGCATGTTTAAACACATGTATGCATTTTGACTTTGAATATTTGGTTTAAAAAAATAGAGGCTTGCCTGTGTTGTTCCTTTCCCCCAAAGTCAATCCCAGTGTACTTCTGATAACTTCCATGGAAGACAGAATGTGCTGTCACATAACAGGCTGTTGTGGAATAGATCAAATGAAGACCTTTTTAGAAATTACAATTTAATACTATCGCATCTTGTCTTCACAGAGCATTCATTTAATTAAGATTTGTGGGGAAATAATCATTTTATATACCTTAGCATTTATCTGGGTACAGTGGTTTATAAACAAGATTATTCACTAATAGTCTTTCCATTATGCTTTTATCATATGGTGATCTTATGATTTAAAATGAGAAACTGCAACATTTGGAAATCTAGCCGAGTTATACAGATTTTTAGATTGTTCAGTTCTAATAAAAAAAAATCTGTACCATTTTATCTCACATTCTTTTATGTACCTTTATGTATTTAATTTTTTTACTTTAAAATATCTTTAGGTACTGAATATATAACAAAAATTGTAATAAAACATTTGATACATTTTACAGGGTTTAGAATGAATTCAATGAACACTTGTGTGTCCCGCCCCCAGTGCATTCTCTTCTACCTTTCTCGGCAGTACCATTATCCTGAATTTTATGTTTATTTTTCTCTTTTTTTCCTTATGATTGTGTTATCACATATGTTTGCATCCTTAAGAAGTATACGTCTAGGCTTTGGATGTTTTTGAAATTTATATAGATCAAATCATTCTGTAGGGGTTTTTTTGGAATTGACTTTTTTCACTCACTTTTATGTTCCTGAGATTCATCTACATTTGTTATTTTAGCTATAATAGATTCCTTTCAATAGCTATATAATATTTCATTATAGGATCATACCATTACGTATCTGTAATACTACTGATGGTGCTATTTAATTTTCTACTATTTTGCTACTACAAACAGTCCTGTTATAAATAATTTTTATATGCTTATTGGTATAAATGTACAAGACTTTCTCTAGTTAATATTTCTAAGGTTGACATTTCTGGGTCATAGGGCATGATCCAGAAACATTATTAACATTATCAGATGAACCAAAATTTTTTCTAAGATCATTATACAAATGCTCAATCCCATCAGCTGAATATATGCATTCCTCAATCAATTGATCTGTATCTTTACCAATACTCAATACTACTGTAAGACTTTAAAGTTTTGACCAATTTGGTGGGTGTGAAAAGGTATGTCACTGTGATTTTTCACTTGTTTTTCTATAAATACTAATGAGATTCAGCATATTTTCATAATGTACTATTGGCCATTTGGCTTTCCTTTTCTGTGCAGTGACCATTTAAAACCTTTTGCCCATTTTTCTTTTGGGTCATTGTTATGGGCTGAATTGTGTCCCCCTAAAATTCATATGTTGAAGTCCTAACCTTCAGTACCTTAGAATATGACTGTATTTGGAGATAGGGTCTTTAAAGAGGTAATTAAGTTAAAATGAGGTCATTAGAGTGGGCCCTAATCCCGTATGACTGGTGTCTTTCGTCAACTACATAGTTATCTGAGGCTTGTTCTGTTTTAAGTGACTTCTGTTCTGTTTTAAGTGACTTAAAACAGGCAATGGCTCTTGGACCAGGCATGTATATCTTAAGCAACAGTCCCATTTTGGTGATTCAGCAAGCTGATTGTTTGCCTGGAAATAAATCCCAATAAATGTGCTCTGGCCATTCACAAGGTATTTCAGGATCACCTTTGTCCTGCTGCCTTTTAAAGAATTTTGCATTTTTGAATTCATTGTTCAGCATGCAGTTAAATGGTCAATTGTAATGTCACAATGTATATGCAATACAGAGTAAGTATCTTTTTCACAGTGAATCCTTTTATTTTTGGAATAAAATATCTTCCCATTGAGTTTTCATTCATCTAGAATTTTAAAATTATCTTTACCTTAAATACACCATGCATATTTATTTTCTTAGTCTTTTGATTTAGGCATCGTGGGGCATGTACAAAGGAACCGTGGCAGGGTGGTTTTCTTTTTCCAGAGCAGCATGTCATAAATACTCCAAAATCTACCACTTTTTAATTTTATCAAGTAAGTTATATTTGTCAAGTCTAATCAAATACAAATAAATACTAATAAAACAGTAGAAAGTCTTTTGCATAATGACAAACTGTTACACTGGTTTACAAGCCATGGGATTCATATTAACACTGTTGTTAACATGATAGCTGACATCTATTGACTACTTGCTGTGTGCAGTGCTGTTTTGCATTTTATATGTGCTATCTCGTTTGATTTTTGCAACCACCATATCAGGTGGTGTATTAGTCAGCTCAGGCTGCCATAACAAAATATAGACTGAGTGGCTTAAGCAACAGAAATTTATTTCTCACAGTTCTGGAGGCTGGGAAGTCCAAGGTGAGGGTTCTCTTCCTGGCTTGCAGAGGGCTGTCTTCTCACTGTCTTCACATGGCAGATAGAGAAAGAAAACCAATTGTCTGGTGTCTCTTCTTATAAGGTCGCTAATCGCATCACGAGGGCCCCACAGTCATGACCTATCGTTACCTCCCGAAGACCTCAACTCCAAATACACTGAGGGTTAGGGCTTCAACATATGACTTTAACATATGACTTTGGGGAGGGGGGGCATGCAATTCAGTCCATATAAAATGGTTACTGTCATTAATCTATTTTCCTGGTGCGGAAATGGAGGTGAGGAGAGTTAAATACCATACACAAAGTCACTTGCTAGTAAGTGGCAGAGATATAATTTGAATCCAGGCAGTTGGGCTCCAGAGCCAGTGTTTTTAACCTTGTTGTGATGCTGCTTCACTTGCAAAATAATCATATGGAAACAGATGGTAATAAAGAGAATTAAATTGTGTCTTTAAACACTGAAATCTCCACATTTTTCTCGTCAGCCTACCATATACCCTAAAAATAGAAAGTGATGTAAAGAGTAAAGACAAAGACAGATTTCCCCCTGAATTCCACATTTTCCATTCTTTAATTTGTGTTGTTTTTACTATCTGTACCCTGAAGTATGTCCTCACTCCACCTGTACCTTACCATCCTTGTTTTCTCTGTGGGTTCACTGACTCCAATGACTATCTTGTTTTTTGTGCATTTGCTTACTAATAAGTATTGTAAGAACATTGGTTAATTTCATTAGAAATGTAGTATCAAGCCAATAGAAAACATAGCTTACATAATAGGCAGAAGAGATTTTTTTAATATACTTTAAAATTATTTATTTATTTTTTTGGAATAGATAATATGTGTGTGGTATTTGAAGTCAAATTCTAAATGTACAAAAAAAGCATTAAGTGAAAAATGAGTTCCTTTTTTGCTCCCGTCTTCTACCTACCCATTCCCCTCCATAGAGGGAACCACTAAAACCATGTTATGGGATATACTGGAATGCAGACGGGAGAAATTTACTACCTTGTGAAATATACTTGTCACTTTCAGATGCTTAATTTTTGGGTCACTTTTAAATTATTGCTCTCTACTTGTCTTGATATTTTTATATATATCATGCACAGTAAGTATTACAGCAAATGTTCATTTTGAGAGATTTAATTCAGTGTCAGTGATTTGTGTTGCATTTATTTTTGAGGAGTGTCTATCATTGTTTTATTGTAAACCTCTTGCAAATTGAAGAGGCAACTTGCCTAACTGAAGTATAATTATTGGTCCATTAAGTTATAATAGAATGTGTATTTTTGTGGTGAGAATTATAAAACTCCAACGTCATAAATTTTTGAGAATCCCAGAATAATTGTTATATGACTGTTACTTGTTACTTTCAAATTATAAGTGAGTGTTACATGATATATATGTATATATAAGAACTGTCTTATACCTAATATAAGGCATATAAGCCAAAGAATGCAATTTGCTAGCCTAATTTTAACCCTTAGAAATTGTTAAACATACTTAGTATTTACTCAGGAACTCAGATGTGCTAAACTTTATATGTAGTAAAGTTTAAGCAGGACACAATGTGGTCAAGAAGAGTATAATTTCTACTAAAACTGAGTCATTCTAGGCAAGTTCGGCAGGCTCAATTCAATTCAGACCTGGTGGATTTCAAATTATTGTAGGATACTTCTCTAGGCCCAGGATTTGGATATTAAAACTTTCCTGTTCTTTAGGACTGGGGGTTTAAACTTTTCAATTTTTGCTTTATGTACCTATTAAATTAATTTTTTAAAACTCCATATGTACTCACACATTTTTAAGTTTGTATCTTAAATTTTTCATCAAGAATTTGCAAAAGACATCATTTACTAAAACAGTAAATGTTGGTGATTTAAAATAAAATTGTTTTGTCTCACTTTTAAATATGCCCAGTGGAATCTAAATACTAGATTCATTTGTGATCCATCAGCCTCCATTTAAAAAAAAATAGCAAGGAAGTATTAAACTGCACAATACTGTCAAAAATAACCACTTCACCCATCAATGGATGAATGGATTTAAAAAATGTGATATATATACGCAATGGAATACTATTCAGCCTTAGAAAGGAAGGAAATCCTGTCATTTACAACAACGTGGATGAACCTGGAGGACGCTATGTTAAGTGAAATAAGCCAGGCACAGAAAGACAAACACTTATTTGGATGAAAACTCTAAAACTGCAAGTAGAAGGGAATCTTCTCCACCAGATGAGTGACATCTATTAAAAACCTACAGCTAATGTGGTACTTTATAATGAAAGACTAAATTCTTTTCCCCAAAGTCAGGAAGAAGTCAAGAATGTCCACTCTCACCACTTCTATACATATTTTACTGGAAGTTCTAACCAGTGTAAAGGGCAAAAAATAGAAATTCAGGGCCTAGAGAGTGCAAAGAAAGAAGTAAAACTCTTTACACAGAAATGACATCATGTTGCGTGTAAAAAAACCTAAGGAATCTACCTAAAAAGATCAACTAATTAGAGAGTTTAGCAAGGTCACAAGATACAGATCAACACGCAAAAATCATATGTAGTTCTGTATACTACCAAGGAACAATGTGAAAATTAAGTTAGGAAAACAATTGCATTCATAATAACATCAAAATGAATATACTTAACAAAAGAAGTGCAAGACTTGCATACTGAAAACTATAAAACATTGTTGAGAGAAATTAAAGAATACATAAATGATGGAGAGAGATATCATATTCATAGATTGCAGGACTCAATATTGTGAGGATGGCGATTCTTCTCAAAATGATATATAGATTCCATATAATTCCTGTCAAAATCCCAGCAGGCTTTTTTGTAGAAATTAATAATCTGATCCTAACATTTTTATGGAAATGAATAGGACCTAAAATTGTCAAATTACTTTTGAAAAAGAAGAAAGGTTGAGGGCTTATACCACCTGATTTAAAAATTTACTGTTGGTATTCACATGGGATAGACCTATAGAGCAATGGAAGAGAATGGACACTCCAGGGGGAAAAAGCCACATATTGATGTTGAATTGATTTGCTACAAACATGGATGACATTTCAATCAGGAAAGGAGAGCCTTTCCAATAAATGTTGCTTTCAGCAATTGTTTTACAATTGGCTAACCGTATGTGTGTACCACCTACCCCCCCAAAAAAAAAGATCTTTGATACTTCCTTCCTCATATGCAAAATTAACACAAAATAGATCATAGTATGAAACATAAGAGCTAAAACTATAATTCTTATACAAAGAACAACAGAGAAAATCTTGTTGACCTTGAGTAGGCAAAGATTTGTTAGGTATGATATCAAAAGCATCCATAAACGAAAAAATTGATAAGCCAATCTTTATCAAAATTAAAAACTTTTGCTCTTCAAAAAATACCACTAGAAAATGAAGGACAAGCCAAAAACTGGAAGGAATATTTGCACATTATCTATTTGATAAAGGACTCCAGAATATACAAAGAACTCATATAACTCTATAAGAAGAGGACAAAACATTTCATTAAAAATGGGCCATAGGTTATAATAGACCAACAAAAGCATAAGATTGGTTAAGAAGCAAATAAAAGATGTTTAGCATCATTAGTCACTAGGGAAAAACAAATTAAAACCAAAATGAGATACAACTACACACCACTAGAATGGCTAAAATTTTAAAAATCTGTCAAAACTGAATGTTAGTGAGGATGTAGAGAAATTCTCTTACATTGTTGGTGGGAATGTAAAATGATAAAGCCACTTTGGAAAACAGGCAGGTAGTTTCTTAAAAAGTTAAATAAACATTTACCATTCAACCCAGGTATGTACCAGAGTGAAATGCAAACACAGGTCCACAGAAAATCTTGTACATAAATGTCCATAGCAGTATTATTCATTGCTCCCAGTCAAAAACTGAAAACAAATCAATATCCATCAACTGGTGAATGGATACACAAAATATGGGATGTCTATACCACAATAGAACTACTCAGCAATAAAAAGGAATGAACCACTGATATATGCAACAACATGGATAAAACTCAGAAACATTATGCTAAGTCCAAGAAACCAGCCACAAAGACACATAATAGATAATTCAATTTATATGAAATTTCTAGAAAAGGCAAAAGTATAAAGAAAGAAAACAGGTTAGTGGTTATCAGGGGCTGGGGGTGAGACTGGGGATTGCTTGCACACTGTACATGGGAACTTTTTGGGGTGATGGAAGTGTTGCAAAACTGGATTGTGAAGATGGTTGTGGAATTGTGACAAATTTACTAAAAATCTTTGAATTTTGCATTCAAAAATGGGAAAATTTTATGGTATGTAAATTATAACTTAATAAAGCTTTAAAAAATGGGAGGATGTATGGATGGATAAATGGATGGATTTGTGTTAAATCAAGTAGAAGTAAATATTAATAAAGAGTCTATGTGGTGGATTTATAGGTGTTCACAATAAAATTCTTTTAAAAAGAGAAAACTATAAGAAGACTCTTTCTTTTACAATTCAAATTTTATGTCTTATTTTTTCTCCATGAACTTATATTTTCATTCCACTTCCATTATAATATTTACCCTGATATAATACTTTTTTTAATTGAACAGTTTTCATTGACTACCACATTTCTCTGAAATAAAAATTTATATGTGCATTTTCAAAGTTTAAATTAACTGTGATAATAAGGCTTTAAATATTTATAGTGTTTCTGGATTTGGTTATGAATGCAAAGTAAATATATTTATTATAAATGCATTATTGAGACAACACAATTATGGTTAAGAACCCAGACTCTGGAGTCAGACTGCCTCAATTCAAAATCCAGCTCTGCCCAGCTGTGTAACCTTGGGCAATTTTCTTCACCTCCTTGTGCCTCAACCATTGCCTCAACTATAAAATGGGGTAAAAATAATATCTAGTCTGAGATATTAAAGGAGTTCAATGAATTAAAATACGTACAACAGCTAGGACCCGGTAAGTACCATATATGTTTGCTATTATTTTCATATGGATACTTGTCATACGGAGAAGGTAAAATTTTATTGGAAATGTATGATGAATATGAGTTATTGCCAGAATGGGCTCAGCATTAGCGCTACCTGTATTTTCCATTGTCACATTGCACAGAGAAACTATTTTTTCATAAATCAGTGATGGAAATGGAAGAAGGTTTGGGTTTTTTTTCCCCTTAATGTATAACAAAATCACTCAATTTGAGTTACATGGCAAAAGAAAGAAAATGGCTCACCAGTTTTTCATCATTTATTTCTAATGATTCGTCACTGGATGACCTGGTTCGATTTTACTGCAAGCAAGGACTTAGAGACCACCTGACTTGCAAAATTCTCTCCAGTCATTTTCCTTTATAACTACAACACCACTTTTTGGATTATACCCCTGTTTGGTGCCTCAAGAGGTTTTTCTTACCCTCCAGGACAGTGGACCTTTGTAATATTCTGGGAGAGGAAAGATTTGCCTTCCCTTTATAAAGTGGTAGAAATAGCTATTGGGAAAAAGAGCCAGTGGGATACTTGGCCTGCTGCCCTCCTCTCCTTCTCGGGCAAGGCAGCTGAAGGAAACAGTACACGTGGGAGGTCTGTGAGGGGCCCGGGTGCAGGGGCTGCAGTTTAAAGAGCTGGCTGTTTTCTGTCCAGGTGTTTGAACCAACTTGAGTTCTCTACTCTTGTTCCTGTAGGGTAGGGACGTTCAAAGAGGGCCTATTAGCAAACAGGAGGAAATAAGGTTGGGAAGACAATAATTGTTATTCTGGCTGAGCACATATTATGGGCTAAAATTTGTCTTCAGGGATGAACCTATTTGGACACTTTTACATACAAAATAGCTTCCAAACACAATGTGGTAGTCTTAGTGTGTTTCTGTTGTAAAATGAATGATCGGAGCATGGCATTCATTTTTAGGATTCTCTTCTATGGAACGTTTGTCTGTTTTTCAGGGAAAGCTGTAATACAGTTGAGAGTAGAGGGGCCTCGTGAAAACAGTAAACAGGAGGAGCCCACACATACAGGGCCACTTCGTAAAGTGGCTTCAGGAGCATTTTGCCAAGTGCACGCAGAAATTCAACAATTTTTTTTTTCATGCCCTGCCTCTGGACCCCAAATCTCTGTGTATTTCCCACATGTGCTGCAACTACTCCATTAGCCTCCCTCATTACAGCTGTGTCATAAATACACTGTTAGGTGCAGTTTATAGCTTGAGTTAAAGAAAAGTCACCAATATCCTAGCTCCATGCATTTAATTTTTTTGGCATTAGAACTTACAAGACAAAGCAGAACATTTCAATAGGTTTGAGGGAATGGAAAAGCAACATTTTGAACTGAAAAAACAGAAATCTGTTTACCTTGAATGCTCCTTTATTTCCCCCTCCAAATCATCACATAAAACTAGTTCCTGCATAAATACGTTCCCTTCTTACCTTGTAAAATATTTAACTTTAATATTTCCTACTCTGAAAACAGTCTCTGAGGGCTCGGGTAGTTTTTCCAAGGACATTTGAGGTCCGAGTTGATGACAAACATTGAGCATCAGCATCATTTGGTTTCTCACCACATGGTTCCTGAGATAGGAATGTGATTCTAACAACTGCGGAGAAACAGCAGCCCACAGACTAATTGGTGTGCACAGGGAGCTCTAGCAGCCAGATGACTTCCAAGGAATCCGCTGTGCCCTAACAGGCCAAAAGATTTTCTGCAGACCCTGGCAAGGTGGTGCAGGCTGCATTTGGAGTAGCTCAGCCTGGAAGCCAGTTAGCGTTGTGGCAGCTGCTGATTAAAGGATGGTGTTCAGTAGAATCAATGAGAACAGAAATTGACCATAAACTGTCTGCTTCTTTGAGGAGGGAGAAAGCATGTTTGTGCATGCTAGGCCAGTGAGGGGCCTGTCCTGTTTGATGCAAAGTTGTCAAAACAACCTTTTTTGGGCTGATTATATCTGACTGTTGGTCCTTCTTTTAGCAAATTAACCATTTCATACTTTTTCAAGATAACTTGCCTCAGGCTGTGTCTATCTTTCAGTGCATAATTTTCCTCACATATATTTTCATATGATGACAAAGGATTTGGATAGCGTTTTATGCTTTCCATTGTGTTTTGTTGATGTGCAACCGCAAGAAACCTATCATACTGGTTAGCATCAATAAACATTGTTATTAAATTTTTTAAAAATGGACACTAAAAACATTTTTTAATTTTAAAGCAAAGTTGTAAAGCAGATATAAAGCTGGAAGAATGTTGTGCGCTCATGATTGGTTCCACTGCCCTCTGGGGGTTGCATGCTGGAAGAATGAACACACAGGCGCGGGGCGGGGGAGGTGTGTGCTTTCTCTGACTCCTTTTCCATGTGTTGCCTGTTTCTTTTTGACATCTGTGAAATCTCCCCAACCCTTTAGAACTTTTGTTTCTGATATATTCTATTTTTAAAGTATTTTCAAAGATGGTAGGTGTACGTGGAAACACATTATTCTGTTTTTACTCAACTCTTTTTAATGTGGACATATTTTCTGTTTCTTTCTTCCTTTCCGTGCTCTTTCCTGCGTTGTTGTTGTGCCGAGTATTGGTCCAAATGTTTTACATGGATTCTTTAATGTAATGTTGACGTGGCCCTATGATACTATTATTACAATTGGTGTTGTTATTATTTCCCCCATTTTACAGAAGCGAAAACAAACTCTGAAAGGTCAAACGTGTAGATCTGAAGTTGCTCAGTTAGGAAAAGATTCAGACTCATTTGAATCCAGGCATTCTGGCTGCATAAAACGTAGTCATATGTTCTTAAAACCACTCTATAGAATGTCACCCCTAAACTCGGACACTTTTCTCTGAATTTGAAACTTCACACTTACAGTTTCCCTTTATAGATATAATAGAGATTGATATTATTTGTTCTATTGTGTAAAAAGAACCAAAAACAGTGATTTCTTCTCTTCCTCATTTTGCCACTCCACATTTGCTCAGTACCCTTTCTTGCTGGTTTTTCTCCTGCTTCTAGAACTGGTCTGGAAGGATGCGCACTTGGCAGGAATAACACTTTATTTCATGACCCTGTTAACAAGAGATATGAAATAGCTCACTTTACTTAGATGAAAACTAAGGTAATGTTTTTTTTTACTTTGTTCCTATTTGAGATACTGATTTGATTTGCAAAGGTTCTCAGCATTTTGAATGTGTCTTTTTTTTTTTTTTGTAGGGACAGTGTCTTGCTCTGTCACCCAGGCTGAGCTGGAGTGCAGTGGCCTCATCATAGCCTACTGCAGTCTCAAACTCCTGAATTCAAGCCATCCTCCCACCTCAGCCTCCCGAGTAGCTGGGACTCCAGGTGTGTACCACCATGCCAAGCTAATTTTTTCTTTTTTTGGCAGAGATGGGGTCTCCCTTTGTTGCCCAGGCTAGTCTTGAACTCCTGGCTTCAAGTGATCCTCCCACCTTGGCCTCCCAAAGTGTTGGGATTACAGGTGTGAGTCTTTTTTAATAGATTATTTCTCCTTTTATATGTCTCCCAAAAAACAAGGTTTAGGAGAATATATTCTGGATTTATGTTTGGACTCTTGTGGATTTTTTTCAAGGATTTTTTCTTTGGAATTTATTGAGCAAATCAAAGTTTTTCAGAGGACCTTCTATTCTGGGTATGCTGTAGCTCTAAGTGGAAAAATCTAACATACCCAACTGTACATTATGCCATCTATCTACAAGGGTTGTGAGAAAAACGCTTGTAGAGCAGGAATCCTTATCACGGCATCCATGGGCTTTGGACAGTCTCATTACAAATGTCTGCAACATTTGTTTGTTTATCAAAGTTCCAGGGAGTCTCTGAATGTTAAGGGCACTGTTTTGGATGATCTCTAAAGTTACTTCCAATTTAACTATTTATTTTATGATTTTCATTGATTGTGATTAGTAGTTTCTCCCTCTGTGTTTCATGTGGATTTACTTAGTAAATAAAGTGCATTAAGTTTGTTGGGAGCTTCCTCTTGCAATATTTCCTCCCTGCTTAGCTGTATTTATTCCTTCACTCATTTACTAAATGCACACTGTGCGAAAGCAAAACTGCGTCCCCTCAAACTAAGTAAGATCAGCCAATTATAATCTCATTATGGTGGTGTTCTGTGGTTCTCTGTGGCAATTTCATCACTCTTTGCAAATTATGTATTTGTGTGGTGTCTCCCTCACTGGACTGAAAACTGCAGGAGGCCAGGGTCCCACAGTGTCGAGCACACTGCCTGACACACAATAGGATCTCTAAACATGGTCATTGAGTGGATATATCTCTGTGTCCCTTTACAGTGCCTGGTATCTAACTGAGGCTCATTTTACATCTGTTGTAAACAAGTACAATAGTCACCATGGATTCAAGTACCGTAGGGATAGAACATAGAAAAGATATACAACATGACTCCTACCCTTGGGAGTTTACAGTTTCATAGAGGAAAAAGGAGCATCAAACCCACACTTCTCAGGGAAGTACTGTGGGAGGGGCCACAGGAAGGGAAGACTTCTCAATGGAGAGGGGACTTGGGGGAGGACTTGTGGGGAGAGAGAACTGGAGAGAGAGCATTTCAAGGTCAGCTGAAGAGTAAGCCCAGCAAGAAAGGAGAGGAAGACCACATGCTGCAGAGACGAATCCAAGGACTGCACAAGAGTCTGTGGGATTTTCCTGGTTGCAGTGCTGTCTTCCACTGCCTCTCCTCTTGGGCACTAAAAACAAGTGCTTGACCTAATGGCAGTGGGTGAAGGGCTGGAGCTAGGGCCAGGCAAGGGAACTGTTGGAAATTTGCAACGGGGAAAAGTTTTTCAAAAGGGAGTAAGGGCAGTGCTGGGAGCAGTACCAGAGCTCTGCAACAAGGCCTTGTAGCACAAAGATGCCCCAGCTGGAGAGCAGAGGAGGGTGAGATGCCAGGAGGAATTATCTAACAGCAGCTGAGCACACCCTGTTCTAAGAGACAGAATATCCATGAGCCCAGCAGCATCTGTGTCTCCCACGGACCTTGTGCTAAAAATAGGATGGTTGGGGCAGAAATGGAGCCAAAGGAGAATCACTGGGCCCATCGCAGCAGGGGGACCTTCAGGGTTGGGGTGATGTGCACATGTAATTGACCCTCAAGCATGGTTCTAAAACCAAGATGTCCCCAGCGTAATCCAAAGCATCCACTTTATATCTATTTTGGGGCCTTTAGCCTTCTGCTCAGTAATTGTTTCCCCTATTCCCCCACCACGTCCGCCTCATAGACACAAGGTGGCCCCAGGTGTAACTGCTTCATCCTCTCAAGAATCCAAGAATAGGAGTAGAATAACCTTCATCCACCACTACTCCCCATCGCATGCTTTCCGCAAATAAGAAAGTCCACTTTTTTCCCTCATCGTTGCTCCTCCCCCACGTCACAAATCATATACAAAGCCTACCCTTTAGGCTGCGTCTTCCTTCCTCTTGTCTTTTTGTCACAATTTAAAAAACAAAACAGCAAGAATAACAAAAACAAACATAAGCATAAAAAGAAAAAAGGAGAAAAAGAGAAAAATAAAGAGAAAGAGAGAAAGGCTTTGTAGCGTGAGAAACCACAGCACAGGAACTAAAGTTACTAAAAATACCCTTAGAGAGTGTCATCAATAGTGTCAACGATAAAATTCTGGGAACTAGGAAACGAATTCTAGTCATTCATTTTGAACAGAAATCATTATTTTTATGGATGACTGTTCCCTAGTGGGTGACGATTCCTGGAGCCAGTGTTCCAAATGAAAGCATCTGTTTTAAAGCCTGTTAAAGTACTTCCAGAATCACTTCTTCGTATTCCCACATTTCGGTGAAGAAGCCAAAATGTGGCTAAAAGTAATTACTTCAGACTAAGCCCCAATGCTAATAGTCCTACCTCATTAGCACTGTGGCTGAGAGAGGAGCCAGAGTATATTTTTAATGGGGTTTAGAATGGTGATAAAATTAAAGTGGAATTGTTGGGCAGAAGGAATGTGTAATCTTATTATACTAATGTCTCAACATAAAGGGAATCGTGATGAGGGTTATATTACTTTTGCTTTTGTCTCTGCCTGTAGTGTTCCTGGCTGCTCAAGCTCTCGCCCTTTGGGAAATGCACACTTCTCCCCTACCTAAGCAGTTCTCCTGTTTCCATGAAACTTCCTGAACACCACATGCATCTTTGTCTGAAAATTGGTGGCGTTTGGGCACCATAAACTCAGTTATGTATTTCATTTTACATTCTCTCTAACTCCCTCTGTGGCAGTGCCGCACACAAACAGCCTTAATAGGTTGATTTTATTTCTAGAACATGAGGCTATGTAGAGGACATGAGCAACATTCAATTTTGTTGAACAATCATTTTTTGAGGAATTACTGTGTATAGAGCACGCTATTGACACTTAGATATGCAAATACATCCGACTTCCCAGGATCTCATCCAGAGGCATAAAATCGTCTTTATAAATATCATATGAACTCTTTCTAATGAGAGCACCATCAACAGAGGAAGGTCTGAGGGACACAAGGCCATTCATTCATCCTTTCATTCATTCATCCATCCAACCACGTAAAAACAGTGTGCTAGTGGCAGGTGCTGAAACACAGAAATAAAAAATGTTGTGGATGGAGTTCTGTAGTAAGGCCGTAGTAAGGCATTTGAATTTTATTCCAAATTCTATGGGAAAATGTTGAGGATGTTAAGCAAGGAAGTAATGAGAATGATTTATGATCTAGAAAGATCTTTCTGGAAGCATGATGGGAGATAATAGTGGACTAAAAATGTGCCAGAGCAAGTTTAGATATAGGGAGACCAGAAAAAGGATCATCAGATATTCAAGAGAATCTCTCCAAACAGAACTCTAAGAACTAGAATATCCATCGACCAACAATGGGGGAATAGGAAATATCTCTGGCTGAATGCATACCAGCTTAGAACCTTTTTTTTAGCCACTTTAATCCAAAGATGGATTAAAACAACTAGGGACTTAATGGCTTTTGAAAAAGAATTAATTTTGGTTATAATTCTATTCATCTTATTTAATTTACACACAAAGAGAAGTTTTATTTATCTAATTTGTTCAATTAAACATGGAGCCTTTAAATGGCATTCAAAGGTATTCATTGAAAATATTTTATGATTTAATAAAACATTTTTTCTCACACATACGATTTTATTTATTAATAAGACATACCAAAATTCCATTTAAGTTTCCTTCATCTTTACTGTGTTCTCTTCTAAGAATTGAAGTATCCATTTTCATATTAAAAAAAAGTGTAAAAAGCAACTTACAAAATTCAATGAAAGCAATAAAATCCTGTTGAGACATGTGAAAGGAAGAATTTCACATGAGTGAAGATTCTTTGGTTGACATACCAGAGAAATTCAAGGATCTTGCTCTGTGCAGCTGTTACCTGCCCTACTGTGAAATTTGTTAAAAGAAAATAATTCCTTAATCCAGATCCGGTTCCTTCATCTCCTCCAACTACCACATTGGAACAAATAGGACATTCCTAGGTTGAGCATCTTGTGGGGTCCAAAGTTAAAGATTCCACTTGTGCATATAAACTAAGCTTGTCCTCTCCCGGCCTTGATGGTAGATTTATAACCCCACCTATCAAAAAGTCAAAATTCTGTTGGCTGTTAGTCCCAATAAAGCAGCAGGAGTTTCCTGAAGGGAATGCTAATGCTGACAAGCCTAATTGTTCACAGCTGGAGAGTGTAGGCTTGGTTCCTGCCATGATATTTTAACCCTTTCCTGTCTTGTTTCCCTCTGGACTTTACAGATAGGAGTTGGGCTCCAAGGATCCATAACAGAGATGTTCAGACTTTCATGATAGTGAAGATCTGTTCCTACTGTGAGATGTCGATTTGGATTTGATATTAACCATCAGTGCAGACGGTTAATAGCACACTTTTGCAGAGTGTCAGTGTAGAAGTGTGACTGTTTTTTTTGGGGGGTCAACCAAATGAGTTACTGGAGCAGCTACAGAAGAAAGGTATCTCCCTGGTTTTCCTATGAAGCTTTTTTTTTTAAATAAAATATGATAATGAAGAGAGAGTTTATTTATAAATGTCTCCAGAACAAATATAGTGTAAGTCATTTGTAGAGACCAAATCCCTTAGAAATACTATAGAAGTCTTCACAATCCATTCTTGCTCTCATGTACAAATGCTTTCTGGACATCTGTTTTAAGAGGATGCCACACTGGACATCTGGTAACACAAAGAGAGGCTTGCAATAGAATCCAGGGAGGCGGGACACGTTCATGTAAACGTAACGGACATAGTTGGGGAGATGTTATTCCAAGTACTAAAAGAGTAGGAGGAAAGAGGGGAACCCATAGTAGAATCAGAGGGAAGGACAGAGATCAATGAGAAGTACACTACAAAGTCTGCAAAGCAAAGAATGGGAATTTCAGGAAGGAGATGATGACCAACAGTATAAATTATTACAGCAAAGCTAATGAGACTAAAAACTCAAAATGAGTAAGGTATTAATAATTCCACTTAGCTATTTGGAGGTCATCAGTGACTGAAACATTCCATTGCAGTTGGGTGGGGACGATGAATGAGAAGATGTGGACACAGCCTGAAGTGGGACGAACTCAAGAGTATAGTCATCATGAGTAACAAAATATAAGAAAATTGAATCCGGCCACATATATGTATAAAGATAATGCACCACCACGATCTAGTGGTGTTTATCTCAACAGCACAAGTTCTTTGGTCCGTCCACACACACACACACACACACACACACACACACGATACACAAATAGTTGGTTTATCTATTAATCAATGTAATTCACCATATTAACATTATCAGATTTAACAATAAAGAAAGTACACATATAATCATCTCAATAGATGCAGAAAAACATTTGGCAAAATGCTCCATCCATTCATGATTTAAAAAAAAAAAACAAACCTCTCAAATCTGCAACTAATATCTAACTTAGTGGGGAAAACCTGAACAAAACTGGCAACAGATACAAATGATTGCTCTTATCATTTGTATTCAACATTGTACTAGAGCTCTTAGAAAGTGTAATAAGGGAAGAAAAAAAACGCATACAAGTTAGAAAGGAAGAAGTAAAACTGGATTTACTCACAGACAACATAATCATGAATTTAGACATTCTGAAAGTTTATATAAAAAAGCTACTACAACTAATAAGCAGAATTACAAAGACAATAGGATGCAAAGTTAGTATGCAAAGACCAATAGTATTTCCATATACTAGCAATGAGCACCTGCAAAATGAAATTAAAATGATATCATATAGTAGCCCAAACCATGAAGTACTTATGAACAATTTTGTCAAAATATGTACCAGATCTGTACACTGAAAATTACCAAACACTGCTGAGAGAAATCAATAAAGACAAAATAAATAGAAAAACTTACCATGTTGTGTTCATGATTCAAAACATTCAATAAGGTTAAGATGTTGATTCACTTCAAATTGGTCTGAAGAGTCAACATCATTCTAATCAAAATCCCAGCAGGCTTATTTACCAAAACTTCCTTTAAAATTTTAAAATGTAAGTTTTGGGAATTTAAAGAACCTTGCATAGAAAAACAATTTTAATGAGAAGAAAAAGCTGGAGAAGTTATATCTTGTGATTTTAAAACTTACTGTAAAGATATGGTAACCAATATAGTGTGATTTGGGCCTATAATGGACATACAGAGTAATGCAGCAGAATAGAGAGTCCAAAAGGTAATTTCATGGCAAAAGGATAGACTTGCCAACAAATGGTGTTGGTAGAATTGGATATCCTAATAAGGAATAAAAACCAACATCAACCCTTCCCTCACCCCATACTCAGAAATTAATTCTAAGTGGATTAGAGACAAACAAGTAGAAGTAAAATCCATAAAACTTTTATAAGTAACAAAAAACCTTGGGGTCAGCATAGATTTCTTAGACAGGACAAAGCACTAACTATAAAAGGAAAAACTGATAAATTGTTCTTCAAAGTATAAAGCATCAAGAAAATAAAATTGAAAAGGCAAACTTCAAACTGGAAAAAAATATTCACAGTGCATATATCTGACATAGAATTTGTATTCAGAATATATAAAGAAAGTTTACCACACAATAAGAAGCCAAATATTAAGAAGACTTTGAACAGGCATTTCACAAAACTAAATCTATTAATGGCAAATAAGCACATGAAAGATGTGTGACATCGTGAGTCATAAAGGAAATACAAATTAAAACCTATGAGCATAATTTGTCCACTATGATGGTCAAAATTATAGACAACACTAAGAGTGAGGATGTGAGGCAGCTAGAACTCTCACATATTTCTGGTAAAGTGTAAAATAGCACAACTATCTGAAAAATAATTGGTAGTCTTTAATAAAGTTAAACATACACTTAGGATAAGACCCAGAGATGCTACATCCTGCATATTTACCCAAGAGAAATGAAAACACGTCCACAAAAAGGTTTGTATGTGAATGTTTATAGATTTATTCATGAGAGCTAAAATGAAGACAACTCAAATGTCTATCAACAGGTGAATTTATAAACAAATTGTGGCATGTCCATATAACTGCATACTACTTAGCAATAAAAAGTTACAAATTACTGATATACACAACAACATGGATTAATCCTAAAAACAATGCTGAGTGAAAGAAGCCAGACCCAAAAAAGTATATGCTGTGCTAATGTTTTAGAACAGTCAAACCTAGTCTATAGTGACAAAAAGCAGAGCAGTGGTTGCTCATGCAGGGGAAGGTGGGGAATGACCGCATGGGGACACAAGGGAACTTTCGAGGGAGCTGAAAATGTATACATCTGTCAAAGCTGATCTAAATGTATACTTAAAATGTATGCATTTTGTTTTGTGTAAATTATACCCAATGAAGATGGTTCAAAAAGTAAAAAATCATGATATGTATGCAAATTTTATGGTTTTATTTTGTTTTATCTTTTTATTTAGGATTAATGTTATAAGTAGCTCTGTGTCCTGTATTGTTAGACATGGTATAATTAAAAATTTGTGGTAAAATCCTTTTAGTCTATGGTGTAAGCTATATTTGAATTCAGTTCTTAAAGTATGACCCTCCACCATAAGTAACCAAGTAGCTTTTCAGTCCACTAAATAAGATCTTTAAAATCTATTAGATTGTACACATTAGTTTATTATAAATAGTCTTAGAAGTTATTAAACTCTTATTCTTCCCATCTTGTCTTTTTCTTCTTGTTATTTTAATGAAATGAAAGTGTAAAAAATGTTCTATTGGTTGATTTCAATCTGATGAAAGATTTTTTCTGACAACCATAAAGTGTGGATGAGAAAATTCTAGTTCTTCTATTTTTCAGAATGAAAGAGCTGAGACCAGTTAGTGTTCATTTACCACCGGAGAAACACTTGCTTTTGGGTAAACTTTTTATACACAATGGATGAGTTGTGGATCCAAGAGACACATTCAGAGGTTCATTCACAACACAAGATGAAGGAGATGTTATTTTCTTTGAGTTTTTGGTTAGCCCTTATTGGTTTATTTATTTATTTATTTGTATTGTACCAACTTGTTGGTGGATGGCAATTTAGTCTCATATTTGTAAATCTCTAGAATCTGAAACGTTACAGTGAAAATTTTTCAGAGGAATTTGATTTGGGTATGAGTTCAGGTTTAGGCTAAAAAGTGTATCTTTATTCTATTTTTTATTTTAAAATTATTTTTATTTGTGTAAATTTATGGGGTATGTGAGAAATTTTGTTACATGTATATAATGTGTAGTGATCAAGTCAGGGTATTCAGGGTGTCCATCACCTGAGTACAATACATTTTTGTTAAGTGTAGTCATCCGACTCTGCTATCAAATATTGAATTTATTCCTTCTATCTTACTGTATGTTTGTTCCCTTTAACCCACTTCTCTTCATCCTCCCCTTTTCTCCCAACTCACTCTTCCCAGTCTCTGTTGTCTATTTTTCCACTCTCTACCTCCATGTGTTCAAATTTTTTAGCTACCATGTATAAGTGAGAATACGTGGTATTTGTCTTTTTGTGCCTGGTTTATTTCACTTAAGATAATGACCTCCAATTCCATCCATGTTGCTACAAATGACATAATTTCATTCTTTTTATGGCTGAATAGTATTCCATTGTGTATATATACCACATTTTCTATATCCATTCATCTGTTGATGGACATTTAGGTTGATTTCACATCTTTGTTATTGTGAATAGTGCTGCAATAAACATACAAGCACAAGTATCCCTTTGATATATTGATTTCTTTTCCTTTGGGTATATACTCAGTAGTGGGATCATTTGGTAATTCTATTTTTGTTCTTCTGAGAAATCTCCATATTGTTTTCCATAGTGGCTATACTAGTTTACATTCCCACCAACAGTGTGTAAATTTCCCTTGTCTCTGCATCCTTGCTAACATTTTTTTTTTTTTTGGTCTTTTTAATAATAGTCATTCCAACTGGGGTAAGATAATACTTCATTGTTGCTTTGATTTTCATTTCTCTGATGATTAGTGATGTTGAGCATTTTTCAATATACCTATTGGCCATTTCTATGTTTTCTTTTGAGAAATATCTGTTTATATTTTTTACCACTTTTTCATGGGACTGATTTTTTTCCTATTGAGTTGTTTGAATTCCTTATATATTCTGGATATTAATCCCCTGTTGGATGAATAGTTTGCAAATATTTTCTTCCATTCAACAGGTTGTCTCTTTACTTTGTTGATTATTTCTTTTGCTGTGCAGAAGTGTTTTAGTTTAATTAAGTCCCATTTGTCTCTTTTTGTTTTTGTTGCTTGTGCTTTTAAGGTCTTAGTCATAAATTGTTTGCCTAGACCAATGTCCAGGAGAGTTTTCTCTAGATTTTCTTACAGTATTTTTATAGTTTTGAGTCTTACATTTAAGTCTTTAATCCATTTTAAATTGATTTTTATATATGGTGAGAGATGGGGTCCAGTTTCATTCTTCTGCATTGGCTATCCAAGTTTTCCAGCATCATTTATTGAATAGGATGTCCTTCCCCAGTGTATGTTTTTGCCTGCTTTGTCAAAGATAAGTTGATTGTAAATATGTGGCCTTATTTCTGGGTTCTTTATTCTGTTCCATTGAGCTATATGTCTAATTTTATACCAATATCATGATGTTTTGGTTAATATTTGGTATTAATATATTTTGAAGGCAGGTAGTATGATGCCCCCAGCTTTGTTCTTTTTGCTTAAGATTGCTTTGGCTATTTTTGGTTCCATATGAATTTTAGGATTGTTTTTTCTAATTCTATATTTAAGAACATAATATAAGATATGAATATGTTATATTATAATATATTATTTTATATTATATATTTAATATTATATTATATTTAAGAATATAATATAAGATATATATAAGAATGACATTGGTATTTTGAGAGGGATTGCATTGAATCTGTAGATTGCCTTGGGTAATATGGTCATTTTAACAATATTAAGTATTCCAATCCATAAGCATGAGATGTTTTTCCATTTGTTTGTGTCCTCTCCAATTTCTTTCATTAATGTTTTGTAGTTTTCCTTGTAGAGATCTTTCACCTCCTTGGTTAAATTTATTCCTAGGTATTTTATTTTTATTTTTTGTAGCTATGGTAAATGGGATTACCTTCTTGATTTTTTTCTCAGCTAGATGTATAGAAATGCTACTGATTTTTATATGTTGATTTTGTATACTGCAACTTTACTGAATTCACTTATCAAATCTAAGAGTTTTTTTGTAGTCTTTAGGTTTTTCTAGATATAAGATCATATCATCAGCAAAAAGGGACAATTTGACTTCCTCTTTTCCAATTTGGATGCCTTTTATTTCTTTCTCTTGCCTGATTGCTCTGGCTAGAACTTCCAGTACTATGTTGGACAGGAGGAGTGAAAGTGAGCATCCTTGTCTTCTTCCAGTTCTTACAGGAAAGGTTTTCAACTTTTTCCCTATTCAGTATGATGTTGGCTGTGGGTTTGTCACATATGGCTTTTATTATTTTGAGGTATGTTCTTTCTATGTCTAGTTTGTTGAAAGTTTTTATAATGACAGGATGTTGAATTTTATCAAATGCTTTTCTCTGTGTCTATTGAGATGATCATATGGTTTTTGTTTTTTATTCTGTTGGTGTGATGTATCATGTTTATTGATTTGTGTATGTTGAACCATCCTTGCATCCCTGGTATAAATCTCACCTGGTTATGGTGTATTATCTTTTTGATGTGCCATTGGATTGGGTTTGCTAGTATTTTTTTTTTGTTGAAGATTTTTGCATTTATGTTCATCAAGGATATTGGCCTGTAGTTTTTTTTGTTTTTGTTGTGTCCTTGTCTGGTTTTGGTATCAGGGTAATGCTGGGCTCATAGAATGAGATAAGGAGAATTTCTTCTTTAATTTTTTAGAATAGTTTCATATTTCCTTGCTTTTTCACGTTTTCTGCATCCTTACGTTGATATCTGTGCATCTGGTGTAACAGTCACTTCTTCCTATTTTTGAATTTACTTTTGCAGGGGAGGACTTTTTCCTGAAGATGTATCTATGGTGTTGGTTGGGCAGGGCACTTTGGCTTCGATTCTGGGTGTGTGAAGTAGTATAGCCTCCGTATGATTTCTTTGGCTGTAAACAGCATTAATTGTATCTGTGATGTGGTTGTTAGTGGAGGCTGTGGTAAAATTGTGTTGGGGACTGGGATGCCAGGTGGGCCAGTCCTCAGGCCCCAGTGATGGCAGTGGTGGGCTGAGCAAGCCTATCTCTGTGCCCAGAGCAGTGTATACTGGCACTGGTATTGGTGGTTACTGGCAAGCAGATTTTTGGGCCTCTGGATGGCTTGCTTGGATGCTGGTAGTGGCAGAGGTGTACCAGGTGGGTGGGTGGTTTCTCAGGCCCCTGGGCAGCCGGTATGGCATAGGTGATGGCAACAGCAATGGTAGGATGATTCTCTGGGTCCCTAGCAGTGTGTGTTCATGTTGGCAGTGGCTGTGATGAATTGGATGGGCCAATCTCCAGGCCTGTAGGTGGCACTTGCAGATAGGTGCTAGCTGAGGTGGAAGTGGCCAGGAGTTTAGGCCCAACTCCAGGCCCCGCGGGTAGGAGTGCTCAGGTCCCCAGAGTGGTGGATTGGGTTGGGCAACCCCAGAACAGCCCCAGCTTATGTGCTCTGTCTTAGAGTGTGGGGGGGTGAATCTAACCTAGTCAGGTTTGTGCTCAGGCACCTGCCATGGTGGGCAGGGATGGTGATCCTCAGGCCTCAGGCAGAGTGCTCAAGTAAGGAGCAGTAGCCACCTCCGGAGAGGGTGGGGCCTCCCTCAGTAGTTTCAGCAGTAGGCCCGCAGGTGAGGATTGTGCATCCCCTTCATGTCCCAGTCCTAGCAGGGACTCCACCCTGCCCCGGCTGCAGAAGCCCACACCCAGCTCCCCACCAAGTCCAAGCAGCAACTTGGCAACTCACTCTCCACTCAGATCCCCACAGTGCTCATTCCTGGCATCTGCAGCTGCAGCCCAGGCCTCACTCACTTCCTAGCCTGGGCTGCGGGAGTGCTCTGGTCCCACTCCCCTGTCCCAGCAGCAAAAGCCCTAGTTTCTGTAAAGCCCCAGTCTCCCACTGCTGGGTCCCAGAACAGTGTGGTTTGCCAGAGGCTGGTTTGGAAATGACACCTTGCTGTAGCCCTTTAGGTCTCAGAAAGGGTGTGGGACCCAGCCAGGCTCCCTCCCTGTAGCAGTTCCATCCCCTGATTTCCCAGCAGATCCCTATGTTAGTTTCAGGCATGAGGAGGGTCCAGGGGTTCTCCCACGGTCAGGATTCCGAGTCTACCTTGCGGATGTGCACGGCTGCAAGTCTCTCACTCACCTCTTCCCCGGGTTAGGAAGTCACTCCTGGTTCCCAGCTGATCCTGGCCAGGGAGGCTGCCTGTCCTCCTCTTTCCCTGCTTTTGGTGTCTCCTATCACTTTTCTGTTGAATTCCAGTGTTCTTTCTTGGATAATGCACTGAAAGTGTGACTACAGTACTCTGGCTCATCTAATTGGAGGAGGCAGGCACCAAATGCTTCTAGTCAACCATCTCGAACTCCCCTCCAAAAAGTGTATCTTCAATTAAAAAATTTAAACATGACCATTATATCAGTCACGTTTTCGGAAGATAGAGTATAATTGGAATTTTTCTCTCATAAATTCAATTTGCTGAATTAAATGGGTACTGTGCAAAGTCCTGTGCCAGGATGTCAGGGGAAACATGGATGAGAAAGGCCCTTTCCCTATATACTTAGAGACAACCAATGACTTTCTTCATTCAAACATTAATTTGCACATGAGTTGGTGATTAGAAATATAAAGCCAGTGTGATACTATGTCAGTGAGAAAATGAAACTGGCTACAAATAAAATGGAAATATTAGCTTAACAAGTCTCTGTGAAGGTCATTAGCAAAATGAAATTGTCTAGACTTTAAGTGTTAAATAATAGTAGTCAGGGCACTGGTGTGTGAATTATAATGAGGTGCAGGCATGGGGCTTGGTGGGCCTATGAGTTGGTACGTAGAGGGCACCCTCGTATTAAACATCAGTGTGAAAACTTCCCTTCCCCAGGACAGATACAGTCTCCATGTGGGGCACATGGGTTGTGTTTCTGACGCATTTGTCACCTCAGCTGGGCTTCCTTGTATTACCACACTGTAGTGGTCCGACCTCAGTATGCAAACTGGATTAACTAGGAGAATGCTGAAAGCCAAATTAAGTTCCATGAAGGAAGCGATTGACAGATATTAGAGGGATTGTCCTATTTCTGTACTTGTCCAAGTCAGATTCCTTCACACCTGGACTGTGGGAGGTGACTATTTCCTATTTGTGTGTGGCCCCAGAAGGCACAGACCATAGGAGACCTAGTAAGCTTAGTAAAGCCATGGTAACTATACTAACAATGGTTACTTTGGATGCATTTATGTGCTGAGCCCTGTGTTCAGCCACTTACATACATAGTCTCATTTAATTCCTTATAACAATCTTTAAGGGAGAAATTATGATGACCATTTGACAGCTGAGTCCCCTGAGACCTGGAGGGTTCAATGGCTTGCCCAGTCTCCCAACACTGCCAGCATGCATACTCTGGTCTGCCTCCCTCCCTGGGTTGCGGTGGATTTACCACATTGAGCTGCCCCTGTAGTAATGAGGCTACCTTCTCCTGAGAGCTTAGATTGACAGGATCATTAGAGATCACTCTGGAAACAGAGGCCCAGATGGTTCAGAAACGTTCCCAGTCATAGAGCTAAAACTAAAGGGTTGGCCGAGGAAAAAGGGGTCCTGATTAAAGCATTTCAAGAACCAGATCAGGCTGCACGAGGAAGCCCAGGCAGTGCGCAGCTTGGACTAGTTCGTAGTTGCTTTTTAGGGGCTGGGAAGAGGCAGATCAGTGCTGTGGATAAAGGCTTGTGCTTATGGGGTTAGCTGGGCCTGGGTGACATCCTGGGTCTCCCACTTGCTTGCTGTGTGACTTTGGGCTGTGTGAATGCCTCCACTTTCTGTTCTGGAGAATGAAGATGATGATAAAAATAGCTCCCACCAGGCTAGAGCAAAGACTACATGGGGCCGTCAGTATGTAATCACTACTGTCATTTGTAGCTTGAGTAATGTAGGGGCCAGAGACAATGTTTGAATGAAAAAACAAACAAAAAAGGACAAACAAAACCCTATTTATTTTTTAATGTAGACAGAAAAGAGGTTTTGGGGATAAATTTGGGTTTGGTTTTGTTTGGTCTGTGTATTTATTTTTCAGTCTCTCGCCTCTGCTGTTCACTCCTACACCCAGGCCACACATGGACCACGGTAGGTGGTTAGGCCTCTGCAGACAGATTTCCTCATTCTCAGGATGCATCACAGATGTGGATCAACTTAAACTATATAGATTTATTTCTGATATTTACATTGTAAATGCCTTACGCTTTAGTTGAATTGATTAAAAATATTAAATTACCTGCAAGTATGCATACATATTAAATAATAGAACAGACCAGAATTTCTAGTTTCTTTAGCAACTTCCCAACTTAAACTTCCTTTGTGTGTCTCGAATATAGATGTCCAGGTCTACAGAGAAATTCAGAGAAAGTTTCAACATTTATATAACCACAAGGAGCATATATTACATTTTCACATAAACCATGATTATGATGTGCACATTACTTCTACAATACTGATGGACATGTTAATTAAACTTTAAAATCATGCTATGAATAATGTTGGTTATACATGTTTTGAATACTCTGTGCTAGGGTCAATGTGATTCTTATTTCTATTCTAAAATTTTATGCATGGCTTTTCCCCGAGGACCTTTCCGTATGAGTAAAACTCAAAATAAAAAATAAAATAAAATAACACACCAGATATTCTAAAAGTGAAGGCTTAAAAAAAAAATCCCTCGGCTGTTTTTAACATACCACAGACTTTTGACCTCAAGGTAAAAATAATCAGCATTCCAGCTGCAGGTCTACAGAGCTCTTTCTCCACACAACCATTTCCTCCCTGTGCCCTTTGATCTCTAGTCACCGTTGCCTCCTGGGACTCCCAGCTCAAGTCTAGTCTGAGAGACTACAGGGCTCCACCTTTTGTGCCGGCTCCCTGCGCTATTGCCAGGAAACGTTCTCCAGCCCAGTAAACTAAGGCACTTTTTTTCCTGTCTCTTGGGAGTCACTGTCCTTATTTGGCTGGTGTTTTTTTGTTTGTTTGTTTTTTGTAGGAAAAGTGAATTTTAAAGATGTTTGGCAAGACAGTGCAGAGAATGACTTATTCCCTACTTTCTGGCCCCATCTGCAATGACAGTCAAATCCTCATAACTAAATAGAAAGCCATGTTGGGACTGAGAAGGAGGGATGTGACCTGTTCTTTGGACGAGTTTTGTTTGGGCTAAGGAAAGATTTCTTTTCGCTGGAGTCAACACTATTTATACCCTTTGCATTGTGCTGTGTTTTGTCAGGGCCACCTACTCTGCTGAAGGGCTTTGACCCCAACTGTGAGGTGACCTATGTGTGGAGGAGCTGTGGTCTGCAGGAAGCTGACGCTGCAGGTCTTCCTTGGCCCCTGCATGAACTCATTGTGTAAAAACCATGCTTTAAAAAAGTTTTAACTCTTTATTTTGAAATTATTTTAGACTTGGTGAAAAATTATAAAAATCATACTAACCAGGAAATTAACATTGATGCAATGCTATTAACAAATCTACTGATCTTATTCAAAATTTGCAGTGTTCCCACTAATGTCCTTTTTTCTGGCTCAGGATCTGATCCAGAATCCCATGTAAAAATGCACCCATCTCAAGTGTACATTTTAGTAAGCTTTGACAAATGTATACATCATGTAACCACTATCAAAATCAATAGGTAGAACATTTTTACCACCTCAAAAGAATCTCTTATATTTCTAACACTCCACACAGTTTGTTACGCCCCTTCCTAGTCAGCCCCTTCCACCCTCTTGTGGCCCCAAAACCACTGACCTGCTCTTTATCACTGTAGATGAGATGTTTCTTTTCTCATATTTCAAATAGATGGAATCATATAATGTGTACTCCTTTGCATCTGGCTTCTCTTGTTTAGTGTAATTACTTGGAAATTCACCCATGTTGTGGTATCAGTAGTTCTTTTTTTTTTTAAATTATAGAGTAGTATTCCATTTTTTTGAAATATCTCACAATTTGTTTATTTGTTCATCTGTTGATAATTGTTTGGATTGTTTCCGAGTTTGAGGTATCCAGAGGAAAAATCATAGGAAGGTGGATCCATACTTATTCTTCTACCTACTCCAAGTAGGATTCTTGGCGATTCAAGATAAATATAAAGAACAATAGCAGACTGGGCATCAGAATACCATTACATACCCCTGCTTTGGGACCCTCTATTGAATGCTGCATTGGCAAACTTGACTTGGGTTTAAGGCTTAAGTGAGGCTTCTTCCCCTGCCTTAAATTTGAGATGTCTAGTATTATAGATCTGGTTCCAGTCTAAATTCTTCACCCTATTGCAAGCATGAAGTTGGGATAAAGAGAAATAGAGCTAGTGTTGAGAGTGTGGGCTCAGAAACCAGACTGCACAGATTTAAGCCTCAATTTTGCTAATTACTGGATCAATGACCCTGGGCAAGTGGATTTACCTTTTTGGGCCTCAGTTTTTCTTGTGTAAAGTAGAGTTAACAATGGCACCTGCTTCCTAGGGTTGTTGTGAGGATTTAAAAAGTTATTATAGTAAATGTTTTTAGAACAGCATCTGGCCCCCTACAATGCATTCACTACATTTTAGCTATTGTTATATAAATATTCACTATGCACGTTTCTTTCATACATGCCCGGATGTTCGTTGAGGTCAGAGATTCACAAATATATTTTCTGTCTTTTGTATTACTTCTAGGTCCACCACAGGGCTGGGCACAGTCCAAATATTTGTTTTTCAAAGTGAATATTGATAGTTGGATTGTTCATCATCTGCATAGTAATGAAATTATAGCCATCCTTTTGTTGGCTTTCCAAATTGAGCAGCAATATCCTCCTGTTATCATGAGTTTTCATTCTTTCTAACATGCATCATTGATATATTTGTATTTCTGGAAATAATATTTGAAGTTCAAGTATCCTCCTGGGAGGGTGAAGACAGAGATTTTACTGGCAATAATATTAGTAGCATAATATTAATAGAAGCAGTAGCAGAGTATCAGTGGTTAAGACCAAGGGTTCTGGTTCAACATGACCTAAGTTTAAATCTGGCTCTACTTACGTACTTACTATCTGTGGAATCTTGGGCAAGTTACTGACCACTTAGTGCCTCAGTTTACCCTCTTTAAAATATAGACAATAACAGTACCCATGTCATAGAGTTATTCTGAGGATTGATATATTAATACAAGTAAAGCACTTAGAAAATTCTCCTGCATGATGTGAGCATTCAATAAATGTTATGTATTAGTATTTTTATTGTTATTGTAAGGTGATATATACCCAATTTTCCAAGACAGTCCCAATGTCAAATATTCTGTTTCACTAGCTTAATTGTACTATAATTTATTGGTCCCTATATCTCAGTTAGGGATTCATAAAATATGATTATAGCAGCATGGGCTGTTTTTAATCTTCTTAGTGCTAAGCTTACTTAGGCACCTGCATGAGTACATGCTGCAAGTAGTGGTGATATTATCTACAAGGGTTCCTTGGAGTTTCTGGTATGCAACAAGTTTGGACAGATGAAGACAGAAGAAAAAAAACCACTAAATTCTGTATATTTATGGTCATGTAGCTAAAGGAACATTGAATTTCAGAAAACTCAAATTCTGGTTTATTGTTCACTGCCTCTGGCTACTTCACCTCTATGAGACCCATCTGTAACATGGGGACAGTGCTTGCTGTCCTGCAAACTTCACAAGGATCTTTCAAGGGCTAAATAAGAAAATGGACAGAAAAACCTTATGTAACCTACAAAATGATGTATAAATACATAATGTATATATTTATGTGGGTGATTTATATTCTGGCAAATTAAATTTTCAGATAATAGAGAATTCTCATATGTATCAAATTAATAACCAAGTAGCGACAGCTTAAAATGTACTGAGAAAATACTTAGCACCTGAATCATATTGACATATACGTATAACATGCTTTTCTCACTTATCCACTGTTAAGGGATTCTCTACTTCTTACCTCTAGAGCCTCCTCAATATTTCTAAAAGTTTCTCTGATTATATCTCAGATGTTTTCCCAAAGTACTGTTGTCCACCTCTTATTCTGGCTCCTGTCTCTGCCCCTGGGGACTTGCCTTGATACCCTTTACTATATAACACGGGATGCTCTCCGCCAGGGACTCCAGAGTGGCACTGCACAAGCATTCTGTGCTGCTGATGCTTGAAATCTGATCACGTCATCTCTCTTCCTAAGCCCTTCCCGGGCTCCCTCAGAATGAAGGTCAGACTCCTTAACAGGCCTCCAAAGCCCAGTTTCCTCTGATGCCTCCTTCTCTGTCCCGCCTCACCTCTCACCATGCCAGTCATAATCTCCCTCCCGCCATATTGAATTTCCTTCAGTTTGGCCCAAATGCCTTGCCTTCTTTTGTACGCTCTTGCTCCCAAATCATCCTCTGGTCATCTCACGCATTCTTCATCATCCTTCATGTGTTAGCTTCAGTGTCATTCTTTCAGAGCATTTGTCCCTGACTTGTTCCACTTGCTGCTTGCAGCTTCTCTCTGCCTGGGTTGCAGATCTGCATCCTTGGTGCTGGCTGACTGGTGGATTTCAGAAAATATGGTGCAATGAGCTGGCCTAGGGTTTGCCCTCTCAGCTGTGTGCACCCTCTCCCTGTGGTCAGTTGTTTTTCACTTAGGGTTTCTGAATCAGCCTATTCTACATGGGGTTCTGTTTTACTTTGCAGCATCCAAATCATACATTTATGTTTTAAGCTATTTTTTAGAAGGCCCTTCAGGACTGGACACTGCCTCAGTTCATTCTTTATTTGACAAATATTTTTTATATACTGACTATGTACCAGGTGTTGCCGCCCAACCAGGTTCATTTGCCCACTGCCCAAGAGGAAGCCAACACGCTGAGACCGCAGGGTTTATGGTAGAGAAGAGTTTATGCCACATAGCACTAAGCAGGGAGACAGGAGAAATTTCTCAAATCCTCCTCCCTGAGAATTTGGGAGACAGGGCTTTCAAAGACAGTTTGGCATAGGCACTTGAGTCTGCTTTTTGGGGTGGAACCATAGGGTTGTAGAAATTGTCTTCTTTGCTGACCAGGTTCTTGGGTGGGGGTCACAAGACTGGTGGAGTCAGTTCCTCGGTATGGGCCACTGGTCTGGTTGGGTCAGCCATTCCACTGGAATGTGGGACATGGAAGATATCTCAGAAACTACCCCTAGGTTTCAAAAAGGTGATGTTATCTGTGGAGAAAACTAAGAATCTTTATGACCACCAGCTATGTGGCTCCAGAGTGGCAATTATAGAGAAGCAAACAGGGGGACAGTAGCTAATTATTATCATTATTTTTAGCTAGGCCTGTGCCTTATTTTTAGCTAGGCCTTTGCCACAGTTCTTGCCTTGCACCCCTTTATCAATTTGTAAAGGTGGTTTCACACAGACTACTTATGGAGACATCAAAGTGCACGAGGTTTTTGGTTTTTATTAAAAACCAATAATCATTATATTATAGACACACAGAAATGACAGTGAATAAAAGACATTATGTTGAAAACATGCTGGTTAAATTGGCTTTTATTTTACTTTGTAGGGTATAGATTAGTGGATGGCTTTGGATTTGGGTTTGGGTCCCACCTCTACTACTTACCAGCTCGGAGTTTCTGGATAAGAAGCTTTCTAAGCCCCATCTGCAAGAAGAGGCAGAGTTCTGACTGAGCCAGCTACTGTGAGGATTAGAAGAGTCAAAACATGCAATGTACTTCACACAGGGACTAGTACATATGAAATGTGTTCAATGCCAGATATTGTTATTAAATTGAAACTTCCCTGAGACTCTTAATGACAGGTGTGGCTGACATTATCAAAAGTGATTAAAGCTATTAGTTGTAGAGGGAATAGAAATCGCTTTGTTAGTCTGGTTTCTCTGACTACATTAATGACATGGTGTATTGAGGAAAGCACTGAAATGAGCATAAAGAACCTAACGTCAGCTTGACTTTCAACACTTCAACACTAAATGACTGTGTGACTTTATGCAAGTCATTTGGAATCTCTGGTTTCATTTTTCTCATCTCTAAAGCTATGGGAGCTCTCATGGTCCCTTCTAATTATAACATACTAAAACATCCCTTTAATGATTTTCAAACTAGTTTAGAGAACTGAAATTATATTTCCACGTGCCTCGCATATTCCCAATTTCTACATTTCCTGGTCTGATAAAAGGAAATATTTTCTTAGGCACACCCCTTTCTTTGTAACATGCTGGGATAAAAATTTAATGTTTCAGGAAGAAAAATTTATTATAGCCATGAAACAGGACATTGAAGATTAATTTGAGCCTTGGTGTAGTCTAGACATTTGCGAGTGCCTTCTTTGACTGGTTAGACAGCTTGCTCCCTTCAGAATCTGCCTTTGAATATCAGAGGAGACATCAAAGTTTGCTCTGCTCCTCTGTAGAATGTCATTGGTTATTACGGTTTAGATGAGGCACTTCACTTATTCAAGGGAATGCATTCCGGAGAGAACTCATAGACGCTTAAATTCTCTTTGTTATTTTTGTTAAGCTGTAATCTTTCCTAATGTGAGCTACATCTTTACTACTTTGGCTAGCAGAGAAATCTTTTTTCCTACTGTTCAAAAGAAAATAGGATTTCTGAATTTTTATTCCAGAAACGTTAAATTCAAACTCTTTCTTGTTAAAAGATGTGACTCTTCTTCTCTCTTATTGGCTAAAAGAAAAAGAAGAAGTATGATTAATGTTTTAGAAGAAATTTTATATAAAGTTTCTTGCAATTTATGAGTATAATATAAAATAGTAACAACTCATTACACTGAGATGTTGACTACCAGAGTAAGTAATTAGGCAAAAATCATCAAGTGTTTACACATTCTGTGAAGGACGTGAGACTCTAATAGAATATTTTCATTTAAAACACCAGGAATTAAGGTGGGGAAGCAATACCTTCCCTGTAATTCTTCCTGCTGTCCACATTCCTAACTGTGAACATTCTTTCTTTTCACCCTGTTCAATATTGAATGGTAAGAAAAGAAAAAAGAAGAGAGCGAGACAGATAGCAGGGATGGGAGAGAAAGTTACAATTGGAGGAGTAATAAAGATTTTTGTAAGTTCATTTCAGTTCAGTAAACATTTTTTGACCGTCTCGTTACACGTAAGGCAAATACTAGTCACTTGGTGGTACAAATGAATAAGCAATGACTTTGGTCTTAACAGGGGCTCACAAACTTGTGAGAGAGATGGATAAATGCATTTTTGACTACTATGAGGCTGATTGTGATAAGAGCTATTATATAGACAACCAGGATGAGTTAAGATCAGAGGCTCCCAAGGGAGACAGACCTGGCCAAGGCAAACCCTGCTCTTTATATCTCATGTAACCTTGGGCAAGGTAGTGACCGTTCTAAAGAGTTAGTTTCTTCCCCTATACATGGAAATAATGATATCTCCAAGGGTTACCGTGAGGATGGATTATATGCATAGATAAATAGTTGCATTGGCACACCGTCAGACATATAGTAAGAGTTGACAAATGGTAACAAAGTGGCATAAAAGTCCAGGGAAGGGAGAGATTACGTTCTGCTAAGGGACTGTGGACACCCTCTTGGAGAAAGGGGGATTGTGTTTAGCTTTTAAAGAATGAACAGCTCTCTGATAGAGGCCATGGAAGGAAAAGGCATTCTGGACAGAGAAAGCTGTATATTCACAAGTTGCAAAGTATGGAGAAGGAGGACTAGAGAGCATTGGGGATTTGGGTATGTCTGATATGGGAGATCATTTGCATATGTGGCTTGTGGTCAGATTTTGGAGGCTTTGAATGCCAGACCAAGAAATTTGGACTTTAACTTTGGTAAGAGCTACATATTTAAAATAAATTTTATAGTTTCCAAGAGCCTTTTCAAAACACAGTACTATTTTTTAAATCTTCATAGCCTATGAGGTAGACCAGGCAAATATTACATAATCTCATTACATACATGAAAAATTTTAGCTTTAAAGAGGTTAAATAACATATTCAAGAATCAATAAGTAATCAGTAAGTAGTAGAATTAGAACTGAGTCTCAAATCCTTTGACCCAGACAAACGTCTTGCCCAATTTGATTGCAGTGGTTGTAAGTAAAGGTATTGAGTGGGGCAAGGGCTTGGTTAGATCTATTTTGTAAGAAGCAAACTCTTCTCAGCATGAATGGAATTGAGAAAATAGACTCAAGTTGGAAAGGCCAGTGAGGGAGGCCTTGGAGGTAAAGGTGAGAGACAACAAAGACCTGAACTGAAGAACTTCGAGGGCAAATAGAAAAGGGAGCAGACACTAAACAGCCTTGCAGAAGGTAGAATCAACAGGCTGTGAGGACAGATTAACTAACTGTGGAGGGTAAACTTTAAGAAACAGCAATATATGGCTATGAGGTTTGGAACTTGATGAACTAAGAAAGTAGATGCAAATGCTCAGAGAATTTGAGATGTTTTTATTGTAGGCAAGTTAGCTGCCTTTGCAGCAGCAAACCTTGGAAAATATAAATGAAATTGAAAAGTAACTAATGACATTTGAATAGTACCTTATGTTCACACGGCACATTCAGGTTCTTTATCTCATGATTGAATTAAGGAGCTAAGAATATCTGATGTTATTGTTAAGTATTATTTCTAGTTCTTTGTTCTTGTCATGTATAAAATGAGTATTGTAATGATTTCCCCCTGAAATTATATTGCATGAATTAATATATTTAAATCATTTACAACAGTGCCTGACACATACAAATTGTTTCCCATTATTATTTTTGTTTTTGTTGTTAAGTTCCAGGTCTGCAGACCATATATAATAGACTGATAAGGAGAATCCCACTGACCAGTGTGGTAGGGGTGAGGTGGGAGAGGGAAGAGATTTAGAGAATTCGACCCCTGGAGTGTTTCCTGTATGAACTTATGAATTTCAGCCTGATCTAGAGTGGGGGAAAGATCATGTCATTTTGGCTTATTCCCCATTTATTATGGGTTGGCAAAGAAATAGAAACAGAAATCTTGAAACATTTCTTCAGCCATTAATCTTTCCATCATTCTATTAAATACTCCTTCATTGCTATGAGAAGCTAACTTTTAATAAAGAGTAAATTCTTTGGTCCCTTAGATTCATTTCTTGAGGAAATGGAATTTCTCATGGAGGAAGAATTGCCAAACAAGAGGGAGCCCCACAAATAAAATTTACTGAAATAGCAATCCCAGGAAGCTGTCCGAGAACCAGAATATAAGAAGTTTACCTCAATAGAACATTTTAAAAGAAATCCCCAAATATGAAGTTCGTTGTTTCTAGAAAAAGGGAACCACTTCTAATTCCATCTACTATGTTAAAATTAATTAAAAAAAGAAGTTGTTGATAAAATGAGCTTTCAGGAGCATTTTTCCATTCAACTGCAGTCCTTCCAAACACCTTTTTCCACACTGTCATTCTCTGTCCCTTTCTGTTATTATTTATTTTAATACTGTAAAGAAATTGCAGAAATCCCCAGAGTTTGGTCTTTGTGATGTTGAGCTCATGGTACCTATAAGGGAGCTGGGGCTGAGAGGAAGAGGATGGTTAGTAGGGCTCCTGTAATTTGGGATCACAGATCATGTTGAATAATACTGAAGATCTAGGCTGGACTTTTACCTTAGAAAAATACATAGATGTCAATAGATGCAAAATGTTACTTATAATTTCAGGGATTGTAGACTCCCTTAAGCCCGTCTTGGGATAGGAGCTGCACCTGTTTTGGAAGAGCTGACAGTATCTCTTGGCTTTCTCTTTGCCAGGTCCTCTGTTGGGAGCTAACAGAGAAGAGAGGGAGATAAATAATAAATATGGTGCGTGGGAATGAATCTAGTCGAGAGCTTGCTAAAAAGGACTCAGTTTAGTGTTTTCCAGATTCTCCTCATTTTCTCTGTTTCTTAAATATTTGGATAGTCAGTTTTCTAGGTATATACCACTTCTACCAGTATTGTTGGTGCAATGACAGGGAACTTGATGTTAGGAACGAGAGGGTGGAAGAACAGGGAAAGAGGACACGTGGCCTACGTAAGTTGGTCATCTCCTCTCAGCGCCATTTGGGTGCATTTCACTGTCATAAAATATACATGGCCACATATATTTTGTAAGTATCAAAACAGAAGTTTCTTTTGGAGGTACTAACTCACTCTAGTAGTGAGGCCTTACAGAAGGATTTTCCCGGAGAGACCTCATGCAAGTGCAAAATTTTGAGAGAGGTGGGGAGATATCATCTGAGGAAAAATTGGATTAAAAAAATTTGTAAAAAGAGGCGGGGGGATAGTAAAAGTGTGTGGACACTAAAAGTGAGGTGGGAAATGGTTGCAGGCTTTTATGATTAGATATAACTCTTCTGTCTCCTCTCTGCCCTTTAATATGTAGTTAATTTGCATGTAGTTTGTGCATCGTAATCACATCTGGATATAGTCAAAGAATTTATGCAGAATTTGACATTGACTAGGAAGTAAACGATCACATAACTTAAAATTGTGACGTTCACAGCCTCTTCCCGTTAGTTGTCTTTATTCTATCAGCCAGCCCATATGTTGAACATAAACCAAGCTTGAGTGTGCTGTCTCAGACCCAGGTCCACACGGGCTTCCTGCCCCTCTGGAAGATCACATTCTGGTAATCGAGCATGGTCCCAAGATCATAGAGAAAATAAGGACACATGATGTAAGGCAGGTGTGTGCTGAACCCACCTCTGACCCTCACTCACTTGTGGCTACAGGGAAATCACATAAGCTCACCCAGCCTTTCTTTTTTAAGCATAAGAGATAGGTCTGTTTGGGTGACATGCAACGACATGAAATAACAACTTTATTCCTTAGAATAGCACTATGAAGTGAATACTATTATTGTCCTCATTTTACAACTGAGAAAAATACAGAGGTGCAGAGAGGTCAAACTTGCCCGAGGTCTCCCAGACTGTAAGCAGCAGAGCTGAGGATTGAAACCCAGTAGGTCTGGGTGGAGAGAATGGACTCTTCAATGCAGTCTAGTAACCTAATATTAAAATGGATATTTGCTTGTCTACTTCAAGGTTCTGAATCTCAATAAATGGTCACAGAAACCTCATCATTCTCTTGTGTTGTTGGAGTCTCATGATTATCCAGTTCAGGAAGCCAGTGTTGTGTGATGTTCTTTCTTGTAAATTTTCTATCAGTGGGGAAGGGGAGGGAGAGAGAAAGGGAAAAATGAATATAAATGCATTTATTACCACTGATATGTACAAATATATTTATTACCACTGATCTGTACTCTTAAAAATGCTAAAGATGATAAATTTTATATGTATATTTTACCTTAATCAAAAAATTAAAAAGTTCTATGAAAAGTTATATATAAAATATCTTTTTATTTATAATGTCAACTGGTAATGTAATGTGATTATTTACTCAACATTTTTCAAAAGAACAACTTTTGGTTTTGTTGATTTTCTTTATTGATTTCTTGTTTTAAATTTCATTGATTTCTGCTTTAATTTTTATTATTTCTTTTCTTCTGCTTACCTTGGATTTAATTTGCTCTTCTTTTTCTAGATTCCTAAGGTGGAAGTTTATATGATTGGTTTTATATCTTTCTTTTTTTAAATATATGCATTCAATGCTATAAATTTCCTTCTAAGCACTGCTTTCACTGCATCCCACAGATTTTAAGTCATGTTTTCATTTTCATTTAGTTTAAAATGTTTTTAAATTATCTTGCAATTTATTTTTGACCCATGTGTTATTTAGAAGTGTGTTGTTTAACTTCCAAGTATTTGGGGATTTTACACCTATCTTTGTGTTAATGATTTCTAGTTTAATTCCATTGTAGTCTGACAGTAGACATTTTATGATTTCTATTCTTTTAATTTTGTTAAGGTATTTTTTATGGCCCAGAATGTGGTCTATCTCAATGAATGTTCCATGTGAGCTTGAGAAGAATGTGTATTCTGCTGTTGTTTGATGAAGTAGTCTGTAGATGTCCATTATATCCAGGTGATAATGGTGTTGTTTATGTCAACTATGTCATTACTGGTTTTCTGCCTACTGGATCTGTCCATTTCTGGTAAAAAGGGGTTGAAGTCTCCAATTATCGTAGTGGAATTCATCTATTTCTCCTTGCAGGTCTATCAGTTTTGCCTCACATAGTTTGATTTTATGTTGTTAGGCACATATACATTAAGGATTGCTGTGTCATGTTGGGGAACTGACCCTTTATCTTTATGTAATGTCCTTCTTTATCCCTGATAGCTTTCCTTGCTCTGAAGTCTGGTCTGTCTGAAATTCACACAGGTACACCTGCTTTCTTTTGATTAGTCTTACCATAGAGTTTTTTTCCCCATCCATTTACTTCTTTATTTATTTATTTTTTTTTTGTGGCTTCAAGAAAGTGTGATTTAAGGACAGATGCCCTCCCATCTTAGCAATGTCACTGAGGTGGCTCAAGACACAGTCATTTCTTGGTCCTGGTCCAAAACCACCAATAGTGCTCCAAGTCAAAGCTGTTACCAGGCTCCTGCTTGTACTCCTCACTTGATTGGAGCTGAGCCTCGTGTTTCCATTACATTTAATCTTTAAGTGTCTTTATGTCTAAAGTTAGCTTCTTGTCAACAGCATATAGCTGGGTCTCATTTTTCAGTCTACTCTGACCGTCTCTGTCTTTGAATTGGTACTTTTAGACCATTGACATTCAAGATGACTACTGATATAGTTGGATTAATATCTACCATATTTGTTATTGTTTCTATTTCTTGCCCTTGTCCTTTGTTCCTCTTTAGCATTTGAACAGGTGGTCTTGGTGAAGTAGATTCTCCTCCACAATGTGAGTGGGCATCATCCAATCCATTCAGGGCCTGAAGAGAACAAAAAGATGGAAGAAGGAAGAATTTGTCCCTTTTTTCTTTCTATTTGCCTGCTTGAACTAGGACATCAGTCTTCTCCTGTCCTTGGACAGGGATTTATACCATCTTCTGCCCTGGTTCTTAGCCTTCAGATTCAGATTAAAATTATACCACCAGTCTCCTGAGTTTCCAGTTTGCAGATGACAGATTGTGGACTTCTCAGCCTTAAAAATTGTGTGAGCCAATTTTTCATGATAAGTCTCAATCTTCCTCTCTTTCTCTCAATGCATACACACACATATACTTATATGTGTGTGTGTGTATGTATCCTATTGGTTCTGTCTCTCTGGAGAACCCTAATACATGTGGTTTCTGAGAAGTTGGATATTATGACTTCTTTCAGGGTTTTTAAATTATTATTATTTTTTATTTTCTGAAGTTTGAAAATGTTGTGTCTAGGAATATTTATCCTGCTGGGTGTTCTCTGAGCTTCCTTGCTGTGATTTGGTGTCTGACATTAATTTGGGGAAATTCTCAAGCATTGTTGGGTGAAATATTTCTTCTTTTCTTTCTCCTCCTTCTGGTGTGTTATACCTTTTAGAGTTGTCCTACAGTTCCTCAATATTCTGTTCTGGCTTTTTTTTTTTTTTAAGTTTTTTTCTCTTTGCTTTTCAGTTTCGGAGGTTTCTATTGAGATATCCTCAAGCTCAGAGATTCTTTCCTCAGCTGAGCCCAGCCTACTAATGAGCTCGTCAAAGGCATTCTTTATTTCTGTTACAGTGTGTTTTTGATCTCTAGCATTTTTTGTGTGTTCTTTCTTAAAATCTCCAGCTCTTTGCTTATATTGTCCATCTGTTCTTGCCTGCTGTCTACTTTATCCATTAGAGCCCTTAGCATAGTAAGCAGAGTTGTTTTAAATTCCAAGTCTGATGATTCCAATATCCCTGACATACCTGAGTGTGGTTCTGATGCTTGCTGTCTCTTCAAACTGGTTTTTTTTTTCCTTTTAGTGTGTCTTATAGTTTTTTCTCAATAGTCAGACATGATGTACTGGGTAAAAGAAATTGCTGTAAATAGGTCTTCAGTAGTGTGGTGGGAAGGTGTGAAGGGAGGGGAAACCTTTATAGTCCTGTGACTGGGTCTCAGTCTTCAGTGAGGTTGTGCTTCCTAATCCTCATCCCTTTAGGTGGAACAAGATAGCTAGGAGTTGGATATTTTCCTCCTCCCAGGTTAGTTAGGCTCTGATAAACCCCCAGCAGGTGCGGCTCTGGGTAAGTAGTTTCTCCTGAGGTCAGGCTTGTTAAGAAGAATAGAGCACTCCCACATAGTCCAAAATAGTTCCTTTTCCTGTCTTCAGGAGATTCCCCTCCAATATTCACTCTGAATACCTGATAGAGCTCCAGGAGGTAGAATTCACAAAAGTGTAAGGTCCCCCAGTAGCTGAATCCCCTGGAGTTTTTAACTCTCACACTTGTCCACACTGAGCCTCCAGCAATTTTTCAATCACAGTTCAGGTTTTCCTACCCCAGTGCTGGTTCCTGTGGAGGTTTCTGCTTGTGGGTTCCTGCTCTGGTAAGTTGTGATTCTCCGTATTTGCCTGTTTCTCCAATTTTGGTGAAGGGGGCAGAGGGCAGCAGTTTACCCTGTGACCTCATTTCTCTTACATGTTTAAGAAAAGCTGTTACTTTTTCAGTTTGTTCAGCTTTTTTACTTTTCTGAAAAGAAGCACCACCTACAAAGGGTAGTAAAGTGGCATTGTGCAGGCCAGCCGTGCTAATGGCTGGTTCCCCATGATGCCCACATGGGGACAAGACCTATGTATGTACGTGACTCACTAATTTTTTTTTGGCTTATTTTTAGAAAACTGCTCAAAAACATTTGTTTAGAGAATACTGCAGTATCTTGCATAGAATTAAGATTTCACTGCCTGCCCTAGAATTATTTATTTGTGTACATGTATTAGTTGTCAAATTTCAATCTGTCCGTTCTTTGAATAATTTACTCCTCAAAGCCCATGTTACTATTTTCTTTCTATTCATTATTTTTATTTCAATTATCAGATTTCTCTTTATACATTTTCAGTAAAGCCAAAGTATTTCAAGATATATTTTCTACCAGTTTCTTTGTTGTCATTATTACTACTATGTCTTTAAGAATTTAAATTTATCTGAAAATTTGCTAATTACCTTGATTTCCCCTAAAGGAAGGCATTGTATAAGTGTGAAATCAGGTTGATGCTGAATCATTGCATATTCACTATCACACCAATGAGATGCCTTAGACTGATGCTGTTTTGGACTTATGTTGTGTTTCCCTCCCAATGGATATGTTGAAGCCCTAAATCCCAATGTAACTATGTTTGGAGATAAGGCCTTTAAGGAGGTAATTAAGATTAAATGAAGCCATCAGGGTGGGGCCCTAATCCAATATGACTGGTGTCCTTATAAAAAGAGCAAGAGGCACCAGGGATGTGCACACACAGAGAAAACACCATGTGAGGACACAGTGAGAAGACAGACATCTGCAAGCCAAAGACAAAGGCCTCAGGAGAAACCAAACCTGCTGACACCTTGATCTTGGATTTCCAGCCTTCAGAATTGTGAGAAAATAAATTTCTGTTGTTTAAGACACCCCTGTCTGTGATATTTTGCTATGGCAGCAATAGGAAACTTATATAGATGCCATACATTTATTCTAATTTCTGAATTTGGGCCACTTATACAAATAAGCCTGTGATATTCATTGTTAAAAATCCAGCCATGACTACCTCAAAATATAATGCTTTATCTTTTATTCAAGCAAAGCACTCCCAGTGATTTCAACAGGGACAATGGAATTGGTCCTAACTGAAACGAAAACAATGCCCAGACTTGCCTATGAGCAAAGTGCATCACAGCAGCAGTGTCACCTCAGCCCCTTGCAGTTCTCTCACCCAAGGTAGCCACAGGATCCCAGTGGTCAGGGGGATGAAAACAGAAAGCTTTCCTGCGGCCTGTTGAAATAAACCCTTCCTAGTGTTTTGTCACAGGGAATTCAAGAATTGGCATCATTCCAACTGTTTTCACATAAGAAACAACATTATGAATCACATTAAAAATGACTTTCAGGAGGCTGCGTGAGTAGAATGGTTAGGAGTTTGGGTTTTGGATTGTCAAGCCTGGGCTCTTGCAATTTACTAGCTGTGTGACCCTGGACAAATTACTTAACTTCTCTAAGTGATGAGCTGCCTGTAAAGGGAAGGTGGGGAGCAATGATATGTGCCTCCCAGAGCTGTTATGAGGATAAAATAAAATGTGTGCCATTGAGCACAAGGTCTGATAGCGAGGATACTGTGTTACCCTTACTCTCCTCTGCCTTTGCCTGTTTCTTACCTCTCTTTCCCCAGCTATTTTCCACTCTCCCTACTCAGTTCATTATTAGCACAGAAATGTGCAGCCATAAGAAGTGTTTTTAAAGTGTCTTGGTGTCCTCCAGAAAGGTGGATCACCCTGATGAGTGGTTATTTATTCACCAAATTTTTTGTTCTCTGAAGGTTGTTGTACTTGTGCTGCTGTATTTCTGCCTGTGGACAGTGGAAGGACCCATGCTACTCTTTTCAGGGCAAAAGAACCTAATTTTATTTTTGCCTTAATACTTTTGCAAGGTCAGTAGGAATAACATTTTTGAAACTTCACTTAGGTATTTGTTGGATAATTTTTGATAATCTTACTATGTTATATTTTGATTTTGAACTTTAAGGAAAGAACAGTCACATTCTATTTAAGGTGTGGAAGGGTTAGAGTGGCAAATAGAAGTGACCAGCTATTTTTGCAAAAATACTTTCAATTATATGTTACCATTTGTTCTCAAGAATTCTAGAAATATTTGGACAAAGAGTAATGTTGATCAGTGAGTCTGGGTCAATGATAAAACTTTCATAAAAATTTATGATATTGTTACTTTGGTTAAGTGACTATTTAAACACTCCATGGGTGGAGTATCCCTAATCTAAAAATCCGTAATCTGAAATCCTCCAAATCTGAAACTTTTAAAGAGCCAACATGGTGCCACAAGTGAAAAATTCCACACCTGACCTCATGTGATAGGTCACAGTTAAAACACAAGCTCATGACACACTGCTTATTCAGAGTCCTCAAGAGAAAAAAGGCCCTCCTAGCCCCCTTCAGCTTTGATATATTTTTTCTGCACAAACCCAGATTCCCTCAAGCAAGCACACCCACAGAGGGTAATAAAACGGCATGTATGCAGGCTGGATGCACCTATGGCAGGTTTTTCATAATACGTGTGTGGGGCCAAGACCTATGTGTACTATTCATTGTGTTTTTTTGCTTATTCTCTGCTCTGTGGTAAAGATATTGTTGAAAATGTCAAAAAGGCCTGCAGATATACCTACAGGTAACAGTAATAAGAAAAAGAGGAAGCATTTATGTTTATCTGTAGCACAGAAAGTCGAGCTATCAGAGAGACGAGACAGCAGTGTAAGTGTGAAATGTCTTCCAGAAGAGTATGGTGTTGGGATGACCACCAAATATGATTTGAAGTAACAGAAGATAAACTGTTGAAGTTCTATGCTCAAAGTGATGAACAGAAGTTAATCAAAAATTTAAAAACTGCATAAAGCTAAAGATGAAGATCTCAATCATGTGTTGAAAGAGATCTATCCCCGTCACAGTGAACATATGCCACTTAATGGTATGCTGACCATGAAACAAGCAAAGATCTATCACAGTGAACTGAAAATTGAAGGGAACTTTGAATATTCAATAGAATGGTTGCAGAAATTTAAGAAAAGATATGGCATTAAACTTTTTAAAATTTATGGTGATAAAGTATCTACTGATCACAAAGCAGTGGAGAAATTCATCAATATGTTTGCCAAGTTCACTGATGAAAATCTGATGCCAGAACAAGTCTATAATACTGAAGAAACATCACTGTTTTGGTGTCATTGCCCCAGAAAGACACTGACTTCAGCTGATGAGACAGCCCCTACAAGAATTAATGATGCCAAAGATGGAATAACTGTGCTGGGATGTGCTAATGCAGCAGGCATACATAAATGTAAACTTGCAGTAATAGGCAAAAGTTTGTGTACTTACTGTTTTCAAGGAGTAAATTTCTTACCAGTCTATTATGTTAACAAAAAGGCATGAATCACCAGGGACATCTTTTCTGAGTGGTTTCACAAACATTTGTACCAGCAGCTCTTGCTCACTGCAAGGAAGCTGGACTGGATGATGACTGGAATATTTTGTTATTCCTTGACAACTCTTCTGCTCATCTTCCAGCTGAAATTCTCATAAAAAATAATGTGTATGCCATGTACTTTTCCCCAAATGTGACTTCATTAATTCAGCCATGTGACCAGGGTACCCTTAGGTCAATGAAAAGCAAATATAAAAACAATTTTTTGAACAGCATGATAGCAGTAGGAACAGAGGCCTAGGTGTGGAAGGTTTTCAAAATATGCTATTGCCAATGCTTGGAACACAGTGACTAAAGGCACAGTTGTGTACACCTGGCACAACCTCTGGCTTGTGACTATGTTCAGTGATGATGATGAGCAAGGTGGTGACTTTGACGGACTTCATATGTCAAATTAGAAAAAAATGATGTCTGATCTCCTTACATATTGAAAAAATATACCTTCAGAGTCCACCAGGAAGCTGGAAGAAGTGGACATTGAAGAAGTTTTTAACATTGATAATGAGGCTCCAGTTATTCATTGACCAATGGTGAAGTAGTTGATATGGTTCTGAATAAGGAGTTGGTGATAATAGTGATCATGAAGATGACATTGTTAACACTGCAGAAAAAGTGCCTCTAGGTGACATGGTGAGAATGTGTGATGGGCTTACTGGAGGACTATAGCAGTGTGAATTCATAACAGAACAAGAAATCATGTCAGTTTGTAAAATCAAAGAGAGACTTCTAAGACAAAAATCATTGTTAATGAGGCAGATGACTCTGAAGGAAATATTTTAAAAAGCCATCCAGCAGCATGCCTCCTCATCCCTTGAGGACCCACTTGCTGGTCTCTCAACTGCTTCTCATATTTCTTCTCACCTAAAAAAATAAAATACAACGTGCTGTAACCTTTTAATGAAAACACAGCATTGCAAGTGGAGACTGGAAGCCTGCCATTGTTTGTTGTTACTGTTGTTTAACAGCTGATACAGGTATCTGGTGATGCCACTGGGCTGCTTAGTTATCCTAAACACATAAATTTTTCACTATATTAATGGTATGTCATATTTTTTGCTGTTAAGTATGTATGTGTGAATAAGTGTAAGAAAATCATTGCTACCATATGTGTACATGAGTGTTGATCTATAAGTTTCAATTTAGTAGTGAGTACATATGGTTTTTGTTCTTCCATTCTTGTTATACTTCACTTAAAAGGATGGTCTCCATTTCCATCCAGGTTGTTACAAAAGGTATTAGTTCGCCATTTTTTTATGGTATACATATAACACATTTTATTGACCCACTCATGTATTGATGGTCAACGGAAATCAAGCAGGAGGGGATAGGTAAATTCATACCTAACGGATACAATGCCCACTATATGGGTGATGGACACACTTATAACTTTGACTCAAACTGTACAAAAGCAATTCGTGTAACCAAAATGTTTGTACCCCATAATATGCTAAAATAAAAGAAAAAAGAGAATGCAATTGTAAGTTACAAAGAAAAAGTGCCAAAGTGCTAGAGAAATATAATTATGTAGATGAAATAATAAAAGAAAAATAAAGCAATTTTTTAAAATCTAAAAAAAAAGAAAGTGATTGCTTTTTGGTAGCGTATGATTTCAGAGTCAGGAATGATGGTGATGCCAAATAACCACAGATTGTCCACATGGGTGGCTGAGATAGTGACACCTTTGCTTTCTGGTGGTTTAATGTAGACAAACTTTGTTCTGCGTACAAAATTATTAAAAATATTGTATAAAATTACCTGCAGGCTATGTGTGTAAGGTATATATGAAACATAAATAAATTTCGTGTTTAGACTTTGGTCCTCTCCCCAAGATATCCCATTATGTATATGTAAGTATTCCAAAATCAGAAAAAAATCTGAAATCTGAAACACTTCTGGTTCCAAGCATTTTGCAGAAGGGGCACTCAATCTGTATGATACCATAAGATATATTTAGATATATTTGTATACCATGTATGTCATGTGGTATATTTATGGGGGCTGTAAAAGTAATGCTAAACTAGCTTTTTGGGGGCACTTTTTGTTTCTTTCTATTCATTCTAACTTTGAGGTTTACCTTTTAAACGTAGGAACACAAGGACTTCATTTATGGGGGAGAATTTTTAGAGAATGTTTATTGTCATCATGCTAGTAATAATGATAGTAACAATAATCATAAAAATATATTTACAGGCATTCAATAAATTCTCTTTTACATTCTTTTAAAATCTCAAAAACCAATTCTGAACAGCATATAGAGAGCTAGAGGCGGTTATCTGAAAGTGACACTAAAGCAGAGCTGGATTTCATTTGAGAAAGTGAAATATTAATGAATATCAACACCTTACTTTCTACACCATTGCAACTGTTTATAAAAATGTGGTGTCCTGTGTAATACAAATAATATGATGTCATGTTTAAAAAAATGGTCACACTTCAAATTCTTTACCTTTCATCTTAAAACCATCCAGTTGGTAATAGCTTCTTTTGATGTTTGTTTTAGCTGCTTTAGAATGTTTTACATGATAAGTTTCTATGTTGTCATAAAAATTTATTCTCACATTTGACCTTTAACAAAAGCCCAGACGGTGTTATGCCGGCCCTCTACCTTTACCCTAGCTATGTGAAAGGCCACCCAATTTCTATCACTTGTGGCTTAGTAGAAGCTGAGAGCAATAATTGGTACAGACAGTGGAGAGGTGGGGTTTAATGAGATAAAACCTGGAAAGTACTGAACACTGTGACTGGTGTAGAGTGAGTGTTCCTTATATGATTGCCTTTATTGTTACTTATTATTATATTTATAATATTTTTGGGTCTCTAAGGCCTTGATAAATCTCCTCCTTGTGAAATATACGCACTCACACATGCACTTACACTCACATGCACACAAACACTCACAGCAAAGAAATTTGCCTTATCTGGATCTTGCTTCCACAGGGCTACACTTGCTGTGATTTTTAATAAACGTAAACAGCTCTATAGAAAAAAGTTAAACTTGAGCATTAGAATCTATTTATATGTCTTCAGCATTTACTATCTTATAATATTATATTCCATAGTATTAATATATACCCACTAGTATGTTTAAATATTATTCTGTATTTATTTGCTCTGATTTTCTCCTATAAATTATATATGTGTGTGTGTGTGTGTGTGTGTGTGTGTGTGTGTATATATATATATATAAAATCTCCTTCAAATAATATATTGTAATCTGGGTTTTCTTCATGACATAGGTATTAAGGGTATCATTTAAAAATCTTCACATAGTTGAGCAGTTTTTGAGTCTGTTTTCGTAGTTTATCTCATTGCAAAGTAAAAATATAGAATATATAGATTTTCTACCCTTCTGATGTTTATCAATTCTTTTTCTAATCCCAATATCCAAGCAATTTTTAAAAATAATTTATATAGACTTAATAAAAAAGTGTTTCTCCTGTCCTGTCATTAAGCTTTTACTATTACAGAGTTATTTTATATCATTATTTGATTCAGTTTAGAAATTTTTATTGTATTTTCTTCCCCCCCAATTCCTCATGCTCAATGTATTTTTATTCTTAATTTTCTGTCTACTAAGACTGGCACTGTAAACTGACGAGGCTTTCAGGAACAATATATTTGCCATTTTAATCCATTTTCTTTAGAATATATTGTTACTATGTTGCTTAGAACATACACATGCAACACTGTTATTTTTTGTTTAATGTAACTTTATATGTAAACTAACTTGTTTAATATGTTAAATCCAATGAGCAGAAGGCCATTAGCCTGAGGCTATCTCTGTACATGTTCCTACTTAACAAACTGCTACCTAACTTAGTAGGTAAACAAACCAAAACCTAACTAAAAGTATATCAAACAGCCAAGTTTTCAGCCAATCACAGGCAGCCAACACATCACATTATGCCCAAATAAAGCAGATGCCTCACTGTAGCCAATTAGGTGATTTCTCTATTTTGCTTCTGTATCTAGCCTGTAATCTTGCTGCTCACACTGCTAGGCAGAGCTCTCTGAATTGCTTCTGGTTCTGAACACTGCCCAATACATGAATCTTCTTTGCTCAAATAAATTCTGTAAAATTTAATATATATAAGGCTTTTCTTATAAAAAATATACAAAAATAACTTTGTTAATCTGTCTTAATTTTTTGTGCCATAGTATAAACCTTTTTAATTTTTTTTTTTGTATTTGCACAGACATGATGGACTTTAAATTATCCTTTGATTTTTACCCCACTTATATTTTAATTTTATGTGTATCTCTTACAGGCATCACATTGTTGGATTTTGCTTTTATGCCAGTCAGTGACTGATATTTTTCATTGGAGTTTAGTTCATTTACCTTATACATTTTAATTGATAGCTTTCTGCTACTTCCTTTGCCCTGTAAACTTTTTCTTTATTGTTGTTTTGTTTTATTCCACTTTATTATGATGGTTCTGTGGCTGATTTTAAACTTATTTCCCATTGAATAGATCATCTGCAAATCTGACTATATATTTTTAGCACATTTTGACATAGTTATTACTTTTAAAAAGTTAATCTTGGATGGAGGAGATGAATAAATTCACACCTAATGGGTGCGGGGCACACTGTCTGGGGCATGGACACACTTGTAGCTCTGACTTGGGCAGTGCAAAGGCAATATATGTAACCAAAGTGTTTGTACCCCCATAATATTCTGAAATTTAAAAATTTTTTAAAAAGTTAATTTTGAATACCCTTTCAGAAGTGATATGAAATCCAAATACTATGCTGGCTTTTACCTTGACATAGCCTGGAACACTTTAAAAATATTATTTATATTTTGTCCTTCTCAAAATATGGTCTAATTAATCCTTTTATTTGATATTTCTAACCATTATTTTTCCTAATCTTTCAATCTACCAGTCCTTAAGGATTATCTTTCATTGTTTTTAAATCTCCATTTATCCCCTTTGGGATATTTTTTGCTGTGAGATTTTATTGATTTTATTTCAGGTTTCTATGACTTTTAAAAGTTACCTTTAGTCTTCAAAGAAAAAATTATCTTTGCTGGAGTTTATTTCTTTTCTCTTAGCTTTGGATTGATTTCCATGGGAGCCTGCCTTGTGCCTAAAGTCTGAGCATCAGGGAATACTTACCTTTATGGAAAAATACAGCCTTTTCCCTGAGGCTACCAATCTCCAGAAAAACAAGACGGTCAAAAGAGACATGTGGATAAGAACAAGTATAATCTGCCACACCAGACTGCATTCAACTCACCAAACAATTATTTCTATTACATGTAACATAAATTACATATCATCAGTAAGGAAGTGCTTGTCCTATTGTTCTTTGATTCCTGATTCACTGCTTTCCAAATGGTGCCATCTTAGCCACCAAAGAGGTTTGATTGTGCTTTCTTCCCATCTGGTGGCCTGAAAAAAAATTCTTCCTTTTTTTTGGTTGATGCCATGGCAAAATTAATATTTCAGGTCATTCATTGCCAGGCCTTCCCTTCAACTTCCCTTCCCAAATCCAGACATACACATGTCATAAATGTAGTAATATTCCTTAGCAGCATGTTCTGGTAGAAATTTCATCCATGACTTCTCTATATGAGTTTATCCAAGTGTCTGTACTCAGGCAATACATTCTATAAAAAGCAATCCAAAATATCCCATTAATCACATCTTCATCTTCTTTCTCTCCTTTCTTCTCAAGATCTCATATTCTGTTCTTTTCTTTCAAACTTTTAATGTGCCAGGTAGGTACTGGGGTATATTTCAGTGAGCATTGTTCCCAAATGCCTTTTCATATTCCTTTAAGATATTTGCATTAGAATTTGATATCTTGACAGTCCATAAAATTATCTTTAATTTATTCTCTAGGAGAGGTGGTGAATTTGCTCGCATTTTTATGTCCTTTGACACAGGATTATTCTCAATTTGGGTTTCACTGGTTTGTTCCTGAGTTCTGTAGATGTCTTTTTCTTTGTCATCAGCTGTGAACCTTAGCTGTGCTTTCACTTGCTCTGTTAGTCTATTTTTACTATCATGGTTTCTTCATTCGGGATGTCAGTTTTGCTCCCACTGGTGTGCTCTGATGCTTGACTTTTTTATAGGATTTATAAATTTCACATAACTTTTAAAAGTGTTTTTGTACCTCGTTTTGGTAATCTTTTTTTTTTATATGTACATATGATTTTATTTCTTTGGGCATGTACCTAGGAGTGGAATTGATCGGTCACATGGTAATTCTAAATTTAATCTTTCAGGAACTGCCAGAATATTTTCTAAACTGGCTACACAATGCAATATATGAGTGTTCCAATTTCTCTATAACATCAACGCTTGTTATTTTACTTTTTTGATTCTAGCCATCCCAGTGGGTGTAAAGTGGTATCTCATTGGGGTTTTTGTTTTGCATTTCCTTGATAACTAATGACATCCAGCATCTTTGATGTGTTTGTGGCCATTTGTATATCTTGCATGGTATAATCTCAATCTCTTCTTTTAAAGTAGTCCCGAGTAAATTACTCTACACTCGTTTAAAGTAGTTTTTAGATGATGGGTGTTTTTTCTAGCTTCCTGTCTCTGTAGTAGTTGCCCTACTACTAAAAACTGGGTTTTAAAAAATCTCATTTGTTTTCTGTGTGTAGCTTGTTGACATTTGCTGCTATTGCTGTTTTCCTGTTTCAAATAATATCTTCTTGTGAGTTGCTCTGAGTTTCCTTTTTTGGATTATCTCTTTTTCTGAATTCAGCTAAGAGGAAGTACCCTGTCATTTGTTTGTCTATTGCTCTCAGGAGTTTCAGTTGTTTTGCCTTAGATAAACTGAGAGTGGGGTGGGGTAGGAGGCAAACCATTAAGGTATGCTTATGTGAGAAGGCAGAAAGTGGCCCCACCCCAATTCCTCATTCCTTCATGTTCACTCAGATGCATTTATATAGTACCTTCTAGAATAATCCACGGTACCATATTACTTAACCATAAGGGTTGTGATAATAATAATGGCAGTAGTAATTATGATAATTTGTCAACAATTAAGAATTCTGTAACTGTTGATTACTTTCCCTTCTGTTACCTATTTTGTAACCTTACGAAGCCCTTGGGCAGTAAATAGGATGAGCAAATGGTTTCCAAAATTACAAATGAGTAAACTTAATCTGAGAGGTTTGGTGACTTGCTCTTGGTTCTACAGCATGGCCAGATCTTGAACGTAAGTATTCTGCCTGTAAGCTTGAAATCTTTCTATGATGATATCCTAATTTTAAGTTAATGCTAGGGCTTTCAGTTAAGCAGAAAAGATTCTCTCTTAATCCAGTAAGAGAAATAAATATTAGTCCAGTAGCGTCTTCCTGACCCCTGTAAGTCATGCTGAGGTGATAACTGATCACGCTGCTTGTGAGTGGGAGGCTCTTTGAAGATCAGCAGCATAAGCAGGACCTAAAGAGAGCTAACAGCGTAACTGAGAAACAGTTTATGTTCCCAAAAGTTTGGATGACTTTTGGAACTTGACTTCTTCATTTTGATCAGTTGGCCTGTCAAACCACACAGGGGATCATTACTAACCAGGGATCATTATTCAAGATATGCTAGTGACAAGAGCAACTCGGTCTTTCACATTTCTATTTTATCTCAAGCAGCCGATTATACACTGTCAGCATTTCTGTGTGTTTGATCAATAACTTTTCCAACCTGTAGTGAATAGAGTGTGCTGATCAATTGAGTGACATGACATTGAATGGTAAATATGTCTACTTTCAAGTTGTGTAGTAAACTATAATTAAAAGTTAAAGGACAAACGAGTCATTGTATTTTGATTAGAGTGAAAGTGAAGGGCAGCCTGTGAAGTAGCAACCTAGAAGGAGTGAGTACAGTGTCTGAACAACTTCCTCCTGCCTATAAAAACCCCCCAGGGTTCAATCATCTTACTAGTTGTCCAGGCCAAAATACCTACCTGGCAATCATGTTGACTGCTGCCTCTCCTTCACCTGCCACAGCCAAGCAGTCACCAGGGAGTTTTGATCTTTTAATTTCTCCAGAATTTTACCCCTTGTCTCCTTCCCCACTGCTACCACCTTAGTGAAGACCCTCATCCTAGCTCACCTGGACTCTGCAAATAGCCCAACTGGTCTCCCTGTCCCCACTTTTGCCCCTCTTCAGATCCACTCTCCCAACTGCTGCCACTTGATCTTTCTAATTAGCCTGCAATGCTAAGTGGTTTCCTATAACCTTTGGGGTGGAGACTAATACTCTCTGGCAAGGCGTATGATTGCGATCTGGTTCTTGTTGACCTTTTTGGGCTCATCTCGACACCTCTCTTGCCCTTCTTCTTTAATGTTAGGTACTATCCATCCCAAATTACTCTCAATGGCCCCAAATATACCAACTTCCATTTGGTTAAAAGCTTTTTCACGAGCTTCCTCCTTTCCTGGAATGGCCTTTCCTTTATCCTTAGCTACCGCTGCTTCTATGTTGCTTCTAGGACTTCTTGCCTGAACTTTCTTAACACCAGACTTGTTTGTGCCTGATGCCCTGATACCCTATATTTACTTCCATCTTATTACATTGAATATTATTATTGTTTATTTGCTGATTGCTCTTCTCCACTTTGATGTGAGTCCCCTGAGGGCTGGACCATGCCTTTCTTTGGATCTCCAGCAGGTTGTACGGTATTTAGCCCAGAATAGACCTACAGCGTTTATTGAAGAAATGAATAGATGAACTCATTCTTGTAAATCCACTGCCCCTGTGATATCTACATTTACATCTCTAAATTTTAATGCCATCCCCCACCATCATCCAGGTATCCAGCTTGCTTTGGGCTCTTTCTCTAAGACATCTCCAGCTATACTTCCCCTTCTCCACTCTAACATGGAGAGTTAGTCATTTTATCATCATAACCAATATCAGAGCATCACTGTTCCACCTTAGGCTCAACCTACACAATGTAAAGTCAATGCATTTGATGATGTGTAACAATAGAACCCAGACATAAGCCTGGATCTCCAAGTTTTCTGAGATTTAAATTAAATTGATTCAATTTTCCCCTGTGTCTTGTGGGATATTCATTGCCCTCTCTAGTATTTTTCTAACTCCCCACAAACATGCCATTCTTGTGAGTGTCTCCCATTTCGATACATTTTTCCTGATGTGCTAGCTTTCTCTCTCTTCTAAGCCTCACCTCTCAAACCATTCCCTTTTCATTGCCCTGGTACACAAATCCATGTATCTATCTATCTCTCTATATATACATACACACATATACCCAAAATCCTGTATGCTTCCTATCCCAGAAGGAATTTCTGTAGGAGCAAGTGCTAAAGCAGAAGTTTCCCCTGCCTCAAAAAAAAAAAAAAAACAAAAAAGAAGTTGAGTAGAAGCAAAAGCAATGCAGCAAAGATGAAGGACAAAAAGCCAGGATGTTGATTTGGGCACTCTTGAGAGAGAAAGGGGGTGCAATCCAGGCATTAAGGGTAAGTATACAATCAGGAATCTGGAACCAAAAAGATGAGACCAGGGATCTGTGAGAATGGGCAAAGGTGGAGAATGGGGTTGAGGGACAGGGTGATTGTCTGGAACAAGCTCTGGAGTTTTTGCCTTGACTTTATGAGCTGGAAGAGCTTGGAAACTGGGAGGGTTGGCCAGGTGTAAGGGCCAGGTGGAGCAGACACAGTGTGCTCTGAAGCTCATCCCCCTCTGATTTGGATGTTCTGTAATCTATCAACTCGAGTTTTGCTCAGCTTATTCTGAGTGGTGGAGGTTTTGGTTTCACTTCTATTTTTGTTGTGAAGAATAACTTAGAATTTGAGTTCCACATGAAGATGTTTCTTCCATGACCAGAAACATGGTGCTGTGACACTTCCTGGGTATCACCATCCAACATCACGCCCTGGCTACAGCCACCATGCAAAGCTCCATGGTTCACTTTACAGCCACAGTAGCATAGAGAGTGGCTTTCAAATTTGGCTGGGCATCAAGGACGCGAGAAGAACATGTTAAACATACCAACTCTAGAGTGCTGTGCCCAGAGATTCTTATTAATACACTCAGTGGACTTGAATTTGATAACTGATATCACAGATTCATATGTAACTTGTTCTGTTAGAATAGTACCATTTATATTTCTGTGAATATTAATCTTTAAAAATTGGATTCTTAGCCACTTAACTGTGGAGATCTGAGATGAAAAACAAACAAGAAGCCTGAGTTAATTATGATTCTGCGAAGTGTAGGAGCCTACAGTAGACAACATAAACTGGCAGTTTTAGAGACAGATGTGAATGTTGTCCTTATAAATAGTGCAGTGTATGGTTGATGGGAGATAGCCTGCCTTTTTAATGTTGGAAATGTTGGCTTTCATATCTAAATAAATGGATAAAATTCGACCCATGGGGAAAGAACATAAAGACCCCCTCAGCATTGTGTTATTTTCACACAATTGTGAAATGTAGTATGGATGAGGAGATGAAATAGATTTGCTTCAGTAGATGGATCTGTTTCTGCTTTAGAGAAATATAAGAAAAGACTTGTGCTACTTCGAAGTAAAACAAGATGATAGGAAATGACAGAAAATGCTAGTTACTAAAGAAAGAATTTATCATTTTTCCTTCCAAAACTTTTTCCTGACCATCCAATTTCTATTGATGACATCACAGTAACTCAAACCCTCAGATTCTGTTTGTTACTGCCTTACTGCCTTTACTTTGCAGTAAACAACTACTCACAGGACAAACCCAGCCCCCATCTGTTTCTGTAAGGCCACCAAAATTGTTTACACATTTTTAAATGGCTGAAAAACTGTAGAGAAGAATAATATTTCATGACATGTGAGAACTATATGAAATCCAAATGTTAATATCCATAAATAAAGTTTTGTTGGAACATAGCCACACCCGTTCATTTACGTATTGTCTACGGCTGCTTTCACATTACAGTGGTGGAGCTGAGCAGTCACAACAGGGACCATGTGGCCTGCTGAGCCTAAAATATTTACTACCTGGCCCTTTACAGAAAAAGTTTGCCAAGCCCTGCTTTAAGTATTAGTAGATTGTAAGCCTCTTAAGCTCAGGAACTCTATTTTTCTAATATTTATATCTTAAGAAACCTCTAACAGAGTGCTTAGCACATAGCAAATTCTAAATAAAAGCTTGAAGAAAAGGTTTTTCTTCAAGCTTTTACTTAGAAAAATAATGCATTTAAAAAATAATATAGTACAAAATGAAATTCTCCTTTTCCCTGCAGCAACAAACCCAGGGCCTTTATTAGGACGGTCTCAGGGTTTTTTGAGTTGAAATTTATTCTCTTGTTTAAATCAGTGCTTCTCAAACTTCACCATGCACACTTGATAAAGTACAGATTTCACTCTCTGATTCAGCAGGTCTGGGGCACACCTGTGAATCTTCATTTCTAAAATGTTCCCGGGTGATGCTGCTGCTGCTGGTCCAAAGACCACACTTTGAGAACCACTGATTTATTTTTATTTTTATTTATGTATTTATTTCTGAGACAGAGTCTCGCTATGTTGCCAGGACTAGAGTGCCATGCTGTGGCATCAGCCTAGCTCACAGCAACCTCAAACTCCTGGGCTCAAGCGATCCTCCTGCCTCAGCCTCCCGAGTAGCTGGGACTACAGGCATGCCCCACCATGCCCAGCTAATTTTTTCTATTTTTAGTAGAGATAGGATCTCACTCTTGCTCAAGCTAGTCTCGAACTCCTGACCTCAAGCAGTCCTCCCACCTTGGCCTCCCAGAGTGCTAGGATTACAGGTGTGAGCCACCATACCTGGCCAAGAACCACTGATTTAAATATGCTTCCCAAACCAGAGTGAACATCAGACTAAAGAAGCATGTTAAAAATATAGATTACTAGGCTTCACTGCCAGAAATCCTGATTTAGTAAATCTGGGCTTGGGCCTGGGAATCTGGGTATCTAACAAGATGCCCAAGTGTTTCTGGGATTTCTGGGGTCACCCCTTTGGGGATTAATGAGTATCACAACATCCTCTGAGGTATGAGTGCTGTTCTCTATTCATGTAGTTAGTGCTGTATTCATAGAATGGTAGATTCATGGGTTTGGAAGACATCTTTTAGTTTGCTTGTTTAGTTTTCAAAACTCAAATGACACCATGGTTAGGTGAATTATTTAGTTTTTTTTTTTTATCTTGGACCCTAGGAATGAAAGGGGACAGTACAGGACAAGGTGAGGAGGAGATCAGTTGCCTCTGAGGACGGTGTCTGAGGAGGGAGCTGTTAGAGGTAACAGAATTTGCCTCTGGGTAATGGATCAGAAGTTGGAAAATACTGATCTGATATAATTGGTTTTTCACTTCTTGAAGAAAACTGCATAATTCTACATATTCTGTTTCCATTAGAATCTTCAATTGCTAAGAAACCAATAGTTAAGGGAACAATCCTTTTCTTCAAAAATTATAACATAATGGCAAAAATAGTTCTCCTAATGACAAAAATGCCAGGCTCTAGTGAGCACTGTGTAAAGCTTTTAATTTAAAATTTTATTTCTTGCTGTGTGAGGCTGTAACAAAAATTTTCAGCAGTGTAATCATCTACTGGCTGTGCTGTTAGAAGAGATTCTACACTCAGTGTAAGCTCCTGTCAGTCCTGATTTGGTCACATGGAAGCTCAAGCTCACCGGGTCTGCGCTGCTGGATAAACAGCCTGGGTCTAGGCAGGGGCCTTCTCAGAAGCAATGTCTGACACAACATGTTCCCTTTCCGTTCTCCATACGGATCAAGAGCTGCGAATGAAGGGCTGAGCGATGCAGAGGGGAGAGACCTGGATGTGCAGCCCAACAACCTAGTGTCACGGGGGACCCTGCTGCGTGCTTTGAGCGACCTTGAGAGAGTCACAACAATCACTTTAGGCTGTTTCCTCCACTGAAAAATTGAAGGGGTTTTCTTGGTATCAGATGATTCTTACAGGAAAGTGCTTTGTAAACCCAGAAAACATTGTACCCACTTACACAATTATTAATGTGTTCAATTAATAGATAAACAAGGTTGGTGTCTGGAAGCCTGCACCTGGTGCAGAGCATGCCATCAGAACATGGTTGCTGAATGGAAACTGAGAGAATGAAATGAGAGAAAGAAAGTTTCTCTTGGTTTAAAGTAAATATGTTGAATGCTTTATAGAGCAGAACTAGACTATACGTGATAAATGAACCAAGTATATGTCTTGCAGAAGGGCTCGTTTGTTTTTTTGCAGGTATGTGGTTTAGAATTTGTTTCTTAGATGTAGAAATTCATTTTTTACCCCTATGAATCCATCTCTGTTAACAAGATAAGTGTGTTAATACCATATTTTAAAATTCCACGAGTCTCGATGGCATTTCAAATTCACTTTGTGTTTATCCAGGGTAAGAAAAGTCCTCAATTAAACTGTTTTATAGTTCAATGCAAAATAAAAAAGAATCTGGTATATCTTTATTTGCACATTGGCATTTCTGTAGGCTGTAAAGGGGGCTGCATTCTCACGCATTTCACACTGGGTGATTACACTGGGTGCTGGGAGGTTATATACAAGGAGCAGATCTTCAGTGTGTGCCCTCAACTAGATGCCTGAACAACCAGAAGGATGGCAGGTGCTTTTGTAGAAATGTAGACATATAAGGTGGCCTATGCAAGAGCAAAAAGTATGGACTTGAGGTATTTCTATATTTGAAAGCATTATTTTAATATTGTGTTGATTTATCAAAACCCATTGAGTCCATGGTCTTTTACTTAAAGAGCTGGGTGCTTGGAAAATAATTGTACACAAGACATAATCCTTGCCCCCAAACAGCTTCTGCTTTAGTGGGGAGGACAGGCACATTAATGCCCTGATACTGTGGGACACCAGCCTGGCGTGGGGTGGGGGGATGACAGTCGTCAGAGGAAGGATCTGGGGGAGTTGGAGTTCAGCAGCCTGTGAGAGTTGATTCCAGAAGATGAGGTGAGCCCAGCGGGTGCTACTGTCAGGAATTTGAAACCTGAGGGTGAGGCAACTGGCTGTGAAGACTGAAGTGACCGGTGTGTGAAGACGAGAGAAAGGGAGAGGCTGGGGGCAGCCCCGATGACCGCACTCCAGCCTCAGTCGTGAGCAAGCATGAGAAGGCCCTGAGCAGAGGCTGGGGGTGCAGCACGTGCAGACAGAAGCAGGGAGGCCTGCGGCCGGGCGAGGGTGCTGCCTTGCTTCCCAGTGGCCGTCCACTCTGACTCCCAAGCTGCCTGGTGCCAACTATTATTTCCTGCCCTTGGCTTCTGTGAGTTTCCTCTATTCTCAAGTCAACCGCACCCTTACTTGAACTAACCTGAATAGGTCTTTGTGCTTTATAAGCCAGATCTTAAACTCAATGGGAGGCAAACCAGAGAATCCACTGGTATCTCTTTAGGAACAGTTTTACCTTCTCTATTCTCAGGTGTTTCAGGGCTCCTGGTGAGTCAAAACCCTGGAATGCTCCACCGGGAGAGCCACACCTCTTGTCAGGACCTTCCACTCTGCTCCCGTGGGTTCCAGAGACTCTTCTGTACCCTGCAGGAGAACAAATTACTAAAGACTACCACCCTCTATCCTATCAACCAAGAACTGCCTGTAGTTTCCTACTGCGAGCCCTGTGGCCTGGGGCCTTTTGACCAGTGTGCAATCAGCCCAACGTCGGATTTACACCGCTTTCCTTAAATGAGCTTCCTTCCTTTCACGGTAGCATCATTGCTTCCAGCACCCTTCCAAGCACCGTGATCTGAGCCCTTGGTCATGAGGCCTACTGAGACATAGCTGGAATCTGCCTCCACACGAACTTGATCTATGGTTGTCAGCCCCTCCCAAGGTGACGTTGTTGCAGCAATACTGCCATTTGACCCTCACTCAGATTAAATCTGAGTACTATTATTTTCCCAGTTTAACCTTTGGACATCAGTTGGTTGAGGTTATCAGAATAAAAATTCCCAAATATATAAAGTGCTACTTCCGTTTTCATTTTTTTCTTCTAGAAGTAGAATGAGCAGGAAGGTAATGGCTATTGGTCACTGCGCTGAGCATGATAATGTCAACGAGTGGGGTGTGCATGGATGCGTGAGTAGAGGTGGTGCCAGCCAGTACGGGGACATCCAAAGTGAAGCTAGTGGGAACCCCCAGCGAGAGCACGATTGAAATAAATCCCATTATTTGCAAGAAGGGGAAAGCCATACCCAACTGAAACTATGATTTGACTTTTCCTGTTTAACTGATTTTAGATCCCAGAGGTAATCAAGAATTAGCCAGAAGCAGGACCCAGGTCTTCTGGCTCTTGAAGTGGCTCAAACTCCTGAGATTATCAGAGAAACAACTTCTGCTCTAACTCCACACATACCATCTACTTGGTTAGAAATACAGGGTTAGGTGGGACCCTGGGGCTCATCTCGCCTAATCCACCACATGGTCTGAAGCAAATACTCTCACTACAACAGCCTTGAGCAGCAAGCTTCTTTCCATAATCTCAAACTCAGGTTGTTGACAAACAAACTTCTCTTCCCCCACAAATTGAATTCCCTTCCCATATGCAGTATTCTGGCAAAGCACTACCAATTTCCAGTCATGGAGTGCATTTCTTGTACTCCATTGACACTTGGTATTGGTGACACAGAAACCATCCAACCATGCAATGTGAGTGAGTGTGTGTGTTACGTGTGTGGGGGGGGTTATCACTGTTGAACGTAAGCATAAGGATGGCAGGTTCTGCACATATATTGAATTTAAGTGGGAATTGTGGTTCTACTGAGAAAAGCAGTGCTGACAGTAACTTTTTTGGGTTGGTCCTGGAGAAGGTTGTTGACAAGAGAATAAGATGCTAAGGATGTCCATAAGCAGAAGGCAGGTGAGACCTGCATCAACCTGTTGTAGCTAGTGCCAGGTAAGACCCGAAGGCTCTTTGAAGCATCTTTGTTAACTCTGGAGTCATGAGGACAAAAATAGGGGGGCAGTCTAGGCAGGCAGTTCAGGTCGCCACCACCTGGCGAGTAGAACAGAAGGAGCTAGGGCAGGGCGAGCTACTACATGCTGGTCTTAAAGCTATTTGATATTGAGCCTGGTGTCCTTGACAAAGTAGACAACATTCTTCCCTACAAAGGAGGCTAAGTTCTATGAAACAGAAACAAAGGATTTTTAAGTGAAAGAATCAGAGGGATCCTTTGATTGTAAGCAGTAACATTCTGATATATAACAAACAATTAGTGCTTAATTTTTGTTTTTGTTTTTGATTTATTTTCATATGTACCTATCACAGACACATTCCTATGACAAGGAAGTATTTGGGCATCTGTTAGTTCTTTGCTGAAAAGTTTTCTCAAAGGCGAAAGAACAGAGCTTTGATTATGTTTTTGAACTTAATCCGTTCTGGAATTTTTAAAATTTTTATGTTCTTGATTAAAATGGTGATTTGAATTTAAAGGGCCAGTTGATGGGTGCCAACGGGCTCCTATGTCATCTTCCCTTTCCCTTTCTTGTATTTTTGTTGTGAATCTTTTTTACTTTTTCCTGGCTAACCAATGAAAATGCATGACTAACTTGTTTATGCTTAATTCCTGGCTTATTTTTGCTGTATTTTCTATTTTGTTGGCAAGATATTTTAATGGCTTTCCTCCCATTAGCAGAATTTATGGCAGGAAATTGCTTTTGCTTTAAAAAAGAGACCTAGCAGGGCAGAAATTTTAAGCTGATCACTTAGTTTCTGAACGTTTAGTAGAAATAAACAAGTTGATTAGTTTGAAATGTAATTCATAGTCAATGAGTTAAAAAGACATCCTTGAGTTGCTGATTACAGCTAGCTCAAATAGACCCCCTGAAATGTAATTCACTTTTGGAATGATTTCAAATGGCTTCTGTATTAGTATTCAAATGGTCCTATTTTGGAGGCTGAGAAGTCCCACAACACTGCTGGTGTTAAGTCCTGGAATTTGAAAACCCAAGAACCAGGAGTACTGATGTCCAAGGGCAGAAGGAGATGGAAGTCTCAGCTCCAAAAGAGAAAGTAAATTCACCCTTCCTCTGCCTCTTTGTTCTGTTTGAACCCTTAACAGATTGGACATACCTGCCCACGTTGGTGAGAGCAGATCTTTTTTACCCAGTCTACTGATTCAAATGCTAATCTCTTCCACTCTCAGAAACGCCCTCACAGACACACCCAGAAGTAATATTTTCTCAGGTATCTGGGCATCCCTTAGCCCAGTTGAGTTGACACGTAAAATGAACCATCACAGTTTCTTTCGGCTTAAATTTTCAAAAATTTCCAAATGCTGCAATAATATTTTAAATAGCATTGAAAGAGTTTATCAGCAACATTGATCTGACTTCAAATGCACTGAGTGGTAGGGGGTGTCTTGATTTTTCTGGGCATGATATACGTACATTGAAAGGAGACACCAGTTTGAGTAAAGATATTGTCTTGATTCTTCCTGGTGCACTTGTATCTCTATTTCCCCCTTCCCCGTAATATTTTGTCTTTTGAAAATTTTTATCATCGATAATTTTAAACATACACAAATGAAGAGACAGCAGCATTGTAAATCTCCAAGTACCCCAATACTGAGCTTCAAGAATCATCAACTCATGGCCAATCTTGTTTCATCTATACTCCTACCCATTTTCTCCTTTCCCCTAGACTGGATTATTTTGAAGCAAATTCCAGATATCCAAGTTGTTTCATGTATAAGTATTTTAGCATTATCTCTAAATTATAAGAATTCCTTTAAAAAAGGATAACTTTAATACCACTACCACATCTGAAAAAATTGAGACTATTGACTTCATCAAATATCCAATGTAAATTTCCTGTTTTGTCTCATATTGTTTTTATAGATGTTCACTCAAATCAAGATCTAAACAAGGTCTGCATATTGTATGTGGTCAATGTGTCATTTAATTTTCTTCTAATTATATATTCTCCTCTCTGTCACTCTTTTTTCCCCCTTGCAATATAGTTGTCAGAGAAACTGGCCGTTTATTTCTATAGATTTTCCCACAATCTGGATTTTGCTGGTTCTATTTTTGCTCTGTCTGCTATGTTTCTTGAATAGTCTAGTAGGTAGATCAGGAGGCTTGATCAAATTCTGGGTTGAGTTCTCTTTTGGCAAGACTACTTCCTGGGTGCTGTTCTGAACTACCACAGGGAAGCGCATGATACCTGTTGTCTGTCGCACGTCTCCTAATGTTAAAATTGGTCATTGGGTTTAGGTGTTGTCATCCTGACCCATCTATTATAAATCCCCCATAAGCTTTTCACTTTATAAATTCAGTAGCCATTATCCTAGATCCATTATTTGAAGAAGGAGAGATTGTTATTTTTTTAAAATAATTTTTAGAGTCAGGTTATGACTTAATGACAAAACTGTGTGGTTTTCCTGAAAGTTTGTTGTGGTTCAACTTTTATCTTTGTAGATGTTCATGCAGACTCACAGGGATCTGGAATTAGCCGGTAGGCACATAGCATTGGCCTAGACACTGTATAAAAACCAGCCCAGAGTGACCCATGAGTCAGTGAGGAAAACAGGGCCACGTCTTACAAGGAAAAAGGTAATACTTAAACACAATAACAAAGCTGCAATCAGTGAATACTGACTTGTTTGTACATTAATAGTTTATAAAGATAATAGCACCGTGAATAACGCTACTGGAATATGCCCATCCTTCAACTCATTTAACTTTTAGCATTTGAGGGTGAGGGAGTGAATGGTCTAACTCATCGGTTCCTGCCCTGATCATCACTGATGCTTTTCCACTGCCAACCCTGGAGCACCAGGAGGAAATGAAGAGAGGAGATCAGGTGGGAAAATCTGGGAAAGAAGATCCAAATCTGTAGTTATGTTTGAAGATGATTCATGAATAAATTGACTGTTAAACATAAAAGGTAAGTTGGGATTATCTGGTCTGATGTCTTTCCCACCAAAATTTCTCACAGGTTTTACTCTCATTTTCCCATTCATTAATCACACACACCTGATAGTCTGCTTCCCATCAGCCCTCTAGACCCACCTACCTTCGCTCCTTGCGTGTACTTGTGCCCCTCACTGCACATTCTTCACCTGGAGTCACTATTACTGACATCCAACAGTGTCCATTCAGCTGCGTCAGTTCCCTTCCGCCCCTCCCCTGAACCACCACCACCACCACCAGGCTCCTCCTGTGGTGTCGGTTGCTCTTTGGATAAAGTCTCAAACATTTATCTTTGGCTACAATTGCATGGTCTTCAATTTCATCTCACACAGCACTTTCTGTACTCTGCCCACCCCAGGATTCATTCCCTCTGCTTAGAAAGTTCTTTGACTACTCAGTTCAAATGCCTCTTTCGTAGGGAAGCCTTACCTGACCAAGGCAGGACCCCATCATATGCTCTTGTAGAACTTTTTCCTTCACAGCAATTATCTTTGTATTTGTTTGTAAGAAAATCATTTAATATATATATTTTTAAAACCCTATGTCTTCTTTTTGTGTACTAGCAAATAGTCAGTACCTAACAGTAACTAGTCCATAGTAGATGTACAAAAAAATGATGAATTTAATGATCAGCTTAAATGAATCTACTTAATCAATTCTGTCCTCCCTTATGATAATAGTAACAGTTCCAGAAATGTTATTTAGTACAAATAAGGTGGTTACGAGCCGTATTTTAATTATTCCCTGTCTTATTCCTACCTCCTGGCCTTCCACTTGTGGCTACTTCTACCACAACTCCATGGTACTATTGGCAGGCTGTCAGTACCCCCTGGGAAAGGCCACACAGGACATGTGGAATTTAGCCACCATCCTTCTGTTGGTCGTGATGACCGGGTGGAGGCTGCAATGCTTAGCAACTTTCAAGGAGATTTTCCCAATATGCAAATGAACTCTCTGCCTTTGAAAGGAGATGCTTATACTCACCTATTAGTCAGCTTGGGCCACCATAACAGAATTCCACAGACTGATTTTCTCACAACAGACATTGATTTTCTCACAATTCTGGAGTCTGGATGTCCAAGATCAAGGTGCTAGCAGGATTGGTTTCTAGCAAGGCCTCTCTTCCCAGCTTGCAGATGGCCACCTTCTTGCCATATCCTCACATAATCTTTCCTCTGTGCAGTGCACTTCTGGTGTCTTTTCCTCCTCGTATAAGGACACCAGTCATATTAGATTAGGGCCCTGCTGTTATGACCTCATTTAACCTTAATTATCTCCTTAAAGTCCTATTTGCCACTGGGAGTCACATTAGGGGTTAAGACCCCAACATGTGGATTTCAGGGGGCACAATTCAGTCCATACAACTCTTTAACACTTTCCCCAGGGGTCTGATTCTAAATCGAATCTACTGTCCTAACTATAAAATTTTTCATTCATCTTCTAATTCTTACTGATAGGTGACTCTTACTTTAAAAGGCACTATCAAGGATTAAAAGATTATGGCCACTCTACCTATAGCATTCTTTTGTCTATTTCTATCAACTCCAGGAGAATTGAAAAATTTGAATTGAGCATATATGAATTTTTTTCTGCAATTGTCTAATTTTTAAGTTAAATATTTGACTTAATATAATGATAAATAACTTAATTTTAAGTACCAAAAATAAAGAAAAACAGATGCAAATAGAGTAAAAGCAGGGATAAATTTAGAACTAAGACTTGAATACAAAACAGTATGTATTTCTAAAAATTTTGTAAAGTACTTAGAACATCCTTACTTAAAAGGAACAATGATATAAATATTTCTGTAAATCTACTTACAGATTTTAAAATAGTCTTTTAAAAATGATGTAAAAAACCATCCTCTAATAAACTCTTGCATACTAATTAGCTAAATGACCCAAAGCTCAAATTTTATCTTCTCAGTAATGCAGACCCTGACAACTTATTTAAGACACATTCCTATCTCTTCCCCTCAAATCCCTGTCTTCCTTTCATTGCTTTATTTAATCCATGATACTTATCATTTTCTGCAATGTGGTATGATTTGTGTATTTCATCTATTGTTTGCCTCCTTCAACTAGAAGGTAAGCTCTGAGAAGTCAAGGTTTGTGTCTGATATGTTCACCGGTGAGTCTCCAGCTTCCAGAGCAGCACGTACCACATGACAGGCATTTAATATACATTGGCTAAACAAATACATAAATTAGCAACAAGTCAATCATCTGGCCAATTGGATTTTGATAGCCAGATCTTTTTTTTTTAATGTAAACTAAATATAACCTATAAAGCAGTGCATCAGAATCTCCTGGAGGTCTCGTTCCAGTAGATTGTTGCACTCCACCCCCAAATTTTCTGATTCTGTAGATCTGGGGCCTGAGAATATGCATTTCTAACATGTTCCCAGATTCTGATGCTGATAGTAGAGGAGCCAGACTTTGAAAAACACTGCTCTATGGAAACCAACACTCAACGGCATCTTGAAATGTTGGGAATGGATATGAATTTTTAGCATCTGGCTGGAGCTCACGGCTTGGTACGTCTGCTATACCTACAGGAGCAAATGGAGTGGAGCACTGGATTGGTATATCATCTGTGCTTTCTTTCACTCCTTCCAACAAATTAAGGAGAGTGGTGAGTCCCCACAGGCTGTCATTTCCAGGTGTGTTAAATATAGACCTTCGTGATGGCAGTGGACTCGCATTCAGGCACGCTTTGGCCCTCCCCAGAGTGTCTTTGTTACCATGATGAATGAGTGGAAATTTCCCATTGGAAGGCTGGTGTGGCTTTTCTTCAGGTGGAATCTTTTTTTAAAAAAAATCTCTAATGCAGCATGAGAAAAAATAGCAAAGCATTCCAGCTATTGAGATTATAAGATTTAGCCCTTCCATGGTGGCTTTCATCCTGAAAATGTGCTGCAAACATTAAGGATTGCCTCAGGCAATCCTGGGAAGTGACTCTCCACACTTTTTTTTTTCAGAAGTTGGAGGCGGAGGTTTGGCTTCTGGCACTTGGTTTTGTGGCCTGCCCTCCCTCCCCCTCCCTCCCTCCCTCCCTCCCTCTCTCTCTCTTTTTTTTTTTTTTTTTGATCTAGTTATACACTGAAAGAGAGATGGGAATCAGGCCTTAAAAGTCAGATTCTCCTGCTAGTTTGTAACCTCTTGTGGCAGGTTATTTCTTGCTTCAATTGTTATTTCTGACAATTCTATTTTTCATGTGCCATGATTAGTTATTAAAGCAATGATCTTAAGAATTCTGACTCTCTTTTCAACATCCATGAAGGGTGAATTTATAAGAAAATAGAGGTTCTGCTTTGTGGACATTCTCCCGTGGTAAAAAAGAGGAACAATAAATGAAATGTAGGCAAAATTGTCAGCAAAATCAGCACAACTCCGTTGACTTAGAAATTTTTCAGTAATGAGTTCACTCTATTCAGCGTATTGGGTTAGATTTATTTTATAACCACTAAAAGTCTGAGAGGGTGGGAAGTCCATTATCAGGAACAATGTCTTTTATTTGATGAAAAACACATACAGAGCCCCGAGGATTAGGCAAAATAATTGTTTCATTCTCAACCAAATTCACCTCGACCAATGAAACGAGAGTAGCCTCTCTTTCCTTTTTCCTCCTTCCTTCACTTAATATTTGTTGTGTGCCTACTATGAGCAAAGCAAAGGTTCTGGTCTCATAGACTTGTATTATAGTAGAGGGAATCATCATTATTGATCATCAATAAGTCATCAATAAAACACACACAATAATTCTGATGTGTGTAGAATTACGTGCTGATCAGTGCTTTGGAAATGTCAAGACAGGGCTCTCAAGGAAGAGGACACATGACACAAGTCTGGGAGGAAGTGTGGGAGTGAGTCACTTGGATATTTGAGGGAAGAGCATTCCAGGAAGAGGTGCCCTGAGGAAGGAACACCGCTGATACAGTCGAGGAACAACAGGGAGGAGATGGCTGAGGCAGAGAGTCAGGACTAGAGTGGTCCTCATCGAAGGCAGAGAGATACGGGACTATGCAGAGAAATGCGGATCAGGTCTCCTAATTTTTTTTAACTTTCCTAAAACCAATAGGATGGTCTGCATAGGTAGGAGACTCAAAGAGTAGAAATTTGAATGTTAGAAGATACTCTCCATGACTGGGTAGAAGAAATAAGATATGTTAGCTTTTCTCTAGAAATAATTGCAGATTAAATATAGAGATGGTGTCTAATTTGTATCATTTTTTCAGAGCATTAGAAATTTAAGACCTCAATCTTAGCTTCTTATTTATCATAAAAGAGCTCATGTTGCATCTCATGTGATTTCCTAATGGGAATTACAATGAGAATTTGTGTATAAAACTTGGCCCATTCTGTGCCTCTCCCTCACATCCTCCTACTACAACCATTCTAATGCCCTAAGATTGAATTTGAGTATCTATTACATCGTGCAAATAGTAATTTAGGAATTTAGAATCGGGTTGAGTCATTTGTAAGCAATAAATTTTAAAATGAACTAATTTGCTATTGACTATTATGATTAGAATAATCACCCCGTTGGAATGTATGTACAGTAGAGATAAAGGGAATTAAAGCTATGAAGGATGATTAGTCCATTTTCTTCTACGACTAGTTAATGTTTATACCCCAGGAGGACCACAGACTGAACATGCACTAAGGTTTTCCTTTATGACTCTTGCAGATTTAAGCTGGACTAGGCATGTTGATTTGCAATAAAGAGTGGCTTAAATCAGGAAAATAGCCAGTCTAATTTTGATTATTTGGGAGAATTGATGTCATTGGATCTATTTTTTTATGGTTTGTCATTTCCCTTGTCTTCTAATGTGATTTCCCTGCACGAGAAGAAACATCGTTGACTTTTATTTATGAGTAATTTATGTGGTGTTGGTTTTCGTTACATTCTCACAGGGTGTCTTGAGGTTTGGGGTTTTTTTATTATGCATTTTACAACCCTGGGTGTACTTGTAAATGGAGAAGCTTGGATGGGGTTAGGGGTAGGAGGGAAGACCTGACTTGCCCGATAATAACCAGAACAATGTCCTTTGCTCACAGTATGAGGTAGTGAAGTTACCCCTTGGTAAAGTGATTTGAGGGCTTTTATTTTTTTTTATAGTAGGGGTGACCGTCTGTGCTAATCCACCCATTCATCCATCCGTCTTCTCGCACATCATTCCCTTCATAACTAACACAAATCAGAGGCTACAGCTCTGGGACCTGGGAAACAAGCCAAATTTTCAGGTCTACAAGGGGACTAATCTGCAGCCGGACCAATGGAGGTGACTGCCAGTGACAATTTGGTGTAAATGGAGGGGGGGGGTGGGGTTCACACATCTTCTCACTTAGGGAGGTGGCTACATTCATCTCAGGGGTCTGCCTTCACACCTGTTCTCAGCCTTGTTCTTGGTTTGGTTTCCTGCTGGTCCATGACTCAGCCCCCACGACAATCTTCCTACCCAAGGAGCAGGCAGATGACTGACACACAAAGGTTGTCAGACAAATATCTCTCTCAACCCACACATGCATGAACACGCACACACACAAATAATGTAATGACATTATTTACTCTTGTATGTCCACACCTCATCACAAAACAGATTTGGTGCAGGTTAAGAAAATGCCTATAGAACAATAGAATAGACCACTGTATGTCCAAAGACAGGCAGAATGAAACTGGTTGTGCTTAATGTTGCCCAGAAGACACCTTGTATCTGGATCAGGTATATTAAAGATTTAGAAATTTTTATGACACATTGGTTACTTTGGAATACTTTCAAATTACAGAAGAAGCCATCGGGAAACCTAATAGAATAAATGTCATATTTTAAGCAAAGGGGAAAAAAAGGCTTAGCTAGGAAAAGAGGATGCATACACTTTGTAGTGGTGGCTCCATGACAAAGTTAATTGAGATCTCTGTTCTGGCTTACATTCCTCTTCAGCTCCCTCACTTTCCAAGAACCACACATTTTATTCTGTGGCCTCAGTAACAAAAATTATTCCCATGCATTTATTATATGTACAGCATTTATACTCCATGTACCGCCCATGCCAGGGTGTTCTGCCATGGGACCCCTGCAATCATATAGAAGGCTGTGACCATGACTTTTTGTGGTCGATTCATCTATGACCACCACTGCCTTGGACATGGTAATTGTTACTGTGTGTCCAGACTAAGCTGGAATGAGGCCTCTCAGTTTTACGCTTAGCCAGCTCGCTGCTGCTTCCTGCCACCTGGCCCAGATTCACTTGACTTCTTCATCTGCCAACCTATCACTTATGTGGTTAACTTTCTGCTGTCTCTTTGACACATTCTCCTATCAGTACTTACAGAATACTTCAAATTTGAGACTATTTCAAATACTTTTTCAGGGGGAAGGTGTCTGACTCAGTGTTAGAAAATATAGAACATGGATTTGCACCTTATCTTCGAAGAGAATGCATTTGCAGATCTAACATCATTGCCCCATCCCAGATAGTGTTTATGTCATTTCTTTGCTATATGATGCAAATTGTCATTTACCTTTGATCACTGTCTTTTTCTTTGATAGTCTTACATTAAATTCATGACCACAGACTTTAAGTGGGCCCTTGGTACTGCCATAACATTCTGTCCTATTTCCCTGGTTCATTCACTCTCCCTCATCATTAAATAACTATTTCATGCCTTCTCTCTCCTTAATCTCCAACACGTATTACTCTTAGCTGATGATTTTGCTTTCTTTTTCACTGAAAAATATAAACAATCAGAATAGGACATTCACAAACTCTTACCACCGTATGTCCTGGCTCATCTGCATCTGGACCATACACTCTCTATTCCCTCTGGTGTGCTGGAGCCCGTCCCCTGTCACTCAGACAGCATGCGTCATCACTTCTTTTGTGCTTTCCTGAACCACTACTATTGGCAAACATACATGCTGTGATATCTTACACCTGTAAACCCCCCTTGACCTCACATCTGCCTTCAACTACCACCTCATTGCCAATTTCCACTTTTACAGAAAAACTTCACAGTCATTGTATACACATGTTGCCTTCACACTTCTCATTGGCTTCCCTCTTGCTTGCCCTTCAGGCGGGCGTCTGTTTTCACCACTCCCGGGAAGGAACTTTACTGAGGGGACCTATGATCTCCTTTTCAAATCCAGTGGCCAATTTTCAATCTCATCTTGACCATTCAGCATCATTTGACTCAGTTCATTTTTCCTTCCTCCTTGAAACACTTCTTTCCTCTCCACTTAGGTTTCCTTTAGTCTCACTGAACACCTTTTTTCAGTAACATCCTCATGTTCCTGAAATCTAAATTGAACAGTAAAAGACAACAGTAGTGTCCCAGGGTTAATCCACGGATTTCTAACCCCTTAGTGATCTTCTCTGTCTCTACGAGGATCTCATGGCATCTTATGACCTTAAATATCATCTCAACATTTATGTCTTCAGCTTGAACCTCTGCCACAAACTCTTGATTCATATCCAACTGTCTATATTATTTTGCTTTCTTTTTCACTGAAAAATATAAACAATCAGAATAGGACATTCATAAACTCTCACCACCATATGTCTCCTATTGGGTATAAAATATTTATCTCAAATTTATTATGTCCAGAACTGCTGGTTCCCACTACCCCAACCTGCACTTCCTGAAATCTTTCCCATGTAGTAATTACCAAGCCTGTTGTTCCAGTTTTTCAGAGTAAAAATCTTGGATTGTCCTAGACTCCTGTTTCTCTTATTTAATATATTTAATCCATCATAAATCATGTTGGCTTTTACCTTAAAATACACTCAGTCTTTCAACCTCTGTCACTACTACCCTAATTCAAGTCACTATCATTTCTTGCCTGAGACAGTTTTCTGAGGTGGTTGATCATCTTACATTTCCATGGCAATGTAGGAAAGTTCTAGTTTCTCCAAATTCTAACCAATATTTGCTGTTCTCAGTCATTTGCATTGTAGCCAATCCAGTGGGTGTGAGATGGTATCTCATTGCATATGCATTTCCGTTAATGATATTGAGCAGGTTGCCCAGGCTGCTTCAATACTCTTTATCTACCTCTGTTTTTTATAACACTCACCACCTTCTAACATGATGCGAAATGTGCTTATGATATTTATTGCTTATTGTCTGTCTCCCTGACAATCTCCCTTCCCTACTAGAATGTTGGCAGGGAATTTTCCTGGTTTGCTTGTCAATGTATCCCAGAGAATCTAGAATAGAACTTGGCATTTATTTGGTCTTGGATGCATATTTGTTGGAAGATTGAATGATCAGTGGCTCTTTATTATGAGGAGCATCATTGCTGAGCATGGGAAAGCTTTCAAGAGACTCACACAAAAGAAGTGAGGTGGAAGGGTTTTGTCCATTATTTCCCCAGATCATCCATCTCCCCCTTATATTTCCTGCATCTCTCATAGGCAGAGGCCAGTGTCTGAGTAGCATGACTAGTTGCAGTTAACAGCTACATATGTAGCTATACGTGCTGAACCATACGGTGATTTTCATTTGGAGTACTTGATGGAAATGAAAAATTATCATAAAACTGGCAAAGAATTCAAGTAAAGCAGACAGCTTTTATAGAGTGGGAGGGATATACATATGCAGGGCAATGCCTCTGCAGGAAGGAAAAAAACAGTGGCAAAGTATAAGAAAATACTAGATTTTATGGTGAGCATGGTGAATCAAGATAGAATAAGACCTACAGCTGCCTTGGGAGCTTGGCTGTCCCTACTCCCGTTCCATCCCCTCCCCCATGAATATGACCTACACGTGACACTCCCCTGGCAAGACTCATCACCATCTCCCTGTTCTCTGTCAAGTCCATGTTTCTTAACAGCTGTCAGGGGCCTTCACAAGCTGGTCCCACCCACCTTTGCAGGTTTAGTTCTTGTTGTTCCCCTTCATTTATCCAACCTTCCGGGGAAACTGAGGGCTGATGTGATTAGACCCACCAAACTTAATCTGCCCTGCATGCTTTTAGTCACACGCTTCTTGTTGACTTTTTTCACCCCTATAGCTAAAACCCACACATCTAAACACTATATAACGCAACATTCACTAGCTGCCTTATAGATAACATCTCTGGCGTATGTGTCGCCATGGTAACGGTTGCTTAAGTAGTGTTTCAGGAACTTGGGGGCAGCTCTTGTCCAGTTCAAACTGGTTGAGACCACCGGCCCTTCAACTGGGCCTGCACAAATGCCTAGGAGGTGACCTTTTGATGTCAGAGGGCCCAAAACTCCTCCCTCAGATCACGCTAATGCCCCATTTTCTGAACAGGCATGCTACAAGGGGCCATGGAGCCCGACTACGCTTGTGCAGCCCACCAATTGCCTCCCTTTCCCACTGCTAGTCACCCTTCCCCACGCCTTAGACCACTAACTCCTTTATCCCGTGAAGATCCCTAAACCCTACCTTCGGGGAGGCAGATTTCAGACCTGTTCTCCCGCCTCCTCACTTGGCTGTCACATGAATAAACCTTTCTCTGCTGCCAAACCTGCAGCTTCAGTGACGGGGCTATGGTGCAGCAGGCAGAATGAGCCTGGCTCAGTGTCACCAGAGCACAAGGACCAAAGTCGCGGGTGTGTGCTCTGTCTTACACAGACCTGTCATTTCAGCCCACTTGTCTTTTCTCTTGCTCCACTGCCATAAAATCCCCCCCAAACATACATTTACATGTACATACACAAGTATTTTTCTATATTAAGTAAAATCCTACTTGTTTTAGAAGACCTGATTCCTATCCTTTTATGATACTTGGTACAGTATCCTATTTGGATTTTAATTTGATTACTCATACCTCCATCAAGTAGAAGTCTGAACACGGGGGAGGGCCGTTTTCATCTTTTTGCCTAATAGTCCCCCTACTCTGCATAGAGCGAGTGCTTGTTAAATGTTATTGAAGTAAAACTGAATGGAAAATAATGACTCACCTTGCTTTGTACTTAGAAGATGTTGAGTGGATTTTTAAAAATTAAACTACAATAATGATGAAATACATTTTGACATATAGTGATTTGTAGTATAGGCACATTTATACAAATTTAACTATACCAGATCAATTATTTTTTAAATCAAAAGCAAAAATAAAAGAGAGAGGCAAAAATAACAATTTAAATAGTGCCGGTAAATTTCTTGCTATTATCCTCAGTGAGGAGAGTCCCAGGAGCGGGCAGGAGATAAGAGATGTGGATTTGTCCTTCTCTTAGTCAGTTGCACTTCCTGTGAGCCCTCATGCTGTGAGCATTTTGCTGTGGTGAATGGAATCTTAGTGTTTAAAGATATGCATTTTCATACAACATTGCCTCTGAGAAGAAAGCCAACTTCTATACCTTATTTGGTACAGTTGTATGTCCCAGATCTGGAGGGCACACTATCTCCTTGGGGCATCTTTAGAGATGGCCAGTCCCTCCCCACCATCAAGACTTTCTAAGAGGTTTTCAAGAATGCTTTTGACTCTACATGATTTTGCTTCATTTGCTGACTTTTGAAACCAACTCCCACACAAGGTATCAATCCACAGTACTGTAAGCACCATGGTACTAAATATAGGTCATATTTCTAATAGAGCATCTAAATTTATGGTCTGTCCTATGTAAAAAGGTAATGGAAAAAGTAGACAGTTCGAAGTAGAGCAACAAAGATAGTTAACACTTACGGACAATGAATATCTAAGAAAGATTCAATCATACTTATTCCTGTTGTGGCAGAAAAGGTGGATAGATGTCCTCATAAAGGTCTCCAAAATGAATAATGATTTATTACACAGAAAATGGTGTTCAGCTGTTCTTCTTCTCACTGAGTACAAAACAGCAGGAAATGTTTAAAACGTTGCATGGAAGATTTATCTCAGATACAGAAAAGATTTTCTGTCTGCCAGACACTGAGATGACTTCTTGAGAGAAGTTATAGAATCTCCTAATGTGGAAACTTTTCTTTTTAACCTCATTCTGTCTGGAATAGTTTATGTCAACATTTTTCAAAGTATGTTCTAGCATTTTATGGCCTGTTAAGGGAAGTTTCCCAGTATAAACATTCTGTTATCAACTGCATTTCAGAACCGCTAAGTTTAACAAAGTTAAACAGATTTCTTTACTGAAGGGCTTCACGGGGCTTTCTTAGGCTCTATGCTTTGTGAATTTCTGGTGGAGGTCGGAGCATGTGTAGTGAAAACATTTCTAAAATTTCCTTGATCATGTAAACCATTGTATTAGAGGCTTCTTTTGGATTGATGTTCTGTGTGGCTTTTTTTGAGATATGTTGACCCAGGTATTTGAAAGTGGTAGATAAATTAGAGGACTTTAGTGTAGTGTTTTAAAAATTTCTCACTTGCATATTCCTACTTTCAAAAACAACACCACCACAAAACTCCAAAGAGATACTGCTTTTAAAAAAAATCACCTAAATAAGGATTCCTTTGGAACCATTTATTTTACAGTTTTACATGTTTTCCAGTGAGCCACAGTGGAGTGACGACAATGAGTGTTCAGGACCAGAAACTACTGGAATCTTAATATTCATTCCGGTTTTTGAATACATTATTTTTGATACCAACGGTAGAGGCAGAAGTTATGATTATAAACATGCACACTGGTTTTTGCTACAGTAATGACTGTGTCTCTGAAGGCTCCATAATAAAGTGGGAGGCAGCTACAAGGCCACCCATGAGATGCTTTAATATGAGGGGGAGAGTTTATCTAGAATAGCTTAACTCTCTGCTATATTACATGATGGCTTCCCCAGGTAAAACCAAAGTTTTACCTTATATACTCTTCACATACTTATGGTTACTGCAGTAAGCTTTCAAGTTCTCCAGTGAATCTCTTGGGGCCTACATAAACATAACTAGAAAGCTATATTGAGGAGAAGTTATTTCTGCATCTCCTTAACTGTCAATTTGAAATGAGGCAAAAAAATAAATAGAAGGCACGATGAGGGAAGGGACCCACAGAATGAGGTTAGTCTGTGTGATAATTTACTTTAATATTGTGTTAAATGTGTGTGAGAATAAGTTCATTTAATGAACATTCTAGAAGTAGTTCGTTGGCATTTGAAGTATCCGAATCAGAAGTCTGTGCTCCCTAGGCGTCTATGTTAGTCCAGGTTCTTCAGAGAAACAAAACTGATGTGTGTGTGTGTGTGTGAGAGAGAGAGGGGGAGAGAGAGAGACAGACAGAGAGAGAGAGAGATTTTGAGGAATTGGCTCACAGGATTGTGGGGACTGGCAAGTTTGAAATTTGTAGGGCAGACTGGCAATTCATACAGGCAGGTTTCTATGTTGCAGGCTTGAGGCAGAATCACTTCTTCCTCAGGAAACCTCAGTCTTTGCTGCTAAGGCCTTCAACTGATTGGATGAGGCCCACCCACATTATGGATGGTAATCTGCTTTCAAGTCTACTTATTGTAAATGTTAATCACATCTAAAAAAAAAACTTCTCTGTGACATCTAGACTGATGTTTGACCAAACAAATGGACATGATAGCCTAGCCTGTTGACACTTAAAATTAACTATCACAGAGTCTGTGCAAGCACTTCCAATATAGGTGTCAAAATCTATACCAGAAGTTTGTTCTTTAGTATATTGTTAGAAAATAGTCTTATATCCTTGAAATAAGTACTGGCAAAACCAAGCAATTGGCTAGAAAGAGTGTATAGGCACCATTGACCTTAAAAGAACAAGGCCCAGCAGCCTTACGGATGTGGAATCGGAGCTGTGTTTGGTCACGTGTTTTTGCAGGAAGACTCTGTCCACTGACCTGACTGGAAGGGCAGCTGATCCTGCCCCAGAGTATTGGGCAGTCTCCTCAGAGTGAATCTGTCCTGCAAGGTTCTTGTAAGAGAGCTCGAAGACAGAATTCACAAGAGCAGGTGGAGTAGGACTCTTTTTGTATCTACTTTCTAATAAATGTTTGTGTTTCAGCAGAATTTTGTCTGAGTCTCTAAGACCTTCTTTCATTCTTAATCTCATCCGACTCTTATCACCAGAGGCCACAGTTTTCACAAACATATTGGCCCTTTTTAGATGACCGAGTTGGCTTAGCTTAGTTCACAACAGGAGAACTTTGGAATTGTGTATTGAAAAGCAATCCACTGAAAGGAACACTAGGATTTCCTCTGTATCCCAGTTCACTGCGGGCCTTTTTTGATTTGGGTGGCTGGTTGTTCCTCTGACTCCTGTAGATTTAGGTCCTCACTATGGACTAAATGTCTTCACATAGGAATAATTGAATGCCGAGAGTTGTTGGAGAAACCAATTTAGCCTTCTTTTTCCTTCCTACCTGAAACTCTGAAAATTCTTTTTTTTTTTTCTGTTTTATATATATATATTTTTTTAATTTATTTTTTTAATTTCAGAATATCATGGGGGTACAACACTTTGGCCATACACATTGCCCCTGTTCTGCCCGTGTCAGAGCCACAATCGTGGTCATCCCCCAAACTGTGCTCCCCACATCCATTCAGTGAGAGTTTTTCCCACCCCTTCCACCCCCCTCCCGCCCACCCGCCCTCAGATGAATGTTCTTGCCCTGTGTGATGTAAGTGTTCATCAGTTAGTACCAGTTTGATGGTGAGTACCAGTGGTGCTTGTTTTTCCAATCCTGTGACACTTCACTTCGAAGAATAGGTTCTAGCTCCAACCAGGATAATACCAGATGTGTTAATTCACTGTTGTTCCTTATTGCTGAGTAATACTCCATGGTATACATATACCACATTTTATTGATCCACTCGTGTATTGATGGGCACCTGGGTTGTTTCCACATCTTGCAATTGTGAATTGTGCTGCTATGAACATTCTGAGAGCAGATGTCTTTATTATAAAATGTCTTTTTTTCCTTTGGATAAATACCCAGTAGTGGGATTGCTGGGTCAAATGGTAATTCTACTTTTAATTCTTTGAGGTATCTCCATATTCTTTTCCATAGAGGTTGTACTAATTTGCAGTCCCACCAGCAGTGTATGAGTGTTCCTATCTGTCCACATCTCCGCCAACATTTGTTATTTGGGGATTTTTTGATATGAGCCAATCTCACTGGAGTTAAGTGATATCTCATTGTGGTTTTGATTTGCATTTCCCTGATGATTAGAGAAGTTGAGCACTTTTTTATATGTTTGCTGGCCATTACTCTGTCTTCTTTGGAAAAGTTTCTGTTCATGTCCTTTGCCCATTTTTTAATAGGGTTGTTTGATTTTTTCTTGTTGATTTTCCTAAGTTCTGTATAGATTCTGGTTATCAGCCCTTTATCAGAGGTGTAGCATGCAAATATTTTCTCCCATTCTGTAGGTTGTCTGTTCACTCTAGTGATAGTTTCCTTGGCTGTGCAGAAGCTTTTCAATTCACCATATAAATAAAAGCAAGAACAAAGATTATATGATCCTTTCAATAGATGCAGAAAAGGCTTTTGACAAAATCCAGCATCCTTTTATGATAAGAACTCTTAACAATATAGGCATAGATGGCTCATTCCTAGAAACTATTAAAGCCATATATGAAACTCTTAAAATTCTTAAAGAAATTTTCCAGGAAATAAATAACTCTCAAATAGTAATTAATGTGTTGGGTTTTTTCCTCTTATCTTTAATGCAATTTTAGGCCTCATATGAATTGTACAAAGCTCCCTCTCTTTTATATATACCTAAGAGATGTAGGTTGATGCCATTTGATGAAAAGCGGTCCTTTAAGGATGTATATTCCATGTCATGAAATAGTGAAAATATGTGTTTGACTGTCTGAATTCAGAAAAATACAGACACAGTCAAGTGTCACTGAATGATGGGGATATGTTTTGAGAAATGCATTATTAGGCAATTTTGTCATTGCGCAAACATCATAGAGTATACTTATACAAACCTAGAGGGGAGAGCCTACTACATGATATATTTGTATGGTCTATTGCTCCTAGGCTACAAACCTGTAAAGCACGTTACTGTACTGAACGTAGGCAATTGTCACACAATGGTAAGTATTTGTGTACCTAAATATATCTAAATATAGAAAAGATACAGTAAAAATATGGTATTATAATCTTGTGGGACCACCGTTGTATATGTGGTCTGTCACTTACTGAAGCATCGTTATGTGGAGCATGACTGTATTTGAGGTATTTTAAAACACAGGACTTTTGCTACATTTTATTAGTCTGTAAACATTTCCCACTTGAGCTATGGAAGGTAAGTATTTGCACAGTTAAAAGTGAAGAAAAGACTATTCAGTCAAGTGAGTTTTCTTTGTAAACAGCTTTTTAAACCACTTCTTAAGAAGCTAAACAATCCATCATGCTTTATCGCCATGTACTTAGAAGTAGGAAAGTGGATCTTGTCCAAAGAGATACACTATGTTTTGGTTTCGAAGATATTTTGCTTTTGGATGAATAGATTGATTGATAACAGGAATTTACTATTATTAGTAGCTCCCTCCAAAGCTCGGTTATACAAATAAATCTCTCACATCTTTTTCAGTAGCTAAGATAGATGCTTAACTAATTTATCATTCCTTTCATACAAAGTGGCCTGGAAGTAAACCAGAAATTTCTCTGTAAGTTTATTTGATAAAGCATGGTGAATTCTTATCTGCCTTTTGGAAATATTGCTCTAAACTACTTGGATCTTCACTAAGTGAATGAAACTGTGGAATCTTTCTTCTTGTGATTTTAGTTGATAGAATAAAGACACCATTTTCTATGTGTCAAAATTTAGTGACAGATGAATGAGAAGTCATTCCTCGAGTAAGGGTTACTCAGAAGACTTTGGTGAACAAATGTCTTCCTAAAACAGTACTTAGCAATGATAGAAGGATGCTTGTGCCAGACATATACATTTTCATAGGAACAAAAGTTAATGATGCAGCTAATTTATGCAGATATATGTCAGCTACCTTCTTGTTTTCTCTACCTGTTTTTTCCACTGTATCAAAGCTAACTTCACTGACAGCTCCATGCTCAAATTTAAGCATTCGGGACCTAGGATTCCATGGCCCAGATCTTGCCTGGCTCACACTCATCTCCCTTGCTGCCAACCAGGACTGAGGTGTGCTGAGCAAGGTGCAAGGCCTGGGCCTCTAAGTGGCCCCTCAATTGTTGTGTACCTTTGCTTCTCTGGATTGGCTCTGAGCACAGGACGAGGATTTTGCGTAGTTTTCTCTCCTTAATTCTCATAGGTGCCCTGTCTAGTGATCAGCCCCCAAGCCACAGCCTTTCCTGAAGCCAGGTGGGTCTGACAGGGGTCTTGAGGGTTCATCCCATCTCCTGCTTGACCCTTAGTTTACCCAGCTGGCTTTGGTCCTGCCACATATGAACACATCTCTCTTAGAGCAATACTGCTATTTAGATTTTCCAACTCCACCCATCTGAGTGAATACCCAGTGCCGAATGCTCCAGAAGTGGGACTGACCACCCTCACCCAACTGAGTGTCTGTAAGTGAGGGTTAGCCCTCCCCACATCTGCCTGCGCTCAGCTCACACTACCCTCCAGTTGCCTCAGAAACCATATACCTGTGATGGTTAATTTTGTGTGTCAACTTGGAGGGTGTTTTTGGATGAGATTAACATTTAAATCAGTGAACTTTGAGTAAAGCAGATTGCTCTCTATAATGTGTGGGGGGTCCTCATCCAATAGGCTGAAGGTCTGCTGAACAGAACAGAAAGACCAGTCTCCCTGAGCAAGGGGAAGTCTCCAGAAGACTGTCCTTGGATTTCGTCTGCGCCATAGGCTCCCCTGGGTCTCCAGCCTGCCAGCCCCATGAGCCAATTTCTTATAATAAATCTCTTCCTATATATGTACACATCCTGTTGGTTCTGTTTCTCTGGAGGATTTTGACTAATACATTGCCTTGTGTTGTAGTCCCCCAAATTGCAACACTATAATAAATGTATGAGTTTATATTTGCCTCTGTATGTATTCATGTATTTATCGTGGGAAAATGAGGCTTCATGCTGACTTTGGATCAGAGCTCTAATAAGTGATTATATTTTCTACACTCATGGGAGAGAGTCGGCCAAAATGGCATGCAACAAAAGACCTCAGGACTTTGCAATTGTTGTTCCCTTTGCCTGGAATATTCTTCCCCTGATAGTTGTATGGGTTATTCCTACATTTTCATTTAGGTCTATACTTAAATGCCCCTTTTCAAAGAAGCCTTCCTCAACCACTGCCTAAAATAACACTTTCTATCATCCTGCATAGCTTTTTCTGGATTGATATTTTGTCATAACACTTACAACTATCTGACATTTTATTATGCATGTGTGAATTTGTTATCTAGCTCCCCTATAGCATATAAAGTCCATGGACTTTGCTTTGTTCACCACTGTATCCCTGGTGCCAGAGCAGGGACTTTGCACAGGCTAGATTTTGGAAAATAATTGTTCAATGAGTGAATAAATGGATGAATGTTCTATGTTATGGCAGAATAATTAACACAAGGCTTGTAAGTTTGTGTACTACTTAATTTGAGGAAAGTCAGAATGCTACAGCAAACATTATATGATTTTAGTAAAAAATATAATTCCCTGTAACAAATATGTTACAAGGTTGAGAGACCATGATAAGATTACATTACTGGTAAATTAATAATAAATTTTGTGGAGTAAAGAATTGTGTATTGAAGGGACACATTATAGTTATGATGACAAGTAATGGAGTATACATGAACTTGTCCTTTAAGAAGATCTTTTCCCCACCTGGCTGATTTCCAACTGTGCTGCTTGTTCATGGGGCCTCTGGGGTCACTGGAACGTGAATATTCTCCAGTCTTATCTTGCTTTTCTTATTGAGAAGGGCAATTTCAACAGAGCATTTGAATGCTTATGCTAAAATAAATAAAAAGAGAAGGATATTAGTATGTAATTTTTGAAATTCCTAAGGTAAAGTATTGTGACCAGGGCACATGCCTGTGTCTATTCTTATAGATGCTGGATGCTAACATAATTAAGTGGTCCCTAAAAATTAACGGGGACAGACTAATTGGTAAGGATCACATATCCTTGACACATAGTCTATAGTTAGATCTCTCCACGTTATAGGATAGCTGTGCCTGCATTCAGCTGTCAAAGTGTAGCAGTGATGTTCCATGATAGAGACCCACAGGGCTGAGACATTCCTAAAATACCTCAACCCAGTCTTCCTGGCAGTCTCCGCATCACAGTATCTCATCTGCTGGCAGAGTGCATCCCAGCTACACAACAGTCAAGCAGTGGAAACTGAAATTGCTTCCCATATTTGAGACTGGCTTTGGGGTCCAAAGCCAGACAAGCTGTGAGAAGAGGACAGGCTTTGGAGTCAGCCAAACATCAGATTGAAACCGGTATTGCCTCTCGCTGGATGAACTTGGCTAAATTATTTAATCCCCCCAAGCTGTAGTTTCTTCATCTTTAAAGTAGGAATAATTTTATGTACCTGGTAAGTTCACTATGAAGGTTCATTTGGCACACAGTAAATATATTGGGAGGCGATAGTTTTTCTACTCTCCACCAGTTGCAGCTTATTAGGTGTTTTGTTTTTGTTTCTTTATTGTTTGGTTTGTTTTCTTTTTTCCTTTGACATGTCTAAGTCAAACCCTCATAGCACATATAGAATTCATAATTTGAAAGGAACCTTGTAGGTTATCTAGGCCAACCCCTTCTTTCTACCTCCTTTTGCTACCTTTCTCTTAAAATACACACACACACACACACACACACACACACACAGAGTTTTCTACTTTCGTTCCCATTTCTGGTCATAACCATAGATAATGATGACAAAGTCATGTTATCAGATACTCCCCTGATGTCTACAAAGCCCTGTAATGATTTCTTTCCAACTGGAAGAAAGATTTATTCATGTTTGTAATTTGCTAAAAGTCTCCTCTCTAGCAATTGCTGAACTCAAACTATGAGTGGAGTTTCGGTGCTAGACCCTGTCCTTTTCCCATCTTGCCCCTTCTAGAGAGGTGAAAAGGGTTTCATCTTGTTTCCCTTTGAACATTTGAAAACATATAATCAGAATGTATCCCACATTTCTAAATAGAGCTATTAATTTGTTTATTCATGTTTATAGTAAAAAAAATTTAAAGCTGCAGTATCCCACTCCATTTAACCCAGAAAAGTAATTTTTTGCTCTTGTGTGATGAGGAGTTCTGTTTTTAATTGAGGTAAAATGTATATGCAATAAAATGCACTGCTCATAATTTTTATGAGATAAGGAGTTCAAATTTATGACTTCGTTTGTGAGAAGTTTAAGACTACTGATTTAAAACAAAACAAAACAAAAAGGGTGATGCAGAGAGATCTATTTCTGAACTCCAAAACCAGAAATGTAAAACATCAATGTTTGAAAACTCTGGATTTTCATCTGCCTTCAATCACTATTGCATGTAGTTGTGCCTCTTGAAGCAGAAAAAGCCAAATTGTAAGCTCAGTATATGGTAAAATCTGTAAAATTGTAGAAGCTGATTATAATGTTAATTCACATCACTATTGGTAGTATTAACAACTATAAGGATAGTGACAGTTTTGTGATCTTTTAAATAAACCTGGCCCTCTGATTGACTCAATTGAAAACTCCCTGTCTTATTTTTTGTGGACGACAGCAAAGGCATTGGGCTATAGAAAATTCTTAAAGCATAAGATGTCTCCTGAATTTTGCCATGAAAAGACCCGTACAGCCTTGACATTTGCTGGCTTAACGTTTGTAATAAAAATTATTTGTAAGGAACACAAAGATCTAACATATAAAGCAATTTTGAAAGTGAATAATAATACTCACCTCTATTACCTTGCTGTGAGGATCAAATGAGAATTGTTTAAGTACCTGGCACAAATTTAGATTGCCATGCTGCAAGATTCGTGCATGGGAGTCACATAACTAGTGAATACTCTATGTGATGGCACACCCCCATCTCATGTAACTGGAATTCTGAACATATTTCTCGTGAATGTCAAGAGAGAATTGTACAATCAGATGATGTATGGTGGGTTTCAGCTGATTAAAAATACTTAGCATTATCTATTTAAATGTTCTTCTTTAATAATGAAAATAAGAAATATCTCTGAGACATGTTAATTCCCCTAAGCAAGAAAGTTGTTATGGTCACTAGAAAACAAGTAGTAACAAAGAGCAATGGATACAGTTGAAGAATTTCAAAGGACACACACAATATCCTGAAGAAAACTATCTCCTGCAATTTTCAATTATGTCAGACCATTATAAGACACTCTTTTGTGCTCAAAATCTGAGAACTTGCCACCTCGACTTCATGTCACATCTACTCTGTGTCTGTGGGTTATCAAGAGATGGAAGATAACCTTAGGGGGAAGTCCCATAGAGCTGCACCTGTGCCTGAATATCCTAGTGATAAATATACAGCACTAGTCACTAATTTTTCCTAGCACATCATACTTTCATTGAATACCTATTATGTACTCCCCCTGCTCCTGAGATGCCAAATTTGAATAAATTATGCATGCCCCAAAGGAACTCACAGCGTCATAGAAAAAATAGCCACATAAACAGATACAAAGCAATGAATTTAGGGAAATGATCAAAGTTTATACAGGGTGTTGGAAGTATCCAGAAGCGAATGGCGGAGAGGGAGGTGTGTGTGGAGTAGTCAAGGAAGGTTTCTTGGAGAAGAGAAACTGAGTCTTAAATGACAAGTGAAACAACTGAAATGCCCTTGACCTATTTGCTCAAAATCACCAACTGTCTTGCTACAGCATAAAATCACAAATACAGTGTTTAGATCTGTACCTCCTGAGTTTATACCATGGATTGTCATTGATGGGAGGGAGGAAAGAGGCAGTATCTGTTCTGCTGCAGGAGGAGAGGCAGAAAGGAGAGGAGACCCCTAAAAAGGGATTCTGTGACCCCCTAACTGCAGACTTGGCTGTGTATTAGGGTTTTGCCTCATATCCATCAGGCAACACTCTTTTGGGTGGCTGTGTCCAATACATGTCATTAGGAAAGAAGATGACTTTTCAGAATATGTGGGCTTGGATGTGAGTAAGCAGAGATTCAGCCATACCAGCTGTCAGCTTGGCAAGTGTCTTCATCCAGGGCTGAAGGGGCAGCTTTACTGTCATCAGCTCTCCCAAAGATTGATAAATTGGATGCAGACAGCTAGAGCCTAGAGAGCTGCCAAATAAATCTTTAGGATTGAAATATAACTGTGCTGTACGCAGAACTAGGAGAAACGCCCACGCGCCCCAAACACATCGGGATCCTGTTTAGAATTGGAACGTGTTATATTAGAAATGATAATAATAATTAATATTATGAGGCCTATTTTCTGCCTTGGTGGGAAGGCAGCAGCCTGCAGTAGATGGAGTCCGTGTTGTACGGGAGGAGGGGGCCTCTTCCTCCCATGCACATGCACCCCACACTGCCGGCCAGTGTATCTGGGGAGAGTGTGTAGGTGTGGGTGTCTATGTGGATTTGTGTATGTCTGTTTCTGTCTTTGTGTAGGTGTGTGTGTGTTTGTGTATATGTGTGGGCATGTATGTGTGTGTCTGTCCATATCTGTCTTATCTATATATGTGTGGAGGGCCATGTGCATATGTATCTGTGTGTATGTTTATCTTTGTGTACACATGTGGGCATGTGCATGTATCTGTGCATCTGTCTTCATGTACATGTGGGGGGGTGTGTGTGTGGTGTGTGCGTCTGTGAGTGTGCGTCTGACAGTCCATGTCTGTATTGACTGTGTATATGCAGAGGGGGTTGTGCCTGTGTGTGTTGGTGTGTATCTTTGTGTACATGTGTGGACATATTGTGTATCTCCATGTGTGTATCTGTGTGTCTGCGTGTCTGTCTGTGTCTGTATATGTGTGTTTCCACTGTGCCCTGTGCTCTGGAAGCTAGGTTTCCAGGTTACGCTTAAGCCCCAGGCTGGATGTCCTCTGCTGTGATTTATAGCACTGAGCAAGTCTGCTGCTCTTCCCTTAGCTGCTTAGCCAGATGTGCAGCACTGCTGATGGTGGCTGAGCAGCTCTCTGGGCTTACACTCATCACCTTGGAGACCCTAACCAGAGTGTTGAGAAAAGATATTTACCTTAGTGTAACTCAGGAAGACCCACCCAAGCCAGAAATGAAAGTCAAGGTCAGCAATACCTGCTACAGAGCACCTCTTAATATTGTACCATTTATTTTCACAGGCTTGCTTGAGATAGGAGAAGTCAGCAACTGTCATGTTTGTTAATATATATGTAGTAGATTAAAGTATAAAAAAAGTCTGAAGTCACATAGTTAATCAAAGGTAGAAATATTGTGTGTCAATGTTGGTTGTATCATTAGCTATTTTAATTCTCATGTCTCTTTCCCTTCCTAGTATAGTTAGGAATATGTACATTTCCATTGGCTTCTTTTCTCAGAAGTGAATGCACTATGTTTACTTTGGAAAATACCACAAATGCCTTCTTTCTGATCTCTCAAATTGTGTTTGAGTTTCATCTGAATTTAGTTGGCTGAAATACTCTATAATTTTTTAGACAGTTTCATCAAATAAGCTATAAAAATGTTTAGCCAATTTTTGATCAAAGTTTGATCCCAGTTTCAAAATTGGGCTCTACTCCCAGTCTTCCTTATCCTTGGAAATGCAGACATATCTCAGTGACATATTTTTGCCTAATTTTCCAACTTTCTACTTGGCAGATACACATGCAGTTTAAAGAAATATCTTAAATATTTTAATCCAACTTGGCTGATTGGGGAGGAGGGAGGGAAAATAGTGTTATGAAAAGCAGAATTTGATGTTAAAGAGGCATTCATGAATATTATTGTTTTCAAAATTATCATCATGGAGTTTGGATATTGGTCTTTAATTGAATATTTTTAAAATAAAGAAAAACATAGATCTACTCCCTGCATCTTCAGCCAGTACCCTAGAACTGGACAGTGGTGGCCTCTATAGCTCACAGCTCATGCTGTGAAATCTCTACCTTCCTCAGCCCATGATGGCATCATGTCATTGGGTAACATAACTCAAATGCTGTGGACTTTCAGAGCTGGAGAATCTTTGCAATCACTCAGCCCCACTGAGCCCTGAGCCTCCTCAGGCACCTAAAGACAAGAAGAGCTCCTGATCCTTCTATGCAATGGGACTCTTCAGTACATTCTCAATGACTACTAGGTGAAGGTTAACTGCACAGCAGGATACACAAGATCCTCACTTTCTCTTCCTGCCCACATGTCTAGTTTAATATCCAGCCTCCTCTCTCACCACTTTACACTCAAGAAATACAGAATAACCCTTAAACACACTGTGGCATTTTACATCTTCCTGTCTTTGTATGTCCTGTACCATCTGCCTAGAAGGCCCCTACCCACTGGTATAATTGAGAGGCACAGTCTTAGTCCATTTGAGCTGCTATAATAAAGTACCATAGACTGGGTGGTTTATAAACAATGCAAATTTATTTCTTACAGTTCTGGAGGCTGGAAGTCTGAGATCATGGTGCCAGCACAGTTGGGTTCTGGTGAGGGCTGTCTTCCAGGCTGCATACTCCTAACTTCTCATTGTATCCTCATGTGGTGGAAAGAATGAGAGAGAGCTCTCTGAGAGCTCTTTTAAAAGGGCACTAATCCCATTCATGAGGGCTCCATCCTCATGAACTAATCACCTCCCAAAGATCCCACCTTCTAATACCATCACATTGGGGGTTAGGATTTCAACATATGAAATTTAAGGGGACACAAACAGTCTATAACAGGTGGCAAAGAAACTCTCCCACACTGGCACCTAAAACATCACCATTAGTAATTAATTCCCTTTATACTCACTCAGCCTTGCTTCTTCTGGTGTTTCTCCCCCACCCCCCATAATTCATCTGAGAGACAACCGAAATATTCCATGCTGCCTCAGTGTGATTTCCAGCTGCTTTGCTGCTGGAGAGAACTAGTTGTCCTGCAGACAGTGACACTGAAAGCAGCAGGAAGCAAAGAATAAGGCTGCTGAAGGCAGGGTCTCCTTTGATTTGAATTTTGCTTAGGTGTAGCCCAGTGACTCTATTATACAAATGTCAGATGTTTCTGGATGGCAATTGCATGTCAGAGGTCCAACATCTGAATGTTTTGATGTGCCAGGCTTTCACCCGAGGGCTTTCTTTGTTAAATTCAGCACCCATCAAAAGGTTTACATTGGTCTTTATTTATTCTTTCCTTCAATGAGAATTTTAAAATGCAAAAGATGGTTAAAAGTCAATAGAGAGAACTGAATGAAAATTAATTTGTTCTTCCTGATTGTGCCTTTAAAAACTCGATATTCTGGTTATCAATTGCTGAGGAGCAAACCACAAAAGCAGTGGCTTGCCATGACAACATCTATTTTGCTCATGAATCTGCAATTTAGGCTATGCTCAGTGGGGAGAGTTTATCTCTGCTCCACTTGGCATCAGCTGGGGCAGTTCAAAGGCTCAGGTTGGAATCATCCCAAGCTCTTTCACTCACGTGTCGGGCGGTTGATGCTGGCTGTTGGCTGAGAGCTTAGCTGAAGCTGTCAACTCAATTACCTACAGGTGGCCTCTTCCTGTGGCTTGTAGTTCCTCACAGAGTTATGACTGAGTTCTAATGGTGAGCACCCTGAGAAAGGGAGTCAGGTGAAAGACCATATCTCCTTTAGGACCTAGCCTAGGAGATGATACAGAATCACTTCGGCCACTTTCCATTCGTCCAGGCGCAAAGCTCCACTCAAATTCAAGAAGGAGCATGTGGGACCAGAAATATTGCTGTGCCATTTTTAGAAAATACAATCTGCTACACTGGAGCATAAAGAAATTTTAATTGACTTGTTATTTCTGGTTTTCCATTTCATTCCAGTCAGCAAACTCTTCTTCAAGCGTCAGTTTTGTGGTGGCCAAGAGAGTCCTTTACATGCCTAGATAATTATTGCATATGATTTCATTTTTAATGAGATCTGCCATCCACCACCAACACTGATTTGTCCAGAGAGAAAAACTTTTGTGCATATAAAAATTAGGTCTATATGGATTTAAGGTTTTTATTATTATGGCTTTCAAAACAACCCCACAGACTATTGTATCAGATTAGATTCAGGCCCACTCACTTTAATTTACAATGGTTTGTGCGATTGAAAGATTTACAGGATATTTAAAATATTGATTTAAGTACATGTAGGTTCTTAGCTGCAAAAGTTTTTTGCAAAGTTTTTGACCAAACATCTGTATTTTCTGGAATGTAATTAAAGTAGTTGTCTAGAAATGTGTTGATTTGCAAAAATCGTTAATCAATTATGTTTAAGTAGCATTGTTTTAACAAATCTTTTTCTTTTTCAAAACAACTCGAAATGAGGAAAATCTCCAGAGAACTAAAAGTAGACCTACCATTCAATCCAGCAATCCCACTACTGGGTATCAACCCAAAGGAAAACAAGTCATTTTATCAAAAAGACACCTGCACTTGAATGTTTATTGCAGCACAATTCACAATTGCACAGATGTGGAATCAACCCAAGTACCCGTCAATTCATGAGTGGATTAACAAAATGTGGTGTATATATACCAGCCATAAAAAGAAATGAATTAGTGTCTTTTGCAGCAATTTGGATGGAACTGGAGACCATTATCCTAAATGAAGTATCTCAAGAGTGGAAAAACAGACATCACATGTACTCTCTAATAATTTGGAACTAATTGATGGGCACACATGGGCACAGAAAGAAGTAAAAATCATTGGAAATCAAGAAGGGGGGAGGGGGAAGGAGGGGAAGTGTAGAAACCTACCTAACAGGTACAGTGAATGCTATTCTCGTGATGGGCACATAAAGCATTATAAAATGCTAAAGCATTATAAAAGCTATCCATGACTAAAGCATTATAAAAGCTATCCATGTCGCAAAAATATTTGCACCCCCTTAAGATTTTGAAATAAAAAGACACCAAAAAAGGCAATATAAAAATCATTATTAATCCTATCAACTAGAAATGACCAGAGTTAGCATGTTGATTTGTATTCTAATAACATTTTTTCTTTGCTAATAGATTGTTTCTATTTCACAAAGAAATGAGGCAAATCTCTCACCAATTTGGCTTTGAGAAGAATAATATAAGGTTTTAAAATTATAAACGGTGTTCAGATATTTGTAATTACATAATGCTGCTTAGATTTTGGATACTTGAACTGTTCTGAAGCTTGTCTTTTGTCTTATCAACCCATAATCATTCCGAGGCCATGTTTCTCTTCACATGCCTGGAAAATTCCTAAATCAGGAGATAGATTGGTCTTGCCACTAAGCAGCTGTATGATCATAAGCAAGACACAAAACTTATTTGTACCTCAATTTTAGAATTGGGTCATTTGACGAAACAACCTCTAAAATTATTTACTTTTTGAATCATATATAAGAATGATATTTACTGAAAGGGAGTGCTATAAATCAAAAACAATATGAAGAAATAATTTTTTCTTCTCATGTTGAACTAGTAATTAGAAATGATCAAAACCACATATTTTACTTAGAAATGGATTCCAAAATCTTTTATTTCTCAACAAGAAATTACTAAAGCTCTTTTGAGACATTTCAGTGCCTTGCTTAAATGACTTGATTTAGGAAGTGGTCAGCCCTTACCTTGCTTTATGTGACTTCATTACAATTTGAGAAGCAGATGGTTACTTAATAAATACTGTTTGATTAAAACAAAAATAGGACAAAGTTCTCCATATCTTGAATGGGTCTTAAAATAATAGTTTTATGAACCCTTGCCAACAAGGAGGGCTGTACCCATATTACAGGCAGGCAAAAGGAGGCAGGTCCCTTTGTTCTAGGCCAATTGCTAATGCCAAGGTCATCTTTGGGAGTTTTGATGATTGTGATAGATTAAATATGGACTTTATTAAATATTCATGACAATTCTGAACAACTTTTAATTCAACCTATAATTATAGACCTACTCTAAATACGTACTCAGTATTACAATCTCAGGCTGCAAAAATAAATGGCACATAGTGCCTGTCCTCAAGGAATCTAGTGGCTGTCAGGATGTGTTTTAAGAATTAAATAAGGCAATTATATACAATACTTAGCACAGTGTCTGGAATAGCAAAAGTTCAATAAATGCTATTTCTAATTGTTATTGTTACTCTCAGTTCTATCAGGTAGGTAATACCAAAGAGAAAAGCGTGGCTTTGAATAGCCGAGTAACTTGCCCAGTGCCACTGCTCGTACGTAGCAGAACTGAAATACTTCTTGTTGTTTAATGCCAAATTGGAAGTCATACAGATAATTTAGTTAACTTAACCTCTATAGTTATTATAAAACTTAGTAAAATATTTCAGTTCTTTCAACTCTGTTAAGTGATCAAAACTTGGTTCTTCTAAGAATCCTATGATCAAAACTCCATGTTGCCTGGTTTTGTGTGGCGTAGATTTACAAGTGAACAAACTCAGTTTTCTCACCCAGAGTTGTGTATCCCTTTCTGGAACCAGGAAAATAGTTTGGGAGAAAAAAACGGAGGCAGGAAAAAAGAGCAGGAATTATGGGTGTCTTCTTTGAACAGGCAGGAATCTTTATGGTTTGAATTATTCCTTCCAAAACTTTTGCTCTTTTAATTCTTATCCTAAGATTATATATTTATACTTCTTTTTTGTCTTTTATAAACCCACATTAGACTGGGTCAAATGTCTAAAATGTCTTAGGATTAATGAAGCAGAAATAGTTGATGAGAGCTCTCAAAGTAAAGTCTTAGAATGGGATCAGATATTCATTCACATGCCAGATGAAGGGTGATTTATGCACGTCAGTGCCAAAGAGCAAATTCCTAAGCTACTTTAGGAAAAATAGACTGGAGTGTGAAAAGGTGAAACAATATCTCTGGATAGAACTGATCAAAAGTAACACAGGATATGGAGTAGAAATTGGATAGTGTTGTTAGAGAAAGAGGAAAATTAAAAATAGCTATAAATTTAGAAAGAGATGCCATTTGCTTCGTCCCTAAGTCCATGCACACATGAGACATGGAAAAGTTTGAAAAGAGTGGCTTCTATTATTTTCAGTTTTGAGCAAAATCTTCAAATCTTGGCAATTTAAAAGGTGGATTTTTACCATATAAATAAGAATCTTAAGAAAACAATGCTGCAGTATTTATTTCTTCAATACATAATCAGAGATGACATCATTGAAGTCACATTATTTTTGTTGTCTCGTGAGACGTCTATGAATGTGAACCTCTGATTCTTCAGAGTCCTTAGAGGAAAGAGGTGGTTAATTGAGATTAAACGTAGTTGTTACCAATGTCACCACCAACAGGGAAATCATTTAACATGATCAGAAACTTAACTTAGCAAATGTAGTAAAAGGAACCTTGAACTAGAAATCAGTATGCCCCAACAGGCCATTGATTGGTTAGTAATCTGGGGTAAATGAATCATTTTCTTTTCTGTTAAATAAGAGGCTTGGCTTTGCTCACTGATTCCCCAATGCTAGATGGAATAACATTGTTGGTCTATGAAAGAGTTTTCAGGACTATGAGACCAAATGAAACTAAAAAAGAAGAAAGGACAATATAATGACAAAATCTATGTCATTTTAAAATTTTCAGATAGTTTGTCCTATATCATTTTGTTAACAATGTCCTTTCTCTTATTAAGTAATGGTAAAAGCAGTCTCTCGTTTGGACAAAACAAATTCTCCCTCCTTGTCCCACCTTTTTGTTTTCTATATTCTATTCATTTGGAAAATCTAAAAATCTAGGAACAACTACTCTGTATAATTTCTAAGGCCCCTTCCATCTCCAAAGTTCTGTGTGTGTGTGTGTGTGTGTGTGAGAGAGAGAGTAATACAGTAGAGCATATGTGGGCACCACCCCCTTAATATATTGGACATGTCTGCCTATGATTGATTAAATTCAGCAGGATGGACCCAGTAGGAAAAGGCATGGATCTAGAATCTGATCCATCCCCACGGGTGAGGCAGGGAAGGGAGGAGTCTGTGTGCCCTGGGCCTGGCTCTCTGAAGGGCCTGGAGTGGCACCAGGAAGTGGTCAGGGAGCATTGGTGTGGGGCCTCCACTGTGAGGAAATGGGGAGTCCTTGTAAGCAGCAGGAGCAGGTGATGCTTAGAAGTTCGTGGGCAAGCAGCAATGAAGAATGTGTGTCAGGAGGAAGTGGGGCTCTGGCCACTGAGGAGGATGACAGGAGCAACGCCAGACCCCCCTCTTCAAGGGGCAGCAGTACAGACGGCTCACCAAGAGAGGCTGTGGTCTATGAGAACAGTTAGATGTCTACCTGTGCACACGAATCATGAGGCAAGACTGGGAACTTGGCTGAAGCCTAATATCTAAGCAGGGGCTCGAGGCCAGGGGCAGACTGTCTGAAAGGGTGAGTGGCACTATATCCAGAGTGCTGAGTTAGACCATGTAAGTTCCTCTGTGTAAGGCACCTTTGGTGGGGACTAGACAAGACAGAGTCTTACTGATATAACTCAAACAGTTCCAGATTTAAAAGGGGCCAGGCCACAGGAATAGCAGAGAGCCCAGGAATCAGGCAGATGCTTTTAGCTGGATGCTTTGTTTGGCTTCTCACAGTACCATTCATCAGAGGGGCAATAAAAGCAGCTTGGGCTTGTCAAAAAGCTGCTCTATTGAGAACACCAGTCAATAACTTAATATACAATGTCATAGTTCTAAGGGCCACTACAGCACCCTCTGTATCTGTGTACAACTGTGTGTATGTCTATGGCTATATTATAAAACTTTCCTAATCATTTCCTGGTCCTGAATCCATTTGCTATGTATTCCTTTTAGTTTAGTCTTCACCTCTGAAATTATTTTTTATTTTATTTTTTTTCTCAAGTCATCAGACCCATCCTTGTTTCTCTCTGCTTTCTCCTGCATAGATGCTGCTAAACCTATAGGTCTTATAGCTACATACATTTATAGCCACATCAGGCAGTGTTACAATTTTTGCTTTAACATAATTTATAAAACTCAAGACGAATCTGGAAAGTCTATATATTTACTCATATTTTTGTTTACTATGTTCTTTCTCTCTTCCAGATGTTCCAAATTTCCTTCTTGTATCATTTCCTTTCTGTTTAGGGAACTTCCTTTAGCCATACTTTTAGCACAGGTCTGCTGGTGACAAATTCTCTTAGTTTTCCTTCATCTGAGAATGTCTTGATTTCCCCTTTGTTCCTGAAGGCTATTTTCACTGGATATAGAATTCTAGGTTGATAGTCCTTTCTTTCAGCACTTGAAAAATGTTTTCCTACTTCTTTGTTGCCTGTGTGGATTTTGGTGGGGAATCCACTGTCATTTGAATTATTTTTTTCCCTATAGGTAAGGCATAGTTTCTCTCTGGCTGGATTCAGGGTTTTTTTCTTTGTCTTTACTTTTCTGGAGTCTATGATATGCCTTGGTGTGGATTTCTTTGATATATTTGGGATTTGCTCAGCTTCTTGGATGTGTAGGTTTATGTCTTTTGGAAAATTTGGGAAGTTTTCTGCCATAATTTCTTCTAATATATTTTTTATCCCTACCCTCTTTCTCCTCTCCTTCTGGGACTCCAATGACATGAATCTTAAATGTTTTGTTATAATCCCACAGGTCCCTGAGGCTCTGTTCATCTCTTTTCAGTCTATTTTCTCTCTGATGTTCAGATTTGATAATTTCTATTGTTCTGTCTTTCAGTTCACTGATTCTTTCCTCTGTCCCCTCCATTCTGCTGTTAAGCCCATCCATTGACATTTCTTCTGTCAGTTATTGTATTTTTCAGTTCTAAAATTTCCACTTGGTTCTTCTTTGTATCTTTTATTTCCTTGCTGAACTTTCTTTTTTTATTATATTAATATGTTATTGCATGAATGTAAAATGTAAAAATATGGAATGCTTCACAAATTTACACATCATCCTTGCACGGGGGCCACGCTAATCTTCTCTGTATCGTTCCAACTTTAGTGTACGTGCTGCCAAAGCAGCACCCTTGCTGAACTTTCCATTGGTTTGCTGAGACTTTCTATCTTTTCCCTTCTTTTGAGCATGTTTATAATTACTCATTGAAGCATTTTAATGATAGCTGCTTTAAAATCTTTGCCAGATATTTCTACATCTCTGTTATTTCAGTGTTGGCATTTATTGATTGCCATTTTTCCCTCATTTTGAGATTTTTCTTGTTCTTGATATTATGAGCAATTTTTTATTGAAACCTGAATATTTTGGGTATTATGTTGATGAGACTCTGGATTTTATTTCAACCTTCAGATTTAGCTGTCTTCCTTTGACATTTCTCTGGCAAGGGAAATGGGGGCACCATTCTATTAAAGCCAGGTGGGATTAGAATTAGAATTAGTTGACCTCTGTTGGTACCCAATGTGGGGATAGTGGAAGGGCTCCTTGTTACTCTTTGGCAGGGGTGAAGCTTCCAGCTCCCCACTAGCTCTCCACTAATACTTCCCTGGCTGGGAGGAATAAGAGTGCCTGGTTACTGCTCTCCCATAGCTTCCCTGACACCACATGGCTGGGGTCTGCCTCATGACCACTGGCTGGTGGTCAGAGTCTTGACTCTCTGTTAGGCATCCTCTGACACCATCCAGAGGGCAAAGGGAGGGTGCCTCACTACTGCTGGGTTGGGGGAGACATCCAGGTTCCCCATGTGGTCTCTACTAATGCTGGGGGGTAGGAGGAGGTACAGGATTTGTTAGCAGCCAGTGGGGATAAAAGTCCCAGCTCCCTACTTGTCCTTCTCTGATACCACCTAAATGGGTGGGAAGGTGGGGGACAGACTGAATCAGCTCCTTCTACCCTGGAGAGGGTGGAAGTCCAGGCTCCCACTTGGTATTTGTTGGCATGGGTGGCAGTGGGGCCACAGATTTTTTTGTGGTGTTTGGCTAAAGTAGAGCAATTATTGGCTAAAAGTTTTCTGTCTTATTTGGCTGCCCCTTTCCAGGCCCTTTAACTAGAGAGAGAAAATTTTATTTGGCCTTTTTTGTTTGTTTGTATCTGTTGGCATTTTTTAGTTGCTGTCTTCCCTAGCTCCAAATCTGGGATATATAAGACAAAGAGAAAAGCCAGAGAAATCACCAGTGTGTCACTCCTTAGGTCCCACAGTTCCTGGTCCTTCTGTCTCCGTCCCATCACCTTTCAAAGTCTTTTTAGATTTGTTTTATCTATGGTGTCTAGAGTTTTTAGTTGCATTTAGCAGAAGAAATAGGGAAAAGTATGTGTATTCTGTTTTCCCAGAATTAGAAGTCAATTGCCTATATTTTGCATGAAATTATTTAAAAGAGTCATCATTCTTCTTGCAGCTATTTGTTTATTTGATCACTCGCTCATTCATGTAGTGGCACTAAGTGCCAGCCACTTACCACCTCTCAGCTGGAACCAACCCAGGACTCTAATAAGACAAGGGAAGTAAACATTAAAAATTTATTTATAGTTATGTAACTAAGCTTGTGAATGCATGAAAGAATTTTCCAGGGAAATAACATGCCATTCTAAAAAAAACCTTTTTTTAGGAAATAATCTCCAACGTACCAAAAAGTTGCAAAAATAAAAATAGTAAAATGAAAACCCGTATACCCCTTACCCAGATCCACCTTTTGCTAATGTTTTACTCCATTTTCTTTATCATTTCCACTCTTGCTCTCTTGCTTTACACACACACACACACACACAAGCACACACACATGGTAATTTAGCATGCCCTCTTCATTCCAATTCTGTCAATTGACTCAATAATGTCTTTGGTAGCATTTTTTCCCCTACAGTACAGAATCCAGTCTAGGATCAAATATTGCATATATTTGAAGTGTCTCTCTAGTCTTCTTGAATCTGGAACAGTTCCTAACTGTGATTAAAAAAAACCCAATAAAATGATAAAAATGTATCTATCTCATATCATTAATGTTATTCATAGGTACTCTCAGCAGATTATGAACTTATTAACATGCAAAAAAGTAGAATTCCAGTAGTCTGTAGTAGAAAAAGGGACCTCTTAGCAGCATGTAATTAAATCAAAAAGGGAAGCCATAGCAAAACCATAAAAACATAAAATACTTGACCCCAAATTAGAAAGTTGTTTATGTAAATTATAATAGAATGGGAAGTATGTTCTTTTATCACTTAAAAGCTTCTGGGGGTGATTAATGAAAGTTCATTCGTACAATTTACACATTAATTAAATGCTCACAAAGTTCTAAAATGACAGGTTTTCAAGCTTAGCTTAAAAAAAACCTTGTTTTATTCTAACTTGAACAATCACATATTGCTAATTTGCCTGTCCTGATAAATCCCCTTAGGCCATGCATCATGAAAGTATAAGAGAGGAAAGCCCACAATCTTTATTTAAGTAGTCTATTCTAGCAGCTTGTCAATAAAATCATACTCAAAATTAGAGGTACTATTAGCCTACAAAGGAAAGATTACCTTTTATGTACTAGGGATCAGCTCCATTCCCTGAGACTGCATTCGTGTTTCTCATACATGCTTTGAAAATGCATCTTAAATGCATGTTTGCAGTATAGGGCAAAATCAAACATTTGGCAACCAGAGTTCTTGCATGTCAGCATCTCCTTCGTGCTCTGCATAGAAGTCTCTGGTCAGCATCCTAGAGTTTTCCTCATAACCAGGACCAGCTGAACTCTGGTTTCATCTCCCTGGAGGCCAGATAAGCGCATTGTTTCTTACTGACTTGAATTTCCATTTTCAAAAGGAGGCCTTGCCTTGCCCCTAGGATGGGAAGACAGTGCTTCTTCTCTCAGTACTTTGGACTGAGGAGGTCTGGATTTAAACACACATTGAAAGATCTTTTGCATTGGAGAAGCATCTTAGTCTCTGAAATATTTATTTTAGGATTTTAAACAATATGACGCTTGGCAAGAGATTTTTCAAACCTGAGTAGAGATTATTTTATATGAGTTATGACTTCTTCAAACCATATCTCAATTCCGTGGTTGTCACAGCCCATTTTGTATTGCTATCACAGAGTACTACAGACTGGATAACTCGTAAAGAAAAGAAATTTATATCTTGCAGTTCTGGAGGCTGGGAAATCCAAAATCAAGGAGGGCCTTCTTGCGCCATCATCCCACGGTGGAATGTGGAAGGTGAAAGGGCAAGAAGGTGCCAGAGCACAAGAGGGGACCAAACTCCCATTTCTATTAATAACAAACCCACTCCCACGATAATGACATTAATCCATTCATGGGGGCAGAGCCTCTTACAGGTCTGACCTCCCAACATTGTTGCATTGGGGATTGAGTTTCCAACACATAAACTTTAGAGGATACATTCAAACCATAGCAGTGGTTTTGAAAAATTATCTTGTTTCTATTTGAAATCAATGTCTTTGGGCGACAGCATCCTATTAGGGGCATGCCCTGAAGTCAGACTCTCCTGATTGGATTCCGTCACTAGTGGGCAAGTTACTGAACCCCCTGTCCCTAAGTCTCAGTTCCCTCATCTGTAAAGGAGGATAATAAGAGTAGTGACTTCATGGGATTCCAGGAGCAATAAAATTTTAAATTATAGGATGCATATAAAGCCAGTGTACCTCAGACCCAGGCACAAGGTTTCCATCGTGGGTCCTGGACTTCAGAGGCCACCATTCTGGCCCTCCTGTAGTAGTGTTCTTTCCTCCAAAGTGAGAAATCCTGGAAGGGTGGAGAGGTGGCCAGGAAGCGTTTCCCCCTGTCCTCCAGTTCACCCTACTCCTTCTAGAACAAGTTCTGGGCACCAGGGACTCTAGATTACTGCCTTAATGTCCCTTAAGTCCACTTCAGGGCCTTTGCAGGCTTCTTTTTTGAGTCTGTCCTCCTGAAGCCTGACCACTCTGCCAGTGTGAACATCTCCCCTCCTGAGTGGTGGCCAAGACATAGCAGTTAGCAAGGGTGTGGGGGGATCTTGGACTTGTGGTCGTGGACGTTGACATGTGCACACCTATGTCCCCTTGTGGAGCTGGCACAAGGTGAGAGGGAATAGAAGGGGGTGGACTGGGGCTGCCTTCCCTGTGCTTCCACACTCCTACACAGGACTTCAAGGAGTCTAAGGACACTAAATTCCCAGACTCGTGGCCTTCCAGGTTGTTACAAAGGAATGTTCGTCAAATAGGAGAACAGAACATATTTTGTTTAAGTGTTTTAGCTTGATTAATAATTTTGAAATATACAAACATAGGTCATGTGACCTCCATTTGTGCTTTTGCCTGAGTGCCCACAAATATGGGGGTGAGAGATGTTAAGGCGGTAAGCGAGTGACACGCTGTAAGAACTAAGTGAACGCTAGCCATCATCATTGTCATTATTGTCATCATCGTCTTCTGCCATGAGTCGATATACCCAATTCTCTGAAGTGGGTGGAAAACCAGCTCCTTCCCTACCTCTGTATTGTCAGTTGCCAGCTCTGTTTCTTACACAAGGCAGTATGTGACTGTTGAGAATTTATGAATGGGGTCTTTAGAAAGGCAGCGGGGGAAGAAGTGTGACTGGGCTGGGCTGGGCAGATCACCCAGGGCGACTCACCCAGCCCTTTGCCGTGGGTTCTGTTCAGTCTGTCACACGGTAGGTCTCCATTCAGTGCAGTTCTCAGACTCTAATGGCCTTGTTCCCTTGCACTTTCCTGTGCCAAGTTCACTTAATAAACACAGGTATGCTAATGTTCAGTACTTCAACTTCCTCTTAGCCTCTGCTTAATTTTTTCTTTCATTTTTTAAATGTTGGTGCTTTGAAAAGAAACCTTAATGTGGCTCTGTCCCGTGGTAGTCTCTTGTCTGTATAAAGGTACACACAGTCTAACAGCAGCCGTGCTTTGAGGACTGAATCTTTGGCAAACCACAGTTCATTTGAAGGATTAAGGATTGGTGTTCAAACCCTCCACAGATGACTCCAGTAATCCCAAGAAATCTCACTGATATTGCATCTGGGGTAGCTCTGTTCTTTTTGATGGAAATGTATAGTAAGTCCAACGTTGCTTGCTAAAACACAACCATTACACATGTGTCATTAAAGACAATGTGGAAGCTGAAAGGCCAGGGGTGAGCAAGTGAAAAAATTTTGTGTAATGTGCAAAGAAGATTATCAATATTTTTAGAAACTGGACCTAGCCATCTTATTTTTACTCTAAGTCCTGAGACTTTAGGTAAATTCTTATTTTCTTAAGTCTTCTTATTCTACTCAAGAGGAGTAATATAACGATCATTATACAGAGGCGGTGAAGTATAACAGAGTGTGTTGGTTTATGTGGGGACTGGAGTTAGACATCCCGAATTCCTCTTCAAGTTTAACCATTCTGTGCCTCAGTTTCTTAATCTATAAATTGGAGTCATAGTAGTGTCTACCTCATATGGAGATAAAGTAAAATCATACTTGGAAACTGCTACACAGTGAAAACGATGGACGGTATTAATATTATTTCTATGAACTAACCCCTGAGATAAGACAAGTGAGACATTGTTCCTGCCCTGTGGGAGCTGGAGATTTGTGACACAAACCTCTGAATACATTTCAGGTAATAAGATAGCATGTAATACAAATGAAGCAAGTGTAGGGTTTGTGAAAGACAGGCAGTGTCAACCAAAGCTTTTTTTGTTTGTTTGTGGCATGAATTAAGTTTTGAAGGATGAGTAAACCACAACTTAGCCGTAATGGACAAAACCCAATAGCTTGCAGTATTGAGATATGTCAGTGATTTCATTCACTTGTGTGTTGAAGATCTGCCTGCCAATTTCTTCATAATCTGCTTCAGAAAAGTAGCAGAAATGTCAACCGTTTGGGTGAAGATGATGTTTTGGCAGTGGCCCTGCTTCAGTTTCTCCTCTGTTCCAAACCATAAACCCACTCAACCATTCCTAGGACATATGGCTCCACCAAGGCCTCTCTAATTATGTAGAGTGGTTTTGCTTGGCAAGACTAGAAGCAATCTTACAGAATACCTTAGCATAGGCCTTTGTGTTGGAGAAAATCCAAATTTGGGTAAAGTTCCAGCCTTTTAAAATGAGCTTCTTTGTACACACAAAAAAATCTCACCGTCTATTTTCAGGAGAGACAGCCACAAAGCCCTCCTCAGCTGTGCAAGTGACGTGACTCCATAGACAAGAACTGCAAGGACCACAAGAACACAGCACTTAGGTTTCATCAAGTTGGGGAGTGCTGATGACAGAGGTCATTTATGGGGTGCGTACTGCCTGCCAGTATCATACCTGATGGTTATACCTATTGTAAATTTAACCTGTGAGATCCCATGAAGAATAACAGGCCCAATGAGGTCCACTAATATGTCCAAATTAACAAAATTAGTAAAAGGAAGAGCTGAGATCTGAACCTGTATCTTATTAAAAGCTAAAGGATGTTAAACTTTATTACGTCTTTTGTTTGGGAAAGGAGGGAATTTTCCAACCTAACTTATGCCCGATGTAAACAAAAATAGATGTCTATAATCATAGCTGCAGGGAGCTATTAATTTCTATTAGCAAGAAACCAGTTCGATTATCTCCTAGGAAGAGCAATGACGGCCGTCTCCAGCCAGGGGCAGTTGTAGTTTATACTGTCCTATATTTGTTTGAAGTAACAACATAACAACATCATTTGACAAACTTTTTTCCTCCAATCTTCAAAATACCAGGCAAATATAAAATAAAACATCCTCAGTTTTTTCCTCTTTTTTATCACCTATCCTTCCCTCCTGCCTGCCCTTTTCACCTTGCCCCCCCCCAATCTAATCAACAGCAATTCCAAGCTGTTTTCCTCCCAAGTATTTCTCTAAATTATCTACTTTTATATTTCTCACTGTCACTACCTCAGTTCAGGCCAGAAACCAGACTCTAGAACCAAACTCCCTGGGTTGGAATTCCAGCTCTGCCACTCACCAGCTGTGTGACCTCAGTCAAATACTCTCTGTGCTCAGTTTTCAATCTGAAATTCGGGAATGATAGTACATACGTTACAGAGTTATAAAGATTAAAGAAGATAATACACAAAAAGTACATAGAATAGTGCATGCCACATATAAGGTGCTATTGTTTGAAACTTAAGAGCTACAGTCTTATTAAATTAACTACTGTGACAGTTAATTTTTTGTACCAACTTGACTGAACTAAGGGATGCCCAGATAGCTGGTAAAACATTAATACTGGTGTGTATGTGATGTTTCCAGAAAAGATTAGCATTTGAGTTAGTGGACTGAGTGAAGCAGATGGCCCCCCTGTGTGGGTGGGCATCATTCAGTCCATTGAGGGTCTGAATAGGAGAAAAAGATGGAGGAAGGGTGGATTCTGTCTCCCTCTGCTCTTGAGCTGAGACATCCATCTTCTCCTGCCCTTGGTCATCAGAGCTCCCGGTTCTTGGGTCTTTGGACTCCAGGACTCTCAGGGCCTTCAGACTGGGACTAGGAGTTACGACATCAGCTCTCCTGATTCTCAGGCCTTCAGACTCAGACTGAATTACACCACTAGCTTTCTTCATTCTCCACTTTGCAGACAGATCATGGGACTTCTTGGCCTCCATAATCTCGTGAGCCGATTCCCATAATCATATCTCCCTCTTCCTCTCTCTTTCTCTTTTTCTCTACATATATATATGTATGTATATATAGAGATTTTCTTCTTCCTTTCTGTTATCCTACCCTTCCCATGCTGCCTCCTCCCATCACAGCAGGTGCCCTGTATCCTATGACTGTGGAGAACACCCCATTCCCTGCATCAACCCAGCCCCACCTCTACCTCAGCCCCACCCAATGCTTCTCCTTGATTCTGGCCTTAATAGCAATTTGTGCCCTGAATCTTCACCAATCACCATCCTCACCCTATTCCATAAAATAATGCCTACCAGTTCTGACCCTTGTTCCTTAGATCCTCAGTAGCTGATAACAGTCAATATGAAAGAATCATTCATTCATGGAGGAAAGATTATTTGCTGGGCTCCCACTAAGTGCCAGGCACTGTGCTACGGGCTAGAGACAGAAGAGTGAAGACAGAGTTCATGGCCTCAAGGAGCTTCTAGTCCATCGAGGGAAATCAATAAGCCAGTGGTTTGGACATGGTGTGTAAGGACTCCAACTGGGCAACTATGGGAGCAAAGGGGACAGCTTCATAGAGGTGATGCTGGAGACTGAAGACCATGACAGCAAGGTGGGGGTGGTGCATCTTGGGAAGTGTGAATTCTAAGCCTCGGTGCCCAGGAAAAGGCAAACAGGTTCTCCAAGCTGAAGTAGCGGAAATGAGCAAAAGACCTCCCTTGTGTTGTCCTCAAGGATGATGGCCTTAGCATGGAGGAGCAGTGATAGAAACTCTGGCCTCCTGTTTTTGTTCCCAACTTTTGGCGTCCTTCCAGATGAAAAATTCCACAGGAAACAGGACAAAGTGAAATACCTACTTGTGTGAGACTCGAGAAAGGCCTGGAGAGGGGGGTTCCTTTACCTGGGAAAAGCTTCACATTCCCTCCTGCCAGCAGCAATCTCTGGTAGCATTTGGGTGACTGTACCTCCTGCACCTCATTAGAGAGAGTTATGTTATTCCTATTAATTAAATGCGTGGGCTTTACAGTTCATCAGCTTGAGGTTCATATCCTGGTCTTTCATTTGCTAGATGGTGACCTTGAATAAGTCATTCAACCTCTTAGAGAGAAGCCTTCCTTTCCTTACCTGCAAGTCAAGGGACAATATACCTACATTTATGGGTGCTTGGTCAAGTGCCTGGCACATGGGAAGTGATAATAAAACGTGGAAATATTCAACCATCCAAGTAAAACTTACCAAAAGTCTATAATTAACACCATTTGTGCTGTGCCTAGCAAAGTTTTGTCTAAACAAGCATGCAGAACCATTTTTATACTTGCTAGTTTGGGAATAGGAATATGGTAAGTTCAAAACCATCTATTTCTGTATAGAAGACAGATTCTAATGCGTTGAAGAATGTAGTGATACTGAAGTACTCATGTATTACTCCATTTAGGTGGTTAACTTCCCTTGAAAAAGTGATCATCTCTATGTCCTTTTCACGTATGTATCTCAGCCCAGTGCATTCCTGTCCACAGTGAAGATGAGCCGATTTACAACTCTCTCTGTCTGGCACTCTCATGCCAGGTCATTTCAGGACTGACTTGAAGGGATAGCAACAGCGCCGTAGCAAGACGTGTGCAGTTCCTTTAGGCAGGAGTGTGTGGTACCTCTGTCTTTCTGCACTCACAACTTCCCCCCAATCCAAAATGCATTGTAGTTTAGAATTATGTAATACAACAATGCCCAGAGCCTATACTTATTGTGTATCCTGGGAATTATGAGTGACTTACATACCTTTGTAACAATATGCCTATACATATATTCTCATATTCAGGAAATTCAATTCAACCAAATAGTGTCAACAGCAGTATTAGGTACAGGGAATATAAAGACGAAGAAGATGTCATGTCTCTGCTCCCCCAACCCCAGAGTGCAAAGTTGAATAACAATGATTTACCTGTACAGACTAACCATGCAAGGATATAATTGGGATTATGTACAATGGGCTACAGACCAGGATGACCAATCACCTGTGATAGGATGAGCAGAAAAGGGAGGTCATTGTAGTCTTCACAGAGGAAGTAACATTTGGGTTGGGCTTTGAAAGATGAGCAGAATTTCATCAGATGGAGATGGGGGAAGATACCTACTGCAGGGATGTTGAGGCTGACATCTGCAGTAGCACTCAGAGGAGGTGAAGTAGTTGGGTGATGACTCTGGGGAAGGTAACCAGTGCATAGGGGGTTAGGGAAAGGGAAAAATATAAGGAAGCTTCCCAAGTTAGGGAACTGTATAAAATATGTGATGATTGCCTTCTTGTTGTGTCTTGATATGTTCAATAAAAAGTAGTTGCCAATCTGTTATTATTTACTTAGCAGAGCTAAGAGTGTTTCCCATACAGTGCTCAGGAGCATTTCTGTACCTACACAAGAGTAGAGACCTCTTGGCCCACCCGTGATAGTTTCCCCTTATGTAAGATGTACATGAAAGAGCTGACCTGGCTCTGTCGGTGTCCTCGCTTATATACTAGCTCCACCTCCGTGATGCAGCCTGGGAGAAACCAGGACAGTTCCCATGTCTTCCTGAGGCCTGCAAGAGAGAAAATTCTGATTTAGCCATATCAATGCTTTGCCTCCTACACCTGTCCGTTCCCACTTCCATTTTCCTTAATTTCTAATTACCACAGTGATAGGGAATACAGGGAGAGAAGCAGGATTTTGATGAGAGGAAGAGCTATGAAGGAGTTCAGTTTGCCCTTGTTGGTGCATAGTTCCTGCACATTGTTTGGAGTTGGGCTAACAGACAACCCTGGAAACTGATCTAGAGCTGAGGGGGCGGGGGCACAGCTGAACCCGTGTGTAACCCATGACTGAGTGAGAAAGGCGGATGGGTGGAGTCGCTGAGGATGTTCACAGGGGATGCCCCCGCCTCCGTGACAATGTAAGCAAAGTCTTCTGCTGGCAGCAGGAAAGCGAGTTGAGTTAGGGCACTAGGGGAAAGCAGTACATATTTGGAATCATCATAAGGGATAATTCGATGATAGCTGATAAGTAGTAGTTGAAAGAATAACCGAGCAGCGCTCATGACTAAAATGAAGTGGGGAACCATGGGGTCATGGGGTGTCAGTCATTCAGTTACATAGCTTTCAGCAACAATATTTCACAACCCAGGAGAAAGCAGAAAGTTGAGCTGATTCAGAGTTGGGGGCTGGTCAGGCTTGTGCTGCAGGAAATCAGGCAGGAACTTTCTCTCCTGCTGTGGTGATTCCAGTGTTAGGTGGTTTCAGGCAGTGGAATGTGCCTCCCCACCTACCCCGAATAAAGCTCTCTAGCTATATCAGTGTGAGTGTATGTGATCGTAGGTGACAACAAACTCAAACTACTTAAATAATAAAGGGAGTTTGTTGGTTTATGTAACAGGGCTCAAGATGGGTAACATACTTCAAAGGATCGTTAATCCACTCATGTATTGATGGGCACTTGGGTTGATTCCACATATTTGCAACTGTGAATTGTACAGCAATGAACATTTGAGTGCAAGTGTCTTTTTTATAAAATGTCTTTTTTTTGTTTGGGTAAATACATACTAGTGGAATTGCTGGATCAAATGATAGGTCTACTTTTAGTTCTTTGGGGTATCTCCATACTACTTTCTATAGAGGTTGTGCTAGTTTGCAGTCCCAACAATAGTGTATAAATGTACCTTTCTCTCCACATCCTGGCCAGCATCTGTTGCTTTGGGACTTTTTGTTAAAAGCCATTCTCACTGGAGTTAGGTGATATCTCATTGTGATTTTGGTTTGCATTTCCTTGATGATTAGAGATGTTAAGCATTTTTTCATGTGTTTCTTGGCCATTAGTCTATCTCCTTTTGAAAAATTTCTGTTCATGTCTTTTGCCCACTTTTTAATAGGGTTGTTTGATTTTTTCTTACTGATTTGCTTGAGTTCTTTGTAGATTCTGGCTATCAGCTGTTTATTGGATGTATAGCTTGCAAATATTTTCTCCCATTCTGAAGGTTGTCTGTTTGCTCTATTGATTGTGTCATTGGCTGTGCAGAAGCTTTTTAATTTGATCAGGTCCCATGTATTTATTTTTGTTGCTGCTGTGATTGCTTTTGGGGTCTAATAAAATGTGGTATATGTATACAATGGAGCACTACTCAGCCATAAGAAAAGGTGATCTAGTATCTTTTGTAACAACCTGGATGGAACTGGAGGCCATTCTTCTTAGTGAAGTATGGCAAGAATGGAAAAACAAACACCACGTGTACTCAATACTAAATTGGAACTAATCGATCAACACCTATGTGCACATATGGAAGTAAAATTCAAGGGAAATCATGTAGGTGGGCAGGGGAGGAAGGGATGGGTAAATTCACCTAAGGGGTACAATGCACACTAACTGACTGAGGGGCACACTTACAACTTCGACTCAAACTGTACAAAAGCAAAACATATGTAGTCCTGTAAAATTCTGAGATAAAAAGAAAAGGATTGTTATAGGGATTAAATAAACTAATCATGTAAAGTGCATAAAACAGCTTCTAGGCCATAATAGGTGCTCAACAAAGAATTTGGTATCTTAACATTGTCATCCAGAACCCATATCTTTGGATCTCCCCATTCGGTCTATCATGCCATCAGCTTCTTCCTTGTTTGTATCCAGCAGGAACACAGCCTTTTAAAAAAGAGCAAGGAACCATCCTTCTCAAACATCTCATAGCTCGTTAATCTGATTTGGGTTACGTCTCTATACCAACATCTATGGCCAAGGGAATGTCATTTGCTTATTAACATTGCCTGTCTTAACTAAGATAATCATCGTGGTTAGAGAAATGGGTTTAACCTCTATAGATTACATAAATAGAGCTTACCCTAATGTTGGGGGTGGGGTTCATTTTCCTGCCCAGATTACATGTCTATTACATCATGGGGGGCAGTGTAATATTTGCTAGCGAGACAATCACAAAGTTCACTGAAATCACTGAATTGTTTGAGGAAAAATTACAATTTGCTTAACTAATATTGAAAAAAAAATTCTCCGAGGCCCCCATGGAATTGTTTTATTGTCATGAGATAGGAATGTTCTGCTTCATAATTACTGCCAGAAAAACTGTTGATTAGTTTCTTGTGGCTGCTGTAAAAAATTACTCCAAACTTGGTGGCTTAAAATAACAGAAACTTATTCTCTCATAGTTCTGTAGACCAGAAGTTCAAAATCAGTATCACTGGGCCAAAAAGGTGTCAGCAGGGCTGTGCTGCCTCCAAAAGCTCAAGGGGAAACTGTGTTCCTTGCCTCTTTCAACTTCTGGTGGCTGCAGGCATTCCTTGGCTAATGGTCACATCGCTGTACTCCTCAAGGCCAGAATCTTCAAATCTCTCTCTTTTCTGTCTTCACATCACCTTCTCCTTTATGTACATCAAATCTCCCTTCTAAAGGATGCATGAGATTGCATTTACGACCCACCCTGAGAATCCAGGATAAGCTCCCTATTCTAGGACCCTAATCACATCTGGAAAAATTTTGCCACATAAGTAATGGTCACAGGTTCTGGGAATTGAGACCTAATATCTTTGGGGACCATTATTCAGCATATTATAACTGTCTTTAGATCAATTACTCTAAAATAATTATATGCAGTTTTGGGAAAAAAATAAACCTTACATAACCGAGAACCTAGTGCAACAGGACAACTGGTTATTTAGAAGTACCTTTCACAATTACTGTATACCCTTAATTGTAAGACTTTATCAGCTAAAAACAGCTTTTGAGAGGAAAAACAGAATAAATGCTACATTAAATGTCTGCATCAATCTTGAATTTAGAAACATTATAATGTGGGGAAATGTACCTTTTGGAACTGAGGAAAAGTAATTTATCTTGAGATATCACTGGGGAGTTACATTGTTTAAAACTAGATGTTTTATGAGTAATTACTAAGATTTTTCTAAAGAGCTGTCAATGCTTCCGTGGAAGTTTCTCAGGTGAGATCATCATGGCTGTGAGTAAAGCATAGAAATCACTCCTTTGTTGGTGTGCTGGAGATCCCAGAACAACTTCTAGAGGTAAATCTTAGCTGTTTACTCAGGTTTTCTCTTGAGCCACTTCTGTTCTATCTCCTTATTTATATTTCCTCACTTATAAAAGGTTTGTTTTTGCCAACCACCTAGATTTTAAAATAAAATGCAAGGCTAGAAGTGAATGAAGGGCAGCAGAGAGGAGCAAACTGACTTGACTGAGCAAGCAGGGTTGTGCTGCAAGGAAGCACATACCACCAAGTGTTGTTACTTCTTGCTTCTTGAATATTTCCTGAGTCCTTCCACTTCTCTCTGTTCCACTGTCAGAGGCAGGACAATGACCCCCAAAATGTTGACACCTTAATCCCCAAACTGTGAATATGTTATATTATGTGGCAAGGGGGAATTAAGGTTGAAGACGGAATTAAAATTGCTAATCAGTTGACCTTAGAATGAGATCAGCCTGGATTATCCAGGTGGGCCCAGTGTAATCTCAAGGACCCTGAAGTGGGGGACAGGGGGACAGAAAAATCAGAACCAGAGAGATGGCTCTATGAGAAGAAGTGGATTGGCTGTTGCTGGCTTTGAAGACAAAGAAGGCCACCGGTCAAGGAATGCTTCAGCCTCTAGCACTGGAAAAGGCCTGGAAGCAGATTCTACCCTAGAGCCTCCAGAAAGGAACACAGCCCTGCTGACTGACTTCAGACTGACAGAATTATAAGGTAATAAATTTGTGTTGTTTTAAGCCACTAAGATTGTGGTAATTCTTTATCGACATTACCTCTTTCCTAGGTTCCTGGAATAAGCCCTGATATAGTTTCCAGGCTGTCTCCTTCTGATCCATTTCCACTCTGCAGTCAGAGCTGCCTTTCTAAAATGGTATGCAGTTGGTCTTACTCATCTATTGAACATCATCCAGTGACTCGCCACTGCTCTGAAATAAATCCCAAAGTCTCTAATGTGACCCATAAGGTCCCTTCAGGTTGCTCCACTTCTAGATCTCCCCCTCTGATCCAGCCGCACTGAATTTCTTCCAGTTCCTCAAAAGCCCCAACTGTCTTCTCTCTGGCCTCTCTGCTATGGATAGCCTCCTTCCTCCCCAGGGGCCATCCTTCTAAAGAGGCTAATTTCTTAAAGTCTTTAATTTCTTAAAGTCTCAGTTTAGCTGTCACTGCCTACTGAGAGACTTCCCTGGTCCCCACCTTTGGGTGAGGTGTCTTCCTTTCTGCTTCCATGACACCTAGATCACCCACTCTTACAAGCCACTTTGTAATTGCCCATATTTCCTGCCTTCATGTGAGCTCCTTGAGGGTAGGAACTTAGACTGCCCCCAGCACCAATTATAGTGCTTGTCACATAGTGGGACCTGCATATATATTGATGACTGTACCCATTGCTTCAGATAAGAGAAATGTGTGAAAATTAATTTGACTAAACCATCTCATTTCAAAAATTTCCCCCTTTTAATGGTTCTATGAGGGCTCACAGATACCTTTAGCTTTTCCTTTTTTTCCCAATTGCTTAGAACTGTCCTCTTCACACTGTTGTCCAGGCCAGGAATGTGATAATTACCTCGTCTAAGCCCCACTTTACTGCCCACCATAATTTGTGTGCTTGAGACATTTCAGAAGTCTCCTGCACAGTCTTGGGGTCTGGAATGTATTTTCTTACCAAACATGGAACCCCTGAGGTTTGTGCAAACAAAAGCAAAAACATGAAAGTAGAAAGAGACCTTGAACATTGATATATACCAAATGAATTGGTTCTAATAATAGAAGAAACTAGAATGAAGGAAATAATAAAGGTAATGAAAGCAGAGAAGAAAGGTATTCTGCATGTTATAGCTAATTTTTTAGTTTGCAGAGGAAGCTGTGATGACAAACTATTTTCATTTATAGAAATAATTTTTTTTAATAAATTGAGTATTTTTTTGAGACAGGGTCTTACTCTGGTGCCCGGGCTAGAGTGCAGTGGCAACATCATAGCTCACTGCAACCTTGAACTCCTGGGCTCAAGCTATCCTCCTTCCTCAGCCTCCCACATAGCTGGTACTACAGGCGTGCACCACGACGCCCGGCTAATTCTTCAATTTTTAGTAAAGACAGGGTTTTGCTCTTGCTCAGGCTGGTCTCGAACTCCTGAGCTCAAGCAATCCTCCTGCTCAGCCTCCCAGAGTGCTAGGATTACAGGCATGAGCCACCATGCCTGGCTATGAAAATAACTTAATCTTTTATTTTATTACACTCACATTGATCAACTGAGGCTATTTCATCAAATCTCCATGATTTGATTAACAAAAATTCCTGCCCCTTTTAGAAAGATAGACATGGAAGGAAGAAAGTGTTTAGCTAATGCTGGAATTCCCCCTAGAAGGATACATTTTTATAAGGGTCTAGCTTTGCAGCAGTGTTGTCGCATCTTCTACCCACTGCACCCTAAATTAGGAAAGCCAGATTGGCCAATAATTGGAGAGTTTCCTTTGGTGTATGATGTGCTGTCAGATCTATAATAGGGCCTGCTGTGCTCCAGAAAGATGAGTCAGGTAAGATGACAGAGCCCTGCCGGAGATCCATCTGCATCTCTGGCACATACAAAGACATATACATTTACATGCTAAGCGCATTGTGTTCATATGCAGTTAGCATGCCTGTTCAAATGGACACATCTCCATAGCTTTGAGTATAGGTATATTTAATAAATCATACCTTCATTTATTTTGGAAGTCCTGGGTTAGAGGTACAAGTTCAAATGCACCATTTCAAATACAGGTTCATAAAGCCATTAGTAAAAACATGAGGTAAAATGACAAATTCCTAATTATCATTCTTTGTCTGTTTTCATTATTTTTAGCTCAGTAGTTTCACTCTGCCCCACGATGCCTAGGTACACTACTTCCATGGCAATTTCCCGAAAGCCCAAGGTTGGGACAGGGAAACAATCTTCCACTGTACTCGAATAAGTGCATGATTCATGTTCATGCTTTTCAGATCATTGTTTATTTAATTTGTCTCCTTCCAGTAGATGGTATGGATTTTGTTCGTTTATTTGTTTCTCTTGACAATGAACATGCCCTTGGAAGTGGTATAGTTCTTGGACTCCAAGTCTTTTGCTCAGTGTTCAAGTCTGTTATTAAATGTGGTGAGTTTAGCTTGTATTTTAGTTCTTTGTGTTTACATATAAAAGTTTCTGTAGTTACACCTTAAGAAAGGAAGAAGTAACATTTGGTTGAATATATGGAGGTAAACAAGAAGTGGTTGTCAAAAATATTTTGGTGAGGTCTCAGGACATTTTTTCCAAAAATCACTAATGACAGAATCTGTATATCCTAGGCTCCCACAGCTTGAGAAGGATTTAGGTAGAGACACTTTATAGCAATTGAAATGTTCTACCTCATTTATTATATTAGATTGAAAATAAAATGAGGTGGTACCTTATTGCCATGCTGGGAATGTGAGACTTTTAAAAAACTCATATGCATATTTACATTTATAAAAAGACAGTTCTTAAACTCTCCTTATGTTCTTACACTGAGAGACAACATAGCAAACATGATATGATTTTATTGGAGAAGCAAGATTTGGATACTATGTTAATCCACAGATAGATATAATGCTCTTGGGTATCTGTTTATATCACAACACTGACTTTTCATCCTGGTCATCTTGGAAAGGTTTCAGATCAGGAATGTATTTAATCTTGAATCTGTAGAGACTTGATAAATAAACTTTTCCTTCAAATCCTGCAAATGTGAGCAAGAGAAAGCAAGGTAAATCCTCTTCTGCATTTGATATTATTAGGAACAAGGCAAGGATGTTTTTATTTCACCACTGCTTTTCAATATCTTATGAAGTACTAGCTAACACAATAGGACAATTAAAAAAGAAATAAAAGGTATACAGATTGAGAAGGAAGAAGTCAAACTGTCTTTGTTTGCAAATGACATGATTGTTTATGTAGAAAATCTGAAACAATTGGCAAAAAAACTCCTAGAACTCATAAGCAAGGTTATAGGATACAAGGTTAATATTCAAAAGTTAATCACTTTCCTACATACCAGCAATAAACAAGTAGAATTTGAAGTTAAAAACACAACACCATTTATAATACTCCCCAAAATGAAATACTTAGATATATATCTGATAAAATATGTACAAGATCTATATAAGGAAAACTACAAAGTTCTGATGAAGGCAGAGGGGGTGGGGGAAGATGCCCAAATAGAAACCTCCAGTGATCATCCCTCCACATGACCACCAAATTCAAGAACTAGTCACGAAAGCGAGCACCTACAGAAGAACCAAAAATCAAGTCAGCGATCATACCACCTGGTTTAAACATTATGTCAAGGAAAGAGGCACTGAAGAGGGCAGAAAAGACAATCTTGCATTGCCTACGCCACCCTTCCCTCATCCTCCTGCAGTGCCACACCAGCATGCCAACTGGAGAGAGAAACTGTGTGCCCAGGGGACAGAGAGTGAAATGATTGTGGAACTCGGCATTGAAGCCCAAGGCCACCCTGGCAAAGAGGAACACAGCACAGGGCAGAATTCTGCCAATGCCCCCAGAGGGAGCATTTAGACCAGCCTGGATAGAGAGAAATCCTCCAACCCAAAACCCAAGTTCCAGCTAGCCCCACCACCAACTGACAAAAAGCAGCCTGGGGCCTGAACTAAATTGGTAAAGCAGTCAGGCCACAAAGGCTGCAGTCCTTGGGCAATTCCTGTGGCTGTGCTGGTTTGGAGCTAGTGGATTTGGGATGCCCATAACCCACTGAGACACCAGTGGTGGCAGCCAAGCCAATGCCTATGTCACACCCCACTCCCTTCCTCCTCCAAATACAGGCAGTACAGCTCAGGGAGTCTTCGTCCACTTGGGGAAAGGAAAGGGAAAAGTTCACAGGACTTTATTTTATAACTTGAGTGCCAGCTTAGCCACCGTAAAATACAGTACCAAGCATATCCTGAAGCCTCTGAGTCCAGGCTTTAGTTCCTGGATGGCATTTCTGGACCCACTCTGGGCCAGAGAAAAACATGCTGCCCTGAAGGGAAGGACCTAGTCCTGGCAGGATTCACCACCTGCTAACTAAAGAGACCTTGAGCAACAGTCATCAGGGCTTTAAGTGAGACTGGGGGCTTCAGGTGTGAAGTGGTGCCAGTGGCTGGGAGGGAGTACCTATATCACTGCTCTCCTAACTCCAGCAGCCCAGCACAGAGAGTGAGGGAAGAAAGTGATAGATTTTGCCTGGTAACCTAGGGGATTCTCTCATATTTTACCCAAGTCCACAAAGGCAGTACCATCAGGAGTCTGCAAGAGTCACAGCATTTTTGGCCTTGGGGAATGCCCAGTGCTGATATGGCTGCAGTGACCAAAGACTTAGATCACAATACTCAATTTCCTTTGAATACCTGAAAAGCCTTCTCAAGAAGGATGGGTTTAAACAAGCCCAGACTGAAAATAATAAAATAAATACCTAACTCTTCAATGTCTAGACATCAATGAACATCCACAAACATCAAGAATGCCAAAAAAAAGTGACCTCACTAAATGAACTAAATGAGGTACCAGTGATCAATCCTGTAGTGATGGAGATAAGTGACCTTTCAGACAAAGAATTCAAAATAACTGTCCTGAAGAAGCTCAGTGAACTTCAAGACAACACAGAGAAGAAATTCATAAACCTATCAGAGAAATTTCACAGAGAGACTGGAATAATTAAAAAAAAAAAAACCCAGAAATTCTGGAGTTTAAGAATTCAATTGACAAACTGAGAAATGCATCAGAGTCTCAATAGCAGAACTGACCAAGCAGAAGAAAAAATAGTGAGCTTGAAAGTAGACTGTTTGAAAACATACAGTCAGAAGAGAAAAAAAAGAATAAATAAGAATGAAGAACACCTACAACACTACAACATCTAGAAAATAGCCTCAAAAGGGGAAATCTAAGAGTCTAAGAGTTATTGGCCTTAAAGAGGAGGTAGAGAGAGAGATGGGGTAGAAAGTTTATTCAAAGCAATAATACCAGAGAACTTTCCAAACCTGGAGAACAATATCAATATTCAGGTACAAGAAGGTCCTAGAACACCAGGCAGATTTAACCTAAACAAGGCTACCTCAAGGCATTTAATAATCAAGCTCCCAAAAATCATGGATAAAGAAAAAGGTCCTGAGGGAGACAAGAAAAAAGAAAAAAAATTGTATATAAAGGAGCTTTGATACATCTGGCAACAGACTTCTCAGTGGAAACCTTACAGTCCAGCAGAGAGTGGCATGACATATTCAAAGTGCTCAAAGAAAAAACCTTAACCCTAGAATATTATATCCTACAAAAATATGCTTCAAACATGAAGGAGAAATAAAGACTTTCCCAGACAAACAAAAGGTGAAGGATTTCATCAACACCAGCCCTGTCCTACAAGAAATGCTGAAAGGAGTTCTTCAATCTGAAATAAAAGGACATTAATGAACAATAAGAAATTATCTGAAGATAAGTACACTGATGCAGAATATTCTATTGCTGTAATTGTGGTGCATAAACCACTTGTATCTTGAGTAGGAAGACTAAAAGACAAACCTATCAAAAATAACTACAACAACTTCTTGACAGATAGATAGTATAAAAAGATATGGATGGAAACAGCAAAAAGTTAAAAAGCAAGGGGGGTAGAGTTAAAGCATATAATTTCTGTTAGATTTATCTTTGCTTGTTTATTTGTTTGTTTGTAAGCAGAGTTTTCATTTGTTTAAAAAATTTGGTTATAAAATATTTTTTGCAACCCTCATGGTAACCTCAATCAAAAGACATAGAGTGGCTGAATGAATTGAAAAAATAAAAGCCAATCACGTGTTGTCTGCAAGAAACACACTTCACCTATAAAGACAAATATAGCCTGAAAATAAAGGCATGGAAAAAGATATTCCATGCAAATGGAAACCAAAGAGAGCAGGAGTAGCTATGCTTCTATCAAATAAAATAGATTTCAAGACAAAAACTGTAAAAAGATAACAGGAGGTCATCATATAAGGATAAAGGGATCGATTCAGCAGGAGGATATAACAATTCTAAATATATATGCACCCACCACTGGAGCACCCAGGTATATAAAGCAAATATTATCAGAGCTAAAGGGAGAGATAGACCTTGATACAATAATCAATGGAGACCTCAACACTCCACTTTCAGCATTGGACAGATCATCCAGGCAGAAAATCAACAAAGAAACATTGGACTTAATCTGCACTATAGGCCAAATGGACCTGATAGATATTTACAGAAAGTTTCACCCAAGAGCTGCAGAATACACATTCTTCTCCTCAGTTCATGGATCATTATCAAGGATGGACTATATGTTAGGCCACAAAACAAGTCTTTAAAAATCCAAAAAAACTGAAGTCATACCAAGTATTTTCTCTGACCACAGTGGAATAAAACTAGAAATCAGTAACAAGAGGAATATTGGAAAACATACAAATACATGGAAATTAAACTGTATGCTCCTGAATGACCAGTGGGTCAATGAAGAGATTAAGAAGGAAATTAAAAAATTTCTCAAAATAAATAAAAATGAAACACAATGTATCAAAACCTGTGGGATGCAGCAAAAGCAGTAATAAGAGGAAAGTTTATAGCAATAAGTGCCTACATCAAAAAAGTAGAAAAGCTTCAAATAAACAACATAATCATGCATCTCAAAGAACTAAAAAAATAAGAGCAAACCAAAGCAAAAATTAGTAGAATAAAAGAAATAATAAAGATTAGAGCAGAATATATGAAATTTAAACCAAAAAAAACCAAAAGATAAATGAAACAAAAAGTGGTTTTATGAAGAGATAACCAAAATTGACACACGTTTAGCCAGACTGAGAAAAAAAAAGGGGATAAGACCCAAGCAAATAAAATCAGAGATGAAAAAGGAGACATTACAACTGATACTGCAGAAATACAAAGGATCGTTAGAAACTACTATAGCAATTACAGAAGAAATGGATAAACTCCTAGACATACAACCTACCAAGATTGAACCAGGAAGAAATCCAAAATCTAAATAAACCTTATTACAAGTAATAAGATATTATAACAAGTAATAATATTGCCTTATTACAAGTAATGAGATAGAAGCAATAATAAAAAGTCTCCCATCATAAAAGCCCAGGACCTGATGGCCTTACTGCTGAATTCTATCCAGCATTCAAAGAAGAACTAATATCAATCCTACTTAAACTATTCCAGAAAATTAAGGAGGAAGGGATACTCCCAAACTCATTCTATGAGGCCTGCATCACCCTGATTCCAAAACCAAATAAAGACACAACAAAAAAAGAAAACTATAGGCCAACATCTCTGATGAACATAGATGCAAATATACTCAATAAAATACTAGCAAACTGAATTCAACAACACATCAAAAGGATTATTCATCATGATTAAATGGGATTCATCCTAGGGATGCAAGGATGGTTCAACAAAAGCAAATCAATCCATAAGATACATCATTATCAACAGAAGAAAGGACAAAAACCCTATGATCATTTCAATTGATGCTGAAAAAGCATTCGGTAAATTTCAACAACTTTCATCATAAAAACTCTTAATAAACTGAGTATAGAAGGAACTTACCTCAACATGATAAAAGCCATATATGACAGACCCACAGCAAGTATCATACTGAATGGGTAAAAACTGAAAGCCTTTCCTCTAAGATCTGGAACAAAACAAGGCAGCCCACTTTCACCACTGTTATTCAACATAGTACTGGAACTTCTAGCTAGAGAAATCAGACAAGAGAAAGAAACAAATGGCATCCAAATTGGAAAGGAGGAAGTCCAATTATCCTTGTTTGCAGATGATATGATCATATATCTAGAGAAACCTAAAGACTCCACAAAAGAACTATTAGAACTGATAAACAAATTCAGTAAAGTTGCAGGATACAAAATCAACATACAAAAAGAAATAGCATTTCTGTATGCCAACAGTAAACAATCTGAAAAAGAAACCAAGAAAGTAATCCCATTTACAATAGCTACAAATAAAATAAAATACCTAGGAATAAATTTAACCAAAGAAGTGAATTATGGAAAACTATAAAACATTGATGAAAGAACTTGAAGAGGGCACAAAAAATGGAAAAATATTCCATATTCATGGATTAGAAGAATCGATATTGTTAATATGTCCATACTACCCAAAACAATCTACAGATTCAATGCAATCCCCATCAAAATACCAATGACATTCTTCACAGAAATAGAAAAAGCAATCCTAAAATTTATATCATGAAAGAACCAGAATATCTAAAGCCATCCTGAGCAAAAAGAACAAAACTGGAGGAATCACATTACCTGACTTCAAATTATACTACAGAGCTGTAATAACCAAAACAGCATGGTACCAGCCCAAAAACAGACACGTAGACCAATGGAACATAATAGAGAACCCAGAAATAAATCCACACATCTGTAGTGAACTTATCTTTGACAATATTGCCAAGAACATACAGTGGGGAAAGGACAGTCTCTTCAATAAATGGTGTTGGGAAAACTGGATATCCATATGCATAAGAATGAATCTAGACCCTTATCTCTTGCCATATACAAAAATCAAATCAAAATGGATTAAAGACTTAAATCTAAGACGTAAGACTATGAAACTACTAAAAGAAAACATTGGGGGAACACTTCAGGATATTGGTCTTGGCAAGGACTTCTTGAGTAATATCCCCAACACATAAGCAACCAAAACAAAATTGGACAAATGGGATCACATCAAACTAAAAAGCTTCTGCACAGCAAAGAAAACCATCAAAAAAGTGAAGAGACAATGCACAGAATGGGAAAAACAAGCTACCCATTTGACAGGAGACTAATAGCTAGAATATATAAGAAGCTCCAACAATTTGATAGGAAAAAATCAAATAATCCAATTAAAAAATGGGCAAAGGATCTGAATAGGCATTTTGCAAGAGAATATATACAAATGGCCAACAGGTATATATAAAAATGCTCAACACCCTTAGTCATCAGAAATATGCAAATCAAAAGTACAATGAGATATCATCTCACCCCAGTTAAAATGGTTTTTATCAAAAAGACAGGCAGTAATGAATTTTGGTGAGGATGTGGAGAAAGGGGAACATTTGTACACTGTTGGTGGGAATGTAAATTAGTGCAACCACTATGGAATACAGTATGCAAGTTCCTCAAAAAACTGAAAACAGAACTACCATATGACTCAGCAATTCCACTGCTGGGTATGTATCCAAAGGGGGAATTAGTATATCAAAAAGATATCTGCACTCACATGTTTATTGCAGCACTATTCACAATAGCCAAGATTTGGAATCAACCTAAGTGTCCATCAGTGGGTGAATAGGTAAGGAAATTGTGGTACATATACACAATGGAATATTATATAGGCACAAAAAAGAATGAAATTCTGCCATTTGCAACAACATGGATGGAACTGGAGAACATTATGTTAAGTGAAATAAGTCACGCACAGAAAGATAATCTCACACGTTCTCACTTATGTGGGAGCTAAATATTAAAAACAATTGATAACATGGAGACAGAGAGTAGAATGATGGTTACCAGAGGCTGGAAAGGGTAGTGGGGAGAGGGGGATAAAGTGGAGGTGCAAAAAGATGGTTAAATAGAATGAACTATGTTTGATTGCACAACAAAGTGACTATAATCAACAATAAGTTAGAGTACACTTTAAAATAACTAAAGTAGTGAAATAGTGGAGTTGGAATGAAACTAACACAAAGAAGTGATAAATGCCTGAGGTGATAGATACCCCAATTACCCTGATTTGATTAATTCACATCATATGCCTGTATTGAAACATCACATGTACCCTGTAAAGACACACAGCTATTATGTACCAATTATAATTAAAAAGAAAAAAGAAAATAACTCTGATGAAATAAATTGAAGAACTAAATGCTGTAGTCCACCCTTATCCACAATTTCACTTTCCATGGTTTCAGTTGCCTTCAGCCGACCAGGACAAAACAGGTAAGTACAGTATGATAAGACATTTTGAGGGAAAGATCACATTCACACAACTGTTATTACAGTATATTGTTATAAATTGTTCTGTCTTATTGTTACCCTCTTACTTTGCCTAATTTATAAATTAAACTTTAGCATAGGCATATATGTATAGGAGAAAACGTAGTACAGATGGTCCCTGACTTACAATAGTTGGACTTACAAATTTCTGACTTTAGCATGGTGCAAAAACAATATGCATCCAGTAAAAATCATATTTTGAATTTACAACCATTCTGCTTTTTTACTGTCAGTACAGTGTTCAATAAATTACATCAGATAGTCAACACTTTATTATGAAATAGGCTTTGTGTTAAATGATTTTGCCCAACTATAGGCTAATGTAAATGTTCTGAGCACATTTAAGGTAGACTAGGCTAAACTATGATGTTCCATAGGTTAGGTGTATTAAATACATTTTTGATTTATGAAATTTTCAATTTAAAATGAGTTTATTGGGACATAACCCCATCATAAGTCAAGAAGCATCTGTATATATAGGATCAGATTCAGTATTGTCCATGGTTTCAGGCATCCAGTGGAGGTCTTGGAACATATTTCCCATGTGTAATGGGGACTACTATCAATGGAAAGATATTTCATGTTCATAGATAGGAAGACTCAATATTGTTAAGATGTCAGTTCTTCCCATCTTGATCTATGGATTCAATGAAATCCCAATCAAAATCCCAGCAAGTTATTTTGTAGATATCAACAAAGTGATTCTAAAGTTCATAGGGAGAGACAAAGGACCCAGAAGAGCTGACACAATATTGAAGAAGAACAAAGTTAAAGGACTGACACCGCCTGACTACTTCAAGTCTTACTGTAAAGCTACCACAATCAAGACAGTGTGGTACTGGCAAAAGAATGAACAACTAGACCAATGGAACAGAATAGAGAGTTCAGAAATAGACTCACATAGACATAGTCAACCGGTCTTTGACAAAGGAACAAAGGCAATACAATGAAGATAGTCTTTTCAACAAATGGTGCTGGAACGACTGGACTTCCAAATGAAAAAAAAAAATCTAGACACAGACCTTACAACCTTCACAAAAGTTAGTTCAAAATGGATCACAGATTTAAATGTAAAACACAAAACTATAAAACTTCTATAAGATAACATAGGAAAAAATCTAGATGACCTAGGCTTCGGCAATGAATTTTTAGATACAATGCCAAGGGCACAATCCATGACAGAAAAAATGTATAATGTGGACTTTATTAAAATTAAAAATTTCTGCTCTGCAGAAGACACTGTCAAGAAAATAAAAAGAAGCCACAGACTGGGAAAAAATATTTGCACAAGATATCTGCTAAAGGACTATTATCCAAAATATACAAAGAACTTGTAAAAATTCAATGATAAGAAAACAACCACCCAATTTAAAAAATGGGCCAAAGACCTTTACAGATGCCTCACCAAAGAAGACATACAGATGGCAAATAAGCATATGAAAATATGCTTCACATCACATGTCATCAGGAAAATGCAATTTAAGACAGCAGTGGGATACCACTAATTGTCTATTAGAATGGCCAAAATCCAGAACACTGACAACAAAATGCTGGTGAGGATGTGGAGCAACAGAAACTCTAATACATTGCTGGTGGGAATGCAAAATAGTACAGCTACTTTGGAAGATAGTTTGTCAGGTATTATTGTTTGTTTGTTTGTTTTTTGAGACAGAGTCTCACTCTGTTGCCAGTGCTATAGCACAGTGGCGTCATCATAGCTCACTGCAACCTCAAACTCCTGGGCTCCAGTGATCCTCCTGAGTAGCTGGGACTACAGGTGCATGCCACCACACTGGCTAATTTTTTCTCTTTTTGGTAGAAATGGGGTCTCACTCTTGTTCTGGCTGGTCTCAAACTCTTGAGCTCAAGCAATCTTCCTGCCTTGGCGTCCCAGAGTGCTAGGATTACAGGCACGAGCCACCATGCCCGACCAGGTGTTATGGTTTGAATGTCTCTGCCAAAACTCACATTGGAACCTTAATTCCTAGTGTGGCAATGTTGGGAGGTAGTACCTTTAAGAGGTGATTAGGTCATTAGGATAGATTAACATCTTTCTCACAAAACTGAATTAGTTCCCTTGAGAGTGGGTCATTACTAAGTGAGGTTGCCTCTTATGTTTGGTCTCTTTGCACACACCTGCTTCCCCTTTTGTTTCTCTGCCATGTTATGAGGCAACACGGTACCCTCACCAGAAGCTGAGCAGATGCTGGCACCATGTGCTTGGACTTTCTAGCCACCTGAATTGTGAGCCAAATAAATGTCTTTTCTTTATAAATTACCCAGTCTCAGGTATTCTGTTATAGCAACACAAAATAGACTAAAACAAGGAGTTTCTTATAAAACTAAACATATTCTTACTATACAATCCAATTGTGTTCCTTGTATTTACCCAAAAAGGTTGAAAACTTATGTCCAGAAAAAAAAACCTGCACATGGATGTTTATAGCAGTTTTATGCATAATTGCCAAAACTTGGAAGCATCCAAGATGTCCTTCAGTAGGTGAATAGGTAAACAAACTATGGTACTTCCAGACAATGGAGTATCATCCATTGGTAAAAAGAAATAAGCCATCAGGTAATGTAAATGCATGGAAGAAACTTAAGTGCATATTATTAACTGAAAGAAGCCAATCTGAAAATGGTACATACTGTATGATTCCAACTGTATGATATTCTGAAAAAGGCAAAACAATGGAGACAATGAAAAGATGAGTGGTTGCCAAAGGTCAGTGGAGAGGGAGGGATGAATAGGTAGAGCACAGAAGATTTTTAGGGCGGTGAAACTACTCTGCATGATACTACAATGGTGAATACATATCATTATACATTTGTCCAAAGCCACAGAATTTACAACACAAAGAGTGAACTCTAATGTAAACTATGGACTTTGGGTGATAATGATGTGTGTTTCAGTCCATTTTCTGTTGCTATAACAGAATACCATAGACTGGGTAATTTATAAAGAAAAAAAGTCTATTTAGCTCAAGGTTTTAGAGGCTGGGAAGTCCAAGAGCATGGCACTGGCATCTGGCGAGGGCCTTCGTGCTGCCTCATAACATGACAGAGGGCATCACGCCACAAAAGGACAAGAGCAAAAGAGGCAGCAAGAGCTTGCTTTTATAACAAAGCCACCCTCACAATAACAAACCCACTCCGTGGTAGTAACATTAATCTATTCATGAGAGCAGAGCCCTCATTAATCCATTAACTCATTCATGAGGGCAGAAGAATTCAGTTTTCAAAACAAGAACTGTTGCGAGACATATTGAAACCACAGCAATGTGTCAATGTAGGTTCATCCCTTGTAACAAATATACTACTCTGGTGGTGGATGGATGATGATGGGGAAGTCTATACATGTGCAGGGAGTATATGGGAAATCTCCATACCTTCTGCTCAATTTTGCTGTGAACCTAAAACTGTTCTAAAAAATAAAGTCTGTTTTTTTGCAAAAACAGTGTTCATCAAAAACTTTCCCAATAATCAAAAGAAATATAAATTTTAAAGGGAAAATCAGACCATAGTTTCATGTTTTGTTGAAGAGTAGAAGATATGTTTGTTTAAGATTTATTAAACATTCGTATTCCTTCACCGGGAGACAGTTTACTGAAATTTACAGTGATTATCTCTGGGTCATGAGATTATTCTTGTTTTTTGTTTTATCTTTAAGATGTTCTTATTTGCCAAATATTCTGTACCAAATGTCTCATTACTTTAATTATTAGAGAATGTCATGTTAAACTGAAAGGACACAGATTAGGTGATGTTAACTTTAACAATTAAATTAACATTTAGTAATATTTACATGGCATTTTTGAGTGAAGAAAAAGAGTACTAGGTTTATCTGAAAACTATAGGATGGAAAGAAATGTTTGAGTAATTTCTTTCTATTCTAAAAGTATATTTTTCTGCCAGGTTCAAATAGAAAAATAAGGCTGTCCTTAAAGCAAAGCTCAGAATAAGGACAGAGAATGAGCAAAAGTCACTGGTGGTTTATTTTACAGGATTATGGAAGCTGGTGAGGGACTTTCAGCTTTTCTCTGCTGAAATTATAAAAATAAATCATGTTTTATCAACTGTGCCCCTGGAAGAAACATCTCTCTTGAGAAATGAATAAAAAATAATAAAGGTACAAATATACTGAATAGTAATTTTTGAAATATTTTATTTTCTTATACGAGGCTAAAAACACTTTCTGCCTTGAAAATATCATTTTCGTGTGGACCTCCTTGTTGGAAATATTCAAATGATGTTGGTCATTTTTGAAATAAATTGTCACTTTTTAATGTGCACTAGAGAAAAAAGAAAAAACACAAGGATTATTCATCATTTTAATGGTTATTTACTCACGTAATTGGAGGATCGTCTTTACTTGGCTATTGCTGATTTTTGTAGAAGTTCCTGAGGGACGGATCACTCCTGTTCCTATTTGTCCCATTAAGTGCAGGATTTTTAATGTTCTCAATATTTGCACGCAGCAGGGACAAGAATAATTGGGAAAATGCATGGCTAAGGTGATAATATCAGAAATTAGTTTTAACAAAAGTCTGTTGCTGCTACAGTGAACACATTGATTCCAAAGACAATAGTTACATTTGACATCAGGGTTATATTTATCTATAATAACCAATCTGTTTTGTCTTGCTTATATTTTTCAAATTAGCACAATATTCATAGACTGGATGCCCATTCTGCTTCCTCAACTTTTTATTTTATATTTAAAATATTGCAGAATTACCACTGCCCCTTCCCTTTTTAAGCAGAACATATTTTATTTCTGCAGTATGAGTAAAATCTCTGCTGGAAAAGGCTGCTTTTAACGTTATGGATTTAATTTAAAACCTAAATCAAAGAAAAATGTCAAAACCCTTTTCTTAAAGCTTCAACAAACATAAGTGCTAGCTTTCCTTTTTTGTGGGGGGAAAACTTTCTTATTTTTACTATTGCTGATGCATTATAGCTTGTGGTTGTATATTTCAGGAAATCAGAGAACTACTGGAACATCTGCTAGACGCCTCCAAAATTTTGTAACCATTTAGTTTTGTGACAGTTACTTATTGTTGTGTAGCAAACTACTCCCCAAAATTAGTGGTTTAAAATAACAGAAATCGTTTATTTGCTCAAAATTCTGCAATCAGGCTGGGCTCAGCTGGGCAGCTTGCATCTGTTCCGTGTGGTGGCAGTTGGGCAAACGCATGTGTTTGCAGTCAGCTGGTGTCATGGCTGGGTCTGAGGTATCCAAGATAAACTTGCTCATATGTTTGGTACCTACCTCATCTGGGATGGCTGATAGGAATGGGTGCTGGCTGGCCTCTCTTTCTTCAAAGTGGTCTTTTATCTTCCCAGGGCAGCAAAAAAGCAAAAGCAGAGGGTCCAAGACTTCTTAAAGTATAAGCCCAGTAATTTACAGTATCACTTTTGTCATATTCTATCCACAAAATTAATACTGGAGGGTAGTACCCAAGTTTAAACATTAGGGAAGAGTGAATCATTTGGAGCCATTTTGTAACAAATTCCAGTTATCTTGAGGAATGTTTCTATCATTCCATTATAGAGGGTGCAAATAATAAATTAAACACATTTTCCTCCTCCAATGACCATCCAAAATCAGCTCACTATTCTTACACAAGGACTTCAAAGTGGTTGTCCAATAAAACCATGGAAGAAACACAACAAAACCTGCATGAATAAAGTACAGAAGGAACCCCCTAAGTGAATGTGTACTTGGCCAATAGTTGGCTGATTAATTTTAAAAGTCAGTTAAAAGTGGGGAATCATGAAACAAATTAAATGTTTCATTTTAACCTAAAATGAGCAAATGTACATTCATTCATGAATATTTTAATGTAAGGCTAAGAGATTTTTTTTGAGTAAGAGTTTACTGGTTGGAATACCACTTTATCTTTCTTGTAGGACCCCACCCATAATGATAACTAATGATTATCAATTTTGATAGCTTTGAAGCGGAATGAAAACTTAAACCCAGTTGCATCTCAATCTGTGTAGAAAATCTTAGATTTTTATATTTTCTTCCATCTCTTACAGTTATCTTACCCACATCTGATTCAACAGCACAATTAAGCAAATTCCTCCTCATGCTGATGCTGTTATCTTTCCACATCACTTGCATAGTTTTCATAAAAGTAGCAATTAGTCCTTTTTACACTTATATTTATCAATTTACAGATAATTTAATTTACACAATATTGATAGAAAGTACAACAGGGATAAATTTGGGAATAAACTCAGCCAAATCTTAGCAGCTATGCAACTCAATACAGTGGGAGCAGAGGTGCACAGGCCTATCAGAGAATGTTTATTAGGTGTGGGCAACCACCAATATGTTTTACAGAGGAAATGGGCAATGTCTATTAATCTGGTGACATGATAAAGTGGAATTGTTTAAAATAGTTTCCATTATAGGTGAAATATATATATCCTAGGTAAATTAGTACAAACTATAAGTTTTACCATTATTCCATCTCCTCACATGACTCAATTATTGGTTTGATGAATGTGGGCTGGGCATCAACAGCATTGCATCTAAGAATGTAAAATAAAATTCTCTATTGCCTGACGGTTACAAAGGTCTCAGTATTGCACCAGCAAATTACCCATGTTCCTTTGAACATTTGTTCACCCAGATGCTCCTTCTCCAACTCTACTCCCCTGAAGGCCTGCTGTACGCAGTATCTACTGATTTGTTCTTGTGCCCCAGGTATTTGGTTATCAGGCATGTGCTGATAAAATGTCTGTGATCCTCAGTCAACCTTGAAGGCCATTTTCTTTTATAAAAGTATTGGTTTCCGTACAAAAATGTCTAAATCAAATAAGATTTGTTTGTTGTAGACAAACAAGAAATACGTTGCCGTGCTCTGAAGAAAACCTAAATGTACTTGCACAGTCAAAGGGATTTTGGAAATGTCTGAACAATTCCCAATATATCTATTACTGACATTTTGAACAGAAAATATTAATACAAACAAGGAAAAATGTGTTCAAAGGGTTTGAAGTCCTTGACTTTCTACTGGTAAACTAAAAGGAAGGAATATGCTTTTGAGTGTGGATTCCTCACTCAATTTTTAATTTGGTAACACACAAGAAAGGAAAGGATTAAAATAATTTTGATTAAAATTAATTTAATACATGAGGTAGAGACTTGCCATGAGAATGGTGTCCATTAATATGGAGCTTTGTCATTCCTCCTGTAGGGAAATTCTATTAGATTCTGATAAATGCAGATTTAGTAAGCAAAGTAATAAATGAATGGGTATTGAAGAAGCACCATATTATTTGTATTGTAATGAAGTCCAAAAAACAAAACCTAATCTCAGTTATAAATTAACTTACTGTGCAATGATATCCTGTGACATCATTTAACAAGATTATTTTATTATAATTCCAAATGAAAAGTTTAGTCAATAAAATTAGTGATTTGAATATTAAAAATTAAAATCACGGAATATTTTCAAAAGTCTTTACATTGCTTATTTGAAAAAACATTTAAAATAGCTCTCTTATGGCTACAGGTGGCCTTGCATCCCAGCTGCCATATATTTCCAGAAGATTAAAATACCAATGACATTTGTTACCCTAGTTTAACAAGCAGAGAGGAGTTCCTCTGCTGGAGTGGTGTTACTATTTTGGGACTCACCTACAGAGCCCCCAAAATATTCTTTACTATATCACCATTAGAAACTTGCAATCATTTCTGTCTCTTCTCCTTGCTAAAATTGCATTCTCTCTATATGTGCTGCATTAAGTATGCCAAAGTAACAAACGGATGTTCATTAAATCAGAGAAATTAAACATTGTTTCATTTTTAAAATGAACTAGAATTTTAAGTTCATAGTTGTAGCACTTGTAAACTAAATTTCAAAATCACTGCATTTTATTTTTTATACTAAAAGTGTTTGTTTTGGTTTTGGCCTCATAACTTTCTTTCACTTTAAAAATAGTTTCATTTATATTCTATTGTATGCACCAAACTGGCAGTTTGGGCAGGGTATTCTTTAAATTCTTTAAATTAATAAAATGTGGTATATGTATACCATGGAGTACTAAACCACAAAAAACAATGGTGAACTAACACCTCTTGTACTATTCTGGATGGTGCTGGAGCCTCTTCTTTTAAGTGAAGTATCTCAAGAATGGAAAAACAAGCACCACATGTACTCATTGATCAACACTCATTGATCAATCATTGGTGCTGATTGATCAACACTTATGTGCACATATGCAAGAAGCAATCACTGGGTGTCAACAGGAGGGAGGAGGGAAGAGGGGTTGGTAAATTCACACCTAATGGGTGCGGTATGCACTGGCTGGGGATCAGCACGTTTGTAGCTATGACTTGGTTGGCGCACAGTCAATGTATGTAACCTCAACGTTTGTACCCCATAATATTCTGGAATAAAAAATAAAATAAAATAAAATAAATTGTTAAAATGGGGATAGTGGTGTTACCCATCTCACAGAGTTCTTGCAAGAATTAAATCAGTTAATTCATGTGAAGCACTTAGAGCAGGGTCCATCTGGTACTAACTGGTCACCTCTCTGTACGTGTCAGCTATTACTATTACATTTAGCATCTGACCGGCTCTGTGCCCCCACCTCCGCCACCTCCCTCTCCATGGAGCCGCCCTACCCTCCAGCCCCGTCGCTGCCTTAACTCCCGCTGCCCTCCCGCCTCCACCTTCGTCCTCTGCCCATCGGTTCTCACCAGGGCCGCTGGGGATTCTGCAGTCCTGGCTCAAGGCGCTTTTCTACTCACACAGCCCTGCACGGCCCCCTCCTCCAGAGTGCAAGCCCTCGCAGGCCTCGCCGTCTGGCCCGGCCCCCCTCTGTCCCCGTCGCCCACTGCTCACTCTCTGCTCCCTCAGCTCCAGCCACGCAGGCTCCCGCCCCAGGCACGGCCCTGTGTCCGGGCTTCTGCACTTGCTGCTCCCACTGCCCAGAGTGCGGTGCCCCTAATGTCGGCAGCGGCCCCTCCCACTTCCTCCGGGCCATCTGTCACCTTCTCCATGAGGCCCTCCCTGACCACAGACATCACAAGGCAACATCCCCCCCTACTCCACACCACACCCCCACACCCCTCACCTCCTCTCCCTCTGCCCTGATTTTTCTCCACAGCTCTCATCCACTCTAATATACTTATTTAGCGTTGTGGTAACTGTCTCCCTCTTCCAAAAGGTAATCTCCTCAAGAGCAGATATTTTTGTTTATATCCCCAGCACTTAGGACAGTTTGTTTCTTGAAAGGACAAAAAATTTATGCAATGTAGTTAATTTGGGCATATTAACTTTGGGAAGGGTGGTTGTGAATTTCAAATTCACATAGAACATTGTAAAAAATGAGCGTGACTACGAAAAGAATTCTACGAGTTTTCCAGAGAACTTACTTTTTAACAGAATCTAACTTCTGATAGTTGACTTTGGTAGGGTGTTTGCCAACATCTGCCTGCCTGTGAATCAAGTTCTACAGATATAAGAAAAATAAGGAGAGACTGCATGTTCTTCTATGTTCTAACACTCTGGGGTCTCATGGAGAATAACATTTGGTGATTGAAAATTTCATCCTTCCAGAATATTCAAAGATGTCATCATTTTCATGTTCCTTATAAATGTACGTGGATGCACAAAGGTTTTCTTTTAGCTAATTCTTTCATCTTTTTTTTATGAAAGAACTTTTCAGAACTAGAGATTTCAGTGAGGATTATAAATGGCTACTCTAATCTGTGTATTTGCGGTTCCTCCCAGGAGGCCTAATGTGGTTCCCCCCAAATGGAAGTCCTACCCCTATCTCTTTCCTAGAGAAAGAATGCAGGAGTTGCACCTCCTCCCCAGGTCTCCTCAAAGGAAGGTTATTGACTAGGTAGATACATTTCCTGTTACCACAGTCTCTTCCCTGAGTCGTCCACTGACAAGAGTGCTATTCATGTTACAAAGTATTGTAACAACAGGGATTCCATGAGCACATCGATCTGTCACATAGGCACCTCACAGAGCTTTGAATATTATTATAGCCTTAGATGTAGACATTTGTGTTGAGCACGCCTGGAATTCCACTTCATGTTGGCATTTCAGAGAGGCTCCCAGAGAAAACTGCTCAGGCGTCTGTGAGATCATCTGCTTTGGATGTTAAAGGATTGACAAACTTTGAGCGACAAACTCTCAATACGTGCTCCCTTACAGTCTGGAAATACAGGGAGACACCACTCATCCTTCACACCCAAAAACGCACAGTGTAAAAGAAAGTTGTCTCGAGTGTCACTGGGTTAGTGATGGAGAGATAATGGATGATATCTTGGCTGACGGGAGCAAGTAGAAGGCTGTCCACAGCAGTGAAGATGAGAAAAGGATAGGAGTGAAGCAGAGTTGGATGCTTCAGTGAGGCATTGGTTCACTAAGACTGTGGGGACAGCTGAGTGCCACCACCCAGAGGCCCTGCAGTTGCGTGAGTTCTGCTCCATCTCCAGGTGACAGAACCAAGCTCCACTCTCCACCTAGGGGTAGGGTCGAAATGGAAACAACCACCTAACCACATGGAATGCACGTATTGTAAGTGTGTGGTGGTGGGTGGTTTTACAAAAAGCGTTTCATTTGTTCACAGAGCAGCCCAATGAGATGTTATTGGCCCTATTTTTCAGCGAAAGAGGCTAAAACACAGACATAAATCCAAAATCATACAGCTAAAAAGTATCATAGTAAGAAAAGTCATCTAGGGCTGCTGAATCCAAATCCAATTCTTTTTCCACTTCACCAAAGCAGTTTCCCATCTATCTTGTTGCAAAAATGGAAGCTCATTATCCTTACCCAAAGCCGTCAAGAAAAGACTAAATTATGGTCACCACATTCCATTTAAACAAGCAAAGAAGTGTAATAGTACAATTTAGAAAGAATTTTATTCACAAAACCCCTACCCACTGGTACTTAAAGGGTTAACCCCTTAGCTATCAGGCCAATTCATTTATTTGCCAAAATTTATTTCTTGAAGGAAATACACAGCCATGGTCTTACTGTAAATTGTCTTGGAAAATAAACAGGGCAGAGTTATTCTAGGTCACTCCTAGAAGTCATCCGTACTTAACTCATTGTGTGAGGTCAGGTTATTTAGTGTACCTCTCCTTTGAGAATGTGTCACATTTTCCTCAATTACCTTAGAGGTTTTTTTTAGGTCTATTCATTGTGAACCAGAAGAAGTACAAATAGAGCAGAAAGTGACTATCTGAATTGTTAACAATTCCAAATAATGAAAGCAGCAGGCAAGTAGAATTACTTACTTTTATCAAAAGGCAATTTATTGACCTGAAAATTGAAATATTATGACAGGAGCTAAGTCCGGGTTAAGAACACAGACCAAATGCTTCCAAGGAATAAGGGAAGATCTAGGCACTCAATGAATGGCACAGAATAATATGGGTGAGATAGTTTCTTTGGATATTTTTTAGTCCTGTGAAAATCAGGTTTATGAATTTCCAGATATGTTTTCCCTTTGATTTTTTTACTTAACATGAAATAGTAAATAAATATTCTGCCTTAAGCACAAATAATTTCAAATAAATTATTGTGTAAGAATGGCAATCAGACAAATAAATTATGGTATATACACTCAGAAAAAAAAAATTATCATCAGGAACACACGCTTAAGTAAGAAAATTACTGAAACAATAAAAAATGGCCCAAATCGTTGGGCTTTGAACAGATTATATAAAAATCTAAAGATGACTGAAATCAAATATAAAATTAAAGTTTAATCATATAGGTTTCATGAATGAGTGGTCTTTACTTATTGTGTGGATTGTAGTCCCATTTTATTGCTTTCCAGATTTCGGCCTGTAGACTTTTGGTTGAAGTTAAGAATAGTAGAGCTGAATGCATGTTATATTTTTATTTATATTTTTCTGTAACACTTAGGAAGCCAAGTTTTATATACTTTCTGAATGTCATCTATTCTAAATTGGCTTTCCATAATGTCATACTTTTCAGGGATGTAATATTCATATTGTATAATAGGAAAAAAAAATTTTACTTAAGAAATGAAATCTCAGTAGCCTAGTTTCCTGAAAATTTAAATTGAGTTTGTTTAACTTCTGCCATAATTGAGAACTGGTCCCTGAAAGCTGAATAGATTGGCCAATGAAACAAAATAAAGTAATCATCCCAATGGAAGATTTAATTAGTAGCTACATATTTACCATTTCTTCAATGGGCTATTATCCCTGAAAGTTTAATTGAATTGTCTGTTTTAAAAACTTATAGATTTACTGATGACATTGGCCTCTTTGAATTTTCTTTTAAGAACATTGGTTCTTAATAATATGATTGAAGTAATAATTATTTATGTATTTTTAAATGATGTGTAGTTTACTTAATTTCTTCCAGCTGTGGTTTCCTCAAATGTAAAGTAGGGACAATGATAATAATTTTACCTTAATGAAAAGGGAAGATTACATGATCTAATGAATAGGAAAACACTTCATAAACTATAAAATATAACACAAATGTAATATAAAGAATTGGCTTGGGCATAGTGGCTCATGCTATAATCCCAGCACTTTTGGAGGCCAAGAAGGGAGGATTGCTTGAGGCCAGGTGTTTGAGACCAGCCTGGGCAACATAGTGAGACCCCTGTTGCTACAAAAAATTTTTTAAAAAATTAGCTGGTGCCATGGCACATGCCTGTAGTCCCAGCTACTGGGGTGGATGAGGCTGGAGGGTCAATCAACCCTACGATCATGGCTTATTTGGACCTGTTTTATTTTTTTGTTCCTGTCTTCTAGTCACATGTCACAGATACAATGGCTAGGGTGGAAGGGAATAACAAAGTCCTTGCCTACCAATTTTACTAGTTGTATTTAAGGAAATGATGCTAGATACAAATTAAGAGTCCCTTAAATCTGTGGTCCCCAACCCCCCGGCTGCAGCCTGGTACTGGTCCGTGGCCTATTAGGAACCGGGCCGCACATCACCTCCTGACCTCTGTCCTATCCCCTAACTCCCAACCCCAAACTGCCACCCGCAGCAGGAGGTGAGCCATGGGTGAGTGAGTGAAGCTTCATCTGTATTTACAGCTGCTCCCCATCTCTCCCATCACCACCTGAACACCACCTCCCCACCCCCACCCCCATCTGTGGAATAATTGTCTTCCATGAAACCGATCCCTAGTGCCAAAAAGGTTGGGGACCTCTGCCTTAAATGATCAAATAGTTGTTTTGTTTATTAAATATTTAAGTTTCTTAATGTTTTAATTAAGAGATTAAAATTCTCAGTAGATTAGAGACTATTTCCATGGCTAATTTATATTTTTTCTTTTAGAACATTAAACTATATTTCTGTATTTGTTTTGGCTTTTAAATGAAAATAAACTTTCTTCCACCTCAGAACTATTTAAAACATCAAACACAGTACCTTATAATGAATTTTAAAAATTTAATTCACAGAGAAAAATGAAAAAGAAATAGCAAAAGAGTTGCCATAAACAATATAAATGTTGAATAGGGCTTTGAAAAAGAAAAAGTAACAGTGGCTGTTCACAATGGTCTTCAAAAGAGAGCTTAAAAATTACTATTCTGTTCCAGTTCGGTGAAGCATTTGCTGAGTTATATCAACGCAACTCTGTTTTTTTAGATGGGATAGGGAATAATTACCAACAGGACTCTGTATGACATACCTGTAGAAGTAAAAAGCAAGATGAACGTAAATTTATTCTGACAGACATCTCTTGAATTATTCATCTTTTTCATAGAAAATACCCACCCCCCCTTGACTCTTCTGAAGACCTCAAGCCCCAATCTAGTTCAAAGACATGTTGAACGGAGAAATACATAAAGTGTATATTGTTTCTGCATGGGTCTATAGTATTTAAAAAGGTATATGATTTAAGAAAACGTATAATTTTTAGAAAATCAAAATCAAAAATTTTTTTTTAACCTAATTGTTGAAGAATCCTTTAAATGAAGTCAAACTTTGTCTCTTAACTAATGCAATGCTGTCACATGGTTAGGTAAAACCCAAAGGAAATTTCACATGATCAGATACCTACTGAGAGAAGATATTACTTCCAGACATTTACCATTACCTGGAATGAAAAATATCTGCACATTATCCAGATGGAATTCTGTGCCTGGTAATAGAATCAATAAGTTGCTATAAATACTAGCAATCCCATTTTTTGATAGGTTGGGGCTATTTGTTAAAGCAAAGTCTTTACTTTGCTATCCTACAGTCCTCTCCCTATAAGTTTCATGATTCTGCAGCTGCAGACAGTCTTTGAGCACAGGATTTATGAAAGGCATCCTCTGCTCACAGAATATATATATATATGTTTCTCTGTCCTAAGGAAAGGGTCATGCTTTAAGAAATTACCTCTTCCGTGATAAAAGGAGGAAAAAGTCCCAGGTACGCTTTCTATTACTACATGTCATGAAGGAAGCCATCAGCCTGGGAATTGCCTCACTGTGGTTACTGGACACCCCTTAGACCTGTTGGTGGTCAGAGAGCGGAGCTCAACCTAAAAAATAACTAAATTAATCAATCAATGAAACTTGAAATTACAGTCCTGGCTTCAGTGTGCTCTTATAATTACTTCCAAGAAGCAGAAAAGCGATTCTTAGACACAAGCTGTCCAGGAGGGTTTCTAGGGCAAGGCTCGACTGGGTTAGCACAAGGGTATTTTGTGCTGTAGCCATAGCTGTGATATCCCCTAGCTGACTCTCAGCAATGGCACCCGGGATTTGCTATCCCTTAGTTACTGCCTAGAGTGTTGTTGGGGGGATAAGAAGGCCCTTGCACTGTCTTTGCCAATTAAAGATGCCCAGAGAGAAGCAACAGGACATTCTGAGGCTCCGTGTGTTTTCTTTGTCCAGCTGCCTCTCCTATGTCTCTCAAAACAGCTTCCTAAGCTCTCATGTGGTGTTTTAATCTAATGCAGCTTGTCTTCCTTGTTTCAATAGAAACTCCTTCTGTTCTCAAATTAAATTGATCTTCTTGATGGGGCAGAACAGGGGGCAAGCATGGCATTTAATTGTCCAGCAACTTGACAAGCACTTATCCTGTTTTTATTACTTGGGCATTATCTTGGCTTTTCTACAATAAAAGCCAGCCCCATAGGCTTATTTCTAGTACTTTGGGTGACAAAGATGGAAAGAATCTATTAAATGCCAAATATGTCTACTCTAAATGCAGCAGAAACAGCCAACTGACATGGTAGTGCTGATTTGACTTCTTTATAGTTTTGAGTTAAGGAAATAAACTAATTCCCTTGCTTCCTCAACTGGCACAAACTTGGTTTACTGATGTACATACAGCCAGTCTTCCTTGGCATCTGCTTTTGAACACTGGGGATGTTGATCTGTTTTGGGTTTTTTTCACATAATTATACATTGTTTAAATATTTTTAAAAGTATTTTACCAGGATTTCAATGCTAAAAATTACATAATGCCAGGCACAGTCTAGTAGCAGAAGAAGGAGGAAATGAAACTAAATAGAAAATAAAATCAAGAGTAAGAACCATTTTGGCAGAAATATTGTATATTTTCCTTTCTCAGTGTAGATTCTTTACCCAAGGAACTTTTGCCAAACTGTGCAAATAGAGAGCACTGTACAAGCAGGTGGTCTGCAGCCCCACCAGGCCAGAAACTCAGCACCCGAGGCAAGGAAGATTTTCTAATGAAAGAACTTGAAATTTATTTTATGCTGGTAGATTTTGCCTACTAGCTCCAAATCATGCATGACTGGGTGGTTATTTATTTTAATACTCTATGTCAATAACTTTCTTATTGAGGTAAAACTCACCAGTGTTTGATTTTGATAGTGAAATATCGAGGGTCAAAAGAACAAGCAAACTGTGCCTAACTTAAAGCTTTTTGTGCCATCAAATGGCTTAACATTTTCACTTTTTTCTCCACTATGCAAGTGTTCTGAACAATGGCACAACAGAGAAAGAGATGTTATCAGAGTGTTCTTCCACTAGATCCACAACATAGTTGACTTGTTTTAAACCTTGGAAATATCTTTAAGGAAGGGGAATGTCAAGGGGCACTGTAACTTCAACAGTTTTAGTTATGGTACCACAGTCTCTTCCTCAGGCAGAATAATGAGGGTTTTCAAGCTTTGGAAGGAGGTACTATCCACCTGAATTAATTCTTTCCCTTCTCAGTCAACATTTCTCAATGTCTTTTCCTGAAAATACTACTTCTGAAGGTTGTCCGTAGCTGTTCTTAAGTGAGAGGGGTGACAGTGGGGAATTCACTGGTCAAATAAATCTAGGATGAATTCTACCAAGCCTACAAAGAAGAACTGGTGCCTATACTGCAGAAATTATTTGAAAATATCCAGAAGGATGGAATCCTCCCAAACTCATTCTACGAAGCCAATATCACCTTGATACCAAAGCCAGGAAAGGACACAACAAAAAAAGAAAACTACAGACCAATATCCCTTATGAATATAGATGCAAAAATTCTCAATAAAATCCTTGCAAACCGAATTCAAATGTACATCAAAAAAATAATCCATCATGATCAGGTGGGCTTTATTCCCGAGATGCAGGGATGGTTCAACGTACGCAAATCTATAAATGTAATTCACCATATAAATAAAAGCAAGAACAAAGATTATATGATCCTTTCAATAGATGCAGAAAAGGCTTTTGACAAAATCCAACACCCTTTTATGATAAGAACTCTTAACATATAGGCATAGATGGCTCATTCCTAGAAACTATTAAAGCCATATACGATAAACCCACAGCCAATATCATACTGAATGGGGAAAAATTGAAGGCATTCCCCCTTAAAACTGGCACCAGACAAGGGTGTCCACTATCTCCACTTCTTTCAACATAGTGCTGGAAGTCCTGGCCACAGCAATTAGACAAGACAGAGGAATCAGGGGCGTCCAGATAGGGGCAGAAGAGGTCAAACTTTCACTATTCGCAGACGATATGATATTATACATAGAAAACCCCAAAGATTCAACCAAGAGATTACTGGAATTGATAAATGAATTCAGCAAAGTCTCAGGATACAAAATTAATACACACAAATCCATAGCCTTCATATATGCTAATAACAATCAAGCCGAGAAACAAATTAAAGATGCTATACCTTTTGCAATAGCAACAAAGAAAATTAAATATTTAGGAATATATCTAACTAAGGAGATCAAAGACCTATATAGAGAGAATTATGAAACACTGAGAAAGGAAATTGCAGAGGATGTAAATAGATGGAAAACCTTACCATGCTCTTGGATAGGCAGAGTCAACATAGTAAAAATGGCTTTGCTACCTAAATTAATTTACAGAATCAATGCAATCCCTATCAAAATACCAACATCATTTTTTTGCCGATCTAGAAAAATAATTCTACGCTTCGTGTGGAACCAGAGAAGACCCCGTCTAGCCAAAGCAATCTTAAGCAAAAAGAACAAATTGGGAGGCATCTGTCTACCAGACTTTAAACTATACTACAAGGCTATAGTAACCAAAACTGCATGGTATTGGCACAAGAACAGACACGTAGACCAATGGAACAGGACTGAGAACCCAAATATAAAACCAACCTCATACAGTCACCTGATCTTTGACAAATTCCAGAAAAACGTACACTGGGGAAAAGATTCCCTATTCAACAAATGGTGCTGGGAAAATTGGATGGCCATATGTAGAAGACTGAAAGTGGACCCACACCTCTCACCTCTCACAAAAATCAATTCACAATGGATAACAGATCTAAACCTAAGACATGAAACCATAAGAATTCTCGAAGAAAATGTTGGAAAAACTCTTATGGACATTGGCCTAGGCAAAGAATTTATGAAGAAGACCCCCAAAGCAATCACAGCAGCAACAAAAATAAATACATGGGACCTGATCAAATTGAAAAGCTTCTGCACAGCCAAGGAAACTATCACTAGAGTGAACAGACAACCTACAGAATGGGAGAAAATATTTGCATGCTACACTTCTGATAAAGGGCTTATAACCAGAATCTATACAGAACTTAGGAAAATCAACAAGAAAAATCAAACAACCCTATTAAAAAATGGGCAAAGGACATGAACAAAAACTTTTCCAAAGAAGACAGAATGATGGCCAGCAAACATATAAAAAAGTGCTCAACTTCTCTAATCATCAGGGAAATGCAAATCAAAACCAAAATGAGGTATCACCTACTCCAGTGAGAATGGCTCATATCAAAAAATCCCCAAATAACAAATGTTGGCGGGGATGTGGACAGGTAGGAACACTCATACACTGCTGGTGGGACTGCAAATTAGTACAACCTCTATGGAAAAGATTATGGAGATATCTCAAAGAATTAAAAGTAGAATTACCATTTGACCCAGCAATCCCACACTGGGTATTTATCCAAAAGAAAAAAAGACATTTTATAATAAAGACATCTGCTCTGAATGTTCATAGCAGCACAATTCACAATTGCAAAGTTGTGGAAACAACCCAGGTGCCCATCAATACACGAGTGGATCAATAAAATGTGGTATATGTATACCATGGAGTATTACTCAGCAATAAGGAACAATAGTGAATTAACACATCTGGTATTATCCTGGTCGGAGCTAGAACCCATTCTTTCGAAGCGAAGTGTCACGGATTGGAAAAACAAGCATCACTGTACTCACCATCAACGGTACTAACTGATAGACACTACATCAACAGGCAATAACATTCATCAGGGCGCGGTGCGGGAGGGGGGTGGAAGGATGGAAAAACTCTCACTGAATGGATTGGGGAGCCAAGTTTGGAGACGACCACGATTGTGGCTCTGACAGGGCAGAACAGGGCATGTGTTGGCGCAAAAGTTGGTAACCCCCATGATATTCTGAAATTTAGAAAAAAAATTGAAAAATAAAAAATAAAAAAAAAATAAATCTAGGAAATGCTGGATTAAGCAAAGATAAATAGATTTCTTTATTGCAGGATACTTTAATATGCATAAGCTAATGTGCCCTGTGAAACTTTAAGGGAGAATATGGATACAGCATTGCCCAGGGAATGATTTTTGAGGGAAAGCTTTTCTCAAAACCAGTGTCCCAAGGGATTTGGGGAAAACATTCAGGATTATAACTCAGTTATAATGCCCAGTTTATGCTATGAGTAAGAAACAAAGTGAGCTGGGATCAGCAGTGGTAACCTTTGCTCTCAGGAGTAGTGTTTGCTTTTGCTTACTGCCGTGTTATGAATTGATAATGCAATTAGGACATTGAAGACTGGATTAGAAGTGGAGTCCTGAATCTTGTGTATTTATTAATATAAACCTTAGGCGTGTGGGTGATGTTACTAGTGATGATAGTAGCAGTGACTTCCAAACTAGTCAGAATGAAAACAACCACAAAAAACAGAAACATTAAAAAAATCGTTGGAATTTTTAAAAAGTTATGAAATATTTCTATATGTCTTTTGAGAAGCTGAGAATTCAACACAATTAATGAAATGGTTTCTGCATTTATAAAATTCTGGAGGACAAGAAATATGCTCATTCATTTTTGTACATTCTCCATTACTTACCCTGGGGTCCCTTGTATTTACTAGATAATTAATGATTACTTTTAAATGAATTGAAATAACTCACCAGAAATTCATTCATCACATACTATGCTATTTAATGCCCTGCTTTATCTACAAGGATGAAGAACTAAAAGTAACAATAAGATTTTCTCTAAAAATATTTTGAGTTTAAATCTGCAGAAATAAAGATAAAATTTTAAGAGTTTTCTTTTATAATTTGGAATTTAACAAACTAATTTTAACAAGGCAATAAAACTGGTTTTTACTTTTAGTTTAAAAGTGCTTTTGCCCCATAAGAATGAATAATTATTCTAAAAATTCTGATTATTCTAAGCAGACATGATCTTATTTCCATCCATTTGTAAAGCCATACATACATAGCTGAACATACATAGATGTTGACTGAAGTGGCTGCCTTCAGTTCTGTCTTCCATTAATGCTTTGTTAAGGGCTTGCTCCTGATCCCCCTTAAAGTTAATGGGTTGCTTGTGTTCTTCTAGCTTCTCCATAACAGAATTGACGTAGTTGCCTTGGTAGCGGCAGTAGGGTGCCTCTTCTCCACCTGCCGGATTACCCCTTCAATCTTGTGGTCATATTCACACAGAGTCTTGTGCCTTTTACTAATGTGTGTGTGTGTGTTCATGTTTTGCTTTAATTCCATTAATTAGAAGCATTGTTCTTGGCTAATTATGGAGTCATTTAAATATAATGTATGCTAATAACATTCATTATGGATATGAAGTAAGTTTTACTTTCAAGAATGGCCTCAGCTCTCATGATGGAATACAAAATGAAGGGATGCAACACACAAGAAATAAATGCCATTATTGTACTTTTAAAGAAGGTTTAAAAGGTATAAATCAGTAAAAGTTTTTAAGAAACTGAAGCTGAAAACCAGGCACTATTTGACAGAAACTGAGAAGGGTGAACACTGAGGATGAAGAAATACATATTGAGGCAGAAATGCCATTTCAGAACCAGAAAGCTCCCTGAAAAAATAAAGGAAATCAACAGATGAAAAAAACCTGAGTGTTGTAGTATTTATTTAGATTACAGGAATGTATGGTGTTTATTATTTTATTCTACTACTTTAAGGTTTTATGACTACTTACTTCTTCATGTATAATTCTAAGGACTCATTTTTTAAAGTTATTGCTGTTTCTCAATATGTTCTATTTAAAGCCCAAATAACAGAAAGGCTAGAAAAATTCCTTCTCATGCCTTTTTCGGTTCCTGGATCACATAATATAATGAAAAATTGATTTCAAGTACCATGTAGATGTGTATTTTTTTTCTTGGCTAATTCTTTTCAAGAAAGCCAGCTTTAATGGGCTGGCTATAAAATGATGTTTCATGCTTATGAAAGATACCCTGCAGTTATGTTATAACATTGTGCTGAATGTGGCTCCACAGGAGAAAGATGGCAGAGACTCTTAAATTTCATTTTGCCAAGACCTAAACAAGAGATCGATACTATAATCTTCACTTTTCAATTCACATAAACTGCCAGTAACTGTTTTCTTGTATTAATACATGTGAGTCTAACTTAGAAAAAAATTATATTTTGGAGGTTGAAAATGGCTTCTTTTGACAATAAAAAGGGTTCAAACAAAACCAATATAGGAATTCTTTTCTCTAATTCCACTGCAGTAAAGCCAACTCTTGATGACCATTCCAGCTAACGACTATGGCTTACACTGGCGTAGTACTGTGTCGTTTTCAAAGTGTGGACTTGGTCTTTATTTCATGAAACCTTGTAAGTCTATGAGGAAGATCAAGTTGAAGAGAAACTGAGGCCCTGAAAGATTAAATAACTTGTCTAAACTCACACAAGTCATTGGTGATGGGACCTGGATTGCCACCCTGGTTTACAGTCTGGTTGGTTTTTGTTTTCCTTTTTGCTTTTCTAAGCAAAATGAGTGCATTTCAGTGTAGATAATTCAACCCAACAGATTAGAATAATTATAAGAGTTAACATCAGTACAATACCTTCTACTTTCCAGAGTTATTTCATGCCTTTTATCTTATTTAATTCTTAGGGTAACTTCTGTCATAACTATTATTATCATCTTTGTCCCCATTTTACAGTTTAGGAAACGAAGGTTCAGAGGTCTCAGGTGACCTTGGCCTAGGCTGAGGCAGATCAGGATTGAATCCCTGCCCTTGGACTCCTTGTCCTGTTCACTTTCCATTACCCATGCTGCCCAAATAGCTCTCCAATCTAAAAATCGTTTGTGCTGAAATTTAATGATTGATATTTCCCACTTTGGGAAAAAGTACCTTTGAACTGTATCTTTCTGAAGGAGATATTAAATTTCATTTACATTCCCCCGAGCCAGCATCTCTGAGTGGCAGAGAGAGGTGACCCAGAAAACACAGGGCTAATTCACATTTCGATAATGCTGAGCTTTCTTTCCACTTTTCTTAAGATATATTCACTTCTAAGTAGTAGTGGATCAAAGTCTAGAAGCAGAGAATCATATTTTAAACTGACTTTTGACTTGATTGCTTTTTGACTTGTTTTGTCTCTCTGCCTCACAACAGAAAGGCTGTTTATTTTTTTTATTTATTTATTTTTTAGAGACGGGGTCTCGCTCTTGCTCAGGCTGGTCTCGAACTCTTGAGCTCAAGCAATCCTCCCGCCTCGGCCTCCCAGAGTGCTAGGATTACAGGCGTGAGCCACCGCGCCCGGCCTAGAAAGGCTGTTTATTTTTTAATTATGCCCTTTAAAATTATGGCCTTTTATTTTTTAAAAAAAATTGAAACTTGATGTTTGTTCTAAGAACTGAAGTTGACTCCTTTGATGTGAGCAGTTATTTATTTTATTTTTTTAAATGACATATAATAATTGTATATATTTATGGGGTACACAGTGATGTTTCAATACATGTAATATATAGTGATTGGATATGGATAATTAGCATATCCATCACCTTGAATATTTATTATTTCTTTGTGTTGGGAGCATTCAATATCCTCATTCTAGAGACAGTATTAAAACTTCCTAATGCATTTATTTTAACTGTGTAATAAATAATTAAAGAGAACCAGAAGCCAAATATTGTTTTAGGCCCCATCTATAAGATATATCATGTAAACTATTTAAGCTGGATTGACAGGTGTCTTCAGAAAGAAAAAATAATTAGTAAAATAAAATAGCCTCTGAATTGGCCAGGCAAATGTCATAGGTAACAAAGTCTACAGGTTGTTTCTCTGTATGATGTTGATAAAGCCTGAAATCCCTAGGCTATATGTGTTGAAACAATGGATAAAATAAAAAATGGTTGAAGAAGCTATACAAGTACCTAACACTTCAGTACCTACTCTGTCCAATCAGCCACAGGTCCACTTTAGTCTAAAGTCAGAGAAAAGAATGCCCTGAATCCCTGATGAAAATCACATGTTATCGAGGGCAACACACTAATGAGTCTCAGAATTTCCATTCAGGTTGTTCAGTTGGCACTGGATGGAACCGGGGATCCTAGTTAAATAAGATAAGCAGTTAAAAGTAAAAATTGCTGTAGCATAAAGCAATGTGATTTCCCTCTAGAAACCTGCATTTCCTTATCAGTTAAATAGCATAAAAAAGTAAGGAACTATAATCCTCTATAACCTCTCCCCTAGCTCAGCAGTTATTAAATTTTAGTGCCATAAGTATTACTTGTGCATGCCCCTAGGCCATTCAGTGCTATAATGGGTCTGGGGTGGGGCCCAGGGATTAGCATGCATATTAAGCACCATAGGCGGTGCTGATACAAATGGTGTTTAGGCTACATCTTGAGAAACACTATTATGTGGGATTCTCCTGAGAACCTCATGCTTGATATCAGACTGAATGTATCAAGATGCTAAGAGGTAACAAAAAAAAAAAAAGATGTCTCTGGGAAAATTTGAGCCAAGGGCACAGTGGCTGGCTGACTTTCCATAATAACTCTGGTTGCCTTGGTGATGAGAGGAGGCTGGAGTTACAATAGCTCTGGGAAATGTTTCAGTGGCAAGAGAAGTTTTTCTTTCCTATAAAAATTCTGTTCTGATTGTCCACGTTGAGTTAGGTGAGAAACAATTATGCCCTTGGTCCCACGAATCCCAAATGTCCATCACGACATGAACCGAATCTCCCAATGTTTTGTCAGCAACCCCCTACACCTTACTGTCTACGTTTCCCCCAGGGATCTCCAAAAGGTCACATCTCTGAAAGGGGGATAGTGACACCAGGAATAGCTTCATCATGGATTTGTAGGAGGAGCATTTACTAGAAATTATATCCTGATCACAGGGTGCAAATTTTCCCAGTAAATATTCATGGTTTCAGAGGGAATTTTGCCACTGGTTATCAGCAGTGACACTTTTTTCTCATGTGTTGAGTAAAAGCATTTGCATCAGCTCAGTTCCCTGGCTCTGTCTTAAGACCAAGAAATTGAGCAAAAGCAAATAAAGCCTCCCCACATTTTCTTTTGGTTATGAAGGACTTGTTAGTTTATCAATTTGTATAAACTTTTTAGCTTCCTATTTAAGGTTTTTGACACATTTATTTAAAGTCACAGCAGATGTTTGTTTTGTAAAATATTGACACTTGGGGAGAATTTAGGAAATGCCAGTAGCGGAAATAAAAGAATTTGGTAATCCACTTAGCAGCAGCAATCCTGGCACGCTGGCAAGTCCCCTTAATTGCTACGTCTTGGTTGGTGGCTGGGGTGGGGGGTGGGGGTGCTGGTCTCAAAACAACCTCTCTCTCTGTCAAAAAACGTATTGTTTTCTTTTGTCTGACAGATTAAGCTATATATAAAATTAGATATTAGCACTTTTCTAAAATACCAAATTTTGAGATTTAATTTCTAAACAGTCTAATAAAGAGTATCTTTTTAAAGCATCCATTTTCTCTATGACCCTTCCTTGCAGTCTGAATGTGTTCTTCCATACAGGAAGAGGAAAATTGGACATACACTATGTAGCTTCCTTTAGGTTCAAGTTTACCGAACACATCTCTGGGCAATACAATAGAAATATAGCATCTAGTTTACTGGATTTTTATGGCTTTTGAATTTTTACAGAAGCCACACAGAACTCTAGTGGGGACAGACTCAGATTATGTGGTGGTGAAGAGCAATTTTTTTTTTCAAAAATCACACTCACTATAGTTACCATTACGTGCACCTGCCCCTCCACCCGCAGAGGGTTGCACTATCATATTCTGGTTACTTGTAGTAGCAAGGGAAGGCAGTCTCGGGGTGCCCACCCTATGCAGTGTGAGTAGTCAAGCTTTGGCTGCCTTTAACATCCCTCCCCCCAGTTGGAAGTTGAGGAATAGAAAGATAGAAAGTTCTGACCCTGTCTAGTCACAGAGGAGCCGAAGTGGAGATGCAGCTCACATAAAGAACTGGGACTGAGTAGGTCCCAAGAAATGTTAGTCCTGAAGCCCTCTCCTTTGCTCCTTTGGAATGGCTCTTGATGGCTTCATCGACAGCTGGGTAATCTGCACCCAGCAGGATGCCTGCCCTACAGTGCCTTGCTCCTGCATGTGCCACCACCCTGAGCCTGTGAGGCAGGCTGGGGGGAAACTAGTCCCAAGCCAGCAACACTTCAAAGCACATGCAAATATATATGCTAAATCCCTTCAGGATTGAGGGAAAACTTAAAAACAATTCTCCCAGGTTGGGACCTGGAAGAGACGGTAGCTGAGAATATCTTGATTTAGCCAGAGTTCATTTACCCGAAAGCTAAAGGAATGCTTTGATGATGCAGTTTACTGCATGTCCCTGGTTTTAGCCTCAGGCTGATGATGGCTGTTTACATCCGGCTCTGCCCTCACCAGCTGAATGAGGGTTTGATGCTTCACACTCTCTAGGAGCTTCAGTGGCCAAAGTGAAATGTGCTTATTAACCTCTGTGTCTCTGGGTTCCTGTAAGGGTGGAATAAATGAACATGGGTGATGTGCTCAGCAGAGTATCTGGCATATAGGAGGATGCAATAAATGTTAGCTCCACTTGCTTCTTCCCAAGCTCACTTAAAATTTCCACCAGAAGCTCCATTAGCCAATTTTCCACAAAAAGGAGGAGGCTATTACAGTGAAGACAGAAATCGTCAAATGCAATGCTGCCCTGAAGAGAAATAAGATGGATCATCCAGTTCTTCTTGCCCCTGAGTTAATAATAAAAATAAATAACTGATGTTTATTGCATCTTAACTATGTTTCTGGAACTGTGCCAAACATTTTACATACAATTTTTTTAACACAACATTTTTGGGATGCAGGAATTATTATTATTATTTCCTTTTGTCTACTTTCTTCAGGCTTCACTTGCTGTACCTTTTTAATTTTCTTGAGATGGAATTTAAAATCACCAATTTTCAGCCTTTTGTCTTTTCTAACATGCATTTAAGGCTAAAATTTCCTTCTAAACACTTTTTTAGCTGCACCTTAACAATCTTAATATGTTATTTATTCATTTTTACTTACTTTAAAATATTTCCTAATCTCTAATGTGACTATTATTTAAACCAATAGTAAAGTTTAGATGTATTTGCTTAATTTCCAATCAGTTGGAGATATTCTAGTTATTTCTGTTAATAGTACCTAGCTTAATTCCATTGTGATCAGAAAACATACTCTGAATTATTTCAATCTTCTGAAATGTGCTGATGCTCGCATTATGGCCTGGTGTATGGATGGTTTGGGTAAGTGTTTTATTGTGCACTTGAAAAGAGTGTTTTCAGTTATTGTTGATCATAGTGTTCTATGTCAGTTAGGTAAGTTTGTTAATTGTGCTATTCCAATTATCTGTATTCTTCCTGATTTTGTGTGTGTGTGTGTGTGTGTGAGCTTATTCTATCAGCTATTGAGAGAAGAGTGTTAAAGTTTCCCATTTTGATGTGGAATGTCTATTTCTCCTTTCACTTTTATCAATTTTTCCTTTATATATTTTGAAGCTTTATTACTGATTGCATACAAATTAAAATTGTGATGTCTTCAAGTAGATAGATCCATTTATCTTACTTAAATGTCCCTCTTTATCTCTGGCAATACATCTTGCTTTAAAGTTTACTTGGTGTGATTGTAGTATAGCTATGCCACCTTTATTTTGGTTTAGACTTATAAGACATATATTTTTCTATTCGTTTACTTTCAAGCTTTCTGTGCCCTTACATTCCTGTTTTTGTAACAATTTTATAGAGATATAATTTTTATACCATACACTTCTCCCATTTAAAGTATAGAAGTCAATAATTTTAGTATATTCACAGAGTTGTGCAACTATTACCACAATCTATTTTAGAATATTTTCATTACCCCAGAAAGAAACCCCACTAATCTACTTTCTATCTCTGTAGAGAACATTTTATATAAATGGAAGCTTACAACATGTGGTTCTTTATGACTGGCTTCTATCACTTAGCATCATGTTTTCAATGTGTCTTCGTGTTGCAGCGTGTACACAGATACTCCATTTCTTTTTATTGCCAAGTCATATTCCATTGTATGGATATATTACATTGGTTTGTTCCCACCTTTTGACTATTATGAATAATGTTTCTATAAGAACTCATGGGCAAGTTTTTTTTGTCGATGTGTGTTTTCAGTTTTCTTGAGTGTATATGAAGGAATAGAATTGCTGGGTCAAATGATGACTCTATGTCTAACTTTTTGAGGAACTGCCAGACTCTTTTCCAAACTAGGCATATCATTTTACATGACTAGCAACAGTGCATGAGGGTTTGATTTCTCCCCGTATCCTCAGCAACACTTGTCATTATCTGACTTTTTCATTATAACCATCCTAATGGGTATGAAGAGGCATCTCATTATGGTTTTGATTTGCATTTCCTTATTGATTAATGATGTTGGGCATTCTTTCTTATGCTTATTAGCTACTTGTATTTCTTCTTTGGAGAAATATTTATTCATATCCTTTCCTTATTCAGGATTATGTTCAGATATTTTAATTGGGTTCTTTGCCTTTTATTATTGAGTTGTAAGAGATATTTATATATGCCAGATATACGTTTCCCTTATCAGATATATGTTTTCAAAAATTTTCTCCCATTCTGTGAGTTGTCTTTTTGCTTTCTTGATAGTGTTCTTTAAAAAACAGAAAGTTTTATTTTGATGATGTCTAATTTATTCATGTTTCTTTGAATGCTTATGTTTTTGGTGTCATATCTAAGAAACCACTGCCAAATCAAAGATTATGAGGATTTATACCTATGTTTCAGTAAGAGTTTTGTAGACTTAGTATTAATATTTGGGTCTTTGATCCATCTGGGTTTAATATGTGTATATGGTATGAGGTAATGGTCTAACTTTATTCTTTTGCATATGGCTATCCAGTTGTCACAGTATCTCTTGTTGAAAGATTATTCCTTCCCCATTTACTATTCTTAGCACCTTTGTCAAAAATCAATTAGCTGTAAATGTGAAAGTTTATTACAGGATTCTTTATACTGTTTTGTTGATTTATATGTCTATTCTTATATCAGAGCCACATTGTCTTGATTACTGTTGCTTTTGAGTAAGTTTTGAAATTGGGAAGTGTGAGTTCTCCAAATTTGTCCTTCCTGTTCGTGACTGTTTTGGCCACTTTGGGTCTCTTAAATTTACATATGAATTTTAGGTTCAGTTGTCAGTTCATACAAAGAATTCAGCTGAAATTTAGATATAGAGCATTGTCATCTTAATATTGAATCTTCTGATCCATGAACATGGGATATCTTTTTTATCTATTTAGGTCTTCTTTAATTTCTTTCAACAATGTTTTGGAATTTTCAGAGTATAAGTTTAGCACTTCTTTTGTTAAGTTTATTCCTAAGGGTTTTATTCTTTAGGATGCCATTTTAAATGGTATTGTTTTGTTAATTTCATTGTAAGTTTGCTTATTGCTACTGATTGAAATACAGTTCATTTTTGTACATTGATCTTGGTATCCCGCAAACTTGCTAAACTCATTTATTAGTTCTAATAGTTTTTAGTAGATTTCTTAGGATTTTCTATCTATGAGATCATGTCATCTTAAAATAGAGATAGTTTTACTTCTTGCTTTCTAATCTGTAAGCATTTTGTTTTATTTTATTTTATTTTATTTCATTTCATTTTTATTTATTTATTTATTTTTTGCCTAATTGCCCTGGCTATCACCTCCAATAAAATATTGAATAGAAGTGGTGAGAGCAGACATCCATGTCTTGCTTCTGATATTAGGGTGAAAGCACTCAGTCTTTCACCATCTTGGTTTTTTTTTTAGCTAAATATTCACCTTTAGCACTAACCCTACAACATGCAGATTCACTCACTCCTTTGCTTGACTCTAATGTCAGCTGAGCAGATTCTGAACTATTGGTTTGTCATTTGGACTCCCTCACCTCAGTGTTTGCCTTAGAGTGGGGTTTCCAGAGTTAGTGACTCTTTTTGTTAGTGGTTATTTTATAATCAGTGCAATTCTGTGGTTTAAACATGTACTTTATACATGGGTATAATATGAAGATTCTGTCAAAAGTCTGTTCAGAGAAAATCATTCTGAAGTCTTACCTAAATTTTCTCTGGGGCAGTATGAACGACAATATTTCCCTTGATTTTAGAATGTAATTAAGAAAGGGGAAAGGTAGGTTTTAATTGGTATTTTTAAAAAATTTAAATGCAATAATAATAACCAAAAAAATTGCCTTGTGTGTGCCAGGCATTATAAGCATTTCCAATTGTTTAATTTTTGTGAATTACAAAGGCATTATCTGTAATGCCACTTCAAAGATGAAGAAACTGAAGGATGTGGATCTAAAATAATTTTCCAAAACAACACAGCTAATAAGAAGTAGAGGTGGGATTTTAACCCAAGAAGTCTTATTTTAGAGGCTGTGCTTTTGACCATTAAATGGGGATATGGTAAATAGCAGAGCCTGGTAAGTAGTAAATGCTCAATAGCTGGAGTTTCTAATTGTTATTTTCTTATTATTCCAAGTGAAGCAGGGATTATTTTGTTTTCTTTAGGAGCATGTCTCTGCAATTTGCAATGCTTCACCAATCCAGACACATAAAAAGAGTAACTAAAATGTTCCCCAGTATCGTTTCCTTAAAGGAAAATTTATACAGGGAGATTTACAAAGAGTTAGAAATATACAAAATTATACCCCTGTGTTTCATCCATTTAGCAAATGTGTATTGAATTGCCACTATGTGCAGATCACAGGAATAGTCTGTGGTGTCAAGGAGGTAAAATAAGTTAATGTGATACAGATCGCCCCCTCATCAGAGCTTGTAACTTAGTAAGGATCACAGATGAGTGCAAAACTACCTAAGAGAGTAAATGGAAGAAGGGGAATTCTGAACATGGCCTGCCCATAAAACTGTCTAGATTTGATGTTACAAGTGAGAAGCCAGGTGCTGAAGTATTTGGAGAGTTAGTGCTCTGCAGTGATTAAGGAACCGGAGGTAGACATGCCAGGTTCAAATCCCAGCATTATTACTGAGTAGGTAGCTCAGTGACTGGGCACATGCTATGATCTCCCTAAACATTACCTTTTTTTTAATTTTAGAATAGAAGTACTATTGTCTACTTCAAAATAGGTATAGCAAAATTCATTGAACTGTACATGTAATTGCACACATTTAATTGTCTATAAAAATACCTAAAAACATTTGATTAAAAAGTAATCAATTACCACCAACAAACTTCTTGGACTTGATGACCTTCTTAAAAATTTTTTTTAAAAAATATCTTTTAGAGTAATACGACCCAAACTTGTTAGCCTGAGTCTTCATTATCCAATGACTCCCCAAAAACTCCCAAGCAAAGGTGGGGTCATCCTAGAATATAGAGCTAAGAGGAAACAGTCTCTGTGCCTGAAGGCTTTACATCTTGTAATACTCCCAGACTAAATTAAATTATGTGATGGGGTACTTTTCTTTGTAGTGGGTCAGTCCTTCATGGGATTTTTAGAGGTATAGCTTTCCAAAAAGAAATAGGATTTCTAGTGAATGACTTTGATAATACTTTTTGATATGGCAAATGAATTTTAAACGGGGACCTGAAATATTTAAATGCATCGTTCTTGTGAAGTGCCAGGTACTCTAATAATTAGAGTTGTTATATAAATTGTCAGTCCTGGGATAAAATCAAGTAAATTAAACATTATTAAATCTTCACTATCAAATTGCTGTCTTTTCTATTTTTCTGCTGAATTTGAAAAGCATACAAGTTAAATTGTTGTGGGGACAATAAATCTTACAAAGTTTCAGCATTTGTTTCCTAAGTCTACTCCTCCTTGGGATAGATTTCTAAGGAAGAAATTGGTAAAAGGTTTTAAAATCCTTAAACTGGAAGAACTCTATTAGCCATAAAATCCATGATAAAATTGCCAGAGCTTAAAGAATAAAAAAACAAAAAACTTCATTTAAAAATATATGCCCATTGAAGAATTACTTCAGGGTATACTTTAGTGTAAAAGCTGATTATGTATAAACATAAAGGACTTCTACAGTGTCTTGTGCACATCCTTTAAATGTTTGTTGACTAATGAATGAATTGACAAGAAAGCAGATTGAGAAGTAAAGATGCAATTTTATTTTAAATATACAACTTTAAAACCAGGAACTGGCTGAACCACAATAAGCAGGGAATGGCATGGGCGGCCACTTCCCTTGGGAAATTGCTAAAACCTGTACCTTACACAGTGCCTGGAAAATAATAGATGATGATAAATGTTTGCTAAAATGAATCATTAAATGTAAGGTCTATGTGGGAAATACAATGTTTTTCAAGGTCTGTGGTAGTAAACTGCCTTCTAGGTGAAATTGCCTTGTAACAAGCTGCATGGGGCACTTCAGAATGAAAATTTGTGGAGTCGAAATGAGTTTTCCCTCTACAGAACTTCATCCTGCAGAGATGAGAGCCATGGGGGTTTTGTAGCAGGTTCTGCTCTCAGCTGCCTTAATAATTCCAGGAGCAGTTCTGCTGAAATCCAGTATGCAGACAGCCTGCTGTGGACCCTGTTAAAACACAAGGTCTAATTCAGTGGGTCTGGGTGCAGCCTGAGACTCTGTAATGAGCTCCAGGTGATGCTGAGATGGGCGCTGATGGGCCACAGTCTGAGTAGGGAGATCTTAGGGGAAGAGGTGGGTTTCTTAGAAATGAGCACATACGGGGGATGCAAGCACTGCATCTGGAGTTAGAGGACTACTATGTGACAACACACGAGTCACTTTACTTTCCTGAGTCCAAACTGTCTCACGGAGAAAGTGGGTGTAATAATAATAGAATGATAACAGCCAGCTCATGAGATCCTTGTGAAAGTTAAATGAATACTTAATATAAAAATTTAGGAGCATGTGTTGTGCATAGCAACTCCCCGTAAATGTTTGCTGACTCAAAATAGTAAGCACAGGTTAGGCACTCCTGTGGTTCAGAAGGCTCCACCCAGCACTCCCCTACATGCCAAGGACAGTGCCAAGCCCTGCTCAGCTCAAGCAGCATTTGTGAAGTTCAATTAATAGCACAGTGGCTCAATACCTGTATGTTTTGGCTGTAAAGACATTAATACCTGATGATGGCTCCCTGAGGCACAAACAAGAGAAAATCTTCACCAAGAAAACGGTCACTTTCAGGACTTGGGTAACTTCCAGGCTTCCCTGAGCCACCAGTGGGAGACAGAACCAGCTCCTTCCAATAAAAATATGGCATTAGAATAGCTGATCTTTCTTTTCTGCTGAGGTTGCACATGCCTCCCAGTTTCATAAATTGTGTATGAAATTCATCTGTCTTTGATACACAGCCAGGCCTGTCCCTGACAGGTGCCTCAGCTGCCCTTGGAGCACAGCTTGCAGTGGTGTGACTAGTACCTTAGAGTCCCGGTCATTCTCCAGGGCGTTGTGAAACCAGCTCCCAGGCCACTGGTGTGGTGCTAAAAGATGCTCTGCTGAAGGTCAAGTGAAGGTCTTGGGAACAACTTGTATAGTACTAAACAAAATTCCCAAGCTGCATAGAAGGAATGTAGGTAGATAAACTGGAGAATTACCCGCAGCTCCACACTTAAATCTTGAACTCCTTGGCCTCAAGCGATCCTCCCACCTCAGCTTCCCAAAGTACTGGGATTACAAGCATGAGCCACCAAACCTGGATTTTTTAAAATTCCATTTAAATCTTAACACCCCTTTCTACTAAGGATTCCGAGGCAGAAAATCTGTTAGCACCTTGAGAAAATCTGGTTTAATTGACTTTTGGTGAAAAATCATAGTAAATCACTATTCTTCACAAAAAGCAGTGAGATATTGAAGTCTATTCAAAGTATTTAGACAAAAAAATAAATATATGAAATCATACTGTCTAAAGAACAAAAGTCTTTAGATAAAGTGTTGTTAATAATCTATAGATCTTAGGAGAAAACAGAAGATGTTATCAACTTATTGCTATGGTTTGAATGTGTCCTCTCCAAAATCCAAAATTCTGCCAATGTGATACTATTAAGAGATGGGGCCATTAAGAGGTGATTATGCCGTGAGCGCTCCTTCATTGTAAGTGAGATTAAGGCCCTTATAAAAGAGGCTTCACACAGTGCTCAGCTGAGCTTTCTTTCCCCACTGTGAGGATGTAGCCCTTGACAGACAACCAAGCCCGCCAGTGCCTTGATCTTGGACTTCCCTCCTCCAGAACTGTGAGAGGTAAATTTCTGTTCTTTATAAATTATGCAGTCTATAGATTCTGTCATAGCAGCACCAACAGACTAAAATACCATACTGAACGATTTCCTTAAATATGGACCAGGGTTTGCATATGGGATTTAAGCTCTGCTGCCTTATTGGCCGAGTGGGTAATTGTTTCCATCTAATTTCACACAATTTTTTAAATTCATTTCAAATTTATAAGTGACTTATAAAATTTATAAATTAAGATTGCCAATTTTATAAATTAAGATTTTATAAGCACAGATTTTCATATAATGGCTTTAATTTGTAAGCTCATAATTGACACTAATCTCCATGAATATTGTCTTCTGATAAAATTATAAGCCTAGGTTTCTTACACAAATATTTACCATTTTGGAGTCAGTGGGGTTTAGGCCAGGATAATCCATTCTATTGATATATTCTCCATCACCTTGGGGAAAAATATTTCATGAATAATATAAGATTGCTTGCAGCTTTTATTAATCTTCAGGCTTTGCTTAGGAATTGGTTATGTCACAACTCAAATGGATCCAATTACTGATAATCTTACAGAATTTGCATCTGAATGCCTCTTAGAAGATCAAGAACAGCTGTGGTGATGACTCCTAAGAAATAATATTTCCAATGTCACAAAACAGACATAGTTTGCTCCTCCTCCTGTTTTACTTCTATGTAAATGATTTGATACTGTTTTTCAATATCCTGGATGCATAGCCTCTGCTATTGCAATTTAAAAATATAAATTGTCTTCTCTAAAATCATATAGTTTTGGTAAAAGCAAGAAGACCCCAAATGGACAATAGGTTCTCTATGATTTTTTTTTTTTTTTTGCCAGAGAGAATACCTTTAAAATCAAACTCGACATCTTTGACAGGTGCCCACAGCATTCATTTGGCTTCTATCCAGTTAATGGGTCTATACTGCAGGTCAGTTATATAAGGCTTCAATTTGTAGTCAGTTAATCCTGGAAGATTCACCAGGAAGCAAAACTGGAACAGTCTTTGGATATTTTAAATTACAGCAATCCCCAAACTTTTTGGCACCAGGGACCAGTTTCATAGGAAAACAATTTTTCCATGGATGGAGGTGGGGAGGAATAGCAGAGCTTAGGAAGTAATGCAAGCGATGGGGAGCAGCTGTAAACACAGACGAAGCTTCACTCGCTTGCCCACAGCTTACCTCCTGCTGTGTGGCCCCGTCGTTCCTAAGTTTCATAGTTTTATGGAAGACAATTTTTCCGTGGGGGGTGGTGGCAGTGGCGGAGCTCTGCAGCCTGGTCCCTAACAGGCCACGGACTGGTACTGGTCCATGGTCTCGTGGTTGGGGACTGCAGTTTTAAAAGATCTTTTCATGGCTGTGGTATGTGATTTTAAAGCATGAGGGTTTTAAAACAAATATTTTAAATAGTGTTAGCTGTGCTCTGTGGAATACACCATGAGGCCTCCCCCACCCACACTGCTCTTTGAAGAAAATATTGGTTCCATCCATCGGTGGTCTCTAGGCCCACCTGGCCTCACTTTTTTAATTTCAAAAGAGGACCCTCACTCTGCCCTCCACCTGGCTGATTATCAAGAACAAGAAATGTTCTTTAACTTGGAACTGAGCACATTTCCACTATCAGTTATCACCAGAGACTATAACCTTGAAACTCTTTATGAAATTCTCAAAGTCCAGTTTCAAGAAATAATATTTCTGAAGAGGTTAGCCTACTGTTCTGCCTGCTGTTATTTAATCAAACTATTATTTTAGGGTTTTTTATACTGTTTCTCATGCTCACTTTTATCCCAACCATCCCTCCTCATTTCATTCATGTCTCTACTCAAATATTACCATGTGTGAAATATAATATGCAAAGGGCTTTCATGAGAACTCTTCCTAGAGTAGCAATACCCACCCCTATCATATTCTCTAAAGCCTCTCCCTGGTTTAGATTTTTCCATAGCATTCATCATATAGCATTTATCTCATTTATTTGTTTGGTTTTTTGTTATCTATATCCCCTCAAAAGACTATTATTTATGGCTATCTGCCTAGTGACTGTCACAGAGTAGGTACTCAAGTTTGTGGAATGAATGAATGAGCATAGACTGAAGAATGTGTAGTCCATCCATTCCAGTATACATGGTAAATTTTACTCTTGTATCATATCATCAGAGATCTAGGGCATGCAAGGCACACTGTTTGGCATAGCTCATAGAATTGCTTTTAGCAGGTTGTGCCCCAGCATAATGTTCTCATCCTACGCTGAGAGACATGATAAGAAATAGCCATGTGAATTATTCATTATTGCTATAGGTTTGGAGATGGAGTCAATGCTATCATCCACACATCATTAGGTGACTTCTTTATGCAAACACAAGGGCAAAATTCCTCTCCTGAATTACGGATTTGTTTTTCCCTGATGGATAAGTATCTTTGCTAGTCAGATCTGTGTCCTCAGTGAATGGCCTTGTATTCTATGCTTTTCTGTTGGGCTAGTCTTACATTCATTCCTGGGTTTATTATTTTTCTCTCAGTTAACTTTATACAGTTTTTGTATATGTTTCCACATGCTGCCTCAATTCCTTTGTGAAAAGAAAGGACATGGGGTAAAAAAAATAAATAAATAACTGAAGTATTGAATTAATAGTTCCCAGTTTGGTTTTTTTCACCCCCGAACTCAAACAGGATAGATCATAAATATGCAATTGCTCTCCCAACTGAAAATTACTCTCACCTAATAGAAGTAATAACACATTCATGTGTTTGCAGGAGTACTTTACAGATATGCATGTGATTTATATTTACTCATACAGTCATCTTCCTGTAATGTCATCTTCCCTCTTTTCTCCTTTCCAAATCCCACTCATTCTCCAAGATCCAATTCAACTATCATTTTCTCCAAAGCGTGTTTTTACATCCCCACACCTTTGCTCAGTATTCCTGAAACATTTGTGGTACACACATCAACAAGCAAACTAGTCATATACTTTTATTTCCTGTATTAATACCTTGAACCGTGATTTAAACCTTGCATTGATTATTTATTTTTTTAATTTTTTATTTTTTTTTCAGGTTTGCAGGCTTGTCTCCTGAGCTAAGACTGTCTATTTCTGTAACAGAAGCACTGTGCCTTTTGGCATACACACTTCTCCCACAAGGGCTTCACGCAGTTCACTGTATAAACCAAGCACTCACTACAGTTCCTCTTGACTTAGTTTACTTTGAATTTCATTTGCCCTGTCATGTGATATACAAAGCATTTAACAATGAACCAGGAGTCCTGGGTTCTAGACCTCGCTCCCCAGTAACCAGGTGCATGGGCTCTCTAGCAGGGGTTTGACTTCTCTGGGTCTCAGCTTCCAAATACAGAGGCTAAAACATATTCTATACTATCTTTTCTGTTCCAGTTCCAAAATTTCATCCATTCCTAGTACTATCCCCTTCAATATCAACAAACTGCTAACCAATGTTATAATGAATAACATAAATCTCCATTATAATTAGTATTATCTTCCCAATACAAATAAAGTGTTAATATTTTAAGTAGCAATTATGTCTCCAATAACACCCTGAAGTTTTAACTGAACCTTTTTGGCAAGACTGCAAAATTGAATCTTAACCTTGGAATGATTATGATTCTAGATTGGTGAACTCCAAATTCCTGAAAAGTTACTATTTTAAAATGTTCAAGATGTTCAGTGACCTTGAAATTGATTTTAGTCTCTTTTGGCTGATGCTTGCATTCATCCTTACTATTGACAATTTTCACAGAAGATGGAAGTTTAAAAAAGATAACAAATACATATGTTTGCCTTCACTTATATTTAAGAAATGATAGATGTCATATTTTAGAATCAATAATATGATAGATTTAATTTCAGTGAATCTCAAGGGTAAATTGATGTGATATTATTGCATTTCACATATTTGAGGTTGTAAGCAATTTTAAAGGAAAATTGGCAAGACCATGATCTTGTTCTATATCCAAAGGTCACATCCTTTGCTAATATTTCCTGTACTAAATGTGACTCTAAAATGCTATGAGATCTGAGAAATAAATGGAAAGTTGGAAAGGTTCATTCTTAAGCCTTTTGGGCAATTGATTTTAGCATCAAAGAGGCAGAGTAGCCAGTGGCCATAACTCAGGATTGCCCACTCCTTTCTGACTTTCCTGATCACATCACCATGTTTTGAATTCTATAATAACTAGGGTATTCTCCTGTACCCATGCAAAGTACAGAGAATCTGTTAATGAAAAACCTGTTTGACCCAACTATTCTTGAACAGCGAACAATTCCTTTTGCGATGATACCATTTTCTTTATCACCCCAGCATTTCAGGTACCCACACTATATGAAATCATGGTTTACAAACCATTGTCACTCCATCATAACTTGTGAAATCCTTTGTCAAGCTACCTGTCCTTTTTCAGTGACACCCTCTGTCCACATGCACAGCCCATGCTTCCTACAGATGTGCATATCCAGTTACAGGAGGAAAGAAGATTTTAAGGACAGCAGAACACATCAGTGTTATTTTTCTTTTCTCAATGCAACCTCCTACAAAATGCAGGAATCCCAATATACAACACATCCCAAAGGGAATTACCCAGCATCTGCCTGAAAACTTTCAGAAAGATGCATCTTCCCATTACACAAGGAAACACATTCTATTTGGGGGCCAGTCGAATGGTCAGAAAGCTCTTACCTATACCCACTTAGCTGAAATCAAGCTCCCTGTAATTTACAACTGACGGCCCTGCTCTTCTTCCACCTGAAAGCCTGTTAAATGTATGACCATAGCTATCATGTTTTTTCTCTAATCATCTTTTCTAAGCCAAAAACCTCATTTTTTTTCAAGGTGTCCCTCATTTGCCCAGATTTCCGTATAGCTGTCTTTCTGGTAACATTGCCTTGCCTAGACTTCAGATTATTTATTTGCCCACTCAAAACATGGTGTCCAGAATCTGAAATGGCTTTCAATCTGTAGTTCAGTTAAGTTCAGGGAGAAAGAGAACATTTACTTGTCTGGCACCAAAATGATCCCATCTATCTCTCATCTACCCCGAAAAAATATTTTTTTTTTGCATCCACAGGACTTTATGGCTCAGATTGCAGCCAACGTAAATCTCGTTCTTCTTGTTTTAATGTGAACTTTTGTTAAGTTATGTCTCACCCATGGAGAAACAAACCTGAGTGAAAGGATTCACATTGGTCTGTATTTAGTTTCACTTTCTTGATATCGGCCTAAAACTTTCGGTTTCCTGGGACTTCTTGACTTTTTTTTTTTTCTGTTATTCGTTATCTTAATAAATTTTTCTAGCTATTTTGATAAATTTTGATAAGAATGCTCTCTGAATATTTAAGTCATTGACAAAAGTGTTAAAGAGCAGAACTGATGTTAGGCTTGTAGCCTGTGTATAGAACTTTCTCTTCAAGATGGCCTCTATTTTAATCAAGGTTATTGGATGCAGTTATTCATCCAGTTATGAATTTATCTACTTTATTATCATCCAGCTCACAATTTTCAGTCCCGTCTACATTGATACTATAAGATTTTTTTGTCAAGTACCTTGCTGAAAGCATTCCCCTGATCTAGTCTAATGAAGTCTATCAAAAATATCGTTAGTTTGGAACGACTTGTTATTGCTTTTACCGATCATACTTCCTATCCTTAGTGACAAAAAAAAAAAAAAACGTGGGTGTCATAATCCCTTCTAGTATTTTGCTTGTGACTGATATTATGTTTACTAATCTGTTATTTCTAGAACTTACTTTTCTAATTTTTTAAAATTGGAAAAATAGTAGATTTAAATATTCTGGAACCTTTTCCATTAACCATAATTCTTTAATGACTATGTTATCCTATAACAATAGTATTACCTAGTAGTTGCATAATACCTTCAAATACCTTCTCCCGTTGATCCTCATTAATATCCTTAGAAATTCTGTGGAAATATTACCAAGCAGACCTGGAGAAAGGCATCCTTACACTGATAGGCTTGAACAACAGGGAACAGATTGATGGGTACAGAGCATGGAGGTAAGCCCAGCATTGCTGGATCATAGAGTAGTTCTCTTTTTAATATTTTTTCTTTTTCCTTTTTTAATTTCAAAATATTACTGGGGTACAAATGTTTTTGGTTACATGGATTGATTTTGTTATACTTGAGTCAGCATTATAAGTGTGCCCATTACCCAGATAGTGTTCATTGTCCCATTAAGTAGGTTTTTGCCCATCCCCTCCTCCTCCTCTACCCGCCCCCATGCCGCTTGATTTCCACTAAGATTTACTTCCTGCTGGGCACATGTGTGCTCATCGGTTATCTCCAATTTAATAATGAGTACATGTGGTGTTTGTTTTTCCATTCTTGAGATATTTCACTTGGGATAATAGTCTCTAGTTCCATCCAAATTGTTGCAAAAGGCATTAATTCATCCTTTTTGTGGCTGAGTAGTATTCCATGCTATACATATACCACATTTTGTTATTTCACTCATGAATTGATGGGCACTTGGGTTGATTCCAAACCTTTGCAATTGTGAATTGTGCTGAAATAAACATTCAAATGCAGGTGTTTTTTTGACAAAATGACTTCTTTTCGTTTGGGTAAATATCCAGTAGTGGGATTGCTGGATTGAATGGTAGGTCTACTTTTAGTTCTTTGAGGAATCTCCATAAAGTTTTCCATAGAGGTTGCACTAATTTGCAGCTAAGCGTTCCTTTCTCTCTGCATCTACACCAGCATCTGTTGTTTGGGGACTTTTTGATAAAAGCCATTCTCACTGGGGTTAGGTGATATCTCATTGTGGTTTTAATTTGCATTTTCCTGATGATTAGTGACATTGAACATTTTTTCATGTGTTTTTTGGCCATTTGTCTTCTTATGAAAAGCTTCAGTTCATGTCTTTTGCCCACTTTCTAATGGGGTTGTTTGTTTTCTTGTTGATTTGCTTGGGTTCTTTGTAGATTCTGGTTATTAGCCCTTTATCAGATGTATAGCTTGTGAATATTTTCTCCCATTCTGTAGGTTGTCTATTTGCTCTGTTGATTACTTCCTTAGCTGTGCAGAAGCATTTTAATCAAGTGCCAATTATTTATTTTTGTTCTTGCCATGATTGCCATTGGGGTCTTTTTCATAAATTCTTTGTGTAGGCTGATATCTAGAAGAGTATTTCCTACATTTTCTTCTAGAATTCTCATGGTTTCATGCTTTATATTTAAGTCTTTTATCCATCTTGAATTAATTTTTGTGAGTGGTGAGAGAGATGGATCCTGTTTCATTCTTCTTCCTGTGGCTATCCAATTTTCTCAGCACCATTTATTGAATAGAGCTTCTTTTTCCCAGTGTATATTGTTGTCTGCTTTGTCAAAGATAAGTTGGTGGTATGTGGATGGTTTTATATCTGGGTTCTCCGATCTGTTCCATTGGTCTATGTCTCTATTTTTGTGCCAATACCATGCTGTTTTGGTTACTATAGCCTTGTAGTATTGTTTAAAGTCTGGTAATGTGATTTCTCCAGATTTATTCTTTTTGCTTAAGGTTGCTTTGGCTATTTGGGCTCTTTTCTGGTTCCAAATGAAGCATTGAATTATTTTTTCTAGATATGTGAAATATGTTATTGGTATTTTAATGGGGACTGCATTGAATCTATAAATCACTTTGGGTACTGTGAACATTTTAACAATGTTGATTCTACAATCCATGAGCATGATATGCTTTTCCATTTGTTTGTGTCATCTGTGCTTTCTTTCCTCAGTGTTTCATAGTTCTCTTTGTAGAGATCTTTCACCTACTTGGTTAAGTATATTCCTAGGTATTTTATTTTCTTTGTAGCTATTGTGAATGGTATTGAGTCTTTGATTTGGCTCTCAGCTTGACTGTTATTGTTGTTTAGGAATTCTACTGATTTGTGTACATTGATTTTGTAACCTGAGACTTTGCTGACTTTACCTATCAATTCTAGGAGTCTCTTGGTGGAGTCTTTGCAGTTTTCTAGATAAAAGATCATATCGTCAGCAAAAAGTGATAGTTTGACCTACTCTTTCCTGATTTGGATACTCTTGATTTCCTTCTCTTGCCTGATTGCTCTGGCTAGGACTTCCAGCACTATGTTGAATTGAAGGGTGGTGGGCACCCTTGCCTTGTTCCAGTTCTTAGCGGGAATGCTTTCAACTTTTCCCCATTCAGTATGATGCTGGCTGTGGGTTTATCATATATGGCTTTTATACTTTTGAGATATGTTCCTTTTGTGCCTACTTTCTTGGGGGTTTTTATTATGAAAGGTGCTGAATTTTGTCACATGCTTTTTCTGTATCTACTGAGATGATCATATGGTCTCTTTTTTTTTCTTCTGTCTATGTGGTGAATCACATTTATTGATTTACATATGTTGAACCATCTTTGCATACCTGGGAGGAAGCCCAGTTGGTCATGGTGGATTATTAATATTTTTTGATGTGCTGTTGAGTTGGGTTTGCTAATATTTTATTGAGAATTTTTGCATCTGTATGCATAAGGGATATTGGTCTGTAGTTTTGTTTTGTTTTGTTTTGTTTTTTGTAGTGTTCTTTCCTGGCTTTCATATCATGTTGATACTGGCTTCATAGAATGAGTGGAGGAGGATTCCTTTCTTCTCAATGTTATGGAATAATTTTTTCAGTATGGGTACCAGCTCTTCTTTGTAGGCCTGGTAGAATTTGGTTGTGAATCCAAATTTGGCTGTGGTCTGGGGCTTTTTCTGTTGGAAGATTTTTTTTATTACTGCTTCAATTTCATTGCTCATTATTGTTCTGTTCAGGAATTCTATTTCTTCCTGATTGAGTCTTGGGAGGTTGTGTGTTTCCAGCAATTTTTCCATTTCCTCTTTGTTTCTGAGTTTGTGTACATTGAGATTTTCATAGTATTCACACATGATATTTTGTCTGTGGTATCAGTTGTTATATCTCCTTTGTCATTTCTGATTGAGCTTATTTGGGTCCTTTCTATTCTATTACTAGTTAATCTAGCAAGAGGTCTATCAATTTTGTTTAACTTTTCAAAGAACTGACCTTTTGTTTCATTGATCCTTTGTATTGTTTTTTTGTTTTCCATTTTGTTTAGTTCTGTTCTGACCATAGTTATTTATTTTCTTCTACTGGCTTTGGGTTTGGTTTGCTCTTCCTTATTTAATTCCTTGAGATGTGTCATTAGATTGTTAATTTGTGATCTTTCTATCTTTTTGATGTAGGCATTTAAGGCTGTGAATTTTCCCCTTAGGACAGCTTTTGCTAAATCCCATAGATTTTGATAGCTCATGTCCCCTTTGTCATTCAGTTTGAGGAGTCTTTTGATTTCCATCTTAATTTCATTATTTACCCAATAATCATTCAGCAGCCAGTTGTTTAATTTCCATGACTTCATATGGAACTGAGTGTTTCTCTTGGAGTTGATTTCTAGTTTTATTCCACTGTAGTCTGAGAAGACACGTGGTATGACTTCTATTTTTTTTTTAATTTGTTGAGACATTATTTGTGGCTTAAGATATGATCAATCTTGGAGAATGTCCCATGTGCTGATGAGAAGAATGTGTATTCAGTAGTTTTTGGGTAAAATGTTCTGTAAATGTCTGTTAGACCCATTTGTTCTAGAGTTCCATTTAAGTTAGGTGTTTCTTTATTTTCTGCTTGGGTGATCTGTCCAATTCTGTCAGTGGGGCATTGAAGACCCTGGCAATTATGATGCTGCTGTTTATCTCTTTGCTTATATCTAGTAGAATTTGCTTTATGAATCTGGGTACTTCTGTGTTAGGTACATAAATATTTAGGATTGTTATGTCTTCTTATTGAAATTCTCCCTTTACCATTAAGTAATAACCATCTTTGTCTTTCTTTACTATTGTTGATTTAAAGTCAGTTTTATCTGATATGAGAATAGATACACCTGCTTCTTTTGGTTTCTGTTTGCATGGAATATTTTTTTCCATCCTTTAACCTTGAGTCTGTATATGTCCCTGTGGATTAGATGTGTTTCTTAGAGACAGCAGATATTTGGGTTGTATTTTTTTCATCCATTTAGCCAGCCTATGTCTCCTGATTGGGGCATTCAGACCATTCATGTTGATTGATAGAATTCACATGTGGAATGCTATTCTGTTCATCCTGTTGGTTAGTACCTTATTGCTTTGTTTTGCCTCTTGTGCTATTTTTTATATGAGCTCTGAGCTTTAGGTTTGATTAGTTTTCCACTGGTGGTTGTCTATTGTGCTGATCCATGTATAATGCAGTTCTGAGTATTTACTTCAGGGCAGCTCTGGTCTTGACAAATTCCCTCAGTGTTTGCTTGTCTGGAAAACTCTTTATTTCTCCTTTATGTATGAAACTTAGTTTTGCAGGATACAAAATTCTAGGCTGGCAGTTCTTCTGTTTAAGAAGACTGAAGATGGGGCCGCAATCCCTTCTGGCTTTTAAGGTCTCCATTGAGAAGTCTGCAGTTAGCCTGATGGGTTTTCCTTCATATGTTACTGATGTTTTCACCTCATGGCTTACAGGAGTTCCTCCTTCATGTTGACTTTGGCCTGTCTGATGATTTGTGTCTTGGTGATTGCCTCTTTATGATGAATCTCCCAGGTGTTCATTGAGTTTCTTGTACCTGGATGTCTAAATCTCTAGCAAGACCAGGGAAGTTTTCCTCAGTTATTCCCTCAAATAAGTTTTCCAGCCTTGTTCATTTTCTTCTTCACCCTCAGTGATGCCTATGATCTTTATATTTGGCTGTTTTACATAATTCCATAGATCTCATAGACTTTGTTCATTCCCCTTAATTCTGTATTCTTTATTTTTGACTGAGTTAATTTTAAAGCGTTGTCTTCAAGCTCTGAGATTCTTTCTTCTGCCTGGTCTAGTCTATTCTTAAACTTTCCACTGTATTCTGTATTTCCTTAAGTGTTCTGTATTTCCTTAAATGAACTTTTTACTTCCAGAAATTGTTTGGTTTTTTTAAATATATCAATCTCTTTAGTGAATTTTTCTTTCATTTCTTTAATTGTTTTTCTGGTTTCTTTGAGTTGATTTTCCATTTTCTCTTGGATTTCATTGAGCTTCCTTACAATCCCTATTTAGAATTCTTTATCTGTCATTTCAATATTTTCATTTTGATTGGTATTTATTGCTAGAGAGCTGGTGTTCTCTTTTGGGGGTGTCGTTTCACTCTGATTTTTTTATACTTCTGGAGTTCTTTTGCTGATTCCTTCTCATCTGGAGCAGCTGTCACTTCTTATCTTTGGATTTTGTTTTGTTTAGATGGGGCTTTGCCACACACACACACACACACTCGTAGGGTCTGTCTGTAGCATATGTTGGGTAAGAACATTTGGCTTTGCTTGTGGGTGCTTTGATGGCAGTCTAGGTTCTGGATGGATGCCGTGGTTATAGATATCCTTAGTGTGGTAGTTTTCTCAGTTGCTGGTTGTCTGTAGGCTGTAGCCTTGGTGAGCTATGTGTGTAGGCAGATTCCCTGTCTCTCTTTGAGGGAGGATGGAGTTCTTTGAAATCCTTTCTGTTCCCCCAGCCCCGTGGTCTTAGCAGTGTGAATTGTATTGGCATGCCCAGTTTAATCTCTGAGACACTAGCTGGTGCTTGTGGGTAAGAATCAACCATACCCTGTATGATTGAGTCAGTAAATGTTGTAATAGGCTGTGAAAATTGGCCTCCGTGTCAGTAGGTGCTGCTTGCTGCAAGGAACAAGCTGCAGTGTTGTTTTTTGGGACCTGTGCCCAGCTCTAGCCTCTCAGCAGAAGCACTCAAGTGTCCCAGGTAGTGTGTAAGGCCCTGGAACTTCAAGGTGAGTCCTTATTCTCTGCCACAGTAGAGATGGGTGGGGGAGTGAAGTTGGGACAGGGCTGGGTTGGATGAGTTTGTCCTTAGGCTCCACACAAGCTCGAAAAGTAGCTGTTTTTGCAGGGGTCAAAGCTCTACTCCCAGTCTTCTGGGGAAAGCCACCAGGGAGGGGTTGAAGTGGCCCCACCCAGCCAGAAAGTCTGCTTGTGGGGTCGGGCCATCTGATATTCACAATCTGGCTGTCAGGAGCAGGTTTTGTTCTTCTCCCCCCTCCTCTGGTTTGTGGTTTCCCTCCAGCATCTGACAGCAGGCAGAAGCTCATACTAGCTGAGTTCTCCCATGATGGCACTGCAGGCTGGGAGCTTCCCTGTCCAAGATCCCACCCTGGGCTAAGACCATGGCTTTCCTGTGGGGGGAGGAGTGCTCCACAAGCGTGCTGCAGCTGGGACCCGCATTGCATTCCCTTTTCGGTTCTGCCCATGTGGGCCCCCTCACCTCCCAAGATTAGTTCACAAATCTCCTTGCCACCAAGCAACACAATTGAATCTTGGGGTTATAGGATCTGGCCTGCAGGCCTGTCCCCAGGTCCCCAAAGATCAATTTCTGACTGTGCTGGGGAGAAGCCTCCTTGTCCCGAGTTGCCTAGGGGGTGCTCAAGCAGGTTTGATGTCCCTCTGCTTCAGGGTATGCCCTGCTCTTCTGGAGCAGCCAGGCAAGCAGCACTGGGGAGGGCCAGTGAGCAGGGAGCTCACATTCTGAGCACCCCTTAGTCTGCTGCAGGTCTTTAAGAGGAAAGGTTTGAGCCCCACTCTCTGTGGAAGCCCCAATGTGGGGGATGCACTAACAGAGAGGAAGCAGCTATTCCTGAGAGCCCCAGCTCGATCATGTCTCTTGGCAGCTGTGGACAGGGAAGGGGAAAGGGAGCAAAAGAGTTTGAATGGAGGAAAGCTAGCATCCTGGTTGTTTCTGTCCCTCTCTCTGGAAGACAGCTTTCCAGGAATGTCCAGGTTCTGGGTCATGCAGATCATCCAGGATCCACTGGCCCCTCTGGCCCCTGCAGTCTGGGCTAGAGTTGGGAAATGTTTGTGTGGGAACAAGTGAAACAAAAACTGAGGGGCTGAAGCCCCCTGGGGAGGACAGAGGTGCATGGTGGGTGAAGAAGCAATATGGCACCTGCTATCTGGCTTGGGTCTGTGGTGACAGGAAGCACACCAAGGTGGCTGGCAGGTTGCTGCTTTTTCCTCAAGAAGCTCCCAGTTCACTGGCGGCAGCAGCTTTTGGGCTTATGAGGGTAGAAAGGCTCTCCAGCAGCTCAGGAGCCTGCTGATTGCCAGAGATGTGAGGGAAGAAACAAATTGCTCCACCAACCCTTTTCACTGGACTCCAAGCCTTTCAGGGGTTGAGCTCTGCCAATATCTTGCTCCTTCTTGTTCTACTCTGCAACTTCTTTCCGTGGAATCTCTTGTAGTTTCTGGCACTTTTCCCTCGGAATTATACCCAATCTATGTTTGTTTGTTTCTTTTTTTTCATTTAAAACTTTTCCTTCTTTCTGAGATGATCTGGCAGCTGGATGTCTCTGGTCAGCCATCTTGTCTCTGGTGAAAAACCTCTTTTTAATTTTTTAAGGAAACTTCAATTTATAAAATGTCTGTACCGATTTTTATAATGGCTATACCAATTTACATTCCCACCAAGAGTGTACCAGAATTTAATTTTCTTGACACCCTTGCCAACACTTGTTATCTTTTGTCATTTTTATAATAGTCATCCTAACAGGTGTGAGGTGGTATCTCATTGTGGTTTGATTTGCCTTTCCCTGATGATTAGTGATGTTGAGCACCTTTTTATGTACCTATTGGCATTTGTATGTCTTCTTTGTAAAAATGTCTATTTAGCTCCTCTGTCCATTTTTTAATCAGGTTATTTGGGGTTTGTTTGGGTTTTTTTGCTATTGAGTTGTATGATTTCCTTATATATTGTGGAAATATATATGTATATATAGATCCTCTTATCGACATGTCATTTTTCCCTTTTTTAAATTCTGTACTTCTTATTGACTCTTCTTTTTTTAAATTGTTTCCTTTGCTGTGCACATCTAAACCAAATTTCGCATGGGGAATCCACCCTCCCTTTATGGGAAGATAGGTGTATGATAGATAGATGGATAGATAGAATTCTAAAGATGGCCCCACTAAGATTTCCATCCCTGGTTATTCAGTTAAACACTGATCTAGGTACTGCTGCTATGGAGAGACTTTGCAGATTTAATTAAGACCTAAGTCAGTTAACTGTAAAATGCAGAGGTTTTCTAGGAGAGCCTGATCTAATCATATGAGACCTTTAAAGGCAGAAGAGGAAGGAAAGAGGTCAGAGATTTAAAATATGAGAGAATTCCATCCACCATTGCTGGCTTAAAGATGGAAGGGACCACAGGACAGGTAATGTGGTTGGCCTACAGAGAGCAGGCTGCCAGCTACAACCAGCAAGGAACTAGAGACCTCAGCCTTATAGATACAGATAACTGAATTCTGCCAACAATGTGAATGAGAAATTCACTCATTTCATGAGGAGATGGCTCTTGAAATTCCTAATTTCCTATGGCTGCCATTACAAATTATTATAAACTGACATTCATTCACAGGAATGAGCTCATAACAAATTTGTCCCCAGATCCTCTAAACAAGAACCCAGCCCAGCCAACCTCTTGACTTTGGCCTTTTGAGACCCTAAGCAGAAAATCCAGTTGACTCCCAGACTTCTGACCTATAGAACTGTGAATTAATAAATATTATTTCAAGCCACTGAGTTTGTGCTAATTAGTTAGTGCAATATAAAATTAATATTCTCTCCAAAAATACATACATGCATATTAAATGGTTTACAAAGTGATATTCTATTTTATTCACTTGTCATTATTTTATATAATATTGTATGTCTTTTATGTTGCTACATGGCTTTCATAAATACCATCTTAGTGGCTGCTTAGTAGTTATCAAATTCATGTATTAGAGATTATTAAATAAGTCTCCTGTTAGTCATTTAGATTCCTTTCTATTTTCTGTGGAAATGAATATCATCATGACGTCTTAAAAGTGGATTTTGGGTAATCAACTTAAGACAGATACCAAAAGTAGAATTCCTCAGTCAAAAGGAAGAGGTATTTTATAGCCACTCCTATCATTATATGAATGGCCAAGTCAATATATAGTCAATATTAGCTGAAAGTATCCAGGAACACAAACAGTTACTGTGTCTAGAAGTATAGAGGGTAAGGGTAAAAATGTCATGAGATGAGTCTGGAGAAGGAGAAGCTTCATTGTATTCAAAATATAGAAAGTCGTTTTTGTTTTTCCCTTTTCATGCTCTCCTGACAGTGCTGTAGTTGTGGGGCTGCTGGCTCATGTCTCACTTTTCCTTTAGCTTTTATTTGATAATGTTTGGCATTTCCTCTTTAAAGTGATATTTCTCTCCTGCTTGAATTGTCACAGTTTGGTATTGATCACACCCTGCTAGCTGCTGGGAAAACCCCAGATTAGAAAAGAGCCAACATTTGCTGAGTTAGGGGGTAGGGAGAATGCCAGATTCAGTGATCCACTTCAGCTATGTATGAAAGAGGAACTAGAGAGCAGATACAGAAAGAGAGTTTCTCATAAAATGCCCATATGGACAACAGATGAGTGGGAGGAAATAAGTGTGAAGACAGAGGATGCAAGTCTATTGTATCTTTTGAATTAGTGGATCTTGAATAACATGTGTCTTAAAATTAAAAAATGAATAAATGTTAATTCCCATTAGCCCTTGTCCTAATTTCCTATGGCTGCCATTACAAATTACTACCAGTTAATGACTTAGAACAACTGAAATTTATTCTTCATTCTGGAGGCCAGAAGTCAGAAATAAAGCGTTGGTAGGTCCGCACCCACCTCTGGACATTCTGGGGGAAAAATCCTTCCTTGCTTCTTTGGTGGCTCCATACATTCCTTGGCTTCCTTGGCTTGTGGCTACATCAGTCCAATCTCTGACTTTGTCTTCGCACTGCCTTCTCCTCTGTCTCTGTCTTCTTCTCTTTTGTCTTTTATAAGGACACTTGTCATTGGATTTAGGGCTCACCTGGGTAATCCAGAATGATCTTATCCCAAATTCCTTAACCAATTACATATGCAAAGACCCTTTTTCCAAATAAGTATACATTCAAAGATTCTAGGGATTTAGATGTGGACATATGTTTTTGGGGGCCACGATTTAACCCACTACAGTCATTAATTTATCAGAAGTATACTATTTTAGAAAACAGTATATATTTTAGAAAAAATTTTGTTTATAGGCGATAACTTATGACCCATCATTAATTAAGGTGAAAAATCCTTCCAGAAAATGGTTCAGCCCATGACCATGATGGCAAGACACTAAAACAAACTTCCAGTGGTGGCAACCCCAAGTCCACCTCCCTTTCTGTAGCTCCTTCATAAGTTTGCAATACCAACAACCCCTGTCCATCTATGCAGCAAGCCTATGTTATTATAAATTATCCATTAAGCAATGTTTACATGTTAACATCTCTGAGCATCTGCCAATTTCCATGGTGAAAATACCGCCACCATGACCTATTTCAAGCTGCCCATGTGACATCACTGAACACAAAGTTGGAAAGGGATGTGCCCAGTTGGATCCAGTACACCACTATCAGTATACAAACAGTATCATATTAGAACCATTCTCTGTGTCACATGCATTTTTAATTAAAGGTACTTGTAAATAATTTACCTTCTTTTCCTCTTGAACTCTTTATAGAGACCAAGAATGGCCAGGCTCGGTTCAGGAACTTCTAATGGTAAATTGAATAGAAGAGCAACTGCCTGAAATTAACCTTCAATACATAGATAATACTATTACTTAGGATAAATGGCAGTGCATTTATCCTAAGAACAAGAACAAAATTAATTGATTTTAAATATGTCATATATTTTCCTCCAGCAGTGGTTTCTTGTCATATTTTTTTAGAGTGGAGTCTTAATTCCTCCTTGATATTCAGAGTCATGAGTGAAAGGAAAAGAAAGACCAATATCAAGGACACTTTCCACTGACCCAGAATTGTATGACTGCTCTTTGGGGTATGGACATTAGAGGTACAATCATTTAATCTTGAAAGGTACACTAATTTGAAATCCCCTGTTAAAATTTTGGACTTCAAAATTTGCATTTCTAGTTGAAACCCAGTTGAGCAACCCAGTATAGGAGGAAAAAGTTTCAGACGAAAAGCTGTGCTCTCTGTGCTTCTTTTTGAGCAGCAAAAAACTGGGGGAAGTAAGATTAATTCAGGTAAGATAGTAATCATGGTATTGTTTACTGTTATGTCTGTCTCAGGAAGTTATCTTGTGAGGGAATTGATTTTAATCCTTTCAGAAAAACACTTCCCCTGAGTTTGTTTAAAAGAGTGTTTCTGGGATCTAAAGTATCTATGGATTTTTTTTAAGCACATACTTGTACTACACATGATGCTGGGATTAATGCCCAGGAGAAAGGGGAGATGGGTCTTGGAGTGGTTTTGGTGGTGCTGCTGTCCTTCCCCTTGGTGGTCTGGGCAGACATCGGCAAAGGCTGCTGTTCTCCTCCCCAGGCAGCAGCATACAGAAGTTTCCTCAGGATTCTTCACAATCTTTCCTGTGAAATCCTGGTAGGGCCACCACCTTGTCTTGTTATAAAATAGAAAATCCCACATCCCAGGATAACCTTTAGTCCCAGGTGAACTGGGACCAGAGGTTTGATCACCGGAGAGCCTGATTGGGTTCCTGAAGGAAAATCCGGTCAGGACATGGGACTCACCTCCCCAAGTCAGTGGTCCCTAGGGGCTTCAGTCTCCCACCTGGTCCACACTCAGCCTTTAGCAATTTAATACTTCTGATTTAATCTTCCTTCTGATTTATATGGCATTGTAGCTTCTGCAGCACGCTCAAGTCCTGTTTCTCCCTGCAGGCCTCTGTGTCTTGAGTTGCTTGTTTACCCTGCAACCTCAGTTATCTGATAGGTTCAAGAAAAGGCATTTATTTGCAGTTTTCCCAGCTTTTTTTCCTATTGTAAGAATGGGAGCAATGTACTTTCCAGTCCTCTACATCTTCCAGCTGAAAGCAAAAGTCATCCTAAGGGTTTTAATAACTGACTCTAAAGTAAATAAACATGGATATGAAATATAGCTATTTTTGCATGATTAATATTGACATAAACATCCAGCATATTTAAAGAGTGAATCATAGTGCCTGGCAGATAGTAGATGAGTAGATGCTCAGTAAATATTAGTTCTTTTCACATGTTACCCTCCTTTCCTCCCTCCTGCCAGTGTAGATTATATTGTTAGTTTCCAAAATTTTTCATGTATTTTCTTTGTCATTCTCATTTAAAGAAGTAATATAAAGAAGATAAAGAAGTAAATTTGTCTGGAATAAAGAATTGTCTAGAGAGCTCAGACTTATACAGCTACAGAGTTTCTTAGCTGACACAGGTAAGGGAGATTAAGGAGAACCTGCTCTATTAAAGTTTGATAATACTGATCAGGTCTATCTATCAAGCAAATGGCAGTAACACAAATAATGCCTCAGAAATAAAATTCACTGGGCTCAGCAGGAAGCTCAGAATGTTGACAGCCATATTGTACCTTGGGACTGTGATTTCTCTAGCTCCCCAAGTTCAGCTCAGTAAAATCTGCCCAGTTCTTATATCTCTAAGGAAAACTCTCCAGCCTGCAGGAAGTAATATTGATGATTTATTCAGTAGCAGACTTCTTTTTCCATCATTTATACAAGCTTTTATAAATCTACAATGAGGAAATGTTCCTCTGCTGTGGTACGGAAACTTTAAGTCTAGACACAGGTAGAAGGTAGATACTAGCTTTTTATAGATTATATAAACCTTGAATATTCTTTCTTTCCTTATTTAATATACATTTTAGAACTACATTTACTATATTTTATAATCAATAAAATGCTCTTATATGTCAGGTACTCTATAAAATGCTCTTAGTGCAGTTTATCTAAAGCAACCCTATATGAGAAGTGATTCTTTTTTTTTTTTTTTATGGATCTGGGCAGAACCACATATACTCTTGGCACATAATCAATACTTACAAATAATGAAAAGAAAAATTTTAGGTTTAATGCAAAAACATAACATCATTCTTATTGCCCAGTAGACTGCCAGCCCTGCAGTAAAATTCTATTTTAATTATTTTTCCAACTCAGATTGCACACAAAAGTTTTTATTTTCTGGAAAATTTGCAGGTCTCTTTCAAAATTGTAAATTTTGTATTTTGAATTTATTTAATATTGACCTGCCTGAGAAGTTTGCTAAATTTATACTTAAAATTGTTGTATATTCCTATGTGCTGACCTATTGGCAACATATAAATTAATAGTTACACATATTAAATATTAAATAGTTACATATATTAAAATATCAAAGCCAGAAAAGACTTCAGGGATATGACTGGTTTAGCCCTCTTCTACTTCAATAACAAAGCAACCCCCAAAGCAGCCCACTAACTGCTCTATTTATCTTGCCAACAATATTCTTTCCCTTTGCCTTTGTGTTTTCATATTTATAAAATACCCCTAACCCCTCCCCTGCCACCTGCTATGTATCTGCATATAGATCAGTCTTCTGTTACCTGCCAATCAAACTTGCATTCTAAAATAGCACACCTGAAGACTACTGTACACAGAATAAACATTCCACTAGGAAAAATGTATAGCAACTTCAGTTACTTACATATGATATCACTAGGATGCTACTTTGGAAACAGTTGACTACAGAGAACTGATGCTACTTCTCCCCCAAACCTCACTTGCCCTGATATCTTTGTCAAGGCATTTAACCTCTTTGTGCTTTAGCCTCTATGTTTGTAAAATGGTAATTTTGACTACTTCTTTATATCTGTTATGTCCCAAGAGGAATTTCAGGCAGCTGAGTGATTTAAAAAAACAAAAACAAAAACAAAAAAAACTAGGGTCATGAGATCATGCAAATGAAATTTTTCTGATCCATATACTTCACTAAATAAATGCAAGGTGGTATTATTATATAGTTAAAAGTCCTATCAAAGTAAACACCAGCAAAACAAAAATGTATGATTTCAAAAGAAATTTTCAAGCTGCAACTGATGTATATTTACTTAAATCAATATATCAATTATTTTGTTCCACCTTAGTAATTGAGAACAGACCCTTAGAATTTTCTGTAGAATGATTATTTTTGTATAATGTTGTTCTTCCATATCCATGGGTTTGGCATCCACATATTCAACCAACTACAGATGGAAAATATCTAAAAATAATAATAATAATAATACAAATAAACAATATAGTATAACAACCATTTATATAGCATTTACATTGTATTAGGAATTATAAGTAATGCTAGCAACACAGCAGACTGCCCAAGACTTAGGATGATTCGATTTAGAATTTTTTGACTTTATAATGGTGCCAAAGCAATAAGATGGGGTTTTGGCTTCTATCGAATGCTTAAGTCTTAAGGAGCTCCTTGACTTATGATGGGGTTACATCCAATAATCGTAAAGTCATAAGCTGAACCATCCTAAACTGGCAACCAGGCCCATCTGTATTTGTCTTAAAACAAGAATAACTGAAATAAATAACAGCCACCAATAATTTCAAAATATCATACTAACTAGGATTTTGGCCAGCAAACATTTTTATTAAACTTCCACAAATAAAAAAAGATATGGGTTTTTTGTTCTTGCTTTATTCTTTGGTGATTGGCATAAATAGTGAATGGTTTGAAGTTAGGCAGTGGCAAACAGAAGAAAATTAACAATTGACGGCATGACCCACTAATAACAAGGAAACATCATATAAATCAGAAGAGATCTAATTAATTAAAATACTTATATATTTTTTAATTAAGGAAGCTCTGGTATTACCAAAACATTACTGGCACAGGGCTTCCAGAGAAGGCAGTGGCCTAGTATTAATGAGCATAGTTCATGTTGGGGAGGCCCTACAGGCCACTGGGAGAAAACTGCATGTCCAAAGAATGATACAGATCCTTTTTTCACTTTGCAGGTTACTCAGAAACCTAAGCATTGCTTGTTAACCTTTTAACTAGTTGAAAAGACCGGCTCTTTAAGTGTTAGCAAATTTCAAAAATTTAGGCAGTATCAATTCTTTTCTTCAAAAGGTAAAATAAAGCACTATAAATACTATTCTAATTAATGACCAACCGGCTTGCTGATTCCAACATGGTGTTAATGAAGCTAAAGTTGAGATTCATTCTTCTATATTTAAGGCTACAGTTTTCTACATCCCTAACAAAAACTAGCAAATTTTTTTAATGGAGTATATAAGAGATTGTACAGTAGCAGAATAGGTCTATCATTGTTGAAAGCCTTGAGGTTTTGGTTCCACACTGGTAACTCAGTAGAGGGAGTCACCTTTACATCTACAAGGTAGTGACATTGTTATTTTATTTTTCATTCTTTTCTTGATATAAGCTCAAACATCGTATTGAAACACAGTTTAAGTCTAAGCATAAGTCCTCTCCAAATCTTTAACAGCGTTTAGAAGTGTCCTTTTTGTAAGAAAAGTATTGATGTCCCTTTCTTTAAATTTAGTTCACTGCAGGTGATACAAAAACAGGCAATGCTATCATCTTTGGGAGAGAACACTATGTTACAACACCGGGAGTATGAAGAAGCTTTGCAGATTTACTGAGTGGCTGCAGCACACAGTAAACTTTATCTGGCACCGGTGAGTAGAAGATGGCAGAAAATGAAGCTGGGCGGACAAGTATAATGTGCAATACAAGGAGGCTTTGAGGCTCAAACTTGAACCAGAATGTTTATAGTATATCTATTTTACAAATATTGATGTGAATGTGACACCAGTATTACATCCTTTCATTGAATCATAGTCACCAAAATTGCTTTTTCATCTTAATTTTCCGTTCCATGCACTTCCTTCTCATTAAATATGCAGTCGATGAAATGTTTTTCCTACAAATGTGCTCTTCCCTTTAAACCAGATGAAATTATTCAGCGTTGTAGCTCTGGGTCATGATTTAACATACTTGGTCAACTTATTAAAAAGCACAAGTAATTTCTCCAGGTTTCCTTGGGCATCTTTGCTAGTCACATGCTCACACACGCAAACACACATGCACACTCATGCAGGCAGACATACACATAACTATAAACTGTGGTATATACAGCCCTCCCTGTGAGTCACTAAATAGATGCTGAGCATTTTTGTCAGGAATGTTTCCTGAATGCTTCTATTCAGGGATGCTTTATTTGATAAGGTGACAACAAAATATCTTCTAAGCCAAGGTGTGTAGGGTTTTGCAGCCTCTGGTTTGGCCGTGATAGATCAGGACAGAAGGAACTGAAAGACAACAAATGACATTGTGTCCGAGGAGACTGGATGCTTTGAATGCGACCGCCTCTTGTCAGCGATCTGCAGCAAGCAGGAACACGAGGACAAGGTAGAGAAGGACACTGTTTAGAGTTGTTTGGATTCATGGGTGGAAAATGGTGTGCGCTTAACTGATTTTCCGTTTTGTACATTTACAAGACCAAGAAGTCTTTGATATCATTAGTTGACATATCCTATCTTATGAGTGCTTTTCACAGGTGCCCACTTAATTCCTTAGATTTCTGTCTTGAAGTAAAATTTTCTTGTCTCATGTTTGGTATAAAAATTTTATGGGTTATTCTTTCAGGTGTTTTTTAGCTACTTTTAGTATGAGGGATCCTCATATTCACGTGTTTGTTTGCCACGTTCCTCCTAATGTATTGCCTCATTTTTTTCCTCGAAAAAGGCTTGTAGAAAACCCCGTGGGGCAGGTGAACCACGCTGTTATCATTTTCTCCATCTTAAAAGTCACACAACCGTTATATTCATGAATGACTTCGACAAATATTTATCGAAGTCATATCGCCTGTTATGCGTTAGATATCATGGGAGGCAATAGGGATAGAATAGGGTTAAAAAACAAACAAACCAAATGGACTGCACTCGTCCTCATGGAACTTACAGTCCAGATGGGGGAAGATGTTAATCAAACACTCACACCATCACTTATTAAAATTGTACCCAATCATGACATGAAGATGACATGGTGGCAAAGAAATCACACACGCAATGGCCCCGTGAAGGCAAGAATATGGACTGTTTGAGGAACTGAGAATGAAGGAGCAAGAACATGATGTGAGTTGCAGATATAGGGCCGAGCCAAGCAGCTTGTTTGTCACCCTGGGAGTAATGGAGAGTTTGGGGGTTTGAGCGTAACAACAGTGTGATCAGATGTGTGCTTTGTGCTCCGAAGGGATCTGTGGCTGTTGGGGGGCAGTGGGTGCTGGCAGCAGAGTGGGCACAGGGCCTGAGAGGAGGCTGCTGGAGTGGTCCAGATGGACACATGGTCAGGGCAAATGTCTGCCCCCAAATCTTGTTTTCTTTCAGGTATATCACATGGCCTCCCTGCAGAGTGATGAGGACATTTCGTCACTCACTTATAGATGGAAAATAGGCGAATTTGCCAGGACTACATTATTTCTCAATGAGAAAGTCAGGAATAATGTGTTTTGATTCTTGCCCCGCTGCATTTACTTCACACACCATGCCAACTAATACACAGGAACCAGAAGTATAATTTTTATTATTTAAGCAGGATTTTCTTTATCTAACCTGCTCTCGACCTGGCTTAATTTCTAACCTCTATAGTCACTTGATGCTGTAGACCAAAGGAAAAGCAGAAAGCCTTAAAGTTATATGTGAATTTTTTACCAAAAGAACCTTCTTGACAAAGCTTTTGCAATATAAGCAGTTAATAAAATCAAGACATTAAATCAAGTCCATGAATTAAAATTAGTACTCTATCAGTCATAATGTAAACTTACGCAGTAAAATCTAAGATCATTGGCATGTTTGTGGAATGAATCTTCTGATTAGTTGACATTATTTAATTTTACAAACGAGCCTTTTTTACTATATATTTTTTTCAGGGTCCCACAATAACTTTGGATTATCTTCAGAATTATCACTTTTAACTTGGTATTCACAGCATCCCACATCCTGACCTCAAACCAATCTCTTTCTCTCCCTGCCCCGCCCTCTCTCCTCTCTCTCTCCTCCCATCTCACCCTCCTACTCAGTTAAACCCTCTACTCCAGCTGAATTATTGTCTGAATAGTTGTAGACATTTTCGTATCTGTATGCACAAGTGTCCTTGGAATAGCTGCCCCCACCCTGATCTGATCCCCACTTATCCACCAAGACGCAGTTGTGCCCACCTCCTTCAGGAAGCCCTTCCTAACCACCCCTGTTCCCAGTGACCTTGTTCCTTCTATGGTTTTAAAACACAAAAGCCATCATATACTGCATTGTCTATAACCTCCTAAACAGGACTAGAAGCTCCTTGAGGAGATGGACAGGTCTATGTTTACATCATTGTGTTTAGCATCTTGTAGCTTGGTATTCAACATATATGGCATTGAAATAAAATTCATACACAGCTTGCATGTTAATAAGACATTTACAAATAAATATAAATGTTATAGAAACACCGTACCTTTTCCTTTTTCCTGCTAAAGCCACTAGTTGAAGTTATTGAAGTCATAAGAACACCCAATTATATTACAGGCAAAGTAAAATTTCAAATGACTAAATTGCATCATAGGATTAAATACTGAGTTACTTTTAAAATATTAATATTATTAATATTCCTAAAAAGCAAGTACAAAGACATTTGGGGAAATGAATTTGAAGCTGAACCCTCAACACAGAAAACTAGGTCAATCTTGAAAGAGAAATTATCTGAATATTCATTACCTGAACAATATTTTTAATAGCATATATTTTTATTAATATTTTATGGATAAATTATAAGTGAATGCATTTATGGGGTACATTTGTTTTGATATATAAATTCCAAATATACAATATGGAATAATTAAATCAAGATAACTAACATAACCAACACCTCACTTAACACTTTTTGTAGTAAAACATTTGAAATTTCTTAATTATTTTGAGATTTGCAATGCATTATTGTTGACTATAGGCACCCTGCTCTGCAGTAGATCTCAAAAATTATTCCTCCTGCGTAACTAAAATTTTGTACCCTTTGGCTAACAACTCCCCATTCCCTCCCTCCCTGCCTCCAGCCTCTGGTAGCCATCATTCTATTTTCTATTTCTATGAGTTCATCTTTTTTAGATTCTGCATATAAATGAGATCATGCAGTATTTGTCTTTCTGTGCCTGCCTTATTTCATTTACCATAATGTCCTCCAGGTTCATGCACATTGCAATGACAGGATATCCTTTTTTAAGGCTGAATAGTACTCCAGTGTGTGTATGTGTGTCTGAAAAATATTTTTAACATCTGCCTTCTTAAGTGATGTTCTATAACTTACAGCATAATTTTCTTTACAAATGTATATACATGTACATATACACATATTACTAAATACACTAACACATGGCTTTGAAAAGTATTAATGATCATTATATAGAGGACAGATATATAAAGAATAGAATATTGGGCTAGTAATAATAGTTAAACTGCATCGATCACTTACTGTGTATCAGGCACTATTTTACTACTTTTACATGTATTAATATTATTAATTCAATCTTCACAACAATCCTATGAGATAGGAATTGTTATTATCCCCATCCTAGAGATAAGTCAACTTATAGATAAGTAACTTGTCCAAGGTCACACAACAAATACAGCTAATATTTAAATCTAAGATTTTGCCTACTTTAATCCTACCCCTATTAAATATGAGTTAATAAAAACATACACACCCTGCAAGTCTATTTTAAGTTACATTTAAGAGAATATTCTCTTATCATTTGCTTGTTTTATATGAAACTAAAGTGAAAGAAGATTTTTGTTTATTTAATGCATTTTTATTTAATACATCTGTTCAGTTTTCAATATTTAATGAACATTAAAGTATATGTACTAATTTTAAGATGTACAGTCTATATTTTAATTGACAGCACATATTAACCTTTGATTTTATTCTATTGAATTAACATGTTTATAATGATCACTGTTAAAATGGAAAATTGTTAGGGAGAATTTCTTCACTGTAAATCAAACAAAATAGGTAAAGAAAATCCTCATAGACTGCATTCAATACAATACTTGTTCTTCACACAAAAAGAAAAATTTAGGAGGAAGAGATCATGCATATTTTAAATATTTAAATACCTTTCATAATGGCAGGAGAAACTCACCGGGTATTGCTCTAGACTAAGCCGCAAATTTTGTCTTAAAATACTGAAAGATATTCTAGTAATTAAAACTCTCTGCCAGTGAAATAGGCTTTCTTAAGAAGTAACGAGCATCTGGACATGGAGATAGTCAAGCATAGACTGGATAACCACGTCAGGGATATTGTAAAAGGTGTGACTGTATCCAGTGTTGAGTTGGGTTAGGCAACTACTCTTAGATTCTATGGTAATAAGAAATTTTTATTACAAACGCCATTTATGATGAAAATAGCTGAAAGCCCCAGTTTTCTGACAAGTCAAAGCCAGTGGGAAATGATGCACTGTAATAGAAATCGCCTGAATTCCCTGCAGGCATCTCCAGCCTCTTTTCATCCGTAAGGTTAGCTCTGCAGGGAAATTACACATTTCACTTTCCTCCACTTTGGAATCAGCAGCTTATGCTGTGCATGGGACTCTGGAAAATAATAGCAAACGGGTCATTTGTGGGCTAGTAGTGGCTGGTTCCACAGTGATGATTACTGAATTCATCATTTAAATTCTTTGTGAAGAGTGTGGTTTCCACAAACCTGTCGGGATCTAGTTTTGTGACATGAAGATATGTATGTTTTTAAAAATTTACTTAGAGCTATAAAACAGTGGTAGAAATAAGATCAACCACAGACCTGGATGAAAATGGGTAGACTCTAACACGTCAGGGCAAGAGAAATAATGTTATATAGACTTGAGTTTTCCTATATTTTTCTTTTTATATCTTCTCTCGAATAATTGAATGCCTATACGTTGTCTTCTTTGAGTTATTTGAAGCTGGAAAATATTTCTAAAAAGTGAAATTAGGACAGTTTATGCTTTGCTGCTATGTTAACTAGATACCAAATAGCATGAATCCTTTGTCTTGTTTTGTTTGGGTAAGTAAGGTGTAAGTTGGGTGCCATGGTTTTACTGATCATAAAGAGATCTGTATAAACTTACAGGAAATATCATTTAACATCAATTAAGATCTGTTCTATGTGAACCAAGATCCTGTTTGACAATGTTTAGAAACTATTTTTTAAAAACCACCTTACTCTGAAGTACAATCAACATAGAAATATGTATATTTTTGTATTTGTATTATACATATTTAATGTATACAACTTGATGAGTTTGGAGATAAGCATATACCCATGAAACCATCATCACAATCTATCCCATATACCTATTCACTTCCAAAAGTTTCCTCCTACTCTTTTATTTACTATTCTTAATTTTTTGTGTCATAAGGATACAGTATTAGATCTACCCTTCTATCAAATACAATACAGTATTGTTAAGTATAGGCACTAAGCTATACAGTAGATCCTGAGGACTTACGCATCTTGTATAACCGAAACTTTGCACTCTTTGACTATGCCTCCCCGTTTCCCCTTCCCCCAACCCCTGGCAACCACCATTCCACTCTCTGCTTCTATGAGTTTGATTATTTTAGATTCATCATGTGAGTGGAATCATGTAGTATTTGTCCTGTGTCTGGCTTATTTTACTTAGTACAGTGTTCTCCAGGTTCATCCATGTTGTGGCAAATGGCAGGATTTCCTTCCTTTTAAGGCTGAATAGTAATCTATTGTATGTATATATTACAATTTCTCCATCAATTCATCTGTTGATAGAATAAACATGAGAGTGCAGATAGCTCCTCAAGATCCTGAGTTCAATTCCTTTGGTTATATACCCAGAAGCAGGATTGCTGGATCATGTGGTAGTTCTATTTTTAATTTTTTGAGGAACCTTCATACTGTTTTCCACAGTGGCTGCACCAATTTACATTCCCACCAGCAATGTACAAGTGTTCTCCTTTTCCCCACATCCTTGCCAACATTTGTTATCTGGGGCTTTTTTTGGTTTGTTTATTTTTTGAGCATAGCCATTCTAACAGGTGTGAGGTAATATCTTACCATGGTTCTGATTTGCATTTCCCTCATGATTAGTGATGTTGAGCTCCTTTCCATATACCTGCTGCCCATTTGTATGTCTTCTTTGCAAAATGTCTATTTTGTTCCTTTGTCCATTTTTTAAATTGGGTTATTTGGGGTTTTTTGCTTTTGAGGTGTAGGAGTTTCTTATATGTTTTAGATATTAACTTCTTATAAAACATACAGTTTTCTGTTATATTTTTCCCCATTCCACAGGTTGTCTTTTTATTTTGATTGTTTCTTTATGCTGTGTAGAAGTTTTTTAGTTTGATGTAATCTACTTGTCTATTTTTTCTTTTGTTGCCTGTGCTTTTGGTGTTATATTCAAAAAATCATTGCCAAGGCCAATGTCAAGATTTTTTCCTTATGTTTTCTTCTAAAAGTTTTATGATGTTTAAATTGTAAATCCATTTTTAGTTTATTTTTAGGTATGGTACATGATAAGCATCCAGTTTCATTTTTTTTTTGTATGTGGATTTTAATTTTCCCAGCATCATTTATTTAAGAGTTTATCCTTTCCCCATTGTATATTCTTGGTACCCTTACCAAAAGTCAATTGACCATATGTGTAGGTTTATTTCTGGGCTCTCTATTCTGTTCCATTGGTCTGTTTGTTTTTATGCCAGTACCATACTATTTGAATACTGTAGCTTTGCAATATATTTTGAAATCAATTAAGTGTGATGCCTCTAGCTTTGTTCTTTTTGCTCAAAATTGCTTTGGCTATTCAGGGTCTTTTGTAGTATCATATGATTTTTAGGGTTGTCTTTTCTACTTCTATAAAAATGCCACTGGGATTTTGATAGGGATTGCTTTGAATCCGTAGATCACTTTGGGTACTACAGACATTTTAACAATATTAATTCTTCCAATCCATGAATGTAGGATGGCTTTCTAATTATTTGTGTCTGCTTTAATTTCTTTTACCACTGTTATATATAATATTATTTTCCTTTCCTTCTGTGTAGAATGCTTGTTTTAGCTAGGCACAGTGGCTCCTACCTGTAGTCCCAGCTACTTGGGAGGCTGAGGCAGGAGGATCACTTGAGCCCAGGAGTTCAAAGCTGTGGTGAGCTATGATTACATCACTGCACTTTAGCCTGGGCAGCAGAGATATACCCTACCTTAAAAAAACACACACACACAAACTTGTTCTTACTAGTCAACAAGCTTGCTTTGTTCAATAGTAAAAGCTACCCTTGATTAATCTTCTTACCCAGAAGAACTGAAAATAGGGGGACCATTTTGATTATACTTCATAAAAGCAAAGATTCACTATAATCCATTTACTCATCCATTTATTCAACTGATATTTATGGAAGGTATCTTAGGTACTCCTCAAGGTACTGAGAATATAGAAATGAAAAAAATTGTGCCTTCATGGGACTTTTATTTAGTAGGGGAAGAGCCATCAACCGATACCTATATATGTGCAGACAGACGTATGTATAGAGATGCATAGATGAATGCTACAGAGAACCATAAAACAGGGAGGGAGGGTGAGAAGTGCTAGAAGCAGAGGTTGCAGTTATAAATTAGGTGGTCATGGAAGGCCTCAGTGAAAAGTTCATTTGAGCCAAAGTCACGAGAAAGCAAGCCATGAGGCAGTCTAGGAGAAGAGCACTCTGGGCAGACAGCAAGTGCCAAGGCCCTGTGTTACAGCTAAGTGCCAGCCACGTGGCTCAGGCAGAACCGGTTAAGGGGAACGGTGGAAAGCGAATTAGAGATTGCAGGGGCCAGATCACATAGGGCCCTGAAGATGATTGTGGGGACTTTGGCTTTTATGCCCAATGAGCCGAAGACCTCTGGGGGACTTTGAGCAGGACCATTCTACTTCAAAGTGTTCATCACTCTTGTTCTCACGCTTCATCCCTATCATCCTCTGTGCTCCGCAGCCCATAACCACAAAATGTAAACAGGACAGAGATTAGGATGTCGACCTTGTCCTATAGCTGTGAGGAACACAGTGCTCCCCAGCTGGCAGTGCTTATGTTATGCAGAAACTGGACCACCGTAAAGAATACAACAAAACAAAACACCAAGACTAGAAAGGTGACCCACGATGCTGGGGAAGGAGAGGATGATGTGGGTGTTACCCTGTGACTGACAGGCCTTGCTCAAATGAGAACATCGTGGTGCGTGTGAGCAGAACCTTCATCAGACTTGAGGACTCGAACCCTGGTGTTAATGATAGGAAACCTGCAGGCCAGGAGCACTGCATCTGATGTGACTCTGCTGATGCTACCAATGGCTGGGAATTATTCCCACTCCACCTAAAGGCTCACTACTGGGCACGTTGCGCAATGGGCTGTCTTGCCCTGGTCCTCAGCCTCGCCCCTTCCCTGGGACTGGGTGAGGCTTGGGATGGGCTGAGGCTCTGGTAGGGGGTGAAAGAGGGGATGCTGCTCTAAGGGAAGTAAGGCCAAGAGATGAGATGAATCTGCTGGGGAGCATGGATGTCTCTAGCTCACAAGATTTGGTAATAGAAGGAAGTAATGTTTACACTTTGAGATGGGCTTAAATACTAGATCAAAAAGACACCAACATTCTCCTGGTAGCATTAACCTGGCCATGTCATAAGCTATATTTTCTTTGCAAAAATGTCCTCTGATAATGATAGTAATAGCTAGAAATTACAAGACTTAAATTCCTCAGGCTATAAGGAATTAAGTTTAGAACATTTGATTTAATATCTTATTTTTCATGGCTTATATTAGGACATTTTAGAGCAGGAAAAATGGAAATTTAGGAAACTGGGTGTTGCCGTACTCCACCTCGGTTCTGAGCAAAGGTTCAGAAGAGAAAAGCCTGGGGTGACCGGAGGAGATGCCAAGGCCTCAGACTGTGGCTCTCGGTTCAGGGAAGCTTTCCGTGGATAGGCAGCTGTAGGAGAAACATATTTTGAAAAGTCTCAATTGATCGCATGATATATGGAAACCTTAATAAATATCTGGAAATCCTTGTAAGACAAATGTTTGGGTTGGAAAAAAAAAAACTAATGAAATGTAGAAGTATCAGGTTCTCACTTAGGATTTTGTTAGTCTTCCTCATCAGAGTCGATGTTAATAATAAGAGCAATTATAAAAGAACTCTCTGTGTTTGGGCACCTAGAGAGGCTGAGGGTTCCACTCGACTACAAGGAGAAGTTCTGTGTTCATTACTCCTTTTTTCCTCCTTGACAAGTGATGCTATAAGGAACAGAGACTTTTGCACGGTGCCTCGGTAACAGTAACAGTAACAGCAGCAGCAGGACATTGAGTGCTCACTGCTGTCAGGCTCTGTTCTGGCTCTTTAAACCTGGTTCCTTCTTTGGAGCACAACAAGCAGTCGGTAAACATTAGTGGTTAATTGAACATAGTACTTTTACCCTGAGATACTGTTTTAATCTGTGGCTGAAATCAAAAGAGTAGATATTTCTCACCCATATGTGAGGTTTAAGCAGAGTGTAAAGTGGAGAAGACTCGTGCCTTTTGGAATAGGGAAAACTAAAAGACATTAGCGCTGAGACTTTGCAGGAAATGTGGACCCAAAAGGAAAGTGAACCAGATAAGGGAGAAAATGAATTTACTGCTGGAAAGGGCCAGGGGAAAGTTAGTAATTGGGACTGATCGGCAATGAACTGGCAGCGGACGCCGGTTAGGGGGCATTAAACAAAAGAAGTGGGGCTAGCAGAGGGTGGAGACTGTCTGTAGCAGATCAGGTGATGGACAGGTGGGACTAGAACACTGTACCTTCCTTCCTGAGTTAAGGTGTCCAGTGGGTATGTGCTGCCACACATCTTGGGAGCTGGGTAAATTTGATGCTGTTATCTGTTCTTTTTGTTTTAAAAAACTGACATTTTCACTTACCCTACACTGTAAAAGTTACTTATGTATATGTATTCTTAAGTTGAACATTAGAATAACTCCACTTGGTAGATATGGAAAACAAACTTTTGTCACCACCCTTGCAGTTTCAGAGACTATTTTCTCCCTCCCTCCCAACCTCCTTCCTTCTTTTCTTTCTTCCTTCCAATAATATGGATCTCTAGCAAAGACTCTAATTGAGAACATGATGAAATAACGGCCCAGCCGCTACTTCCAAAAGGTTCAACTGATGTCCTCATTCCTTCCAGAAGCAGAACTGAAAAATCTGCTCTTCTGTTTAACCTTGTGGAATGACTCTTTTCTTTTACATTCTTCAGCTGGTCAGGTACTTAAAACTAACAACGAGTTCTTCAAGAACATGAAATGACGGGAATAACATTGCACACCAGGCAGCATTTTCTAAGTTTCCCCCACTCTATTATGAGAGCAGTCTGATGGATCCAAATATAATAGTTCTCTTCCCTGTTCTCCCACGAGAGGACTGGGTGTCCACAGAAGATTATTAGGAGAAAATCTTACCACTATGGTTTCAGATAAGAAATTAACAAAGGAAAACCTCGCCAAACTGGAATGTCTAGGAAAGTAACAATTGCAGGAAATTTAAGAAAAAGATCAGACATGGTAGCACTAGTACCCAATTCCATGAGACCATGTTGGTGCCTTTAGGAGAACACAAAGGAATGGAAAAACAAATTCTGACAGCAGTAGGGCCAAAACCAATGACAATTTTTTCTCACCAAGTTCAGGGTGGCATAATTTGGAACAAGTGCCTGTGACCTTGTGCTAAGAGACTTACATTTCCATGGGAGAACACATAAAAGGCAAGAAAAGACTAAGAAAGACTAAGAGAGAGATGGGGGAGAAAAGCAAATCCTTCTAATCTGATTTATGCTTGGTAGCTCCTGGTTTACCTTCATATGTTGCTCTGCACTTGCAAATGGGAAATGTAATTCTGTTTCTTAGTCATTTATGTCCAAAAATGCAAAAGTTTAGAAGACTATGGTGGCAGAACCTCTACTCTTCATGTGGTGAGATATTTCAAAAATGGCCAATCCTCCAGAGGTAAATCATTTGGGGAATGCTACCAAGAGGAGGTTCATGCAGTTTTCCAAAGCTGATAGTAGAGTGTCTACAGTTTTTAGACATAGGGGATGACATAGGGGAAAGGGATGGTATTAATTGAGCCAAGAGTATATTGTTAGAGCCCTGTTAAAAAGTAAAATAAATTCCACTCTGATACAAGCTTTTCCATTATCCCAATATATCAAAACTCCAAAGTCATAGGTAAATATCCTTGCCCCTAGGAAATAGCAAGGAGCTTAATACCATTAAATCTTCATGGAAATGTTTAAAGTTATGTTAGGTTTATTCCAAATATCACTAGAATAGTGGTTTTCCTCTATGGTTTCAAAAGTGCTTTTAAAATCACAAATATTTTTCCCCAATATATAGTTATTTTGGATGGGAAAATAATTCAATTCTACAGTAAAAATATTATAAGCTGTAGCTATAATTATGTCTCTGATTTAATTTATGATGTTTCTTTGTGTTTTCTCTGCATTTTTGTAATATTGACAGAAGATGTATACTTTTCATTAGTCTTTAGTCAAAGGACCAGCTTTTGGGTTGATCTTCTCTATTGTATAATTCCATTTTTAAAAATTTTTGTTCTCATCTTTATTTCTCATTTCTTTAAGTTAACTCCATTGTTCCAACTTTCTGAGGTGGGCTCAGCTCATTAACTTTGTGCCCTTTCTTAATCTCTAATCCAATCAAGCTTCATCTTTCTTCTGGGAGCTTTAGTATAAGAGAATAATTATTTTTTCAAATTTTGTATATGAAGATGTTTATTACAAATTGTGTATAGCAGTGAAAAAACCTATCAGTAGGGAAATTATCTAGAATATTTGGTATTCCACTTAACTACAACTTTATATAGTCTAAAATAATTAGAAAGCCCATATGGCAAAGTAGGGAAAATGTTTTTAGTTGAAAAATGGAGAATATTAAATTATATTTATCCTTACAAAAATAGTATGCACATATGGACAAGAATTCAAAAAAATCAGTTCCAAAAATCAGAAAAATTAAAGTGGTTGTTTTATTGCTTTGGTTTTTTAACCATTTTTCTTGTAAATTTTAGATGAGTGATTTTCAAATATATGTGAAGGGTTTTTTGTCTTCAAGAGGAAATGTCAGTTGTCTGGACAATTAATTGATCTAGTCATCTTCATTATTTCAAAGTCAGGTGAATTATTATTCGTGTATGTGGGATTAGAGTAGATAAAGAGAATAGATGGACTTTATTCTGACCTTATTCCTTTGGGTTGGCAAAATAAACTTGTAAAGCAAGCAAACTATTATACCTTTAAGAATATGTGAAATAAATGCTTGGATTTATATCAAACACTGCACCTTGACAGTGGAGAATATATCTTCTTCTTTGTTGGAATAGAGCGAGTCCTGTGCTAGGCTAGCAACAGTGACACCCAGTAGCAACATACACTGCCCAGGAGGCACTGATCTGAGTCCTTCCAATTCTGTAGGCTTAGCTGAAGTTCCTTCTCCATAAAGCTGCCTTGAAGAATCCCTTCCCAATAAATTTTGTCCTTGGAATTGATAGCTCTTACTGTCTTTACCAGTCACTTGGGAAAAATCGCCTGCTACCACTCACTTGAGAATCACCACTTTTTCATTATTTGTGTCTATAAAATTTGACTCTCATTCCACCCCTCTGTCAGAACTGTTTCTTTGGAATTTTGTGTCATAATCACCCAATTCACCAGCATTTTTCCCAGATCTTGATCTCTAATACCATACCCTCCCAAAGTGCTTCGTAGAAGTGGCTGATTCTAGACTGGGGAAGGGTAGGTATAAGATGGGCCTAGAACATTTGTTATGCCAGAAAGTAGAGAAGTATTAAAAAAATTGATGGGAGATGTCACAAGAATAAAAGATTCAGCTTGAAGGGGCTCTCAGTGGTCAAATATGGAAGAAATAATTACATATAAACTATTGAAAAAAATAAGAATTTGTGAGTCCATACTGATAGATAGAAAGGTGGGGGGAGGTGGTGGGGGTGGGAGGGGTGGCTCTTGCTCACAATAGACTGCCTCATGTCAGTGGTAAATGTAGAGAGAGTACTAGAGTTGGAAAATCATTATTTTGCAACCATCATTGTAAAGCTTGGATCATGCAAAGGTTATCAGTGCATGTTAAACCTATGGAACTTTTTGATATTGAGTATAATATTCGCATAATCTTAAAGTGTCTCTCCATAGACTTCTTGTTAATTGCAAGAGAGGGAAAAAACTATTCATCTATTGGAGACATCTAACAGCACCTTGATCAAGTTTACATCACCAATACAGGAAAGATAGACATCATGTGTCTATCATTAAATGTGATTCTCTGAGAAGGGTATTGTATAAAATCATCTATGTAGTTCTCTGGCCAAGGGAAGATAAAGTGAATATTTATGGATATATGTGTGTAATCTTTGCACGCTTACATTAGTATTTCTGAGTCTTGATTGTTGAAATGTGATTGCTGACTCAAATGGCATCTTGTTTTAATTGTAGCAGATAGTGCCAAAATACTAAAGAAAAAAAAGTGCTGAATCAATACATATTCAGATCATGGCACTGTTGCTTACTAGCTGTATGGCGTTGCCTAAAATATTTTTCTTTTTTTTGCCTCATTTTCTTCATCTGTAAAATAGGGATTAAAAATAGTCTTACTTCATAGAGTTAATATAAAGATTAAATAAGTTAATATATGTAAAATATTAAGATTAGTGCCTGGCATATAGTAGAAGATGTGTGAATATTAGTTACTACTGCTATTATCATAAGCATAATCATTCTTATCAGTATTTTCAATGACAGTATGTGGCCCTTTCCTTACACCTTGCCATCACTGGATTGTTTTTTTAAAATCAAAGTTAAGTATATTAGTTTAAAAAGTTGAATCTTAATGCTTATTATGAAAAACAACTTTTGCCTCAGCCCCACACACTTTTTTCCTCTCTTGCAACTAATAAGAGGTCTGTGGAGAAACACTAGCCATGGCAAGAATTCTTGAATGGCAACCACTTTTAAATCTTTCAACTAGCTTTTTGGCATTTACCTTCATATTTCTAAATAACATGCTTCCCCTCCCCCCCATTCATGCTACCTTCCTCCCATCCTCTGTTCCATGTTTGTATTGTGACTGTGTAGATTTGGTTCACAGCTGAGCCATGTAGCATGCTGTGGTTATGTTTCTTTAAGTATCCCATTAGTTTTGTCTGGGCTAGACTGTTCCCAGAGCCTCTGTCGCCCTGTTTTCATCTTTCTTGGATGACCCTAAGCCTGCTGTACAAATGTCATCCTGGGATCCTGCAATGTCCCTTCTCCATCATTGTTGAGGTTCCCTTTGCCTTTTTCTTGTGTTAGATCCCTTGTGTTCTTGATTTTTCTGTCTTTTCCTTTCTTGCTTTACTCCTTTGTTTTGGTGGAGTACCTCCTTCAAAAACTTGGTGAAAAAAGGTGCATAAAAGGTATATTCTGAGATCTTTGTGTGTTGGAGAATGTCTTTTTTTCCTACTCTCACCATCAAATGCTATTCAGGCTGGGTAAAACTTATAGATGGGAGAGAAATATTTTTTTCTATGGAATTTTGGCAGCTGAACTCCACTATCTTCTAGCTTCCAGTGTTGCTGTTGAGATCCATTGACAGTTATTCTTGAACTTTTGTATGTATATGTGATCTTTTATTTCTTCTCTCTGGAAGCTTTTAGGATCTCCTCTTTGTCCTCACATTTCAGAAATTTTATGATATAACTTGCGGTGAGTTTTTTTTTTTTTTTCATCCGTTGTGTGAATTTTCAGTGGGCTTTTTCACTTAGAAATTCCATCTTTTCCAGTATTGCATACTTTTCCAGTGTTTTTGATTTCTTCCCCCCTTTTTTCCCTTATTCTTTCCTTATAGAACTCCTAGTATTCTGATGGTGGTCCTCCTGAACAGAAGCTCTAATTTTCTGTGTTTTCTCTACTATTTTCTATGTCTTCAATAGGACTGTTGTTATTTCTGGGAGATTTCCCTCAAATTTATCTTTCAGTCATTATATTGAGTTTTTTATTTGCACTAGTATATTTTTAACATCCAAAGTTTTCTTGGTTCTTTGATCCATTTGTATAGTCTCTTCTCGTTCCATAGATGCGATATCTATTCCTCTTTCTCTGAGCATGTGAATGATATTTTTAAGTTTTTTTCTCCCTAAACTGTTTCCTCTATGATGCTTTTGTTTATTTTAGTCAATATCTTTCATGTTAAAGGCTTCACTTTCTACTGTTTCAATTATGTCTCACAAAAGTACCTCATTATGAAATATTTTCAACAAATATTTATTAAGAACCTACTCTGTGCAGTGTACCATGGAGGGTATAATATAGAGAACCTAATCCCTACTCCAAATGAGTAGCTGAAGTCCCAAGAAAAGATATACATAAGACACAAACCAAGTGTTTACACAGGAATCCTCGATTGTATCATATGTTTTGTTTATTAAAAATAAAGAGGAAGAGGAAGAAAAAGAGGGGGAGAAGAAGAGCTTTTAAAAAAGAAAAGGGGGAAGGAAATGGGAAGATATAGGGCAAAGGGTACAAAGTTGCAGATGTGTAGGAGGAATAAGGGTAGAGATCTAAGGTGCAACATAAGGACTGTAGTTATAATATTGGGTATACTGAAAATTTGAGAGTAGATTTTAGGTGCTCTTACCACAAAAAAGGGAACAGTAACTACACAGAATGATGAATATGTTAATTTGTTTGACTATAGTAACCATTTCACTATGGATAAGTACGGGTGCTCATCAACTTAGGATGGGGTTACTTACAATGTTTTCAATTTATTATGGGTTTATCAGGATATAGCTCCATTGTAAATCAAGGAGTGTACTGAATGTATATTGCTTTCAGATTATCCTAAAGTCAAAAAATCATAAGTTGAACCATTGCAAGTCAGGGACCATCTGTATATCAAAATGTCATGTTTAACAGCTTAAGTAAATACAATATATTTTTTAAATTAAACAATTTCAAAAATTAAAAAAAGAAAACTTAGTATAGTGTTGTATGTCAGTGCCAGATGAGTGATAGAATAAACACTGTAGGAATTGAAAGTTGAGAGAGATTTTTATGGCTTGGATGATTGGGCAAGTTTGGGAATAAGCAGGCTTAATGGGGTTTTTGAAGGACAGATACAAATTAAAAACAGAGAGCAAAGGTATGGATATTTCAAAATATGGGGGAAACACAAGATTAAATATGGATATGGGATTAAGGAGCACATGTTTCAGTGTAATAGATTCCAAACTTTGGAATCATCAAGGAAGCTTTTAGGTCTCAGGCAAGGCCTGAAAATATGCATTTTAAAAAGACTTTCACTGGAGAATGAGAATAAGGTATGAACAGGTGCTTCCCAAGATCTGGATTTTAGGAAGCACCCATAGTTAATGAAAAATTTCTAAAAAGGTGCTTCTTAGGTAGTCAGCTAAGGATGGGTTCATGTAAAAGAATAAAATAGAATTGGCTTGGAAAAGTTATCTGGGGAAAGATTATAGCAGACATAAATTCTGGAAAAAGGTAACCTTGATGCCATATCCAAAAGAGTACTCTTTAATGTTTTTTCTTAAGGTTGATTACCTCAATGACTTGAGAGTGTTACCAGGAATATTATAAGGCAATTCCATGCAAGAACAGCTAAAGGAGGATGGACTCAGGAGCCAAGCATTAGCAGATTCCTTTATTAATTTAGGAATGTGCTAATAAGGGCCTGTCTTGGTGTTGACTTCATGTTGGCTGGCAAGAAACATATAGGATAAAGACATTTTAAAAATCAAGATGAATGATTGTGGAAAGAACATTTTTGAAGATGCCAAAAGTTTAGACTGATTGACTGGGAGAATGATAGAACTAGTGATGGAAATGAAGAGACAGAGAGCATTTTTTAGGTAAAATGTTAAATCTGGGTTTAGATGTGCTAAATTGAGGATAAATCATCCAAATGAAAAGTTCATTAGGCTTAGAGGAAGGTTTGACCTGAGGGCACCAACTTTGAGAGTCCTTGGTGTAGACGTGATGTTGATCCGCGGGTAGTCTGAGGCTTTAATTGGAGAATGAGAAGAAGATATGAACAGGTGCTTCCCAAGACCTGGATTTTACGAAGCAGCCACAGTTAATGAAAAAGCAGAAAGTGAAGTAAAGGGGACAGTGAAGGACCAGATGTAAATGAACGAGGCAAACCAGAGATTTGTAACGTCTTCAATTTCCTTTGCTATCCTACAGAGTTAGGTATTAAAGGAGTCCACAGAAATATGCCTTTGAAAGAGTGTGGCCATAGCTTCATGTTTGTAATAGTGCTGTGCTTTTGTATCTTACTGCCTAAGGCATTTTTACTGTAATTTGATTCCATCATCCATGATTCTCCAAGAATTGTCACTAGACTAGTATTTTTTCCTCCTCCTTTTATGATACCCCCAAAACATGACAGTTGTGCAGAATCAGGATGCTCTTTGCCACCAGCTGCTGATGGCACCCTCAGTGAGGATCAGAAAAGGGCATTGTAGACGGTTTGCATGTTGGCAGGTCAGCCAGAGTAATTTCCAGATTGGAGTGTGTGTGTCATATTTGCAAGTAGTGTGGCTGAATTTATGAACTTATTGATACCAAAATGCTGTCTTTAAAATTGTTAGGTATCAACCCTTCCAAAAATAAGAAATTGTCATTATTTTGATGGTTCTTCCTTTTAATTCCTTACATTAACTTTGCACAATCTGTATATTTTTAACGTGTTTATAGACAATATTTGTATTCACATCATTAATCTATTTTGGAAGCAAAGGTAAAGAGTAAGGGTTGGAATGAGTCTTGCTGAGGGGGAGTGAGCAGATGGATCACCCACATAAGCATCTCAACCACCGATGAACTCACGTTATGAGTTCTTGTAAGGGGCTTGTATTCCTGAAAGTGGATGAGAAAATATACTCCATTTCTATGTGTTGGGCTTTATGTGGTAGTGATTCCTGTTGTTGACTGTCGGTTTTTGAGCTGAAGAAGTTCTTTTTTACAGGCATTATCAATGATGACACCTAACAGATCAATGGAAAATATTTCATATTTACAAAAATATATTTTCAGGAAATATGATGGAATAAGCAGCTAATTCAGTACCAAGTTTCCTCCCATTGAGGTACATCCCATAGATGTAGTTATTTCTGCAGTTTCTCTACTAACCCTCCTGGAATCTTATGAGAAATAAGAAACCCTAATGCAGTAGAGACCATTAAGCTAGTGGAAACTAACTTAGAAAACTTGTTTTCCTTGTGCTCATTTTTAGTCATTTTTTTCCAAACTCAACATTGAGGTATGCCAGCAAGACATGTTCATTTCTACTTGAAGGCATTGTCTACTTTGGTAGGAGCAGGGACAACTTTAATTTCATTAGTTTAACAGGAGTTGTAGTTGAAAACCTGAGTTAGCTAGCAGCATAAAGTGAAGGAAAAAATAGGTTTCAGACTCCTTAGTGATTGGTGCCCTGGGCCACTCCCCAGTTGACCAGCCCTTTAATCGGTCTGTTCTTGACCCTTGAAACCCTTCATAATGAAAAGGCAGTACACCATTTCTGAAGGCAGAAAAAAGTAAATGAACAGAGAGTACTTACACACATTCAGGTGTGCACACACCTGAACAGGCACGAGTCTCCTTTTTTAGCTAAGCTTTCTACCCCCAAAATGGTATATCCTAAACCAACCACAACTGAAGGTGGCACTATTTCCCTTACTGCTCTTTTGTGATCCCACCCAAATGTTTCTCCTCACCTGTAGGTTGATTGCTGCACTATAGCAGTCCTTGGTGAGATAGAACTTTAAATAAAATCCTTTAAATAAAGTCTGGAGTACTGATTATACATTGGACCAGATATTCTAATTTCTGAATCAAGATCATGTTTTGCAACTTAAAGGGATTTACTTAAGAATAACCAGGATAGTCAATGAGCCTGTCAGAGATTTTATCCAATGGGGAGAAGAAAAAATTCTTCCAGTAAATAAATGTTAAAGGGACATTGAAAGATAAAACTAAAATTGCCTTTTGAATACGCCCCATGAATTGGGATGTACCTTTTACCTATTGTAAAATGTACCTTTTACAATAGTATCAAATGCAAAGTTGCATATTGTATTTCAAGTTTAGTATATTATTCAAAAAATATTTATTGGGTCTCTGCTTTTTGTTTAGCACTATGCTACACACTGAGGATACTATTTTTGGACTCAGCAGACATTGTGCCTACTTTGAAACATTTTACCTATTCAGAGAGTTGACATTCTGGGTGTACTGTCACCTAACCAATTTCCAGAATCCCTGTACTCAGGTAACAAGGGGATTCTTCACAAGTCCAGGGATTGTGCATGGGTACAGAAGTGGCCATTCTAGCTGGAGAATTCTGAGAGCTGGTATTAATAATTTAGCTAGGTGACCTTCCCACTCTAGAGGGCACAGCAATGACTGCAGTTTTCTCCTTATTCAGGGAGGTTTCCTTAAAACTGGTATTTCAACACTTGGCTAATTATTGCTAAGAAAGCCACTGAGGGGCTATAGTTGACATTTGCCATTTTGACAACCAGGAAATCTGAATCCAAAGAAAATGTATCAAAAATTCTAGCTTTAGAAATTATTCACGGCGGCAGAATCAGGAACCAAGCCGCAGAATGTAGAGAAGGCAGTATCAAACGCTGGGTGCAGTGTCTAGTGCCCTGTGGCAATGGTGTTTGGAGGTAGCAGGAGGTGGTCCCACCTGATTCACAGTTTCAGTGCTGGGTCCTGATGCCTAGTTCCCTCATTTCCTGACATTTCCCAAGCCAGTTTCCCACCTTCCTTTCGGTTCTTTGAGCAATCTGATGTCTTTCTAATAAATTCCCTTTGTACTTACATGACCCAGAGATTGTTTCCGAAGCTTGCAATCAAGAATGCTAACAAATGCTCCTGCAATGCTCCTAGAAACCAACTACTACTTTGCTCCTAGACAGCTGATTGGCCCCAGATGCACTATTATTCTCTGTTCATAAACCCAATTTGGGATAAGACAAGGTAGAAGCCTTTTCTCGTTTTCATAGTTTTAAGGAACAATTTGTTACGCATGCCAAGCTTAAAGAGAACAAGGTTGAACCATTCACTTTCAGTTGGGACACACTATTTATTGCAAGAGACTGGCCTATCTGTCAATTTAAGATGGACACTTGGAATTTATTGAATACCTACTGTAAAACAAGCACTTTGTTAGATATTGTCTCATGTCTGCTCAATTCCTGACATTCATTGTGTAAGATGAGCATTAGTCCATTTTACGGAGGCTCAGAGAAGTCAAGGTACTTACATAAAATCCTGCAACTAGTGTGTGGTAGAGAATGACTCCAAAGTGCCTTCTACTTCACTCCATCTCAGTGTATACCAAATACAGAGAACCAGGTTTGCCTAGTTTAGAAATTTATTTGGTCTGGCGCATCAGAGCTACCGCTCCCAAGTTAATGTTCCAACGGCTGCTGAGCTGTGATCTCAGGGAAGGAAGAGTCAGGGTGGGGACTGGAGAACAGTTCTCACAATCTGCTAAAACCACAATCCCCATGCTGCTGCATGCTGGGGCTGGTGCATAAATCGGCCTGTGAAAACCTGCTTCCTAGAACCTACATTTAGGGAAAACCCCCCCACCCCACCCCATTTTCTGGGGTGTAAGTCTGTAGTAAACAAAAGTCCCAAATGCCTTCTGATATGTTTCTGTGCTTATTATTTCTATTTATTTTCCTTTAGAAATGACCTCCTTTAAGGGTTCTTATACAGTGTTAATGAGCTGTGCCATTGTTTAAAATATCTTACAAATTTCTGAAAGGTTCAACATTTTCTTCAGTAATTTGTGGAAATGTAGTAATTTGTGAGAAATACGGAGGTGTCGATATTAGAAACATAATGGATCAGATTATTTTCCTTTGAAAGAGAGAAGTGTCACAAAGATCATTAGGAACCAAAAATGAACAGAAAACAAATAAGATATACAGTCTATGTATGACTGGTGTGATTTTCATTTCAATAAGCCAGTTAAGAGTATTACCTTTCACTCTATTTATCTGAGAACTACAGAGTGGACAGCTTGCACTGCTTGAAATTGTCACCTTTCTTAAGTAGGATCACAAAACCTCTTCTACACTTCTACCTTGTTTATGAATAAAGATATACGAACCCTGAGCTGAAAATAAAAGAGTAGGTATTGCCCATACAGGAGCACTGGAGAGGAATGTCAGCATCAGATGTGAGCAGGAAATATTTAATAGGCGATATAGGTAATCTCCAAGGTTCCTCCTCTCCCAAAATTCTATGAGAAGTTGAAAATGAAGAGTAATAACTGAATTTTCCTAAAACAGTGTAACTTGTATATTTTCAAACTGTTATGCTTAAAAATAGCTATGACATGAATTCAGTAACTTAGATACAAGTTTAAATCTGTTAGGATTTGATCTTAGGAACTATTCCTTGCCCCCCTTTTGTTTATTAAGTCACCTATATTTTTAATGTGTGAAATTTTCTACAAGTGAGAAGGCATGACTAAATTTATGGCTTACATTTATATGGCCATAGAGCCCTATTTAGAACCATGGGTGATTCTTTTTCAAACACTTTTAGGTGTTATCTCAAGTTAATCCTTTTTAATGTGCTCATTTATAGTAATAGATGTGTTTGTTATTTCCTCAGTGAGTCAACTCTATTACTATAAGTGATTGACTTTGGTAACTGCAAAAGTTTATAAATGTAAAGCAAAGACACTTCCTCAGTAGATCAGTTTAATGTACACGGAGGTCTTGTATTACTGCAAAACTGCTCCCCCCGAATCATTCAAGAGTGTCTGTATGTCAGGACTTGCCTTTCTGTCCTTGGGTTCTATTTTCAACATCTCATGTTCATATTCAACTGGAAATCTAATTTGCAGGAATATCTGGGCTTAATAGGCTGTGGGGTATAAACACAAGAACAGGATTGTTCATGTTATATAATAACACAGGCTTTTGACTCCCCAGGTCTTTTGTTGAGCTGTCACTTCATGTTAGTTATCTGGTGACACTGTTAATTTTATTCTGCTATGCAAAGAACTACTAAATTAGAATAATGCATCGTGCTTTCAATTAGACTCCATATATCCTCATATACCTTAATAACTGAATAGATGAGAAAATGCTATATAAAGAGCAAATCTTTATTGCACTTCTATCTTCTATTTATTTATTGCAATTCTATTTTCTCACTATATGCCTTCATAAGATTGTAAATGTAATCCCAAGGGAAAGTATTTAATTCCATGATACTATTACAGCAAACTTTAAGTGTTGGATTTTAAAACATTTGCTTACTAAACAAAAAAATCAAGTCATGAGGGAAGATGTTGGGGTAAATGTACTTTTGCTTAACTTTCTTTTGAAAAGGAAAATAATAAACATTACTATAGAATCTCTACATAAATAGAGATTCATTTATTAAGGAAGAATGTGCAAAAATTATTAAATAAGAATATGGAAGTGAGCTTGTCCAGGTAGGATTCTGCCCTTTGCCCATGCACACAGTGGGAAGCAGGCAAGGGACCATCAGCTCTTCACCTTCAACCTTTGGAGGCCTCCCTCAGATTCTGTTACTAACCCAGGGCAGAGGAAGGCAGCTTTCTTGTCCCCAGAATCTTAACAAAGTATTTTTTACTGGCACATATTTCTTGTGACTCTATAAAACTTTAGATGGGGCCTCTTAACTCTTGTTATATACACCCTTGTCTATAAAAAGAAGTATATTTATGAGACAACATGCCATTGTAAAGGCTATTAACACTAGTTTTGGTAAGTCTTCAGAGTTCAACACCTATTTCCCCTCAAATTTCTAATGTATTTTTGGATACCTCTTTTCTTCAACTTTACTATGGTTTAAATGTGTCCCTCAAAGTTCATGTGTTGGAAACTTGATTCCTAATGCTCTGGTGTTGGGAGGTAGGGACAAGCCCACTGGCTTGTAAACTATTGGGGGGTTCGGGGCTTAAATATTAGATGCCCATAGTTCTTGCATGTCACCATGCAATAAAAATGCTTCTTTCTCCCACTGGAACTCTTGCTTTAGTATTTGACTTTGCTGTGCTGGGTGAGCAGACCCCAGATTGGTTTGGTAGTGTCAATGGAAAAATCCAAACTCTAAAATAATTTAAAGAGATTTATTCTGAGCCAAGTGTGTACAACCATAGCCTAGAATACAAGTTCTTAAGTGGTCTTGAGAAAATGCTCCTGCAGCAGCCAGATTACAGTTTGGTTTTATACATTCATGGGGACAGGAATTATAGGTAAAATTATAAATCAATACATGGAAGGTGTACGTTGGTTTGGACTGAAAAGGCAGGACACCTCAAAGCAGGGGCTTACAACTTTATAGGTGGGTTTATAGGCGAGTCATAGGTGGGTTTTAGGGATTCTTTAGTTGGCAATTGGTTGAAAGAGTTAAGCTTTGTCTTAAGACCTGGACTCAGTGGAAAGAAATGCTTGAATTAAGATAGGGGTCTGCTAGGACGCTTGAGTTAAGATAAAGGGGTCTTCTATCTCTCATATGATGCTATACTGGAATTAGTTTGGGAAGTAAATCACATTGTGTTGGGTTAATGAAACCCATTTATTGAGATTTTATCATTTGTAGGTGTGACTCACTAGGCCTCTTAGAAAGGAATTTGGGCAAAAGAAAACTCAGAGTTCAGTCCTCAGTAACAGGATGACACAGAAAGAAGGCCTTTGTCAGAGACCAGAACCTGGATCTTGGACTTGCCAGCCTCCAGAACCACTATAAATTACCCAGTCTCAGGTATTCTGTTACAGCAGCATAAAATGGACTAAAACAAAAGAGAAATACAAAAGAAGTGGGGCTGTTGCTATAACAAATACCTGAAAATGTACAAGTGACTTTGAACTGGGTAGTGGGTAGAAGCTGGAAGAATTTGGAGGAGCAAGCTAGAAAAAGCCCATAATGCTATGAATGGAGTGTTAAGGGTGAGTCTGGTGAAGGCTCAGAAGAAGAGAACTGTGGGAAAGTCTGAAACTTCTTAGAGATTAGTTAAGTAGTCATGATCAGAATGTTAGTAGAGATAGGGATAGTAAAGGGCATTCTGATTAAGTCTTAGATAGAAATGACCGTGGGTCAAATAAACCTCTTTTCTTTATAAATTACCCCTAGCCTCAGGTATCACTTATAACAACACAGATGGACTAAGACAATTGCCAAAATGTCTTTTTAAGGGATAATTTGGTTAAAAAATGAACAGTTACCAAAGTTTTGTGTAATTGCACTAGAAAACTAAAGCTTTTGCACTTTAAGTTCAGAATTAAGCTTGCTTATTATACTAGATTAGGTCCCATGTACAAGGTGCTGAAGGAGCTGGTCTCAGTAGATAGAGACTTGAACAATGGATTTGGAATGATCTTCTCTCTAGGCATGCTGTTCTTATCTGTTTTCTGTTTCCTTTATTCCATTATTTTGTGTGCATGATGTACCCATGGGTTCTCAATACATGCTAACCAAATGTGTCAAGATGTTAAAGGCAACAAGTGAAGGAATTAAGCTAAAAACTGACTCCCTATCTTCTTTGTAGAGTGTGTGCTATTTGAGTAGGTGATTGACAATAAAATAAAATCAGGGGACATCACACCAGGTCAGTTTGGTTTGCTTTATTCTAACATAAGAAAATTTCCAGGTATGCGTCTGATCAGTATTTCTCCTTTTTCATGGCTTTGATGATTGGCACTTTCTATTTAAAAATGTTTCTGATCTCCTTGTTTAAACAATAGTAGGTACTCAGGATAGAAGACTATCAAAGTGTACAATTCCAGAGTGTAGTACTTTAATACACCCATCAGCATTACTGCAACCTTTCCTACTCTTGTTATCAATTATAAAAAGCATGAATGGAAAATGTCTAATTCAGAATCAGAGTCTAACGGAGGTCTAAAGTAGGTGTCATAAGTTTTTGCCAATCTTAAAAAGAAAGAATAACGCAGGGCAGGGAGGATTCTTTCATCCATTCATTCATGCATTCAACATAATTTCAGGTTTTGTGAAGCCTAACAGACAACATGATTCATTATTTTAATTTAATAGCTCTTAGCGCAGCAGAATAAATTAACAGTTAGTGCCAAGGATTATGCTAGGCACCGAGGCTACAGTAGTAAACAAAACAAAAGTCCTGCCATTTTCAAGCTTACATTCTCATACAGGGTCACAGGCAATAAACAAATAACTAAAATGCTATAATTAACTTATTTTAAGATGGCCATTTTGCACATTTTAAGACCTCAGAGACATGTATGTATCTTACAGTGCTATTGACCAGCTGCCAGTCAAGACATAGTTGTCGCCCACATATGTACATCAGAACTTGTAGAATGAAGGCAGCCATTTGGGGTGAATCCTGGAGACAACAGCAGAGTGCTCTTTGGAAATGCTGCATCACGAGAGCACTGGTGGCACAAAGTATGGGGCTGTGTGGAGAAACATGAGTCCATGAGTCCAAATCATATGATCCCAAGCAGTTGAACTCTGAACGTGATGGAGTTTTAATGGTATCTTAAACAATCTGTTCTGCTGATATTTTCCTCTTGGGTTTGCACAATACTGATATATAATAAAAATCAATGTCAAGATAAGTCTAAAATAGCTCTTGCAATGACTATAAAATAATTTTGAAGTGATAACAATGCAATGTGTCAGTCTTATGGCAGCATTTTTTAATTTAATCAATTTCTTAGTATATAAAATAGTGTTTCTTGTAATTGGTGGGTTCTTAGATTTCATGAAATATACTTGTATGTTAGATGGTGATAAGCACCTTGGAGAATAGTGAAACATAGAAGGGTGAATAGCAAATACCATTGAGTGAGCGGTTTGCAATTTTAATCAGGGTAGGCAGGGAAGCACACTGAGAAGATGACATTTAGGTCATCCTAAAGACTTAAAGACACTTAAAGAGCCTGGTGAGAAAAGAGCACTCCAGAAAGAGTGAACAACCAGTGCAAAGGGCCTAAGCAGGAGCGCACACCTAGCTTATCTGAGAAATGGCAAGGAGACCATGTGGCTGGAGTAAAATGGGTAAGGAATAAAGTAGTAGGAGATGAGGTTGAGCGTTCATGGGGCGGGGGGAAGCTCACACTGAACCTTGTAGAAGATCATAAGGATGCATTTTGAGATTATAGAAATTTTTACATTTGCACTAAGTTAGATAGGGATTCATCAGAGAATTTTAAGCAGAGCAGTGACATGGTCTGGCTTACATTTTTAAAGGATCACTGCAGCTGCTAGATGGAGAAAAAGATGGAATCAGGGAGAATGGTTTCAAGGATATCCTCATAATCCAGTTGGGAAATGGTGGTGGCTTGGCCCAGTGTGGTAGTTTTGTGAAGTTCATGAGAAGTGACTGGATTCGTGACTCATCTTGAAGGTAGATCCAAAAGGTTTTGTTGATAATTTGGATAAGGAATCAGAGAAAAAAGAAGATTTAAGGTGACTCCAAGGTTTTTCACCTTTCAACTAGCAAGATAAAATTGGCATTAACTGAGATGGGGAAGAACCATGTTGAGTTTGAGATGTGTCTGCTAGATGTCCAAGGGGAGATGCCATGCAGACAACCAGACGAAACTGGAGTTCTCACTACCAGTCCTTTGCCAGAATTTCCCCAATCATCTATTTATTGGCTGGAGTGTGTTTTCCTGTAGTTTACTCAAAATGAGTGACTTTTGCATTGGGTCCCATGTTCATATGAACAATATTCCCTGAGCTCTTACATGTTCAAAATGATCTGATAATACCAAGCCCTGGAGAGAATGTCGTCAACAGTCTATCAATCACAGGTTGCCATATATGAATTGGTACAACTACCGTGGAAAAAGTTCGGTAACATATTTTAGACGGATGGAAAGTCTGGAGTGAGGAAGTGACTGTTTGAACAAATGCTGACCCAAGGTGGTAACGTATTTTTTTTTGGGGGGGGGAACTAATTGTTTTTTTTTTTTTAATTTATTTTTTAAATTTCAGAATATCATGGGGGTACAACACTTTGGCCATACACATTGCCCCTGTTCTGCCCGTGTCAGAGCCACAATCGTGGTCATCTCCCAAACTGTGCTCCCCACATCCATTCAGTGAGAGTTTTTCCCATCCCTTGCACCCCCCTCCCGCCTGCCCGCCCTCAGATGAATGTTATTGCCCTGTGTGATGTAAGTGTTCATCAGTTAGTACCAGTTTGATGGTGAGTACCAGTGGTGCTTGTTTTTCCAATCCTGTGACACTTCACTTCGAAGAATGGGTTCTAGCTCCAGCCAGGATAATACCAGATGTGTTAATTCACTGTTGTTCCTTATTGCTGAGTAATACTCCATGGTATACATATACCACATTTTATTGATCCACTCGTGTATTGATAGGCACCTGGGTTGTTTCCACAACTTTGCAATTGTGAATTGTGCTGCTATGAACATTCGAGAGCAGATGTCTTTATTATAAAATGTCTTTTTTTCTTTTGGATAAATACCCAGTAGTGGGGTTGCTGGGTCAAATGGTAATTCTACTTTTAATTCTTTGAGGTATCTCCATATTCTTTTCCATAGAGGTTATACTAATTTGCAGTCCCACCAGCAGTGTATGAGTGTTCCTATCTGTCCACATCCCCGCCAACATTTGTTATTTGGGGATTTTTTTGATATGAGCCAATCTCACTGGAGTTAAGTGATATCTCATTGTGGTTTTGGTTTGCATTTCCCTGATGATTAGAGAAGTTGAGCACTTTTTTACATTTTTGCTGGCCATTTTTCTGTCTTCTTTGGAAAAGTTTCTGTTCATGTCCTTTGCCCATTTTTTAATAGGGTTGTTTGATTTTTTCTTGTTGATTTTCCTAAGTTCTGTATAGATTCTGGTTATCAGCCCTTTATCAGAGGTGTAGCATGCAAATATTTTCTCCCATTCTGTAGGTTGTCTGTTCACTCTAGTGATAGTTTCCTTGGCTGTGCAGAAGCTTTTCAATTTGATCAGGTCCCATGTAATTATTTTTGTTGCTGCTGTGATTGCTTTGGGGGTCTTCTTCATAAATTCTTTGCCTAGGCCAATGTCCGTAAGAGTTTTTCCAACGTTTTCTTCGAGAATTCTTATGGTTTCATGTCTTAGGTTTAGATCTGTTATCCATTGTGAATTGATTTTTGTGAGAGGTGAGAGGTGTGGGTCCACTTTCAGTCTTCTACATATGGCCATCCAGTTTTCCCAGCACCATTTGTTGAATAGGGAATCTTTTCCCCAGTGTACGTTTTTCTGGAATTTGTCAAAGATCAGGTGACTGTATGAGGTGGTAACGTATTTTAAAGTTGAACATTTACAAAGCCTATGAGCCAGAAATTCCACTCACTTCTACACTTATATTCAAGAGAGAAATCTTAACAAATATATCAGAGGACATGAACAAGAATATTCGTAACAGCATTGTTATAGTAGCAAAAGCTGGAAATAATCCAAGTGCTTTTCAACAAGAGAATGGATAAATTGAGGTATACTCCCACAATGGAATTTTACATAGCAATCAAAATGGATGATCTACAGCCAAATCCAACAATATGAACCAATCAGTAATGTACCATATTTCATTTCTTCTGATACGTGCAATTTTTCTTATATCTCAGAAATCTTAGCTTGTCAGAATTTTTTAATTTATTGATGGTTTGCCAGTTAATAAGATATTGCCTCTTAGCTCCAAATTTACCTTCCATATCTGCTTTGTGATACAGGAAACGAGGCTCTGCAAGTCACACTTGTGCTTTGCCAGCTGGCGCCGTGAAAAACTTTATCAATGGGGGTGCCAGAGGAGACTGCAGTGCTAGAGGAAGAAGGATGCCCCCTTTCCACTCCCCGCAAGCAATCTTTCTTCACAACAGCAGTGGCAGTGCCTTCCTGTAGCAGCAGCTGAATCGAGAGTGTAATTTTTCCATCACTTGCAGAACCAGTTTGGTAACACCCCTCCCCAGAGATAGCCACCTTCTCCTCAGAGGCCTGGTGCCCAGCCCTAGGAAGCCCCCTCCTCTGGGCTCTGAGGCACCAGGACCAACTGATCAGAGCCACCTCCTCAGAGGTCTGAGTTTCAGCCCCCCAGGGTTCCTTTTCTAAGTTTGTCTCTTACTTTCCTTTGGTTTTTGAGCCACAGGGGATGGCAGCTCCTTCCTGTACTTTGTACCTTCATGACACCTTAGAGTTGTCTTTTGCCCTTTCAGTGGATAACAACTTTATACCTGCTACCAGTGCTTTATATCAAATTCCTCTGGTCAAGTAACTGGTGTGGTTTCTGTCTGACTATTGCAATGGTACATAAAATAATTGTGCTGCTTATACTTAATAATTCATGGGGTATTAGATTTGAAGTCTCAGAAGGTCACATGCAACAAAATACCTTTTGCATAAGGTGAAAAACAAATTTAAAAACCAATGTATATTTTAGGAATACACGCAAGCATACATACACACGCAGGATAGTGTGTACCTCTGGTATAGGGAGATATGGCATGAAGGAGGAATCCATGACTAGGCATGTTACCATAAGGTTCTAGTTCTCATAGTTGGGTTCAGGAGTTTACCATGTTATTATATAAATAATACCTAAATAACTACATAAATGCAAATCACATTCACCATATGTACGTACATATATATACATATATGCCTGCATACATACATCTGTAAAATAAGACAATGCACTAAACATTGATGAGACTATAAAAAGAACTTTGATTAATCTCGTTCTCTAAACATGAGATCAAAACAAAAAATTCTTTCCCTTTTTACTTAAAGTAAGCCTTGGCTGAATATAAAATACTTGACTCACTTTCTTTTCTTGTGTATACTGTAGTTGTTTCTTCATTGTCTTTTGGTACTGAATGTTTCTGTGGAGAAGTCTGATGCCATCCCGATTTTCTTTCCCTTAAAAATGAGTTCATCCTAGTGCCTTTCTACATCTTTAAAGGATTCTAAATGGGATTTGTTTTGCATCTTTAAAGAAAACTTTATCAAGGTATGACTTGGTGTTGATGGTTCTGGGCCAATGCATTGCTCAGTGTGCCTTGAATACTCTTTAATTATATATTAAAATAGGCATTCTGTTGATTTGTTTTGGTTTTCTTCTTTGGAATTCCAATTTAGTATCTATGGGCTATGCTTTGTTTCACTTCTATAGCTCTGATTTGTCTATAATTCTATCTCTTTATTTTTTATTTTATTTGGTTTTTTTCTTATTTCTATCCTCTATGTTCTTTCCTGCGGTCTCAATAGTGTGAAATCTCCCTTGTGCTCTAATTTATTTCTTATGTCTACAATATTTTCCCTTGGTTTCTTTCCTGAGTTCTGCCACTGCCTTCTGTTTTCTGTTCTTCTCTTCTCTGAGTTTATGTATCTTGGTTTTCACTTTGGGATTCATTAACTTTTTAAAATCAATGATAGATTGGTTAATTGTTGTCTGCTTTATAGTAACTTTCCCTGAAAACTTTTGTCTATAGAAATGTCTTACTATTTTTTCCCACTTATTTTCATATTTTGTGGATGAATACCATACACTTCCTTTTTAAAATTTGGTATTTTAAATTATTGGCAGTACAATTATTGTTGTACTGCCCTGAACCAGCTTTCTGCAAGAGGTCAGAGGTAGAGGGATGGATGAGGAGGAGTGAGGGCCATCATAGCTTTCCTGGGCGAGCGACTCAAGAGCTCTACCTCCTCTGTTAGTATAGTAGAGGACTGATTCCTTGAAATATGATGTAGTTGTGTAGCCACATATCTGTGCCTCTATGAACTTAACTGAGTTCAAGATAGTCTCTCCAGCCAGCTCTACACTACCCTAGTCCTTCACCAGTTACTGCAACTAAGGGACAGAACTTGCCTCCCAAGGTGATCTCCTTTTAGAGTGTATATTTTATTGGTGCTTTCTGAAATATGCCAATGCTGGATCTTCCAGGCACCTTCCATACCTTTCTTCCTATTCTTTCCCAGTACTTCTAACCTCTTTGATCTAACCCTTACTGGTAGCAGTTCCCGTCTCAGAGTAATTTTCTGGAGATTTCTGAGGTATATCACTCTGACTGCTCTGTACATGCCCTTCTTCCCTAATGTTTCCTACCTGGCTTCCTGTAGGGTTTTGCTAGCCTCAGCTGCTCTTGGTAGCTCTTACACATAAATGGAGTTAGCAGGTTTTTCTGTCTGCTGGTTTCACTGTAAACAAATTTTGTGACTCTTCAAAAAATTCTTTTTTTTTCTGTGTGGTTTTCAAGAGGAGTTGAGGCAAGATTCAGAATTAAGCAGGCACCAAATTCCTACTAGAAGTCATACAACTGTGTTAACGAAAAAAAACAAAACACTGCCCTTGTATTCACTTTAAAATCTGTTTTCAACCTTTCAAAAGAAAGATGGGAAAAATGAAGTTAGCCTGAGCTTTGAGGCAATGTTTTGACTGATTTGTGTTCATCTCAGTCAACTGTGTTCTTGAGGGTTGGGGAGCAGACTGGTGTAGCAAGAATTTGGCGCACATGGCCAAGCTGAATCTTGAGGATGAGTGGGCAAAGGCTTTCACAGGACCAAATCTGCTATGTGATTATCACAATTTCTTGGTGGTTTTTTTCAATTAATCATTGTGAGAGAAGTCAAAGGGGCAGAGAAAAAGAGAACACACTAGAACGTTAAACCTGTGAAAAGGAATAGGAGGTGCCAAAAGAGACTGAGTTCTAAGCCCTCTGCCAAGAAAAGCAATTATGTAAAAGTTGGTTCAGAAATACAATTTCAGAGCTGTGCAATCTGAAGAAAAATTTCACCATAATTTTGGAAGCCAAGCATAAGTCAAATTGCAATTGATAAGAAATTTTAATGTAAAGTGGTGTCATGTTATTCATTTAGATCTTGCTAAATGTGGTAGTTCTTGCATTTAGCCTAGTATGTCTTTTTTAAAATATCATATGATCATGGAAAAGGCTTAACTTCCTGGATTGTTAACTTTCTGGGTTATCCATACTGAAATCATTGCATTACCATGCTTAGCTGAATCACCATCTATCTAGTGACAATGCCAGAACTACAAGTCTTATGTCTTTAAGAAAGAATCAACCAGTCTCTTTGGCAACAGAAATGTCTGAAAGTCTGGAAAAACCTTAAGACCCAAAGGCCCATAACCCCAGTGGCTAGATTTCAGACATCCTGACAGAGGGCAGATGACATTATTTTAGTCAATATATCCTTTCCAGAATCCTTCAAATCACAGTTGGATGGTTGTCCATACTTTCTGCCCTAACTCTGGCCCCAGTAACCCTAACATCCCTGGCCAGATACATTATCAACACATTCCACAGACTGCTGTGAGTGGGGGCCAACTCAACAGCAGGGAAGCGTTGCTGAAATGGATCTCTCCAGTCCTAGGATCTTTTTCTACTTTGCAAACACTGCAATGCTTGATTTTATTATAGGGATTAAGACCTATGATTTAAATGATGTAGCATCAACAATCCTGTTAATCCAATAATGATTCAACAACTGTTCTTTAGATCGTTTGATTTAGTGAAAAGTAATGGGGTAATTTTTAGATTCCTAAATTCCAACTACATTAATTGCTATACTTAGAGTGCAGCTGTCAAGACTTTAATCCTTCTTTACAGCAGTGGTATTTAATTGAATTGAATTATATTAAATTACTCCAAATGTAATAGTGATTGTTCATTTGTTTGCACTATATTACTTTTTAAAAACTTATTTTTATTTTGAAAGCAATCAGACTTCGAGGTACAGACAAGATGCTTTGTGTTTTCTCTTACAGACTTAAAATATAGGAAATAAAATAACACACTGGTGAGGCAAATAGTGACAGTTTGTAAACATTTTTCTTCCGGGGACTTTTGTCACTTTTTAATGGTAAGTGATACGTTTATATGTGCATTGCTTTCCAGTTGCATCCATAATCATTTAAAATTAAATAGCCTAAATGTTGTTCTTCATTTATTAAATGGAATCTGTATTGACACATTGTGAGTAGCAACGTAGAGGACCAGAGAAATGGGAATAATGACTAAAAAGTAAGTGCTGCTTGGAAGACGAAGAGAACATGAGGTAGTGTGTTTCTGTCATGACTGGGTAAACACTAAGGATAATGCATTTGTCATAGGGCTGTGACAGGGCTCCTGGGTGCCATCAGCTTCTCAGTCCCAGTTTTTCCTTCTCTATACTGTCCAGCCCCTGCAGCAATGTCCCTGAGGCCACCTGCATGACACACTCCAAGCTCTCGTCTGAAGAAAGCAGCTCTAGGAGTCCTTTGTGTACTGTTACTACATCTTGAGCCCTTTGGGCAGAGAAAACAACCCTGCTACTCTGGTCACCACTGATTGACCTAGGACTGTTGCCTTAGCCAGCATCACCCATGGGACAGATTAGACATGAGAGAGGCCAAAACTTCCATTGGCCTTTGGCCAAACATAACCCAATGGAGGTAACAGACTGGCTCAGTCTTAGAAAGAAGGAGTTCCAAGTGTGCAGGGATGCAGGGAGTATCCCAAAGCTTGTAGATACATTGTTGTTGTTCTCCATGAGGCTAGCTCCCTAGTCGAGTGCTGAGGTATGTGTGACCATGAGTGACTGTATAGCCAAGAAAGGAGATGACAACGTGTGCCACCTGATATGCCCTTGAATCACAAACCCTTATCACAAAGGTAATCTGGACACCTCCCCTTCTTGTAATCTTAAAAAGCCCTATTTATACATCATCATTTGAACCTCTGTATCAGGTCTCTGTCTAGTGTTCCATTTTCCCTCCCAGTCCAGAGAAAGTATAAGAAAGCAGAAAGAAGACAAGCTTTGGTGCCCCCCCCAGACATGGGCTCTATTTCCAATTCCACTACTTACTAGATGACAGCCACTATCAAGTCGTCTCTGATCTTCAGATTCATTATCTCTAAAATGGGCATAACCAGTCCTACCTAGCTTCCCACTAAAATCATTTAAAATAATGAACACTTTTGTAAGTTGTAAACTAATGTACAAACATTACCACTTCATCCCTTAGCTAAACTACAAGTGCCTCTGATACTGTCGTTTATGTATTTTTATCCCCTGTGCTGCATGATAGTATTTGGGATCCCTAGGCAAGTTCAATAAATGCTTATTGTGTATGTCACTACATTATAACGATGAGCCATGTAGGCCATTTGGGAATGCACCACATTCAGAGAAGAAGAGTCCAATAGGAATTCAAACCTTCATTTATATTTCTTGAAGAAGGTAAAACTCAAAAGCAACTCTTGCTAAAATTCTCTTCCTCTCATATTATTTAAGACCCCATCTCTCCCAGGGCCTGTCACTCGCCCCTTTCCTTCACTCCCCTGATCTTTTCCAGACATCTCTCTCTCTCTCTCTCCCCCTTCCCAACTCTACTCCAAGCTCTTCCTCATCATCACATCCCTCCACACTCCTCCAAGTGCCAGACCCCACCCCCAAGAGCCTCTGGGAAAGAAAGTTCCACATGACCTTTCCCTAGTGTTTCGTAGGAATGAGACATTTATCCCTCAGTTCATTTTCCTGATTCTGGCTCACAACTACTCATAGGACCAGTGAATTCTTCTCAGGAGGAGAGGGAGGGGAAAGAAATGAGCAGTGGCAAAAACAGGACTTAATTTATATGGCAAAGAGAAAAGCTGGGAACACTCACCTGTTTGTATCCCACATAGAATGATGGGAAGAGAACAGGTAAGTCACAAGTATGCACTACGTTCCTACTGGGAATCAGGGTCTAGCAATGATACGATAGAACTGAGCTACATCGTCCCTGTCCTTGAAGGCTTTGTGCCTCGGTGATTTGCATAGTGCCCTATACATAGCTCAGAAAGTGTTGCAGGTGTTCAAGGGATTGATGATAATGAGGCATGTTCACAAGATCAGTCTGGAAAGGGTTTGCAGAGGACAGGAATTGCTGCGATCACAATGATTTCGGGATGTCTTTGGGGAGCTGGATGATGCTTGTAATAATAAAGGTTTCATTGAGGTAAAGAGAATCTGCCTTGTGTTTGGCAAGCAGAGAGAAGAGAAACTAATTTGATGGAACTAAAAACCTACAGAAGTTTGCCATCTGTCCTTTTATAATTTGATAGATGGAGAAAGGTAAATTTTTTGGACCAGAAGCTGCTGAACCATCATTTTTAAAATTCTATTTAAATGAATTCTGCAGCCTTTTCATAGGTGGTGTTGCAAAGGAAACATTTTAGAATTAGAGAAGAAAGTGCTAAGTAAACGATGGCCTTAGGCCGAGTACCTGTGCTGGGACCATTCTTCAATCCAACCACTGATGTAAACATGTTTAAGTCGAGTAAATTCAGCTAGAATTTATGGAGGATTCGCTTTATACCCAGCACTGTGGGAGAAGCTGAAATAGTTTTTTCTTTATAAGGTGGGGACAGTAGTACCTCTCACAATACCCTACTATGGTGGTTGAGAGAATTGAAAAGGGTAATGAATGTAAAACCATAAGCACAGTACCTGAATCAAAGCAGGAGCTCCATAAATACTTGGGTGTAGACAAATGAACGAACTATAGGAGTGGGTTAGCCTTGTTGCTGTCTAAGCTACACAATTGTTTTTATTTCTGAAATAAATCTTAGACTCAGGAGTCAAGAGTCATGAGTTCTGAACTGAGATCAGCTCCTGAGGTCAAGTTGTATAGTATTTAAAAATGTAGGGCCTGCATTCCAGTTGTCTGGCCTGAATCCAGGACCCACCACTTATGACCTGAAGCAAGTTACTTTACTCCACCAATCCTTCACTCCCCTGTAAGTAGGGACAGCAACACAGCCTACTTCATGAGATCGTTGTTAAAAGCAGTTGGAATTTGTACCATCATCCAAAATCCCCTCCCATTTGGAGTAATTGCAATCCTGCTCAGTTTTTTTTTTCCTTTTGTCAATCAGATCCAGACAACTCCCTTCTAATTATCAAAGACTTGAGCACCATATTCATAGTTCTATTGGGTCCCTTCTGCCCTTCATACAGAGCTCTGAGCCAGTAACCTGGCCTCATAGTCCCTTGTCTCCTCCACTCAAGTGACATTCACCTCTGCTCCTTATCAGCTATCCATTCCTGTGGTCACAACTTACACATTTTTATTTCTTAGATCCTGTTCTCTAAAATTTTAAATTCCAAGAGTCCCCCTCAGTCTACAACATTTTGTTCATCCAGATATTTTATACATCCCACATCCCCTGCTGTTTGACCTCTAAGATTCCTCAATATCTTTTATCTTCAATCCCTCCTAGTCAAGCACTCATTTATTCAACCTAATGTATTGAGCCCTGGCTACATGCCAGGCATTGTTTTTGTCCCCAGGCTCACAGAGATGAACCACGTAAATAATTCTCCAGTACTCAAAGAGTTTCCATTACTAGCAAGGAAAGAAAAAACAAACCAATGATAAAATATCAAGATAATTTTAGCTAAACATATATGCCATGCAGAAAATAAAACACAGTGGTGTGGTGGAGAGAATGGTGAGGTCTGAGGGAGGAGAAGCAGCTAGCCTGAGCTCTGGGGAAAGAGCAATCCAGGAAGTGAGACCAGCAAGTACAAAGACTGTAAAGTGGAAAAAGCTTAATGTGTCCTAGAAATAGAAGTAGGGCGAGATAATTGTAGTGTAGTGATGAGGAAGAGGGTGGTACAAGCGAAGGAAGAGAGGTGACATCATGATTCAACCTGTCAGTATCTGAGGATTCATCCTTGAATAGAATAGTCCCTCTTCCCCATCCACACTGAATCAACAAGTCCTGCCAATTTTACCCATATGCCCATTATTTTCTCAATATGTTCCCTCTACTCCCTTATATTATCATTCCACTCAAGGATCTATCTCATCATCTCTCATCTGAACCCTTGTGAGAATCTCCTAAATTGCCTCTTGCCTTTAGTCTTACCTTCTCAAATCCAATCCTGACAGCCAACTGATCTATCTGAAAAGAACTCATTCGGTTCTTTCCATCGTCTACAGGATATAAAATCCAACCTTCTTATCACAACAGAAAGCTCTTCTTAGTCTGGTAGTACAGTGTAATGGTTTAAAATATGGGTTTTAAAATAAAATGAATCAGAATTCCAGCCCTATTCCTTACTTGTTGTGAGGTCTTAGACAAATCATTTAATCTCCCTGTGCCCCAATTTCCTTTTCTGATAAATAGGGATAGAACAATAGTAGTGTGGTGCACAGGCTCTAAGACTGTTCTCATATCCTGGTTTTCCCAACTTTGTATAATCTACTCCCCTTGAATGTAGACAAGATCTGCTTCTAAACAATAGAATATGGCAATGATGATGGGCTATTACTTCCACAATTACATTACATAAGATTGCAACATCAGTCTTGCTGGGAGACTATCCTTTGCTTGCTTTGAAAAGGGAAGCTGCTGTGTTGGGAAGTCCCATGAGGCAAGGAACCAAGGGGAGCTCCAGTGGACAGCCAGCAAGAAACTGATAAATTAGTCTAACAGCCTGAGGAGCTGAATGCTGCCAACAACCACGTGAGCTTGGAAACAGATCTTGCCCCAGTCGAGCCTCACATGAGACTATAGCCCCAGCCAACATGTTGATTGAAGTCTTCTGAGACTCTGAAACAGAGAATCCACATAAGCTGTGTTTGGACTCCTGACCCACAGAAAGTGAGACAATAAACGTGTTGTTTTAAGCCACTAAAGTTGTGGTAATATTGTTATGCACCAATAAATAACTAATATAAGTACCTAGCCAGAGCAGGGATCGTTAGTGCTCACTCAATATGCATGTGCTTCTCTTCCTTTCCTCGCCTGTCTTGCAGTGAAGTTGGGGGAGTAGGATTCTGCCCCATAGTGGAAGTGCTTGGAGGCCACACGCTGCAGGTGTCATTGCCACTAGATGTAAGTAGATTGCCTGACCCATGCTGGACCTTATGAGGTAGAAAATATACCTCTATTGTGCTAAGCCCCTGAGAATTGAGGGTCGGTGTATTGACCCTGCATTTAAAACCTTGATTAACAAAACGACTCCACAAGAGTTATTATAGGACTAACCAAAATAATGTACAAAAGAAAATAGCATGTCATGCAAATCAAAACTCAATACATGATACTACTTTAACTTTATTCTGTCTTGTATGCTATATGCCTGCACTTTTAAGCCATTTTTTAGTTCTACAAACACATCGTATCATCTCAAGCCTTCATGCCATTCCCTCTTCTTGAAATGCCCCACCTGCTTTGCACATCCTTCAAAATTTGACTAAGGTAGTACCTTTCCTGGGCTGGGTGTGTTCCCCTTTTGTTTCCATAGCAGAATGTTCATTCCTTCCCCCATGCTATCCACATTGTGCTCACCACCTCCCTGGACAGATGGTGAGCACCCTGAAGGGAGCAGCCAGAGAATCAGTCACATTTTAGTTACTTGATAAATGTTTGTTGATTGACATCCTTCCTTATTACATACCTAGTTGAACTTCACTTAAAAAAAAATAAAGTAATGGTTTAAAGTTTTTTTTTAGGAGTTTCCCATGGAAAACCTCCAGGTACTATTCTTAGGACAAGAGCTCTTATTTATATGAAAAGTATTAATTTCCCATTACCTTCCATTGCTCTCTACTTTAGACTGTACTCCTTTTAATCTTTCTGTCATAATTTTAATTCCCAGCCCCTATAATCATCTTTCCATCCTCTCTCCTTATTTGTGAAATACAGAATTACACCGAGTGCTGTAGATGGGTCTATTCATGACCGTGGGGGAATGACTGGCCTCGAGGTCTGTGCCCTGTGATTATTTTGTTCTTGAACTTGATGGTGCTCTCTTACTCAGCTGCTTGTCTCTGGGGCCCCAGCATCTATCCGTCTTACATTTGTGTACTCTTTTATCTCTTCTCTCTCTAACTTCCCAGATTTATGGGAAACTTGTTGAGAAGGAAGCTAATTTTGTTTCTGCATTTTTTCTAATTGAGATATGTGATTTGAAATTCTAGTTCTGAATTTTAGTGTGCTCCTTCCATACCTTAATGGCACCTGATAATAATGAATGGATTCTCTCTTCTGGACCATTGGTAAAAAAGATTCACTATACTGAGCTCAGCCTCTTTATGTCTCAACTCTGCACCTCGAAATTCCAGGCATAATGGTCATTGCTAACCCCTATGTGTAACTCACAGTGTTGTCAGGAGCTTGATAGACAAGACTTGCAGAATGAACCTTATGCGCTTATGAATGTGTTTGCTACAGATTCATAGACAGAAATATAAGACAGCTATTCTGATTTTTTTTTTTGGCTACATTTCATTTTGGCCTTGGATGCGACAGTATTTTCCTTCCTAAGATGCATTCATATTCTTAGGCACTGTTCACATTAGCTGTGCATTTGTAGTAGAGTTCTTTGTAGACATGTCATGGCCAGTGACCAGGGAACAGAGAAAGTAACTCTCATTTGGAAAATTGCTCTCTAGACATGATAAATGTTTCCCAAGTATCAGTTATTTCAAGAGCGCAGATGTATCCAAAAGAACCTACATCATGCCCTGGGAGTTTAATAATGGTGCAATATTATCTTTAATAATATTAATGAAAATGATGCCCTTAAATAGCACTCTCCAATTTTCCAAGCATTTTCACACATATTATTACATTATATCATTGCAGAAATCCTGTGCTTAGGTGCATAATGTAATTCCTAATTTAAGATGAGGTCTCAGAGAGAACTTCCTCACATTCTCACAGCCAGAGCAATTAACAGAGTTAGAAAGAGTACCCAGTATTTTTGACCCAAAGCCACTCTCTTTTGACACAGTATAATTTGTTCACTATCTTCTCTATAGTCACTAATAACCTTTACTCATATAAGTCTTAATAATGAAATCCTTTGCAAGTTGTGTTTGATTTTATTGCTCTGGGTTCCAGCTACATAAACATCCACGTAGTGATATACTATCCTTTCCAAGATCTCTTTTAATTGTTATAAATGCCATGTGAGCTATTACATCCTTTTTACTTAATGATAATAAAAGAGCAAACACTTAAATGGTGCTTTCAACTTGCCAGGCAGTATTTTAAACACTTCAGAACTTGAGTCATTTAATCTTCTAACAACCCTATGAAGAAGATACTATTATTACTTTACAGTTGAGGAAACTGAAGCACATAAAGGTTAAGTAACTTTCTTAAGGTCACACAGCAAGGAGGTAGCAAAGGGAGCGTTTTAACCTGAGTTATCTGGGTCCAGGAACCATGACATTAAGCACTGCCCTATGCCTTTCACAGCAGAGGCTAAATAATATGGTCAAGGTCACACTGCTGGAAAGGGACTGTGTGTTGGGATTTGAATTTGTACCTGGGTCTTTCTGAATGCAGACCTCACACCAGCCCCTCTATTCCAATTTCACCACATTGTCCTATTGGCCTATATCTTAACCCAAGCTTTAGGCTTTCCTCCAAATAGTTGGTGATGTAAACAGGTCCCCTAGACTCTAATGCTAAAGAAACAAGGGTTGGGGGAAATGCTCTTTTACAATTTATTGGTGTAAACCCTGTTTTTCCTTAGATTGATTAGATGCAGGTTTTACATTTCCAAACATAATTGCCTTTAAAAGTTGGTTAAATCTGGAAGGGGGTGGGAGTGTTCAGCAGTCTGGCAGTTGTGTGCATATTGTTTGAGTTTAATATATTTATAGAAGTTATGTCTGTCACCAGGCCTCTGGGAATACTTGCACTATTTAAAATATAAATTAGAAAAATATGCTGATGTAATTGTCTGCTTTAAAGAATTTTCCCCTAATCATAGTCTTAATTCTAATGTAAAAATTCCCACTTGGCTCCCCATCTCTAGGCAGAAGTTGGGATATACAGATGGAACTTAAAAGTTAGCTTATGCTTAGAAGGTAGCAAGAAATGCTTTGTATCAACACGAAGTCATTTCAGATTAGAATTTCCCATAGGCAGCATCTCAGTCTTTCCTTCTGTTAACTAAAAAAGAAAAAAATAATGACGAGGTTTATGCTTTGGAAAAAGGAGAGCTTTATTTCTGATAAAGTAAGTGTAGCAGCCTGTTGGGCGGCCATTCCAATAGGCTGAGAAGCAGAGCCCTGGCCAGAAGCCAGGCACACGTGCTTCAAAAGGACAAACAAAAGGAACAAGAGTTTATATTGAGCAGGGTAGTCAAATATACATATTCAACAAGTTATAGGAGGAGTCATGAATATTTATGAAAAAGGGAAATGATGCACATTTGTGATTGTGCTTTATCTCCCCCATGCCATCATAGCTCAATTTGAAGGTGTTTCTGGGGTCCCTTTGGCCAAAAGGGTCCTCAGTTAGTAGAGGGCTTCAGGTTTTAATTTTAGTTCACAATTCTCCTGCAGTTCTCCCATCCAGCAGCACCTTACTCCCTCCCCCCAACCTGCAGGCACCTATGGCTTTGCCACGGTGTCCCCTTCTTGGACGTCTTCAGTAGCTCCTTGTGCTCACCCCTAAGGCTGTAAGACCCCTTTAGGATCTTCAGGATCTGGATCCAGCTAACTCCTCCAGCTTCCTGTCTTCCCCTCCTCTCCCTCGTCTAGGCCCCAAGGCACCAACCAAGTCTGTCTGTGCTCACTCCCCGCAGGTGCCTGGGACTCACTGCCTGCTGCTCCTGTGCTGAAGGGCAGAGGCAGTGCCCGGGCAGATGCGACCTGTTCCATTTCACAAAGCCAGTTGTGCTTTACCTGTGAGCTCAGGAGTCCTTTTCATAGCGTCCTCATTGTTTTGAGTGCACATTGTTTATATCCCCTGCCAACCCAAAGCTCTAGGAGGGCAAAGATTCTGAGATAGCAATGGTAACCCGCCTGGTGTGCTGCCTGGCCGGCACACAAAAGCAATCAATAAATGGTGGTTTTCCCTTCTTTCTCCTTCTACTGTAAAAAAACAGTTACCCACAATGCCTGGCTCTTAGTAGATGAACAGTAAATATTTTTACATAAAGAATGTGTTGCGGCAGAAATTATTAGAAATCTGAAACAATTAGGTTTTTAAAAAAAATTTCTAGACTCATATTTTCTTTTTGGAGAGTCCAAAACCTGGATAGGAAACAAGTACTCTTCTCAACACAGCAGCAGTATGAGCTTGTTAAAATAGAAGTCAGATTATGATTAAGTTCTAACCCCAAGACCTACCCACTGGCTCCACATCCTTACAGTGCCTGCAGGACCCACCACAATCAGGCCCCACCCTCTCCAACCTCATCTCCTGCTTATGACACTCTTGTACGGTCCGCCCGAGCCACCCGGCCTCCCCCGTGTTCTTTCAACACTCGAGGCATGGTTCTGCCTCAGGACCTTTGCACATCCTACTCTCTGCCCAGAATACTCCTCTCTAAGTTGTATGTATGGCCCTCTCTCATTCACATCTCTCAATGTCATCTTCTCAGACAGGTCTTTCCTAACTATCCTGTTTAAAATTGTGTATACACGCACACTTTATCCCTCCTTCCATGCTCTTTCCCCTAAAGCCTTTATTACCTTATAGTATACTATATATTATATATTTTTCTCCACATTTCCTCTAATACTATGAAAGCTCCCCAAGGGCAGTGATTTTTTTTTTTTCTCCAGTTTATTATCTTCAGCCTCCCTAGCCTAGAACAGTGCTTGGCATGTAGCAGGTCATCCATAATTATTTATTTATTGCAAAAATGAATGAAGCAATCAAGTGGTGAGACACTAAGTTCCTCTGTTTCCCTAAAGAGATCCCCCTCATTTATAGCCTTCTCTGTTTGACTACTATAGTCTCCACTCACGTTGACTAATGAGCGAAGTTTCCACTGCATTAAAATAAATACTTTTTCTCTTCCCTTGTGTCTAAACATTGTTACCTAATTGCATTGTTACAATAATAACCACTGAAATAGAAGGCTGGAAATGTTTTACTGAAATTGTATAAAAAGTTATAATTTCAAGGAAGGCCAAAAGGATGGAAAGCAGAATAAGACTTACAAGAGAACACTTTTATTCATTAATTCTTTCAAAGAATATTTACTTAGAACCTATCAGATTCCAGGCCTGCTTCTAGTCACAGTGGTGAAGACCAATGTCCATCCGTCCTCATGGAGCTACATCCACAGACAATTAACCAATAAACACATGATTCATGTCGAGGTGAACGCTGAAAATAAAATCAGTATGATGTATGAGGATAGAGTGATAGGCCCTATTTAATACAGGGTGATCAGAAAAGGCACAGTAGGGAAAATTTGAGCAGCAATCTAAACAAAGTGAGGGAGAAAGTCATGGGATAAGGACAGAGCATTTTTTGGCTAAAGGAGTAGCAAGTACAAAGTCCCTGAGGCAGAAATGAGCTTGGTGCACTTGCCAACCTCTTCTCACTCAACGATAATAGTTTTTGTGCAGCAGACACAAATGTTTAAGTGACCCTGTCCCTCTTTAGGGTAGAAACAAGGCAAGGCAGTGGAAATCCGAGCAGGTTTCAGTCCCTCATCTTTAAAACAGATGCAATCACCACCTTTCAAATGTAGTCCTAGGATTTGCAGTGTTGGGATCACCTGAGAGCTTATTAGAAATGCAGATTCTTGGGCCTCACTCCAGCTTACTGAATTAGACATTCTGGGGATAGACCTTAAAAATTTGCATTTAAACAAGCCTTCCAAGTGGTTCTGATGCACAAAAGTTTGAGAAGTATTGGAATAGATGCTCTCCAATATCTAGCCTTCAATGTCTTTATGAAAATGAAGCAAAGAGGATGAACTAGGTTGAGGTGACCTCCACACTGGGATGGTGAAGGGGAAAGTACAGACAGCACAGCAGACTTGATTTCTATTTAGCATTTCTCCACCCTTCCTCTTAAGAAGCATCCTTTAAGTTGTTTACTACCAGGGCACCTCCAGTGATATCCTTTTAGAAATTCTCTCTAAAGTGCACACATTGTGCAAAGATCTATAAATTCTTATGAACAGCTTTAGGAAATGAAAATAATTAAAGGGGCAGAAAAAGTGGTATCTGCGGAATTAGCAGGCCTGTTGAATAACCCAAGGCATACACCTTGACGTTTCATATCCTAGAGTTTTTTTTTGTGTTGTTAAGTTGGATCTGTGATAGTTCAGGGATATGATAAGCACCTTAAATTTTTTTGTAAAATTTTGCATGTACGTTCATTTTTGAAGGGAGAGGGTCAGTAGTCTTCATAAAATATTCAAGAGGGTTCATAACTCAAAAAAAAAAAAGATTAAGAACTACTTTATGAAAAGGGTGGTTATCCAACTCTGGCCAAATGTTAAATACAACTTGAAAACCAACAAGATTGGCTTTCTTACCATAGAGCTGCTCAGCCTCAATTCAGACATGGAAAAGAATTAGCTCCATGGGTGGCATTTTCCTTTGTATACAATATATTCTTTTACGTACTTGTAACTTCATAAATAGCAATTTTATGCTTGTCAGTATTGTTTTGGCTTGAGAGGGTATGGTTACAAATTCTGGCCTCGTTCCAGATGCCTCATCTTGCTTTCATGGCCTCTGTTGATGACAACAGGCTTTAGATTCTTTTTTTTTTTTTAAAAAAAGCAAACTACATAAGGGCACACATATACACACAAAGTCTAAGTTACATTGATCCTAAATGTTCCTTTCTTTTCTTTTTCTTTGTATACAAAACCCCCCCACCTTTTAAAATTTCATTGGCTTCCTCTCTGTTCTAATTCTCTTCACAGTGTGTCAGAGTTTTCATCCTAAAAAACCAAGTGTCAGCAGCAGCCTTGGTGCTACTGTGAGGTCATTTAAGAAGTCTCTTTTAAGTCCTAGAGTCAGGCCATCCTGAGAGGAAGTTCATCGGGAAAGCAATAGTAAACTTTTAAGCAGGTGCTCTATACTGTTGGTGGGTTTATCCAGGTTTCTCTCATTAAATGCCTTAGCTGGACAGATTCATGCCTTATCCTTCTGTCAGATCCTTCCAGATTTCTGGGAAGAGAGACATGGTCAGGCTACCCCAGTTAATGGGAGTTTATTGTGGGAGTAGATGAAAAGAAGGGAAAAAAACCTATGCTGCATATGTAGAGTACCAGCACCCTCATTTGTAATTGCGTAGTGGCAGTGGTACATCATCCAACAGCTACTGGAGGGAGGGGGCCAGAGCGAGAGTCAGGTGTGGGGGTCCACTGTATCTCTGACTCAGCTCTTGGGTCTCTGGTCCCCTTTCTCCTGCTTTATCTTTCTTTTGAACTACCCATACCTGGCTCTCCCCTCTTCTCTCAAAGTCATGGCTTTTATTTTTTGCCTTCCCTCCTTGTATCTCTATAGCTCTACTACTGTACTAACAGGCCATCCTGTCTGCATGCTGCAATTCAAGCACTCCAAAGGAGAGAATCTGATTGGTTTGACAACTCTCCCTCTTGGATGGAATATTCCCATTGGGAAGAACTGTAGAAGCAGTCCTTAGATGGTCAACCTTTGGGTCAGGAGCCTCACTCCTGTGAGAGTGAGTGTGGCTACTTTATCAGAGACACATGATAAAAACCACCTGTGGATATTTTTATAATTCCAGGAAAGGAGTTTCGAATGTGGCAATTGTCTCCAAAATGGGACTATGTGCATGGCAGAATCATGGCCCCCAAAGATGTCCATGTCCTAATCCACAGAACCTGAAAATATGTTACCCTACCTAGCAAAGGGGACTTTGCAGATTTGATTAAGTGAAGGATCTTGAGACAGTCAAATTATACTGGATTATCTTAGTGGGCCCAGTGTAACTACAAGGTCTTTAGAGATGGAAGAGGGAGATAGAAGGTCAGAGAGACAGAGAGAGAGATTTGAAGATGTTACACTGCTGGCTTTGAAGGTGGAGGAAGAGGCAATAAAGGGAGGAATGCAAGCAAATTCTAGAAGCTGGACAAGAAAAAAGAAGCATTTTCCCCTAGAGCCTCTAGAAGAAACACAACCTTGCTGATACTTCAGTTTTAACCTGGTGAGACGGGGCCAGACTTCTGACCTCCAGAACTATAAGATAACAAATATATATTATTTTAAAGCCACTAAGTTTGTGGTAATTTGTTACAGAAGCAATAGGAAAGTAATACACAGATCCTCAAAAACATTCTCCCCAGGAAACTGTCCTGTTTATAGAAAGAAAAACAATTTCAAAGGGAATTATAGACTGAGACATCTTCATCCCATCCTGGGCATAGTATTTTTTTTGCCACTTTCCTGCCTACTGGCACAGATTTTTCCGTAGTCTGCTCTCAACTATTGGTTTGGCTCTGGACTAGTCAGGATATGTTGATGTCCCTTGAAGTTTGGGGCTGACACTGTCTGTCCCCACCCACCACCCTCCCACTCCTACAGGGAGTCGGCATATAACCCAAACCTGCACATAACTGTTGACCCAGGGATAAAGACAAAACACAAACATGAGACTCCCTGGCAGAGCCGTGGCAAAAGATGTTCTCTTTAAGCAAGTGGAATGTGAGTATAAGGCATTCCTGAACTTCCTACCTGCTATGGGTAATGAGCCAGCTGCAAAACAAAGACAGAGCCCTGACTTCATTGTTTTAGCTCCTTGATTGAGCTATATCTGACATCTGTTCTATCCCTCATCTTTCTAGTTACGTGCGTTATACATTTAATTTGTTGACCATCCTGTTAGCTTTATTTTCAAAATATATCCAGAATCTGACCATTTGTCACCTCTGTGCTGCAGTTCCCTAGTCTCATCCACAATTGTCTCCCCGGGTCACGACAGCAGCCTGTTACTGGATTTCCTGCTTCTGCCCTTGCCTGTCCCCAACCTGTTTTCAATCCAGAAGCTAAAACAATACTCCCAAAATGTAACTGAGATCCCTCAATGGACTCCCATTTTACTCAAGAGTAAAAAGAACTCTTCGTCATGGTGCACAGGGCCCCACATTGTGGTCTCTCCCTTGCTCTCAGCTCTCTGACTTCATACCCTACCGGTCTTTACTCAGTTGCTATCACCCCAGTGAGACCTTCCAGCGTCATTCCATTTTGCCCCATGCTTTAGTTTTCCTCACAGCACTGTCACGATCTCACACACACTCTATCTTATTCTTTTGTCTTGGGGCCACTTGTCAGCACATTTGATATCTTGCTACAAATTATAAAACAGTGACCTTTCCTCCAGGCTGATAACGCAGCCCACTGGGATTCAAGGCTTGGCTACAGAGTTCAGGTCTCATTTCAGCCACCACCTGCCCTTTCATCTGATTGCTTACCGTTCACTGGGTATTGCACAAATGGTACGATGTGTATGGCAGCCTTGTGTCTTTTATTACCTGTTTTTCCCACTAGAATGTACCCTTCATGAGGTAGACATATTGGATTTGTGTTTGTGTGTGTTTCCTTAACTGGTATTTCCCCAGTATCTAGAACAGTGCCTGGGACATGATGAGAGCTCAAGAAATGTTCATTACAATTACTAAGTGTATAATTTTTCTTTTTTGCTTGAGCTAGCCCAAGTTGGTGTCTGTAACAACCAAAAGAGCCCTAATACACCTCAGAAATGCTCAAATATTTATGTTGAACAGCAGTAGTGATACAAATTGTTGTCGTCCTGTACAATTCATTTTGCATTTGGGTATTTATGCTTCTTTGAAAATTCCTTTTGATGTGGAACTGAAAATCCCATACATTTCTTACTTAAAGATTAGGCAACATGGAAGAAATTTAATTCTTCTTCCATATGACAACTCCTCAAATATTTGAAGGCAGCTATTAATACCCTTTTATCTTCTCTTTCCTTGATTAAAAGCTCCTAATTTCTTCAGCTATTTCTCAATATTGTTTTAAGAAATCTCACCCTCCTTGTTAACCCCCTTTGAATGTCTCATTGTTTTGTTGTTGTTCCTCCTCCTAAATCAGAACTCAATGCAATACTCTGAGTGCAATTTGACCAGCATAGAGTACAGCAGAATTTTCACCTCTGTTCTTTAAGATATTCTACTTTCATTAATGCAATCTATGGTTGAATTAACATTTTTAGAATGTCAAAATATAACATTAATTTATGTTGAGCTTACAATTAATTAAATCCTCAACATCTTTGTTATGAGGGCTGTAGTTAAGCCATCCTACATTATGCAATTGGACAATTGACACTTTGGATCAAAATTGCCTGCACTCAATTGCTTAGGTGCTTGGGTCATGTGTCTGTCTCTGTCCTTTGCAGCTTTGTGTCAGCTTCAGACTTTATTAAATTATTCTGTTATCTTCATCCAAATCCCTTCCTCCTCCTTCTTCTGAATTTGTATGGCAAGTCACTCTTACCCATTCTGGGCTCCCACCTCATGTTTAAAACCCAGTGTCCTCCAGCTATTAGAGGATACTTGATTTCCTGCCTTGATTCTATTTCCTTTCCTGGGAATTTGCCTACAGCCTCAGTCTTGTCTTGCCTCTGTGTCTTGCTCTGATCTTTCCTGGGTATTGGAGCCTTTCTGCTGATCCTTCTCCTAATGAAAGAAGACCTAGTACTGAGTGGTAGACCATAAGATGCCAGCACCTGCTTGCCAAGACCTCTGAACACTAGCTAACCCCAATGTTCCGTAACTATATTCTGCCTCCTATTGGGGTACTCACTATTTCTATTGAGAACTATATTCAAAACCATAATCATAAATTGTTTTTCTCTGTTATTTAGAACAAGCCAAGTTCATGAATAAGTAGAAAAGACAGAGAAGACCCAATTAGAAAGGTAGGAGAAGAAGGATTTATTAGGACCAAGAGGGAAAACAATTTCAAAGAGAAAATTGTCAACAATGCCAAATGTTGCAGAGAGGTCAAAGAATTTGAGCCCTAAGGAAACACTACGGTGTTTGGTAGAGTGTCTCTGATATCCACAGAGAGAAGCATTTAATTCCTATCATCAGTCCATTAGGGCACAATTACTGTACATCTTGAATACCATTTTAAAGCTGTCATTTTTATTGGGTTGAGTGGATCTGTCCTTGGTATATAGCTACATTGACCTGTCCCAGACCATCATATGCAGGTCTCCTGTAGCAGGTGAATGGAATAGAAAACTAGAAATTATTATTGGTACTGGCTACATACCACTGACAGAAAGAGTAGCTTCCATTGCTTACAGGAGAAAAAAAAAAAACTCAGAGACACTTACTCCTTATTCCATAGAATCAGGACAGTCATGGGATTGTGAGACATAGAAAGAGTCCTCAGGACATTGCACATCTACATACAGAGGAAAAGGCAGAGCAGGAGCTGCTAACTGCTGGTTCAGCATCACAGGCTCTGGTCTCTGGAAGATGCCTCTAGAAGCAGCTGCTCCCAGTTGGATCATTCAGGGAACTGGGTTCGAGAGAGGATGTAGTGGATATTTATCACTTCCTTGCAGGGAAGTATCTATTCTCTTCTTTTGTTAACACCGATGATCTTTTAATTAAAAGTGCCCTGCTGTCACCTAGCCAAGGGTGGGAAAGTGACTCAAATGGAACAATTTGAGTTTTTCCTGGGATTTTGAATCTTGGCTCCAGTGTTGTAAAGACAAGGGGGGAAAAAGCAGCGGATGTTCAACCTTTGTTGTGCTGGGCTCTTGGGGCTGTCCTGGCTCTTGTCTGAAAGGCTCTATCTCTACCTCTCTGCTTATTTCAAAAGCTTCCTATTGTCCTATCAATATATTTCTTTTCTGAATGATAGAGTTGGTTGTTTCTTGCAACAAAAGAACCTTGATTGACACAAACACCAATCCAAGAAGTGGACCAGCTCCTTTTTCAACTCCCCAACCCCAATCCCCACTTCCCTTAAGGAAGCCTGAAGAACAAAAACCCTGAGCACTTCCCCTCTTTTCCCCTCTGGTGCAAAGATTAAAGCAATTGCTTCTCCTCTGATGCTGCTTCTCTGCAAGCCACTACCCAGTCTTTTTTTCCTCACATGTTGTGGCTCAAGACACAGATGAAAATGGAAAACCTGCAAATTATTTGAATGTAAATTGAACTAAATTTGTAATGAGACAAAATTAAACACACACATGCTATCTACAAAGGTTGGTAATGAGGTAAGATTAGACCACATGAGACCAAAAAAACAACATGTGTTCCAGAGAGAAATGTAGTGACAAATTTGCCAGAAACCCCAGCTGCAATGAATATCTCCTCATGATCACTTTTCTGGCCGTCACAGAAATAGCCAAACTCTGAATGAATGTTGGGATATATTATATGACTTTCTTTTTGTATCACAGTCAGATGTTATTTCTGTTTACAATTATATTTTTTGGCAGACCTTATTAATTAGCACTGCCAAAGCCAATCACCTAACTCCAAATCTGATCAAGTTACAGTCTGCAATTGTGGTAGGTCCTGGGACATGCCGTCTTTTCATCCAAGCTTTACCCTAAACTTAAATGGCATCGGTTTGATCAGTGAACATCCAGAGGGCATACCCAATTCTCAAGTTAGTTAACGCATGTATGCTTCATCTTCCCAACAAATCTGTAAGCTTTGAGAAGACAGAAATCATGGTGCAGTGAAAAAAGCATAGGCTTGGAAGCCAGATAGACCTCAGTGTGAATCCATGCTCCACACTCTGCCATTTGCCACCTGTGTAAACTCAGGCAAGGTACCTAACCATATGCACCTCTGTTTCTTCATCAGAAAGTGGAGAAAAAAACCACTGCCTGGTTATCAAATATGTTACTATATGTTAGTTCCCATCCTTACTTCTTCTGTTTCTTTTTCATAATGCCTGCTATAGTGTTCTGCATACAACACACATTAGGTAAATAGCAGGCACTATGTGCCGGAGACTACAATTGATGCTGGGAACTCACCCATGAAAATAGCAACCTTGGGTCAACCTACCTTGTCCACCATTGGGAAGCATGGCTGCTGGGGGCTCCTGACTCATGCCCTCACATTATACAATGTTACCATCAGAATTAACTGGACCTTGTTCTCTCTAGTGAGATTCAAAACATCCAAGAAGGACTCCAATTGATCAAATTTGAGTGAGGTTTTTACCTTGTTCCAATAAACCGTGGGATTTAAGCTTCTTTACTGTGATGTCCCAACTTGGGTCTGGATCGGAGACATGGATATATTACCAAGGCTTTGACTGAAATGTCATATTTTCAGATATGACCAGACAATTTTAAGGAGCTAGGGTGGACTTTATGGACCCAATAAAGCTCCTTGGAAAAAACTGGCCTGATAACTGAATTGAAGGGTTTCCCAGCGTTAGAGATTGAATAAGGAAGGCCCAGGAACATTAAAAAATTTTGAGGACCTGAAGAAGACAGGAATTCACCCAAATTTATAGGTACTGCAGGCAAAGTCTGATAGCAAGTCCTTGGCTTCCTAACCTTGAAAGGCTTTTTAAAGTCCAATCTGGCATTCCTTATTAAAAATTCCAGCAAAGTAGACCTAAAAACATCCTATACAGGCAATCACTATTGTCACTGCAATTATGTAAATAATCAGGCCAAGTTTAATGAGACTGGTCCTATTTTGCAAACAAATTGGTCTTACTGTGATTATCTTTGGTAGATATATAGGGGCAGCTGTAGAGAAAAAAATTATGTTTCAGTGGAAAGCTATAGAGTACCCATTATCAAATTCTAATCCTATTCATTGTCTTTGAGGTTAGTTATCTACAAACATCTCTCTTCCTGAAGCCCTACAAGCTAGAGATAGACAACTTGATATAAATTTCAGATGACAACACTCATGGCTTCCGATGCATGGGCCACTCAGGAAGTTCACTGAAGTGCCTGATGCCATAACCAGAGACATTCAAACTGCAAACCAGGAAAATACGCTTTTAACTCAACTTCAGAAATTTTCTCAACTAAATTCCTTCTGGACTCAGAGACTGAGCTTATAGTTTGCTCTAGACATTAACCTTTATTTTTTATTATTTTTTAGTTTATTTTAGTTGGTTTGGTTCATGGGAGCCTTGGCTAAGGAGCATACTCCAGTCATTTGGTGTTATCCTCCTGAGCATCATCATTGTAATCTCCTTGGTGCATTAACTTCTCTCAAGGGTCTTAAATGCATGTTCACAGCCATCAATGGTATGCCAGATGGTCTCACTGCAATTAGAGTGACCAAAACAAGGTGAAATAATAAATAATATTTCTTCAATGAGCCTGACATTATGAATTATGAGTTCACTGTGACAAAGACAAACCAGCCATGATGGTAACAGAGAGTGGAGCTTTTGCCCAAGTTTTGGTCAATCTCTCATAAATGAGAGGCTGACCAAAAGGGGGGAATTTAAAAAAAAAAAAATTAACTGGGAAGCCATTAAGCTAAAATGGCTCCAGAGCCTTGGGTTCCTACATTAGCAAACCGAAGCCCAATGTAACAATAAAATTAAACTTAAGTTTAAACAATTAGAAAAACTGCTAACTAATTCTAACTGGGGACTGTCCACCAGATCACACTCAAATAAGAAAAACAGCTAGCTGTAGCCAATCAAGTAATTTCTGTACTTTGCTTCTGAGTTTAGCCTGTAAACACCCACTGCTCATGCTGTGGAACAGGGATCTCTGATCCTCTTCTGGTTCTGAGTGCTGCCTGATTCATGAATCATTCTTTGTTCAAATAAACTCTGTTAAATTTAATTTGTCTAAAGTTTTTCTTTCAACATCTATAACTGCAATGAAAGTGCAGAAAAAGGAAGAACAATGTGAAATTTACAGAGGTTATTGAAGATATAGGATTTTAATTTGGCCTCCAAGGATGATTTAAATAAGATTTGATTAAGTGAGGAAGGGGGAAAAGGCATTTCAGAAACACAGCATGACTTGTGTGTCACAGTTTATGTGAAAGAGTAGGGGAAAGCAATCAGGATGAAAACAGGCCTTACTGGAATGGTGAGGAAATTGTGGATAAAGAAGATGAGGAAATTATTGGGGGAAGACTATGAGAACTCTAAGAAACAGGCAGAGAAGTCCATTCTTAATAGTGAATAGGGAGGCATTATAGGTTCTTGAGCAAGGGAGGGACACAAAAATGAATTTTGAAAGATTAACATTTACAATGGTGAAGAAACTGATCATAGAAATGTTATCTCAGAAGTTAGCAATGGAGTTCTGAGATAAGGCCCTGAAATAGTAGATTAGATATCAATTATTGATTTTGTGACAGATTGGATATAGAAACTATTATTTCAGTAAAGAGAAATTCAGAAATTCAAAAATAACTTCATGGTTTCTACAATGAAAGTGATATAACTAGAATATTTTGGGTGGTAGGGAATGGAGCCAGTCTGGCTTGGGTTGGTGAGTAACAAATTTCATTTTGACATGTTGAATTCTAGGAAATGGCACAGCTTCTGGTGGGGATGATCAATAGGGGGCTGGAAGTACCACCCTGAATTTCAGGTAAAATTTGAAGGTTTAATTTTAGTAAACCAAAATTACGTTGATACTTTTATTTAACAAAGATGTGTTGAGTCTTTACTGAATGGAAAGGTCTGGATTAGATGCTCTGTTGATACAAAGAAGGATACAATCCCTGCCTTTCAGCTACTTCCCTTCAGTTGGAACTATAATACAAATCAGTCTGTGACCTGCTTGTGTTTCTTAGTGTTTTCTAACTGAAAAGCGGGATTCTACACTAAAGACAACATGAGAAATTGTCCCTAAATACTATGGGACAACAAAATGTTTTCATTAGTTGCCATGACAACCAACCTTGGCATTTCCTGGAGAAGTGTGCACTCAAGACTCTCTTAGCTTGGGCATTTTGAGGTAGCCTCTGTTTGACTCCAACAGCTTCTTAGATTTGCTATTATCTTTCACAACATGGGCCCATATGTGTAAACTTCTCAGATAAAGATAGCTTCCACTTATGAAGCTTGTAATTTTTAGAATTAAATACTCTGTGTACATTATCTCTTTTAATTCTTGGAACAGCCCACGCAAAGCAAGTCTCAAAGTGATAAGCAACTAGATTTAGATTATAAATCGAAATTAACCTTTCATGAATGAACGGATGGATATTCATTCGACAGATATTTAATCAAGAACCCACTTCCTTCCAGGCACTGTACTAGGCCCTAGAGATAGACAGCCCCAGGCCCTTCCAGAGCTTACACTCTGAAGGGGAAAGACAGTAAATTAATTACCATACAGTGCTATGCTTGTTATTATAGGACAGGGAGCTACGGGGATATTTGTTAGGAGGAATCTAATCTGGTGGGTGGAGAAAACCTCACTGAAGAGTTAAGTGATCTTTAAGCTGAGACTTGGAGGACAAGTGGTAATAGCTCAGCCAAAAGGGGACAGAAAGTATTCCCGGCAAATAAACTGAAACATATGTCTGCAAGCCTGGAAGTGAGAGGGGAACTGGCTGATTAAAGGAAACGGAAAAAGTTCTGTGTATCTGCATCACGGTATTGGCAGGAGAGAGTGGGCCAGCTGAGCCAACTGCTTACTGAGCCAGGTTAAGAACGTAGGCCTGTTGGACACCAGTGCCGCTCTTGACACCTTTCCCCAAAGCCTGTGGAAGCTTGTAAAGAATCCAGATTAAACTGCCATTTTCAGGTATCCCAAAAGCCAGAAAGAAATGGATTTCTCATTTCAGGATGCAGTGTAGTTCTACTGCACAGGTCTGTAATTTTGAATAGCAAGAATGAGTTTTTGAATATTGCTATTAATAATTCTGGAAGTTAGGACTTCCGATAAACTATACTTTGATTCCGAGATGTGAATTCCAGTGGGTTATAAGGCAATTCAGGGGGAAAATGTCTGGTGGTTTCTCAAGTTCATCATTTGAAGCAACTTGCTGTCAGTGTTCCCTGTATGAATGACTATTTTAAGATTCAAGTTCTAGTTTACATTATTGCTCTGTGAAAATTATTGTCATTTGTAGAAGTGGCCCCTTTGAGAATAGAGACTATGTATCAGGAAGGGGATCATACTCAGCCATTTATATGTCTTTAATCTAGAGAGAAGGCTTAATTTGTGATGTTAATCTGATACTTTTTATAAGCAATATTTTTTACCCTAAAAGTATAAGTAAAAAGTATATGTACCATATAGAATTGTAGTATGTGTTATCATCAAAAAATGATTAAAACAAAGTTAATAATGAATACCTGTGCATTATTCAGAGCAATATTTACATTCAAGATTGAATCTTTGTTTTGCTCTGATAGTAAGTGAATAAATCTAATATTGCAAACTCTCAAGGCAACCGTGGGGAAGACAAGGAAAGTTCAGTCATTAATCATATTGTGAAACTAAACATAGCAGAAAAAGAATTGAAACAAAACTCGCTGAACCAAAAATCATCCATATTGGAAAATATAGATTTGCTTAGTCAGATGTGAGATTGAAGTGATATTTGTTTTTCTGAGCTGTATCCTAACCTAAAATAGCTAGCAGTAGTGAACAAAATACCATATATTTTCCTTCTAGATCAGTAAGTTGGGAATTAAAAGAATATGCTTCATATATTAGAAGCACTTCTCCAAAAATTTATATAATTCAGGAGTTTGAAGTGTAGTGATCATTCATAGTGGCATAGTTAAATACTATATGATGAGGATTAAATGGAAAGATTTATACCCTGAGGGTATGTGATGTATAAAATAAAATGATAGATATAACTTGAAGTTATTGGAATAATAAAACATATGATAAATGGATTCTTCAAAGATTTTCACCGTCAATCAGCTCTAGAAACTTTATCTTTAAAATTTCTTTTACTTGCTAGAAAAGATTTCTTACTAAAAGTTTGGTTTATGATAGAAACATCATAGATGTAGAAGAGCTTGATAAAATTGGGGCTTGCCACAAGTAGATTTCCTTCGTAATTTCTGATAGTTGTGGTGCTAAAGGAATCATGCACCAAGATCTCCTTGCTTTGTTCCCTCATCTGGGACGGTCCCAAAGACTCATGAAATCTTTCCATCTCCCTTTTCCTTTCATTTTGCCCTTCTCCAAATTGCTGGACTGTCTCCCCAGAAGCGTTTCAAGCTCGAGCCCCTCTCTCAGACTGCACAACTCCCGCCCTGGTCGCTCTCAGCAGCCCCACCCTGGAAGGCAGCGCCGCCCTCTGTCGCCCGCACCCACCCCGCCGTTCTGTTGCACACACAACGCCGGGACTACTTTTTCTCAGATTTTATTATGCCATTTCCTGGCTCAGCCTTCACCCTTCTCGGACTCTCCCTCCTGCCCTTCACCAACGCTGGGTTCTCCAACAGGGACGGACGCCGCTCTACCTTTTGTGTATTCATTTAGCAAGTATTTATCAAGGGCTGACAGTATCGGGTTTGCTTTTGGAAAGATCACTGTGGGCGTGGCAGGAGACTCCGTGGAGTTGTCTGTCCGTGGCCAGTGCGGGAGCCCCGGCAGGAGGGGATGGTGAGTTGAAGCGCGATCCTGGTAGTGGACGTGGAGTGAGAGAAATGGTTTTGCAACCCATGAAGGGGTGTGCATCCCCCGTTCCTACCTGAGCATGACTTCCCAGACTTTTAGGGAACATTTCTACTCGATGTATGACCGGCTCCTCTAGCTGAGTAACTTGGCGAAAGGACTTAAACCCTCCATGCGTCAGTTTCTTTATGTGTAAAGTGAGCCCCCTAGTATGACTTGCTTCATAGGATTATTTTAAGACTTGAGATATGCTTTAAAGTATTAGGCGCAGTGCTTGGCCCACAGTGAGAGCACAGTAAGTGTTAGTCACTGTACTGCTACTGCTAAGTCTACAACTAAGTCTTTCTTAATCCACAATTCTGAACATTCTATTTTTTATGCCTTCAGCTATATCTATTCTATATTAATTCATATTTATGAAACAGAATTAAGTAACTTGGGAGCTAGAAGAAATCTCAGGAATCATCTTGCCTAATGCCCTTACTTACAGATTTAGACATGCAGACACAGTACTAGGGAGGTGACTTGTTCCTGCTCAGTTTATCAGTGCTAGATCCAGAACTAGGCCCAGGTCCCCAACTCCCGGGGCTATGGTATGTGTTTGTTGTATCTGCTTAACTAAAATTTAAGCAATATGAAGGCACAACCCCTTCTCTGGTGATTGCCCATTGCTCAGAAGGAAGCTTTGCGCCAAAATGCCTGGTGCCACACTGGTAATGTAGAAATGAAATCTGATGCTCTATGTTACAAATTAGATTAAATGGATTTATGGGCTAAACCATTTTCAATTCCTGTTTACCATATAGTGAGAGAGATTTAAACACCCTAAATCGGCAGTCCCCGAGCTTTTTGGCACTAGAGGCCAGCTTCATGGAAGACAATTTTTCCACAAACCAGGGGCGTTGGGGGGAAGGCAGAGCTCAGGCAGTGATGTGACTGATGGGGAGTGGCTGTAAATACAGATGAAGCTTCACTCACTCGCCTTCTGCTCACCTCCTGCTGTGTGGTCTGGTTCCTAACAGGCCACAGACCGGTAGCAGTTTGCCACCCGAAGGTTGGGGACCGTGGCCCTAAATGATTAATGCTCTATTACGACCATCTTACCAGGAGTTCAAAGTCTTTTTGAAATAATGATCTAACATTCAGTATTGAACTATTTCTTGGGCAATTCTGAAAGCTGTGATGATATGGTTAGGGTACCTCTGGGTGTACTGATGTGAGTACTTCCAAATGGGTTCTTCCTGCTTACTGGGACTACATGCAAAAATCGTGTTGGTTTGTCTCCTCAGTTCTTAGTCCCCCTGTGAAACCAGCGTCATTGCAAAACACAGAAGCATGTATCCCATTGCACAGGTGGAGAGGCTATCTTCAAATATATTTGTTCAGGTTCCCCCAACGTGGCAGGGTTTTGTTTCAGAAGGAACACAGTAGAGGTTTCTTCCTTCTGGAACTCTTTTTTAAAAAAAAAAATCTTATGTGTTCTCTTGTTTGCCTTTTTTCTCATCACATAAAACTAAGCATCCCTCTATAGCCAAAGGAAACTAAATCAGTATCTCGAAGAGCTATCTGCACTCCCATGTTCATCGCAGCATTATGCACAATAGACAAGACACAGAAACAACCTAAGTGTCCAATGGCGGATGAATGGATAAATAAAATGTGGTGTGTACACACACACATGTGCACACGCACACAATGGACTATAATTCAGCCATTAAAAAAGAAGGAAATCCTGCCATTTGCAACAACGTGGATGAACCTTGAGGGCATTATGCTCAGTGAAATAAGTCAGAGGGAGTAAGACAAATACTATATGATCTCACTTATATGTGGAATCCAAAAACGTTGAAGTCATAGAAACTAAGAATAAAATGGTGTTTGTCAGGGTCTGGAGAGTGGAGAAAATGGGAGATGTTGGTTAAAGGATACAAACTTTCAGTTATAAGATGAATAAGTTCTGGGGATCTAATGTATAGTATGATGACTATAGTTAATAATACTATGTTGTATACTTGAAATTTGCTAAAGGAATAGATCTTAAATGATCTTACCACACACACAGAAAAGGTAATTATATGAGGTGATGAAAGTATTGACTAACTTGATTGTAGCAATCATTTTGTAATATATACATATATCAAATCATCACATCGTATACCTTAAATTTATACAATTTTGTTTGTTAATTATAACTCAATAAAGCTAGAAAAATAAAAATATTTAAAAATACAAAAAAATTAAGCATTCCTTGTAAGTGGTCTAATTGGAATCTTAGAATGTTTACTTTCCCTTGACCCCAATCAAGGAGGTGAACTTCACTGGCTCAATTACTTAGGACTCGGCAACATTGAGGTGATGGTTTTGAGACTCTCAGTAAGGAAATAAATATACTCATGGTGTCTGCTTGGAATGCTTGTCAACCGTAGTCCACTACATGATTTTTAAAATTATTGTCCGGATATCTGTTCTTACACCGCTGGGCCCATCTGTCATTCTTGTTCTTACTTTCTCAGTTTTTAATTCAATTCTTTTTAAAATTTCTTTTCCTCACCAGTTTTTTAACAATTTCCCCTGATGAAACTTGGTGGTGAAAAGAATTCCTTCAATACCCCCAAAATTACAATACCAACTAAAACAGGAAAGTAAAATTACTGTCATCTTATTCTTATAATATCTAAGTTATGGAATATCCTATTTTCTTAGAATCATAGGATTTTAGAATAGGAGTGTCCATAGAGAATATGAAGTTACAATACAGTTTGGAGTAACTAGAATGTTTTGTGAATGGCTCATTTTAATTCAGTAAAGAAGTTTTATTTCATTTGTCAGGAAAAGTTGTCAAAGCCTTGGAAATGGGCAAGAGAGATGGACACCAAGTGTCCGTTAAATCCATGCTGGGATTGTCTATCAGAATCTCCAGGGATTATCTGATTCTATGGGGTATGCACCTTTAATTGCCTTTGACAAAGCCGTTTTACAAATCTGTAGTGATAGACTTTTACTCTTGTAGAAAATGCAAATGTTTCTTGTCTATGGCAAAGCAAATGATTTCTGTTCATGGTGATTGCAAATGAATTTGTCCAGTAGAGAATATAAATATCCATAAGCCAGTTTCTCATTGGAATCAGTTTTAATATTTTATTGGTTTTCTTATTAATCAATGAATTAAATAAGATCTTTGACAAGTGTTCATTTTGTATTTATGTAGGAATTATTATTTTGCCATTTTTAAAATTATGCTTTAACACAACTTTATTCTCAAAAATTTGTTGAAAATCTATTAACTGCTTTTCCATCTTTAGTAAATGGAGTATAGTATAATTTAATATAGTATACTTTATTATATTTTTAAGTATTTTTCAATGTTTCAGGGTTTTTATGACAGATACCAATTTACAGCTATGTAACTATCTATTAATAGGAGAAGTGGTAGCTTAATGGTTAAGAACATGGGGTTTAGAACCAAAGTGCTCAGCCTACAATCCTGGCTCTGCCCTTTTTTAGCTGTGTGCTAGCTGGCTAGTTACTTAGCCTCCTTGTGTTTCAGTTTCTTCATCTTTAATATGAGTTTGTGAGAATTAAATGAATAAATATATATAAAGCACTTGGGATAATTTTACACTATCTAATTGTGATTTGTGTTAAGTCATTCTCAAAAGCAGTGGAGTCTTATCAAGCATCATAGGTGCTTTTAACTTCTGAATGCTCAATTTTGTAATGGGGAATAGAAAACCTTTCAGACTATGGGGGCAATTATTGCCCACCCAGGGCTGGGTGAGCAAGTCTGCCTAAATCAGGGTTCAGTGAGCAGACAGCCCCTTGGGTTCTCACCCTAAGCTAGATTCCAACTTGGCCTCTGTGAGGGCTCTGCAATGTGTCACCTTGGCTGGTCTGAACTACAGTTCCAAGAATTCTCCTTGTATGTTTCCGGTTAAAGTGGGTCAAAGGGAGATTCCTGCAAGATTTTTGCAAGGCAAAAGGGAGACAATAGCCATGCTGTAGTTGACACCCCTTTGGTGTGAGACAGCAGCCTACAGATGTGTTACCTGCCCCTGAATCTTCCTTCAGTTTTTCTGAAGGTGTGTTTGTTTAGTTCCTTGACAAAGGTCCCGGCTTCTGCAGGATACTCTTGTCACCAAAAACAGACACAGGTTTCACTCCATTCTTGTGAACTGAAGACGGCAGCCATCCAGGCTGCTGTCTGTCCTGTGAACTTGAAGCTCCAGCATCAGACACAGACACCTAACCCTGTATAGGCTGCTTAAGTAGCCTCCATAATTGCATGAGCCAATTCCCTTTAATATATATCTCTGACCAATTCTACTTCTCTTGTTAAATCTAACTGATGCAGAATTTGGTACCGAAAGTGGGGAAGCCAAGAAAAGTGCATTCAATTATTTATCCATTTACTCAACACAAATGAACTCATACTACACAAATAATTATATAACCTGGTTTTATCACCTAAAAATGTATCATGAACGTCTTGTTCCATGTGAGTGCCTCATCCATTATTAATGGCTAGATAGTCCCTTGTATGTACCATAATTTATTTAGTAAAGTACCTAATATGAGCATTCAGATTGCTTCCAATGACAGTACCACAATAAACACTTCTATACATAGCTATCTGCATACTTTTCTGATTATACTCTTAGGATAGATTCCCAGAAGAGAAATTGTTTAGTCAAGTGATATGCTTAACTAACTTTTTTATTCATTTTATCAGAATAGTTATTCCAATTTACTTTCCCACCAGCTGTGTATGAAAGGACTTGATTCTTCAGAAATTCCTTAATATTTTAAATCAGGACATCCCCCAATATATTTCAGTGTTTTGTTTTGTGAACTGAACTGGATTGACTATTGCTTTTAGAAATCTCTAATAGCCAAAGGCCGTCTATTAAGCCAACTGGCTGCTTTCCCCTTCAAGTGGTATCTCTATAACCAATTTTGGACTCTTCAGGTCAGTGGCTGAAGCCAGAGCCTTTCTAGTTCCAGTGCTCCTGCCTACCTCCAGGAACCTCCAACAGGGCCATCTCTCACCTTTCAGGACTGTGCTCAAAGCAAGCAAACAGCCCAGTGCTAGCGGAGGAAGTTTTCTGCAAGCGGCTTGCCTGTGGGTAGTTCTCATGTGCTTCATTCACCACTGTTTGCAAAGTTCTAAAGTAACTAGAGATCTTTAGCAGAAAATTCTTGCTGACTGAGAGAGGATGAACTGCTGAAATCCTTTCCACTCCCCCAGTACTCACTCAGAACTGTCTGAACGCATTTCAAGTATCTTTTAGAGGATGCTAAGAGGAGTTGGAAAGTTATCACCAGAGCCTACCCAGATGGCAATGCTCACGTGACTGTTTATTTGTCATCCTTCTTAAAAGAATGTTCTCACAATGCAGGTTTAGAGGTGATGAGGGGTCTCAGCATGACCTCATCGATTTTAACTATTAACCATAACTGTCCATTAAAATCTTATCCCACCCATACTCTCTTTTTCTTTTCAAATGTAAAAGAAAACAACCTTCCTCTCTTCAAAAAAAAACTATGAAAGCTACTGCACTGCAAGGACAGCAGCTGAGGGCCCATTATCCGTGGTCTTTTCTCCTCGTTCTTTCTTCCCTGCTTCTTGGTTCAAGTGAAGAAACTTCATCTTTCTACAGATATTCACATACAAGAGAATATCACATGGGCACTAGCAGTGTTTCAGTGAGTAAAGGGTTGAGGAAGTACTGACTACTCCATGAGTACGTTTAAGTGATGACACACAGGTTCAGTGCAATAGGTTTAAGAGGTTTTATACCCGTCTTGGAAATGAGAAAGAATACTAGAACTGGCAGACTAGGAGACTAGAAACTAATTAAAGTAATGGATATATGACAAAGACATAGTAGCATTCAAATAACTTTATTTCAGAAATGTGAAACAGAAGGAGTTTTTGCAAGTAAGATTTATTTAAAAGACTTGGGATGTGTCCCACTTCTGAGTGGCTTTTTGGATGTGAGGTTGCTGTCTAAGTAGTAAGATAAATTTCAGGGCATATAACTGTGTGGATGTGTTTGTGTGCTGGTAGCCATTTAGGTGAAAGTGTCCTTTATTATTAACACGCAAAGCTCCTCTGTCACTTGGAGTCACCTGAAACATTATTTGGTTTCCCTAAAAATTTCCAGTCTCTATTATCCAAATGATCCAGAAATGAGGTGCTGTTTGCCCCTACCAGCTTTCCTACTGAGCAGTGCCTTTACAAGTTGCAGTCTGTCAACAATATGAATTATTTTTAAGAGAGAAAAATTGAGTCCATAGAAATAAAGGGGGTCCCTCGTCTTCAGACGTGCTGTGCCGTGCGGCCGGTGGTCAGCTCAGGAGACAAAGGAGCTTCTCTGCAATATTGTCTTGATGTCCTGACTGTTCATAGATAATGATCATTTGAATCTTTCAGGATCTTGAACCAGTGACATATTTAAAAGGATACTTGGGCAGGAAGAAAAGACTGGGTTAAGAGGAAGAGGGCTTTAAATTTTTTCTTTATTTGGGGGTTTAGCTAACAATCTTTGGAAGGCAATTTAGGGTGCCTAGCCTACATGGCTTGATGAAGATCTCTAACTCTGTCGGACAAATTTTAGAGGTAATTAGATTTCAATTCTCTTGTTTTATGGATAAGGAAAGTGAGGACTTTGATGTTTTCTTTATCTATAAACTTTGTTAAGTCTACTTAATAAATGTTCAGTAAATATATGTGCAGTGAATGAGGATAAGCATGGAGGAATTGAATGAATGTTAGAACAAAAGAAATACCGTAAAAATTTGTCATCAAGTCTGGCTACAGGAAGTATTGAAGTTAATGAAATGTTTTTTCTAATGCAGTACTATGCTGTTCCAAAAATACACAAAACTGAACATAATTTATAGTCTTCTAGATTGATTGGGGAGGCATCGTATTCTTGTGTAATGTGTCAGGACCTTTGTGAACATCGGTCACCACTATACTGGTGGGTGATGATGACACTCTGTAGTGTCATTTGTAGAGATTTCTGCTAGACAGAATGTATGAATACAAGTTAACTATAAATCTAGCTAACTAGATTACTGCCCTCCAGGAGCTTACCAACCAAGTCAGGTGACCTCAACAGACCCATTTGTTCAGGATGCGTAAGAACTGGCTCCCAGATCTGATGCCAACCGAAGGTGTGGACACATTGTTTAAGTAGAAAGATGTATTCTACTTATGCGGTCCCCAACCCCTGGGCCGCGGGTAGCAGAGCTCCACCTATCTTCTCACCCCCACACCACCCCGCTCCCAGGGGAAAAATTGTCTTCCATGAAACTTAGGAACCTGGATGCACAGCAGGAGGTGGGTGGCAGGTTCCCATGGCCGCCTGAGCTCCACCTACTCCCCCATGGTGGAAAAATTGTCTTCCATGAAACCAGTCCCTGGTGCCAAAAAAGTTGAGGACTGCTGCTTACACACACAAACAATAGCAGCAGCAAACAAAGAAGAAATTCTGTGAAGCTGCTATAGTACATTTCTGTAACCCACAGGGCTGTGGCTGATATTTATAATTTCTTTCTTCCATTACACAGTCCATGTTTCCTTTTCTATCACCCAGGACTTTAGCTGGTCGGGGTTCTTTACCTAAAAAGTCTAAATCCTCTGTGGCTCTTTCCTTTATTGGCTGCTGTAGTTTTCAGTTGATTTTTCCTATTAGAAAAGGAGGTACTAAGAGTCATCACAGAGAATCCCCTGGGTTCTAGAAATAGTCCTCCCTGTCCACATCTTCTAGCATCAATTCAATTTCCTCTTGGTTATCAGGATCCACCACCCACCCAGCAGAGCACCTCCCTCCTTCTTTGCCTGTTGGTTTAGTGTTAAGAGGAACACAAAATGATCTGGTAGCAGTCTCAAAGTCCCGTTCCATGGAATCATTGTGGTAAGGACTTCTGTCTTGGGAACCAAGACCTCCAAATGGCAGAACTTAAAGTTGTGGATACAAAAATTCTTCAAATGGGTTATTGGGTGTAATAATGAGAGCAGTCATTCCCACTTCATCCTACTGATTCCCAGACCCATGTGTTCTGCCTATGGGAGAGACAGCACCGTGTCTTGTTCCCCATTGGAAAGAATATACTAAATCCTATATGACAGCAACATATCTTCTCGGAGTTTTATGGGTTTTGATGCCGTTGTATATGGAAGTTGTAAATTTTCATTTCCATGTTGTTTGTTGTAGTACATTTAAAAATTCAACTGATTTTAGTATACTAACCTTGATCCTGTGACTTTGATAATTTCATTTATTAGTTCTAGTAGTTGTAGAAATTCCTTAGGAATTTACATATATTTTACATAGAAATTCCTTAGGAATTTCTATGTAAAAAATCATGCTATCTACAAAGAGTTTTACTCTTTTCTTCCTGATTATTTTTTAAAATTTCTATTTTAATATTTTGCCTTATGGCAATGGCCAAGACCTCTGGTACGATGTTGAATGGGGCTGGGACCCAGACCACTAAGGATGTAGTTTTAAGAATCCCAGGGCCAGCATCATAATGCTGAGTATAGAAGGGTTGATTTGGAGCTGAGAGACGACAGCTTAATCACAGGCACTAAGGAGGGTGGAGTGCTAGCTGGATGGCGCAGTTGTTTCCTGAATCTGGATCTGCAACTATTACAGAAATTGCAAACTGGATTCAATTACTTCTGTAAGAAAGAACTGCCGCTGCTGAGATGAAGCATTGCTAGGATGATGTGCACAGGAATGGGAAAGCAGACAGGAAGGAGCGACTCCTTCTTCCTTTGAACTGTCCAGTCTCTCTCTAGTGCCCCCCTTTGGCAAACAGCCTAATACAGAAGCAATTGACAAAACACAGATGTAGTTTTAAGAATCCCAGAGCCAGCATCATAATGCTAAGTATAGAAGGGTTGATTTGGAGCCGAGAGACGACAGCTTAATCACAGGCACTCGGGAAGTACACGTCATACTCAGACTCAGGCAGGTCTTTTCTTGGAGCCCAGAGTGAGTCCTAGAAGTGATTAGATCTTTAGCTGTGTTGTGTTTTGTTTACTTGGTTCTGAGATTTGTATGGAAAAGACTGTCATACTCTAACATAGTTTAACTTTGCTCTGAGATCTGTCTCCTATTGAGATGCCGGGAGCTCAACTTTGTGGATTTGAACTGGCTGTCTGGAACCTCTTTCCTGTTTCACTTCTAGGCTACACTCAGCCTATCCCGCTTTCCCTGACTCATTGTAACTCCCCTCCACAAAAGGATTTTATTCTTGAGCCTGAAAAATGAAAACGTTCTTCTTGGCATCTCCTGTATTAAATAGTATGCTTCCCTTCAGTGTGCTGTAAGTGTAGCAATTTCACCTCTCCCTTGCTCTTACATATCCATGCACATTCACACACACGCTTATAAGCATACACGTACCTGGAACCCTCAGTATATAAAGCCTGATGGTTTCTTGCTGAGAGATGAAGGGAATTTCTCACTGTCACACAAGGAGAGAGGGGCAGAATTGCTATTCAACCTCCACCTTGGCTGATTCTAAAGTTCTTACTCTTCCTGTTTCCCACCCCATTACTCTTCTCTTCTTTTTAATACTACGAATAATAACTCCACTGACAGCACTTCCTTTTTCAAAGTGTTTTCACATATCTTGCTGCATGTGACAATCACAATTCTTCTGGAAAGTAGGACAGATCATATTATTTTCTCTATCTCACAAGAGAGGAAACTTGGCTTAGAACATTTTCAAATAGAAGGATAAAAACATTTCCCATAGGAAACATCCAACCAGTTACTGATTCTGTCTCCGTTTCAGTGCAGTCTTTATTAAAGTTCATTTCTTAAACATTTTAAAATTAATCCTACCTTTATAATACGGGCAGTCCCTTTTGCTTTCATTGCCTGTGTACTGTTGAGCACTGTTTGTGCTTTTATAGATGAGTTTATTTTCCGGGGGGAATTTGTAAGGATGCAAATGTCTTTGCTGAGCACTTCTGAGTCTGAAGCATATCAGACCCAAGCAAGGTCATTATCAGCAGTCAAGTCAGAATGAAATTGGTGTTTAATTTACTTGTAGGAAACTTTAATGTCTTAAAAGTTTGTTCCCCACAGTATTAATCAGTACATTTATATTTTTATGCTAGTTCTCTATTTTCTCTACTTTCATCATTTGAGGGGTGAATGGTCTGAATGTTTGTGTCTCCTCAAAATTCATGTGTTGAAAGCTAACCCCCAAGGTGATAGTATTAAAAGGTGGGGCCTTCTGGAGGTGAGAGTAGGTCATGAGGGCAGAGACCTCATGAATGGGATTGTGCCCTTATGAAAGAGGCTTCAGGGAGCTCCCCAGACTCTTCCACAATGTGAGGACACAGCTGAAGGTGCCATCTTCGAAGTAGAGAGCACACCCTCACCAGACACCGAATCTACTAGTGCCTTGATCTTGGACTTCCCAGCCTCCAGTACTGTGAGCAGTGTATTTCTATTGTTTATAAATTATCCAGTCTAATGTATTTTGTTATAGAAGTCTGAATGGACTAAGACAGGTGGCATATCTTTTAGAATATCTGGTTCTTCACTTTGTTTATGGTTTGGAAGAGAAAAATACAAAATGAAGGGTATGTGCTTACTTCTTTCTACAGTATTGACCTTGTATCACTCCAGTCCTAGGAGAGCATAGCTAGTGATCATTTATGAATCATCATAAGTATCTTCTCTTCTGTTTCACATCAGTGGTATGAGGGTTCATAGCTCCACATCCTTGTCCTTTCTTTGTGCAGTGGAGTAGCCAATTTATAGGATCACTTACAATTCTAGTCTTAAGCAGTGAATTGGCAACCACACTACTACTCCTCAGCTATATCCTGGCCAATCCATATTAGAAACTTTTAGCAAAGAACTCCTTCTAAAACCAGCAACTACATCCTCATTCCCTATGACCCTGGGATACATAAAATCATGAGAAGTTTTTGTTAAATGCTTACTACTGGTAGCTTCTCCCTCTTTAGAAACCTCACCTCACTGTGATGGCTAACTTTGTATGCAGCTTGGCTACTTAGCTGGGCCACTGTGCCCAGATATTTTGTCAAGCAGTATGCTGGATGTTTCTGTGAAGGCATTTTTTAGATGAGACTAACATTTAAATCAGTCAACTTTGAGTGAAGCAGATCACCATCCATAATGTGGGGTGGGCCTTATCCAATTAGTTGGAGGTCTTAATAGAATAAAGACTGACCTCACCCAAGAAAGAAGGCATTCTGCCAGCAGACTGCCTTTGGGTTTCAACTGCAACTCTTCCCTGAATCTCCAGCCTGCCAGCCTATCCCATCAGATTTTGGATTTGCCTAGCCCCTACAATCATGTGAGCCAGTTGGTTAGAATCTGCCCCTCCTTCCCTCCCTTTCTCTCTTTCTCTCTCTCTCTCTCTCTCTCTCTCTCTCTCTCTCTCTCTCTCTCTCTCTCTCGATATACACACACACACACACATCCTATTGGTCCTGTTTCTCTGGAGAACCCTGACTAGTACACTCACTTAATCCTCACAACAATTGGTATGCATTATTATCACATTTTCAGATGGTGAAAATGGAGCTCAGAGAGACTAAATGATATTTATAAGATCATACAGTTAATACGTGACAGGACCAGGATTTGGACCTATGCTGTTTCCAAAGTCAGTGCTCTAACTGACTATGCTATATATTTGTTCTGTAATGCTATGCTATGCCATACTATAGTACAATGCAAAATCAAATTACCATCACTAAAACTTGAAAGTACATGCCAAGACCCAGTGGCATCTTACCTTCCTGCATAGTTTTTGAATTACATGTTACAAACCACATACTATTTGGCATGAAGTAATGAAACAGAAATATCAGAGATCCTTTTGCCTGGGGAATGTTTAAAAGTGTTGTTCAGGAAATGCCACAGCACTCAGCTAATGGGAGATCCATTTTCAACTTAGACTCCAAGAGAAAGAAACTATTTCCCCCAAAGGTTTTAAACACCTCTTTTCTTTGCAGCTTTGAAAAACACTTATAACCTGACTATAGAAGAGTATACTACAGATTACATTACATTAATCATACTAAACAAAATTATAATAAAATAAAGTAAAATGTATCTTCAATTTTGCCGCTCTAACAAACCAAATGTTTCATTTTTTTAGTTTTCAATTTGCCTCTATAAGCATTTTGTGCAAGTTTTAATGAGAGCAGAGATATAATTTTATATTCTCCTTTCATAAAGGAAATAAGTGTTTTAATACAGGAAAGAAAAGTACTTTTCTTGAATTTCAGAAGCAAATTCCAGGGCAAAGAAGAAAAAGTTGGTGTTGAGTTGTATCTGTACCTTGAATACTTTGTGTAATGGGCACCTAGGGATAAAAATAAAAACAAATTGATCTGATCTACCAGATCATTTTCTTTGATTCAGTTCACAAATTAGAACCTGATTTAAACGGGAGTGGGTAAAAAAAGGTCAGGGAAACCCAGGAAATAATACATACTCTCCAAGCCATTGAGAATATTATCCACTATAAACTTAAATTTTAGCCACCTGTGTAAGCTTCCCAGCCATACAGTAACCTGCTGATTTGCATACGGTACCCTGAGAGTAAACAAGAAAATGGACTGAAATCAAAAGCTTCTGTTGAATAAAAAAGGCAAATCAATAGAAAAGTGTGATGCTGGAAAGGCGTAAAAAGCATAGTGGATTATAGCAGAAGAATGTAATCCTTCTGTTCTTCCACAGACAAAAGGGAATGAATAAAAGAGCCTACAATCTGGTTAGTGGGAACTGGGATTTTGTGGCTGGGTATATTGTGCTGTATCATATGGCCATCTGTTCTGATCCTATGAAAATTAAGAGTTCCTTGGGAAAGGATTAAGTTTTACAACATCCTAAGAAGTGTTTCTTGCAAAATAGGTTAAAATTGGTTTGGGATAATGAAGGCACTTGTATGAGAATGATGAATAACTCCTCCAGGAACTGTCAGGGCAGCCAGCAGTGAGCCATGGGAATTGGTATTAGGTCTGCTCAGAATTTGACATCTTCACTAACGATCTGGAAGAGGGAGTCAATGGCTCATTAATGAAATCCACAGATGAAGTGGAATGATTGATTGGATGCAAGAAAGCAAAAAAAATTAGTGATATTAGTAAAATGAGATGCAACTTATAGAAATGTTCACTCATCCTTGAAACAGAAAATCACCATCTGGAAGTCATTTAATGGGAGCAATCAGTCCAGAAAGCACCACTGTCAGCAGAGGCCTATAGGTGATGCTGGGAAGGTTATACAGAGATGGGAGGTTGAGCCAGAACAACCAAAGCTTCTCTATGGAAAGACCTCACGACATTTGGCCGGTGTCATGAGCTTCCCACAGCTCCTGGCATCCAGCCAGACCCTCTAAAATCCATTCTGCTTCTGCCTGGTGTCCAGCCCATCCTGTGACTTCCAGATCTGGCTGGGAAGACAGCTCCAGATGGGCTTTCCCATTACTGTTTTCAACAAGGCAAGGTTGATGATGCCCAACACTCTGCTCCCTTGAAACCAATAACTAGGGCAAGGCCAGAGGTTCAGGTCCAGCATCAGTATGGAAGATCGGATAGTGTTCCAGTGCGGGTCAGGAAATGCCTCATCTCTGGCCTTTACCTCCGTTCTAAGACAGGTGTGTGCCATATCCTAGTCCTGCTACGTGTGTCACCTGCTGCTTCTGTCACCACATGGCTTGGCCACTGGACCTGCTGAGGCTTTCAAGGCTGCAGTATGTTGAGTTCCTTTTCCTGGCATCCATATGCCACCCCTGCAATGTCCTGTGACCTCCTGAGGTACCATGTAAGTGTCCACTACTGAAAACCTATGACTTAAAAAGGCCTGGTTGCAACCATCTGTTTCTTCCGGTCTCAGGAGAACCCATCTCTCTCCTCAGGGTCTGGCTGAACTCTTCCCTCTCCTATGCTATCTTGAGTGTGAGCACATCAAAGGCTCCTAACCTTGCTATGAGATAAAGGGGGCTCAGCCCTCCTGGACAAATAACTCTCTTTCTATCTTTAGTGATGGTCCTATTCCCTGCAGGGCAATAAAACACAGCCAATTTCTCTATCACATCACAACATCTTATAAATTAGCCCCACATTAGGTCCTAAACCCTGAAAAAATAGGTCATTCCTTCATGAGAGCCAAGAAATCCATTAAATAAGACTTTTCATACATTATTTTTTTAGGCCAACCAGAGAGCTTATTTTAAGTTTATAGTTATTTAACATTTGGAAGAGTTATGGATTCCTGGGTGAACCTGGAAGTAAATTGTTACATGATTATTAGATTTTCAAAGAAGAAATAGCAACAGTAAGCAGAATTGTCATAGTCCTGTGCATTTTAAAGCAGAAAGTATCTGATGGACTGTGGATTTGGATGGGGCACCCTGAATCTGGGCTTCTTCAAGGTTAAGGTTAATTGATCACTGTTCCATCCCTGATTTGGGGAACCAAGATCCCACTGGCAGTCCCCCAACATCGCTTACCCAGATCTCCTTACGCTGAAGCTCTCTTTAGAGCACTGAGTTCAGCACAAACATCTCTTCTTGCTCTTGTGACATAAAAAGACCAGTTTCCAGGTGCAGCCCTCTGAGAATGCATGTTGTGGACTATGCCAACATGAATTTTAGACAGTCTGGCCCAGCTCTGATGGACTGAATGGAGGAGGTTTTCTTGGTTCATAGCCACTGCTGGAGCCAGAATCATTACTTGTCAAATGTCAACTAGATGCCACCATCCAGCATTCAAGAGAAAAGATCTGACATTTCCCAACCCCTGCAGCCCTTGCTGCTGTTGTTCCCGACATGAAGCCTCCACCTGCTCCACTGGTCTCTCCCTGCAAGCCATCACAGCGGCTGCTGCTGAGATTACATTTAATGTCACCCTCAATTAACCTGACAGAATACAGTCTTCCCAAACTCCTCCCGGGACTAAGAGAAAAGAAGAGGCTTAGGGTGGGAAACTGAAAAGGCTCTTATGTTCCTGGCTCTTCTGCAGGTAAATCTCTCAGAAAATTGCTGTTTTATTGTTTCTAGGCACTGAGCTCACATTACACCAACCCGAGCCTGGAAGGCTGTGTCAGCCCATCCATCAGCTTTTACAGGGTGAAAACCTTTGGGAAACATGGAAACCACTCAACAAATTGAAAACGTTAATGAAATGGTCCAAGTAAACACCAAATCTTCATGCCTGGATATTACCTTCCAATCTCTTTGAAACTATATTGCAACAGAAGTAAACAGAACGAAAATGTGTGTGTGTGTGTGTGTGTGTGTGTATGGCACAGGATAGTATCAGAGCCAAATGCATGAGGAATTTTCTAAAGGAAATTAAAATTTAGTTCCTGTCAACCTTTCTCAGAGAAGCCATCCTTTCCTCTCTGGAAGTTGGACTATATACAATCCAGAAGCTACAGTCTTTACTGAAGTGATGGGGTGTTGGATATTTCTCCATATACAAATGAGTTTTATTACTTATTTATTTTTTATCCATACAACATTTGAGTAACATTAATTACCCAGAAAACAACATTGACAATTTAACTGAAAGATAAGAAAGTAATCTTGGTAGCTAGTTCAATCCCTTTTTAATTTTGGAATATGGTAAGCATATTTTATAATACCTAATGGATTATGAACTATTATTTCACTGAATTATATTTATCATTACAAGACCAAGGATGGTTAGATCAATTGTCAAGGAACAGTTGGTTTCTAAAGGGCAAGCCAAGTTGTTTGATAAATGCTGATGTATATAGACTCTAGAAGCATTTTGGTTGAAACTGGTCTTTTGGTAGGATTGCCAAATAAAATGCAATACAGGCAGTTAAACTTGAATTTCAGTTAACATTTTTTAGTATAGTGTATGTTCCGTACTTATACTATAAAAGTATTTTCCTTATACTAAACATTATTTGTTGTTTATCTAAAAACCAAAATTAGCTGGGTGTCATATTTTTATTTACTAAATCTGCCAGTCCTTGGTCTTGTTTTAATTTGTTTACCCACTAACCTATTGATAGACATTTAGATTGCTTCTAGTTTGGGTCTGTTACAAAGCTTCTATGATTATTTGTGTACTAATCTTTGTGTGAATATATAATATATTTTCATGTCAGTTGGGTAAATATCTAGGAGTGGAGTTGCTAGGTTATATTTAGCTTTATAAGAAACTGTTAAAGTATTTTCAAAGTGTTAGTACCATTTCACACCCCCATCAATGTATGGGAGTTCCACGTGCTCCTTGCCATACTTGATAAAATGCTTTTAATTTTAACCCTTCTAGTGGGCATATTGTGGTATCTCATTGTGGTTTTAATTTGCATTTTCTGATGATTCAATGTTGTTTAGTACTTCTCCATGTGCTTACTGGCCATTCATAAGTCTTCTTTTGTGAAGTGTGTGTGCAAATAATTTTTCCAGCCTTTAATTAAATTGGTTGTGTTATTATTATGACTTCTTTATGTATTTTATAAAGGAGTACTTGGTCAATATATGTATTGAAAAATTTTCTTCCAGTCTGTAGTAGATCTTTTCATTTTTGAATGGTGTCTTCCAAAGAGCAAGAGTTCTTAATTTTGAGGAATTCCAATATATCAAATTTTTTCTTTAGAATTCATGCTTTTTATGTTCTATGAAATCTTTGCATAGCCCAAGGTCACAAAGATGTTCTCCTTAGTTTTCTTCTAGACTTTTATGGTTTTAGCTTTATGTTTAGGTTTGTGATCCATTTGAAATTATTTTTTGTTATGGTGTAAAGTAAGTGTCAAAGTTCATTTTCTTTCCATATGGATATCAAGTTCTTCTGGCACCATTTGTTGAAAAGACATCTTTTCCCATTAAATTATGTTGGCACCTTTGTCAAAGATCAATTAACCATGTATGTGTGGATCTACTTCTTGACCCTTTATTTTATCCATTGATCTATGTGTTTATCCTTAACCAATATTACACTGCATCTTTACTGTATGTTGCTGTAACTGTTGCTTTATGATAAATCTTGAATTCAGGTAGTAGAATTCTTACAACTTTGTTCATCATTTTCAAAATTGTTTGTTTTTTTTAGGTCATTTATATTTCCATATACATTTTAGAATCAGTTTGTCAAATACTACCCTCCCTCTCAAAAATAGAAAGCCTTCTGGTAGTTCAACTGGAATTATGTTGAACCTATTGATCAATTTATGGAAAATTAACATCTTAGCAATTTAATCTACCAATCCATGAAAATGATATATGTCTCCATTTATTTAGGTCTTTAATTTCTCTCAGTGGTGTTTTCTGGGTTTTTGGTTTTTGTTTGTTAGGTACAGATCCTGAATATATAGTAATGCATCGCTGAATCACAGGAATACATTCTAAGAAATGCACTTAGGAAATTTTGTCATTGTTCAAACATTATAGAGTGTATTTACATAAACCTAGATGGTGTAGCCCACTACACATCTAGGTATAGCCTATTGCTCCTAGGCTACAAACCTGTACAGCATATTACTGTGCTGAATACCATAGGCAATTGTAACACAATGGTAAGTATTTGTATATCTAAACACAGAAAAGGTACAGTAAAAATATGGTATAAAAGATTTAAAAATGGTACACTTATATAGGGCACTTACCATGAATGGAGCTTGCAGTACTAGAATTTGCTCTGAATGAGTCTGTGAGTGAGTGGTGAGTGAATGTGAAGGCCTAGGACATTACTATGCACTACTGTAGACTATAAACACTGTACACTTAAGCTATACTAAATTTATTTTAAAAAATAAAGTACAGTTGACCCTTAAACAACATGGCTTTGAACTGTGCATGTCCACTTATACACAGATTTTTTTTCAATGAATGAAAAATATTTGGAGATTTGAGACAATTTGAAAAAAGTCACATATGAACCGCATCAGCTAGAAATATCAAAAAGATTAAGAAAAAGTTAGGTATGTCATGAGTGCATAGAATATATGTAGATACTAGTCTATTTTATCATTTGCTATCATAAAATATACACAAATCTATTATAAAAGTTAAAATTTATCAAAACTTATGTACACAAACACTGACCCACATGGAGCCATTCAGTTTAGAGAAATGTAAACAAACATAAAGATACAGTATTAAATCATAATGGTGTAAAGTTAACTGTAGTACATACTGTACTACTAGAATAATTTCATAGCCTCCTGTTGCTATTGCAGTGAGCTCCTGTTGTTGAGTGTCCTCTTAAAATACCATATGACACTAATCACGTCCACCTGAGCAGTTTGTCTCTTGAGTAGATTGCATATTGCAGTAAAAGATGATCTCTCCTGCCTTTCACGTATTTTTCATCCTGTTTAGTGCAATGCCGTAGACCTTAAATAACACCCATACAACGTGCCACTAGTGATGCTGGATGTGCTTACAAGAAGCAGTCATGACATTACAAGAAACAGTTGAATTGCTTGATACATACATAGATTGAGGTCTGCAGCTGCAGTTGCCTGCTATTGCAGACGGGCAATTTACCTTGTAAATAGACAATGTAAACTTGTAGTATTGATAAATATAGTACAGTACTGTAAATGTATTTCCTCTTCCTTATGATTTTCTTAATAACAATTTCTTTTCTCTAGCTAACTTTATTGTTAGAATACAGGATATAATGCATATAACATACAAAATACATGTTAATCAACTCCTTATGTTATCAGTAAGGCTTCTGGTCAACAAAAGGCTATTAGCAGCTAAGTTCTGGGGAAGTCAAAAGTTATACTTGGATTTTGAACTGCATGGGGTTGGGGGCTGGGGTGCCCCTAACCCCAGAGTCATTCAAAGATAAACTGTAATTGCACTATAATGTTAGGATGGCTATGACATCCCTAGGCGATGGGAATTTTTCAGCTCCAATATAATCTTACGGGACCACTGTTGTATATGAAATCTGTTTTTGACTGAAACGTCATGCAGTGGTGACTATATTGTTAAATATATCACTATTTCGTGTATTTTGATGTCATTGGAATTGCTATTTTTCTTAATAAACTTTCCAATTTTTTGTTGTTAGTATTTAGAAATTCTCTTTTCTTTAAAATTGGCTCTGTATAATGTGAACTTGCTAAATTCACTTATTTCTAGTAGCTTTTTCAAAGTTCCTAAGGATTTTCTACATTCGAGACCATGTAATCTACTAATAGACACTTTTACTCCATGCTTTCCAACGCATATTCATATTACTTCTTTTCGTTGTTTTATTGCATTGAATAGGACAATGTCAAATAGGAGTTGTGAAAGAAAGCATCCATGATTTGTGCCCAACACAAAATAGGAAATAATCAATCATTAATCGTTAAATAGGATGCTAATAGTAGTTTTTGTATAGGCACACTTTATTGGGTTGAAAAAGTCCCCTTCTATTCTTAGTTTACTGAAAATTTTTTATCTTGAATGGTTGTTAAAATTTTCAAATGCTTTTTCTGCATCTTTGAGATAATTTTTTTTCTTTTGTGTTAATATAGTGAATAGCATTAACTCAATGATTGATTTCTAATGTTAAACCCACTTTGCATTCTGGAATAAACATCAATTATTCTATTACAATCTCAGAATGTCTGGTGACTAACATAACACTTCCTTCTTTACTTAGAACCTCATCTCGTCTGCATTGATCTTTGCCTTATGAAATCACTCAAAATTAAGACTCATACTGCTTCGGGTATCTTGCCCTAAGAACTTTTCAGCCCAACCCATAAGCAAATTAAGCCCTAAGTTAGTAGATAAAAATAAATAATAAAAATAAGAGCAGAAATCAACGAAATAGATTGAAATAAATTGAATAGATTGAGTTGAATTTATAATTAAAAACATTTCCAAAAACAAAAAACCAAAACACTCCAAGCCCAGAGGATTTTGCTAGTGAATTCTATCAAATATTTATGGGAGATATAATAGCAATGCTGTATAAAAACCTGTCAGAAAATAGAAGAGGAAGGTACACTTCTCAACTCTTCTCGAAGCCCAGAATTATGCTATTACCAAAATCAGACAAAGACTTTACATGAACAGAAAACTGGAGAACAAAATCCTACATACACACAGATGCAGAAATCCCAAATAAGACATTTTAAAATCAATTTTATCTATATATAAGAAAGTAACATATGATCATGTACCATTTATTTTTAGAAGAACTTGTATTTTGGGGATGGAAGCAGAGCAGGAGGATGTGTCAAGATGGGGGGATTTGAGAGAAAGAGAAGATGATCTTGGAGACTGAGAAATGGGAGAAGTTGGCAGCTGGGAGGGAGGGAAGTAGGAAGAGTTAGGGTGGAATGTAGGAAGTGCGCAGATTTTAGTGTAATCAGAAGGCCTCAAATGTTTCCACATTTTTCATTAGCTTTGAACAGAGAATTCTTTAGTGAAGCTATTTTGATGTCAGAATTTTGGTTACAAGCTTCTTACCAACAAAAAAGACTGAATCATTGAATATTGTCTTCGAATTGTCATTGAATAAATTGTCTTGCCCTTTTACTCTAAGTGATCTCTAAGATGAACAATTTTAATTATATCAAAAGTTCACCGAAGTGGCCACTTACATTCCAGATTATCTTTAGTGAAATTGTACCATTTCGTAAGATATGCACAACAATTTAGGTTATAATGAGAATACATGTCAGAGAAAGACATCTGGCCTAGGAGGCATTAATATGGTATGTGACAACCCCACTTGAATTGGCAAAGATCAGTTATACAGTGTTATGTTTACACCTCTTGTCCAGACCTCCAACCAGAATTCAGCCATCTCTGATGACAAATCTCAGAATCGTCAGCCTCCATTTTGGAAATTTTACCTTCTAAAACTCTCAGGAACACAGAGACAGAGGGAAAAAAAATAGAACTTGTAAGGTTTCCAGATGGTGACCCAAAGCAAAGTTTATCTATTGAGAAATGCTGGCCTGGCAAGATCTTTAAATTGTCAGTTGCCAGGGCCTGGGTTGAAAAATGGTGATTGGTGTTCACATCACTGATTTTAGCTTGGGAACCAAACTAAGAGGGCTTCTCCTCCCTTTTGTTTATCATTGATATAATGCTGCTAACAAGTAATGTGGTCAGCATACCTTTGTTAGTTGGGTTTTAGGGTTGGATTAGAGTGGAGTTGATAAACCTATGGCACTTCTTAGTGCCACTACTGTTTCCCTTGCCTGTGGCATGTATTGCTAATCAATCACAATAATTTTTTTCCCTGCTCTGCACAGTGTTCCAGATAAGCACTATCAATAGACAATATTGGCTAAATTGAGCATGTACTATGTGCCAGACTCTTTTCTAAGCACTTTACAGGAATTAACTGATGTAATTCTCATATTAATGCTTTTCCCAGATAATATAAACCTTTGCAAGGTCACAAAACTAGTAAATGGTAAGTCTGGGATTCAATCCCCAGCAATGTGGCTAAAGCCTCACTGTGCTTTTGAGATAGAAAACTGGCAGGCCCAACTCGTTAATAAATTGCAAGACCTGAACTAAGGCCTCTGACAAAAACAGGAAAACAGGATGCAGTGAAGAAACTGGTTAAGAACAGTAAGAGCCAACACGGTGACAAAAACGACCTCTACTCACCCTTGTAGCTCATTATTCCCTGCTCATAATGTATTCTCATACTTTGTACCAAAAGAAACTCCTACCAGCGCCATGATGGTTTACAGTCACCATGACAACCACTGGAAGTTACCTTATACGGTATGAAAAGAGGAGGGACCCCCATTCCTGAAAATCTCCACCTTTTTCCCAGAAAACTCATGAATAATCCACCCCTTGTTTAACATATAATCAAGAGATAGCCATAAAAAGAGTTTGCCAGCAATGTACAGATGCTACTCTGTGTATGGGGTAGCCTGCTTGCTGTTTGTTTCTTTAGTGAATGTTGCTTTTGTTTCCAATTTAGGGCTCCTGCTTGAATTCTTTCCTGCACAAAGCCGAGAACCCTCTTGGCCTGTAGGCCAGAGTCCAGTTTTGGGGGCCACTTTCCTGTGTTACTTTCAGACCTCTGGTTAAAATTAGCATGTGAGTTGTAACCGCAGCTGGTAATCATCAGTGTGCATTATAAAGCAGTTGTTAAAATATTGAAATAACTTCTGTAAAGTATTAATGAAAAGTGCCCCTCTGTTACCTTAGCCTGGCCCTTCCCTTGGAACCTCCTCTCCTAACTTTCTAACACTAAAGGGTTAATGTGCTGGGGGCTTCTGGAAGCAAGCTCTAGAACCAAGGCTGGATTCTTTTCTGATTGATTAGTCAGTGTTGGTCAGTGCCCATGCCATGTGAGTCATAATTTTCCATGCATGACATCATGCTGATGTTGCTTTCCTACTCCTCAAAAGTGATAACATTTGGCCTTTATGCTTAATTTTTTTTAAAACCAACCATCTGATTTCAAATTCTTCAGTGGGATGAAATCTCTTAGGACTCATTTCTGCTGCAGACCTCCTTTTTTAGAACAATTTCCCCCATCCTTCTCAGACCTGTATCTTATTGCTTGTTAGAATCTGCTGGATGTCTAAGACACACCAGGCCCAGAGGCTCCCTGCATGGAGCTGGCAGGTGAGTGATGGCTGACCACAGCCCCCAGAAGGTGAGTTTTGTCCTGGTGGTAAGTACTGGAGCCCCTCTGCTTTTGTCCATCTGCACAAATACCCAACTCCACTTCTGTTCCAAGACTGTTTCATGACAGGACTCTGATTTCCTGGCTCTTGTATTTGAATGACCACTGGCATCTTCCCTCCTGTGAACTCTGGCCACTGATCCATTCTTCATCTCGATTCTTCTATTCCTATCTCTGCTGCAGACCCCGACTGATAGCAATTCCCACCACTTAAGCCAGCCAGGCCAGAACTCCATTTTTGCCAAGCCTTGTGGGGAAGAACTGGCATTTTCTGAGCTAGTTTCTTCTGAGATGTAATTTAGATACTGTAAAACCTCCACAGAGTTTGGTTAAACTCCTCAAATTGAAGCAAAGCAGACAGCTTGGTAAATTGAATTTTAAAAGGACCAAGCTCATTTTGACATAAAAGCAACACTGGCATATGAAAAGAGAACTATTTAACAATAGTTAGGAAAAAAAATATATATATTAGGAATTGTTCTCCATTTACACCTGAAAAGTAAAGAGAAATAATCTTCAATTATAGCTTTACTGATTTGTGTTAGATAAAAGAAAAACTTAGGAAAGAGAAACTTTAGAGAAAGAAATTGAAAAATTTCCTTCTTTGAATGTTTCAGAAGATTTGCAGTAGTCTTAGATGAGGCTGTCTGGAGGAAGAGTACTGACCTGGGAGATTCCTTCCAAAAGGAAAGCAGGTGGAAATGATTCTAAGTTGGAAGTCAGGATTAACGTCACTCAGTAGAAGTAACAATGTAGAAAGCAAATCTTATATCTAGTTATGACTGTTGCATGCCTCCAGGGTGTGAATTTATTCAATTTCACTCAGAAATTTATAAAATTCTATAAACGTGTTACTCTCTATTTTTTTTAAGCTTTGAAGATAATTGTACTACACATTTTAATAGAAAAAGAAAAAAGTGAATTTTTCTTCCTGCCTCCAGGAAATCTGAAACATCCAGCTTCTAGAAATCCTGTCTTCTATCCACTTGTGAATACATTCAAACATGTTCTGATTCCATCAATTAACAATCGTCTGATTTCTTACTGTATGTAGGCGATCTGCTAGGCTCTGAGGGCAGATAAAATAGCGATGGTCCTGCTTTTTGGTAGTTTAAGCACAGGGAAAATGGTTTATAAGAGTTGGCATTTATAAAGCCAAAAAATATTTGTAAAGTCATAGCCTTTCTACTATAAATCAGTTGTATTATTTAAAACTTTATATTTTCATTGTTTGAGGTGATTTGTATTTATTGTGTTTTACTAAGTTTATTCATATTCTTTATCTCACTACTGCCTTACATATATCATTTTAGGAACAAAACTTAAAAGTTTTATCTTTCCATTCTCTGTCTACTTGGAAACTGCATGACGGTTTTGTTAGGGGTTATTTAAAAAGGAACTGGCTAGTGAAATGGAGTGTTTGTTAATATTAGCCCTTTTAGCTTAGCTCTTATTCTTTTAAAAAATGTATGTGTGTGAGAAGTGCCACACTTGTACAATGTGCATAAAACAATTGTATAGCCCAATGACATATTGCTAATTTTTCCTCTTCCCAGACAATTCAGTGATCTTTGAACACTTTAAGTCCACATAGCTTCTCTTAACTTACATAGTACTGCTGTAATACCTTTTTCTCTTTTTCTAAAAAAAGCTTCATCAAGAGATATTTTACATACCATAAAATTCATCCTTTTAAAGTATACAAGTCGAAGCATTTTAGTATATTCACAGAGTTGTGCAACCTTCACCACAATCTAATTTTAGAACATTTACATCACGCTAAAAAAAATCCTGTGCTCATTAGCAGTCACTCCCTAGTCCCCTCCTCCTCAGCCCCTGGCAACTGGTAATCTACTTTCTGTCTCTATAGATTTGTAAGAAGGCAATTTTCAACCAGATAAAATCATACATTACCATATTTACCATTTAAATTGCATTCTGTTACTTCCTCTGTCTCTATACCTTCATCAGGAATTCTTTTCATTGTGTCGGGAAGACCACCTTTACTATTTCCTTTAGTGCTAGTTTTCTGGTGATACTTTCTTTGTGTTCGTTAGTAAAAGTCTTTCACATTTACTGAGATGGTTAAGATCCCTGGAGGCTGGGTTGGAGTCAGTAGAAGTGGTAGCCAACTTCCAATTCCTCTTCACTTCTACGATGCCATTTTTCAGGGCCCCACCCCTGTGCACAGGATGGGTTACCAGGGCACCCAGCTTTGGTGGACCTGGACTCCAGCTGTTTTGTCCTCCCTGGTCCTTGGAGACTGTCAATGCTCTGCCCAGCCTCTTATTCATCCCTGGGACAGGAGGGGCCCCAATGCTGGGTATGCCCTTTCTCTCTTTCTGGCCTGACACTTCTCCATGGTTAATAATCTCACGTTACAAAGCAAATGTTGTTGTTGTTGTTTAATCTGGTTTTCCATGTATCTTCAGAGGGTGGGTTGATTGGAATGATCAAGTCCCCCCCATTATAGGGAGGAAAAGTCTCTCTCACTCTTTTTATGCCCATGACATTCCTATTTTTTCCAGGGTTAATACTACAAGGAGATCAGTTCACTATTGTCTACCTTAGAGTTACTACAGATGTAGCAAAGGAGATTAATCTTCAGACTTGCAACTTAAAAGGAAAAAAAAAAACCCAAGAGTCCCTTGAAAATCCTAGGAAAAGCCTATCTTTGGAAAAATATGTCTTTATTACAGCTTTTTATTTATTGATTTATTTTGCTGGTTCCTTTTCACCATACACTCATCTTCACAAAGAAATTTTTTAAACATTAAGCAGATTGAGGAAAGGAACACGCATAGAGTAGCTGAATAACTTTGTGAGTAATTCCTTTGTAACCATGGGGAAATATGAAAATTTTTCTGTGATGTAGAAGGTTAAAGTTTTGGAAAGGAAATTTATTAACGTTTTTTTGAGAGGCAATTTGATCCTGGCAGACAAATTAGAAACAACAGAGCAGCTGCTGATTCATTGGTCAGAATTTCTGGTGCATTTTCTCTGGCACCAGGAATTGAGAAGGTTTATAATAGCAATCCTACAACTGCAATGAAGCAATGGTGAGTAGAATAGATTGTGGTTGACCAGAGTAAATGCACGTTAGACTGATAACCACATCCTCATTTAAAATAAATAAATACATGAATACTTAGGAATTGGGAAGTAGATACCTAATAGTCACCTGGTGATAGCTTTTCCATTTTACCACAATGGAGAGAAAGAGAAGTAGCAAGAAAATTACCAAGAGAAAAAAGAGAGAGAAAAATTTCCACCGTCATCATCATACTTCCTCCTAGCTGACTTGCACTGAGCACACCTTGCTGTGTGTCAGGCACTCTACAAAGCTCTTGACAGAGAGTTGCCCCCTTGAAGTTCTTTCAGTTTAGAAAACTGGAACCCAGTCTAGCTGTGATCTGTCAATGAAAGGCCCAATTTTCTGTGTACATCTTGACCGGAAACCCTATGAGGCCAAATGAAATAATTAGTTTAGGAATGGGTGTGAGTAGCTGGAGAATCAAAATTCTGCTACTGCTAGGGAACATAGATTCAACAGAATCCTCCTATATCTGTAAACAACTAATTTCAATTTGGAAGCAGAAAAAAACAACTCAGGATTAGATTTAGTGATGATAAATTATAGTTAAAACTATATCATCTATTAGGGAACTTATTTTTGTCTAAATTTTTTAAGAAATGGCTTTTAATAGTATTTTTCATGGATTGTTCACATTTTCTAGGCATCTCTATATTTATAGATATAATCTAATATGGCCATCTAATCCTTGCATGGTAATTTTCACTTACCTGGCACCATATTTGCAGAACAGTAAAAATTCTTATGGAAACTTCCTTTAAAAATACCCCAAAATACAAAAGGTAAAATCTTAGTCCTGCTTAAAAATTTATCGGGAATATATTTATTCAAATGGAAGTGATAACATATAAAATTTAAAAAAGAAAAAAATATGTATATGAAAATACTTTGTAAGTGCTAAACTTTCATTTATGTGGAAGAATTTACGTGGAAGGTGTATTCTTATGTTTTAGTACCCATGCCTCCTCGCAGCCGTGTTCTACCAGCTCAGCGATGGTACGGGGGTTTCAACTCACAGGCCAACCTATCAACAGAGAGTGGCAGTCTGGAGAGCAGTGTTAAGAGGAATTCTAAGGTTGCATCTGGAATTAATGTGCAAGACTATCACATTTGGTTAGTAAAGTTTTTTATGGGCACAGACAGCAAGAGGGTTTATGGCACGTTCCATGGGTTTGCTGTCACTGTCACTCCTGATACTGCCTCTCGGTAGCTGTTTTCTGCACTTTTGGCTAAGTATGAAGGGAAAAAAATTAACATTTGGGTGTTTCCATAAATACAAGTAGGTCAGCAATGACAGCATTACCAGGAAATTCATTTTCTTGGAAGGTAGGTGTAATGCTAATTCTCTGAAAAAAGGCTGTCAGATGGATAAAGCACTTTCCTAATCCTTCAAACTACATAATGGGGAAAGAATTAAATCACTGAGCAAATGGGAAATGAAAGAGGCAGAGTACGTGAAATAAACTGTGAAGCAAGAATCTGCTTCTACTTTGTCTTCTGTCTAACTGGAAAGGCCACAATATTCAGCTCTTATCCAAGATGTGCAAAGACTTAAAATTATTTAAAAACAACCACCACCACCACCACAAAAACCTGGCTGCGTCATTTACATTAACATGGCCAAAAATAAAATCAAAAAGACAGTTTTAATTTTTTTGTAAGCTACAGTGGGGTCCAAAGAGATTCATTTGTATCCCTTTAGATTAACTCACATATGGAAAAATAGTCCAAGAAATAAAACTTAGCAGCACAGCGAGAAAAGATGGGAGATTATTATTTCTCAAGGGACATTGTCTGTCCCCAGATATAATCTTTATTTCTTGGCAAAGAAAAACTAGCATGGTAGGTTTTCCAACTTCTTTAATAACATAGGATGCAAGCCATGTCATTGACTTATGGTAAGTATTTTATTAGATCTTGTGATCCCTGAGCCCATTAATTTTGGCTGTCCCAAGACCATTGTTTGCCAAGAGCACTCAAACTAGCTGGAGAGAATTACGGGAATAGGATTGTCCCTCAGAAATAGGCCTAGCTTCATGGGTGTGCAACCTGTGTAGTCATAAAGGGCCCTGTACTTAGACAGACAGACCCAATGCTTGGAAAGACTCCACTTTTGGTTTTATGCTCTGCTGTCACTGTTGCTTGATAACGTTGGAACAAGGGATCCCTCATTTTCATTTTACACTGGGCCCCACAACTTATGTAGCTGAACCTGCTAAGGGGTGGGGATGGAGCAGAGTGGACCTCAGGACCATCTGTGAGGTGGTTAATTCCCTAACAAAATCATTTTTATAATTCAATAAAACGTAAAAAGTGTGACTCATTAAATTAAGCACATTGAAACAAAGTGTTACTGTATAGCATGGACCTTAAAATACATAATATTGATGACTGTAATAAATATTTTATATAGACCAAACAGACTTTTACATTTTCTTCATTATTTGTTGTCTCTTTTCTAAAATAGCCATTGTTATTGAGCTTCACCATCTATTAACTAACAATCACACGTGAGTTCTTGATGTTAACTCCCCAGCAGTTCTCATTCAGTGCTTTAGGGTTTTTGGGTTTTGCTTTTCATTTGTATATTTTTTGGTTTTGTTTGCTTTCCTAGCCTTTTCTTGAGACTTCAAATAGGGAAAAATAAGAGGGTTTAACACTACAGCTTTAGTGGTATCTATTGCTTCTTTTATTCTTGAGGGGTAGTTATTCATTGGAAAAAACCCTTTGTATTACAGAAAATTTTTAAAGTATAAAAATAGCATTAAGGAGAGTTTTGAGTATAGTCCCCACAAGACTGCCATCACTTCTGACAATTATTGCAAGTTTAGGGGGATCCCGAAACCACCCTCAGTTTCAATAATTCAATAGGAGGGCTCACAGAATTCATTGAATGCTATTATACTCATAGTTAGGGGATGTTACAGGGAGAGAGGTAAAAATCAGCCAAGGGGCCAGGCACAGTGGCTCATGCCTGTAATCTGAACACTTTGGGAGGCCAAGGTGGGAGGATTGCTTGAGGTCAGGAGTTTGAGACCAGCCTGAGCAAGAGCGAGACCCTGTCTCTACAAAAAATGGAAAAATTAGCCAGGTGTGGTGGCATGCACCTGTAGTCCCAGCTACTTGGGAGGCTGAGGCAGAAGGATCACTTTAGTCCAGGAGTCTGAAGTTGCAGTGAGCTACAATGATGCCACTGCACTCTAGTTGGGGCAAACAGAGCGAGACTCTTGTCTCCAAAAAAAAAAAAAAAAATCGGCCAAGGGAAGAAGTGCATAGGGCAGATAGGGCACAGTCTAGGAGAAATACTAGACACAGATCTCCCATTGTTCTCTCCCATGGAAGCAGGATGTGTTACTCTCCTGCCATCCATGTGTGACAGTATGCACAGAGCATTGCCAGCCAGGGAAGGTCACCTGAGCCTTTGGTGTCCAGAGTTTTTATTGGGCTTAGCACTACTGCCTGTATGGGTGACCTTTAGTCTTCAGTACCCCTCAGAGGTCAGGCTAATATCTGTAAAGGAGGAAGAACTTTTTTCCTCTACTCTGGTAGGTTTAGTGGTGGATAGCCTGCAAATTAAACTGACAAAAGACAGATTAACAAGAGAAAAGATAGGTTTAGTTACATATATATGCATGGGAGTTCCCAAAGAATATGAGTCAAGGAGGCAATTAGAATTTGGGGCCTATATGCTATCTTGGGCTCCACAAAGGGAAAGAGATTCTCATATCGGGGGAGAGAGGCATGGTAAGGGGCGGTGTGGTGAAAGCAGTGGGGGGAGGTGAGGGGAGGAAATATATGGTAAATAAGATTGATAAGGTTAGATGTGCAGATAAGTCATGTCAGATGCTAAGGGTTGTCTCAGGAGTAGTTCTCTTCCTGGTGTGAGAGAGTGAGACACCCTTTTAATGGAAATTTATGTCCTGCTTTTAGACTGAAAGGGGAAGGATAGAAAGCTAATTGCCTTCAGCCCAAAACAATCCTGGTGCCAAAGTGGCTGGCATTGGGTTGGCATATTCTGGTCCCCTTCATATCTTTAGTCTCCAGTTTCCCCAGAGTAGGAACTGATGCTGTGTGGCCTACAGCCCCCATCATAAATCATAGCATGGGTCTGTCCAGTGGTCAAAACCCCCAGGCAAACAAAGACACTCCTACAAGGCAGGATGTTTTAGGGGCCTAGAGATCACCTCCTAGTAGCTGAAGGCAAAGGCTAGACCTTTCTTTCGGTAAGGTTATTTTTTCAGTACACAAATATAAGGACTACCACCCCTTACTTATCATTCAAATTTAAAATTATAATACAAATAATGGCCAATCATAGTTCATCTGATTAGTGTGCTGGAGTCAACTCATACTGGTTCACAAAAATTAATTGTTAAATTCTTAGGAATTTTATAAGCTACTTGTTAAACACAACCATTGTAAAAAAGATTAAGTTATATAAACCAACAATTATATAAATTGGATTAAAAATGAAGACAATAAATGCTCAAAACTCATTATTTTCTATTATTTTACTATTAATATGCTCTTGATCTTATTTACTGTGTCTTTCTGGTGAGAATACTGTGGAATGCATCTCTTCCTATCTCTGTGTTAAGTGACTTTGATGGCATGAAATCAACCACAGAATATTTATACCGTGGAAATCAGCAAATGCTATGGATCAGGGCTTTTTTTTTTTTTAAATTTTTATTTTGAGAAACATACTTCTGCTGATCCAACACTTACTAGAGCTGTTAAGAGTATTTTATAGGCTATGACAGCATTGGGATAAATGTCTGATAAGTTATATTGAAATATAAAGTACATCTTGAGCTCCTGATTCTGATGGAATAATTTTTCTAAAAAAATTTAACTCTTCATACAAATCTGTTTGGTGTAAGTCTGAATTTAATTTTAAATGTAAATTGATACAATGGCATTTTAGTGCTTCCTCTGACATTTCCTGCAAATTGTGGAGGTTGTACCAGAAACTAAAAACACCTTTTTATTTATATGCAATTAAAATATAAAAGAAAAATATATATAATTAAAATTCCACTCATATGAAAATAATGTTCTTTTTCTGTTAATAAGGTTAAAATTTAATTTCTAAGACTGAATATTTGCTTTGCAATGTTGTATCAGTTTTCAAAACCAAAGATTCTGAACTCTTTGAAGAATTCTAGTAAGTCCTTGATATTGATGGGGTTCCAGACATGCTACCCCAAAATACAGCAATATTGAATATTTTAAGCTGAAGAAAGTCAAAAAATGGCAGATATAGGAAGGATTTTCTGACCTTCCCATGAAGAAGGTTATAAGATTCTCCTGTGAAAGGTGCCCTCCCCTTACCTTCAAGGAAAGGAGCATCCTTATCTCTAAAGACGGAGGGATGCCCAGAGGAATCCAAATGAACAGGTCTTGCTCAGTCCCCACTGCACCCCCGCACTCCCCTTACTACTCTTAGTTCATACGCCTTTTTATCCTATCACATTTGCCCATGATTCTCCACTCTTCACAAACTTAGTATAAAAACAATCCAGTTTAAGTGTTTCTTCAGGTCTTTATTTCCTTATGAAGGCTTCTGTGTCACATAAAACTTATATGAAATAAATTTATATATTTTTTTCTTGTTAATATATCTTTTATTACAAAGAGCTGAGAACCCGAAAGGGTAGGAGAAAAAAGATAGTTTTCCTTCCCTACAATACAGTTTATTTAAATGTACATATGTATGCTTTCGTCTTATAGTAATATGCAAAGTTTATTGTCTGAGGGCCAGAAAATGCAAGATCACAAATAATTTTTGATACTCTTTTGTTTTATTTCTGTGCAGATGCCACAGAGATGGGCTCTAGGGATGGAAGGGCAAGCCAGTTTACCTCCATCAAGAGCTCCTCTTCTCTCCTGGGGCTGCAGCCACTGCCACCACTGTTGCTTCTGCTGCCACCATTGCTGTCACCAGCCTGGGCCCAGGTCTGGGCACAGCCACCCACTCAAGACCATGCAGTACCCCAGGCTGCCCTGCACCTGCTTCTTAGAGCACATGTTGCCTGTTGTACCGCGGGCCTACTGGGTGGTGGGATAATTTGAATTTTTTTGTTCTTCTTTTCACTTTTCTGTATTTTCTTCAAGAAGAGGTAATATTTAAATAACTAGACAACAAAAACTTATTATTTAGTGTAAATTATGTTATCAGTCTTTTTACTAAATTTCTGCCTTTGTGACATTGCATTTGATATTTATATAGGATATGCCTGAATAGGGTCTATCATTAGGCTAAGAAAGCACAGTGAACAGTGTTAAAGAAAAAAAACTATTCAATGATATTTGTTAAAGCATGGTAAGGAAGACTTTATTCAGGACCATCATGATAGATATAGGGACCACTGCAATGAGGTCTTGCAGTGGGGGAGAGAGATTGGGCTCAATTTCAAACACCGAATGGGCAAATAGGTCTTTATAGCCAAGGAACAGAGTGGAGATCAGTGGATGGAAAGTTACTAAGGGATTCTGGCTAAACTGACCTAACAGGATGATTGCTGAAGGCAGACCAGTATAATCATACATCACCTAGGTTATGCTGGAGGTTGAGGAACCTGATCAGATATCAAGGGTGGGGGGTTTTGGTTAAACTGACTTAGCAGGGTTCTTTGCTAAAACTGGATTTTACAGGTAATTGCACAGATGGGCCTAGCAGAAGATCCAGAAGTCTGACTAAAGTTTGGTCACACAAAGAATTGTTGTCAGCAGTAATTTGAAGTTTGTTTTATTAAAATACCTTGCCCTTGATTTATTCTTAGTTGTGTCCTAATCTTTTTCAGGAATATGGTCTATTTTAATTTGCATAAGTGACAATCTTTATGAGCCTCAGAGAGGCACTTCTGTAATAATTTATGTTTTAAATTACTCTGAGTGGACAAAAGGTGTCTTGGAAGGTAGTATTGCTCTAATTACCAATTCTTTAAAAATAACTAGAGACTAAGTTACAAGAATTAAGTCTAACTTCCTTTTGGGTCCCTTTATTAGCCAATGATAAGTGTTTCACACTTAAGAGAGAAGCAGATGGCTTGATGGGCTGGCATATCCATGTAAACCTCTCTTTAACATCAGTACTTTTACTATTTTCCTGTAACACAGAGTAGCACTGAATCAGGAAACGATGGGACTGCAAAGAAACTGTCTAATTTTAAAAGGTATTTACTTATTGGTTGTCCTTGAGAAGATCTGGGGTATCTCATTTATTTCAAGTTAATCCCAAGTTCATATGAACTAAACTGAATAGAGATTCCACTGACCATAGACGAAAGCTTAAAGGAACTCTCTGTGCTCAGAAACCTGGAATCCCACTTTGAGGTTTCCTCTCTTCTCCTTTCTGTTATCTCTTTGGAGTCTCAGCTCTCAGTCCTTCTTCACTATTCTCCATGGTGGGGGAGAAGTCTGGTATTGTTTTCATCTAAAAAAGAAAACAACTCAGATAAGAAGGGGGTGGGCAGGGTTCTTCCTTCTGCATTGTACTTAAAGATGATTTGAGGAAAGAGTCAAGGTCTGCTCTCTAAAAATCTATTATTAGAGTCACTCTTTTGGGTTAAGACTTTGTCTCTAGAAAGCCCCTTTTAATTATAGGTAAGGATTGACACCTGGGCCTAGAGTACCTACTATCATTTCAGCAAGGGCAATTTCACTATCCTAGTCAGCCCTTAACTTAGAAAGCTAGACTTCTACGGTGCTAACCTGAAACACACACACGAGTGCATGCACACCCCCCCCCCCCCACAATTTTAGCAGCTTTGGTCACCCGACTCTATATTTTTAGCACATTGTAGCACAAAAGTATGCCTTAACATATTTTTATTAAATTGACAGGCAGGTGAAGAGGAAAGGCTGTATGTATTATGCCGGGAGATAGCAGACTCAGGAATTTCTGGGTGATAAAGTTACCAAGGGTCAAAGGTTTTGATGAAAGGATGAAGACATCCATGTTCAGGATTTCCAGTTTCATTTCTCAATCACTAAGTTCAATTCACTGAAAAAAAAAAAGTGAAAATGGGTGAAATGTTTCCTAAGTTGGAATATGTTTATCTCAATTCATTGAGTTTTCAACTGATCAGATATATCTTTAAAAATTTTAAAAAATGACTTGGTATAGTAAAGAGCCACACAAACGCTCAGACAGAAGAAAAATAAAAACTTGCTCTTTATTTTATTTTTTAGGTAAATGAACTTTTTAAGGATTTTGGGAGGATGGGAATAAAATGATGACTTTCTATTTTAAGTTTCTCTATCCCGATGTGTCCAGTTCCAGGTAATTTTTAAAAGACACAGCAATGGAAATTCACAAGGTGCCCAAAAGAATTAATAGATTTTTCAAATATGAAGAAATTCTAGTAATCATCACTCTGGACAACTAATTTATTCACATATTATAATTAGTATTTTAAAAAAGAAAACAATCTTTCAGAAAGACAGGAAGTTCAGCAGTCAATGCCAAAGGCCCTAACGCAGTCACCCCCGCCCTCCATTGAAATAGCAGGAACAGTTCATACACGCCCACAGCCTAGGAAATAATCAGACCCAAGTGATCCAGTTAGATAGGGAAAAAAAAAAAAAAAAGTAATTTGTTCGGCATCTCCCAAAGTGTCTTACGAGTTTAAGTAAAAAAATAGAAATGTTTCAAAAGTCAATTCAGCTCCTATGCCCAAACCAAAAATGGAACCTGGGACTTTTTACAGGTGCGGGCCCAGAAAAGGGCAGTAAAGTTAAACAGCCGGTGGCGCCTCTGCACAAACCCGCGCAGGGCGGGCGGGAGGTCCTTGGCCAGCGAGACCTTTTCTCCGGGCTTTCGAGAAGGTGCTGCTGGACGCTCCCGGTCGCCGCGGGCTCCTGCACCCGGAGGCTGGGACCGTCGCACGCAGCGCCGGGCGGACAGAGAAAGGCCCGGGCAGGAGGACACCGGCGGGCGACGGGACGCGAGCGCGGTGCGGCCCGAGAGCGACTCCCCGGCGCGGCCGCTGCTGTTGTCCCGGGTGCTGAAACCCGACAACTTCCCGGGGGGCGGCGGCCACTTTTCCCTCCGGGAGGTGGGTGAGGGGTTCCTGGCTGCGCACCTGCTGGGCCTGCCCGGCCCGGCCCCGGCCCGGAGGGGTCCGCCAGATGCGCCTCCCCGGCCCCACCAGGCGGGACCCCGGGCGCCTTCCCCGCGTCTCCCCGCAGCCCCGCGCCGCGCCTCTCCCCGCGCCCCCCAACTCCACCTGCGCGCAAACTCCCTCTGCCGGGCACGCGGGCGCTAGGCGGGCGGAGGCGGAGGGGACACAGGAGGGGGGAACCGGCCCGGGTCCCGGGATTGGGGGGGGTGGAGGCGAGAGCGAGCGGGCATGCGCAGTGGGGCAGAGGAGGTGGCGATGGCCGGGGGAGGCGGGGGGACTGCTGTTTATTTGCAGCTGGGCCAACTCCGTGGCTCAGGCGGCGGCGGAGCGCGGGGCGCCCGCGGCGGGTCCAGTTGCCGCCGCATCATGCCTGAGCCCACCTCTGGGCATCCGCCGCGTGCCTCCGGGGCCCCGGCAGGGGAGGATGCCAGACACCCGGGAGAGGCCAGGGCAGCGGCGGCGGCGGCGCGATGGTGGTGACCACGTCTGCCCGAGGCGGCGGCGGGGACCGCGCGTCCTCCCGGTGGCGGGGCTGCGGGCTCGCGCCGGCCGGGGCCGCGGCGCTGCTGGCCGGGGCGAGCTGCCTGTGCTACGGCCGCTCCCTGCAGGGCGAGTTCGTGCACGACGACGTGTGGGCGATCGTGAACAACCCCGACGTGCGGCCCGGCGCCCCACTTCGCTGGGGCATCTTCACCAACGACTTCTGGGGCAAGGGCATGGCCGAGAACACCAGCCACAAGTCCTACCGGCCGCTCTGCGTCCTCACCTTCAAGTGAGTCCCTCACCTCGCGCTCGCTGCCGCTGCCTCCCCGTACCCTCCATCCTCCACCCCTCGCCCCCGGGCTGGGAGAAGTTGCAGGGGTGGCTTGGGGGACGTTTCTTTTTTGCCGCCCTTTACCTCCACGTCTCCCTCTTCTCCGGGCTGTCCCGGGCACTCTGCTCCCGAGTCCAGGGCCCCGCTAATCCGGGCTCCGGAGCCGCTCGGGAGGCGCGGACTGGGGAGTTGCGATCGAGTTTCTCAAGTGTCTGTGCTCTCGGCGGGCTTCTCTCTCTCGGGGCAGGGCTGGGAGAGGGCTGGTGGAACCGCCTCCGCACCTCTGACCCCTGCGGGATGGTGACCAAGTGAGACTAGCGCCGACCCAGTAGGTTTCGGAGGGGCGGCGGTGGTGGCGATGCTTCTAAATTCGGAATTTCTCGGAGACTGTTGGACAGCTTTGTAGATGAGGAGTGTATTCGCCCCTTAGGGGTCGCATTCAGAGGAGACGAGGCAGGAGCCTTGAGCTGCCAGGGCAGCGTGTGTTTTGGGGAGGAGCAGGCGAGGGAGCAGAAGACCCCCGTCCCCCTCACACACCCGCCCTGCACCCTTGGCTGCTCCCCGAGCCTGTCCAATCCATCAGACCGCTCCGGACTAGATTTCCGAAGGTGCAAAGCAAAGGAACGCAGAAGCGTGGGATTCTCCGGAGATCCTGGGGTCCTAGCCGAAATAGTTTTTCTTTTACAACCTCAGAGTCATGATTCAGCATTTCTGGTGTGGATAAGTGTAAAGGGAACCGAGAACACGCCAGGTTTTTGTAGGGTGGAGTATTTTCTTGAATTTGCAGAGAGCTAGCTTCAGGGGAAAGGAGAGAAGTACTATCTCGTGCAACATGAGCTTGACTCAACCCCTTATCATTTGGTTCAGCATTTAAGCTTATTTTAATGCACCGGACAAAACTGTAGAAATACATTGGTTCGGTATTATTGGCGTGTTAAAGCGTTTTCCAACGGGTGTAACAGGAACCTGTGTTTATGGTAATGTTCATTTGAGACGGGATTGGCAGCTTGAAAAGCCTGCTCTGGCCAGCAGGCCTAGGTCTTTTGACAGGTGGCTCTGATGACTTAGAAAGGGAAACCATGGCAATTGGCAATTCATGGGCTTTTGACTTAATTCTTCCATTGCAAGTTTGTTGTTTTTAGGAGGGTGAGAAAATTACACGTTTGACTCTGAAGAGAATATTTAATCTTATAGCCATTTGTCCTCTTGGAAAGTTCTGGTTTTCTACTGAAAGATAACCTCAGTTACCGAGTGAGTTGCTCAGTACTTTCAGTTTTTCAAATGTTTCTTACAATTTCTTTATATGGCATAATATAATTATTTCACTTCTAGAGTGACCTGCTTTTTCATTTCTTACCGTGAGGATTGTTGGTTTATTTACGGTGTGGACGCTCACAACATGAGGTGTGCTGGAGTTATAATAGCCATGGATACCATCCTGGTCACTGGTCTAAGCATTTTCCATTTCAAAAGATCAGGGTCAGATGCCTGTGCCTACTTGCTAAAGGGTAGGGAAGAGTATTTTCATTTCTTGACTTTCTAAAATTTTTTTTTAGAAACGTTTTTTTTAAATTCATACTGGAGGTGGGGGGCAGGGCAGAGGAGAGAGGGGTGGAGGAAGGGAGTAGTAAATAAGGAGGCAAGACCACTGAGGAAGAGGAAAATTAGCAAGAGTTAGTAGAACAGGGGCTGGGGCAAAGGAGAAGGAGAGTTGGGTGTGGGGAGGGGACAGAGGAACTCTTCACTTGTAGTCATTGATTGTAAAAAAGCATCTTGGTGTCTGCATTGCTCTTTGTGTATTTTATGTTACTATGAAAGATACATTTTTTTTTAGAAGATTGAGTTGCAAATCTAGAGAGAAACATAGCACTAATTAGAAAGAGATAGGTTCCTTTTCAGAAAGAGAACATTAACTAGTCTTTCTGTGCTCACATGCATTGATTTAAATAAGACTGGACAGCTTTCTCCACATAGCACCTTGAGTGAAACTGCATCTTCTAGTGCAATAGCATAAGGTTGGAGGACATTGATGACTTTAGACCCACCTATCTCTAAAGGATGCTGCAAAAAGGAACAGAAAATCACATTTTATTAACTGTTCAGTATGAACCAAGCATTGGCCTAGACATTTTACATAGATTATATCTTTATGACTTTTATATTTATTTTAGAGATGGGGTCTCGCTCCATTGCCTGGGCTGGAGTGCGGTGGCAGATCATAGCTCATGGTAACTTTGAACTCCTGGCTCAGGTGTTCTTTCTGCCTCAGCCCTTGGAGTAGCTGGGACTACAGGCAAGCACCACCACAGTTGGCTAATTTTAAAAACTTTTTGTAGAGATGGGGTATCACTATGTTGCCCAGGTTGGTCTTGAACTCCTGGCCTCAAGTGATCCTCCCATCTTGGCCTTCCCAGTTGCTGGTATTAGTAGGCATGAGCCATTATACCTGGCCAATTTTTATTTTTGATAGTGAAAACACAATTCAAGTGGCTCTTTAAATATATGCAAACCATTTTAATTGTATTTTAAATTATGCTTGTTTGAGCAAAAATCTTTGAGATTTCAAACCCATTAAAAAAACTTTTTATATTGAAATAATTGTATATTCCCATACAGTTGTAAGTAATAATATAGAACTCCCTTTACCCTTTATCCACTTCCCCCAATACTAACATCTTGCATAACTATAGTGCATTATTGCAACCAGGAAATTGACACTGGTACAATCTATAGCTTTTATTCAGATTTTACCAGTTGTACATGTACTTTTTAAAATTTATTTATTTTGGTAAGTGTGTATTTAGTTCTGTGCAGTTTCATCATATGTGTAGATTTCTGAGACCATGACTGCAGTCAAGGTACAGAACAGTTCCATTGCAAGGAACCCTCCTGCTTCCCCATCACAGCCAGGCACGCCTAATCCATAACAACCACCTAATCCATAATGCCCCCACCCTCGTCCATAACAACCACTAGTCTAGTCTCCATCTCTGTAATCTTGTCATTTGAATAATGTTATATAAGTGAAATCATACAACATTTAAGCTAATGAGATTGGCTTTTCTTTCACTTAGCATGTCTCTGGAGCATCATTCAGGTTGTGGTGTATATCAATAGTTCGTTCCTTTCTATTGCTGAGTAGTATTCCGTTGTATGGATATACCACCGTGTGTTTAAACCAATCACCTATTGAGGACATCTGGGTCGTTTCCAATTTTTGGCTCTTATAAATAAAGCTGCTATAAAAATTCATTTACAGGCTTTTGTGTGAACATACATTTTTATGTCTCTGGGATGAATGCCCAGGAGTGCGGTTGCTGGGTCATATGGTGGTTGCATGTTTAGTTTTTTATGAAGCTGCCAAACCGTTTCCCAGGCATTCCTACCAGGAGTGTATGAGTAATGCAGTTTCTCTGCATCCTTGCTAGCACTTCATATTGTTGCTGTTTTTTGTTGTAACCATTCTGATGAGGATATAGTGGTATCTCATTGTGATTTTAATTTCCATTTCCCCAATGGCTGATGATATTAAACATCTTTTCATGTGTCTGTTTGCCCTCTGTATATCCTGTTTGGTAATTATGCCTTTGTAATTTTTGTTCATTTCCTAAGTGGACTTTTTTTTTAATGTTGAGTTTTGAAGTTCTTTATCTGTTCTAGGTACATGTCTTTTGTCAAATATGTGGTTGGCAAATACTTTCTCCCACTCTGTAGCTTGTCTTTTTGTCCTTCTCATAGTCTTTCCCAGTATAAAACTCAAACCTATTTTTATTAAAAATAAGCTTATTATGTTTGATTCATTACATGTATGTCACACATACTGAGAGCTAGAAATTTCTGGAAGAATAAATATAATTGATATATGCATAGTGCTTTTTGCTATAAAGGTACTTGATTATGTACTAAGAAATAATAAAGGTGCTTGTTAAGGTAATAAAGATACTAATCGCAATTTTTCTCAAATAAGAAATGAGCTGAAGTTGAAATGAGGAAAGAAGTTATCAGAGCATCTATTTTTATCAGTTTTGGGGGGGCCTAGACAATGGAACATGAGGGCAGCTTACCATGGTGGCTTTGTAGTATGTCACTTTAGCTAAGTTGGAATTGTTTCCTAGAATTCCCTTTGTAGGATGGTCTTTGTTAGTACTGACCGCAAGAGAAATTTCTGCGATATTTGAAAGGTAGAATTGAAGAGGGTATGATCACACTCAGAAGGTGTGTAGGTTTTGGTGTTGTTGGGCCTCATGCATGTAATCACAGGAATGCTGGTGAATCTGCTGTTGGTTTACAGCAGCAGCCAGGCCTGCAGCTCCTCCGGTGCGCTCCAGATCTCCTCCTTCAGCTACTTGGAATCGTGGTGCAGGTGTGTGTGCAGCTCTGCGGGGAAGAGTGCCAGCTTTTTTGCAAGCTACTCTCATGATTAAAGTTGTAGCCTTAGAGGCAGTGGGAAACAGACATGTATTCCAGCTCATCCTTGTGGGTTGCAGCTCCTCTTTGCCTTCTCCTGCTTCAAGTCTGTTCATCCTCCCTTCCAGAATGGCCACCTTGGCTTTTGACTTCCGTTATAGACACAGAAATATCAGACTTACGTAGACTATTTAACCAGCTTCTGCAATTCTGAAAGGTCAAACCCCTATAGTAAATCCCTTCCTCTTGAATCACTCCTGGTGGTTCTGCTTTTCTAGTCAAACCCTATGTGATACAGATGGACATTTCTTTGCATTCCTTGAAATGAATTTAGAATTCTAATGAATTTCTATTTCGAATCACATCTCGTATACAGTCTTTTCATAAGATCATGCGTGCCCAAGAGCACGCAGGAATATTTTTGGACCCTAGTAGAGCACAATCAAAACATCTGTGAATCTGCAGCAGTAACCTTTTAAAATTTTGCTTCTTTATCCTTCACTGGCCATGACCTGTTTGTAACTCTAAAATCAGGAGGAATGTGCATTAAGCTACTCTATGGACACTGAATTGACACAGAACCAAACCCCATGACGCCCATAACGCCCTCTTGAAAAATGGCCCTGATTGATTTAAAAGGTACTTAGCTATTTAATTTTATCCCTCTCACACCTCTTGGGAAGAAGCTTCTGCTGAATTGTTAGCAGTGCCATTCCATTCAGTAAGCAAGTGGAAATCTACTTCAGCAAGAAAGAACCAATGATTTTTTAATGTTAAAGATGGAGAAACTAAAACAAATTAAAGGCCTTTAAACTCTCGATTCTCCCTCTCTGTTTAGGCTATTAGATCATATTTGCTATAAAGTTTTATTTCATTAAAGACTTCTGATGGTAATATAAACCATAAGAGTGAAAGTGGGTGGTTTAAAATGTCAGAGCTAAAAAATAGAATATCTTAATATGTACAGCTGTAAGAATTTGCAGCATTTTAATGTTTGATCTTGAGAGTTTTTTTGCAGCAGTTTGCATCTTTTAGTCACAAGCAGTATGCCAACCATGAAAGTAAGCACCGGCCTCCCTGCCCCAAACCATAAAGAAATAGTGACATTGTTCATTTTGGTTCTATTCCTTTTGATTTGACCTCTGTGAGGTTTCATTTTGAAATAGTCTGTTGCTACAAGGCTGGTGAGTTTGTGTTCTAAGTCTGTCATAGGAAAGAAGTAAAGATTGTCTAGGTCGTTTGACTAAATTGTTTAGGATGTTCAATGGCGGAAATAGCCAAGGAAAAATATGATGGAGGCAATAAAGGTTTTATAGAGAAAAATGAAAAAAGGACTTTGAAAATTTTATGCTACATCCACATTAAGGTTATCTTTGAAACCCCAGGAAGAGGAGGCTGTGATTATAATCTGGTAGGATATGGCTTAGATGGAAGATATACTTTAGACTACAGTCTGGTGGTGCTGGAGGGATGGAAAATGAAAAATATTTTTGGATCATGATGGTTTTTATAGGTAGGTCCCTGAATGAAGGCCGGGAAGTCACCTTCTAAAGCAGGCTATTTTTATCAACAAATGTCTTTTCTTTTTTTTTTGGAGCTACATTTATATTTTTCCTAACTTTGCATATTTAGTTATCCCACTTAAAAAGAGGGGTGAAGAATGCTTGGTCATACCAAAACAATGACTGTGCTCCTTTCCCACATGATAAGATGGTTTCTGTTCCACGAAATCCTGTTTGATCTGACCCCTGGCTACCTCTCTGACCTCTAGTCTACCAGTCTTTACATCATTCTCTACATTAGCATCTCTCACCAGCATCCCCTTGTCCTTTGCACAGGCCAAACCTGCTGCTACCAAGGCCCTTGAACATGTTGGTTCTTCTTCCCGAAGTTCTTTTCCAGACCTGTGCACAGCTTGCTCACTCACCACCTTCAGTCTGTGCTCAGATGTTACTTCATCATAGAGGTCTTCCCTGGCCACCTGATCTAAAGTAGCAATTAGTCCTTCCTGTCTCAGTCTTCCTTTCTTACCCTGCTTTGCCTTAGTATCCCTCATTGCTATCTGGCATCATTTTTTGTTGTTGGCTTTTATCTCCCCTCACTACAGTGTAAGCTCCATGAGGTATATTTCTAGCATTTAGGACATTGCTTGGCTTGCAAAGTAGGGGCCCAGAAATTACTGTCTAAAGAAAGAATGAATATTTGTCCATTAGAAAAATAAATACATTTTTAAAACAATGAATAGATCAGTTTTGCTAATGCTCAACTTTTTCAGGTAAATATTAAGGTAGGGCTACACATTTATAATTTGAGAAAAAGTCTGCTTATTTTAGTTCTTGGCTAAATTACCCTTTTTCTTTCTCTCTTAAAGAGAAAAGTAGAGACAGGTTAGGAATTTCCTTGGACACACACACAGGATACCAGTGGGTTCTGCTTACTGGAAGGTTAAGGGGCAGCTTTGATTCTGAAAAGGATCATGGTGGCTGTCTGTTGTAACCTGCTGGGACTGAGGGCAGATTGAAGCATAAATTGTTGGTGGATGCATGTGGCAAAGTTCAAGGGTAGAGACAGCAACTCTGCCTTCTGAGCAAAACTCAGAATTACAGGGGGTTCTCTCCACATCCTGCTCTCAGAGGCCTAAAATTCATCCATGCTAGTTCCTTGGTTTCTATAAGGAATGGCCATTTTTTCCAAGTCAGTGAGGTAGACATGAAATATCATTTCCTGTTGGATCAAATAGAGTACAAGGACATGAAAATACTTTATCAAAGGAACTAACAGGATGGTGACTTTTTCTTCCTCAGTGTTGTATAAATAAAGAGTTTGTCTGGTCTTTGTCGTGGGGTTCCTGCGAGGGAGCTTCTAAACCTATGGAATTTCTTAAGTGATAGGAGTTTCTCTATTATTCATGGTAGACTCCTGCTATCACACCTGAGTTTTTTTTTTTTGCTAAGGTGGAGTTGACTCATGGTGAGTCCCTAGGGTTTCAGGATGGGGGCTGGCCATGCTGGAAAGACCAATCATATAATTAGAGGGTTGGGGCTTTTGAGCCATGTGATATCAGCCCTAGCTCCCAAACTCCTGGGAGGGTAGAGGGACTGGAGATTGAGTTCAGTCGTGTGGCTAGTGGTTCAGTCAATCATGCATGCATAATGAAGCCCCAACAAAAACTCTGGACACCAAAGCTTGCTTGAACTTCCCTGGTAGGTAAGCATACATTGATGTGTGGGAGGGTGGAATGTCCTAAAGACACAGAACATTTGTGTTTATGACCCTCACTGACCTTGTCCCATGGGTCTTTTCCTTTGGTCCTGATTTATATCCTTTATAATAAAACTGTAGTCACAAGTATAGTGATTTCCTGAATTTCTTAAGTTGTTCTAGTGAATTATCAAACCTGAGAGAGTTGAAGGAAGTCTCGATTTTGTAGCCAGTTGGTCAGAAGTGCAAGTGGCCTGGAGACCCCCAAATTTGTGGTTGATGTCTGAAGTGTGGGGAGTTTTGTGGAGAACTTTGCCCTCAACCTGTGACGTCTGTGTTAATTCTGGGTAGTCGGTGTCAGAATTGCATTGCACCCAAGTAGTCCAGCATACACACACCTTTAAAAGAAAAAAAATTTGCTCAATTACAGTTAAAACTAAGATACTTGACTTTTGTCTGTTATAATTTTTATTTGCTGACTCTCTTTTTGAGAATTTTCTTGTGGGACTTACTGTCTTCCAGATAGGGTTTTTGATCTTCCTGTCCTCAGTTTTCTCACCCTTTCTTTGGTCCAGTTGTTACTCTGAGTACTAATGTGACAATAATGACAATAAATGCCCCTCCTATGAGGCAGCTTCCTTATAGCTGGGTGGGGATCTGATGCACTGAGCTCAGATCACAACCATGAATTTTGCTTTTGCCTCAGCGTGTTGATCTCCCCTCTGCACTGTTTTCGCATTGGTGCCTGTGAATTATGTCATTTGGTACTTTAGATACATTAAGTGATGATGATTTGCTGATTTATTTCTGGTACTGGAGGGAATGCAGAAGAAGAGCAACCAAAATGATTGAGGGCCAAAGGGATTTGCCTTAGAGGAAAAATGAGAAGAACCAGATGTTGTTATTTATTGGTTGAATGATCCTATGGAAACCACTTAGAAGCATTCGAGAGCTGTGATGGTGGCAGGAGGTGGAGAAAAGGAGGATGAATAGCAGTAGAGGAAGACCGGAGAGTGTGCTGTGTGTTTAGTGTTGGGCTGTGGAAGCCCACCAGGAAAGCACTGGAGAACCCATCATTGGAGACACCAGGAACCAATGATAAAGGGGTGCATTTAATTTTTTCTTTTCACTGGTTTGTAGTTCTTATTGGAAAAGAATGTGTGTTTTGTTACCACTGAGAAAACTGGGTTTTTCTGATAAGCTTGACAACCCTATGTAGCTTTCCCTTAAGCTTTGAGACCTTTCTCTCATTGTTGGGAGTATCTCCTGCCTTGAATCACTTGGGTTTTGTGGGGCAGATCTCTGTGCCCTGTTTCAGATCTACTTGACTTAGAATATGTTTGGATGGGCACAGGGAATCAGCAGTTGTAGCTAACACACCCAGTGATTAAGAAACTCAGGAATCACTGGAACTTAATGGGACCCATGTTTAATGAGGTTGAGATGCCAAAATCTTCCTGGCATAAGGTAGAGAAAGGAACCCAAAGGCTCATTGAGATAGGAATGTTGGGATGCATTTATTGCATGCTGCCTGCATACACCCTCCCACCCCTTCACTGTATTCCCAGGAAGGGCCAGATGACTTTCCCTTCACTGAGGCATTGAGAATCATGTTATTGAGGGAACACATGCAACTTTGAGAAGCTGTGCCACGGCTCTCTTCTGTAGGCCAGGTGTGACGTGGGAGATGCTGCCATTGAGGTGGGCTCTCTGACTTCAGTGGGGTGATGTGGTGCTGGACTGCCAGAGGCCAAGTGACAGAGCATAGCTGCCAAAGACAAGGTGGGTGCATTTAGTATGGCAGGCAGCAGGGATGCAGCAGTGATCAGAACATTTTGGCCCACAGGGATCCTTGGTGGTGGCTAAGTAACCACGTTGTCCCTAGGATTGAAGTAGATGGGCGGCCCTCTAAATGTTGCTGATCTATATACCAGGCAAAAGTCCAGGTTCAGGACCAGGAACCAGGTTTGAGTCATCACAGTGGATAGTCATGAACTCTTCTCCAGTTTTTAGACCTATGCCAATTCCTTGAGGTAGAGCCATTTGATTGAAGTGGAGTTGGGGTCCTCTTGAGGAAGGACCCCCTAGGATGTTCCCTAGTATAAATTTCTCTTTCAGGGATACAGCCTGTTATTGTTGATGGACTTTGTTGTAAGCTCCAGGCTGTGTGAGTGGGGGGACAGAGGGGCAGGAAATGACCCTTTCTTTTCCCTTCTTGCTACCCCCCCCCCCACTTTGGTGCCAGATTGTGTGACCCTGTGACCTTTCCTCAGAACGGATATGGCAGTTCTGTAAACCAGCTTATCTGATTGCTGTGAGCTCATGGCCCCACCTTTCTGGCCCTGACCTTTCTTTTTTACGAGAAGGCAGAGGGAGTTCAGATAGAGAAGAGGTGATTTGTGTTTGTATTTGACAAACTCTGGACAGTTTTCAGACAGTCAGAGATGGCTATTAAGATTATTTCAGAAAAAAATTGTTTTATTACTTACTGCTTGGCATAGTTTTAAGTGAGAAATGAAGGCTAAACCAAATAAAATCAGAGTTGAAAGGGAAAGATGATCTTTTCCAACTTGCAACTTAATGTAAATTTATTTGTTCATTCAGTAAATTTTCATTTAGAATCTATTCTATGTTGAGTGAGATGAATACAATGATGAAAAGAAATTAGTTTCTTACAATGTATGAAAAATTTTGAGGAATATAGTTAATGAGTTTTAAAAAATTGGTTAAGTGCTTTAATGGAGGTACATTCAGGGTGACGTGGAACCTGAGATTGTTCTTTTTAGATGGCATTTCAAGTGGGCTGTCATTACACTTCTGCATGGACATTTCTGGTTATCCAAGCATTTGATCTCATTTTAAATGTTTAAATGTGTGCTAGCTTAAGTATTATTTCTTTCTTTTAGCTGAAGTCCACCTCTTAGTACTTTGTATCTTAAGGGTTGAAAGCCCAAATGCCAAAAGGGTCAGGCTGATAGAGCAATTGAGTGCAGTGTGCTGAACGTGAGGTTATAATCTTTGACACATGATACTTTGTATATTAGGCACATGGGAATATTCCCCTCTTCCAGAAATATGCTTTCTTCTGTTATTCTTCAGTCATTTAACTGTCTTCTTATTGCCCATGTGTGATAGTAATACAGGCTCAAGAAATATTCCACTCTTCTCTCTTTACCATAAGAAGAACAATGTGTGTATAATGATAAATGAATAGCTTCAGGTTAGGAACATGATAGGCATTGACAGAGCCTATGGCAAATTGTGAGCATTGGTCCTATGGAGATGGGCACCCAAATATTTCCAGGTAGCCATGTAGGCCCAGGGCTACCAGGTCTTTTAATATTAATATTTCAATAGATGTTAGAAATTTTTATTTGAAACCACCTCTTTTTAAAATGTTGGTAAATTAAAAAAAAAAGAAAGAAGGTATAAGAGTGAAATAGAACAATCTACCTGCTTAAACCTGGCCCTTGAGCAGCCTGTTTGCAGCATCATTATTGGATCTGAGTTTCCCCTTGGGGAACTACTTAGAGTAAGTGCATTGCTTTAGTATTTCATTCATTCCTTCATTCATTCATATATGTATTCATTCATCCAAATACTTACTGTGTGACCACCATGAATGAGGCGTTGTGCTGGACACTGGGGATATAGCCATAAATATAGTAAAGATCTTTTCCACTGGAGAATTTGGCATCATTCCTGTCCTCTTTCTCTAGGCTGAACATCTCCCATTTGCTCAAACCTACATTCATGAGACTTCATTTCGAAGCACCTCCCCCACCCCCCTAGCACCTGGAGCTCTCCTGTGAAGGTGCTCTGTGTTTAAGAACCACTCTGGGGGTCTGCTGCCCCACATTGGATACCACTCACCTGGCCTCTCCTGCCTGCAGATAGAATACCTCCCTCTTCACCATCTGTGCACCTCGTAGGATCTTCCATTGCCCAGATTCTTTCACTATCAATTGTCTGTTTAATTGCCTCACCTGCTCCTGCTATACTGTTAACTCTTTGGAAACAGATGGCATCTCTTACTTCTCTTTTTATCTCTGGGCCCTGAATCATACCTGACACGTAGTAGGTGCTCAGTGAATACCTGTTGGAGTAAATTGAAATGAAAAATAGTTTGACTTGTACAGTTTCCTGTCTGTCAGTTTGTTGGTGGTTTGGTCTGTTTTGGTAGCCAGCACACATTAACTCTTTGGGTTGAGGACAAGTAAAAGCCCCTGGCCAATACACGTGGACAGTTTTAATTTAGATTGCAAGTATTTTGTTCTTTTTTATTTCCCAATGTGGGTCTTTACTCTTAACACTATTCTATCTAATCCTATTAGAATTAACTAACAATTTCAGCCATTTAAACTCTTTGTGACTCTTAATCAGTCTTCAAGTAGATTAGCTCTCCTTTCCAGATATGGCTATTTTGTAATCTTGATAAGCATATACTCTATAGTTTCATTTAAGTCTTTGATAAAAATATGGGACAGAACAGAGGTAATATCAGAACCCTGTGACATACACTGGAGGTCTCAATTCAAGGAGTCATTGATTTATTATTCACCACTCTTTGTGTTTGCTATAAATCTATCTTAGGCTATCTTGTATGCAGGAAGATTTTGAGAGATTTTGATAAATGCCTTTGTTAAAGTAAAGATGTGATACATCCATCACATGCCTTCTATTAAATTATGAGGTTAATCAGTTAACCCCCCTTTTGTGAACTCATACTGGCTCTCAGAATCAGAGATTCTTTTCTCTCTGCTCACTTACAGGATATGTTCAAAAATGTTGTTAGCATTTCGTCTCAAGCTCACGTGTCTATAGTTTGGAGAATTCATTCCCCATCTTTTTAAATATTTGTAAAATTCTCCTAACTCCCTATTCCGGGTGATTTCTTAAAGCTTATAGTCACCAATCTTAGGTACCAGGTGAGAGGCTTTAACTCCATGGTTTCTCATTCATCAATTTATTTTTGCATTTTGGGATCTAATTGAATTCACATAAAATACCAGGCATTTGGTCCTAACCAATTTCCAGAAATAATAATCTACATGGATAACACCTGCACTTTTTAAAATATGATGCATATGGACCACAAAGGTTACTCATGCCTGCCATTTTATACCATTTTTGGAAGGGGAAGGGAATGTATGTTAAGTACCTCATAAAAGTGGGGTCATATCATAGTAACACCATCTTTAATGATGCTTTTTACATTTCGGGTGGTTGAATAACAAACACTTTGGAAAAATAGGTATTTTGCTCTCTTTTTAAAAATGGTGCAATTATTATCCAAATTTATGACCTAAATATCAGTATCTGTGGAAATAGTCAAATACGTCAATGATCTGGCTTATTAGATGTCTTGCCTTTCTCTGTATTGCCAAATTTATGATGAACACCATGAAATACATTCTTATATATATAAAATTTTTGAACACTTTTCTGGTTATTTCCTTATGGAAAATTCCTAGAAGTGGAATTTTTGGTCAAAGGTATGTGCCTTTTAAAGCCTTTGATGTATATTACCAACCTAGAGACCTTCCAACTTGGACACCCACCAATCGGATGTGAGATTCCTTGTTAAGTCTTTCATTATCATCACTACTGTGAGTGAATTTTAAATGAATGGCTTATTAGTTGGTCTGGAAAGCTCAGCTTGATGAAGTGCAAAACATGTAAAATTAGCCTCAGGGGTATGGGCTTCTTAGAGAGCTGCATCCAAGTTCTCGGAGGACCTGGACTTAGTCTTGCCCTTTTTTTTTTTTTTTAATTTTTCTTTTATTTCAGTGTATTATGGGGGTATAAATATTTTTGGTTACATGGATCACTTTTGCAATGCTTGAGTCAGGTTAAAGGTGTACCCATCACCCAGATAGTGTTCATTGTACCCATTAGGTAGGTTTTCCCCCATCACCTCCACTCCTCTCCCCTGTGCTTGGCTTCTACTGAGTTTTACTTCCCTCTCTGCACATGTGTGCTCATCAGTTAGTTCCAATTTAATAGTGAGTGCATATGGTGTTTTTTTTTTTTCCATTCTTTAGATACTTCACTTAGACTAATGGTCTCCAGTTCCATCCAAATTGTTGCAAAAGGCCTTAATCAATCCTTCTTCATGGCTGAGTAGTATTCCATGGTATACATATACCATATTTTGTTAATCCACTCATGAACTGATGGGCACTTGGGTTGATTCCACATCTTTGCAATTGTGAATTGTGCTGCAATAAATATTCGAGTGCAGGTGTCTTTGATAAAATGAATTCTTTTCCTTTCGGTAAACATCCAGTAGTGGAATTGCTGGATTGAATGGTAGGTCTACTTTTAGTTCTTTGAGGAATCTCCATACTGTTTTCCATAGAGGTTGCATTAATTTGCAGTCCCACCAACAGTGTATAAGTGTTCCTTTCTCTCTGCATCCATGCCAGCATCTATTGTTTTTGGACTTTTTAATAAAAGCCGTTCTGACTGGGGTAAGGTGATATCTCATTGTAGTTTTAATTTGCATTTCCCTGATGATTAGTGACATTGAGCATTTTTTCATATGTTTATTGGCCATTTGTCTATCTTCTTTTGAAAAGCTTCTGTTCATGTCTTTTGCCCACTTTTTAATGGGGTTGTTTGATTTTTCTTGCTGATTTGCTTGAGTTCTTTGTAGATTCTGGTTATTAGTCCTTTATTGAATGTATAACTTTTGAGTATTTTCTCCCATTTTGTAGGTTGTTGGGATCCATATCTCTCACCACTCATAAAAATTAATTCAAGATGGATAAAGGACTTAAATGTAAGGCATGAAACCATAAGAATTTAGAAGAAAATGGTGGAAAAACTCTTCTAGATATCGGCCTAGGCAAAGAATTTATGAAGATGACCCCAATGGCAATCACAGCAACAACAAAAATAAATAAATGGGACTTAATTAAATTAAAAGGCTTCTGCGCAGCCAAGGTCTTGCCCTTCTTAATAGCTCTCCCATCCCAAGCTTTCTGATTTCCAGCAGCTCTGCCACCACATGGGGGTCCTCCTGTACTGGAATGTGATGCTCTTCTCCCTGCTTTAGTTGGATCTGCCAGTTCCCTCGTTTATTGCCCTGTTCCTTTTTCCCTCGGGAAGGGTTATTTCCCACCAGGCTCCTATATTGAGCATGTTGGGGTATGTGCAGACTTGTGGGTCTGCCAACACACAGCTGGGTCAAATCTTGCATCGGAGCCCTGGAGTTGGATTGGACAAAATTCATTTTTCTAGGCTTAGTTATGATTGTGATGACTTCGGTGGGAGTGAAAATGGAGTTTTTAATAACTATAACATTCGGGTTCATATGTCCAAATGCTTGAGGTGTTTAAAATTCTGTAGGTTAAAGCTGTGCTTGAATTGTGTCAGTTATTTAGGATATGTGTATGTCATGTCTAAAGTTGACTTTTTCATTCTCAGTTGTTTTGGCAAAGAGGAGTGTTTCTATAAGAGAAGCAGAACAAGGGCATGAGAATAAAGACCTGGGATTACTGTTTTGGTAAAATGGACTGGAGCATAGACAACTATAGGCAATACCACTTAGGGCATACATGCTCCCCCAAAAGAACCATATCCTGTACAAGTCCCCCAGACTCAACTGGGAACATAATGTCCTGTTATTAAATTTAAGGCAACCTCCAGAAGTCTCTCTGTTCTGCGTTTCTGTCTCATGAAAGTATTTCATAAGATGTTGAACAATTGATGTCCCTTCTCTTTGTGGTTCTTTTAGTTTCTTTGTCATAGTCTTGGAAATCAGGTTCTGAGGTCTGTGGGAATTTATATTATAAAACGTGTAATACAGATTCTGAAACATGATGCTTTTGCTCAACATTTTATTTCAGCTGCAGCTAGTAATACCATATAGGTGCCCTGAAGATCCCCTTGTGGGATGGTAATTAGATGATGCTTCCAGGTGCATAATCTGGAAACTTGGTTTCTGGTGGCACCGTGGGTGAGAGAACATGTTCATGCCTGATTTGTCCCTGTTGTGACTACAATCCCAGTCTGATGGTTTCTGTTCATCTCTGGTCATTGTGGCTCTAACCCACAGTACTTCTGATTTGCCTTTGAATACTCAGCTGCTTAGGAAAAGCTGACAGTGAAAGCAAGAATATTGTGGGGGTGTGTTTGCATTAGCCATGGAGCGAGGGAAAAACAGGTTTAGCACGTTGTTGCCTGCCTTCATCGCGAGACCAAAGTTTTCTGAAATAATATTGTATTCTGTGTGCACTGCTTTTTGCAGATGTGACAATTCTGAGATAGGAAAAAAGTGACACATACTCAAATATAAAAAATAACCTGACACTGGGAATCATTTAAAAATAATTAATTGGATAGCTTTTCTTTTTTAAACAATAGATTCCCTCTGCTTTCCTTGTGCTTATGTTGTGTTTGCAGCTAATGCAGGTTTTTCTTTTTCTTTTTTTTTACAGGCTAAACATATTTTTGACTGGCATGAACCCATTCTACTTTCATGCAGTAAACGTCATTTTACACTGCTTGGTGACTCTTGTGCTGATGTACACCTGTGATAAAACTGTCTTCAAGAATCGTGGACTTGCTTTTGTCACAGCATTGCTTTTTGCTGTGCATCCTGTTCACACTGAGGCGGTGAGTATAATTGGAACTCAATGAAATAACAAACCTGTGTATATGTGTGTATATAAGCTAAACTGATTTTTATCCTTTCAAAACCACGTGAATTCAAAGCTCTACTACATTGTTTATCTTTATATATAAATCATTCTACTTGACAACTTTTTTTTGAATGTTCAAATTGGCTTCATTGTACCTCCTAGATTTAACCGCTTTTCTAAATAACTGCTGTTATTATTACAGGTAGTAATGAATGGCCACAGTTTTTTATTTGTGAAAAATTTAAGTCCTAATGTGTTTGAAGCAGCTGGGACCATTTTGAGTTACTTGGCATGCTGAGTCATTGTTCCTGCTCTACATTTATGTTTTACCTTTTCTCACCCTGCTTTGTGTTTATGATGTTGATGGTACAGAACTGTAAGTGCTGGGAGAGGACTGTGAAAAGTCAGACTGACATTCTTCAAGTTAGAAGGACAGACTTAGGAGCCTTGCACATTGTTTCCCAAGTTACTTAATGAGAAGTGTAGTTATTTTGTGGGTGATGAGAAATTTATTTAGAAAGTATTGGTAGTTTGGATCCATGGCCCTCTTTAAGATACTTACTTAATTATTCAGTGAGATGGCATTATTAAGCTACCTCGTTTCACATCTCAGTAAGCATAGGTGGTTTATTTTATGTGTATTGCCAGGGGTAGAAGACTTTCGAGAAGGTACATGGGTACCGCAGTTATAAAAGAACCTTTTCCAGAGCTCTAGCTTGCATCTCTCTGGATACTTTCCTGAAGTTGACCTTCCTGAGAACACGCCTGCAGTAGAGGTGTCACCTTGCTTTTTTCCCTTTTTCCTTTCTCAGTTGCTTTTCTCTCATTTTGATGAAAATAACGAATACCTCCCATGCATCGGAATCTTACTATGCCCCAGGTGCACAACCCTCTGAGGTACCTTACAAAGGAGCAGTCTGTTATACTGGTGTCAGCAAGGTGTCCTTCAATCAAGGCATCATAAACCCAAAGTAGAGCTTCATATCTTTCCCTGTCTTATACATATTTCTATGAAGAATACACCATGGTTTTAGAAATAAGGTTTGGTGGCCCATGTTGCTGTTCTAAATTCAGAAGGGAAATAGTTGTCATGGGGATGCATAATAATGTGTTTATTTGAACTGACACAAGAAGTCTGATTTGACTAATTGGTTTGACGATGAGGACTGGTTTGCCAGTTGGGCTATATCGTGGACATTTTCCACAAACAAAATTCTATATCTATAAACCCAAGTTTTGACAAACATGTTTAGATTGAGTGATAAAGAAAAAAAGATGGCTTTATAAAAAAGTTACATTGTTAAAGGTAATTTTCCCAATTCTTCCTGAGTGTTTTGGATTGAACAAGGTGCCTGTAAGTGGCAGAGTATGAGTTGCAAGTAATAGTCCTTTGGTAAGTCTTGGTAAAGCCTTTTTGCTGTACTTCTAAGGAACTGTGGAAGTTTGTGACTCTAATGACAGGCAGCTCTTATGATGGGTGGCTTAAATTCTACTTTTGACAAAATTAAAGGAGGGCTTGATTGAGTTGTCAGCTGGTAGATCATTAAAAATTATGTAAGGGGATAGATCATTATGTGATATTTGTCAATAACTTTGGAGCTCAAAGAATTAAGTCATTGCTCTAACAGGTCTACTTCATTCTCGTTTATATGAACAGCCTATAAAGATGAAAGCTAGGAATAGAATTAATACTGCATGTTGTCTTATTCTAAAAAAAGGTAAGATTCAGCCACAGATAACTGAACTTACTAAAAGGAAACCTGCTATACCTATATTTTTAAGAGGTAAATTTTTCTAGTTAATAATTATCATTTTTTATTTATGATGTAGCAAACAATTGTGAATTAATAACTGGAATAGTAATAAAAAATTGACAATTTAACACTTAGAGGTTTTTGGTCACAAGAAATTTAAACAATAAATTTAACTATATATGTATTTTTATTACAGGGAGATGGATGATAAAATATTTTTAAGCGTAACTATGTAATACATTAAGAAAAAATGCTGAGAGGGAAAAAAAATGGAAGTGTAAATTTAAGCAGAAAGGGTATAAAATTTAAAGAAGATAATTTATGGTCCTATTTTTGTTCTTCTTTAACAAAGGGGAGATACTTCCCAGTAACTCCCTCTCCCACCACACCAAGGTCTTTTTTTAAAAAACAATTTATTGCTGTTTCTTCTAGAAAGTATATCTCTTCTTCCATTTCTCTGTCCTCCTCCTTTAGAAACTTGAATTGAAATCTATAGCTAAATAAATCTATATGAAATCTATAACTAAATAAAAATCTCTTGATTTTACTTTGTAGTGTGAATTGTTACACTATTTGTGTTTGTGTAAATGGAAGGTGGTGAGCTTCAAGTTATTATAGTGTTCTGATTCCATTTGGTACATTTAAAACAGTAACATTATGACCTTATTTAAAATGTCAGTATTTATAATGCATGGGAAGTTAGATCCTTTCAAGTATTTAAAATTATGATGAAAAATTTTAGAAATGAACTTAAAAAGATGAGAGAGATACTTAAGTTTTTCATGTTCTTTTTGGACATAGCATGAGGAAAAATAATCAAGAACTACTACTCCTAGCCATGTAGAATATGTGATGCTGGGCCAGTGGCCTGTTTCAATCTAAGACCATAGACAATATTATATTTCCGACAAATAATTCTTTACGTACAGCTGAAAAACAGTTTTTAGAATGTCTTTGGGACAGTTATCACAGGAAAGAACAAGTAAGTAGGGCAATAACAATTTTAATTCAACAGTTGCAGAGGAGTGCATAAAACACAGGCAGCCTTGGGCAGTGTGGTCATGAGCTGATAGAATTTAGGTTGGATTCTAAGAAAAGAGAAAAATCCTATTTACAAAGTAACCTTTAAGAAAGGGTTTCAACAAGCTTTTATACTAATTGAAAAAATCCCTAGTAACACAATTAAAGGGGCAAAGGAGTCTGAGAGCTGGACATTTATTTAGGGAAGGATCTTAGGGAGGGTATTTACATTCACAGGAAGATGAGGTAAGTTTAAGAGGGAGGCAAAGAAATTTGGCCTACAAAACAATTTACACTATGAAGGAAAATGGAGAGACTGTTATTTAGTTATAGATTTCAATTCAAGTTTCTAAGGAGGAGGACAGAGAAATGGAAGAAGAGATATACTTTTTAGAATATGTAGCAGTAAATTATTTTTTTAAAAAAGACCGTGATGCGGGGGCAGAGAGAGTTACTGGGAAGTATCTCTCCTGTGTTAAATAACAAAAGTGGGACCATAAATTATCTCAGGAACAATGGAAGATTTAAATTTTGGGGGTGGGGTTTAATTTAAATACATTGATATGATTAAGTATAAAAGTGTTGACATGATTAAGGATTTGCTTAATTAATTATGTAATCAACAAATAGTTAATGAACACAGTCATTCATTGGTGTCTCCAGGGGACTGGTTCCAGCACTTCCAAGGATACCAAAATCTGAGGATGCCCAAGTTCCTTATATAAAATAGTGTAGTATTTACATATAACTTAACACATATACTCTGGTACTTGAAATCATCTCTGGATTACTTATAATACCTAATACAATGTAAATACTGTGGAAATTGTTTTATACTGTATTGTTTTTTATTTGTATTTTTTTGTTGTATTGTTGTTATTTATTTATTTATCTTTTTAATATTTTCGATACTTGGTTGGTTGAATTCAGGGATGCAGAACCCAGGGATGTTGCTTGGTGTGGGGCATTCTATTAATATTAGATGCCAGCGGAATATGTGGGTGAATAGCAGAGTCCCTACGCACAATTTGTTCACAAGCTCATCAAAAAGGCAAAGAACATACACATAAATAGGTATAAGACAAAGCAATATGATGTAATAAAACAAGAACTGTAGCAGAGAGCAAAATTATTTCCAATTCAAGTAAATAGGGACAAATTCGTTTATTTACTCAATCTTTCAGTAAATATTTGAGTAGCTATAATACAGTGACTGTAATATAGTAAGTGCAGGGGGATAGCAATAAATAAGGTAGACCCAGACTCTCCTCATGTAAGCCCTTGAGATTATTGGAAGGGTTTCCTGACAGTATATTTCTTGGGAAATTTATATGTTTTTCTGAATCATGAGAAAAGTCAAAAGAAGTTGGGAAATGGGGGAAGTTATTGTAATTCTTTTGTGAGAATTAAACTTAATCATCATAGAGATGTTACAGGTTAGAAGGAATGCACCTACGTCAAGTTGAAAACAAGAGCAGGAAACACTGACACATGGAGTTGAAGGTTAAGGTCGACATTTCCAGAATTGGGACAGGAAGATACAGGAGAAAATTGCTCATGATCCAGTCAGTCAGTCTGGCTTGTACCTGTTGCTATGTGTTAAGTGTGCATTCCTGGCCATGTCTGACACTAATGGAACTCATTCTTGCAGATAAAATAAATATTAAAAACCTTATACATATAGTATACTTTATATAAATTCTGTGAGTGGTATTCCAAAAAATAACAGGTTTTGAGAGCAAATTAAGTCCTAATTGGCAATTTCCACATGTGATTCTATTAACCTTGCTCGAGGATCTGGATGAATTGTATCCAATTATGTTCACCAGTGTTTTTCCAGTGTTTGAATATTTGATAGAGGCTGCAGTTCCCAGGTTACAATCATCACCTTGGTGATGGAAACCTGCTACTTGAGGCTGAAATACATGCTGTCCATTTGCATGTATTTCACACTTATGGTGAATTGACCAATTGCATTTGTACTTTCCAACACCCTACAATTCAGGCTACATTGTCATAGAATCAAGTCACCTGGCTCTCACTTAACATTCCATCTTTGCTTCCTGTTGCTCCTCCCTGCTTCTTTTCATTTACTGCATGTTCTTCATCACTTTATGCCTCCCCTTCCAGAAACTCTCCTTTACCTGGAATGCATTTTTGTTCTCTTTCCGGCCTAGGCTTCACATTCCCCTGTCTTGAGCTTCCTGAAATCCTCCTTGTCTATCCTGTCTCAGTTTACAAGGCCAGCCCTTCCAAGAAGCCTTCCCAGATCCTCCAGTTGAAATTAATCTCTTCAGTTTTCTCTTGGTAATGGTTTCTCCTCTTAAGACGCACGTAGTTTCCCTGTGTTGTATTGAATACCCTCTTTTGACTCCCCATCAGGTGTTAAACTCCTTGAGGCTGATTGTCTCCCTCCAGCTGGGACAGTATCTGGCAAAGAAGAGGCACTTGGAGAATGTTTGTTAACTGGAATCAAACACACAATTACTGAACATGATGATTTTGACTAATTGAATCACAGTGAATGGCTGCTCTAGACATATGGTAGTTGTTGACAAGCACCTGTTTTTAGATATCTAACCTTTTGCCCCAAAGACCCCAGCTCAGCAGGGGTATAGAGTAAGTGTTCAATGTGTGCTTAGCAAGAGAACCTGTCAGTGTTAGCACTAACATTTCAACACCCTCTCTGAGCTTCTCCTCCAAAGGATACTACATTCTTTCTATCTGGGCAAATCCAACTGGCACACTCTGCTGCTGCTGCTTCCAAACTGGCTGCAATGTGAGAAGCAGGGCTGCAGGACGCCTTTAACACATTAGTTAAGCTTGCCTAGCTTGTGATTGCCTCATTCCAACTTGCTACACCCAATAACAGCTTGCAGGTCTTGCTATTGACCACATCAGTTGTGCTGTGATGAACGCCCTTCTGGGCCCATATGCTTGGCCTTATCCCAAGACTTTGTTGCTGGTGAGCTGGGCTCTCTGTTTAACCTTCAGGAGGCCTTGCAGGTGATGCTGAGCTGAATCCCCAAGGAGGGAGTGGTGTAGACTGAGAAGATCCGAGCTTTGCAAGTGACCTATCCACAAGTGTTGCTTGTTATATGTTCCAGAAAATTATTTCCTGCTATGTATTGTTGATTGATTCTCTAACACACTGTGGACCTCAGGTCCTCTGTGACTTGGGTGGTACTGTTTCTGTGCCTGAAATGTCAGTCCTAGTCCTTTCCCTTGTCAGCTGCTCCTCAGCCAGCTCTGATATGACCTTTCTTTGGAAGCATTTTTTTAACTGTAGCCCATTCTTTTCTTTGGTAATTTTATTTCTTGTATTTTAAAAAATTAAGAGAAATGCACTCACATCTTATGTAGCAAAATGATACAAAAGTTTATAAAATGTCGTCTGTCTCCCACCCCTGTTGCATTTCAGTCCTCTTCTAAAGTAACACATTTTTTTGAAATAATTTCAGACTTAAAAAATATAGAGAATGACTCTATACTCTCTATCCAGATTTACTAATTTTTAACATTTTGCCACATTGATTTCATCATTCTTCCTTTCTCTCCCTCAATATATAAAAATATAAAAATGTAATTTATTTTCTGAAGCATTTGATAGTAGGTTGCCTAATTCATGCCCCTTTACACCTTATTAATTTAGTTATATATTTTCTAAAACTAATTTCTCTTTAGTGTCCTTTAGTCTCCTTTAATTTGAAACAGTTACCAGTATTGTCTTTTTACAATATAATTTATAGATTTTAATATGATTTAGAATTTATATTAGAATGTATATAATATAAAATGTTATTAATATATTTATTATATTGTAATATATAATGTTATATAATATATAATTTGTCATATACATATATAATATGTTTTATATGTTGTACAATTTATTGTATATATTATGTATGATTTATAGGTATAGTATATTATATAAAAATTATGATGTATAAATAAAAATAATATAAATGTATGATATGTAATACACTGTATGTAAATACAGAATATATAACATAGATAATTAAAATATATTAAATATAATATATAAATACATAATATATACATATATAATATATGTATAATATACCTATGGTATATGATAATATATATAATATGATAGATTATAATGAGTTGTAATATAATTAAGAATCATGATGTAATGTAAATCAGAATACATTAATGTGATAAAATTTTAATGTTATAAAATTTAGTATAAAATTGTAATTTATTAGTATGGTATATTTATTTATATATTTTATGTTTGGCATCCATTGATATTTTTGATGTTTCTTGTTCATTCCAGTCTTCACTGTTCTTGAAGCAAAATGATTATTTTTCAATTCTATAACTCCCTCCACATTCATTAACTGGCTTTTAAAAAAATTGTTATAATATTTTTTATATTTTATTTTTAATTGCCATATAATAATTATACATATTCATGGGGTCCATAGTGATGTTTCGATACATACAATGTATAGTGATCAGATCAGGGTCATTAGTGTATCCATCATTCCAAACATTTATCATTTCTTTGTGTTGGGAACATTCAATACCCTCATTCTAGGTATTTGAAACTATATAATATATTCTTTTTAGGTACAGTCATCCTACAGTGCTACAGAACACTAGAGCTTATTCCTCCTATCTAGCTGTAATTGTGTATCCTTTAGCAAATCTCTCCTTATTTCCCTTTCCCCCTACCCTTCCCAGCGTCTAGTATCCTCTCTTGTACTTTTTACTTCCATGAGATCAGCTTTTTTTAGCTTCCACATATAAGTGGCTTTTTGAATGAAGGAAGAAAGCTCTTCCTTCATTCTCTTGTTTGCTGTTATGTATGTATTTACATATATATCCGTTCATTGATTCATCCGCATACCGTCCTGCATTGCTTAATGACTGGGACACATTCTGAGAAACGTCATTGCATCACTGTGTGAACATCATAGAGTGCACTTACACAAAACTAGATGGTGTAGCTTGCCTCAGACCTAGGCTATGTGGTAGAGCCCATTGCTCCTAGGCTGCAACCCTGTACAAGCTGTTACTGTGTTGAATGCTGTAGGCAATTATAACACGGTGGTATTTGTGTATCTAAACATGTCTAAACACAGAAAAGTACAGCAAAAACATGGTATTATAATCTCACGGGGCCACTGTCATGTATGTGGTCCGTTGTTGACTTAAATGTTGTTATGCTGAGCATGACTGTGTTTATTATCAGTGCGTGCTCATGGATTTCTATTTTTTAATGGTTTGTAATATATTACAATCCTTATTTTATTTTGATATTCAGATTGTCTCAGATTTGGTCAATGGGAGCCCCTTGTCACTGGCTTCTGTGTCCTTTTGACTGTCGTTTTTGAGCACTTTCTTACTTTCTGACATGAGATGATCCAAGCTCCTCTTGAATCTCCCCAGCCTCAGCCCTGGTGGCAGCAAGTTCTCCAAGGAGCTGGTGTTCTCTTTCGTGGGGGAATGGCTTGTGGTTAGTGCCATGATGGCTCTTTGCTACTGAGGTATCTTGCTTTTAGGCCCTTTCAGTGACAGAGTTTTGAAATATATGAACACGTGTGCACACACACACTTGCATGTGCATACACTGGTGTATAGCAACCATGAGTTAAATTCATTCCATTTCTCATCAAAAATATTAATTCCTCCACTTATTTTTTCCTACTACTCTGTAAATATCCTTTTCTCCACTAGCACTCTGGTGCACAAAGTCTAGCACAGTGTCTGGCACTCAATTATTACTCAAAAATTTTTTTTGAATAAATCAATAGATGAATAAATTTTGATAGTGTGAATTGACCCTCTGTAGAAGAGACGTTAAAGATAAAGTTAAGCATGAAAATCTTGCTTTTCCTTTCCTTTCCTTTTTTTCTTTTATAAACTTTTACTGTTAAATATATTTGATAATCAGAGATGGTTAGTCCATATATCAGAATTTCAAGAACAATGTGTTTTCTATTTTATTGTGTCTTTCATTTATCTAAAAACAAATACATCTCTGTAATGTATTCTGAAATGGTTTTCTGAAACTAATTTTCTGAGGTTTTTACTTTTTACATTTTTTAAACTTCCTAGGTGGCTGGGATTGTTGGCAGAGCTGACGTGTTAGCGTGTCTGCTGTTTCTGTTGGCCTTTCTCTCCTACAATAGGTATGTGTGGCTAAGAGTGCCCTTCTCTGTGATCATGACCATGCCACGTGTGCAGACTGTGAGCATGGGTCTGAGAGGAGGGGGGGCCGGTCGTGAAGTGCTCAGCGAGCTTTCCGGGGACCAGGGAGAGGGAACCCTTTCTTTATCCAGTGCTGGGCTGTTTTCTCACCTGCCCATTCTGAGCATTTTAAAGAGACTGCTTTCCCACTGGTAGGAACCCAAGCTCTTGCTTCTAGCTTCCCCTGACTTATAGTTTCCAACTGAGAATGGAATTTCAAATCTTAGCTCTGAGCCAAAATATACTGGATGCAGTGCTCTCTTCTGTTTGCCTATGATTTGTTTGATTTCTCCTTTTCATTTTGGTCCGAATTTTTTTCCTTTTTATTATCCTCACCAAAGTAGCTAAGAGCTTAAAATAACAAGGCTGAATAAAAAGTAGTATTTCTCAACTGTAGTTTGCCAATTTTGACAAACTTTTGTCAAAATACAGAAATTGTTTGCTTTGGGAAACTGAAAGGCAGTAAAATAATTTCCGATTGTATTGCACCTTTACCCAGAGTGGTCAGGTCCTCACCTGAGTTGTGACATGTTCACATGTGGAAAGGGGTGGGTTAGGAAGAGAATGTGAATGGGGCAGAGGCTCAGGGCGTGGCCCAGAAAAAGGGGGCAGGTCAACTATGTTGCCCTGCTTGGTGGAGAGATGTCTGGTTAAAGATTTGTGAGCCCTGATCTTTGGATCAGTCCATTGACCTCTAATCTTACAAAGCCCAGTGACTCTGTTTGAGGAACACTATTCTAAACCAGCACTTCTTTTTTTTTTATTTTTTGAGAGAAAGGATCTTGTTCAGACTGAAGTGAAGTGGTGGTGTCACAGCTCACTGCAGCCTCGAACTCATGGGCTCAAGCCATCCTCCTGCTTCAGCCTCCCGAGTGGCTGGGACTACAGGCGTGCACCACCATGCCTGACTATACCAGTGGCTCTTAATTACGGGTGATTTCTCTCCCTCCCCTAGCCACACCCCCTCCTGCTGGAGACATTTGGCACTGTTAGGAAACATTTTTGATTGTTACAGCTAAAGAGGTATTACCGGCATCTAGTGGGTAGAGGCCAAGGATGCTGCTAAATACACATCCTACAATGCACAGGAAAGCCCCTGCAACAAAGAATTATCTGGCACAAAATTGCTGATAGTGCTGAGATTGAGAAACCCTGTTATAAACCAATTTAGACCTTGAGTCAATGAATTAAGTCTTATGAAGTTTTGTTTTGTTTAACGGGTGGAACCTTTTCTTAGTATAGTGTCAGTCTTCTGGTCCTGGCTTTGTAACTCCCACTGCATTCTTAACTGTATGATATGGTGTTATGAAATCTGAAAATATAAGCCCAAATTTAACAATTAATTGTTTCCTGTTTACTCTGGTGTTAGAACAGAATGAAGAATTGCTTTTCAGTTTAAACTTGTTCTGTCAGGCTTTTTCTGTGTGGTTAATGTATTTGGGAACATGAGTAGGCCTGGAGCACATCTGTATCTGTATAATAATCAGCCATATTATCACAGGTTTGCTGTGCATGCCATTCTCACTTTTAGAAATTAAGCTGTAGACCAACTCAATAGAAAAATGCCTATCCTAGTACAAATTTTGCATCTAATTTTATGCAATTGTCTATGACATAACACTAAGGAGAAGATGTCACAACTACAGAAATATTGGCCTTTACAGGTGCCAATGGGTGTGGCACCTGCTGAAGAGAACAGTGATTTTTCTTGGTATGGGGCTAATTCTATTTCATAAAGTGAAACAAAGACTTTACAGCACTGGTGAGTTTTTGAAAATCCTTGCTGGAAAGTAAACTAAGAAACAGTAGACTTTGTCTAATACATGCTCATGGAAAATAAATTTAAAAATACAGATAAGCCAAAAGAAAAGAAAAGGTTAAAATGCCTTATTTTCATTACAGAGAGAAGTACTGACTATGTTTTGGGGAGTGTGTGTATATATACATATACATATATATATATATATCCCTCCACTGACTGTTTTGTGTACAGAAGTAAAGATGATGATGATAAACACTTGATATGTAATATGTCATTTATTCAATCCTTCTTACAACACTGTCATCCCATTTCACACATAAGGGAACTTTGCACAGAGATGCAAAGTAATATGCCCTATATTATCCTGTTCCTTAACTGCAGAGCTATGATGCGAACCTGGCATAGCTCATGCGTGTGGTTTAATAACTTGTATTATTTGCTTAAAATGTATTCACTTAAACATCTTCCCAAGTCACTAAATATGTCTCTGTGGTAGCTTCTCAAATGGCTTTTTAGTGTTCATTTGTTACATACCATATTTTATCATAATTTGTATGTACCATAATTTAAGTACCAAATTTAGTATTGTTGGACATTTCCCTTTTTTCATCTTAGCAATTTTAAATAACTCTATGATGAACACTCTTGAAGAAATCTCTGCTCACCTACTTAGTTACTTAGAATACAAATGAAATTGACATCACATCTTCTTTTTAAAAGGTAGTATTTCTTAGCAACTCACATTCCTTTTTAGATTAAAAGAATCTCTGACTTGTTTTCCAGGAGCCTGGATCAGGGCTGTGTTGGGGAATGTTTCCCTCCCACAGCTTCTCCCTTCTTCCTGCTGCTCAGTTTGTTTCTGGGGACCTGTGCGATGCTGGTGAAAGAGACGGGTATCACGGTGTTTGGAGTGTGCTTGGTTTATGACCTCTTCTCCCTCTCCTGCAAGCAAGATAAGTCGTAAGTCATTTTAAAGTCTTGATGTCAAGCAGTGTGTCATGGGCAGAGAAGAATTACTTAAAACACTATTTTTCAAACTTTCATTTAAAAAAATACAAGTATAACACTTTGTTAAATATAATCTCATCTTAGACCATAGTATAATCGTTATATAATCATCGAGGCTTGTTGTATAATCATCGAGGCTTGTTGTATTAAGGTAAGTGGATTATATATATTCAAACTCTTCACATTCTTATAAAAATCAATGGGGACTATGAAGTTTTTGTGAGCCTCAAATTTAGAATTGAAAAGTATCTATAATAATGGCAAGTTTATAGTGGTAGTTTGTTTTGCTTTTATACTGTTGAGAAAATCTTGCTTCACACAGAGAAGTAGTTGCAAATAGTGACAGGTTTTAACAGCTTGTTTTGAATCTCCTCATCTGAATGAGTGTTATCCATCAAAGAGCACTGCTAACTTGGAGCCTGTTTGCCTACTCTCATAATGATGCTGTTACCTAAGAGTTTTAGGAGGCGCCTAGTGGGATTCCACAAAAAGCCGGTCTAAACCATACAGGAATATGTATACATCATGTTCAAATTAAAGAACAAGCTTGTTTGGTAGCCCATTTTCATTTAAAAAAAATTTAAGGCACACTTATTTTATTCTGTAGCTTATAGATGATAAAGAATCACTAAGGCATATTAAAAGTTCAAGCACAGACTGTAATTTTCTTCCCCCATAAAATGCATAATTACTAACAATTTTACAAGCAGACCCCATTTTCAGTAATTATAAGGCCCTCACTTTTGAACTTTTTAAAGATGGGTCTGATTTATTCTCCTGCCTCCTCAGATGAAAAATTTTATGTTTAAAAAAAATCCTGCCTTTTTATTCTATTTCCTATGTCTTTATACTACTTGACGTAAAGGTAAGAGCAGTGCTTTTGAATGGCAATGAACTGAGATGAGTCAGGAAATTCTGATCACCTTCCTGCCTGGGAGTTGATAGAGAGAGATAATTTTAAGAGTATAGTGCTCTGCTGGCTCTCAGTAAATCTCAGAGGCATGTAAAAGGAAGGCGCCCAGTTATCACTTTGACCCAAGCTCATGCCAAGAAAACCATGAGCCAGAGGCTGCCGACTGCCTTACTTTTTAGAGAACAACCTATAAACCCCTTTCCACTTTCTTCTTGCATCCTCCTTGTGTCTACCCCCTAACTTCTTTCTCCTATACCTCACTGACAGCAAAAAGATAGGATAACTGACTGTAGATGCGTTCTCTCATGTGATCCAGCCCAAAGCTGATTTAATGTTGTCATTGAAGTTGTGTCTCCTCTGGTCTTGGGACTCTCCAGCCCACTGTTGGCTACGCTCTCCTTTGTCTTCTCTTCATCTAGTCATTATTGAGCCAGACTTTTTTCAAAGGGGATAACTGTCTCTTTTCTTTCTTTGATGACCTCTCTTAACCTTCATCATGCCAAACTGCTAGAAGTTCTGTGGAAGGAATGATACTGCTGATACATACCTTAAAAGTCCCATAGCTCATAGTCTGTTTTTTTTTTTAAAGGAACTTTGAGCTCTCCCAGCCAGCGGTGCTGCATGAATGGAGGCATTCGTTCTTCCCTCATCCTTTTATCTACCCATTCAACACATACTCATTCTGCCTGGCCAAGAACAAGGCAGATAAGGTTCCTGCCCCCAAAGAGCATGTAGGATATTGGTGGAGACAGACATTACATAAGTAATTACATGAGTAATTGATTATAGTTGTGAAAAGTGGGAGGAAGGAACCAGAGCCTGTAACAGGGAGACCTGGCCAAAAGTGGTTAATATCTCTTAAGGGTTGGCCGGGTGGTAGGCACTGTGCCACGCCATTTGCTCACAACCACCATTTCCTCGTTTCATAGATGAGAAAACAGAGGCACAGAAAGTATCCTCCCCACAGTTGCCCAGCCCACGTGGAGCTAGGATTGGGACCCATGTCTGCATGGCTCCAGAGCCACAGGTTTCCCCTGAGTACCACTGCCTCCGTAGAAGGAACACAGGACAGGACCTCAGGACACCTTGCAGGACATCTGATGCCCAGGCACCATGAGACAGTTACACCAGCTCGGAGGTTCTGAGTGTTCAGGGGAGGTCAGACTCCTTTGAGAATTTCACAAAGTTGTGTCCCCAGAATTATGTGTGCATGGGCTTGTGTGCGTGCACGTGTGTGCTCTCGCGTGCATGCATGTGCACACATACATTTTGCACAAACACTTAGGGATTTGCCCCTCACTTTGTACTTTATCTGCTAATTTAGGACAAACTTTTTAGCATTAGGTGGTTCTTGAGATCTTTCATCCTGTGACTCAGGCAGCAGGAAAGAAACAGTGTAATAGAAACGAATGTTGGAAGCACTTTCCTACAAGAAGAGCAATTTAAATTTTAAGATTGGGCTAGATTTCTTTTATTTGACATCACCTTTAGGAGGAAGATTTTTATTGAAAGATTAGCTCCTGAAAGTTAACTTTCTTTCTTTTTTTTTTTTAAAGTTAGGATATGATTTCCAACATGTAGAAAATAACATTCCCTGTCCCCAGTACCTCCTCTCTCTCTCTAGAGGTAACCACAATCCTGAATTTGGCACTTTTCATTTCTATGATTGTTTCTATGGCATTGCTTCATATGTATATACCAGTGAATATCAAATAGGATTATTTTATATATCTTCAAATTTTACATAAATGATATCACTTCCTCTTTTTTTCATTTAACATTGGGCTTTTGAGATACATACATAGTGATAGAGGTAGCTATATTTCATTCATTTTTAACTGCTGTGTAGTATTTAAAATTTTCACAATTTATTTATCCATTCTTTTGAATTTGGAATTTAGGTTACTTCTACATTTTTTTTTTTTTTTTTTTTTTTGCTATTGTAAACTGTGCTGCAGTGAAACTTTTTTGCTTGTGTTCTTGTGCAAATCCATAAAGGTTCTCTTGGGCATAACTATAGTAGTGGAGGTGCTGAGCAGAGAACAGATGCATGTTGACTGTATTACATCCTGAGACATTGCTCCTGAAATGGTTGCAGCAATGAATGAGATTCTTCTTTTTTTCACTTTCTTACCATTACTTGGTAGTATAACTTTTTAATTTTTGCTCATCTAGTGGTTGTGAATTACATCTCAGAGGATTCATAACAGAAAAATGTAATCAGAGTACATTGTATAGCTCAACTGTGAACACTATTTTACAAGATCACAATAATGTAAATCCTGAATACCATTTCAACCAACTATTATGAGAGAAATATATTGGATTGGAGGGTAAGGGGTAAAGAAGTGTGTGTGTGTGTGTTAGTGGCCACTTAAGAGAGACTGAGTTCTAGTTTTCTATAGTAGGAAATCAATATGATAAGTTCCAAAATTGAAAAAAATACATAATTATGTTATTTTTACAATGTGGCAGTAAATATCAGAAACCAAAGAGCTAAAGACTTGAGAATGGTTGTTTGCAGGGAGCAGGACTTGGGGGTGGGGCAGGGTACTGCTATTTCTTGTTGCAAGCTTCTGTTTGACTTTGTTTTCCTTCAATTTCATGCACAATTAGGAGCAACGGGGTCGTCCATCAGCATAGCCCACAGCAGCCTGGGAACCCCCAGGCCGCCTCTCTGCCAGCCCACCCTCACCGGGAGAGCGGGAAGCAGCAGCGGTTGCCTCACAGAGGAGCTTGGGGTGGCTGCCACGCCTCACTGCCACCAGAGCCCAAGAGCAGCGGATTCCCGGTGTCCCCGCGAGCTGTGTGGTCCCTGATGAGGTACTGGGCTGGGTTTCTTGATCCCTGCAGTGTCTTCCACGTCCAGTGTCACTTATGCAGCCTGTGATGCCTGGAGGCGAGAAGCGCTGAGTCAGCTCTTTGTGACCCCCCCCCCCCCAATGTTTCCCTCTTAACCGTTTCCTTTCTCTCCCTTTCCCCCCTCTCTTGCCTATATTAGATTGGATAAGAAAGGAGTAGTTAGAGGAAACAAGTGGAAGCCCTGCTGTCTGCGCCTGGATGCGGGGTGATGAGGCACTGTGATGCCTCCAGCACCGTCAGACAGGCCCCTCAGCGCTCTGCCTCCCTTCCTGTCTCTCCCTGCTCTTTGTGTTTGATCGGAATTTATTACTGCACAAGTATGGGAGGAAGCAAACCCAGGGGGCTCTTACTCTCTAAACTTTATTTGAAGATTCAGGAAAATCCTTAGAGCAAAGGACTTCCTTCCTTCCGTCCTTTCTTCCTTTCTCGTTGACCTAGCCGTGGAAATTAACATAGATTTACCAGCACAAGTGCTCACTAAATTAGGTTGCCCCTAAAATTGCTCAAGCCATGGGCAAGTCAGAATTTAACAAATATGTGTTAGGAGATAAACTTCGGCACGTTACAATTTTAGAGAGTTGATTTGAGCAAACAGTGATTAATGAATCGGGTAGTTGCAGATGCAGGTGGCTTGGGCCTCCGCTGGAGGGGACCGAGGGGAAGGCTCTTACAGTGCGAATGCAGAAGTGGAGCAATTTGATTGGTTAAAGTGGCTGGAGGGACCGAGGGGAAGGCTGTTATAGGGCGAATGCAGAGGCAGAGTAATTTGATTGGTTACAGTGGAGCAGAAGTCTTAACGTGGATCATTCCAGTGGAAAGTCCCTGGTTAGAGGTGGGTTTGTGGTTTCTGATTGGTTAAGGCTGTTTCATTTTCCCATTTACGCTGAGTTGGGTTTCCGATTGCTTATATAGGAACCGACTGGAGCAGCCACAGCCTGATGACCTCCCAATTATTCTAACGTATGGAAATTCCATTCAGAGTATTAACACCTTACGACTTCAGATTGCTGTTCTTATTCTGATACTTAGTCCCTTAAAACTCCCTCATTTCAGGGTCTTTGTTTCCAATTATTCTCACCTTTGCCTGTTTTTTTGGATCTTGCTCCATTCATTCATTCATCAGTAAGTATCTCTTGAGGGCTGACATGTGCCAGGCATGTTCTAGAAACCAGGAGTATCCAGTGCCTTGCTCGTGTGTAGCTATTCTAGTAGAGGAAGGTAGATGACAAGTAATCAACAGTGAATGCACAGTGTGCCTGCTAGGTGATGAAGAGTGGTGGGTCAGCCCCGGGGAAGTCAGGCTGGTTGGACAGGGAAGGCTCCTGAATCCTGAATGAGGGAAGGAGCCATCCCCAAGAGGATCTGGAAGAGGGTTCCAGGCTTGAGGGTGCCAAGCAGGTGGGGAGGAAAAGGGATGGGGGGGCCAGTAAAGCAAGTGTGGGTCTCATTGTGAGTGCAGTGGGAAGATGTTGGAGGGTTTTGTTTTTTTTTTGGTCAGTTTGTTTTTTTGTTTTTCCTTTTTTAAGGGTAGGGAGACATGATTACATTTCTTTTTAAAAATGTTGACTCTGGCTTCTTTGTAGTACAGCATGTTAGGGGCCAGTAGTGGAGAAGGCAGAAGGGTTAGGAGGCTGTTATACAGACCAGGTGAGGGAAGAAAGAGTCTTGGCAGAGAGCATGGGAACTGAGAGGGAGAGGTGGGGTGGATTTGGGGTGTATTTTCAAGACAGCTCCAACAGGACTTGGTAATGTTTGGGATGAGGGTGTGAAGGAAAGGAAGAAAAGAAGGATTTTCAGGTTTCTGGCCTAACCAGTTGGGTAGATGGTGGCATCAGTTACTGAGCAGAAAAGCCAGGGGAGAACTAGGTTTTCAGAGGGTTCGGGAGAGGATAAAATCAGAGTGACGCATGAAATTCCTGAGGGAAAGGGAAGAGGGGTAAATGATCAAAACATTGAGAAAATCTCGCCTTTTTTTTGTTGAGGGCCATAGAGGAAAAGAAGACAAAACAGTTGGGGAAATTGTAAATTTTTTTAAGGAAGGCAAAAGGGAGTTGAAACAGTATTGGAGGCTCTCAAGGCGGGACAGAAGTTAGACTGCCGTGTGACTGTGGACTCCACCAGGGCAGCACCGTGCCCGTGTCTGCTCGCAGTTGCATCGTCTGTTCCTGCCACAGTGTCTGGATAATAGGAGTTGCTTAAATATTTGTGACATCAATAAAATAATGAGTGGATGATAAGAAATTGTTGGAATTAAGCATAGATAGAGCATTCTCAGTAAATTTGGCAGTAAAGGAATGGGGAGAAAGGTTGTTAACTGGAGGGATGTTAGTTTTTTTCATTTTTATTTTGTGAACGTGTGTATGTGTATATTCATAGATAAACTGTACAGAGGGGAGATGAAAGATGCTGGAGCAGAAGGGGATAAGATGAAATACAAACACCAGTGGTGTGCTGATAAATGTGTAATAACCAGCTTTCCCAAGAAAGGAATTCCTGAGTTGTAGTATTTGCTGATTTCCACATAAATCCTCCCACCATAGCTGATTTGAAGCTACAAGTGTGACATCACTGCCCATGGAGTTAGGAGAGAGATGCCATAGCCTGCCATTATGCGATATTTCCATCAGACAGATGCAATAGACATAAAAAAATCTCAAGAGCATAGGTTACAGTAAAGTGAAGTAGACTAACTTGGAAATGAAGAGCTTTGAGTATTTATTACCTTTGCTTTTAATATGATTTATTTAAGTTTATATAATTTTCAATAATGGCTGTTTTTAATAACTGGCTTGCAAAATTCCTGAAAATTTAATAGTCAACTCTTGCAAGCCAAGCTCCAGCACACCAGTGAAGAAGGACCTTCAGGAGGGGAAGGAAAACTTTATATCTGTTATCTATCTACTGGTTACCAGGAAGGGGGCTAGCATGTCCCATATGTCATCCCAGGCAGCCATCACAATATCTGTGTAGTGTCGATATTATAATGCCCATTGCCATGAGGAAAATGAGGATCTTAGAGGTTAAATAACCTTACCCAGGTTCACATAGTTAGTTAAGTGGTAGGGCCAAGATTGGAACCCAGGCTGTTTGACTCCTAAACCTGTGCTTTGCCAATTTACTATGCTCTGAAGTCCAGCGTCCCAGGCGAGGACGTAGCTCTGGGGAGGACGCTCTGTGTGAAGCTGGTCTCCTGTTGAACTCTCAGAGGGTAGAAAGATTCTTGCAGTCATCCTTGAGTCCACAAATGAAACACCTCTGAACTTGCTTCATAGGGAATATTGGAGCTAATATAACAAGTTAGGTGACATGGTTTTGTAGGTTACTTTTTGTTTTTATAACCCCAAGCACAAGACTGTTTTAGAAAGAGTGATAATTGGAGAGCAGGAGACAGCACAGCTGGAACCGAATCAGATTCTTACTAAGTTAACATGTTTTGGGGCAAGGACTATTTTTTCCTCCTTGGAAAGGAAAGTTGTCATATAGTTTCTCTCTTGGAAAAAGATAGGTGTCATATACCTGAGTACAAATTTGATTAGTATTAAAATTATTTTTTAAAACTATTCTTGTATGTTTATCAGAAGGTGATCGATCAGGTAAGGCAAATAAAAGTTCAAAGAGGCAGTGTTATCCTAGTTGGGATAAGATCTCTGACTGCAGATAGAGCTGTGGCTCCATCACTTACTTGATCCTGGACAAGTTGTTTTTATCTCTGTGAGCCTTGGTGTTCTCATGTCTAACAGAGGGAAATAATAGTAGCACATTACTCTCAGATTGGTTGTCAGGACTAAAACCAGTAGTACATGTAATAAGCATGTATGTCTGGCATACTGTGACCGATCAGTACATGGCAGCCAGCGGTGTCATTATTATTAGTTTAGTATTGTGAATATTATTATTCCTTAATGGGTTTCTGAACACCTGAATGCATTGTGAAAATGGTGAACCTGCAATATACAGGCAGGGAATAAGTTTGTGTGGGATTTTTTTTGGGGGGGGTTCAACCTAGAGACTGTTAGCACATATTTGCAATGCATGCATTGGTGTGAGGCTACAAAAAATTGGGCTTAACACTACTATTAGGTAAAATATTCTATTCAGAAGTTACCTAAAACAGGAAAAAAGTCAATCCCAGGGAAGAATCCTATTGCAAGTCATTTATTTCATTTTTTATGTGTGACTTAGTGAGTGGCTTATGGGTAGAAAGTGTAATGAAAAACCTGGGACTAAGAATACTCACTCTGGAATCAGGTGGCATTTTAGTTGATACTGCCTTTCACTGAATTACTCCATGTGAAATGGGAAATGTTTTGTATGTAAACATTCCCGCCTGCCCCCGCCGTCTTCAATACATCAGATTCATGCACGCGTGGACACACTTTCCCTTTCACATTAGAAAGCTCAGTGAACTCTAAATGAAATCTTATCTTCATTCCATATATATATATATAGTCATTCTTCATGTATATACTTGACTGATTTCATATTTAAATGACAGCAACCACAATAGGCATTGAAAACAGTTCTTGGCTCAATAAATTCTTGGACACTTCCTCTTTTCTCGGCTACCCTGCAGGGCCTGTTATGGATAATTCATTCCTTCATTCATGCAACAATATTTACTGAGCACCTACTATGTGCCAGGCACTATTTTTGGTGTTGGGAACATGGCAGTGAAATAAACAAAGCTTTGTTGTTATGGAACTTAGCTAGATGATGATCATGACATTTTGATTTAAAATGAACTCATTTTCTACCTTTGTGGGAGAGATAATGGTTAGATTTTTGCTTCAGTGGATCTTAAAAGTTTTTCTTGTAAATACCTTGCACATAGGCATGCAAATCAAGAAACTAAAACATGTTTAAGACTACAAAACAGTGTGGCACTAAAGTGAAATTGTAACGAAATTAAATTCAGGGGACTTGTGGGGGGCATATAAATATTTTGACCTTCAATGATGAAATGAATAACTGATCTTTTAAGTGTCATTTTAATGCTTTATTTCTGTAGACCTTGCATTGTACTTTTCCCCCAAAGTAAGAAATGCTGTGCAAATTAAACTCCTGAGGTAAGATTTTGAACTTTTATGGCACATGTATGATTCTTTGAGTAGGGCAAATGTGTTTCAGATTATTATTAACAGCCTCATATCAGCTTTTAGAGAAATTTAGTGAGCTAGTGATGTGAGACTTGCAGGTGACAGAAAAAAAATCTGTGTTGAAAGCCTGGATTATTGATGAATAATAACTGGGTTCTCTTGTCCACCCCACCCCTCCATACACCTTTCCCATTGATCGATCTCAGATAAGCCATTTTCAGTCTGATTCACCTGCTGCTTTCAAAAATGAAATGACTGAATGAAAGAGGTGTGGAGTTAACTAATGGGTCTACACAGAAAATACATCCAGCAATTAAAAGTGAAATTTGTGGGTTCATATTTACTTAATACACCCCCCCATTCCTTACATGAAAATCCCTTAATGAAAATACAAACCTCAATGATGAATGCATGTTAAGAACACAAAACGCCTCATGGAAGTAGATATGAACCAAGATCTTATTTTAAAGAGATTTTGCAAATTCTTTAATTGCTGTTAATAATTTTTTCCTCACTTCTTTTGTTTTGTTTAAAGATGACCTAGGCCACATTTTGCTATGGAATTATCTCTCTCTGATGGTATATATACTTCAGTCTTTAGATGTAGTTTTTAGATGGCTGCATCCAGAGCACTGTGACTTATTTGGGGGAGATAGTAGCATGATGGTGGTGGACCCAAGAAAGCAGTAACCTTCAGGCTGAATTATATAATGACACTGATCAACAGCATAATTAAAGTTATTTATTATCAAACACCTTTATAATTCTTTACACCCATTTGGACACAATTCCAAATGATATCCTTTTCTGATCTTTGTTCCATATGCGCCCTGAGCTTTTTCATAGTTTGTCATTTTCTTCTTACTGTAGTGAACTGGGCATAGCTTTTGCTAAGAGCCTGTACCCTTTGCTATTACTGGACCGTAGGCATACTTAGTGAATGTTAAGGTACTGGAGAAGAGAGGAGGATGATGACTGCAGGCCACTGTCCTGCTATGGAAAAGGAAATAGTTTATTGGGAAGGGTGAACAAATGCTGGTGTTTTGCTATAGGAGTGATAGAAATGGTGGGAAATTTATTTTAAAAACTAAAAAAAGTTAAGTAAAAAACTTATTTTCAAAAACAAACTAATTGTGCCAGTTAGTGTTATGAGGCTTCTTACTAATAATTACAAACTATGTTTATTGGAATGATGTCATTAGTGCACCTTTAAAGTTTGGTGGGTTGATTTACCCAAGCTGGTTTCCCAAGGTTTTTTTAAAGTAGCTTTTTTCCAATATGGAACTTGCAAGAAAAGTATTTTCTTTTGTGGAGAGAGAATTTGAAGAGAGGTTTTTTTTTTTTTTCCTTTTACTATTTCCTAACCATTTGTTGAAAGTGCTGTTATTCCCTTGTAAAGCAGGAATTCAATTCAGCAAAGAGTTCATCTTAAAACTTATTGAAATTTTCTTTGGTTCTTGAACTGAGCTCAGCACTAAAATGGATCATTTCAGTAAAGTGCTTTTTGGCTTCATTCAGAAGTTTGCACCAAAAGCTTCTTCTAAATAAATCACATGCTAAGGAGGCAAAATTCTTTTTAATTTATGGATAGCAGTTGTAGAGTTTCTAACTGCTGGCAGTCCCTGGTTCATTCTACTTAATCTTGATTGGGTACTGATTCTTGGCAATCTTCAATCCCCTGTGAATTTCAGTCAGTGAGTGATAAGTTCTTTCCCTTCTCAGTGCAGAGCAATCAAGCTTAGGCATCTGCTTTCCAACCGGATGCACAGGGACATATGTTGAAAGAGAACACTATCAGAATGCAGGCATTCTGGTTGGCATGCAGTTCTGTCACTGTCACAATAGGATCCTGGAAGAGGGTCTCGGGTCTCGTGCCTTTCCATCAGCTCAGCAGACACCATATGGAATACTCAACCTCTGGCCCATGCAGTTAAGAGGGTTGCAGCTGACTTCAAGGCCACGAAACAGCTCTCCCTTCTCTTGCAGAACATAGTTAGGGCTCTTAGGGTGTTGTAGGGAGTTTGCTCCTGATTTATTTGCTCTTTTAGTTAATGCTACTGTCATCTAGCTTATTTTTTTTCTCTCTTTCTCTTTTTTAATGGAGCCTGCTGAGAGGTTGTGGATTGATTGTAATAAAAGCAGGATCAGTTCATTTTAACATTGTTCTCAGGGGATGTATAAATAATTCTTTCATGAGAGTATTGTTCTATGCCAGGTAATAGATCATTGTGGTTGCTCTGAAAATTGTCCGGCACACATTTTGATCTGGTATTATGTATTGTAGATTCATTGTGACAGAATCTTAAAGATATGTATGCTTGAAAGAAACATTTTTTTAAAAATTCAAAAAGAGTTGGGGGGGCATTTTATCCAGCTAAAGGAAAAACAGAATTGCAGAAATACAAATGATTTGAAAATTCTCTTAAAATTCGGAAGCAAGCCGTGATCAATGTTGTACTACTGTAGCACTTACCAATGGCCAGGAACCATGTTACAAGTTTTACATACAGCCTACAGTTTTAATTCTTACAAAAAAAAATCTCTGAGGTAGGAAGTGTACATAGCAATAAAGAGCATGGACTCATGCCAGAGTGCCTGGGTTCTAATTCTGCTACACTGTTTACCAGGCATATGATCTTTTGCAAGTTGTTTATACTCTCTGTGTCTCAGTTTCCTCATGTGTAAAATGGCAGTAATAATAATACCTACCCCATGAGGTTATTGTGAATAACAAATGAGTTAATACACAAAAGAGTGTAAAATAGCTTTTAATTGTGGCTTTTCATAAATAGTAATGCTAGGAATTAACTCCTTTCCATTTTTTTTAATGCCAAAGCCAATGTGGAAAAATTATTGTTCAGAAACCTTTTTTTTTTTTTTACAGTGTTCATCTTTTTTTTGGCTATATTTATGAAGGGAAGTTATACAGTCTTATTTCAACTTGTATATGATATTTGGTTACTTTCCCTCATTTTATGAGCTTACTGAGGGAAATAGATTATAAGAGAAAAAACATTCTTATAGCAATGATGGAAAGTCCATCAAAGTTTAGCAGGATAATAGAATGTCTGTGATAACACTTAATTCTTAACTAATGAATTCCATCCTCATTATAAGATGTATCAAAAGACATACTTAGAGTTAGTCTTAGTTTCTGAGACTAATGGATAACCCTTTTTTAAAACTAAATTGTTTAAGGTATTTAGAATTACTATTGAATAAAATAGCACTTTAATAAACAAATCATTATTAGGTTGAAAAGCAAATAATAAAGACTTAATTTACTAGTTTTTTAGATAGATGACCTTATAACTGTATAGGAAGATATGTTTCATGTTGTAGATTTATGAATTTTTAATACTATTCATATAATTCAAACCATGGTCTTTATTACTTAATATATAAACTGGAGATGCATATTGATTTTGAAATCACCCTAAGTTGCAGACTCCATGAGGGGCCTGGCATTAAAGGTTTGCCCTTAACGATTTAACCTATAAAAGTATTGCTAAAGTGTTTAAAGCAAACATAAGTATGGATTTCTAAGGGATGAGTTATTAATATATCATAATTTGGAAAAATAAATAATTAAAACAACTGAACCCAAACAACCAGCCAGAGTTGGATAGAGGGAAGGAATAATGTTTCTGTTTTATGGTAAAAGCTAGACATACCCTAGGTACCTAATCAAAGACCAATATATTTCAGTGTTTGAGTGGCAGAGCTTTTCGTTCCTGACAGTTAAGTCTTTATCATAGATGTTTTTTTTATATATTTTTCCCTTGGCTTCCTTAAGTAATTTTTCTTTGTGACAGTGAAAGGAATGTGACTTTGTGGAAGGGATGATGATCCATACTGCAATTATGGTGAAAAAACTTTGATTAAAAAAAGTGGTCTCTTTCATTATAAAACTGCAGTTTGGGTTGCCATGCAAAGTCAGGGAGAGATTGTGCATTTATCCCCAATGCAATTTGTTTCTCCCTTCTTTCTTTATTTCTCCCAGCTGCCAACGACAGGTAAACCTTTCAAATAAGTGGAGATTGGTTGCTCCACTTACCTCCAGACATTTCTAAGCAGAAAATACAAGTATGTTAATGGTTGATGACTAAGAGAACAGAATGTCTTGAACATTAGAACTCTCATCATTGTACCTTTTTGCTGTGTATGAAAAACCTGAACAGTAGAGAGTTGCTGATTTCTTTTTTTGTTTGTTTGTTTTTTTTTAAAGAAAATATTTATTTCCTGGCTTGTGCTGGAGATAAAGAAATGACAGGCAGCATGGCGTAGTGCAAGAAGCCTGAACCCAAACTGGGTTCTACTTAGAGTCTGATTTGCTGTGGCCCTTGGGCCAGTTACTTTACCTCCCTGGATTTTTTGTTTTGTTTTGTTTTGTTTTTTCATGAAATGATGCAGAAGAGACAGGTTGGGGTGGTCTCACGTCATTTAATACTCTTTTTAAGGTCTATTTTCTTCTAACTCTTATGAACTATACTGCCACTTTTCTTATTCTTTGGCAATTACCTTACTCCTTTGGCATATGTGTAATGTACCTTACTCCTTTGGAAATTGTGTGGGAGTTGGAGGTTGACCTTAAAATGAGTTACCATAATGAAAGGCCTTTGTTAGTGACTGAACAGACTGTGAAGGAAATTTTTGCAAATGTACATTTTGTCATTTTTCTCTTTTCCTTTTCAATCCTGGATTTTTGGTTAGTGAAGTCTTTGGAACTTAGGTCAAATGTATTGATGGAAAATGTCAATATTACAAAAAAATTAAACTTTGCCTTATATGTATTTTGTCTTCAACAATCATAGATATACTCAAAGCTGTACATTTGCAGATTGACTCCTGCTGACTCTTAAAAGGCAATTCATTGATTTATTTGGTTAATAAACATTTATTAAACACCTACTGTATACAAATGTCTTAGGTATTATTTGCTTACAAAAACAAAACTTTTTAAAAAACTTGAAACAAATTTCTTAATATGTATTTATTGGAAGGGTACACTAGAATCTAACAGCACTGAAGGACATGTAGTGAGCCTGGTTTTTGGACGCAGGAACTGGCAAGGTCAAAACATTTATTTTTTTCCTTGGGGCTTTATAGTATCACTTTTGCTTTTTAAGAATCCATGTTTTTTAAATAAATAAATTTTAAATAAATAAATAAAATAAAAAAGAAATGAAAATATACTTACAACTGTGTTGGAATAAAGACAAATATAATCCAAAAAAAAAAAATCCATGTTGCTTTCCTTTTTCCTTCTTTTTAAAGACTGATTTGTCTTAATTTGGTGAGTGCAGGACTGCCTCAATTTCAGTTTCATGCTTCCTTCCAGTTCAATGCTCTGTGGGAGATGGGTAAGGATTACTGTGGGAGATGGGTAAGGATGTGGGAGATGGGAGATGGGTAAGGACACAATGCTCTGTGTCCTGACTCCAAATTCTCAAAAAAGAGACTCCAGTTGGCCCAGCAGGGATTAGCTTACATCTTGGTGGGGAAGTCATACAAGTAAAAAAATAATTTCACTGAGGGTGGAAAATGCAGTGATAGAAGTAAGTATACAGAATCGTGGGAAACATAGGTGAGGTTACCTTAGCCAGCCTGGGGAGCTTGGCTCAAGCTGAGTTTTAACAGATGAGACAATGGTGGGATGGTCTCTCCAGGCAGAAAGCACAGCTGAGCAAAGGCACAGAGGTATGCAACTGCAAAGTGTGTGTGTGCGTGTGCATGTGTGCATGCAACTGTAAGTAGCTCAGGACACGAGCAGTGGGAGTTGAGGCTGGGGAGGTAGGGAGGAATCCTGTCATGGAGGAACCTGGGAGCGATGCCAAGGGATCTTGACTCCCGTAGAGGAAGGGCAACCGTGCAGTAGGCTCATCTGAGTGAAATTCCTATGTAAGAAAGTCTTATCATAAGGCCAGATGGAACATATTATTTAGGTGTGAAGATAATAAAATCTAAACCATTTGATATTGTTATATTTTTGAGAATGACAAAACGGTACTTCTGAGATTTTTATCATAATTGAATTCTGCATATTTGTGAAAGCTCAATATTATCTGTTCATTAAGATTGTCTCGTATATAAAAGTTTATTTACCCATTTTTGTAGTTTTATAATTTGTAGTTTTGTGGAATTTTCATATATAAGAGAAGGTAACAGGAGACTTGAGGGTGCATTTGCTTTCTTAGCCCACAATAGAGAGAAACTGTTAAAACCTGTTAATTGGTTTAAGCTTTCTTCTTTGGTGATTGTCTTCCAAAAACAGAAAATAATGGAAACTTCATGGTCTTGATGATCCCTTCCTATTCACTCATTTTGCTGAATTTATAATTTTGATTTCCAGTTTCTGATTAAAATCATCATTTCTTCTTATGTGTGTGTGTCCATGTAGCTGTTGTATTTGGGTAATTGCCTTTCTACTTGACAAGGAAAATGAGCAGGTGTAAAGTAAATATCTTTTTCTGGCTTGATCGATTGGAAGCACTGCAACGTAATATTGACTGCTTTTCCTAAGTACTGTAGCAAGTGCAGCTCAACATCAGACTGTAGCTGTTAACTGCCAGGAATTCACTTTGGCCAAGATAAATTCTGACCAAATCTGTACGTCATACTCTTAGTTTCGGAGCATGAATAGTAAGAAACAAAGTTTAGTATTCACATGAGGAAATAATATTTTGACTTAAGGGGCTCTATTGACACAATTTTACCCAAAAGTGATTCTAGATTTTTCTTCCTTGTTTACATTTAATGATGATGGAGCAATGGCATGCTCTGTGGTTAGGTATATGGATCCTGGAGAAACACAAACTAGGTGTAAGTCTGAAATTTCTCACTCAGTAGTAATAAAAACTTGGATTAACTGATTTCCAGAACTGTAAAATAAGAACAATTAGTAATAACCATTGTAAATGACAAGAAGCATGTAAAGAGTTTAGCACGGGGCCCAGTACAACACAAACACTTGATTAGCACTTACTAGTGTACATGAATCTGAAGATATCCAGTCTTTCTACAGTTGAGGAAGGGGGAGGGTGGAGAAGCTGCCTGCTTAATACATGCATGGTGCTACTTTTCAGTGTCTTGAGAGTTTTGGCTTAATTATCTCTTTCCCATTGAGAGAGAAAAGGGAGCCATCATGAATGCCTTTTACAAGCCAGGAGATAGGCATGGTTCAGCTCATTTGACTGTCACTGTGTCCTCAGGAAGTAGGTCTTCCCACCACATTTACACATGTGAAAGGCAAGGATCAGGGAGGTTACATGACTTGCACAGCATTACACAACTGGCAAGTAGAAGAGCCAGGATTTGAACCCACATCCATCTGATTCCATTATCTAAGCTGTTCCAGGCTGTAGAGATCAAGCCCTTATGGTGTTTTCTGGAGAGATTTTCGAGCACCTTCTAGAAAGAGCTGTTGGGGAAAGCAGAAGTCTCTGAGGAGTAGGAATCTGTTCCCCTTTTCTCTGCCTCTCAAGGGGCCCAAGTGGCTTTCCCCCATTTTCCATGTTGGGTGCTGGTGCTCTGCCTGGCTCCTAGCCATGGCGTCATCGTGCTGGAGAGAAGTAGGATTTCTCTATTCAGAGCACCCCGCTCAGCACTTTTCAGAAAGCATTCTTCATCTTAAAGTGAAATGCTGGGTGGGATATGTCACATTTCATCTGTGAGAAGTCTTTAAATACAATTCTTAAACACCTCTCTGGCGCGGCAGTGAGCTAGCCATTCAATGATAGATGTAGTCCTGAGCCCTGATCATTCTGTCTGCTGAGCGTTATGTTGGATGCTTGTGCTGCTCTGCGGTAGCACTTCTTTATGTGTGACGTTTCTGAGAGATGGGTTGTGTGAGTGTGTGCATGTGTGTGTGTTAGCATTGCTTTGTGGACATTTCAAAGTTAATGCCCATCTGTGCAAGCACTTGCTGTGGGCATGCCAAAATAGGGTTTCATTGTGGTCATGGTGGTGCACTAATGAGTCACTAGTTTTTATTTTTATTTTTTAAGAGAGACAATTTAAATAAGGAAAAGGTTGCTTTTCTTTTTTCCTTCTTTTTTTTTTTTTGTTGGTCTGAGAAATTTAAAATATTCAGGAGGGTATGAAAAAATAGTATAATAAACATTCATGTTCCTGTTTAGTCAGGTTTTTTCCAGTCCTTTTTGTTTTGCTTTCCCTAAGGAATAAAACAGTTCCCTATAGCTAAAGTCTACCTTAACACTGCCTTTGGTCTCATTCCCTTTGCTGTCTACTCAGGGTCAATGACTGTCCTTGGTTTTTTACATATAGACTGCTTTCTGAGACCGTAACTGTCTCACATAAATTATGCTTCACCCTCTGATTAAGCTGGTCATACAGTCAACTTCCACTTAGAGTATGGAGTGGAAAATCTGTGTGGCCAGGAAGGAAAATGTACCCATAGGAATCCTCAGGTTTCACCTTGTCTTGAGCTCCTTAACCTATAGGCTGTAAACCTGAGGGGAATCTTTGAAGCTGGAATAACCCAGAGAGATCTAATCTGGGAAAGCCCTAAATTATATGAGGCTGACTCAGAGATTTGTCTTCTTTTCTGCTACTTCCTTGTCACCTGCAACAACACCTGCTGCACAGCTGATGTTCAGCCGGGGATAGGTGTGTATGCCTTTCCTTACCTCCTGATCCTGAAGTGCCATTGGAGCCTACAGCGATGGTTAGCAATACTCAACTCACATTGTGAAGCTTTGCAGCCGAATTGTAAGTGCAGTCAAAATTCTTCGATGCTCATTGCCTTTTATGTTAGTGTGCTTTGTGAAATGTCATTGCTTCAGTGAGTATACTTTCACAAACATTTATTAAACACCTACTAAATGATAAGATAATAGTTCTCATATTGAATATAATGCTGAATTTCAATAAACAATCCTCCAGAGTATTTTGAGAATAATTAGTAATAATAGCCAACATTTATTGAGCAATTACTATATTCACACACTGTGTTAAGCACTTTACATATATTAATTCACTTAATCCTCATAACAGCTCTATGTGTTTGGTGCCATTATTATCCACATTTTACACATTCAATAATGGAGCCACAGGGAGGATAAATAATTTGCCCTGGAAAAATGCAGTTAATAACAGAGAACCTGGAAATCATGTCCCTGCAGCCTGGCTCCTGAGTCTTTGCTCCTAAAGCCAATTCACTGTATTTTTTCTCTGCAAAGAGAAAGCTGGTTTTGGTGGGAAATCTCTTAACTTCAAAAAGTGATCAGATTGTTACTTTGAGGATAGCACCTACTTGAAGAACGCTGAGGGTTCTATGCCTTCATGGGGTCCAGCCTTCTGAGTGGGAGCTGCTTTTGTTTTCTGTCATGGGCTTTACCTCTGCTCCCCTAGTCTAGATTCAGCTGAGTTCTGGGGTTGAATGGGAACATGGTTGGTATATGATTGATTATTTAACTATCAGATACTTTTAAGAAGTGTGGGAGAGGCTAATGCTTATGGCAGAAGCCAAATACTATTGGGAAGCACGGTTCACACAAACAGATCCACCAAATTATTATGTTTACATGGAATTGGAATAGCCCCAGAGGTCCCAGGTAGTCACCTTAATCATAGGACAGCTTAGAGTAGCAATAGATAGATATCTTGAGGCTGAAGGATTCATGCCTCCTAGAAATAGCTATCATAGCAGCTTCTGTTTTAAAAAGCAAAAGCAAAAAAAGAAAACTCCAAATAACCAATTACTGAAATTAAAGCAAAGTTATAAAAGTTATTAAAAAATGAGCTTTGTGAAAAATTGCTAGTGGCAGCCCAATATGAAAAGCATGGAAAATGTGGTATATTCTTAAAGTCTTTTGCTCAGGTATTTTTATAACGTGATTCTATATATATGTAGATATCCCCACGTGCTTTGTAGAACCATCAAGATAATTTATGATATTCTGGCTTATTGGCACAGGTTACCCATCTGCTTAGTGTGGCAGCCCAGAAGAAAGGTGTCCAAATGTTAGGAAATTCAGGGAGAAGGACTGGTATCCTGTGAAGGGATCAGAGGTTCACCCATATGAGAAGTTCTTGTATCTTCTAGAACCCACATGAAAAAAATCAGAGCATGCCAGTTATTCTTCAGGTTAGTAAAGGCATGTGGCCTTTATTAGAGACTGGCAAACTCAGCAGGGTATTTCAGAAGAAATAAATTTTCCCTGTGGCTATCACACTTGTGCTTTCCTAAAGTTTAAGAGACACGTAGAAATGTAAGAAGAGAAAAGGCAGTATTGGATTAGGAAAGAAGAAATCATGGTTTAAATAGTAACCTTTTGTCTGCTCAGTGAGAAAGCAGATGTACCAACATATATTTTAGGACACATTCTGTACCTTGGCAAAGTAAAAGAGAACAGGGGATTATTACATTAGGAAAAGGTACGAAGACTCAAGCAGTAATACCAGACGCAAGTTATTTTTGCCAGTGAAGTCTTGGATGTATGTCTTCAAAGAAAAACAAATAAACTACTTCAAGTGAAGTGCATTAATGTGCTGTGGAAACTGCAGTGAAGGAAAAAATGGCCTTGTGTTGTCAAAGCAGACAGGGGAGGCTTCGCAAGTAAAACAATAGAGTGAGCAGAGCGATATTGAAACAGGTGAAGAAAAGAACATGATGTATTGAGTTCAGACAAATTATTGATGGCACAGAAATGGAGAGAAAGTCTGGTGAGGGAATAGAGAAGTAGCTCATAAGAGATTCAAGCTCACACTAACGCATAAAGCCAACCTGACTGCAGATTTTGTCAGGATGCAGCTAGGACAGCAACAAGGCAGAATGTATTCAGAAGATAGAAATGTTAATTCTGGAAGGGATTTTGGAGACATGAATATGGTGAACAGCTGGGACCTTAGCCTGACTCTTGTAGCCTCCCTGTGCCACTAAAATGGCTGTCAGTTCTTTGGTATGACGGATTGAAAAATGTGATAATAAGTAAACAATTCCCTAGAAGATATTAAGGATTTTCTTTTGATTATGGCTTTTATGTCAACCAAAGGCATTCTCACGGATGAGTCAATGAGGTCAGGGAGGGCTGGGCCTGGGGGCGCTGACATTGACCATGCACTTACCCTCAGGGTTCTGAGCAGGTGGGGAAGGAAAGGATGGTGCAGAGTCTGTGGAGTCAGACTGCCAAGCTCAGATGCAGCTCTGCCACCCATGCCACCTGTCACTCAGCAAGTCACTTAACCTTCTAAACCTCAGTTTCCTTGTATGTAAAATAGTACTAGTACAGCATCTCTCTCATAGAATTGTTATGAAGATTAAACTAGATAATATCCAGTGCCTAGCATTCTGTGTTCTGTGTTTTACATGTGAGAAAATTGAGTTCTGAGAAAATAACTTGCCAAGAGAAACACATGAAGTCAGTATTTGAATCCAGGTCTTTCTTGACCCAAGTGCACGTTCACTGTACCATGAAGTTTGACATAGAAGAGAAGGTGCTGGAGCATTATTGGGAGTACAGCTGGCACAGAGGGGAGAGGCTTGGTTCTGGAGGCCCCCAGTGTAATGGGATGATGTGGCTGGGCAAGAGGAGACCAATTCAAATCTGTGTGGTCAGACTGACTTTAAGCTGTGTTGAGAAGCTGCATAAAGCGGGTGTGGGAAGAGTGGCCTCCTCCCTCTTGACAGGGTGCTGGGCTCTGTTTGCCAGATGAGTGACTTGTCATGTCACTCTACGCGAAGATCCCTTTAATGGTGATACAGGAAGACCCAAATCCCTCAGTGTGGCTGATAATAAGGACAAATTTAAAAAAAAATTTTGATCCCTTGATATGTGCTAATTACTATGATAAGTGTTTTATTATTTAATACTTAAAGAATCTCTTTGGGAAAGGTACTGTTGTTATCAACATTTTATGGAGGTGGAAACCCAGGCTGGGAGGTAGCAGGACCAGGTCTAGAGTAGGATTTGTCTGGTCTTGGAGGCAGTCTCTGAAGCGGGTCCCCACAGTGTCTTTCTCCTGGTGTTTGTACACTGACCATCGGTTTCTCCTCATGTCCAGTGCTCTCCTGCTAGACGGGAAATGGCTCTCTTCACTTCCGCTGAAATACACCTTGCATTTCTGGTTGCCATGGTTTCCTTTCTTGTCACTCAGTTCCGTACCTTCACCTATCCCACTTGCTCGGTTATTTCTTCCTGTCTAAAGCTGATCCTTTGAATACTTGTTCCCGAGCACCCAGCCTAATCTGGTTTCTCCTGTCCTGAGGCCCTTTGCGTTTGGTGTTGCTTTACTGATTTTGCAGTTATCATTTGCTACCGTGTATTTGCAACCTTTATCATGTGTGCCCTTTTCAAAAAGATTTTGAAGTCTTCATGGTGTGTCTTTTTTTAATCCCAATAGTGCTTAATACTATGTCTTGCACATAATTTATAATGAGTAAATATTCTTCAATTGACTGATTCCAGGATAAGAATATTCTGATCAGAAGAAATAATCATAATACCTATCTTAGTTTATAGGAATTAAAATAAAATTGCTTGGATGTTGTAGTAGAGAAAAAGGAGTAGCGGGAAAAAACAGTAGCCAAGAAAAACTGTATCGTAATGGAAAGAATATACTGGAACCACATGGGAATTGATATTCTGGTTTGGAAGAATTAGGGCAGTTGTGTGCCAAAAATCTTTAAATGTGTAACAAAAAGTGGTAACTACAATGACTGGAAAAATCTGTGAACATTTGGATAGCCATATACTAGCTTTTCATTTCCTTTTTTGTATTTAAGTAGATCCAAAGCATGAACATTTTTTTATGTATTGATATTCCTTGGTTATCTGACTTCATTCAAGTAAATGGGAGGAGAAAATAAAATTAATTTGAATTTCAGAGACTTTACTACATTTACTACATTTTTTATAGTACTTACTTAAAAAGAGCAGGCAGTTCCTGAGCAGTATTTTTTTTCTTCCAAGAGCTTAAAGTTTACTGTCCACTGCTTTGCTATTATGTTGTTTAAAAATCCACTTTGCTAGACTTTTAGACTATTATTCAGCACACTTCTTTGCTGAATTAAATTCTCTTTCAGTAAGAACTAGAGTTCACTAACAGAAAACTGCAGAAAATGGATTTTCGTTAATTTGACTTTACTCCTAAATGGTCACTCCTTCCTCCAAATTCCAATTCATGATGTTCCTCAAGTATATGTAGAATCCATTCCTGTTCAATTTAGTGTTAATAGAATGGTCCTTTCAAGAGGATCTATTATATACCTACTGTACCTTGCATAAAACAAGAATTTAAAAAGCTCATGCTTAATATTAACAAATACTAACAAAAATACCAACAATGTGAAGGCCTTTTCCCGCCTTCTGAATAAATTCTGAGTGGAATTTCTCATTATGGTTCCTCCCCTTTTAATACCTCAAATGAATTAGTACTATGTTGACCATTAAGATTTTGGAACCTAAGAATCATTATTACTGGGTTTGCTGGATTTTATTCTCATTGGGAACAGCTGAAGAAAGAGCAGGTGAAAACCTGCATTGGTATCAGGAAATGATTAAGTCTCTACTGTAGTGCTAATAGCCGCCATCCTCTCCTGCAGCTGGCGAAACGGTCATCCTCTGGTGATCCTTCTTGGGGGTGGTTGTGAATGTGGAATCTGCTTGCTTGCGGTAAATCTGACTTTTGGAGAAGGAAGAGCGGGAAAAAAGGATCCATAGCATCTCCTGGTCTCTAGGCAGGGGTAGTATTTTGATGAAACTTTCCAGCAGATGTGAAAAGATGATTTTGCAAAGCTTTAAGCTCAGAATTTTAAGTGACACATATTACTAATAAGACATTTAGCTTAATCCATCTGCCTCCTAAGAAGTGTGGCTGTTTTCCAAGAAATTCATTTTTTATAAAAAGCACTAGCCAGGATCTTTTTGTGTGTGTGTGTGTGTGTGCGCGCGCGCTTTGGCAGCTGGTGGGATTCTGCCGCATGCAGTGGTTTGATCTCTTGGAAAAGCCACAAAACTAGCCTTCCTGTGTTCATTTTTAAAATCTCACTTTCTCAGGTAAAATATTTTCAAAGTCCTTGATTTTATTAAATGAAAATGAGTCAATTTGGATTCAAATCCATATAGTGCATGTTTCAGCTGCACCCTTCCATGAGGCTCAGAGTCACTTGTGTGGCTTATTCCCTGCCCTGCCTTGGTTCTTGTTGGCATAGCTGCTCTGTGTATTCAGTAGGCTCTTGCTGTATACCCTGTAGCAAGCACTTTTGACCCAGGACTGAGGAAAAGTTTTAATGAGAAGAGGAAATTATATTTATCCCTTTAGAAGGGCGTCTGCTCTGTGCCAGACACAGCATGAGGTCCAGAATATGAATTCCACGAATGCAGGGACTTTGTCATTTTTATTTTACCTTTGTTCTCCTCAGCACCTAGAATAGTATTTGGCACATAGTACACATGCAAGGGAGTATTTCTTGGATGAATGGAAGGAGTCATAGAGAGGAAAGAAAGAGCACATTCAAATTAGGATAATCAGAGGAGAATTATTTACAAAGGGACTGTTTCTACAGGTGAGGGCTGTTGCCCCAGGCCGGTGTCAGCCCAGGAGCTGTTATCACCCATAACCTGTGAAGAGAGAGTCCTGCTAGCAGAGGCCACCTTGAAGTTTGGTCCAGGCACCAGCCAGCCTGCAGAGACCTGGCAGGGAGGGAGGCTGGGCAGTAAATACCCTGATGTCCTGTTCCTCCTGTCCTCTGCTCTCTGGCCAGGGTCCCGATTATGAATGAAACTGGAAGGTAGAGTATAGGGCAGCTCGTGCACGTAGACCACATAGGCCAGCATTCTGATAAAGAACAGAGTGGACAGTGCATCTGGAGTGCAAATGGGAGAGATCTGAATACACAGAAGAAATTCTCTGCCACTAAGAAGCTCCCAATCTAGCAGGGAGGCAGAGGAGTAAGCAGACCTTCCAACATAATCTGAACAACACTTAAAAACTGTTGAGGACCCTTACAACAACCCTATGAGATAGGTTTTTGCAGTGATTTTACAGATGGAAACTGAGAGACAGAGTTTAAGGCATTTGCTTGGGTCATGTAGCTACTAAGTGAAGGAGTTGAGATTTGGACCCAGGGAGTTTGTCTCCAGAGTCTGCTCTGCTGGATTGGGAGAGTTAAACTGTGGCGTAGGGCAGTGCTTTTTAAACCTTCCTGTGCTGGGAATCTTCTGGGGATCTTGTTTCAAAATACTTTCTGGTTCTGTTGGCCTGAGATGGATCAGCGAGTTAGCGTTTCCACCAGATGCTGCTCACCTGCCTTGTGTGGCAAAGGAGAGAGGACCCGGAGCTAGAAAGTGGGGTCTGTGGCCCAAGGATAAGACTCAGGGAGCTCAATGCAGTGAATCTCTTTGCCATTCCTTTCCCTGATGTGTGAAATGAGCAGGTTGGATGGTTTTTAAGGTCCATTCGAGCTTGTAGACCCTGCACTCCCTGACTTGAGACACGTGGGAGGCTCCCCGTAGCTGTCACTGTTGGCATTTCCTGGCCATGACTGTCCAGGGGCTCCAGAGAGGGAAGCTGATGTGTGCAGCCTCCTCCTCCCATGCGCTGAATTCAGATCCCAGCTCTTGATGAGCTTCTGGACTGACAGGGTCTGCTGTGTTGTCTGCTGTTTCCCTCCAAGTTGGAGGCATCTTCCAGCATCTGGCTCTGCTCCCTTCTGCCTCATGGGTTCTCACTCCCTGTCGCAGCTGATTAGGGCACTGCCTGTAATAGTGAAGCCTGATGCTTAAGGTACCACATTGTGTCATTTATTTTGCACACTGCAATTTCAGCCAAAAGTTGTAATATTGCTGTGTATCTTAATAAAGCTCCTTCTTCTTTTCAATGGGTGTCTACTTTTGAACATACAGAAAATACTTAATGTTGTGTGGCCAGTGAGTGCTTTGTATAAAGCCCCTAATTCTCAAATTCTCTCTCTTTTTGCGATAACTGAAGAATGCCCTTGCTGCCATGAGTGCCTGTGAATGGAAAGGGATAAACCCTCTTACTATTATACTTACTACTCAACATTCAAAACAAACTTCAGGGTTTTGGTCGCCCAAGTTCCCAAGCTGTCTACCTGTGATTTGGAGCTCCTGTATCACTGTAATCCACAGCTGTATATACAATATGGAAAATCTCAGACTTTGTGTTTCGAAAAATTAGTGTGGGGTCGGAATATGAAGCTTCTTTTTCTTTTTCTTCCTTTTGTTTTGATTATGCGGTGCTATAACACAGGCTCAACAAATCACACATCAAATCTTTCCAGATGCAGAGCTCCCGCGACATCATGTGTTATGGTTTTCTTGCTGTATTTTGACATTTGGGGCTATTTAATTGCATTTGATGATGCTCTCAGCCTAATCAGCACAGAGCAGCAGCAGTATAGCCCTGCTGTGCTCAGCAGTGCCTCCTGGAAGGTTGTGGAGAAGGTTGTTTGCTGTCCTGTTTCACTGATTACATAATTTGTCATCCCTTTACTACATCTAGCACTCCTTATAAGTCGTGTAGATATTTGGAAGGGACCATCTTTTATGTGTACATTTAATTTCCTTTATATTTAATTTTTTAATTTTTAAATACTATTGGTACATAATAGTTGTATATCTTTATAGGGTACATGGGATATTTTGATATAGGCATATGATGTGAATTAATAAAATTATGGTAACTGGGGTATCCATCACCTCAGGTATTTAACATTTCTTTGCGTTAGGAACATTCCAGTTCTACTCTTTTAGTTATTTTAAAGAATACCATAACTTATTGTTGATTATAGTCACTTTGTTGTGTTATCAAATGTTGTTCATTCTATCTAACAGTGCAGCTATGTTTGTGCACCCATTAACCATCTGCTTTTATCCCTCCTTCCCCACTACCCTTCCCAGCCTCTGGTAACTGTCATTCTACTCTCTGTCTCCATGAGATCATTTTTAATATTTAGCTCCTACATATGAGTGAGAACGTGCGAGATTTGTCTTACTGTGCTTGGCTTATTTCACTTAGTGTAATGTTCTCCAGTTCCATCCATGTTGTTGCAAATGACAGGATTTCATTCTTTTTTGTGGCTATATAATATTCCATTGTGTATGTGTACCCCAATTTCTTTATCCATTCATGTGTTTATGGACACTTAGGTTGATTCCAAATCTTGCCTATTTGTGAATAGTGCTGCAAAACATGGGAGTGTAGATATCTTTTTGATATACTGATTTCCCCTCCTTTGGATATATACTCAGCAGTGGGATTGCTGGGTCATGTGGTAGTTCTATTTTTAGTTTTTTGAGGAACCTCCATACTGTTCTCCATAGTGGTTGCACTAATTTACATTCCCACCAACAGTGTACGAGGGTTCCCCTTTCTCCACATCCTCACCAGCATTCGTTATTGCCTTTTTGATAAAGCCATTTGATTAATAACTGGGGTGAGATGATATCTCATTGTAATTTTGAATTGCATTTCTCTGATGACTAATGATGTTGAGCATTTTCTTCATATACCTGTTGGCCATTTGTATGTCTTCTTTTGAGAAATAGCAATTCAGATCCTTTGCCCACTTTTTAATCTGATTACTTGATTTTTTCCTATTGAGTTGTTAGAGCTCCTTATATATTCTAGTTGTTAGTCCGTTGTCAGATGAGTAGTTTGCAAATATTTTCTCCTATTCTGTGGGTTGTCTCTTCACTTTATTGAGTGTTTCCTTTTCTGTGAAGAAGCTTTTTAGCTTGATATGGTCCCATTTGGCCAATTTTGCTTTGGTTGCCTGTGCTTTGGGTGTATTACTGAAGAAGTCCTCTCCCAGACCAATGTCCTGAAGCGTTTCCCCAATGTTTTCTTATAGTAGTTTCATAGTTTCAGGTTTTAGATTTAAGTCTTTAATCCATTTTGATTTGATTTTTGTACATCTTGAGAGATATGGGTCTAGTTTCATCCTTCTGCATGTGGATATCTGGTTTTCCCAGCACTATTCATTGAAGAGACTGTCCTTTCCCCACTGTATGTTCTTGGCACCTTTGTCAAAGATAAACTCACTATAGATGTTTGGATTTATTTCTGGGTTCCCTATTCTGTTCCATTGGTCTATGTGTCTATTTTTATGCCAGTACCATGCTATTTTGGTTGCTACAGCTCTGTAGTATAATTTGAAGTCAGGTAATGTGATTCCTCTAGTTTTATTCTTTTTGCTTAGGATGGCTTTGGGTTTTCTGAGTCTTTTGTGGTTCCATATAAGTTTTAGGATTATTTTTTCTATTTCTGTGAAGAATGTCATTGGTATTTTGATTGGGAATCCATTGAATCTGTAGATTGCTTTGGGTAGTATGGACATTTTAGTAACATTGATTCTTTCAATCCTTAAGCGTGGAATATTTTTCCATTTTTTTGTGTCCTCTTCATTTTCTTTCATCAATGTTTTGTAGTTTTCATTGTAGAGATCTTCCAGTTCTTTGGTTAAGTTTATTCCTAGGTATTTTATTTTATTTGTAGTTATTGTAAATGGGATTACTTTCTTGGTTTCTTTTTCAAATTGTTTGCTATTGGTATATAAAAATGCTACTGATTTTTGTATGTTGATTTTGTAGTCTGCAACTTTGCTGAATTTGATTATCAGATCTAGTAGTTTTTTTGTGGAGTCCTTAGGTTTCTCTAGATGTAAGATTGTATCATCTGCCAACAAGGATAATTTGACTTCTTCCTTTCCAATATGGATGTCCTTTATTTCTTCCTCTTGTCTGATTTCTCTAGCTAGAACTTGCAGTACTATATTAAATAAAGTGGTGAAAGTGGGCATCCTTGTTTTGTTCCAGATTTTAGAGGAAAGGCTTTCAGCTTTTCCCCATTTGGTATATTAGCTGTGGGTCTGTCATATATACCTTTTATCGTGTTGAGATAAGTTCCTTCTATACCCAGTTTATTGAGAGTTTTTAATCAGGAAGGGATGTTGAATTTTATCGAATGCCTTTTCAGCATCAATTGAAATGATCATATTGTTTTTGTCCTTTGTTCTATTGATCTGTTGTATCATATTGATAAATTTGCTTATGTTGAACCACCCTTGCATCCCTGGGATGAATTTCACTTGATCATGATGAATAATCTTTTTAATATGTTGTTGAATTTGGTTTGATAGTATTTTGTTGAGGATTTTTGCATCTGTGTTCATCAGAGATATTGGCCTGTAGTTTTTTGTTATTGTTCTTGTGTCTTTGTCTGGTTTTGGTATCAGGGTGATACAGGCCTCATAGAATGAGTTTAGGAGTATCCCTTCCTCCTCCATTTTTTTGGAATAGTTTAAGTGGGATTGGTATTAGTTCTTTGAGTGTGTGGTGGAATTCAGTAGTGAAGCCATTGAGTACTGGGCTTTCCTTTGATGGGAGACTTTTTATTACTGCTTCTATCTCATTACTTGTTATTGATATATTCAGGTTTTGGATTTCTTCCCAGTTCAATCTTGGTAGGTTGTATATGCCTAGGAATTTATCCATTTCTTCTAGGTTTTCCAATTTATTGGCACATAGTTGCTCACAATAGCCTGATGATCCCATGGATGTCTGTAGTATCAGTTGTAATGTCTCCCTTTTCATCTCTGATTTTATTTATTTGGGTTTTCTCTCATTTTCTCTTAGTTGGTCTGGCTAAAGGTGTGTCAATTTTGTTTATCTTTTCAATTGTTCTGTTGACCTTTGTATTGTTCTTTTGGTTTCAATTTCATTTATTTCTGTTCTGATTTTTATTATTTCTTTTGTTCTACTAATTTTGGGTTTGGTTTATTCTTGTTTTTCTAGTTCTTCAAGATGCATCATTAGGTTATTTATTTGAAGCTTTTCTACTTTCTTGATGTAAGTACTTACTGCTATAAACTTTCCTCTTATTACAGCTTTTACTGTATTTCATTGGTTTTGATATGTTGTGTTTTTGTTTTCATTTTCATTTGTTCTGAGGAATTTTTTAATTTCCTTCTTAATCTCTTAATTGACCTGCTGGTCATTCAGGAGCTTATTGTTTAATTTCCATGTATTTGTATATTTTCCAAAGTTCCCTTTTTTATTGATTTCTAATTTTAGTCCATTGTGATCAGAGAAAATACTTGGTATGATTTCAGTTTTTTTGAAAGGCTTGTTTTGTGGCCTAACATGTGGTCTATCCTTCAGAATGACCCATGAGCTGAGGACAAGAATGTGTATTCTGCAGCTGTTGGATGAAACATCTTATAAATATCTATTAGGTCCATTTGGTCTATAGTCCAGATTGAGTCCAATGTTTCATTGTTGATTTTCTGTCTGGATGATCTGTCCAATGCTGAAAGTGGAATGTCTGGGTCTCCAACAATTATTGTATCGGGGTTTATCTCACTCTTTAGCTCTGATAATATTTGCTTTATATATCTGGGTGTTGCAGTGCTGGGTGCACATATATTTAGAATTGTTATATCCTCTTGCTGAATTGACTCCTTTTTCATTATATAATGACCTTGTCTCTTTTTACAGTTTTTGTCTTGAAATCTATTTTATCTAATGGAAGTATGGCTACTCTTGCTCATTTTTGTTTTCCATTTGGATGGAATATCTTTTTCCTTCCCTTTATTTTCAGTCTGTGTGTGTCTTTATAGGTGTAAGTTGTTTCTTGCAGACAACATATAGTTAGCTCTTGTTTTTTTAATCCATTCAGCCACTCTATGTCTTGTGATTGGAGAGTTTAGCCCATTCACATTCAATGTTACTATTGAGCTGTAAGGAATTATTACTGCCTTGTTAGTATTTGATTTCTGGCTCTTTTGTTGTCCTTTCTTTCTTTCTTACTTAATTCTTGTCTTCCTTTGTTAAAAGTGATTTTCTCTGGTAGTGTATTTTAATTTCTTGCTTTCTATTTTTTGTATCTGTTGTAGGTTTTTTGATTTGAGGTTACCATGAGGCTTGCAAAAAACATTTTATGGCCAATTGTTTTAAACATGACACTCTGCTTACAAACAAACAAATAAGCAAGCAAAGAGAAATCTAACAGAAATCCTACTTTTTAACTCCATACCCCTCCCACTTTTTAACATTTTGTTGTTTCCATCAATATCTTTTTGTACTATGTATCTTTCAAAAAGTGGTTGTAGTTGTGTTTGATAGGTTTGTCTTTCTGTCTTCCTACTCAAGATAGACGTGGTTTATGCACCACAGTTATAGCAATAGAGTATTCTGTATTTATGTACTTACTATTACCAGTAAGTTGTACACCTTCAGATGATTTCTTGTTGTTCATTAATATCCTGTTCTTTCAGATTGAAGAACTCCTTTCAACATTTCTTGTAGGACAGGTCAGGTGTTGATGAAATCCCTCAGCTTTTGTTTGTCTGGGAGAGTCTTTATTTTTTCTTCATGTTTGAAGGATATTTTTGCAGGATATACTATTCTAGGGTTAAAGTTTTTTCCGTTAGCACTTTGTATATATCATGCTCTCTCTTTACCTGTAAGGTTTCCACTGAGAAGTCTGTTGCCAGATGTATTGGAGCTCCTTTATATGTTTTTTTTTCTTTTTTCTTGCTTCCCTTAGGACCTTTCCTTTATCCATGACCTTTGAGAGCTTGATTATTAAATGCCTTGAGGTAGCCTTGTTTGGGTTAAATCTGCTTGGTGTTGTATGACCTTCTTGTTCCTGAATATTGATGGCTTTCTCTAGGCTTGGAAAGTTCTTTTTCTTTCTTCCTTCCTTTTTTTTTTTTTTGAGACAGAGTCTCACTCTGTTGCCCTGGGTAGAGTGCCGTGGCGTCATTGCAGCTCACTGCAACCTCCAACTCCTGGGTTCAAGGGATCCTCCTGCCTCAGCCTCCCGAGTAGCTGGGACTACAGGTGCATGCTAATTTTTCTATTTTCAGTAGAGATGGGGTCTCGCTCTTGCTCAGGCTGGTCTCGAACTCCTGGCCTCAAGCGATCCTCCCGCCTCGGCCTCCCAGAGTGCTGGGGTGACAGGTGTGAGCCGCTATTTCTTTGGATAAGCTTTCAATTCCATTCCCTCTCTCTGCTTCCTCAGTAAGGCCACTAACTCAGACTTGTCCTTTGGAGGCTATTTTCTAGATGTTGTAGGAATGCTTCATTCTTATTTATTCTTTATTTTTTTTCCCTCTTCTGACTGTGTATTTTCAAACAGCCTGTCTTCAAGCTCATTAATTCTCTCTTCTGCTTGGTCAGTTCTGGGTTGAGAGACTCTGGTGCATTTCTCAGTTTGTCAATTGAATCTTAAGCTCTAAATTTCTGCTTGATTTTTTTTTTTATTATTTCAATCTCTTTGTTAAATTTCTCTTATAGGCTTCTGAATTTCTTCTCTGTGTTGTCTTGAAATTCATTGAAATTGTTCAGGAAAGCAATTTTGAATTCTTTGTCTGAAAGGTCACCTATCTCCATTGCTCTAGGATTGGTCACTGGTACCTTATTTAGTTCGTTTGGTGAGGTCATGTCTTCCTGGATGTTCTTGATGCTTGTGGATGTTTGTCAATGTCTGGGCATTGAAGCGTTAGGTATTTACTTTAATTTTTGCAGTCTGGGCTTGTTTGAGCCCGTCCTTCTTGAGAAGCCTTTCCAGACATTCAAAGGGAATTGAGTGTTGTGATCTAAGTCTTTGGTCACTGCAGCCCTACCAGCACTGAGGGTGCCCCAAGCCTAGTAATGCTGTGACTCTTGCAGACTCCTGCTGGTACTGCATTGGTGGACTTGGGCGAGATGGGAGAAATCCCTGGATTACCAGGCAAAGTCTCTCACTCTTTTCCCTCACTCTCTGTTCTGGGCTGCAGGAGTTGGGGGAGGAGTGACGAGGGCACTCCCTCATGGCCACCAGTGCCAGGTCACACCTGAAGCCAGCCTAGTCTCATCCAAAGCCAGTGGTGACTGTTGCCTGGCTACCTCTGATGTTTATTCAAAGCCCAAGGGTTCTTTAGTCAGCAGGTGGTGAATCTTGCCAGAACTGGGTCCTTCCCTTCAAGGCAGCATGTTTCCTTCTGGCCCAGGGTAGGTCTAGAAATGCCTTCCAGGAACTAAGGCCTGGACTCAGGGGTTTCAGGAGTCTCCTTGGTACTTCATTTTACTGTAGCTAAGCTGGTACCCAAGTTGCAAAACAAAGCCCTCTGAACTCCTCACTGTCCTTTCCCCAAGATTAAGAAGACTCTCTCCCTGAGCCACCCTGCCCGTAGTTGGGGGAGGGGTGATACAGGCACTCGCTTGGTCAGAGCTGCTGGTGTCTCACTGGGTCATGTGCACCCCAAGTCCATTTGCTCTGAGCCAGCACAGCTACAGAAATTGCCCAAGGATTGCAGCCTTTGTGGCCTGACTCTCTTATGCATTTAGTCCAGGCCCCAGGCTGCTTTTTGTCAGCCGGTGGGGGGGCTAGCAGAAACGGGGTTGGAGGATTTCTCTCTGGCTGGGCTGGTCAAAATGCTCCTTCCATGGGCACCGGCAGAATTCTGCCCTGTTCTGTGCTCCCCTGTGCCAGGCGACCCTGAGTTTTAATGCAAAGCGCCACGATCACTTCACTCTCTCTCCTCTGGGCACAGATTCTCTTTCCACCTGGTGTGCAAGGGACGGGGGAGAGGTGGCGTAGGCAATGCAAGATTGTCTTTTCTGTCTTCTTCAGTGCCTCTTTCCTTGATATAATGTTAACACCAAATAGTATGATTGCTCACCTGATTTTTGGTTCTTCTGAAGGTGCTTGCTTGCATGGATAGTTGTTGAATTTGGTATTCACGTGGAGGGACGATTTCTGGAGGTTTCTATTTGGCTGTCTTGTTCCACACCGCCCCTCTGCCCCCCAGCCAATGTCACTTCTTAATCTAACCAAGTCTTTATAATTTTAGAGTAATATCTATATTGAAGGTATTGCCTTACTTGGTTTTCTATTTTTTCTGGTCTGTTCTCAGAGAACAGAGTTTTTATTATGTGCTGTGGATACCCTGATTGTTCCTGTTGTGGCTAGAAAGTACCATGTTGCTATGGTCAGTGTTTAACTAGGAATGAGATTTTTTTATTGCTAAAAAATAAGAGGAGCCATAGTGTCAGATAGTGTTACAAAGCTTCAGATGAGTATGGTGAGAAGACAGGGAAGATTCCCAAAACAAATGAAGAGAGCCTAGGGTTGGCTGCCATTCTGGAGGAACACAGTTGGTCTGCACCTCTGTTTATATGCTTGTCTTGGCCACATGCCCTGTTTCCTCTTGAGCTCACAGAATCAGATGTAAATTGAAGAGGACTTTATTAAAAATCTAGGGAGATCTTTTCTGGGGTTATATTAAGATTGGGAGATGATGTGGGATCTCTGTTACTAACTGAGTAAATACTGTACTATTTAAATGTACCTGGCATCTATAAAGAGCAGCTTTCATGTTAATTGCTTTTGTGTTAGAGTAAAGAAAGATATCAGATACAACTAGCGAGCTGGTTTTAGACATTGAACAGGCAGAATTGAGGGCAGAAATCTGAGATGCTTTCAAGAGACAGGCAGCTCCGCTCTCCCCTCGTTAGTTAATTCTATGCCTCTTGGCTCAGTAGCCCAGCAGTGCAGGCTGCAGCTCTCCCAGGCCTGTGGGGGTGGGTGGTGTCCCCTGAGACTGCATTGTTGTTTCCCAGAGCAGTGTTAGATGAACCAGAACACGGTGTATGTTTTTAAATTCCGCTCAGGCCAAATACTTGGCACCCAACCCAGTCAAGTTGTGGAATCCTGGGCTTAGGTGGGTCTGTAAATAAAGGCTGAGGTCTTTAAAAAGTTAGCAGAGGCGAAAATGGAGTTCTTCTCCTTCCACAGGCAGCCTGTCCTTCGGTTTCAGATGCATTTGGTTGCAATATCATTGGCAGAAGGAAAAGATAAAGTTTTGAATTTGAATATTGGATTTTGAAAACTGGAGGTCTTAAATGTTATTGTTTTCACTCTGAAAGGCAGCTCTAGCGATGGCTTTGAAATGCTGCTGGTAGGAGATCGAGTGCTGTAGCAGATGATAGACTCTTGTGAGATAGAAGATCAAAGAAACATTTTTCCTGAAATGTCAAGAACTTTTTTTACTAAAGCATCTTGTCTCTGTAGGGCACATAGTTAATTATAAACCAGAAATAGTTAATGTATTTTATAGGACTTTTGTCATTTCTCTGGGTGCAGTGTTTTATAAACACGATTATCAACTGGTAGTCTTTAAATTCAGCCTTATTACATGATGATCTGCTAATCCAAAATGAGAAATTACTAAATTAAGATCTTGGCAGAGATACAGCCAAGTTTTACAAGGAATTTTAGGTTGTCATTTGTAAAAATTTTGAACTATGTGGCATTTTAGCTCATTTGTTGGTTCACTTTTATATAACCTGTTTTACTTTAAAAGTTAAATTTTGAGTAGATAAAGAATTTTCTTAAAATTTATTTAAAGGTTAAAGGATTCTTGTATATTGGGTTTCCCTCCCCCAACCCATTCTCTTCCCAATGTCCCAAGAGGTAACATTATTGTAAATTTTGTGTTTATTTTTCCCATACTTTTCTTTATGGTTTTACCACATACGTTTATATCCCTGTATGATAAATTTGTGTAAATAAATCATACAATACATATTGTTTGGTGACTTGCTTTTTTCACTCAACACTATGTTCCTGAGATTCCTCTTTGCTATTGCTGGCACCTATATTCCATTCACTTCCCAGCTGTATGATATTCTGTATACTGCTGGATAAGCTGTATAATGGCTCTATTACTTATTATTTAGAATATGATGGAAAGAAATTTGAGTTTCCATTTTTTTCTATCATAAATAGTGTTTTTGTGAACTTTCTTTATTAATACATGTCTGATGCGTATTACATGGATTTTCCTAGGTCATATTCTTACAAATGACATTTTTCAGGTCATGGGCATGCACATCTTCATCATTATTAGTTGGGTCGACTTTTTTCCCTCACACTGGTTGTAACAATATACACTGCACTCGTCAGAGTATATGTAATTATGATGCTCCATACTCCCGCCAACTTGATATGTCATACTTTAACGTTAATTGTCAAACTTGGTGTGTGTGCAATATTTTCTTACTGTGTTTTGATTTGTTTTTCCCTAAATATAATAAGATTAATCATATTGTCCTATGATTATTATTGGCCACTTGGGTTTTTTCCCTGTGAAGTGCCTTTGCAAGTTTTTTTGCTGACTTTTTTATAGGGTTCTTAATTTTAATGTACTAAATAGTAGAATTTATTAATATATTCCTTTAAGGTTTGCACTATATCCTAGTCTTCTCTCTTCTGAGGTCATGAAGATGTTTTATGTTGTTTCTAAATGTTTCTAAAACATAGTTTTGACTTTTATATCTAAGTCTTTGTGTTATCTGAGTCTGCCTTCCTTACTTTTTTCCTTCATTTTTTCCTTTTTTGTTTTCCATACGAATAACCTAGCATGTCAGTATGATTTGTTAAAGTGCCAGTCCTTTACCATTATGGGGCCAAGACTGTCGTAGATTGAACTTCTATGTATGTTTATCAGTTTCAGGTTTCTCTGTTATGTTCCTTTGTCCTCCATGATAATAGTAGCTAGTCTTAATTGTTGTAGCCTTATAATAATTCCAATATCTGTCATAATAACTGCTCTGTTGTCCTTTATAGTTGTCTTCATTATTTTATGAACCTTTGCTGTTCTATTAAAATTTTAGAAGTTTTTATTGGAATTATATTGAGACTATCAATCAATTTTGGGAGAATTGACATCTTAATGATACTGAGTTTTCTTACCATGGATAAGAAATTGGATATACTTATCCGATTATTGAGGTCTTCTTTCCTGTCTTTACATAGTGTTTTATAATTTTCTATGTAAAGCTCACATCTTCCTAGGCTCCTTGTTTTTTCATATTCTTATAAAAAAAGTATTACTTAAAAATTACATTTTTCAACCTTTTGATGCTAGTGTACAGAAATAAAGTTAATTTTTGTATCTTAATTTTTATATTTAGCCATGTTGCTAAACTTTCTAGTTCTAATAGTTTATATGTAGAATCTTTTGCGTCTTCTACATACACAATCATATCATCTTCAAACTACTTCTTCCTTCTAATCTTTATAATTTTTGCATATTTTTTCTGTCCTGTGACTCGGTGTCAGACCTACAATACTTTGCTGAAAAGAAGTGGAGAAAAGAAGACACCTCTGTCATTTCCTGGTCTCTCAGAGATTGGGATATTGATAGCAATTTAACTGCATTGTGCTTGGAATATGGCCTCTAATATATAAATCTTTTAAAATATGTTTAGACTTATTTTATGCCCCAACATGTTATCATATTGGGCCATAAAACCCAACAAATCACCAGCCTGCCGCTCCTTTGTACATAATCAACATTTATAAAAGCTTTATGTATTTTCTGCATTGTGGGTGCAAATTATTGTATGTTATACATTAGAGTTGTCAAGATATTGTCTAGGGACCCTCAGGGCACCCCAACATTCTTTCAAAGAGTACTTGAGGTCAAAACTATTCTTATGATAATACTGAGACACTATTTGCCTTTTACTCTTTCATTTTCTCATGAGTGTACAATGAAGTTTTCTAGAGGCTACACTATGTGATCTTGTAACAAAATGAATACAGAAGCAGATAAAAGAATACAATAGCCATCTATTAAGCAAGGTGTTAAATAGATTTGCAAAAATGAAAAACAGAGCCCCTTTATCACTGAATTTTCTTTGATTTTAGAAAATACAGTTATTTTTCATAAAAGTTATATTATTTATGTTAACATGTAATAGGCTTATCATGATTTTAAATGTATTAATAAATAAATACTTTCTTAAATTCTCTTTCAATTTTTTTATATAGTAAAAATATCAACAGAAATAAGTTATGTAAACAAAAACTTTTCAGGCTTCTCAATAATTTTTCAGAATGTAAAGAGGGCCTGAGACCACAGTTTTTATGAAACACTGGGTTATGGGGTCAAGTTTGTTAACTGTGTTATTTAAATATTTTATGTTATTATTAAATTCACTTTTGGTCTTTTTGATCTATCAGTTACTGAAAGAAGTCTTAGAATTTTTTCATTAATGTGGGTTTGTTTATTTCTCCTTGGAGTTCTGTTAATTTTGCTCTGTATCTTCAGGCTATGCTGTTGGGAGCGAACACATTTAGCAACAGAATATCTTCTTGATTATTTGAATCCTTTCTCATCATGTAATTTTTGTCTTAAAGTATATTATGTCTAGAATAGCTAAATTGTTATAGCTATGCTGGCTTTCGTTGGGTTAGTGTTTGCCTGATACATTTTTCTATCTTTCCAAAGTTTTAGTCCTTATATTTCAGGTCTGACTTTTGAAATAAAGTTGAAAGTTATTCTTTATGTCAATAAATATAGTAACTCTCTCATGGCACATACCCTATTATTATCATGTATTTAACTCCATCTTTTTTATTTTTATAAATCTCTCTCTCCATACACACTCCTCCTTCTTGGTATTTGATGTCAGTTCACTTCTTATTGTCTTCATTGACCTCAGTCCTCCCCTCTATAAACACTTTTCCCCCCAAAAAATTTCTTAGAACTTCCTGAAGTAAGTGTAAGATGGTGACGTAACCCTTTAATTTTGTGCTTAAAATATCTTTATTTCACTGTAATTTTTGAAAGACATTTTTAGGCACATATTTCTAGATTGCAAGTTATTTTTTTCTCAGCTCTCTGAAGACAGCGTTCTGACCTTTACCTTCCATTGTCGGCTTCAGTAGGTCACCAGTCTGCTGCTCCTTTGTGTAAAATCAGTGTTTTGTATAAAATCAGCGTTTTTGCTTTGACTGCTTTTAAGATCTTTTGTCTTTGGCCTTCTGCATTTTCATCTTGATAGTTGAGATGTGAGTATCTTTTTATTTATTCTGCTTGGGATGTGTTAGGAGTCCTGAACCTGTGCACTGGGCTTTTCACCAATCTGGAAAATGTATGATATTGCCTTGACTTCATTTTTTTCTTATCTTTCCCTCTTGAAGTGTGTTAAACTCTCCTACTCTCTCCTCCATTTCTGTTAACCCTGCTTTCATTTCTTTTTGTCCCTTTATATTGTATTTTGTATAATTAACTCTAATTCTACCTTGCCAATTCTTTCATCATTTTGATTTGTTGTGTTCATAAACCTGTCCATGGAACTTAATATTTCAGTTATAGTTTTAATTTCTAGAAGTACTCTTTGTTTTTAATTCAAATCTTCTTAAGGTCTTTTTTATATTACTTTCCTTCTTATGCATCTTTATAGATTCGTTGGACATTAAAGGAACGAAAATGTGAAATGCCTAAGAGCACACACATTGGGCCATCCAGCACCATATTTAACCTGGGGGAAACTCACAGAAACAGGAGGCCGTGCAGTTGTGCTCACCCCGCTTGCCCATCGATTATGGGTTATGTTCAGGGATCTAGCATGTGGAATTGTTAGATACTAGGAGAAAGAGTATGGCTTGTGGGCTGTGGAATTGTTATGCTGCAAGACTGGGGTAATACCACTCCTCTCCTAGCACGATAGATGAATGGAGTTCAAATGTAACAAAACAAAACAAAACCTTGGCCCCATATGTGTTCTGCCAGCTCAGTGCTCATGATTGAGGGAGCACAAGTGGATTCATTTTTAGATTGCAGGGTCTCCAAGATGGGACTGTTCCTTAAAACATGCAACCTTGGTTCAAAAGCCACTAAGCTGTCAATAAAGAAGCGCAAGGCTCAGTCCACATGATATCCGTCGTTAGACACAGGATCAAATAGAGGTGAATTTCTTGTTCTGGCAGTGTTGCAGATAGATCCTCCCATGGAAAACAACTAAAACTGCTAGATAAAGTATTTTTTAAAGTCCATTTTGTAAATATGCTGATGAGCTAAGAACTTTTCAGAGACTAAAATCAGGTGAAAGTGGGACAGTAAAAAGGTAAGTGGACTATGAAAGCATTCACTAAGCAAGATTCCAGTTTGAGCTTTCAAGTTCATGGCCTTGTGGGCATTGATGAATAGAAGAAAAAGGCACAGTGACCAGCCAAGATGGAGAGTCAATAAGAGACATCCTGTCCCGCTGCATAAAGCTGGGATTCTGAGGGTTACACCCTCACTGTAAAGGCATTGCAAGGAAATTTCACTGACCTAAAGATTGACATTGGCTATGGGGAAAATCTCCCTTGAGAATTTGTAATCACAAACTAGCCAGCATAAATTTACGCAGATTGAATTCATACCACTGTGTTCTACAGAAAACTTTAAGTAGAAATTTAAAGTATTTCTGGGTTTTGTACTATCCCCAGGCAAATGAAACAAATACAGATCATGCAACCTGACATCCAAGTTTTCACAGAGAAAAAGTTTCAGGAAATTTGAGCTCACAGCTAATAATCAAAAAATTCACAAGTAAACAAAGTACCATGAGAGAGCCTACAGATTAAAAAAAAAGAAGATGCCAAAATTAGACCCACAAAGACTTCATAAATAGGAATTATCTGAAACAGAAAATAAACTACTGTGTTTTATAATTCTAAAATGCCATTGATTTTTAAATACACTATTATTTTATTTACCACAAAGAGTTAAAAAAGAAAAAGTGCTGACAATTATGGTTGTAAGCTGCACCTCAGTTTCAGAGAAGCCAAAAATGTGGGTTTTTCTCTTATTTCTTCAGATTAGATTATTTTATCTTCAAGTTTACTGACTCTTTCTAATATGCTATTAAGCCAATTCAGTGAATTTTTTTAGCTATTTTATTTTTCAGTTCTAGAATTTGAATTTAGTACTTTTAAGCATATTTGTTTTTTGCTGAGATTTTCTATTTGTTCCCTCTTCATGAGCATATTTTCCTAATGTAGTTATCATAGCTGATTTAAAATCCTTATCTCCTAATTCTAACACCTGGGTCTCCATAGATTGCCTTTGGGTCATATTTTCCTGCTCTTCATATGTCTAATGATTTTGATGGTATTCTGGACATTGCTAATGATATGTTGTAGAGAGTCTTGATTCTTTTATATTCCTCTGAACAGAACTGATTTTTTGTTTGTTTGTTTGTTTTAGTAAGCAGTTAATTTGGCCGAATTTGAACTTCCCAGCTGTCTCTCCTGCATTGAGATGGTAGCTGAAATCCCTATTCAGATCTTATAGCTTTAGCTGGGCTGTTTGGGGTTCTGGTTGCACATGTATGCCAGAAGTCAGCCAGCGATCTGGGCAGAGTTTGGGGTGATCATCTGTGCCTGTCTCCTTTATGGGATTTCTCCGTCACTGTACAGCTATCAAGCTTGCTCTGGATTCTGTCTTTCAATTTTTCAAACTGGTAACTAGGAGTTTCTATCAGGGTTTTTAGCTGCCTTACACAGTAGAGCTGACTGTGCCTTCCCCTCAGATGAAAAGCCATAAAAAAACAGAAAACTTTTAGTACTGTTCCCATCTTCAAAGTATTGGTTCCCCTCTGCTTTCTGCCAGCTTTTGATCACTCTCCACTGCCTGCAGGCACTTATTTTTGATATTGTGTACAGAGTTTAAAGCTTTTTGTGTGTGTGTGAGGGTTGATCCTATACAAGATAACTCCACCATCATTAGAAATAAAACCTCCCTGTACTTGTTTTGACATTTTTACTTATAACATGCATAGTGCTTAGGAAAACAGTATTTATTTTGAGTGGTTTCATTTATTGCAAGTGATCTGCATTGTATTATAGGGTGTGTGTGTGTGTGTGTATATATATATATATATATATATATATATATATATATATATATACACATTTTTTTTTTTTTGGTAAGTACCTGTCATTGCTTAATTTTAAATCACTTGCAAGTTCAAGATACAAGTTGCTTAACTGAAGAGTAATTATTGGGTCATTAGTTTATAATGAAGTACATGCCCTTTCATTTGTGGAAGGAATTATGAATCTCAATATAACAAAACTGAAAATTCCATAATAATTACTAAACGATTATGCTGCTATCAATTTGCAAGAACTGTTTTAGGATAGTATTACCTCATATCTAATATGAGGCATTTAAACTAAAGAATGTAAGTGCTGACTCTCTTCAAACCTTTAGAAATTGCTAAACTAATTTGTTAAACTAATATTTGGTTTTTATTTAAGAGCACAGGGTTGTTAAACTTTGTGCATATATAAAAGCTGCTCCTTATATTAAGTTAGGAGGAAAGATACATTTTCGGTGGAACATTCATCAGTCAGCAGACAGTGATAAGGTTGGCAACTAAGGCTGACATAGTGGGTTTCAAGCCATTCTAGGATCATTCTTTAGGCCAAAGAGATGACTCTTTCTCCTAGTCTAGGACAATGCTCTTTAAACACTTTGGTCCAGATACTCCCTAACTTTATTTTGAACAAACATGGACCCCTTCTCACATTTATAGTGGCACCTAAAATTTTTCTTCATAAATTTTCAGTACTGACAAAGACTGTAATTTCCCATATATTATCTATGTTGTCAATTTAATATAAAATTGTTATATCTATGTTTTAAATATGTCCAGTGGAATATAAATACTAAAAGTGATGTTTTATCTACCATCATACATTTAAAAAATATATCAAGAAGCTTCTCTTTTATCACTTATAATTTTACATTATTCTTTTTCCACTCTGGACTAGTATTTCCATTCCATTTGGCTTATAAAATCTTATTCTAATTTTATACAGTTTTATGTTTTTATTAATCATTGTATCATATTTCTTTGCAATAAAAATCTGCAAATACTTAGTATGATTTTTAAATTTCCCATGACCTCAGGCTCTAAGTAATTATGAATATTATTATTAATAAACAATTTGTCAAAACACTATTAATATTATTTTTTAAATGCGTTGGGGCCACATAGTACAGTAGTTATAAGCACAGACTCTGGAGCCTGAATAAATGGGTTCAACTCTCAACTCTAACTCTATTTGTTGTATACCTTCAGTTGCATTATATGTATAATGGATATTAAAAATAATACCAACCTAATATAAATGTTACGAAAGCTAAATCACTTAACATATATAAATAAAGTGCTTAGAATAGTTGGTAGGCCATAATAAATCCTATATGTGTTTACTTTATTATTCTGTCCATAATTATTAAAAATGAAAAATAAAGTGTAATTGAAATGCCTGTCTTAATGAGAGGATTTTTTTTTGCAGTTAGTTTATGTATTAAATGATGAATATTATTTATTGCTGGAATGAATCTGGGTTCCATCATGGCTTTCCCAGTTTTTCATTTATATGCTTATAATGAAAAACCTTTTTACATAGATGAATAGGTAAGAATGAAGGCAGTCTCATTATATCAAAGTCTCCCAATTCTTTGGACTCCTTTTAGATTCTGTGCCAAAAAAATCACTTACTGATCTTTCATAAATATCACTTTTAATTATCTTTTAGTGAATGGCTTCATTAGATTCTGCTTAATTTTTTGTTGAAAGTGTTCAATTGGAAACCACCTTACTTGCAAAATGATTTTTCTTTAGTATATATAGTTATTTTCTTTTGCAACATTAATACCAGTGTTTCTGGTTACACCTTTCTTAGGTGCCCTGTGAGAATTTGCCATCTAGGACAGTGAATTATTATAAAACAGGATGGGTAAGAAATATTACTTCTTTTAGAAAGAGGGAGTAAGGGCTGATGTGAAAGGGAAAGTGAAAACAAAACTAGAAGTGATACCTGGACTGTACTCCTTCTGAAGCAAATCATTTTTGGAAAGTTTTTGTGTAGCCCTGGTGCATATACTCTAATGTAAAGATCATGGCTCTTGGAACCATCCCTTTTCCCTAGGCAGTCTGAACCAGGGAAGGATCACGCCCAGCATTTGCCAATTTGAGTTTTGTCTTCTGATCCTTGTTGGTATGTGGGCTTGGAAGAGAGCCAGTCAGTTCTGTGGTCCTTAAACTGTGGTCCACAAATCCATGGGGTGCCCCAGGTCCTTTTGTGAGGTCAAAACTATTTTTATAATAATAAAAAGATATTTGTCTTTTTCACTGTATTGATAATTTGCACTGACAGTGAGAAAGCAGTGGTGGGTAAAACAACTAATCCCTTATCGTGAATGAAGCACAGTGGCACCAAATGTACTAGTGGTCATTGTATATCCTGGCACACATTTATGGTTTAAAAAACCTCTGTTTTCACTTGAGAATGTCCTTGATGAGGCAGTAAAAATTATTTTTTATTCAATCCCAACACTTGAATATGTCTTTTTAGTGTTCTGTATGATGAAATGAACAGTACGCACAAAGCACTTCTGCTGCATGCCAGAGAAGAATGTCATGAGGAAAAGCACTTGTAGGATTGTTTGAGTTGCAAGCTGAACTAGCCACTTTTTTTCTTTTAATGAAACATCATTTTTGGTAGGAAGATTTACTGACAAGCAATCGTCTTAGTCCATTTTGTGCTGCTATAATAGAATACCACAGACTGGGTAATTTATAAAGAACAGCAATTTATTCTCTCATAGTTCTGGAGGTTGGGAAGTCCAAAATCAAGGCACTGATAGGTTAGGTCCTGGTTTCTTTGCTTCCAAGATGGTGCCTTGAACACTGTGTCCCCGGAGAGAATGAATGCATTCTTAATACATAAGGGCAGGAAAGAGAACCCACTGTTGAAAGCCTTTCTAATAGTGGCATTAATCCAATTCATGAGGGCAGAGCCCTCAACACCTAAACACGTCCCATTAGGCCCCATTTCCCAACACCATGAGGTATTGGATTAAATTTCCAACATATAAATTTTGGGAGACACATTTATAGCATAGCAATTATGGTTATTCATTCAGACTTGGGTGTTTATAATAGACATTTTCTCCAAAATGAACATGAGCCTGGGACATCAAGGAAAGCAACTAATAGTATTTATTGCTAGTGTTAAAGTTGAAGATTCCCAGCAAAAATTAGAATTTCAAAAAACTTATAACTACCATTATGAGTTTGACAGTGTACTGATACCAAAAGACTTTTGGTGAGATCAGTGGTGATAGATGATATTAGCAAATAGCATTTTCAAAATAGTGTATAATGAAATGTGTAAATATTTTGAAAATTTGTGTAACTCACTGATGTAATATTTTTTAAATGACCAGTGCATGGTGTTACAAAATCACGCATGGGTGTTTTAGTTTGGCTTCTCCAAAGAAATTGAACAAATAGGATGGGGGGGGGTGTGTGTGTGTGCGCACATGCCCAGAATGAAGAGAGAGAGAGAAAGAAAGTTTTAAAGAATTGTCTTACGCAGTTGTGGGGGTGGGCAAGTCTGAAATCTGGAGGGCAGGTTGGTAGGCTAGAAATTCAGGCAACAGTTGATGTTGTGGTCCTAGGTCCAAAGGCTGGTAAGTCAGCAGAATTTCCATGTTGCAGTCTGGAAGCAGAATTCCTTTTTTCTCAGGACACTTGAGTTTTTTTTTCCTAAGGCCTTCAGTTGATTGAATGAGGCCCATCCACATTATGGAGAGTGATCTGTTTCACTTGAAGTCTACTGATTTAAATGTTAGTCCCATCTAAAAATTACCTTCACAGCAGCATCTAGACTGGTGTTGACCAAACAACTGAACACCATAGCCTAACCAAGTTGACACATAAAATTAACCATCACAGTAGGTAAAAGATTCATTCAAAGCTGTAGATAGACCAGTGGATTCTATATTGCAACTAAGCCTTAAGAGACTACAACTTGTTGAGTTCATAGTATCAAAGAAAGATGTCCACAGTTATCTGGAAAGCCATTAAAATACTTTTCATTTTCCCAACTACATCTGAGCAAGGGTGGCTTTTCTTCATATACTTCAACCAAAACAACATATAGCAACAGATCGAATGTAGAAGGAAATATGGGAATTTATTTTCTATTCTCCTCTATTAAGCCAGATATTTAAAGAGATTTGCAAAAATATTTTTAAAAATTCTATGCTTTCAACAAATTGTTTTGGTTTTAGGCAATGTAAATTTTTAAACAAAATATGTTTGTTAATAGGCACTTGGCTTATTATTATTTTAATGAATTAATACATTTTAAAAAATTTCTCTCTTTTAGATATAATGCACTTAAAAATTCTTTTCCTCAGTAATTTTCGAGTGTAAACAGGTCTTTAGCACAGTTGTTTGATAACTGCTACATTTGTAAATAGGAGGTGATAGGTTGAGAAAAGAATTAATTCTTATTAAAGGCAGCACATGTTGGGGTTAAACATTTCCTTGACCCCTTGAATGTCATAATGGGTGTTTTTACATAAATAGTGGTTTGCACACAAACACATCATAGTGTTAGTAGTTGTTCAACCTGATGTAAGATGAATGGTCTAAAATGAGCAGGCTGGTTAATTTGGGGGACTTTCTTTCTTGTTGGATGTGTTTGTGGGGAAGTCTGTGTTATGTTGGAGAGCAGAGGAGCAGTGTACTCTCATGAAGAGCTTCCCAGAGATGAGCCGGCTGATGCAGGGCTGCTTTGTAAAATGACTCTGGGAGCATCTTGCTGAGTACATGAGGAATGTGAGCAGCTCTTTAAAGTTCTGCCTCTGGGCCCCAAATCTCTGAACATTTCCCACATCTGCTCCAACATTTCAGTCCTTCTCACTTCATTATAGCAGTGTTATAGAAATATAGTGTCATTTGCAGTTTACAGCTTGAATTAAACCAATGACTCCAGTATCCTTGTTCAGTGTCCTTAATTTTTGGTACTGAAACACAGATGTACACCATATCAATCAATATGTTTGAGAGGAAAGGAAAGCACAGTGCTAAGCACAATTTGAACTCATAGAGATCATTTTTCTTTAATAATCCTTTATATTCTCCCTTTCTACATCATCATATTAAACTAGTTCCTGAATAAATACTTTTCCCCTTCTTACCTTTTTAAAATATTGGCATTTATATTTCCTTCTCTAAAAATGTCCCTGTAAGGTTTCAGGTAGATTATGCCAAGGACATTTGAGATCCAAGTTGATGACAAACATTGGGCATCAACATCATTTGGTTTCTCACCACGTGGTTCCTGAGAGGTCCTTGAAATAGGAGCAAGGTTCCAGTGATTGCAGAGAAAGAGCAGCTCACATGCTAATTGGTGTGCAGCTGGGAGCAGGAACACCCAGAGTGCCTTACAAGGGATCCGCTGTGTCCTAACAGACCTGAAGATTTCCTGCAGACCCCAGCAAGGTGGTGCAGGCTGTGTTTGGGGTAGCTCTGCCTGAAAGCCAGTTAGCATTGTGGCAGCTGCTGATTAAAGAACGGTGTTCAGTAGAAATGCAGGAAACAAATGAGAAAACAGAAATGGACTCTGACTTCTGTTTGAGCAGAGATAGAGACACATTACCAGCAAATGTGAGCAATAAGGGTTAGCAGTATCAGAACAAAGTACCTTTGGCTGATAGTTCCCCTTTGTCTCACGGTGTTTTGCCCTTATGCTGTGGATTTTCTCTTGGCATTATTTCTTCTTGTCTGAAATGATGGTGAGACTCCAGTGATGTTCTGCAATCAGAAAGCACTTTAGGCTTTTCAGTTTATTTTATCTCTATCATTAAACTCCTACAGCAACCACAAGAAACCTATCTCACAGGTTAGTGTGCAGTAAAGAGTAAGACAGATTATTAAGAGCCTTTAAAAAACGTGACTATAAAAGCATTGTAAACATTTTAAGCACATTTTGCAAAGCAGGTGTGTATCTGGAGCACGTTGCCCGGTTGTGATGGGTTCCATTACCACCTGGCATCTAGTTCCTACAAAGGAAAGAAGGAAGGGAGAAAGGATAGACAGAGGCTCCGGGAAGTGGAATTTCCTTTGATTTCTTTTCCAGTTTTTTTCTCTGTTTCTTTTGAAAATCTGTGAAATTTTTTATTCAAAATTTTTCTTCTGAATATACTTGTATTTTTAAAAAGTAGAACATGGAAATGTATTGTTCTGTACCTTCTTATTTGTGTTTGATATGGAAATATTTTCTCTTTTCATCCATTTTTTCCTTTTCACTTTCCTACCTACATTTTTTTTTTTTTCTTAACACTACAGGTATTACACTAAAACTCTTCTACGTGGATTGTCTCATTTAATCTACGGACAACCCTATGAAGTTTTAAAATTATTTTTATTATTCCTGTTTTATAGAATACAGATTAGGGTTCTGAGAGGCCAAATGTCATTAGCTTGAGGTCACACCTGGTGACATCAGCATTTGAATCCAGGCTATCTGACTACATCGTCCCTGTTCTTCAAACCATCGTGTAACACTATTTCCTAATCTCTGCAATTTTTCTCCAAATATTGAAACTTGATTGCTTCCTTCACATTTGCATTTAAGATGTGTTATAGATGGAATGGAAATTTTTGTTTTCTGATAAAAAGTGCAAATAGAAACAAAAGCAGTATTTTAAAAATATATTTCCCTCATCTTGGCTTTTGACATTTGCTTAATATCCTTTCTTGGTAATTTTTCTCTAGTTGTAGAACTAGTCTGAAAGAATATACTCTTGGCAAAAACAACACTTTCTTATATTCCTGTGTTTATGAGAAAAAGAAATTACTTCACTCTCTTGGAAGAAACGGATAAATTTTGTTGGGGCTTGGCCCTTGATATAAGATGCTTATTTCAATTGCAGAGGTCCAGAATTTGGGATCTCTCTTGTTGCAGAGGGTCTGTCTGCTGTTATGCATCTCCTGAAAAACAGGTATTAGTCTAAGGGCTCAAGAGAGTGCATTCAAGGTTTTTGGGCTTGTTTGTGTGTATGTTTGTGACGTGGAAAATATCTTGTCTTTAGAATGTATTTAGCAAAACCAGGCTTTCCAAAGTGTTGGTGTACTGGAGCTCTGTTTGGAAATGTGCATTGTGGTCCTGTCCTGAGGTGGGTATGATGGGTAAAATGCCTTTAAATTAGGAATCCTTAACCTGGGGTCCAGGGGCTTTAGAGAGTTCCATTGCAAGTGTGTGCAACACTGGTCTGTTTTTGGATTTTCAGAGGGGGTTCAGTGGTTAGAAGTTACTGTTTGTATGATCTCCTAAGTGACTTCCAACCAGATTATTTGTTCTTATGATTTTCAGTGTCAGTTATAACTGTATATTGTGCCATTCATATGCATTTATTTAATAAATAAAGTGCATTAAGTTTTTGATAGCTTTCTTCTCTTTAACTTCTTACTCCTTAGCTGCATTCATTCATTTGCTCATTAGTTGTTAAATCCTTATTGTGCAGGCACAGTACCAAAGCAGAGTGAATCATACCACCACATTATACTAATTCATTGTGCAGTTCTGTGCTTTTCTTTTTTATGTATTTGTGTGTTGTCTCCTTTGGGAGGTCAGGGCTTGTGTTGTTTTCCTCTCTAATGTATCCCGCAGTGCCAGGCACACTGCCTGGTGTATAAAAGGATCCCAGGCAATATTTGTTGAATGGAGACATCTTGTATCTCCTCAGTGTGCCTAGTACCTTTGCAGGGGTTCATTTCACATCCACTGTGAACAAGTATTCACCAGAAATTTGAGTGTTTGATTTGGTTCTGAGCGCCGAGGGGCTAGAAACAAAAAAGACCTTGTAGTGCAGTAGAGGACAGGACCATATTTGGACCTCAATTTTTAAGTGCTGTGGCAGGTGAAAAATAGGAAGAGGGAGTGGGCAGCAGACAAGGCTTTTCAGTGGACATGAGACTAAGGGAGGACTTGGCAGAGGGAGAATTGGAAAGAGAACATTCCAGGGCAGCTGAAGAAGTGAGTCCGTAGGGAAGGTGGGCACAGCCACATGTGCAGAGGCCAACCCAAGGGTGACATGAGAGTCTGCAGGATTTTCCAAGTTGCAGTGCTGTCTTCTGTTGCCTCTCTCTTAAATTCAGGGCTCGAGTGGAAGAAGGGCTAGTGGCTGTTGCAAGTTATTGCAAGGAGTTTTGGTACAGGAGAGAGGGAAGCACTTAGGGGTCATCATAGCCCTCTGGAGCTTGTAGCCTGGTAGCAGATGATGCACGGAGCTGGAGAGAGGAGGGTGGGATGCCGGGCAGGGGGAGGGTGGGTACAGGGGAGGAGGGGGCTGGCAAGTAACCAGAGTAAAGATAGCGCGAGGCAGTATTCTGGGACACATTGCACATGGTAGCTAAGCAAGCTTTTTTTCTAGAAGGAAATGCAGAAAATTGGTGAGCCAAACTACATCAATGACTTAGGGACTTCATGAGGACCAAAATGGTGATTGCAGGGGCAGAAGCAGGTCCAAGGAAAGGGCATCATGGTCCCTCCCATAGGGTTTTGGGTGGGTCTGGTAGCAAAACCAAGACAGTCCCCAACATATTCCCAAACCGCTCTCAATATCCACCAAGTAAAACTCAACAATTACGTGGGGAGTTAATCTTCTGCCCAGTAGTTATTTGCCATCATGTCTGACTGTCCCCATAGGACCCAAGCCTCCAGGCCAGACCAGTTCTTTTCTTTAGGGCTGGAATAATGTTGCCTTCTTCTGCCTTCACCAAACTCCCACGGTTTCCATCTACAATGAAATACGTTTTTCCACTGTCTGCCTTAAATCTTCTTTTTCCACTGCCCCTCTCCCCCTGCCAGCAGTTTTTTAAGCTTGATTTTACCTCATTCTTTTCTCTTTTAACACACACACACACACACTCTCTCTCACACTCATGCACAAATCCATCATCAACAACCAAATGGTGTTCTAGAAGGAGAAATTACAGCATGGAAACTAAAGTTTATCAAAAATATCCATGTGGGATGTCATGGACAGAATTAATAGTGAACTCCAGGGACCCTATTCTGGCCCTACAAAGTGAAAATATTAGAATGATTTTTATGGATATCTGTTCCCAAATGGTTTAAGATACTTGAAGTCAGTGTTCCAGATGAAAGCAACTGCACCAAACCCTGTTAAAGTATTAATACTTCTGTAATCACCTCTTCACAGTCCCATATTCCGGCTAAGAAGCCAAAATGTAGACAGAAGTAATTACTTCCTACTGAGTCCTGATGCTAATGGTGCTAACTCATTAGCATTTTGGTTATTTCAGGAGCCAGGATATACTTTTAATTACTTTAGATCAAAGATAAAATGAGTGTGCAATGGTTGGGCAGAAGAAAAATGCAATTCCTTTATGTCTCAACACACAGGAAATAGGGATGGGGATTATATATTTGCTCTTGTCTCTGCCTTTAATGTTCCTGGCTGCTCAAGCTCTTGCCTTTTGGGAAATGCACACGTCCCTCCCCATCTAAACTTTCCTCTTCCTGCATGGCCCAGGTCAGAATTTAGCCTGTCCGTGAAGCTTTTCCTGATCACTCCATTCCATCTTTCTCTGAACTGTGGTGGCCTTGTTGTTTGGGTACTGTATACTGACTTAATGTGTGTCATGATGAAATTCTGTGCCTCTCTTTGAGCCTATGTGCCATATACACCCACACCCCTAGTAGATTGATTTTATTTCTGGTAAGCATGGGGAGAATTGTAGGAAACATATCCTGGAGAACCAGTAAAGATGGGATAAGAGATAAATTATAATTAGAATTACAGCTTTCCTTTAAGTAGCTTTTTATAGTTTATATGATTTTTTTTTTTCCAGCCCAAAGTAGACATTTCTTGGGAATTAGCTTTGTAAAAAGTAGAACACATGATTTTTTGGGATCAACCTGCCCATCTGATGTATCCTACAGTGCCAGGCTAGACCTAGTGTAGGGGAGGAAAAATAATTTTTTCTCTATCCTTCATATCTCTTGGTTGGGACAGACCTTGGTGACAAAAGACAGATTAACAAAAGAGGAAAAAACCCGAAGTTTAATAATATGTATACCTCATGTATATACAGGAGATACCCAGGAAATCTCAAAGAGGTGGCCTTGAATTCAGTTTAACTACCTTAGTCCTTTGAAACTAGAAAGAAGGGTATGGGGAAGCTGAGTAAAGGGGAGGTGAGCAGGAAAAAAAAGCAGGGTAAACAAGAGCAAGGTTTGTTATGCAGATTTAAGTGGGTACATCTCCATTGATCAGTCTCTGGTGGTTTAGAGTTATCCTTCTTTATGGATGTAAATTTCCCTTATGGAAGGGTTATTTGTATTCTCTGTTCACAGCTTTTCCTGTGTCTGCAGTTTCTCAAAATATAATCAGCTCAAAATAGTCCTTAAGCCAAGGAGGCTTATTTTGGAGTGGCATACTCTGGTGTTGTATACTAGCAACCAATGACTAGAGAAGAGTTCCCTGAGCTTGACCGGTGGAGCACCCGTAAACTCCCTGGGTTTGAAGAGACCTTGGGTAGTAGAGGTAACCTCTCCCGTAGCATCATCTGCTGCACGGCGCTGTCACCTATCCCTTGGTGCGCGGTTACCTCCTCACGCTGCCCATTCCTCTGGGGTGAGGAATTCCGGTTTGACCCTTCGTCCACCAACAGTCCTGCAGATGTTTGTAGGCAGAATTTTGTCCTTCTAAATAGTTTCTGTTCTAGGATAAACATCTTCACATTCTCTGACTTTTCTTCATATACACAGTTTTAAGTTTTCTTATTATTCTTGTTGCTCTTCCTTAGATATGCTGTAATTAATCACTGTCTCTAAGAAAGTGAGATGCCCAGAGTTGAATTCTGCTGGCGGTGGAGTAGAACCAGCACTTTCCTCCTTATGGACTGGGGTTCTGTTCATGCCACCTGGTGTCAAGTCTTGAGCAGCAGCCAAATCACTCTTGGATCATTAATAAGTGTACTGCTGGCAAACTCTTCAAGGTCTTAGACTCCTGTTTAGTTTCCTTTTCTTCCACTTCTGCTCTCTACCTATGAAGTTATAAAGGCTTAAATTCGGATACTAAAAAGAAAAATTGTCTGATTAAATTTCAGTGTGTTGGAGTTGGCCTCTTGTTGTCTGCACTGAGATCTCTTTGGGTGTTGATTTTGTCACCCATCATAGTAACTACTGTCAACTCTCTTGCCACCCCCAAAGGTATACCATCTCTAAGACCTGTGGATGTGGAAGTAATCAGGTAGCCTTTTCCCTTGTAAAATGACATCATCTGCCTCCGCCCCCAAGATGCATTTCTTTCCCTTCTGACTTTCATTCATTCATTTATTAGCCTTTGTAGTGAGATGGAGCAGGGACCCCTCTTAGGGACCTGCCAGGCCCCCCAAGCATGGAAATAAAGGAAAATCTTGAGTCCCCTCAGGGGAATTTCTGGGCACCTGGCTAGCCTTGAAAAGTGAATGGGAATAACAATGGGCCTCCAGGCTAGCCTGAGTCAAGAGGTGTTCTGGTTCCCTATGGAAACTAAGAGATGGCATCTTAACATATGTTCTTGAGTTGTTTCTCAGAAACCCCCACCAGATGGAACATGCAGATAAGTGGGGACTTGGGAGTTGAACTCTGATCACCATTCTTTGTTCTCAGTTTTTCCCTGAGGGATAGTTATACCCATCTTAACATTCCTTTCCACTAATCCAAGAATTCCTGAATATACCTATGCCCTGTAAGCCCCCACTTTGGATATCCCACCTTTTTGGGCCAGGCCGAGGTATAACCTCCATGTACTGATCTGCGATCTGTTGGCCTGAAATGTATCCCTACCATTAGAAACCCTGGCCTGTAAGCCATGGAAGAGTTTGGGTCTTAAGTGTTTGCTGCCTGTATTCCTTGTATGGCATCATGCAATAAAAATGCCTCTTTCTCCTGCTACAACTCTCGGCTTCGATGTCTGGCTTTGCTGTACCAGGTGAGTGGACCCTAGTTTGTTTGGGTAACACTAGGTGCATGGTTTGAAATTGAGTGACTTTTGTTTTTGATAGTAGAAATTTGGACTTGGCATAATTTTCTGTTTTATTTTGATAAGCATATCACTATTTTCTTATCAAAATATCATGGTATTACTATATTTTGAAAACCAAGAATGGATTTATAAATATAAGATTGGTTATAAATGAGGCTAGTAAGATCTATAAAATTATTATTTTTTTAGCTCATATCAGGTACCAATTATAATAATAACTCAATCTAAGTAAAGTCAGAAGACTTGGAAAAAGTAATTGCAACTTTCAGTGTAATGTTTCCCAAGAGATGCTAGTAGCAGGAAATATAAAAGAGTTTATACAAATTTATGAATGACTGAATGATGGAAGTTTAAAGAGAAGCTTTTAAGGTTGACAGCCAGGAGTGTAAAACAACAAGACAACAGAACTGGACGATTTCTGAAGTCCTCAGCAGAGTAAGTTCCTATAATTTTGTAGCTCCCATTGCCTCATTGTGGTTGCTGCTGGCAAAAATGCATCTTGGCGTCAAGCATAATCTAATTCAAGCTGATGGTATCTTTAAAAACCAACCAGGTTCTCTATAAAATGATTTTAAATCTGTAATGAGTAAAGTTTAAAGTATTTTGCAGGCTGAATTAGATTCTAACAACAATAAATTGCTATAAGAATCTTTAAACCTGTCTTGGAAATTAGCAGTGAAATAAGTTGTTGTTTTAACCCTTCTCTTGATAATAATATACCTCAAGCTTTCACTCAGCTTCATCAATTCAAAGAAAATTCTTCCCTTTGGAAAGAGGATTTTCTAGGTTGATACCTTTGACTAGAGCGCTGTTTTTTTCTGAACACTTCCCGTGACTCTTTCATGCTTTCAAAAGGTAGCTTCCTTTATTTTGTTTTTCTCCTCCTACCTGTTCATTCTGGGTATTAACAAGCACTAGCCATTTGTTCAGTTCTTTTTTTTTTTCAATTAAAAAAGGCCACCATCCTTAGCTGTTTGGTATGATGGGTTTTTTTATTACTATTATTTCAATGAACCAATCTTTAAGCATTTGAGGTAAACTCTCAAATGTGTACAGTCACGGTGTGGTAGGCACACTCAAAGATTGCCCCCAATGGTCCTTGCTTCCTGATATTCACACCACACGCTTGTGTAATTTCTTCCCCTTGGATTTAGTGACTCACTTTTGTGGAAAAGAGGTGATGGAATATCACTTCTGAGATTCTGCGATTAGGTTGTAGAAGCTGCAACTTCTGTCTTTGGTATTCTGTCTTACTCTCTGCTGTCTCACTTGCTCTGAGGGATGCCAGGTGCCTTACAGAGAGGTCCATGTGGTGAGCAAGGAATGAGAGGCATCCATTGAACTCCCAGTAAGCAACTGAGGCCCGATTCCAGTAGCCTCAAGGAACTAAATTTGGCCAATCACCACATGAGTGAGCTTAGAAGTGATTCTTCTCCATCTGAGCCAGGCAGGATTTGGGAGTAATTTTTTTATACACAAATAGATAACTAATACCAGTGATTCAGTGGACAATGTATTCCTGTTTCCTGGATATTGCTGTCATCAGATGACCAAGTTTCAGAAGCCAAAAGAAGGTGCTTGGGCAATTCTCATATTAGAAAAACTACAAAGGTAGCATTCACGTTAGGAAAAGAGCAGGACTGTCTCATGAAGGTAGAGATGGGAAAAGGTTATTAAATCAGTCTATAGTTAAATCTGGATTCATGGCACATCTGCCTCCTTTGAAAATAAATTATAATGTATTGCTGATATTATTATAGTATATTGTTTCCAAAGTGGATGTGACTAAAATAATTAAGTCAGTATTATTATCCTTAACAACACCTGTGCTTATGTTAGGGAAAAACATCTTCAATATGGAAAATAGCTTAACCAAGTTAGAGAAGTGATGTTTGATTTATTAAAATTTTCATGTAACTACCTTACCTTATCTCTGTTTAAATGTCTTAAGAACACTTAAGCATTTTCTTGTCCTCAAATTATTGATGTGATGGATTTAATTGGACGTTGGATCTGTTACAGCCTATTACCTCTTATTATGTCCCATCCAGTCTAGAAAGGGGTTCCACATTGACTGCTGGCGCTACTGTAGTCTGTAGTTAGTTGATAAGGAGAGTAAGCATTTAATAAACCATTTCTTTTTAAATGCTGGTGTTTGGGTTGTCCAAGAAGCAGAAACAAGATGGGATTAGATGTAAAAGAGATTTACTGGGAGAAAGTTTGTGAGGATAAAAGAGAAACGAGCCAGAGGAAATAGGAAGAACCCTCAGACTTCTACGCAGGTCTGGTCTCTGTGAAGGACAGTGGGAAGGAAGGGGTCATTTAGGAAGAGTTTCCGACTGTAGTGCAATTTCTGAACCAGGTTGGTGGAGAGTCCTGGAGCCAAAGCTGCCTGTCAGGGGAGCCCCAAATCTTGCAGGAAGGGGGGACCAGCCTTAGTTTCCCAGCTTAGTCATTGACTGGGAACAGCCCTAGGGAAGGTGTGGCCCAGGACAAACCCAGTGGTGGAGTTAGAGAAAGCAACTGAGACCAAAAGTCAATCTTCTTTCCACAGTGGGAAGTCTCAGTGGCACATTTTCATGGTCTCCTTAGGTCTCTTTGAAAGTACTCTCACTGAGCTCTGCAAAATCTTTTAAATAAGCTCATTTTAGTGGGTTGGTGTTTTAAGCAGATGACCATTTCTACAAGAATCTCAGTCTTCAGATGCAGCTGGCAGAGGCAGGAATCTCAGTCAGCAGAGTAGTGCGTGAGAGAGCAGAGGAGGAATCTCCAAAAAAAAAAGAAAGTAGAGATGTAGGTGGGTGTCGGGAAGTTGACTTAATTTAAAAAAAAACCCCAGAACTTGTAAAGTATCTGGGCCTTACTTAATGCATTTGTATCTAATTTATCCCTCTCTCATGACAATGAGCAATGTTTTCTTTTAAAAATAATCTTACTGAGTGCTTCTTACGTGCCAGACATTGGGTTTAATACACCACATGTTTAGGTCCAATAGCTTTATTCTCATCCTACAAGTGAGGACGTGGCAGCAGAGAAATCTTATGTGAGTTGTTCAAGCATCTTAGTGGGCGCTGGGTTCTGGCTAATGGTGAATGGAAAACGTTCAATTTAATTCAGGGAACACTTTTTGAGGACTTCTATGAATAGGGTGCTGTGAAGGACACAATATTGATAAGCCATGTTCTCCTCAAAAATGTGCATGCTTCTCTGCAGAAGTATATAATCATCTTCACATTTCTTATGACCAGGTGAGGGGCAAGTTGGACCTTATAGTTAGACCAGATAAAGTACTGTCCGAGGTTAAAGAGAATCTTACTAAACAGCAATGTGTGTCCCTTGAAGAAGAGGGACCAGATGACGAATTGGAGGTATTTTTGGCCCAGTACTGGATTGTTTTAAACTTTTTTCATCACACATGTCAAAGATGAGTTATAATGACCAAGAAGTCTTCTTGGCTTTTGAAAAGAGCTGATTTATAAAACAACCTTTTGAGTATAATTCTGCAAGACCTTATGTGCAATAAGTTACATGTCTCTTTTTTGTATCAATTAAATTTGGAATTCTTACAAACAAAGTGATATTCAAAGTAGTCATAGAAGATATGTTAGGCTTCCATAGGACTTTTCCTTCTATTACATAACATTGTGGGGTTTTTTGGTAAGACACTTATTTTAAATTGCCTTCACCTTTACTGTTTTCTCAGAGCTGGGTTACTCATTTTTATGTCAAAGATTATTTAAAAATTAGATATGAAATTCATAGAAAGTCATAAAATTGTGACTAACCATGAAAAAGAATTGTGCATGAGCAAATATTTCCAAGTTGACATACCATGGATATTCAGGGCCTTGCTTTCTACAGCTGTTACCTGCCCTCCTATAAATTCTCTTAAAAGAGAGTAATTCCTTAGTCACAAACCTAGTTCCTCCATCTCCTCCCACTTCTGCCTTGGAACACAATAAGGCATTCCTAAGTTGAACATCTTGTGGGGTCCATAATTAAAGATTCAGCTTGTGCACATGAACCCAGCTGGTCTTCTCCCAGGCTTGATGGTAGATTTATAACCTCACCTATCAAAAAGTCAAAATTCTGTTTCCCATTCATCCTAATAACACAGCATGAGTTTCCTGAAGGGAATGCTGACAAGCCTAATTGTTCACAGCTGGAGAGTGTAGGGTTGATTCCAGGCATGAGATTTTTAACCCTCTCCTTCCCCATCTCCCTCTTGACTTTAAAAATAGGAATTGGGATCCATGGATCTGTAACAGAGATATTGAGATTTTCAGGACAGTGAAGATCTGTTCCTACTCTTGCAAGACTTGTGAGATGTTGACTTGGATTTGATGGCATAGTAATGATTACTATCTGAGGCCTGTAAGTGTGTAGGTACTGACGTATGACTGTGTTTTGGGGAATCAATCAAATGAGATACTGGAACAGCTGAAGAGCAAAGGTCCCTTCCTGCTGTTTTGTGAAGTTTTTTATAACTTAGAAATGTGAGAACAGTGGGGACACTTTATTTGTAAACATCTTCAGAGCAGATATGATGGGTTACATATAGTAGGTGTGATGGTTAATTTATGTGTCGTAGGGGCAAAGGCCAAGCTTCCCCTCTGCCCACTGAAGGTTTGTGGGAATGAACTGACAAGAGAAAGACTAAGAGGAGAAAAAGGCATACAAAATTTTATTAATGTGCATGGGGGAAAAAAATCACAGGAGAATGATTACCCAATAACCCAATGAAGTACAGATACTTATATACCCTTTTTCATAGGGGAAGGGCCATGGGGGAATGTGGCAATATGAGGAGTATTAAGTGATTTTTAAGGCGAATGAATGAGCCTGATGCTCTGACAATGGTTAGCAAATGATTCTCTTTGGAAGTTCAGTGGGCCTGGGAAAGGACAACAGCTCCTGACACAATCTGTGTAGATGTGGTTACGTTCTTCAGTCATGCTCCCTGTGATATGAGTTTAGTTAATGAAAATTCAGGGAAGGGACCAAAAGTAATTGTTTTCTTTTTTGGCAGGTGTAGTCTTTAGGCAGACAAAGGAATGTCAGAGTAAAGCCTCTTCCAGCACTTGCTGATTTCCAAGGGCCTTTAATTTAAAATAGCATATCAGGGTGCCATATTTTGTGGTGACACTTCCTGAACTCCTTTGGTCTCAACTTGGCTGGGCCACAAGGTACCCAGATATTTGGCCAAAAATTATTTTGGCTGTTTCTGTGAGGGTGTTTTCTGATGAGATTAACTCTTAAATCATTGAATTTTGAGTAAAGCAGATTGTCCTTGTCAATGTGGGTGAGTCTCATCTAATCAGTTGAAGGCCTGAATAGACAAAAAGACTGGCTTCCCCTGAGCAAGAAAGAATTCTCCAGCACACTGTCTTTGGACTTCATTCGCAAAAGTGGCTCATCCTGCCTTTAGACTGAAACTGGAATATTGGCTCTTCTGGGTCTTCAACCTGCCAGTCTTTGGACTGGATCTACAGCCTTGGCTCTCCTGGAGAGAGACCAGCCTGCCAGCCTACCATGCAGATTTTGTACCTGCCAGCCTCCATAATCATGTGAGCCAATTTCTTATAATAAATCTCTATATATGCATATGTGTCCTATTATCTGTTTCTCTGGAGAACTCCAATAAGCTAGGTAATTTGTAAAGGTAGTTACTTTCAACATTGTACCCGTTAAATATCACAGAAGGCCTTACAATCCCTGATCACTGTCATCATCCTCAGACACTTTCTGAGTTGTGAGAGGGTACCAGGGTCGACACTGGGAATGCAGAAAGAGGCTCAGAGTGTAACTGAGGGAAGCAGAACATGTTCACAGAAAGGTAGAAGACCATTCCAGGCAGGCAAAGTGACTGGAGGAAGAAGTGGAACTCAACTAGCATGTAGTATGTAGTAGAACCTGTGTTCAGAACGGGTCTACATGACTGTGTTCTTGGTTGCTTTCATTTTTTTCTTCATTCACTTGACAAATACATATTGAGAACCTACTGTATTCCAGGCACTGCCTAAAGTTCTGAGAACAAATTGGTAAACAATGCTAGCAAAGTCCCCTGCTCTCATGGAACATATAATTCTACTTCTTACAGTGAATGAGGATGATTTATATGAAAACTTAAAGTATACTTTTATAAGCGTTCATGCTTTTCAAAACCTTTTATATCCTTTCATTTTACTTTTCTTTAAATAAGAATATTTTCTTCTATGTAATAAGAATAAGTTGTTTTAAGTCCTTTGAGGTTTATTCTAATGAAAATTATCGATAGGAAATGAAAAAATTATACATGTAAAAATATGTACTGTTAATTTGCACAAACTACCTTCTCCATATATTAGAGTTTTTTCTTCTTTTTAATTATCTGATCCCACCCCAATAAAACTTAAGTATCTGATGTAACATATTAATGGACCTAGGAAAACAGCATATTTATTTCTTAAACTTTAAAAATTAAAACCATAGCTTGATACAAATGGTAATAAATCTTCATTTTTCAAACTTTTTAATTAGAAAAGAATTACAGTTTAATTAAAAACTGTAGATTTTAACATTGATGATTGTTAATTCTCAGGTTTATTTAAATCTTCTGTGTCTGTCAATGTATAATACTGTATTTGAACTGTGTAAATTGGGATTCAGTGGTCACATGCTCACCTTTGACAAAAAAGAGGTAGAAGCTCTAAAAGAAATTTAATACCCACTGTCCTTTGAGTTTCCTGGGAAAATGTACATTGCGGAAAGGTTCCAGATCCTGTGTGAGTAGTGACATAGTACGGTGTAATTGGGGGAAAGGAATTAACAATGGTGTTGATGAGGGTGCCTCAAATCTTTGCAGATTAAAAGATTTCTTTTAATTTTCTTTTGAGTTTCTCAGTGTATCATTAAAAATTAATGTGAAAATGGGTAGTAAATGTATCACAATATTGGTAAGGTTCTTAGTTCAAAGGTTGGGGTAGTTGGGATTAACAGTTTTTGAGTTCTAGTCACATCCAAAAGTTAGGTTTCCAAAGCTGTTGGTCTTCTTTTCTATTTGTCCTCACTTTTGAAACATTTAATAATACATTGCTCTTTTATCTCCCCTTCTCTCCCATTAAAGCAGTAGTATTCAATCCTCATGAAAACCACAGTGACTCAGAGCCAGAAGTGTGTGGCTGGCTACATCCTCTCCCCAAACGCAAACTTACACATGTGTAGAAAAATGAGATAATAGTGCTTCTGATACTGAAGGCTGTGATGAAATGTAAAGACACAGAGAAAATTTTCTTTTCATGTTGTTTCACAGTTAATTAAAATACTTTATTCTTGTCCAAGATATATTCAATTATACCTCCTTTAGACAAACACCACTGGAAAGCAATAGGAATCCTGGAAAATAACTGCTATCAATCGAGAGAAAAAATTTAGAAAAAATCTGAAAGCATAGGAGCGTCATAAGCAGCTGGCTCATGCTTCAATGAATTATATTTATTTCAGTCATGGAAAAGGTTGCTTTCTCTTTTTCCAATAGACCAGAGTTAAATCCATCACAAAATCTGCTTTCATAAATTAGGTTTAAGACATAAGAAAAAAAAAAAAGAAAAAAAAGGAAGTATTTTCCCAGTCAAAAGTAAATCAATAAAGTGTCGAAGCGGCTTTATTTTGATATGGGTATTGTCAAGTTCTTTAAAACACGTAAAATTAACTTTTAGGTTGTATAGTGTATTGGATTAAATGGCGCCCCCCCCGCCCAAAGATCCACGTCAAAATCCCTAGAATCTGTGAATGTGTCCTTAGTTGAAAAGAGGGTCTTTGCAGATGTAATTAGGTTAAGGATCTTGAGATGAGATCATCATAGATTATCCACTGGACCCTAATTCTAATTAAGAGTGTTTGTATAAGAGACAGAAGAGTAGAAGACCGAGGAGAAGGCAATGTGAAGACGAAGGCAGAGATTGGAGTGATGTTGCCACAAACCAAGGAGACCAAAGAACACCTGGAACCACCAGAAGTTGGAAGAGACAAGGAAGGATCCTTTCCTAGGGCCTTGAGAGGGAGTGTGGCCCTGCCGACAAGTTGGACTTCTGGCCTCTAGAAGTGTGAGAAAATAAATTGCTGTGGTTTTAAGCCACCAGGTTTGTGGTAGTTTGTTACAGCAGCCACAGGAAACTAATACAGTCAGCCCTCCATATCCACAGGTACTGTGGATTGAAAATATTGGGGAAAAAATAAAAAATAATACAAATAAAAACCAATACAGTGTGACAATTATGTACATAGCATTTACATTGTATTAGGTTTTATAAGTAATCTAGAAATGATTTAAGGTATACAGGAGGATGAGCATAGGTTATATGTAAATACTATGCCATTTTATATAAGGGACTTGAGCATCCCCAAATTTTGGTGCCCTTGGGGGTCCTGGAACCAATCCTCTACAGATACTGAGGAATGACTGTAAATGCAGGGTCCAACAAAGATTCACTAAGTAACAATTATATGTTATATTTGTGATGGAAGTCATTGAAGAGATTACTTCTGCCTATGAGAAACTTACACAAGTGTAGTGAGTCAGAAATGAAGACAGACCATTACAGTACACTATGAAAAAAGGTATGTTAACAAAGGGATATAGATGTATTTATAAGAAATGGGAGCATGGAAAGAATACCACCATTTTTCTGAACAATGCCAATGTTAATGAAGCTGCAAATAATGCTTGATTTATAAATAAAAGCATTTAGGTAAAATAACTTATTTAATATACCTAATAATAAATGTATAAAAAGAGCATAATTAATAACCTAAAGCCTTGAATTTGGTGAATTATTAAGCTGGAGTATCCTACATGAAGGAGACATTTCAGTCTGCTGTATAAATACTAAGAGAACTAAAGTATAACATCCCACATGCTATGTATGAATATGGCTGGGCATTTAATACCTTTTTCAACCCAGGCTGTCCGATTGTTCTTTCATGAAAAATATCTCTAATTTTACAATGGGATCCACTGAATAGATACTTGTCATACTAATATGTATCACTGGCATATAAAAATAATACTAATAAAGTACTTTATTTTTAAAGCTTTATTGAGGTATGATTTACGTACTGTGAAATTCACCCCTTTTAGGTCTACGATACAATGTTTTTAAATAAATTTATAGAAGCTAAAGAAGTTGATCTTATAAAGTAGAGAGTAGAATAGTAGTTACTAGAGGTTGGGAAGGGTAGGTGGAGAGAGGGAGATTGGGAGAGGTTGGTTAAAGCAGTGGTCCCCAACCTTTTTGGCACCAGGGACCGTTTTCATGGAAGACAATTTTTCCATGGACCAGGGTTGGGGGAGATGGTTTTGGGATGATTCAAGTGCATTACATTTATTGTGTACTTTATTTCTATTATTATTACTTTGTAATATATAATGAAATAATTATACAACTCACCATAGTTTGGGGACCCCTGGAAAGAATACAGAATTACAGCTAGGTAGGAGGAATAAGTTTTAGTGTTCTATAGCACTGTAGGGTGATGATGGTTGACAATAATTTATTATATATTATCAAATAGCTAGAAGAGAGGATTTTGAATGTCCCCAACACAAAGAATACAAAGAAATGATAAGTGTTTGAGGTGATGGATATGCTAGTTACCCTGATTTGATCAGTACACATTGTATATATTGAAATATCACTGTGTACCCCATAAATATGTATAATTACTATGTCAATTAAAAAATAAAAATTAAAATTAAAAAGATGTATAGGGTTGTACAAACCTTACTACAATCCAGTCTTAGAATATTCCCACCACCCCCAAAAAGACCCCTCATGGCATTTGCAATCAGTTCTTACTATTATTAATCCCAGCCCCAAGCAACCAATCATCTGTTTTCTGTCTTTGTAGATTTGCCTTTTCCAGAATGCTAAAATACGTATTCTTTTGTGTCAGACTTCTTTAAGTTACCGTAATGTTTCTGAGGTTTAGCCATGTTATAGCATGTATCAGTACTTTCTTATATTTTTATTGCTGAATAGTATTCACTTGTATTTTCTTTATAAATGTTTTGTTTATCTATTCACCAGCAAGTGGGCATTTGGATGGTTTTCATTTTGGGCTATTATGAATAATCCTGCTGCATACATATACATACAAGTGTTTGTGTGAACATATGTTTTTATGTTTTTGGAGAGAAGGATAAATACCTAGGAGGTGAATTGCTGGATTATATAATAAATTAATATTTTCCTTTTGGTGACCTCTTTTCCAAACTGGCTGTACCAGTTGACACATCCTGGTTCCAGTTACTCCACATCTTCACCAGTAATCCTTATTGTCTATCTCTGTGATTATGGACATCCCAGTGGGTGTGAAGTGGTTTCTTATTTTGACTAATGACTGATGACATTGACTGTGTCCTTTGAAGCTGCTTAGGTGGACTTTGGCTTTTAACTCATTTCGTGGGTCCTCAAGATGCAATTGGGTATTTTTTTTCCCTAACCAAGAATGGCATGGAATATACGATAAGAGGAGAAAAAGATTATAAGAGAAATTAAGGAGAAAAGTGAAATAAAGAAGATGTTGAGGGGAAGAAATGATAATAAAGCAGATAAATAAAGTGGGAAAAGGAGGAGAATGAAGTTATTAAAAAGGATAAATTGTATTGTTTGGAAAGCCAAATCATAACCTTATAATGATATCGATGGGGATGAAAAAGACATGAGCACGTTGAAAACAGTGGTAACAATTTGAACACTGCGGGGAGTAGTGGCAATGTATAGTGCGGTCGTTAATTGACATCAGAATGTGTCATGAACTGAGAGTAGTTTTGAGTTATTAATTACACTTGTCTAATCTCTCTACAAAAAGAGAACATTCTCACCTATTAATAGCATTTTTCTTTGATTTGCTGAGGTCCTCTATTATCCTGTCTCCTTTAGTGATGGGCTACCCTCCGGACACAGTAGTAGGCCCATGTGAGCCTCGTACTGTTGACTTGGGGTAATCCTGAATATCATGATTTTTCTTCTTCTAACACACGTCCATTTCTACAGTCCCACTCACTTTTGCCCTTTCTCTGACTCTGTCCTCTTCCTCTCAGACTTCAGTACATCATTTTGGAAAGTAGTTTTGTTTTTCTTTTTTTGCTTTAGGGTACATGAATTGTTACCACATAACTTCATCATCGTGTCTTATGAAACATCCTGAGATGTTTCCCCTTTGTATGCTAATATCTGAGTGATTGAGAATCATTTCCTAAGTTTTGGCTTCAGGTGATGGTCAGTTTGACAGTCACTATGAAGACTCCAAACCTTAGAGTTTTCATCTTAAACCAGTTGTTTAATCCTGACTTTGAGGGGTAACAAACATTTTCCCAAAAGGTAGTAAAATAAGATGTATATTCACATTTGAAGAACTTTCTTGTAAAACTCAAAGATAGGAAAACACGCATATTCTTCAGTGTTTAATTCTTTTGATCACCAAATTAACATATATGAGCTGTGAAGATCACGTGCTGTGACTATAGATAACAAATAGACCAGAGCTTACCTGTAAAAATGTTGTTCTACCTTTTGAAATGAATGATCTTGTCTATAAACTTACTCCAGCTATTGTGCAATTCCTCAATGCTGTTTAGGAACTCTTATTTTGGAATTTCCATCAGTGCCAGTTTATGAACCAAACAAAAAAACTGATCTCATTACTTTATTGTCACACTTCATATAGAAGGTGCTAAAGCAATATGCCTTAGTAATTGAGATTATAAATAAATTGAGATTTCTATCTCATATATTGCCTAGTGCTCGGTTTAGCCTGTTTTGAGATTCAAATAGCATGTTTTCCTTCCATCTCATCTCATAAGAAAAGCAATGTGTTTAAAACAAAGAATACGCTGATTGCAGCAGTTCCTTCCTCTGAGTCTGTTACTCTATTTCACTGAATTTACTACCGAGCCCTTTTACCACATAGTACAAAAAATTGTCCAAGAGGCTCTGGGATGATTCAGTTTTTATTATGATGACAGTTACTTTAGCAAATTATGTTATGGGAGGGATTGGTTTCAAAACATATTTGAACTAAGTTCCATTTATTCCATTATCTGATTGGAATACCAAACAGTGTCAACAGGGATATACGCAAGTGTGGACATGGCTGTTGGGGGTGCAATCTTTCTCCAATTAAAGGGCTTGGTTAAATATGCAGTGATCTACCCCATAATAATCAACATTTTCAAGAACTCACAGTTGTTACATCACAGAGAGGTATAAAGATTTAAGCAGCTTAATCCCACTTACTGTGACAATTAATGAATAGTTTCTAGAGGAGTAGAATCCTTCACAGAGGATGAGAGAGGAAAAATTACAGAAACACAGAAGGGAGTACATTTACTCATTCATTCATTATAACAATCTTGGGAGGCAATTATTGATTTTAAAACATCTAGCCTTGCATCATAAATATAAGTTCTGAATGTTAAGAGGAGTGTTATATTAAATACTAAAAATCTCTGTGCCTCAGTTTTCTCATCTGTGTGCCTTATAAAAGTTGTAAAAGTTAGAGACAGTAAAATTCAGAGTCCAGAGCTGCCACATTGTAGATATTTACTTGAAAAAGGGTATATTTGGTAGGATTTAGGTTCAGCTGCTATGTTAAAACAGAACAAAACAAAAAATAGTGGATTAAGCAAGATGGTTTCTTTTTCTCTCATTTAAATGCAGTCTGTAGGTACACACTCTAGGATCAGTATGATGGCTCCAAAAAGTTGTGTAGTTTTTGGCCAAATTTCTTCCCTTTGTCTATTCTGCCACCCCTAGGTTATTGCCCTCATCCTTATGGTCTAAAGTAGTTGATAGCACTCTGGTAATTACATCCACGTTCAAGGAGACAGGATTGAGGTAGGTCACAATAGGGTTCTTCTCCACCCTTCAAGAAGACTTCTGGGTAGGCCCACCTGACATTTTTGCTTATATCTCATTGGTCACACAAAGCCACCATAGAGGACGTGAAATGTGAATCTTTTAGTTGGCCAGCAATGAGTCCAGCTAAAGATTGTGCTCTGTTATGAAGAAAGAGGTGAAGGAGGGGCTTGGGGGTGGATACAGGAGGGAAGGCAGGCTCTGTCATAAAATAATAGCTTTTTTTTTTTTACTTAGTAGCTCAGTCAAGTTATTGAGTCTTAGGTTCCTAATCTATGAAATGGGGACAATCCTAACCTCAAAGGTTTGTTGTGAGTAAATAATAAAAGAGATAATTCATGTAAAGCTCTAACAGGTCACTGCTGTATCACATAACTCAGGCAGTAGGCTTTGGGTGGCCCCCAACTTGGAGTTTCCTGACTTTGAGGGACACACTGCCTGAGCAGGCACCTGAGACTTGGCTGGTCGGATGGTGGAGAGCAAGCATCTCACAGGGATGCCCTGTTGTGGCAGAAATAGCACTAGGGAACTGACATATTGCTGGACTTTTCCATAGTGGGGAGCAGATATCTAGTAACTTCCTTTTTTGGGGTTGCATAAGACCCAAGTTTCTTGATAGAATGGCAGAAAAGGTGTTTTAAGAATGTGATAATGAGACTTCCCACCAATTGTTCTAATTTAATTTCAGAAATAAAGATATGAGTCATTCCTTAGTCTTTGAGATGTTTAGAGAGGAGCGAAGGAGTCTGAGAATTTTACGAATTTGCTGGTTAACCCTGAGTTGCCTAGAAAAAGTATTAAACATCCTTAAATAATTCAGTCTCTTCTGCTAACTCGAGCACAATGCATAGAGTTGTTCAAGTGACAGTAAGCCTCATCACAAACCAGCACCTGCAATCTGGGGTACATTGCCTGTTTGACTGGGGGTTCTTTCAAATGATTTACACATGATACCCTTTCCCCCCTAAATGTTTCAGTGTATGTTTTCTGAAAACAAGTTGTTATGGACTGAATAGTCTTCCCCCAAAAGTTGCGTTGGAGCCCTAACTTCCCATGTAACTGTATTTGGAGGTAGAGCCTTTAAGGAAGTAATTAAGGTTAAATGAGGTTATAAGGATAGGGCCCTAATGCAGTATGACTGGTGTCTTTATAAGAAGAGGAAGAGACACCAGAGTTCTTTTCACCACACATGTGTGTGCACAGGATAAAGAACATGTGAGCACACAGTGAGAAGATGGCTGTCTGCAAGTCAGGGAGAGAGCCTTCACCAGACACCAACCCTATTGGCACCTCCAGAACTGCGAGAAAATAAATTTGTGTTGTTTTAGCCACTTAGTCTGTGGTATTTTGTTATGGTAGCCCCAGCTGATTAATGCACAAGGACATTTTTTTCATGACTGTAGTACAGTCATCAAAGTCAGTTAACTTTGAAACAATACTACAGATCTCATTCAGATTTTGTCAGTTGTCCTAGTAATGTCCTTTACAGCAAAAGATATCCCAGATCATGTGTTGCATTCACTTATGTTGTCTCTTAGTCTCATTTAATCTAAAGAGTTTATCAATCTTTCTTTCTCTTTATGGCATTGAGACTTTTTATAAGCACAAGGTCAGTTATTCTGTAAAATGTTGCTCAGTTGGGTTTGTCTGATTGCTTGATTAGATTCAGGGTATGTCTTTTTGGCAAGAATACAACCGAAGTGATGTTGTGTTCTTCTCAGTGCATTATATCAGGAGGTACATGATGTCAGTTTGTCCCATACTGATAAATTTGATCATTTAATTAAGGTGCTATCTACCAATTTTATCTTTATAATTAATGAGTGTATTTTGGGGATATGGGATATATATTGAGACTATAAGTAGGCTTCCACTCACTAGTTTTAGAATCTTCTGTTTTCTTGCTTAACTTATTACTATTATGGTTGCCAAATGGTGATTTTCTAATTTCAACATTCCTTGTACATTTATATTTTGGCTTTCTATTACAGGGAGAAGCTTTCCCTTCTCCCCCACTTATTCACTTATTTATTTATAACAAAATAGACCCATCTATATTAAAATATTCTGTAATCTATATTTTAGTTCTGATTATACCTCCCAGTTTGGTGAAAATGTATTCATTTGTGTCATGTTACAGCACTAAGACAAAAAATCTTCAGTTAATTTATAGAGATAAGATTGGTATAACTGAAATGGATTTTGTGGATGATGAAAAAGGAGCAAAAGGAAAAAGGAGCAACCTGACTTCTAGGTTTAGTGCAATAGAGAATATGAGAGGAGGAAATTTAGAGAAGAAAGTGATGAGTTGAAACTGAGCCAAGCCCAGTGCAGGGGGAGATGGTTTGATGTGTGAAACGGAAGCTCTGGGCAGGAGGCGGGTTGGAGGGCAGCCGTGTGGCAGAGCGGGCTCCTGTTGTCTCGGAGAGCCAGTGTGCTCATCTCTGCCCGGCTCCATCTTCCGTGACGTCATGTGAGTAGCTTTAAATCAGCCATGGAAAGAGTATTTACACCACAGAAATCAGCAAATGATACAAACCAAATCTTTCGTCTGTTCCTCCTCATTTCCCCACCAGAGCCATTTTACCGGCACACTGCTTTTTGGGATGCATTGGCATGTGCTATGTGACAGTTAAAATCCTGAAAGTGAGTGAGATCACTCAGGGATAATGTTTAATATGAGAGTAAACTGTAAATGAAAGAAATCTGGGAATGGCAGTGTTAGGGTGTGTGGAAGAAGAAAAGCCACAGAAGAGCTTCAGAAGGGATTGGAGAGAGGTTTAAGGGGAATCACAGGTGAAGGTTTTCAAAGAATCCAAAAGCATAGAGATTTCCAAGAAAGGTGGTTTGATGAAGAATGTCACATGTGGCCAAGATGTCCAATTAGATAGAGTAAATGTGGGCTGGGGTATCAGATTGTTTGGCAACCTTAGTAAAAGTTTTAGTTAATGACTTGAGCAGGTGCTAAATTGGGTTCAGTAGAAATTCAATAACTCTTGAGTGGTAAATGGATAATAATGGAGCTTTTAGTGCTAGGAAAAGTGGCTGTCTTAGGCTCACCTTTTTTTTTTTTTTAAACAATCCTACTGTATAATATAATCTACAGTTTTGGACCATAGCAAACATGAGTGAAAGACTAGTTTACCTTTTGTAGGTGCCTTAGCCTAATTTGCTTTTAAAGTAGGGAACCTATCTTAGAAAATTTGAATTTGCTTTATTTTAACCTTGGTATTGTGGCTTCCTGTCAGTTTTTTTCAGAATATATGCATAACACATAAAAACACTTATCAGTAAATAAGTATACTCATTTTCCTAGCTTTTCCATAATATTACTTGTTATATCACAAACCAAAAACTTTTGTTTTTTTCTGGCTTACAGTTATGTTTTTGATAGGAAATAGTGCCTCTTAAAAGAGTAATTTGCTTTTTTAAATTCAGTAGTCAGGTTTGTGAAATTTCTTTTAGAACCATAGGTATACAGAATGGGATATTGTTCCTTGATTTTTTTGTCTTTTTTTGAACTTTAAGTAGCAAAGCAAAAATGAATGTTTAAGCACAAAATTTTTTCATGTATTGCACTTAGTTTATTGGTTATTCTGTGTCTTCCTAGAAGATTTTTTTATTTTAGAAATAAATATGGAAACAAAAGATACTATACCATTGCATTTGAACAAAGAAAAATGTGAAAAACTATGTAAAAATTAACAGGGTAGGTTTTGATTCTGAGATGTAGACTGTTTTACTGTTCCTGGGAATTCGTTTTCTGAATCTTTGTGCCGACAATATGGCACTAGTTGATTTATTTTGTTGCTGCTGAATGATAGTACTTGATATCTAGTTAGGGGTATCTTTCCTTAGAGTTGAACCAAGTGTTATTTACAATGTCTATGAATGCACTTTAGCTGTAAAATAAAAATATGTATTGGAAAGATATGATCCTATCATCCTATGCCCAATTAATCTTTTTAAAAAGTAGTTACTTAGGGTGGCAATAGAAAGCACTATTTGTAATAGAAAGAGAAAAAAAGTTCTTAAGAGTTTTATTAAAAATAGCATGGCACATCTGGACAACAAGGCACATGTTGCCACATTTTCTACTTAACTATTGACTTGGAAAAAATTCTCTATGTTCACTACAACTAGTCATTTATAGTAACAGTGTTAGAAAATAATAATGATAGCCAACCGTGTGTGCGTGGGGTGGGGGGGAAGTGTATCCCATGCCTTGTGCTAAGTGTTTTCACTGTATTTTCTTATTTAATCTTCGCTACAACTTACAGCTCGTAGCTAATGCTTACAGTAGTAATGGAGTCAATGTTTGAATCTAGTTCTATCTGACTGTAGAACCAGAGATCTTATATGCCATTACATATCAAAGTCTGATCAGTATATCTTCAGAAGAGTGAGAAAGAGGGTCACAAAATAGAAATAAAAAGAAACCAAAAGTACCATTTTTCAGTGATCCTAGTTCTGGCATTTCTTAACATTGGGAAATGATGCCAAGATACAATAGTGATAAAAAAAAATTAAGAAATGAATCAGATGTGAACTTTTAAAGCAATTTAGTACTGTATTAATTTAGGATTTTAAAAAAGGGAAAGCCATTTTTTTTTGCTCTTGTTAAAATTGTCATCTTTGCATGTGATATGTATAGTCAAATGAGATAAACTAAATATATTTCCTCTGATATGAGAAAATCTTTCTGAAATTATTTACTGTTAGTTTGGCTCAAGCCGTTAGGAGTTCACAAATATTTGAGGTTCACATATTCTTTTTAGCTTTTTCTCTAACTAGTTGATATCAATAAAACTGCTCTGGAAATCCCTTGTTTTGTCCAGAGAAAGAGTAAAAATGGAAAATTAATTGGTTTTTATTTTTTAACCTCTCTGTTCCACCAACACTTTTTTTCATATTCAAAGTGATAAGAAACAGATTATTGTCAGTGTGGCTATAAGCAGCCCTGTCAGTGAAGACATTCCGACTCTTTAATAGTTAGGAGAGGCTGTTTGCAAGCTTTGCTTCTTGCAAGTATGTTACATTCTTTTTATTTCTCTTCTTGTTGGATTTTCTGCTTTCTGTGAATATTTGAATTGTCTAAAAGTTACATTTAGCAGCACTTCTCAGAAATACCCTGGCAAGAGAGACTATGATTTACTGTTTGTTTATGTTACACACAATTGACTGCAGGTGCCTTGTGTATACACACACACACACACACACACACACACCCCCCAGCATATTTAGCTGTTGAAGCTTATGTGGAGTTTTGATGAGTATTATATAATTCAGATTCAGATGTTTGAGGTTTTCTTTAAATTACTTCTCTGGGTTAGAATAATACTATTTATTCCAATTCTACATGTCTTCTTTCTTCTAGTTTTTGGGGGCCTATATTAAGTTTCTGGATGCTTCTTTGGGAAGAGTGATGTAAACGAATTTGACTTTGCTTTTTAGAAGTCAAAATTTCTACACATTTCATTTTCAAACCCTCTGGGCCTCTATGTGATTGAATCCCCAACCTGGTATTGTATGTTAAACAAATGAAGCCAGGAGTTCTGGTAATTCAATTGCTGACAACAATAACCAAATCCAGCTTATGCTAGACTTTCTTTCAAAATAAGGTATCGGCAGATGCTGGATCTGTGAGTTTTAACATCTGTTCATACTTTGAGTTTAGTGTCCTTTGATAATAAGGCAGCATGGCACAGGGAGAAAGACAGGCTTTAGAATTAGATTAGCTTGATTTTTTTTTAAACTTGTTTATTTTAAAACACAGATTCACAGGAAAATGTCAAAATGGTACAGAGAGGTTTTCTGCACCCTTCATCCGGTTGCTCCCAGTGGTTACATTGTACATAACTGTAGTACAATATAAAAACCAGGAGACTGACATGAGTGCAATGTATGTGTGTATTTCTATGCCATTTTATCTCATCTGTAGATTCACGTGAGAGCACCACAATGGAGATACAGAACTTGACCAGGTGCGGTGGCTCATGCCTGTAATTCCAGCACTTTGGAAGGCCAAGGCAGAAGGATTGCTGGAGGCCAGAAGTTTGAGACCAGCCTGGGCAACATAGTGGGACCCCGTCTCTGTAAAAAAAAAAACCAGCCAGGCGTGGTGGTGCGTGCCTGCAGTCCCAGCTACTTGGGAGGTCGAGGCGGGAAGATCGCTTGAGCCCAGGAGTTTTGAGGCTGCAGGGAGCTACAATGATGCCACTGCACTCCATCCTGGGCAAGACAGCAAGACCCTGTCTCAAAAAAAAAAAAAAAAAGATACAGAGCTGTTCTACCAACACAACGATCTTCCTCATGCTGTCTTTTTATGGTTATACCCACCCTGTATCTCACTACCAACCCTAAACACTAGCAACCAGTAATCTGTTTTCCATCTCTATACTTTTGTTATTTTAAGAATGTGATATAAATGGAATCATACAGTATGTGGCCTTTTGAGATTGGCTTTTTTTCACCATAATGTCTTTAAATTCATCCAAGTTGTTGCATGTATCAACAGTCCTTTCCTTATACCACGGTTTGTTTAACCATTCACCTATTGAGGGACATTTTTGTTTTTATTTTTTCAGTTTTGAGCTATAACAGATAAAGCAGCTAAGAGCATTCATGTCCAGGCTTTTGTGTGGACATAAATCTTCATTTCTCTGGGGTAAATGCCCAGGAGTGTAATTTCTGGGTTGCATGGTAAGTGTATGTTTAGCCTTTTAAGAGACTGCCAGCCTATTTCCCAGAGTGACCATATCATTTTATATTCCCTACAGTAATGCAGAAGGGATCCTGTTTCTCTGGGCCTCCCCTGTATTTCTTATTGCCACTATTTTTTATTTTAGCTGTTCTAGTAGATGCGTGGTGATATCAGTGTTATCTCATTGTGGTCTTATTTCCTTAATGGCTAATGACATTCAACATCTTTTCACAGCTTCGTTGGCTGTCCATATGATTATGCAGTAAAATGTCACTTCCTGTCTTTTGCCCATTTTCTAATTGGATTGCTTGAGTTTTTTTTACTGTTGAGTCTTGAGAATTCTTAATATATTATACCTACTAGTCCTTTATCAAAGAACTATATCCTAATAAAAAAAACAGTTTTTAATGAAAATTTCAAATGTACGCAAAGTTAGAAAAAACAGTGTAATGAGCCCTCACATACCCATCTTTCGCCTTCAACAGTTATCAGCCCCTTCTTCACCCTCAAATTATTTTGAAGCCAATCCCAGACATCATATCATTTCATGAATACCTATTTCAGTAGGACTGTAAAATATAACGACTCTTCAAACACAAAACCATAATGGCCCTGTCATAGTTAAAAGAATTAACACTATTTCTTAATATCATTACTTAGCCAATTAGTCATTAGTCATTACACTTCCCCTTGCTCCTTTTTCATTTTTTTTACTTGTTTATTCAGGACCAAATGCAAATAATGTTTATACATTGTCATTAGTTGATGTACTTCTAAAGTTCTCATTACTCCATAGATTCTCCCTTCCTATCCCACCCTGTTTTCTATTTGTTGCTTTTGGTTTGCCAGTTTTTTCCTTTTTAGTCCTTTGACATTTCCCACAGTCTGCATTCTGCTGATTGTGTCCCCACGATGTCAGATGTGTTCTTCTGTCCGCGGCATTCGCCAGATCTAGAAGTTTGATTGCATTCAAGTTTTCTATTTTTGGCAAAAATACTTCATGGATGGTGTTGTGTACTTCCAGGATGAAGTTAATAATTCTGGTTGTTTTTCTTTTTGTGAGTTGCCATATGCCTAGTTCCGTTACTTCAGTAGGGGTTGAACAATTGTGCAATTCTGTCTTTCTCTCTTCATTTATTAGCTAGAATGTCTACCAAGAGAAACAGTTTTTCGTGAAATATTTAGTTACCTTGGAAGGGCACAGGACAAATTCTTGATTCTTCCATTTTACGTGGCTGTTTTATTTTTATTAATGTTCAAATATCCATCTTTGGTCAGTAGGAACTTTATTCAGGTTGGCGCATAAGTTCTTTGATGTGACGTAAGTTGTCTTCCTTGGTTTTCTAGATATTTCACATTGATCTTATTTATTTTCTACCCCTGACCTGGAAACAGCCATCTATTCAAGAGCTTTTGGTTCCTTTTATTTGGAAATGATTTTAGGACTCAAATTGGGGCATTGTGCTGCTCACTGCTCCTGGACAGTTCACTGTTTCTAGGCCCTTTCAGTGGAAAGTTCTATCAAAATCAAGTATTATCTTTTAAAATATGAAAATAGGTCATGAGCTCATTCTGATAGTTTCCATTCAAATCCAGAACTACAAGGATTTTACAAAATCGCATGGATGGTACCTCTCTATCTCCCTAGCTGCCATTGAAAATTCTAGTTCTTAACAGCACCAGCATAATTACTTATTTGCTTTGTCCCATATTACTCTTACAAGTCTCAAAATAACAATACCAACATTACCAGAAATAACATGATTATTAAAAAGAGTTTGTAATTTTTTCATAGTTCTTTTTGTCTTTCAGGTATATAGGACTAGGCATATATGGTCAAATTACTGTGTTTTAAACTTTATGTAGTTCCTTTCTTTGTAGTGATGGATCATTGGTTTCATGTTTTTTTTCTGGGATTTAATTTTATTTTATAATCATATAAACACTGCTTCTAAATCTACAAAACAAGATATACGCAGAGAAGTCTATCCGAGTCTATCCTGTTTCATCCCTCTACTTACAGGTAAACATGAATGCTCTTAGCAGCTTTATCTGTTATAGCTCAAAACTGAAAAAAGAAACTCTTTTTCTCCTCCTTTACCTTTTCCTTCTCTTCTTCAGTTTGGTTGAGCTTCAGTTTAAAATATACAGCCCTCCCGCCAACCCAGTGTCTTAGATAAATGGTCGCATGTTATACACACTTTTCTCTCATCTGGTTTTTTTCATTGAATAATATATCCTAGAGATTACTCCATAACAGTATATTAGGGTCATCATTATGAGTGGTGATTACTGAGCAATGCTATAATAGTCAGCTCCTAAAAAAATCCTGAGCTGGCCCAACTGATTTCATTTTTGTCTGCTCTTTGTTTGGCCTTCAGTTCTTATATCTACTTTTTTTTTTTTTAAAGACAGGGTTTTGCTCTGTTTCCCAGGCTAGAGTGCAGTGGCACAATCATAGCTCATTGAATCCTGGAACTCCTGGGCTTAAGCGATCCTCCTGCCTCAGCCTCCCCTCAGCTAGGGCTACAGGCACGTGCCAGGCTAATTTTTAAAAAAATTTTTTTGTAGAGATAGGGTCTTGCTTTGTTGCCCAGGCTGATCTCAAAATCCTGGCCTCAAATGATCCGCCTGCCTTGGCTTCCCAAAGTGCTGGGATTACAGGCATGAACCATACCGCACCCAAACTACTTTTGAAGATTCTGTCATTCCTTATTTTTAACTTTTTAGAAACTTTAAAAAATAATAGTATTTGTTGACTTTTTTCTGTTTCTAGAAGTATTTCATGTTAATTGTTTCAAAATTCAGAACTACAGAAAATTATGAAGACAAACTAAAAGATATGTGTAATATCAACATCCAAGGATAATTTCTATTGTTGTTTAGTTCAAAGCCTACCAATCTTTTGTTATATATACTATGTATATGTTAACAGCTGGATTCATATTGAATATGTTGCTTTGTCATATTCTTTTATTTTTTGTTAACAATTATGAGTGTTCATACATATCTTTATCTTTCTAAATGTAATTTTAAATGATTAAGTGATATTATTCCACTGTATGGTTGTACCAAAATTTATGTAACTCTTCTCCTATATTAGATAATTTAGGTTGTGTCCAGTGTTTGACTAATGTATATTATGGACGTAACTTTTCTGTGCATTTCTGATTTGAGTGTGATTGCTAAAGGTTGAGGAAATGTTTTAGGTTTTGGTCTGTGTTGTCAAAGTGCTATTCAGAAAACATTACACAGAGTTATATAAGTTTTTACTCTCACAAGAGGTCCATGAACCTCTGAGAAATCCATGGAACCATGTCAACATTGTGTCCCATTATAGTTTTTTTTAAAATATAGCATTTATAAATGATAAGACACTAATGTTGCCTACATAAATTCTTTAGGGCATCTCAGATTTGTTTCCAAAAGATAAATCTGTAGATCTTGCCTTGCTTCTAGATGCTGCTTTTCACGAGTGTTGGCATTTCTGTTAGTTAAAATGACCTTAGCCAGGAACAGTGGCTCACATATTCCTGGTTGGTGGGCAGCTTACCTCTGCACTGTGATTCAGAAACCCACTTTCCCTCTCTCTGTGGTTCTGCATCTCCAGGCCACGCCTTTAGGTCACTGTGCTTGTCTTCGTCAAGCAAGAAGAGGAAAATGCTTGAGTGTTCAAGTATCAGGGGAAGAGTTTATGGACCCGGCCTGGAAGTGGTGCCTGTCACTTCTACTTCCCTTCCCTTGGCCAGCACTCAGTTACATGGCCATCCCTAACTGTCAGCCAAGCAGAGAAGTTGTGTGCTCAGGAAAAAGAAGAAACAGTGGCTGGGGAACCATAAGCCTCTCTTGCCACAATGTAGCTGCACTTCTGCATGGTTTTATTTTGCTTTAGGGATGAAAATCAGATCATTTTAAGTTTGAAACATTAGTTTTGGTTGCTCAGAAGCAATTTTTGCTCATCTCGGATTTTTTTATGTATAACCAGTAGATGAGGTTATTTAGTAGATGAGTTTCAGAATATTGCAGAAATACTGGTTTATTAAATTTCTAGGATATAGTAGCCCTCCCTTATCTGTAGAGGATATGTTCCAAGAACCCCAGAGGATGCCTGAAACCATGGATAGTACTGAACCCTATATATACTATTTTTTTCCTATACATAAATACCTATGATAAAGTTTAATTTATATATTAGGCACAGTAAAAGAGCAATAATAATAAAATAGAACAATTATGACAATATACCAGCATCACTATTCTTGTACTTTGGGGCCATTATTAGGTAAAATAAGGGTTACTTGAACACAAGCACTGTGATGTCACAACAATTGAGCTGATTAAGGAGCCCACTACTATGTGACTAACGGGGAGCAGACAGTGTAGACAGCGTGGAGACACTGGACAAAGCGATGATTTTTGTCTCAAATGGGTCACAGCATGACAGTGTGAGATTTCATCATGCTACTTGGATCAATTTAAAAGGCACACAATTTAAAACTTATGAATTATTTATTTCTGGAATTTTCCATTTCATATTTTCAGACTGCTGTTGACTGCAGTAACTGAAACCACAGATAAGGAGAGAGGGGCTACTGTAGTATAGTGACAGAAGCAGTTGTCTTTTGTAAATGAAGAAATTAAGTCATTTAGTTGTGTGAGAATGGCTCACACAATTAGGATTAATTCACATACCTTATTTGGGTCACTTGTGGTTCTCTGCCTATTTTATAGCACATATTATATGTATGGGAATAACTGCAAGGTAAGTGTCTATCCATAAGTAGGCTCATTAGTCCTGTTCAGATGTGGTAAAAATAAAAATAAACAAACAAACAAAAAAATCACAATGCACTAAACAGACACACAGGAAAAGAGTTATTCATGCTACAAATTTGATTTTCCTTTTATTTCTAATAACCTCAATGCTGAAACTCATTAGATTGACTAGATAAAAAAAAAGAAACGTAGCAAAATTAGAGGTTAATTAATTTATTAATGCTGTTTTCTTAAGGTAGGATTGATTATCCTAAGGGCTTGGAATGGTAAGCGCTTTTAGGCAGAGGGATTATGTTTCCCTGTCAGCACTTGCATATCCACAGAAGGACCAGACTGTGACCTTGTCTGCATCTCATCTTTAGGCCTGATGTGAATTGTATTATTTTGGTCCTCAACCAAATCATATTATAGGAGGCAGGATGTTTTTCTTCTTTACACACAGTGGCATACCTACCAGCTCTGTCAAGAGTCAATGATTCCTTTGCCATCCACCCTGATGTGGCCTGGCTGCAGGCCTCCTTCCAGCATGTCTATCAGTGAGACGCTTCCTTTGCTGCTCGGGGCATCCATCAGCTATCAGTTGCTCGTAGAGTGCTAGTTACGGAATTGCTGATGAAGCATGATTTTTAATCACCTGCCTAATGGTATTAGCACCACTTGCCATATCCTCACATCTTGAAGAGAGGCTGTGCCCAGTCCATCGCTCCTGGAGATGGCCTTTCTCTGGTTTGAAGGTGGAGAGTAGCTGGGACCCCTGGAAATTGATCTGTGATTGACTATGGTAGAGATCAGGTTTTCTATAAGGACATATCAAAATATATGTTTCTGGAGTTTGTTTTTCTCATGATTAACATCTGTTAGTTTTGTCAGTCTGAGGTATTCATTTAACTTTCATAATGTGGTTCTTTTATTTGAGTAAGAGATCACTGAATGGCGATAATAGTGACAGGACCCAGGAAACTGGAGCCTTCATGTTTAAAGAGAGTAGAAATGATTTTAGATAATCCTATAGTCATTAAACCTTGCATACAAGGAAAAAACGACAAAAGGAAGAGTGGCATACAAGATAGGAAAACTTTCATGAACTTTTCAATTAAGTATCACCAACATTTAAAAATTAAAATGAATATATGACACACATAACAGAGCGTAAAGAGATAAATGTATCAAAAGGTGTGAGGTTTTGGAATTTTAGTTTTGTTGAATGTTTTGTTTAGGTTTTTTGTAGCTAAGATTGAGCGCTTAAGTAGCCATTCTCACACAACTAAATTGTATCTATCATTTATAGATATGGTGTGTTTTAAGATCAAGACTGTCAAATTCCTTTTAATTAATAGTGTAAGCTTGATTCAGTTTAGCTTTTGAAATATCAACCCTCTATTACGATCAACCAGGAAGCTTTATTGTCCACTAAACAAAGTCATTACAATTCCGTTGACTGCACATATAGGGGACTTTGTACAGTCTTAGTGGTTATTAAACTCTTGTCTCTTCCTTCCCTCCTTTCCTTTTTGTTACTTTAACAAAATGATGCTATTAAGAATACCTTGTATTGGCTCAGCCAAATTTGATGAAAAGATTTGTCTGACAGCTGGAAAGCGTGGGTGAGAAAATGCTAGTTTTCATGTTTCCAGAATTAACAAGCTGAACCAATTAGTAGATATTGTTCACCAGAGAAACACTTGTTTTTGATTAAACTCTTATTCACAGAGAACAGAAAGTCATGGATCAAGAGGGGCTGTGTGTGTATGTTTGTGTGAGTTTCCAGGGCAAGAAGAAGAAACTACTTTTTTCTTTGAATTTTGCAGAACTTATGGTTTGGTCTATTCCTTAGCAGTTCATTCTACTGTATTGTACCAGGTTACTAGATGATGTACAGGGTAACCTAATTTTTCCAAGACTGTCCCAGTTTTAGCATGGAAAGTTCCATGTCCCAGGAAGTTCCTCAGTACTAGGCAAACTAGACTGGTTGGTCACCCTTGGTGACAATCCAGCCTCATGTGTGATAATCTCTAGGATCTGGAAACTTTAGACTGGAATACTTACTTGCAGAGGACTTTTAGTTGGACTTGAGCTAAGTTTAAGACAGGAAAAATGTGTTTGTTAGAATAACAGTCTTAAACTGGGCTCTGATATCAGCGGGGTTGTAAAGGTAGTGTTAAGACTTGTATGATTAGGATTCTTAAAAAACTCATTTTGATGAATTAAATGACTGCTGTGCAGAGCACCATGCTGAATCCACAAGGGAAAGTCAGCCAAGTTAAGACAGAAACTATTCTTTATTTGAACATTAAGTTACTTTGCACATGGCCGGGTGACTGAAAATATAGCAACACTGTGATATGTCAGTGAGAAAATGAAATTGGCTGTGAAGAAAATGGAAACATTAGATTAAACAAGTCACTATGAAAGTCATTAGGACAATGAAGCTGTCTAGTGGGTATTAAATAATAATAATAATAATAGATAAAGGCTGCTGTTGGCCAATAGGGGATCTTTATGTGAAATAGAAAACACTGTGGGCATGAGGCATGGTGGGTGCATAATGTTTGCATTAAGGGCACCTTTTGCTCTTTTGAGTGAGTTAGGTAAAGGCCCCCCCTTCCTTGGGGTTGGTGCAGCCAGCGCCTGGGCACACAGGTAGTTGAGTGGAGCATGGGCTGCATTTCTGTCTTCCAGCCACCTCAATTTCTCCACCTCATCCGGCTCCCTTGTGCATGCACAACCTGTACAACACAGTGCAGTGTCTGACTTCAGTATCCAAGCTGAATTCAAGGAGTATAGTGAACAAGAAAGATGTCAAAGGCCAAATTAAACCTTTATCTTCTAGGAAAATATTTTGTGTTTTTTTCCCTTCTCCTTCCAGGAAAGAGGGAGCTGACAAAACTTGAGAGAGTTTAAATCCTTTTCTGTACTAATCCTAGCTGAATTCCTTGACTCATTTGTCCCTTAATATTTTTCTGGTCATGAAGGACAGGCTATAGGGTTTTAGTATTTTCAGCTGATTTCCAGTCACTATTCTCATAATGGCTACTTTGGGTGCGTTTATATGCTTGGTCACTGTGTTGAGCCACTCATGTACATCAACTCCTTGCAAGTTTTTGGATAACCTTGTAAGGTAGAAGTTACAATGGCCATTTTACAGCTGAAGTACTTGAGACCCAGGGAGGCCAAAGGGCTTGCCTGATCTCCTAGTCTCCCAGCTTGTAACTGAATGACCTGGGATTCAAAACCAGGTCTGTGTGACTCCACAGCCTGTGGTCCCTTCACCACACCCAGCTGTCCCTGTAATATCAAGGATGCCATCTTTTGAGAGCATAGCATGAGGGACCCTTAGAGATCCCTCTGGCAACCAAGGCATCATACACAGAAATAGTGAAAACTTAGCAAACTGCAATAGTATAAAATTAACTTCTAAATTTTTTCTTTGGGAAATATAAGTAAAATATAAATAAATATAATTAAATGTGTAAATATGTATATTAATAATATGTCCGAGACTGAAATTTCTAGTTCCTTTGGTAACTTTCCTCCTTAGGCTTTTTGCATTATGTTTCAAAATGAGACTCTTAGGTCTAGAAGGAAATTAGAAGAAAGTTTGAAAAACTACATAAACAAAAGAAACATGCCTTTAAAAAGTCATATGGACTTAATTATTACGGATTTCTAACTTGCATAATACTGAGAGACATACGCAAACTTTGAAACCCTGACAGTTATCTGAATAGTGATTGTTTATATGCTGTGTATACTCTGTGCCAAGAACCACTGTGATTCTTATTTTTACTCTAAAAACGTAGTTATAGCTTTCTCCTCAAGAGCTCTCAATGTGAATGAATATTGGAATTTAAAAATAAAACCAAATTGACTAGAGTTGAAACCTCATAATTTTCACCTTTTTTTTTTAGCTAGCTTAACATATTTGTCCTCCATGTAAAAAATAGAGTTCTAAGTGAAATAAAACTTGAATCTTCCAAAAAATAAGATTTTTGGAAGAAAGTGAATTTTACAGGTGTTTGCCAAGATAGTGTAGGGAACAACTTGATCCTCCACTTTCTAGCCCTGTAGCTCTGACACTCAACCCTCCTGTCTTAAATCTAAGTCATCGCGGGTAGGGGCTAGGAACATCGATTGCTCCCTGGATGGGTTTGTTTGGACCAGGAAAAGGTTTCTTTTCCCCTACCTTGTTTTCCTCCCTATAAAGGGTGTTGCATTCTCTTAGGCCACCTACTTCACTGCAGCCTCTGACCCCATGCAGCGAGGTGATCTATTTTAGGAGGCCAGGCTGCCAAATGTCCTGCTTGGCCCCTGAGTGAACTCAGTGCATGAAACCACGTGTGTCTGAGAGCTTCTGGATTTATTGTCTGTTGTTCTGAGAGTTACTTCAGATCATGTGAATTAGAATAGGGTGAGGGGAGGGCTAAGGAGGGCCCTAGATTGGAGAAAATGGCTTTGTAAAGGTTTAAGTGAGACTTCCTCCTCTCTCTACCCTAAACTGAAGCTAGCACAGACTCCAGCCTAAGTTCAAGCATAAAAGTGGACTAGAAACAGGGAGAGAGAGACCCACCTGGGCCAGCCTGGCTGCATTCTACATGGATGCAACAAACAGAGGAGAGACCAAGGCATTGGCCTGTAACACAGAGTGACCCCTGCCACTAGCAGGGGGCCCAGTCAGTGTCTTGGGTACCGACCGTAAGGTTTGAAACTCCCAGGGAGCAGGTCAGAGTTGGGAACACTGGGGGAGGCAGTAGAAGCGTTTCCTTCTCTGTATACTGCTGCAGGTACTTAATGAGCCCTAGTGACAGGGACGACACCATGTAAGGAGTGGGGCAGGCTTAGGGGACAGGGAACTGCCCGGGTGAGACTGCTTTGCCTGTGAGTGGTGGAGCAAAAGGGAGATGGAATCAACCTCGATCATCTAGGGAGATTATATTGCTGCTTAAGCTTCCAGGTTTGGGAGCCTCCATTTTATTGGGTCATTAAATATGAAATGTTTGATTCCAAATCAAAAGTGTGGTTGATTATATCTCAAACAAGAAGCAGTACAATTAATCAAAGTATACACCTAACCTATCAACACAGTTTTGCCATCTTAATAGCAGCTTGTTTATGCCAGCAGTGAAGAAGCCTGGAGAGCAAGTGGAGATGAAATCGTGAAAGGCCTTTTCCACAGCTTGTTGAGAATTGAATATTTTTCCTTGCAAGAAGTGGTCCAAAGCCTGGAAGAAGTGGTAGTCAGTTGGTGCAAGGTCTGTTGAATGTGGTGGATGACAGAGAGTTTCCAAGTCCAGCCTCTGTAGTTTGAGCAGCGTTGTTTGTGCAACATGTGGTCGAGCATTGTCTTACGAAAGGATTGGCCTGTATCTACTGACCAATCTCAGCTGCTTAATCATGAGCATCCTCATCATTTCATCCAACTGGGTGCAGTAGACATCCACTGTAATCGATTGACCATGTTTCATGAAGCTGTCGTGGATATTACCAGCGCTGGACCACCAAACAGACACCATTGGCTTTTTTTTTTTGATGAATATTCGGTTTTGGACTGTGTTTCAGCACTTCATCTTTATCCAACCCTTGTGCCCAACACTTGTGATTGTCAAAAAGAATCCATTTTTCATCACACATAACAATACAGTATAAAAATGGTTTGCCTTTATGTTGTGACAGCAAAGAAAGGCAAGCTTTGAGACGATTTCTCTTCTGACGCTCGTTTAATTCGTGTGGAACCCATCTATCCAGCTTCTTTACTTTGCCAATTTGTTTCAAATGGTCCAATATTGTTGGAATAGGAACATCAAACTTTGCTGCTAATTCACAGGTAGGTTGAGATGGATTTGCTTCCACTACAGCTTTCAGCTCATCATTATCCACCTTGGTCTCAGGTTGCCCATGTGCCTCATTTTCAAGATTACAATCACCAGAACCGAGCTTCTCAAACCATCGACATACTGTGCGTTCATTAGCCACATCATTCCCAAACACTTTTTTGATGTTTCGAGCTGTCTGTGCAGCATTGGTTCCACAAGGAACTCATATTTGAAAATAACACAAATTTTTGATGTATCAATGGTTTCATAAAACCTGCTCTAAAAAAACTTTGAAAGATAGTCACAAGCCAAACTGTGCATTTGAAAGACTGAGGATGTACCTTCACAATAAAAATAAAACAAGAAGTGTCAAAGAAGTCAGAGATATCAACTGTCAAACTTAGTACTTAAGGAAATTAGACATTTCATACTTAATAACCTAATAACATTCTTTTATTCAAATTTTAGACACTTGACCTTGAGACACTTTCAGAGGTGCACCAATACAGGAGTAGAGGGCTGCCTACTCTTGTGGGCTCAGGACCAGAATGCGTATCAAGTCCCAGTTCTGCTAATTGCTGGCTTTATGATACTGGGCAAGTTAACTCACTTTTTTATGCCTCAGTTTCCCCATCTATAAAATGAGGATAGCGATCTCACCTGCTTCAGAGTTGTTGTTTTATGTATTTAAAAAGTTGGCATGTGTTTAGAACAGTCTCTGGCCCATAGTGTGTACTCAGTAAATGTTAGCTGTTATTTAAATGTTAAATGTCTGCATTTATTCTTTTTATATATCGCTCCCAGGACCTAACTCAGTGCTCAATGCTTTGCTTGACAAATTGAATATTGTTGTCTGAATAATTTGACATTTTTCATAATGATGAAGTTGTAGCAGGTTTTTTATTAATTTCCTAAATTGATCGGGTACATCTGGGTATCCTGAATTCCCATTCCTAAACGTATGGCATTGATGTGTTTGTACTTCTGAGAGTAGTATTTGAACTTCATGCATCCTCCTGGGAATGTGAAGACAGAGATTTTGTTGGCAGTGATGTGAGAGATAGCAGAACATTTGTGGGTAAGGGCACAGACTGTATTTACACTCTGACTCTCCTCTGTTATTACCTGTAAGTCCTTGGGACAAGTTATTTGACCATTAATACCTCGGTTTCCCCACGTGCAAAATGGAGATATTAGTAGTGCCCATCTTATAGGAATGTCCTAAGGATTACATGCATTAGAACTGTGCCTGGGACACAGTAGGCATTCACTAAATAATAGCTGCTGTTGTTATTGTTGTTAACAGAACGTGTATTTCGCCAGTTTACCCAGATAGTCAAAATATTGAATACTTTTTCACTAGCTTCATTTTACTTGACTTTATCAGCCCATATATCCCAGTAAGAGGTTTAGAAAATATAATTATAGTATCACTGGCTGTTTTAATCTTTTTCTTAGTGCAAAGTATTACTTGTGTACTTGCAGAAATTAGTATTGCAGGTAGCAGTGATTTCATTGCACAGATTCTTTAGAGTCTCTGGTGTGCAACAAGCTTAGATGGATGGAAATAAGGGAAAACACACAGTGAATGAGTGTTCAGAGAGGAGACCATGTGGTGCAACTAATAGGTGTTGAATTGGCCATCAGAAGACTCCATTCTGGTTCTGGACCCACTGCTCTCTAGGTCCAGATCTGTCCAATGGGACAGTTCTCTCTGTCCTGCCCACTGCATTAGGATATCACAAGGGTTAAATGTTAGAATGGATTGAAAAGCTTTTTGACACATAAATGCCACACAAAAACATAACATGTATCCTCTTCTAGAGTGTTCTTATTTTACCAAATTAAATATTCTGGCTGGTAGAAGTTTTTAAATATACCAAATTAATGACCAGTTAACAAAAGATTAAAAATTGCATTAGGAAAATACTTAACACCTAAATCATACTGTTAAATAGATGTAGCACATGCTTTTCTCATTTATCCTTGTGATAAGGTCTCTCCATCTACTTAGACTAGAGCCTCTCATCTGTTTCTGAATATGGTATCTCAGAAGTTTGCAAAGTAATCATTGTCTACTTCCTGGTGTCCACCATTCCCCCCTGGGTCTGCTGGGCCTGTTCTTTGCTATGGACCTTAGAGTGGGCACTGTACCAGTGCTGATGCCACACTGTTGGAAATCAGGCTGGGCCCCTCTCTGCTTAGAGCCCTTCACTAACTGTACATTGCCATCAGAATAAAGTCCTGACTCCACAGTGGGAAGTGAAGACCCTGGTGAAGCAGCCCCTGCCTACCTCTTCAGCCTCTCTGCTCACCACTCTGCCAGTGTAGATCCTCTAGCCATATGGAGTTCTTTCACTTACTCCATCCAAGCTTGCCCTCTCTCAATCCTAGGCTCTGTATATACATCTAATTCTTTCTCTTTTCCCCTAATTCACTTCTCATCTTCCTCAGGTATCCACTTCATTGTTGCTTGGAGCATCCCTATCTGTCCTGCTCTCCATTTCTGCTGGCTGCTCTTCTCTGTGGGGCTGGCTAGTTGGTCATCTCAGGATGCAGTAGCACCCTCCCCGCTCTGCTCACCCTCCTTCTGGCAATCTTTCCTAGCAGAGAATCTCAGAATCAGAGCATGGTACATACATGGAGCTTGTGCTTCAACCTGCAGCAACCACTACATATGTTAACCTTTGAAAGGATAGTTATTAGAAGGCCTTTCAAGAATTGTGCACTGCTTAATTTCATTCACTTTTATGAAAAATATTTATTGTAGACCTCTACAAACTGATGGAGATGTTCAGGATGATCTAGATGATCTTTATCACTTTTAATTAATTAGAAGTTGCTATTGTTTGAATGTGGTGTCCCCTCCAAAATTCACATTGAAACTTAATTTCCACTGTGGAGATATTAAGGGGTGGGGCTTTTTGGGAGGTGGTTAAGTCAAGAGAGCGGAGTCCTCATGAATTGTCGATGCCCTTGTAAAAGAGGCTTCAGAGAGAGTTTGCCTCTCTTGCGTTTCTGCTCTTCTGCCATGTGAAGACACAGCAAGAAGGCCCTTACCAGATACCAGTTACTGGTGTCTTGACCTTGGACTCCCCAGCCTCCAGAACCGTAAGAAATAAATTTCTGTTCTTTATTACCCAGTCAGTGGTATTTTGTTATAGTATCACAAACAGACCAAGACAGAGGTCATTGTGTTGTTAACATGCAGAAATGCCATTTAATAATAATCTGCGTTGAAAGTGTGCTGAATAAACCAGCTCCATTTTATTTCTGTGTTGTATAAAGTAGTAAATGCTTTGAATTAGGATTTGGGTTTGGATCTCACCTCTGTCTCTGGCCAGCTGTGAGATCCTGCAGAAGTACCTCCTTCAGCCTCTTTCCCAAGATAGGGACAAGGGGGGACGAGGGCTGTATGAAATAAAAAAGGTAAAGTGCTCAGCACAGTGACTGCGCATATTAAATGCATTAAGTACCCCCTATTACTAATGAACTGAAACTTCCCTGGGACTGTGGGTGAGAGAGAAAGTGTGATGTCTGAAATTTTTGAAAATGAATTTTTGCTATTACTTGTAGAAGGAATAAAAAATCAGAGCCTCTGACTAAATTAACGGTAGAGGGAATATAAATTGCATTCTCTGACTAAATTAAGGAAACTTAAACTCATGACCTTAGACACTGAAGGACCATGACTTTTTTGACCTTTTTTTTTCAGTTAACATTTCTGGGAGTCATTTTCTTTCTTACCTATAAAACTACCTAAGCTGTTCTTATCCCTTCCACCTCTTGACTTTGATTTCCAGAATGGTTAAGAGAACTGAAATTATATTCCCTTATGACTTCTCTGTCTTTATTTTCACCATTTAATGTGTAATAATCTAAGTAAATGTTTCTTTGTGAGCAACGTGAATTTAAAATCTCTCAAAGGAAAATTTGCCAAAGCCATGGAGTGGGGTATTGAAGGTCAATTTGGGTTTCTGAGTAGATAGAACTGAAAAATGCATTATTGTTTCTTAGAATAGTTAGTTCCTTCCCTTCAGAATCTTCATTTGAATATCAAAGGAGACATCAAAGATTACTCTGCTCCTCCATAGAATGCTTTGCTTATTAAGGTTTAGATGAGGTACCTCAGGGGTTCAAGGAGAGTGCATTAAAAAGGGAACCAATAGACACAAATTTCCTTTGTTATTAAGTGTCAAAAGACACTTAAATTTCTTTTGTTGTTTTTGTTAAGCTTATGATCTTTTCTTATGTGAGCTGTGCCTTTGCTATATTTTGGTCAACTGAGAAATCTTTTTTTAAGTGTTTCAAAGAGAAGCAGTATTTCTGAATTCCTATTCAAAAAAGCTCTGAGTTCAAATTCTTTTTTTTTTTTTTTTTGGTCAGAGTATGTGATTTTTTATTAATTTCCTTTATTACCTTAAAAGAGCAAAGGAAATTAAGTAAATTATGATTGGTGTTCTAGAAAGAATTTTATATATAGCTGTTTGTAATTTATTGGTGTATCTGAGATGTTTGCAGCCTGGAGCTGACATTTAGGCAAAAATTAACAGATGTTTATAGATTCTAAGAAGAGCTGGAAAATCTAATATAATATCTTCATTTAAATCATCAGGATTCAAAGTAGGGGAAATGGTATCATCCAAGTGGTTTTCCTCTTCCAAGTTGCTCTACACTCTCCAAACTGTGAGCATTTTTATTTTGTTCTCTGGCCTAGCACTAGAGAATAAGGAATACACAGAAAAAGAAAAGGAGTTGAGAGGAGGCAGGATAAATATTTTTAAAATTCTGTTTGGGTCAATAAGCATTTATTGATCATCTTGCTACATGTGTTAAAGAAAAAATATTTAAATGATACTTGTTCAAGCATGGTAAGGAAAACTTTTTTCAAGGTGAAGGGCACTATTGCAGTAGGTATAGGGACCACTTTGATGGAATTTTGCAGTAGAGGAGAAAGTTTGGGTTTAATTCCAAATACAGCATGAGCAAGTGGGAATTTATAGCCAAGGAGCAGGGTGACGGTCAGTGGATGGAAAATTACTGAGAAAAAAATCATTGATAAGGGGAAATTCTGGCTAAACTGACTCAACAGGATTCTTGCTGAAGACAGGCCAGGTGATCAGACATCACCTGGGGGAGGGTGGAGGATGAGGAACTGGATCAGATGTGGAGGGTGATCAGATATATCAAGGCTGTTCTGGCTGTGTGGGGTTCTTGCTAAAACTGGATTTTATAAGGAATTGCACAGATGGGTCTAGAAGTAGTTTCAGGAGCCTGACTAAAATTTGATTAAACAAAGAATCTTTGTTATATGTATCAATTATCTATTGACACGATAATTCTGTGTTGACAAAGGTCAGTGGCTTATAATAAACATTTATTTAGCTCTCAAGATTGTGGGTGGTGATTTAGGTTGGCTGGTTGTTCTGTCCCTGCTAACATCTCTCAACAGGATTTGAGGACTTAGTAACTATGGAGAGTGAACTTCAGGAAGAAGTCACATTTGACTTTGAGTACTTGAACATGATCAACTGAGAAGGTGGATGTTAATAAAAAATTCGGGGTGTGTGGTAGCATAAATTAGGGAATTTACTGTGGTTAACCTTGATCTTTTGCTTTTATTTGGCAAAAATCAGAAGTTGTTAAAAATGCAGTTTTACAATGTCAATAACCCAAACTAATGTTAAACTATTTTTTCATATGCAACTTTGAGAAGGATCTACTCAAAGCAGAGGATCAACAAACATTTGCTTCCTCCATAATCCCTTGGTGCTCCTTTTTTTGGAATTTGGTAGGTTTCTCTGTTTTTTCTTCAGTCATTTTTGATGTCATCAGTTGGTGAAAACATCCAAGGACCACAGCATTTTAGATCTGAAACCATTTAGGCCATCTCTCATTAGTAAAGGGAGAAAATCCCACAACCAGCCTGAGCAACATAGCGAGACCCTCTCTCTACAAAAAATACAAAACTTAGCTGAGCATGGTGGTGCACACCTGTAGTCCCAGCTACTCGGGAGGCTCAGGCAGGAGGATCACTTGAGCCCAGGAGTTTGAGGTTGCAGTGAGCTATGATGACACCACTGCACTGTAGCCTGGGCAACAGAGCGAGACCCTGTCTCTAAATAAATAATTGAAGGAAGGAAGGAAGGGAGGGAGGAAGGAAGGAAGGAAGAAAATGAAGCTTCTATAGACTTATTCTAAATCATGTGACAAAGTGTATGGGAGCACAAAAATAAAACCCTGGACCCTTGGTTCTTATTCTAGTGGTTTCCCCAGTGGTTTGGTTTTGTTGTTGGCTTTGCAAGGAAAACAATGGAGAACATTGTGTTTGTAAGGTACTTTCAGGTACTTTATCTTATGATTGAAATGAATAGCTGAGAGAATCTAATATGATAGTTTAGTATTACTTCAAGTTTTTTGGTCTCCTCCTCTAGAAAAAAGAAATTATAAGGTTCTTCCTCATGGAATTGTTTAATTGGTAAATATTTTACTATACTTAAATCACTTAGTTTAGTGTCTGGCACAGATTGTTATTTGCATTTTGTTGTTAATAATATTATTGTTATTATTTGTTTGTTGTTCTTTGGTTCTACTTCACAGATTATATGTCATAGACTGATGGAGAAAATTCCACTGTCCAAGTTTGTTGTGGGTGAGGGAGGAGGAAAGGATGCAAAGAATTTAGCCCTCAGAGTGCTTCCTGTCTGAGATTAGTGTTCCAAAAGGGATGCCGTGTCATTTTGGCTTATTTTCCCATTTACTATTGGTCAACAACTAGAAATAGAAATCTTGAAAAGAGGTCATTTTTTTTTTTCCAACCACTGTTCTCTGTACCACTCTAGGCTTTCATTGCTTTGGGATGCTACATTTTAAGAGTAAATTATTTGGTGCCCTCAGCTTAACTTCTTGAAGAAATGGAATTTCTCCAAGAATTTCTAAACCAGGGGACACTTGATAAATATAACTCATTGAAATAACCATCATAGCATGCTTTCAGTGAAACAAATATGGTGAATTTACCTAAGTTTAACACTGAAAAAAAATCCTAAACTCTGTGTTTGTTGTTCTATAGAAAGGAAAACCACTTCTATATTTTCCACCATGTTAAAATAAAGAAGCAGCAGTGGGAACTTGAGAAATGAAGTTTCCAGAAGCAGACCATCCCGGGAAGTGCCTTTTTTTCATGCAGATGGTTGCAGTTCCAGGCCTCCCCAGCGCCTTTTCCTGTCCACTCTGTAATTCTTTGTCTTCCTGCTACCGTTTACCTTACATCCTGTAAAGGAATAGCAGAAACATGCAGGGTTGTCTTGGCTTGGAAATGATAGTCACAGCAGAGGCAGAGCTGAGAAGAAGGATGCTTAGCAGCGCTGTACCTTCTTGGGACCACAGACCTAGTTGACACTGAAGATCAAAGCCAAAGACTTTTCCCCAGAAAATTATACAGATGCAAACATACACAAAATCTTGTGTACCACTTCGGGAAGCGGTGGACTCCCTTCAGTCAGTAGCTATGCACCTGTGTTGCGAGAGCGGACAGCTCCTCTGGCCTTCCTCCTGGCCAGCTCTCTTTGGGGAGCTAAGGGAGAAGCAAGGGATTTAAATGCAGCACTGGAGGATGGATCCCGTCCAGAGCTTGCTAAAAGCTGACTCTCTTTTGTGTTGTGTGGGCTCCTCATTTTCCCTACTCATTAAGTACTTGAATGGCCAGATCTGAGTGTGTGTCATTTCCGCAGCTCTTTATGAACCAGGAGGAGGAAAATGGAAGTGACAAGGAAGAATGGGGCTCTCACCTCCTTACATGGCCATTTGTTACAAAGCAGAGGTGCCCACGTATTTTGTAAGCGCTCCTCAAGGGGGACTTTTCTCTGTGAGATGCTAACCCATTCAGTTCTTACAAAAGGATTTCCCTTTTTACAGAACATTCCCCTTGTGTAAAGAGATCTCATGCAAATTTTAATGCACACTTTAAGAGATGCTGGGGGGAAACCCTTTGATGAAAACTTGGATTAAAAGGAGTAAAAGAAAAAAATGAAAAAGGACAGGGAAAATGAGGATGAGGTGGGAGATGCTTGCTGGCTTATGTGATTTGATTGGATTTTTTTTCTCCACTCTGTGTTTTCAATGTAGAATTTTGCATGTAGGTGAAAATGACTGATGATGTACTTTATGTTTTCAGTTGGGGCTTGTTAATAGCTCCTCTTGCTTCCCTGTCATCATCTTTATTAAAGCCAGCCAACCACGTGTTTTATGTGTGGCTATCTAGAGCTCCCACCTTGTGCAAGTGAGTGAGCTGTGGCAGATGCAGGGTCCACACAAGTTCCTGCCCCTCTAGCAGTTGATGTTCTTGTAACCTACTTTGGTTCCAAAGACCGTAGGCAGGAGAGAAAATTATTCATCGTGTATGGGTGAGCTCTAATCCTGATGCTTACTAACTTTGTTACCTTGGAAAAATTACTTAACCTTACGCAAACTTGGTATCCTCCTTATTTTAGGGGTTAGAGATTTGTAGGATATTTTGTGGATAGAAGACATTGTACCCCTCAAATTCCATTAAATGGGTAAATAAACTCTTATTTTCTTTAAGATCATCCTGTGACCAGGGTAACCATGTAGTTGTCAGAATGACTGGGTTATTTGGGATTAGACAGGATAGTAATATTTATAGCTAACAGTGCTAGGTCCTGTTCCGTGTATTATCTCATTTATTCCTCCCAGCTTTCCTGTGAGGTAGGTACTCTTATTATACCCCTTTTGTGAGTAAAATAGTTGTGCAAGAGGTTGAGAAACTTGCCCGAGGTCTCCCAGGCTATAAGCAGCAGCGCTGGGATTGGAATCCCAGGTGTTCTGGTTCCAGAGGCCGTGCTCTTAGCTTTGGTCCTTTGCAACCTTTTTCAGAACTGCAACATCTTCACGCTGAAAGGAGAAATGTTATGTCTGGTAGACTCTTACACTTATTTAAGATTTTTTTCCTTTACTGTTTCAGGTATCTGACAGCAAGCAGCAATAGAAATTTCCTGCTTACCATGAGACCATTTTTAAAAAGGGCCGTTTTGGTCATAAGTTATGTAAGTATATATATACTTTTGAAATATCTTATAAAGAATATTTTCACTTTAATTTAGCTCAGAGAAATGATCCAGATGATTTAATAGAATTAGCAATAGATTCTAACAACATGATCTTAGTATCAAAGAGTTTACATGCCATAAATGTTACAAAGCATTGAAAGGTATATATGAAAGCGTTGCAGATATATGTGGACTTGATGACACAGACGATGTGAACTGTGGTATTCTGCAAGTCTCCATCAAGGTGCTGAGGCTGAGCTGTCTCAAGAGCAGGCAACACAAATCTGACTGTTACCAGTTATCTATTGTCACGTAACAAAGCACCCCAAAATTTAGTGACTTAAATACAACAGCCATATATTTGCCCTAAATGCTTTAGTTTGGGCATCATTCAGCTGGATGTTTCTTCTGATCATCATGCTTTTTGGCTGAGGTTGTTCAGTCAAGTTTATTCAGCTATCACCTGGGCTAGGTCACCTTAGTTCTCCTCCACAGGTCCTCTCCCTGTGGCTTCTCTCTCTAGGGTAGGCAGGACTTCCCTACAGCATGGCAGCTGGGTTCTGATAGAACAGACCAAAAGTTGTAGGACCTCTCAGGGGTTCGGCCCTGAACTGACACAGTGTACCTTCTACCACATTCTTTGGGCCGATGCAAGTCACAGGACTAACTCAGATTTAAGGGGAGGGGCAACTGACTCCGTTTTTTGATAGGAAGAACAGAATGCACATGCAACAAAGGTGGAGATTATTGGTGGCCGTCTTACCAAATCTTCTTATTCTCTGAAGGTGCTTGTTGTTTTGTACTTCCGTCTGTGGATAATGGGAGGATCTATGCCCCTCTTTTCAGAGCAGGATAATCCAGCTTCATTTTCGCCTTACCTTCTTACAAGGTCAGTAGAAATAAATTTTATAAACTTGATATTTATTAGATAGTTTTAAACTGTGTTAAATCATAGGTTGACTTTGCGTTTTGAGGAAAGAAAGGTTGTATTCTCTCCAGCATGTGGGGAGAAGTGAAACTGTTATTCATACATTTGGGATTCTTTTCAACAAATGAGGCTGTTTGGGCAGTATTATTGCTGTCGTTCGCATGTGCTGTTTATTTGTTTATTCGACAAGTATTTATTGGGCACAGTCTGAGTTCGTGTTGCTCTGAAGGAATACCTGTGAATGAGTTCTCACTGTCCCCAGAGGGAGGGCATTAATGTATTCATGAGGGACCTGCCTCCGGGACCCAAACACTTCCCACAAGGCCCCATCTCCTAACACCACCACACTGGGGATTGAATTTTAATATGAGATTTGGTGGGGACAAACAAACCATAATAAATATCATAATAAATGTTGAGTGGTCCGTATGGCAAATGTTACAGAACAATGTACAGAAAGGTGTGTAGAGGTTGACTGGACATCATAACCTTTTGTAAGATTAAAATCAGTGGGGTGGTTTAACATAGCAGACAGAAATGAACAACAGATTTTGTTAATATACAGCTGATTGTGTCTTAACATTTGTCCCCAAGAGTTCTGGAGGTATTGGGTTAAGAAGTGATGATCAATGCGTCTGATTCATTGAGCAAGTTTCTAGTTTCTTATCTGTTCAATCTGCCAATGTACAGTTGAGGCTTTCGGATAACAGCATATTTGACAATTTTAATAACTTTCCTTCAGAATATATTATAGCTATAATGTTTTAATAATTAAGATACACTGTTCTTAAATTTTCATGGTTTTACATACCTCTTAATATTATCTAATGTCATTCTCATGACAGTAACCTTCGCCTTTTTTTGTATTTGCAAAGACATGATAAATCTTAAATTAAACCTTGATCTATAGTACATTTATATTTTGGTTTGCTTGTATCTCTTAGGGATAACAGATTGTTGTATTTTGTTTTCATGCCAGACAATGATCTTTGCTTTATATCACTCATTTAGCTTCTATCTTCTACTTTCTTTGCCTTTTATGTTCTTTTTTATTGTTTCTAGTCTTTTCTCCTTTTTCTTTAGTCTCTTTATTTCCCATTCAAAAAGGATACCTTCCGATTGGATTAACACCTCTTTATAATAAAAACTATGTCACAGTTGTTTTCATTACTTCCAACATATTTCTATTGAACCAATCTTGAGTATGCTTTCAGGAATAATGTGATATCCAACCTCTAGTGTTGGCTTACTCCTTCTTGGCTGTCCAGAGCCTTTATAAACTGTTGTTTATATCTTATATTTTCCAAATTGTTATTTAATAAATCCTTTAATTAAGCTTGACATCTCTAACCCAGCTTTTTATTAATGTTGCAATCTACTTGCCCTTTTTAGATATCTCTCCCTGGCTTTCAAAATCTCCAGGGTTCCTTATCTAGATATTTTTAGCTGTGATAGCTGACTCACAAATTGTTTCATGTTCTGTAGCTCCTTAAGTAGCTACTTCTGCCTTTAGGAGAAAAACCAACTTTGCCAGATCATATTCTTGCATGATGGCTCCATTTACTTTAGCTTTGAGTTGGTTTTGCTCCACAACTTCTTGTCTCCTGAATTTGAACATTCATTCTAATCTTTATAGTTTGATGCAGCCTGTTCCCAGAGATTACCAGTCTCCAAAAGCCAAAATGTACAGTTAAAAGAGATAGATGAAGGAGAACAAGAACACACTGCTGTCAACTCACCAACCAATTTTTTCATTCATATCTTATGCCATAAGTAAGCAAGTGCCTGTCCGAAGGTCACTGGTGTTAGGACAAGGTGGCTTTTGATATCTGACTCACTGCCCTCCTAGATATAACATCTTAGCTGCCAGGGATATTATAATTGCATTTGTTGCCCTATTGGTGGCCAAAAAAATTCTTTGGTGGAACCCTCGGCAAAATTAGTACCTCGGGCCAGCCATTTGTGAGGCTCTGCTTTCTACTTCCAAGGCATCTATATCTATATATATATCTATATATATCTATATATAGATATATATATTTTTTTTAGGAGGGGTCTGGTACATATTTTGTCCAGCTCTTTCTGTCTGTGAATCAATCCATCCAAGTGACTGTAACTCAGGCAATTCAATTAATAAAAAGTGATGGAATAGAATATCCTAATACCCACACCTTTATATTCTTCCTCTCCTTTCTTTTAAAAAACATCTTTCTGTTCTTGTTTTTTAAACTTAGAATATGCAGTTACCCAGGGATATTTCAATGACAGTTGTTATGAATGGCTCTTCACATTCCTCTAAGATAGCCACATTAGCATCGACTCCCTTGAGCATCCAGAAAATTGTTTTTAATTCCTTTCCTGAATAAGATTTCTACTCTGTTTGCGTAATTCTTTGACCTCTGGCAGGCTGATAATTCTTGCAGTGGATTGCCTTGGTCTGTTTCCTCGTTCTGTTAGTTTTTCTTTCCTTCTCAGCTGTGCAGCTTTCTGTGATCTGGCTGGCCCCGTGACTGCTGTTACTAATCACAGACTTGCCATTGGCTATGTCAATTTGTCTCATTGATGTTTCACCTCCTTTAGTGGACTTATAAACTTAGCACATAGTTCAGCAGCACCTTTGTTTCTATCTTTTGAGTATTAGCTCTTCTTCTTTTAAAGTAGGCTTAATAACTTACTCTGTTACCAGGTGAGAGTTTTCAGACTAGCTTTTTTTCCATGTAAGTAATTGTTGTAGTTTTTAATTACATGTTACAAAAATCCTAATAGCTTTTAAGAGTAGCTTGTTCAAGCTTTCTTTTGTTTCAAATGATTTTAGTTGTGAGATTCCCTCTCTTTTAAATTATCTATTTCCATGTGTTTAGCTCAGAAGAAATACCCTGTGGCTTTCTGCTTAACTAAACTGAGATGCAAAGTCTTTGTGTTATGCTCATGAGAAACCTTTGTGAAGGAAAATTTCTAAGATGTGAGAACAAGACAAAAGATGACTGTGTGACCTTCACTGTAATGTAGGACATTGTCTGCCAAACCTAGAGGAATGCAACATTGGTAGGCTTATTATTTGCTATTTACTATATTTTACAACTCTGTCATCTTAGAATTTAACATACAGAAATCTGATAGTTGTGATGGTTTCTTTTCTCTCTAGTAGAAAAATAAAACTTCAAACATAGCAGTTTTATTGCCTTCTAGCACATTGAAAAAATGCGTATCTCATTTGCCAAGCTCATTCCTTTTTATTTTTTCATGCACTATGAAAATCTCAGTTTTTGAATCAGGTTATATATGTGTATATTATCTTATGTATATTCAGTTTGTATGTTTTGAGTAATAGCTTTATTGAGATATAATTTGCATTCCATACAATTCACCTATTAAAGCGTACAATTCAGTGGTTTTTAGTATACTCACAGAGTTGTGCGACCATTACCACAATTGATTTTAGAATATTTTCATCTCACCAAAAAGAAACCCCATATCCATGAGCAGTCATTCCCCATTTCACCTCAGACCCCCAGCTCTAGGCAACCACTAGTCTACTTCTGTCTCTGTAGATTTACCTGTTCTGAACATGTCATATAAATGGGATCATGTAATATGTGTTTTTTTGTGATTGGATTCTTTCACTTAGCGTGTTTTCAGGGTTCATCCATGTTGTAGCTTTTACCAATACCTCATTTGTTTTTATTCCCCAATAAAAATTGTTCCATTATATGGATATAGCATACGTTACATTTTTCCATAAAAATGGACATTTGGGTTGTTTTCCCTTTTTTGGCTGTTATGAATAAGGCTGCTATGAACATTCATGAACAAGTTTTCATGTGGATGTATGTTTTCATGTCTCTTGAGTATGTACCTAGGAGTGGAATTGCTGTGTTAACTCCATGTTTAACTTTTTGAGGAACGCCAGAATGCTTACCAAGGCAGTTGCACCATTTTACATGGCCACCAGCAGTGTATGAAGGTTTTAGTTTCTCTATATCCTCACCAACACTTGTCTTTTTGACAGTCTTTTTTTTTTTTATTATAGCCATACTAATGGGTGTGAAATGATATCGCATTGTGGTTTTGATTTACAGTTCCCTAATGGCTAATGATGTTGAGCATCTTTTCATATGCATATTGGCCATTTTCCTATCTTCTTTGGAGAAACATCTATTCAGATCCTTTGTTCACTTTTTAATTGGATTATCTGTCTTTTTATTATTGAATTGTAACAGTTCTCTTTATATATTCTAGATACATGTCCCTTATCAGATTTATAATTTATAAACATTTTCTTCCTTTTATAATGTTGTCATTTCACTTTCTTGATGATGTCCTTTGAATCACAAAAGTTTTTTATTTTGATGGAGTCCAGTTTATCTATTTTTGTCATTGTTGCTTGTGCTTTCAGGGTAAAATCTAAGGCTTTGCCTAACTCAGATTCTCTTTTAAGCTGTCTTTGTCAAGTATCTGCTTCCCATATTAATGAGTTATACAAACCTTTAGTTTTTTCACTGTATATTTTTTTGAGGATTATGTTTTCCATATTTTTTTAAATTGTACTTTGATATGGTTTATGTTCATAGCAATTTGGAAGCCATTTAGAATTTGTCATCTTATTCTTGACCATTAGGTATGTCAAGCCACAAGGTAGGTTCGTCACAGAATTGGAGCTCATCGTTGACCAGGATACACTGGTGTCAAAACTCAAAATTTTTTACCTTTCTAGTTTAATCCAGATATTCAGGGTGTGTTAGCTGTCAGTCAATTCTTTGTGACTGATCGATAACTTTTCTAACCTGTAATTAATTGAGATTGTGTGGATCAATTGAATGGCCTGATATAGAATTGTAAATGCTCTGCTTTCCACTTAAAAAGTGGAATTAGAAGCTAAAGAACAAAGGAGACGTTGTATTTTGATTGCACAATTTTCTCTTGACAAGCAAACTCCCCCCAGGCCCAATCCTTCACCCCGTTGTCCAAGCCAAATAACCTGGAAGTAGTGATTGACTCCTTCCTTTCTTTCATTCCTCACATCCAAGCCTCACCCAGTCCTGTGACTTTGATCTTCTTAATCACTAGAATTTGTTCACTTACCTCCATCCCCACTGCTGCCATCTTCGTTAAGGTCCTCATGGTCTCTCGTCTGCATTGCTGAAAGAGCTTCCTAACTTGTCTGTCTCCCCACAATTTGCTCTCCTCCCATCCATTCTCCCCACTGTTCCCAGATGGTATTCCTAGCTGGCTTAATAGTTACAAGTCAGTGATTTCCTATGCCCTTTGGGATAAAGAGTAAGGGATCTGGCCATTGCTGTTCCTTGTACACTTATCTCTTGACATCCCTCGCCCTTCGTTCCTAGCCTCGCACATTAGCCGTAATAAACTGAGAGCCTTTTCACATGCTGCTTCCCAGTCCTATAATGCCCTTTCCTTCCTTCTTTGTCTGTTGTTCCTTCTAGAAAATCTTGCCTGATCATTCTTACTCAATCTTGAAGATATATTTTTCTTCTATTTTGTTACACTTTCTTTGGTATAGACTGTTTGCCAATTTTTCTTTCCCATTTAGATGTGAACTTCTCAATGGCAGAAACCATATCTTACCTTTCTTTGTGTCCCTGGCAGGTTACACAGTGCAGAGCATTGGAGAGAGCCACGATAATTGTTTATTGTATGATAGGTGAATGGTTGATTAACTCTACTCTCATGGGTCTGTTGCTTCAATGGACATAACACCTACATTTACCTTTTGTTTCTGAAGCTACTGCCATCTACCGTCTTTGGATCTATCCTTGCTTTGCTTTTTGTCGCAAAGACATTTTCAAGTGGATGTGCCTTTATACCACTCTATTATGGAGAAAATAGTGTGACTCATCCTATCATAAGCCCTCATAGAACAACTCTGCTCTGTCATGAGAGTGACCCACAGAATGCAATGATGTGCTTAACATGCATGTAGTTATGGAACTCCATTATCATTTTGGCTCTTCCTTTTTGAGATTTCAATAAGATTGGGTCGAATCCTTTCCCATGTGCTGGGGTGTCCATTGCCCTACCCAGGATCTTTATGCTTGCCCACAGCCTTGCATTCTCCTGGGCGTCTCCCGTTTCACTTTGCCTTTCCTGCTAAACTCTCCATCTGACCCAGGTGATGCTGCCCGTGGCTACTCTCGTTCCCTTTTATTGTGCTGACCAAGTTACAGGGCGTAGACCTTTCATGTTAATATCCCCTAAAATACCACTCACAAAAGGCATTTGTGTATGAGAGATTTTATCCAAGTGTTGGGACAAAGGAGCAGAGCTACACTGCAGAATCACGCCACAAATAATTTACATTAATCGCCATACACAAAATCCTTCAGCAACTCTGCCACTTGGGATTTCTCCTTGGCTGACTTTTTTTGGCAAGTCTCTTGCCTCCGTTATTTGCTGAGCTCTACCTCTTTCCTGTTCTGTTCTTCCTCCTTCCAAATTCCTGATAATTTCTTACACAGTCCCAGATTATATAGTCCATCTCAGACTAAATTATCTCTAGGTGAGACTAGGCTATGCTGCGGTAATAACAAACTCTGCAATTAAAATGACAACATGAAAAGGTTTAATAGTTTAATTTTTGTTCACAGGAAGATGCTGTGGATCCTGCCGCTCTCTAGGGAAGCTATCTTCCATGTGGTAACTGTGGGTTCTGAGCTGCTTGCATTTTATGGTCCTGCCATCTGGAATGGCTAAGTCAGTGTGGCAGAGGAAGAGAAAGCTGGAGGGCCCCATACTTCTTATATTGAAACTTTCAAACACATAGTACAAAAGAGGAGACAACTGTATAAGGAACTGCCACGTTTGTCCCTATCACCCAGTTTCAGCATTTATTAACTATGCTCAATCTTGTTTCATCAATACCCCCACCCACTTCTAATCCCTCTTGTTTTTCCTGACCCACCACTGAACTGTTTGAAACCAGTGCCAGATATAGTATCAATTCAGTTATAATTATATAAGTATATAGTATCTCTAAAATATAAGGTGTCTTTTTAAAAAATAACCACAGTATCTCTATGATACCTAAAAATATTACCAATAATTCTTTAATTTCATCAAATATTACATGATGATAATAAGGGCATAACGGCAGGGCGTAGGTGTTTAAGCTTCAAGAGACCCATATCACCTCTGCCCAGACCCGTTGGCCAGAGTAGTCATGTGCCCTGATGAATGCAAGGGAGGTGGGAAATGCAGTCCCCAGTGTGTCTCCAAGGAGAATTAAGCAGACTTACGTAGTTTTTTGTTTGATATGGCCTGTGATGGATGTTTTTGACTTGGGAGCTGAGAGAGAGAAGCTGGTGGTTGTGCAATGTGAGAACCCCCCCAGGAGAGCAGCTCTAGGATAGGCGGCTGAGGTGACCTGAGGGCCTGGGTGTCTGCCTCAAGAAGAGAGGTGACCAGTTCACAGAAATCAAAATCAGAACGTTTAATAGGAAGATGTTCTAGAAGCAGACTTGGGGTACTGAATAGTTTTGCTTATAGCCCTGTGCCTAATAACTGCCTGGTGGCCCTTAAAATTATCTCATGGTCTTACTGGGCTTTGGCTCAGAGCTGGGTACAAAGTAAATCCTGAGAACATTATTGGTAAATGAATGGTGATCTTGGTTACACTTAGCATCCTTAGAAAGGATGAGCCTTGTCAAGCTACCCTTCTGAGAAGGTAACACACCTGGTACGCCACTCTGAGCACCAGAAATTTGATTGTAATTATCAGTTATACGCCCCAACCCCCAGTGCCTTGTCTGATTTTCTGTCTCCAAAAATATCTGTGAGGGTCTGTAACTTCATAAAAGCAACAGAATGTTTCCTTGAGAATGATGGAATTTATATGGTGGAATATCTGGTTAATTTGTTTAATTACATATATGACAAAATACAAATTCAGTACAGTGTGGGTCTTAAGGGTATTAATTTCCATTTCCTTCTCTAGAAAGGTGGCGAAGCCACCTTTGTGTGTAACTTGTCCTGTCGAAAAGTGTCATATAGCCCCGGATTGACTCTTCTTCTATAAGTACCTTTAGAAATGTGATACTTTGACATTCACTCTTGTAAATCTGGGACTAAGGATAAAAACAAAAGCCTGAGTTAAGACGGGCTTCTGCGTAGGGCTGGAGCCTGCAGTAGAAATAACACATTTCCACTATTAAGGCCACGCTCTGCTGCCTAGTAATTGGCTTTTGTCTTACCAGATTTGAAGGGGACAGGACAAAAAGCAGTGTATACTTGATGGAAGATATATTGCCTTTATAATATTGAAAATGGTGGTCTTTCAAATTCAAGAAATAGATCACATAGGCTTTTTTTTTTTTTGAGAGAGAGAGAGAGACGCTTACTCTGTCACCCTGGATAGAATACAGTGGTGTCATCCTAGCTCACTGCAACCTCAAACTCCTGGGCTCAAGCAATCCTCTTGCCTCAGCCTCCTGGATTAAGATAGAACTCCACATCTTCCAGATTCTAAAGAATCTTCTTTCTCTATCTTTCCGTTTTCAGCTGGTAGCTTCAAAGAGGCACAGAACCTTAGATTTTGATTATTACAGCCTGTCTCCTTATTAATTTTATTCCATGAAGCCTTTAACAGGGGGACTATCTCATAATCAACTCTACAGATGTTCATTGAATTGAAATCTTTCTTTTTTAAAAATAATACATTGTGTGTTTAAAGAGAGCTACGCAAAATGAGTTGTTCTGTTCTTGCTTCAGTAACCAGAAGGGCCTTCAAAACATGTTGATAGGAGGTCCTTTAAACTTTTTTTTTTTAATGAAACTGAAATTATTCTGTTTTTTAAAAGATATTATTACCCAACCAGAGTGAATATGAGAACCACTCAATGAAGCATGCTTAAAATAAAGACTTTCTGGTTTATCTCACAGAAATTGTGATTGAGTAGGTCATAATCAATCAGAATCTGTGCTGGACCAGCCGCCCCCGTGTTTCTGTGAGCCATGTGTTTTTGAGACCTGTGGGTAAAAATTGTGTTCTCAGTAGCTGAAAAGCTCTCTACAGGGGGGTGCTGCCCCCATTATATTTTTGTATTGTGTTCATAGAAAAATAGCTTCTTGGGGATGAATGAGATTATCAAAGTCATCGAGTGTAGTTTTCCAAACTAAAATGATGCTATGTGGTAGTAATTTATCTGATTGGTCCTGGGCACTGGGAATGAAGGGGGAAATTACCAGGAAGGGGAAAGAGGAGGCAGTCAGAAGGGAAGCTCGTGGGAGTAGCAGTTTGATCTCGGGACCAGGGATCAGTTGTTGGAAAATGCTGATCTTGATCACTTATTGATATTTTACTTGTCGAAGAAAACGATCTAATCCTTTAAATCTACACATCTATTTAATTACAGTCTTAAATCCCTGAGAAGCAGATGACAGCTGAAGGGAAACTTCTTTTATTTTCTGCTAACACTGAAACATAAAGGCAAAAATTGCTTTTCACATTGAAAAAAATGCCGAGCCCAAGGTTTTATTTAAACAATCTATTGCTTGTTGTGTGATGCTCTAACAAACATTTTCAGCAGTGCAATCATCAGTTTGATGTGCTGTTAGAGGAGACTGTACATGGATTTTAAGTTCGTGTCAGGTCTGCTTGAACTGCATGAAAACTCCAGCTCCCGTGGGCTGCAGTGTTCACAGTCTCAGGCAGGTGCTTCACGAAACACCAGCATTTCACCCACCATATTTTCTTTCACTTCTCCACGTTAATAAAGAAATGCTAACAGAAGATCATTTGATGCACTGGAAAATTGTATTTGGAGCCAGAAAACCCTATAATGTGTGCAGGCTTGGCTGTGTGCTTGCAGTGGGACATTGCACAAATCACAGCCTCTGTAAGGCTACTTTCTTTGCTGCAAGAATGAGGGTAATACTCACTTCATAGAGATTTGGTTGTTATCAGATAATCTTTCTATGCAAATGATTTGTAAACTAGAAAATATACATGTTAACAGGACTTTAATATTACTGGGTACAGTTCATGAATAGACCAACAGGTTTCTTGTGTGGAAGCCTGGAAACCTGAGCGTGGTACATAGTAAGCAGTCATTACAGGTCTGCTCGATGGATGTTGAACTTGAGCTCAATGAGAGAAAGTATATTTGTTTGAAATAAAGATGTTGTTAAATGTTTATAGTGAGAAGGAGACCTTAGGGAAGAAATGAACCAAGTATTTATTTTGCAGAAACTCTATTTGCCCTTTTTGCAGATATGTGGGTAAGAAGTTGCCAGCAGTCTTAGATGTTGAATTTCATTTTTTCTGCTCTGATGAAGCTGCCTCTATTAATAAGATAACTGTATTAATGGCATATTTAAAAGGTCAGGCAGACTTAATGACATTTCAAATTCACTTTATAGTTTATCCATGGTAGCAAGAATTCTCATTTAAACTATATTCATTGCAGTCTAATGCAAAATAAGAAAAAAATAAGCTTGTTATAGCTTTATGATGATGCTTTTGTGAGAGAGGAGTGCCTTTACTGGTACGTTCCTCTGTATTTGATGGTGTACCATGAGCTCACACAGCACTGGGTGCCGAAGGGGGCAGAATCTTCAGTCTGGGCCCTTCAGCTACATCCCTGAACAACTGCAAGCCTAGCAGGTGTCTAGATCTTTTATTGGATTGTAGAAAAGTGTATAGTTGCCTCAAGCTAAAATAAAAGTATAAAATACAAATATTTCCAGAGTTTTAGGTATTATTTTAATATCAGGTTGATCTCTTAAAACCCACAGAATCCATTTATCTAACAACCTAAGTGCTGGGGAAAATAACAACACACAACAGAGTCATTGCCCCCAATGAGCTTGTGTTAGTGGGGTGGACAGGCACAGTAACGGGCAGTTACAGGGCACTGCACTAAGCTGTGGGACACCAGCCTGGCTGGGGAGGGGCTGTGACTAGGAAGACTTGTCAGGGGAAGTGACTTCTATACTGGGATTTGAAGGATCTGGGGGAGTTGGAGTTCAGCAGCCTGTGAGAGTTGATTCCAGAAGATGAGGTGAGCCCAGCAGGTGCTACTGTCAGGAATTTGAAACCTGAGGATGAGGCAACTGGCTGTGAAGACTGAAGTGACCGGTGTGAAGACAGAGAAAGGGAGAGGCTGGGGGCAGCCCCGATGGCCACACTCCAGCCTCAGTCGTGAGCAAGCATGAGAAGGGCCTGAGCAGAGGCTGGGGGTGCAGCACGTGCAGACAGAAGCAGGGCAGCTGTGCAGGAGGCCTGTAGCTGGAAGGGAGGGTGCTGACTTTCTTTCTTGTGGCTGCTTGGTGTTTGTTCCTAAGAAGCCTGATTTTACTCCAAGTTTCCCATCTTTCGATTCTTATGGGAACTTTAAAAATAATCCCTACCTTTAATTGTCTGGTTTAATTGGGCCATTGGTTCTTATAAACCAGAAGACTTTAATAAAACACAGTGAAAAGCTGGTAAGAGAGTTGTTTGGATCTCTTTTCCTATTTCGTTAAGTGTTTGGAAATGGCCTTGCCATGTCTATTTCCAGGAGCTGGAAGCAGCAAGTGTGTAGTACTACTGATGGGTCCTGGCCCTGGAATGCCCCATGGGGGGGCCACAGCACTTACCTGGCACCTTCTACTTTGTTGTCACTGAGGAGCAGGGGGATGAGGGTGATAGACTACCTTCTACATCATCCATGCCTTTGTCTACACATGGTTTTCCTTGCTTTCCTTTTCTTTCGTGTCCTCTGTTTTTGTGGCATGTTACCGTTATGGGGTTCATCTGTGTTGTTGCATTAATTCTCATTGCTGAATAGGTTTCTGTTGCATGGATATTCTACAATGCGTGTATTAATTTTACTGTAGATAGACATTTGGGTTGTCTCCAGTTGTGGGGTGTTAAGAATAGTGCTGCTATGAACAATCTTTTAAAGTGTCTTTTGTCAAGCATATATGTACGCTTGGTGCTCTTGGTGTAAACTTAGGAGTGGAATCGCTAGTTCATGAAGTATGCATTGACTTTGCTTTCATGAAACTGCCTGCAGTTCTCCAAAGTGGTTTAATCAGTTTACAGTAGTGTTTCAAAGTTCCAATTGCTCCACATCTTCACCAACATTTGACATGATATTTTTTGTTTTAGACCATCTAGTGGGAGTCATTTTATAACTGTTTATATTACACATTTTTAATACTGTACTTGTAACTGTTCTCAGAAAGTGTCACGTTCGTTTATGATTTGGAACCATTTTTATTTGGTGGCCCTGCCTGGACTCTACATCTCCCATCTATTGACCTATTTAAATTCTGTAGAGATCTGGGATGTCTTCCCTTAATCTTCCATTTTTTCATTAATCTGTCATTTCTTAGAACTCCATTGAAATTTGATGTTTATATTACACTGTTACCCAACTGTGTAATGTATGTATGTGTTCTCACCATCAATACAGTGAAAATGCCCTTGTGGAGGGCAGGGCTAGATCTTACTACCTTTCAGCACCTAGAAGAGGTCACAGAGTAATTACTCAGTGTTGAATTCAAGTGCAGAAGGTTCCCTGTGTATTGAGAACAGGTAGGGCAGGGTAGCGCATGAGGTAGCTTTTTTGGATAGTCCTGGAGAAGGTTATAGGCAGAGGAGGAAGAAGCTCATGGCAATAGTAAGCAGGTAATGCCTGCATAGGCCTGGCATGACTGGGCCATAGTGAGGCTATTGAGACCCCTTGACACATTGGTGGTAATTCAGGAGTTGTGAGGATGAAAATAGGCAGCAGCCTGGGAGGAGAGAGGACAGCTCACCAAAACCCAGCAGTGTAGGTAGAGTCAGGGCAGGGCAGGCTGCTCCACTCTGCTGGGAAAGGTGTTTTACACTGAGACTGGTATATTGACAGTGTTAGTGTCTTAGTCCATTTGTATGTTGCTATAATTGAATACCTGAGTCTGGGTAATTTATAAAAAGAGGTTTATCTGGCTCACAGTTCTGCAGGCTATGTAAGAAGCATGGTACCAGCATCTGCTTCTGGTAAGGGCTTCAGGCTGCTTCCACTCATGGTGGAAGGTGAAGGGGGGCCAGCATGTGCAGAGATCACATGGAGAGGGAGGAAGGTGCCAGTCTCTTTTTAACAACCAGCTCCTGTGGGAACTAACAGAGTGAGAACTCACTTACTGCCCTCTACCCCAGGACATTAATCTATTCATGAGGGGTCTGCCCCCCATGACTCAGACACCTCTCTTTAGGTCCCACCTCCAACCTTGGGGATCAAATTTCAACATGAGGTTTGGGGGACAAACATCCAAATGGTAGCAGTTGGCCGTTGGCAAATGCTCTTCCTAAGAGGAGGCCATTGTGTACAGTGGACCCAATGTCCTGTATTTACGAAGTAAGAAAGGATTTTGTAGGTGAAAGGAAAAGAAGGCTCCTTTGAGCAGTAACATTTTTATGTAAAACAAGTGAGAGCTGTATGTTTCTGCTTTCAGTGCATGATTTTTTCATATGTACCTATCATAGTCATCTTTCTAGGGCAGGGAAATATGATAGGCTCGTGTTCTTTCTTAGCCAGAAGGGTTTTCACAGAGATAAAGAATAGAATCTATGTATGTTTTTGCACTTAAACAGCTCTGATTTTTTTGTTGATAATAATGAAGAGTTAGACATAAAGAGCCACATGGTTTCATTAGGTGCCACGCGATGATTGCCGTTTCCCCCACAGCCTCAGCTTCTCCTTCCCTTTCATATGTTTCTGTCACGAAACCTCTGGCTTATCAATGAAAATTCATGACTAAATTGTTTAAGCTGAATTCCTGGCTTTCTATGCTGTATATTCCATTTTGTTGGCAAGATAGTCTAGCAGCTTTCCTTCTGTTCACAGAATTTATGGAAGAAAATTGGTAAATAATTCATTTTGGTTTTTGCTCTTGCCTTTAAAAAAGGATAACCCAGCAGGGCAGAGATATTTGACAGTTTATTTTGAAATTTTAACAGAAATAAACAAGATGATTAGCTTGAATGTAATTCATAGTCTAGGAGTTAAAAAGAAATACTTTAGTTGTTGATTACAGCTAGCTGAACTACCACCCCCACCCCAGTCTAATTAGCTTTTGGAGTGATTCCAAATGGGTTCTTTGTACTTAAGTTTGCAAAAATTTTCCAATGCTATGTCAGTATGTTAAATAGTATTTAAAGAGTTTATTAGCAACATTGATGTGAATCCATATGCACTAGAACAGTAGTCCCCAATCTTTTTGGTACCAGGGACCGGTTTCATGGAAGACAATTTTTCCACAGATGGAGTGGTAGGCGGGGGATAGTTTCAGGATGAGTCAAGCACATTACATTTATTGTGCAGTCAAACCTCTCTACTAATGATAATCTGTATTTGCGGCTGCTCTCCAGCGCTAGCATCACCACCTCAGCTCCACCTCAGATCATTAGGCATTAGATTCTCATAAGGAGCCTGCAACCTAGATCCCTCGCATGCACAGTTTACAGTAGGGTTCGTGCTCCTATGAGAATCTAATGCCGCTGCTGATCTGACAGAGGCGGAGCTCAGGCAGTGATGCCACCGATGGGGGGTGGCTGTAAATACAGATGAAGCTTCACTTGCCTGCCTGCCACTCACTTCCTGCTGTGCAGCCTAGTTCCTAACAGGCTGTGGACCAGTATTGGTCCGCAGCCTAGGGTTTGGGGACCACAGCACTAGAAGATAGGTAATGTCTCTGAGTTTCAAGTGATAACATATATGTATTAAAAGGGAACTTTTGGGGCAAGTGAAGAGTCTTGACCTTCCTGGTGTTATAGGGAGGGGATGTTGTGTTTAGTTCTGTGGATTACTTTACTTTTTAACCTATTTCGTTTACTTACAATCTGTGTAAAAAATCACAATGAGCTTTTTTTTAAATGTAAATAACTATTTTGAGATTAGAACTTTTAAAAATATAGTTTTTTTATATTTGTCTTTTGTCAATACAGTATTGCAAGTCTAGATAATCTAAGAAACTGAGGTCAACTTGCAGGACAAGGTGAAAACGTAAACGTAAAATTAAAATAATAAATTCTGCAGAGCATTGACACATATTCCATAATCAAGCTGCAGGTAGAAATAAGAAAGTATTACTGTTGCAATTCTATTGTCTTTTCCCCTAGTTAAAAAATGTTTTTATTATGGAAAGTATCAAATATGTACAAAAGTAGGGAAAGTGGCGTAAAGAACCCCACATATATGCCATCATCCAGTTTCAGCAATCTTAACTCTTGGCCATGTGGTTTTGTCCATACCGTACCTATTTCCTCTCTCTTGCCTTCAGTCAATTATTTTAAAGTAAATCCCAGACATCATCTTATTTCACATGTGTACATTTTAGCATGTACTCTTAAAAAATATAACCACAATACTATTATCACACTTTAAAAATTAATGATGATTCTCTCTATCCAATTCTCTCTCTATCCAATCAGCACTTCAATTTTTCTGATTGTGTCCTAAGTGGGTATTTTTAATAATGGTTTGAATTAGCATGTAAATAAAATCTGCATTTTGATATATCTCTTAAGTTTCTTTTAATTTATAGATGCCCTCTCCCTCCTTTTTCCCCACCATTACAATGCATTTGTTTGAGAAAATGAGTCATCTCTTCTGGTATTTCCCACATTCTGGATTTTGCACGTTTCATCCCTCTGGTGCCATGTACCATGTTCTGTTGTTTCCTGTATTTGCTATAAACTGGTAATTAGATTTAGGACTTGATCAGTTCAGGCTTGATTTGTTTTTTTTTTTTTTTGGACAGAACTTTGTAGGTGTGGTATATATTTCCATCAGGATGACAACAAGCTGTTCGTCTCTCTTTCTGTGATGATAAAATTGATCAGTTCATTCTAAGCACCTGATTTAGTCTGATCCATCCATTATAAAATACCTCGTCTACTTTTCACCTAATAATTTTAGCAGCCATTGATGATCATGCTTAGATCTATTATTTCAAGAAGGGAATAATACTTCTAAAATAATTTTTAAGAGTTGGGGTGACTGAGTGACAGAGTTGACTGATTTTCCTGATAAGTTTGATGGTTCACCATTTGCCTGAAAACCCAAGTCACAGAGAATCTTTATTGATCCAAAAAAGAAGCTCTGTGAAAAAAGGAGCCCAAAGTGATCCTGTCTTCTTTCCATGGAGATGGCATTCTCATGCAACAATTTCACAGACCCAAGCCTAAAGGAGAAAAAACTTTTTTTTTTGACTTTTGCTTTTGTTAAATAACAAAGCCTGAACTTCATCAAGCTTTCAGTATATACTGTGCGTTTACCATTTATTGTGCGTTACCATTTAATTAAAAAGTATAACAGAGAGACAACATTGAAATACCCTTATTCCTTCAGCCCATTTCTCTGTTGGGGTTTGAGTCACAGTGGGGAATAATCTCCCTCCCTGCCCCTCACCCTGGTGGTCGTGGGTGATTCTGCTTTCCACAGCCCACCTTGGGGGAATAGGAGGAAAGGGAGGAGATCAGTTTGGAAGGGTGTCCCAGACCAGAAGCCACTTGTTGGCAGGAATTCAAGGTGAATGGACGTTTCACATTGGAAGGTAATTTAGATATTATGTGATCTAATTTCTTGGCCAATCCAAGAATCCCTCCAAAAAAATCTAAAAATGGTTGAGGACTTCTTTTTCCATTCTGTACTCTTATGGTGCTCATCTATTTCATTCTGCCTTTTTAATTCACTATGTCCTATTTTCACTACTGGATGATACATTCCTTGAGGAAAAGGAGTTTATCTTATTCTTCTGTTTAATCCCAAGTAAGATGTCAAAGATAAATGTAGTCAGACATTAGCTGAAGAGGCGAACAGATTTTACTGAGTAACTATGGACAGCAGAGGCAAAAGGTCCACTTCATTCTGATTTTTGCAGAGGTGATTGGGCCTTTCAAAGGGAGAATGAGGGAGGGGCTGAGCAAGGGCTCAGGAGAGTCAGAGAAGTGAATATTTCAGAGTTGGTCATTGTAAATGTGACTAAGCCAGCTGTGTGGGCTAGCTGGCAGTTATCAAAGGTAGACTTCTGTCCTTCCACAGGGGCTGGGAGACAGAGGCCCTGTCCTTCCTGATTACATTTCAAAGGAATGGCTCTCAGTCCTTGAGAGCAAAGCTTCTGAGTTGTGGGAGATAAGTACTCACAATCATAAGTCCTTTTTTGTAAATGCTCTAAGAAAGGGAGGTCAGAGGACTGTTAGGTGTTCGCTAAAACAAATAATAAATTCTCCTGACAGCACTGAGATTTCTCAGGCAGGCATTTTAATGAGGGGCTGGGGTCATCCTAGGGACATGGTCTTATGCTGCTAGAAGCCATGCTAGAGTTTGGTCGTCTCCTAGTGCAGAGGTTTGGATGAAGTCTTTATATGCTGAGAGTTCTGCAGTTCTCAAGGGTCTAGGACAATGCTTAATGAATGTGTTGACTGAACAAATTTGAACAAATTCTATTTCCTCTATCCCCAAAGGGAGGGGACCAACTAAAATGCCTTCTACTTTGCCTTAGTATCTAGTCACAGCTAAGAAACAGGAATAATAGCTTCGTCCATTATCCCTGTGTCTTCCTGCTTGTTCTTGTCAGTAAGGACAACTGTATTTCCCTCCTCTTGAGGGCTAGCCCCTCCATTCATGAATAAGGGATTTTATCTCCCAACCACAGTATTTTGATTTTTTGCAATAATTCAGTATGGATCACTCTGTCAAATTGACTGCAAGATTAAGAAGGGATAGTTCAAATGTCTCTTACCTAGGGAATCATACATAAAACAGGGCAGCATTTCTGTCATGTGCTTTCACCAAACTGTTCCTTCATAGAATTTATCTTGGTTGTAACGTGTTTAGTTGTATGAAAATTTTTAAATGTCTGTCATGGAAACTGTGTCTGTATTTGTTCACCATTGAAAGGCCAGCACCTAACACAGTGGCTACAACCTATTAGATATATCCCAAGTTGATCAATTTAATGAATAAATGAGTGAATGGCTTTCTATCTTCCCTTGTCTTCTCCTACAAGACAATGATAGTAGAGAAATGCTATTTAATAAGAGCACAGTCAGTGAATGTTTGGAAGATGTCATGGATCTTAAGTTGTGTTTTAGTGATTCTTCTCCTCTTTGTAGATTCCTTACCTACTCCTACCTCTTGGCCTTCAACGTGTGGCTTCTGCTTGCACCTGTTACCCTGTGCTACGACTGGCAGGTCGGAAGTATTCCTCTGGTCGAGACCGTATGGGACGTGCGGAACTTAGCCACCATCCTCCTGGCAATTGTGATGGCCTTATTGAGCCTGCACTGCTTAGCAGCCTTTAAGGTAATTTTCTCAAAAATCTAATGAACTCTCGGCATTTGAAAATATATTCTGTGCTCATAATGTTCCTTTTTGTGCAGGGGGTCTGGGTCTAAATTGAATCTACTCTCTTGTCTATAAAATGTTGTGTATTTAAAGTTTTTCCCCTAGGTAATATATATTTTAAAGACCTTAGCAGGGTTAACCGACCATGACCACCTTAACTAGATGTCCTTGTTTCTACTAACATGGTAGAAATTGAATCTGAAGTTTAATGTTTGTGAACAATAAGATTTTTCCTGCTTTGGTTGGTGAATTTTTGAAGTAATTGATTTGATTTAATGTAATGATAAATGAAAATAGTGACAAAGAACATATTCATAACTGCTTAAAATATGGTTGAGACTCCACTTCCAATAATGAGTGCTTGAGGTAGTTGGGTGACATCTCCCTACACCCCTCAAAAAAAGCATAAAACTGGTCAAAATCATTATAGCCATTTCAAAAATGATTAAAGACAGCAAACAACTTGAAAATGTTTACTTATGAAAAAACTGCTGCTGCATTGGATAAGTTGCCTCTTGCCTGAGGGTACTTCCATCCTTCCAGTTCTGGTGGTAAAAATCCATTAAGTCTACTGGCTGGAATTGGCTGCTTTGGTTTGAGAGAGAAACAGAGCAGCTAGAAATTTAAAGGGAAGATTTTGGAAGCAAGAGAGCTGTAGTAGTACTGAGATAATATACTGCCTGTGCATTCATGGCTGACTGTTAAATGACATGGCATATGAATTTCCTAGGAAGCACAAGCATAATTAAAAGCCTAGGGAGACTTGCTTATTTTCTGCAAATTTGAATTAATTCTTCAACTCATACACAGATTGGGCAGCAGAGAGTAAAAGCATCACCGGTTTGACTTGTCTGTGTAACCTCTGTGCAAATCATTGGCTGATCACAAAGCCATGGAGGCACAAGAGAGATCCCCAGAGATCCAGGCAAAAGAAAAGGAAAAACTGAGCAAAAATTAAAGTGCTCTGCAGAGAAACAAATTTTCCGGTTTGAGTCTGGACAAGTTCATTGAATATATTAAAACGGGAAAAGTAACACTTTCTTCAGAAAAACAAAATAGAATCCAGATGTACTACAATGTATGACATACAATGCCTAGTTTTGAACCAAAGATTGTTAGACATGTAAAGACACAGGAGAGTGTGACACAAACTCAGTAAAAAAACAAAAAAATAGTCAATAGGAAATCAAATAGAATTAAGAGTCCAGAGCTAAACACATGCTATGTGATCAATTGATTTTTGACAAAGTCGCCAAGTTAATTCAACAGGGAAAGGATAGTCTTTTTTTTTTTTTTTTAAATGCCGCTGTGCTTGGATAGATAGTTTTTTAAGTAAAAGAAAAATTAATTCTAAGTGGATCATAGCTCTAAACAAAAAAATTAAATAATATCTAAAATTGTAATAGAAAACAGGAGAAATTCTTTGTGAATTTGGGTTAAGCAAAGATTTCTTAGAACACATAAAGTTAAAACTATAAAATAAAAAGTTGATAAATTGGACATCTCAAAAATAAAAATTTTTTGAAAACTGTGGTGCTCTGCTTGCCGGGCACTGGGACTCGGTGTGGCAAGTGGACCTCGGTGAGGTGGTTTTTTTTCTTTCTTTTTTTTTTTTATTCTGATACTGATGCCAATGAAGGTACATTGAAATAAAGTGGTGCAATAGAAGCCAGCCTACACAAGAAGTTATTAGTGATTATATTTCACATTGGAAGTAGAACCTGGAGATAAGATTTTCTCACTTTAAGCAATTTTGATGGCAGAAAAAAAAAAGGTCCTACAGTGTATGGGAAGTAGTGGAGGAACTCATGGGGCCTGCCTGATGGACAAAAATAGGCCAATATGGATCCAGAAGAATGAATGTTGGCAGCCGCTACAGCTTTCACCTATATCTGTGCAGGGCAGGGTGAGGGAGATGTCAGGAGAGAAGACCAATCTATCCTATGTGATCCCTATGGTAAAGCTTCAGTAACCCCAGGTAAGTGACCTGCTCTTCCTGTACAACTGCAATACCCACATACTGAAAGTAATGTCACCTCAGAATCAGTCTCAGAGGCCTCCCAAAGACTACGAAAGTCAGTGATGAAGAGAAAGGTGCTGTGTAGAAAGCCAGGTGAGGAAGTATTAATGACAGATGAGTCGATTGTCAGTCAATCAGAATCTGGTACAGAAAGTGATCCGGATCTCTGAGACTTAAGACAAAGGCTGGTGAATCCGCAGTTCCAGGAAAACAGGGAACCTCCAGTTGATATTTCACAAAAATTTAATCTACCACATGAATAACAAGGTATTTCTCAAGATCGGTTTATTTGCTATCTATGAAGAAAAGGAACGGGCCCTCTAGCTTACTAACAAGACCTGATTGTTACCAGCAGACCCAAGTCCTTTATTCTCCCAAGTCTGGACCAATTACGCCAAAACCAGCGCAAAGTAGACCAGGTAGCCCCATATTTTGAGTGCAAATAAGACTTGGACTCAATGTGTTTACCTGGTAAGATCACAGGAAGGAATTACACTGGGGTGTCCAAGAGCAGATGCTTTGTTGAGCAGAACACCAATCCAAAGCTCAGCACATATGTGTTCCAAATAATTACCTGATACCAACCAAGAAGAAAAGATCTGCACTCTGTTGGGGTGTTCGTTGTGTCATGCCCAGGAAGCTTCCCTTCCCTCTTTCACCTTGTTAAATCTTTTTAACCTGTCTCTACTTTCACAGAATTGTTTGGGATAACCTGGTGCTTTATATCTGTCCTTTTAAATAGAAACAACTGACTTGAAAAGCCCATGGAACATTCTAGAGTAAGAACTTCACCCAGCATTGGTTTTTCCTAGCTATATGTCACTTTGGTATTAGATGCCCCTTAACTTCCAAATTACCACTCAAATCTAGAAATTGCAACAGAAATCATGCCAGAGAAAGAAAAACAGACCTGGTCTTTCTATTTTGTGAAATTAATATGCACCATTTCTGTTCCATAGCCTTTTTACCTTTGGCCAATGTGAGTTGCTATGTTTTAATCTGTGCTTTTAACATAAGTTGCTGAGCATTCAATTAAAGCTTATCAATTAAAGAATTTTGGAAATTTGTGGAAAAAAACAAAATTAAAAATTTTGCTCATCAAAAGATAATGTTAATTAAATGTAGAAGCAAGCCACAAATTGGGAGAAAATATTTGTAAAACACATATCTACAAAGGACTTGCGTCTGGGATATTTAAAGTGCTCTTAAAACTCAATAATAAGAAGACAAAAACTCATTAACATGGGCAAAATGTTCAAGCAGACACTTCACAAAAGAAGATATACAAAGTTTTTAATAAACACATGAAAAGATGCTCAGCATCATTAGTCATTAGGGAAATTAAAATTAAAGGCACAAAGAAATACCACTATATACTCACTAGAATGGCTGTCATTAAAAAGATTCACAATACTAAGTATTGGTCTGGAACTCTCAGCCATTACTGGTGGGAATAAAATCAGTCACTTTGGAAAAAATTTGGCAGCTTCTTAAAAAGTTAGACATAAAATCAAACAATTCTACCCATCGGTATCTACTAAAAAGAAACGAAACCATATGCCCACACAAAAATCTTGTATGTGAACATTCATAGCATGTTTATTTATAGTAGGTGAAAAATGGAAACAATTTAGTGACCTAACTTGTAAATGGACAAACCTAATGTGATAAATTACTCAGAAATTTGAAAGAACAAACTACTGATGCATAAAACAACATGGGTGAACATGGATGAACATCATGCTAAGTGAGAGAAGTTAGACATGTAAGACTACATACTATATGATTCCATTCATATGAAATTCTAGAAAAGGTAGAATGGTGACAGAAAACACGTGGGATTGGGGATTTACTGCAAATAGACTTGAAAGAACTTTTTGGGGTGTTTTATGCTTTTTAAGATGTGATTGTGGAGGTGGTTGCTGGATTCCATATATTTATCAAAACTCACCAAAATGTATACTCAAAAATGGGTGAATTTATTGTATGTGAACTGTACCTCAATAGAGCTATAAAAAGTGATTAAAACAAATAGATCAATGGCTGGAATGAATATAGAACTGAAATTTGAATACAAAACATAAGATGTGATCCTGAAAATTTGATGAAAAAAATTTTGAATGATTAATACACCTTTTTTATTATTGAGATGAAAGTCATATAGCATATAATTAACTATTTTAAAGTGTACAATTCAGTGGTACTTAGTGAATTTACAATGTTTTGCAACTACCAGTGCTTTCTAGCTTCAAAGCTTTTTCCTGACCCCATAAAACACTCCATATTCATTAAGTAATCACTCTTAACTCTCTCCTCCTCCATTCCCTGGTATTCGCGAAGCTACTTTCTGTCTCTGGATTTGCCTATCCTGGATATATCATATAAAATGAGCCATACAATATGTGACCTTTTGTGTCTGGCTTTTTTCACTTAGTATAATATTCTGGAAGTTCACTGAAGTTTTCACTACTTCGTTCCTTTTTATGGATGAATAATATTTTATTGTATGTATTATAAGGGTGGAGAAACCCCACCTCCATCCTTTTAGAGTCCTGACTGGGTTTGAGAATTAAAGGTAGATTAACAAGAGAAAAGCTTACAAATTTATTTAATACAAGTTTTACATGGCACAGCTGCCCTTATAAAAAATTAAAACCCAAAGAAGCAGTTAGAGTCAGTTATTTATATACTGGATTGGACAAAGAACAGTAAATTGTGAAGGTGCAACTAAATTACGTGGGGAGGCTTAAAAGATAAGAGTTACTTTAACAAGGGTCTGTATAGAATTTTCTCAGTTTCAACTTCTTGTCCTTGAGGATAAGGATGTTTCATCTTTCTAGTATAGGGAGGGCATCTTTCACATGGGAATTTCATCGTTTACGTTTAAGAAACAATAAGAAGGTCCAAGTGATCTTTTAGTACCTTCTGTTTTTCAAGTGTTGTTAACTTAAATAGTAAATATGCCAGAATAGCGTATTTTAACCCCTTCTGTATATACCACAGTTTGTTTATTCATTTATGCATTGATGGACATTTAGTGTTTTTCTACCTTTGGGCTATTACAAATAATACTACTGTACACATTTGTGCACAAGTTTCTCTGTGAACATATGTTTTCATTTCTCTTGGGCATATAACTAGCAGTGTAATTGCTGAGTTATAAGATAATTCTATTTTTTAACTTTTTGAGGAACTGCCAAACTGTTTTCCACAGTGGAAGCACCATGTTACATTCCCACCAGCAATGTACAAGGGTTCCTGTTTCTCCACATCCTCACCAACACTTGTTTTATTTTTGTTATTTTGATTAAAGCTATCCTAATGAGTATGAAGAGGTATCTCATTGTGGTTTTGATTTGCGTTTCCTTGATGATCAATGATGGTGAGCCTCTTTTCATATGCTTATGGCCATCCTTATATCTTCTTTGGAGAAATGTCTATTCAAGCCCTTTGCCCATTTTTAAATTGGGTTATCTTTTTGTTGTTAAGTTGTAAGAGTTCTTTATATATTCAGGATATTAAACCCCTGAAAGATATTTGATTTGCAAATATTAGGTTGTCTTTTCATATTCTTGATAATGTCCTTTGATGCATGAAAGTTTTTAATTTTTATGAAGTCCAATTTAGCTATTTTTTCTTTTGTTGATCATGGTTTTATTGTCAAATCTAAGCATGCATTGTGAAATCTGAGGTCATGATGATTTACAACTGTGTTTTCTTCTAAGAGTTTTATGGTTTTAGTTCTTATATTTAGGTCATTGATTCATTTTGGGTTAATTTCTGTATATGCGGTGAAGTAGGGTTCCAACTTCATTCTTTTGCATATGGTTATCCATTTGTCTCTGCACCATTTTTTGAAGAGACCATTCTTTCCCCCAATCCCTTATTTTAAAGTAATCATCTTATTCATCTTTTTGTAAGTCAATTTTATAAAGCAAGGATGATGTGAATAACCGTTCTGGAGAAAGTCTGAGATGCCTATTAGATACATAAACTTGAGCTCAAATTTCACCTTTTTAGTAAGGCCTCCTTTAACCACCCTATTTAAAATGCAATCACATATTCTCCACTCCTTCCCTTATCCCCCATTCACTTTTTAACTATTCTTTATTATGCTTCCAGTTTCTAAAATACTGTCTAATTTGGTTATTTTATTTAATGTCTATTTCCACCAACCAGAACATAAGCCCCATGAGGACAGAGATATTTTTCCTGTCTTGTTCACTGCCATATTTCTAGCACCAAGAACTTGCCACACTCAATATTTATTACTTAAATTTTATTGCTGGCCACTCAGTATATATTACCTAAATGAATAAAACTACAAGAAATTAGCAATCCTGTTCAGTTAGATTTGATATGCAGAATCTTTTTAAAAAAGTGATCTACATCTAAAGACTATAAAAGCACCATGCTCAATAGCAGTATGAAATGTCTGGGGGCAAATAATGGGGTTTGTTTAATTAGAATCTGGCCTTAGCTCATGGTTTGGCATGCCTGCTGTGTTGTAACTGATCTGTAGGAATGCATGCAGTGGAGACTGGTTTTGGTCTGCCAGTAGGGTTTCCTTGATCTGTCCAGCAATTAGGGGACTGGTGGTCCCAAAGGTTGTCATCTGCATCTGTGTGTTAAATGGAACCTGTGATGGCAGGTTGCCCACACATAGGCAAGCCTTGCCCCTCCCCAGAGTGTCTTTGATAACATGATGAATTAATGGAAACTTCCTCTTTGAAAGGCTGTTAATGTTTTTCTTTCATGGAATTTGTTTCAGAATCACTTTAATGCATCCTAAAAAATTAGCAAAGCATTCCAGCTGTGGCGATAGTAAGATATAGCTCTTTTGTGGTGGCTTTCATCTTGAAAATTCTTTGCAAACGTTAACTAGAACCTGCAGCAATTCTTGGCCACTCATATTTTCTACATTTTCTTCTTTCAAAGGTTGGAGATGGAGGTTTGGCTTCTAGCTTGTGTTTTGGGGGCCTGGCTTCTCTTTTCTCGATGTGCTTACAAACCAGAAGGGAGATAGGAATCAGGTCTTAAAAGTCAGATCCTCCTGGTGATGGTAACCTCTTGAAGTGGGAATAATCCTGTTTTTTTCTGTGTGATGATTAATTACTAAGACATGATGTTAAGGGCTTTGACTCTGAGACAATAAACAGTGAACAGTAGGATTAAACTTTTATGAAAATAGAGGTCTTGCTTTATGAACATTTCTCTATGCTAAAAAGAAACAGTGGGTAAAATGTTTATAATAATGTCAGAAAAATAAGCACAGGCCTGTCTACCTAGAATGTTTCCAAATGATCTGTGTACTCCATCAGTAAGTATTGAGTTGAAATTATTTTGTAATCCCTGGTATGTCCTTAAATTTTGAGATAGCAAGGGTATACAATACATTACCAGGAACAAAATTACTGTACAAATAAGCATATACACTGAGTCCAGAGAATCATGGAAAATATTTCTTTTATTTTCACTTTTGATTCTTAATCATATAAAACAACCTTGGCTTGTATTGAGGGGAAAATCTGTTCTTTCTAGTAGCATCACTGCTTCTTCCTCCTTCGTTGTCTTAATATTGATTGAGTGTCTCCTAGTTGCTGGGATTAGAGCAGCAACAAAATGAAGGTCCTGCCTGTGTGGAGCTTATGCTTAAAAAACTTAAAATATGTTATATGTCAAGAGTTAAGTGTGTGAAGAGGTCGAGGCTGGCCTCGCAGATGATGCGACATTTGAGCAGAGACATGAAAGAAGTGAAAGAGTGAGCCATGTGGCTGTTTGGGGAAGATCATTCCAAGCAGAGGGGAAGCAAGTGCCAAGGCCCTGAGGCAGGAAAGTGCCGGAGCCTTCGCAGACAGTACGGAGGCTGCCATGGCTGGGGCAGAGCGGGCCGGGGCAGCAGGAACGAAGGACGGGAGAGTGTGTGTGTGTGTGCACACAGGACCAAGCCTCCATCTTCTTAAGCCTTTGTTTACTTTCCTTTCACCCGTCATGCTTCTTCCGCTTGGCCTCTGCCTCTGTTTCGTCTAGTTTTCCTCTTGATGGAGCCAGGCCATGGAGGGGACAAGTAAAACTAGCGGAAAGAATTCAGGTCCTTCAGCTGCTTTTGTGTGTACTTGTGGAGCACAGGAGGTGGGGATTGAAGGGAAAGGGCAGCCTTAGAGTCCATAAGGGATCTAAAAGATGTACAGATTGTTCTTTTGCTAATATTAATCAGCTTTTGTTTGCATCCTTTTGGACAATATATATGCTTACAGTTGCTGTTTCTTCAATTTACCAGAGACCTTCTTCTTCCTTACTACCTTGATATCAACCAGGGCACCAGAAAGGGGGAGAGGGCATAGTCTGCCCTGTTACAGTTGTATTTATACTATTTGAATTTTATTAATATTTTAATAATTAACTTCACAAAACTACAAATTAACACATGGAAGAAATAAATAGCAGGTATGTAATCTCCCAAAACCACTCCCCCAGGAGCCTACCCTTCATAGGCCTCCATTGAACATCTGTTCTTGTCCATTTTTATACTTATTGAAAACAAAAACACATTCTTTCTTTTATAGAAGTTAAGGTAGACACCATTACAAATTCCAGACCATCCCAGGTCACTTCCCTATCCAGCTGAACTATTCCTCCTATAGATGAGCAACTCAAAGAGACGTTTGACTTCTGACAAGATCTTGTCCAGAATGGAGTGGGGGAGCCAGAATTCAGAACCTCAATGTTTCCTTTTCTGGAAATAACCATGGAATGAACTTAGAGATGGTTTCTAGTTTGTCCTATTTTCATGGCATAAGAGATTTAAGACCTCATGGAATAGTTTATTATCTATCACAGAAGAGCTTGCCTGGCATATTTCAGAATTTAAAAGTCAAATTTGCCTTGTTCTGAGCCTCTCCTTCACTTCCTCCTCTGCACACCCTTCACTGTCGAGGAATACATTTGAGCTTGTATGACATCATGTAGAGAACAATCCAGAAATTCATTATTGGATTGAGTTCTTTTTAACGACAACTTTTAAAGTGAACTAATTTGCTGTCACCCTTTGTGACGTGGATAATCACCCTGTGGGAACGTACGTACAGGAGAGATAAAGCATGTTTAAGCCATGAGGACTGCTTATTCCAGTCTCTTCTATGAATAGTGAATGTTTACGCCCCAGGAGAACCATAGGCCGAAAATGCATTTGGGTTTTTCTTTATGACTCTTGCAGACTTTATGTCAGACTGTTGACGCGCAATAAAAAGTGACATGTATCAGGAAAGTAGCCAGTCTAATTTGGATTATTTAGGGGAGCTAATACCCTTAGTCCCACTCTTTATAGTTCCCCATTTCCCATGTTCTCTAATGTGGTTTCCCCGCATTACAGAGGAAACACCATTAAATTATATTTAAGAGTAATTTATTTGGTATTGATTCTTTATTACATTTTCACAGAATGTCTTGAGATTTTAAGGTATTTTTATACCTTTTATAATCTTGTAGCATACTTGTAAAGGGAAAACCTGAGAGAAAAACAGGGCTGTTAATGACACCTGACTTTCCTAATAATGGCCTTGACAGTGAGGCGTCTTTTGAGAGTGGGCATTAGGCAGTGGAAGTCCTACCCTCTCCCACTCCCCAGAAGTATGGGGCTTTGAGGGTTTGGGTTTTTTATTTGTTTTTTAAATTTTTAGTAAGGTGATAGTTTTGTCCAAATCTATTTATCCATTCTGTCTCTCACATTATTTCCTTGCAACCAACGTAAATCACAGGTTGCAGCTCTGAGCCCTGGGAAACAAGCCAGATTCTTATGTCCACATGAGGACGAATCTGCAGCCTGACCAATGGAGGTGAGCACCTGTGACAACTTGGTGGGGCTGACACATCTCCTCACTTAGGGAGGTGACTATATTCATCTCAGGGGTCTGCCTTCATGCCGGTTCTCAGCCTTGCTCTTGGTTTGGCTTCATGCTAGTCCAAGTCATGGTCCCTGTCAACGTACTCACCAAAAGGGCATGCAGATAGCTGACAGAAAAACAGAAGTTGTCAGCCTAAGATCTCTCTTTAAATAAAATCCCCACACATCTCAACAAGAAGGTAAGATTAGAGTGAGAACCACTGCTAAAAAATGATTATTTGCATATTGACATCTTTACCTCATTCCAGAAAGGACTTGTAGCAACTTGTAGGGAGAAATACAATACAGTAGGATAGACCAAGAAATGGCAAACTTTTTTTTTTTTTGTAAAGGAAAAGATAATAAATATTTGGATCTTTGTTGCCCATGCAGTCTCTCACGAGTATTCAATTCCATCATTGTAACATAAATTAGCCAAGCCCTGGGATAGAACATTGTACTACCATAGACCTATACAGTTGAACTGAACATACGTTCAGATTTCTGGAAACTATTTTGCATTTAGCTCAGCCAAATAATAGGTTGTGGTATTATTATGGCACATGGATCACTAAATTCCAGAACAGCCGTTATGAAGCCTGGTAAAATAAGCATCGTGTTTTAATATACCAAATGGTAAAATAAAATAGAAATTGGGGAATAAAGATTGCACTTAGCAGTGGATGGCTTTATGCCAGTGCTGATTTTTCTTTTTCCTTCTGGCCTATATTTCTCTTTTCAGTTCCCATTCTCTGCCAACAGCACATACTCTATTCTTTTTCTAACCTCAATTCATGAAAATCTTCCTCATGGTATTATAGGTCCAATCTTTCTAGCCCATTCATAGTCCATCCAGTTTGTCCTGCTTTGCAACCACTGCAGTATCTGATATAAAAAGCCCTCCTGACGTCTTGCTGTGGTGCATCTGTCCATGACCACCAATGCCATGAGAGCAGCCCCTGTCTGAGATGCTGCTGTCTCGGATGTGGCCAGCTCAGTTGACGCAGCCTCTTCTCACTGCTTTCAGTTGGCTTTTCCACCTGCCACCTTCTTCCTGTGGTGATAGTGTTCTACCATTTGGGTCACAGTTTTCCAGCTCAGTAGCTATAGTTGACTTTGGCCTTTAGGCCATACTCCAAAGCTGAGATTTTCCTTCCTATCATTTTTTGATGAGAGTTTGAAAATGAGCTTACTGCTTCATCTGATGCAGTGTTGGGAAACAGAGAAATTGGATTTGCATCTCATTTAAAAATGGAACATATTTAAAGATCCATTGCTACTGCCTCTTCTTATATACTTTCACGTCATTGCCTTGCTATATGTGATACAAGTTGTATCAGACTTATGTTCTGTCATTCTAATTTCATTTGGCAGTGTCCCTGTAAATTCATGATGACCAACCTCAAGTGGAAGCCAGTCCCCTCTGTGTTGGGCAGGCTGGTGTGCATGCAGAGGGCAGCTGCCCCGAGTACCAGATTGAGGGTCCTGAGGCTGGGAGGAGAGGAGCCCGGGGAGTGGAGGGGTTAGCACTGACTTGAGGCTGAGACCAGGCTCTGCCGCTGAGCAGCTGTGTGAACCCACCTCACCGAGCCTTCCTGCACCACAGCATGAGGTTGGACCAGGGAAAGCTACATTGAACACTCAGTACGGTGGCTGGCACATAGGGCATGTCGGATACCTGACAGCTGTTTGCATAGTCTTTGTCATTGCCATCCTCATCACCACACACATCATGAAATTGTCACAGCTTAAATGTTGGAGTACAATAAAGGCTCCTGTCTCCATTTTGTAGAAATAAAAGAAATCCAGTTGACTACCTTTTTTGATTCCATGTATTTCAAGATCCAGGCATGGTCAGAATCGACATGTGGTGTCACTGTTGCTTATGAAAGTTAATCCTTTCCCCTCCCACCCCTTCGTCTGCCACCTCAGGTGACAGGGAGCTCCTTTAAATTCTTGTCAGAAGAGTAATGCTAATGCTGGTAACATACTTTCAGGTTTCTAATACTGAAGCGTGGTTTGGGAAGTCAATATGTTGAAAGGTAACAGAAGGGCAGAATATAACATCAAACTACGTCCTTAGTTAAAATGAATGTTTATCAAGAGAAAGAAAATAGTGACAAATATCACTGATATGTTTATAACTGAACATTGCAGTTATCACCTACACCTCCAAACTTTAGCAATATTATAGATGTCTTTAATGGTATTTAAAAAAATACCATTATAGCAAAAATAGGCAGGATTTAAGAAAGGAATCATTTTCTCCTTTTGTTGTTCAGAAAATCTCTTGCTACCGTTGTTAGGTTTCTCCATTCCCTTCAGTGGTGGGTGCTAGAAAACATAGACACTAGAGATGCAACCTTTTACTTAGTGACTACCTGAAAATCAGAAGTCTTTGAGCAAAGTCTTCTCAAGGCCTTTTTTTGGGGTGGGGGGGTCAATTATTAATATGTCACCTGTAAAATTATTATTCTTATTCTGGAGCTAAAACTTTTAGAAATCCTTTTTCCTCATGTTATGTGTAATATCTAGTTCAGTTGTATCTGAAGTGCTCTCTTTGGCTTTTGATCTAGGAGTTTTTACACATTACTAAATAATTTGTTTCATTCTTTGCATCCATGGAGCAATTATATTGTCACAAGTCACACTATTTAATAAGAAAATGACTTACCTATCCCTCTTATGTTTATATCTCGGTTGGAAGACTCCCTGAATTTATTAGTGGAAGAATTAGATAGTTGTATAATAGAAAAAGACATTTTCAGACACCACTAACAGCTTTATTTTTTTCTTGAATTGTATAGTTTGTGAATCGCAGCAAGATTTCATGTTCTGTGTTGTTATTTCTTTTACTCACAGTAAGTGCCGTTTTTTGAGAGGTAATATTAATTTTTAACACTTAATGTCTCTTAGCTTAATGATTCATATTTTCAGAAAAGAAATTCATTACCACCTAGCCTTACAATGCTTCTGATTGTTTTTAAACTCTTTAAAAAAGTAAAAAAAAACATTTTTGTAACTTCTGGAACCATTCTGTCCTATTTCCACTAAGAACATGAAATTTCCGTTTAAAGGAGCACAACTTTTTCCATCTTGTTTTGAGAAAACCATGAAGTATTTAATTAGGAGTCCCAAAGATAAAAGCAGCTAAAACAAATCTCTCTAAACAGAAAGCCCATTGGAAATTGCTTATTGAGTTGGAAAATACAAAGGAGACTAAAGTGATTGATTGCCAGATTCATTACGTGGTTGGCTACAAGTACAATGCCCAACGAGCCTATAAAGGGATGGCAAGTGTAATATATATGACCTGGGGAAAATCACCCGCCACTCCCATTTAAAAAAAAAGAAAAACCTTAAATTCCTTATTTATACACATGCATTGCCTAAAGAGGTAGCATAGAGTATTAAAAAGAAAGCAATTTTGTAGTATGAGCTTTAATGCTTATATGCCAACATTATTACACATCAAAATGTTTATGAAAAGTCTTTAAAACTTCTTTGTCACCTATAACATAATAAGAATAAATGAAACAATATACATGGTACCTAGGATTGTTCAGGAGGAAAAGTGCTATCTGTATATATGTGTCTCCACATGGATGTCTCAAATTCAACATTCTGAAATTGTATTCATGAATTTACCTGTTCAGTCTATTTCTTCAATAGTATTTTCTATCTCAGTGCATTCTACTATTTGTCCAAGCCAAAATTTGGGGGGTTTCCTTATTTCCTTTTTATCTCTCAAATATCATATCCAATCCATCAAGAAATTCTGTCAACCATACTTTCAAAATATATCTGGACACTGACCACTTCTCACCAACCTTCACCACTTTCATCCTGTCATCTCTCACCAGGATTGTTGCCACAACCTTCTAACTAGTCTCCCTGCTTGTACCCTTGTATGTTTATGCCCTGTGCTAATGGTCCAGTCTATTCTCAACACAGTGACCAGAAAGATTATTTTAAAATGTAAGTCAGATCATGTCCCTCTCATGTTTAAAATCTTCCAATGGCTCTTTATTTCTTCCATACTAAAAGTCATAACCTTTATAATGGCCTAACAGGTTTCTACATGCCCCACCCTCTTCTAGCACCCCCCCTCGTTATCTCTCTTGCTCCTTCCTGAACTCATTTCCTACTACTAAATGAGTATTTTGGCTGAATCCTTCATCTCCTTCAAGTCTTGCTTCATTGCCACCTTCTCAACAAGGACTGCTCTGACCACCGTGTTTAGAAATTCCACTTCGTGCCCACCTTATACTATAAATACCCCTTACCAGGCCCACTCTTGCACCCACGTGCTCTTTCTGTCTGTTTTTCCTCTCTGGAAAGGCAGGGATTTTTTTGGGGGGGTAAGGGGGTTTTTTTGTTTTTGGTTTGTTTTGCTCACTGATGTTTTCCAAAGAGCCTAGAACAGTGCTTGGAAAATACAACAGGGAAGGGAGTGACTGCTAAATTCTTTAAGTGGTTGCCTCTAAGTACAATGCCCAAAGAGACTATGTTTTTGGAAAGCAACAAAACATATTTGTTGAATGAATGAATAATCAGTGACCATGTTTTCCCAAGAGAACCATTGCTGAGGATGGGAAAGTTTCCAAGAGTACTTTGACAGGGCAAATGAACTGGATGGAGGGGGATTACCTAACAGTATCCTTCAGCATCTGCCTGCTCCTTGTATTTTCTGCATCTCTCGTAGGGAGAGGCCACGAGTCTGAGAGGCATGACCAGTCGAGGTTAGCCGTCACTCACACAGCTTTGTGATGAAAATGGAAAATGATCACAAAAGCTGACAAACTATTCAGAGACTAGCACAATAAATTTGTAGGGAATATGTAGGTGTAGAACAGTGCATTTGAAGAGGAAAAGCTTAGAAGAAAACAATAAGATAAAACATAAGATATTTAATTTATCAAATAAACTCACTGGTTCCAAACAATATTCTGAGTACAGAGAATAAAGCTAGAATAAGAACCAGTGGCTGCCTTGAAGAGCTTGGTTTTCCCCACTTCCACTTCCGTTCCATCCACCCCACCTCTGAGAGAATTATCCTTGTAAACACAGATATAATCTAAACTTACCTCTCACCTGCCAAGAAACCTTCCTGCCCCCAGGATTTATCCCAGCTGGAGTCAAGACTGTGCAGATGGACAGCTTAACAAAGTTCTGTAAAATGTATAGTGATTTTTTACATAGAAAATGACCATCAGCTATTCTTCATCTCTACCAAGGACTGAACAGCAGAAAATGTGTTTCAATTGTAGCAGGAAGGCTATAGTTGAGATGCAGTAAAAATATTATTTGTCAGACAGTATGGTGATTTTTTAGGACAGGTTATAGAAAGAAACTCCTAAGGCGGAAACTTTTGTTAACTTCATTCTGCTCTTGCAGTTTATACCAGCGTTTCTCAAAATATGTCATAGGATCATACAGACCATTAAGTAAGGTTTCTCTAAATATTCTGTAGTTAAATGCATTTCAGAAACCCTAGGTTTAAAAAGTTAAACATATTTCTTTACTGGAGGATTTCCCAAGGCCTTTACTTGTGAGTTTCCAAAATGGGTGTATTGTAAACAGCATTCCTCAAATTTATTTTGATTTGGAAGCCCTTTTTAGGGACTCCTTGTGGATCAGTGTTCTTGCAACATGCTTTGGGAAGTATTGACTTAGATATATGAAGGCAGCTGGGTAAATGGACTTTGAGGGTCCATTCTTGGGCCATGTTTAAACATTTTCTTGCTTGTGTTCTTTGTACTTTCAAAACAAACAACAGTCACAACAGCATCAACAAAATAATTCTCATATTACTATCTCTTCAGCAATGGCACCTGAAGAGGATTCCTTTGAAACCATTTCTTTTAAAGTTATAGTCTCCAACCAGGCAACAGCAAGTGAAAGATAAGACCTTTAAGCCAATTGTTGGAATTTTTATTTTCATTCTATCCAGGCTTTAATTAGAAATGCATGTATGGATATTTGATGCAAAAAAGTCTGTGACTGCTAAGAGTCATGATGGGAAGAGGTACACTGCAAGACCATCCACCTAGAATGGTTTAGGAAGGTGGCATTCACCTAGAATAGCTGATTCATTGGTATATTTAGCGGCAATTTCTAGAGACCAAAATGGCAACACACATATATTTCCACATGTATCTCCCCTTATAACTGTAATAACTTAAATATTGTATCTTCCCCTGCTTACCATGATTTAAAAGAAGGCACTTGAGAAAGTACTCTGTGCCTTATTTGAGTAGAAAGTCAAGCGGTTCCTGACTCAGAACATTGTTACATTCTCCTCAGAGGAGACCTTTCATGGAAGATTCTTGCAGGAGAGCTGGAGGACAGAGAAAGGACTTCTGCGAGCTTCCTGATAAGCCAGTATGTGACTGATAATAAATGCTTGAACTTTTGGCAGAATTTCACCTCAGACTTGCTTTCATTTTTGTATCCCATCTGGCTGCAATTGCCAGAGGCCACCAGTATTTACAAAAGGACCTGGCAATTCTAAATGGCCAAATTGGCTCTGTTAGCTTGTAACCCAGGACTCTGGCATTTGGTATTAAAAAGTGATTAATTGGGAAGAACATTTATTAATGTCAGCCCCCTTAAAAATTGCCTTAAAAATTCTTTCCATTCCAGTGCATCACATTTTTTTTTGATTGGGTGACTTTGGACAATGAACTCTAGTTTTCTGCCTGTTCTCGCTGACAGTGTCTTCACTTGGGAATAATTCAGTGCCAAGACTTGTTGAAGGAACACATTTACCCTTTGTTTTTTCTGTCTAAAAATTTTTTTCCTACTACCTTGTAAGACATACCTGAGGAAAATACAAATCCCAAGCTAGTGATTATTGGGTAAAGTTCTTATCTTTATTTTTATGTCAAGCCTCATATAGATCATATAAAGCTTCCTCTTTTTTATATACATTTTAGAAATTTGGGTTTTCCATATTTTTGTTGAGAACCACAGGCAGAGATGAAGAAAGTTCACTTCTGATTTCCCCCAGGTCTTCATAAATTCCTGTAACAGTTTCATTCTAATCAGGAAAGATTTCTTTAGCAACATTTTTCTAATTTACTTAATTCCCTGAACTCCTCACTGGTGCTTGCTTAACTTAAAGGGAATGGAATTTTTTTGCACTGAACCGATATTTTCCAATAAAGTGCCTTTTAAAAGTCTTTCGCTTTTATATTTTTAAACATTTAAAAATACACTTAAGCAGAATGTAACTTATGTTTCCAAATAAAGTTATGAATTAGTTTATTCTCAATTAGAGCAAAGCAAGCTGGGGGCTTCACTATTCTACCTCGTTTAACCCTGAAAAGGAATTGTTTGCTCTCGTGAGATAAGACATTTTGATCTTAGGAACTAGTGTTTGCAAGAAGGTTCAGACTGGTGATTAAAAACAAATCAAATAAAAAGCTTCGTGCAGATACATAAATAAAAAAATAATTTAAAAAATGAAGTCCAGAATCAAAGACCAGAAATCTAAAATAAGTGTGTGAATACTCTGATTTTAGTCTGCTTCCAGTGCTGTGTTCATTAGTGTATCTGGCAGCGCCTCTTGGCGAAGAAAGTTTGGCATGGGAAAAAGCAGTGTTTAAATTGGCTCAGAGAAGACATGAGTATACAAGTCTACTTTTGTCTCTGAGGGGGTATAATTTCTTCATTCATTTCCCCTTTTTAAAATTTTACTCCCCGTGCATTTATGAGTAAATTTTAGAGCTCATGAAAGTGAGGAAATGATATCAGCAGCCTGAGCCAAGTAGAGTGTGGGTTGGCAGCTCTGCTCTTGACATCCTGAACCGAAGCCATTTTCTGTCCCAACTCAGCATATCCCACTGATTTCAGACAAGAGGGAAAAAATGCAAGTGGCACCTTTCCGTGTCTACATTGGAGATGTGAATTGTGCTCATGTCGTGGGAGGACTGTCTTTGAGCATCTCGCAGTGTGGCATTGTGGCCATTTGGGCCTAAATCAGGGTCCAAGTTGAATGTATAATCAATCACCACAGAATGTGCCAGCTATCATAGGCTCTGAGAATCAGCTTTTAACTTTTCTTATTCTCTTTACCCTTCATACTGCGCCAGTTTCCCCTTGCCCCCACACTACTGTCACGGAGTTGAGATTCTAGATCTTGTTTGAGTCATAAGAAAGGATCTGTTGCATTTACTATCGTAATAGCAGCAAACATTAAAAACTTCCTCTTCTCCAACTCCTGAGAGATGGGTCTCAATCTCATCTGCCAGATAAAAAAAGCTCTCTCAGGTTGATGTTTGTCTTTACTGTTTTTATTCGACATTTTAAAATTTTTATAGCCTCCATGGCCTTAACAAGGATGCTTCGCCCAAGGGTTGAAAAATAATGGAAAGACAGTGATGTAAAGACAGGACCAAGTCAGGGGTGTGCTGGAGCCAGCTCCGATCAGCTCACACCAGCCAGGGTTCTGGCCCTTCTTTGAATCCACATTTCTGCTTTTATCCCGATATTCTCACTGTGCTGGTCTGTAAGTCAGAGTCCTGGCAGGAAACACATGGTATGGCCAGTGGGGTGACGGAAGAGAGTTATGAAGGGACCCTTTGCAGCGATATCGGCAGCACCAGTGGTACAGCCAACATACAATGATGACACTTACCAGATGGCCTGAAGGGGAGAGGTTGGGAACAGTCACCAGCACCTGGTGAGAGCTGGAGCCATGGAGAGAAAACCCAGACAGGAGCTGTGCCTATAGACAGGCAAACCCGGCCACTGCCAGACAAAGTTGACGGTGGGTGAGGCTTTTAAAATTCAAAGGAAAACAGACATGACAGTGAGAGTAGGTAGGCAACAGGGCAGCTCAGGGCTCAGTGTGGCATCCCCGTGGGAATGAGTTAATGGTACATTTGTGTAGAACAGAGGCAGGATTCTGTTGCCCCAAATAGCCAGGCTCTCTCTGTTCTTCTTCCTCTAGCTTGGCACTGCCCATTCTGGTCTTGAACACGTTCTTCTTGGCTTCTGAGTTAGAGTGTTGAAGATGAGATCAGTTCCTCATCCATCTGATGCAGTCTGTGTTATCACAGACTTGATAGCATCGGTAAGCATACGGGCTTTTGTGGATTCAAAGTTCATGATATTTTAAATATACCTGAGACTTGGATTTTCTCAAGTGGAGGCTCAAGGATAAATTTCCTGTAGACAGCCAGTAAGGGTGTTGTGCCAGGCATCTGGATAAATTTAAACATTCATTGGTGACTGCCATCAAGGAATCAATCCATAGTCTAATAGAGGAAGTAGACCCATAAACAGATATAAAAAGAGAGCCTAATAAGTATTCAGCCATACCAGTTGTGGGCTTGGCAGATGCCTTAATCCCAGAGCTGAAGGGGGGAGCTTTACTGTTAGCAGCTTCCCTGTGGATTGATAAATTGGATGGAGACAGCTAGAGCCTAGGGCTGCCAGATAAATCCTTAGGATTGAGACATAACTGTGTAATTCGTAGAACCATGTGAACACACTCCTGTCATAAATGTGCTGTGCCATTTCTCTGAAACTTGTTTGAGAGGTGGGAAAAAAATATAATAGTAATGATGATAATAATTACTACAATAAGCCTATTTTCCACCTCTCTGGAAGGAAACAGCCTGCAATTGCTGTTGAATTGGGCAGGGAAGAGTCCTTTTTTCAATAACAGCCACACATTACTGGACAGAGTGCATGTGTGTGTATCTGTGTGTGTGTGTGTCTTCATCTGTGACCTGCACTTTGAAAGATGAACTGGGAGTAAAAAGGAGTGGGGATAAACCAGAAGCTACAGGCCAGACTTGACTTCTAGAGCTAGACTTCCTCTTAGGCAGTCTGTGGTTCTGAGAAAAGCCCTGCTTTTCCCTTCGCTGCTTGGCCAGATGAGTGGCTGTGTCGATGGTGGCTAAGTGATGCTCTGAGCACCCTAACAGGGTGTTAATACACAATTTTTACCTTTTGGTAGCTCAGGGGGATGCTTTTCCATATTCCTCCCAACCCAGAAAAGAAAAATCAAACCTGGGACCTATAATAGTGAATCTATCGCACATTTTTCCTGTAGATACAATAGGTAGCAATACTCTTTCTTTTGTCTAATCATCAAATTAAAGCTCAGAGAAGTTAATTAATTTGTTTGCAGCTGCACAGTTAATCAGACAAATAAAATGTATTATAAGACTGTATTATTAGCTCTCTTAATTCTCATGTCTTTTCCCTCCCTAATATATTTTGAAATAAGTAAATTTCTATTTGCCTTTTTTCCTAAATGAATGCCATGTGTATACTTTGGAAATGACCTTGAATTTTCTCTTTTTTCCCCTTATATTTTATTTTAGTTTCATCTGAATCTATTAGGCTGAAAGAAGCTATAAATTATTTAGCCAATTTTGTCACACCAGTGATCCATGGGATACAGAATTGGGTTCCCTCCCAGTCTTTCTTATCCTAGGAAACTTAGCTATGTCCATGATGTACTTTTTCCTAACTTTACAAATTTCTGTTTGGCAGATTGACTTGCTATTTAAAGAAATATGTTCTTGAATATCTTTAATCTCGCTTGACTGAGTGGGGAAGAGGAAAGACAAAGATCATTGTCATCAATTTAATTTGAAAATCAAGAACTCTTTCATGAATGTTAATTTTCCCAAAATAAAATAATAAAACTTCATTGAGTTTGGGCACTGTGCTGCTGTTTTCAATTTACTGTTTTAAAAACAAAGGAAAACACCCCATAAGGCCAGCCCCCCTGGGTAGCAGTATGGGATGGTGTCCTCTAAGCTCACAGCTCACAACTCTGACAACGTGGACTTTTGGTTCTCAGGAAATCTTTGTAATGACCCAACCCCACCCAACCCTGAGTCTCATTTTGTAGTTGACGCACCTTGAGTATGGATGGGATAATAAGCCTGCCCAAGGTGACTAATGGTGTATTGGTGGCAGGGCCGCAACCTGAGTCTAGACATTGACCCCAAATACTCACTCGCTTTTCTTTCTGTGCATGAGGGACCCATTAGTAGCTCTTGTTGCCTCTAGGTGAAGGTCAGTTCTACAGCAAGGCGTACAAGACCCTCATGATCTGTCACCTGCCGACATGTCCAGTCTTATTCCCTGCTGTGTACGTTCCGTATCGTCTCTTGGGAGTGTGCCTAGCTGTGACCACCACCTCACGCCCAAATGTGTCTGCCTTATAAGCATTTATTTATTTTTCAAGCCCAGATGTCACCCCTACCGGGAAGCCCTCTCTACCTCCTCCCATTCTTCCACTCAGTTTTCTCTCTTGCCAGGTACATTTATTCACTTAATTGATTTATTCAGCAAATATCTGCACCAGGCACTGAGCTAAGCACAAGTGATGGAGCAGTGAACACAGCTGATGAGTCCCCTGCCCTCCTGGAGCTCACAGTCTAGTGGCACAGACAGACATTAAAGACAGTAAACACACGGGTAAATGTGTAATTACAACTGGGATGATTTCATGAAGGAAATAAAGACTATGCCCAGCACCTGGAGAACCTGGTGGAGGAACAGATGAACACACTGCACTGTGGTTTTTCAGTTTGCACATCGGTCTTCTGGGGGAGGCTGATGCTTTTTGACTCTCCCCCAATGTCCAGGTCCCCAGCATTGGAGGGGCGCCCTGGGGATCCTGCCCACGGCAGGGGCGCAGTGGGTGAGGAGGAGGCAGTGAGGGTGGCATCTGCTCGCACCTGACACCCACCTCAAGGATGAAGGTGCCTCCCATCCTGGTGGCTGCTTGGCACTCGGGGCTCTGTTGAGTCAAGGACACCCATCTTTACTCAGGGAGGTAGCTTTGGTCAGGCAGAAGGTGTGATATTGGGAATGTCATATTGGGGATGCCTCTCTCAGATCCCCAATGAGGGCCATTCTGTAATAACCACGATGAGGGGCAGGGGGCACTTGGATAAAGCACTGCCCAGGGACACGGATAACAGCCTGATCAGAGTTGTGTTTATCCCTGCACTCTTAATTCTTAGGATGAATTAATAGGGTGCATTACATTCTGTACAGAAATATCTTTGGGAAGACACATGAATGCTTTTGTAAAAATATTTCAGCTTTTGAAGAGTCAAAAGAAGTAACCAACTATCTCTAAAATATAAAAATGCACCTATAAAAAGAGAACATCAACATACTGCTTAAGATTAGGCTCAGAGTTAGTGAGGAATGCATGACAAGACACTGATATTAATACTTCAGGTTTATTTTCAATGTCAACAAGGAGTATTTGCTCTTGATACTACAGGGTTCTTGTGAAGAGGGTTGTTTTTTTTTAATTATGTACTTTAAGTTCTGAAATTGAAGTGTGCTTTGTAAATGCAAAGTATAATCTAAATTACAAAGATAGCTTGCAGCTTTTAAATAAAATGAACTTGCTCCTTTTTTTTAACTTTTTTTTTGGGTCAATTTTGGTCGATCATAGAAATGTAACATCCTCATGCATCCACTTGAGTTGAAAGCTGCTCATTATGTTACTTTTTCTTTCCTTCCTTCCTTTTAATTCTAAAGGATATGTTTCCTTTAGGTCAAAAATGAGATCATTACTTATAGAACCATTAATTATTTAAGGAAAACTGTCCAAATCATATGGAATTGCTCTCAGAAATTTTATTACTCTATATGTTGTAGTTAGTAAAACAAAGTTTTTAATAAAATCCAGGTGACAGATATCCCAAGATATTTAAAATCTTTTGCCTTGTATACTTAAAAGTATTTGTAGCTTCTATTAGGGAGTTTTATTTATATTTGTGAACTTCTGTTATTTATTCTTTTCCAATTATTAAAAGTGTTAGACTATTTCAAATGTTTATAGGAAACATTAAATATTGTAATATGGAAAGTTCTCCTTGGTTTTCTTCTTAAACTTAAAAAAAATATTATCCAATACATCAAGGTCTGTTTTAAATACAGCTCTCTTCAAATGTGTCTATACCATATATACACAAGGAAATACAAACTATTTTTTACAATACTCATTACAACATATTAGCAATAAACAGAAATTTTTTCTCTTAATTTGAAGTGACAGAAAAATCTGTACAAATTAATATATACAATATCAGAATAAGGTTCTTTGTCAATTTAATGGATTATTGTAATAATTTTTTATTCCAAAAAAATTCATGGAATAAATACTTGTTTACCAGCCTAATTTAAGAGATGTTAAGATACTCTTCAGCTCAAATGAACCCCCCCTTTCATTTGTGTCCCAAATTTTATCATTATCATTTAATTTTCTTTGTTAAATAATAAATAATCTTTGCTTCTCCTGGTGAACTTTTTTGAAAAAATGCATTTTATTTCAGAGAAGACAATAATTAAATTGTCCGTGGTGCCTTACTGTCTGTGTTTGACTTTATCCAACTGCTTTGCTCCCTGGAAATGATTCTGAAAGTTTCCAGAACCAAAAAGTAGGGTTGCTGTAGGGCCAGCCCAGAACAACAATTAATGGTCACTGACCATATTGTGCCAATATATCATTTTTCTGGGTGGCAAATGTGTGCCAGGGGTACGTGTGAGTGTTTTGATGTGCCAGCGATTTTAGCCTGTGGGCTTTCTCTGTTAAATCCAGCACACTGGTCAAAAGGTTTATATTGGTCTAATTTATTCATTCCTTCATTGAGAACTTGAAAATGAAGGAGATGGTTAAATGCTGCCTGAAGTGGAATTAAACAAAAATTAATTTGTCCTTCACTATTGTGTTTCAGAGACTGGAGCACAAGGAAGTTTTGGTGGGCTTGTTGTTCCTGGTGTTCCCGTTCATTCCAGCCAGCAATCTCTTCTTCAGGGTGGGCTTTGTCGTGGCGGAGAGAGTCCTTTACATGCCTAGGTAATTGTTGCACATGATTTCCTCTTTATGAGACCTTCCCTGTGTCACTAACATCGATAGTTCCAGAGAGACAGCCCTTTGTGTGTGTAACCGTTAGATCATTATGGAGCAAAGGTTTTATTACCTCAGCTTTAACAACAGCCGCACAGAAGGCTGGATGAGATCAAGGTTGTGCACATGTACCCCAGTTTGCAATGTTTTACCTCCCGTTGCAAGCTTTACCGTTTAAATGTGAAATATTGACTTGAACATATTCAGGATTTTCGCAGTAATAATTTACCACTACATCTTTTTCTAAATATGTTTTATTAAAACATAGTTATAATAATTTTCTAGAATATTTGTTGATTTGCATAAAATTATGTTCAATAGCGTGATGGTAGATAACGTCTTTCTTCTTTCATTCACTCTTTTTTCTTTAATTTAAAAATGGGAACAATCTCAAGAAAATTTGTCCTTGAGAAAGAAAAACGATTTGAAAATTATAAAGGACGTTCAAATGTATGTGATTACATAATGCCACTTAGCGCTGAGTATTTGAACTGTGCCGAAGCTTGTTTGTTCTCTTGCTTATTCAAATGTCTTCTTTCCAAGGCCACCTTTCTTTTCAAAAAAGTGCCTGAAAATGTTGCTCAATCAGGAGACAGAGTCTTGGTTCTGCCATTCATTGGTTGTGTGACCTTGAGCCAGTCATGAAGCTTTTTTGCACCCAGAGTTTCTCATTTTTAAAATAGAGATTTTAGTGAATTCCCTAAAATTAACAATTTGGTTTATGATACTGCCTTTTAGAAAAGTTCATTCTTCTTCTATAGAAATAAATTCCCTAATAACTTCTGTAAGTTCTATAAGAAAGAACTTTTCTAAAAGGCAGTATCATAAACCAAATTGTTAGGAAGAAATTATATTTTATTTACGATATTGCATTGGAAATTTAAAAACACATACAATTAGAAATGAATTTCATAATCTTTGATTCTCCCAAACCAAATACCTAGCAGCTTTCTTAAGACTTTGAAGCATCTTGTTTTGACTTGGTTGATTTTCTGCATCTTCAGTCAGCACAATTTGGGAAGGAGATTATTGCTTGATGAATATTATTCAATAAGGACAAAAATACAATGCAATTCTTTGTATTCCATATTGTCTAAAGATAATAGTCTTATGAGGACTTGTCAATAATAAGGAATAAACCTATAGTATAGAAGGCCAAATGGTGGCATCAGTTTGTGTTCTAGGTATGTTTTTGTTTAGACCAGTTGAACATGTCTTAAGTCAGTTTTTCTTTGTGGTGTTGATGATTCCAAGTGGAATCATTCTTTGGTCAACAGATACTCATAGAGTTCCTTTGTCATAAATGCTGTGCAAGAATCTGAGGCTATGGAAGTAAGTGAATCTCACTGTTCACCCTCAAAGAGTTTATTAGCTGCTGATTAACAAAACCGAATCTCTCACACTAAACATTTTACAGGTCCTAATATTTTTAAAAATACTATTATATTCATTAATGCTACTTTAACATTAATTATATCAAAACTTTTATTGAGTTTTTATTATATTTCAGTCACTATGCTAAGCATTTTGTATCAATTAATTTATACTGTATGTAGTGGTTCACAGCATGCCCCTCAAGTCCCGGGGCTTGCGTTCAGATTCTGGCTTAAACATGATCGTGATTACTCTGAGCTTGTTTCTTCATCTATATAAAATGAGGATGATAATAGCACCTAACTCAGTGAGATACTGTGGTCATTAAATACTTATATACAAAACTTAGAAAGTATTTTGCATTGCACGTGGCCAATAAATATTAAGTATTATTATTGTTGGTATCAGCTCCCTGAGGCAGCTGATACCATCGTCTCTATTTTACAAAAATAAAACCTGGGCTCTGAGAGGTTAATTAACTTGCCCAATGTGGCATAGCCAGTGGGCAGCAGAGCTGGAATGCAGAGCCTTGTCTACTGACAGATCGCTTACCTTCCAGACTCTATTGCTGCTCTGATGAGAACATCTTAGTATTCTCAATTTAAAAAGAAGAAGAAGAAAATCTAAACATAGTAGAGTACTTTCAGCTCAATTCCATTTGATGATCAAGATTTGATACTTCCAAGAGTCCTGAGATCTGATTCCTCAGGAAACTGGGGTTCTGATGACAAAGAATTGCAAGTACAGCAAACTGTTTTCTAGTCCAGATACAAGAGAATAACTTGTGAGGAGATAAAGGCAGAATGAAGGACTGGAATTTTAAAGCAGAGGTTAAAATTTCATTCTTCTGGATGAGACCCTTAGGTAAACATGGAAGTCTGTGGTATTGTCACTGACCATTTAAGGCATTCCTCTCACCCACGTGGGTATGTCCTCCAAACACCCCAGGATCGTGCCAGCTCTGGCTTTTCCCATGCTGCCATATCTCAAATAGATCTTTCTATGATTCCATCTTATTTTCTCTAGACATAAAATGCCTTTTTCCCCCAGGAACAAACTGATCTGGGTTAAAATAAAAGTGCTGAATATAAAGAAAGCATCAATATTACGAAGAGCAAGTGTCTGCCTCTTGGAACCTATCTGGATATTGCTTCATTTGTCAAACTTGGTGAAGAGGCATCCAAAATCATTTTCAGTAAACTAGTCTTCATTAAAAAGATGACTGTCCTTTTCTCTCCAAGTTCCTACATCTGTGCATGTAGTGCTGTCACTAAGTCATCATTTCTCGAGGATTTCTCTTACTGCTTAGTGAATCCTGGACTAATACATATCATTCCTGTGCCTGGTCAGGCTACTTTCCCCCTCCAGAGATGTCGTCTCAGCAGATGCCACCGTCACGTGAGCAGGGGGGTGGAGGTGCTTTCCTACCCCTTAAAGATTGTCTGGGGCTGATGAAGAAGTCAGGTCAATCAGCCAGGCCCACAGTCCTCCATTGGAGAGTTTAACTTGGATTTTGGGAGACTGATTTTGGGAGGAGCCTAGGAGTATTTCAATGGGATGTTGCACCTTTGATGAATCCATATTTCGTCACAGTCATCATTGTAACAAAACTGCAAGGGCGATGTGCTCCTTATGGCCCTCGATTCCGTTGTTACCTAAAATTGTGCAGCTGAGGTGGTTTAGACTGAGTCCGAAAGTAAAGCCTGGGTGAGGAGACTTCTGTGTTATGGCTTTGGAGAATTTCTAATGACTTCATCAGAGCCATTTTATAAATATTAGCAGTTTTCTTTGAAAATGGGGGACTTTCTCAGGAAAAGATTTTTACCTAGCTGTGACCAGCTGCCCCTGTCTCAGTGGAGAATGATAAACAGGTGGGCAAAGAGTTTGTGAAGTCTTCCTCAGGGCTACAGAGAATTTTGCAGATGCTGCAGGCATTCCTTGGAGGTATCAGAGCACTGGGTAATGCCTATCTATTTAATAAACCTTTTGATAAGCTTTGACGATCATGAAGAACATGTCCCAAGCCTTTTATACACACAGGAATCTTCTCTTCATGAATCTCCTTTAATTATTGACCTTGACAAGAAACAGCCATTTCCCACAGCATTAGTACGTAGATTCTTTGAGGAAAATATATATATGTGGTATACTCATGACATTTCTGAAAGTACAGATCATCATCCTGATACAGTTGTTCTGTGTTGTCTCAAAAACCTTAATGAATGATAGGAAAATGGAGTAAAAAGTTCAACTGGTAATCCTTCTGAGGAAGGTGAACTTTTACTCAATTAATGTTTGTTTCAAGCTATTATGAGACCAAATCCCGGTCTTAGATGCTCATACATGAATAGCACAGAAGTCATGTCCAGCCTCATTGAAGCCTGAGTGAGTCCCTTCAATCCCAGGGGGCTGATTTGGCCATTTTACAAGAAAAGTCCAGAATGAGTCAGACCAACAGTACTCTTTCATCCTCTGCCTTTATGCCTAACAATGAAATAAGCCTCTTAAATCTTCTGGCTTCTATTGTCCCTCCATCCTAATCCAGAAGAGGCCCAAAACATCACCTTCCTTTCATTTGCACTTTGAAATTTGTGGATAAAAGGGACAGAAATAGGCTATCTGTTTAGCATTGCATTGCTTTAGGGTCAGAGTTTACCATCCAAAAGAAATTGGAATAATCTTTTCTTCTCGTGGCAAAGCTAGTTTTGTGGATATTTTTTTTAAACAGGCAGGAGAGTTTGGGGCTGAAATCATTCTTTCACAGAAATTTTGATCTTTTATTCATTCCCAACACAAGCATATAATTTTATGGCTATCTTTTTTGTATTTTATAAAAACCACATTAAAATGCTTCAAAGAACTAAAATTTCTTAGAATTGATAAAACAGAAATAGTCGATGATAGCTCTCAAATAAACTTAGAGAAGGTGATTGGAATATTCATTCACATGCCAGATTAAGGATGATTTATTCACTTCAGTGCCAAAGAGCAAATTCCTGTGCTATTTTAGGAAAACTTGAGTGAGTTGACAGGGGAAATGAATGGACAGGAATAAGTAAAGGCAGAAACAATATTTTAGGATAGAACAGATCTAGAATTACTGAGAAAGAAATAAAAGGCATCTAAATTGGAAAGGAAGGAGTTAAATTGTCCTTGTTTGCAAATGACATGATCTTATATATAGAAAACCCTAAGGACTCCATCCAAAAACTCTTAGGACTACTAAACAAATTCATTAAAGTTGTAGAATACAAAATCAGCATACAAAAATCAGTAGCTTTTCTGTACACTAACAATGAATTATCTGAAAAACAAATCAAGGAAAAAATCTCATTTACAATATCTACCAAAAAAATATTTAGGAATAAATTTAACCAAGGAGATAAAATATCTCTATATTGGAAACTATAAAACACTGATGAAAGAAATTGAAGAAATAAAATTAAATGATAAAATTCAACAAGAAAAAATTTTGAGAAATAAAATTCAATGAAAGAAATTGAAAGAAACAAATAGAAAGATATCTGTTCATGGATTGGAAGAGTTAATATTGTTAAAATGCCCATACTACCCAAAGTGATCTACAGATTCAGTGCAATCCCTATCAAAATACCAATGACATTCTTCAAAGAAATAGAAACAACAATCCTAAAATTCATATGGAACTACAAAAGACCCCAGATAACCAAAGCAATCTTGAGCAAAAGGAACAAAGCTGGAGGCATCACACTATCTGACTTCAAAATATACTGCAAAACTATGGTTACGAAAACAGCATGGTACTGGTATTAAAAACAGACACATAAACCAATGGAACAGAATAGAGAACCCAAAAATAAATCCTCACCTTTACAGCCAACTGATTTTTGACAAAGTTGCCAAGAACACACAATTGGGAAAGGGCAGTCTCTTTAATAAATGGTTTTGGGAAAACTGAATATCCACATGCAGAAGAATGAAATTAGATCCTTACTTCACACCATATATTAAAATCAACCAAAAATGGATTAAAGATGTAAATGTGAGACTCAACTCAAAACTATGAAACTACTGGAAGAAAGCATAGGAGAAAAGCTCCATGACATTGGTTTGGGCAATGATTTTTTGGATATGACCCCAAAAGCACAGGCAACAAAAGCAAAAATAGACAAATGGGATTATATCAAACTAAAACACTTCTACGCAGCAAAGGAAACAATCAAGAGAGTGAACAACAACTTACAGAATGGGAGAAAATATTTGCAAACTGTACATCTGATTAGGGGTTAATATCCAAAGTATATTATATAAGGATCTCAAACAGCTCAATAGCAAGAACACAAATAACCTGATTAGGAGATGGACAAAGGACCTGAATAGACATTTTTCCAAAGAAGACATACAAATGGTCAACAGGTATATGACAAAAATGCTCAATATCACTAATCATCAGGGAAATGCAAACTCAAATCACAGTGAGATATCACCTCACACCTGCTAGAATGCCTATTATGTGTTAAAAAAGATAAGTGTTGGAGAGGATGTGGAGAAAAGGGAATCCGTGTACACTGTTGGTGGGAAAGTAGATTGGTGTAGCCATTATGGAAAATAGTATGGGGGTTCCTTAAAGAATTAAAAATACAGCTACCATATTATCCAGCAGTCTCACTACTGGGTACATGTCCAGTGGAAATGAAATAAATATTTCAAAGAGACATCTGCACTCCCGTGTTTATTGCAGCACTATTCACAATAGCTAAGATATGGAATCAGCCTAAGTGTCTGACAGTGGGTGAATGGATAAAGAAAAGGCAGTAGATATACACAATGGAATACTATTCGGCCATAAAAAAGAAGGAAATCATGTCTTTGCTGAAACCTGGATGAATCTGGAGGACATTATGTTATGTGAAATAAGCCAAGCACAGAAAGACAAATATTGCAAGATCTCACTCATATATGGACTCTAAAAAAGTTGATCTCCTAGAATTAGGGAATAGAATGGTGGTTACCAGAGGCTGGGGCAATTGGGGAGATGTTCGTCAATGGATACAAAATTTCAGTTAGATAAGAGAAATAAGCTCAAGTGATCTATTGTACAACGTAGTGACTATAGTTAATAGCAATATATTATATTCTTGAAAAATACTGAGAGAATGGATGTTAAGTGTCCTCACCACAACAATGATAATTATGTGAGTTAATGTGTATGTTCATTAGCTAGATTTAGTCATTCTACAATGTATATATACTTCAAAAGATCATGTTATACACAATAAATACATACAATGTTATCTGTCAATTTAAAAAATAAAATAATAAAACAACAGGGTGAAAAGAATTATTGAGGCTATGAAGGAGAAGTTATATAGCACGTATTTGAGGGAAGAAAGACATTAAAAATTGCCGCACCCTTAGAAAGAAATGCCATTTGCATTGTATGGTCCCTAAGCTTTCAGACACATTAGACATGGAAACTTGGGGAAAATGTGACACTCATTTGTTTTCAGTTTTGAGAAATATCTTCAAATCATACCTGTCAATTCGAAATGAATTTTTAATTTTACACAAGTTGCTATAGAAACAATTCTGCAGTATTAATTTCTCAGAATGTAAAATGAGAACAGTTACCTCTGAAGTTACACTACCTGTTATCTGAGTTTGGGGACACCTACTGATGAGCCATGTGTGCTTACACCTCTTCAGTGTTGTTGGACGAGAGTGATGACTATTTGAGAGTGAATCAAAATTTTGCCAAATATTGACATCAGTAATCACCGAAACTTGCTTTAGCAAATCCAATAGGAAGATCACTGGATGGGAGTCAGTGCAGCTCAGTGTGTCACCGGCGCCTAGCAGTCTTGGAAGAATCGTTGAATCGGGTCAGGCTACTCTTTTCCTATCCGTAAAAACAGAGGGTGGGCCTTGCTCTCTAGTTCCCAGGCGCTGGTGAGAGCCGCATGGCCAGAGTTTTCACTGGTCTGGGGATAGATGGGGGTGAAAGGAGAAAGAAAGACAATGTGGTACGTTTTTCATAAAGTTAAAATTGAACCTGTGCAGTTTTATAAAATGATGAAATTTTATCTTTCCTGTATTTTTGGTGTCCTTGTCGTCAGTTTGATGATAGCAACAGGAGCAGACAACCCTCCGTAAGTTCCTCCTCCCCCGCCCACCCCCGCTTTATTTTGGAAATTTTACTGGTTTTAGAAATCTAAAACTTACATAACTGCTGTGCTACATGATCTCTAAGGTCCCTTGCAGCTCCAAATTTTAACTGTTTTGTGATTCAGAATAGCTATGTCAGAAGTGTGCTTTTTTCCCCTTAAGCTTTATGCAGTGTTTTTTTTAATCCACATATTTTATATTTTTTCACATGTCTACCTATGTCGAGTAAATTCAGCAGTATGGGCCTGGTAGGGAAGGGCAGGTGCGTCCCCTGGGGTGAGGCAGGGAAGGGAGGAGTCCGTCGGCCCTGGGCCTGGCTCTCTCAAGGGATTGGCAATGGCACCAGGAAGTGGTCAGGGAGCACTGGTGTGGGGCCTCCACTGTGAGGAAATGGGGAGTCCTCGTAAGCAGCAGGAGCAGGTGATGCTTAGAAGTTCGTGGGCAAGCAGCAATGAGGAATGTGTGTCAGGAGGAAATGGGGCCCTGGCCACTGAGGAGGATGACAGGAGCAATGCCAGACCCCCTCTTCAAGGGGCAGCAGTACGGACGGCTCACCAAGAGAGGTCGGTCCACGAGAACGGGTTAGATGTCTGCCTGTCCACACGAAGTCATTAGTGAGACTGGGAAACTGTGCTGACGCCTAATATCTAAGCAGGGCTCGAGGCCAGGGGCAGACTGCCTGAAAGGGGGAGTGGTGCCGAGTCTTTTGTTTTAGGTCATGACTGGTGAGGATGGGACAAGGTTGAGCCACAAGTATTATAACAAGTCACTCTAGATTTTGTGGGAGCCAAGGCACAGAAATAGTAGAAATCCCTGGAACCAGGCAGAGCCAGATATTTAGTCTCTTTGCCTTTTTTGCTTCATTCTTTGTTTGAAAATTCTCATAGTACAATATAGTAGAGGGGGTGGGCTTGTCAGTGAGCCGTTCAATTAAAAACCTAGGAAATAGGTTGATGTGTGGTTTTCACAGTTACGAGGTCAGTTCACCAGCCCTCTGAGCACGCGTGTGCCTGTGTATAAGTAGACGTATGTGTTGGCTAAGTGACCCAAGTCCGCTCAATTAGTCTTCAGTTTTGGCCATGAATCCATTTTTTATGCATTTTTATCATGGTCATCTTAAAACAAGGCTCTCTTTTTATAACAAGAGTGACGAAAGGTAAAGCAGAAATGCTGTGCGCCGTTACGCTAGGCAGCGGAGATGCAAGGTCACCACAGAATCTGAAGAGAAAAAGTGAAATAGGCTTAATGATTCTGTTGGAGGGAAGTCAGTGGAGAAATCCAGAACGTGGGTAATGAAAAGAAGGAAAGCAGTCTTTTTACCTTGGAGAAGTATCCTAATTGTTTTCAACATGGTGTCTTCCTCGTCACTCACCCTGTTTTAAAAGAAAGGCAAGTCTGTCAAGCTTGCCCGTTTTCCTCTCTCGCTCTGTTCCTCTGTGCTTCTCCAGTCCTCAGTGGACACGGCCCCAGTGTCAAGCAGTCAGAGACTTTCTGCTGGTTTATTAACCTATGTACAGGTTAAACGTCGATTAAAGTGCTACTTCAGGATACCATGGGATAAAAATGGGAAGATGTTGGCTTAAATGTGTTTGTGCCCTTGGCTGTTGCCGTGCCAGCCTGAACTGCTCCATCTAGCCCTTCGAGACCTGCACTCAGAAGAGGCTGTGAGATCTTGGAGCTACACCTTGTCCAGCGAGGGCTGCTCTCAAGGGCAGTGCCCAGGAAGGGAGGGACCTAGGACCACACCAGACTGGTGGTCCCATACCAGGGCATCACAGGGCGAGTGCTGTGGGAGGACCGAGACCAGGATGGGAAGCAGGAGGGCTTTGCCGAGGGATGCAACTGAGTGTGTTACAGAATTAGAGATTGTAGACCATGGACAAACATAACATTAGAACAGAGCAATGGTCAGAATTCAGTGAGCAGAGAGGAGGTCAGGGTGCTCATGGGCTGAAGATCAATTGGCCAGTCTATTCTATTCAATCAGTTGTGCTTGGCCCTGGGCACAAGATGCAGATAAGTTTGAATAGTAATTTGCTGGACTGGAATCATGGCTTTAATGTTACAGAACCTTGTTAGTTGTGAAAGATGAATGTTTATGTCTGCTAAGCTCTAAATGGTGGGCAGCAAATGTTTTGGAAACCAGGATTTGAGAGGAAAATTTAGAGAGTATAATTTAGTATGATTCAGATGAGACTAAATATGATAATATACATGAAAAATATTATAAGCTGTACCAGGTAATGGCAAGTCATTATTTCAATCTACCCTGTACGGATGTGGAGATTGGGCAAATCAAAACCAAAGGAAATCAAGGCAGCGTACGTGTAGGCCTATCCTTTCCTCTGCCCTTTCTTCCTTCTCCTTTGGTTCTACCAACCTCTTAATTTCTTTTCTAACCTCATGTGCTCAAAAGTGAACAATTCAGAATCGAACTCCAAAGTGAACAACCCTAGCATAGCAGGTTGGTGTCATGAAACACCACAGTGAAGGGGATTCAGAAATGTGCCTCTGTGGGTGGAGGAGAGGACTCAAATGCAGACGTCACACACCCAGCGTCCTACACAGTGGGCTGTGACTCTGCCTATGTTGCCATTTCAGCCTCTCTTCCAGCAAGATCCCTTGTTGTTATGGGTAAATTTATTTCTTTCCTTTTCTCTTGGATTTGGCACAGAATATGTCTCAAACTATGACTTCTTATGCAAATTTTAGAAATCTTAACAAATCCTCCTTACTCTTTTGGAAACCTTTGTCTTGCTCTTATGAGGGTTGGGACGACCATTTTATATGTCTGTGTTTCCTCATAGTACCCATCACACTAGATGTTAGTTTAAAATAGTATCATAGGGAATTAAAGACCGATGGACACATGACAAAGGCATATGCCCATGCAGTCAGGTCTGTGCCAATTCAGGGGAGTAGAGGAGAGGACGGGAACAAGTAGTGGATTGCCCATTATGCCTCTGCTTTCAAAGTGAAGATGTTGGACTCTAGGATATAATGGTTTGTGGAAGCGGAAGTGGTAGAACTCAGGTCCTGAAGATGAGTATGCTGTAGGAGGGTAGAGAAGGTGGTTTCTAATTTTTTTGAAGTAGCTTCAGAATTACTTAGCTTTGGCCGAAAAGCCTTCCAGGCCTACATGGAAAGTTTAGTTAAGACTACTCAAACCAGGCAGGGAGGGAAGGAAGCCAGGCCTGGAGTGAAGGCACCAGCAAGGGGAAACAGCCAGCCCTGAATATGGACAGTGCTCCTGGTGATAAGTGGTCTTGAGTTTTATTACCTTAAGGCCCAACATGGATTGATTGATTTTTAAGTTCACCTTTGTTTCCATGTTAGTTTCTTTCTTTTTTTTTTTCTTTTGAGACAGAGTCTCTGTCGCCCAGGCTAGAGTGCAGTAGTATCATCATAGCTCACTGCAACCTGAAATTCCTGGACTCAGGCGATCCTCCTGCCTCAGCCTCCCGAGTAGCTGGGACTACAGGCATGCAAGCATAATGCCCGGCTAATTTTTCTATTTTTAGTAGAGACAGGGGTCTTGCTCTTGCTCAGGCTGGTCTTGAACTCCTGAGCTCAAGCAATCCTCCCGCCTCGGCCTCCCAAAGTGCTATGATTACAGGCATGAGCCACTGCCCCGGGCCACTATGTTAGTTTCTTTTGCCTTCAACCGCAATGGTTCAACAGCATACATGAAGCAGCCCCTGTTAACGCTAGATGCTTAGGATGCAACAATGGATAAAACATTATTCTATCCTTAAACAATCTGCCTGAACTTTCAAACAGTTAATGCTTTATTTCTTAATAGGGTTAAATATGAAAGCTTCCTCATTGTGGATTAATTCACCAAAGAGATTATACTTTGTATTATCTTCACTTTCACAAAGATACGTATTGCAGAGCAGAGAGAGATTTGAAGTGGGTGTAAGAGAAGATTTGCTTAAGTGCTTGTTGGAGTCCATGGTGTATGAATGAACACCAACAAAAATACATGGCTACAATATTTCACATACAACCAGTGTATCTTATTTTATGCAATATGTTCTATGAAAATGATATGTGAATCAACTCTTCTTGAAGCAAATAATATTTACAAGTAAATTTACTCTTAAAAAACTTACTATTGTCCTATAAATTAGATATTTTACGTCAGTCTGGACTTTGATAAACTGAGTTTGCTTCAGGCATATTTACAGATCTAATCACCTATTTTATTAATGTGTAGCTAATAGAGTAGTGCACTAAAAATACACATGAACACAAAAATAGGATATTTGAGAACATTGATACCTTGAACTTCACCTTTAATTCACAGAACATGTTCACATGTGCTCAAAAGTGAGCAATTCAAAGTCGAACCCCAAAGTGAACAACCCTAGTGTAGCAGTGGGTTTGTTTTCATTTATTTCATACAACAACCCTTTGATGTAGGTGTGGCAGGTAATATTAAATCCTTGTAATACAAACAACAAAGACTCCATGAGCAACTGTCCTGTGGCCACAGAACTCATGAATGGCAGAGAAGACCCCAGCTCTTTTGACCTAGTTCCAGACTCTTTATTCTCTAATGAATTCCCTTTTTCTCATTGTGAACCTCCAAACATAAAATCTACACTAGAACACTTGTATTCCACTGCACCTAATAGCATCCTCGGGGCCTTAGTAAATGGCTATATTTACAGTAATCTGGTGTAGAGACATCTGTTCCTACCTGGAATACATACAAACTTTACACATTTCCTGCCTCTTACTTTATTTAGCAGAAAATAATTGCCTAACAATACAATTATTATAGCATAATAATTTAATGTTATCATGTATTGTTTTTTGTGTGTCAGGCATTGTGCACAGCATACAATGATTATTTCCTTTCACAAAATAAGGAAATTAAGAACTAGAGAACATAGATAATTTATCCAAGATCAAACAACAGCAAGTGTCAGGACTGAGATGCAAACCAGCAGCTTTTCTGATGCCAGAGCCCTGCATTATTGACCACTAGATGTTTCATAAATTTCAGAGATGGGAGGTGAGCTACGAGGTTGAGAGGAAGCATCTCCAAAGAGGAAAAAGAGAATTAGATAGCTTTCAGAAGGTAAAAGCAATGGCACTTTTCTCCCAGTTGTGCCATAGACATGCTGGAAAAGAACAGAAATGTATCTCATGGAATGAATCTTTTTATACTTACCCTGGGATCACAGCACCTAGCTGGGGGGCTAGGGAAATGCACAGAAATACTTTGGGGAATTCCTTTCTTGGAATACGAATAAACTCTTACTTCTAAATACATTTATTCTTCTGGAAAATTTCCCTATCCATCTAATGTTCTTTGAGATAAAGAAAGAACTGGGGGGAGTGACGGGGACAGTAATGAGTCATGGATCACAGAAGCTGGCAGCTTCCAGGTGAAATCTTACCTGTGGAGTCACCACTGACTTGCTGGTACTTCCTGGCTTGCAGCATCAAACACCTATTCTCAGCTCAGTATTCCAAGGCTTTGTTGTTTCACCATTTCGGATCAACATCCATAGGACTGGAATAAGATTTTACCATCAGATGATTTGCCAGGTGGGGATTCAACAGATTAGAATGAAGTTAATTACAGATAGGTTTCACTTAGACTCTCTAAAATTGGGAATTCTGGCTGGGCACGGTGGCTCACACCTATAATCCCAGCACTTCGGGGGGCCCAGGTAGGAGGATCACTTGAGGTCAGGAATTCAAGACCAGCCTGGGTAACATAGCAAGACCCCTGTCTCTACACTTTACAAAATATTAAAGAAATAGCCAGGTTGGTGGTGCACACCTGTGGTCCCAGCTACTAGGGAGGCTGAGGCAGGAGGATCACTGAAGCCCAGGAGTTTGAGGCTGCAGTGAGCTATGATCATACCACTACACTCCAGCCTGGGTGACAAGAGCAAGGACCCCTTCTCTAAAAAAATAATAAATAAATAAATAAAATCGGGAATTTTTTAAAGCAATAAAATGCTAAGATTGTGTTTGTCTTGTATTATTAATGTTATTCATAGATACTTTCAGTGAATTGTTTGAGCTTGTGGACAAATTAAAAGGTAGAATTTCAGTACTCTTTGTACTGAAGATAGAAAAAAGATACACTTTGTTGCATATAATTAAACAGAATGTGAAGCTATAGCAATCATCATAAAATGTTTAGGCCAGAAGTAGAAAGTAGACATCTTTTCAGGTTGCTATAAATGTGAATGGGAAGTGTTGTTCTTTTATCACTTAAAAGCTTCTGGGCAAGTTTAGGGAAAGTAACATTTGTACTATTACACAATGATTAGCTGCTAACAAAGTTCTCAAAACAACAGATTTAAAACATTTGTTATTCTAATGTGAAAGGACAAACATTGTTGGTTTGCATTTCCTGTTAAATTCTCTTTGAATGCCTGTAGTTATTTAAGCACACTGCATGCTGAGCAGCTTGTCAATAAAATCAGCATGCAAGTAGGAGATCCCATGAGCCTGTGAATGAGCGATGGGGTCTGTGTGAGGAATTCGCTCTGTTCTCTGAGGCAGCAGTGATGCTTCTCAAGCGTGCTTTGAAAATGCATCTTAGTACTGAGCTGAGCCATGCATGCATTTGGGAGCCTGAGTTTGGCTTTATACTCTCCAGGTTATGATTTTGTAAAGCGTCCATGGTTTGCACTGGCTCCTTTGTGCCCCATGTGGAGGTGTCTGGTCAGAAGCGCAGAATGTCCTTTCCCATACTAAACAGGGCAAGCTGGACTCTGGTTTCATCTCCCTGGAGACCAGAAGAGCGTGTAGTTTCTCATTTTCTTGATTTCCCACTTTCAAAATGATGCCTTGTCCTGCCCCTAGCCATGGAGAGAGAGTGCGTTTCTCTCTCCTGCTGCTGAGATCTGCATTCAAGCAGATGTTGAAAGATGAAGTTTCATAAAGGAGAAACGTGTTGCTCTCTGTGATATTTGTGTCAGATTTTTAAGAATGTGATACTTTCTAAGAAACTTGCAAACCTAAGTAGAGATTATTTTATATGACTTAACATTTCTTTAAACCATATGTCAATACAAGGACTTTTGAAAAAAATTTTCATGTTACTTGATACAGATGCCTGTGCTGATTGAAAAGAAATGTGTTCTCCTTCATTTTGGTTATAGCAGCGGTCAACAAACTATATATGCCCTTGAGCCAAATCTAGCCTACTGCCTGTTTTTATGAATAAATTTTATTGGAACACAGCCATGCCCATTCATTTACACGTTGTGGATGGCCACTTTCCTGGTACAAATTCAGACTTGAGTAGTGATAACTAAGACTTCATGGCCTGAGAAGCCTGAAATATTTACTGTCTGGCCCTTTACAGAAATAGTTTGCCAACCCTTAGATTATAGTATAGTGTTAGGGCAATGAGTCTTCAGATCTGACTCTATTACTAGCTTTTGGGGCTGTGGGAAAGTTGTTTAACTCCTCTAAGCTTTAGTTTCCTCATTTATGAAATGGAGGATACTAAGGATTAAAATTTTAAATTACATAATATATTTAAAGCCAGTACTGTCCTTGCCCCAGGCCCTACAAATATTGTGGAGAGGCCCATATAAAACACTTGGAACAGTGCCTGGCACATAGCAAGTGCTCAGTAAACATACAAATATATAAAATAGCTAAATATTTTTGTTTTTAGCTTAATTATTCTTGTCTTCTGTCACTTTGTGGCCATTGCTCTGGAGCTGTTGGAATCCCAGTGTTTTCATACCCACTGTTCTGCCAGATGGCAGCTGTTTCCTACAAGGAGGCAGTAAATGACTACTGAGTTCGTGAATGGAGCAGTTGGGAAGAAAGTAGGCGATGCTGTGTGATAAGGTGTGAGGAACACAGGAATCAGCCAGTCAAGTCAAAACCCCTGCAGCAGGACAGCATATGGAATGTAGGCTGTGGAATCTGAAATTCCTGGGTTTATCTTTGCTCTACTATTTACTAAACGTATAACCTAATTCAGCAAGTCAGTTTACCTTTCTCTTCATGGGTTAAACATTAATAGTGGCAAACATAGAGTTGTGAGGATGTATTGAGAGCAAATACAGAAAATGCTTGCCACATAAGATGGGCTTCGTAGTTAGCTCTTGGTAGGTTGCTGTGTACGGAGAGGAGTGGCAAGGGAGCTGGCGGTGGAGGTGTGGGTGTCTGCACAGCATGCTCCCCATGCATTTCAGGTCTTTGCTCAAATGTCAGTGAGGCCTTCCCTGACCACCCATATTAAAATTGCAACCTTTTCCCCTTCTTGGTTTTTCTCTAGGCAACGTATCACTGTGTACATGCTCTGCGTTTTATTTACTTGTTTATTAGCTATTTTTCCCCACTCACGTGAGTTCCATAAGGATAAGGATTATCATCTGTTTTGTTCACTGCTGTGTTCTTGATGTCTACACTAGTTTTGGGTATATAGTAGATGTTTGTTAAATATCTGATGATATTTAACATCATCAGATGTGCAGGGGCCTTCATATGACCCTAGAAAGCTCCCTGCTCAGTTTGGGTGGGGATCAGCGGTGGCTAGGAACAGGTGACAGACAGCCTCATGAACTTGAGCAGCTATTGTGGTCAGATACAGTAATGACATTAGCAAGGGCAATTGTGCGATATTAGAGATTTGGCTGGGCACAGTGGCTCATGTCTGTAATCCCAGCACTTTGGGAGGCTGAGATGGGTGGATTGCCTGAGCCCAGGAGTTTGAGGTTGTGGTGAGCCATGATGGCGCCACAGCACTCTAGCCTGGGCAACAGAAATGAGACCCTGTCTAAAAAAAAAAAAAAAAAAAGATTTGTAGAAAATCTTCGAAAAGCTTCATACCTTTAAGGTTGAACAGGGAAGTTGTAGAAATGGGAAGAGGTTTTTGGGTTTTTTTGAGGGTTTTGTTTTGTTTTGTTTTTGCACTAGGGACTGTGTTCTGGCATGTGCAAGGCTTCTCCAATGTAGCTATGGCAATCAAATCCAGTGCTTGAGGTGGGTCACAAAGCACACGGGCCCTTTAGCTCAAATCATCATCCCCAGTGGTAAGAAGGGTGGTGACTCTTTTTAGCCAAATAATGAACCCTAAACCATTTGGGAGCTGGACTAACCAACTTATGGGACTTGAAGTGAGGAATAGGAGCTCCTGCTTGATTCCCAGGGGCTCTAAGTAACAAACCTTAAATGTTTCTCTCTTGTTTTTCTCTTGATACAGAAGCACAGACATTTAGAAAGGAAATCAGAAGATGAAGAGATGTTTTTTCAAAGGAGATGTCTTTAGGAGTGAGAATATTTAGTTGTTTCCTTTTACAAGGCCAATTCAATTCATTAGACTGCAATTCTTTGAGGGCGAGGCCTGTGTTCTATTCAAGATTGTATTTTTAGTGCCTAGAATATTGCCAGCTGCATAAGAGAAAGAATGAATAAAAATTGAACAAGTATATGGGTTATGTTTATTTTTGGCTGTTGATAGTATTAGTTTCTGGCTAATGTAGGATTTCCTTATACAAGCTTGCTTCATTTTTAAGATATTCTATAATAATTTGTAGTTATCATCTTTGGAAAGAAGCAGATATTGACTAATATGCATGCAGCAATAATAGATACAAACTAAAAGTTTATGTTCCACTGAGTCCAGTTGGCAGGCAGGAAGCATCTGTGGGTGCATAGATGATGTGAGGGACCATGTTGCACCAAGCCAAAGGCTCTTAGAGACGTAATACTGATATGCAAAGTCCCACTCAGATAACATGTGAACTTTTTGTGCTCGCCGGTAAAACTGGACCAGAGTCAGCAAGAGAATCATATCTGGTTGTCTGTGATGGTCTCCAAGCGGTAAGGCTCAGGAGTTGGCCTGTGGGTAGATTTTCCAAAGCAGAAGGGCTTTGGCTGGCCCTGGAAACAGAGATCAGTGCCCCTTGGTGACCAGCATCCCTCCCAGGACCTGATAGGGAGCTCTTAGAGATTGTCCTCTACAAAGGTGTGATGTGACTTACTGCAGCAGAGACTCCAAATTTGGACACATGGTGTCAATAGGGTTATACAATGACAAGTGACATGAGGGAGCTTGGGTCAGAGTATCCCTTCGGGACCCAAGAACTTACCTGTGGGACTTCTCAGGATGCCTGAGCTGCTGAAATCCAGGACACTTCGAGCCTACAAGATGAACTTATGATTCTCTACACTAATGCCAAAAAACCAGCACACATGCTACTGCAACGCTTTGGAGAACTGACACATTAATGACATCTAAGACAGGGAAGTCCCTATTTGTTTCTCTAGCACAGGACAACCTTTATTTGAAAGTTAGGGCTGGGTGTGGTGGCTCACGCCTGTAATCCTAGCATTTGGGAGGCTGAGGCGGGAGAATTGCTTGAGCTCAGGAGTTCGAGACCAGCCTGAGCAAGAGCAAGACCCCATCTCTACAAAAAATAGAAAAATTAGCCGGGCATAGTGGTACGCGCCTGTAGTCCCAGCTACTCGGGAGGCTGAGTTAGGAGGATCACTTGAACCCAGGAATTTGAGGTTGTAGTGAGCTGTGATGATGCCACTGCACCCAAGCTCAGGTGACAGAGTGAGACCCTGTAAAAACAAAGAAAAAAGAAAGAAAGATAGTTATATAGGAGGCGATGCTCGGGGGGAATCCATTCCCCCCCCCAAAGTAATCCTGTTCTTCTGACCCTGTTTTCCAGCATGGGTTACTGCATCCTTTTTGTGCACGGATTGAGCAAGCTCTGCACTTGGCTAAATCGATGCGGAGCCACCACCCTGATTGTGTCCACTGTGCTGTTGCTGTTGCTTTTCTCTTGGAAAACTGTGAAACAGAATGAAATCTGGCTGTCAAGAGAGTCCCTATTCAGGTATGATTAGATGGATAAAAGCAAATCTCTTCCCATTTATTTGTTTGCTTATGTTTTCTTTCCAAACAAATGAGGTAACATGGGTCTGGCAGTATTCATTAATCTAGAAAATTATCTTTAGTAAAATTTTAAGTAGAAGATGTAAGTTTATTTTGGGTTTTAACTTTAGATTTTTAAAATGATATTATATAAAATTTAACGTAAGCCCATTTTAAGGGAATTTATGAAAGTAAGCCTTCTGGGAAGGTTTTTGGGTGTGTGAATTCAGATGGAAACTGTTCACGATGAGCTGGGTTGTCGACTTAGCTATAAACAAAATGAAACCAATAAACCTAATTTCATTATTCAGTCAAGTGAATGGGAAAGGTGAACACACAGCAAGAAGGAAGAGACATGCAGTACATTTCTTTCAAATATTCCAGCACGTTAAGTTGTGATCTGTGGTCTAGTTGCTTTATTTTGGACATTAACTTCAAACGAGGAAATGAAAGACTTTTTTAACCTCTTGGTAGGTTTTTCTGTGGTGTAGAAGCTGCATCTGAATATAACAATGTCAAGTTATGGCCCTAAACTTGTCATTAAGTGTACACGTTCTTTGGGACTGCTGCTCATGATGCTGAGTTTCTGGAGTTCAGTCTGTCTCACTAATGCCATAGTCCTGGTGACCTTCTCCTGGGCTTTTTTGGCACTGCCACACCTGAAACCCCCACAGTATTTGCCCCAACTCCCAGGGATCTCTTCCAGCTTCTGTCCTCACTTACAACCCAATTGGCCAGTTCAGTCAACATGGTTTTGACTCGGTTCCCCACTCAGCTGGTACCCAACACTTATTCTTTGGGGGTAAACAACTGAAATAGAGTTGGAATCACTTGAGAAAAAGGGAAAGTTTTGGAAGAGTGTAGGAAAGCATACAGAATTGAAGGGAAGTGAAGAACCTGCGTGCAGCAGTCGGGACACAGGCATCTGGAGAGTCCGTCTTGAGCACCCTCTTGGGAACAAATGGGTGAACTTACACCGCGTTTTTTGTTTCTTCACATCAAAGTCCTAGGAAGATAAAGTCCTGTGGCTGAGCTTGGGCTTAGGTCATGTGTCTGCCCCTTGCCCCTATCAGGGCGCTGAGATGCCTCGTCTGACCAGGAAGCTTCCTCTGACCTCCTTTGAGGGAGGTAGGGCAGGGAGGGCACCTTGGAGTGAGACCTTACATAGAGAGGCAGGAGGGAACTTTCCACCAGGAAACCCAAGTACTGTAAGAAGGAAGAAGGAATTCTGGGCTGCCAAAAATAAGTGAATGCTTGAATGAATGAACAAATCAGTAAGACAAATGTTCACTGTGCTTTTCTACTATTTTATATATTTTTTAAATATAAAGTTTAGATTTATGTTCAAAAGATTTTACAAGTCTGTTAACCTTAAACATATATAGGTGAATTATTTATTTCTCTGTTCTATCAGATGAGGCTTACTGTATCAATCTCTCTCAGAAAAATATAACTAACAAATCTTACTTACAAATATATATCCCCTATATTACTCAGCTTAGTTCTGAAATTCTCTCTTTATAAATACTTTAACACAGCTGCTAGTGGTAGTACTGTGTTGTACAGCTGCATGTGGCTATAATTTGACAAGTCTGCTTGACTTTTGCTAGCTCCCTGGTTCAGCTCCAAGGTCCAAATCTTACAAACGGAGAAATAAATGTTAACTGGGCTGCCAGAAAAGCCCACTGAATGCATCCTGTATGTAGCTCTGTGACAAGCAAGAGAAGTATAGCCTCCAGCAAGGCCCTGTGAAGAGGCAGCTCCAACCCAGATTAAATACCTAAGTCTTCCTAGCATCTCAAACTCAGGAACTTGTGGTCTGCATGTCTCCATTTGCAGTGGTTGTTACTCATATAGAGCTTCTTCAAGTTTGTGAATAGGTGCTAATGAAATATGTTGACCCATTTTGATGCCTTGGAAGACATCACTGGTTTTATAGTGGGTTTTTCAAGTTGCATTTCTAATTGGGTAGATGTATCTTTATGCTGAGCTAGAAGCAGAGCAATGGGGAGATCAGAACTCTCTGGTTCATCTAAAAAAAGCCTGCTTATTGTTCCCTTTTAGAATCTGCTGCAGTTTTTCTTCTTTGTGTGTAAATAGTCTTCTTTATTTTCCTGTCCTTTTCTTTGTGTGTGTGTAAGACAGGGTCTTGCTCTGTCACTCAGGCTGCTGTGCAGTGGCACGTGATCACAGCTCACTGTAGCCTCCAACTCCCAGGCTCAAGTGATCCTCCTGCCTTAGCCTCCCAAGCAGCTGAGATTATAGGCAGGCGCCACCATGCCTGGCTAATCTTTTTGTATTTTGTAAAGTATAGAGACAGGGTCTTGCTGCGTTGCCCAAGCTGGTCTTGAACTCCTAATTTTTTGTATTTTGTAGAGTATAGAGACAGGGTCTCGCTGTGTTGCCCAAGCTGGTCTCGAATCCTGGCCTCAAGTGATCCTCCCACCTTAGCCTCCCAAAGCAGTGGGATTGCAGGCATGAGCCATGATGCCTGGCCTCTGTCATTCTACTTCTAAAGCTTCTTCCAATTCTTCCTGTTCCCAAGTCAGCTTTAACTTATTTTTCTGAATAATATCTTTGTTTTCCTTTTTGTGTCTCCATTTTGTTTTTGGTGTTGTCCAAGTCCACATTGTTGGTCAAGTTGAAAACAGTTTCTTCCACTTCTTCTAGGAAATCATTATATTCTCTTACACTAGGAAAATCTTCTTCCCTTTTATTGTATATCTGGAGTACTTTTCTCCGAATCTCAACTTCCTTGTCAACAGTGGGATCTTCAAAGAGTCGAACCCCAAAGTAGCTCTTTCTAAGTGGAGTGTTACATTCAGGACAGCTTCCAGTTCCTCTCACAAACAATAAATCCACACAACTTTCAGGCAGAATGTGTCCACATACATTCACCATCAGCTTCAAGGAGAGGTTCCAATATTTGGTGGTCTAACACCAGGGGCAGCCTCGATCATCCATGGTGCCTTCTCTCCTGCCGACGTTCCCCGACACCTGCTTCAGTCACAGCTACCCTCAGACCGGACACCACTATTTTAAAATAATGTCTCTGATTTTACCACTTGGCAATTTCACTTTTAAAAATAGAAAACCAAAAAAAAAAAAAAATCAGATTGGCATGCATGCCCTGTTATTTTGTTTATTTATTATGACTGTATCGTTGTTATGATCATTATTTCAATGCCTACCGTAGCAGGGACTGTTGCAGTGTAAAGTTTTTTGTGTGGATTTTTTTATGAACTTTTTTCCACATAGAACAGGAAAATTACTCTTAGGCATCACACTCTGTTCAGTCTCTGTCCTTAAACTCAGTTCTCACAGACCACAGTGGACTCGTTCCCTCCTACTGCCTCACGCTAAGGTCATTCCGTAAACACAGGGGTATTAAAGTTCAGTAATATCACTTCCTCCTAGTCTCTGTTGGTTTAAATTTTTTTTCCTTTCACTTTCAATAGTCAGTGTTTTTATGTGAAACTTAAAAACAATTCTGCCCTGTGTTAAACCCTTTGCCCGAATTAAGGTGCTAACAGTGGTTGTATTTTCTAATAGTGTTTACTGCTTAATCAGAGCAACTCTGGGGATGGATTTTGGCAGACAGCAGTTTATGCAGTTTATTTCAAAGATAACAAGTTAGTGCTCAAACCCTCTATAGCTGATGCCAGCAATTTAAAAAAAGGGTAAAAAAAGTTCATGGACCTTACATCCAAAAGCTTCTGTATTTTTAGATGGAAGTATGTAGTAAGTGAACAGTTGAGTTGATTTCTAAAACACAACCATTCCACATATGTGATTAACAAGACTTTGTGCTTGGAGAGGCTTTTGGTGGTCAAATGGAACTTTGTGTAATGTACAAATCAAAGCTATGGATATTTTTTTAGAAAACTATGCCTATTGTCATTTATCTTTGTCCTGAGAAAATTTTAAGAATCTGAGACTTTAAGACTGTTCTTTTTCCTTTAAGGCCAGATGTTTGTATGAATGCATCTATACTAAGTAATGTTCAGATCAGTCAAACAAACATTTACTGAGAATCTATGAGGCAGAGCAGGGTTAGTGGTTGAGTGTAGGGTCTGGAGTTAGACTCTCTGGCTCTGCTCCAAGTTCTGTCATTTAATAGCTGTGTGATCTTAGGCAAGTTACTTAGCCACTCTGTGCCTTAGTTTCTTCGTTTTAAAATTTAAAGTATTAGTGTTTATCTTCTGGGTACTAGTGTAAGAATAAAATACTATGTGAAAGATGCATAGGACAGTGTCTGGCATAAGGGAAACACTGTGTAAAAGGTTTTCAAATTATTACTATGCACTATGTTCTACGATGAGAGAGAATGTCTGTAGAGGAGCTGGAACTCTGCATGGGAGTCATCAGACACATGAACATGTTTCAATATAGTGTAGCATTAGACACAGAACACAGTATAGGTACAAGTAGGAGGGTAGGTGACTAAGACCAACTCAGTCCTTCAGGGATCATTCTCTTGTAGGTCTGAGCTGAGTATTAAAGGATGAGAAAAACCTAAATTATCCATAATGGCCAAAAACCTAAATTATCCATATTACAAAAAATTGTAATAGTTGTATAGACAGTGATATCCTTGGCAGAGGCCTTCCTTCTGTTTTCTCCCCTGTTCCAGACAATAAACCCATCGACCATTCTTAGGACAGATGGCCTCACAAAGGCCTCTCTAATTACATGGGATAGTTTTGCTTGGCAAAACTATGCGCAATCTTACAGAATGTCTTAAGATAGACCTTTGTGTTGGAGAAGCTACACATTTTGGTCAAGCTCCAGCCTTTCCAGCTGAGGCATCCTCTCACGCAAAGGATCCTACTGTGTGATGTATTGTCAGGAGATACAGATGCAGTGTTCCTGTGCAACTTTGTTCTATTGGCAAGAGCCTTACGCATAAAAAACACAAAAACCCAGCACTGGTGTCTTATCAGAGGCCTGGGGAGGGTAAGTTGTCCAAGCTGAAATAGCCATTAGGAGGAGTCAGGATTTGAACCCAAATCTGGTGTAAAAGTCAAAGGATAACTAAACTTTGCCATGCCTATTTTTTGCTTTGTTTTCTAACCTAAGCTAGGTCAAGTATAAACAGAGAGAGAGAGAGAGAGGAGAGAGATGCATAATCATAGATGCAAGGTATATTTCTGTAATTCTTATAATAAGAAACTGTTCCATGTCCTAATCTGGGAAGAGGATAAGCATAGCTCCAGTTGGGCCCAGTAACAGCCTAGAACTTTACATTTGTTTGGAGTAAATAATACCATAATCACCTAATTTGATTAAATTAAACTCCCTTCTCCCTCCCAATCTTCAAAATACCTTGAAAGACAGAGACAAATGTATTTTCTTTTTTGCATCCAGTTCAGAGTCCCTGTAAAATCCATTCATGGACTGTTTAAGTGTCCCATGGACCACAAATTAACCATTTACGTCCTAGATCATCTTCCTACTGTGTAGGAAACACAGTTGTCTCTCCTTTTCTCTGAATTGCTGAGCCAGAGAGATCAGCAGACCTCCCAGGGCAAAGAATGTAAACCAGATACTGACAAATTCTTTGTAAAGGGCCAGATAGTGAATATTTTAAGCTCTGTGGGCCATACAGTCTCTTTTGCAGTTACTCAACTCTGGCTTTGTCTTGGGAAAGAGGGCAAAAATAATGTATAAACATATCTACGGTCTGTGGCCCACAGGCTATAGTTAGCTTTCCAATGATATAAACATTGTTATAGTGAAAGTCTAATGGTACTAATATCCTATGGTACTTCCTTGGTTTAGCATCAAATGTTGATCAACTTCAGGAATGATTCTGACCGTCTCTTGGCCTTCGTTGAAATCTCTGCTCAACTGCTTACTAGGTCTGTCACCTTAGAAAAAGATCTTAATCTTTCTGAGCTTCACTTTCCTCCTCTATAATACGGGAGATGTAATAATAGTACCTATTTGATAGGTTATTGAAAGGACTTAAGGAGATGATCTGTGGAAATGGGTGCTTAGCCCAGCACTTGATTTAGAACAAGCATTCCATCAGTACTGGCCTCCCTACGTGTGGCATTATGAAACCTCAGGTCAAAGCAGGGTTCAAAATTGAGGGGAGCCTCAAATCCTGCTTAATTTCCTTTTCTGTTAACCTCTTGCTGAATACTACAGATCTTTTTAAAATGTTTGCTTGTTTCTAACTACGAATTTGGGGATGGTTCTCCTCACATATTATCTAGTGATGCCAACAAAACATATTGATGCTCTAAAATCTTGGAGATACACCTGATTAGAGTAGCTTTTTTGTTATTTCTATTACTTATGCAGTCTTCTGCTAATAAGAGGTGTCAGGGAGAAATGTGAAATGGATGAATTTAAAGGGAGATATTTATTTATAATTGCTGTAATTGTTGTGGATCCAGCCATATCATTTATGAACATTGTATTTCTTCATGGAGTAAATGTGGATAAAACTGGATGTTTCATAAAAACAATAAGAAGTATTAAATCTGAGCATCAAGAAAGCAAATGAGGAGAACTAGTCCTGGAGGGTAGAGTGACCAGCCAGTTAAGTTACAGAGAAAGTGTTGCCTTTGGCTCATTGTTTATTTTCTTTCTTTTTTTCCACAAACTGTTCATTATGAAATGAGAGCCTGGAAAAACATAGCAGAAAAATATCACAGAGAGAACATAAAGGTCAAAAACAACAATGGGAAAAGCAGTGTTTTCTTAGGATTTTTATTACTCCACCCACTTCTGCTTGCCTGTTAGGAACATTATTACTTCCTCTTGCCATCATGAAACAATGCCCTGGTCTCTGCAAGGACCGCATTTCCACAGGCCCAATTGTCTATTCCTTGGGTGAAATGTAAATTAGAGTCACTTGGGTAATCACACAGAGGATAAGATCAATTTCAATAAACATGCCAGTTACATGCATGCTGTAATTGAAGTTACCTTCAAAACCTCCCTGTTACCATCCACTGTTTAGTTCTTGATAGAAAAATCAGAACTTTTCTGGCATAAAAATTCAGTCTTTTCTTTTCTTTTCCTTTTTTTTTGTGTGACAGGGTCTCACTCTGTCACCCAGGCTGGAGTGCAGTGTCATGATGTCATGATCACAGCTCACTGCAGCCTCAAACTCCTGGGCTCAAGTGATCCTCCTGCCTCAGCCTCCCAAGTAGCTGGGACTACAGGCACGTGCCACCATGCCTAGCTTGGTTTTTAAAAAATTTTTTGTAGAGATGGGGTCTTGGTATTATATGTTGCTCAGGCTGGTCTTGAACTCCTGACCTCAAGCAATCCTCCTGCCTGGACCTCGCAAAGTAGAAATCCTATTTTTTTAAGCTATTACTATCACTCTGACCCAGATCCTGCCCATATGGCTAAATTCATATTGGGTACCATCCATTTAAAAAATTATATTAAAATCCTAGCTACATTTTATTTACTTTTTAACATGCAAATAAAAAGATTTTATAATCATAAAGGGTATCACAAATGAAAGGTAGTGTTAGTGCTTTAGCACCCACCCCCAAATAGATCTACAGTAGATATAGAAAATGCCTTTGGCTGTTGTATAAATATAACACTGTGCCACCTATGAGGAGCACTGCTCCTCTCTGAGTCTTGGCTCTTTCTTCTGTGAAATGAGAGGGAGAGAGAAGGGGAGAAATTGTCACCAGGGCTCCTTCAGGTCCTCCCATCCTGGGAGGTGAGGAAATTCTGATTCTCTACACTTTAAAGGTGACAAGTTCTCATAAGGCTCGTGGGGTTTCCTCCTTGGGTGCTGGATGCCTCACATGCTAAAGGCAGAGAAAGGGACCCCTTTGTAGTACACAAGGAACATGAGTATTTTCATTTGTCTGCAGCAGTTTAGCAGGTTTTTTGTTTTTTTACTTTTTGAGACAAGGTCTCGCTCTGTCACCCAGGCTGGAGTGCAGTGGCGTCATCATAGCTCACTGCAACCTCCAACTCCTGGGCTCAAGCGATCCTCCTGCCTCAGCCTCCCGAGTAGCTGGGACTACAGGTGTGAACCATGATGTCCGGCTAATGGAGCAGGTTTTGTTCAGAGACCAGGGCAAGTATAGATCCTACCTCACCTTATCCCCAAGGAAGCCAATTCAGAGACTTGGAACCCTGGCAACCACCATTCTGCTATTTCTATGTATTCGGCTTTTTAAAAAATTCTACATATAAGTGAGATCATGCAATATTTTTCTTTCTGTGTGTGGCTTACCTCACTTAGGATAATGTCCTCCACATTCATCCATGTTGTTGCAACTGGCAATGTCTCCTTTTTTTTCTTAAGACGAAATAAAATTGCATTGTATGTATATACCACAGTTTCTTTATCCATTCATCCTTCCACAGACACTCAGGTTGTTTCCGTATCTTGGCTATATGAATAAGGGGAAAAGCTCCTTGACATTGGCTTTGGCAATGATTTTTTAGATATCACACCAAAAGCACAGGCAACAAAAGCAAAAATAAACAAGTGGGACTACATCACACTAGAACACTTTTGCACAGCAAAGGAAATAAAAAAAAAATGGAAAGGCAGCCTATGTATTGGAAGAAAATAATTGTAAACTATATATTCAATAAGGGGTTAATATCCAAAATAAAGAACTCACACAACTAAGTAGCAAAAAACCCAAATAATCCAATTAAAAATGGGCAATGGACCTGCATAGACATTTTCCCAAAGAAGACATAAACATGGCCAATAGATACAGGAAAAGGTGCTCAGCATCAGTAATGATCAGGGAAATGCAATCAAAACCACAGTGAGATACCACCTCACACCTATGAGAATGGCTTTTACCAAAAAGTTAAGAGATAACAAGTGTTGGCGAGGATGTGGAGGAAGGGGAACCCTAGTACACTGTTGGTGGGAATGTAATTTGGCATAGCCATTTATGGAAAATGGTATGGAGGGTCCTCAAAAAATTAAAAATAGACTTACCCAGAGGAAAGGAAATCAGTACCTCAAAGAGATGCTGCACTCCTGTATTCACTGTATGCATTTTAAATGGCTGAAGCAGCTGTATGTACTTTTGGGGTCTACTGCTTGTGGGTGATCTGTTTCCTTTGGCTTTGTCTCCAGCCTCACAGGCTGCTGTCAGATCTGTCCTCTGGAGAGGGCCTCGAGCACCCAGCTGGTGCATTGAAAGTGGGGCAGTTTTTGCTAGTTCCTAAGGGGCTGTTAATTCAACAAAGGTTCAACAAAAGTTACATTGCCTTAACATATTTCCCCAACAGGATTTAACACGTTGTATGGAATTCTCCTATTAATCTGACCTTTAAATTAAAAATTAAATGTAAATATGTTATCTGAAAGAGGTAAAGTACAATTGCCCAGAAACTAGGTTCTCATCCTGAAGTTCTTCCTCTCTCTTATCAACTCTCCACCTCTCTGATTTAATCAAAATAAGTTCCAGGAGTTTTCTTTGCAAATAGCCCTGAGACCCGTCTGTCTATTTTTCATCATTCCCCCCACAACCCCCTCCCTTCAGGTGAGGGAACAGAAACTGTAGAACCAAACTCCTTGGATCTTAATCTCGTCCCTGCCACCTGCCAGCTATATGACCTTGTGCAGGTTAAGGTTGTGAAGCAGCTACAGATGACAAACTGGTCCCTTCTTGCTCCCACCCCCTCCTTGTATCATCTTCAAATCTTTGGTGTTGCCCTGTAGGGGTTCCCTAGGCAGATTGCTCCAGGGTAGACAAACATGAGGAAGAATGGAAACTCTTTAGGCACAGCTGCTTGGTGGCATGTGGACAGCCTTACCTCTTGCCACTGCTTGGCGAGCATTATACCCACCTTCACAATTGGGCTTGGGCTTTGGTGATTGATGTGGATTGAATGTTTGTGTCCCCTCAAATTCAGACGTTGAAGCTCAAACCTCCAATTTGACTATATTTGGAGATACAGCCTGTGAAGAAGTGATAAAGGTTAAATGAGGTCATAAGTGTGGGGCCCTAATCCAGTAGGGCTGGTGCCCTTATAAGAAGAGGAAGGACCCCAGAGCACTCCCTCCCTCTCTCTGTCTGTGTACATGCACTGAGGAAAGGCCATGTGAGGACATAGCTAGAATGCTACCACCTGCGAGCCAGGAGGAGCACTGCCACCAGAAACCCAGTCAGCCGTAACCATGGTCTTGGACTTACAGCCTCCTGAATTGTAAGAAATAAATTTCTGTTGTTTAGGCCACCCAGTCTATGGTTTTGTTATGGCAGCCCAAGCAGACTAATACAGTGACCATTTAAGCAAGGTTTTTAATGTTTCTGAGCAAAGCCTCATTTCCTTCTCTGTAGAATAATAATACCTGCATTTATTTTTTTTTAAACTGTCCCAGGCTTAGTATAGGGAAATGTTAATTTCCAATAAAACTCATTAATAGGGAGGCCAGTCTACAGTCATCCTTCTTGTAATGATTTATTTTTTTAGACAGTCTCAATTTTTTTGAGAAAAAAAGGCTGTAAGTGAATCAAAGAAGGAAGGAAAGAAAATAATCAACTAAGCATGCAGGGCTGTTCTCCAAGGAATCATCCATCACCGTGTCCTGCCACCTGTCACCTCTGCTTCCTGAATTCCTCCTGAATCCTTCTGCTCCTCCATATACCTGCTGCCGAAGTTCTGACCACTCTCTCTCTTCTCCTCTCCTCTGTTCCACTCCTGTCCTCTCCTTCTCCCCTCCTCTCTCCTCCCAGCAGTTCCCACATCAGCCCCCCACGAGGTCTGCATGCCCCCAGTCCTTCCTCCTTCCAGTGGTCTCCATGCTGCAGCCGGAACAGTCCTTCTCAAGTGCTAAGCTGTCAGCCTCACTTCTGTGTTCAAGACCCACACTGACTCCCCTCTGCTCTGCAGATAAAACCCGAAGTCTCCAGTGTGACTCACAAGGCGCCTCAGGGTCTCTCCACCTCCATGCTCAGACTTAGCCTTCTGTGATCCAGAAACTCTGAATTTCCTTTAGTCCCTCAAAAGCCCCAAGCTCTCATTTCTCTCTGTCCTCTGCCTGAGACATTCCACTGCCTCTGGCACTAGAGGCTAATTTGATTGCCTCTTATCCTTAAAGTCTCAGCTTTGCTCACTGCCTTCTAGAAGGCTTCTCTGATCCCCATTCTGGGATAAGCATGACATGCTTCCCATTGTTACATGCCACTTTGTAACCACCCATATTTCCTAACTGCCCATATTTCCTCACTCCCATAAGCTCCTGGAGGGCAGGGATCTATCTTACATCTGCAACATCTGGCACAGTGTGTGGCATTGAAGGGGCCCTACATAGATTATAAACAATTGTACCAGTTACTTCAGTTCAGACAAATGCTTGCAAACTAGTTTTATCAAACCATCACACTTCTGGCATATCCCTTTCTAATGATTCTGCTTGGGCCGATGATATTAACGTTTGCCTTTTCTTCTCCTTTTGTTCACTCCAGACCGCAGGAGGGCCAGGCCTGTGACAGTTACCTCACATAAGCCCGACTTCACTGCCCACCGTTATTGAGTCATTAAGGACCTTTCTGGGTCCCCGTGCACACTCCTAGGTCTGGAGTGTGTTTTCCTTCCAACATGATCCCCCTGAGAACTGTGCCCCACCTGAGAACTATGCACACTGAGGAGGAAGCAGTGACTCTGCAGGTGGGAGAGAGGTGGGAGAGTGTCCTCACACTAACCGTTTGTATGGGGTTCCCAGAACCCCATACATGGGAAACATGGAAGGAAACTAGAATGGGGGGAAAGAATAAAGGGAAAGAAGGCAGAGAATAAAGGGCACCACATGTTACATCTCATGTTTTGTAGAGCTGTGGTCCCCAACCCCTGGGCCCATGGCCTGTTAGGAACCAGGCTGCACAGCAGGAGGTGAGCAGTGGGCAGACAAGCGAGTGACGCTTCATCTGTATTTACAGCCTTTCTCCGTCACTGGCATCGCCACATAAGCTCCGCCTCCTGTCAGATCAGCAGTGGCATTAGATTCTCATAGGAGTGAGAACCCTACTGTAAACTGTGCATGCGAGGGATCTAGGTTGCAGGCTCCTTGTGAGTATCCAATGCCTGATGATCTGAGGTGGAGCTGAGGTGGTGATGCTAGTGCTGGGGAGCGGCTGCAAATAAAGATTATCATTAGCAGAGAGGTTTGACTGCACAATAAATGTAATGCGCTTGAATCATTCTGAAACCATCCCCCCACCCAGTCTGTAGAAAAATTGTCTTCCATGAAACCAGTCCCTGGTGCCAAAAAGGTTGAGGACCGCTGTTGTAGAGGACATTGTGGTTATGAGCTATTCTCATTTTATGAAAACCATTTAATCTTTTCTTTCTCTGCTTCTATACTGTGTACACAGAAATCATGTAGGCTGTTTCACTGAGCCTCCATGAGTAAGAAGCCTGCCCCTGAGAAAGATGTGAAAGGAAGGGTTTTCCTAATGCTGAAATCCCCCCTAAAAGGGCAAGTGTTTGTCATCAACCTCTGCAGGGTCTAACTTTGCAGCAGCCCCAGTGTTGTCCCATCTTCTGCTCCCTGAACCCTAAATTAGGAACGGCAAATTGGCCCGATAACTGCAAGGCTATGTGTGGCCCTTGTTGTATGATGTGCTCTCCGATCTATCGTTGAGCCCTGCTGTTCTCTCGGAAGATGCCTCAGGAAAGATGACAGAGCTTTGCCCAAGCTCCAGCTGTGTCTCTGGCACAAACAAAGACCCTATGTTTACATGCTAAGGGCATTTTGTTGTACACAGCTAGCATGTTTGTTCAATTATGCACTGTCTTCATTGTTCTGTAGAAAACAATATGTAGTAAATCATATAATTCACAAATTTTGGAAGCCTTGTTTAAGATGGATACAATGGGCATTTCAAATACAGATTCATGAAACTGTGGGTAAAACATGAAGAAATCTGACAATAGTCTTTGTTGCTTTTTTAAAATTTATTAATTTTAGGTCTGGAGTTCAAACTCTGCCCCACAATGCCAAGGTTCACTACAACTATGCCAATTTTCTGAAGGACCAAGGCCGGAACAGGGAAGCGATCTACCACTACAGAACGGCCCTCAAGTAAGCGTTGTACAGGGAGGGTGTTGGCTGTTGTGCTCTGATGATGCTTGTTTATTTCACTTGTCCCCTCACAGTCTATGGGGGTTTGTCTCTCTTGACAGTGAATGTATTCTCAGAGGTGGCACAGTTCTTTGACTTGGAGTCTTTTGGCTTAGTATTTAAGTATAAGTGTGATAATTCTGCCTTGCTTCTAACTCTTTGTGTTTTCTTGTAAAAGTATTCATTGCTACACATTATTCAATGAAGTGACACTCAGTTGAATATATATATATATTCAAACAGAATTTGGTTGTCAAAAATATACTGGTAAGTTATCAGGATATTTATTCTAATGAATTCTTAATGGTGTGTATGTGGAAGGAGCTCTATGGCTTCCATGTCTGAAAGAATTTATATGACGACATTTGAGTATACAAATGAAATGCCCTGGTAGTATTACACAGAAAGAAAATGATAAGACAGTTGATTACCATGCTGGGAATATGTTAATATGTGTGTGTGTGTGTGTATACATACACCTACATTCTCTGACACTCTCCTTGGAGTCTTCCTGTGAGAGAGAGAATACTTAACATGTCCTTAGATATGATTTTAGGGGAAACTAAAAATTTAAGTTCTGCGTTACTGGCAGCAATATGTAGATACTGCTTTGAATTGCAGCTCTGACTTTTAAGGTGGTTTTCTCTAAAAGGTCCCAGATAATAAACGTACTTAACCTTTAACACATGGAGACATGATAATTAAACATAGCCTTGCCATCTCCAATTGTGGGCAAAATAAAACAAGGTGAATCCTCTCCTTTATTAAATACTATGATGCTCATAGAAGCCTTTTAAGAGGCTTCTTTACCTCCACAGATTGGCCCACATTTGATTGAATTTTCTGAGACTGTTCCACTTTGGAATATGCTTAAAATACATTTACCAACCAAATCATAAATTTCACTAGGATTGCCTACTAGGATTGTCTCAAGACTTAGTTTAAAATTGTCATTGTTAAGTCCTACACAAGTATATTGTTCATCAATTGAAATCTTTCAGACTTTAGGACCTGTTACTTAATATTCATTATGGCAAAAGTTTTAAACCATACATATTGTTTGCTGTCAGATACTTTCCCAAATATTACAAGAAATATAAGTCCCAGAGGAATAATTATAACCAATATTTTTGTTGAAGAATAGAAGTTTTTATTAAGGAATAGAAGGTAGTTTTAATATTTCATAAAGAATTATTTTCTTTCACTGGAAGATATTTTCCAAAATATTTACAATGCTTATCTCTGATAGGTGCAATTATGATTTTTTTCCTTTTTATTTTCTTATGTGTTCCAGGTGTCCAACAAATGAACATGTATTACTTTTGCAATGAGAAAATGTAATTTTTTGAAAAGCACATTCCTTCAAGGGTACATATGAAATGTACTTGGGCTTTAATAATTAATGTTTAACAATTTTAGATGGCATTCTTAAAGGGAGGAAAAAGAGCACTAAGTTTGCTGAAAAATACTGGTTAAAAGAAAGTATATCAGTATATTTTAAAATTTGTTTTATTATAACAGACTATTTTCTGTCAAGTTCAAACAGAAAAATATGGCAGACCCTAAGGCACAGCTTGGGGCAAAGGTATAAATTAAGCAAAATTCTCTGGCAGTTGATTTTACAGAATTATAGTAGCTGGTTGGGTACTTCCGCTTCTTTCCCATGAAACAATAAAAATAAATGTTTGCTTCAGCAACTGCGCCTCTGGAAGAAATATGTCCCTTGAGAAATGGGGAAATACAATTAAAACTATAAATATACTACACAGTAATTAGTGAAATATTTTATGCTCTCAGACCACGTTCAAAATACTTCTGATTTAAAATATCATTTTTCTGTGGATATCTCTGTGGTGAATTTTCAACGGATGTGGGTGTTTCTGTTTTTGTTTTTGTAAAAAAATCAATTGTCACTCTTTGTGTTAGAGAGAAAGGGAAAATACCAGGACTATTCATCATTTTGATGATGATTTATCCTTGGTGACTAGAAGATTGCCATTCTTGTGAATATTGCTATTTCTTTGTGGAAGTTGCTGAGACATGGATTCCTCTGTCTCCCAGCTGTTCCACCTCTACTTCAACTTTAGTGTATCTGATGTTTTCCATATTTGCACACAGCAAGAAAGAGAGTGATTAGGGAAAGGCAAGGTTAAAGGCGCTGTTATCTGAAATCAGTTCCAACAATTATCCATTACTGTTGTAATGGCTCTATAGATCCCAAAGGCAATGGTGAAATCAGTCACAAGGGTTGTATCTATATCAATCTCTCTTTGGCTGACTTAAATTCTAAAAATAGTACTATATTAAGTTGGTAATTAAATATGACATGAGTATTCTGCTTCTTTTAAACTTTTTTATTTTGTAAATAATGCAGAACTACCACTGACTTCTCCTTCCTTTTGGTAGACCTTATTTATTATATTTCTGTAGTACAAGGGAAATCTCCCCTGGAAAATGCTGCAGCTAAGGTTACGTATTCAGTTTAAGACCCAAATCATCAAAGAAAAATGTCAGAACTCTTTCCTTAAATCCTCAACAAACACTGGTGTTAGCTTTGCTTTGCGGTGAGGGACAGCTCTCATGTTTATACCTACTGCAGTGCTATACAGCTTGGGATTCTCTCTACTGGAGAATCAGAAAAACACTGGCGTGTCTGCCATATGCCTCCGGAGCTTTCCGACCATTCAGTTACCCTGGAGAACATTTCTAACATTCCATCTCATATGGTGGGAATAGAAAGTTCAGAGATGACTCAACAATTGAGCTCTTCCTACATAAGAACTCCTAGGAAAGGCCTAGTCCAAAAAGCCCAAAAGGAGAAATAGTGACCCTGCCCGAACAAAGTGGATAAGATACTAAGTGTGTACTTGGCCACTTATGTACATTGTTGATTAGCCTAAAAAGTTAGTTAAAAGTGGAGAATCATAAAACAAATTAAGCACACTCTCAAGTATTTCATTTTACCCTGAAATTTCATATGTATAGTCATTCACCAATCTTGTAACGTCAAATCAAGTCCTTTTCTTTGAGTAAGAGTCTGCTGATTAGAATCTGCAAAAACCACATGCATAATTCATTGCTATGATTATCAGTTTTGATATTTTAAACGGGAATAAAAATTTTAAGATACTTGCAAAGTAATTTGAGTAGACTGAGATTTTGCTGATTTTTCTCTGCTAGTCTTACAGTTATTTCACTCATACCTAATTCAACAGTGATTTTTTTTTCAACTGTCCTTTTTTGAGTCTTTTCAGAGTATTTACTCATTTTCCATAGAAATAATTCTTTTTTCACACTTAAATTGTATCAGTTTATAAGACCGGGCTCTTTTATATTGGCATAACTAAATTTTTTATTGTGTTTTTAGTGCTTCTGTACAAAAGAAATCTGCACTCACTACTTAATTGGCTAACACAGGGTAAAGGATAGAACAAAAATCTTTCTGAGTGGAATTGTTGAATGCATAAAATAGAGACTTGTCATGATAGTAGTGCCTAATTGATATAATTCTTTGTATTCCTTACTGTATGGATAAGTGGAACTCTGCAAGGAGATTCCGTTAAACTGGGATAAGTGTATATGGAAAAAAGGAAGTAGTAATTGAATGAGCACTGAAGAAACACCATATAGTTAGAGTCTACAGAAGTCTGATCATGACTAAATAACCACTGTTCTTTGATGTCTTAAGTATATCAATAAGATTACTTTATTATAATTCCTTTTAATAATGCTGTTTATAAAACTATTGTCTGTTAAGTTCAAACAGAAAAATAAGGCATACCCTAAGGCACAGCTTGGTGTGAAATTTGAACATGTTTTAATAATCAGGAGTCAATGAGTATTTAGAAAGTCCTTCTTTACACAGCCTATTTTGAATGAACATTTTAAAATAATTCTCTCATGACTACAGGTGGCCTTGGATACCATCTGCCATGTATTTCTGGGAAGAATTAAAATTCCAATAACATTTGTTAGCCAGGTTTAACAAGTGGAGATGGGTTCTTCAGCTGGTGTGCGTTTTCATTTACAAAAGTCTAAATATGCTTTCTAATATCACAAGTAGACACTTGAAATTATTTTTTTTTCTTGACGAAATTACATTCTCACTATACACACACACACACACACACACATATATATGTTGTGTTAATTAAATCTGGCAGTTTTATTCATTAAATTCAGGAAATTAAACATTATTTTGTTTAGAAAAAAACTAGAATTTAAGTCATATTGTGACCATACTTATGAACTGAATTTCAAAATGAAAGCTCCATAATTTATCTTCAAAAAAGTTTCACTGTCTCTGGCTGTCTTTTTTCTGCCTTATACCACTTTTTCACTTAAAAAACTTGTTTAGGTGTGGTTCCCCAGGACACAGACTCCAAGGCAGAGATATGCATGCAGAAAGATTATTAAGGAGTGCCCTCAGGAACACCAAGAAAGCAGGATCGAGGATCCACAGAGGGAAATGTTGAGATGCAGTGCAGTTCCAACGGAAGCCTCAGCCCATCCCGTGGGTTGCTGTGGAGCTGGGATGGTACCTCAGAGTTGTCCTGAATGGAGGCAAGAGATTTGCCTTTGTACCACTCCCTTTTCAACCAGTTACTGCCAGGACAGGAGTGGAACCTTGGGCAAGGCAACTCCTTGACACAGAGAGGATGCCCAGAGAGGAGCTGGGCTCTGAGCTGTCGGCAGCCACCACTCCTAGCAACCAGGGGGAACACGCCTCACACTCGAAAGGGGACTCTGGGTGATGCAAAATGGCGTACACTACACCGGCTTCATTTATAACTTCTTATATAAGCAAATATGACAGTTTTAGCAGAATAAGGTTTAGATTTTCTGTTAAAATAGCATAGGGAGGCTGCCTACCTCAGAGGGCTGGAGGATTACAAGATATAAAAGGCTTAAAGTGTATGTCTAGATACCTGGCAATGACACACTCAGTAAATGTGACTAGCATACATAGAATCCGAGTACCTCCCTCCACCTCCGCTGCCCCATCCCCTCGCACCTAGAATGCTGTAGTAAGCTCCTAACTGGTCTCCTGGTTTTCACCTTTCCTGGGGTTGGGGCATGTTCCACTCACAGCAGTCCCCAGCTTGGAAGGCTCCAGCAGCCCCAGCTCACTCACAGGGAAAGTTGGATCCCCTGCAGTGGCCTCCACTCGCCCTACCTGTCTGCACCCCCATCCCACCTGCATGCCCCAGGCCACCTCCTGCCGTTCTTCTTGCTCACTCAGCTCCAGCCATGTTGGACTCCAAGCACATGCCAGTCCCCCGACCTTCCTCACACTCTGTTCCTTCCTCCCAGAACGCTTTCCCCCTCATCTAAATGGCTGCCTCCCTTGAGTCCTTCAGCACTCCTTGCACGTGCTGTCTTCTAGGTGAGGCCTTCCCTGGCCACCCTACATAGAATCACAAGCTCCGCCAGCATACCCATTCCCCTTCTTGGCTGCATTTCTCTCCACTGAGTTTATCACCCTCTACTGTAGGTATGTATTGTTGTGCTAATTGTCTGTGTTCCTCCACTGAATGGTAAACCCCAGGAGAGGAGAAATGTTTGTCCTCATCACCAGCAAGGAAGACAGTGCCAGGAACATGGTGCTTAGTAAATATTTGTCAAATGAAGCAATACTACACATAAACATCATAAACAACATAAATTCAAAATCACACACTTTCCTTCATGGTACTCATAAACGAGAAAAGGGAGAGAGGGAGAGAAATAAAATCACACACCTAGTAAGTCTCCCATGGCTTCTGACTCCAAATCCAGTTATTTTTCCACTCCACCAAAGCAGTTTCCTATCCATCCTGCCACAAAAACCAAAGTTCACCATGGTTCACCCCAAGCCTCTGAGAAAGGTGGATTATGTTCACCATTTCTATTTAAAAGAGTAGAGAAATATTTAATTCAGTAAATTTCCCAACTTCTAGAAGTAAATTCTCAGGAATCAGGAAAATTCAGCCTTTTAAAATGACTCATTTCCTAAGGACATCCGAGAGCCAGAGTTTTATTCTACTTAGTCTCAGAAAATCATCCGGGTGGGTGGAGTCCTTCTAGATCACTGTTGGAGGCCATCCATTGTGCGAGGTCAGATGATTTAGTTGGCCCCTTGCAGGAGAGAGTGTCACATTTCCCTAGATTGCATTTGAGGTCTTTCCCCCAAAGCTATCTATAATGGATCAGAAGGAGTGCAGTGCAAAAAGAAGTTGGTGAACTTATTTGCTAGGTATTAATGGCAATTCCAAACAATTAAAGAAGCAGACCAATAAAATTATCAGTGCTACCCAAGTATAATTTAGTGATATGACTCAAATTTTATAACATGAAGGAACCAAGCATTTTCAATATACCAGAGACTAATATGGTTGAAAATACGCTGTCAACTCCTGAAATGAAGTTTACTTTGTGAATTTTTTAGTCCAGTGAAGTGAAAGTTTTATGGTGGAATATATTTCCCAGTCATGTTTTTCTTTTGGATTCTGTTTTTCTCAACAGGAAATAGAAAATAAACATCTGACCTTAGCATGGTTAACCTCAAATAAATTAATGTGTGGAATGAAAATCAGACAAATAAATCAGGGTGTGTATACTCTGAAAGGAAATTGCAAACTGGGCACATGATTCAATATTATTTGAACAATGAAATGCCTTATAAGGTACTTGGATGATGAAAAATTAACAGTATCCTTAACTTTTGAACAGAGTGTACACAATTTAAAGTAAATGACTGAAATATAGTATAAAACCAAATTTTAGTCCTATACAGCTTATGTCTATGTATCTTTAGTTGAGGTTAAAGCTTAAGAAGGGTAGATGGAGAGCATGTATGTGCATCTTATACACTTACTGAGTGTTGTTAATTCTAAATAGCTTTCTATAATACTGTCCTTTTCGGAGATACCGTGATTATTTTATACGGCAGGAGACAAATTTTTCCAGTGAATAAGAATCTCAGTAGCCAAGCTTCTTGGGTATTGAGTTTACTTCATTTCTGCCAATGAAAACTAGTTCCTATAAGATCATAGTTGAATGAATTAGCTAAAGAAACAAAAAGGAGAAAGTATTGCAAATAGAAGCTCTAATTTGTAGCAGTAAATTTATTTGCTGAATTTTGAATGACAGACTTTAAAAACATAGATTTACAAGAGCCATCTGCTGCCTTAACACTTAAGAACACAAGTATTTCTGAGATGTCTTTTTTTCTAATCGAGCCTCAACTGTAAAATATTATAATAATTCTACTTAAGGAATTTTGAAGGTTAAATTAGACAATGTATGAGAAAGCACTTTAAAATATAAAGTACCATTAACACATCCTAGGTCCTCTTGGACCCATTTTCTTTTGTTCCTGCCTTCTATTTTTTCCTTAGGCAACTGTTCCTTCCCAGTGACATTTTCCTATTAACATGTTGTTGGTGTTCATTCTTCAAAGATAAGATGACTGTAAATGGAGGGGAATAATGTCCTTGACTGCCTACTTTATAAATTCTACTTAAGGAAATACCACTAGATAAAAATTAAGAACTGCTAAAATGCTTAAATGGATGTTATGTTTATCAAGAACCTGAACTATCCAATACTTGGAAAAAAACTTTCTTCAGCTCATAGAACCGTATCTCTATACCTAGATTTCTTTTTTAAAGAGGAAAAGATAAGCTTCCTTGTATGGCAGTACTATTTGACAAAAGAACACATTCTCTATAATATTGAAAATTAAACTCATCGAAATAATAATACAAATATAGCCAGAGAATCCCCATAAACATTACAAACTTTGAATAATACTGTGAGAAAGAAAAATCCAGTGACTATTCTTAAAAACAGGCCTGAAAAAAAATAGGCCTGAAAAATCACCACTCCGCTCCAGTTTAATGAATCTTTTGCTAAGGTTTTTTGGAGGGGGAAGGGAATCACCAACAAGGCTTTTGTAAAACATACCTATAGAAGTCAAAGTCAAGATGGACTTAATTTATTCTGACAACTGATATTGTAACATAGACATCTCTTAAATTATTCATCTTTCCAATAGAAGATTCCCCTCCTGGTGACCTCAGGATTGAATTAGACCCAAGCTAATTCAAAGACAAGTTTATTTAAAAAGTAAACACGAAAAATAAATTTTGTCCTTGCATAGGTCTGCAGTAAATAGAAGAGTATAGGTTGTAAGAAAATATTTACATCTATGTAAATGTTTTTACATGTTTTTCCTGACCTGGTTGTTAAGAATCCTTTTCATGAAATTCACCTTTGTTTCATAAATAATGCAGTGCTTGCTTGTGATTATGTGAACCTTATCAGATACCCAGTGAGAGAAAGGATATTGGTAGTAGACCCTTATTATTACCAGGAATAAGCAATGTCTATACATTTTCCAGGTGGAGGGCAGAGCTTGGTAGCAGAATTAGTAAGTCTAAATACTCTTGGTTAATGTAGAGCCTCTTCCCTGGCTGTAGCCGGCCATGACGTCCTCTTCCCCTGAGCTTCATGTTTCTGCAGCTGCGGGCCAGTTCCTAGAGCATGAGGCTTATTAAAAGTCTTTTGTTTCATAGTGCTTCTATTTGTTTCTCTTTACTGCCCTTCACGCTGCTTGTTTATGTTTTTGAGAGTTCAGAGTGGACTTGTATTTTGTTTCTGACTTGGAAAAAACAAAAGAAAGAAAGGAAGAGAGAAAATCATTTCTGTAGTCAGTGACCTTTGAATTACATGACTGTTTATTTAAATGACATTAGGATCACAAATGACTATAAAGTCCGTGAAGTTGGGCTGAGAACCAGACAGAGAGGACCGGCCCCTTGGCAGAGCAGACAGGCACCTTAACATAGGCAAGCCCATTGCGGAAGGCCTTATTGAATGTAGACTGATCATTTCCTTAGTGTTTTCACCTCAGGTGTTTATTTCGTGGGTTCCAAAGCTTAAAGAAATAAGGAAAAGAGAAAGTTTTAAGAAATTACCTCTTCTGAGATAAGGGAAGGCACATATTACAAATATGTTTTTTGTTACTGCTTGTCGTAAAGCAAACAAGGTGCCTGGAAGTTGCCCTCACCATGTTCACTAAACACCCCTGAAATCCTTTAGAGGTCAGAATGCCTTGCTTAACAACAAAAACAAAAAGAAAAGCTTATCTAGAAGAGTTTGAGTCCTGGCTGTGATGTGCTCTGTCTGCAAACACTTCCAAAAGAGTTCTTAGACTCACGCAGCCCAGGATGTTTTTATGGGCGTGGAGTGAATGGACAGGTACATGAACATTTTTTTGCCTCCCATCATAGCTCTCACATCCTCTGCCAAGCACTTATCTCCCAGGAACTGTGAGGTTGGGTGTGAAAGGACTAGTATCAGGGACCCTAAGGTTGTCTTTGCTAATTAAAGGTGATCAGAGAGTAGCAAACAACAGCTCCTGTGCTGGCTCTGAATGTATCTCTCCCAACAGCCTCCAAAGCTGCTGTGAATAATTAGGGCTTTCAAGCTTTGGGAGGATTAATATCCATTTGAATTGAGTCTATCCCTTGTCAGTCAAGGGGCACATTACAAAGTGTCTTCCTAGAAATATTAGTTCTGAGGGATGTCCATAGCTATTCTGTAAGGGAGTAAGGAAGGGTCAAGTAAACTTAAGGAACTCTGGGTTGAACAAAAATAAAAAAAGCTGTGCAACTTGTCTTCCTTGTCCATCTTTTAATAGGAACCCTTTCTGTCCCTTGATCTTCTTAGAAGGTATGGAACAGGGGGCAAGCATAGCATTTGATTGTCAAGAGACTTGACAAGTACAGATCCTGTTTTTATTACTTGGGTATTATCTTGGCATTTCTACATTAAAAGCCAGCTCTGCAGGCTTATTTAGCGTACTCTGGGTGACAGAGATGGAGCAAACCTATTAGACTGCTAAAAACGTCCACTCTAAATGTATCAGAAACAACTCACTTATGTAGCTGTGCTGATTTGGCTTCTTTACAGCTTTGAGTTAAGGAAATAAATTAATTCCTTTCCTACCTCAATCAGCATAAATTTGGTTTACTGAGGTACACTCTATCCTCCTTTACATTTGCTTTTGAACATTGGGAATGCTGTCTTGCACTTCATTGTGCATTATTTAATTTTTCATTTCTAAGTGTTCCAAGTTCTGAAGATTTTCAGTCTGAGAACTGTATCAGGGCAGTTGGAGCCAAATTGCAGTAGGAGCTGGGAAATGAGATAAAATGGAAAAAAGAGATTTGGGATGGGGATGGAAAGGCATTTCAGAGATAAAGTTTATTTTATGGCCAGGCGCGGTGGCTCATGTCTGTAATCCTAGTACTCTGGGAGGCCGAGGCAGTAGGATTGCTTGAGGCCAGGAGTTTGAGACCAGCCTGTGCAAGGGTGAGACCCTGCCTCTACAAAAAATAGAAAAATTAGCCTGGCATGGTGGCGTGCATCTGTAGTCCTAGCTACTTGGGAGGCTGAGGCAGGAGGATCACTTGAGCCCAGGAGTTTGAGGTTACAGTGAGTTGTGATGACTCCACTTCACTCTAGTCGGGGTGACAGAGCAAGACTCTGTCTCAAAAAAAAAGTTTATTTTTATGGGGAGACATCATGCATCATCCTTTCTCAGTTATACTAATGCTCTAATCCAAAGATGTTTACAAAGACCCCTCACCAAATGATCTCTCAGCATCTGGTAAACATTGGGCCCTGTACAGGCTGGTCAGCAGTCCTACCAGGCTAGAAACTTAGCACCTAGGCAAGGAGGATTTTCTATCACAGGAAGTTGAATGTAATCCTAGGCTCCAAAGGGCTAAAATTTATTTAACCCTGGTAGATTTACATACTATTTATTCTTACACTATTTGAGGATTTTTAAAAAAATTTTAATAGATTTAGGAGGTACAAGTTGAATTCTGTAATACGTATATATTGTATAGTGGTGGAGTCTGGGCTTTTGGTATATCCATCACCTGAGTAGTACACATTATACCCCATAGAGGGTTATTATTTATACCACTAAGTGTCAAATACATGCTTCCCTGCCATATTTCTATACCTTCAGCTGTAAAAATAGTTGACCAGTAAGATTTGAAACAGACAAACCATTCAAGTGAAGGAAGAATTCATTGTTTCATTTTGCTTCTGGCATACCTGGGTAGGGGGAAAAGAACATGCATATTGTGCCCAACATAGAAGTTTTTGAAACATCACGGCTTAATATTTCTAACTTTTCAGGTTGTATCCGCGCCATGCAAGTGCCCTGAACAACCTTGGAACGCTGACAAGAGACACAGCAGAGGCAAAGATGTACTATCAGAGGGCTCTCCAGCTACATCCGCAGCATAACCGGGCTCTTTTTAATCTGGGCAATCTCCTTAAGTAAGTGGGACATTTACCATTGATCAGGCAGCCTTGTGATTTTGAGAAACCCTTTCCTTCTCAACACTCATTTGATTGTGCTGCTGTTGGCTCTTCCTAGGGCTGAATAATTAGTATTTTCAAACTTTGGGAGCATGTAATATGCATCTCAATTAATTCTATCCCTTATCAATCAAAAAGAGTCTTTCCCAGAGTATCTTTCTGGAAATACTAGTTCTGGCAGATGGTCATAGATTGTCTGTAAAGGGATAGGAATGCAGAAAGATTATAGGATCAAATAAATTTAGGACATGCTAAGTTAAGATAGTTCCTTTATTGCAAGAAGCTTTAATATGCTAATATGCCTTGTGAACCTTCAAGAAGGGACTATGGGATACAGCATTTCCCAAAATCTTCTTTTTTTATTTTTTGGTAAGGCATTTCCCAAGACAAATATTCCATAATATAGTTCAGGAAAAGCAGTGTTCCCAGAAGTTTTAACCAAATGGTGTAACCACAACTCATGTTCAGTTTGTATTATAGGTAAGAACCAAAGTGAGGCTTCCTTGGAATTAGTAGTAGTGACTTTTGCGCTTATGAATAACTCTTAGGCACAATCACTGATGTTTACTTTTCACTTGCTCCCCTGCGTTAGAGTTACTGAAGACTAAAGTAAAGACTAAAGTAAAGAGGTAGTTTTGAATCTTGTGTCTGTATTAATATAAAGTCTAGGCATGTTGTGATGGTCCTGTCAATGATAGTAGTAACAATGGTGGTGGTTATGGAATTTAGCTTCTAAACTTTAAAAAAAAAAGAAAACAAGTTCAAAAACATCATAAATGGACATCTATTGAAATAAAAAAATAAAAATAAAAGGTGAAAATAGCTAGAATCTGACAGTAATGATGTATTTATCTATGCTTGTCATAATGCTGGTAATCCATATACTTACTGAATATGTTTCCATCTCTCAGCTTCTAAAGAGCACATTTGGCTGCCTGTCCAATACCTTTAAGGCTAATGGTTGACTTTGTTCTTTTATCCTTCCCCTAGCAGGATTGTCTCCATTGCCTTAGTAATTCAGTGTGATGCATCTTCTTCACTTTCCTGTTTACTCCTTGACTTTTACATATTCACGTAGATATTGGTTCTCCTTACTAATATGTGTGTGTTAATGCATATTTTTATTTAATCTCATTTGAACAGAAGTCCTGGAGAGAGTTAATCACAGAACAATCTAGTATAGTATAAGCTGATAGGTGCCATGTTAGTTCTGAAGTTTTATGTTTAAGAATAGCTTTATTGGCCAGATGTGGTGGCTGATACCTGTAGTCCCAGCACGTTGGGAGGGTGAGGTAGGAGAATTGCTTGAGGCCAAGAGTTTGAGACCAGCCTGGGCAACATAGTAAGACCCTATCTCTACAAAATATTAAAAATTTTGCTGGGTGTGGTAGTGTACATCTGTAGTCCCAGCTACTTGGGAGGCTGAGGCAGGAGGATCGCTTGAGCCCCCAGGAGTTTGAAGTTATAGTGAGCTATGATGATGTCACTACACTGTAGCCTGGGTGACAGAGTGAGACCCTGTCCCCCCCCAAAAAAAAAGACTTTATCCATATGCTAGAACACAAAATTAAGGGAACACTACAAAAAAATGAATAAATACCAAGAAAGGACAATGAAATAAAGTGAAAGAAATAAAGTATAAATCAAAACTAAATAAACTTAATTTTTAAATTAGGTAACATTGGTAAAACTGGGTAAAAACTGAGAATGACGAAAACCAACTGAGAATGAGAAGTCCACAACTGTGGCAGAAAAAAAATATTTTAGTAAAAGGAAGCTCCCTTTAAAAATAACAAATCAAAATGTGAGGAAAATTGGTTCTAGTTATTGTGTATAGCTAGATATAGGTCGATATGATGCTTTTATTTTACTCTATTACTTTTATGAGCATTTATTTCTTTATGTGAAGTTTTAAAGACTCATGTTTTAAAGTCATTGTTACATCTGTATATGTCCTACTTAGAGTCCAAATAACTTTATGGCTGTATAAATCCTGTCAATGTCTTTTGGGGGACCTGGATTATATAGTACTGGTTTCAAAAATAACACAGATGGTATTTTTTCCAAAGAAGCCAAATATAATGGCTTGGTTACAAAATAGTGTTTCTTGTTAGGAATGCTATTCTGCAGTTGTGATCATATTTTGCTGAATGTGGCTCTACTTGAAAATGAAGGTAGATGTTGTTTTGTGTCATCTTGCCAAGACCAGAGCAAAAGATGGATACTCTAGCTTTCCTTATTCAGTTCATATCTTATCACCACTAACATCTTGAATTAGTATGTGTGACTTAAAAATACAAGAAAGTATGTTTTCGAACTTGGCAATGGCTTCACAGTAAGAGGAGTTATTGGGTAACCAACATGGGATTTTTTTTCTGTCTCTTTCAGTAAAAATCAATTCTTGATGATTATCCGAATCAGCAACAATGCCTTACATTTGTATAAGATTTTGCAGTTTTCTGAGTGCCTTTTTTAAATGACACTTTTCCAATAAGTCTTTATAGTGAATAGGAAAAAAGAGAAGGCAAGGTCCTGAGAAGTCAAGCGCCATGGACAGCGTCACCCTTGTTTACCTTCTGTTCTTTCCCAGTACACCACAGAGCAAAGTGGCTGTATCTCAGTGGAGGTCACTGCTAGAGTCCAGTAAATTAAAATAATGATAACAGCTAACGTGTAATACTTTCCATTTTACTTTTTAAAATATTCATTATTTAATTCTTAAGACAATTTATTGCGAGAGGTATTACCACCCTCATTCCCATTTTACAGGTGAGGAAAACCAGATTCAGAGGTTTTATCTGAACTTGGCCTAGGCTGTGGCAGACCCAGGATTGAATCCCTACCCTTGGACTCCTTGTCCTGTTCGTTTTCCATTACCCGTGCTGCCCAAATAGCTCTCCAGTCCAAAAACTACATAATATTAAACTATTTAATGGCATGTGATAGCCTTTTGGGAGAAAGGACTATCCATTCTATCTTTCTTAGGAAACAGTAAAGTTGGTTGACATTACTCTGAGGTTGCATTGCTAAGTGACAGAGCAAGGTGACCCAGAAAATAGCAGGGCTAATGTACATTTAGATAACTCTGAGCTTTACTTCTACTTACCTTAATATATTTGTGAGCCAGTAGCAATGGATCAAAAGCAAGAAGAGGATAAGAATATTTTAAATTTGATTTGACTTGGTCTACTTTACTATTTATTTAAGATTTACACCCTATTTCTCTATTGAGTTAACTTTCTAGTTATCACAGTTAACTAGGCCACAGCCTAGAGCCAAACTGCCCAACAGAAATATGAGAGCCATACGTTTAATTTAAATTTTTTAGGTAGCCATATTTTAAAACATAAAAAAGTGAAATTAATTTTAATAATAGATTTTATTTAACCCCAATATATCCAAATGATTATTTTAATATGGATTTAATATTAAAACTTAATTTTAAAAATTTAACATGTAAAAAATTAAAAAATATCAATGAGATGGGATACATTCTTTTTTTAAAAACCAACTCTTTGGAATCCAGCATATGCTTTAAATGTACAGCACATCTCAGACCAGCCATATGCCAAGTGTTCAATAGCCACATGTGATTAGTGGCTACTATATTGGACAGCACAGATGTTTCTTAATAACCTTGAGAGAAATATGAGTCTTTGTCCAGGCCAGAAGCTCTAAATAAGTCGTGACTCGGTCGGAGCATTCAAGCAATCGTATAGCAACTCATTTGAATTCTTGGAATTATATGGCAGACAGCTTTAGACACACTCATAGCAGTAGACTTTACTGAGTGTTATCCAAATATATTTGACCTCTTTTGTGACCATTTCTCTGGACTTTGAAACTAATCTCCTGTGATTCTGTGCAGCACATTTACAGAGCGAGAGGTTGATAAGGAACAGCTTTCTTAATTTATATTAATTATTGTTGGCTTTGCTTTCAACCTAAAATGTAAAAAAAAAAAAAAAAAGAGAGAGAGAGGAAGAAAATAGGCAAGATTAGCATAAACTTTTTATGGATGAACACAGTGGAAGTCCCTGATGGCTCAAGAGAATGTAATAGAATATTTAAATTCAGGATATGGGAAAATATTTCTGTGAATGCTTGGTTAAAATAGCTGCTGGTGTTTGTTACTAAAACAGAATACAAAAAGAACCTCATAAAGAATCATGTCATACCTTCTTCATTGCCAGAACCACATTCTATTCACATTCTAGGATATGAGTGCTATATGGGTGTTACCATAAATCTTATAATCAAAACTCAGAGGAAAATGTAATAGAATGTCCAATAATTGAACTATATGGAAGATGAATTTGGTAACAGCATATATTTGATTTTCTTCAGTCTGATTCTTTAGAAAATTGAATTTCTAGAGCATGTTAGGACCCAGAAAGAAGGGTGTCAGTCCTTTTGTGTTGCTGTAAAGGAATGCCTGAGGCTGGGTAATTTATAAAGAAAAGGGGTTTATTTAGCTCACGATTCTGAGGGCTGGAAAAGTTCAAGATCAGGCATCTGGCGAGGACCTCAGGCTGCCTCCACTCATGGCAGAAGGTGAAGAGGAGCTGGTGTGTGCGGAGATCGCATGGCGGGAGGGGGAAACGAGAGAAGGGGAAGGAGGTGACAGGCTCTTTGTGACAACCTGCTCTCCCCTCTCCCGGGAACTAACAGAGCAAGAACTCATTACCAAGAGGACAGCACCACACCGTTCATGAGGGATCCACCCTGTATCCGCCCGTTAGGCCCCACCTCCAACACTGGGGATCAAATTTCAACGTGAGATTCGGAGGGGACAGACATTCAAACTATGGCAAACAGTAACCATCATCTTTAGAACAAATTTCAATGTCTGGAATATGTTTCTCTACAGCTCTAGCGCTAGTCTCACAACCTTTTATTTCATAAACAGGAAGTTTATACATTGAAGATCGTCGCTCTCTCCTCCTCTCCTTTTCAACTGAAGCCCCAGCGAGTAGGCAGTGCTAGCCCCAGACGTACAGAAAGCTTCTGGGGTCCTTCCTACAATGTTAATGTATCAGCTTTGGGTGGGCAAGTTCCGCTCGCTCCTTTGGGAGTGAAATGCCACTCCCCACCCCCCCAGCCCCATGTGACCTTTAGTAGCCAGGTTCTTTCCACCTTTACTTATCTCTAGTCCCAACCCCATTACGCTTTCTCCCCCCTCGTCTTTGTCCAACTTGTGCTTGTCTCTCTCCAGCTTTCCTTCCCCCGGCTGTTTTTAGCCCCAGTTCAACGTCTCACAGCACCGTCTCCATCCTCCTCACTGCTGTCTCTCGAGTTTTTGACCTTTGCCTCTTACTTCTTTCCCGTCCTTCCCTTTCCCCGACTCTCTCGCTCCCACCGACCCTCTGAAGGGGTCGTCATTACGGCCCGACCCGTTACCTCCTTGTCCTTCTCTGGGCTCAGGTGTCGTCTTTAAGATCTTAGTGTTGATGCACCTTCCACGATTGGTGTTACTCTCCTCTGACTCACCCATCCCTGCCGGCTGTGCTCTTGGCCAGTCTTTGAATCTTTGTTCTTTCTGATTTTTATGTTCATAATGTATAATCCCATCTCTGATTTGTCTGGTATATTTCAGTAATGCGTGTGACATCAATTTAGACTCTTCCACATCTTGACCATCATTTACCTGCCTGACCAGGCCAACTCAGGATACCCCATTGCCTGTGTTTTGCTTTCCCTAGACCAGTATTTCTCAACTTTTGCTTTCTTCATTGTTACCCCCCACCCCATAAGGACCCTTTTTAGATATTTTATCTAAATGTCCTCTCCCCCGATTAAATACTCAAGAATAAGATTTGTTAGGGAGAGTTGAGCTTTGGAAGACCACAAACCATTGTAATGACTAAGATTATTTGTCATCACCAACCCCCCCAAGAAGCAATTTTCACTTCTGTGGAGAATGTGTGCCCTAGCCTAGACCTTCGCCCAATCTATTAAGTGCTGGAGGAGAAAAATACAAATCTGTGTTGAATGGGATCCTTATAAAACTCTGAAGAGAGCATCATGGAAAAAACAAACAAACCAGGATCAGGGGTAAGAGCTGTTAAAGATTAACCCCTGCGGTCTTTTATACTATCTCCTGTTTCCCTAATGCATGAATCCTTTGTGCCCCTCCTCAGTGCCCTGTACACACACCCAGGAGATAACATCATCCCTTCCTTTTTCTAAGGATATTCAAGTCATTCAAGGTAAATTCTTACAGCTTCCCTTCTTCCTACCTCAAAATTTCCTGCATGTTTACAGATTCCCTCTTCTTTTGCTTTCCTATGGGAGGAAGAATTATCTTGCCTCCTTCATGAGGCTAGTGTTTACACCTGTGTTTGTGTTTTTTTAATTGAGGCATGACTAACATGAAATAAAATGCACAAATCTTAAGTATTCAGTGCAATGTCTTGACAATTTTATATACCCTTGTAATTACCCCCAAAATAACAGAGAATTTCCATCACCCCAGGAAGACCCCTCATATCCCTTTTCCCACCCCCATGAGGCAATCACTGTTCTGTTTTTTCACCATAAATTAGTTTGGCCTAGAACTTCATTTAAAGGTGATCATTTAATATGTACTTTTTTGGCATCTGGATATTTTTATTTAGCATAACTTTTTGAGTCTTATCCATTTTGTTTCATATTATTTTTTATTGCTAAGTAGTAATATTACTCATCATATTAATATGCTATAATTTGTTTATTCGTTTTTCTGTGGGTGGATACTTGGTTGTTTACAGGTTTGGATTATTATGAATAAGGCTATTGTGAATATTTATGTCCCAGTCTTTGTATGTTTGTTTTTCTTGGGTAAGTTATATATAGGGGTAGAATTGTGGGTAAATGTTTCCTTAATGTTTTAAGAAATTACCAAACAGTTCTCCAAAGTAATTGTACCATTTTTCACTCCATCAGCAATGGCAAGAGATCCATTTGTTCCACATCCTTATTAACATTTGGTGTTGTTATTCTTTTTATTGTAGCTATTAGTAGTCTTTAGTGTAAAATCCACATGTGTTCTTGATTCTATTTCTCTCTCTTAGGTCTTCAAATTCTCCCCCTTCCACAGCTTCAGCATACCCCAGACTCCTTTAGGGAATCTTTCTCTGTTGAGGCACGCCCTCAGGTTGTTTCTCCTACCTAACTGCTTCCTTTTGATCAAATTGGCAAGAAGAATGATTAGCTCCTGGTGTTCCTCCTTTCCAGCCCACCTGTTCAGGTAGCCCTCTACAGCTGCTTTCTCGGCTGTTATTCCCTTAATTTCTCTGAAATGAATAATATGATACTGTTGACCTCCACCTGCTTTTGCAGCTATTTCATTTCTTGTATCATAGTGCATTATTTTGCTTTTCTATACCCAACATCTACTTTTCTTCTACTGTCCCTATAAATTGAGGGCCACCTGAGAAATTCATTGAATTGTATACACATGGAGAATCCAAACATTCAGAACCTTCTGTAATCTTGCCACCCTCCTCCCTATTTCCCACTACTCCCAAACAGGGTGAACCCAGACCCCAGCCAGACTGACCACTTGTCAATGTGTGAGAAATATTAACCTGCCAAGCTACATTTGAGAGAATGTTACTTAGGTCTTAAATTGAGAACTTTTCTAGTTCATTTACATCATGGTTTCATTTATTTTTTATCATCTTATACTCAGTGTCTGTCCAAAACTGAATTATCCAGGAAATGATGAGAATGTTTACCTACTTCCCCAAGATTAGGCAGTTATTTGTATATAAACAGATTGCTAATTGTTAAAATATTTTTGTGAGTATCTCTCCCCCAACACAACTCTACTCATTCATACTGTGATTACTAATGAGTTGAGCTTGAGTTGTTTTAAATCCACCATGTGCTTTGCAAGGAAAATACCCTTTCCTCAGCCTTTCCTCTTGCTGTGATGGCTGCAACAAACACCACTTAGGCCAGAGGACAGATCTACCCAGGAAGCGCTGTGGGTGGGAGCAAGGTTTGAGGAATCCCCTGGTTTTGTTTGCATTCTCCTGAAGGAATTGGAATATCATCATTTTATTTCCTGGCATAAATATTTCTAACAGGATAATTAAGAGGCCAGAGTGTATTATCAAGTACAAGTCTTCAGTAGTTTCCCCTGAACTAGTATTTTCCCAACCCCTTCACCCATATTAGCTTTCCTGGATTCATTTGTGATCTAGTCCCCTTAAGCTTCTGTGCTGGGGGACTTATAGGAGTGATTCAAGCTATAGGTACAAGAGGAATATTTCTTTCTTTCTTTCTTTCTTTTTTTAGAGATGGGGTCTCACTATGTTGTCCAAGCTGGAGGGCAGTGACTATTCACAGACATGATCATAGTGCACTACAGCCTTGAATTCCTGGGTACAAGTGATCCTCCCACCTCAGCCTCCTGAGTAGCTGGGACTACAGTTCAATGAAAAACTAAGAGAAATGTAGATAATCATTGAAACTTTCTGTCTGCACACATTGTCTTACTTTAGAGTACCAAGCATCTCAACTTTTTATCTTAAACCCAGTAGGAGATCAACTTTGCCCAGACACAAGCTAAATTTGGTATATAGGTTGTTAGAGATGATCAAAAGGTTTTCAAATCTAAAAATGCTCTGTGTAGGCCAGGAAGAGAAATAGAAGGGACAGAAAGAGGAATATGCATGTTCTCCGTGTTACCCTGGCCCACCCCTGCCTGTGGTCCACAGGGTCTGTCCCAGGAAGCACCGTGGGGAGGCAAAGCTGGCCTGCAAGGCTCCTTCCCTTCTTGGTGTCCCCTCACCAACTCTGCCAGCCTCCCCTCCAGGTGTACCTTCCTCGAGCAGAGCCTGGTCTCCCCTGCCTGCTACTTTCATGCTGTGCCACTTGTCTGCCAGGCAGCATTGCAGAGCTCTCTGTGCTCACCCTTCTGGCCACCCTCCTCCTTTGAGTGAAAGGAACAACAGTAAGTGACAGTTGAATGGTGGCTGGCACAGCACTTCCTCATGTCTCATGAGCCTGTCCATTCAGGGTGGTAAGAAGACAGAGGACTAGGAGAAGGTCCCGTGCCAGGAAGCTGCAATGTGGATGCTCTGAAGCCAGTGCTTTCTGCTGCATCACGCTGCTGCCACACCACCCCTGTGCGCTCTCCTCACGACTGGCAGCTGGGAGAGCTTAGTGAGTTTGAAGCTCAGCTCTACTGTGTGTTAGTGTGTCACATTGGGAAAACGGCTTTATCTTGCTCCAAGTGCTCGTGTACAAAGTGGAAATAATACTAGTAACTACGCCTTTCAAGAGTACTCAATACAATAATACTTGCTAAGTCCTTAAGATAGGACCTAGTACCCAATAAAGATGAAGTAAGTTTTAGCTATTACTATTATTATTATTATTAGCCCAGGGACATAATTTCTTGCTTCCAATTTGAAGCTTGGGTTCTTAGTATAAAACTGAAAATGAGTCAGAAGTAGATAATGCATTCTCTACCCCTTCAGTTGAACAGCTTTTGGCAGTTTCAACCTCCCTGAGACAAGAGATGGGAACAAGTGATCCTGGAGAGCTCTCTAGTTGCAAGAATCTGTGGTTTTATCTATGACTACAGGTTTTTAGTCTCTTAACTGAAGTGTAAATAAAAGAAGACCAGAGAAGAACTTGAAGGTCCCCATTCTCTCCAGAGGCAGTACTTACATTGTAACAGCCTGCCTTTGCTGAGAAATCCATCACTGGGGCTTCTCGGGGAAGTTCTAGCTGGGAATCTGGCTGTAGAGTGGGGAAGGAGCAAGTGGAGCTAACTAACATTTGTTGCCTCCTCCTACATGCTGGGCACTCTGCTAAGCACACCACTCGTGTTCATTTATGCCACCCTTACAGAAACCCAGAGAGGCAGAGGTTAATAAGCACATTTCACTTTGGCCACTGAAGCTCCTAGAGGTGAAGCATCAAACCCATCACTCGGGTGGTGAGGGCAGAGCCGGATGTAAATAGACATCAGCCTGAGCCTAAAACCAGGGACGTGCAGTAAACTGCATCGTCAAAGTGTCCCTTTAGCTATAGGGTAAATTAACTCTGGCTAAATCAAGATATTCTCAGCCACCTTCTCTTCTAGGTCTCAACCTTGGAGCATTGTTTTTATGTTTTCCCTCAATCCTGAAGGAACTTAGCATATATATTTGTATGCGCTTTGGAGTGACTGCTGGTTTAGGACGAGTTTCCCCCCAGCCTGCCTCACACACTCCACTCAGGGCACAGAACTGGCTTGCGTGTGCAGGAGCAAGGCACGGTGGGGCAGGCGTCCTGCTGGGTGCAAAGCAGTGACCTCACTGAGCTATCAGCTGTCGATGAAGACACCTAGAGCTGTTCCAAAGGAGCAGAAGGAGAGGGCCTCAGGACTAACATTTCTTGGGACCTACTCAGTCCCAGCCCCTGTGCAAGGTCTTTACGTGAGCTGCATCTCCACTTCTGCTGCTCTGTGAGTAGACAGGGTCAGAACTTTCCATCTTTCTGTTCCTCAGTTTCTATCTGGGGGGTAAGGTTGGGGAGGGGACAAGTGATCTACTCTTTGAATTTTAAGTATGAGTATGATTTCGAATTGAAAAAAATTTTTTTTCATTCTTTACCACCACATAATATGAATCTGTATCCTCCAGACAATTGTGTGTGTGGTTCCTATAAAAAGTCAAACAGAAAAATTAGGAGTAACCCCAGTTAACTAGGTGCTGTATTTCCATTGTGTTGCCCAGATGTGTTCAGTAACCTTGAACCTAAAGGAAGTTACAGAGTATAATCCAATTTTCTTTTCTTTCCATATAGGAAAGATAGTAGAGCCATAGAAAAATGTGGAATGATCATCTCAGCCAGACATTTACAATTTGACTTTCACAATTCAGTTTTTTAGAAGAGCTGGTAAAATCTGTCTCCTTCCCCCTTCAAAAAAAATCAAGATCTTTTTCATTTGTGAGAGGCATCATTTTTGGATCCAACAACAACAAACACCTCAACAAAGAAATAGTAATTAGGGGGCTGCCTAGCATTCCAACTTCACACTGTGGTTAATGGGAAATTTTACTACTGCCAACTGGATCACCAAATCCATTTATTTCTGTTACTGGCATTTCCTAAATTCTCCCCCAAATGTCAATTCTCTTCCAAAGCAAGCATCTGCTTTCAGTTTAAATGAATGTGTCATGAGATTTTAGACAGGAATCCAGAAAGTTTTCTAAATTGACAAACTTAACCAGTCCTTAATTACTGAAAGAAAATGTGGCAAAACCTTATTTGCTTTTGCTAAATATCTGTCATTGAGATAGAGCCAGGAAAGTGAGACGGTGCAAATGTTTTTACTTAATACACAGGAAAAATAGTCCCCCTGCTATATAACCAAAGGGAAAATTCCCTATGAAACTTCAAGTGTTTAATGGCAAAATTTGCACATTTTGAACAAGATCTAATTTCTACTTAATGTTTCTCTTATGAAATCAGTGATGAAGATGTTACTGGTCCCAGGGACCCATTCTCAGGAATTTTAGCCTTTTGTAAGTTCCTGAGGGAAACTTAAGAAAGTGGAGTTTTGCTGCAAAATATTAGGAGATTTTTATTTATGTTATGATGCTTAGATGGATAACACGGGAGCTGAGACATGGATCCACAATGGAGGACATTCACAATAGAGCTCCTATGAGAGAGAAAACTGCCTCTTCCAAGCGCAGTATTTCCCAGTGTCACACTCTACCCGCTCCCCTCTGGTCTCCCCACGTTATCTGACATCCAGAAGTATCTTTTATGGGGCAAATTAACCAGCCAGTGCCATCTTTCTCTTTGGCTCAGATTGTCCCAGGGAAGTCTTCTTTCTCCTTCTTTTAGCTTCTAGCATCCTGTTACATGTGCCGCCTATCTGGGGAGGCTAATATAAATCCCATATGCAAATCAGGACAGAGTTTCTTAAAGCATGGGCTAAAGGCCACCCTCAGCAGAATCACCTGAGAGGCTTATGAATCATAGTGACCTACTGAGTAAGTCCTGGGATCCTGTATTTTACCAAACACCTGAGGAGTTTTAAGCACTATAATTTCAGAAGTGTTGATCTAAGGGAGAAGTGAAGACAAAATATTTTAGGTCACAGAACATTATCAGTCACCAGCCAGTGACTCTATTTAGCAGATAAGGAAGTTCTGGGCGATGAGGGGCAATAATATTGCCTAATTCTGGAGCAGTTTTACTCTCACCTGCATTTCTCACCTAACCAGGGATCCCTAAGAGTTCCATCAGTGCCAGTTGAAGCACCTAACAGAAGCTCTGAAAGTCCTTAGTGTCCTTAGTGTCACATGAGGTTGTTTCCAAAGGGATTCAGAGTGTTCCTTGCTGTGACTCCAAACTCACAGTGTGTCTATCTATGGCTGATTGGACAGGGTATGGAGTAGTGTTTGATTTTATCTATTTGTTCATCTGTTATGGGCTGATAACACAGGTCTTTTGTATGGAATTCAGAGAAACAACCTGTGGCCTTGGTCAGAGAAAGAGTTATTTTAATATTTTTCCACTTTTGAATTGACCTGTCAATTCAGTTTAAATAAAGGATAACAGGATAGTTCTATATACATGAGGCTTACATCAATAATGGGCTCCTGATTTCCCTAAATTACTTACTACAGAGCCAAAATGAATGCATTAGGAAGTTTTAACACAGTCTAATGCTGGCCCACAGTTGATCTGCATAATTAGAGTACATAGGTACTTCTCATTAGGAAATTTTAGAAAGTCTATTTGAAATTGTCTGTGTCTCTTGTTATGCCTGTCCCCTTCTTACATGGAAATAACTGCTTAAACCTTTTTTCTAGGAAACTTTTCTGTCTTGGCTAAGGAAGAGGTTCAAAATTGTTCCTGGTTTTTTCTGGCCTAAATATTCGCCTTCAGCAGTCACCCCTACAAAATATAGATCCCCTCATTTCTGTGGCCCTAATGTCAGCTGAGCAGATTCTGAACTATTGGTCTGCCGTTTAGGCCTTCTCAGCTCAATGTGTGCCCCTGAGGCTTCCAGGAGTGATGACTCTGATTGTTACTGGTGTTATTTTATTTTTAATACAATGCTATTAATTTAGGTATGATGATTATTATATTAAAAATCTATTGTGGTATCAGACACTAATAAAATTCACTCTGATGTCTAACAGATTTTTTGTCAATAGTTTAAAATGTGGAAGGATATTACTTATGAGAGAATTTCAGAAACACCACATTCTCCTTGATTTTAATAATTAATTAAGAAAAAAAGGAAGGAGATAGGTGATTTTAGAAACATTAACTGAGCTAATAAAAGGCCAGGCACAGTGGCTCATGCCTGTAATCCTAGCACTCTGTGAGGCCGAGGCAGGAGAATCGTTTGAGCCCAGGAGTTTGAGACCAGCCTGAGCAAGAGCAAGACCCTGTCTCTACAAAAAATAGAAAAACTAGTTGAGCGTGGTGGCCCACACCTGTAGTCCCAGCTACTAGGGAGGCTGAGGCAGGAGGATCACTTGAGCCCAGGAGTTTGAGGTTGCAGTGAGCTATGATGACGCCACTGCACTCTAGCCCTGGCAACAGAGCAAGATCCTGTCTAAAACAACAACGAAGAAAAGAGCTAATAAAAGCCAAAACATATATAGTACCCATCATGTGCCTGAGACACATGGAGATCAGATAATTTGCCTAAGGAGACATAGCTAGAAAATGCTGGAGGTAGAGTCAGAACCCAGTCCTTCTGGTTTTGGGATCTATGCTTTTAACTAGTATACAGTGCTAAGGTAGATAAGCTGTTTAGCAGTGCTTGGTAAGTAATAAGTTTTCAATAAATGAACACTTGTAATTTTCTTATGATTCTAAGTTAGGCTTGGGATGGCCTGTCTTCCTTAGGGTCACTTCTATAATACTTAAAGGTCTGTAGAAACAAAGATATAAAATGGGTAATTATATTGTCACCCTCTGTCAAATTTTATTAGAGTGTTGGAAAACTTATTTAAGCAGTTTACAAAGATCTAGAAATAAAGAAAATATTAAAACTATGGTTTTTAAAAAAATTAATGTAGCAAATATTGAATTTCTACTTTGTGCAGATCACTGTACCAGTCCATGGAATTATTAAAAAAAAAAAAAAAGTAAGAGCAATAAGATATGGGTCCTGCCTGTGAAGGAACTTAAAACCTAGTAATGATCACAGAGTGCATAACACTTAAGTAAGAGAATGCAGAAATGCCAAATGTGGCCTCCATGGAATGGTCTAGATTTGAAGTTCTAAAATAGAATCCTAGTGTTGAAGTAGCTGTGTAATGGGGGATGAATCACTTGAGCTCTCTAAATCTTAGTTTTTGATTTTTGTTGGAGTGGTAGTTGTTGGTATTGTTGTCTAAATCTTTAAAATGGAGGTAATTATGCCAGATTCATGCTTAATGGGAATTAAAATAAATCACTTACCATGGTCCTTGGAAGAGAGTGAATTTTCAGGGAACAACTATTATGAAATATGCAGCTTGAAAAAAACTTGTCTGCATGGCACGTTCAGGATAGACAGACCTACACTCTCCTGTAAGAGGCAGCGGTGGGTGCCTCCCATGTGCTGTGCCAGGGCCTTGGAGAAGAAAATTATAGAGACCAGAACCTGGCTTCTAGATAGTGATTCCCTATCATCTTTTTTTTCTTATGGAGATATAAAAAAAAAACTGAAATATAAGAAGGTGATATATATGTGTGTGTATATATATATATATTTTTAATTTTGTTAGGTGTTTAGGAGCTTTGAGCTGGGCAATTCAGGGAAGACGTCACTGGGGAACCAGAGCTCAGTAGAGAGGATGGAAAAGCTGTCTGTGAAGTGGTATGACAAGAATGCCAGGCTGAGAGGCCCAAGACCTGGGGTGAGGCCTTCCTTTTTGCTTGGTATCAGGGCAAGTCACAGAGGCCCTCTGAGTCTCAGTTCCCACTACTGTAAATTGAGAGGTTGGATTATATCCATAATTCTCAAAGCTAGATGGTTGTCATATTCATATGGAGAGCTTAGGAGACCCAACCTCAAAAAGCACCCCAGGCGATTTTAAGGTACAGTGAAGATGGAGAATCAGTGGCATGGATAATCGTTAGGTTCTGAAGAATAGATGCCAAAGGCCACCCAGTCTTGCTGGAATAGTGGGTACCTGGTTATGTTTGAAATGCTGGTCAGAACCATGTTGTAGAGGGTTTTATACTAAGAGTCTATCTGTAGGTAGTTGGGTACTAATGAAGATTTTTATATAAAAGGTGTTGAAAGCAATGTTCCAGAAAAATTTCTTTCTATTGTCTATATGTAGTAGAAGGAGAAGATAGAGGGAACTAAAAGCAGATGTGTGAACTATGGATGTGAACTAAGGCGTTAGCAAACAAAACTGAGTAAGGTGTGCTCTGGACTGCAGCAATCCAATAGAATTACAGAACTACTTTTTAATAGGTCTAATTCAAATAGTCCTAAGTTTCCATTATAACTGATATGAGCCATGATGAATGAAAAATTATTAAATCATTGCTATCAAAATAGTACCTGTTTTTAATATGGGATAATTATCAGAGAGACATGTACCATAACATGGAAATGAAAAAGGAATGCTACTAAAATCAGAAACAGTTTGAAATGAAGTTTCATTCTCACATGGTCATCACTTACTATGTAACCAAGGAAGGTTTCATTTAGATGAATTATCTGCTGTAAGTTATTGTGTCAAAACCACACCTATTTCATAAGCTCCCACCAAAGGGTGAGCAAGAGAGACTATGGAAGAAATATCCTCTCTATTCCTCTCCCTTTCAGAAACAAGATTACCACTTACCAACTTCTTGGGCTTTCTTTAAAAACCATTTTTAAATATCTGTCAAGATGGCATGTGATGCACGTTAGCCTGACCCTTTGCAGACTAATACTCTCAAGGCTTCCAAGCAAAAGCAGAATCATCCAAGAGTCCAGAGCCAAGAGGAAATGTCCTCTCTGCCCAAGTCTTATAATACTTACATACTAAACTATTTACATGATGAGATGTTTTTCTTAAAGCCTGTTAGGGATTTTTTAGAGAGAACTTTTTTTTGGTAAAGAATCTGAGTTCCCTGTGAATAACTTTGATGATTAACTTTTCCATGTGTCACATGAATGTTAATGGACAACCTCAAGTATTTAGATTCATAGACTGTGTTAAGTGGTAATTAATCTCACTGAGTTCATGTGTAAAAGGTCTAAGTTTTCATTCTAACTGATGTGAGCTGTGACAAATGAAAACCATTAAATCATTGCTATCAAATTGTTGTGTTTTTTCCTGCTGATTTTGAAGGATATCCAAGCTAAATTATGTCCCAAAGGACTTAATTTTCAGCCATAATTGCCTAAGTCTGTATCTTCTTTTGGACTTTGAGGAGCTTTCCATATTAATGTCAGTAAAGATTCATGAAATTCTAGGAGCAAGAGTTCTGCTAACCATAAAATCATTAGTCAAATTACTAGAATTAAAAAAATACATGTTCATTTAAAAAATGTGCCAATGGAAGAATTACTTCCAGGTATATTTTAGAATAGAAACTTAAGTGTATGTAAACATAGTGGACTTCCATGGAGTCTTGCAGGTATTCTTTAAACATTTGTTGACTAAATGAATGAATCAGCAATAAAACACTAAGAGAGCTGTAATGCAAATTTATTATAACCATGCAACTTTAAAGCCACGTCCCAAGGGCACAGGTGTTACACCTATTCTCAAGGACAGGATTTTGCATGCAGAGGAGCCCACTAGGAGTTACTTAGACCTCAATAAGGAGAGGATAGTATGGACAGCCACCTCCCTTGGGAAATAATAGCTAAGTGCCTAGCACATAATAGACAATGATAAATATTTAATTGAATTGTTAAATCTATGGTCTATGTTGGAAACATGACTTTATTTTCAAGGTCTATGATAGAATCCTCCCTTCTAGGTGAAATTGCCTTGTGACAAACTGCTTCTGGCACATAAGAACTCAAACTTATGGAGTCAATATTAGTTTTCCTTCTGTGTAACTTCATCCTACAGAAACTGGAGCTGAAAGGGGGAATTGTATCAGGAGCTATCTCGGCTGCTTTTGACAATTCATGGAACAGTTTTGCTGAAATCTCAGTATTTAGGTAGATCACCTGGGAATTTTTGAAACTGCAGGATCTGATTCAGTAGGTCTGGATGGAGCCTGAGATAGTCTCCATTTCTAACAAGCTTCCAGGTGATATTGATGAAACTGGTCTACGAGTCACACTTAGAGCAGCAAGATCACAAGAGGTGGATTTCTAAGTAGTTAGGATAAGCAGATATGGTGTGATGCCAGAGCAATCAAAAGACTGATTATGTGAACATGGAAGAGTCACTTGACTTTTCTGAATCCAAATTTTCTCATTAGAAAAAATGAGTGTAATATTATAATAAGACAATAATATCTACCACATAGGATTGTTGTGAGAATTAAATTAATAATGTTATATGAAAAGTTATGACAGCATATGGTACATAGTCACTGCTAAATCAATGAATAATAAAAACATAAGCACACAATTCCATTGGTAACTGGTAAAGATGGGGGGACCAGCAGGCTGTGTGCGTTCTATACTTCAAAGGATTCTAGTCTTCATTCCACTTTATTTGCCAATTACAATGTCTAGCACTTAACAAGAGATCTGTGTCTGTGGAATTGTATTAGTAGCAAAGTTGATCACTGCCAAGTACACATTTTGGGTTTCAAAGACATTGATATTAGGATAATGACCCAATGTCTCCCCATGGTACTAACAGGAAAGACAATATTCACCCAAGAAAATGGTAATAACTTTCGGACCTCGAGTTCTCTTTAAGCCGAAGTGTCAGAACTGGGAGAAGACTCAAATTAAGAAGACAGAACCAACCCCGATTTTCAATAAAAATATGATATAAAATAGCTCATTCTTTTCCAGCCAGTGGTCACATTAGTTTCTAATTGCATAAATTATGTATGAAATTTTTCTCTCTTAGACATAAAACCAAAGATTAACGTTGGCAGTTTGGCCTGACTTGTCCCTGGTAGGCTAGGAGCTCAGCCTGCAGTGATGTGACTAGTACTCCAGGGGCCCAAATCATCTTCCACATCACTGTAAAGTGGCTCCCGTGCCACCCAGATAATGCCCCCAAAATTACTCTTCTGAGGGTCAAAGTTTCTTGTTAATAAACTTGCAAACTATTGAATGTCACTCTCAAAAAGTGTACGGCAGGAAATAGAGGGTAGAAAAATCAGTGACTAACCTGCCACTTCATTTACATCTTAATGTCTCTTAAGATGTAATCTTACGATCTTAACATCTCTTAAGATCTTAACATCTCTTTCCACTGAGAGTTCAGAGATAGAAAGAAACTGCTAGCACCTTGAGACAGTCTAGTTTAATTCGTGTGCAATAAAATTCAGAGTGAAATCAGCTAACCTTTGCTAAAAGAAGTGAGATTTTAAAGTCTAATCAAAAGATTTAAGCAAAGTGTTATTAAAAGATCTTCTCCCACCATTATCTATAGGTCCCAGGAGAACAAAGAAGAAGCTATCACCTTACTGAAGGATTCCATTAAATATGGTCCAGAGTTTGCAGATGCATATTCAAGCTTAGCTTCACTATTGGCTGAGCAGGTAATTGTTTCCATTTAATTTCACACAATATTTTTTAAATGTTACTGTTGTGTGTATAAATTAATGTTGCACAGATTTTTTTTACTAATGATTTAATTTGTAAGCTCATATTGGACCACTGATCTCTATGTCAGTTTCTTTTTTTGACAGAAATTACAAGCCTAGTTTTCTCACTCCAGTATTCTCTGTGTATTGCAGGTGGCCTTTGGACAAAGATGGTCCATTTTTGGCCATTGATATATTCTGTATCACTTTGGGACAAAATCTCTCAAGAACAATACATGATACTTGCTGTTTTTATTAGTACTTACTTGTCATATTTTTCTAGGGAATTGCTAATTGACTAAGATCTCTAAACTCAATATGGAGCCAATTACCGATAATCCTGTAGATCCTATCTTAATACCTGTTAGAATATTACAAGGCTTGTAGGATGGGCTCCCAAGAGAACATTTCTCATAGCATGAAACAGACATGTGTTTTGAATCCTCTCCTTCTTTTCACTTGTGTCTAAGTGACTTAATACCATTTGTCAGAGTCCTGGATTCATGCCCCCTTGCTATGGGGAAACAGATATAAGTTGTCTTCTCTTTAAATTTATGGTATAGTTTTGTTGACACACATAAGTGCCCTTGATAGACACTAGATTCTGCTGTTACAAAATTGCCAGATTGTTTTTAAAATCAAACTCAACATCTTTGCAAGATGCCCTGAAGCATTCAGTTGGCTTAAAGGTAATAAATGATTTGATACTGCATGTCAGTTGTATAAGGAGCAATTTGCATTAAAAAAATATTGGAGGTTCCATCAAGAAGCAAAATTAGGACATTCTATGAATATTTATGTGACAGAAATTATAAACCTGGTTTCCTTGCTCTAATTCTCTATATAATATAGGTAGGCTTTAGACAAAAGCCCCTGTCTAATTCTCCATGTAGTATAAGTGGGCTTTAGACAAAAACCCCTAAATGCATGTTTTAGGACAGCATTTAAGCTAAAATGATCATGGTCATGTTCTCTGGTATACACTGGCAGTCCTCAGCTGCCTTTGGCTTATGTTGATGCAGACACAGCAGGGTTTTCTGAAGAAAAGATTGGCTCCGTCCATCATTATTCCTTTGTCTTACCCTACCCTGGCAACTTCATTTTCACGAGACCCCGCCTCTGCCTGGCTGGCAGCTGTGCAGTTACTCAGACATGCCAAGCATGCTTCTCTCTTGGAGCCTTTGACCAACTGCTCCTGCAGCACTTATCTCTTAGATATCTTAGCGTTTCCTGGATATCTCATATCATGCTGGTTTCTGCTCACATGTTACCATATCAGAGAGTCTTCTGTGATGACCCTTTGTGGACACAACCTTCCACTGCCTGTCATATTCTGTATCACCTTGTCTTGCCTTATTTTTCTCCATAGCATTTATCACCATCTAACATTTGTTTATGGTCTTTCCACCACCACTAGAATATTTGACTCCATGAGAATGGCTGTTTGTTTTATTCATCTGAATTCATGAGAAGTTACCATTTGAAAAATGATCGAGATATTGTATTTACTGACCTTGAAATTCGTATTAGTCCATTTGACAGTATCTTTGCATTTGTCCTTACTATTAACAAATTTTATAGTGGGTGGAAGTTTAAAAAGGACAACATATATAGTTTTTCTTCAGTAATGTTTAAGAAGTGTCAAGTGGTTTATTTAAACTTGATTACTTGGTAAATTTAATTTTTGTGAACCGCAATGGCAAATTGCTATAAAGTTATTGCATTTTGTAATAGTTGAAGTTGTGAACAATTTTTAAGAAAAGAAAATTATGACTAGGACCATGATCTTTTCTTACATACAAAGGTCACACCCTTTAGCAGTCTTTCCCATTGGAGATGTGAATGTCAAATGCTATGAGATCTAAGAATGTAATTGAAAGACTGAAAGGTTCTTTCTTCTGCCGGTTTGGGCAGCTGATTTTCACATGAAAGGAACAGAGCAGCTGTTGGGCATAACTCAGGATTGCTTTCCCGTCTCTGACCTTCGACATCTTGTCTTCATATTCTGAGTTCTTTAGTAATAAAAGAATGCTTCAGATGCACCAGCAAGGCACAAACTGTTAGAGAAAAATACACCTTAACATCCTTTGGTAGCAAATGAATTTATTTCTTGGTGGCACAACTTTATTTAACCACATCCTAGCATTTCAAACACCTGGGGTACATGAGCCCAATGTTTACAAACCTTGGTCATTCTGTAACATGCTGTGAAGCATTCTCCTAACTTAAGCAGGTCATATTTCGTTGTCACCATCTGTCCCCATGCACAGCTGACTGTGGTTGTGGGACCATCTAATGCTAAAATCTCTTTCCTATACTGAACTGAAATCACTCATTTTGCAGGCAGTTTTTCAGAATCTGGCTAAAAGGATTCATTCTGTATTTAATTTCAAATTTGTTATATTAGCCTGAAATTTCTGATTTTCTAGGACTTTTAGTCTTTTTTTCTTTTCCATGCAGTGTATTAACTACCCTTCCCAGTTGTTTCAAATGGCAGATTTGATAAGAATAGCTTCTAGTTAAATAACTAGTTTGTGTCTTTGACTTAAGAAAATGTTATGGAGATCAGTAGCAGATGGGAAGCCCTGCAGCTGGAACCTTCTCTCCAAGCTGACCTTTATCTTACCTAAGACCCTTTGGGTAAAGTTATTCAATCATTAGTTAATATATCAAATTACGTTATCATCTAGCTCACCTCTCTCAGACTCGTCTACAAGGACGTTTTGAGACACTGCCAGACACCTACTGAAGTCCTTCCCCTGATGTAAGGTTGTGATGCCTTCAAAAGAGGAAACAAGGTCTATCTGATATGCTTGCTCTTACTGTAAGCATCCTGCTGTCTCTTGACTCCATTTCCCATCCTCAGTGCCAATAAAACCGTGAGGATAATAATCTCTTCTTCTAGGATTTGTCTGGAACTAATATTGTGTTCCTTGCTCTGTTGAAACCTGAAGGAGGCAAGTTAGTCTCTTTGGGCAAAATAGAGCATTTAGAAATTTGAAAAATAGATTAATAAGTTGAAAAGACATTATATGGTGGGGCATATTAAGGCCTGTAATGGAGCCCAAGTTTGAAATTGATAGATAATAGGAAGTAAAGGTAAATGTCTGAGGAAAGGGTTTTAAAACACGTGAGGAAGAAAATCTTGTGGAAATACATGAGGTATTTTAGAGGAGTCTTTTTTTTTATATGCATTCTGGTGTGAGCAGTTGAGAGCCTTGTTTCAGGAAGAAAGTGAGGGAATGGATAGACCGTTTTGGAAAAAGATTCCCTTGGTACTTAGTGACCGTCAACATGTAAAGGTTGAAAGGAAAAGAAAAATAGAAAATTAAGAGCTCCGGGGCAGAGCACCTACAGGACTGAGAAGATTCATGGTCACTAACAGCCAGGGGGAAGCCAGGGAGAAGCGAGATTTTAGGAAAGAAATAAGATCAGCTTCAACATTTTTTCCCAGTTAAACAAGTAATATAAATATATAATGGAAAGTGTGAAAAATCAGAGAAAATAAAACATACCCTTTACCCACACTACAATATCTAGAAACAACAAATATTATCATTTTTAATATCATGCGGGTCTTTTTGATATATTTATGTTGTTTCCATACTTATGTTTACATATGGTTTGTATCCTGTTCTTTTCAGTTGTCATTATACATAATATTATATGTTTTTTCATGGTGCTAAATGGCCTTCATAAATACTACTTTAATGGCTGCTTACTGGTTTATCAAAATAATACATTATAATTTACATTATGATATCTCAACTATTGATCATCTGGATTCTTTTTTTTCTTTTTTTTTATTTTGTAGCAGTGAACTTTCCCCTTCTTAGGGCTTTTTAAAAACAATATTTTGAATCCTTTCCTAATGATACATTCCTAGAAGTAGAATATCCATATCAAACAATATGAACGTATTTCATGACTTTGAAACGTGATACTAAATTGCTTTCCAAAAGGGTAATACCAATTTACTCTGCCACCAGCAGTGTACAACCTTTAAGTCTTGAATCTTAGTGGAACTTTTAAATGAAAATGGCATATGGGCAGATGACAATGAGAGAGATCAGGACTACAAAGATATATTTAGGAATTCAAGTAAATGAAACCATATTATGAGCAGGTATTTTCATTGAGGGGGAGATGAAGAATAGTGTAGTAAAAAAAACCCAAAACCTTAAGGAATTTTTTTAGCCTTCTCATTTTATAGATCAAAATGTATGGTACACAGAATTAAGTGGGTGCCCGAGGACATACAAATAACTAGTGATAGGCCAAGACTAAAACCTGACCTCTGGATTCCTCACCCACTGCCCTTTCACTGTATGACACTAGGGTCCCATGAACAGACTGGTAATGGGCATAGTTAATTAGGTTGGGTGTAGGAGGGGTAGAAAGGGAGAAGAGAAGTGATAGAGGAAGTGCAGGAGGACGAGTTGTCATAGGCGTTAGATACATAAAAATATCCAGAAGAAGGTTGATGCCCCTCTGTGTCTATTGCAGCAAAGAAGTCAAGAAAACTGAGAACAGAAAATAAGCTCTTAGATTTGAAGTCAGGGTGGTCTCTGGCTTGCTATTCTCTTCTGGTTCTGCATTAGCATTCAGAACTGGCTGTACTCCAGCTTCACAGACAGGACTGTAAACATTTACAAGCCCACAATCATTTTTAACCAGCCTATTCTTGCCTAGATTATATAGCTGTACATTACACTAGCAGGAAAGGAAATAAAATTAACATTGTTTATGACTCTGACCACTATAAATTATTACTAGCCCCAGATTTACAGCCTATTGAAAAACTTAATTAATATGATAACACTTAAAATAAAATATTTTCCTCTCACATATTTTGGGATATGACTTCACCCGATGCAAGAGTGGAAAGAAAACTGGAACAATAAAATATAAGCTGGAACTATAGGTCAAATAGGAGGCCCCAGGTCAGTTTGTCTCCTTCTACTAATGCTATCTTTTGGGTAGATTCAGGCATGCATACCACTGCCTGTGTGGCTAAGTCAACTTGGAACCCATAAACTTGAATTTATTGGTTTAATTATTTAACACATATTTGTTGAGCACGTAGATACCACCAAGTACCAGAGATTGTTGAAGTAGCAAGGTATGTGCCTTACGCCTCATGAAGCATAGTTTAGAAGTGAAGGCTACCCCTAAGCAAAGATTTACATCTCCCTTCCTAATATTTAACACCAGTGTGACATGTGTGCAAAGGAAAAGCACCAGTGAGAATGTTAAGGGGACCTAACTTGAATGTTAAGGGGAACAGAGGTACAGGGAATGGGAGCAATTGTTAAAGGGTGAAATATAATCTGATGACACCTGAAAAACTGGTAGATATCAAGTGGGTAAAAATGAAAGGAAAAGCTTTCTGGCCATAAGGAATAGACCATGCAAGGACATTGAGGTGGGGAACACTGTGGAGCCTTCCTCTAACAGAAAGAAAGTCATGAACCTGCAAGTATGGGGGCAAAATGGCATGAGAAAAGTCTAGAGAAGCAGGAAGCCACAATTATATGCAAATGTGGCTTCTTCTCTTTTCCTGGCCCCATGACTGCATTATATCTCTATAGCTGCTTCCCCTATCACGCTTTTTCTTTAGCTCTTCTTTCACTATTCTTGGCATTCCCTCTTTAAAGTGGTCATTTCTCTTTTGCTCAAATTGTCACAGAGTTGGTGTTGATCACACACTGCTGGGAGATGAGAAAATCCAGGATTAGGTAATACCTGATATTTTCTTGGTGGGGAGGAATACCAAGTTAATCGATTCATTTCAGTTGGATGTGAAAGAGAATTAGACATCAAATATTGACAGCATGTTTCTCATAAATGTTTATGTTGATGACTTATGGGTGGAGGAACTGTCTTGTAAAGAAAATAAAAGCAAAGGAGAGGGTGAGAAAGCAGGCATCTCTGTTTTATCTTTTGAGCTTCTGTGTCTTGAATAGTTTCTTTGAGAAGTCACTGACATGAGTTTAAAGATCTGTTGGTCCTTAACTTCCCAGGTTTGAATAGTAAATAAAGTCATTCATCTCACAGGAAGATACCTTACGCTCCGTGTGCTTTACGCCATTGATTAGAGTGAAAGCACTTCTAGACAGCAGTTCAGACACTTGACCTTGCTGTTGGGGCACTGGGGCAACTTTTTCTTTCTAGGGGTCCTTCACCATCTTGGAATGAATACCACACTTTACACCTTCTATACATTAAGTATTCATTGTCACAGGCCATCCACGAAGCCAGCTGTTGGCAAAGTGTTGATGGGACCCCAGGGTCTAAGAAGGTCTATGTGGTTTTCCTAATAGTACTAAGAAGTAATTTGCCTTTTTACCCTCATTCTGTCGTGAGTGTAGTTTTCTAGTGGCTACAAGATGTATCCACAATTTTAAAAAGGCTATTAAAATACTCTCCCCTTTTCCAACTAAATGTGTACATGAGGCCAGGTTTTCTTTACGTATGCCAACCAAAGAAAATATAGAAACAGATTGAGCACAAAAGTAGATATGAGAATCCAGCTGTCTCCTATTAAGTCAGATATTAAAGAGATTGACAAAAATGTAAATTAATGCCACTATTCTAATTTTTTTATTTTGAAAAATATGGTTACTTTTCATATAAATGCGTTATTTATGTTTGAGTTTATTATTATTTTAAATAAACTAATAAATATTTTAAAAGTTTCTGAGCTTCTTTTCTAATGTGGTAAATATTGATAAATATAGTCCACATAAATGAAAGTTCTTTGGGATCCTCAGTAATTTTTAGAGTTCAAAGGGGTCCTAAAATTAAGAAGTTGGAGAATTGCTGCATTAAACCAATGTCCATTTGTCCTTTGGGTTGCTGCAACCTGAACTGTAAAGAAAGTTTTCCAAATCTATCAGTTGGCCCAAGAGAGGAAATTACAGTCAAGGGTCCTTTTTCAGGACATCTATTTTTCACTTTTCCTTTCTTGAGGTAAAAAGTGTGCCATATTGGGTAATTACAGCATATAAAAGTGGGGATGTGACTATGTTTTATCTCTCCCCCAAGGCGCATTTTATTTCCACCCCACTGAAAATGCTTTGGGTCTTGGAGAGCCCACAGCTGCATGCTGCCCATTTTAACCACTGCCCTCGAAGGCCAATTTCACGCTGAGGCCATGGTTCAGTGGGGACTCCGGGGTACAGCAGACAGTATTATTTGTCAGAACCATTCTCTGGGTCACAAATATTTTTAATTAAAGTTGTCCTGTAAATAGCTTACATTCATTTCCTCTGGAACTCACAAGTCAGTAGAGATTAGGAATGATCAGGCTTAGTTCAGGACATCTCGCCAAATGAGGTGAATGAAAGTGAGTGCTTGAAATTGAGCTTCAGGGATTCAAAAACACTACTGTTTAAGATAAATGCATTGCCCTTCCAGAGAAGGTATTTTAAATACCTATATAGTATTTTTCTCCTATAGTGGTGGTTCCCCTTTATTTTTGCATAAGTGGAGTGAATCATTCCTTGAAATTAAAAGTCAAGTGAAAGGAAAAGAAAGGTAGATATTTAAAACATTTTCATAGAGCCTTGAAACTGCCATTGGGGTTACTAAGGGTACAAGGCTGTGATTACTTGCTCTCGGCACGCGTGGTCTTTTAAATCTCATTACATCTTTGGATCTTGAAAATTGCAATGCTAGTGGAAACTTAGCTCATAGACCCAAAAATAAGAGAGAAGTTGTAAATGAAAAAGGTAATCTCTTTGCTTATTTTGGAGCAGCAAAAATGTGGGGAAAAAGTAAAATTAGATCATATAAAATAGTAATTACACTTAAAAACTGTTTACTGTTGTATTTGACTTAAGCAAGTGAGACTGTAAGGGCATTGATTTTTTATTCCTTTCGGGAAAAACGCCTTCAACTCACCTAGTTTGGTTATACACATGTTTTTCAGATCCCAAATAGCACAGATTTTTTTCAAGCACATATTTGTTACATAGCTGCAAAAGTTAATAGTAACCAATGTCCTCAGGCATTTGGAACATGACAGGTGTAGAGTATTTATCTGTCTCAAGGTCTAGGTGCCACTTTTGGCTGCCTCCCAAGTACCTTGTGCTTCTTCTCCCATGGCACTGACATATTACATTGTTGCTGCCTTCTGGTCTGAATTCCACTCAATTGTCTGTGAAGGTAGAGATTGTCTCTCATTCACTATTGTTTCCACTACATACATGGCACATGTATGATGTTAAATTAAGTTTGAGACAGATACTGTCTCATGCTGTCTTTCTCAGACCTTCTGATTGAAAAATTGAGCCTCCTCTCTATCAAAGAATAAAGGCTTTTGCTTTTCAAAACCTTTTAATTACCACTTTGGCTAAATGAATGACTATTACCTTACATTGGCCCATGACCCTATTTCGATTAAGTGTTTTAAACCTTTGACATATTTGACAGCCTTCCCAAAATCAAATTTCAAATTCAAAATTAAGTCTTTTTGACCTCAAACTAACTTTGGGATGCTACAGAGGGCCCCTGCAGCATCCAAAAGAGAGATAATAAACAGGCTTATTTGATATGTTAAATTATATGGGAAGCATTGTCAAATAAGTGATGTTAAACCTTCAAGTTGTATTTTTATGGATATATTATTAATATATGTCCTGAAATTGTATGAGACTCCTAAAATTCTGATATGTCTTGGTATGTTATCAGTCATAATTATGGTTATTATGCTAAATTATTACAGGCCACAGAAATAACCAAATTTCCATGTTAATTGTATCTATAACCATAACCATTTTAAATCTTTTCCATAGTTAAATTGCTTAATTCTTATACATTTTCTAAAAGCTCTTTACAAGCAAGTAATATCCTAGAGTGTTGTGTCTTCAAGAAGGCTCACAGAAAGGATCAAAAGGACCCTGACAAGCACTCTCGAATACAGGTTTCTGATAACTTTAGGATCATATCATTTGGACTAGGTAAGAATTCCCAAAACTAATGAACAGATTCTACTACAAAGACTATTATTACACAACAGACCATTTTAAATTCTCTTGCTAAAGTTGTGCTAGATGATAAAATTATGTACTAGAGAAACAGAAAAAATCTGTACAATTACTGACACTACTTGTTACACATGAATAAATATATGGAGTATTATAGAGATCCAGTTATAGGGGATTAATAAACAGAATGCTTGGTTAAAATGAGTAGACTCCATCTGGCTCATTCTTTGAACTATTTAATGTTAGTTGGTTTGGTTTATAGAGACCCTGACTAAGGATTATCTCCAACTCTTGCTAGTATCCTCCTGCTGGTCATAATAGTCTCCCCAGTACACTGTAGTCTCTCAAAAGTTTTAAATGTTTACATACAGCAATCTGTCAAATGTCAAATGGTCTGTCTTTGACAGAAATGACAAAAGCTCAAAAAGATGTGTCTTCATGAAGACACCATAACCAATAAATGACATACTGAAACCAAAAACTCAAGATAATGACAGTGGCATTAAAGCCTTAAATTTTGGTCACACTCTCACCTAAGTAAAAACCTGACCAAAAGGGAGGAATTGTTAAACAAAATTATACGAGGCCATTATTTTAGACTTAGCTCATACACTAGACCCTAACACACAGACTAGACCAAATCAAAATAGACTCACTTATGCTAAATGTGATGTAACCAAACTGAAACTTTAAAAAAGAAAACCCAGATAAATCCTAAAATGGACAAGGTTTTTTTTTTTCCTCTCATAAAAACAAGAGATTCCAACATAAAGAGGTTCCTTCTACTCTAACTCTTACAAAGAAGTAACCTAAGGTCCTGTTTCCACCTTACAAAACCCGCTGTTCTGCTATTTCCCAGTGAGATTTAAGACCAAGTAAGTACATTTATGGTAGTGATGGAGTGACATCAGTGCCTCAGTTTTGAGAGGTTGACCAAAAGAGGGGAGCTGTTAAATTAAGTTTAGCCTAAAGCTGCCTCCTTACATATTTTAAGTTCAGCCTAAGGGTTTCTCCTTACATAGTGAACTGTAATCCAACTGGGTGTGTAGACAAATCATCCTCTACCAATCACCGAGTTTCCGCCAATCAAAAGTGGCCAACCATTCAAACTGTTCTAATAAGGCAAACACCAAGCTGCAACGAAGTCAGCTGCTTCTGTACCTCACCTCCATTTAATGCACTTTCCTTTTTCTGTCCATAAATCTTCTCCAGCCATGTGGCAGCGCTGCAGTCTCTCTGAACCTATTCTCGTTGTGGGAGCTGCCCGACTCGTGAATCATTCTTTGCTCCATTAAACTCTGTTAAATTTAATTTGTCTGAAGTTTTTCTTCTAACAATGATGTTTGTGAAATATTTCTTGAGGGGATGGATGGACGAATGGACATCCAAATGTATAAGTCTTTCTTTTTATGCCAAAGTCATCTTTGTTTAGTTCTAGAAATACCGCTTTACTGTTTTTATTCAGGACTCCCCAATTCCCTATATGCCCACTGAAGACCTAGGTTCTGTTCTCTGTCTCCATGTAGCTATGAGTTTTGGGGTGTCTTACCCAAGTTGTACCCAGGTTTCTTCATTTGTTAAAAATGGTGGTAAACTCATGTCTATTAATATTCTTTCCTTCTCCAATATTGTGTGCTTTCATTTCTTCTGCTGGAAATCTTATCTATTGTATTTTTAATAATTTTTTTAAAATTTTTATTTTACCACGTTAGTGTGTCTTAAAAGTGCCATGTAAAATAGAAAACTGGACCCTTTAAAGTAACAAAGATGGCAGTGTTAACAGAATACTGGTCAAATAGTAACACAGGCAACTTAAGATTTTCAGGAACTGATTACTCAGTTTTGGATTATTCTGGCTGTTCTTTCTCTGGTTTTCTCTAAGACATTAAGTATTTTTTGACTTTTGTATCAGAAGGTGATACTAAGAAAAGTTAACATAAAAAACACTTGAGTTAGTTAATTGTTTCTCATATAGAGTTACTTGGAGAGGAACTTGAAACTGTTGGCTAAAATGTCACTTGAACATGGTCATGATGTCTGAGGTGGCCATGGAAACAACTCTCGACCACCTGGGTTCAAGAGTATCTTGTACTTACCTCTTTAATGCACTGATCACATTGGGCTGTATTTGTTAGTTCACTAGTGTTTGAGCTCCTTAAACAGAGGGATTATGTTTCATTCATCTCCATGTCTTTGGCATCTGTCTCCCAGGGGTTTAAATAATAATACTAACACTAACAGTACTCCTAGTAATAATAACAAGGATAAAGGCTAACATGATAAACAAAGTGCTGACTATGTGCTAAGCATTGTTCTAAGTGTTTCACATGTTTTAGATCTATTTAATCCTCATAACAACCCTATGAGATAAGCGCTGTTGTTATCCCTAATTATAGTTGGGGCACGTAAAGGGTAAGAAAGGTAACACACTAAGGTAAGTGGTGGCGCAGAGATTTGAATCCATGTAGTTAGCGCTAGGATCCCAATTCTTAACCACTATGCCATACTTCCTGCAGCCATGGCAGTAAAGGTGTGCTGAATGAATGGATACATGAGCAAAGACCCAACAGTACTCTCTAAATATTCATTTTATTGGAGTGTTATATAATTTGTGTTCCGCCTTTCTTCATTTAATACACATACACACACACATACACAAAATTGTCAGTCCTTCAATGGATGATATCTTCATAATGCTTTTCTTCTCTTCAATAGATTGAAAGGAAATATTTTACAATTTTTATTCATCTTTAACTTTTTTGAGTTTGACAATTTGTTGAGTTTGGCAATTAAAAAACATATTTTTAGGAACATGGATTCCCATTTTTCCTGGACTATGGATTTGTAATTCAAATAAGTGAAATTTGCCAAATTCAAACCATACTTTGTTCCCTAACGGTACTTAAATGTGTGGATTCAAACACATGGCATTGGTCATTCTACAGAGGATAAAGTATCTGTTACCTTTCTGGGTAAAATCAGATTCCAGCTTCTTGGCTTATTGTTCAACACTCAGCATAATATCTACCACATATTTATTCACAAGCTTAAGGTGTCACGTCTCAGAAAATTGTTGCTCTACATTCCATTTTCATGTGTCTGGTTGAATGCTCAGAAGTAGTAGTAACTTTAGATAAAGTTTTGGAAAATGCCTGTGCTTGGAACTTATTTTTTTAAAAGGTTTATGCCAAATCATTTCCATTTACCTGACCTTCAAAGCAGCACTAGGAAAAGATGAAATTGTTTACTTGTGGATACATAGTTCTTAGAACCTGGGAAGCTTTGATTAATTGATTAGATTTTACCTTCTATATTATAAAAGAAAGTCTGACATGAGTCTCAGATGGTTGTGAAAAATGTACCTAAAAGGTAATTCTGAATTATTAAAATGTGTTAAAGTGAATGTTTAGATGAGTAGAACATGAGAGCAATTAGAAAATGGTCGATTGGAGATGTGGTGATTGATCTGGTTGGAGGCTCGAATTTGAGGAAACACATAGTTCTCTTGGAAGGGAACAGCTCAGAGATGGAAAGCACAGATTGAATAAGGGAAGTAGCAAACAGTTTGGTGAACTTAGAAATACTTCAGGTATGGAAAGGACCAGGCAAAGCCCTCCCTGTCATCTGTATCAGCCTTCCATCCCGACTTCCCGCCAAAAACTCCCAAAACAAGCCCTACACTGTAAAAAGAATGCTATATATGCAAATGCACTTATCAAACAAATCCCCCAGGCCTTTCAGCCAGATTTCCCCCTCTAAAATCATTCTGCCACTTTGTATCAGCCATTTTCATTTGGAGAGTTACTGGGGTGAAGGGCATCCTGTTCGAACAACTTTCAGGCCTTTTTCAACAGTAGGGCATGTTGTACAGGTCCTGATCTTTCCAGATGTCCCATTTTAGTAAACATCAGCTGGATTTCCCTAAAGGAACTAAACACAGATATGAATTGTAAGTATTCATGCACAGTTAATATTGATTTTAATTCAGGCAATGTACATAGTGCTTTATCTCAGTGCCTATTGTATAGTAGGTGCTTAGTAAATTTTTTTCTGCTTTTCCTGCTCTTAATATTCAGTTTATTGTTGATTTTTTACAAGCGTTCTTTTTAAAACTTCTCTTTTAAAGGAGAGATTTAAGGAAGCTGAAGAAATATACCAGGCTGGAATAAAGAACTGTCCAGACAGCTCAGATTTACACAACAACTATGGGGTTTTCTTAGTTGATTCTGGTAAGTGAAATTAAAGAGAAACTGTTCTGTTGAGATTAGATAATACTATTTATCAAGCAAAATGGAAGGCACATAATCCCTCAGAAGTAAAATTCACTGGACTTGGCAGGAAGCTCACACTGTTGATAGTCATAACTTGGGTCTGTCATTTCCCTAAATCTTCAAGCTCAGTTCAGTAAAATCTGCCTAGTTCTTATAATCATGTCTCTAAGGAAAACTCCCCAGGTGGCAGAAGGTAGTCTTGATGATTTAATGAGTCCCAGTCTTCTTTGAGTATCATTTATACATATTTATAAATCTATGATGATGAAATGTTCCTCTACAATGATGCAGAACCTGCCTCTGAATCTGGTTACTGGCAGATGGTAAGTATTTTTCTATAACTGACTTTTTAAAAAGGCTCCAGAATTGTTTCATTGTTCCTTCCCTGATACACATTACAGAAACTGCATAAAAATGGATACAGTGCTCTTATGTGACAGGTGCTCTATAAAATGCACTTACTTCATCTTATTTAATGCAAAACATTACTGGGCAGGGATTCTGTTTTCTTTATGATTTGTGCAGAGCCCCATATACTGTTGGCATGCAGTGAATACTTACAAGTAATGAAATCATATTTGAATTTAATGCAAAGGCACCACTTTGTTCTTCTTGACTACTAGACTAGCTACCCTGCATTAAAATTGTTTTAATTATTTTTTTCAATATGAAATGCTTGAAGGGGTTTTTATTTTCTAGGATATTTGAAGCTCTTCTGTTTTATAGAATATAAATTTACATTCTGATACATCTAGGAAATTTATTTTTGCATGTGTAAAATTGTTGTGGAGTGCCACCTGCTGGTTCATTAGGCACATAACAATAACCTGTCATAAAGACACAAAGACCAGAAGAGACCTCCAGTTGGCCTGGTCTAACACTTTTCCTTTCACTTCAACAACAAACAGTCCCACCCCACACCCCAAAAACGACAACAGCAATTCACTGACCACTGTATGACATTGAGTCTCTTTTGGTACCTTCTAGTCAAATTTGTATTCAAAGCAGGTGCACTTGAGAAGATTTCTGTGCAGATGATAAACATTCCGTTCCATTTAGAACTTCAGACTGTTCTGAAGTTCAGTCGCTTAGATATAGTTTTACTAGGACGCTTCCTTGGAGAACCTTATCAGACTAGAGAGACTTGATTCTAGCTCTGGCCTTTACCCTCACTTGCCCTGGCCTGGGATCTTTGCTAAGACTCTTAATATCTTGGTACTTTAGCGTCTGTGTCTGCAAAGTGTGTGTGTGTGTTTTAATGTCTTAAACCCTAAGAGGCAGCTAAATAGCATCAAAAGGCAGCCAAATAGTATCAAAAATACCTGCAAAGATCATGTAAATAAAAGTATTTTACAATATATGATATATTGGACAAATTCAAGGTAGCATTATTATTTTGTTTGAAGTCCCATTAAATACCATTTAAACAAAAATGTATGATTTAAAAAGATATTTTCAAGACAGAGCTGATATATACTTGTTAAAAGCAATGCCTCAATTACTATGTTGCAATATAGTTGAGACAGTTTTGTTTCTGTAATCGCCTACTCTATTTTTTGTCTAATGAGATGCAAATTTATCTTGGATAAATAACAATCAGTGATAATCTGAAAACATCATATTAGCAAGATTAATGACCAAAAAACACTTCAACTAAATTACTACATATAATAAAAGGTATAAGGCCGGGTGCAGTGGCTCACACCTGTAATCCTAGCACACTGGGAGGCCGAGGCAGGAGGATCGCTTGAGGTCAGGAGTTTGAGACCAGCCTGAGCAAGAGCGAGACCCTGTCTCTACCAAAAATACAAAAATTAGCCAGGTGTGGTGGTGCATGCCTATAGTCCCAGCTATTCAGAAAGCGGAGGCAAAAGGATCACTTGAGCCCAGGAGTTTGAGACTGCAGGGAGCTATGATGATGCCACTGCCCTCCACCCAGGGCAACAGAGTGAGACCCTGTCTGTAAATAAATAAGTAAATAAATAGGAATAGGTTTTCGTTTTTACTGCTTTTTTGGAAGTGTGAATGAATAGTGCAATGGTTCAAAGTTAGGCAGTGGCAAGGATGAGAAGCCAAAATGCAAGCTAATTTACAAATTGAATAATTGATGGTATGACTCTGTAATAATGAGGAAGAATTATAAGTCAGAAGAGAACCTGAAGATCTCATGCATTTTATAACAAGACATGTTCTGCTCTTACCAACCCCTCACTGGTTACAGGCTTTGCAGAGAAGGCAGTGGTCCATTACCAACAGGCCATCAAACTTAGCCCAAGTCACCACGTGGCCATGGTGAACCTGGGGAGACTCTACAGGTCACTGGGAGAGAACAGCATGGCTGAAGAATGGTACAAACGGTAAAGTTCCTTTACTTCCCTTTATAAGTTGCCCAGAGACCTCAGCAATTGCCCATCAACTTTTTAGTTAGTTAGAACAGATATGCTTTCAGAATACTAACAAATTTAGCCAATTCAAACAATACAGATTCTCATCTCCAAAGAGAACAATACAACAGTATAAATGGTATCCCAGTTAATGACTTTTTTTCTTGCTGGTTAGTCCATGGTGCTAAACCCAAGGTTGGAATTTAATTCCCCCTTTAGTTAGCCCACCATTTTCTGAAGCTATGGACTGCAACCCAAACCACAAACAGCAATTTTAAAAATGGGAATACATGAAATACTGCACATACATCAGAACAAATCTATCACCATTAATGGGAAAGACCCTTTGGACTCAGTTTCCATTATTGATAGGTCACTAGAGACATTCTTATGTTCAGGGTAGCATGATGATCATTTTTTTAACTTTGTTCTTGATAAAAAAACAAAGACCATGTCAGAGTAGAGTCTCAAACCATGGACAGTCCTCCCTAAATCTAAGATTAGATATTTGGAAATGTACCTATTAGAAGAAAGGTGTCAATTAACCTTTCTCCAACCCCAGCGCCCTGCAGGTGGCACACAAAGCTGAGATCTTGTCACCTTTGGGAGCACTATATTACAACACTGGCCGATACGAAGAGGCTTTGCAGATTTACCGGGAAGCTGTAGCACTTCAGCCTTCTCAAAGGGAGCTCCGCCTGGCACTGGTGAGTACAAAGACAAAAGAAAATGAAGCTGGTAACCTAAACACAACATGCAATAAAGAGAGCTCCAGTTGTCAAGTCTCAAAACTGGAGCTGGAATGCTATAATATATCCATTGTATGAATATTCACATAACCAGTGTTAGAGCCATTCACCAAAGACATGGACACCAAAAATACTGTGTTTTTGTTTTGAAATAATTTCAAACTTGTAAAAAAGTTGCAAGAATAGTAAAAAAAAAAAAAAAAGTCCCATATACCCTTTCACCCAGATTCATCGATTCTTTTTAACATTTTGATGTATTTGTTTATCCCTCCCTTAAATATGTATGTGTGTATATACATATATGGATATATGTGCATATTTAGAAATGTATATATGCATACACCTATTATTAGTACATGTGATTTTTTTCCTGAACCATGTGAGAATTAGTTTATAGATATTATACCCCTTGATCTCTAAATACTTTCACATATAGTTCTTAAGAAGAAAGACATTCTCTACTATAACCATGGTACTGTTATTAAACTCAGGAAAATTAACATTCATATCAACAATATTTTTATTTCAATGTTTGAAACTTCACTCTTCCTTTTCCTTAGATGTGCAAGAAATCAAACTTATCTCATTACAAATGCAGTGTTCTGTTGAAATCAGAGATTATTTCTCTTCTGACATATTTAGTCAACTCTTTAAAAAGCACGAGCCATTTCATTGGATATCTTTGGTGTTCCTGCCATTCACACACAAATGCATGCGCATACCTAAACAAATAAAAAAACAGCAAAAAGTTAAAGCCTATCAACTGTGGTGATGCAGCCTTTCCTATGAGCTACTAAATAGATGCTGAGCAATTTTGTCAGGAGCATTTTCCGAATGCCTCTATTTAGGGATGCTTTATTTCATAAGGTGATAACAAAGTGTCTGCTAAGCCAAAGTCCATGTGGTTTTTCAGGCTCAGGTTTTGGCTGTGATGGGTCAGACAAAGGAAGCCGAAAAGATGACCAACCACATTGTGTCAGAAGAGACTGGATGCCTTGAATGCTACCGCCTCTTGTCAGCAATCTACAGCAAGCAGGAGTACCACGACAAGGTAGAAAAGGACACTGTTTAGGGTTGTCTGCATTCGTGGGTAGAAAATGGTACGCCTAAATGATTCTCCAGTTGCACATTTATAAGGCTGAGAAGTCTTAAATATCATTAGTTGGCATGTCCTATCTTATGGAAACTCTTCACAAGTATCTCTTTAACTCCTAAGATGTCCCCTTGAAATAGTATTTTTCTGGTTCACCCTTGGTCTGGAGATTTTATGTGGTATGTGTCAGTTCATTTTCAGCTAACTCCGTAAGATCAAGACTAACATTTGTATGCTTTATTATTCTCTATGTTCCTTCTAATATATTGTTTTACGTAACAACCCTGTAACACAAGTCAGTGACACAGCATTGCAACTGTTATTGTTTCTCTCCATTTTAAAAGTCATATAACCAGTAAATTCATGAACTGACTCAACAAAATATTTGTTGAATGCCTGCTATATGCCAAACACTGTGGGAGGCACTGGGAATAAAGTGGTATGAAAAAACAAAAAGTCACTGCTCTTGTCCTCATGGAGCTTACAGTGGAGGAGACAGAGATTAACACATTGACTGCCACACTATAAAAAAAAATGTTTTTCCCTGGGGCCACAGTGTTTTATTAAAACAAAACGATCCTTTCTAATTTGTTATTTTTTATTGTTTTCTGTGCGTGAGTTATATGCCATGCAATCCACGTTTTTAGAATTAAATTGTCAATATTAATTGTAACAATAAGAACATCAACAAGATTTTCACAAACCAACTGCAGGGTTTTGCTTCATGTGGCCCCAGGGTCAAAACTAGCCTCAGTTAAATATAACTGACATGGCAGTCAATGTGTTAAACAAGTTATCACCAAACAAATGTAGGATTATAGCTGTTCTCAGTGATATCATGAAGAGCTACATGCTCCCAAAGAGCATATACTCAGGGGACCTGGAAGGTCAGGAAGGTCAGGTTTCCCTGTGGAGTGATGTGGTGGTAAGGGCTGGATGAGGAGTAGGAGTTATTAGGCAGAGGGGGCAGCAAAGAGAATTCTAGGCAGGGAAACAGCACATGCAAAAGCCCTGTGGTAGCAGCAGGGGCTTGCCTGAGGAATGGGCAGGAGTGAGCAGGGGTGTAGTGTGAGATGCACACACAGGTTGCTGGGACTAGACCCTTTGGGGCCAGGCCAAATGTTTTGTTTCTTATTCTGGGATAAGCTTTGGGGTTTTAAAGAGAGGAGTAACATGATCATATTTGTGCTTTGAAGGGATCTCTGGCTGCTGGGAGGCAGTGGGTGCTGGGGGCAGAGTGGGCACCCAGACCCAGAGAGGAGGCTGTTGGAGTGGTCCAGATGGGCACATGGTCAGGGCAAATGTCTGACCCCAAATCTTATTTTCTTTCAACTGTATCATACAACCTCCCTGTAAAGTGATCAGGGACATTTCGTCACTTATCTGTAAATGGGAAATGTGGTGTATAAGAAAATTATTTTGTCAGGGCCATCAATTTTCAGAAAATCAGAGAGAGGGAAGAATGTATCTTGATTGTCATACACCACACCAGCTAATACATAGGAACAAAAAGTAGAAATTCGATCAGTTAAGTTCGTTTTTCTTTACCTAGTCTGTGTTTATTCTGTCTTAATTTCCAATTGCTGCAGGCACTTGATGCTATAGACAAGGCTCTCCAGCTGAAACCAAAGGACCCAAAAGTCATATCTGAACTTTTTTTCACAAAAGGAAACCAACTAAGAGAGCAGAACCTTCTTGACAAAGCTTTTGAGGTATAAACACTTAATAAAATTATGTTATTAAATTCATGGATTAAAATTAATATTCCTTCAGTCTTTAATGAAGCATATACAGTAAAATCTAAGATCATTGACATGCTTGTGGAGTGAATTTTCTGATTAATTGACATAATGTTATGTTTATTTTTTATAACTGGGCACCTGGCTTTTGACCATTCAGAGTTATGCAACGCCTTTGCATTATTTTCTGAATGATCACTTTAACTTGATGTTCAAAGCATTCCACATATTGGCCTCTTTTTTTCTCCACATGCAAGAACCTTCTATTCCAGCTGGGCTAGTGCCTGAATAGCTTGGGGCATTTCCGCATGTCCTTGAAATACTCCGGGGGGGGGGGGGGGGGGGGGCCCTTGGTGGGTGAGATTCCCACCTCACCAAGACACAGTCTTTGTCCTCCTGCCTCAGGAAGCCCTTCCTGACGATCCTTATTCCTACTGACCTTGCTTCTTCTGAACTCCTAAAAAATGTTGAGGTACCAGTCATTTGAAAGTGTCATATATATCTTGTATTGTTAGGTCCCACCCCACGTGTACACGTGTGCACACACATGCATTCTTGCATTTTATCTCCCCAGTTAGGTTGGTCTTTCCTTGTGAAGAGGGACCACTTCCTTCTCTGTTCTAAAACAGTGCCTTGCATCTTACAGGTATTCAATATCTACAGCTTTGGAGTAAAATTTATTCACAGATTGAAGTCAAGAAGACATTTACAAACATAAATAGAAATGTTACAGCAATATCATACTTATCCTTATATCTGGTAAAGCCAGTTGGAATTAATGAAGTCATAATGTTATACTAAGTATATTATGGGAAAAGTAAAATCTCAAATGATATAATAATTGTGTTGGAAAATAAACAAATGGATAGCTTTTAAAATATTATTGGAAAACACATGTAAAGATATTTGGGAAAACTCATTTGAATGTAAACCCTTAAAACAGGAACAGAAATTGTAGCATTTTTCTCAGAAATTATAGATTTTTCTCTACCTTTTGACACTTTGAATACCTTCATTCTTAAGTTCTTTGTAATTAATGTGAAAAATTAATTATTAATGATTCAATTATGAATATTTTTATTGTGTATATATCTATCTATAGCTTAATATACTGTATTGAAAACAAAAGTATTTTCTAGTTGCTTCACCAGTTGATCAAATAATCATTACAGAGTGGCTACATTTATGAAGAATAGGAATAGGGCCATTGGTTAATAATAATAGCTCAAATGCATTAACACTCTGTGTACAATTCACATGTATTAAGTAACTTAATCTTCACAACAGTCATATAAGAAAGGCATGGTGATTGTCACCATTTTGCACTTTCATAAACTGAGACTCAGAGGTCATATATCTTGCTCAAGGTCACAGAGGGGTAAGAGATGGAGTCAGAATTTTAATCTAGCTCTTAACTTCTACACTACATTCCCATCTATGCTGACATAAATTAATCCAAGAGAGACACACCCTTCCAGTTTATTTTAGCATCTTTTTAAAAGTATAGTTTTAAAACTATACTTTTCACTTGCTTCTTTCTCCTAAAACAGAAGCAAAGGAGGATGGACAAGGTTTTACTTTGATGGATCTGTATGGTTGAATTCTTGCTAGCGAAAATTGCAAGGAACATTAAAATATACACACAGATACTTAGCTTTGTGATTGAAGGCAATCTCTTAGCCTTTGGCTTTATGTAAGGTGACCACTCTTGAGACTCAGTGGTGAGCATACCTTTGATGCAAAACAATATGCATAATATTAAAAATATACCTCACAGATATTACATTTCATAGGATACATATTATTGAGACCAAAGAAAGTACTTGAGGGATAACTAGCTCTCTTCAAACATTTGAAGACCTTTCATATGGCAGAAAAACAAAAAGAAAGACTTTATAATAAACTAAACTATCCCCTCATAAAATAGATGTTCTTAAAGAAGTAATGAACATCTATTTTAGAGTTTAAGATTCTGTGATTATAAAAAGATTTTTCTTACCAACTCCCTTTGTAGTGAAAAAGGCCAAAAAGCACAGTTTTCTTGCAGGTCAGGGCCAGGGGAAAATGATGCCCCATAATAGAAATTACCTGAATTCCCTGCAAGCATCCTTCATCTAAGCCCAATGGTTAGCTCTGCAGAAAAATTACACATTTCAGTTTCCTCCACTTTACAATCACCAACTTTGAAAAATAATAGAAATAAACTGGGTCTCCTGTAAACCAGCAGTGGCTGGCTTCATTGTATTAACTCTTTAAATTTTCATGTATGAAGAAAGGGTTTCCGCAATCCTGTTGTGTTAAAGATGGGTCCTCCTTTCCTAACCTGAAGATATTTCTTATTTATTTAGAGCTATAAAGCAGCCATAGAACTAAATCCAGATCAAGCGCAGGCCTGGATGAACATGGGTGGAATCCAACACATCAAGGTAGGACAATAATTCCACCTCCATGTGGACTAGGTTTTCCCTTTATGTTTTCTCTTTTTGTCTTTTTTCTGTCTTAAAGGATGGAGAAAACTATTGTTAGTTTCCTTTTTGAAATTATTTGAATACCAAAAACATGGGTGTTTAAAAGTGAAATTAGTACAGTTTATGTTCACTGTGCATTATCTAGATAGAGAACATCAAGAAGCAATTTTAAAAGTAAATCTGTATAAATTAGATTCCATGATTTTACTAATCATACAGAAAATCATGGAATCTATGACAAGGATCAAACAGCAGACGAAATCTGTTTATGTGAACTAAATCCCGTGGGAGCTTAGTGTGGCTTATTTTCCTCCCAGTTTAACTCACTGTCAAGATTAAAGGGTTTCTGTAAGTATTACCTTCCTATTTCTTATATCTAATATATCTTTTACTCCATAACCTTTTACTGAGAAGCAAGCTTGTTTGTTTTGGTTTTTTGGTTTTTTTTTCAAAAGAAAAAACTACCTTTCAGTGAATTTTCCTGAGGATTGAACATGACCTTTGGGGGGGACTGTTATCTATAACTAATGCAATCAAAGAGTCACCACCCTTCATCCGTCCATTCAGTCATTCATTCATTTTACAAGCATTTATGCAGAGCCAGGTACTCTTCCAGGCACTGGGAATACAGCAGTGAACAAACAGGACAAAAATTCCTGTCCTTATGGTACTAACATTCTAGTAGGAGGAGATAGATGATACATACATACATGCACACATAATGCACGCTGCATACATGCATGTGTATATACATAAAACGTATCAGATGATGATAAGTGCTATGGAGAAAAAATAGAGAAAGAAGTTTGGAGTGCCAGGGAGTAAGGGCTCAAATTTTACATTCAGGTGGTTAGGGACGGCCTCAGTTAAAAAGTGATTCTTGAGCAGAGACCTGAACTGAGCGAGCCATGTGGCAAAGTAGGGAAGGAGCACGTGCAACGGCCCTAAGGTTCACGTGTGCTTGAAGGACAGTGTGGAGGCAGCGTGGCTTGGGCAGAGCAACTGAGAGGAAGTGGGAGAAACTGCGGCCAGAGAGGCCACAGGGCCAGATCATGCAGGGCCTTGCCAGGGATTATAGGTTTTTTGGCTCTCATGCCAAATGAGTCAGGGTCCTTGGAGAACTTTGAGCAGAGAAATGCCATGGTCCAACATGCTTTAAAGGACCACTCTTGTTTAGCTAACTTATTTTCAGGCTTCTATCAGTGTCTGCACTAAAAAAATAGCAGGTGATTAGAATTTAAACGAAGTCCTAATAGGCTTTACTGTTAAGTGGAAAATGATCACTCTTGGAAACACAACAAAACAAAAAGGCAACCCATGACTACACAGATGGGAGGGGATGATGGCATAGTTACCCTGCAGTTGACAGCTCTGATCTAGCAGATGGTGAATCCAAGCATGACATTTATCAGAGCCAGATTGCCCACATTCTGATCGCGATATTCTAGGGTGTCCAGCAATATCTAGTTGGGAAAGATGGAATGAACTTACTTTAAAATAGTTTAAAATAATAATTTTAAATATTTTAAATCATATATTAAATAGTTATATTTTCAAATATAGTCATGTGCCACATAAGGAAATTTTGGTCAATGACAGACAGCATATACGGTGATGATCCTGTAAGATTATAATACTGTATTTTTACTGTACCTTTTCTGTGTTTAGATATGTTTAGATACACAAATATCATTGTGTAATAATTGCCTACAGTATTCTGTACAGTAACATGCTATTCAAGTTCGTAGCCTGGGAGCAATAGGCCGTCTAGTCTAGGTGTGTAATAGGCTATACCACCTAGGTTTGTGTAAGTACACCCTATAATGTTTGCACAAGGACAAAATCACCCAATGACACATTTCTCAAAACATATTTTTGTCATTAAGCAGCAATGACTATAATGTGCTCAATATGTTTTCAGATGGATAGTATCTGCAGTTAAAGCAATGGGTTTAGTTGTTAATTAGAAAAAGTACAACAGATACACTCAAGAATGTGTCAAAACTCTAGAAATACAGAGAAAATTGTATATATATTGTATTCTTTAAGATTAACAGTTGAACCCATTGCTTTAAATTTAGAGGTACCTCCCCTGGAAAGATGTCTAGAAAGTGAAGAAGGATCTATTGAGTGTATTATTTTAAAATATTACTAACACTGATTAAAAATTAGTTTATTCTGTTTTTTGTCTTTGTGGACATCATGTATTAGGTTGAACAATATAAAAGTTCCATGTTTGTACTTTAAAAATGGTCTAATATCAGTGAATTCATATGATGTAATCTAATATAAATATATAGAGCATCCACATGGCTTAAATGTGGTCATTGTGATGCCACCATTGGGATGCAGGGTTGTCATTATGAGAGCACTATGAGACAATCATGGTCAGGTAGTATGTGCATCAGGCAGTGTTATCCCATTCCTGGGCCTTGCTCCTTCCCTGAGCCTGGAAGAAGCTTAGGCAGGCCTGAGGGCTGTGGCAAGGTGGAGAGTTGGAATAAGGCTTTGTGTAAAGAGGTCAGAAAGTGATGGAGAGAGGGGAGTGAGTTTCATGGTTGTCTCTTGCTCATTGCTACTTGGTAACAAAAGATAATCCTTTTAATGAAGTTTTATATAGGATGAAATAAATGGGTGGACCATAAAAACTATAATACAGTCTTTATAATCAAAAAGTTGCATCAACCAGACCATTTCACAAAGTCCTATTTTCAATACTGCCTCATGACAGTAATATGCATTTTCTAGAATGGCTTTGTCCAGCTGAACTTTTTGCCATGATGGAAACATTCTATATCTGCACTGTCCAAGACAGTAGCCACAAGCCACACAAGGCTATTGAGTACTTGAAATGTGGCTGGTACAGGTGAGGAACTGAATTCTTAATTAATGGTAACTAATTTAAATTTAAGTAACCTCATGCAATATTAACACAGTTCTAGAAATTGTATAATTCAAATTTCTTACCTATGATCTAGGCAATTGGGGACACTGACTTAAGGGATATAACTATTTTTTTTAATACAGCTTCTAGTTTAATTAAGAAAAGAACAATTTAAGGGAGAAAAAATGAACTAAGTTTTTTGTGAAAAGACAGAGAAACCTGGTGATCAGAGAAGAAGATGCTAAGGTGCTAGGCCTAAATTCAGGAAGCCTCCTAGAAAAGCAACTGTAGTAAGAACATATTTTGAGAGCACTCTAAGAGCCACAAATGTGTAGTTTTCTGAATGTATGTGATAAGCTTAATGAAAATCAGAAGACATTTGGAAGATAAATGCTTGAGTTGAAAAAAAATAATTGAATGTATCAATTCCAAGTTCCCACTTGTTCAGCAATCTGTTTAGCTTCATATCAGAGTCAGTGTTAATAATCAGATACTTCCATTATTTCCAAGGTACAATTTCTTGTTCTGTCATTTCCACTTTCCCTTTCACCAATATGGTACGCGAATGCTATAAGAAATAGACAATGTTTGTACAGAGACTGGATAGTCATTTAATAGTAACAGTAATGATAGTATCACATTGAATGCTCCCTATGTGTCAGGCAGTGTCTAAGCTTTTAATACATATTAATTCATTTAGAAGATAGTTAAGCATTCGATACCTATTAATTACTAGTTGCTCCACAGTACTCTCACTGCAAGAGATATAATTTTAAATTGTGATGGAAATTCAGAGAGTCACTGGTGTTCGTCCGCATGGGAGCTGTAACTGAGAATAGATAGAGCAAATTCATATTTTTTGGAATGGGGAGGACTCTAACAATCTTAGTTCTGAGACTTTGCAGGGCACAGATCTGAAAGAGGGTGAACCAAATAAGAGAGGTAAATACATCCAGTAGCAGAAAAGGTGCTGGAAAAAGCTAATAGTTGGGACTGATTTTCCAGAGACCATCTGGGACCAGGCACCCATGGTTGCTAGTTGTGGGTTCATTAAACAGAATAGATGATGGCCAACAAAGGGTGGGGACAGGTGTGTTTAGCAGACCAGGAGTGATACACCTTCTCTCCTGCACTAAGAGTATCCAGCTGGTTCATAATGCTACACACCTGCAGTAGTGGATAAATTCGACCCCACATTTTTGTCAACTCATTTTTTCATTGTATAAAAATTAAAACTTGCATTAAAGCCTACATTAGGCAAAAGTTGCTTTTATATTTTAAGTTGAACATTAGAATAATACCACTAAATAGATATAGTTAGTGATACCTAAACTATTTAATCATTATTCTTGCAGTTTCAAAAACTTTCTCTCCCTCTCCCTCTCTCTGTCTTTCTCTCTCTCCCCCCACCCAATATAAATTTCTAGTCATGGTTCCATTTGATTACAAAGAAACAGTGCAACCCATGAGAACCCTATGAAATGATAGCCTCATACCCTGCCATAGATGCCATTTAACCTTATGGTATAACTCTTATCCTTCACATTCTCCAGCTGATCTGGTGCTTAAAACAAGTATTCTCCAAAAGCATGAACAGATAAGGATGAAATTACAGATACAGATACAGACGGGGTTTCCTTATGAGAACATTAATGTCAGACTGGGCAGAGGCTCAGTTTCTTAGCCTCCTCATTCTCTGAGGGTGTTCTGATGGATTAAAATTGTTCCCTTTCTTTTTCCCTACAGGGAAACTATGTGTCTGCCAGAGCTTATTATGAGAAAGCCTTACAGCTGGTTCCAGACAGCAAACTGCTGAAGGAAAACCTTGCCAAATTGGATCGCCTAGAAAAACGATTACAAGAAGTTCGAGAAAAGGATCAAACATAGCATCATTTGACCCAGTCTCACGGGATAACGCCGGTGCCTCTGAAAGAGGAAAAAGTGATGGAGGCCTTGCTTTCACATCAGCAGGGGCACAACCAATGAAGCTTTCTTCTCATTCTGAGTTCAGGGTGGCACTTTCCGGACATCTGCTGGTAATCCAGTGCTGAAGGACTTTCCGTGAAAGAAGACAAAAAGAGCAGGTGTGGACAAGAAGGTCTGAGAGGGAAGGAAAACAAACCACACATTTTACAGATTTTTGTTAAATTTAACTTCAGATTTCCTTTGAAATATTCCTATGGTTTTGCAACCTGGAGATCTAATTCCATTTATTTGTTTAGACTTTAATGTCCCGGAAATACAGAAGCTTAAAATGCTATCAAGGCAGAGCTTCTAATCTTTGTGGGATGAGATATTTCAAAAGAGGATAAATCCTCTGGCGTGAGCCAGATGGAAAATTATACCAAGAATTGGCTCATTTAATTCTCTAGAACCAGATACGTGTATCTAATAGCTTTTGTAGAACCTTCCACAATACATGAGGAAAAGGGCTATTGTTTAGTGAGCTTTATCTTATATCCTCCTAAGGATATTACTAGAGCCCTTTTGAGGAATAAATTAAATTCCACTCTTGATGCAAGTCTTTCCCATTGCCTAATATATCAAAAGGGAAGCTTCTGGAATTATATATGGATATCTTTATCCCTAGGGGAAAATTAAGGAACTTGGTACCCCTAATTCTTTATGGAAATGTTTAAAATTATTTTAATTTTATTGTAAGTATTATTGGAGTAGTGATTCTACTCAGAGATTTCAAAAGTGCATTTAAAATGATAAATGTTCCCACCTCCAAATATATTGTTATTTTGGTGGAGAAAAAAATAGTATATTCTACATAAAAAATATTAAAGATATTAACTGAGAGAAATATCCTACTTTATTATCTTAATATTCAGACATCATGAGATTTATTTTTTTGAAAAATATATTTAACCAGTGAGGAACCTTTACGGTATATCCCAAAAATCTTCATAGACTCTAACTAGATGGAAAGAGAGCTCCATTTATTGGTCTTCCTAGGCTTAATGAGAAATTTGAGCTTAGAACATGAGTGATTGAAATCCAGAGTTCTTTGTTTTGGGGAACATCATGGAGAATGCTCTAAAAATCTAGGGGAAAAAGTCTAAATTCATAAGTTTAAAAATATATATTTATATTTAAAAGACAGGGAAGGCAAAGTTGAACTCAAAATTTGACATTTATTTTTAGTACATTATTTATTTCATAACTTATAAAATATTTAATATATATACACACTTTTTTCTCTCTGTACAAAGTGGTTTTAACAGCAGCTTTCAAAACTGATCTTTTAAAATATAAATCTAAATTACAAAATAGTTAAATTTTAACAGTCCCTCCAAAAATTTGTATTGGTTATTCACTTGCTAAAATTAAGGAAATTTGGAATCAGCTGTCAGTGTTCAGATAGTAATACATTTTGGAAATGAAGAAACTGAAACACCTGATTCTAATTTGGTTCTCATCATTAAAAACAAAAACCTCTGTAGGCAGTGCTGCTCTTGAGCCTGCTGGATATCACAGAGATGTAGCAGCCTGAAGGCACACATATTTCACATGCTCAGGCCAGGGCAAGGTAAAAATAGTTTTCTGCTTCTTTCAACCCAGCATTAGGAAGCACTATATATATATATTTTTTTTTTTTCTTTTTGGTCAAGGTAAGTCTAAATAAACAGAAGAAAACACTTCTTTGGGAAGGGATGATAGAAGAATATTTAAAAGGGATGATAGAATATTTACATGCAGACGATTACAGAATTAGCCTGCATCTGTTTGTGTGCAAGAATAATCCAATAACATATATTACTCCTATGACCTTTGTTTCTAATAGTTCTGCAGTGTTATATATCCTTAATTTATCCAAATCTTGGTTATTTTCTTCCCCCCAAATTTATAGTCCTAAGGCCAAGAAATATACTACAGTGTTTTTTGTAAAATAACCACCCCACCCCCAAATTGAATAAACAGGAAACCCTAGCTAATAACAATATCTAGGACTTTATCACAACTTTTCAAAATAATCTGAAACCAAAACTCATGCTTCAAAGGTTAATAGAAAAGACTGAGCCCCAAATTTTGAACAGCAATTAATGCCTTACTTCAAGTGCTACTTCAGGTAGTACATTTATTTGTTGGAATAATTGAAATGGCAGTTTCAGCCTACAAGTTTTGAGGGAAATGGGTCACATGGCCTTCAGGAAATTTTCTCTGCCTCCTTTTAAGTGCTTTCCTATCCCTCCCCATCCCCCTTCCCTCTCCCTCTCTCCCTCCCTCTTTCTCCCTGTCACTTTGTCACTCTGTCTCATTCTGTCTGCACACACTGGCATATCTTTGAACATTAAAAGTGAGCACTGTTTTTTAAAAAAGTAAGTATTGTTTGTTGGATTAGATGTTTTCATCCCAAGTTAATACCTTCACTGAGATGTGGCCAATGAAATATTAATAGTTTTCATAGTCAAAACAATGCCTATAAGAAAATAAATCACATGCTATCTTTCAAGGATATTAAGTGTATTTTGTAACTATTTTTATTTGGTCCTTGTAATGTGAAATAATCAGTGGAATTCATCCTTATCAAAATTAAAATGGAGTGCCCTGGCTGCTCATGGAGGCGCATCCAGTTTGCCCTTAGTGAAAGCATACTTGCCATGAGAATTGATAGCACCTTTTTGAAATGGAACAAAACTTGCTTCATGGATGTGCAATGCTTACAGTCCCATGGGATGCTACACTGAGAAGCACCCTGAACTTAGTTGAACACTCTGTTTGAAGTTCTTAGTAATTTTTGAACACAGGGGCCACAATTTCATTTTGCACTGGGTTCCCACACAGGTCCTGGGTAGGAAGGAAAGTGGCTGAGGACATTATTAGGAGTTGCTGTGGCCTGGCTAAACATTTGATCCAATGATCAGAGTTTCATTTGAGACTGTGTTGCCCTGAGCAGCATTTGCTGTTTTCCTCGGCTACATTTAGAGTTCCTCATGCACATATCTCCTCTCTTCTCCCAGCCCATCTAACTGGTACTTCAATCCTACCTAGAAGCAGGTCTCCTCACCTTCAAAATCTCGATAAGTGTCAGTCCCTTAACATGTCCTTTGACATAGAAGCCATGAGAATGGCTTTAACAGCTTATTTTAACCTTACACATTATTCATTCAGGATTTTAAAAATGATTCAGATGTTTTCAGTCTATTAACATGTTCATAAAACACGGTTCAGTGATATAAATAGGTGAATTAAACCAAAGATGCAAATACCTTGGAGGAAAAGAAATTTTGTTTTAGGGAATCCTGAGATATATTCTTTTGGGTTTGTTTATTATGAAGCCTGTCACAGAAAAAAGAGGACTATCAGCACTTTAATTACAACTCCCTGCAGTACTTCACAACCCTTAGCGTAAGATTCTGAAATTTGTAATAGGGGGTACTTACTTTGATGCAGGGTTTTGCAGTGGTTGTGCAAATGTTTCAGTGCAACTACTTTTCAGCCAGACCAAATAAGAAAATCCAAACATCCTATACAAATCAGCCTATGATAACTGTAATTTGAGGGGGAATAAAAAGCAAATGTGTGGTTTCTTGTTACTATTACACATTCCAGATCCCTTAGATTTAAGAGCCACATTCAGCTGATAGTTGAGATCTGTTTCCTTACATATAGCGGCTCTCAACACTGGCTGCACTTTTAGAATCACCTGGGGACCTTTCAACATCCTTAATACCTGGCTGTCCAGGTGATGATTCTAATGTGCAGCTAGAGTTCTCTAGAATTGCTATAGGGCTGACAACTTTAATGGGAGTTTGTAACTTTTACAAAAGAGATGTTTATAATCTTTTGCAATTTTTACCTTTAAATCTAAACTAAAATGAGCCAAAGAATTCTAAAGAATGATTTATGGAGCAATTGGTTGGTTGATGCTGTCATTCCAAGATTGACAAACAGGTGGCTGTGTGGAGTGGATTTGCACATGTGGCAATTGGACTACAATTTGGCCTTACAGTTACAGAATTCTTGGTTCTCAGATGGAGAGGAATTGCCTTGAAATCTGCATGCACCAGACAAAGTGCCCAATATATAAAACTGATATTTTTGTGACTCATAGAAGGTATCCATGGCATAGAGTTTACACCTATATCTGTGTTTCTCTTTTGGGCACACACATGAGTTTTTGTTAATTATTTCTTACTTGTACTTGTTAAAGTAATTGTGTTAGTTTTTGGGAAACAAAAACTTTTGCTTTAATTTGGTAGATTCACCCCTTTAGAATAATAAATCCATAGGATATTAGTAATGACATTCAAAGCAAATATAGTTAGAGGTGGTTTGTTTGTTTATTTTTTAATTTTTTGTCCTGGTTTCCATATCACATTTACAGTTATTTGATTGTATGTTGGCGTCTCTCAAATATAGCAAAACGTAACTATCTAAATGGCATCTTTTGACATTTAAAAAGAGTAAATAACTGTCAAGTCTTGAATTTAGGCTGTGGTTGAATAAGATAAAAGCTTAAGATGCCAAAAAATAGTATAGGGAAATATTATAATTTTTATGATTATTGAAGTTTTTGATGCAAAAGTATGTTGAATAGTCCTTCCAAAAATAGCATTTCCCTCTATATTTTTGTTTTTAATAGCCATGTAACTTAAAAGAGAGAAAATAACTGCAATCACAAGTGTGGTTTAATATCAATCAAATTGGCACAACAGAAATGATAAGATATTTGTAACAATCAATTGGCTCATATTAAAATGTTCTATTTTTCCCACCAAGGATCCTTTCAATTAAAACCTTTAGGGCATGTAACTCATAAAATCAGCACCCATCACAATATATGGTCATTTCAGTTTGTAAGTTTAGATCACCACTGACTCCCAGCTGGAAAGAGATGTCTACATCTAGAAATCCTGGAGTTTCTTCACATCCTCAGTGCTGCACATGGTGTATATTTGTTTCACATTTGGTAGATCCAGTGTGTGTAATGTCCTTTTGAGGTTATTTATCTTGCGGGTCCATGGGAGGGGTACACTAGTCCAAGAATCAAGACACCTGAATTCTAGTTCTAGCTCTGCCACAGAGGGGCCACCTCACCTGGGGTAAGCTCGCCAATGGCTCAGTCATGTTTATCACCCATAAAAGGACTGGTGTGTCTGATGTTTCTGTTAAGCTCTTTGAGCCTCTGCAGTAATTACTCTTGAATCTGGATTAAAAAGCACTATGTATCTGATGAGATAACAGATAAATGTTGCTGTTTGTTTAAAAATCATTAAGATTTTTAAGATAATCATAATCACTGCAACAAAACACATAGACAAACCTAAAAGTGACTGAATTGCCCAAGTGCTTGAACATGGCAGAGGTAATTATTCGTATTTTATGGTCTGTGCACTTAAGAAATTTTTACAGTGATTATTACTTTACTGAGGAAAAAAGATAAGATAAAGCTTCCTCCTAAGGAATTAAAATACCTGTAGAAGCCACGGCTTGCTTTTATAATATGGAAATCATTTGATTTGCTGTGACTCACACAGATCCCTCCTTTTCTCAGGAGGAAATGACTTGCGTCATGTTCTTTGTTCATAATGTTTTATTTCCTATTTTGATCAGTTGTATATAAATGTACATTTTTGTTACTTTTTGCTGTGCCAGTTAGAAATATTTCTCCCATAAAGTATTTCTCCCATTAAGTCTGACTATGTATACTTTGCCCAGGTCTTTCCAAAATAAAATTTATGTAAATGTCTATTTTATATAAAATATGATGAAAATAAGTATGTCTGGTTTCAATCTGTCAAGTATGGTGTGGTTAGTACCTATCAATATCCACGTCATCTTCCTTCCCTCCTTCATTAATTACTCAGTGCATGCTTCTGTGTGCTTCCTGTCTGCTCTCTTTCCCTTACTCCACATGATGACTGTTTCAGTACTTATCCACTCCAGATCTGCCCCCCCATCTTGCTTAGTAGATGCCTTCATCTCTTTCTTTGCAGAGTAAATAAAAGGCAGAAAACAGGTATTCCCTCAATATCCTGCAGTCCATCGATAACTGTACCAGCACTCAATCCTATCCTTTCTTTTCTCCTGTTGCCACAACGGAAGAAGAGGGCCCTAGGCTCTGGATTTTGCCTCTTGTGAAACTTCATTCCATTCATTAATTGCTCTTTCATCTTTTTACTTCTTGCTTTTGCTGGCTCTTACCAATTTGTCAGTTTCCCTCTATCTTAAAACACATATGTAGGTAATCGCCATCAAAACCATTTGGGAAAAAAAATCCTCTATTCTATTTCATCCCTAGCTGCTATCACCTCTCTGTCCTTCACAGCCAAGCTTTTTGAATAGGAGATTGCTGTTGTCCTACACTAGTGCGACACGTCCAAGTTAAAAATAGATTTGCCATATACCACAAATCCTGTCTGGGGTAACCCAGCTCACTCCCCTCCCTGAGAATCTTTTCCTTTTCAAAGTTATTTTAAAAGCAAATGAGGGGTCTTCCATTTGGATGCTTCAACATCGCCAGAAACTCAACTTCTATTTAAACCATTATCTTATTAGAAAATTTCAATCTAAAAGTAGTGACGTGGCTATTCTGTATGTATGTAATTCTTGATGAATGCCTCTCTTTCCATTGAATGGGAAGGCATCATTTTGTTCGTCCTGTAAGGGACCAATCCTCTGTATATAAGGACAAGGTCTCACTTCAGACTGTGGGTTTTGAACTCTGGCAACAAAGGGAGCTAATTCTGTAACAGGAAACGAGACAGTGCCCAATGCACAGAGGCTCCCAGGTTCAAAACAAAGAAACCGTGAACATCCTGCCAAGCTGTGTACTATGTGCAGAAGAACACAAGGGGCCGGCATCTGTCAGCCTCAAGGGATGGTTAGCCATAGCATGACCAGCACCTCGAACATTGTATGCCTGACTGTTCTTGCACAGCACGTGTTCATTTTGCCCCCTTTCACTTCTTATTTAGTAAAGGCTTTTTGCTGGTGTTAACCTGACCTCCTGCTAAAAAGAAAGAGGGCTTTGGGTCTATTTGGGGGCTCTGACCTTTCATTGGAGAACAGTATGCCCCTGGAGCCAGCACGGTGGTTCAAATGGCAATCCTTGTGAGATGACTGCAGGGTGGAGAGTGATGAGGCCCACTGGTCAGGCAGCTACCATTCCCAGAGATTTCCTGGACAGTACTCAAGGCTGGAGGTTCAGCACAGGCTGCTTACCTTACCAAGCCCCTCCCACACTGGACACCTACCATCCCCTAGACACCCATGCATCAAACCCAGGAGTCATCTACACAAACTGTCATCCAAGGTGTCTTTATTTGAAATAAATACTTAAAAGAAAATGGTGCTATTCTCAAGAACGGCATAGTCCAATAGAACTATCTGTGATGACAGAAATGTTCTATATTTATGCTATCCAACATTTCTATGTGTTCTATATTTACACTGTCCAATCCAAAGTGGCTGCTGGGTACGTGAAATGTAATTAGTGTGACCGAAGAACTGAATTTTTAATTTTAGTTAGTTTTAATTTAAATAGCCATATATGGCTAATGTCCACCATATTGGTCAGTGCAGCTCTAGAGATTTTCAATAGTGTGAGATTTGGGACATAAAAATCACAGTAACTCCTTTTGGGTTCATTAGACAAGAAGGTTTGAACTATGTGTTTCAAGTTTGGGTGCCAATCATGTTTTTTAGGCTTTTCACCAAAAGGTGTCCATTCACCCTCTTCTCTCTTCTGCAGTTACAGGGGTCATTGCCCCCAGCTGGATATCACCTGCCTATAACTGTACCTGCATCCTCTCCACCTGACTACCTTCTGTTTTCCTGTTCACTAGTCTGCCTCCTGCCTGTCTCCCTCAGTTTGTTTACCCTCCTACCTCAAGGAACTTTTATTTCTGTTCTACATGGAATCAAGACAATTGATTCTGGGGGATTGGTATCCAGGTCAGTTGATTGATGTGTGTGTGTGTGTGTGTTTGTGTGTGTATAAAATACCCAATTAGCCTTGCCCTAATTTTCTGACAAAATATAAGTCCACTACAAATTCTGGCTTTATTCCTCTCCCAACATAAAGCTAACTTATTCCAAAATAATATTTACGGAAAAAATGCTGACATGATCGCCATACCAATGAATTAATTTTAGTAATCTTACATGATGGATTCTACAGCTACAGGCCATTCTGTTGAAGCTGAGGACAATAGTGCCACCCAGACAAGCTTGGCAGCATAAACCTGATCTTTCTTATGTACTCTACCGGAAAACTCTCAAGGGTTAAGGGCTTTAACCAGCTGCTTAGAAGAGGGCAGTACTGTGTTAATGAGTCTGTCTCCCTCCGCTGCCTTTCTTCTGTCTGCCTGAGGCTGGACGACCAGCCTCATTGCCCCTGGGCTTGGGCCACATTCCCTGGTCTGGGACAGCATTCACTAGGGCTAAGGTTCTAGGCCACTGATTACCTTACTCCCGGGATCTGTCCCTGGGGAACTCTGCACATGTGCAAGCAGCCCTCCCACCACTGTGGCACCTCGCACCAGTCTCCAGGGCCCTAGGGCAGGACGGCGAGGCGGTCTGACACCGGGGGTGGCTCGGAATGATCCAGAAGAGGAACACCTGAGAGCCCAGGAGCCCAGGCAGGTGCGGCCCATCGGTGCCACGAGAGAGAATAAAGGGCGCTGCCAGGCCCACTTTCCTCCTGCAGTGCTTGCAGCCTGCGGGGGCGCGTGGGGGCCACGGGCGCGCTGGTCGGAGCAGGTTTGTTGCTGTTGCTCGTCTTGGTCATCGGCTTCCCCCAAAGGCTGGGTGAGCCCAGGCCCCTCGGCCCCAGGGCTGTGGCAGAGGCTGAGTGCTGGGGAGGGATGACTTCATCACTCCTTACCCCAGGACGCCCTGGTGGTGCCGCCACAAATGACACGTCTGAGAAGAAAGGGTGAGGGGAAATGGTACGGTTCCAAATGTTCCCAAAGGGAGGCCTAGGCCAGGTGTCCTTTTTGAAATTTCTTGGACTTCTACTTTCTAGGCACATCTGCTAACCATGTTTGTGCTAAGGAGTTTCCTCCAAAGAAACATAACATAAAAGTAACTTAAAGCCAAATATCCCTCTTTCAGAGTAGCATGTTTTCCCCAGTATCTTCAATACACCCTAAATTTTGCTGTGTGCATCCTCCCAGAGTAAGCCCAAAATCAACTACCAGGGGCAGAACTGGCTCCTTCCTGCCCTGGGTCTTCCCTTGTTATGGTAGCTTAGGCCAAGAAGGGGCAGAAGGCAAGCTCTGGTCAGCCTGAGGTGGCTGTGGGATATTCTGAGGAAAACATTGAGGAAAAGGCGATAGCCTGCACCTGAGAGATGGCAGACGTCTGTGCCAGTCCAGGGAAATCCTGATCAAGTGAACTCTTACTAAGGTTCTGTGTGTGAGCACACATACACATGCTCTTCTCACAGGACTGAAGTGTGGAATTCGTGCAGCTTATTTGGAAAGCAAGGAACCTGCAGTGGAATCTGGGTTCTTCTCTAGAATTACTAGCTGGAGAAATTCAAGAGCGGGTGGCCATCCGTGGCAGGTTGGTATAACAGGCTTTGATTTCTGAACGAGGAAATGGTGAGCTATTAATATTTCCTGTTTCAAATATCAAGAGTCTGGGTTAATATGTAGTTTGTCTCCTGGCTCCTCTACCTCTGTACCAAAAAGTTTACATCCGTAGGAAATATCTTGCTATCCTATTTATGTCAGTATTTTAAGAATATTATGGCAGATTAGGAAAGTTGATCTCAAATGTTTCTGAAGGAGACAACATCCATGGGGAGATATATATTAGTTGTGCTTGTAACTTTCTTCTCGGGCGGGTCTCCCTAAAGTTAGGTGAGCACCACTTCTGTGGAGGAAGCTTGATTCAAGATGACCAGGTGGTTACAGCAGCACACTGCCTGGGTAGCCTCAATGAGTAAGTTGTGGATTTCCGTTACTTGTCAAACCTTGATTTATGGCTATGGGACTGGGAGATTTAATGCTCTAAGTGTCACGCAAGGGTCAGTGTCAGTCCCTTGCTTAATTTTGCCACCTAGTGCACCCACCCGCTGGTCTTCCTGATTCCCAGAAACTTGTGTTTCTCCCAAGATTTCCAGCACTTCCTGCTCTACTAAGCAGGGAAACTCCCAAAGATCCCAGACAGCCTCTCTAATTTGTGGATTTAGCGGTTGGGTAGGGGTGGTGGTTACTTATTATGATAAAGTATTAACGTTAAATGTAAGCTCCAAAGTTTTAATCATCTGAGTTTAAGTCATTAGGAGGGAAAAAAACTCCTGCAGAAATAGCGAATACTTGACCAGATTAAAAGAGGATGCTAATAAAAGGAGGGACAGTTCTAGAAAGCTAACTTTCATATCTTGTTAAAAATGTTATAGCATGTACAGACCATGGTTTCTGTACAAAAGAGGAAAAGGAAGCAATATTTAAATACTCAGAAAGACAACTGATAGTAGATTAAAGTGTTCACAGGAATGTAAACATTCTGTGACTGAAAATCATGACTTTTTATAGATCAAAAAATTGGAAATTATGGCCCTTGGTAGTTCAATAATAAACATTCTTCTTTAAAGACTTGGAAATGCTTAAAAGTACATTAATAACTTTTATTTAATCACATAGAACCAAGAAGTCTTTCCTGGGAGAAACAACTACTTATTGGAACATTTCTCTTTGGTTTTAGGAAGCAACTTACGAGTCTGTGACTTCTGGAAAGTACAACCTCTTTCAGAAGGATAAGCAAGAACAGAATATTCCTGTCTCAAAAATTATCCATCCTGAATACAACAGCCTTGGATATATGAGTTCTGATATTGCACTGCTGTATCTAAAACACAAAGTGAAGTTTGGTAAGTAGGGAGGATTAGTATATAAAAAATGCAATGGAGAAAACTGCTAATTATGTACAAATTATCTTCAATTTCTATGTGGATGTCTAGTAACAGAATAGCTAAGCTAAACTTACTTTTAAAAATTTTGTTCAATCTATAACCTATAAAAATAAAAAAGGTACTGTGCAGGTTAGGAATCCCAGTCACAAATTGTATATGCTTAACCTACCAATCAGCATTTTAAGACACTTCTGTGTCTTGGCTGGGCTATGTTCTAGACCATCTGCTCATATTCAGCTCTAACCAAGGAGTTTGGGACTTTTGAAAATATTTTCAGAGACTTTTCCTTTCTGTCATTACTGTAGATTAGATACCCAACACTGTCTCGGCACAGATAAACTAAACATTCTGGATAAAATACTAAAAACCCCTTTTTTTTTTTTTTTTTTTTTGATGCAAGTAAAGGAATTGCTCAGTAGCCAAAAACAACAAAAGCACACAATTCCAGAGGAGTTAGCCAGCCACTGAAGCAGGCCACTGCCTTGAGGCATGTCATTGATCCTAAAGATCCTAAAGATCTACCTGACTATTTAAGGAGCTACAGAGAACCTAGCATTTTCTGAAAGGTGATGCAGTGAAAGCTAGGGACAATGAAGGGGGTGGGGTGGAACATGCCACACAAAGTGAACGAATAAGGAAACTTGTTATGAACCTTGGCTCTGAGCAAAGGGTTCTCAGAAGAATCTGTAATCATGAGCCAGCCCTTATTGAAGTTTTCTGGAATTGACATTACCTGTGTGGCCCCAAAACTCCAAGGCAAGATTTTAGTTTAAAGTGGTTCCAGGTGAGTAATCAGAGCTTCTGGCAGCAGCAAAAGTAAATCTTCTCTGAAGAAATGAGCCTTAAATCCCAGCTCCAACGTGTTCCCGTAAAGTTTTAATGAATGTGAGCACACAAACATGCAGAAATATTTGCCATCAAAGACACAGAAACATTAACCACCAGAATCAGACCTTAAAAGATTACAGATGTCAAAAAGAGATACAGCATAGAAAATAAGCATATTTTACTTATCTTTAAAGAAGTGAAAGTGTATCAAAAATAACTAAAGGACAGGAAACTATTATATGGAGGGGAAGACTTGAAAAGGAGCCAATAAAACATGGAGATATAAAAATACAATTAGAAACACAATGGAAAGATTATCTACCAAATTAGATACAGGGAACTGGACAATCTGAAATAATTACCCAGGAGACACAAAGAGGGTGAGAGACATGGGGAAGAACAACTGCAAGAATGTAGTAAACATTCAATTTGAACTTAAAAATGAATATGGATAGTGAGGGAGAGAGGGTATAACTTAAGAGAAAGTGGCTGAGGGTTAACCATAGTTGATGAGACACAAGTCTTTAGATTTTAAAAAGACCAGTCGACTATGATACAAAAAAATAACTTTATACCTAGGCATGTGCTAAAAATGTGTCACCCTAAAACAGAGTGGATCTCAAAAGAATCTAGAGGGGGAAAAAAAAATTACCAAAAAAGGAATGAAAATTAGAGTGGCAGCTGACTTCTCAACAGCAGCACATGAAAGTCAGAAGACAAAACGAGATCATCACGATCCTGAGAGTAACTCAAACTAGAATTATACATCATAGGAAGCTATTGCCTCATTTCTTTCTTTCCTTTGTAGAAAGACTCTGAAGCGCCATCTATGCTAGTTATGTCAGTTTCCTCTCCGCAATTCTCATAATTAGATGTGTTAGGTTAAGACGTCTGTTAGGCATCCAAGTTGATCAGACTTTCACTGCTCCACCAAATTTGCTCTTGTCACGGTCGCAAATGACCTCTGTGTTGCTGAATTCAAAGGTAAGTTCTCAATTCTCATCTTTCTTGATAGGAGTTTTTAGCAGATTTGCCCCTTCTCTTCCTGGAAATATTTTCTTCATTTGAATTCCAGGAACTCGTTGGTTTTCCTCCTACCCCTTTGCAGCCTTTCTCAGTTCTTCCATGATGATGCCGCCTCTTCCCCTTGACCTCCTGATGTTGGAGTGGCCCAGAGCTCAGCCCTGGACGTCTTAGTCTCAGTTTGTGTTCAGTTTCTTAGTGATCTCATCCAGGATCAAGGCCCTAAACACCATCTCCTTGAAGACTACTCCAAGTATCATATATCTAGCCCAGATTTCTTTATGTTACATGTTTCTGGAATTAATGGGATTCATATAACCAACTGCCATTCTGGATGGCTAACAGGCACCTCAAACTTAACATGTTTAAAATAGAATCCTGTTTGGCCCCCACATCCCACACATGCTTACGCTTAGCTTTCTTCATCTCAATGGCAACTCCTTCCTTCCAGTTGTTTAAGCTAAAAAACTTTGGACTAATTTTTGATCTTTATCTGACACTGTACATCCAATGGATCAGAAAATCCCGTTGCTTCTGCCTCAGCCACTTAACTCTTGTTCTAAGCCACATACCATCATTTCTTATCTGTGTTAATTTTAATGGCCTCAAATTGTCTTGAGCTGCTGTTTCTTCATCCCTAATTATTATTATTAAGCCAGCAGCCAGAATAATACGTTTTAAAATGTAAATCAGATTGTCACTCTGTTCAAACCACTTCAATGGGTCCCTGTTATATGCAGATGAAAAAGGTATCTGACATCTCCTTCCTCTCAGTCCTACGTCTCACCTCTGCTTTATTTTTTACTAAATTTCCTTTTGCTTAAATCTGCTCCAGCCTCTTGGCCTCCCCGCCATTCCCAGATGTATACACATGATCCTGCTGCAAGGACTTTCCATCCTGTCTCCTCATCACATGCTTTCAACACAGACAACTGCATGATTCCTTCCCTCAGCTCCCATTGTTCAAATGTTATCTATTCAATGAAACTTGCCATGATACCATGTTTAAAACTATTACTCCCATGCCATCTTCCCTAATCTCCAGACTTCTGGTCTTTATCCTACTCTGATTTTTCCAGAGCATGTATTATTCAACCATTAAATAATTACATTTGTTGTTTGTATCTCCCCCTACACATGCACGCACTCTCTCGTGCATAGGCTCCACCAGGGCAGAGGTGGTTTTTTTCCTGCTCATTCACTGAGGCCTGGAAGAGTACTTGCCACATAGCAGTGCCCAATAACTATCGGATGAAAAAGTGTCCTTTCAGAACAAAGGCATACTCTAAAATGTTAGTAGTCTGGGGGTTCATGGTGATGTGCAGAACAATGGGTAATATTTTTCCTTGTTTTACTACTTCTGCATTTTTCTAAATTCCTATAAATATGAAATAATTTTGTTTGAGGGGAAAAACTTAAAATTTGTCACCATTATAAGAAAAGCATAGAAGCCATGAAATCAACAGATGTCACTTCTTCAAAAATATCCAACATCACTTGTCTATCCATGAACTTCATGACTTCCCCCCCGCCCCCAGGAACTGCTGTTCAACCAGTCTGTCTTTCCAACAGAGATGATAAATGTGAAGTGGGGATTCTTTGCGTGGCCAGTGGACGGGGCAAGATTTCAGAGAGTAAGCGGCATCAGAAAGTATGTGATGCTTCTTTTAGGACTCTGTATGTCCCGGGGAAGCAGAAATAATTTTCTTGACCGTAAGTAATACATTTAGCCTTTCTTTTCTTCCTAATTTCTGACCTAGTGAAGATTTCTGGTTGTCTTCACCATAGAAAAGTCTTATACTTTTTTTTTTTTTTTAAAGGCTGTTCATATCACTCCTGCTGCCCGTTTGTTTCCGTATGTCAGATAAAGGAAACTGGATGTAACTGTGAGAGATTAGGAGGAATATGGTAAAAGGATAATCAGAAATAGTAACAATAGTTAATATTCCTCGTCTTTAATATTGTGACTTTTTAAAAAAGTCAAACTGTTAGAAATAAAAAAGTAGAAGGATGATTACCAGGGATTTGGGAGTGGAGGAAATGGGGAGATGTTAGCCAAAGGGTACAAACTTGCAATTATACAACACGGAAGTCCTGGAGACCTAATGTGCAGCATGCTGATCACAGTTAGTAATATTGTATTATGTACTTGAAACTTGCTAAGAGTAAATCTTAAGTATTCTCACCTCAAGAAAGTTAACTAGCTATGTGAGGTGATGGATATGTAAATTAGCTCGATTGTGGTAATCATTTCACAATGTATATCAAAATATTGCATTATATACCTTGAATATATATAATTTTTATTTGTCAATTATACCTCAAAGTTTGAAAAAATACATTGTGACTTCAAGTAAAGAATTTTATAAAACATTGCTTTATTGACTAAAGTTTTCCTCTTAGGGAAACATATAAGCATGTATTCAGAGAAGCCACAGTTTCCTATGTTATCTTAAAAATCTGCTGAAGTTTTAAAAAGTGTCTTTTATCACATATATGATTTTTAGAGTGAATATAATTCACATCTAAAGAAATGACTTCTACATTTGGCTAAAGATCTGTTTGAGATGGTTTTAAACTTGTAGGTGTCTTATTTGTTTCTTGTTGACTAACTTATCAGTCCTTTCTCTACAGCATCAGAATGTTCAAATGTCCTACAAGAAGTGGAACTTTCCATCATGGAGGACAGAACGTGTAATACTGTGCTCAGGAGTATGAACCTCCCTCCTCTGGAAAGGACCATGATGTGTGCTGGTTTTCCTGGTCGGGGAATGGATGCCTGCCGGGTATGAAAGTATAAACCAGCCCAGTTGTTCAGTAACGTGGGTGAAAGTGGATCCTGTCTTTCCCCTGTGAGCTCCTTTTGGGGAGCTACTGTGTCAAAGTACCTTTCTTCTCATCTTTCCGTCTGGCTTCTACGAAAAAGTTTAGCTGAGCTGAGAGAATTCTTTCCTGTCCCTTTTCCCATTCCTATTCCTACACCTGTTTTATTTTGGTGGGTTGGGGGCAGGGGTTAGTTTCAGCATGTCCAAAATGGTAGAATTAAGCAAGATGACCACTTCGACAATCCTGTTAGATCCAACTATGAATTATTCTTTATTCCACATTTTGTTTACTATCGTGATTTTTTTTTTCCTTTAGTGAAGAATATGTTCGCACAAAGTTTGACCAAAGACACATGGCTTTAGTAACTGTTGGGTAAGAGATGTTGAGAATGACAGTGACCTCCCAGACTGACACAACTTCACAAAGAATACCAATCCTCATGAGATATATAGAGGGGAAAGGGAGACCAACTTGTGAAAGACACAAGTCTTAAGTTTTATTTTTTTTTTAATTTTTTTTTTTTTTTAATTTCAGAATATTATGGGGGTACAACACTTTGGCTATATATATTGCCCATGCACTGCCCGTGTCAGAGCAACAATCGTGGTCATTCCCCAAACTGTGCTTCCCTCTTCCATTCGGTGAGAGTTTTCCCATCCCCTCCACCCCCCTCCTGCCTGCCCACCCCCTGATGAATATTGAGTCTTAAGTTTTAGATAGGTCTTCCAAATAAATTATTTTCTTTATAATTTATTATAAATTAAAAAGCAGCAGGGAGTCATTATTCTTTGCCAAAAAGCAGCTTGAAACTGTTGTGGGAAGCTCCCTGAAATTATGTCTTGGAAGAATTTGAGTTTTTCTTCAAGGGAGTGACAGGAGGAGTTTGGGAGGGAGAAGATAGAATCTTATACCACTTTTTCAATTGGAACACAGATAGGCTAAAGGTGCTTTGTGCTGTCTTCATTCCTTATAGGCAATTCTTTTTTGGATGAATTCCTCAAAAAAACAATTCTACACCTTTTAAGGAGAGTTTAATCTGGCACAAGATTGTCTGAAACATATTGTGAAAGCAGCATGTGTTCTGGAATGTTACTGAAGACAGGATCCTAAAATCTCAGGTTCTTTATTCTCTTGCATGACAGCCAGTATGATCCTTTACATATACTCCCTGGGACAAAATTAGGTTTCCCAGGCTTTCTGTTTTTAAAGACTTGAGGCCTTAGAACCACCTTGGGAGCTCTATTCACTGATGCTGTGGGCTTGGGAGATGACCTAGTCTTTCCCAGCAATTCCGGGTGACAAGCTACAGTAGAAGCATACATCGGTAACCATACCTCTTTCTTCCATTGATTTTGGAATGAACACGGCAATTCCAAAAATAAAGAAAAATTAAGCATTAGCCTGACAAGATTGTAACCAGTAGGTGTAAAGAGATTACATCTGGATGAAAAGATTGTGCTTTGAATCTAATGACGAGGTAACAACAAAATGGATGAACAAAAAGTTGGACAATGACTAGTGAACTTCTATGCCTCTACCTCTTGTCACTTTGAGATGAGTGCTGATGTTTGTGGCACTGATGACATATTTTAACCTGTGGCTATTTTTAAAATTTTCTCTCTTCTGTACTATAAAAGTAGGAGGACCAGTGGTGTGTAGAAGAGCTGGTGGAATCTGGACTTTTGCTGGGATAACTTCCTGGGTAGCTGGTTGTGCTAGAGGTTTAGCTCCTCTAAGAAATCACCATAGGAAGGCATCACTTGGCATCTTTTCCAAGGTGTTTGAGTTGATGGATTTTATCACTCAAAACATGATCACAGGTGGGTGAGTTCTTTCTCATTCATTCTAAGATAGAAACTGACTGTGCTTATCTCAGGGGTAGCCACTCTATGTTGTGAAAAAATTAGAAGTAAGCTTTAAAAAGCAAGAATATGGCTGGTTTTAAGTTCTACTAAGACTACCAATGTATATAAATTTGTCTCTGAATTCCTGAGCACTGATATCTATAACGTGAACAAACCAAATCCCTGTATAAAATTTTCACGTCTTTTTGCATCTACAAGACTTTATAAACAAACTTAGAGAATACTCATCAGGGCATTCTTTCTTCATTTTCGCAGTTGACATTTTTTTCTCTATACTACTTAAGAATACTAAAAATAAATCTCTCCTTTCCCACCTCGCCCATTCTGCCTTGTTCATTTTACTTGGCAACAGTGGGAAAACTGAGGGAGGCTTTGGAGAGTTAATTCGGTTCTGTGCCACTAAAATCTAGATGAGGAATATGTGGGTCTGGAGATGCCAAGCCTGTTCTCAAGGAACTTTCTAATTATTTAGGAAGAACAAAAAGGTAGAGACGGTAACAGTAAAAGGTGAAGCACAGGTAAGCCCAGAGAGCTGCAAGGGCGCTGAGGAGAAGAGGTCTGGGAGGCTCAGTCCTGCAAGAACAGAACGTTTGCCAAGAAAAGGGGCAACTTCTGCAGAAGTAAATGGCATAACAGGCAGCCTCTGCAGAACAAAGCGGCATGAGAGAACACAACTTCCAGAAACAAACCATTTAGTATAGGGACCAAATTGATAGGACCCAGAGCCCCAGAACACATAGCATTCTCTCCATCCCTCTCTCCTTGTAGTCCAAGATCAGCCACTGAGCAGAGGACCTTGAGAAGTTCTGCTGCTAATGGTCCAGCTGCCTCAGATGACAGCAGACTCTCAGCTCACTTTTGTTTGGTCTTAGGCATAAAAAGTCCTCTGTTCATTGCTGTACTGCAGGGGGGCAATTCTGTCCAGGTAGAGATTGCATTCTATTTTGATCACCTGGAAGAGAAGGTTGACAAGGTTAATAAGCCCTGAGCAAAGGTTAATGGTAACAATAAGATTTTAAAAGAGCAATGAAATCAAGCAATAACAGTTAATTCCACAGTCAGATGAACATCAGAATGTGATAAGTAACTTATTCAAATAACACTTCCTTAGGATCATGTCTCTAAGCTTCTCCCCCTTTATTTGCCTATCTGTTTCTAGCCCTTCTTCCCTCATCCCTCCCTATAATAGGCTATGCTTTGGAAATAGGATTTAAACAAAGTTTTCTTAACCCTCAAAAGTCAGATGAAATGAATCTTTCAAATCCTATTTTTAAAACCACCCTAACCATCAAATCAAATTAATTTCTGCTTCCATGTAGCCCTTTTGCCTATTTTTAAAGACATAGTAGGCCCCTGACTGTGAGAAAAGGTCCCCTCTGCATTGATTTTTCAGTAGAAGTTATAATCCTTAATATTAATGTCATATTGTCAAAAATATCATTTAAATGATTATTTTAACATTATTTATTATTGGGAAAGGCATTAACTCTTTATACCCTCTACAGATTTGGATCAGGGCAAACCCTTCTCAAAAATGAGTCAAAGGACAGAAAAGAAAAAAATGGTAGTTTGATAGAGTCCTCCCACCGCACCACTCCCAGGGAAGGAGGTGAAAAACGTCATCAGCTACCTGCTAGCACGGGCCACTCACTCCGAAAACAGCATTGTGAATTACAGAGAAACAACGCGGAATGCCCAGCCCAAGAAAACGGGTACAAAATTTTCACAAAGATCGGAGGGCGCACGGAGCACAATAGAGCCCAGAGCGCGGGAAGGACACGCTCGCCAGGTCCGCGCAGCGTGACCTGCCCCCCAAGCGGTTACGCACCTCCCCATCCACTCAGGCAGGGACAAGCCCAGAGTTGGGGCAAAGCGGTTGCGCAAGGCAGCAGACCCTGTGGAGAGGAGGCAATTGCGGGAGCCAAACACAACTCTCAGCTGCAATATACAGAGACCGCACAGGGCTGGGGAGGGACGGGGAGGGACCTGGCGGAGATACAGCTTCCCGGGACAGTGCGGTGCTGGCCTGCGGGTTCCCGCGCGCCACTAGAAGTCAGCGGGATTGGGCCCGGGAGTTTAACAGAGAGCGGAACACTCCCTTAGGGGCTGCTGGCAACTGCCTCCACGGGCCACAGGCCGGTGGAGAAAAGCTGTGCTCCGGGGCGTGATCGGAGCCCGGCTGTGCACCACGCTGGCAGCGGCCACCATCTTTACAGCCACCCGCGCGGAGCTGTGAGCCGCGTCTCTAGCTCCGCCCCGCCCCGGGGCTCTTCTGCTGGGGTGAGACAGGCTTTGCCTTTGGTGGCCAGGGACAGCTGCATCCGTGGGTTCCAGGTGGGACGAGATCCCGGAACTGTAGCGGTGGGACCTTTTGGGTATTGGAAACACTTTGCAGCTCGTCCATCTGGTTCCGCTACCCCGGCTTTGGCCTCCGACAAGTCCGCTACATGCTGGTCCTAGTGCCCGCCCTTCAGGTCCCAGCCCTCCTGTACCCCAGAGATCGCTCATTTTGAAGGTTGCTGGCTATAGTGACTCATTTGGTATAACGGCTGGTTCCCATGACAACCAAATACCTCAAGAGCCACAGGCTGAACCAGAGCAGCTCCCCATAATCCTGCCCATTTCATTAGGGAATTTCACGCCATCCAAGAGCGCTTCCAGTGGCCACTATTCCCCCCTCCCCGTGGGAACATCCCCCCGGTGGAGACTGCTGGGGATAGAGACGGCCACCCACCTCGCCTTGGGGTCTAGTGGTGGAAAAGGGGTGCACAATTGGAGATCCTCCTGTCAGCCAGTATCACACGGAGACGCACATCAGAAAGACAGACACACGTGGCTAGATGAGCAACCTCTGAGCTGTGTAGAATTTTCCCAACTCAGCTCTCACACTGCAGCCAAAAGAAATTGTGTTTCTACCTGCACCTCAGGAGGAGCAGGGTGAAAGTAACCCCTAGGAGCTACAAGGCCCCTCCCAAAGCATGGGGCTTTCGCATACCCCAACTGGGGGATCAGAGTCTGCCACAGACATAACAGAATACCTAGCTATTAGGGAGCTGTGGGTTCATATCCTCAAGTACAATTCACTAGCTTAGAGCTCAAGCTGGGAGGACAATCTCACTACACTCCACTGGGAAGAGGAGAAGACAACAGGCCAGAGATAACCCAAGATCCACCAAACTTGCTAAAAATATACCTAAGGCAATACAGGCCACTACTTCTCTCCCTGGCTCTGCCAAGGAATGAAAATCGTGGGCTTGGAGACAGGGCCATAAACTGGACCTAACACCCACAGCTCTCGTCCAGAGGCCAGATGAGAAAAAACCAGTGAAAGAACTCAGGGAACATGAAAAATCAGAGTGAAAAGTCACCCCCAAAAGAAATCATCGTTCCTCAGCAATGGATACCAACTCAAATGGGTAGAATGACAGAAGAGGAATTTTGTTTATGAATTATAAAAAGCTCAATGAAATTCAAGAGAAAATTGAATCCCAGCACAAAGAAACCATAAGAAAAATGCAAGAAATGAATGAAAAATACTCCAAAGAAATAGAAATATTATGGAAAAATCAAATAGAAATCCTAGAAATGAAAGAAGCATTCAAGGATCTACAAAACACAGTGGAAATCCTTAAGAATAGGCTGGACCATGCAGAGGAAAGAATTTCAGAGGTAGAAGACAACTCCTATGCACTAAATAAATCAGTCGAAGAGAAAGAACACAAAAACAAGAGGCATGAACAAAGCATACAAAAAATGTGGAATTATGTAAAGAGGCCAAACATAAGGATCATAGGCATCCCTGAGGGAGAGGAGGAAAATTCTCGTGGGCTGGAAAACCTATTTGAAGGAATGATAGAGGAAAATTTCCATGGCGTAGCCAGAAATCTCGATATCCAAGTACAAGAAGCACACAGGACTCCTGGGAGACTCAACGTGAAAAGGCATTCTCCACACCGCATAATTATTAGACTGACCAAAGTAAACACAAAAGAGGCACTCCTCAGAGCTGTGAGAGGAAAAGAGCAGGTAACCTATAAAGGGAAACCAATCAGATTAACTGCAGATTTCTCAGCTGAAACCTTACAAGCCAGAAGGGAATGGGGAGCCATCATCAGTCTCCTAAAACAAAACAAAGGCCAACCCAGAATTCTGTATCCTGCCAAACTTAGCTTCTTATATGAGGGAGAAATAAAGACTTTTCCAGACAAGCAATCACTGAGAGAATTTGCAAAATCCAGACTGGCCTAGCAAGAAGTGCTTAGACCTGCATTGTACACTAATCAGCACAACAGACACCCACCTATGTAAAACAACGCAAAAGCTAAAACCCCAGAAACCAGATTGCACAATGACACAAGAGGTGAAACAAAAGACACCACCCAATAGAATAATCAGAAATTTACCCCAAATATCAGTTCTCTCAATAAATGTGAATGGCTTGAATTGCCCATTGAAGAGACATAGGCTGGCTGAATGAATTAAAAGATACAAGCCAAGTATCTGTTGTCTTCAGGAAACACACCTACACACAAAGACACATTCAGACTGAAGGTGAAAGGATGGAATACAATTTTCCAGGCTAAGGGAAACCAAAAGAAATCTGGAGTAGCCATCCTTATTTCAGATGATATAAACTTTAAAGCAACAAAAGTAAAGAAGGACAAAAATGGACACTATATAGTGGTGAAGGGAAAAATCTTACAAGAGGATTTAACAATCCTAAACATTTTTGCAGCCATCACAGGAGCGCCCAGGTACATAAAGTAAATACTGCTTGATCTAGACAACATAATAAATAGCAATGCCATACTAGCAGGGGATTTCAACACCCCACTGACGGAACTGGACAGATCCTCCAAACAAAAAATAAAGAAACAAAAGACCTAAACAGGACTCGAGAACATTTGAGCCTAACAGATATCTACAGAACACTCCACCCAAATAACACTGAATATACATTCTTCTCATCAGCTCGTGGAACTTTCTCTAAAATTGACCACATCCTAGGCCACAAAACAGATTTAAACAAATTCAAAAAATAGAAATCATACCATGTGTCTTTTCAGACCACAGCAGAATAAAATTAGAAATCAATTCCAACAGAAACTTACATCTTCATCCAAAAACATGGAAATTAAACAATCTGTTGCTGAATGACTATTGGGTCAAGGAGGAGATTCAAATGGAAATCAAAAGATTCTTTGAACTAAACGATAATGGGGACACAAGTTATCAAAATCTGTGGGATACAGCAAAAGCAGTCCTGAGAGGTAAACTTATCGCCTTAAATGCCCATATCCGAAAGACAGAAAGGTCACAAATCAGTAAACTAATGAATCATCTTAAGGAAATGGAAAAGGAAGAGCAAAGCAATCCTAAAGCCAGCAGAAGAAAAGAAATAACCAAGATCAGAGCAGAATTAAATGAAATTGAGAACAAAAGATCAATACAGAAGATTAATAAAATGAAAAGCTGGTTCTTTGAAAAGGTAAACTAAATAGACAGGGCACTTGCCAGGTTGACCAGAAGCAGAAAGGAAAGGACTCTAATAAGTTCAATTAGAAATGAAAAAAGAGAGGTCACAACTGATATCATGGAAATACAAAACATCATCTTTGAATACTACAAAAATCTCTATGCCCACAAACACAAAAATGTGGAGGAAATGGACAAATTCTTAGAAACATACTACCTCCCTAGGCTCAACCAGGAAGAAACAGAATTTCTAAACAGACCAATATCAAGCACCGAAATTGAAGCAGTAATAAAAAATCTTCCCACAAAAAAAAGTCCTGGACCAGATGGGTTCACGCCTGAATTCTACCAAGCCTGCAAAGAAGAACTGGTGCCTATACTGTAGAAATTATTTGAAAATATCGAGAAGGATGGAATCCTCCCAAACTCATTCTACAAAGCCAATATCACCTTGATACCAAAGCCAGGAAAGGACACAATAAGAAAAGAAAATTACAGACCAATATCCCTTATTAATACAGATGCAAAAATTCTCAATAAAATCCTTGCAAACCGAATTCAAATGTACATCAAAAAAATAATTCATCACGATCAGGTGGGCCTCAGTCCCGAGATGCAGGGAAGGTTCAACATATGCAAATCTATAAATGTAATTCACCATATAAATAAAAGCAAGAACAAAGATTATATGATCCTTTCATAGATGCAGAAAAGGCTTTTGACAAAATCCAGTATCCTTTTATGATAAGAACTCTTAACGATATAGGCATAGATGGCTCATACCTCGAAACTATTAAAGCCATATACAATAAACCCACAGCCAATATCATACTGAATGGGGAAAAATTGAAAGCATTCCCCCTTAAAACTGGAACCAGACAAGGTTGCCCACTATCTCCACTTCTATTCCACATAGTGCTGGAAGTCCTGGCCAGAGCAATCAAACAAGACAGAGGAATCAGGGGTGTCCAAACGGGGGCAGAAGAGGTCAAACTTTCACTATTCACAGACGATATGATATATATTGACAACGCCAAAGATTCAACAAAGAGATTACTGGAATTGATAAATAAATTCAGCAAAGTCTCAGGATACAAAATTAATGCACACAAATCCGTAGCCTTCATATATGCTAGTAACAATCAAGGTGAGAAACAAATTAAAGACGCAATACCTTTCACAATAGCACCAAAGAAAATTAAATATTTAGGAACATATCTAACTAAGGAGGTCAAATACCTATATAGAGAGAATTTTGAAACACTGAGAAAAGAAATTGCAGAGGATGTAAACAGATGGAAAACCCTACCATGCTCTTGGATAGGCAGAATCAACATTGTATAAATGGCTTTGCTACCTAAAGTGATTTACAGAATCAATGCAGTCCCTATCAAAATACCAACATCATTTTTTGCCGATGTAGAAAAATAATTCTACGCTTCATGTGGAACCAGAGAAGACCCCGTCTAGCCAAAGCAATCTTAAGCAAAAAGAACAAATTGGGAGGCATCCGTCTACCAGACTTCAAACTATACTACAAGGCTATAGTAACCAAAACAGCATGGTATTGGCACAAGAACAGAGATATAGACCAATGGAACAGGACTGAGAACCCAAATATAAAACCAACCTCATACAGTCACCTGATCTTTGACAAATTCCAGAAAAACGTACACTGGGGAAAAAATTCCCTATTCAATAAATGGTGCTGGGAAAACTGGATGGCCATATGTAGAAGACTGAAACTGGACCCACACCTCTCTCCTCTCACAAAAATCAACTCACAATGGATAACAGATCTAAACCTAAGACATGAAACCATAAGAATTCTCAAAGAAAACATTGGAAAAACTCTTATGGACATTGGCCTAGGCAAAGAATTTATGAAGAAGACCCCCAAAGCAATCACAGCAGCAACCAAAATAAATACATGGGACCTGATCAAATTAAAAAGCTTCTGCACAGCCAAGGAAACTATCACTAGAGTGAACAGACAACCTACAGAATGGGAGAAAATATTTGCATGCCACACATCTGATAAAGGACTAATAACCAGAATCTATACAGAACTTAGGAAAATCAACAAGAAAAAATCAAACAACCCTATTGAAAAATGGGCAAAGGACATGAACAGAAACTTTGCAAAAGAAGACAGAATAATGGCCAGCAAACATAAAAAATTGCTCAACTTCTCTAATCATCAGAGAAATGCAAATCAAAACCACAATGAGATATCACTTAACTCCAGCGAGATTGGCTCATATTAAAAAATCCCCAAACAACAAATGTTGGTGGGGATGTGGACAGATAGGAACACTCGTACACTGCTGGTGGGACTGCAAACTAGTACAACCTCTATGGAAAGTAATATGGAGATACCTCAAAGAATTAAAAGTAGAATTACCGTTTGACCCAGCAATCCCACTACTGGGTATTTACCCAAAGGAAAAAAAGACGTTCTATAATAAAGACATCTGCTCGCGAATGTTTATAGCAGCATGATTCACAATTGCAAAGATGTGGAAACAACCCAGGTGCCCATCAATACACGAGTGGATTAATAAAATGTGGTATATGTATACCCTGGAGTATTACTCAGCAATAAAAAACAATAGTGAATTAACACATCTGGTATTATATCCTGGATGGACCTAGAGCCCATTCTTTGAAGCGAAGTGTCACAAGAATGGAAAAACAAGCACCTCTGGTACTCACCATCAAATTGGTACCAACTGATCAGCACTTACATCACACAGGGCAATAATATTCATCAGGGGGTGGGCAGGGGGGAGTGGGGTGGAGAGGATGGGAAAACTCTCACTGAATGGATGCAGGAAGGACAGTTTGGGGGATGACCATGATTGTAGCTCTGACACAGGCAGTGCATGGGCAATGTATATAGCCAAATTGTTGTACCCCCGTAATATTCTGAAAAAGAAAAAAGAAAAAAAAAGGGGCAAAGGAATGTCACAAAGGGCCTAAGTGCTGTCCAAGGTGTGCATGGAAGCCAGAGAGGAAAGGGTATGTGTAGTGCTACTTATCTAGGTAGAATGCTTAATTGGGAGAAGTCATCAAGAGAAAGCAAATAGAAGGATTGTATCATATTCATAATCTGAATTTTATTTCAGTTTTGAATGTAAACTTTAAAACACCCTGCTCATATTCATACACAGAGCTTCCAACATTTAAAACCTGACACTGGCATCTGAAAATTTTGAGTGAATGGAAACTTGCTATGCCATTGCTAAAAGCTGTAAACATTTACTTTAATATCTTTACAGAAACGTATTTTACCATTACCCAGGACATCCTAGAAAAACATTGGGAGAGTTGGATAAATGTTAAATCTGAAGAATTGTTTTTTAAAAAAAATTATGATTCAGAAATTTTCTTAAGTCTGTTTGCAAATACGATGTGTAAAGCATAGCCTCTAAAAACATTTGCATTCTCATAAATATCAATTATATAAATATAAATTGTATAGCTTCAGGCTGACCTCTATATCCTTTTGAAATTTCCATGGGTGGGGCAAATGATTAACTTCTTTCCCCTTTTTTCGAAGCTTGCAAACCTCAGGGGACAGTGTTATTTGGAGAAAGTGGGAAGATCGGTTACCACTATTCCAAAGAAGACAACTATTCTCATAATTGGTATGTATCCTAGGTGGGAATGATTCCTGGGGTTCCCCCCACCCACCACCACAAAAATCAGGCAATTAAAGGACTATATTTTGGCAGTGTTATCTAGTATCTTAAATTCCTTATCTGATTAATATAAAAGCATATATTTCACCTGGTGGTTTTTGGTTGATGAATATTTACTACTTGGTACTCCTGATACTCATCAATATATAAATAAAGAACCGGGGTAGTATCAAGACTAAAGCTTACCTGCATTGATGTATTCAATATCTAATATTAATAGCATCTGGTAATGAGATTGCTGTGGGAATTTAGTGATTAATCCTGTCACATAATTATTTCTATAATTATGGTAATATTTGGTTAAGTATCACCTAGTGATATGAAAATAGTTCATGCTCTATAAGCTTCAGTGTCTTTTTTACACATTTTCTACATACTCTGTCCTCTGTATGGCTAAAAAACATCTTGAAGCTTTAGAAATTGGTTTTTCCAAGTATCTTATTTTCTTAAGTGATCTAAATTCATTTTAAAAATTGTATTGAAAATTAGCCAAGTGTGGTGGTGCATGCATGTAGTCCCAGCTATTTGGGAGACTGAGGCAGGAGGGTTGCTTGGGCCCAGGAGTTTGAGGCTGTGGTGAGCTATGATGGCACCACTGCACTCCGGCTTGGGTAACAGAATAGGACCTCATTTCTTTTTTTTCTTTTTCTTTTTTTTTTTTTTAAATAAAAAGGCAAGACCAAAAGCTGGGAGACCAGCTACTGCAATCATCCAGGTAAGATGATAGCTTTGACTAGGTTTGTAGCAGTAGGAGTGGTAAAGCCATGGGATTTGCTGATGAGTTGAAAATTTCGGTCTTTTTTGTTTGTTTGTTTTTTGTTCTGAGGGAAAGTGAGAGCCCCTCATGAGTGACTTGAGGGCTTTTGACCTGAGCTGTTGGAAAAGGGAACTTCTGTCATCTGAGATGGAGAAGATGGGGCATTGGCTTTTAGGCAGTAGGATCAAGAGAAGCATTTTGTTTGTTTAGATAAGGTGGGCTCAAGTATGCTTATGGGCAGAAGAGAGTGAGAGTCTAGAGAAAGACATAGAAATGTGAAACAAGTTTTATGAGAAGACATAAGGAAGCCAGAGATGAATAAGAACACTTTCAGCAGCATTACAACCTAGATAGTATTAGCAGGAATTTGTACTACGTTTCAACAAATCTGAGACAAAAAATTGGTTGTAAAAATGCATCATTATTTTATGTACCACCAATAGGGAAAACAAAATAGACAAGATAGGTCCAAAGCTGGGTCACCAAAGGCTAAACCTTAGTGTAAGGCTAAACAAGGCATAAACCCACCCACATGGAAAGTTACATGCCTGAACCTTGGCTCTGGATATAGGGAGGTATAAAAAATCGTCCTTAAGAATTTGAATCACAAGTTAATACTCGTGCAGATCTACAGTCTAAATTTCTACCGCCAATATAGTCCAAAACACCTTAAGCAGAAAAATTTAGTAGCATGAAGTTGGTGGTGCGCCAAGGTGACTGGCAGAAGCTAATACAAATCCTCCCTGGAAGAACTCTTTCAGTCCAGGTCTGCAGGAATTTTAAGACTCCATTGTAAGATGCATTCTGATTTTAGAATGTTAAAATGTGAAAAGATGTGTTTTAGAAATAAGATATGGGACCAGTTTGCATAGTTAGTGACTTCTCCAGCATGCTAAGCTGCCTTGGATAGTGAAAGCGTTTTGTAAGTTTCAAATGGATCTAATTAGGGTAATCATAAGGGAGAAAGAAATAACATAAAGGAGGAAGAGGGAGTTGCACAGCCCTTCCACACCTCTTTACTCTGGAAGGTGATGGTTAGACTCTCAGAAATGGCAGATAGATAGCACTCAGTTTGCCCTCCTTCCCCCCATACCCGCAGGAGACATTGTATTTCCCAGAGCCTAGAACAGTGCCTGGCACTTAGTAAACGCTCCATAGATATTTGAATGAATAAATCAATGATTCATTTTGGGACCCTTCTCTCACTTAGCTTGACTAGACCTCAGAATCCTTTTAAATACAGCAATCACAATAAATCAAGCTTGGCATAGATTTGAAACCTATTTTCCACTTCTGAGTTAGAGATTTTGAGGCAGAATAATAATGTCATAAAAACAAAGTGCTGGACTTCAATGTCATAAAGCCTAAATGACAGTTCCAATTATATAAGATATGTAATGAGTCTTTCAATATCAATACCAGTTTTCCCATTTGGAAAAGGAGGAATGATTTCTCTTCTGCCTACCTTAGAGGGATGTAATGAGTCTCAAGAATGATGATGGATGTGGAGTGCTTTCTCCAGTGATGTCCTTTAGAAAGCGAGCTTTATGTTTTACATGTCGTATTTTGTACATTCGTATTCAGGATTATGGACTTGAATGGAAAAAGATCAAAGCAGAGAAAGAGTTTCTGAGGAGATGTTAAGAAGGATTACTAGTGTCTTGTTTTTGGAAACTAGGCATAAAAGATTTGGATAACTCCTACGGTCCTGACCATTTATTATTTAAAGGGCAGTGGGGCTATTAAGAGGTCTAAGGTTGCTGATAAAGACTGCCAGTTTTTGGACAGAAGTTCATTCCGATGTGTTAGATTCCAGATGAAATTGCTTTGCATTCAGATGAAATGTAAGACATGGAAGAACCTAGGATTTATGGCCCACTGGGATTTCTTTTCTTGAATAATAAGATGAATTCATGTAGGAAAATAAAGGTAAAGGATTATGTATTGTTATGTAAGACTACTTTCAAAACGTTTGGACATGTTTTTGAAGATGTTCATGAAAGGTCACAGCTGACCTTATTGGGAGTCAAAGAGATGACATTGCAACCCCCAAGACTATGGTTTAGGATGACCTTGGAGAATGCTGGTTTGGGTTAGCTGATGCTGCATGGTCCATCCATAATTCATAAGAATTGTAATCCATAATTTGACTTCTGGATGAATATTATGGATTTTAATTAGACTAGTAATGACTTAGATGAATCTTAGGTTTCTTTAATTTATAGATCAAAATCCTAGCATTTTAGCACTAAATGAAATTTAAAGAGTGGTTTCTGGCCATTCTCTAATACTCATCTATTTGTTGGATAAATGTTAGCAATTTGAGCAAAAACAAATTATTCTCACATAAAAAAATTTCCATAGCCTTTTATCTTTTAATATTCTGTAAAATTTTATTATTGGTGAGTTACGAGCTAAAATATAGATACTAGATTTTACTTGTCAAACTTGACTCTGCTATTTACTTTATTTTCTCCACCTTCCTCTACCCCAGCTTATGTATCTGGAAAATACTGGTACCAGAAGATAAAATTATCCTGATACAACTTACAAATTTAGACATAGAAAATGAAGCTGGGTGTGATCACGACTTTGTATCTTTACAATCAAGCAATGGAGTGCTAATTAGTAAGTATGTTATGTTTATTTTTATTATTTTAGAGTATCTAGAAGACCAAAGATATGCTGAAAGATCTAAAACAAGATTTCTGCACACAGGGCAATCATTTTATCTTACATATAGTGTGGGGGGGGTGTGGTGGTAAGAGTGGAGACGGTGAAAGACATTGACTATTATCTTCAGTATTTTTCTAAGCTAGGCACAAAATATCACATTCTTTTCTCAAGTTCAATAACAGTATTGAATGAAATGATGTCACAATTGCCAGAAAACTTCCTTTCGAGGCAGTTTTTAAAATTTTTGTCACAAAAGTGGGGTGCATGTTTATCAAATTTGGTAAATACATATGAGCAAAAAGAAGAAAATGTAAACCATTCATAACCCTATCACTTAGAGATAACCACTGTTTACATTTTGATGTATATCCATTTACATACACACCTTGAACTTTACATTGCTTTATAATTTTTTCTCACAACCCAATAAATCATTTCATGTCGTTAAATTTCTTTTTATTAATACCTCTTATAACCTATGTAAATATAATTGATATATTTCCCTTAGTCAAAATATTATGTGTTAAACACGATAGAAGGTCTCCGTGGCTGGCGTAGAGCTCAATCTCTAAGTCTTCATATGGCCAGTGGTTAGAACAAATGTCTCTTCACACATATAACAGGATGCTACAGACAGAGTATTGCTCTAGGGGTTATAATAATTATTGACTAAATGATTTCATGCTCAAGCCTACTATTTACCCAGTAATTGTTTTTTACAACCAATCATTTGTTAAAAATTAATTATGTCTGAAGGTACCCTACCAGCTACCAGACATTTATAGAGAAAAGGCAGTCTCTGCCAAAATGAGCTTATAATTTGAGGTAACTAGAGGTGTATGATAAAGTAGGAAATGACATAGGATAGGGAATGTGCTGTGGTGATTCAAGAAAAGGTAGTTCTTATTTCCAGTGGGTGTCTGGGAGAGCTGATGGGAGAACTGAACTTTGCGTTAGGCCCTGGACACGTGAGACTGGCTTCGCGAAGGTGAGTGGGGTGGCAAAAGCACTGAAGCAGAGGACGTGGAATGATCAAAGGGGCCGCTAGATAGTTTGGCCTGCATAGAACAGAGAGAGCTCATGGAAGATAATATTAGGAAAATAAATGCCTGTAAGTTTCTACCACTCTTTAGTCATGTTGTTTCAATTTCTTTTCCTTTTCAGGGAAGGTCTGTGGCGATACACTGCCCTCACTGTTACTGACGGAGCCCAGTGAGGCCTCGGTTACAATTGTTTCTGATACAGAAAACAGTGGCAGTGGATTTGAGCTTACCTTTATTGCTGTACAGAACTCAGAAGCAGGTATTTCAGGTATTCAATTCCCTGCTATTTTTCCTTGACGTGGGGATGAGGAACAGGAAATGCCTTTGGCCATTCACTGAATTTCCTCAATACTTACACAGATTCAGGTTGTTGGAGTGTGGCTGTATTGGGAGAAGAAGGGACAATTCACTCTGCCGATGATCCTGACTCGTATTCCAGCAGTGTACGGTGTCATCGGTTCATTCATGCTCCAGAGAAACACATTGTAAAGGTAGGCAGCTAAGGAATCTCTCCACTTCATAGAGAACTTAGCTGTGTTCGTTAAGCAGAACTTAATTCATCTGGATTGTTCAATTGCCATTATGATGAGGAGCTTCTTTTTGTCATTTTTTACTCTCAAAAGGGATCTCTGTGTGTGATTTTGAACATTTCAGTGGTTTAAAAGTGTATACAATGAAAAGTAAGGCTCCTAATCAGACTCTCATTCTACACCCTGGAGGCAAACACTGATAAATTACTACAGTATCCCTGGAGAGGTAGTCTGAGCATTTACTAACATATATATACTTACGTTGCTTGTCAATGCTTTGTCCACTGCAAAATATCTCAAAGATCCTTCCAGATGGACCTACGGAGCTCTTTTTAATGACTGCATAAAATATCGTATGATGTTTTGTAATTTACTAAACCAGTTCCTCATTAACAGACGTTTAGTAAGTTTCTAGTCTTTGCCCATGCCAGGAATATTGCCCTCAACATCCCTGTGTCACTGTTTTTGGACACATGTAGATATATATAATTCCCCGAATTGGACTTGCTGGGTCAAAGTGTTTGTACATTTAAACCTGGTGGTCATTGCCAATTGCCCTCCAAAAAGACTGCGATTATTTACACTTCTATCTGAAGGTATGTGAGGGTGTGACAGAGCCTTTAAATATATAGAGCAAAACTTTTTAAACTTCTCTTCCTTGACCACTTCTCTGTTATGTTTATAATTTGTACAGTTGACATTTGAAGACTTTACTGTTGAATTTAACCAAAACTGTATTTATAATGCTGTTGTGATTTATGGTGATTCCAAAGAAGAGCACAAATTAGGTAGGTAATGTTCTGTCCTTTACATTTGAAAAGCTTTAGACTAACTGGAGTAGATGCAGCATTGGCTGGCTTCCTTGGGTACTATGAGGTCATGTGGGAATGTGACTTTCTTGCACTGGAAACTCATGGTGCCACAAAACTTTAGCTTTAAAGTCTGTGAGCCAGCGATTGATTCACCAGTAAAGTTTTTAATAGAAGCATGAAAAATGTGAAGAATACTTCAGACTTTTTGAAAAGTGAAAAGGAAGTCCCCAAAGAAAGGGGAAAATAGTAACAGTGAGTAAATTTTTAAGTTATTTAAGGTAACTTTTAAACTTCTTTCTGTGTTAATTCCTTCTATTGGTGATATTCTGATATTTGTATCCAAGAAAACTAACCAAAAGCTACAATTTCTGCTTGAGTCTTACAATTAATTTGAAGACCTGACTTTAAAAACTTCAGTGTATTTTTTTACCCACCTCTTCTCTTCTCTTATTGTCTATAAATTAATAATCAGTTGAGGTTTCTGTGCATATTAGAAATTAGATGTCTTTATTTATACAGCTTTTTCTATGAGATAAAATTACAGTGCATTGTTATTGTGAAACTAATGTTTAATTCCCACATGACTTGTAAGGCTGTGCTTACAAATCAAATCTGGAGAAAGCCAAAGTTGCTGATTAAAAAATTACTTGGGCTATATTTTACCTCTGTGTTCTGATTTTTAAACAAAATTTTTATAGCTATAAATCAAATTTCCCTAAAACTTCTCAGCTAAACTTTGTGGAATCTTGAACATCACTCCAATATTCAGTCCTAGTTACCCATGATGGTGATACATTTTTAAAATGATGGTGAAAATAATTTTCTGAAAAAGGCTAGAATTGCCTTTTTGCCCTCAGGTGGATATGAACACTTGTATAATAGGGACTTTTGCATATAAAAACAGTTATAGGGAAGATAATTTAGCAATGTTTACCTAAATGTAGGGTGTTTGAATCACCTTGGTAATGTAATAAAAATGCATATTCCTAGGTTCACCCCTAGAGATCTATTATAAATAGATTCTGTAGATCTTGGATGGGGCCCAGGAATCGTGCTTTAGCAAGCATCTCAGGGTTGTGCTCCAGAAACTGCATCTACTAGAACATAAAAAAAGATTCTAAGAACCGTATGTGAAAAGTAGAGCTTCAGATTGGAGCATGCAATTCAGAAATGAGATTGGCTCTGTTTTAGAATGTTAGAGGGTTTTGAATTAGTAGTTTTCTTGGCACTCTAGAAGATACAGTACACTTTAACCAGACAAAAGGAATATCATATGCAAAGACCCTAATGAAAGAGAATGGATGGTATACAAGAAAACTACAAATAACATTGTTTGAGTTTTTGAGGGAATGATAGAAAAGGCAGGAGTTAGATCATGTTGGGCACAAGGCATTAAATTGTAAGTACCAGAGTGATAGGATAGCTAGCTAACATTTATTGATTACTTGCTCTGTAGCCAGGTATAGACTGAACATTTCACACGTATCATCATATATTCCTCCTTACAAATATAGGAGGTATGTGTACTACTCTCCTCTTCCTCTTACAGATGAGGGAACTGAGGCTTAGAGAAATTAAGTAACTTTCCCAAAAATGTACAGTTGGCAAGAGGTAGAGCCAGAATTCAAACCTAGGTTTCTCTTACTCCATAGTAATGTGGAAAATATGGGTGAACTTAACATGCAAGGAGAGTAGTAAGGAAGTTGCTGTAAAGCATTTATTCTAGATGTATTTGATTATGTATGTTATGGGATGGGGTATATGAAGGAAGAAAAGTCCAGCATGACTTTCAGGACCCTAGCTTGAGTGGCTAGGTAGATGGTGGAGTCACTACATGATACAAGGAAATATAAAAATGAGACCACGTTGACTATTTAAAATCATTTCATTCCATTTGAGACATGTGGGTCTTTATGAGCTTGTGGGAAATCCTAATGGAGATATCTAGCAGTCCTAGGTCTAGAATTCAGCAAAAAGATTTAGACTGAAGAGAGAAATATTGAAATCATCTACATGTAGATGAATAAAAATAGGGTAATGAACAGGACCTTGGAGGAATATCTTTTCAGGCTGAAGAATAGAATCTTGAAAAAAGAAAAAAAAAAACTGATACTGAGAAGACATGGCCATAGATAGATCAAGAAAACCAAGAGTAATGTCATGAAGCCAGGGAAGGAGGAAGTGCTTAAAAGAGCCAGATGCAGCAGCGATATTAAGAGATATTATAAGAAATACATCTGTGGGATCTGGCATCTAGCATATGAATGGTAGTGTTAGTGAGATCTACACTAGACTGGTTTTGTGATTGACCAGGGTAAACAAGTATGGTCAGTTAGTGTAGCTACTCTAAATATTTTCAATTAAAAATTTTTCTTTTATAGACACTTCAAATAAAATTGAACCAACGTCATCTCCCAAAACCAATCCTGCATCTGCTGCAAAAGCTATTCCATACGGTGAGTTGATGGCCATGTTGTTACTATCTTTTTAATTTCCTTTCTTCATTAACTAGATGTCTCTTTTGGAAATCCTCATCTTATATTTGCTATAACTCCACAGTGAAGATAAGTGGCTTTTATACCTAGGTGTATAAAACTTCTAGAATCCTGTTTGGGTTTACATTTAGACTCAAATAGAGGGAAGATCAAAGAAGCTTGGGGGTAGGAAGAAAGGACTACAAGAGCAATCCTTTGTCCTCATCTATCCCTGTACAAACTTAATACCAAAATGACTTCCTAGGGTCTGTGTTTAATATGATTATGCATTATGGAACAGAGGAGGAGGATGGTTTTTTGGTTGTGTTGTTTTTTGTTGTGTTTTTTTTTTTTTTAACTCATACTGGCATCTTTTAACTTCCTTATGCCTCAGAGCATCTGGTTAAATACTAAAATACTATGATCTTCCATTGTTCCGCATGCACATATTGAGTATGTTCAAGTTGATGGACTGTAATAGAAAGTTGCATGAGGAACTATAAGAGGAGAAAATATCTGCCACTTACTAGGGAGTTGGAGAAGGCTTCATGGAAAAGATAGTGCTTGAGCTCAGTCCCAGCAGTTCCAGATAAGAGAATGGCATTTAGATGCCTAAGCAAATTTGACATGTTTGAGGATTGGTAAATAGTTTCATACAGTGAGAACAGGAGGTAAAACAAGGATGTATAATGAAGAATCTTGTAGATTCACTGCTAACAAATGTGGAATTTTCATAGTAGAATGTAAGTTCCATGAGGTCTAGCATTTTTATTTGCTCTATTCACTGATATCACCAATGTCCATAATAGTGCCTGGCAAATAATAAGCACTAAATAAGTGTTAAATTAATAAATAAATATTATTCTGTAGGCTAGTGCCTAAAATTTTGATTGCCTAGCATAGTAACCCAGCTTTTTAAAATCAGATTCCTCAGAGGTGGATCTTGGGAGCCAGTATCTTTATAAAGCTCTTCTGGTGTTTGGGAATTACTATTGTCAACTGTGACAAGCCTTTGGAGGAGTGTGTTCTTAATCATTTCACCTGGATGTGTCATTGGTTTCATCTTTCCTGTAGTTGTCTGTGGGATCCCTCCATTTAGTCCCCAGTGGCTTTCCAGAAGAATTGCAGGAGGGGAAGAAGCCTGCCCCCACTGTTGGCCTTGGCAGGTAGGTCTAAGGTTTCTAGGTGATCACCAGTGTGGAGGTGCCATCATCAGCCCAACTTGGATTCTGACTGCAGCCCACTGTGTGCAATTGTGAGTGAAACCGAAATTTTTCTTATCTGTTTAGCACATGTATTTATAGACAATGCCTAGGATGCAAGGATAACTGTCTAACTACTAGGATTATCCAGACTGATTCTAAGGTGAGAATCTTCCTTTCAGTGTTGTTTTGCATAGCCATCTAGCCTCTGTTTAAACAATATAAGTGAGGAAAAACTTAATCAAAATCTTGACATTGCCCATCCCACTTATGGAGATCTCTGATAATTATGTTAAGCCAAAGTCTACTTCTCTGTCGCAGAAATCTATTGGTCTAAACTTAATGTAGTTTCAAAAAACATAGAACTAAGTCTATTTCTTCTTTCATATAGTAGTTCTTCCCATATTTGAAGAACCCTCTCACTTTCCCCTGTAGTTTAATCATTACGCTAAGCTCTTAGTTCTGTTGTGGTTGTTAGTAATACCAGATGCCTCAACATGCAGCAGACCTTCCCCTGGATTGGTTTAGGATTGCTCCTCTTAAAATATGGTTCCTATCGGTGGAGAGCAACATAGGATAATCTACCACCTTGATCATTGGCCTACTAGTGAACTAAAATTTTTGTTAACTTTTTAAATGTTTTAAAATTGTGAATTATTCCTTAATATGAAAAAATGTACATAATAAGTACAGTTTAAAGAATATTTAATAAATGTACATTTGTGTTCCCACCATCCAGTTCAGGAAGGATTTTTATAGTTACCTTTAAAGACCCCTTAGTACCTCTCCCAAGGGATAAACACTATGCCCAACTTGTTAAATGTTGTGTTCATAATACCTTTTTTTTTTTTTTTCAGTTTTAACTTTTATGTATCCCTGAGACAGTATATTGTTTGGGTTTTCTTGGTTCAATCTTCATGTGACAGAATTGTAATTTATATTCTTCTGTTACTTGCTTTTATCCTTATAATGTGTTATATAGATTAAGCTACGTGCCTGTGTATAATTATAATTAATTTGTTTTCAATCCAGACTAGTTAAGGCAGTCACTTGTGGGTAGGTTCTGGTACCGACATTATTATTATTTTTTTAAAGCTGCCCAGATGTTTCCAATGTGCAGACAGGGTCAAGAACCACTCCTTGTCTCTCTGACCTTGTCTTGAGCACTCCCTTGCTTTCTCACAGTGAAGTAGCCCCCCTGACCTTTCTGTTGTTCAAATGTGCTGAGCTTATTCCTGTTTCAAGGTCTTTGTAGATGCTGTCTCCTCTGCCATTCAAGATACTACATCACATTTAACCATCAAGTCTCCTTATATTCCTCTTGGCTGTCAGTTTCTCAGACTTTCCTTGTTTTTGATGACCAGAGGGCAGGTCCACTCAGCCTGGCTCTAACCCCCAGTACCAGAGCATGCCGGAACCTGGGGATTGCCCAGCCCACCACTGTTGGCACCTGAGCACTCCTCCTGGGGTCTGAGGACAGGCCCACTCACCACCACCCTGCCACTACCACCACAGCTGGCACCCACCCACACATGCCACCTGCAGGCCTGGGGACTGGCCCACCCAGCCTGTCACAGCCTTTGCCAACAACAGTATGGATACCTTGGAAACTAGGGGCTAAAGAACCCACTTACCTGTCTGACCCACTGCTATTATTTCTGGTACCCAAGCAAGCCACTTGGAAGCACAAGAATCAGCCTGTCTGGACCTGCTAACACTGCTACCAGTGTACTCCACCCTGGGGCCCAAAAACAGGCATGCTCAGCCCACTGCTACCATCATGGGGGCCCAAAGACTGCCCACCTGGCATACCAGTCTCCAACAAAACTTCACCACAGCCTCCACTGACAACTGCACCATAAACCATCATAGAAATCAGACACTACTGACTCTTTTTACAGCCAAAGAAATCATACAGATACTATATCACTGCATGCAGCCAGAATCATAGCCAAAATACCCTACACAGCCAACACCATAGATAACTTTTCAGGAAAAAGTCCTTCCCTATGAAAGCAAATTCAAAAAATTGGAAGAAGTAACTGTTACACCAGATGCACAGATATCACCAGAAGGACACAGGACACATGAAAAAGTAAGGACATATGACTCCTCCAAAGGAACACAATAATTTTCCAGCAACAGTTCTCAATCAAAAATGAAATTTATGAAATCCCAGAAAAAGAATTCAAAATATTAGTACTAAAGAAGCTCAATGAGATATAAGAGAATAATGAAAGACCGTACAAAGAAATAAGAGAAACAATTCAGGATATAAATGAGAAATTTACCAAAGAGATAGATATAAAAAAGAACCAAACAGAATTTCTAGAACTAAAGAATTCATTGGATGAAATACAAAATATATTCAAAAGTTTCAACAATAGACTAGATCAAGCAGAAGAAAGAATCTTAGAACTTGAAGACTGGTGTTTTAAAATGACCAAGTCACAAAAACAACAGAAAAATGAGTAAAGCCTATGTGACATACAGGACACAATAAAGTGCCCAAATATTCCAATTTTCAGTGTCCCAGAAAGTGAAGTGAAATTGAGTTTGGAAACCTATTTAATGAAATAATAGATGAAAACTCCCAAAGTCTAAAAGAAATCTAGACATCCAGATACAGGAGGCTCAAATATCCATTAATAGATAAAATTCAAAAAGGTCTTCTCTATGCTACATTACAGTAAAACTGCCAAAAGTCAAAGACAAAGAGAAAATTATGAAAACAGCAAGAGAAAAGTATCTAGCTCACTTATAAGGGGACCCCCATCAAACTAACAGTGGATTTCTCAGCAGAAACCTTACAGAGCAGGAGAGAATGAGATAATATATTCAAAGTGCTGAAAGGAAAAAAAAAAACTGCTAGGCAAGATACTACGACTAGCAGAGTTATCTTTTATAAGTGGAGGAGAAATAGTCTTTCCCGGACAAGCAAAAGCTGAGGGTGTTCATCCCCTCTGGAGTAGCCCTACAGGAAATGCTTAGGGGAGCCCTACAACTGGGAGTGAAAGAATAAACTACTGTCGTGAAAACACAAAAATATAAAACCACCGGTAGGGTAAACACACAAACAAGGAAGAGAGAACCTCAAACGTTAACACTACAGAATATCACCAAAGCACAGTGATAAACAGTAAGAGAATGAAAGGAACAAAGGATCTACAAAACAACCAGAAATCAATTAATAAAATGGTAGGAATAAGCCCTCACCTGTTAATAATAACCTTTAATGCAAGCAGATTAAACTTTCTACTTAAAAGATACAGGCTGGCTGAATGGATTTTAGAAAAACTGACCCCAACTATATGCTTCCTAGAAGCAACTCATCTCATCTCTAAAGATACACATAAACTGAAAGTAAAGGAATAGAAAAAGATATCCCATGCAAACAGAAACCAAAAGCAAAAAGGAGTAGCTACATTTATATGAGATAAATCAGACCTTAGGTCAAAAACAGTAAAAAGAGACAAAGAAGTTCATTATATAATGATAAAGGCAACAATTCAGTATGAGGGTAAATAATTCTAAACACATACACACCCAACACCAGAGCACACAGATGCATAGAGGAAATATTGTTAGATCTAAAGGGAGAGATAGACTTCAATACAATAGTTGGGGACTTACTTCAAAACCTCAGTCTCAGAAATAGATCATCAAGACAAAATTAACAAACATTGAATTTAAACTACACATTAGACCAAATGAACCTAACAGATATACAGAACATTTCATCTAACAACTACAGAACACATTCTCATCAGCACATGGAACATTCTCCAGGATAGACCACATGTGAAGATAAAAAATTAAGTCTCAACAAATTAAAAAAATTAAAGAAGTATCTTCTCAGACCACAATGGAATAAAACTAGAAATCAGTAACAAGAGGAACTTTGAAAATGGTACAAATACATGAAAATTAAACAACATGCTGCTGAACGATCATTGGGTCAAAGAAAAAATAGAGGAAATAAAACATTTCTTGAAACAAAAATCAAAACACAACATAAAACCTGTGAGATACAGCAAAAGCAGGGAACTTATAGCAATAAATGTCTACCTCAAAAAAGTAGAAAGATCTAAAATAATCTAACAATGCATCTTAAGGAACTAGAAAAGCAAAAACAAACCCAAAATTAGTGGAAGGACAGAAATAAAGATCAGAGCAGAACTAAACAAAATGGAGACTAAAAAATGTAATACAAAGAATGAAATGAAAACCTGGTTGTTTGAAAAGATAGTCAATATACCACTTGCTAGACTAACCAAGAAAGAAGAGGGAAGACCCAAATAAACAAAATTAGAAATGGAAAAGGAGACATTACAACTGATATCACAGAAATACAGAAGATCAGAGACTGTTATGAACTGTATACTAACAAATTGGAAAACCTAAAGGAAATGGATAGATTCCTGACACACACAACATACCAATGTTGAATCAGGAAGAAATAGAAAACCTGAACAGGCCAATTATGAGTAATGAGATTGAATCACTGATAAAAATCTCACAACAAATAAGTCCAGGACCAGACAGCTTCACTGCCAAATTCTACCAAACTTTCAAAGAAGAGCTAATACCAATTCTCCTCAAGCTATTCCAAAAACACTGAAGAAGAGGGAATTGTCCTTAATTCATTCCACAAGGCCAGCAATACCCAGATACCAAACTAGACAAGGACTCTACAACAACAACAAAAAACACTACAGGCCAATATCCCTGAAGAACATAGATGTAAAAATGCTCAAAAAGATACTAGCAAATTGAATCCGACAGCACATTAAAAAGATTATATACCACAATCATGTGGATTTACCCCAGGGATTGAAGTTTCAACATGGGTCCAATTTGGGTCCAGTTTCATTCTTATGAATACGGATATCCAATTTTCCAAGCATTATTTACCAAAGAGGGTGTCCATTCCCCAGTGCATGTTCTTGGCACCTTTGTCGAAGATCAGTTGACTGTAAATACGTGGATTTATTTCTGGATTCTCTATTCTGTTCCCTTGGTCTATGTGTCTGTTTTTATACTAACATCATGCTGTTTTGGTTACTATAGCTTTGTAATATATTTTGAAGTCAGGTAGTGTGATGCTTTTAGCTTTATTCTTTTTGCACACTTTCAACATCCATCAATCAATAAACGTGATACATCACATCAGCAGAATGAAAGACCAAAACTATATGATCATCTCAATAGATGCAGAAAAGGCATTTGATAAAATTTAGCATCTCTTCGTGGTAAACACTCTCAACAAACTAGGTATAGAAAGAACATATCACAACATAATAAAAGTCCTATATGAAAAACCCAGAATGAACATTATACTGAATGGGGAAAAGCTGAGAGCCTTTCCCTCAAGAACTGGAACAAGACAAGGATGCCGACTTTTACCAGTCCTATTCAACATAGCATTGGAGTCCTAGCCAGAGAAATCAGGCAAGAGAAACAGATAAAAAGCATCTAAGTTGGAAAAGAAGTCAAATCGCCCCTCTTTTGCTGATGACATGATCTTATATCTGGAAAAACCTAAAGACTCTACCAAAAAACTTAGGTCTGATAAATCAGTAAAGTTGCAGGGTACAAAATCAACATACAAAAATTAGCATTTCTATACACCAATAATGAATTAGCTGATGATGAAATCAAGAAGGCAATCCTATTGTAACAGCTACAAAAAATTAAAATACCTAGGAATAAATTTAACCAAGGAGGTGAAAAATCTCTGCAAGGAAAACTACAAAACACTGATGAAAGAAATTGAAGAGGACACAAACAAATGGGATGACATTCCATGCTCATGGATCAAAACAATTAATATTGTTAAAATGACCATACTGCCCAAAGCAATCTACAGATTCAATGCCATTCCTGTCAAAATTCCAACGTCACTTTTCACAGAAATAGAAAAAACAATCCTAAAATTTGTATGGAACCAAAAGAAAGCCTGAATAGCCAAGGCAATCCTGAGCAAAAAGAACAAAGCTGGAAGCATCACACTACCTGACTTCAAAATATGTTACAAAGCTATAGTAACTAAAACAGCATGGTGTTGGTATAAAAACAGAAACATAGACTTATGGAACAGAATAGAGAGTCCAGAAATAAATCCATGTGTTTACAGGCCAACTGATTTTCGACCAAGGTGCCAAGAACACAATGTTGGGGAAAGGACAGCCTCTTCAATAAATGGTACTTGGAAAATTCGATATCCACATGCATGAGAATGAGACTGGACCCCTATCTCTCACTACATACAAAAATCAACTCGAGTTGGATTAAAGATTTAATCATAAGACCAGAAACTATAAACCTACTAAAAGAAAACATAGGGAAAACACTTCTGGACATTCATCTAGGCAAAAATTTTATGGTCATGACCTCAAAAGCACAGATAACAATAACAGACAAATGGTACTATATTAAACTAAAAACCTGCACAGCAAACAGAGTGAAGAGACAACCTGTTGAATGGGAAAAAATATTTGCAAACTATTCATCCAATAAGGGACTAATATGCAGAATATATAATGAACTCAATTCAACATTAAAAAAATAAATAATCCCATTAAAATGTTGGCAAAGGACATTGATAGTCATTTCTAAAAAGACTTAAAAATGGCCAATGGGTATGTGAAAAAAAGTTCAACATCACTTAATCATCAGGGAAATATAAAGAAAAACCGCAATGAGATATCATTTTACTTCAGTTAGAATGGCTGTTATTAAAAAGACAACAGATGCTGATGAGGGTCTGGAGAAAGGGGAGCTCTTATACACTGTTGGTAGGAATTTAAATTAGTACAGCCATCATGGAAACCAGTATGGAGATTCCTCCAAAACTGAAAATAAAACTACCATATGATCCAGAAATTCCACTACTGGATATATCTATTGAAAGGAAAAGAAATCAGTATATCAAAGGGATACCTGCACCCCTGTGTTTATTGCAGCACTATTCACAATAGCAAAGATATGGAATCAACCTAAGTGGCCATCAGCAGACAAAGGATAAAGATAAGTGGTGTATATATATACACAATGGCATGCTATTCAGCTATAAAAAAGAATGAAATCATGTCATTTGCAGCAACATGAATGGAACTGGAGTTAAGTGAAACAAGCCAGACACAGACAAATTTTGCGTGTACTCGTGTGAGAGATAAGAAAGGTTGATCTCGTGGATGTAGAGAGTAGAATGATGGATGCCAAAGGCTGGGGGGGTGTTGGGGGGGGTGAGGTGGCGAACAAAGGTTGGTCAATGGCTGCAACTATACAGTTAGGTAGAAGGTGTAATTTCTAATGTTTGATAGCAGAGTAGGGTGACTATAGTTAGCAATAATGTATTATGTATTTCAAAATAGCTGGAAGAGAACTTGAAATATTCCCAGTGCATAGACATAACAAATACTCAAGGTGATGGATACCCCAAGTACCCTGACTTGATCATTGTACATTCTATGCATGTAACAAAATATCACATGTACCCCATAAATATGTAAAATATTATGCACCAATAAAAAAATTTTTAATGAAAAATATTTTAAATTTCAAAAATCTGAGAGCTGAGACAGACTTCATTTTTGCTGAAGGTCACCAAATGCCAGACTGGCTGACATCATTGGGTAGTGCTCCAAAAACGATAAGGAGAGCTGACAGTCATATTGTACCACCTCCCATATAGCTTCCCTGGCACTGATTACCCTTAGTATGAATTCTCAAACTTTAGCACACACCAGAACCACCTGGAGAGTTTCTGATTCTTTTGTATTTCTGTAGCTGCCTGGTGGTGGTGTCCCACCACCACCAGATAGGGAAAACCTGGTGTTCTCTTCTTTCGAAGCCCATACTGGTCTTTGTGCTCACGTGGGCCTTTTAACTTACTTTAGGGGACTAAATTCACTTTGCAATTATATGTCAGAATCTGTCTCAAACCTAAATCAGCTTTTTCAACTTCAGGCACTTTCTGTAATTCAGTAGTGGCTCTTTCTTCTCCCATAGGAGTACATGACACATGTCCCATTGTTGGATTGGGGATAAGTCCCTAAGGATATAATAGATGAAATTTGATTATGGGAAAGTGGGAAAAAAGGGTGAAGAAATCCATCAATTGATACCTTGAGCTATTATCCCACTATTTGTAAAATCCCAGGCTTTGTTGCATCCTAAAATGTATGTTGCTCTACCGTGTGCTTTTTAGTGTTCTCTACTACATTGAAGGATATTTGATGACTGTATACATAAGACTTCACTAGAAATTGTGGTCTATATTATCAGCTCTACTATGACTTTTATTATTTTATTGTATTGGGTATGTTATCATCTATATAAAGAAGTAGAGTAGCTTTAAGAAGTGTTTCTTCACTACCAAGTAATAATTTAGAGGATGACTTTGAACATAAGGTTCAGTGCCTCTGTTAGAGGGCATGGCAGATAGTAATGATGACGATGGCTGCCATTATGGAGTCATTACCATCTGCAAGCTACTTGCCAAGCACTTTACCTGAGTTCACTGCCCTAATAAAGGCATATTGATACACATGAATAAGTCAAACTCATCATGCAAGGAATTGGAATGGGTGTGATTGTGACAAGGAAGGAGATGCCTGTGTGTGTTAAAAAAACTTCTCCTTTGAATAAGGTATATTGAAAAATAATTTCAATAACTCCTCCTGAAGCAAAAGATTTGAAAAAAATGGGTGAATTAGTCTCCAAGTGGAAGTGACAATATATTTGTGTCAATTGAGGGACTCTTTCCTCAGATATTTTTTCAGCTGGGGATCTTGATATGTCAAACTTATGGATGTGACTCAAGTTTTTTAGCATCTTTTTGAAGTATATCAAAAGTGTGCAAAAATTTTCACAAAGTGAACACCCATGTAACCAGCACCCAGGTCAAGACACAAACTACTGTATTACCAACACCCAACACCCAGCATCCACCTTCTCCCCCTCCAGTCATCGCTCCCCTGAAAGTAATCAGCACCCTGATTTCTAATACCATGGGTGAACTCTGCCTATTTTTGAGCTGATAAATTCTTTATAACCTCAGTTTTGTCAATGTTGATGAATCTTTAAGATAATTCTTGAGATAATGCTGGGATAATTTTGAACAGTAAAACATAGACCAGAAGCTCCCTTCTTATGAATGTAACTTTTTTTTTTAACATATTCATATCACTGAAATTAAAATAAGCTTTAAATTTTCATTTTTCCTTCTCAACTTATAAAAAGCCTTTGGTGATATTTGGTAAGGGATCCAGGGACATTTTATGGCCAAAAGAAGGGGGCAAGATCCACAAAGGAAGAGCTCTTCCTCACGCAGATCAGGAGGCCGAACGTGGCTTCCCTGGGAGGGACATCACAGAGGCACTCAGGGGAGTGGGTGTCACCTGGCTGAACTGAGCCGTGCATGATGGTAGGGCCAGATGGGATTAGACCAAAATACAAAAAATGTTTTCACGTCAACCTTTTGTTCTTTCTCTAGGAAAAATAATCCACTCTCTTGAACTATTTTTGCGGGGGACCACGACAGAACCCTGAAGGAATCAACTGAGCAGGTAAGAAATGACTTTAAAGGTCATTCTGCCTATGCTCCAAATGCTGTCACATGCCAGGGAATACTGTTAGTTAAAATATATGATTAGTTATTAATCTCCTAGTACCCTTTTATGCTTATTTATACCACATTTAAAGATGCAATTTGAGGTCACATTTTAGTTTGAGAATTAGGTGAAGTAGGTCAGGAAATACAAATTCAGGTTCGTGTGCACAGGTCTCCATAGTTTTGTTTCTTTAGGGATCACCAATTCTCAGAAAGTGGTTCATGGCCTCCTGCAAATTATAAACCAAGATTGCTCTTTTAAATTTAGTACAAAGTCATCTTCTTTGTTGTACGTAAATGCAGAAATTTAGGATTACTTTGAAATATTATGCAAGGAAATTGCTTGATTCTTTGACTTTTTTATCTTATAATGCACTTGCTTGCCACTGATACAGGTGAGAAGGGCCAGACACAGTGGTGCATGAAGACTTTAATATTCTAAGCTATTACTCTGACATCGCCCTCATATAACTGAGCTCTCCTCTGGAGTACAACTCAGTGGTGAGGCCAGTGTGTCTCCCACGTGGCCCAGAGCCTCTCTTTTCCTTGGAGATCTGTGCTGTGACTGGATGGGGAAGTGTCAATAAAGGTAAACAGTTTACTTTTGCGTAAACATTACTGCCACTTAGTTTTGAAAATAGGTCATGGAAATGATACCAAATGGTTCTGCTTTAGCCCCTCTTCTTTCTAAAAGATAGAAACCATATTTTATGCAAGTGAATAGAGAATGAGCTATTTTACATTTTTCCTTCAGGGTAACTTAGATTATAAGTAGACTGGATTAGGAGTCAGAAAACCTTTTCTGTAAAGGGCCACATAATAAATCTTTTAGCCTTGGCAGGCCATATGATCTCTGTTGCAACTATTCAGGTCTACCATTGTAGCGTAAAGCAGCCATAGACAATATGTAACAGAATGGGTGTGGCTATATTCCAATAGAATTTTCTTTATAAAATAATTTAGATTTGGATTTTTGGATTTTTTTCAACCATCTAAAAATGTACAAGCCTTTCTTATTTCATGGATCGTACAAAACAGGCCTGTGTTTGGGGGGTGGTGCAGAATTCACCCACTGGCCATAGTTTGCTAACCCCTGGCAGACTATAGAGTTCTTAAAGGTATAGCAAAATACTGAAAGAGCTGAATGGGTTGATATTTTTTTTGCTTCTTTCACCGTATAAGATCATTTTCTTTGTATATTTTTCTTCTATGTGTCATTTATTTGGAATCTCTGAGCTTGAAGGAGAAAGGAATCTTTCCTTACAGTGTTTGTGCTCACAATTTACTGTGCTACCTGTAGCCAAATTGCATTTTCATAAAATCTTCCCACCCACCACATGAGCTTTTATCATCCCCACTTTACAAATGAGGGGGTCGTGGCCCAAAGATTTAAGTAGCTTGCTAAGATCCTATGACTAATAAATATCAAAGCTAGGATTTAAGACTAGCGTGGCTCAGCTTTCAATCATTCCTTAATGGCTTCTCATTACACTTAGAATAAGTGAACTCCTTAGCCCGGCTTGGAGAGCTCTGTGTGATTTGGCCTCCACTTATGTCTCCAACATCACTTCCTTCTTTTGTCTTGTTGGTTAACCTTCAGGTACCATGACCTTCTTTCTTTCTCTTAAACGTCAAGCTTGCTCTGATTTCTGAAGTTCTGCACCCTGTGTCCTCCCATTTGGCACACTCCTGTTACAGTCAGCTCACAGCTGCATCCTCATCATTCCTTTCTCAACTGAAACGCTGCTTCCTTTCTGGGAGCACATGGCTGCAGCAGGACTGATCTTCCATTACACTCCACACTCCCCAGTTTATCATCTCATTGCATTCAAAGGTACTTGGCATGATTTTATGTAATCATTTTCTACATCTCGCCCATTAGAGTGGGAGCCTCTTGGAGGCAGATCCATCCTTCACCACTCTCTCCCCAGGGCCAGACCTGTACATGGCAAAGAGTAAGCATTCAGAGTAAATATTTGTTGCCTTACTGTCCTCAGAGCTCTTGAATAAAATGCCTGCTCTCTGACACCTTCAGTCTTCACCAATTCCATGACCACCAGGCAACTGAAAGGTGGCTACAGTCTTAAAAGAGGAATTCATTCTTTTCAGCTGAGAGAGAAAATGAATTCTTGATTTGTGAGACATCCCTGGCCACACTCACAGAGATGGTCCCTGTAAAGAGAATTTTTAGTACGTTAAAAAGAATGCAAGATTTAGAGTTGGACCTCAGCTTGAGTCCTAGTTCTGTTCCGAAGGAGCTAGGAGATCAAATTTTCAGAGGTCTGGCTTTTTCATGTGCAAGATTAGTGTGATTAACCTGCCTCATGACGTTGTAGTATTTGGTTGGAGTAAAGGGCTTTATAAATATTAAGCTGCTAGATAAATGTAAAGTAATTTTTATTAATATTGCCCCAAAAGGTATGGTGCTATAAAATACTCAACATCTTAAAAATTAGCCATAAATCTAAAATGATAGAGTAAGTCATGCAGAACACAAGTTAGCACGGTCCTGCCTGAGGGTCATGTATGAGAAGTTCTTTAATGTTATCTTTAATTGGAGGTGAGATTAACTTCAGTGATGGTAGAAGAAAAAAGATGAATAAGATTTTGGTTTATATTAGGAAATCATGCAAGCATATGTTATCATATATTTATAAGCATATATTTAAATAATGTATTTGCATGCATAAATATGTAACCATATTTATTTGAAATCATAAAACATATAACACCAATTCATATCTTGTTGAATTTTTCTTTCTGAATTCTTATGCAGCAATATTTGATATACCAAAATTTAAATTGTAAATAAGCTAGAAAAAAGTGTTTCTGGTCTTGTTTGCCTGTCAATGGTAAAGATGCCAAATCTGGAAATGAAGACATGGTACATGAGACATTTGTATTTGTTTTTCCTCCAGTATTCTACATCAGCTCAGGCAAATTGAATGACTGCAATTGTGTTGATATGGAGCAAGTCTGAACTTAAATATATATCTTTAACATCATTTGTTGCTTACTTCATCATTGAGCTCTCCCTTTCTGAATCTGTTTCTTAATTAGATGGTGGGCTAGCATGTCGCTTACAGCAAATTCAAGTGTCTGTGTTAGAAAGAGAAGTCTGTGAACACACTTACTATTCTGCTCACCGAGGAGGGATCACAGAGAAGATGATCTGTGCTGGCTTTGCAGCATCTGATGGGAAAGATTTCTGTCAGGTGAGAGGATTCTGGTTTTGTACAGGAAGGTAGAAAATTGCCATCTGCTGGAGAGTCGTCTTAGACAGAAGGAAACCACTCTTGAAGCCACTATGACCAACCTGGCCTATGCCTCCAACATCATATCACATTTCAGCATGAGGTCCAGTAGGATAAGTAGTGGGAAGAGTAAGTTACTTTATCCAAACTTGCTGAGATGGCAGAGTGGCCAGAAGCAGCTGTACAGCCAGAAAGGCCAGTGGGCACATCGGAGCCTATGGGAAGGTAGGGAATGGCAGCACCCTAACCAGGCCTTGGGGGTGGGAAGATGTGTTGAGATACATTTAAGTCTTTGGGAAAAGGAAAACAAAGGTTGGAGACTTATGTATCCTACTTATGACTTAAAAGTTTTCTGGTTTTAAATTATTACTAATCTCCTGTGTACTCACTTAATTTCCCATCACAGATTAAAATAGTCACAAAGATGTCAGCTGGGCAATCTTGCTCTTGGCAAGTTCAGAGTCAACTAAGAAAGAGGATGCGGGTGAATGGATTGCAAAATACCAGCTTTAACATTCATACAGTCAATTGAGGGACGTGACTTTACATATACAATCTAAAGGGTTTCGAACACTCTATGCTCACCTCCAATAGTGAATCTAGGGAAGCCCACCTAAGGGAAAGTTTGAGTCTGCAGGGCAGACACACTTCTCCTGACTTATTTACACTAGTCTGGGGTAGAGAGGGAAGAAAGAATGAATCTCTAGTCTTTCCAACTTTTTGATAGTTTTCCCCACCGCTTGGTCAAGAAACATGAACCAATGGATGTCACCTCCATGGGGAGAAGGAACTGGGCATTATCTAGGTAGAAAGTCATTGCATATGAAAACATGGAGAGAAGGAACGAGGTCCCCCCTTAACACTGAATATAAGTTTATTGTAATTAAACCCTTCCTTTCATGGTGTCAAGTACTACTTAAATTTTGTTTTAATGTTGCATATTTTCATTTGTATTCCCCAGAAGCAGACCCTGAGACAAGGATTCAAGCGTAAGGACCTGCTTTGGGATGCATAGGTATCACTGGTAGGAAAGTGAGGCGATGGTGCAGGGAAGGGACGGCAGCCAGTGCTCTTAAGACAGCTACTAAGGACTAACGCTTAATTCTGCAGAGAAACCCCGGGCAGTGATGCAAAATACACATGGCATACTTACCCATCTGAGGGGTGAGGGAGCTGGGGTATTTGATACGACCTCCCAAAAGTCATAGTTTGAGGGCCAATGTGGGAGGGGGCTGTTAATTCCTCAGTGTTTCCTACAATTTGGGTCTGCCTCCTGGGTGGGGGTGGAGAGGAGAGGGAACGAGCCCGCAGGCACAGAGCCAGGACAGGTACTGGAAGATATGAGGACTATGGGGAGGGTGCACCCACTGTCTGCTAGAGTATTTAAATGTTATCTTATAAAAATCAGATAGAAAAGTACTGTGAACTAATGCATTCATTGTCCCTCTTAGTTTATTGCAGAATTTGAGGGATGGTTTTTCTTTCTGCTTTGAATCAAGGAAATCACAAATAGGTCTGTTGTCTTTGTTATATTTGACAGCATCTAACATTATGGGACAATCTTATTTTGTGTCAAGGGAGCAAAACTAGAGAGGAATTTAGAAAGGCCACCGTGTCGTAGGTGGCCCAAATGTCATTATTTCAGTTGGCACTTATTTCAGCTATTCACAACTGTCACTTTGGCTGCAGCATGACCAAATTTACTGCCAATATATGGGAAGAAAAATAGGAGTTGAGATTCTAGTAAATATGGTTAGCTTTCTTTTACAAAGAACACTGAATTACTGAAAGGGTGACTTTAGAAACTTGCTTTGATAAAATGGACTTTTTCTATCAGGTAATTGATTTTTATTCTCCTGTGTATGCTCAAAGGTAATGGACCTGCTAATGTAATTTCTCATCCAGGAAGGTAAAAATAACAATGTTGGAGTGCAGAGACATGGTGGTTTCAGATATACAATGTAGAATCCTGTTCTTTGCACACTGGATTTCAGTTTTTTTTTATTCCAAGTTCTTTTGACCTACAAAGTGATAGATCTGTATCCACACAGTGATGTGTGTCCTACTCTGCTAACTTTCCAATATATTTCATACTTTTCTCCTCCTTGCTTACTATGTTTCAGCCACATTGATTGCCTTCTAACTTCCCAACTTGCCACATCTTGTCTGTCCTAGAGCCTTAGCCCAGATATGTTTTCTGTATAAAATGCTGTTCCTCCAGGTTTTTGAAAATCTGGCTCCTTCTCATCCTTCATGTATCATCTCAAATGTTATTGAAACTGCATGCACATGCATACACGTGTGAGCACACATGTTTACCTACCTTTACTCTCTACCACTCTATTTCCTTTACAGCTTACTATCACCTTCTTATTTGTTTATTTTCTGTCTTGCTCAGTATGCCTGGCTCACAGTAGGCACTGGATAATTTTTTTAAATAAAAAAATATTCAGTTTATTGAATATTATTTACTGTGTGCTAGACCCCATGATAGACACCAGCAATAAAAAAGATTAAGTTCCCTGTATCATGGAGTGTTTGTAATTGCCTGAAAAATTATATATTGTCTATGTGTTGGTACTGAAAGAATGAATGATTTAAAATAAAACACCTGACTGGACACAACAAACCATTTTCAGACTAGAAGAGGTCTTAAGTATAATCTTCATGTGAAAAAAATTAGGCCCAGGTAAAATGTTAATTTTACATTTGTGTCCACCCCCTAAAAGACGTGATTAAAAATCGGAAGGACTACCTTAGAAAAATGAAAATCATATGTTTTAAGGCTTGTTTTTGACACATCTAATTTAGAGCACTTCATCCTAAATTAAGGAAACATTTCTTAAGCATCTATTGTGTGCCAGGTGTTGTACTAGGTCTCCTAGGATACAAAGATGAATAAGGCATAGTGCTACCCTCAAGTGGAGCACATGACAAATAGAAGTGCACATAAACAAGTGCATCGACTGTCACACTGAACCTGAGGAGACATGTGTGAGATGTTAGTGCTAATTAATAGGTGAATATGTGTGACGGATGTATTTTGGGCCCTCAATACACTCGTATGTGAATCTCAGCACTGTTCACAATAGCAAAGATATGGAATCAATCTACATGTCTCATAGATGAAGAAAATGTGGTGTATATACACACAATGGAATGCTATTCAGCCATGGAAAAGGATGGAATGTCTTCTGCAGCAACATGGATGGAACTGGAGGCCATTATCTCAAGTGAAACAACTCAGACACAGAAAGTCAAATACCACATGTTCTCATTTGTAAGTGGGAGCTAAGTAATGTGTACACATGGACATAGAATGTGGAATAATAGACACTGGAGATTCGGAGGAGGGAGAGAATGGGAAGGGGTGAGTGATGAGAAATTACTTAATGAATACAATGTACATTATTCAGGTGAGTGATGGTAACACTAAAAGCCCAGATTTCACCATTATGCAATATATCTGTATAACAAAACTGCACTTGTACCCCTTAATTTATATAAATAAAAAATATCACTGTTTCCTTCCAAATCTCCCTTTCTGCTTACAATTGGTTAATTTAAACAAAGCAAGTATTTTGAGGAAAACAGAGAACCTTCTAAATATGAGCTTCATGATGCTGTTGGGTAGTATTTTTGCCTTTTGAAATGTGTTCTCTCTAATCGTGACTAAAGTAGCAATATCTAAGACAGTAAAAATAACTGTAAATTAAATGTCCATGTGTCTTGTGTGCTGTTGTAATTGCATAAGCCAGATCTAGAGCTGCCTGAGGTGGCTGCATTAATGAACACGTATCAACTTGCTGGAGAGGGAAGAGCGCTGGACTCTGGCAGGTGATGGGGGCTCAGATGCTGCTGCTGCTACTACCTATGTGTGCAAAATGGGACACATCACTTATTTCTCTAAGTGTAAGTTTCCACATCTGATAGCCTAGTGATTAGTTTGGCCCTTGAAATCTCTGAAATTTTGTAACTTTGAAATCTGCAGGTAAGCTGAATAAAATTATAATACTAGAATTAGAATGAATGCATTCTAATAGCTATTAAACAGCCTTTAATTTTTTTTCTTCACCCTACCGCCAAGATTCTCTTCTAGTTTCTCTGCGTACGTCATAATTCTACTTTTTGGCTTTTCTGAATAGATTGTGTCAAGAGTGACCAGTGATAGGAAAAATACTACTCACAGAGGCTGGCACCCAATGATCCTAACTCAATTACCTTAATGGGACAGGTAGCCCATTTCTTAAGTTGGATCAATTTGAGCCATCGTGCAGTTTTCTAATTAGAATTTGATTTTAAAAAGATACAGCTTAAAATCTTAAATGTTACAGTTTCACTAATTGGTGATATCGTTTAAGGAAGGTGCCCCTCTGATGGAGCTGGGAAGACTTAATAATTGTTATGTGAACTAGGTTTCAACTTAACCCTGGAATCAAATTACCACATAGTTGTCCATAAATTTTGTTCCCTTTTGTGAAAAAGTGAATATACAGTTAAGTATCTAAAGGATACAGATTGACAGAACAAATATCTAAATTAAATACATTATAAATAAACTATTGGCCATTCCTTTTCTAAAATTTGAACACAGGAGCTAAAATTAAAGCAATTTTCTAGAACATGTTTTCTTGTTTCAAGGAGACTCTGGTGGCCCATTAGTATATAGACGTGAAAATGGTCCCTTTGTCCTGTATGGCATCATCAGCTGGGGAGCTGGCTATGTCCAGCCATGGAAGCCAGCCATATTTGCCAGGGTGCGGGTCTTCTTGCACTGGATCCAATCCAAAATCAGAGGTAAGTTGCTTTCAAATATTATGAAAACAATGTCTCCTTTCTTTAGAGTGGGTTTGGGACCAGTGAGTATGGTACAAATGAGCATTATAAAAGAGAAAAATCATAGAATAAAATTTAGTTTAGTTTCTAAACACATTAAAATGCAAGGTTCTGTAAAGATAAGTTCTCCCTTGGGCAGAGTTAGGATAAAATGGATTTTTCCAGAGGCTGCTTTAATCCTGGATTTGTGTTTTCTTTTGACAGTGCTGCTTTGGTTTAGGCTATGTTTTGTCCTCAGGCTTTCATGTTTATTTTTAACATGTTCTCCCCAAATACAGGTCCTGCTTCACTTCAGACAAATAATAAAAGCAAAACCTTAGAACAACAATTGCTACCACTCACCCCTTCAACAGACAGTGCATCCGGGCCAGGTAACAAATTTTCACACTATCCCATTAATATATTCAGCAAGAATTTAGCTAAAAGCATTGTATATCTGGGATCACTCATTTTCTTTGAAACCCTATAAACTGTTTCCCTTCTGGTTGGTAGTTTATGCTGAAAGTGAGGAGAGTTGTTATTGCAATTGTCTCGGGATCTTTTCTACCCTGTAGGTACAGCTGTTTCAGGTAAAAAGAAAGTCTTGTGATTGTGAACAAGTGTTTGCATATTGGAGAAGTCCGTAGAATTGTTTTAAGCTCTGAGCTATTAACTCCTACCTGAACAAATGTCCTTCAACATTCAGGTGTCTTGCTAGGCAAAGACTCTGGGTATGAGATGACCAAGACCAGCATCAATATCTCTCTAAATTCTCCCACAGTTGCCAGTTTCTGTTTGATAATAGGATTTTTATTTTGATTCAAAAGCTAACAGCAACAAGAGAATTAGAAGTCTGTAACAGCCTTGTAGGAAGATGAACATTCTATGATACCATCACTCTTGGTTTCCAAATGGTCAGAGTCTTTCTCTTGTCACCCACCTCTGCCCCCCCTACCCCCATACACTTAACCCCAGTGGACTACTAGGAAGAGTTGAAAGAAAATTGAAGAAGATATAAGACATAGGAGGTAGAATTACTAGAGTCATGTCCTTGAATAGAAGAAAGGGGATGGGATCTAGTGCCCAACAGGAGGGATTGGTCTTAAACAGGAGCGAGGCACACTTCATCCATAGTCACTGGATGAAAGGCAAAATATTTAGGCACTGGTGAGGTGTGCAGGTGTATGGGTACACATGGGGATGGGAGCTTATGGAATTTCTGTTCTGGTTGCTTCTATTTTCTCAGCAGATGAAGAAAGGTGCTGGATAAGAAAGTTTTATTTTTAAGAGAAAATAGAGAAAGTATGAAATATTTCTCTAGAAAAATGACATAGTGACTAGACTAGGAAGATATAGTAGGATTGCTGGGCAGCATAAAGGCCCCCTGAGATAAATGATCATAAATTTAGAAAGAGTTCCCAGTTAGTTTAGTTGTATGTTTTCTTCCGGAAACACCTGGAGCAGGTGGAGAATGGATTTAATCAGAGTGGGATGTTCCCTAGTATGTGAGAGTATAAGGGAGTTCAGGGTGTGTATGAAGAAGTGATTAAAATGACAGATCGTTGGAATTTATGATGGGGAAGGAGTGAAGTAAGGATAAGAGATGAGTTTGGGAAAAGAAAAGGTGGTAGGATAGATGTGAACTACAAGTCTCAAAGGGTGGAAGAAGTACTGGGGGAAGTTGAAAAGGTAGGTTGTGACTGGAGAGAGTGGTGCTTGAAGCTGAGGTCATGGGAGGCCTAAAGTTACTGCTGTTGATCGAGTCTCTAGGGGCTGACCATTGGGATGAGGGGCTGAGGTCAGGTGGAGGACAAGAATGTGGGAGGAAAGTTGAAGAATTGAGAAACTTCAGTGCGGGAATCATCTGTACAGCTACTGAAATCAATAAGAACTGTGACAGGAATAGCGTTAGAGAAAATGACCACTAAAATCTTCCAGGAATGAAGAGTGACCCAGGTCCATTTGTCTGGCAGCATAAGAGGCAAACCTGGGCATGTGTAGATTTAGGTTAAAAGTAAATCTGAATTGGGGTTGACATGGAGAGCAGACTTGGGTCCAAGATCCTCAAAACTTCGGATTTCAATGGTCTGAATTAAATTGATGATTGTAATGAGTACCTAAGTAAGTTAATACATATAAAGCACTGAGAACAGGGAGGGTCTGGCCCATGATAAGGGTCAATAAGTGGTGGTGATAGTGGCTGTCTAATGTATTCTTGGAATGATCCCATTCAGGCTATTAAAAAATTAACATTGCTCAAATGTCAAGAAGATATTTCTCCTTTGTATATGTTCGGAAATACTTACGCATGCCAAAGATCTTTGAAAATTTTATATCTGAAAGGATGTTGTTTTGTTTTAGTTATGTGATTATTTTATGAGATAAAATGTTAGGACAGCACCCACCCGCTCCCACCACTTGCTTTTTACACTAGGGAATTAATGAAACTTACCGATGTTTTTCTTTTTTTTGAGATTGTTACACCCATTTATAAAAAGCAATGACTTGTTGGGAATTCATGGCTCTATATGATTGTTGTACCAAGCTGCATTTCTAGGTAAGTTTGTCCCAGAGGATTCACGTGGTGAGGGAGAAAGTTTGGGAGGATTAGAAAGACATGCTGGGGCCAGACTGAAATACCCTGCAAGCTGCACTGCTTTAGTTTCTTTGAGCATGAAAAGAACTTAATGCTTTCATTTTATACACCATTCCCAGATTGGAGGGCACGGTGAGAGAAGATTATAGACTGGGAGATCATTTTGTTTACCACTAAATCAAAACAGACCTGGTAAATATCTGATTAGATTAGCTATATAAATAAAAAGAAGAAATCACAAAGAAATAAAAGGACCAGGTAATGGGATATAATCCCAAATTCTTGTAGCACTTCATTTCCCTTATGCCACGTTTCATCTCTACTGTTCAAAAAAGTATGTTTACTTACCTGTCTCCTTGGCTAGATTGTTAATTTCTCTAGGGTAGAGCATGCATAATTATGTGCATACTCATTAATACATATATAAAATATGAATACAGGATATTTCATCTTGTGATTGCTCAGAAAGTTTTTGTCAAAGGAATAGACGTAAAGGAAAAAGGAATAGTCAAGGATGAAGCCTAAATGGAGATATTAGAAAAAGGAGAAGCTGATTGCATAGTTGCTGGGCCAGAGAGCTGCTGGCATCTGAAGCACAGCAGGTATCCCTGCATGTCCGAAGTGCCCGGGGACTTAGCAAGTTGAAGTAAGATACATTCCAGTATATTCAGCAAATTCTCCTTTTCTTGACCTCAATCACAAGCTCTGAGAATATAATCATTTGTCCAAGCAAGATAAATGTTCAGCTAATTTAGCAAAGCGTTTAAGAACAGGTCTTCAGTTGCATCTCAAAGATGGAAAGAAATGAAAACCTGTTGGGAATAGAGACTGAAACCCACGGAGTGTTTTCTAAGATATTTTTAAAATTCAATTAAAATTAATTTTAAATAATTGTGATCTAAATTCTACTCGTACAGTGTTATTTCAAGAAAACAGGACACATTAAATGGAATGATTATTTTTTTAACACAAGAACTTGTACCTGATATTAATAAAGTCTTAATTTTCTTCTTGCAAGCTTAGGTTTTTCAAGCTTATGTTAGAACCTCATTTTTCTTTGCCTTATTTATGTCTTTGTATTCTGAATTGCAGGCTGTTGCTCTGAAGTGGAGCAAGGAGAGCCCAGAGGCTTTTTTTCAACTCCAAGATATCCACTGGATTACAGGGGAAAACTGGAATGTTCTTGGGTGCTCAGAGTTTCCCCAAGCAGTGTGGCAAAATTTACCCTTGAGTGTCTGTCACTCCCTGGGTCTCGTGTGTATAGAGACTCAGTTCTGACCATTTATGAAGGAAGCCGCCGTGGGAGAAGGATGGCGGGTAATCCTTCCTGGCATTTAAACATCATGCTTAGGAGCCTTTCCTGTGTAGGCAGCTTATGATCAAGAGTGACTTGGTAATAATACCACCAAAATGTTGATTCATATAATAGGCATGCCTTTTCACCCCTAAGCACCCTTAATATTTTCAAAATTTGAATTTACAAAGCAGATATACTAAAGGTGGAGTGTGTGTGTGTGTGTCAGAGGAAGGGGGGCATGACAAGTGGCCCACCTTTTTCAAACATATCTGAACCATGCCAGGATACTGGAAGAGCATATAGGGTAGAAGAGGAGGGGGTTGGAAGATGGTTAAAAATAGAGCGGGGATGGGGGAGGGAGATGAATGAGAAAACAAAGCAAAATACGTTAAAGGATTTTAAAGTGGTAGGATTAAAAAGATTTGCTAAAAATATGGCAGCCCTCATTTTTCATTTCATGCACAGGCAAACCTGTTTTTGTGCAACAAAACAAACTTGCCACCTCCTGTTTGTGTGGGTGTAATGAAAGATTTTTGGCTCTCAGTAAGACCAGGTGGTAGGAAAATGATAGAAATAATTTGGTTAACAGGGAAACCTAGAAAGAAAATGAGTTGTTGTATGTCATTGTGAGAGTGTGTGGTACATGCTCATGCTTGATTCTGAAGTATATAGAGGCCAGGAAAACTGCTTTGAGGGTGAAGTTGTTTTCTTTGGATCAATCCTGAGAGGTTAAAACATTGGGTTAGAAGGCACAAACATTTGGTTAAAGAATCCTTATAAGTACAATTAAAAAACTATTAACCTGCCTATCCACTTGGCACATTTTCCCCCAATAATCAGATCACCTCCCCCATCGCCCTTGATTAAAACTGCTCTAGGGCTTCTCCTTGCAGCTGGAGTAAAATTCAAACTCCCTGGAAGCCTTTTCGCCCCCCTCTCTACCAGCTCACAGGCTCCTGGTACTTCTCATTCTCACCTCAGGGCCTTGTCTGTCTGCTCCCAGCGCTTGAAGAGCTCCTTGGCCCTCACCTCCCTCAATTCTTAACTAGAATGTTACCTTTTTTTTTTTTTTTTTCTTTTTTTGAGACAGAGTCTCACTCTGTGACCTGGGCTAGAGTGGAGTGGTGTCATCATAGCTCACTGCAACCTCCAACTCCTGGGCTCAAGTGATCCTCCTGCCTCAGCCTCCCAAGTAGCTGGGACTACAGGTGCATGCCACGAGGCCCAGCTAATTTTTTCTATTTTTTTTTTGTAGAGACAGGGTTCTGTTCTTGCTTAGGCTGGTCTCAAATTCCTAGCCTCAAGCCATCTGCCTGCCTCCCAAAGGGCTAGGATTACAAGCATGAGCCGCCACACTAGGAATAGAATGTTAACTTCTTAATAAAACTGATATAAGTTGCTTCACCCCCTGCCTCTGTACTTCTCAGACCCATTTTCTTAGAACACTTATTGTATACATTATGGTTTTTGTTTTCATGATTGTGGTTTGTCTGTATCTTCCCTATCGAATGTGAGCTTCACAGGGGCTGGAACTTTCGTCTCTTTACTCAAGAAGCTTCAGGGCTTGGAACAGTGCCTGACACATTGAAGGCACTTAATAAATAAGTGAATGAGGGAATGGTCACCTCCTAAAGAAGGCTTCTCAGTCTAAAGTACCATCATCCATTCCTTCCCACAGTCATTGTCTATTCTGCCTATTTCATTGCTAGCTTTGGTTTCTATCTGAAATCAGCCAGCCCTATGTCTCTTGAGTGGGGAGTTCAAGCCATTCACATTTATTGAAAGAATTGATAAGTGGAGTGGATTTCTGTTCAACCTGTTGAGTGGAACTTTATTGCTTTGTTTCACCTCTTGAGCCATTGTGGTATCTGGGCTCTGACCTTTAACTTTTGGGTGCTTTTACACTGGTGGTTGTCAGCTGTGCTGATTCGTGTATAATGCAGTTCTGAGTACTTCCTGCAGGGCAGGTCTGGTCTTGATGAATTCCCTCAGTGTTTGCTTGTCTGAGAAAGTCTTTATTTCCCCCTCATATAAGAAACTTAGTCTTGCCGGATACAAAATTCTAGGCTGGCCATTATTCTGTTTGAGAAGGCTGAGAATGGGGCCCCAATCCCTTCTGGCTTGTAAGGTCTCAGTTGAAAAGTCTACAGTTAGTCTGATGGGCTTTCCTTTGTAAGTTACCTGCTGCTTTTTTTGCCTTATGGCTTAGAGGAGTGCCTCTTTCGTGTTTACTTTGGCCAGTCTGATGAATGTTTGTCATCATGATTGTGTCCTCACAATGAATCTCCCAGGAGTCCTTTGAGCTTCTTGTATATGGATGTCTAGATTTCTAGCAAGGCCTGGGAAATTTTTCTCTATTATTCCCTCAAGTAGGTTTTACAACCCTTGTGTATTTTCTTCTTCGCCCTCAGGGATGCCTATGATTTTTATGTTAGGCCTCTTTACATAATCCCATATTTCTTATAGGTTTTGTTCATTACTCTTATTTGTCTATTCTTTCTCTTTGACTGACTTCTTTAACTCAAAGGTATTGTCTTTAAGCTCTGAGTTTCTTTCTTCTGCCTGATCTAGCCTATTCTTAAGGCTCTCCACTGTGTTTTGTATTTCCTTGAATGAATTTTTCATTTCCAGAAGTTCTGTTTGATTTTTTTTCAAATAATTTGATTTCTTTAGTGAAGTTTTCATTAATTTCCTGCACTGTTTTTGAGGTTTCTTTGTGCTGGGTTTCTATTTTCTCATGTATTTAATTGAGCTTCCTTACAATCCATATTCAAAATTCCTCATCTGTCATTTCAATCTGTTCATTTTGGTTGGTATCAATGGTAAGGAGTTATTGTTTTCTTTTGGGGGTGTCCTTTTGCTCTGATTTTTTCATGTTTTTGTAGTTCTTTCATTGGTTCCTTCTCCTCTGGCCTCTTGGTCAAGACCTAGGGGTACTAGGCCTATCTTAAGGGCCTGTCTCTGGGTCCCCAAAGATCAATCCCTGAGTGTGCTAGGGAGAGGGGTGCTGGTACTGAGTTGTCTATGGGGTGTTCTGGAGGTGTGATGAACCTCTCAAGTTATCTCTGACCTGCTGTCTTCACGTCTTACCGACAGTGTGTAGTGAGTTAGGTCCCCCAGCTTAATCTCCAAGATGGTAGGTGGTACTTGTATGAATCAGCTGCTCCCTGTTTGCTTGAGTTGGAAGGTGCTATGCTTAGTTATGGGGTTGTTCCCCCTGTCACTGATTGAAGTTTATGTGAAAGAGCCAGCGGCTGAGATGGTCTTTTGTGCCCATGGTAAGCTGTTCCCCCAGGTGGGGCACACAAATGCCCCAAGCTTTAGGAGGGACTCTGTAGCTCCCAGGAGGTTGCTTGATCTCTACTCCCCCTGAGGTGGGGGGAGGAGCAAGACAAATATTGCCTGGATTGCGAGAGCTTGAGAGGCTTTGCAAATCCTCAGCAAGACTCAGAAGTTGTTTATCTGGCTGCTAGGGGTAGCCACTATTATAGAGTTCAGGGCAATCTCTCCAAGCTTGGAAGGCTGTTCCCAAGGGAGGGGCCTAATCCCTTGAGTGCTAAGGTCCGGGACCAGGCTCTTTCCTTACTTGTTCATTAGTGCAGTTTCTCTGTGGGGTGAGGTGAGCACCCTCCCTATTTGCTCCCTGAAACTTCACAGCACTCTCCAATCAGAACAGTCTGCATGGGTTCCCTCACTGCCCAAGAATGGCCCTGGGACTACCCCTCAGTCCGTATGTCTGACCCATTAGCATGCATCTCCATGGAGTGCTGCATGTCCCCAATTGTGCACACCAGTTCCATCGCAAGACCCCAAGGGGAGAGAGGTAGGCCTCTCTGTCTTCAGCTGCCTCTACCAGGGGTATGCTCCAACAGGGGGGATGTGGCCACTTGCAAATTTCTTGGCTCAAGCTGCACTTCCTATTGTAATTAGTGGGGGGAGGGGCCGCTGCTCCATTTCAGCTGGCACGCCCAGGGCATTCAGTTGTCATGGGAACCTGGGGCTAGGCTAATTCACTCCAAATGCTGCACTCCTATCCAATATGGCAGTTCTCCAGCAGGGGTGAAAGATGAGTGTGCTCACAAATCCCCATTCCTCAGTGCCCTTGCATACTCTCCCATTGAATATGTCCATGAGGGCTTCCTCACCACCTGAGTCTGGGACCAAGATCTCTCCCCTGTGTTTCCCTGCACTGCTTTTGTGTCCAGGGGGCACCGGGTCCAGCCTGCCTGTCTAAGCCACCAGCGTGCGATCCCACAAAATGCTGGCAGACAGGAAGCTCACAAATTGCAGTGGCAGCCCCACTCTCAGTGGTGGGCTCAGCCAAGAACCCACACCTGTGGTAAAGATGTAGCTGTTCATGTGCTTTTGTCCAGAGTATTTGCACAGTTGCAATGAGGGGGGAGGGGCTGTGGCTACCAGCCGGCCTGAGCTGAAATCACTTTCTCTGATACCATGATTGGAGGAGATGCAGAGGAGAAAGTGTCTAGGTGTAAGACACTGGCACTCTGGTCTGTCATGGCACTCTCCCATGGAATGTCCCTTTTTAAAACCTGAACTCCTGGAGTTTGCTGGTTCACCCTGCTATTCCTATTTAGCTGCCATGCCTGGGCTGATGGAGGGTAGAAGCTCCTCCAATATGTTTTGTGTCCTGCTTTTGACCAAAGGTAACTAGGTAGGGGAGGGGAAGCCCCTCTTACCTTTCACTGGGCTCCAAGCCTCTCTGGGTTTGGTCCATGCTGCTGTCTCCTCCTGTCTACCATCTTCTTTCTCAGCTTTGCTGTTTTTCTCAGTTGGGTTTCCAGACATCTCTGTTGTCTCTCCCTGTAATCCACATCTGGGCTGTAACTGCTCTCCGCTCTCCTCAGTCCAATATACTACCTTCCAGCCGGGATGATTCAACAAGCGATGTCTCTAGTTGGCCATCTTCCTAAGTGTTTATTCTTAATGTTGTCATGTGCCTTAAAGTCTTATTACATGTTGTGTAAAAATTTTAAAATTTGTTTAAATCTATCCATACATGTCTTTGATTTATCTCATTGCTTTCATGCATAAAAATTCATTCTCCATTCTGAGGTCAGAACAATCTTTTTTTTTTTAATTAAAAAAAAAAACCACTTTACCTGTTTAATCCTGCTGAAATCTGTTTTCTCATATGGTAAAAGTGACTCTACCTGTTTTTTTAAAAAGTTTGTTTTTTCTTCCCAACTTACAGCTATCTTTATGATATACTAGATTTTTATATAGAAAGAGACATTTTCTGGGAAAACTTGATCATTATTGCGTGTTGAAAACCGTGCTTGACGTCATTGTAGATTAACTGAGGAACACCTATAATTTTCCAGACTAGCATTTCTTTGATTTGAAATTGTCAGCTTGAACTTTGTGGAATTGTTCTGTGTCTTCAGATTATAGCTAGCAGAACTATAAGACTGTAATGGAAATACTACCCCTTACTCAAGTTGTATAGTATTCTTCTGTACTCTAAATGCTGTGTTTCTCCCTGTGAAAGCTAGCAATTCATTCAAGAGTTGCATTTATCTCTACTTGCTACAAATAAATGTTTGATCATTCTTCAAATAGTATTTCAACGTCTTTTGTCCTAATGTGTCAACTAAATGCTTTTTCTTCTTTTCTCTTTCTTAGGCATTTCCTCTCCTTGCAAGTATTTGTGGAGTAGCTATGCTGGGCCAGGAAGTGAGCCTTCTTGGTTCTGGGGATCTAGTAGTGAACAAAACAAACAATAATCCCTGCCTTTATCAAGCTTATATTCTTGTAGGGACAGGACACATAATAAGATAAAATATATGATATCTCAGATTAAGCAGGAAAAAATAAAGTGGGAATGGAAAAAATAAGTATCTGGGATGTATGTGCCTTGTAGTTGTATGTAGTGTGATCAGCAAATGTCTTTCTGAGTAGGTGACATTCAAATAAATGTTACAAAATGATACTGAATTATTCTTAATGTGGGTGAGTTTTATTCTAAGCAACTCACAGGTTCTTTCCACACCTTGTTAATCAGCCCTCTGAATCATTTAGAATTACAATTATAATTTTCCTTTCCATCTTTGACTTAGGTTCTCAAAGTAAAGCATTCAATAGAATGACTGTAGGAAAAGAATAAATTTTCAGGTAGAAAGTTTTCTATTGTGTATCTTTGTGGTATGATTATTTTTAATAAATAGGTTACTTTTATAGGAGAAAAATGGCATATTAGTGCCATTTTAAAGATAAAATTTATTACCTAGTGTCCTTCAGGGAAGCACTGTAACACAGTAGACTTTGATAAGTTCTAGATTCATCCAAACTTATGGGTTGAGATCCTGACTTCCCCCCAGCCCCCAGTCCCCACCACCAGTCTGTGGCTTTGAGTGAATTACTTGAGTTCTGCAGCCCTGTTTGCAGTGTTTCATTAGTGGTTCAACCTTATTGGTTTAAAAATTCTGACAAATGCTCTAAAACTTGTGTTGTTCTTTTTTTTTCTTCTTTTACTAGAGTTGATTTGTTTTTTAAACATAGGTAAATTATGTAGGAGAAGGCTTTACTCGATGATTTTCATGAGCTCTGGACCCCTGGTGAGGGTGGCATTTCATTCCCTTGTACAAGGTGCTTTTGGCATAAGCTATATTGTCTTCAAAGTACGAGGTATGTTTGGTCATTTTATAAAATTATAAAGGTTAAAAATCGAAGTTACTCTTTTTAGGAATATTTCAAAACTTACACATCATTTTCTAAGAAATTGTTTATGTGAAAAATGAATTTATGTGTGAGAAGAAAATCTATTTAAGTCATCTAAGATTTGATCAGGTCCAAAAAGATGTCAATGAAAAATTGATGAATAATTGATTTTGGGACTTATTCAATGGCAATATTTTGAATTGGCTAGATAAGTTTTTTAAATTTTTTTTTTATTGTTGTTCATAGCTTTTCCTGCAGTGTTTCTCATTGATGTTGGTCAATTTGGTCTAAATCTTAGCTGGCTGATCAGCTCTGGACAATTTATCTTTGTATCAGAATTTTCTCTGTAGTAATGTAATAACAAAAGATTGAGTTTTGAAAACAAACTACACAGATATTAGATTCTAGCATTATAAATGAAAACTACGCAATTCAGAGTTGTAAGATTGCACTTTAGAACATGTAATTAGTGAGGCTTTTTGATTCTTGATTAATGTAGACAACTGAAAGCTAGTTTCCCCCCTTGGTGCCAAAAAGCATTGCAGAGAATATATTTTTCTAGACCTGTGTATACTGTATGTTTGTTTAAAAAAATGAGTAATAAAGAAAAGCATTCCTATCATACGAAAATTTTCTCTTGGGGAACTATATTAAGAATATTGTTTTCAGGCACGGTATGTAGGGGATGGGAGGGAGCAAAAAAAATAAATTACTTTTAGATGGAATTGGGCAGTTAACAGGCATTGTCTATAGTTTTCCACATAATCTTCCATAAACCCTAGGCTATGTCAAAGATAATTCTGAAAGATGTGCTTTTTCCTATACCTTTGAATATTTAAGATGGGGAGACTTTTCAATGAAACCAACCACCTCCTGATAATTACTTTTTTCCCTAAGACAATTAGGGAGGAGAGCTGATTACCTTGATCTGCAAAGGCATATAATAAGCCTATTAAAAATTAATTTTATTCTCATTCCTTCTGCTTCCTTTTCTTCTAGGTCCAAAGGACAGTAAAATAACCAGACCTTCCCAGAATTCAAACCAAGAGCACATGGTCACTTTTGAGGATGTTCTGACCGAGCCAGCAAGAGTCATACAAATCCCAAGATATTCTGATGGTGCCACTGTAAGATAAGGGAGGAATGTTTATAATGATGAAAGAAGCATGTGAAAAATCAGTTGACTAACATCAACACTTGGTATTTGCTTAAAGCTTTATTCTCTGCCTCCTTTCCTAAAAAAAAAAAAAAAAAAAAAAAGACTCTTAGGTAACCCTTGATCTATGGTCGTTAATATGGAAAGAAAACAATGTAAGAATATTCCTGTTGATAAATTGTACTTTCTCAACAAAAAAGACCATTTATTAGGCTAAGTAGAAAGTCAAATCTCTATCAAAGAGATTTTGGGGAGTTTTGGATAAATTCTGGCACATGTAGGTCCTTCAAATCTTATATATTACCAATCAGAATTTAGAACAATACACATGATGGACCAACCATTCACCATAATGTGCGAACTTAACTGTACTTTTGACAAATTACGTATTAGAGAATATTTTTAATTGGTATAATTTAAAGTAGAAATCTTTCTGTCACCCAAGCATAAAGAAACAGACATAAAAACTAAGGCTCACTGAGAGGCAATAAAATGGATGCATTAAATAAATGCATGAATAAATAAATAACAGTGTATTCTGTTTAGAAATCACTTCTGACTTTCTCTCAGCTATGCCTCATTGCCAGTGGGGGCTAGTAGCCCCTTTAAATTACATCATTCGCCTTGATGTTATCAACTTCCAGATGAAGCTAAGAACTGTAGCCAGTCATAGTCACCTGTGGGTTTATGAAGGATTTGGAGCAGGCGAAAATAATAGGTAACTAATTTCCTGCGGAGACCTAAGCTATTGATTTTCTTTTATGAAACATTTTAGATTGTTTTATATTCAGTATGTGGCTTACGTATGACATCAACTCTTCTTATGTGATGTTGAAATAGCCTTACTGTTACTGTTTTCTTAGATTTAAAATTCAGATAACATCCTCTCAGATTAATTTAACAATAAAATGCAGCTATGTTTCCCACATGGATCACTCCTAGATTAAATTTGCCCAGAAATACAAAAAATAAAGGATGAATAAAGTAGTTTTAGACAAATATAAACACAAGAAAATTGAGACTATGCGCTAATCAGGCAAAATAATCAAAGGAAAAGGCATTAAGTGGGTTTATCAATTAGGTAATAGCTAGAAACCTGGTTACAGTGACTTAACCTTATTATTTTAAGAGAGATATCCAGGGGTATGCAGATGCACTGTTACTTAATAGTTCAACAATTCAACTCTGCCAGCACAAAAGTCACTGTGATTCTTTTGGCCTTTCCTAGTGATTGCATAACGGTTATTTTAGTTTCTCATCATTACGTTGAAGGAAGAAGGAAAGGAGGGGGGGGGGTTAGTGAGAAAGATTGTCCCTATCAAGAAAGCAAGCATGTTTTCCAAGAATCTTGCAGCAGATTTAAATGTCTTTGGCCAGAGTTGTCACATGGCCACACCTAGGGGACTAGGGAGAAGAAAAATGGAAAAGGGCTTTCAGTGGTCAACCAACATTTGATGGGACATAGCAGTCCAGAGTTCTGGAATCTGGTTGTCCTGGGTGCATATCTCAGTTCTACCACATGCTAGATCAGTGACTTTGGGAATGATTCCAAAGCTTTCTAAGACTCAATTTCTTCATTTGTGATAAGAGACACCCCACCATCACGCACACATGCTTCACACTATAAATTCCCAATTTACTTAATCAAGGATGCAAATTTGTAATGAAACAAGGTGACCACCCAGAAAAAGAGAAGGTATGGCTTTTTGCTGGCCTTTGCCTCCCTAACAAGGAGCCAGATACCAATGTCACTCTCCACGCAGGTAGGGTCCTATCAGAGTTGATAGAACAGCCAATTGCTAAACCAGTGTTCTTTTTGTTCTTTGGATTTACCTTACCATCTTAGAAGTAAGTGTGCTAACAATCTTTGTGTTTCCACTTAGTGGAATGTTAATAAACACTGAGCTTTCTTGGGTTTCTGAGCCAATTTAGTACCAACAAGGCCATAGCTTCCTATGGGGAGAATGCAGTATCCTTGAATATTATGTATGCTTCTACTGTTTTTGCCTTACAGAACACCTGTTACCTTGCACTGCCTCATGAGGTTATTTTGAAAATTAAATAAGAGAATGCGTGTTAATCAATACGTAAGAAACAAAGCTTGTGTTTGGATTAGAAATATTTATCCTGATTCTTATTCTTAAGTGTTTTCCTGTTTTTAAAATCTTTTCTTGGAAGAAAAGATTAGACTGTTTCCCTATTGCCTCTCCTATGGGTGTTAGAGTGCACAAAGGTTGGAAGAACAAAGCAATAAAGAAATGGGCGGGAAAGGAAGAGTACATTAGCAATGTCAATTATAACTTATATTAATAAACTATATATCTGTTTTCCTTAGAATTCATAAAATATACATACTATTTCCTATTTTCTTTCCCAAAAATTTGTATGACTCAATTTCAATTTCTCTAAATAAGGTTTACAAGCTCTGGGGTATAGGGGAGTAAAAAAATTCTTTTTCCTCTATCCATCGGTGATATTGTCATATAAGAAATGTATATTTGGTCTTTATCCATGGCCAGAGCTCCTAAAATCTTTGTAATTGCCTAAGTAATAAGAAAGGAGTGTCTCTTATGATTCTGAACAAGCTCCTTTCAACTGCACCTGTGTTTATGTTAATGAGGTGACTTTTGGAATGCCAGTAAGGATGGAGGGGTGCTTGCCAGAGGAACCAACCATGTGATTAGAGGGTAGAACTTACAGCCCAACCTCTGGGGAAGGGAGAAGGACTGGAAATTGACTTAATCACCAATGGTCAATGATGGGATCAGTCATGTCTATGTAGTGAAGTCCCCATGAAAACCCAAAAGGTGAGGGTTTGGAGAGCTTTCAGTTGGCGAATGCTTGGAGGTACTGGGAGGGTGGTGCACCCAGACGGAATGTTGAAGCTCTGTGCCCATTCTCCATATCCTGACTTATGCATCTCATTTATCTGACTGTTCCCGAGTTGTATCCTTTGTAATAAATTAGTAAACATAAGTAAAGTGTTTCCCTGAAGTCTGTGAGCCATTCTGGTAAACTGTCAAACTTGAGAAGATTGTGGGAACCTCCAATTTGTAGCTAGTCAGTCAGTAACACAGGTGACAGCCTGGACCTGTGATTGCCATCTGAAGGGGGGCGGGGTGCAGGGTGGCAGTCTTGTGAGACTGAGCCCTTAACCTGCGCAGTGTGTGCTAACCCCAGGTAGATAGTGTCAGAATTGAATTGTAGGATATCCAGTTGTATACCAGAGAACTACATGAGTTATTGTGAGGGGGAAAATTCCACACATCTGGTGTCAGAAGTGAAGTATTGAGAGTAGCAATAGTAGTAGTGGAGGGAATGGTTTTTTCCTTTAGTTGGTATAAAGAAGTTGCTTTTATTTCTTAGACCATCTTAACCACTGGCTGGAATCCTGCAAATTACACTGACAAAAGACATATTAAAAACAGAAAAACAAGTTTATTAACACATGCATCGTGGTCATGTTTATACATGGAAATACTCAGTGGTGAGTAACTCAGAGGTGATTAGAACTTGGGCTTAAATAACATCTTAACAAAAGAACAATAAATTTGTAGAGAAGAGTCAAGATAAAGAAAAAGGACTTGAGCTTCTAGGGGTGACAAATTTTGGAATGGCAAATATGTGGGGGAAAATGATAGAAAATAAGGGTTATTTTAGCAAGATTTCTTATGTGGATTCTCTAGTGCTGTCTCTGGGCCGATAAAATTCTAGAGTTGTTTCTGGTGATTAAGAATTGTCCTGCCCTTCCCGGGGGTGGAGGCACAGAGTTTTTTTTCTTATGTCTGCTTTTTTTCTCCCCAATTGTCTTTAGTTCAAAATAATCTTTATGCCAGAGTGGCATATTCTGGACCATCTCAGGGGGTAAGCCAGTGACTGAGTTCAACAGAGTATTCAGTGAATATTTAGAAGAACCAAGTAGGATTTATCCCAAAAACACAAGGATAACTTAATATTAAAATATATTATATATCATGAGTTTCTAACATAAATTAGAAAAAGATACAAGTTAAATATACAGCAATCATAATCTTAAAACCATAGCAGTAAAAATTACAAGACATAATGGAAAAATCATTTTAATTAGCAACAAAATCATATAACTAGGAATAACCCTAAAATGTGAGATTTATTATACAAACTATAAAACTTTATGGAGGCATGTGCACACCAAGACTTGAATAGATAAGAGCATCATGTTCCAAACTGAAGGACATAATATCAATTCAACCCAAATTAATTTACAAATATAATGTATTTTCTAACAAAATCCCAGTGGAATTTTTTTTTAGAGGGATAAGGAAGAAATTGGTAATAACTATAAAGTTTATCCTGTAAAATAAATAGGACTAACCAAAAACTGTTTTGGGGAAAGAATGACCAGATGGTAAGGTGAATTGCACTGTCAGATATTAAAGCATTCTTTAAAACAATGATAACTAAAACTAGTATAGGAAAAAACACATGAGTGGAAATAAATTGGAAGGGACCCTAGAAAATTTTAAGACCATTATATGAGGTAAATTTGGCATTAGTACTCAGGAAATATATAAAATTGTATTCATCACATCACACAACTGATAAAAGAATTAGCATTTTTCTTAAGCCATTAAAAGTGGAAAAAATTGGTAATTGACTGTATGAGGAGAAGGACCTTCTCATATAAAAGCAATAGAAGAAAACAAATTATCAGTAAGTTCTTATATAGTTAAAGACTTTTCTGCATCAACACAGAAAAATTAAAAAGCAAATAACAAACTTGGGATTTTCAACAATTCTGAGAAAGCTTTGAAGTAATTGACATAGGAAGTGTTTACAAATCAATATTAGCAAGGCTAAATCTGTAGAATTTATAGGCCCCAGACACCTTTGACTTAGCCTTGATTAAATTTAAACCAGAGACCACTAGCCTTTTGTTTTCCACTTACTTTTCAAGAGAATAACAAACTATTGATCCAAGTGCTTTTGAAAACAAAACACAGGATTAACCATTAGCCTCTTTTAATAGATAAGGTTAGTGAATATTTACGTACCCATTACTATACAATCTAAATTTAATCTCTTATTTTGTTTCTTGTCACAGTGAAGTTGATTGTCTGGCCATCTGCTTACTAAAAAGGGCAGAATTTTTCCACAGGAGTGGAAAGCTTTAAAGTTCTAGGATCCTTGACTTGAAACCTTGAAACCGTGAGTTTTATAGGAAACTGCATTTATCAGGAAATACTGCCGTATGATCATTTAAACTTAGAAATGTTTTGTCATAGGAAGCAGATTTGAATCATCAATCCCATGATAACTAACCTTGACTATGACCTTCCTAATCTATCTCTAATCAACACAAGTATAAAACACCGGAAATTCTTGTAAAATTACAGGATTCCTAATTAAAAAACTATTTTATAAGTACAATAAATAAGAGTCTAACCAATTAATTTCAAAATACAACTCAGAATCACTGTTTTCCACAACATATCCTAATTTAAAAAATGGCAAATGTCCTGAGTGAGCAATTTATAGACAAAAATATACAATAAAAAAAATTTGGCCCCTTTAAAACAGAAATGAGAAAAAAATTTACCTAGTAAATTGTCAAAGATTTTGAAGAATGATTATACTTATCAAATAAAATATAACATGCATTTTCATGTTGTTGAGGTGTAATTGAAAGTGTGTTTTCTGGAGAAATATTTTTCAAAATTCTAAGTTCATAATGTCTTACTTGGTATCTGTATTTTTAGCTATACTTATTAAAAATATATTTTATATATGTGCAGAGATGTTATGCACTAGATGTTCATTCAGCATTATTTATAGTGGCCAAAAATGAAAATAATCTAAATGGGGAAATGATTAAGTATAGTAAATCCATAGGGTAAATTATTATGTGGCCATTAATTAAAATATTTGCACATAATTTTTTTTGTAAAACAGGTAAATCCTACACGTAATATCCAATGAGAAAATCAGGATGAAGGACTATGTAGTACAATTTAAATTTTTTAAAATGAATAAGAGTCTAAAGGAAAACATTGATATGTTTAATTGGACATCTTTAGATTACAAGATTATGAGTAATTTTTTTTTAAATTCTCAAAACTTTCTCCAATGAGTGAATAAATGTTTTTAATTTTAAGGCTATAATAGGCAAAAGAAGAAGGAAAAAATACCTTGTTCTAGAAGCAGGATTGGATTCATGGAAGAGCATTTACAGGGAACTGCATGACAGTATTCAGACAGTTTAGCCGTCTGCCTCACAAGAAATGGAAGCAGTTGAGACCACATCATCTTCTGAAGGATGCTTTAGAAATCTTGTGGTAGGGGGAGGCTGAACAAAACCACTGCTAGTGTCCATTTTAGCGCTAGAATTCTGAGTCACACGAGACCTCTAAGAACTATTGCCTAAAAAAAAATTCACTTAGATAAGCTTAGTTTTGACATTTATAGCAATTACTGCAAGTTGCCTGTTATTTTGGCTATGCTGTAGCTAAATAAAGGTTATATGTAGCTAAAGCTCAAATATAGTCTCTATATGATTATTTTATTTCAGTCTGGTGACAGGAATAATATTTTAATTCCCTGAGGACCTAGTCCTAGACCATGTTACCTTTTCTTACAAGATATAGGTTTTAAAAGATGTACCTAAGTTGTTCCAGACATAAGAACTGGGTACTGTGTCCTAGTTGACATAGAACTATTGCCTAAGACCTACTTAGACTCAGGGATCTGGATCATTTAGCTCTCTATTCTATTTAGTTTTTATTCACTTATTTTTTCCATTTTTATATTGTCAGGAGTAGATATGGTATGAACTTGTAATTTCAAAAATAGGAATTTTTTCTTCTACTTTGCTCAATAACCTTTGCCTTGATGTACAGTGAGAGGTTTGTTTTTTTTGGCTAGAAGAATTGTGTGAAGGAGATTCACTTTCATTAAAATCTTGTCCTTTTGTGTTGATTTTCATATACCATGTCAGTTTGGCCATGGAAGAGTTTTCTTTGAGATATTCTTTCATATTTCTGGTAAGTCCATTGATTTTTTTCCCCCATTTGTTTATGTATATGTTTTTGTTCATTTTGTGCTTTATTGGGAAAATTGCATTATCAAATAAATAGATTGTAATTCTTTGTTTCATTTGTCAGCTTTAGGGGAGGAGAAAGAGATAACATTTAAAGTTGTGACTTCTATAATCTGTGCAGGCACAAACTAAACATATATGAAGTATAAGATCAGATTTTCCTTTTCTCTTACATCTCCTAAGCATTTTCTCTATTTTTTCTGGATACTTGGAATATTATAACAATACAGTAGAAAATTTTTACCCCTAGCATAAAAATTTCAAGTAGTTCTTATCTTTTGGAATTAACTTCATTAGTGTACTAATATCAAGAGTAATTTATCCCTTTTTTCTTTGCTTATCTGATGGTTAGTTCTTGTATAGTATAATAGTTGTAACCAGATTATTGAAAGATAGGCTTTGTCCAACATTCATGTGATTTGAGCAAAGGCACTGAAAGCATTAGGAAAATTGAGAACTATTGCAGATTATAGAAATTGAGTATCATGAAGAAAACATTTGCCATTATGTTTAATTCTGAACATTTATTAGAATTGCCCTAATCTTGAATATTAATCAATTTACACCCATGTTTTCCAAAAAAGCACCCTTTGTTTCACTGCACATTTTAATTTTCGTTTTGTTTCTTATTTTTTATATATGTGTTAATTGGAATACAACTAGAGAGGTATTTCTACTAAAAATATTTTACTTAATTTAGTCTGGTAATGTGAGAAGTATTGGAAAAAGATAATTAAGAAGAAATTTGCATCAAGCCCAAGTTATATAAGTCAAAATGTAGCTTAAGTGACTAACATAAACATAGTAGAATAAAATTTCACATTTAAGCCTTTAATTATTCAGACTATCAACAAGTGGTTTTAAGCATATAACGGCACAATAATGCCAGGCCTGTCCAAGGCACTGAGGATTCAGCAATGAACAAGACAGTGCTTGCCCTAGGAGAGCTTACAGTCTAGTGAAGGAGATAGTCAATAAACAAATAATCATATAGAAAAAAAATAGTTAAAAAATCTATTAAGTTAAAGGGAAAAATACAGTGTGCAATATAAGTATGTAACAGAGGGATCTTGTCTGTTTGGTGGAGGATAGGGATGGAAGTCTAGGAAAACCTGAATTTCTGTCGTCCTATGGCAAATCTCCATGCAAGTTATTTCTGCTCACTATCTCCTCTTTTGCCCTTCCCATTTTTTCTTGACTCCATTCCCATAGGGCTTTCTTTCCTACCGTTCCATGGATATTGTTCTTGCCAGTTGTTCTTTCACAAGCCCAGATCCAATAGTCCCTTCTCAGTTGTGACAGCAGCATTTGACACAGATGAGCTCTTCTTTGTTTTCAAATCTTACTTGTTTTGGCCTCCAAAAACCATTCTCCCTTAGCTCTCTTTGTGCCTCACTGGTCTTCAGAATCTCTGGTTGTTCCTTATTTTCTCTACCACTAAAGGTTGAGGTGTCTCAGGACCCAGTGCTTGACTTTCTTTCCTTCTTTACCTATACTCACTCCTAAGTGACCTCACCCAATCCCTAGCTTTAAATACCATCTATACACAGATAAATTCCAAGTTTATATCTCCAGTCCCAACTTCTTTATTGAATGCTAGCACTGTGTATCCAAGTGCCTCCCTTTCTAACAAGCAGCTCAGACTTAACATGACGAAAATTGAACCCTTGATTTCCTATCTCTGTCTTCAAACACTTCTTCGACTGACCTTCTCCGTCTCAGTAGATGTTAACTCCATTTTACTGATTAAATTGCTCAAGCCATTGAACTTGGTCATCCTTAAAATTTCACATTAAGCATAGTTAATCTGTGGGTCTTTCAGAAAAATAGATCTAGAATCCAACTACTCCTCAACAATTCCAGCATAACCTTCTGGTACAGGTCTTCCTTTAGTCTATTTTTACTCATAACAGCCAGTGATCATTTTAAAATTACATTCAGATCATGTCGCTCCTATTTTTAATCCAATGTTTTCCCAACTCATTCATAGTAAAAGCCCTTACAGTGCCTGCAAGATGCTATGTGATCTGGCACTTGACTACCTCCTTGATGTCTTCTCCTGCCATTTTCCCCAATGCTCACTTCATACCACCCATGCCAACCTTGACGCTGTTCTTCAGTCACACCAAGCATGTCCCCTGCTGTATCCCTGAAACCTACAACCATGCCTGGTAAATAGGCAGTACTCAAGAATCGTTTGAATAAAGGAGATGACATTTCAGCTGAGGCAGATTAGGTGTGGAGAGTAAGGAGATAGCTCCTTAGCTGATAAATAGGTCAGAAATGCATTTTTTGGCTTGTGGGAATCCCCCTGCCCGAGAGCAAAAGTATAAGGTAACTCAGGAAAGAGACTATTATATATGTTCAATCTATTTTTCAGATAAACATAGAAAACCTTGAATACAGACATCTTTCCAATGACAGAAAAATTATAATAGATTTATACCTCATATGTGAGGTTTACTAAAGATCTGATTTATTCATAGTCTTAAGATTGCAGGTTAAAATATGCCATTAGAAATTATGGTACATCTATGTGAATAAAAATATAGAGCCATTAAAATTTATATGAAATATTTAGTAGCATGGAAAAATAGTCACAATAAATTAAGAGGGTGGAAAAAAGTTTATAATGGTGTAAAATGGCATATAATTTCTAAAAAATGTATAATAGCATAGGAAAAGGCCTTGCAATATTTACATTAAAACATAAATATTAGTTACTTAAAGGAGGGTCTATAGGAGACTTTTAATCTTCTTTGGACTCTATATTTTTAAATTTTGAAATGTGCATGTATGTGTTGTTTTTATAGTCAGAAGAATAAAGAAATATATTATGAATGTTTAATTTTGACCCTGAATTTATATATATTATAAATGTTTAGTATTAACCCTGAATATTCTTACTCTAGATTCCGTGAGAAGAAAAATTAAAGTTTATGATAAAGGTAAGACCATAAAGGAAGAGGCAAGGAATCTGTGATACAGAATTTGACTTGGCTTTGATTAGCTGATATTATAAAAACATAGTTGGGAACATCTTTGCTGCTAAACATTGTCTAGTAAATAGTATACTCCTGACTTCTGTCAAAAACTTTCAGATATTTATAGCCTGATTCTATTTGCTTTATAGTGAAATATGGACTCATATTAATATTCTTAGTATCAAATTTAGGGAGCCATGGAGACCTCGCGGTAGATTAGGGAGTAGAGAATAAGGAGGTAGCTCTTTATTTGATGAGAAGGTAAAAAGGGCATCTGCTTTGCTTATGGAAATCCAAGCTATTTTAAGTCTATTCATTGCCATTCTTTCCATATATTTTATGACTTTTAGACTATGTATTTTGTGTTTTCTTCTTTGCTGGATTATTGCATTGTGATAAATTAAGGTGATAAGATTATAGATGAAATAAATCAATATTTGGATGGCCTGAATTTTAGATTAGATAATACCTGGAGCATTTGGAATGGGCTCAAAATATCACTGACTTGCTCAATTTTCTTTCCTGGAAAAGTAGCCTCTTGGCCCTGTGAATCTTAATGTCCTAGTTTCAACTATCTGTGAGTGATTCAAATTTCCCTACCTTATAAGTGCTGGTAATCTGAATTTTACATGCTCTGAGGCTGGACTTTAGGATACCAGGAAGTTGGTCTAAACCCCCAGATTTATGTAACCTGCTTGCCTTGTTCTGTACTCACATTTCATGATGTTGAAGTTATTTTTTACTGCATTTGTGGGGGAAATGAAATATTACCGTGGTATTTGCAAATTTAGGGAAGTTCTGAAAATCTTAGGACACATCTGTTGAATGTCAACATATTTCTCATGATTGTGAACCTTAAATAAGATTGTGTATTAAGAAGGAACAGCAAAACTACATTGAAATGTAGATGTGGTGATTCAATGGGTTCACAGTATATGATTTCAAGTCAAAGAACTTCAGTCTGTCATCTTTTGGGTCAGTTTTTCAAAACAAGTCATTCAAATCCTTTATCAATATACATAAGGAACTGTGAATGCAAAGAAACAGTGATAGAAATTAATAAACTACCCTGCAGCTTAGATTTAATGACCTAGTTGTAGATATTAAAACTAGATTCAAGAAGTAACTCAGCTCCTTAATTATTGTGTTAAATATTTATTTTCTCTTTGTCTGAAGGATGTCCGGTATTGGATCTGGTTCTGTTGAGATCACATCTCCCAATTATCCTAACATTTATCCCAACATGCTGAATTGCATTTGGATTTTTTATTCCATGTCAGGAAATAAAATGAAGGCAGTGATTAAAGACTTTATAACAGAAGAGTCTTGGAACTGTGAATGGGATTATGTCAATATTTATGACAGATCAGCAATCAAGATTACTTGGTAAATTGATCTTTCTTAAATGGCTTCTGTTAAGTGGCACTAAGTACTTATATGATGCATATATATGGAAAACATGACCTACATTTGCCTTGGGAACAATATTGTGTGTTGCCAGTTATTCTCATCAGATTCTTCATCAGAATCCCAGAACATTGCTAAGCACAATGGAACGAGCATGAGACCACGCTCACAGGGTCTTAACACCCACCCCATCCCAGCTCTTCTTGATTTTAAGTCCAGGATTCCCATCCCATTTTACTGTTAATGGGCATTCTAATTTTGTTTCTCTCCAGAGGTCATATGTTTTAAGAGGATTTATTTCTAAGCTGCATTTTTAGGTGGTAACCTTTTTGAAAATTTATTTACTTAATGTTACCAGTATTGTCACCAGAAGCTTGACACTTGTCCTCGAGGCTGCATCAGAAGAACCAGAACAAGTGGTTTGAGGAGAAGGAAAGAGACGTTTATTACTTTGCTGGCAAAGGAAGAAAATGGCAGACTCTATCGTCCCAAAATCCAAATTCCTGACCATAAGCAGAAATACAGAGCTTTTAAAGGGAGGGCCCTCAGTTCTAGGATATTGTCCTTAACAATTCTAATTGTTAACTATTCTAATCATCCCATCTCTGCTGAAGACAAAGCCTGTGACCTCTGCCCACCTGGGAAGCTGGCACCAGACCTGGGATGGAGCCACAGTTCAGCTGAGCTACATCCTGTAACACAAAGAACAAAAGACATTCCCCTGCCCCTCCTGGCCACCTGCCCAAAGTAGGGATTGCAGGGCTCAGGTCCCCAAAAGAGTGGGGGAAGTTTTAAAGAGACAGAAAACATCTTTTTGCCTTTTTTTCAGGACATTCCCTCTGTTATATATTCCCTACTCTCAATTTTATGCTTCCATATCTGTGGGAAGGAGAGGCAACTACTCTGTTATGGTATCAGCTTTTATCTTTACAGTAGGGGTGGCCCTTTTTAGACATAGGGTAAATTGAAAAGAGGAAAGGCCAATTATCTTGAAAAATCTTTACTGAGGTGTGATGTTGAGGACTGAGAAATTAACAGTTGGAAGTGCTGGGAGTCAAACCCAAGGCCTTGTATGTGTGAGGTATGCATCTACCACTGAGCTACCCTCCCTTACCAAGCTTGAATGATCTCTAGAGATTTATCGACCACATGGTATCTAACATGCTTGAGTGTCCAGCAATGTTCTGTTCTGAGACTGACTCATAGAGGGAACCTTTTTGAAAGACTTTGTAATCCATTATTGCATCAACTTCTAGGTCCCCCTCCTATGATACTCTCAGATTTATAACACCAATGAGTTCAGTATTTTGCTTTGAGGTTCCAAAGTTGCCTAACTCTCTTGTCAGTGAGTATGATTCCTATTAGGGTTTCTAAAGCAATTGGAGTATGGGGGAAGGGAAGATACAAAAGTTCAAGCTATTTGCTTTTCTTAAGATTAACATGAGACCTCCATAGCACTAGACTCTGCAACCCTAACTTTTTTCAATGTCTTTCAGCCAAAGACCCCAGAAACACACCTAGAGTTGAACAAATTGGATTTATCACACATTGCAGAAAGGGAGAATATATATCATGAAAAACTTTGGGATGTCTCAGTAACCGGGTGTTAGAAAAAAACCTATTATTACATCTTTAGGTAATTTTGGAGAGAGTCTAAGGCAATGGACTTTGCTCTGGATTGGTTGCTGTCAGGAAGGGGCAATTTTAGGATTGGCTGTCTCAATCACAGGGAGGCCTCACTAGAGCAAGAATAAAACTATAATTTGGTGCATGCTGTCTGGGGGATGGGCACTGAGCTGCAGCTGTGACTCTGGCAGTGCAAAGGCAATTTATGTAACCAAAGCATTTGTACCCCTGTAATATTCTGAAATTTAAAAAAAAAATTAGAAAGAAAACTGTAATTGGTAAAGAAGTAGCAGTCCCTGCTTTTAGCCAAGAGAGGGAGATATTTGGTATTTGGGGGGTTGTACATGACCTAGTTTTTCTCTCACTTTATCATGGATTCACAGCATCCTGTCTGATGTTGATATTTTGTGAGATTATGTCCAGCAGAAGAACAACATAGTCTAGCTGTGAGCATTAGACTACTTTCTGTGTGTCAAGGACTACATTTCTCTTTCTCACTCTTTAATATTCTCCAATCTGGTAACATTATTCCTCTTTAAAAGTTCTGATTGACCAACATTTCAGAGATGTCAAACGATTACAAATGAGACAACTCGTATTTCTATAATAAACTTACATAATTCTATGTAAAAGTGAGGGGACTTGCATTTATTTGTAGCTCATACAATTGTTTTTGTATAGTTTTATGCTAATTATATCATGCCAAACGGTATTCCTTAACATGCTTTTCTCTCAAAAATATCTTGGGGTCCTCTTTACCACAATAAATGTGGATCTATATCATCATTTTCTTTGCAATATTGTATTCACTAATACACATTAGCAAAATTTACTTAGTCCATCATTGAGAATTTAAAGCATTTTCATGTAATCATTTTGTAAATTGTATTTTTAATTATGGGTATATAATAGTTGTATATCATTATGGGGTATATGTGATATTTTGATACAGGCATACAATGTGAATTAACGAAATCAGGGTAATTGGGGTATCTGTCACCTCAGGCATTTATCTTTTCTTTGTGTTAGGAACATTCCAATTTCATTCCTTTAGTTATTTTATAGTATACCCTAACTTATTGTTGATATAGTCACTTTGTTGCGCTGTCAAATATTCATTCTGTCTAACTACATTTTTGTACCTATTAGCCATCCCCACTTTATCCCCCCTCACAGTAGTTACACTAATTTATATTCCCACCAACACCAACAGTATATGAGGGTTCCTTTTTCTCCACATCCTCATCAACATTCGTTATTGCCTGTCTTTTTGATAAAAACCTTTTTAACAGTGGGATGATATCTCAGTATAACAGTAAGATGATATCTCATTGTAGTTTTGATTTGCATTTCTCTGACTAATGATGTTGAGCATTTTTTCATATACCTGCTGGCCATTTGTATGTCTTCTTTTGAGAAATGTCTATTCAGATCCTTTGCCCATGTTTTAATCAAATTATTTGATTTTTTTCCTATTGAGTTGTGGGAGCCCCTTATATACTCTAGTTATTAATCCCTTGTCAGATGGGTAGTTTGCAAATATTTTCTCCCATTCTGTGGGTTGTCTCTTTACTTTGTTGATTGTTTCCTTTTCTGTGCAGAAGCTTTTTAGCTTGATGTGATCCCATTTGTCCAATTTTGCTTTGGTTCCCTGTACTTTAGGAGTATTACTCAAGAAGTCCTTGCCCAGACCAATGTCCTGAAGCATTTCCCCAACGTTCATACAATCTTATTTCAATGAAATATGCAATTTCCATAAGGATTTTTGAATTATTGAATATAGAGCTCCATCGCCACACTCCCAGCTAGTTAGATTATTATCCCATCTGGGGTGCTATAAAAAAATACCATAAACTGGGCAGTTTATAAGCAACACAATATTCATTCTTCACAGTTCTAGAGACTGGAAAGTCCAAGGTCCAAGCATCAGCAGATTTGGTGTCTAGTGAGGGCTCGCTTCCTGGATTATAGATACAGCAGCACATTCTTACCGGATCCTCACATAGAAGAAGAGACAACTAACCAAACACGTTCTGTCTCTACCCCAGGGAGACCTCAAGTTTCACTTCTGCAATCGTTCAGGCGTCTGTTCAAATGTTACCTTAATCTCAGGCCTCCCCTATCACATGGTATAAATAGCCTTCCTCCACTTTTTTCCCTTGGCACTTATCATGGTCTGGCAGAATGTATATTTTATTTGTTTATGATATGTCTTCTCTACCAGAATGAAAATTTCTTGAGAACAGGGCTTAGTCTCTTTTGTTCATTGCTGTATCCCCAGTGTCTAGAGCACTGCTTGATAGAGAATATTTGATATGAAAATAAGGGAAAATAAATGGCCCTGGATGTGGGGAAGAGCTTGATAACTCAGGGAACTGTCAGAGGCCACAGTGGCTGGAGATTGAATGAGGACAGAATGAGGTAAGGTGGTGGTGGAGAGAGGCTTGGCCCAGTTGTGCAGATCAGGCTATGGTAGTAAGTCTGGGTTTTATTCCAGTCCAGTAGGAAGTCATGAAATGTTTTGACAGGGGAGTAATTTGAGGGCTGTTCTGGCTGCTGTGTAGGTCAACAGGGTGAATTATGTCTACAGTGTAATATAGACCTGCACTGTCCAATCCATGTTGCTGGAACTGGAAACCATTCTTCTAAGTGAAGTATCACAAGAATGGAAAAACACCACATGTACTCACCATTAAACTGGAACTAATCAATCAATACTCATGTGCACATATGGAAATAACATTCATCAGAAATTAAGCCAGGAGGGGGAGGGGAGAAGGGGATGGGTAAATTCACACCTAACAGGTACAAGGCACACTAACTGGGGGATGGGCACACTTATAACTTTGACTCAAACTGTACAAAAGCAATTTATGTAACCAAAACGTCTGTACCCCTCTAATATTCTGAAATAAGATAAAAAATAGGTTAAAAATTAAGTTAATTAAAATGGAAAAAAAAAAACCAAACATGGCAATAGCCACATTTCAAGGGCTCAATAGCTACATGTAGTGAGTGACTACCACATCACTCATTGCAGGGAACTCAAAAAGTTCCCTCATTGCAGAAAGTTCTTTTAGTACTGTTTTAGACAGTAGATGATATTGCCTTACTGGAGGATGGCAACAGTGGAACACAAGTGAAGTGGACAGATCTGCAGATAGAACTAATAGGATTTCTTGATGGATTGAATATGGAATTAAATACGCAAGTCAAGAATGACTCTTAGGTTTACAGTATGAGAGTTTGGAGATGACATTTATAGAGATGGGAAATGTGACAGGAAGAAATAGATTTATGAGGAGATACCTGTTTGGGCCATATTAAAATTTTATTGCTGTGATACATCTGAGTTGCCAATAGGTAGCTGGAGATAGGACTCTTGAGCTAGAGGAGGATTTGGGGCTAGAGATATAAATTTGGGACTTACCAGCTTCTCAGAATTTCCTTCAGTTACCCTTTCTCCCACATCATCTATCTTTATCGTTCTCATCAATTTCAAACATGTTCTAGTATTATCCATCATTTAAAACAAAGTAAAACAGTAGCTATTGCCCCATTTTTCTGCTTCCCTTTATAGCAAAATTTCTCACCTTTTTTAGAGGGTGATAGATTTAGAAAGTTCATAGGATCAGTAGCTATAAGGTTATGGTGAGATCAAATAATTATAGCAGAGAAATAATAGGAGGTGGTGATTTGGAAAGAGGGAATAATTTCAGAGGTATCAAATGACTACAAATTCAGAGCTCTGATAGTAAAAAATTAAAAGACAAGGGGTATCATAGTGCCATTGTGTGGTAAAACCTCCTGTTAGCATTTGGTTGGTATGCACTAGCTCAGTCTCACAAGATCTTCACAGTCAACGTGTAGTCTGATTGGTTATTGCCCCTACTGGTTAGTAAATATTTTGAGTATCACTCTTGCTCAAACAAAAAATGTAAAGAACATTGACAAACTGGAATGCATCCAAAGAACATGATGACCAGGATACAGAAGGGTGTGGACATATTTGGACATATTTACCTTGGAGAAAAGAGAAGACAAAGGATCACAATTCTTCTTTTTAAATGCTTATGAAATGCTTATGTAGAGGTTCTCAGGCTATGTGTGAAACTTGTTCTACTTAATATTATCTAATAGTTATTATTTACCATTATTCAGACTATAGTCCTAAGAATATAACTCTCAATCTTTTTAACAATCCTATGAAGGTAGGTTATATTATTCTCATTTTAAGTAGGCAACCAATTGACAAACAGATTGAATAACTTGTTCCCAGGAACATAGCCAATAAGTAGAGAGAGTGGGACTCAAACCCAAGCATTCTTTGTTCTTGGCCACTATACTAACCATGTGGTAGCCATCATGTTGATGTCTTTTGACTCAAGGTGAGGAAGAACAGTCTAGCAATTAGAATAGTTCAAAAAGAGAAAATGCTCATAAGTTCCATGTTGTATCTTCAAGGCTAGTAATGGTATGTTTGGGGTTATTTTAGAGGGAACTCTGTGTTTGGTGAAAGGTTGAACTAAATGATCTCTAAAAGTCTGTGTTTAAACTAGCCCTTTCTCATTCAGCCAGCCATCTTAAACCCACAGATTTTGTAAATGTGTTATCTGTATTTCTAAGTCATTAACAGAAATACTGTATTTGACAGATATAGGATAGAATCATTTCTGTGCCATGAAGACCTACCCTCCAGGTTTACATTTCTTGCATGGTTATTCAATCAGCTGTGGAACTTTCTAGCCGTATAGTTATCTACTTGCCATTTTCTGTCTGTTCACAGGGACATCACAAGACAATTTGTTAAGTGCTTCGCTGAAGTCTTCATTATGCTTATCCCATTCCCCCAGCCACCATCTAATTAGCTCTCTTAAAAAATGAAATTAGATTACTTTAATGTGGCTTGTTAAGGATCCCATGCTGGATTCTCACGACTACTGATTCCTTCCCCAAGTGTTCAAAAACCATCTGTCTAATAATTTGCTGTAAAATTTTGCTGAGGCTTATTTTTGTTTAACAAATACTGGCAATATTTTGTAAATACCAATTGATTTAATTCCATGTTAGTATTATTATCTCCATTACACAGATAAGAAAATTGAGGCACAGAGAGGTTAAGTAACTTGCCCAAGGCCACATAGTTACTAAGTGGCAGAGCTGGGCCAAACCAGCAGTTTGGCTATAGAATCTATACCTATAAACACTAAGCTATGTTCCTTCACTGATATGACTTTGGAAATCCCCTGTGCCTCTTTGTTTTCTCTGTCTCCTACCTACCCCCCATTATTCCCAAATCTCCTTTTTGAAAAACATTAATGTTTTCCTATTTCCATTATTTTAAAACTTCCACGGTATCTGACTCTATGCAGAATCCCTTTACTTGACATGGGTGCATCTCCAAGTTCCCCATCTCTTCCAGTCCACCAAGCAGAGTTTCACTGAGGGTAAGAATGATGCAGAGGTTTTAACTGTTATCCATCTTTCTTTCTCAGATTTGTGGACTAACATTATCATGAAGACAAATCAATAATGTGTCATTATTTTAGAAGAATTTAAATTTACAACAAATGTACAAATAAATTATAGTACATGTCCTGTTGCTATCAGGACCACGTCTGTGCCAACTTTTGTGTTTCTGAATTAAGAAAGGGTCATTATTCTGTGTTTGGGTGGCTTGTTCCATTGCTTTTGTTTCTCCGTCCATTTATTTTCACCAAAATGCCTTTTATTCCATCCTTAGGATCGCAGATTGCTATACAATTGTGTACAATATCAGGTCTTTTGCCTTTGATCTTTTAGAATCTATACTCTTCCATTGTGGCACTCAGATCATGAGTTCCATCCTACAAATCTTGATCTCACACTCTTGATAATCATTCCTTTATTAATATTAAAAGTTTGGAATTTAACCTCTTGCCCTCTTTCAGTTGTCAGTGCACAGGAAAAATATCTTAATTATTGACTCTCACATTGCAGCTTGTTTATGGGGGACCAAGAATGAATTTGTCTTGATATCTAATGGTGCTTACCTGACTGTGCATTTTAAGACTGACGAGTCTGTAGGAAAAAGAGGTTTTAAACTTCTTTTGGAAGAGATGATTCAGAAGCAATCACAGAAAAGCAACAGTGGGACCTAAGTGCCTATCAGCGGTAAGTAGTTGTATAAAAATGTTTGTTAAAACAGCTACTGCTTAAGCTTTGAAGTAGAACCTGGGGGACCATTGGTTTAAGGGTCACTAGTAGTCACCCTACTGTAATACTAAAAACAGGATCTCTTCATTTCAAACTATTCCTCAAAGCATAAGAGTGGTCTTTCCAAATGGATCATCTGAGGTAAAAGTTAATTGGGGGTGTGTGTGTGTATTATTTTTATTTTAGAAATAATGATTAACACAAAAGTCAGTTGCTGTTTAAATGATCACCAGTGGTACATTCAAGCTGAAACAGAGTTCAGTGTATTTCCATGTTTCTATTGCCATGTCTCTTCTACTAAGTAACTGCTCCTCACCTGCTTTAAGGCCCCCAAAGAGAATATTTTAGCTGAAAATGTACTAAGTTTTCTGCATAAAATTGAAACAAATTTAACGATTTTCTCCAGATGTATCCAATCTACTTGTAAGCCAGAATTTCATCAGTTGTGCTTAATATTTAAAAACCCAGTGAGTCTGTTAGGAGATTATCTTGATTAAAGTGTAATTCTATGAAGAATTCTAATGATCAGCTTGCAGTGAAAAGTTCTTGACATCCCTCTGTCTTATTTATTTATTTATATTCATTTATTTATTTACTTATTTATTTTTTAAACCAAATCACATCCAGGAGCTTTGTCTTTTTTAAGACAGGGGAATGAATGGTCTCTCTGAAGAGCCCTTGATTTGAGCCATAGACTGGTGAACCATGTCATCTTATAGGTGAGATTTTGAATTAAGGGATGTTTTCACCTAATTGACCCTTCCTCTGTCTCCGTTGCTTCTCTCCTTCCATCTTTCTATCTCTAAACTTACCCTTTATTCTCACAGTAAAAATATTTATGTTGCCTTGTTTCTTTTTTAAAGGATTTTTATGTAGCTTGAATACTAATAAAATATTGCTGTCATATATGTGTACAAATACCCCAGAGGCCTAAGAGTGACCGCATATAATGTGGATTAAAATCCACCCTTAAACCTTAAGGCAGAAAAACAGTTTTGAATATTGTAAATACCTTTGTGGTTTTTTTCCCTAAGATCTGGGACAATCTTAATTTTGAAGAGTTTTCTTGGTTTTTGGCAAAACAATTCATATTTTTTACATATCTGAACAGAAAGTAGAAAATGAGTATTGATATAATATTGAACAAACAAACACAAATCCATTGTGATAAAAACTTTGTCTTAAATAGATTTCTGATGTGAAATAAAAATCTCCAGTAAAGAATTTTACACATGAGCATATCTTTTTAATTCCCAAATTATATAGCTATGGAGAAGCTTAATTTTCATCATATTTGAGGAACTTCATACTTAAATAAGTCTCTCGGTTTTTAGTAACTCAAATTATTTCCCAGAGAATTCTTTTTAAATCTGAGAATGGAATGAGTACAGTGCTAGAAATTTTCCTTATGCTTCTCCATTATATATGTTGTATTTTGAATACGTGTAGTATGAAGTGTTTTGATATATCTAGATAACTGTTAAGCTGGGATAACACAAGTAATGTCACAGGAAGAACAATGTCCAATGACTTCATGATTAGGTATAATATTTTATTTCTTTTTTAAAAATCAGTTTGTTTTGAGTTTTCTAAAGATGTGTATGTTAATACTTAAGTTTATTGACTTGCTCATTTTAAAAGCAGTGCAACAAAAAATAAAAGTCTCATCTCTTAGTAAGAATCCTAGTTTTGAACCTATGAAAGAAATAAACACCACCATTCTGAGATTTTAATAGAGGTTCATAAGTATTTCTACCTAATGTTTTATTGTTACTTTTCTAAGGGATAACAGTAGAAAATAATACAGGAAGTTGGCCAACCCAAGGCAAATGTGGAATTCCAGTTGACCTGTTTCTAATGGAAAAGTCTGAGAGAGATACAAATGTGCTGCCAACCAAGCTTGGGGAGCTAAGGGTGGTCAGTGGCCATGCCATACCTGCAGTGTTGTGGCCCTGGCTGGTCAGTCTACAGAACCAAGAACGTTACTGTGGAGGCACCCTGATCGCAAAACAGTGGGTCCTGCCAGTGGCACATTGTAACTTTAGGTCTGTGCCTGTGCACTGCAAGGGCTCTGAGGCTGTTTAAGGGCTTACCATGGGTGTACCTTATCTGTTCTCCTCACAAAATGAGAAACATTAAGCATTGTGCTCCCACTGATACAGTCCCCATCTTGCAAAAAAATGAACATATTAGGTGGATGCAATTTTCTATGCTTCCCCAGTACACTTAATTTTGAAAGCTGCTTCCTGCTTCCAGGTGTTTTTAATAAGTAACTGACAATGCTCCCCACTCTTTCCTTATCTATCAAATGGGGATAATCGTGTCTTAACATGTGTGTATTGTTCTCTGAACACAATACCTAGAGCACTGGGGTTGCTCAAAGGTGGGCTCCCTTCCTCCTTGCCTCTTCTGTCTGATCATCATACCTACTCCCAAGATAAATATCTAAAGTTTTAAGTAATTTTTAAAAATGTCCTTTAATAGAAAAATTTTTCTTTGATTTCCTCTGAATCTTGTCTCTTGTCTCAATGTGATATTGAGACATTACCTGAAAACTCCTTCCTTAGTTTAAAAGTTCCTCAGTATTAGAAGTTCTTATATTTCTAATATGGGTCTCCCAGAAGTAGTGAGATGGTTGAGATCATCACATAATGTCCCAAAATGATTAGATACAATGTTTTCAGTGTCTCTAATCTAAAAGTATCTTTTAGAAGACACTTTTATGTGCTCAAATAACTTGGCAAGCAGAACCCTGAATGAATCAAAACCTCATTCCCTAACTTATTTTTGAATACGTAAATTACAAGAAGGCATCCTTTTTTTTTTTTTTTTTTTTTTTGGTAAGACAGGGTCTTGCTCTCTCGCCCAGGCTAGATCACAGTGGTATCATCATAGCTCACTGCAACCACAAACTCCCAAACTCCCAGACTCAAGTGATGCTCTTGCCTCAGTCTCCCAAGTAGCTGGGACTACAGGTACGTGCCACCATGCCTGGTTAGGTTTTCTATTTTTTGTAGAGATGAGGTCTCACTATGTTGCTCAGGCTGGTCTCAAACTTCTGGGCTCAAGCCATCATCCCGCCTCAGCCTCCCAAAGTGCTAGGACTATAGGTGTAATCCACCCTGCCTAGCCACAAAGGAATCCTTAGAAGGCAGTTTTCAGACTTTCATGTGCTCATAATTATCTGGGGAGTTTCTTATAAATGGAATCTTAGAATCTTAATTCTAAATTTTGATTTGATGAATTACATCTGGGATTCTACATTTTTAATGCTATGCCATATTTAATACCTATAGTTCCTAGACATTTCTTTGAAAAACTTTGTATAAAGAGTAAATATAACTTTCAGAATAGCTTTCAGTGACCATTATGTAAGAATATAATGTATAGTATTATTATTGTAATAATGTACAGAATCATTACCTTGTACCATGAATCTTAATCATATTTTTGATACAAACAATAATCATTGTTTGATGCTATGAAGGAAAAAGAGTAGATACATTAAAATTTTTCTGTGATTAAAGTTGTTAATGAGAAACTCCCCTTTTCTAAGAATTCAAGATAATAAAAATTTTAATATAGATTAGAAATGTTAAAGAATATGTTTTTAGAAACTATCAAAAATTATTATGGCCTCATTAAAAGTAGTGTCTATTTTCCCTCTCCCTTTTCTTATGACAAGTATTGTCATAGACAACCTGGTAATAGGAAGAAATTACCTCTGGAACATAGAAGGTAATAATCTGATACCAGTGAAAGCTGTGTACAATCACCCTGGCTTCTCACAATTTCCTCCTCATAATGATCAATTGTTGCATCTGGAAAAACCTCTTGAACTAGGTCTGTATGAGTAACTCTTCCATATTTTGAACTTTTGCCATACAATTTATATCTTTCATCTTGCTTAGAAGTGCTGTATGTACTTCTGAAATTAAATAATTATTTCAAAACTTTCTTTAAGCTACTTTCTGTAAAAGCTGAACCTTCAGCTTTAGTAAAAACACTTTATTTTTATGTGTTCTTACTTGATGAAGGTCCAGAGACGTTTTCAAAGAAATTCATTTTTAACTTTGTCCTATTTATTCTTGAGATTCTTTACGTCCTTTGAGTTTATTCCAAATACTTAGGAGTTTGCACCATCAGATACTCAATTTTCTGTATTTTCGTGACCTAGTAAAATCTTGTTCTTGTTTAATAGTTACTTAAACCAAAGCTAATGTGAAAACTTAGTGAGAAATTATTAATCTGGCTCTGTCATATAGTAGCCATGCAATCTTGGGCAGGTCATTTAACTTCTCTGTGTTTCAGCTTTATTATTTGCAGGACGATGACAATACCCTGACCACCTACTTAGCACAGGTGTGAACATTCAGTAAAGAGTATACTGGACAAACTGTAAAAAGACCTCCCCACTGTCACACCCTTGCCTTTCCACGGACTCACAGGGCTCTGGAACAAGTGTCTGCATTCCTTTACTGCTCCTCTGCCAGTGGTCTCACCTCCTTTTTTCTATTTTTTCAATCTGAGCCACCAATGATGGCTCCGTCCAACATTTGCTTTCTGTGCTTTTATAACCAAGTCAGTGACAGCATCTAGAACAGTGCTGCTTTCTTAATCTTGACTGTACGTTGTAATCCCCTGGGTTGCTTTAAAAAACAAAAATCAAAAATATTTATAGGCCAGTCTGCATTTTGGACTAATTAAATCACAATGTCAGGAGTGAAGACCTGACGTTAGCATTTCCCCCCTGCTTATCCTGCTTTATTCATTTAATTTTAATTACAATTTTTATGTTGAGGTAATTGTAGATTCACATGTGGTTTAAGAAATAATTCAGAAACCCGATGTACTCTTTACCCAGTTTCTCCCAATGGTACCATCTTGCAGGATATTGACATTGATACAGTCAAGACACAGAACTTTCTATCACCCCCAGGCTCCCTAGGCTTGCTGTTTTATAGCAGTGTCCTCTCCCCTCCCTCCCAGACCTCTGGCAACCACTAATCTGTTCTCTATTTCTAGACTTTTACCATTTCAAAGTGTTACATAAATGAAACCATACATTTTATAACCTTTTGGGATTGACTTTTTCCACTCAGCATAATCGCCTGGAGATTTATCTAAATTGTGCTGTGTGTGTATCAATAGTTCATTCCTCTTAATTGCTGAATAGTATTCCGTGGTATGAGTGCACCACAGTTTGTTTAACCATTCGTCAGTTAAAGAATATCTAGGTTGTTTTTCTTTTTGGATATTACAAATAAAGATCTCATGTACATTCATGTACAGGTTTTTGTGTGAACATGTGTTTTCATTTTGGTGGGGTAAATGCCCAAGAGTACAATTACTGGGTTATATAGTAGTTGTATGTTTAGTTTTGTAGTAAACTGCCAAACTGTTTTTCCATAGTTGTACCATTTTACATTCCCGCCAGCGATGTGTGAGTCACCCAGTTGTTCTGCATCCTCACTAGCATTTGCTGTTGTCACTATTTTTTTTTTAATTTTAGCCATTCTGGCAGGTATGTAGTGATATCTTATTGTATTTCCCTAATGGCTAATGATATTGAACATCTTTTCATGTGCTTATTTACTATTTTTTTTAACTTCTTCAGTGAAATGTCTCTTCATTTCTTTTGTTTATTTTCTAATGGCATTGTTTTCTTGTGGTAAAGTTTGAGAATTCTTTGTATATTATAAATACTGGTCCTTTCTCAAATATGTCATTTGCAAATATTTTCTCCCAGTCTGTAGTTTGTCTTTTTTTTTTTTTTTTTTGAGACAGGATCTCGCTCTGTTGCTGGGGCTAGACTGCAGTGGCCTATCATAGCTCACTGCAGCTTCAAACTCCTGGGCTCAAGCGATCCTCCTGCCTCGGCTTCCCAAAGTGCTGGGATTACAGACATGCACCACCATGCCTGGCCTCTAGCTTGTCTTTTTATCCTCTTAGCAGAGTCTTTCACTAGGCAGAGATCTTAATTTTGACGGAGAATAAATTCTCCTTTTTTTTGTATGGATTGTCCTTTTAGTGTCAAGTCTAAGAATTCTTTGTCCAACCTTAGATCCTAAAGATTTTTTTCCTTTGATTTTCCTAAAAGTTTTATCACTTTACATTTTACATTTAACTTCACTATCCATGATCCATTTTCATTTTCAGTTAACTTTTGTATAATATGTAAGGTTTAAGTCGAGGTTCTTTTTTTTTTTTTTTTTGCCTAAGGATGTCCAATTACTCCAACACTATCTGTTGAAAAGGCTGTCTTCTAGTGAAATGCTTTTGTGCCTTTTCCATAAATCAACTGAGCATATTTGTGTGAGTCTATTTCTGAGATCTCTCTTCTGCTGATCTTTGTTTTTACCTGTCTATCCCAATACCACACTGTCTTGATTACTGTAGCTATCTAGTAGGCTTTATATAGGGAAGTGATTGCTCCCAATTTATTCTTTGTGAAGATTGTTGTAGCTATTCTAAGGCCTGCACTTTTCCATATAAATTTTAAAATAAGTTTGCTATGTCTACAACAACCCTTGCTGTGATCTTGATAGGAATTGCATTAAAGCTGTAGTTCAATTTGGGGAGAATTGACATCTTTACTATGTTGAGTCTTTCAATCCATGAATATGATATGCCTCTCCACTTATTTAGGTCTTCCTTGATTTCTTTCACCAGAACGTTGCAATTTTCAGCACAATGTTTTTGTACATGTTTTGCAAAGTGTATACCTAAGTATTGCATTTTATTCATTGTGATTGTAAATAGTATTGTTTCTGATTTTGGATTCTACATGAAATGCTATTAACTTTTGTATGTTGACCCTGTGTCCTGATTCTTCCTGAACTTCACATCAGTATTTTATAAACTACTTCTGGAAATTATAATCTGCAGCCAAGGTTGAGAACCACTTCACTACAGAAAGGCTAGCAGTGATTTAGTGTCCTGAAAAACTTGAGGTTTCCAATTTCAGTACCATTCAGCAATCCTTGGGTGCTCGCCTGCATGGGTCTTTCTTCCAACATCCACAAGAGTCATTACAAACTTTCACCTTCTTTTTAGCACTTCTGCCCTTATCTTCCATCTTAATCTCTTTTTCCTGTTCTCCTAGGACTTTGCTTTCCACTTACCATCAACTGATATCAACAATAATATGAAACTTTTTCTCTTCCCCCTAAGTATTTAGTAACTTATCTATATCTGTACCTAATCATTTCTTTTCAGTGGGAAGAGTGAGAAATGCCCTTTTTCACATTCAAGACAATTAATTTCCCACCCACAATTTCCATTCCCAGCACCACCACCTCACCATAACCTTCAATTGAACATTTGGGCATACTTCTTCCATGTATTCCTATATAATTCTGTGTGTTTGTATTCAAATAATTGCAATTGTATAGCTATTATAAGTTTTATTTTATCATACTTTTTCACTTATGACAGTCAGCATTGCTTTTTATTGTTAAAATGTAACTTGAATGGATACATGGTACTTTTTCCACAATTCTTATAAAAATGGGTTGTTTCCTTTTTTTAAAATTGAAATAATGCTGGATTGACTATCCTCATATATATGTTTCTTTAGGTCTAGGATTGCCTTAAAATAAATTTCCCAGAAGTAGAATTTCTGCATTTAGGGCATAAATTTTTTTAATGTTCTTGGCATATTTCTAAATTACAGACACAGCTGGGTAAAGTATAAGTTGATACATCATTTTTTTCTTTTCAAAAATGAGGCAATTTAGGAATATCTGTTAATTTAAAAAGTGCATGCCTCATGATCCAGCAATTCTACATTCCAGGAATACTGACACAAATGTACAGATTTGTGATTTGGAATGTGTGATGTAGCTCATAAGGAAAAAATGAAAATAGTCTAAATATTCATTAATGGGATTTAATTGTGATACATTCATTATCTGAATGCTGTGTGCTGTTAAAAAGAATAATATGGTAGATCTATATGCAATGGTACAAAAAGATATGACTGTAAACTACTAGTAAATTTTAAAAAATCAGAATAAGAAAAGCAGCTGATTAAAAAAATGATTATGTTGGTAAGGGAAAATGTTTTAGCTCAAAGAGATTTGGCAGAAAATGATATGATAGAGCAATGAGTATTTGTAAAGGTAGCATAGCATAAGATTTGGAACCAGCTGTCATACACATAGAGGGGTGAGTAGAAAGAGAATAGACAATTTACACAGAGTTGTATACAACTTTATTGAGACAGCAGTAAAAATAAAGAAGACATCATTGAAATAAATGATCTAGGATAGCAGATGTGCTGAAGCATTTAAGTATATAAAAGTCTAGATACAAATGAAGTGAAACAGCATGGGAAAACAAACATAGGAGCATGGCATTCTGTGTGTGTGTGTTGTATAAATACACAGACACATACATAAACCCACAATGTTTTTATATATAAACAAATTTTGGTGATAAGAAAAGAATATTTAAATATATAATGTATCAATATATTTTATAAAAATAAACCTGTGAAGAAAGAATTAAATATAAAAATACATATTAGATATAAAAATACTTAAACAGTTTAAAATACTACAAATGTGATTCCTCCCCATTCTTCATGTAACAAAGTTGAAAAAGGAAGATAAGTATACTTTTCTCCACTGTCACTTCAAATTCAACAAGGTGAGGTCCTGGAGGCACATGAACAAAAGGCAGATGTATTTTAAAAAATGGTTATGAATGAGAAACCAGGAGCCCACATCTCAATTGTAGGGCATGTGTTCCTATTGTCCTAAGAGAATATGGTACCTGGGGCAAACTGATAACATGTAAAGTGGGATGAGTCCTTCTGAGTAACTAATAGCATCTTCTAGAAGATTTATTTATTACATTACAAGGTTAAAAAGGGTACTCTTAGGTCAATTAATATCAATCCTATGGACTAAGCGATTTTTACCTTTCTCTTTCACATCCTTAGAGTTTGTATCTCCAATCTGTTTGCCAGGGAAAGATGATAAAATAAATTTACTTTCCAAATGTATGACTGTTGGATGGGTAACAACTGAGCTACATAGTATATTCTCTTCCAACATAAGAATCCAAACAAATACGTATGATGTCCAAGTGTGCTCTGTTTACTCATTTTCAGTTTTTCTTTATTTTTAATAGGAATAATGGTGAAAAAAGTCTTTCTTAATAATGGATCTAAAAGTGACTGCTTGGGTTTTAGGCCATTATATTCATTAATACTAGTTTATTGATACTTATAAAACTGGTATTGGGGAATATTTAGTGATTTTTATTACCTAATATTTGTATGTCTCATATGTAATTATTCCCCAATTGTACTGTAAATATACACAAACTCAGACACACACACACTCACACAATTGTTTTCATAACAATATAGATGCCACTACTGTGAAAGCCCATACTTGAAGGTATGAGCCTGTTCCTAAAGATGTGAGGCATTTTTCTGAAATGATGGGTTGGTATCAGTGGCTAGTGGGTGGAAAGATTATGTGAAAATAACTAGCCTATATAAAGACTAAACCAATGACTTTGGTCTCATTTCCACCGCATTCTACAACTGAGTTAACAAGTAACAAATATCCAATGAACTAAAGAGTAAATCAGAATTCAATTTCAATTGTCAGCCTCCAAACAGTTCAGCTCTTAAACATGTTTTCTGTTCAGCAAAATTCAAGTCAAAAGAATGAGAGCACCATGAAACCAACAGAATGAAGTATAGACTTTAACATTTAAAAATGAGTTGTATTGTTTGCTTCATCAACAACTGATTTGGGTGTAAACTTTGTCTTTTTTCTTCCATAACATGACATTTTTATATCTTCTTAGGGCTGTAGTAAAGACAGAAAAACCCACATAAAATATTTTTTGGTGTTTCTGTTGTACAAGCCAAAAGGGAGTTATATTCTTTATGAATCACCTAACAGCATATTACAATGCACAGAGAGAAGAATGGGTAGGATTTACCCCTCAGAATCTGTCTGTATATGGGGTTATGGGGCTATGTTTGTTTTATTTTTTAAAAGCAGTTGCCTAGGTTTATATGTGGTTTTTTTTCTTCTAGAAGATGAATTTTCTAAAACCACATGGCAGGCAAACGTATCTCTGATCACTAGTACATCTTGTCGAAGCTACTGGGGACTGGATATTAAAGACACCAAGGTATATGGAGAAACTGCAGGATCATCCTCTTGCGTGGTAATTAAGGATTGCATTGATGGGTATGGGGGTTTTCTTCTCAGTGTGTGTCATGAATGGGTGTTTGTTGACCATAAAGAGGTATCATGGTAGTTTTAAAATGAAAGGTGAGAAGAATAAATACATTGCTAAGTTAACTTTAAAAACAAATGAACTGTGATTGGTAATTTGATACTTGAAGTGAAGTTAGTTCTCACAAGGAATTATACATTTACTTGGTTAAGCTATGTAAAATTGCTGATATTCAACTATTTTTGGCCTACAAAAATAACTTCTTATGATTCAATTTCATAGCTGAATTAGGAGGCTCAACGCACCTACCTCTAGTAGCACTGAAAACATAAGGAAGTTTTCATGTAACTGAAAACCATCATTTGGCCATTTATATTTGTTTGATGCTTGAAACTTTCTGCATGGCAGAGTCTACTGTCAGCACTAAATGAATTTACACTAAATGTATCTTTTGGTCTCTCCGTGAAAGTATAGATTTTAATCCAGTCCAGAGATCTGTAACATCAGCCAGCTAGGTAAGTGACCATAGTTCTCTGTTCTGTTGTGAGCAGAAATCAGATAAGAGAGCAACTTGTCTGATCATCCATCCTCTGCAGTTGGAATTAGCATCAACTATGAATCAGGCAGATGGGAGAACTACTTTTTTTTTGCTGGTTGCAGGGAGATTCTGGAAGACTGCAGGGTGCCCATGAATATAAACTTGTGGGTATCGTGAGCTGGGGCAGCAGTAATTGCCATCCCACTGCACCACCTGTCTTCACGAGAATTTCTGTCTGCAGGGATTTGATCACATCTATCACTGGAGAAATGTGATCACTGAAAGAGCAGCAGGGTGCAACTGTGTTTATAAATGGGAAAAGAAATACAACAATATACCTGAAAAATGAGTCTCTTACCAATGTAAAAAATTCAATGTCACTTCCACCTATCCTTGTTGCTGAGGAGGTTGGATTTAGTGTGTGTGAACATTCAGTATTAAGTATCAGTCACAGAAAGTTAATGTTAGTTCATGCCTCCTGGGAACTTAACAATCTGAATTGTCATTCAATGAATATCTTGCACACCACGTATATGCCATATATTTTGAATACCATCATATACACTTTCATTATTTTTTCTACTTTGTCAAACAATGGAAGATAGAAAGGGTAATATTATTCACTTCATAAGATTCTTAATTTTACTAATAGGGAATAGACCAGAAACTGTGCCTTGAACATAGTTAGATAGGAAACTTAATCACAGTGGAGAGATTATTTATCAGACACATCAATTGATCTTGAAATTTTTAGATAAAATTTTAGGATATTTCAATTGTTTATAAAGTACTTGATTTATCTGAAACTCAGTTTACCAATATCCTCATCTCTTAAAGCTGTAGCCAAGAAACAGGAAGTAAGACACTCCTTCACAGGAACATAGAATGAGAGACTGAGGCAACTTTTTTCTTATTTTATATATTTCCACCAAAATTTACCATTCGGTTTCCAAGATTACGGCATTCCAAAAGGGCATATGGTTCAGGTTTAGGTAAGCACACATTTAATCAAATGAGATAGCAACTTGTAAAGAAGTAGGCAGAAAATTACATATATACATATACACAATTTCAAAAAACATAGTAGTCCAGGGCTTCTTTCCTATATAACTGAACATCACAATTAGATTATAAAAGTTTGAATTCTACGAAACTGCCATTTCTGTACATCAAAAATAATTGAAAATTAGCCATTTGATGATCCAGCCTAATAACCATAATTATAATAACGCATCAGGATGGTACGCTCGGGATAGGCTCTTTGTGAAAATTTTGCCCTTCAAAATTAAAGTCAAAAGGCTTATATACTGGAACCCTCAGCACTCTTGAAAGACAGTATGTTCCCCAAATATGTGCGCCTGTATTTAAGGCTGGAGGCAACTGAGGCTTCACCGAACCTAGTTGATGATCTTTGTCTAGGGAGTCTTCATTTGGAAGTTGGAAGGCAAGTGTGAGCGCGAGGTATTTCTGTAATGATGTTAGAAAATAAAACTCTCCTTTCCCTTTCTCAATCTTCCTCTTAACCTGTTTCACTCTTCCTTTCCTCCAACCTGTCTTCCCTCTTCCCCCCTTACCCTCCCTCCCCTCTTACCTCTCCTCTCCTGCCTGTCCTGCTGTCTCTCTCTGCCCTCCCTCCCACTTCTCATGCCCCCGTGAACCAACTCCCTCCCCCCAACTCTCTCCATCCCTCCTCCTCTCCACGCCCCCATCTTTCTCTTAACTGACCTCTCTCCTTCCCAACCTTCTCTCCCTCTTTCTTTCTCTGCTCCCTCTTGCTCTCAAACCCCCTGCCCAACCTACCGCTCTTTTTCTCTTTCAACCTTCCCTCTCTTCCGCGAATGCTGCAAAGGGGAAGTGCCGTAAATGTTTTAGTATTTGCTAAATCCTCTTACCTAAATATGGGTCTAAAGGTTCTGCTTTCATTGATTTAACTTGTACTTCTTGATAGGGCCTCTGAAGAAAATGAAAGATGAGATTTGCAAAAGGAATTGTCTAATTCTCGTGTTAATCTGTTTCATACCATTTTAATTTTGTTGCTTGTGAATCTTTCTCATCTTTTTATCAAATGACATTAAAGGGGATTAAAAGTGGGCTGTATTAAAATGTCAGGCCTGTCTAAAGTTTTTTTGTTTTCTCACTGATCTGCTGGTGGTTAATTTTGGTGCTGGAACAGTCCCTGTTGTGACCTACGGGGGCTGTGATTGGGGAAGTGCTCTAAAGGTTCTTTAGCAAAGGGTGTAGGGTTAGCACAACCTGTATGACCTGGAGAAGCTGCCTGATTTCCTAGGAGGATCAGAGACTATTTGGTGTTCTGTTTTTGGCTTCATTTGGCTGTAATTTTACAATTCTTCCACGTTCAATCTTTAATAGAACCTACTATGTTAGAGCTGTTTTACTTGCCCTTCCTCTGGCTGAAAGCCAATTTAATCAAGGAGGGTCATAAGGTTTATTTCTTACTTGGACCATCTTTCCAAGAACTGCTTTCCTTTTTGCATTTCATTGTCATACTCTATATGTATTACGTTGCCGTCAGTTGTGTAAATTGATCTATTATGTAAGGGGTACATAGCCAAATTTAAAGAAATTAGAGAACTGATAACCTAATTTTCATTCATGTATGTATTTTTTAAAATCCTTCTTGAGCACCTACTGTGTGCCAAATAGAGCCACCTAGAAAGAGGAAGTTTCCCTCATTCTAGTAGAGAAGAACAATATACAAAGATAATTCCTATTCAAAATGCTATAGGAGCTGGAAGCCTAGGAGGGAACAACCAATACTTTCTTCAAGAATAGGTGAAAGTTTTACAGAAGTAGTAGTTGAGCTGAGTTTTAACACATTAACTACTGTTTGAGTTGTATTTAACTCATGCTAGTTTTGAGCCCAGGGCCTCTTGAAACACATATAACTCATAAGTCTCTTTACCTTGGGAGCCACGTGGTGTGCAGGCAACATGCTGTAGCATACATGTTACGTGATGGGTGTCCCCCTGGGCAAAATCCTGCAGTTGGTCCACTCCAGACACTACTAAATACCTGTAGAATGACAAAAGACTCAATTCTTGGAAACAAATTCAGTAAGTATGTTGTGAGTCATATACAACTCACATGGTGTGCAGTGTAAAAATTGATTCTAGCTCTGTGTGAGTCACATGTAACTCACGCACAGAACACAATAAAAAATAAATTTTTTCATTAAATTATAAAGGATCGTTTTGTGTTTGACGTTTTTATCCTATTTTCGTAGTAAGACACCGTGGCCCCAAGGAAAACACTTTTTTTTCTAGTGTGGCAGTCAATGTGTTAAAGTTCAAGTATTAGTTGACTTGGTTTTAGTTCATATTTTTGTTTTATACACCAATCTCTCATGTTAAAGAAATCTGTTGCAAACTATTTCTCTATCAACAACTCCACATGCTCTGAGTTTTTTTTGTCATTTGGATTATTGGAAAGTTTTTTTGTTCATTCTGAAGTCATAAATTGCATTACTTCATTTCCTCTAAACCTTGACCTTGTCTTTTTGATGTAATTTTCAATGATGTAGTTCTAACATTTCATGTTCTTTTCCTTGTGAATGTAACGAATAGTCAACAACTTAAGTCTAATAAGTATCTAATTCTCACTGAAATTAACAGCTTTTGGCACATCTGATTTTAGCTTTGTCTCAACTTTATTATCTGTAGCGTTAGCACTTTCGTTTTTCTATTTCCCACATATATTTATAAGTAAATTTTAACCAAATTTTCAAATAATGGCAACAAAAGCAACTGCTGGACCCAAAATATCTAAGAAACTCTTAGAGATAAAGATCATAATAAGGGAATGTAAAATTATGGTATTGAAGACAGGGTGGTATTGCTGCAGAGAAAAATAAACTACCCAATAGAACAGAATACAGAAGCAATCAACAATGTCATTTTACATTCTTTAAGTTGGCACAAAATTGCATAGTGTGACAATATCAACAGATAATGAGAATACAGAGTGAGGGGAACTCTCCTCACTGCTGGTGGGAGAGTATGATTAGGTACTCCAGCTTTGGAAAACTCACAGTATCAGTAAAATTGAAGATGCCAATGTCTTCTGAGTCAGGAATTTTATCTCTAGCTATATACCCTAGAGCATTGCCTTCAACCATGGATGCAATTAAATGTAAATATCTGGGACATGGGAATAATTAAAACAAAACAAAACAAAAAACCTCCTGTCAGTGTTGAGCCAGGTTAAGAAGTAAAAAAAAAAAGAAAAGAAAAAAATGAACTCCCTATGTGATTCTAATGTGCAGCCAGGTTTGAGACCAGTGTCTTAGAGGAAAGTGATGTAACCATGGACCATTGGATATGTACAGGAATATTTATAGAAACAATATCACCAAAAATCTGGAATTCCAAATGCCCATTAGAGGAGCATGGATAAATACAATGTGTATTTACTTGCACAGCAGTAAATAAAATAGTCCACAGGCTTTTTAGGTGAGTCTTGGAAACAATGCTGAATTTAAAAAGCAAGTTTAGAAGATCAGGTACCATATGAAGCTCAGAAACAAGCAAAACTAAAATACTTTGTTTAGGTTTTAAAAAGCAGGGGAATGCTGACACCAGAGCAGTGGAGAGGTAGTAGGATAAGGAAGGAGGAGGGGTCACAGGCCATTTCAGGGATATTACTTTCTAGTTAAGCTGGATGGTGGTCTTACTGATGTTATCTTGTTCCATGATTTACATATACTTCTGTGTATATCAAATATACAGGATACAAAACACTTAACGACCCTTTTAACAATACTTGCTCCTTGGTAGAATCTGTCCTCCTCCTGTCCAGGTAAAGGTAGTTAGGAGTTCCCCATATATTCAGAGGATTAAGCCCTCACATTCTGTTACAGTTCCCTTTAATTAAAAAGCCCAAGGTGCCACTGTGACTTGTGCTTACTAATGTCACAGCCTAGTAACTTTGCTTAGTTAACATTAGCAGTTACACTTTCTACCATCTACTCTCTTATAGGGGAAGAGTGTTTTAAATGTGTATATACTCCAGGAGCCAGATGTTACCTGACATTTACATTTAGCTCATTTAATTACTAAAACTAATCTCATGAAAACATTTTGAATGTAATATACATAACCTTTGGGCATAGGGATTATAAATGTTGGTTCTGAAGCCAGACTTCTTAGGTTCAAATCCCAGCTCCACCATTTACTAGTATTATAACTTTAGGAAAAATCCTTAGCCTCATTGTACTTCCATATCCTCATCTATAAAGTGAAGGCAATAAAATAAATCTATTTGTAGGGATATTCTGAATTTAAAGGAGTTTATAAGTTTATGTTTTTGTTTTGAGAGGGTCTTGCTCTGTTGCCCAGGCTGGAGTGTAGTGTCATGATCACAGCTGACTGCAGACTTGAACTCCTGGGCTCAAGCAATCCTCCTGCCTCAGCCTCCCAAGTAGCTGTGACTACAGGTACATGTCATTATGCCTAGCTAATTTTTTTTACTTTTTGTAGAGACAGGGGTCTCACTGTGTTGCCCAGGTTGGTCTTGAACTTCTGGCCACAAGCAATCCTCCCATCTCAGCCTCCCAGACTCCTGGGATTACAGGTGTGAGCCACTGCCCCCAGCCAGGAGTTTATAAGTTTATTTATTTTTATTTTTTTGAGACAGGGTCTTTCCCTGCCATCCGGGCTAAAGTGCAGTGGTGTCATCAGTGCTCACAGCAACCTCAAACTCCTAGGCTCAAGCAATCCTTCTGCCTTATTTCCCGAGTAGTAACAGTGGTGACTCAGGGATCCAGATGAGAGCAGGAAATAAAATGGGGTTGATGGAAATGTTCTAAAATTGGATTATGGTAATTATGGTGATTGCACAACTCTATAAATTTACTAAAATCATGTAACTGAATTGTATACTTACAATGGGTGAATTTTATAGGTATGAAATTTCTAACTCAATTTTTTTAAAAGGAATAGTTGGTTTTTATTTAGTCTTTAACAGAATGTTTTATCAGAATGAATAAAATCTGATTAAACTCTGATATTTGACGGTAGTCAAAATCCAGCAATAAAGTGTTATGTGTCGGAAGCAGAAGCCATGTCTGTCATATGTTACTTTGGGAAAGATTAATTTTAATATACTAAGCCTTGCTGGACAAGAATATAGTATATCTTTCCAATTGCTCAGTTCCTTTTTGTTACCAATTTTAAAAACATAATTCTTTTCATAAATCCCATTAAAGATTTAATTGGGGAGTGAGGATCTCATTTGGCTATTATAGCTTTCTACGTGCCAACTGGTTTACATATATTAATTCTAAGCACAATTGTATGAGAAAGACATTATCATTTCCATTTTATCAATGAGGATATTGAAGCTCAGAGAGGTGAAGTGACTTGTTTTATATTAAACAGCTGGTTTCACAGCAGAATTAGCACATGGGTTTGTCTAACTGCAGATCTTAATCACCATCCCATACTGCTGATGGCTGTTTTTGGAAGATGACACAGGCAACAAAGTATGGAGTTTGGAATGGGGAGATAAGACTGGCAACATGGGGAGATCGGAATTGGGCTGGCTTCATTCACAGACTTGAACATGTGAATGAAAAGAGAACATGCAGAGGTAAAAATAAGACTTTCATATAATAAGGGAGGTTCTGTTCTCAGAGAGCTTAAAATTAGTACAAGTTAAAGAGATCTGACTACAGTGGTTTGAAGGAATTAGGAGGTTATTCTCTTACCTACATGAAGTCTGGCAGCAGTAATTCTAGAGCTGGTAGACAGCTCTACAGAGTCATGAAGGCCGGAGGCTTTTCCTATCTTTTTCCTCCCATCCTCAGTGTATAAGTTCAATCCTCAGGTCATAAAATTGCTGCTGGGCTGAGGCCATCACACTCACATTCCAAGTAGGAAGGAGAGGGAGGGCAAGGAGAAAAGGGGACCAGTGGCTTTCACGGAAGCCCTATGCAATGACTTTTATTTAGATCTCTGTTTACCCCATATGCCAAGTCTGGGAATTCCAAGTTTTTCATTTGGGTTTATTATCCAGGATTTTGGTGTTAAAGAAGGAAGAGTATTTACACGGGCAATCAAAGGTTTCTCCCACATTCCTAATTACTATACCTCGCTTTTAATTTTACTTTTGTCACCTATTCTAGAAATAAATGCAAAAGAAATAATGCTAATTAAAAAAGCCATAGTTTTATAAAACAAAAAGGATAATTTGTTGCACTGCTGCCCTTTTCCCATTTCCTCTAACATTGTTAGATAACTAACAATAATAGGAGGTTCGATAATGAGAAAACACAGAAAATGGGAGGGAAAAATTCATCAAGAAAACAAATGAAGAAAATTCCCTAGAACAAAAGGACGGGAGTTGCCAGATCAACACTGGAGACAGACCCATATCAGAGACCTCACTGTGAAGCTTAAGAACACTGGGCACAAAGAAGATTATATAAGATTCCAGAGGAAAACAGATCTCATGCAATAGGTCAGGAATCTGAATGGCTTACACTCTGCATCAGGAATATCTGAAGTAGAGATGCTTTGCCAGGTGGGCCTTTCCACTGGGCTTCTTGAGCGTGCTTATGATAGAACAGCTGGATTGCCCCAAGCAATGATCCAAGAGAGGGCAAGGGAAGCCACAATGTCCTTTATGGCCTTTGCTGGCACCTATTAAAATCTAACAGTCTTCTCAATTCTTCCTAAACAAATCACATAATTTAACTGAAAATCAAGCCTATGTGCTTGGTATAAAGACAGAAAGAAAAATGTGGAAATGGTAGTAATTTCCTAGCCTCATATTTTTCTACATCTTGACCCAGAATGGAATATCCTAATGGTTCCTATGTGTTACATCAGCATGGACTTGGCTTATGATAGGCATGATATTAATCTTTCTCCTGACTAAGGCTCAGCTGTCCTTGTCTCTTAAAGGAGCACCAAAGAGGATCAGTGGGTTACAGAGCATCACCCTTATAGGACAGATATGATACTCAATCTGTGTCAAAAACTCAGGTCTTTAATGGGGTTCCCTCAACCTGACTACCCTCCATTAGAGGAAAATAAATTTCTGGCCAAGCCTACTGCCCCAAAGCCTAGTTCGTGAGAAAGTATATGTAGGGTAAGGGAAAATGCTTCTCACTCACTGGCTTCTTTCCTTCCAAGACCCAGACAGAGAGGAGGGGGACCTCACTATTGGCTTGATGATTTATCTTTTACTTAGGAAAACAACTTAAATAAAAAAATATTTGTCAAGTTAGGTCCTGTTAAATAGTAATATATGGTATATATTTATTCATAATTTTTAGTCAAAGCATCTGAACTCTTACCATTAGGAAGGCCCTTATTTCTATTTATTACACTGTTTATACATTTTTTACAAGATACAAAAATTGCTGTAGGGACATATCTCATATATGGGATGGAAATTATTTCACCTTTTAAGTTCAACACTGAAGTTAGATAATCACATCAGAAAACAGGAAAATATCTTTTGCTTAGTTGAAAGTTGATTCTTATTTTTATCTCATAGCATCCTGTTTTTTCCCTTATGACGGTTTGTCATGTACATAAAAATCATACATATATGAAGGCACACACATACAAATGCACTTTTCTTAGACATACTCCTCCAAGGTTCAGCTGGGTTTATTAATTTATAAATGTTAACATTAACAGGTAAAAATGAGGTAGTGATTGTTATATGGATTGTTATAAGGCCTGTTGGCCTGGGAGGCCACATTTGTGTCTCCAGAGGCCAGCACAATGTTTTAAAGAAGTTTGAATCTGAAAGTTTTTGGATGAGACGTGTATGCTATCTGCCTGACCCCTGAAGGCATTTGAGTTTCACAGGAAATAGGATTTGTAGGCATTTCTGGATATTTATTTATGCCATATTGTTGACATTAAAATTTGAGTATAGCACATGAGTTAAATATGTCACCTCCTTTTAACATACGTTAAAATATTTATATTATATGCTATATATTACTATGTATACTATGTTATAGCATTTATATTATAATATATATTATAAGTATATATATTTATATTATGTCTTAGGCACTTATTTAAAAAAAGTCATCCACTTTTAGCATGAAATTATGTGTTTAAAAGTTTTAAGAAAGGTAAAAAGCTGAAATTTATTTAAAAATATAGAGAGATCATAGAAGATACTAATCAAATAGATGAAATACATCTATGATGCAAAGATGGACAGAGAATATTGATGAAAGAATATTTGGAAATGAAAAGTAAAATACCACATTCGAATATTGTAATCAACATAGAGAACTATATGGTATGAAATATGTATTAAATATTTCAGCTGAATATTTTTGCATTGACACATACGGGGGACTATAGTAAAACACGTTGAATACATATAATGATACATTAACTAGTAAGATAAATAGTGTATTATTAGCTATCAAGATAACACCAGCCACAGTCATATATATTTTTGGGATTTACTTGTCTACCCCAGTGTAGTACAAAGGTTCACCTTGCCCTCCATGAGGACAAGAGTGTCTGGTTTGTTATTATGACATACTTGGTTTTTAGCATATCACTCGTCATACAGAAGATATTCAATGAATATTTGTTACAAGAGTGGCCGGGCCACAGGTTCAGTTGACTGATCTGTGGTTCTTTACAGTTTATTAATCATACTGTAATATTGCACAAACAATGCTTTACAGATATTGGTGGTTACTCTACTGAAGCAGAGGTATTAGATAGCAAGTAGCCTCACTGTGCATAGACTGAAAGTATTTAGCCATCAGCTGATGTACAAAATCTAAACTTGTGAAAAAGTGATTTAAGCTTTTAAGTCCCAACTTGGCATATGAAAAAATGATTTAAAGGGGTAAACGATAATGTTTGAAAATATAAATTCAAAATTTGAATGTAACATTGATGATTACCTGTAGTTGAAGCAAGTGATAATGAAGGCCTGGCATGTAGCATGAGCCTGGGAATAGTCTCATGATAACACTGACCGGTGGTTGGGACTGGCAGCTAGGGAGGAGGAGGAGGAGGAGGAGGAGAGAGGATTCTAACCTGATTGGATTGGAAGTTAGTGGTGCCAATGACTTTTCCAGGCACTGAGAAGAAACAGATTTGGGGATAAATTATAAAATCCACTTGGGATATACTGATTTCTGAGGTGCTTATGGGCATTCATATAGTAAAAATATTATTAATAATTTATTTATCTTAATTTTGATGTTCACTTGGTAAAACCTTTACATAAACTATAGAGAAGGAAAAATGGCATGAAAACAGCTTTTGATCATCTTTACTAAATACAGGTTGTTGTGGACCAGTTACTAACCTCAGTCTAAAAATGTACCTTTGCCAGGTAATATATAATGGAATGGATTTTTTTTTTAAAGCAAATTGTTTTCCAGACATAACACCACTGATAACACAGGATTAAGTGTTCACCCCTCTTTAAAGTTAAGCAAGGTTTCAATCTTCAGGGGGAATTAATTAAGTTTAATCTTCTTTGGGTAGATTAGAAAATTAAACAAGCAGGATCAAATTAGTCAGTTTTGTTACACTGGGAAATCCAACTCTCATGGGATATCTGTTACCCTGAAAGTAGGTTATGCTGGAACCAGAGATCAGGTGTAACTAAGTGAACCACAGCCAGCCTCCATCCAAGCAAGAGACCATACAATCTTATACCCACAAAGAAGGAAGAGGGGCTGATGCCTTTATGGCTAAGATAAAGAAGCATTTTATATATATAAAAACTCAATCCTCTTAACCCTATGAGATATTATCATGCCCCTTTTACAGATGAGTAAATGGAGACACAAAGGTTTGAAATAATGTGCCTAAGGTCACATGCTAGCAAGTTGCTGATCTGGAATTTTAACCCAGGAAATCCTGGCTTCAGTGTCTATGACCCTACCCACTACACTACACTTCTTAAATATGTAAAGTGGGAACTTTAAATTGATTTAATTGGACTAACCCTGAAAATCTGGGCAAGAAATGGCATCAGTGGAAACTCTATTGGCCTTTATTCAATTTAATGAGATTTGATATTTCAGTAAAGGTTAGTTCACTAAATAAAACAATGTGATTTGCACTTTTGAAGCACAGTTTAGTATCCTGGTCACGAGTTCCCTGCCTCTCTCAACTGTCTGACTTTGGGCAAATTACTTAACTACCCCTAACTCAAATTCCTTATTTATTAAACAGGTAAATAATTGTATTCCCTTGTAAGAATGTTGTTACGATTGAGAAAGCAGATAAAGCATTTAAAACAGTGATTACTGTGTAAGCATTAGTCATTAGGTTTTCTTGGTCAATAAATTAGAAAATTTAAATCTCAATGTTTGATTATAAAATCTGACAACAGATGGGTGAAAAGGGAGCTGGAATGGGCTCACTCTGCAGCAGTTCCTAGTTAACCTTTCCTTCCAAAGTCCCCTCTATTATCGTCGTCTATACCATGAAGTGCTAGGAAAAGATAAATGAAGTATTTTCTTTCTCAACAAATATTTGAAGGCATAATAGGTGCTGGTGAAGGGAGGTGAGGAAGACAGTATGTGCTTTCTTACCGGAATTTAAAACCTGGAAAAAAAGAAAAACATTGAACAAATAAGCGTTATGTCTGGAAAAGGAAAGAAAACGAAATTTAAATGTTCTTGACAGAGGAAAGTAAGGACCCAAAGACTGAAAGGGCACAAAACGGTGCAGAGATTGAAGGAGAGAGATGTGTTATAGTTTCTAGTGATAATTTCTGCGCCCAAGGCTCTCCTTAATAATAAAATATGGCGTGAGGAGATTCGTCCTGTGGTCTCTGAGTGTCAGTCGGAAGGTAACCTCTCCCTTCCTGGAGAAACGCATTGTGGACTAGCCACACAGCTTCACCTAAAACAAGTTTCAACCTTCTTTCGGTTTAGGCACCCGCTTTCCTCCTGACCACGCCTCTTGAATCACTAAACTCGTCGTAAGCAAAGGAAATATCGCGAGAACTCTACAACGTCTCCCTTCTGACGTTTTCAGAGGGGATAGTCGCTTTTTTTCTCGCGATATTTCCGGTACATGAGAGCTCGGCGACCCGGGCTTCTGTGAAACATGGCGGTCGGCTGGGACCGTAACACAAGGTAAAATACTGGAACCCCCCTGGGTGCTGTTCCCTGGGTTGTTCCAGGGCTGCTCAGGGCTTGAATGCGGTTGAGGGGACTGAGAGCCTAGCATTGGCTTGGCTCCCTATCTTCATTGCTGTCTGGAGAGCGGGCCGGACCTAGAAGCCGCTTCTCCCCCGGGGGCGTTACTGGCAGGACCCTGGGCAGCGATGCTACCGGGAGCTCCCCTCTGCCTGGTCCGGGTCCCCTCTGTGCTATCTTGCAACTCAGAGGAGTTCAGGTGCTTCTTCGATAGCACCTGATTCTGTCCCATTGCTGCTTCTCACAGTGCCTCGGTGACTTCTCTGGTCCGTAGGCAAGTGGGGTCCCTTGTGAAGACCAGCCGGTCCTCCTGGGTTTCGGGCTCCCTACCCCCATTTCAGACAAATACCACGTTCTTGGCAGCACGTTGCTCTCCCTTTTTAAAGAAAGAACGAGGTCTTGGCCTCGTCTCTAAAGAGAGTTTTGCATGCCGCTCTGGAAAAGGAAAAAGGGGCAGGGCAGGGCGAGATTCTAAGAGAGACAGATCCGAGTGTCACTAGTTTTCTCAACGCAATAAACCCTGCGAAGGGAACATCAACTCGTAGTAGAGAATAGCCTTGGCTATCTGTAGTATATAGAGTTGATAGATCATTGTTTGAGAAAACACATTTAAATAACTTTTGTATTTAGGATTCAGAGCTCTCGAGACTTAAGTAAAAGTGACATAATGTCTGTTAAAATGTTGTAAGACTGGCTTTCAGAAGCAATTAAAATTACAGTTAAAAAACAGGATTTATTCGTTTTTTGAAATTGTAGTTCAGTATTTCAGTTAATTGTCTAGCCTGATACATTGACTTCTGCTATACAGACATAAAGAAATTAACCATGACTTGTTCACTGAAGTAAGACTTACGGTTATTTACCTAATTTGTTTATTGATATCTTTAAGTTGATGTAGTTATTCCAGTTCTCCTAGAGGGAAAAACATGAGAAAAAGAAATGCCATGTTTTTTTTTTTTCTTGGTGGAGGAGAATTTTTTTTCTTTTTGATAGTAAACTTTAGTACACAACTGAGTATTGTAATGGCTTCATGGTACAAATCGTAAAAATGTATCAAGTTTGAAAGCTCTTTCAAAGGATATCAGTCCTAGTCTGGAACAAGAACAAAGAATTAGGAAAAAAAACCCCACAGATTTCTTTGGGGGTTGGTCATTTAAATGGAAGAAATGATGAAATTTATTTTTAATAGAAGTTACTTTTAGGAAGTTGATGCCTGCCACAAATCCTGTTTAACAGTTTTCCAATATTTATTATGATCCTGTCTTTTTATGTCATGGTGGGCAAATTATTTAACGTCTTTGTGCCTTAGTTTCCTCATGGGTAAAAAGAAAATAATACCACCTAACTCATAGGGAGATTGCAAGGATTAAATGTGTTAAAACATGCAAAGCATTTAGAACAATGCCTGGCACAGAGTAAGCACTCAATGCGTATTAGCTCTTGTTGTTTTTTTTATTTTTATTTTCTGACTTCTCTAGTTACAAATGTTGCTTTAGTACTTAGTCAAAATGTAGACTAAAGATGATACTTATTAAAATAATTTCTTTCTCGCCCTCAAATTGATTAAACACTATTCTGTGTGGTTAATGTGTCCTTAAACGCCATCTTCCAGTTGCTTGCTTTCTTAAGTTATTATTCTCCGCTAATTACCAAGACACAAATTCTTCCTTTTTACTCCATATAGTCTTGCTGCGGTCTAGGTCAGTTTTACCCCTCTGTATGCCTTGTTAACCCATGCTCCTTGCTTTTGAGAACATTCATTGTGTGATAAATATATTTCATGTGTCCCTGACCTTTGAAGAAAAGGTCATGTTCCTTATACTTTTTTACTTTGATTTTGTACACTTTTACTGGGTAGCTACTATAGTCAAGTAGTTCTTTGAGGATTATACTTATCCTTGCTTCACATTGCTTTACATCGCTACTAGGCACTTCCAGATTATTCTGTTGTTATCTCTCTAGGGTCGCTATCTCTTAACTTCTATCAGTTTATGCCATCCTCTATGAGGTTATCAACTAATCTCAGATACTGTTCCACTCTCCTCAAAGACTTTAATGTCTAAATCTCAAATATTCGACAAATCTTTGCATTTCTTCAGAGAATTAGAAACAGGTATTTATTAAATGCCTCATTTTTATCTTGATTAAAAACTGAGGTAGCCATTAGGTCTCCACCCCTTTTAAAATAAAATTATAGAGAGAGGATTCTGAGAAGTTGATGATCTTTCCACATTTGTCACACAACTCGTAAGTGCCTAGATAATCAGGTTTTTCTGATCCTAAACTCACATTTATATTGTCTTACTTATTGATCCTAAACATCCATTTATATTGTTTATTTATTGTAAACCTTTTTGTCAATTAGAAAGCTATTAGATTTGTTTGAATTATGTAGGGGTAAACAACTTTTAAACCATAATGTTTAACTCTTGTAAAAGGTCCAAATTTTAAAGTAAAATGAATAAGTACGTTTATTTGGATATCTAGTATTTGCCAAATGAAACTAAGTTATCTTATGTTTTTTATGAAAAAGTATTCCAATGCAATATAATCAAGTAATATAAAATTAGAGATAAGTTGTGGTTTTACTTTTTATTTCTGAAGTTCAGTGATGGCCTAAGTGATACTTGTTTTATCCCCTTTTTTATTCTTGTTAATGGCCTATGTTAGTGTCCTGGGGCTGCTGTAACAAATTACCATAAACTGGGAGGCTTAAAACAAAAGAAATTTATTCTCTCACGGTTCTGGAGGCTGGAAGTCTGAAATTAAGGTGTTCGCAGGGCCATTCTCCCTCTGAAGACTCTAGGAAAGAATCCTTCCTTTCCTCTTCCTAGCTTTTGGGAAGTCCTTGGTGCCCCTTGGTTTATAGACACATCACCCTAATCGCTGCCTCTCTCTTCACATGGCATTCTCCACTGTGTGTCTCTGTATGTCTTCACATGGCCTTCTTATAAGGATTACCAGTCGTTAGATTTTGGACCATCCTAATCCAGAACGATCTCATCTTAACTAATTATGTCTGCAAAGACCTAAATATTTCCAAAAAGGCCCATTCATAGACACCACAGGTTAGGACTTCAATATATCTTTTTGGGGACACAGTTCAACCCACAACATGGCCAACTGTATTAATCAAATATTTCTCATATTGTGAAATGTATATTAAAAATAGAAGTTAACTCAAAACTTGGGTTGCAGGAGATAAATTATGTATCTGTTTTTGTTTAGAGAAGTAATTAAACGAGCAAACTGTAAAAAGTTTCATGAATTCTGTATTTTAATTTTGTCAAAGCATCTGATAGTCTCATTGTATTCAAATGAATACAACTACGAAATACAGGCTGTATGACATTACTTACATTGAGTGTTGATAATGTCTGTTTATGTTATACCATGAATGTTGATAATGTCTGTTTATGTTATACCATGAATGTTGATAGCATGAAAAGTGGTTTCTTATTTCTTAATGCAGTTTTTCAAAATATAATTGTCTCCCCGATCTGTGAGTTCTGTATCCATGGATTCAACCAACCATAGATCAAAAATATTAGGGAAAAAAATTGCATCTATACTGGACATTTACACACTTTTTTTTTCCTTAGCATTATTCCCTAAACAATACAGTATAACAGCTATTTACATAGCACTTACATTGTATTAGGTATTATAAGTAATCTAGAGATGTCAGTATACAGGAGGATGTATATAGATTATATGCAAATACCACACAATTTTATGTTAGGGACTTGAGCATCCAAGGATTTTGGTACCTGAGGGAGGTCCAGGAACCAATATCCCGTGGATACTGAGGGACAACTATATTGTCTTAGTCTCAGCTGTTAGGAGTGACTTTTTGGAATTTGTTTTTGTTTTGTTTTTTAATATTCAATACAGGTTAGGGGAGACATCAAAGAAAACTGATGTGGTACTGGAGATTGTCAAGGTGTGAATAGCAGCACCAACCAGTAGGCAAAGGAGTCTAGTGCAGTGGCTCTTAAACTTTTAGATTTTGTGGACCAGTACAAAAAATATATACCTATAGGAAAAAAGCAAGGAAAAGGACTGGGTTTGAGGACTGACACAGAATTATTGTTTTTAATTTACTCAATAAAGGTATCTACAAACACAAAAACAAAAAACCACTGTTATCTGCTTTTATCATTTCGTAAAGGAAAGGATATTTTGACACACAAAAAGGAAGGAAATTATCTCAGAATAAATGACTTTTTTTTGGAATAAATTTAGCTTCTAGAAATTTTTTCTACATTGTTCGTGACTCTTTTCATTTTAGGTAGACGTTAGAAAATTTTGTCACAGAATGGCAATGACTTCTTAGAAACATTGATCTAGGCTATTTCTAAACATATTTTTGAAAACGACTGACCAGGCTGGGTGGAGAGGCAAATAGAGTGGTAACGGGAACAATGGGATTGGGCAACTGGTTTGAGAACACCAGTGAAAATGAAGAGCATATCTGTCCTAGTCAGGAAAAAGCTTGAGGGATAGTTAATTCCACTCCAGAGAGGGGAATATGTTTTGGATTTTAGAGGTGGAATAGTTTTAAGAATTGAGAGGAGCCCAAACATGGCCTTGCTTGTGGGTGGCTTAGCATAGAAATGAAATGGAGGTCACTAGAATAGAATCTTACAGGGTGAAAAGGTTTTATTGTGGATGAATGTCATAAGATTATGAGTTCCAAAGGATGATGGTGGAATGGGGAAGAAGAGATGCATATTGAATGATCCAGGTGCTGAAGTCATTTAAGGAAATTATAAATATATCCAGATTTTAGTTGAAGATGGCAGCAAGTGCTGAAGTAAGAGTCAGTGTGTACTGTGGTTTGGAGAATAGACTCTGGAGCCAAGCTGCTTGGGATCAAAATCCAAGTTCTACCACTACTGTGTGACTCTGGGAAAATTATTTGACTGTTCTGTGCTTCATTTTCTCATCTGTAAATAACAATGAAAATAGTATCTGCTTCATAGAGTCATTGATAGGATTAAATGAATTTATATATCAAATGCTTCAAATAATACCTAGCATAAAACATGACAATAATTTCTACTTATATAGTATATATGTTAACTATTATTATTATTAGGGTAAAGTGGGCTTGAAAAGGGAAGAGATGGCTGAGAAATATGATAAAACATGATACTTCTTTACCCTGTGAGTCTCAGAAATGAACTAAGGATTGGAAGAAAATTACCACCAAGAGAAAGTCAGGTTTCATAAAGAGAGCAGGTAGAAGGATTGCTTTTAGAAAAACTACAAGTTTTTGGATAACTTGTTTATGTCAGAATAGTGGTTTTATACAGTGGCAAGTATTAGAGATGGAATGAATTTCGTGGAGTTAGGTTGGTGCTGAGCTTACAGGAATGGGACAAGAGAAGTAGCAGAGTGGCAAGTGCTCCGTTCTAGAATTGTAATCATAGAAAATTGAGATGGAGGAAGCTAGAGACTGGGAGGTAGCTAAGTGGGACATACTAGCTACACTTTCAAGGGAGGAGTGCTAAATAAGTTGTATGTATTATTAGGGGGTTTGTAAAACTAACTAGCTGCTTGTAATATCTTTATATTTATAAATATATGACTTAAAGCATTTATAAAGCTTATTGTAAAATACAACATTATAGAAAGTTTTGGAGGTAGAAGTCACTGTTTATTCATTTGCTCAACAGTGCTATACCAACTATATGACAGCCACCGTTCTAGGTGCTAGGGATATTACAGTGAACAAAATGGAAAAATCTTCCTCCATGTGGATTTTATATTTTGTATATGTACTTTGTTAAGTTTGACACACTATTGTGATTTGAAAGCTGTGCTACTATGGGTGTTTTCGGGGAAATTTCCTTCCTTCCCTGCTATGGCAGGCATTGGAGATACAAAGATCAAGTTAGACTTGGTTCCTGCCCTAGCAATCCAGTGGAGAGAACAGAAAATGAAACCAGCAGTTAGAAATAGTGTGATAAAGGTACAGTGTTCTAGAAGCATATAGACTTTGAGGGTCATGGAAGGTTTTTTTCCTCTCAAGGGAAAGATGGGTACATTAGGAGTTAGTCAAATGTAAAGGTGGCGGAGGGGGAGAAAACATTTCTGGCAGAGAAAATAGAATATTTAAGAAATTGAAAGTGATTCAGTATGGCTGGAAGTTAGACTTGTGAGGGCTTCGGTGTGAAGAGAGGTAAGCAGGACCTGGTTTTGAAAGGACTTTGTAAACCATGTTAGGATAGAATCCATACTCTAAAATGCAATGGGAAATTATTGGAAGATTTTAAGAGCAATGTTATATGGTCAGATTTATGTATTAAAAAGATAATTTATTGTAGTATGGAGAGTGAATTGAAAGGTTGAGGATTAGAGGTTGTAGAAGCAATGCAGTGATAGATTGTGACACTTGGTACTATGGTCCTTGTAAGGAACTTCATAAGGGCCTGAAGAAGAGAGGACAGACAGATTTGAGAGAACTTTAGGAAGAACTTAAGTCTAAGGATATAACTCATGTTTCTGGCTTGTGCAGTTGAGTGCATGGTGTTATCATTAACTAAGAGGATACAGGAGGAACAGTTTTGATAGGGTGAAGTATTCATTTTTGGACTTACTGAGTCCGAATTATCTTTGGAATGTCCAAACGAAAATGTAATATTAATAGAAGTAAAAGATACACTTATCTACAGAGAGATTTGGGCTGGGAATAAAGATTTGGAAGAAATCAACATGTAAATGGAAATTGAAGGAACAGACGATCACTTGGGGAAAGTGTGGAGGTTGGAAGGGGGGCCTAGTGTAGAATCAGAGGAAGATGAATCTGCAAAGTAAGCTAAAGAGGGTCTTACAGGTAGAACAAGAATTAGGAGTGTGATATCACTTAAGCCAAGGTAAGAGAATATTTCAAGAAGAAAAAGAAGAGATAAACAGTATATTTTCTCAGAGGTGAAATTAGATAAGGACTAAGGAATATACATTGGATTTAGTACTAAGGAAGTTGTTAATTACCTTGCTCAGAGCAAAGTTAGTTGAGAGGTGAGAATGGGGCGAGGAAGTAGTCGCAGTTGATGAATGAGGACAACTCATTTTTTAAGTTGGCTGTAGGTATGCTGCCAGAGATCTATAGTTGGAGTTAGACTTGAGTTTAAAGGAGAGTTTTGTTTTGTTTTAAAAATAAGAGGCATGAACATAATTAATATTTAACTCCAGTCAGAAAGAAAGAGTAGAAATTGGAAGATTGAAGAAGGGTCAGTCTTGGTGCAGTTACCACTAAGAAGGTACAGAAAATAAGTTTGATTACTTTGTCAGAGCTGAGCAAGCTTAAGGGGCCTGGCTTATGCCTAACAAACACTCAGAAGCTTAATTTACAAATTATTAATACCAGTTTTATAACTGACATGTGGACCAGTTTTCTCTATGTCATCTGTTTTGTCTACATCATCTATTTTTTTTAGGAAAATCATGTGCATGAGAAGCAAAATCATAATTTGAAGGCTGCTTTATAAGCATGGAATCAGCAAGGGTAGTTAGTTGTGTTTTTAATGGCAAATGAAATCAGTGTATTAATTTCAACTTCACTTTCAGGCAGTAGCTCCCCCATGGACTGATAAGTAGTGTCCCTGGCCAGGGCCTCTTTCTTTTAGACATTGTTCGTGATTACCGCCAGTTTTTGCTTTTCTGACGCTCGTTTTTCTCCGTGAGTGTCCTTTCTGTGGCGTGGTCTTTCTACATTAATCTTACCCATTATATTTCAGACCTAAAATCTGTCTGCTTTCTTCCAGAGAAATTTTTTTGTTACAGTGACTTCTGTAACCATCTGACTTACTGTGCTATAAACTTTGATTTCTGAAAATTCTTAATAGTATCACCTGTATTATTTATAAATCAGTCTTATAAAAATTATGTAAATATCTGGGAATTTAGTTATTTGTTTGGCTTTATATAACATTTTAGATGTAGTTGGCATACTGATCAAAAAAGGAATAGCAAGGTTTTTTTTTTTTTTTTTTGAGACAGGGTCTCAATCTGTCACCCAGGCTAGAGTGCAGTGGTGTGATTATAGTGCACTGTAATCTCGAACTCCTGGGCTCAAGTGATCCTCCTGCCTCAGCCTCTCCAGTAGCTAGGGCTGCAGCCATGTACCACCACACCCAACTAATTATTTTTTTAAGTTTTTTTTTTTGGTAGAGACAGGGGTCTTGCTATGTTGCCCAGGCTGGTCTTGAACTCCTGGCCTCAAGTGATCATCCTACCTCGGCCTCCCAAAGTGCTGGGATGCATGAGCCACCAACCTAAATTTTTAAATAATTTCTAAATTATAAAAATAGATAATTTAGAAAGTCTGAAATTATGTCAAGAAGACAAAATTCTTCCATCTACTTTTAATATTTTTGTGAATAGACAGTTTGTTTCTTGTATATCTTTTCCTGTCTCCCATAAAATTAGGACCCATACGGCTTTCTTGTCGTTGTGTTATTGTATCATGAGTATTTCCTTGTGTCTTTAAATAATTTCTTTTATAAGATTTTCAGTGGTTACATAGATTAAGACCTGTTTATTCACCATAATTTGTACATTGGATACCATGAGTTCATTTTTGTCTTCAGTATTTAAAAATAACACTATGAGAAATATCCTCATAATCAAATTTTTGCTCATCAACAAGGTTACTGCCTTAGGATCATTCTTAAAGAGATTTTTACTTAGTTACAAAGGGAGTGGTAAATATTTATATTCTTGTTAGTAATGTATGAGCATGCTATTTTACTTCATTGCCATTTCTGGGAATATATTATTTTCAGATGTTTTTCAATTTAATAGGGGAAAAAGTATTTATTTTAATTTATATATTTAAATATTATGAATGTAATTGATTTCCTTTTCACTTTTTTTGTGCTGTTTAATGTGGTTGTGTGTGTAAATTGCCTTTCATTAGTAGTTTTTTTCAGGGTGCGTGTGAATGAACGGGGAAAGGAGTATGGATAAATACTGGTTTTTTTCCTCAAGGAGGGATGATAATGCTGAGTTGTTCTAAGGACATTTGTCAGTGATCCAAACATAAACTTTTTATCTCTTTAGAAGATTCATTTATTCTTTTATTTATTCCTTAGCCTGACTATATGAAGGAAAAGGAAGGTTTACCTGAAGATGAGGCGACTGAATCGGAAAAAAACCTTAAGTTTGGTAAAAGAGTTGGACGCCTTTCCAAAGGTTCCTGACAGCTATGTAGAGACTTCAGCCAGTGGGGGTACAGGTAAGTATGAGTTCAAATTAAGAATCCTTTAGTAAGTGCAACTTCTTAGTGATCCAGTCAACAACATAGAAAAATGTAGCCCTGAGGAAGAACTCGTCAATGAATTGTGCAGTAACTTTGTAACTAATCTGTCCTCATGTCACACTGTTTGCCCTAGTTTTATTCTTATTAATATTCTCTGTAGCATCTGACCCAGTGCCACCTGCATTTAGCAGTGTTTATTAAAGCATTGATGAGCAAATTAATCCAATTTTACGCTTTGGTGTGCCCTTCAGTTATGTATAATTACATTAACAAGATTTTTATATATAAATGAAATTGAAGTTGGAAGAAGTTATATAATGATGTTGAAACTGTCTCATTGCCATTTTGGTTAAGAGTAAATCAATATGGACATTATAAAAAAATTCTTAAATTTTACATTACTGTTGAGAAGCAGCATGGAGTGATGGTTAGTGAAGAGGTTAGACCTTGGAACCAGACTGTCTTCAAATCCCACCTCTACCCCTTCCTAACTATGTGAGCTTGAGGAAGTTACTGGAGTCTGTCTGTGGCTTTGTTTATTCTCCCATGAAATAGGGATAATATTAGTATTTACCTCCCAGGGTCACTGTATCAATTAAATAATTTATAAAATGCTTAGAGCAGTGCTTGGTACAAAAGAAGGATTTGTTAAAAATAAATAAATAATGAAATACATATGGAAAATATATGACTATGATAATATTTGCTATAAGTTTTTCCCCATGAAGAGCTAATAACACATTTCACATAAGATTGACATTTTATTTGGCAAAGTGTGTAATTGTTTCTAATCACTTTCTAATCACATTTGATTAAATTTTGTTAATGAAAATAGTACAAGTTTTTGTTGCACAATTCATTTTAAGTGTGTTTTGCTATAGTATATAATAGTTCCTTTTTGTCAAATCTTTTACTTGATTTTTATAAATGAGGGGATATATGTAGGAGATTGTGAAGTAGAAGAGATTTTTATTAGAGACTTGGAGATATTTGAGTTTTTGGCACACAGATTATTGTGACATCTCTAAGAAATGAGGCTAGTTTTTTCTTTGTTTTAAATTGAGCTATGGGCATGGATGCATTTTTAATAATGAGGGGAATATTTAAAAATTTGTACTGTAAAATATGCTTACTTTCATCATTTATCATATCTGTGACACAGCCACTAACTATATATAAGGAAATAAAAGTTTTGTACCTTGTAAAATTTTGGCATACCTGTTTAATGAGAGGTGTCCTTAAAATTGAAGAAATAAAATGCTTTCTAAGTAGTGCAAATGTTTATGTTCATATTTGTGCTCATCAAACCATATTTGAGCTGTTTTAAAGGCAAAAATCTATAATAAACATTTTGAAAAAAAACCTTTTATAGTATGTATTCAAGTGGCAGTCAAGTTAGAAATTTTTTTTTTGCATATTTAACCTCACTTAAAATACTTTTCTATTTACTTTTTTAAATGTTTTAATTCTGTTTTTCTTTTTTGTTGGATTTTTCAGTTTCTTTAATAGCGTTTACCACTATGGCTTTATTAACCATTATGGAATTCTCAGTATATCAAGATACATGGATGAAGTATGAATATGAAGTAGATAAGGATTTTTCTAGGTAACTATTTTTTTCTTATTGAAATACCTTTAGATTTACATTGTTTTTAAAATAGCATTTTTTTTTAAGTTTAACCTTTTATATTTGGTTTATTTTAGTTCTGAAGAAAGAGTCCTGAAAAATTCTCACTAATTGCTTGCATTAAGTGAAACATTTTAGAATCGTTCAAATACTGGTTGAATTCTAAAACAGACGTTCTTTGATTTAATATGCATTTGTTCACAAAGGTTAGGAGAACATATGTTTTTCCTTAGATGTGGATATAGTGGAAATTGTTTAATATTTAAAATTGAAATATCTTATTGATCTGTGAGAGCTAGAAAATAGTGTAATGATACATTATATATATTTATGACTTGATTTCTATAAATTATATCCAAGCTAAACTTTTATGTAAATAACATTACTTTTAAACTTTCCAAAATATTGTACCTTAGTTAGGAGACAAAATATACTTTACATTTATTCATTTGTATTATTTGAGTTTTTTAATAGATTGAAGATAACAGGTTTATAATGTTAAGGTTGCACCAGATAAGGAGACACATTTAGTTCTGGATTCTAATCCTGGCTCTGTCATTTACTAGCTACATGACTTCAAGAAAGTTACTAAATTTGTATCTGTGTATGCTTGAGTTTCCTTTTCTGTAAATGGGGATAATAATTACGGTACCTTCCTCATGAGGTTTATGAGAATTAAATTAGTCAATGTTTGTAACTGGCTGTATAACCTTGGGCAAGTCACACAACTGACTTCTTTTAAAAGGGCCTCATTTTTTCCATCCATAATGTATTATTCTAGATACTCTTAGTTATCAAGGAATTTGTTCTTTTTGTTTCACTAGTTTTTATTACCATAAAAGTGTGTTGGAAATGCCCAGAAACCTGTCTACTTGGCTGCTGCCTTTGGTTCATTATGGCATATCCTGAGCCTAAACCCCTGGGTTATTTGGAACACAGTTTGAACTCCACACAACTTTAAGACATTATGAAGCTTTAAAAATCTGTAATTCAATTGAAATCAGATGAAAATTATTAGAGTGCAAAAAGTTTTGATAGGAAGCACAGGACTGAATTTGATTGTACCCATTCTGTTATTCACAATGCTTCATTAATTCTGGTATTTGAAATTAATTTGATTTGAACTAACCATTTGAAAATAAAGCATTGGTTGAGCCTTTTTAAAAGGCTATACAAAACTTTAAGCATCAGATGATTTTTTTCTGGTAGTTTAGTTGCATTTATCTTGAGTTACACAGACCTAGTTACCAATACTCTACTTTAATGATTATGTTATGTCTTTTACACTGCCCTGAACACCAGTGGTTTACTTGAGAAACTTAGAAGACATCCACTTACAGCTCCATGATACAGAATAAAGAAGATAATATTTGTAGGGCATCTAGCATGATATATGGTATATGTTTGATAAGTGGAAGAGAAAGACTCAAAGTTCTTAACTATTGATTTTGAAAGTTTCACGTTCTTAAAGGGATAGTCTATCAAAAGTTTATATAAATGGAGGTTAAGAGTTTTTTCTCAGTTGCTTGGAGTTATTGATTATAGAATTGCCATTATTAAAGGATATTTTGGTTAAAACATGTGAAATCAGAAAGGCTTTTGGAATAATGGCAAAATAGAACTTTTACCTTTAAAGTGCCTTTGTTTTGGCTATAAGAAATGCAGTCCAAGTTCAAATCAGTGTAATTTTATTGTTTGAAATCCAAGTTTTTCATAGATCAGTTGATTTATTTTTCTCATGTTTTGCTGATTAATTGATAGGTACTAATGTTTAATGTTTTGTCTTTTAGCAAATTGAGAATCAATATAGATATTACTGTTGCCATGAAGTGTCATTGTAAGTACACCTTCAACTTGATGAATCTATATGTAATATATGGTTCAAACAATTGCCAATAAAAAGTAAAAACCACTGGTGGTATTTTAACTTTATTTTTTCTTTATAATATTTTATAATTTTACTGTGGTATCATTTAATAAAGCAAATTGTTTTACTCCTCAGCTGATATTGTTTCTTTTCCATAAAAAAAAGAAATTTAACTTTCATATTAGTATGATTAAAATACAGGGAAATCAGAGGAAATTTTTGTGAATCAGAGATGGAGTTTACATATATCCTTTATTTTTTTCTTGTTTGGAGTGTACCAGTTTTTACACCTGTGTTCCACAAACATATCCTGTTTCACTGTTTCAGTTTACTACTCCTTACTTTTATTTTTACATTTTGAAATACAGATGTAGATCTTTTCTTCCTGGCTTCACTGATTATACTGGTAGAAGTGGAAAAATGTTAATATGCCAACAGATAATGTGTGAATCAATATTATTCTCAAGAATAAGAATGCTTTTGCATGAAAAATATCTTAAGTTACTGCTTGGAAATTACACATGAAGAACTTATTCAGACAAAATTTTTTGAAGTTTGAAATAATTTTATCCAATTAAGATGATTAATTTCTGTGAGATTTCATCTCAGAACAACTTTGAATCTCTTTTCTTTTCCATTTATTTTTTCTTATGTTAGTAGTTTTAAGAGATAAAGAAATAGTTTATATCTAACTTTGAGTTAGTGTTAATACTGAATATATCATATTTTGCTTAATTTGGATGTTTGAAACCATTAAAATTTTAGCTTTTTCAAAGTAAAATTTTCTATTTGTTGATTTTTTAAAAGACATAAGTAGCTTTGCCTTAAGATTTCCTTTAATATCTAAAAATAATTCTTGTAATTAATATTTTATTCAGCAGCCATTTAGTACTTGTGATTAAGTTCTTGCCACTTTTGCAAAACTCTAATTCAGTAAAGCTTTTACTTTTTATCATGGGATTCTGGATTGTCAAGTGATTCTACATACTTTGTGAGTTTTCTGTTAGTCTTAATTTGTTTATATCAGAGATAGTTTGGCTCTGGTCAGAGAATGTAAAACTTTTAATTTTTTTTTGTGCAGATGTTGGAGCAGATGTATTGGATTTAGCAGAAACAATGGTTGCATCTGCAGATGGTCTAGTTTATGAACCGGTAAGTTTGATTCACATGGTTTTTGAAATAACATGCTTTGAGGAATTGTACCCTTGAAGACAATTTTGATAATTGCTTTTAGTTTTGCCCCAGCTAGTTTTTTATATAATATTTTTTCATACTTCAAAAGTAATTCATATTCTTTGTAAAAAAAAAAAATTTAGGAGGGAAAAAAGTTATGTCTAATATCAAAATCTTGAGGTAACCATTGTTAACATTTTGATGACTCTAGAATCTGTTTTATTACCTTATGCTATATTTTTTGTTAATGCTTCCTAATAGTTTCCTTTTATAGTTGTTATAATAATGAAATTTTTTCTTTTCCTCTAATGATTTGGAAACTGTTATGTCCTATTTGTATTCTACTATTACCAAATTTAAGTCTTGAACTATTTGAGCTGTATTTCTCTTATAATCAAGAATGAAACAGTGTCTTTCTAAGAGGAAAAATTTTATAGGCATTTATGACTTCTTCCCTCCTTTATACTTGTATTTCCCAAAGCTTGTGAAATGCTGATATTCTCTTATAATCTGCAAAGCACCAGTTGTGTATATATAATAGATTTATCTGAAAACACCATCACATTATAGGGGCAAGTACGGAGATAAAAAGTCATGATTAGAACCAGCCCTAAAGAAGCTTTTGAGAATAAGCATGGCACCCCCCCCCCCACTACTTTAAGTTGCAGACTGCTCTGTTGGCTCTGTGATACTTATGTTTACATATGCATTATTGAGTTCTTTTGTTTCTCATTGGCATTTGTGAACCCTTCTGTAAGCAAAATTGCAAAATGAAGTCCAAAAGTGATGGAGGAGTAGAAGTGACTGAATGTGTGGAGTTGAAGGAAAAAGAAAGTAAGCCCTTGCCAGTTTTGATTACTGAATTACTTTTAGTTTACAGCAACAAAATGTATGTGTGCCTTTTGATACACACTTTTTAAGTAGAAATTTCTATAGAAAAAGTAACATCGTTATTGCCACTCTGACCCTCTCTACTTCCTGACTCTTGTTTTCCTAGTCAAAAAATTGATTTTGTAGTAATTTTTTATGAGATTAGGTACCTTACAAATTCAGATACCATGTTACAGCATATTAAACTGTTTTCTGGAAATTTAGATCTAGATTATTACTGGACACTTTGACATTTGCATTACATTCTATACTAATTTAAGAATAATTATTCAGCTTTAATTCTGTTTTATTGCTTTATTTTTTACCATTCGTAGTTTATTTTTGTTCATTTTGTGGAGGGACCTTTTGAGATTTCTTTTTCAGCAAAATATGAGAGTTATGTTTTATGGACTCTAGCACAAAGACTGTGTATGTCTTTCTGTTCTTACTATCTTTTATCAACTGTTTCCTCTGTTGCTCTGAACTGGGGAAACCCTTTCACTTGCTGCCTACACAGGCTTTTCTATCCTATGAAATAAAGTTGTGTTGGGTTCTTTCTCAATTGGTGTCCCTTGTATGCTGTTTTGCATAAATTTCCCAAAGTTTCCAGCATATGGGTGTTAATTTAAAATGATTTAAGATGATAGGGAAGACTGTATCCTCATTTTTTTTGTTTCTTTGGACACTGCAAGAATGTGGTTGTGAGGGAGCTTAAAGTGTTTATATATTATCATCTTGAACTTATTCTTTAAAATGTACTTATATTATTTCTGTAGCACAACATTCTCTCCATATTCTGACTGCCTGTCATGCTTACTCTCTTTTTTTCATATTTATTAGGTCGCTAATTTTGTTTTATCCTTTTTTTTTTCTGGATCTCTTACTTTTCCACCTGGATTTTAAGCTTCTGAGAATCTTTAACTTTATTCTTTCATCTTTATAGTTCCCAAAATGTATAGCATAATGCCTTGCAGGTTTTAGGCACTAATGAATGTGTTAGAATTATGCAATTGTGACAAGATCATTGATTGTTTTCGTTGTAAACAATTTCTGCCATCTCTTCCAATCGTTCGTGGAATAGGAAAGTTTTATTTAAATTTAACTGTCATATAATTAAAGGTCATGTCTTAACCAGAAAGTTAGGAATTTCAGAATATTTAATGTATACTTTAATCAAAAATGTTTTAACAGTGTTTTTAGGAAAATATTCCTTTGTTCCAATTTATATAAAAGTATTTAAGAATTTATACTTCTTAAATACTTTTTTAGTGTAAAATTAGTTATAATTTTAACTTTTAAAACATTTTTTATTCTTACTATTTTAATATGCACTCTGAATATAAAATACCCCTTCCAAACCATCATCATGCAGTGTGCTATGATAGTTACCATTTTGCTATTTACTATTACATTTAGTTACTACTTCTTTATTTAAAGAAAATAATTTTTAAAAGATGGGAAAGTGAGGAATCTGACAGAGCCAGGTTTATGTATTGACCTTACTATTTGTGATTTTGGAAAAAGTTTGTAACTTTTGAGCTCCTGTTTTCTCGTGTGCAAAAAGGGAAGAGTAGTTAACAAACTCACAAGGTTGTTAGGAAGGTTAGGTGAGATAATGAATTAGCATAGTGCCTTGCACAAGTTGGCTACTCAGTAGTTCCTTTACACCATGTGCTAAATAAACACTATATTAAGCAGGTTGAGGAATTCAAAAGAGGTATCATATGGTCTCTACTGTCAATGGTTTTATTTACAAGTTAGTTGGGGAGCAGCTGCAGGCAGCCTCATTTGTTTGCCATCGTGTGTTTTATAAGTGTTGTTAGCATTTTCCCTTTGTACCATGATGTGAAAAAGGTATGGAAGCATTCTATAGACAAGTTTATCAGGAGGAGTAATCAAAGGAAACATCAGAAAGATGGGGGCAAGTTAACTTGGAGCATATGTTTGTATAGATTAGAGAGACATGAGGCTTACAGTTACCAAGGAAGGTTCCAGATTGGTATAATTAAATTACCAAAGTCACAGAAGTAGAGCTGTGGACTAGAATAGTGGACTTTTTGTTACAAAATTAAATTGTGGATATTCATTTAAAAAATTGTTCATTTTATTATGGTATTTTCCTAGTAATGTGGGGTTTGGATGCTTGAATATTATACTTAAGCTGTATGTTTTTTTTTCCCCGATACTTGTGAGTTTTCATGCTAGCATCATTTAAATGATCCTAGGTCCTAGAATACCATTTTATACACATGATAGATTGCCAACTTGCATCCACTCCTATAAATGTAGATAATTGTTACACAAAAATATTTGCGATTAGTAAAATTTCTTTATGCCATTTTTGAGTAAAAACATCACATATTAAAATTTTATAATTTGATTAACAGGAGATGAATGTCAATCATGAATACTTCTTTTTATGACACTATAAATTTTTGTTTTCTTGCTCAAAGAAAATTTTTAAAAATTGTGATAAAAAGCCAAGAAAATTTGACAGTGTTAGTGATTATATATTTTCTTTTATTTCAGGCAATATTTGATCTTTCACCACAGCAAAAAGAGTGGCAGAGGTAATAAGTAAACAAAATATTGTGGTCCATAGAAATCTAGATCATGTTTTGTCTGTTTTGTCTATTGTCAACTATTTGTAGATTAACATATTTCTCTAGGGATTTCTTTGGATGAATTATTAGCAGAATTTAGTATATAATATAATCTTTACAATTTCAAAAACCTTATCAGATCTTAGGAAAGTTGTGCATAATCTTTTCTCTAGTACATTTTGAATCATAAATAAATTTTAGCTTTTATTTAAAATTTTATTAACTTTAAAAATTTTTTATTATAAAAGTGTATATGATCATTATTTAAAATCCAATTTGAATAGAAGGCATATAAGGAAAAGTAGAAGCCCCCTCATTTTGTAAACTAGTGCCATTGACTAGCAGTAGTAACCAGAATTAAGCTTCTTGAGTAGACTTCTAGAAATTTTCTGTACATGTATAATTTCATATATATATTCTTTTATAATCATTGTGTAATTATTTAACATTTATATTTTTATAAATACTTACATTTATAAATTTTAAAATTTATTAAAATATTGATATTTATATTTATACATTTTAAAATATTTATATTTTATGAGTTTATTTTTATATTAATATCATATATTTATATAATATATGTAGTTATATATAATTATGATTTTCTGAGTGTTTGCATATATACTTATATGTATTTTTTTCCTAATACAGATGTGATCTTTCCATACATTTGGTCTATAACTTGCTTTTTTCCACCTAACATGATATTTTGGACATCTTTTCATTTCAGTGTATATAATAGTCCCTTTTATGCATAGACTATAGTCTATTTAATTAGATACTTATTGATGGGCATGTAGATTGCATCCAGAATTGTAATAATAAAAATATTACTTATCCGCAAAACAGTGTTGTATGAAAATAAAGGGAAAAAAAATTACTCAGTGAACATCCTTGAACCTAATTCTGTGTATACTTGTATTAGTGTATTATATATGGGTGTGTGTATGTATATATGTATGGAAAGTTTCTAGAAATAGAACTTCTCTTTCTGGGGATATTTAATTTAACATTTTGATAGAGTGTGTCATATAGCCTCCCAAATTATTGTTTCACTTATACTCCAAAACTTATGAGAGGGCTTGTTTCTGTACAACCTCACCAACAATGGGTATACTCAGACTTTTTAAAAAATTTTTTAAATTTTTAAAAATTTTTAAAAATTTTCACCCAGTTTGATGGGTGAAAATTGGTATTGCAGTTGTTTTATTAGCATTTCTTTATGACCTATTAATAGTTTAATATCTTTGTGGGTTTTTTTTCCTCATTTGTATTGTTTTGTGAAACTGGTCATACTATATGCCTATTTTGCTTGGTTGTTTTTTTCTTTTAAGAATTCTTTATTAAAGAATATTTGTATTCTTTAATATATAAAAGAAATTAGTATATTAAAGAAATTAGTCCTTTGTTGTAAGTGCTTCCTTCCCCCATATATTGCTTTTTGTTTTTCTTTTTGGTTTCCAGACTCTGTCTTGCACTTAGTAAGGCTTTATCTAGTTTAAGATTATTACAAAAAATTTTTTTCTACCCAATTTTTTTTCTGGTCCCTAAGTACTTTCCAAGGGTATTTTTCTTCTCATTTCCAATGTCACCATTTGGAGGAGTTTTAATATGAAAGTTGAAATTGAATGTGGGTGAACAAACACACCAAATATTAGGTGTCTGGGCATTTAGCACTTTTAGTTAAAAGCCATCCAGAGATGAAATACTTTACTTTGATCCAGAAATATTAAAGTGAGATTTCTCCTTTAATCTGGAATTTTATTCAGTGTTCAAGACTAATAATAAGTGGGAGAGGAGATTGTTTTTACTCTTAAAATGATAGTGGTTTTCCATCATAGTAGCATTTTCTACATCATACCTTGACATATGGAATATAGACTTGGATATTTATTGGTACATCCAAGCAGAAATTTCTTTCATGTGTACAGACACACACACACACACACACACACACACATATGTACACATACATACAGTTTGGTGTCATCAAACTCCTTGACTACTGCCCTGCATCAAAAGTTGAACTCTGGAAATATAAGACACACAAAAAATGTGAAGCTTTCAGTGTCTGCTGGCATTGGATCCAAAGATTTTAAGTCTAATATATAAATCTGATGATGACATCTGGCTTCTTGAATCATCATAGATTATCATGTTCTGCTTCTAAACATTCTTGAGTAGCTCTTGAATGTCCTAGAGATAACCAAGCCCTTATATCTTCCTGAATAATATACATACCAAGATTTTCTTTGCCTTTGTAATTTGCTAAGAGATTTAAATTTTCACTCAATTAGTGATAGTTTGAAATTAGTAAATTTCAAACCCTGGACAGAGCCTTTTTGGTTTCTGCTCTTTGTGTCTAGATTTAAGATTTATCCCAAACTAAATTTAGACTATAAATACGACTTGTTAGTTTAAATAGGCCTGTTTTACCAGTGTTTTAGATAGGTGGTACATAAGTATTTTATCTTTCACTTACACTTCCAGAAAATGCTTATTTTATCATTATGGTGGCATGATGTGTTATCAGATTTACAGTTACTTTTTTTTTTTTAAGTACCTGTATATATTTTTAATAGACTTTTTTTTTTTTTTAGAGTCATGAGGTTCATAGCAAAATTGAGCAGAAAGTACAGAGTTCCCATGAACCCTTCCTCCCCTCACCCCCACAGCCTCCCTTATTATCGACATCCACACCAGAGTGGGAACACTTGTTATCACCGATGAACCTACATTGACACATCATCATCATCACTCAAAGTCCATAGTTTACATTAGGGTTCATTCTTGGTGTTGTACATTCTATGAGTTTTGACAAACATGTGATATACATCCACCATTATAGTACCATACAGAATAGCAGAATAGTTTCACTGCCCTAAATATTATCTGTGCTCCACCTGTTCATTCCTTCCTCCCCTCTATGTATAATTTTTATACTTGCTGATGACTTGGAGTATTAGTTATTTAAAGAAATAGAATTAAAGGAAGTAAAATAATCTACATCTAATGATACAAAGTTATTGCTGAAAATGATAGGAGATAACGTGGCCCAATGGTATAAGTATTGGAGAGAGGAAAAGTTTTGTAATGAGAATTAGATGTCTGTGGTGTGAGTTTATACGCTAGTAATCTACCGCTTTAAGCCCATCAAGTCTATTTTGTGGCCCCTTACTTATTCTTTGTATCTACAATACTTAATTTAATGCCTGACAGAAAGAGTTTTATAATTGTGCATGCATACATGAAAGATGAATTTAGATACTCAGGTGAGCAGAAGCTCTATCTTGGTGACCCTGGCTGCACATCCATTATTGAGGGAATCAGACAGGATTATGGAGCTCAGCTATTAGACCACTAGCCATCTTACCTCATTTTTCCTGCTTTCAAGGTAATGACCAAAGAAAACCTGACATATTATTTTAGAATAAGATACTATAATAATAATATAATATAATAAGTATAATATAAGCTGTGGCTTAGCTAAGTCAGCTAATCATTGTTATTTTTGAATACATATTGGCTTTCTTGGTGTACATTACTGTAGTTCTAAACTGTTGTTTGTTTATGTTATATTTAGGATGCTGCAGCTGATTCAGAGTAGACTACAAGAAGAGCATTCACTTCAAGATGTGATATTTAAAAGTGCTTTTAAAACTGCATCAACAGCACTTCCACCAAGGTGAGATCTATATTTTAAATTTGCAACTATTTATTATGAATATACTTTGACATAGTTTTAATGTTGGTTTAGTTTTCTGAATCTTATTTTTCTTAGAGAAAATAGAATCATTCTGTACTATGAAAATGTCTTTTAAATTCATTTAACTCATTTTCTTTTTTATGTGTATGGTATACCGCCATATAAAATTGCATTGGATTTTAAGAACAAATTAGTTGCATATACTGTTATGAGGATGTATAAACTTTGGTTAGGAATTTTGTTTTTTATTTTACTTTTTTTCTCTGTTATAGATTAAAATAGCTGATATTTGAAAATGCTACAATCATGAAAATGATAATTTAAATTTAGAAATATACAGAGATTTTACATTTGCTTAGGAACAAAATGCCATTGTTTGTTTGAACTTAGATGGCATGCCCTTCCCTCCCTACTATAGTGCTAGATATAGATGAAGAAAATATGTCTTGTTAGACTAATTCTTTTGTTTTAATCTTTCTTCTGTCATTGAACTTAGTCCTCTGGTTAGATTTGAAGAGACACAGAATTTTAGATTTATTTAAATATAATAGATGTGAAATAATTTTTCCATTTTGTAGATGTATAATTTCTATAAATGTGTAGACTTCAGGAAACTGCTATTCTGTTTTTGACATTTAAAAGATTAAAAATTGATCTTTTAGGATTTTTTCCCCCTGTATGCAATTTTGTCACTACAAAGTGGTAACTATACTGAATGTGCTTTAAATAATTGTAATGTATCTTGTTTTAACAGGGAAGATGATCCGTCTCAGTCTCCAGATGCATGTAGAATTCGTGGTCATTTATACGTCAATAAAGTAGCAGGGAATTTTCACATAACTGTGGGCAAGTATGTTCTTTTCATGTACTGAAAATACTTTAGACAGGTTTGGATCTTGGTTAAAAATAAATTCTTTGCTAACCAAATAATATATAGCTAATTACTAAAGGACTGCTTAACATGTTGTGTATTGTTAATGTCTTGAGATTGATGTTTGGAGCTTCAATCTCAGGATAGAGAAGACTACTAACTTAAAAACTACTTCAGAACAGAAGTGAACCAGTTATGTCATATTTTATATACCAAAGTAAATGAACTGTAGTTAAATATTACTGAAAACATTCTACTTGCCAAATTTTAGTAGCCAGAGAGCTCTTACCTAGATATTTCATTAATTTGTTCATTTTGTTGATATGGTATTAAGTTTTTTGTTCTTGTTTTCTTTTTTTATTTTGTTTAGCCTTTTGGTAGTCATTAAAATGTAATAATCCCTGACTAATTCTAGACAAGTGTTTTGATATAGTTAGAAATTAGCAGTGTCTGGAATAAAGTTAAATTAGGTAAAAGTTAAAAACATTTCAGACTACTTACTTTCATGAGCAGCATCTAGCACAGAAATTGTCATAAACACTTGGTAAATTTCCAACTGAATAAATAGATCCTTCCCTCCCTCCCTCTTTTCCATGTAGAGTTGCTGAGCTGAACATTCTTCATTGTGCAAGACATTTTTTGAGTACTTGCTATGTGCAAAGTACCATGCTAGATACTAAAGATAAAACAGTGAAAAAAAGAGAAAGGGTTTTTGCACTTACGATGCTGACATTGTATAAGAAATTCCAAACTTTAAACAGTGAATACACTAATAAGTATTTAATTATAGTTGTATTGAGGCTGTAAAGAAGAAATATGGCTGATGAGAGACTATATAACAAGGTACTTGGCTGATTGTACATGTCAGCAGAGGCCTTATTGAGGAAAACCTTTGACCATTAGTGGAGGATTAGGAATTTAATAATTAAAGGAGGGGAAGGGCATACAGCAGGAAAGAGCATGGCTGGAGGTTTTTTGAATAGAGAGAGAGCATTAGATTTATAAAAAAGTATTTCAGTGTTTACATGATGAGATCAAACATTTATTATTTTTTTTTCTTTGTTGTCCCTCTATCCTTAAAATTCATGTTTTGTTGTTTTGTTACTATTACCTATCTCCAGCCCAACCTCTTGCTGGGAACCTTGGAATTTCTTGGTATCATAGAGGCAACAAACAACAGTTGGCTCAAGGAAATTTAGATTTTATTGCACCTTTGGATACAAACAATACTCTAGACCAAGACTAACGCATAGGGAAACTTAGACAAATATTACATGAGCCTCTATATTATGGCCTTTTTTGTTTGCTTTTGGTCTTTTCCCAATTTCACTTCTTTCCCCAGGGGATAACTCACAGTATCAGTTAGAGAGGCCAAATGAAAAAGCGTTTGGTTTGTATCTTATCTCAGAGATATCCTATAAATCCACCCCTAATTTTTTGGTTCTAGGTTTGTCAAGTTCAATATTGGTCTTTTTGAAGATTTCATATTATTTCTCAAACACCAATGTCATTCTCAATTGTGATATAAAAGTAATAAAAAGAACATACTTTATAACATAATGTGTATTTCAGTGTGCTTGAGCATGAATACACTAGAAACTATAATGAAGTAGGTAGGTGCTTGCCACTTATTTGTAGAATCATTAGATAGATAACAGCTGCAAATGCAGACTGAAACAGATGCATTGGCCACTCAAATACCATGAGTGGCATTTCTGTTGAGATGATTTGTGAAATAGTGTACTATTTGTAATATTGTGAACAAAATAGAGTATAATTTAGTTTCCTAGGAAATTTAGTGTATATTGAAACTGCAACAGGTACTTTGTATAGCTAAATGGAGTTAAGTTCTAGACTCAGATCATTACAAATAGGTTTTTCACATACACAAGTATCTCTTAGAGCATTTGAAAGTCACACAAGACCTGGGGAAGTTCTTTTCTGTGTAAGATTGTTAATTTCATTGCAGGATGTGTTGCTTCCCTGGCTGTTGTCCAGTAAATGCCAATAGCAACCCCTGCCCAATAATGTGACAACCCAAAATGCCTCCCTTCACCCTGTACCAATTTTTGGAACAACTTTTCCTCCACTGAAAATCACTGAGGCTAGATTCCTGTCTGATGGGATAGGAAATACAATATCCCAGAAAAGAAATAGGTAAATTCTGAATATCTGGCATCCCTATGAAGAGTTTTTAAAAGTATCAGAGAACTACAGTCATCTGTACTAGGGTGATTTAACTTGATTTTTAGCTTTTAATTTTTTGAAGAAGATGCTTGCTTGTGATATTATTTCATAAATGTTTTGAATATGTCTTTTAACCAAAAAAGAGAAAGATGGAAGTATATTTTCAAACAGTTCTCTGTTCCTCTTAGAGTAAAATCCAGGGTGGTGAAAGGACCATTGAAGTAAGATATATAGGTAGAGCATCCCTAATCCGAAAATCTGAAATGTTCCAAAATGCAAAACTTTTTGTTCACCTATATAATGTTCAAAGGTAATGCTTGTTGAAGCAGTTCAGATTTTGGATCTTCAGATTAGGGGTGTCCAGCGGCTAAGTATAATGCAAATATTTGAAAATCCAAAACACTTGTGGTCCGAAGCATTTTGGAAAAGGGATACTGAGCTGTAATTTGGTTATTCGGAAAAATTCTTCTCTCTGAATTCGTTTGTTTGAAAACCATAGTAGGAACATTGTTAGGGTGATGGCATGAATGAGGATAGGAATAACCTGTAACAGTGAGCTTTCTTTTTAGTAATGAGTTTGAGGTAATATACTTCACCGTGAACACAGGTCACTTGACCATACTGAACTGCCAGTCATTCTCATGCATAAGGAGATGCTTTATTGCACAATATTTTAGTATACTTTGTATTGGATGTTAACACATTTTCCTAACCATTATACCGCCTTTTTAAAAGTGCCTCACGTTCTGCTAGATACCATTTAGAACAAATTAAACAAATGTTTAGACCTACTAGTGCATATTGTAAAACTTGACAGTGACTTTTAATTGGTTACAAGTAAAGAGAGAATAATCTTTTATGGAGAGTTTTTGTTTTCATATTTTTAGTTAATTGCTAGAACTGGTAATTGGTAAAGCAGGATGAGGGATAATTTAAGGAAATCTTCAAGGTGATATATAGAATTTTTTAAAAACTAAGAACAGGGAAGGATAGTAGTTATCCTTAGAAATATAAAGGAATTAAAGAACAGGTTAAATTTGAGAGATAACAGTGTGCAGCAGAACAAAGGTTTATTGCAGGGGTAGGCAAACTACAGCCTATGTACCAAATTCAGCCCACTACTACCTGTTGTTTTAGTGTGGCCCATGAGCTAAGAATGGTTTTTATGTTTTTTAATTGTTTGAAAAGAAATCAGAAGGGGAATAATATAATACATGAAAAATATATGAAATTTAAATTTTTATGTCCAAAAATAAAATTTTGTTACAATATAGCCATGCTCATTTGTTTAGGTGTGGCTGACTTCACTACACTACAATACCAGAGTTGAGTAGCTCCAGCAGAGACGGTATATGACTCTCTCATCACTTTGTGCTGCTACTTGGTGCACTACAAATTGCAGTGATGCAATTAGACCTTGACAGCATTCAAGTGCCATGTGTATTGCTGCATTGCAACATTTTACTGTGTCAAAAAATAAAAGAAATACAGACTTCAAATGTTGTACTTTTAGAGCACAATAGAGTGTGGATTATTTGATCAAATTTGGCTGCAGAACATTGTGTTTATTAAGCAATGACACTATTTAACTGTGCTAAAAGAATACAGTATATGTTGATATTATCATGCTAAGCACTCATCACAATATTCCCAACTCATAGAAAAGCAATGGTCAGAAAATTAGAAAATTTAAAATGGAATATCTAAATACAATAGAATTTCTTCATAAAAATAGTGAAAATGAGACTGCAATCAAAGTAAGTTTTCGAGTGCCTCTTTAGTTAGCTAAGGAAGGAAAGTCATGTATTGACAAGTTCATGAAATAGTGTTTGATTGCAACAGCTAAAGAAATGTATCCAGAGAAAATAAATTTGCATTAGACAATTAGCTTTCTGTGAGAAAAATGTTCCAACAGCTGAGAACATTGAGAGCAGTATCTAACTGTAATTAAAAAAAAACAAGGCAGGTGATTCTGAGTGGTTTTCCTAAGCTCTTAATGAGTTGGTTGATGTTACGGGTACTGCTTGTTGATTTGAGGAATCAATGCTAAATTTGAAGTGATTAAAAAGTTAGTGTCTATGAATAGCCTGCATGCAACAACTACAGGCAAGACCATTTTTAAAGAAATTGAGAGAACACAAATTCAGTACAAGCTAAAGTGGAATCTGGTAAGATGTGTTACAACTGTGTTATAGCTGATGATGGTATGTGGAGCAGAAAAAGGCTTACTTGGATGCATTTTCAAACCTGTGAAAAAATAAGATGTTAATTTATTCTGTAATTTGAACTGATAGTGGCAATGGTGAACTTCATTTGCTCTCATGGACCTAAATGTTGTCATCTCCATGGATTTTTGTCAGAAATAAAAGCTGAATATTACAATTTGCCCTACTATAGAACAATTTGATGGCTTAGCAGTGGTAAAGTTTTATTGCAATTTTTTTGAGCTCAGGGCCAAGATTGAAATTTTTCTGAATGAGAAAACTACCATCAACTACAATTATCGAACACTGAATAGCTTTGGAAATTAAGTTTTATGCAGACTCAATAATTTTTTTAATGAATTTAACCTAAATTATGAGGCAAAACCAATGCTATTTACAAAATTTATATTGTAATTATTGTAATTTATATTGTCATTATAATTTCAGTGACAAGTAATTTAAGTGATTTTTGAATGGTTTCCTTTGCTTTTCATGCTTTGATAGCTTGTGCTGTGGAAAATTAAAACAAGAGTCTCCATTCTGATAGTTGGATATATTTTCTGCCCTCAGACTGTAGTGCCAGAGTGTTTTCAGACCTTGATGCAAGTGTAAAAGAAATTTCTGTGTTTCAAAATCCATTTAACTGTGTAATTGAGGAAATTCTTCTTTAAATTGGAAATTATTAATCTGCAATGTAATGACATGTTTAGGCAAGTACATACCAAGAGAAGAATCTAATCGAGTTCTGCAAATGCCTTCCAAGCAATGAATATGCTCAACTCAAACATATGTTCGTGGATTAATATTTTCAAAGATGAAATATGTAAAAATTCCTTATAGATCATCATTAGCAGATAGACATTTGTGATCAGTTTTGAAAATAGGCAACATTAACTCTAAACCCCAATTAAGTAAAATGTAATCTCCCTGCAAAACACTCACATTACAAAGAAAGTACTCAATTATTGCTATTATATTTTGAATTTCATCAAGAAAAAGTTTGTGAAAATTTGTTTTCTCTCTCGTTATGTAACTAACTACATAATATACTTGATTTTGCATCTGGCCCAGAAAGCCTAAAATATTTACTACCTGGCTCTTTACAGAAAATATTTGCCAACACCCAGTTTGTTATGTTACTAAGATAAGTTAAGTTTGTCTGCTTACTCATAGGGTAGGTACGTGCTTATTTTGTACTAAGAAAAATGATATAACTCAGGAAAGATCCACTTTGTGATTTTAATTAGTTATATATTTAAATATTATTACTTTAATATTCTTTTCCTCCTTTCAGGGCAATTCCACATCCTCGAGGTCATGCACATTTGGCAGCACTCGTCAACCATGACTGTAAGCAGTTTCTGAAATTTTTTTTCAGTGAAGATGTCCTTGAAAAAAAAGTGATTTTTTTTCCTGTGAACACATTTGGGAGGAAAAAAAAAAGAATGAAAAAAAGTGATTTTTTTTTTTTAAGTGCAGGTACAAGGTAGGCCTTTAAAAGTGAGCTGTTTTAAAAACAGATTTCCAAACAAAGAAGAAAATAAATTATTAAATTTATTTATTGACTTTAATCCATTCTCTTGTCTTAAAGTTACCTGTATTTCTATTTGGTCATAGCTCAGAATTGCTGAGGTTAGGGAGGAAAGCCTAGGTATACTTTCTATAACTTTATACACGTTTCTGCTAATTTTTAGGGATAATGACGAGAATATATTTGCAGTTTATTTCAATTTATAAACCTAAGTATTGATATATAGACTCATTCATATAAAGTATTCAAGTTAGTTTGGTGTAATGATTATCATAAGACTTAAGTTTTTAAAGTCTGCTTTCGAGGACAAAACAAGTAATAGTTTCCATAAAAATCAGTTTGTTTATAGTTAGCAATAGTATGTATTAAAAATATATCTGATCTGTTTTATTATTTGGCTACATGGATATCATTCCACTCCTAACAAAATAGTCCTGTTACTGTATGAAGATTTGAACCAGGAAAGATGTATATATTTGGCTCTCAGTATTAGAGTAATATTACTTCTGAGAAGTTAATTTGTACATAATTGTAAAGTTTGAGATAGAGTGTTTTGTCAGAATTTACTTTTATATATTTAATTTCCATATATTTATGTGTATTTTTCTCAAAATGTTTACTATATTATTATACTTGCAGATTTTAAATATTTTCATTTGAGAATAGATAAGGATATAAACAAAGCTATAACAGGTAGTTTTGAGTAATATAATTTCTCCACTTAGTTGTTTTTATTGTTTTCCTCTTAGCTTACAATTTTTCTCACAGAATAGACCATTTGTCTTTTGGAGAGCTTGTTCCAGGAATTATTAATCCTTTAGATGGAACTGAAAAGATTGCTGTAGATCGTAAGTATTTAGTAGTTACTATTGGAGTTTACATGTAGGAAATTGTTCTTATAAACTTAATACGTTTTTAATAATATTTCTAACCCCCTTGTAAAGATAATCTTTAAGTGGTCGATGAGTGAGATGTATGTAGAGAGATTTTGTCCTACTAGTGGATGAAATTTGAATGTTAGAAAATGAGCCATAGAACAGAATAAGGAAGTTCAAGTTAAAAGTAGGCAGGAGGAGGAGAATTTAAATACTCTAAATATATGAAAGGTTAATGTGTTAATAGGACATAACTGCACTTCTTCATATTCACGAAAGAATAAGAACAAAGTTTCAACATTACAAGAAGAATTTTCTTCTTTGCATAGGTTCAAAGTTCTAAAATGCATTTTTACCATTTTAGAAACCTCCCTGGAGAATTTTATAGACACACTTCTTTGACCCTTGTCAGTTATTATTGATTATGTTGGCACTTCACTCTTTACATGTAATTTGATTCCCTTTGTCCTTCATTTTTTTTTCCTCCAAGTCTAATTATCCCACCCATGTGTATAGCATTGGTTATTGCCTCACCACTGGCAGTCTTTTTTTTCATAAATGCTTAATACTTGAACACCTTACTCTCCTAGCACTTTCTGTTCTCTCTCTGTTTATGGTAGTGTTTATTTGTAAAACACCTCAAAACTAAGCACAGATTCAACAGTTCTCACCTTACATCAAAAATGTAACTCAAAGGATGAACCTGAAGACCATCCTCAATTGATAAGCCATCTATTAGTGGTGGACAAAGTTGACACCCTTTTGCCCGAACATTATCTGTGAGAATATTTAGGATATTAAATTGACATTAATAATAGAAAAAACTGGTCAAAAGCTCATGTTTTTGAAAATTACAGTAGTACATGTACTAGGTGAAATAAGTGGTGAAGTTGAAACAGGCTTTGCTTTATTTTGTTAGAGACTTGTTTAATGTTAGTGTTTGAAGAGACCGTTAACCTTCTTTACCTCCTATCAACAGTTTTATTCTTTCCTCTCCTATTCTGAATTAGCTTTAGATAACAGACAGAGAAATCAGATTGGTAGAAATAAAAATTTATTCATGCTGAGCAAAGGAGGCTAGGCACACAAAAAAGTACATACTGTATGGTTCCACTGTATGAAATTCTAGAAGAGGCAGAACTATTCTGTGAAAGTAGAAGGCAGATCAGTTGTTGGTGTAGAACCAGAGGTAGAGGGTATTGACTACAAAGGGGTCTGAAGGCACTTTTTGAAGTTTTGGAAATGTTTTATATTTTGATTGTGGTGGTGATCTTATGGGTGGATATATCTGTCAAAATGTGTTGAACCATATATTTAAAATTGGGTACATTTTATCATGTGCATTATGCTTTAATGAAGTTGATTTTTAAAAAGTTTATTCATTTCTCAACAGATATTTATTGAATGCCTTGTGTTTGTCGGGCACTATTTGAGACATCAAGAACCCAGTGATAAGCAACATAGACATAGTGCCTGCTGTTCATAGAGTACACATTCCTATAGGGGATGAGATCTTTAACATTAGGTAGAATAAGTGTTAGGGCAAGTGGCTGAGAAGAAGATAAAGGAAATTGCCTGTGATAGGAGAAAGGGAGTGGAAGAGGATATGGTATTTGAAAAAAACTTGAATGAAGTGAATGTGAGCCCAGTAATAATCTTTTTGAGAGCATGGCAGGCAGCTTTATTATTACTGAAGCTGACTGAAAAAACAACCTACATGTGTTGCCGCAATTGCGTAACCAAACCCCATATTACATCTTCCTACTCTGCCAAATGGTCAAATAGCTGGGACAGGTCCCTTTCCTAATGGTAGGGAGCTAGATGTGTATGTCTTAAAGGCCTGTCAGAGAGAGAGAGAAAGAGAATGCCCAGACTATCTAACTGAGTGTCTTAGCCACAAAAATTACTTTCCCCAGCATGCCAGATGAATTACTCCTTCCGTGAATGTGAGAGAAGTGGAGAGTCCAATGGGGTGCAAGTTTCTACTTCATTACCCAAGTTAGAAAATCTGGGAGGATATTCCTCCGTAAATTTAATACCATTGTTGCCTTGAGTGCAACTGCCTGGGTTCAAGTCCTCGCCTGCGACTTGAACTCAGTGACTTTGGCACTTTTCTCAGTAACTCAGTGACTTTGGCACTTTTCTTAACATCCCTATACTTCAGTTTCTTTGTCTTAAGAAAAGGATAATAAAAAGATCTACTTATCTGATTGAAACTATATATAGATGTATCTAATTCTAAATTTTTTAGAATATAAGCTTAGAGAATTAACATGTTTTGTATCATGTCAACTATTTATAATTAATTAGTAATTGGTATATAATGGTATTTAAAACTTGTATCAAACCTAGAGATGCCTAATGACTATATAAAAGTGATCCTTTTGATTACACAGTAACCCCAGGCCATCACTGAGTAGTTTCTTTAGTTATCTTCCTGCTGTGGTGTCGGTTCCTTTATTTATTCAAAGGCTGGCTGATTCAATTTTGGTTTATTGGTATATCTTAAGGTAGTAGTAGAAGCTGAAAATGTGCCTTTTGATGGTTATTCTATTGTAATTTTATTTCACTCTTATTAGTTTCTGTGTTATAAAGAAATGCTTCTTTTTTCCATGTTTGATAAAAGGATGATAATTATGAGGGATATCTAACTAAGGGATAACTAAGTCACTAGTTCATTTTTTTTGACATCTAGTAAGTATGTGTACCCATTTTATGCTTACTGAGAACTTGTTTTATGAAGTAGGAGTATATTGCTTTCATCAGTTCTTTCTTTAAAATTTTTTTTTTGTTAGACATTAAGTCATAGGTAACACTAAATTTCAGGTTAAATGTATTTAATGGAAGAAGGATATATTTGGCAGTCGTTTTGTTGCTATTGGATTGATGAAGAAACATGTTTTGCTTTTATTCTAGACAACCAGATGTTCCAATATTTTATTACAGTTGTGCCAACAAAACTACATACATATAAAATTTCAGCAGACACCCACCAGTTTTCTGTGACAGAAAGGGTAAGTTGATTCCAACTGGTAAAATGATTTTGTGATTTTTTTTTTTAAGCATTTCAAAGTCCCCTGACTACAAAATAAAGTTGGAGTTTTAGTTGGTGCCTTCCACCATTTTAAAATTTGTGGAAGTTTTGAAATGAATTACTATTTTATTTTAAGGCAATAATATATCAGGAATGAGTATTAGTATGTTCTAGAGCAAGAAAAGAGTAGATTTTTTAAAAAATCTGAATTGTTTCTATTCCATTAAGACTTAAAATTTTAAACTATGATGGCATTAATTTATTCTTTATGTCTTAATTTTGTAATATGCTTTCTCCTATATTGATATAAGGAGTTCTTAGTGTGGCAGCAGATTGTCTGATTTCTGTGTTACTTATTTTTTGATGTGCTATCCTGAGGCATGCATGGTTATTGTAGATTAGATAGCAAATTTAGAGGGCTTGCCTTCCTAAATTAATGCTTTGTATTCATCTGATTGAAAGGAAGAACATTCTGCTATCTCAGGGTGGTGTGGCCTCATAAACAGATACTGACAATGAGGAGCAGAGTTTTAGAATTGGACAGTTTAATAGATTTCTCATCTACTTTGGGGTCATGTTTTCTTGTTTTGTGTTTGAGAATGGTGAATATTCAAACACTTGTATCTTGAAGAATTCCAAGGCAAAATTTAAGTGCTTTTGAAAATTTGCTTCTCTCCATATGGAGTTTTCTTTTGATAATCTTATAACTTATGATGACCATGATCTCAATAATTGTACCATTTTTCTTGTTCTTAGGAGATTAGGTATTGAAGTCTTTAGGGGTGAAGTGTCATATGTCTGTAAGTTTTCAGTTGGTTTGAGGTGAAAACCAAGTATATACAATTGTGTATATATGTATATGTATGTGTGTGTTTACACACACACACACAGAAACTAGATAAAGTTTATACAAGTATAAATTACACTTCCCAACATTTCTATGCGGGGGGGAGATACCATTTCTCACCTGTAAGATTGGCAAATACTTGGAAGACAGTATACACAGTTGATAAGGCTTTAGGGAAAATAAGCACATTTGCTATGGGAATGCAAAGTGGCATAGTCTCTGTGGAAGGGAGTTGGGCAGTATCTGCAGAATGACATATGCATTTACCCTTTGACCAGTAATCTCACTTCTCTAAATGTATTCCAAAGATACAGGGAGAAAAATACAAAAATGATGGGTGTATGAGGCTATTCATTGTGTTGTTATTTACAATGGTAGAAGACTAGAAACAACCCAAATGGTACATCTACACAATGGAGGAACATGCAGCTGTTTAAAAAAAAAAAAAAAAAAAAAAAAGAATGAGAAATATCTCTATACTGATATGAAATTATCTCCAGAATATATTTTTTAAATGAAAAAAATGGTAGATTGCTAGAACATTTAACTCTGAGGGATGTGTTTATGCTATTAGGGTGACTAAAATAGTTGATTCACTTAAAAAAGAAATGGAGTTTCTAGAGTTGGTAAAGTTGGGATGAGGGCAGGGAGGAGAGGGCTGACATTCCTTAGTCCTGGAATCCAAAGTGAATCATTACTAGTCTTGTTACATAGATGCCCTGATCCCTAAAACAGCTTCCACCCTTACAGATAGTGACAATATATTGCTAACTTCAGCATGATATTGAGCATTTTACAGCTTTCAGATGAAGTCACTTTACTGGAAACTTGATCAATGGGTTATAAGGCTCTATTATGCTAATAATAGGGAAAGGGTTTGGTAACACCCCACATAGAACTGTTTTAATTTCCCTTGGTAGTAGTTAACCTCATTATTTGTATTCCTAAAGTTTGCAGTTTAGTTATAGCTAGGTAAAAATAGGTAGAGCCTGGCACAAAAGTCATAGCAAAGTACTCTAGAAGAATAGTTGTTGGAACTGTAATAGAAATTTATTAAAAGGTTTGCAGACTTGATTTTGAAGTATAAACAGGATGGAATGAGATAGAATATTTTTTTGCTCAATGTGTACACTGTGTTAGATTTATAATTTTAGTTACACTTCTTAAAAAAATCCTTTTAGAACTGAGCCAGTAGCTCAAATATTGATATCTTTCAAATTAATGCATTATGTTTTCTTCCTACATTGTATCTCCTTAGTTTAAAATGAACAACAGAAAGAGAAATTGTTTTTAAATCTGATCACTTAAAGGGCAAGAAATAAATACAATTATTTTGTAAATTCCTGGCAAGAAACATTCAAAAAGTATGTCAAAGTATAAACTTAGTTTTTATTGATTTGGTCAATGAGGAACATGACATACAGTTGTAAGCTTTTGAGCTCAGTAGAAAACTTGTATGTAAGATAACCTTTTTGAGAAAAGAGGAAAGAATGATTCTACTTTTTTGAGAGTTTCAGAAGCTAACCACACAAAGAATACAGAATAATTTGTCTCTGAAGAGCTTAGTCTAATAGGATTTGTAAGGAGATTTGGAAGTCCCTTCTTTGTAGTAGGGCTGAATGTTGAGGGTATGCAAGTAACCCAAGACATGAATTCTGTTTCTCTCTTCCTTCTCTCTCCCTCCCTCCTTTTAGGAACGTATCATTAACCATGCTGCAGGCAGCCATGGAGTCTCTGGGATATTTATGAAATATGATCTCAGTTCTCTTATGGTGACAGTTACTGAGGAGCATATGCCATTCTGGCAGTTTTTTGTAAGACTCTGTGGTATTGTTGGAGGAATCTTTTCAACAACAGGTTGACATTCACTTCTTTTTGGTCTAATTCCTAAGTGTTACTTATACTTTAATTAAGATACTTCTACTAAAAAGGAGCAAGAAATATACACATTCTCATGTTTTGATATGTAAATAACTTTTTCTTATTTAATTCCAAAGCTCCAAAATTATATTGCTTAACCATTAAACATAACTAATTTCATTGTATTCAGTGATTTAAGGGCGATTCTATCGGGAGCTAGAAAGATCCTGGATGTTAACATTAGACAGAACTGGAATTGAATCCAATTTCTGCTGTTTACCTGGTGGTAGTTTTGGATAGGTCACCTACATTTTCTGAAATTTTCTACACAATAAAAATGGGAATAATAATACCTAATTTGCAGGTATGTTATAGGATTAAATGAGAAAATGCCTAGAAATAGTGGACACTTAAATGCAAATTTTCCTTTTCTTTTAAGGTATTTTTTAACTGTACAGTATATAAAATCATATCTTACAGTACTTTGAACTATGCAATACATGAAACTAGATTTTTAATCAGTAATGCTTTTATGAGTTTTGGCCTGAGATTCTGGAATTCTCTCAGGTTATTTAAAGAATTGTAATCATGAAAATTGGAACTTAAGTACAAAAGACAAAGGAAACAGTTCCTTCTTCATCTTCAGTCCCTGTTCAGTATTAGATTGAGCTAGGTAGTTTATATACTTAAAGTCATATCTTTTAAATGACCGAATAGCTTTTCTTATGAAATTCTTTGTTACTACTTCATTTAAATTTATTTAAATTTGTGGTATTGATAGCATTTATTTTTCAGAATTGTTTGGGTGTGTGAAAACCTTGAAAAGATTGTGTCCAGGTCATGAATTATATGGCCCTGTGGTTTTGAAAAGAAATCCATTTGTTTTAAAATTTAACTATCTTGATTATTTTTAATTGTGGAAGTTAATAGTGCAAACTGCTTTGTTTCTTTCCTTAATCTATTCCATTATAATTAGTTGAGTTTTTTACTCTTACATAGCAATTTAGGAAATAATTTAATTAAAAACATAAACTTATTGTTTATTACAGGCATGTTACATGGAATTGGAAAATTTATAGTCGAAATAATTTGCTGTCGTTTCAGACTTGGATCCTATAAACCTGTCAATTCTGTAAGTGGTCTAGTGTACATGGTGGTGATCTCTAAATTATAGTATCATTATTAAGTCTAAAGAGTAGCTTTTGCTACCTAGAAAGAATTGCCCAAAATAAAGCTTTGTGTTAGAGGAAATAGTGTAAGGAATAAAACTAATGCTTTGTTTGTTTTTCCTCTTTTCTCCCTAGGTCCCCTTTGAGGATGGCCACACAGACAACCACTTACCTCTTTTAGAAAATAATACACATTAGCACCTCCCGAGTGAAGGAGAAAAACTTTTTGCCTGAGACATAATACCTTTTTTAATAATAAAATATTGTGCAATATATTCAAAGAAAAGAATATGAATGAGAAGCAGGAAACACACTTATTTTAAAAAAGAAAAGGAAAAATAACCCCAAACTGAAATTCTATATATGTGTGTCTGTTACAAATGTCCTAGAAGAAATTATGCAGCTAATCAGTGAATAAGCCCAACTGGAGTATTGCTTTGAAGATGACTCCTGATACTTTCACAGCAAATGGGCAGTATGGAAATAAGACCTTGCTTCTTGGTGACAAAAAGGCTGAAGGAAAGAAGTGAAACCAAATCTAAAGAAAAAGGCATTGATAAGTGCAAATGTTTGCATCCTTTTGTTTTTAAAGATATGATGTCAGAATAAAATATGGAAAACATACGGAAAACTAGTCTAGACTTTAAAAAATTGTGACCAGGTCACATTGTTAATAAAGAAAAACAGGGACTAGTCCCTATGTTATAGCCATATTAATGTTAAGCCATATTGACAAGACCACTTATCCAATAATTTGGTCTTAAACGAAGGTAACTGCTTTTCTTTGAACTCTGGTTGTTGACTTTTCTAACTGTTCAAGATTAGAGTCTTAGGAGACTGAGTAAAATTCTCACAGGGGCAGGTACGTAGGTGCTATGATATGTAACAGAGGTATCATTCACAGACTGTATAATGGAGACTTACACAGGGAAAAGAAAGCACATTTTTTTTAAAAGAAGATGCCAAGTTTCCTAATCTGATCGTTATATTATTGGTATACTTCAGGGGATCTGGGGTGGGCAATGAAAAGATCCACTACTGATGATGAAAATGATCAGTTTGTAAAATATTAAGAGGAAAAATAGAATATTTTATACATGTGGTGAGTGGGGAACAGGGTAATTTTAAATAGAAGTGTGAGGAAATTTGAAGTACAAGATAATGTCAGATCCTAGAGGTGCCATATTAATTAAACAGTGTCCGCTAAACTGTAAAACTGGATTATGCAAGACGTATTTGCATTCAGGGTGTCCTGAATGTGGTTTATTTTGTGTTAGATTGTGTTGTTCTTTCTTACTATTTATGGGTTGGTTTTAAATTTCCAGAATATAAAGGATTAAAAATAATGAGAGGGAGCTACCAGGTGCCATTAAAAACTGTTTGGAATATGTGTGCCAAAATCAGTTTTCCTTTTGTAATACTTAATAACAATAGAAGAATCATCAACCAGTGCCCAAATTTTAAAACATTTAGATGGGGAAACAAAATTCCAGGTAAGTAACAAGACTAAAAGACTAGATTTAAAATGGTGGTTTTAGAAAATGGGATGTCACAAATAAGTTACAGTTTTTTAAATGGATTTTTTTTTTAAAGATGCTTTCTTAAAAACAGGATAGACAATATAATGGAGAGAAGAAATACTGACAAAACTACTGTGTAGTAAAGTTTATGTAGAATGGTATTTTGCAGAAAATAACAGAAGCATCTTTGCTTAAAATATACAGTATCATTAACAGCCATGAAGTTAACCGATTAATGTAAATGACAACATGCTTTGAAAGATTTTTAAATCCAGAAAATCCCAAATAATGAATGAGTTTCCTGGGGTTTGATTTTCTTTCTTCAGGTATTATTTCCAACAAATTTGAACTAGGAACTAACAGAACATCTGTCGATAGGAATTTTAATTGGAGAGAATTAGAATTTTAGGTATTTTAGACTGAATGTCCTCTACATATGCTTGTTTGCGAGAAAATTCAATGGAGTTTCAGGGTTTTTTTAAAAATAGGAAAAACCGTATTGATTTGAGATTCCTTTCTTTCAGTTAGGATTATAACAGTTAAGTATCTTTTAAAAGGATTCTAAAAATTATTTTGATACTTACACATGATTTTTAATTATTTCCATGTTTTCCAAATACCATATTAAAATTTTAAAGAAATTAATCTGTCCCATTAAAACTGTCTGTAAAAGGAATTTCTTTAAAGCAAAATTCTGTTTTGCCATTGATTTCCATTTTAAAGGTTAAGAAAGGCTTCCATCTGAAACTCTTCAAATAGGGTCAGATTTTTGACAATAAAACTATTACGATGCTGACTGGCCCTTTGGATGATGAAGTATACTTGCAAAGTAGGATTTGTTAGGAGCTTTTTGCCTCACCAAGTGTTTCTTTTCCATTGCAGAGAGCACTTTACTGACTTACCTATTATGCAACTTTCCTATGCCTGAGGTGTCTCTAGCCAATTCTTCTTTTCATTTTATTAGGGTATTCATAATACCAGCATGTATGTATTCCAGACTACATATTTAAAAGTCTGAGACCCCAAATTATATGAAACGGATTTTTTTAAACTATGTTTACATACATTGTCCTACAAAGAAGATTAAACATTTAGGTGAATAATTCACTGCTACAGTATTTATATACTTCAGACTACCTCTTAGGAAAAGCTTAACTCAGTATTACAAAATTACTTCTAATTCTCAACTTAGATGATTAATATATCACACTTTCTCATATACATTTTATGATAGCATAGAATTTTTATAATAATTTACTAATGCAAACAAAATCTGCAATCTTTAATAGTCTTAAGTTTGGAATTCATAAAGGAATGAGTAAGAGCTCCTAATTTTTTAAGTGTAAGTAGAGATATGTGTTGTATCTTTTTATGTCTTGGGTTAGTAATCAAGTACCAAAAAGTGAATTAATATGCAACTCCTCTGCTTTAAAATTCAGTGTTTCTGCTTGAGTTCAAAATGCATATTGTTGATTGATTAAAAATTACTTAAATCTGAGCCGTAGGACCTTTAAAATCTCACCATGCCTTTTAATCTAGTATTTCCCCTTCTATTTTGAGCTCTACAAACCTTCAGCAAGCCAAAGTCGAGTCACCCTTTTTCAACACTACCAAAATAGAAAGGTCTCCATTTGTTTACTGCCTTATGGTATAATGCCTAGATCAATGCCTGAGTATCCCCTTATTATGATGATACAATCAAAGCATAGTTCTTCCCCCTTCCTGAAATACTTCTTTAGCGATAAAATTGCTTTGCATTTAAGAGTAGGAAACATGGCCGGGTGTGTTGGTTCTTGCCTGTAAGCACTTTGGGAGGCTGAGGCAGGAAGATCTCTTGAGGCCAGGGGTTCTAGACCAGCCTGGGTAATAGTGAGACCTCATCTCTACCAAAAAAAGATTTAAGAAGTTAGCTGGGCATGGTGGCATGTGCCTGTAGTCCTGGCTACTAGGGAGGCTAAGGCGGGAGGATCTCTTGAGTCCCGGAGTTCAAGGCTGCAGTTAGCTATGATTGGGCCACTGCACTCCAGCCTGGGTGACAGAGTGAGACCTCATGTCTAAATAAATAAATAGATAGGAGAAAACAAACTGCTCTGGAGTTTTTGATTTTCTTTTTAGTTTTTAAATTTTATTTTAAGGAGAGAAAAGAACATAAGATACTCATTTAATGTCTCAACCACACACATTTTCACTCAAAACAAAATGACAAATTATAAAACGATTTTCTCCTTTTGATCCTAGGAGAAAATTAAGATCATGTACCTTCAAATAAGCCTCAGTTTCCCATATTTAAACTTCATTTTTCCTCATAAGAAAACTACAGGAATCTTTAAATGTCACTTGGTTACATTTGCTTTTCCTCCAGGTGGAGCTAAATTACTATATGAGATGGGATTTATTTTATATTTTTCATATTAAAGATGAAAGTGATAAAAATTGAACAATTGACTCAAAAGTAGGTCTATAAACCTGTAAACAAATTTGAATACAAAGATTATAATCAGTGAAACATTTAAATTGTTTTGGCAAGTCCAATTAATATTGGATATTTAACAGAAGGAATTAGGTTAACTCTTCTAAATATCATAACTCATTTATGCTTTTCAAATGTAATTTGAAGTAAAACTACTCAGAATGAGAAGGCATGGGGGAAGTTTACGTTAATGAAAGCTATATACTAAAGCAGACCTTCAGCCACAGCTTATATAACTAACTATGTAATAAATGTTTGGAAATTCTTTGTATTCAGTTTTCAAGCAGTTACGCAAATCAGTTTGTGACTTTTTACCTTTAAATTCTTCAAGGTATTTTTCTAGAATTGACCCAACTTGCCCTACCTCACATCTCCCCACCCATTTACAGTTCCAGGTTGGAATCAGTATTTCAAATCAAGTAAGGACACATCTAAAATGCATATCAGAAGAGATGTTTCTGACGACTGTTTGTTTAAACTCAGTTTCAGTTAAGATTCTTTTGCCACAGTAGTATCTATACTTCTCAGGCCACCACTGTCTCTCAAACCAATGACATCTTAAAACCAGCAATAAAACTAGTCTTATTTTGTTAACTAAAAAAAATATTTTACAAAAGTAATCTAGGCAGTGAGCATTTTTCTATACCTCTATGTGGGCATATGGGCCAACCGTTACTTCTTACTATAGGCAGTTGCTTATGTTCCCAGACATTGTTATTGGAATAGCAGTTCTAGAAAAGTAGCCATGTGGTAATTAACATGTGATTCCTGTGAACTTTGAAAATCATTGATATTTTTGGAATCTTTAGGTTGATGTTTAATTTTTATGTTCATTGTGAGATGATAACACACTATTTGGGTATTATGAGACCAGTCTACCTTGAGATATTTATTTATTAGTTATTTAAATGACATGTTACATGGAGGTAATGTTAGGTTAGTATAAAATTGTGAGAGATGTTTTTCTGAGTTGTGTGCCCATTTGCCTCAACTTTTTCTAGTACTAATTGCCTCGGGCAGTGACTGTCTTCAACTCTAATACCTGATACTATTTCAGGTATCTTGTGAATGCAGAATACAGGGCTTACTAAAACTTCTTTTTAAACATAAAAGTGCCTTTTCTTTGTACTTCCCATTCTCTTTCTTCCCAAAGTAGAAGGTTCTTTCTTATTGCTTTGTATGGATTAGGCATTCAAATAATTGTTAATTGGTCTTGATGTGAAATAGTTGTTATATAACTAGGGATTTTCCTTCATACAGATACCTACTTTTACTGCTTAATCATCACAAGAGAACTTTGTGTCATTTCTTTGATGCCACAGGTAGAATACTCATGTAAATGTAACCCTATTAATGGTGTCAGAAAAAGTGAAGCATTATTAACCTATATGTTAATTTATATTCATCTGATAGTTACTCCTGTAATTTGATTTGGTTGAAAGAGTTCTTTGGAAAATTGTTTCCTTTTTCAGGAGGTGGGCAAGATTTAATGCAGTATTCAGCAGTTAAAGACAACACTAGAAGAGAGAGGGAAAAATTTAATTCAAATTTTTATTTAATCAAAAGTCAAAATGTGAATACTTTGATTCGTAGAGTTATTAGTGAAACATACAATCAAAAGATAGTGAATTCTTAGAGCTATCATGTTTTAATCCAATCCTGTTGAACTATATCTTGATTTCATGTTTATCATATCTATAGCGTCTTAATTGCTGTAACTCAAAAAGTATCATGTAACCATCTCAAACTAAAGATCACCAGGAGCTTTGTTTCATAGCTGGGCTGTGTGCCATGGAAAGTAGTTCGCAGAATTTAGATGAGATTGGGAAAGACATTGCCCAGAGTAGGTTCCCCTTATTGAGCTCAGGATAATCTAATACAGGGCTAGATACTGCTCTAAGACCTTGTACACTTCAACTACCTGAATGTGCCTTTCTGAATGTTACCAATTATTCCAGAAAGTGAGCATAAATATAACTGCCATTCCTTGTTAACATTTTATGCCTCTGTAATTTTCAAGTAGTTGTGTGGATTATTACATTTTAGTTGCTTAGGGCCCAAATAATACATTTGAATAATATTCCATGTTTTTAACAGGAAGAAATGCTGCAATCCAACAAGCACTCATCTCAAATATGAGGAAAGTTGGGATAAAAGTTATTAGTATAGGAATTTGAGAATATATATAGTTTTTACTAGTTTGTATTATACATAAAATATTTTAAGCAAAATAAGACACCTGTTCTCTAAACTTAATAAAGTCTATTCACTTGTCTGCTGTACATTGTACAGTTATTGTGCAATTGGAATGACCAAGATACTAACAAATTCTCTTGTGATCACAGAAGAGTAATCTTCCCCACTTTATACAAGAAGACTAAAACCAGAATTTAAAATTTTATTTGAAATTTTGCTTTCCTCAGTGGCAAAGATCAAGTGACTGGGTTTTTATAGAATTCTAGTCTAAGACCTCCCCCTCCCTGTGAGCCACTCTAATTGAGGCCTGAGTGAAAAATAGCTTAAATATAAAGAGTTTGACAACTTTAATGGACAAGAAGGAAACTTTTGAGAGAAGGTAACCAGGAAAATTGGGGATTAAAAAGATTTAGAAATAATAATTGTCAAATTCACATTATGAGAGTCCCCAGAGCAAATATGCTTAATTCCTCATTCTATACATACTTATTTATACTTCTTGTTCCTTTTTAGATTTAAGATGTGGTTATAGTTAAGAAAAATGTTAAATGTGAGCCCACTTCTGATTCTCTCACCCCTCAACAAGGACTCCCAAGGTATAACACGGGAGGGCGGGATGGACATTTCCATTTTCAGGGGAATTATTTCTCTTACAGCATTTGTGAGGCTATTGAGGCCATTCTTCCTCTACTTATCTTGACTTTAAATTTTTCCACTGGGTACCCCAGAATGGTTCTAAGGTCAGTACTGTGTTTCATTAGCTTATTTCAACTTCTACCGTGTGTTCTTTCATGTTTATTGAGTTTAAATTAATCCTCTCAAGGAGAAAAGAAAAGGTGAATATAGAACAGTGGGAGTACTTTCATATTTAATATGCAAGGGCGTAGAATAGAATTTTAGGAAGCAATTTGGAGATATTTTTTCCTAAAATATTTGTGGTTGTAGGCTAGTTTATGACTTTCCTTCTCTCGCTGAAATAAAAAGAATATATAGTTAAGGAATAGGGATGAATACATAACAGCACGTGTGACATTTGACAGTTTGGGCACATTGTTACTTCCTAATCTTGAGAACCACAGTTTGCTGTTTTAGAGGTATCTGAGAGGTTCCGGATAAAAGGTGTTTGCCGAATGTTCTTAGACCTTGAGTGTGCTGGATGCCCTAAAGTAGGAAAGGAATTTATAACAGAAGCTCACGATGAAGAACCAGACGTTCCGAGCCATCTGAGATCTCGCAATGAGAAGGCGCCAGGCGATAAGGAAGAGTGCAGTATTAAAGAGGTAGTGAATATTTCGGAGCCTGGGGAACAGACAGACATAACCAAAGTTAAAACTACCAGATACCCAACTACGTTATCTGAAGATAAATGTGTCTTTTCCTTGCTGTGACCAGCAAATATTTATGAAGTATTCACAAGGTATGTGTCATGACTTGATGGCCTTTGGTTTTTGTATCTTTCATTTCCGTAACATTCTTGCTGTGAATAGTCAGATTTCCACCATATTTCCCAAATTTCTCTTGCATACCTCTCTCTACTTGAAGCTGTTTATAAGCATGACTCGCATAAGCTTTCTTAAATATACTTTGATCATATTACTACATCATAAATTTTCACTGGTTATTGTTCACTAGAGGGTAAATTATAAAGTTCTTAGCCTGCTATTGAAGGTTCTTCCTTCCTGTTTGCAATCTATGTTTCCATCCTTATCATCTGTGCACTACAAACCCTCCGCTTCTGCCAGGATTATACCAGAGTGCTATAGTTCTTTGTCCTTCAGGGATTATGGCTGGAAGAAATTTAAGGAACTGGAGAGTAGTTAAGTATTTTTCCAAGGTTAAATGGCATGATCAGGTCTCCTGTCTCTTGGCTATTCCTAATATCACATTATGACAGGGTGTTGTAGAAGAAACAGGAACTTGGGTTCAAATCTGGCTCCTATACTTACTGTGTGTTAGCATGGACAAGTTACTTGCTGTAGTTGAGCCTAAATAACCGGCTTGATAAAATTGGGATAACAAGAATACTTGCCTCATAGAAGTGTGGTGAGGTCTAAATGAAACAGTGTATTACAAGGCATAGTATAAAGCACAGTACTGGTAATGCAGTGAATGCTCAAGAAACATTAATTCTTCCTCTTCCCTGCTCAAATTTTATGTCTGGTATAAAATCAGACACATGGTAGGTGCTCAGTAAATCTTAACTGACTGATTATACTTACCTTTTTAAGTGTTGCTTTGCTTCTGGGATCCCAGCCATATCTTCTTTCAATAAGTACTTTTTAACTCCCAAAACATAATTTTCAATGTATTCTAACCAGTTCAGCTGGCGCACATCAAAATTGAATACCTGAAAGGCAACGGAGATTATTGATTACCAGAATCATGCTGCTGGACGGTCACTTTGTCCAGTTGATGAAGTTTCTTTTACATAAATGAGTGACATTCCCTTTGGGAGACAAAGGTTGGACCTCTCCAAAGGAGAGATTATTTGAGCTATTATTTCAAAGGTACTGATAATATGGAATTACCATTTACATAGGAATATTTAAACATGGGCCAAGCAAAACATTTGACATTTAGGAAGTCTGGTGAGGAAAATTTAAAGGAACTGTTACTACTTAGTGTAGTGAAGCTTATGGTTGGCTTGGTGTACTTTTTCAAGTAAATGAGTAATTATTTTTAAAAGTGATGGAATAATACATTAGTGACCAAAACATAAATTATGCATCTGTCCCTTTTCCCTTAAATTTTGGTATTGTGCCCTTGGCCTGGCATCTGCATTATCACTTCATTATGCAAATTAGAGTAGGCTTTGGGAAGCAATACTTTAAGGAATAGGTTAGCAGAACTTATATTTAAAAGAGAGTGGTGGGGAAAGAAAAGTGATCGAAGAGGCAGAAGGGACAGATTGATTTATTTGGGGAGAGAAAGTTTGCCACAAAGAAGATAGATATTGAGAGTGACAATAAGGAAAGAGGATTAAAAAATTTTTTTTGCATGATTACAAATATATTCTTTTTGGTTTGTTACTGAAGAGCTAGAGTGAAGATTTTAATTGCTCTCAATAGATTTTTATTCCTTCTGTGCTTTATTTGAAAATGATGCTATGCTGAGACAGGATCGTGAGGGGGGGGCCTAGCCTCATATGGATTACAAAAAGAGTGAGTTGAGAAGAGAAACTTGATTAAGTCATTCTTGAGCCATCTAGGCTATAGCTGAAAAGCGCTAAATTGGGGAAAGAAAAGGAAATGAGCTTCAAACATAATAGAAAAATAGTTTTGACTGAATAATAAAGAACTTGGGGCAATAAAAATTGCTAAACAGTAGAAAGAGTGTCAGGAAGATTGTGGTATCATCCCTGGAAGTATTTGAAGTATTAGATACTTCTTGGAGGGTTTGGGCTTGACCCTGTTGAAATAATATCAGATAAAAGATTACATCACTGGGTGGATTTGGTTTTATAGGTTTTGATTTGGTATATTTGGAGAGACTGGCCTGAAAAATGAACTTGCGCTACCATTAAAAAGTTTCCAATATTTAATAGATCTTAGCAAGTGGAGGGTTGGTTTATGGTGATTCAGTCCTCCCCACTGGGTACTTTTCTCTCTCCTTGGATATATAGCACTCTCGGATCACTTTTTGCCTATTAAAAAGCTATTATCAGTAAAGAGTTTCTCTCATGTACAATGAAGGAGAATTGCCTGATTAGTCTTAACTGACTAAAACTTACAGTGAGTCCTCACTAGGAAGGATTGTAATAGCAAAAAAGTCTTCATTCAAACAAATGATGTTCCTAGAACAATACCTAGCACAAAATTGGCATTCAATAAATACTTGCTGAATACATGAATGAATTATAGAATTTCAAATTAATTTTAATTTGAAAAGCCAAAATGTTTCTTTTTTGTTAAACAGCAATTTCTTCTGTCATTTGACCTTTATATAAGATTTATATGACCAAAGTAATCTCTTAGTTTCCTTTTTTCAGGTAGCTACTCTTTGACGGAGGCTTAGATTATACCAAATAAAAGGCATAAATTGTCAGAACCAAAAAGCCAATTACCACTAAAAGTCAGGTTTATTGACCTTAAACTGGCTACACTATTTTCTGAGAGTCTCTTGAGTTTCATTCATAACTTGCATCTTTCCTCCAGAGTCTATGATTAGCTTTTTTCCCCTTTATCTAGGAAATATTAAACTTCTACAGAATGTAATTGAATTTGACGTCCTAAAGATTTAGTAGTTCTCTAGGGCTACTTAATTCTGCCTCCTTTATATGCAAGTAAAATTTTTATATATTAATCACAGAAAACCATCTTAGACCTGGGAGGGAAGTAACTAAATATTAATATCCCTATTTAACATCCTGAGTATTCAATAAACATTTATTTAATAATGAGATCTTTGCTGAGTCATTATCCATATTGCTTTTGATTTATCCTCTCAACTTTCATGGAGAAATACAAGAAATAATTTTTTAAAAGTTATTAATGCATTTGCTGTAGAGATGTTATCCATTGTGTCTCTTGCCGTTATAGGAAGTCCTTTGTAAACATTTCTTTTTGAGTTAAATGGTAAGAAAAGCTTTGCTTCTCTTGGAACACTGGTATATTTTTTCCTTTTGGACAATGAGTTCCATGAAACTATATTTTTCTTTCCACTTTGCCACCAGAAAGCTCAAGTACAAATTCCCTGCCTAACTATAGCAACGTAGTAGGATCTATGAGATTACATATGAACATTCTGTTTTTTTACTCCTAAGCTGTGACTTCATATCCTGATTCATATTTTCCCTGGTTTTGTGTTTTATTTCTATTTTGTCCTTTTATTGTATGTATTTATTACAAGATATTGCAAACCTTTATGAAATTTGAAGTATTAACAAAGAGAGTAGATGTAGCAAGGTCCAGAGAGCTTCATAGACTTGTCTAAAAGCTGAATTGTTTTTTGAAAGTAATTCCATTATCACTTTGGATGTATTCTTCACAGTATCACTAAATACCATTTATTCATCTATATAAACAGAGGCTTTTATTTTTATACTGTTTCACATTTCTAAGTTAGATTTCAATGAGGCCCTAGTTTGGGATTTTGATTCCATATGGCAAATCAAACTGAATTCTGAGCCACATGAGAATTTGGCAATTACATTTAGGTCTACTACTTTTGAAAGTTAATTTGAGAGTATATGTTAAATCCACTGAAGCTTTGATTGTTTTTTTCCACAAAATTTTCAATCATTTTAAGTTGAAATAGTAAAATGTCAGAAATGAAACTAAGCTCATTATCTTTTGAATTACTTTCATGGGTAAATTACATGGAAAAAATACAATAAGGATAGGCCTACATAAAATTTGAAGCTAATTTAAAAATATAATAGCTTGAGTTTATTTATTTTTGTTTTTATAAGCTGGTTTGATCATCATCCACATTCAACAATGCTCAAGAACTTTGTCTATCAAGGTATGATAACATTTTTTGATAGTTATTTCATGTAATTGAGAAGGGTAACTCAGCAAGATTTAGGATAAATAGCCCTAATCTCACTGGTTTACTTAATATACATTTATGGTTTTTTTGTCATTACAAGAACCCTATCATGATGAAATAATTAGGCTTGATTTGAGTCAGCATATGAGGCTATAGTGGTAAAACCTTATCGTAAGTGAGGTACAGCATCTTTGTTACTCAATGTCTTGGTTTCTTTATATACTGTCAGGTACAAAATAAATGAGAGCATAGGGAGTTGATCAGGGGAAACTTTAGTTAGTTGAACTTAGAAAAAGAGCTAGGGAATTCAGGTAAGCAAAGTACAAAAGATTTCTATATTTGTGAATTTCAGAATATATAAAGATTTTAGGACTTGTCCCTTATGATTGCCAAGAAGCCAAAGAAATTCATGGTGTTGATAACTAAGCAATTAAACTGAAGGCCTGTCTTGAGAAATAAACGTCTGAATTGTTGAAGAAAAATATTTTAGGGAGGGAGATTGACAGTGCTAGAGAGAGGGCAGTACTGAGGGAGGTCTCAGATGAGATAGAGTGCATAGGTATAGGGATTAGCTTTAAAAAGATAAGGACAGGCATGGTGGCTTGTGCCTGTAGTCCCAGCTACTTGGGAGGATCGTTTGAGCCCAGCAGCTCTAGGCTGCAGTGAGCTATGACCACACTACTGCACTCCAGCCTGGGTAGCAAAGCGAGACCTCATCTCTAAAAAAAAGAAAACATAAATAAATTAAGAAGGAAGGAACTGTAACTGTGGAGATGCCGAATGTTTTTTATTTGACAATGAAACCAAATTTCATTGGATGAAAGAGTTTATGAGCAATAAAATCTTTATTTTTCATTCAAGTCATATGCTGTGGAGGGTAGGGGAAAGATAGAGGTACCCAGAGGTACTGAGGGTTTGTATAATATTTATAGAAAAGATAGTTACTGAGGGGTGAAGAAAGGATTGAAGTGCAGTAGATGAACCATGACTACAGAACAGCAGTGAAGATTTAAATCCAAGAACCTAGGTCTCTTACCTACATTCAACTTGTTTCCTATGATTGGGTAATAGCATTGACTGATTTTCTTAGCAAAACTCCCCCCAAATCTGTGTGTATAACCAAAGCTTCCTAATTTATTCATCAGCTTTTCAGGTCAAATAATTTTAAATAAGATTGTCCTGTTGTGTAAGTCAGTGCTGTACTTACTCTCTGGTCTTCAGGACTCAGCTCAGACATCAGCATTTCTGTATTGTATGTGCTCCATTCCCAGCTCCGGTTGATGAAATACTCCAGCATGGAAACAGTTCTTAAAAGTCGATTCATGAGCTTTGTCATCCTGAGGTGAAAGATCAGATAGGAGCAAATATCAGCACACCAGAGATGGCTGCTTCCCTGTCACTCTCTAGGGATAGATGAAAAATTATTTTTAAGAAAATATAAAAATTATCCCTCTCTTTCCCCCAATTCCTCATGAAAATTCTTATTTTTTTCCTCCACATTAACTTTCTGTTCATTCAAAAGGAAAGGAAAGGGGATGAATCTAAAGGAGCTTGTTCTACGAGTCATTTTAGTACCACCAAACACCTCTTCCTCCTCTCTGACATGTCTTTCTCAAGTATAGCAAACCTATTTTAAAACTGAGCCAACTATTCACCCTTAATAACATACTGTTTATTTTTTGAATTCTGAAGTAGACAATTAGAAAACCTATTTCTCTTATTATATATTCTTGGATTAAAAAAATTGATAGGACCTGAGGTCTTAGTATATATTAATAATTTCTGGGCAGAAGTGTTGACTATATTAGCATCTGGCGAACCAAAACCAGTTGTCAATTAAAAAAACACAGATTTAAGAGAAAATAATTTGTTGATAACCTACTCTGTTAGGCACAGTGCTGATACTTTTAAAAAATATTTTCTCTAATTTTGATAACATAAAATTTGTTAGGTAAGTATTTGTGTGTATTTTTATGAATGGATAACAAGCTTAAGTGTCAAAGCCAAATTCCAGCCCAGTTTTGACTGACCTCAAAACACCTCTGCCTGTGTAACCTCACTGCCCTGTGTCTCATTAATTGAGATGAACCACATTTTCAAGCCCATGGTCAGGACTTGGACCAGATCTTCTTTGTGAACCTCCCAACTTTATAACAATTTACAAAAAAAATTCATACACAATCTTATTTGATCCTAACAATATGACTATGAGGTAGTCTGGATTTTCATTATTTATCTTCATTTTACAGAAAGATTATGTTCAAGGTCAACATAGCTAATGCTCAAACGTAGGTCTTTTAGCTAGAAGTCACCTTTAGCCTATAGAGCATTTGATTTTTATTTTAGTCAAGCCAATCTTGGTAGCAGTGATTACTGCAGTTGACTCAGTAATTATTTATGATGCTATTCTGGGGAGTTGGTCTTATTTTTGGTCAAGACCTAATGCCCATGTACCTAATGACTCATGAGGTACTTCTCTCCCTGTCTTATGGAGAATTTCTTAGGCAGGAAGTAGGTATCACTGTGCCTTGACAAAAGCATCATAATAGGGTTCCACTTAACTATTATAATCTAAATCTTTATTCATTCCCCAATTCTGATGCAATTGATGTGATTTTAATAAATTTATTTTAATTTTTAAAAAGAATGGTTGTACACAGTATCATTGTATATATAGGACTGTATCAACTTAATGCTATTTTTTTTAAGAAAAAAATACTTTTATTCCTTTCAGTTAGGGAAGGTCGTCTTAATATATAAAACATAAAAGCTATAAAGGAAGACAGCGATTCTTTTTACCACATAAAAATTTAAAACTTCTATAGTAATAATAGGGATTATTATTTTCTAAGCACTTCTATCATAGAACCCTATAAAATAGATATGATGAGGGTAAGAAACACATACTGCTTTGTGCCCTCGTACACTGTTGTGGTAGTACAAATTGACAGAGTCTTCCTTTAGAGCAACCTGGCAGTAGTCACAAAATCTGCATACCCTTTAATCCAGCAATCTTACCTCTCAGCATCCTCCCCAGACCTAGGGGCGCAGTCCACAAAGAGGCATGCACACTGATAACCATTGCCCCCTTGCTTGACGTAGGGAAAAAAGACAACACTAGGCAGAATGACTTAGATTTTCATGGAAAATTAGTGAAAAAAGTTGGAAGAGATGTATGATTTATTTATGTATACACACACATCCCTACCTCAAAGCAAAATTATATTTAAATATATCCATATGTGGATATAAAGGCATAGAAAATTACAAACACACCTGGAGAAGGAAAGGGTCTAGAAAGATTTCAGCTTTTTCTGCCATAAAGATTATTGTTACAATTCATGTCACAAAACCAACCCATTTCCCATAAATATTATAGCTTAATTTCTCACAAAATATGTAGAGATTTTTATTGTGTCTCTTCCTTGTTTTTGTTTTTCACTCACTGAACTTTGTTCTTTATCCAGGCCTTCTTCCATTCCTGACATATTTTAAAGGCTTTAGCATTTCTGCTTATAACATTTGTGTTTTCTTCTTTTGCTATCTTTGTTTAATAAGCTCCATACAAATATTTTCCCCATAATCACAGTGTTTCCTTTTTACCTTGCACAAGAAGAGCTGAGTTATGAGCTCTACATGGGGTCTCTAAAAATTTGGATAAACTCTAAATAGGCTAAGTTTTAGTCATTTGCACTGCTAATAAGGATGAATATTAAACATGCTGAGAGAGACGTCCTCCCTTATAAAGGGGCTAGTACAGAAGGCAAAATATTTCATGCTTCTAATTCTTGATCCCAGGAATTGCCTTTTGCAATTATTATAATGATGACTCCTATGACACAAGTTATAGTATTCAAGTAAGACAGAGAGATAAAGGGATGTGCCCGGCGTCACATAGCTAGATGGCGACAGAGATGCCTTAGCATTAGCGCACTTTGTTCCCTCTAATTTCTTCACTCATCTCTCGGTGGCAGTAAATCCAGTTCAGAATACTGGCTTTGATACTCAGCTTTCTCCACATCCTTCCTGTCACTTCCTTGGAGACGACTTCAAATTCTTCCCTTAGCTTTTATTTCCTCATTTGTGAAATTGGGATGATAATGATATCATCCTTGGGTGGTTGTGAGAGAAAATGGGGTTGTTGTGCATCATCCTTTGCCCCACGAGGGCCACACAGTAAGTGCTCAGTAAGTGGGGCTGTTACCATTAGTGTGTATTTTAAGATTATCTAACTATTTGGAAAACTCTAGTGACAGGGTTTCTTTTTGTGTTGATGATTACTTGCTGAATCCATGAAGCAAGTTCCTTAACATTTAACATATAATTTCCTTTATTATGCTGGAGGATCTTCAACGTAGGAGTCTCTTATGGCTTCTCACTACAATTGCTTTATTTGTCCTCAAATTTATACAGGTTGAGTATCCCTTATCCAAAATGCTTGGGACCAGAAGTGTTTTGGATTTCGAACTTTTGGATTGGGATATTGCATTACTAATGAGGTATCTGGGATGGATCCAGTCTAAAAGAATTCATTATGTTTCATATACACTTTATACACATACCCTGTAGGTAATTTTATACAATATTTTAAATAATTTTGTACATGAGACAAAGCTTTGATGGCATTTTGACTGCAACCTGTCACATGAGATCCGGTGTGGAATTTTCCACTTGTGGCATCATGTCAGTACTCAAAAAGTTCGGAATTTTGGAGCATTTTGCATTTCAGATTTTTGGATTAGGGATGTTCAACCAGTATATATGTGTCAGACTCAGTTGTCTCCTTTGATCCTCAGAAAGGAGTGCTAAAGACTTTGGGGTCTGATCTCTCATGCACTGAGACTCTCAAAGCCATTGACCCAGGTTGTCACCTGGGCTTCCTTCCGGTGAGCCGCAGATAGAAGTCATAGATGATGGCAGGGGCACGGTGGCTGACTGCATTCCAGTACTGGGTCATGAAGTTGTTGGTTGTGAAGTCAGCATATGGCCTCCTGAAAGCCCTCTCAAATGGGATTTTTTCAAAGGTTGCCAAGACTTGGAATCCTGGAAAAAAAAGAGTAAGTGCTAAGTCTAGGAGAACACAAGCCCATCATAGTGGAAGGCATTTGCAATGGGTCAAAACAATAAAGACTAAGGATTGCTCTGTAGAGTCAAGAATCAATTTCTGAGAACCATGTAAAGATTTTTATGCCGGGCAAGTGGTCATCTGCAAAATCAAACCATGTGAATGGATTAAAATTTGGGTCCTTTTCTTGAAACATTTACTGTAAAACAAATTCTTGGGGAAATAGATTTAGTCAGTACAAGGAAGTACTACTCAGAAAAATGTAAATCCATAATTTAATTCTAAGGTTATCTAGTCTATTCTGAAAGCCCCGAGACAGAGGTGAGGGACCTTATTTGCTCGGTTGAATCATTGCCTGCAGAACCATTAAGAAAGTTTCTTAACATTTTACTTAAATCTTTATTAAAGGTTTAAGTAAAAGATTATAAAGGCAGGATTCCCTTGTGTTGGTTCACTTTAAATACCCCTGTCTTTTACTTCTCTGGGAGTATGTCCAGACTCAATTGTCCACTCCGGTCTCCAGGGTTTTTTCATAATAATCTAATTTATAAAAAAAAGATTAAGCTTAGTAAAAAAACCTTTTTATGTACATTTGTGAATTCAGTAGTTCTTTTCAAAAGATATTCATTTGAATTCAATTTTGATTTAATTTATATAGGTTTTTTCAAAGAATATGCCTAAGCTCATTATTCAATTATGATGAAGATATCAGTTATTATGGTCACATGATTATTGTCCTCCCTAAAAAGGTACCACCTAGAAATCTATATGAACAATATAGACCCTGTACATACAAGATTCTCAAGAAACATCTGGCCCATCAATCAAAAAGTTATGCACAATGTATAGCATAAGAGATCCAATATTGACACTGACCTTCTGATCTAGATAGTCACGTCTATTCAACATTTACATTTGGATGTGTAATAAACATTCACATTTAACAGCTCTAACATTGACCTTTTAATACTCTCATTGCCAACCACCCCCTTCTCAATATATACACAAAACTTACTTCTCTACCAATCCTCTACCACTTCTAACTGAATGGTAATTCAGTATTTTTAATAGTTCAGCCAAAAACTTTGGGGTCATCCTTTCTTTATTCTTCTCTCACTTTAATGACCCAAAATTTGTCAGTTCTGTTTGAAAAATATTCAGTATTACAATTTCTACTGCTCTCTCTCTAATCCAAACCACCACTGTAGCTTGGAATATTACAGTCGTGTCCTAAGAGGTCTCTGCCTGCAGTCTGCTCTCCACATAGCAGCCAGAATGATTCTTTTAAAACGTAACTCAGAGTGTGTTATAGATACTTTTCCATTCAGAACCCATCTCATCTCATCTAGAGGGAAAGCCAAACTCTTGCCATGGTCTGTAGGCCTTGTTATCTGTATCCTCACTCCCTGTGTTCATCATTCTGCCTTTATCTCCTACCGTTCTCCCTCTCAATGCCTCTGCTGTAGCCATACTGGCCTCCTTGCTGTCCTTGAATACGAATAAAGAGCTTTAGCACTTACTGTTTCTTTAACTTGGAGCACTTCACATATCCCTCTGCTTTGCCCGCTCACTTCTTTCAGGTCTCTGCTAAGATGTCACCTTATCAGACAGGCATTCCTTGGCCACCACATATAAAATAGCAGCCTTCCCATTTTACTCTTTACCTTTTTAGTCTGCTTCATTTTTCTTCAAGCACTTAACTATATCTTATGTATATTTCTCCCTACTAGGATGTACGTATCATGAGAACAAAGTGTGTGTTTTGTTCATACCTATACCGTACCTTGAAAAGTGGTTGGTATGCGACCAGTGCCCAATAAATATTTTTTGACTGAATGAATGTCTCAGCAACATACAGTTACTTTCTATTTCCTAAATCTATCTTAACTCTTCCTTTAGTCATTATAAAAACATTTATTTGGCATTTAGTACTTGCCAGATACTGTGTTGGGTGGTGGGTTAAAAAATATATCTGATATATTCCCTGTCATTAAGGAATTGGCAGTCTGGTGGGAGATGGGGACGATTAGTGATTGCTGTATTTTCCCTGGGTATTCTGCTACAGGTCAGTTAAATATTGTCTGGAGGAATACAAAAGAAGCATCTAACTCTGGGTGCCAGGGTTGGAGGGGTGAGGGTAGGTTAGGAAAGGCTTCCTGAGAAAGCTGTCTAAATGGCAATAGCAAACATTTACTGATATATTTACCATTCTAATCACTTTGCTAAGCACATTATCTCATTAAATCCTCCCAAGAGCTCTCTGAAGTAGAATAATTATTATTCTCATTTGACAGGTAAGAAAATTGATTTATAGGGAGAAATAATGATTTTCCCAAGTTCATACAAGTGGTAAGTAGTGGAGTCTAGTAAGTGGTGGGACATACACCAGCGTATAATCTCTGTGTGGGCATGGATTTCTGTTTAGTGTTAAATCCTCAGCACCAAGAGTAATGCTTACTCAATGAATACAGGAATGAATGAATGATATGATTTGACCTAAGTCTATTAGACTTTAAAGCCCCAAATTCTTAACCATTAAGCTACTGTCTTTCTGACCTGAAGGACAAGTAGGATCTCATACACATATAGAAAATTTAATTTGACTATTATAAACTACACTTCTACATATTCATAGGTCAAAGAAGAAAGTAAAATGAAAAATTTTAAATGCTTGGAAAGTGATGATAACACAAATATTATATAGCAAAATGTGTGGGATATAGCAAAAGTGTCATTTAAGGGAAATGTAAAGCCTTAAATGCTTATAAGTAGAAAAGCTGAATATTCATGAGCTATATTTCTAAGTTAAACAAAAGGAAAAAAAGAATCAATTCAAAGACAATGGGGGAGGGGTATAATAGAAGACAAGAAATCAATGCAATAGAAAACAAAGCAGCAGAGTAAAGAATCAATAAAGCCAGAAGTTGATTCTTTGGAAAAAATAATAAACCCCTTTGGAAGACTAATTGAGAAAAAAAGAGAAGACACACTCACAATTATGATGAATTAAAAGAGAAACACAACTATGTATATAGCTTATGGCAAAAGAAAAAGATATCAAAAATTTTATGTAAATACATTTTAAAACTTAAACAAATAGGCAAATTCTTAGAAAAAGAGACATACAGTTTACTAACACTGATTCCAGCAAAAACTGAAAGCCTGTAAAATCCTATAACTATTGAAGAAGTTGAAGCAGTAAAAATCTTGCTACAACAAACCACAAATCCAGATAATTTACAGGTAGTTCTACCAAATTTTCAAGGAATAGATTATTCCAATCTTACAAAAACACTTGTAGAGAATAGAAAAAACAAAGGAAATATACTTCAACTCATTCTATGAAGTTGATACACCAAATCCAAAATTAGACAAAGACTATGTGAAAACAAAAAGGTAGAACCTTGTTTTACTGAAGAATAGCTGCAAAAAATCCTAAACAAATTATTAGCAACAGTATAAAAAAAGGTAACATGCAATGACCTGGGTTGGGTTTATCCTGGGAATGGCAGGATAGCTTGATATTTGAAGCCTTCTGTTTAAAATTGGGAACAAGGCAATGATATACACTATTGCCATTTCTATTCATCGTTATATTAGAAGTTCAACAAGAAAAATAAAGAACTAAGGTTTAGAGAGACAGAAATAATACTGGAATTTTTGCAGATTAAGTATATGTCTACATAGAAAACAGAAAAGAAATGCTATACATTTACTAGCAATGATAGTTTAGCAAGATGGCTGGATATAAAGTCAATATACAAAAGTCAGCTGCATTTCTATACACCACCCACAAATGATCAGAAAAACATATATTTACAAAAGACACCATTTAAATTAGCAAAAAAAGTATAAATTACCTAGGCCCTAGGTATAAATCTGATAAAAGGTATTTAAGACCTATATACAGAAGATTAAAAATTTTCTTAAAGAACATTAACAGAGACAATGAAATGGAGACAGATCCCATGTCCACCCACCCAGTTTTCTATCCTTTTCTGTAATATCACCTGAGGCTATGGAGATTAAGCCTGCTGTAGCATGGCTAGTGCTCCTAAAAGGAAGCATTTTTTATCCCTCCTAATAGCCCTGATAGGAAACGCAAGTGAATTTCAATTTGAATGCAAAATCAAATTAATTGGTAAGAGCTTCCAGAATGCTGTGTTAGGAAGGATTCTAGTACAGCGTCTTGGCACAGGGGGAAAGAATGTTGTGATCAGCTGACGATGTCTGTTATGTGTGTGAGGAGAACAGAGAAAACATGCATGCCAGATATTTGTCATTCTTGAAAAGGCATTCTTCAAGTCAAAGTCTATCATAAAACGTGTCTAGCTGCCCTGCAACAGAACTCTCAGTTTGGTACCATGGCTTACCATTGGAACGTGTAGAGGTAGTGTTACCCATGTAACAGGGAAAGGAGAGGTGTGTTAGTGGATACTAAGGAATCCTACAGGATAGTTAAACTGCCTACTACTTTTACCCTTCATCATCATTAGATGTTTAAATTGTACTTAAATTGATTTTCATAGGTTTTATACATTGAATAGATTCAATCCCTTACACGTAGTCAAATCAATACTTGTATAGTACAGGGTTTCTCAGAATGGGTTTCAACAGCACCAAGAATCATCTAGATGCTTATTGAAAATATAGCTTCCTCAGCATCGCCTAAGACCTTGGTCCCAGGGTCCAAGGAATCTGGATTTATTTTCCTCCCACAGTGATTCATTCACTTTTACAAATCACTAGTGGAGTGGTTATTGCACACTCATGAGAGGCAAGCTGCATAAATTAAGGAATAATATTACTGACTCAATAACAAAAGTATAATATTATTTGACTTTTCTAAATCTCCTTGGTCATTGATCATGTCACATTCTCAGTGATATATCAAGAGAAGAAGGGATGGATGTGTGTGTGCTGGCTGTTGTCCCAATGGGAAGGAATATTTTACCACCAAGATTGTTTATAATTGCCAACTTTTGCTTGGTTTTATCATTTTTTTAAAAAATCTCTATAGCCAATGGATTCCTTATTACAATCATTCATATGTTCCCGCTGACTCCTTTATTTGGTATAACACAGTATGTTCTATTTAACGATTACACATTTACAATTTCTAATTATTTTGTCTTTTTACTTACTTTTGGTTTTCCTTTCCCACTAGGCTCTAAGCTCCATGACACACTTTGTCTATTTTTTTCCCTGTGTCAGACAGTAGTAGTCATGTGGTTACATTGCTACAGGTGCTTACCCATTTTGCCCCAGTTACAGGGATTGAGGTTACCAGATGTACAGTGGTAGACTAACGTTGACTTAGGTCTGGAAAATGAAATAAAAATTAGATAAATACAACAAAATGGAGAACTAATGAAAGAAAGATAAGGGAAAATAACATTTTGATAATTCTCACGACTAAGGCAAACTTTGTAACACTTCCATCTTTTGTACCTTCTTTGGGTTAATAAGTAAAATGGAAGAAGAGTAGGAAAAGTGTGTGTGTGAAAGAGATGTCAAACAGCTGTGTCATATTATGGCGCACATATTCTGAGTTCACATAAGAAAAACTTAATTCTGTTTACCATTTACTAACAAATGTACAACAAGGTACATTTGAGCCGAATGTACAAACAACCTTTTGTGTGTGTGTGTGTGCTAGGAAATTTCCCCACACATGGTGATCTGAACTTTTAGCATTTACCAGGAACAGAGCAGTTCAAGAAAATATAAAATATGCACTCATTTCGTCAACTTCTATCTCTTTTGCCTTAAAAAGAGGAAGCTGTATTTTAGATTACTGAATAGAAAGAAAAGCCTTTTGGTTACCAAGAATTTTATGGTTAATTGATTTAAAGGGTTTATTACTTCCTGATCAACCAAGTACTGAGCAGTACTTATAAAACAACTCAACGCATATATCATGGCATCTTAGGAACTATATAAAATATTAAAATACCTTCTCACATTTGAGGTCTGGTATAATGAAGTGCCTATATTTTGAAAATGTGCCTAACATATTCACCCTCCCCCTCATCAAGTCTTTGAAGGCCCGCTTCAGCATTTGCACCTGTGAACTGCAGTGTACCATCCTACCGCTAAGGTGAGATTGACGACCGTATCAACTGGAATTAAATCTGCCACAGCCATCGGGGTAGCTTTTATGGCCCGAAGAAACCCTCTCCCAGCCTGTATAGGAAAAATAACATAAAATGTTAAACCAGGTCTTAAGTAGCAGCTGGGGCTCAAGTATATATCAAACAGATAACACTAGTGCTGTTAGTGAAAATAGCTGACATTGATTTGCTGCTTACTAGGTTATTATGCCAAGTCTGACTTCTTTCAGCCCAGCCAACCTTCCCAGTGAAGTGTATCTCAAGTGCTAATATTTCCATCAACCACTAGTGGTTCTCAGGTTCCTTTAGGAAATAAAATTCCTCATATTTGTAAGAGGTTAATATACGTAATTAATAAACAAGAATAAGTTTTCACATCTTAAAAATTAATCCATAAGACATTTTAAAAATTAAGGTTTCCCAAATTTTCCATTAATATTTGTTTACCATTTCTTCAGTGATTTTGTTTTGTGCTAGTGCTTACCCACAAGCAATAGTAGGCACTAAAAGTTGAAAAACATTTGGAAAAAATTGATGAAATTCTACCATTTGACAAAACAAAAACTTTTGGGGGGTGGGCTTGGGAAAAGGCCACCATTCTTTACTATTTTTTTCCAGTATCTTAGTTCACCTCACAGATCACTGATGTTATGTAGGTGCAAGAATTGGGAATTATTCATGCTAATAATTTGTTGACTTTATGAAGTTGATTCTTCATACTTTGCATGTTTCCAACATTGACTTGCAATGATTAGCACTTCCTTATGTCCCTAATTTCTGTTTTTTAACAACTGGTTCCCCTTCCTTTGAATGTAAGAAACCAGTTTGGAAAATTTTAGAAAATGTGAATAAATGCACAGCTTTGCAATATAATGAAACCCACTCTGGGATCATGTTAAAATAATGATGTTCTAAGTCACCAAAAATGCAACCCAAATAAACTTCAAAGGAGAAAGAGTTGAAAGCATGTAGGGAAAAGAAAGAGAGAGGGGCTGCTAGAAAAATCAGAAATCAGAAGGAAGTTCATTGTCACTGAATTTGATAAGTCATAATTCACAATCTCATATTGATATTTTAATTCATGTTGAACCCAGTTCTGGGAAGAACAGAGGCAGAGTCTGAAGCACAGTATGAGTCTCTAATAAGATTTAAACTCATTTAGATAGTTGAATTCCTATTCATCGTCCTAAAGAATAAAATTGTGGTTCTGATTTTAAAACGCTTCAGTGTGAGCTGAACGCACCGCAGCACATCTGGATCAATCTGAACTGCAGGGAGATGTGCACAAGGGCTGCTAACCCAGATGAGCCATGTCTTTCCTTGTCTGTGAGAGGATTATTATTGAAAAGGTATTTCCTGTATTCACCAATTTTTATGCTTAAAAAATTTGCTCCAATTGGTAGTTCTCTTTCTTGTATCTATTAAGAATTAGTTATTGATGTATATCTCCTTTTTATATACACACAGTCTTATATATGTTTTATAATCAAGAATTTAATAATCTACAAGGATATGATTTTTACTGCATTTTTAGTGAATTTGCTGCACTAATTCATGCTGTTAATAAATAGCAAAAAGGAGGAAATACCTCCATCTTGTGGTAACTAAAGGAAAATCCTTGATGTTCAAGGATTTTCTAAAATAAAAAGTCTAAATGGTAATTGATGATATCATATTACCTCTGTTTGCCTGGTAATAAAATTCTCAAAGAATAGCAGTAATTTCACCCTGCCTCTATTTTCCAGTCAGCAAAATCGAGATAAGTTCCTTCAATTTTTGTTAGTAAAGTACCATTTATGCTTTTGGATCAATGCAACTAAACCAACACTAAGAATTTTGTTACTAATTTCAAGGAGTTATTTCCTTATCATTATACATACCGCAATAATGAGCCCACTAGGTCCATTTAGATTGTCAACCCAACCCTAAAAAAGAGAAGATTTCTCTTGGTTACACATTTCATAAACTTGTTATATCTTTGAAACATCTGCAATTTAATCTTAATAAATTTTAAACAGAGCACTGAGACCCCAGCCAATAGAACTATCTAATCCAGTATTTCTAAGATCCCAAACAAAGATCAATACCAAAGTACTGGCTGTTTTCTGCACTTTGTGCAAGAATTAAAATTTTGCCAGCATTTTTTTCATAGCAGGAGTCATGGATGGTTTCCTGTTGTTTTATGACATCTTATGGGCTAATTTGGACCTTGTCTTAATATCATGATCTGCTAAGCAATTAAACAACCATAATTCTTCTCCACATCAGTCTTGATTTTAAGCTCCTTAAGGGAACATGTCAAACACAATTTGTACAAATTACCAATTTCTTGAAATTTTTAACACCCGTAGACTCCATACCAGATATATGTTTGTATGTGTGTGTGTTAGCTTGCTTAAAGATGTTATAGGAAAGATTATGGTTAGGAGCAGTTAGAGGGAAATGTCTTTTTGAGTTTGTTTCCTAAGCTCTAAGCAAATTGGATGACCTTATTACGTCTGTTTCTTTATCTTACAGTGTAAAAGTCAAAATGTGTGTGTATACTGGGAGAAAAGAGAGAGAAGAGGAGAGGATAAAGGGATTAATATTTGTTCAGCCTTTTACTAGTGACTAAGCACTCCTCATACATTGTCTCACTTAACCAACTCTCCAAAGGAAATAGTATCAGTCCAATTTTACAGAAGAGAAAACTCAAAAGGTTGCATTGCCAGTAAGTAGTGGAGCTCAAATTTATCTGGCCCCAAAGCTTCACAGAGTTGCTTTGAAGAAGATGGTATAATTCAAAGTACTTTCAAAAGGATATAGCAGTATACAGAGGTAAAAAATTAGTATTCCTAAACTGAGAACCTTCAGTGAGCTTTGTGACTTCTATTTACCCTGGCAGTTGCAATACTACCAATTTGGCCATCAAGAACATTCTGGTATATTTAAACCATAGTGGAAAATCCAAGAAATGAAACTATTGCCCATGGGAATTTTCAGACTAGACTTAATTAGAAGCTAATTTAAGATCACCACCCAACTCTAGGACAGGCGAAGTAACTCCCAGAGGAGCTTCACGCTGGGTAAATCCTAAACCCAACATGGAATTTTGCGCTAATATAATGGGTTCATGTTTGATTTGCTGAACTCTGCTATAAATCCTTAGAAGGAAAAGAAAAAGAAAAAAAGACATCAGAGAGTAATTGGGCTAGAAGAACCCTGGTTTGAAAGCAAAACAAGGAATCCAGGTGAATAGGCTTACTGGAAAAGGCTCCTGCCAGGTTGCTCCCACAATGGAGGGCCTTATGATGGCAATGTTTAGGTTCCCGCTCTCTTGCTGCACCACCATCTCTCCCAAGGCCTTGGTATAGGTGTAAGTATTAGGCCGATCTCCGATCAGCTTGGGTGTGATCTCATCAATAATAGAGTCGTCTAACCACCTGAAGGTAGCCAGAGTAAAAAGAATTCTAGCAACATATGTTAGACAATAGACCAAAAAGAAAAGGTGAGACACAGAAAATCAAACACAACTTCTACCTTCTGGATTGAATTCAGAACAGTCACAGGATACCATGGTTGGGTGTGTACCTGTTCAAATCATGCATGATGTACGAGCTCTTTGCTCTCCGCTCCTAAGCCAAATCTTATCAGTCAAATCCTACGTCCTTCCACCCAGATAGATAGATACAGATGAATTCAACAGATGCAATCTACTACTTTATTACTACTACTATTAAAGTAGTACTCTTAGCACTATTTTATTAGTATTACTTTAGTACTACTACTACTTTATTACATATACCCTCTAATTATCTTTAATTACTTCCTTTGCAACACGTTCATAAATACATTCATTGAACACATTTCGAATGCCAATCATGTGCTCAATAGTATGCTGAGTGCTGTGTTCATGGAATTATAGGCTCCCTCATCCAAGGTGCTTCAGTAGCAGTCCCACTTGTTCAATGTTGTCCAGTAAAAATCCAGCACACCAAATCCTAAAACCTTTAGCTTTTAATTTTTAAAATTTCATTCAATGCAAATCAGATCAGAGCAACTACATTTGGCAGACTTGCAATTTGTTTTATCAAATCTATGAAAAACATCTTGAAGTTCTGTTTAGAGTCTATGCTAAAAACTTGATAATTATTTCCAGAGATTTCCAATAAATTCTGAAGTCTGTCAAGAGGAGTGATTATAGTACTCTGAAGCAGCTTCAATAGCACAATTATTGAATACTCCTACTTACAAGGTGCCATGTATCATGAATAACTGTGTTACCATAGACAGCATCAGCCTAATCTTTTTAAAAAATACGTCAGAACCATTTTTATAACCCCAAAGTCTATCTGTACTTCTCTAAGAGAGCAACAAAATTAGTATCAATTACATATGTAATATTTCTCTTAGCTGGTAGATCTATTTGGTTAAATTATTGATATAATATAGTTTTTTAGAAATTAAGCTGCCTGAATACATCAGTGTGATTTTTATAATCAATGTGTTTGATATATTTATTCCTATTTTATAGCACAGACATAACCATACTATTTTGATTTTGATTATAGAAAATCTTAGCTGTTACCACTTTGCTGACATGACAAATTGTTGAGCATTAAGATATGCTTGATGTTAAGACTTATTCAGAATTACAACTCCCAATTTTAATAAATCATTTGATACTAAGGAGGAACATGAGCACTGTCTATGTTTTTGTTTTCCTTTCTTTGCTTCTACTAGTGCTGAATCTGGATATTTAAGTGTCTTTTGATTTAAATTGAATCAAGAAAGGTTGAGATGTTCCTAGAATTAAAAGCAACTTCAACTATGTAGCGAAATAGAGAATATTTCAATTATATGGCCACCTGGGGGAAAGTGTGGGATAATGCAGGTTCCTCTCCATCTTTATACTACTACTCATCTCATTTATGGGCCAGCAGTGGATGCACTGACCTAAGACCATTTTCTCTCATCTGAAAAAATATACAGTTTATAAAAACCAGATCTGGAAGAAATAGAGCTTAATTTCAATAAGGCTGTAAAGAAAAAAAAAATCCTAAGAAAACATCAGAACCCAGCAATGTTCTGGGATTGTATATCACATGGCTGGTACCAGCTGTCACATGCTGTCACTAATGTTGATGTGCATGGGAAGGATAATACATGGGGACTTTACAAAGTTTGGTGAGTTTGCTTGTTTTAGAAAATACTGGGGTCATAAATGTCTAAGAACACAAATGCAAGAAGTTGTAGTGTCTCTACTACTCTTAGCTCCACCTGTATTCCACTGTTTTATCTTCTTGTTCACTCCATTTTTACTTGTGAAAAGTGGCAATAATTATATCCACCTTAAATCCTCGGGTTATCATGAGGATAAACAGGAATATTCACAACTGCACTTAAAGCTATTTGATAAAACAAAATGAGCCAATAAACCTAAGGCACTTATTTTTAATAAAATGACCAATTAGCATATATCTACATGGGTAACAGTTGGTTTTACAATATTGTTTCTAATACAGCCAAACAGACCATCTACGATCTCATTCAGCCACTTCCTGGGTGCAGAGAGATTAGTGGAACAAATATTCACATCTCCTGGTTGAGGGAGGGCCTTTCTAGGAGCTATACTCAGTTCAGGGCTGATGCTGTTGTTTGTTCCCAATTTGTTTTTAAAACAATAAATAAGTTAGCATGGAAAAAGACACTATATAAACCAAAATACACTTTTTTTTTTTTTTTTTTGGACACAGGGTCTTACTCTGTCTCCCAGGCTGGAGTGCACTGGTGCAATCACAGCTCACTGCAGCCTTGAACTCCTGGGCTCAAGTGATCCTCCTGCCTCAGCCTTCCTTGTAACTGGGACTACAGGCATGTGCCACTGCACTGGGCTAATTTTTTAATTTTTTGTATAGATCGGTCTCTCTATGTTTCCCAGGCTGGTCTTGAACTCTTGGGCTCAAGCAATCCTCCCGCCTCGACCTCCCAAAGTGCTGGGATTACAGATATGAGCTACCATGCCTGGCCCAAAATACATTAACCAAATGTCCTTCAATACGCTCAAGGAGATGTTTTGAATCCATAGGTCCCAAATTCTAAACTTCTACTTGAATTGCCTCAAAAGAAGCATAAAGTCATTGAAAATTTCGGTAAGCAATATGTATAGGTCTATGTATGTATGCATACACACAATTTCTTCTAAATATTACTATCTTTTTTTAGTTTAAAACTTGTTGAATCAAATCATTAATAATTTTATTTACATATTTACTGAATGAAATAGCAAGAGGAATACGGATCCCCTCCCCTCCTAATTTTCTTATGCAACAAGTGGGGCAAGCCTAGTGGTGTATTGGGAAAAAGCTTTTGGGGAGTAAATGGTGGATACCCTGTCTCAGGATAATGTTTGCTCTCACCTTCTCCAGTCTTGATTATGTCATTCCCTTGACTACTGCAATGACGGTGCTGTACATATTGACTTATGTGTCTGTTTCCCCACCGGACAATGAGTCCGGGAAAGCTGGGACTATGAGTTTTATGTCTGTGTCCAATCACCTTTCTGCCCCAAGAAGCCAGCTACCTTATTCAGTAAATAGATGCTCTTCCACCTGGTAATCCTGATAGGCCAATTTCTGTACTGTGGAAGGTTTTGGGAAACAGAGATGGACCATGACAGGAGAGAGCAGGGAAACTCAGAAGGAGATGAGGCTGTAGGGAGAACATGGAGAAGGCAGAAAGGGGATGTCGTTGTAGAGAAGGAAGCAAAATTGGAAGTTAAAGTGTCCCACGGCAGTAGTGAAAAGTGTGGAGAAGCTGAATGGTCAAAGATGACCAACCTCAGTTCGGTGGAGTTGGCTTCAAAGTCAACTTAAACTTTCCGCTGGGAAGCAGGGTATTTTTGAGCCTAATGCTTGTGGTGAATTTCCCTCTAGACTTTTATGGAGCAGCTAACCTGGCCCAAACCTGTGCTGGGTGCTGAATGGCCTGCCAATGGCCTGACAGTGTGAAAAACATTCAGTTTGTTTAAGAAGCAATTTAACCCTTCTCTGGTTTGTATTTAAAGCCTAGTAATAGTAAAGTATACAGAATTTTCACTTTTTTGTCAGCTACTTAGATGCCACCTTGAGGCTGTGCCATCCTGAAAATAAAAGCACAAGTGCTAAAATCAGCTTTCACCTTTCCCCTGGAATAGATCTGCTTTTTTAGTGTTAACAATGTGCTCTTTAGCACAAAGGCAAGACTGCTTTCCAACGTCTGGGCTCTCTTCACATTTCCCCGAGGGCTGCTATGAGGGCCACTGTGGCCGGCTGCAGCAGCCTCTGTTCCCCCTGCCTCTCACGCCCTTTGCCCTCAGTGCTACCTTTTCTTTTTTACTTGGCAAGTTAGCTGTGCCTTCTGGTGGCCCCGTAGCTTCAGGAGTGTGATTTTCAGTGGGTACAAATCTACCGGGAACTTTCATTCAATGAAAGCATCTAGGAACTGAAAGACACCAGAAGGTGAGGAAAGCAGGACAAGGAGGGAGTGTGGATTATTGGAATACGAATGATCCCCATCTCCAGTGGAAGCCACTCAATGAAAAAGCTCTTTAAGGCACTAGCTTCCAAACTTGCCTGCTCATAAATAAGAATTACTGAGGACCCCTCGTAGAAATCCGGATTCTTGGGTGCCATTTTAGAACCACTAAATCAACCTGCAGGGGTGAGAGTCTGATCCACTGGTATTCTTAGTAAGGCCTGGTGACTATTATGGTCAGGCAAATTAGGGAATCACTAATTTAAAAGAAGTCCACTCCACAAACTTAAGTCCTTAAGATTTGAATACATTGGGGTTAGCTCTCAAAAAAAACTTGCACAAAAATTTCTATAGAATGGGAGTAAAAATTTCAATACAATTGAACTTTAAAAGAATTAGATCCTTGGTCCTAGAAATGTAAGGCATGACAATTATGTATATTCTAATCTGGTAGCTGATTAGATATGTGCAACCCCATATGCAAAGCAATAGCCATGTCCTGTTAGTTTTTCTTCCCCCAAACAGGTGTTTTCTATATCTGGTGTCACGCCCTCCCACACCACTCCATCTCTGGTGATGGGTCACTTTGCCACTGGCTACTTCCCATGCTAATCCACTGCCTCCTCCCAACCCCCGTGACCATAATAGTATTCCTAAAGCCCACTTTCATCAAAGTATTTCTGTGATTAAAACAAACAAGGACTCCCCCCCCGCCACACAACCCTCTGCACAGTATTGAAAACCCCCACAGTATGGTCCAGCCTACCTTTCCATCGTGATCTCTAACTGCTTCCCTATATATAACACGTGTGCTGCCAAAATGGACTTGTGGCTGTTCCCCAGGATGCCCCAGACTTCCCTGCTCCAGGTGCTCTGCCTGGTCTGTGCTCTGTCTCACCTGTCCAAACTGCCCACTCTTCCGAGTCTATCTCATATGTTTGTCTTCAGAGAGTCCTCCTACCACCCCATCCACAGCACCAGACTTAATAGATCCCGTCTCCCCACCACACCACATATATGATTCCCTCCTGCTCCATTCATGTTGAATGTGAGGTCCTTGAGAGCACAGTCTGTATTTTAAGAAAGCAGCTTTTAATCTCTAGCACTGCAAAGTATGTGGGTAAACTGGAAAGACCATGGGCTTCTGAATCAAGTGGACTTGGATAAAAATGGTGTCTGTGACTTACCAGCTGAGAGGCTTTCAAAGAGTTGCTTAGCATTTCTGAGCTTTTTGCTCCTTTACTAGAATAGCAGTGATAATACAATATTATGCTAAGGAATTAAATGTCTGTGAAAGTGTCTTGCTCACAGTAATTGCTCAGTAATAATTCATTTCTGCCCTTGCCTTCTTCATGCATATTTATCAGATTTATCTATATATGTTCAATAAAGCAATAAATATTTATGGATCCATTTTTCTAGCTCCTAACTCTAATTATTTCAGGGTTTTATACCAGTGCAAAAGCTATTTTCTTTTCCACTCATTTCCCTAAGAGGAGTTACTGTGGCCTGAAAAATGAGACAAGCAATGAACACAAAGTCCTATCTTTCCTGGTCTGTTACGTGCATCTTTAAAAATAAACATCCTACTTAAGCTGTTACTCTGGAAAACTGGAATTTCACTGGCAATCCCTGATACATTTACACACATACACTTCTAAAGGTAAATATCACCAAATGTAGTAACGTGAAGGTGGAGATGAGTCAGAATGGTGACCCAGTTGGATGGGGGCAGAAGACAACTGCAGGGACAAGAGCCAGAGAAAGCAGTTGCTTAATACTGATTAATGGCCATGCTTGTCATACTAGTTACGAGGATTAGCTCCTAATTTAAGTTGTTCCTAAAAAAAAAGGTGAAAGTTTTTGTACTAACAAAATCAAATTTCATCCTTTTGGAATAGTTCAGGACCAAGGTAATTCCGGAAGTTTTCAGTTAGGGGCTGAAGGAAGGAAGCTGAGGCCCGACAGTCTTAGGCTGTAGGATGGACAGAAAATGGGGTGGGCTGAACGAGGGGAGACCTGCGGCCTGCAAAGGATAGGGCTGGAACGGTAGGGAAGGGATTTAAGGTCACAGTCCCCGTTCCCTTGTTTATTGACAACATCGAGCAGTAATGCTGGTAGCCCAAGGAAACTTCCTTCCCCAAAATGCAAATCCTCCTTTATTTCCCAGAGCTGGAATTCCCACTGAACTGATTTTCTTGGGGAAAAAAAGGTTCGTTTTACATTTTCATGGGTGATTTTCTTGAGATCACAAAGCCCAGAGCACAGCTTCAAGGTCATTTTGTCTAACTCCTGGTTCCTTTTTAAAAAATGAGAATGACTGGAATACTAAGAGGAATGACAGCGGCCAGGCCCCATGAATTTACTGTTAAAAAAAAAAAAATTTCAGGGGAAATAGAAACCTAAAGACCTTGGAAAATAATTTTATTTTAACCACAGGCCAATTAATAAATAGAGAAGAAATCAGAGAAAAAACATTTTCTTAAAGCAACTAAACCTGGATTTAGATGAATGAATATTTATTCAGAATAATTTTAATGCTATTTGTTTTCCTAAAACTTCAGAAAATTCCATCTGATACAGGAGTTATTGAAACAGTCACAAATGATGGTATAGTTGGTAAGGGGTTGCTGGGCTTTATTCAAAGTGTTATTCAAAACTTAATGTGTGGGTTTCATTTGAAGTTTAAGGAGGAAAAAATGGACAATGAGAAAGAGGGGTAGGATGTGGAAATACAGATATTTTACACATAAGACTTCTGTATCCCCAAATACCAGCTTGTTTGGAATTCTGTCATCTATTCTTCTGTCAAAACAAAACCAGCCAGAACAGCATGAAGAATGATCATCCAGTGCCATCAAAATCTTTTTATTCATTCAGCAAATATTTGAGTCACTACTACATGTTGGCATTGGGGATGCAAGGAGGAGAAAGAAATATTTTCTTCCTTTGAGAAGCTCACTGTCTAATGGAGAATACAGATAAGCAACCAGATATTATAACCTGTGTTAAGAGCAAGGCCTCGACTTAAGCATTATAAAAGGCATCCACGCAAAAACATCTGTACCTCTTTAACCCATTGACTGCCACACTAGAAAAAAAAATTTTTCCCTGGGGTCTCGGTGTTTTATTACAAAAATAGAATAAAAACTTTGAAAACAAAACAATCCTTTCTAATTAAGTGAAAAATTTGTTGTTTTTTATTGTTTTCTGTGTGTGTTATAACATAAAACATTTTGTACAAATGTCACATGCAGGTTGATCATAAATCATGCAACAATTGCCTGCCTTTTCTGGTTGACACACACCAAGGGAGTATGGAAAGTGCTGAACACCTAAAGATAAATCAACTTTTCCTCTGGGAGGTGAGTTCATTCTTCTTTGAAACCTAGGGGTGTTTAGTGTCCGGACACAGTTTGGGAGGGAGCAATTGGAATGGAGGACCTAGAGAAGCCCTTCACCATGGATGAACTCAATGTTAATAGCCTACCTCTTTTCTCTGGTGAACTCTCAGAGATTCCTTTGCTGCCTCAAAGTGTGCTGTGATCTGTCAGGTGTTAGAGGAATCAGCAGTGGAATAAGTCACAGGAAACTCAGTCTGAAATCAAAAGGGGCCTGCCCCTTCCCTGGGCATATCAAATATTTAAGCCTCACATTACCAAAAGGCAACACCATAAGAGGGCAACTAACTGACAAACAAATCAATTCCATCCTGAAAATGCTCTGAGGCTTTATACATAATTTCTTGCATAGACTTTGAGCATCAGAGTATACCTGCCTTTTCTCCAACTATCCTGACAAACTTTGGACTCTGAAATGTTTCTTTGTACCCGTTAAGCATCATTTATTACCAACTTTAAGTAACCGCTAGAGATCCTTTAGATGACTTTCATTCTTCTTTGTCCTGGATGTTTTTAAATGACAGACAAAAATATCTATTCTCAGAACTGGAGGAGATAAAAATGTTCCCCCTTAAGGGAATGAATTCTTAATTTAGCTAAAACTTTTTACAGAGTATATATTAAATATAAATACAGTATTATGTGAAATTATAATGTGACAAATTCACTGTGAAATTGTCCGTTTTTCTGGTGTAATACTTTTTATGTAGAGTCTAAAAAAACAAAAAGCAAGGTAATCTTAGCAAAATGGAGCAGAAGAATGAAGAAGTGGAAAATAGAAACACGCTTATTCTGAGATCAGAGCCAGGTCCCAAGAAGAAAGTGGTTTCTGTTAGTTGGCAAGAAGAGAAAAATACTAGACATTATTTCTCCTGCATAATAGGACAGTAAGGAAAGTATATCTCAGCCAAATAGGTCAAGAGACTGTCACCTTCTGCCAGATTTTGGAGGAATTCTTATTCTTGATTAGTTCTTCTTTACTAATTGTTTGATTATCTGCTATTAAACACTTCCTAGCACTGCAATAAGTGTTTTATATAACTTACTTCATCATCACAACTATAAGATGGGCCCATATTACAAATGAAGGAACTGGGGCTCAGAGAGGCCAAGGAACTTGCTCGAGGTCCAGCTAGTGAGTTGTGGAGCCATAAGTCAAACCCATATCAGTGTGAATCCAAGATTTTTCTTCTGAACGTTTATACTATATATCATACTTCCTTTATCTAGTTATAATGCTGAGTTCATGAAGAAGTAAGAAACCACTTCTATGTATAGTATTCTCAAGTACCCCATGCAATCCTGAACTATTTAGCAAAACGTTTCTCTAAGAATTTTCTACCCCCCTTCCCCTTCAGCAGTATCTTGGTATATTCCCCACTGCATGGTGAAGGGACTAGCAGGGCCAGGGGAGCTGAAACTGGCACATCTTCAAAGCCTTTTGTTTCAAGGGCGTCCCACTTCATTACCTCATTACTGGATGACTACAAAGAATCAAATAGAACCCCAATCCCTTCATTTGACCCAACTTACTCCATGGAGTCAATGATTTTTTTGGGCTCCACAGGGCACGGATAGATCACTTCGTCGATGTGCTCCAGGTTACAATTAGAAAAGGCAGTAGAGATATGTATGAAGGCTTCGAGCTTTGGCATCTGACTAGCCATAAGCAAGAGCTGCTGGGTGGCAGTGACATTAAGCTGCACAGCATGTCTAGAGAAGATTAAGCAGAAGGAGATACAATGAGGCAAGTCAGCATCCAGCCTTGCTCTAACTGCATCTACTCCGATAACTGGCATGTCTATCAGATTTTGGTGGCTGTATCAAAGGACCAGGAAGAAAAGGATGGGTCATGGCTATACAGTCATGTGATACTTGGAATGTGTTATGTATTAATGATGTACTTTGTATATATAAGTCCTATTCACCAAAGCACTGTACGTATTGTATTTAGAGGCCACTTGGTTCTAATCAACTGGAAGTAAAAAAAAATCACAATCTTTTGAATTTATAAAGGAGTTTCTATGAACAGCCATTAAAAGAACAAAGATACAAAATTAAGCACCTATAATAACTCAAGAAGTTGGAAAATACAAATAAATTGGAGGAAAGCAACAGTGGATTTTTAAACAAGTGATATAAGTTGCTATTATTGTAAAGGTCCAGGTCAGACATGAAAATTGATGTCAAAATTCAAAATTGTATATAGTAGAATACAAAGCTATATAAATATAGTGTGTAATGACAATGAAATAGTTCATTCCAGGAATACACGTTTTATCCAATATAAGGAAACCTACTAATCTAGTTTAATTCAAAAAGAGAAAAACTATATGATCATCTATGTATATCTTGAAAAAAATTGTAAATAAAATTTAATATCCATTTCCAATTTAAGAAATTCGCTAAAATATGAATGAAATGATTAAACAATATATATTTCAATTTGCTAGCAAATATCATGCTTAATAGTGAAAAGCTAGGAGCACTGCTTTTAAAGTCAGGACTGGGAAGAATGCCTGCAATCACTACCGCTACTTAACATTGCTCTGAAGTACTAGCCTTTTAATTAGAGAGGAAAATAAAATTAATGAGCAGATATAAATATTAAAAAGATAGTCACAAAAATCACTATCAGATTATATACCTGTAAAACAAACAGAAGCAGCTTTTAAAAAAACCTGGGATGCACAATAAGATAATTCAGTAAGGTGTCCACTTATAAAAATTATGTAAAAAAGTCATTTTCCTATATATGAATAAGACTTAGAGAATACAATGGAAGAAAGGTACACATTCAAAGTTGAACATTTAAAAACATATCAAATTAATCATAAATGAATATATAAAGAAAGTGATAAAACTTCATTATGTGCCATAATAGAAAAATTGAAAAAATGGAAAGACATATATTATTCTTGATAGGAAGAATCAATATTTTAAATATGTTAAGTTTTTCTAAATTAACCTACATATACAAGGTAATTCTAATCAGACTCCCAAAATTTTTAAAAACTTGACAAAATTATTCTAAATTTAATTAAGAAGTATAAGCAGGTGATAATAGGAAAATTCTATAAAAATAAGCTGTGAGTATACTTGCCCTAATATAATAAAAATTACAGTAATTAAATGGTGTGGTACTGGCAGAGAAAGTCTGATTAAAGGAAAAAAATAAAGAGTTTAAAAATTGGAATTTAGTATAATAATTTCATTTCAAATAAAGAGTAAAACTAAATCATTTAATAAATATTTTTAAGAACTAATCATCTGTTAGAAAAAATATAAAGCTACTCAACTTTCACACATATATCCCTCTTCTTTTTATAGAATTTTCCTGATTATTACTCTTTATAGCTAAATAAATTTTAACTGGATTAAAGATCTAAATGTAAAAATTAAACCATAAAAATATTAGAAGAAATTATAAATAACTACATACATAATAAAGAGTTGAAAGATGTATTATAAATTGTTAAAATATTTTGAACCTTATAAAAACAAAGAATAAATATGCTGAATCTCCTAGGAAGTCTTAAAATTAATAAGAAAAAATGTTTCAATAGAAAAATAGGCAAAGAACAATAATAGGAATTTCACAAAAGAATAAGATGCCAATAAGCATTTAAACATCAGCAACCTTTGGAATCATCAAAGAAATAAAAATCAGAAAATGCAATACCATTTCTACTATTATATTGGCAACAGTAAAAAGAAAGAATTCTAAGACATGCTGTTGTGAGTGTAAAAAAAATGAGCATTCATGTGCACAGGGACAGTACAAATTGACATCACCTTTTTGGAGAGCAATTTAGCATTATATATAAAAATGTAAACTCTTCATAACATGGACACATCTGACAATTCTTTCTTCTTGAAATTTACCCCAGGAACAATACACAAAGGAGTAAAAAAATTATGCACAGGGATATTCATGGTAGAGTTTATAATAGTGAAAAATTAAAACAATCCAAATGTCCACCAACACAGAACTGGTTGATTATATTATATACATGTACAATGGAATGTCATGTAGTCATTATAAATTATAATAAAATATTTATTGACAATGAAAGATATCCAAAAATATAATTGAGCAGGTTTCAAATAGGATGCCATCTTTTTTGTAAAATTGGGTATATATCTATATAATCAGAGATGTGTACAGAAAAGTTGGAATAGATGCTCTCTACAATATTAAATGATTGTCTCTGGATGGTGGGATTTTGGAGAAGTTTTGCTTCTTTGTGTTTTTTTTTTAATTGAGGATTTTTTTTTTTTTTACAGAAACCATAAAGAAACTTACACGCATATGTGTCCATGCACACACACATATACAAGTCACAAGAGGGAAATGGGAACGTACCTCAGCGGGTCATCAAAGCGTACAGTGGCCGCACAGTGAAAGACAATGTTTGTGCAGGAGAGAAGCTCCTGCATGTCCTCCTTACTGATGGCAAAGTCATTCTGATTGAGATCTGCATAAATAGCTCTGATCTTCTCATGCACATTTGGACAAACTTCTTTGACTTTTTCAAACAGCTGAAACATAAATATGTTAATAGATCAATATACAAAGATCATCACCATCATCACATTGTTCTTGTTTGTACTGATCCAATTCATTATACGTAAAAGCTGGTTTTAGTTGTAATAATATTACTGAAAGAAGGCATTTACTCAAGAGCCATCTGCTTTATTTCATGCAATTCAGTCAGTTTAGTATAATTTCTGCTCCTTTTAATTTGGGAAATATTTGAAAAAGTCAGTTCCAATAGCCAGTAAGGTGTTTATTGTGAATTTTCCTTCGGGGAGGAAAAGTGATAGTAAGTCATCCACATGTTGCCTTTATCCTCCTTTCCCCTTTAAGGCAGCCTTATGTTTACACATGGTGATAGTTTCCATTTTTGGCTGGGAAATAATTGTTTTCAGTGCAAAAGTACCAGCCTTTACACAGCCTTTACAAATTACCAGCAAAATTACCAACAACTTGGTTAACTGGCCTAGAGTAACAAGATGTCTTAGCAGCACAGACATAATTAGAAATTAACAAATCAAGCAAATTTATAATGAGCGAGACAAATACAATCTTTATGTGATCTCATTTTAATACAGCTGGCAGTTATTGTCTAGTAGGAGAATTACATGAGCTCAGGTACTTTTTATGGGATAATTGATGTTTTAATATTCTAATTTATTTATAAAGGAAAAAGAGAAGAGCACTGGCAGTTTTAACTTTTATTACAATTATTCAAATAAGATAGTCTCTATTTGCCCCTCCACACAGAAATTCTTAGATTAAATTGGTATTTCCCATTTTCTCAGAAAATATGATTGGTTCCAACCTCTTTTGATGAGGTGGAATTTTTCTGTAGTGTTGGTATGATATGTTAACAGTGAGGAAAAGAAAAGTAAAACTAAACATTTAGAAAGGTTAAGAGCAGAGAAACTGAATCTGTGGTTTTAATCATAAAATAGTAGCAGAGACAGTCCTCTTCTCCCTCTAAACCACAAAACAATGCTTTCTTCTACTCCTAGATCCTGAGTAGCAGGCTTTTCTCCATTAGAGACCCACCCCAGGCTTTTTTATTGGGTAACAAAAAGTTGATCTCAGGTAGTCAGAGAAATCATGACTTATTTGTATCAGGCAAGACCATGTTCAGAGGCCATCCTGGGAATTTAATGAAGATGACTAGAGAAGGGAATTAAATTCACATATTGGTCTGGCAAGTTAACATATCTCTGTCTACCATTTTCTGCACTGTAGGGTCAGCCTTTTCAGTGGGTGTTACTGCAATTCTGAAAATAATTTGGAAGTTAGGTCAATCTTCAATGCTTCTTTGACATCTGGGATTGATAAGGTTGATAAAGTGTCCTAGGCACATTCTCAACAAAGAGGTCATTCTGTCTCTTCCTGAAAGATCTTTAACGTTGCTTCCAATTTCAATCAATCACAAGCATGCTAAATGTTTGCTTTCCGAACCAGATGCTGTCCCTCTTGATATTTCAAGTTAATGGTACAACAAACGTATGTTGAATATTTCTGGATAAGCTTATCAAAAATTTGCAAAATTTCCCTCTTTGATAATTGAATTTGTAGAAGGCTATTTTTGAGGCTGCATGATAGATTTTATTCACTGGAAATTTATTTAGGGTTCTGTGGATTCTGACTTTGGCCTGTGATGACTTCTGACTACTGGAGAGCAGGAAGTGAAGGATGACTTCAGCATCCACCCTTCTCCCAGGGGAGTTCCTTACATATGATGTAAGCTGCCACACATGGATTTTCTTTTGTCTTTGGTTTTTATGACTTTAAAAGGCAGAGGATGCTTTTATACCATATTATACTTTCAAACAACCTGTGCAATGTTGAACAACACCAAAATAATACATTTACAGCATTAGTATTTTAGGAGGTAATTACAATTTTAGGAACTAATGTCCCAATCTATATTCTATCTATTGATTTGTATTTTCAAACAAGAGGGCATATCTGAATGAACACAGTGAAATTTTCCTCAGACTTTTTAAAGATCTAGATAGTAGTTGATTATGGCCAGTTGAAATAAATCAATGAATAGGCTGCATCAATTCAAACTGCAGTGCTAAATGAGGATCCCATCTTACTACATAGCCTTGCCTAATAATATGACTTGCGTTGTCAGGAATCTCACCATACTGCTATAACTTCTAAAATAATACTCTTTAAATATTGCCACACCCTAAATAGAGTGCTAGAGATAACAGACAACTGTCATCCAAAAGGCCAGTGGTTTTGGCCAGCGCTTTTCAAAGAGTTATCCACAAAGTGAACTGCATTGGAATCACCAGTATGCGTATTAAAAATGTAGATTCCCATGCCCCATCCCATACCCACTAAATAAGAAATTACTGGGGCATACCCAGGAGTTTGCATTTCACATCAAGTTCCCCAGCTGATTTTAACACTTGCAAATGATGAGAATTTCTCCAGTCAGAGTGTTAACATGGACAATTGCAGATGAACAATTGTGTATGACTCACTTCCCTTTATAACTGCTCAGAACATTCTTCACATCAGTGGTTTTCACTGTAGGCATAAAAAAAACCAGGGAACCTAGTTAAAAATTATTTCTTTACACCATCCTCAGAGATCCTGACTCAGTAGTTAGGTGTGTCACCCAGGAAGTTGTATTTCTTAACCACCTCTGCAGATGGATCAGGTCCAGGTACCATAACTGGGGAAACACTGACTCTGAAAATTCATGTCTATTCTTAAATTCAGGGCTGAAATTTCCCCCTCTGGTTTGTAAATTCCTTGATTCTTGTTCATCTCTTTATGTTTGACAGTATGCAGTTCATTGAAAAGACTCAAGTTTTGTTTGTTGAATTATAATTAATCCCTGTAAGAATAGTAATAGAACTATGAATGGGAGCTTAATTCCTGAAAGCGTTTGGTTACCAGCTGCTTTGTGTTGGTGTGATGAAAGACAGCAGATAGCAACTGCCAAAAGAGGATACAAAGTGTTCCCTGGGTCCTCTGTTATTAACTGCCAATGGGAGCTCAAAGTGCTCAGAGCTGACCCTCTTTATAGTAATAACGAGACTACAGGACAAGATGAAATGGTGCACATGGATCCTGAATAGGCTCCAACTCTTCAGAAAGTTTTTTTTTGCTAATGTGAGAGATTAATTAATTAATTAATTCAAGGTAATTAATTCAATTAATTCAAGATTGATTAATTAATTAATTCAAGGTAAGAAAATTAGATAGAATAAAAACGAGTAAAGAAAAAACATACTTCAAAAATTTCATTGAAAGCCCACCAATACAGAACTTAATATAATTATTTTTAATTCTAAGACCTTATCACTTTCCTTCTTATTGTATAAACTCATAGATTCCCCATTCAACCAATGGCGCAGGACTGAGAAGAAAAGAGTTGAGTAACTACTCGCCATCATCACAACTCAAGCACAGGAATTGCTGCTTTGCCGTCTTATGAAACCTTCTGCTTGACAAGAGTAGGACACATTTCTGTGGTCACTGAAAGGTAACAGCTGGGAGGTGATCTAAACATTTCAAACTGTAACGAAGCTATAAATTTATCTTGGAACGTTTGGGAGTGTGCTATTGATTTGACGTTACACAAGCAATTATTTCTGTCTCTTGATTTGTTTTTAAACATGAGAGACTATCCTACTTACATGCATACTTACTTATAGCCTGGAGGTAAGAGAGAAACTTTGTAAACCCTAAGTAAGAAAATGCAGCAGAATAAGAAAATCAGAAAGAGAAATTTTTTGGTTTCAATAAACTCGTTGGGTATGACTTCTGTAGTCAGATACTAGGATTGCATTTTTATTAGAAGCAGGAATTGGGTGAGGTGTCGGAGCATCTAATTTATATAATGCTTTTGAAACAATGCAGAGGCCCTGAACTTGGACTGTTATGATCAACTAGTCATTCACATGACCTCCTTTTTGGCCTGTACTTTCTGGGGGTGATTGAAGGTAGTCGTATCTTTCCTAATCATGAGAGTCTTTAATCTTTATTCATTTTACTCAGTCCCTCTCTTCAAATATAACTACATTATTTAGTCCCAATAACCAACCAAAATTTGCTTAATACTTTTATCTTGTGAAAAAAGGGTAAAGACCCTTAAAATAAAGGGCAATCTCTGTGGGATGTCTGGTATCCCAAAGTGAAAGAGACACTGTAACATTTTCAAGAGAATTTTTAGCATGCTGAGTAAAAGCAAATCAATGGATTCTGTAAGTTTGCTCTAAATTAAGAAAAATTAAACATAAAGAAGTGCGTGTAAATTAAAGCAGAAAAGATCATACCCAATGTACAGATTCACAAAAATTCACAAAATGTTAGAATTTTGCTAGTTCGCTAGGAACTCCTAGTGATATAAAGGATTAGTAAGATGTACAGGATTAATCTAGAAGTTTTTATTGCTTTAACAAGGACCACTTCTATAAAAGCAAAAGGCAGCATGGTGTGGTAGTGAGGTTATAAAACTTTGGCATATGGCAGGGTTGCCTGGGAAGTTGTTTAAACAAACAAGAAAAAAACCCCAGATGTCCTGACTTTGGAGATTCTCATTCTACAATCATTGAGTTGAAGCTCGGGCATCTGTACTTTGTAAAGGCTCTCTAATGTGTCTGATACACACTGAAGGTGACAACCACTGGTGTATTGGAAAGAGCTCAGGTTCTTTGGAGTCACGAAGGGCTGGGTTTGAACCCTGATTCTGCCATTTATTTGCTGTGTGACTGGGCAAGTTACTTAACCTCTTTGGGCCTTTGTGTCTTTATTTGCATATTTATCTAAAATGCCAATCACTTGAGTATCTTCTTCTGTGATCTCAGAGAATTAGTGATTAAGCCTATATTATGCTTTTCTTAAAAACAGTTTTGCATTTAACTAATTGTAGTTCACTTTGCATAAGTATCTATAATAAATGCTAAAGGTGACACAACGTTCAGTTCATCATCTTCTTATGCTTTCTCCCCGGACCAAAGGTTGCAGAGTTCTTCCTTGAGAATAAGTACTAGGGCAAGAAAGGAGCTAGGGTGACTAGGAAGATGGGCTCCAACCTTAAGATTATTTCTGCTCTCCAACAGGAGTAGTGGCATCTCTGCATTATCCATGCTAATGGATGGAAAAATGCTGATACTAACCCAAGCAAGCAATAGTTTTACCTTCCTGGCGATACTATCATCCAAGGAAGTGATTTCCCAGGGCAGGCAATGCAATGCAGTAGGGAAAGCATGAGCTTTAGAGATGAGAGAACTGCATTCAAATTTCACTGCTTCACTGCCTCGGCACAGATTACATAACCTTGGATATATGACAACTCCCTTGGATTAATTTCTCATGTGTGATGTAGAAATAGGCACACTACAGAAATTTCTGAGTATTAAATAGGGTAATGAAAGTCAGGTGCTTGGCATAGTGCCTGCCACTTAGTAGGTCCTTAATAATAGGAAAATCCTATCTCTACTTCCGCAACCAAACTCCCTTTCCAAAAGCTGCTAATCAGGAAGCTGTGTGTGTATGTGTGTGTTTATGTGTATTGAGTCATGCCAAGGTTTGTGATTATACGGTGTGAGCCATATACTTCTGAGAGCGGAATGTTTTCCCGAATCATGTTAAATCTCACGGCTTGGTGGCTTCTTGAATGAAACTAGTATGGGCAACTTGAAGCTTTTAAGAAAAAGACTTGATGTGATCGGGAGAGATTTTTTAAACAAGGAAAGAAGTCGGATGTAGGAAATCATGCCAGTGATTGAATTAAATCGAATTAATTTCTTGTAAAAGAAAGAAAGTAAGAAAGAGATTGAGAAAATAAACTGTTTCTGTTTCTGGAACTGTTTGTACATCCCCAGGACTAAATCACTTTTTTTGTTTTTGTTTTTTTTTAATTCTTAAAAGAAAGAAAATGGCCCGCAGGGGAGAGGTTGGTTGAACATGCTTCAGATGATAAGAGTTGAGTAACTGGCAAACTGAAGACAAGTTACTTTCTTAAAAGTGTGCCTTGGCTAATCCTGGGAAATTTGAATTCTTGAGAAATATATTTTATATTCCTTCTAGTTATCCCAAGTTTATAGAAGCCTCTTGCTTTTTGTAGGGTAGTTTCTTAGGAAAAATAAAAAACAGAAATGGAACAAAACTGGATTTGAAAGTTTAAAATGCAAACTTCTGTTTCCAATTGACTTTGCCTTATAGAGAGATTTAACAGAATCGTTAATGTCAATCAGAAATTCATTCTGGAAGTTGAGAACAAGTAGCTTTTACACAGGGTAGCCTGGAGCAAACATGAAAACACTTTTTTTTTTGCTTTACAAAAGAGTCTTTGAAAATTAGAAGGAACTCATAAAATGAAATTAATACTTCTATTGTGTGCTTCTTAATAATCAACAATGTTAGATTGTTGGGCTTTTTTTGCAGGTGTTATTTAGTTCAAAGTTTTTTTTTAGTTCAAAATTAATTTGTTTACCTCTTAGGGATTAATTTATCTAACGTCTTCTAGGAACTACCAAACAGCAAAAGGATTCAATAAACTAGTTCATAAAATGTTACAATCTTCTATTGTCTTAAATCTAATCATGTTCTGTGCACTGAGGACCCAGAGTGTAACCCTGCGTGATTTATCACCCAATGCTCTCTATTGTATTTCACAGTTGATTTACCTAAGGGGCAACTGAGGGTTTATTAATTCATATTTTCCAGAGAAGCTGACTTGAAATATCCAGTGCAACCTGCCAAGCTCTGTCTCTGTTTATAAATCTACTCACTGGTGACATCATTCAGGACAGTACTTCCCTGGAAATCTTGAACTTTGTCTGGTTTTCTCAGATGATGCATTCTAAACCTGGTACAACATCATTGTAACCCTTCCTTTACATACTATTAATATATACTCTGTGTGTGTGTGTATATATATAAGATATATATATCTCTCTCTCTCTCTTAAGAGGAAAAGCCCAACCATTTCTGGTATTTCCCAATGAAACATTTTTCAGATTCTGAGCTCATAATCATTCTCAATTAACTGCATCACTCTTAATATAATTTCAACTACTTGGGGTTTTATTTTTCAGTTATGGATATTGTCTTGATGTTTTTGTAAGGAGTTATTCAGAGTAGATTATTGCTGACGTAAGATCCTAAACAGATATATATGGGATATATATGATTGTTGTAAAAAGAAACATATCTGGAAACCTCAAAATACTCTCAACATTTCTTTGAACTTTATAACTGACTGGTTTATTTGCAATTCATTACCTGTTATAGTGGGGAAGAGGCAAGGCATATTCCAGATAGGAATGTACAGTAGATAAAATATTGATTTCTCTATCTAGGTTTGTTTCTGGTACAATGGAAAGGTGATTGGTTCGTAATTAAATGAGCCCATTTTTCATATTATTTCATTATTGTTTATTTGATCAGTCCTCTATTGAGGAACATTCAGATGAGATCCAGGTTTTATTACTATAACTAATACTAAAATAAATATATTTGTACATTATTTGTGCATCTCTGGTTGTTTTCTTAGAGTGCCACTTTAATTAACTTTGTGAGAAAGTCCTCAGGCAGTCTGTCATTAATTGAGATATTTTCCTCTCCATTGATATGTCCCTTCAAGTGCTCTGAAAACACTTAAAAAAGTTAGTAATAAGTAAAAAAACCTAATCCTCTCTTCTGATTCTTCAGTCCCAGTTCTGTGTGGCCAAAGGATTCTTTCCAAAGCATCTCCCATTTAATTGTTTCTTTCGGAAAGGAGGCAAACAGGAAGTGAGAGGTGGTAGCCATGCATACCATGAAAGGAAAAGAATGAAGCAGATGTATGAATTTTGATTGATAGAACAGATGTCCTTTTGATCATATTTCCTGCAGACATAGTGGTAATCAAAGGCAAACTGGTAACATTTTTGCTTATTATGTCTTAAAGAAAAATTTCCAAGCCTCACATAGCTGACATGACATATCTATCTTCAGGAATACTGTAGTACTTAGAGTGGGTTAGAATTCATTCATTGCTATGTGTGACAGGAGAGATATACTGCTTAACAGCTATACCAAGCCCTATTTAGGAGTAAGTCATGACTGCATTTAAATCACTCTGTTTATGTCAAAAGAGTTAAAGGTAAATGGCAGAATCTAGACTGGGTCTCGATTCACATGAGATACTCAATAAATATTTGCAGAATCTGAGGCCTACCAGAAGAAACTCTAACTGAGACAGGAAAGTTTTTCAAAGTAAAAACCAAGAAGGATAAGAGTGGCCACATGACAGAAGGAAGACTTGGCCTGGACTCAGACAAGACCCTTGAGTAACCTCTGCATGGAGAATGGTTTCAGAAGTAGATTTGAGATTAAAGGTCTCAAGTGACATAAAGGTGACGTTAAAGAAAAAAAACAACCTCTTCTTTATTGCTTGACCCATTTCCAATCAGCATGAGCTTCATTCCTGGTAAGTGTTGTAGCATGGTGGGTTCTGTCTTATTTCATATTTTATTTGGTTAGAATTTTTTTTGGGGGGGGAGGTTCAGGCTGGTTATTCCAAAGGTGTGGGCCACCTCATCAACTTTCCGATATAGGGTTATCACTTAAGCAAATAAAACCATAAAACTTTTATTTTGTAGTAACTCTGTCTGCTTTTATGCTTTCCTAATTTAGGATTCAGTGAGAGTAAAAGAGGTTTAGGTTTGGCAAACACTACACCATTTTCTAACTGTTTTGGATTTGCTAAAACCAATAACACATTTATTACCCCAGTTTTTTCCCTTTAACCTTTAAATCTAAGGCCTTTCATTGTCATTACTCTCATGTGCTGCCACTGTTATCCTCCACATCTGACACAGTGCTTGACACTTAGTAGGCACTCAACCAGTATTTCTTAAATGAATAAGTTTAATGCATTCCAGTTGTTTAGATTTTAGATGATGTCGTGCCTAATACAGACTCTTTCTTTCACATCTTTTTTAATCCTTTTGCTCATGTCTTTCACTTATGCCAAGCTGTCATACTGTGTGCATGAACCAAGGGATTTCTTTTTCTTCCACAGCCCCCAAATTAGGAAATGATTGACCTTAAACCAGAAAACATCCATTGGTTGCCACCTTTATTCTTGCTTAATGAGTTATGAAAGCTGCAGAGACCTCAAGAAGAGCATACTCCTTAACAGCTACTTCAGAGGTGACAGCCAGGGAACAGCAAACATGGAAGAGCCTTCCAAAGGATGGAATCATTGGCCACAAAAAATTGCTGGAAAAGAGGGGTCCTCCCAGAGAGTAGAGTCAGAGCTATTTAAGGAATTTCCCCACCCCCAGGGTAGGGGGCCTTCTCAACACCTGCCAAACAGGATTTCCTAATGGTTATGGCCCAGGGACCACTGCTGGCCTGCCATTCTTCCCTTTTTTGAAGAGATTTCTTTGTTCATTTATTTTTTCTTAAATTGTGGTTATTTTGTCTCTGTTCTACCGTGATATATTGGGGAGGTAGAAAATTTGCCAGAATGCCCAACCATGACATATCTAGATCTGATGGAGGATGGTTTATTCCCTAGGACCTCAGGCTTGGAACTGGATGCAATAATGGCATGAGACTTTGGGTTAGAAAAGAGAGGGAGGTAAATATTTGGTGACCTGAAGTGAAGGCTATAGCCAAGCCTTTAGTTGTGTAACAATCCTGTCTTCCTTTCCTCCTGGGCACACAGCTCTGCATTTTCCAGCCATCCTTGTAGTTAGGTATGGCCCGGTGACAGTTCTGAAGAGTGGAATGTGGACAGAAGTGATGGGCACTTCTGGTTCTGGACCACAGAAACCTTCCACACGATGCACAGTGTCTCTTCCTACATCACCAGCTGGATATTGTCATTAATGGAGACTCTGGATGGCTTGGAAGCCATGTGCAGAAGATGACAATCTTCCCATCAGCCTGGGACCCTAAATGACTGTAGAGTGCCTCCCCTTCTTCCAATCAGACTTACTGAGACTGAGAACCAAACTTCATTCTCATTGAGCTGCTGATTTTGGGTGGGGGGGGGGTAATCTGTTTCAGCACCTACATTACTACAACTCACACAGAATGGAGAGTTAATCATGCAGCTCTTTGTGTGAATGTGAACACATATGGCCCATATGGTGAACCCTGGGACATTAAGATTACTTATGAATTTCTAATTATACTCTCCTTTCTTGCAAAGAGTTTTTAAAAATTATATGTTATAATATAAACATGAATTCTTAAATATCTTTCTTTCTAATGAAACAATGAATAACTGGTAGAAAAGAGAATGTAGGAATGTATACATCTTTGATAAGAGTGTGAAACTGACACAGGCTATCTAGAGGGTCCAGCTTTAGGGATAATGAACAAAAGAACCTATCTGGGGTAGAAGAATTCAGAGGTTATTAATAACAAAGCTAATCTTTATATTGTACAATACAAAATATTTTACACTTAGGATCTCATTTAATCTTTGCAAATCCTTATAAAATAGCTATGGTTATCAGATCCATTTTATAGATAAGAGAAAGAAAGACTCAGTCCGGTTAGGCAACTAGGCCACGGTCTCTCTACCAAGCTGATTTGGGAGGGAGTATATGGAACTTTAATGTTCTTGCGTCCTATTCAAAAGAGTTTACAATGTTCTATGCTACCTCCCAATACAGATATAAAAACTAAACCTGCTAGTAACCTGTTATTGAGTGTTTAGACTTTAACCATCCAGAACACAGCTGTGAGACCCAAAGAAAGAAAAAAAAGAAAAGTAGTTGGCAAAAGCCCATATTTGCTACATCAAGAAAAAGCCAGGATCATGGAATGGAGTTTAGAATTTGTGTATTAAACTTAGCATAATGAATTAACAAACTCGGTGACTTCATTTTATCTTAAGTTACAATAAATAAAAAATCTAAAAATGATGAGAAAAATAAACACTGAAAACTTCAGTTAACAGGGTGGAGGATGCCCTGGTCAAGAGTCATCTGTGGTAGGTAAAGGCAGGTCCTATGAATGTTAGTAGGTCCTGTATGTGTTCTTTTTGTTGTTTGATTCTAATTTATGAAAATTGAAGAAAGGGGCCTTGGCCTGGTCTGCATCAACTTGGTGTGGAACCTATGTGGAATGAAAGAACTATAAACAGAACTAATTCATTCCAAGCAAGAACAGAGGTGACTGTAAAAAAATTAGCCTGCTGAGAATTCTCAACATTCTTGGAGAAGACTTTGAATCGGGGGTGCAATTAATGATGACTTTATTAAGGGGCAGAGATACCCAAGCTGACATATAGGTTACAAAGGCAAAGTAGAATTTCCTTTTATGGGTTTTGTTAATGTGAAATATAAAATAATCTGCTTTTTGCTTTGATTAATCCAAAACATACCCACAAACTAGTTATCTACAATTCAGAAATAACTAAACTAGGGCTTGATAGTATCTTTTTATTTATTTATCTATTTATTTATTTATTTTTATTTTATTTATTTATCTATCTATTTATTTCTTTATTTATTTTTATTTTTTACAGATTTGGGGGGTACAAGTGCAGTTTTGTCACACGGATATATTGTGTAGTGGTGAAGTCTGGGCTTTTTGTGTAATCATTACCTGAATAGTGTACATTGTACCCATTAGATAATTTCTCATCCTTCACCCCCTCCCACCCTCCCACCTTTTGATGGTATCTTCAAACCAAAAAAACTCCAGCCAGAAGCCATTTGCTGAATTCCTAAATGCTTAAGACTCTCCATTTCTAGTCCAGCAGATGTCTTCCAGTTGCAATTTTAAAGCCTTTTTCCCCATATCTTTCAAGATACCTCTAATAGCATCAAATCCAGCACACAAAGCTAGCTTTCTATAAGCTATCAGTCTCACCTGCTCAATTTTACTACGCCTTCCTTCCCACAGGCACCTAAATTCAACCTCAGAATAAGAAATATTCCTCTTTTGTCATTACAAGTCTGTCTTCTCCCTCAAAGGGATTTTATTGTTGTAGTAAAACTATTAAAATGATGTATAAACAAGTGTTTTAAAAGGAATGATTACTATAGCATCAAAATGCTCATGAGATTGAGACATGGAAATTTATTCCTAAGCCTCTATCCATTTCTGGTTTTGTAACAAAGCCATGAATTATACTTCTATAAATTTCTCACTCATGTAGCCAGATGGAAGCATACACAGTACACACAGCCTAGGCTTCTACTCAAAAGAAATGCCCTCTTACATTTTCTTGAACATGCTGAACTCTTCCTGAGCCTTAAAGACACCATCTCTGAGTCCTGTCCTGGGCACATAATTTTAAAGCAGGTCTCACTTCTTATTCTCTCTTCAAGCACCTTGTTTTTCTTCACAGTACTTGTCAAAACATTTAAATATACATGTATTTCTTATAAAACTTGTCTCTCTCACCGGACTTTAAGATCTACGGGATCAATCCCCAAGTCTGATTTATTTACTACTTTGCCCCCCTGTGCCTCAGACACAGAGCAATATGTGACTGACAGATATTTGCCTCTCAATAAATATTTCTCATATTTGCATGCTTGTTCAAACTCTCTTACTCTCTCTCTTTTCGTGTGTGTGTGTGTACTTTCTTGTCATTCCTGGACTCCTAGGAACTTCCTTATTTTGCCTGTAGTTCAGCTATGCATTAATATTATTTTATAAAAACATAATTTATCCAACATGCTTAGGTATTTTATATCAGAAGGCATTTTTCTCATCCTCTATTCCAAAAGTTGGCAAACTTCTGTAAAGGTCCAGACAGTAAATATTCTCAGCTTTGTGAGTCATGTGATTTCTGTTACATCTACTCAACTAAATCACATGTATCTTTCTATCTTCATCAATATCACCTGAGTACTATTTTATTATTATTATTATGTGGTAGGAAATCATCTAGCAGTCAGAAGACGAAAAAGACCCATTGGAATCCCATGCTCTAAAAGATAAAGGTCCAACTCCCTCCCATATTTAGATAAGAATTTGATGCTAATACTTGTTGAGTTTTTACTGTGGTTCAGGCACTATTCTAAGTATCTTTCCTATATTAACTCATTTACATTGCACAACAGTCCAAAAGACAAAGACTATCATTATTTCCATTTGGAAACTGAGGCTCCATTATGTAAAGCACACCACCGAGGACACCAACTCTCGTCTGTCGGACTCCAGAAACCACGATCTACTCAGGGTGCTTGCTTCCTAACTTCCATTCTTCTGTCTCTTGATAAGTTGCTAATTATCACACAGGTGTCTCCTGTCTCTAGCAGTCACTGTTGCCTCAGGAGTAGACGGTCTCATCCCAGCTCCAGGGAGAGGCTTATTGATCTCATGTGCTCTTACCCCGTGGACAGTGACTGGTGTAGGTCCGAGATTTCTGAACAAATCAGTACATGGCATACCTCAGGCCGCAGAGGTTGGTCAGAAACGGACATGTAACCTCAACCAGGCTGATGAGATGTGAGAGTTTCTAGAAAAGAAGTTTCATCAGTCTTGGAAGAGAGCTTCAGAGAGAGTCAGCCTCTCTTCACCCAAAGATTGCCACATATGGGTGTGAAGCCTGAAGCTATGGCAACCATCTTATTCATAACTGGGATAAAGCCAGAACAAAATGGCAGAGTTGAGAGACACACAGACCAAGGCAGCCAGAGCTCTAGCTGAGTCACAGTAGTTCACCACTCTAGTGCTGGATTTTTTCCATTGTATAATCCACACATCATCTTTGTTTTTTAAGCCAATTTCAACTAGGTTTTCTTTCAACTGAAAGTAACCTGATACAATTATTTGAAATCTTCCTGGATTTGGCCTCAGCATACCTTTCTAGTCCTTATTGACACTTGTCTGGGGCCAAATAAATCACCCAGAGTTTCCCAAACACACCCCACCACTCATGCATTTGCAAGTACAATTCTTTGTGCTTAGAATGCCCTTTGCTTTCCTCTTGCTGGAGAACTCATGTTGTATTGCAATCCTGTGTTTCACATGTCTGTCTCTACTGCTTTATGTGGCCATGTCATTTTTATCTTCAGATCCTTTGTGCCTCACATGCACTTAACACATAGTAAACACTTCAAGAAGTGTCTGTAGAATTAATAAAAATGACAGGCAGCATGGAAATCTGAATCACAATATAGTCTTTCTCTATAAGATACTTAACCATCTAGATCAATGCTGCCTAATAAAACTTCTATGATAACAGAAATGTTCTATAGCTGTCCAATAAACTAGCCACTAGCTACAGGTGGCCACTGAGCACTTGAAATGTGGCTATTACGACTGAAGAACTGAATTTTAAATTTCACTTAATTATAATTTATTTAAATTTAAATAGCCGTATATGGCAAGTGGGTGCTACACTGAATAGCACAGATCTAGACAACAAATAAAAAATTTGAAAAGATGGGAATGGGTCATCTAAATGAGTTTAGATACTAAGCTAAGTGAAAACATCTGGAGATGGTGTTATTTTGACTCTAACAATTTTTTCATCTTAAAAGTAAAAAAAAGAAAAATTAATATAATCCAGAGGTTTCTTTCACCTTTCCAAAGTGGTCCATCGTCATAATTTAAAATAATATAAACTTAGCTTTCTTTTCTTTATTTTGAATTTTCAGTTTCAAAGTGAATAAAAGCAATAATACCCTGTATCTCAGAGATATCCTTGTTGGGTATTTCTTTACTTGCACAGAGGTTCATTCACAGCCAATCGACAAAGTATCCTTGTATTCTGAAGCATACATAATTTGTGTAGTAGAAGCTTTTCATCTTGGGACCCCCAGAAATGAAATACAGCAGATTTTTTTTCCATGGAAATTCTCTTTACAGGTATCACATTCCATATAGTGCCAAGAAAGTAGGCATTTGCATAAGCAACGGCTTGTTTTTTAATGTCAGGTAATATAATCAGTTCTTGTTACCCACAAAATGTTGACGTAGACATGATAATTTACCACAGGAAAGTTTTTCAGCTATTTTATGCACATCAGATTTCTTTCCTCCTCCAATTCTTTGAGGGAAAAATTTGTGGAGGAAAAAATCTACACAAATAAACTCTAATTAGCATAGATTATTAAAAAGTGAGGCCATAGGGGATAGTGGTGAAAGCCATACCTTATGTCAGACGTGGATTTGAATCCTGAAAGTTTTGAGAGAGAGAGGGTGGGAAAGAGAGAGAGAGAGGGAGGGAGGGAGGGAGGAGGGGGGCAGAGACTCCCTGGGTGAGCAGGGTATTATCACTGCATTTTGCAGATAAAGAAACCGAGGCTTAGCAAGGTGTGTGTCTTGCCCACTCTCACACAGCTCATAATCGGTAGTACTGAGATTCAAACACTGGTCATGCTGTTAAGTACCATCTGATAACAGCAGATAGTTCCTTGGTGATGTTCATGCCGCTGGTCTTGGGACCACACTTGGAGAACCACTGTTCATAAAAGTCAACAGCTGACCATAAATAGCCCAACAGGAGAAACAGGTATGGGAATTTGCAAGGCAGTTTCACAGATACTTTATATACAGTATAATCAAGATTTCCAGAACAAAAGTAATGTTGCTGTGTAATCAAAAACAGTGCATTGAAAGGGGCAGTAGGTAAAAACTAGGTCAACCACAAGCCTCTCTGCCACAATATTTAAGTAGAAACCCACAGCTAGCAATAAAGCCATGAGACTAGAGAGGAATGTCTGCTATGTGATGAAAACAAAGTCCACTGGGGATGGAGAGCTGAGCACAGCTGTCTGAGGAGGGATCTGGGAGTTCACTCCATGTTTTGGTTTTATGTCATATCAGGTTTTCAGTCTCATTCCTAAGAACCTTAGCTATCATGAAGGCCCACGAAGGGACAGTAGTCAGACTGGGGATTTGAAGTCCAATTCTCCCATTGACTAGGAGGGGGCCCTTAGGTAAGTGAACACTTCAGGTCTCAGTTTCCCCATCTATACAATGAGGGTATGAATGGTTCTTACTTCACAGGATTGTTGCAAAGATACATGGGATAAGTCGTGAAAAACTCGTTGAATAGCATCTGCCATGTGCTGAGTATCCAGTAAGTGTTAGCTATTCTTATTATCTGTCCCACTACTGAGTCAGGCCATGACATGTGGGAGAGGCTTTTCCAATTTGTTTGATGGTTTGTACCAAAATCTTACCCTGGTGCCAGCAGATAAATTTGATCATCAGTGCTTTGGGCAGTCTATAACGTGCTGTGCTATCAGATACACTATTAGACATCAGTGTTCCTACACACTGGAAAGGAGACTTTGTTAAAAAAAAAAATCTTTAAATTTTCCTTTTGCCAATCCCATGGGACCCGGTACATTCCAAAGAAAACTATGAACCAGACACATACATTTGCTCATTTAATTCCTATGGGAGGCAGTTGTTTCTGTTTTAAACATTGGAAATCTGAAGTTTTAGAGGTAAAGGGTCAACAAATGGATAAGCCCGAATTTGAACCCAGATGTGTCTGAGACCAAAGCCTACACTGCCTTTAAATTTATAAATTAAAACACGAAAAGATATGCATAATGTCTTTTTTTTTTGAGAGGAGATAGGGTTTGATATCCAAATGCTCATTCATGGATATAATAATTCATTTCCAATGATTTTATCATAGAAGAACTTATGGGATAATAGAATTATCAAATTTTCATAAATAACATATATAACAGCTAAACCTTACAGAGTTCACACAACTGAAAATATTACTGCATGGCTACTTAGTAATCCTATCTGTTCCATATGCAGTAGAATAGAATACAATAGAAGAATATCCAAAAATTTGGATAAACACCTTATTTTTAAAAACCACCTTAAATTTAGAAGAAAACTAGTGAAGAGTTCAGAGGAACTTGTGGCAGATTTCAAGCCTGGAGCATCCACTCTGGGAGTTTTAGTATTTTGATGCTTACTTAGTGCTCCAGAACATAGATGATCTCCTCACCCGCCCTAGACTGGGTCTAAGCATTCTTTCCCCTCTATTGGGAAAACACCACGGCTTTCCACGAGCAGTTGGTTCCTATCTTGTTTGGCTGCTCTCCTCCACCTGTGCAGATAGCCTGTTCCTCACTTGCAATTTGGGGCTATAAGGGAACATTGTAGTGAGTCCTCTTGCCCTAAGGCATTGCCTACCACACAAGCTTTTCTGATAAGGCATACCTTACTGTTTAGGATCTGGAAAACCCTCTGTTGGAGTGTCTGGCCAGCCTTGGGCCTCACAAGGATGTAAATAACCTTCAGGTCGGGACTGGTGCGGAACAGCTTCTCCATCAGCACTTTGCCCATGAAGCCTGTGGCCCCCGTGATGAGAATGGACTTGCCACCATAGAAAGCTGCAATCATGGACATGGTTCCTCCCTTTCTCTTTGATAGTTCTGGAAAGAGGCTCCTAAAAAGGAAGAGAAAATGACAAAAGATTACATTCTCAGAAGTTCTAAAAGGCAAAGTCATAGAAAATGTTTCTGGTGCTTCCAGGAATTTTGAATGCAGAAAAAGTAGGTCAGAGTGAGAGCATCATGGCTTTTGGGCAACACGATTCACTTCAGTCAATATTTACTGAGCTCAGTGTACATGCTAGACTTTATGCCAGGAACTGTGGGCAAGAAATGAGTAAGACATGCTTCCTGCTCTCCAGGAATTGCTTGTAGTCTAATGGAGGAGACAGACACATAGATTGTTAAAGAGAATATGGTAGGTGCTAAAACAAAGGGAGCACACAGGAGGGGTACACAGCAGGGTCTGGAAACTTCAGGAAAGCATCTGTAGGTGGTAACTTCTGAGCTGAAACTTGAAGGCAGACAAGGGCTGGGGTCAGGGTGTTCTAGGCCAAGGAAAGAGCAACAGCAAAGGCACAGTGGTATGGCACAGTGTCCTGCAAGGGGAAATAAAAGGAATTCAGTATTACAGAATGTAAGTGAGAAGGCTAGGAGTGGCCCCATAGCCTATGAAACCAAAGCTTAGAACAGCTGTCAAATTTTTTAAAATTATGGTGTAATTAGTATTTTAGTTACAGGTTTACTTAGAGAAAATATTGGAGCAAATAACATGTTATTCTCTTCCTTGAGCTGAAAATGGGTCCAGTGCCAGACTTTCCTTCATATGCTACTTATGGGGCTTGGCTGACACATTGGAAAAGACAAAGGCAAAGGAGGTTGAACAAGGGAGGCGCAGCCTATAGGCTTTGGTGTGCCCTGAAATAGCACCACAAGGCCCCTGTTTTCAGAAGAACAGGGAGAGAGTTAGCAATCTGGTAGGAGGAGGCCAGACGCCACACTTAGATTCTGTGACGCTCGACAAAAAGCACTGTATGCTGTAGAAATGCAACATGAAGGGTTTTGTCTTTCAGTTCAGGTTGAAGACTGTTGATTGGAGGCAGCAGCAGAGAGCTTTGAAATAAACAGTGCTGGAGATGTGGAAGCAGATCTTCCTTTCTGGCCACTAACTTAGTGTAGAAAGGCTTCCACTGCCTGTGCAGACTTGGTTTGGGTGGATCCTGCAGATCACAACTCCAGGGACTGGCCCTGACATCAAGGCTTATGAAGAAGAAAAAGCAAATAAGAGAGTCAACACCCTGCTCTTCAACTCTGGTCCAGACTGCTCTGCTAGTAACTCCTGTAAGAAACAATGCCATTTCATAATCATAATTTATATTTTGAGGATCTTGAGGCCATGTTCTTTGGCAGAACTCTTTGCCTTTGGGGGATAATTTACCCAATAAATAATTGAGCACCTCCCATGCCAGACTCCATGCTAAGTACTGAAGGCATATGGATGAATAAGGTAGACACTGTAGCACGGGAAGCCAGCAATACAAAGGCAAATAAATATAAAAACAAGTTGTATGATTACAGACTGTTACTTATGCTATGAAGTAAATAACACAGGGACCAGTGACAGAAATCACCCCCAATCATCAATGCTATTCACTTTAGGAAATCTGGATTTTGAATCACATTAGCTATGTTCACTGAATTACTAGTTAAGTCCCTTTTTATTGAGGATTGATATGAGAAATATTATTTTGAAGAATATTTTTGGATCTGTACAAACAGCAATTTATAATGTTTTTTGTCATGTTACATAATGTTACTCATATTACAATCCACCCAAAGACTTTCTCAAGAATTTAGCACTTGGAAAAAGTATTGAATATTCTTGCCTTGCCTGCCTTGAAGCTCAGAAAAGTGGTGTCCCCAAGTTTGGAAGGCAGGATAGCACCCTAGATTCACATACAAGTTCTAAGCAAGACTATCTGAAATCAAAGCCCAGTTCTACTACTTATTAGCTGTGCGACCTTAGACACATTATTAATCTCTCTCTGCTTCAGTTTCCTCACCAGTAAAATGGGGCTAACAAAAGTATCCACTTCAAACTTCTGTGGTAAGGATGAAATTAGTTAATATGTGTAAAACCCTTAGAAATATCAGTTGCTTATAGCACATACTCAAGTATTAGCTACTAGTATAGTCATTGGTTTTATATTTTTCCTCTTAATGATTTCTAGCTTTTCCTTTTGACATTTATTTTAAATGCCCTGTCTTACACTTTTCATATGCCCTCTTTTATAAAAAGGAGGAGACAATTTATAACTCAATAAATCATAACAGCCAGGTAAAGTATTTTCACCAAATGTAACTACACTTGATGGTAAATCTTGTCTTTTCCTTCATATATAAAAATGTTTAGTTACCATACTCCTTTAATATGATATTGGACATAAATAAACATGGTTAGCAAGAAAATACGGAAGGAAAACTGAGTTTGGACAGGGTGACTTCCCAACTTCATTTGTTCTGAAGATGTCACATGCTTGTCTTGTAATATCATAGACTCTAGCCGAGTTATATTTTCTAGACATGCAAACATATTGTTAAGATATTTTGGTCCTAGACAGTTTTGCAACATGATTTAAAATTTTAGAGAGAAGGTAAGCTATATCTAATGAGCCTATTTCTTATGGGACAAAGGAAGGCTCAATGTGTCTGTCCCAAAAAGATAGAATTTGCCTATTCTGTCCATAGCCCCAGTACTTCCCAAACACAACAAAAACCATGGCAGAGTGTGCTGAGTGCTTTGACAGGAAACAAAACATAAACCAGTATCTTCTGGCCCTTGTTACCCAGTTATCATGAGTAGGTGATAGAGGAGCTGTGACCATGATTCTAATCAATTCAAGTGATTCTGAAAATGTCAAAAAGAATTCCTCACCCTCAGATCAAACCTGCATCACAGAAGTTTCTTCTATGTCTTGCTTCTATTGTCAAGATAGTACTACCAGCCCCAGAAACTCCTTTACAAAATTTGAGTAATTTGTATTACTCAAAATTTGTACAATTTTGTTAGGTCCAGGAATGTTTAACCCTTAATATATAATTCATTAATATTATTAATTATTTTTTAAAAAATAAAATAATTTTACATCAGTAATGGAGTATATGCAACTCTAGAAGGTCCTCCCTGTATGTTAGAACAGCTGACTGGGTCATGACCTGCCTTTCAAATCTTCTCAGACTACCAGTGCAGAGAGCAAAGGATAATTTCCTACCCCTTGTGCTCATGAAATGGTTTGTGAGAAGCCCAAGTCATGCTGACAATCTCCAGAATATTAATCCTTCCAATGATCCTACATAATACAGAATATCTGATGCTGGAATGAAAAAAGAAGGGACCCTGGGGAGTCAGTCTATATATTTTTATTGAATGTTTATTATGTGCCACGCACTATTTAGACACTGGAAATAGCAATGAACAGGACTTATATAGGTTAGACTCTTCATTTCTATTCTAGAGTATTTTTTCTCCTTAAGATGACAGTTTTCCATGGTCATAAGTACAAATAGATGGTTTTTACTCTCCCTTTTTTAGTAAAATGAGGCTGTTCTCATTCCTAGACAACAGATGTTAAAATATTGAATAATTATAGGTGTGTTACATTATACATTTGCTGCAAGTTTCAGCATATGGGAACTTTAATTATTGTTTAGGTGATTCTTCTGGAAAATAAAAAATTAGGATTTTTTATTTATTCCAGAAACACTTAAGGGAGACAAGTTTATCCAAATGTCTTGGTAGTTCTTTGGAGAGAAACATTTTTAAAGAGAAACAAGGTGCTTTGCCTTTCAGGAATCTTACTTTTGACAGGGGATTTTTGATCTTGGCATTATTGACATTTTGGGCCAGATAGAGCTTTGTTGTGGAGGCTGTCCAGTGCAATATAGGATGTTTAGCAGCATCTCTAGCCTCTACTCACTACATGGAAACAGCCACTCCCCTGACCCCCACCCCACTAGCCAGGTGTGACAATCCAAAATGTCTCTAGCCTGAGCAAGAGCAAGACCTGCCTCTACAAAAAATAGAAAAATTAGCCAGGAATGGTGGTGCAAGCCTATAGTCCCAGCTACGCGGGAGGCTGAGGTAGGAGGATCACTTGAGGCCAGGAGTTTGAGGTTGCAGTGAGCTATGATGAGACCATTGAACTCCAGCCTGGGCAACAGAATGAGACCCTGTCTCAAAAAAAAAAAAGTCTCTAGACTTTACTTAGTGTGCCCCAGGAAGAAAAATTGCCTCCCCCTTCAGAGTACCATTGTTCTAGAACTTTCTTTAATCTTCATCTTATATCATCACATCCTATTAAAAAATCAAGATTTAAGACTTAAAATTCTGCTTGAGAAGCTAAATACAAATATGCTCCACTGCCAATCCCTATTTTATCGATATTAAATCACTGATAATTAATTACATTTACTCGAGCACAAATTACATGCGTGGCAAATCTTGATAACAAAGTGGAGATGAAGGAAGATTTTTCCAGAGAAAGATTTCCCACTTTTTATTTTCACCAAATTTCTTTTAGTCTCTGTGCTTTTATAAATTATCCCATAACCCCAGCTTTCACATGGCTTGAGCCTCTAATTTCATTCAACCAAACCTATTATGGGCAAACTCAAGAAAGACTGGCAATTGAGCCAGTATGGAATCAGAGTACAAAAAAGCCATTTAGTATTGGTTGCTGTGTATGCACGATTCTAAGGATAGTCAAGTCAATCTCATCTATAGGGAATTCTGTTGTCTTTTTTGAAGATTCAAAGAATGCTGTGTGTTGAGAGATATTTCATGTAGACAAATGGAGTTTTGGTTGGCAATGGGCACAATAATATGGGCTGGTCTATTGATAAAAATCAATGCTATCTTGTAAAACTCAGTAAATGAAAGTTGTTCTGCTTCATCAAAATTAAACATTGAAATTATTTCAATGTTTGTCAAATTAAGGAAAAAGTGTTTACAAAATAATATTCAATTAAAAAAAAAGGAGAACACAAACTTGTATAAACATCCATATCAGATCCCTGTGATTCTATCAGTGGAAAAGATTAGAGGAAAATGAAATAAATGAGAGTAATTATATAATAATGTGGTAGGATTAAAGGTAAAGAGTTTTGCTTCATGTTGGTAATATCTTTTCATAATTTTTAAAAGGTAATTTAGTAATATATACTTAAAAAATAAATTCTTAGAAAGTAGCGATAGCCAGTATTTCATAGTCTCTTCTTTTTTTGTGGGCAGTAGAAGTATAAAGAAATTTGAAAAACAAACTTCCTTAGTTTAAGATACATTTAAATTATTTTTAAAAGTGTGGCCCAACTGGCATTACACACTGTTATGGACTGAATTGTGTCCAAAATTCGTATGTTGAAGCTCTAACCCATAATGTGATAGTATTCGGAGATAGGAACTTTGGGAGATCATTAAGGTTAAATGAGGCCATAAGGGTGGGGCCCTAATCCTATAGGACGTATGTCCTCGTAAGAAGAGGAAGAGACAACAGAGAGCTCTCTATCAATGCAGGCACAGAGGAAATGCCATGTGAGGACACAGGGAGAAGACAACAGTCTGCCAGTCAGGAAGACCGGTCTCACCAGAAACTGATCGATCTTACCACCACCTTGATCTTGAATTTTTAGCCTCCAGAACTGTGAGAATATAAATGTCTGTTGTCTAAGCAACCCAGTTGGTGATATTTTGTTATGGTAGTCCAAGTAAACTAATACATATACAAATGCACATGATAAGAGACGTGCATTTTCTTGATTAGTGAGTAAAGTAACTCTTGACAATAATTCATATCAACCATTTAAATTCTGGAGTAAAGCTTTTTAATGAAGCAAATGTATCTGTCTCACTTTCCCATTTTGTAGCATAAAAGTACAATATTGGTTCTTGGTTTTTACAAATTTGTGAGGATATGGACAGGTGTCTTATGATGAACTACAGGGACCTCATTAATCAAAGACTTAAAAAATTTTCATACCAGTCACATATCTGTTTGTTAAGAACTCAGTGAAAACAAAAATTTCATCAGAGATTTCTTTCTTTTTATTGCTTTAGTTTCCTGTGTATATCCAATTATACAGTTCAGCAATGAATTTAGGTACCTTCACTGTGGGCTTGTTATATACAGTTTTTCTGAGAGAACTTTTAAGTTCTGGTGGAAGAATATTAACCCCCAGGGGTACTGTGGCCAGCTGCTGGGAATAGTCCTCACTAATTAGATCAGCGATACTCCATAGTCAAGAAAAACCAATTTGGAAACAGTCCCAGCTGGGGAGAGATAGACCAAGCTGGACTTAAGAATGCCAAATTTAGCAATCACCTCAATACATTCTTCCTGCTTCACCTCTGCTTAGCTCATTAGTAAGTCTTTTTTTTAAAAAAAAACAAGTCTAACAAATGAAAAAGAAAAGGATATGAGCTAAATCCACCATTTTAACAAAATTGATTAAACACCTGTATTGAGTGTCTATTACATGCTACACACTATGTGAGGTGTGGATAAGTAAAGCATTACAAAAATGCAAGGTATTGTTATTAGTGTTTATAAGAGGTAAGTAAACATCAGTCAGTATATGAACATTATAAAATATCAAGGGAGCCACAATCAAATGTAAATCTTGATGCATTCTATTTCTCTTGGCGGTTTATAAATTTAGTCAGCTTACAAATAAAAATAATGGTGGATCTACTAACTCAATAGGAAGAGGAATTCAACTGAATGGATAGTAAACTGACACATTTTTTCTATGTCTATATCTATACCCAGAGAGACAGCATATGAGAGAGTGTGAGAGAGAAATATTTATTTTAAGGAATTGGCTCACACAATTGTGGAGGCTTGGCAAGTGCAAAATCTGCAGGGTCGGCCAGCAAGCCAGAGACCCAGGGAAGAGCTGCACTTTGAATCTGAAGGCTATCTGGTGGCATAATTTCTTTTGGCTCTGGAGAGCTGAGCCTTTGTTCCATAAGGCCTTCATTGGATCGGACGAGGCCCACCAACGTCATGAAGGGTAATCTGCTTTACTCAAAGTCCACCAATTTAAGTGTTAATCTCATCCAAAAAACACCTTCACAGAAATATCCAGAATAATATTTGATCAAATATCTGGGCACAATGGCCCAAACAAAATTGAAACACAAAGTCAACCATCACAAGTCCACCTCTTATCAACTTGGCACCCACATGCATTCCCTTAAACTCTACTTAACCTCCAGTTAAAAACAATAACAAGGTCATAATTCTACATAACATGATAAAACTATCCTGCATACAAACAAAAATGTACTAACCCTTTCCCCAGAAGAGAATTGCAAGCTCCTTGATGTTTACTCTTTTCCTTGATATCCTATAATTAAATACTATGATGAAAGATTAACAATATTTAAATACTATACTATAAAGTCAATATATCTTATGTTACATGATTAAGGGGATAAGAGGGAAGAAAACAAAAATATTTGCTATACAAACACACACACACACATACTCATAACAAAATAAGGAAGAAATAGGATAATTACAGTCCTCATTTCTATAACTGGTCACGTGGTCACAGGTGGTATTTATACCTACCTTCATCCACTGCCCATTCCATGTTGCCTTTGCCTTCAGCAAGCTCCTCAGCTGGCTGTAATTCTTTACTTGGTGAAGTGACCCAAACCTTCATCCTGAAAGGTCTGGGCGATAGTAATTTTGCTTGGGTTGGGGTGCTGCAGTTTTCCGTTGATCTCAATCACAGGGCATGATAACACTAAGAGACCCCCTAAGGGATCTCCCGTATTCTAGACATGCTCTTCCTTAGCTCCATTGTGGAGTAGCAGCCCAATTTCCCCATGGTAGTCCAGATCAACCACCCCAGCCAATACAGTAACTCCCTTCTTTGCCTGTTGATTCAGTCATGAGGAGCTCACAGTTGCCAGTGGCAGTCGTAACTTCCAGGTCAATGGAATCATTGTTACGTCTCTTGGTGGAAACATTCCTCCCTCTGGAACTGACCTCTAGGCCAGTAGGGCATGATGTCATGGGGATGGGGAAAGTTTTGCTAGTGGGTCACTAGGGGTAACAGTGAGTGGCGCCACTCCCATCTCCTGCTCTTGATCTTGAACCCCTGAGTCCTGGCTATGGGAGAAACAGCATCGTATGAGAGACACCGATTCAGAGCATACAGGACCTTGTACCATCCTTGATGGTGGCACTAATCTCTGCAATCTCTCCAGGAATGTGGTAATTGCTTTTGGTTTTCTAGGTAGAGGCAGTTCTAGTGACTTTTACTTTCCCACCATAATAGCCTTCCCTCCACAGGCCAGGAAACTAATGTGGGGATTCTACCAGTTGCTGAGTATGTCTATTCCAATTACGCATTCCGGAACTGGGGAAATGACCACCGGATGGATTTGGGGACCCACTGGGCACACTGTGAGACAGACCTGACCTAAATCTCAATCAACCCCCTGACTTCCATAAGCCCCTACTCTGACTAGAGGGCCACAGTGACATTTAGGGTCTCCTGGAATTAGTGTTAGTTCAGAGCCAGTGTCCAGTTATCCCCAAAAGGTATGATTATTTCCTTTTCCCCAACTCACAGTCACCCTGGTAACAGGCTTTGGGTCCATTTGGGGAAGACTGAGAGAAAGAGGAACAGTATAAATTTTTGGCAGTGTATCAGAGTCCTTCCTCAAGGGAACCTGGCATCCTCTTCATTCAACAGGTTCTGGGTCTGTAAACTGGCTCAAGTCTGGGAATATTTATGTGACCCTGCCAAGTTTACACAAAATTAATCTTATATTTTCTCCTAACACACTTACCATATGTAGGGCTTCTCTCACATTTTTGATGAGCAGAGTTCTTGCTTGATGGCTTCGTAGCTAAATGTAAAATAATTATTGACTGGAAGGAAGTTTTATTTATTTGATTTGGAATTATTTCCTTTGTTTTTCAACTGAATTATTCATTAATGAAATAATTTCATCTTCATTAAATTCTTCTATATCTATACTGAGCTTAATAAAAAAATAAATTATATGAGGTATAATAGAGACACAGTGAGAAGATCACTGGGCTAGGAATTAGAAAATCTGAAAACTAAATCTGATCTACTGCTAACTGGTCATATAGCTGAATCTTGAATCTTGACAGCTCTGAGACTCGATTTTCTCTTCTCTTAAATAATCTACCTACCTCACAGAGCCATTTTAGTAATCAAATAAAATAATGGCCAGGGGAGATTATTGCTCCAACCAGAACAGAATGATGTCTCCTTGCTCAGGATGTTACATGTTAAGACCATTAAGGCTACTTTGACCCTGAATCCAAATGCCTTGTAGTTATGTATTAATAAATATTGAGGACACATCTTGTTACCCTGGCTAGCCAGTTAAAGACTTGAAACAGAGGCTGTATTTTATTCTGTATCAGTCTTCACATGCTAACTAACATAGTACCATGCAATGAAAAAGAGCTCAATAAATATAGCTGGATCAATGAATGAATGAGTCAGGACTAAAGATACAAAAAGTCAGGGGATGGTTCACAAATGCTAATGAGCATTTGAGTCACTTGGAAAACTTGTTAAAAATTGCTCTTTACTAGACTCCATTTTCAATTAGACCTCTTTTCTAATTTAGAACGGATGAGGTAGGGCCCAGGTAAATGCATTTTAATGAGCACTCCCATTGATTCAGATAGAAGTGGTAGGAGAAATGCTGGTATAGGGTATCTGACTGAGTCTGTTCTGATCCCTTAGACTATATCCTTAATGTAAGCCTATGTTCTCCCTATGACTTGTTTGGGTTTCCCCCCACCCTTTAAAAGCAGTACACAAAATAATCTGCTTACTTGAGAATTCACATTTCTAATGATAGTAGAACACGGATATTACAGGAAACAGCAGAGCTTGACTCCAGTTTGGCCAGAGCCTAAGTCTGAGCTTCAGCAATCTCCAACTGTACTAAGGTAATTTTGATGGAGAGAACTTTCTACATATTTGCCATAACCATCAGAGCTCACAGATGTCACCCATAACAATACATGTATTGGAAGAGGTGGAATGGAGACACATCTTTTCAAATAAATAACTAAAACTTTAAAAAAGCATTTTTTCCCTTTCGGTTCCTGTTTCCCAATGCTAAAAGTTGGAACAAATGGCTTTTCAAAGAATTTTGAAAAATATAGGGCAAATGCATGCACATATAATACAATAACATATCAATGATTAATAAACATAGTGTATTACCCTGGCATGAAAGGATTATATATCAAATCATCCTAATTTCTTCTGACAAGACACAGTCATTTCCTCTGCCACTCGTGGGTTAAGTGACTTATTCAGGTTCATTCAAGCAAAATTTAGAAATAAACTTGGAGCTTTCTATTTCCTAGTCCATACAACTATATCTTAACCTTTTATTCAACCAAGAAAACCACATGGAAACAAAATAATTTACATGTGTGAAGATCTTTAACAAGGCTTTGATTAAAAGTAGGCTGATTTCCCATCATGAACTCAGTCCACCACAAAGACTATTGATTCATGGAATAACACTGAAAAATTGCTACAACATCATTGCACAAATTACTGTTTGCAACCCAAAGATTATAGTGGTTTACATAGAAAAATACATAGTTCTTTTGCAGATATGTGGATTACCAGAATTTGTTAATGTCAATGATTAGACACAGTATTTATTAACTATATCTGTCAAAGGAAAAGACACAGCTTTAGTCACTTCATGTAGTATGATTCCAGGAGCTTAGTCATTGCCACATACAAGCTAATTATTCTTGAACCATGTGGGAAGTTATATTTTTTAAAAAGGTTAATATGAAATTATTTAATTATATGCAAATTGATATAATATGGTAAACTGAAAATCCTTACTACCTAATAGAACATACTGATCATAACCTGTCCCAATAAATTGACAGTCTCTCAAGAAACATTTGAATAAATGTAAAAATACTATTTGGAAATATGCAGTTAGGCTTTTATGAAGAACTAATGCTGAATTAAGGCTAATCCTTCCCCTGACAAAATTCTCTCCACAGGACCTCGTTCCATGTCAGAAGAACAGTCAGCCACAAAGAGCACTCTTAGTTTTCTCTGATAATGTACAATGAAATCTATTAAATCAGCACAGATTTTAGGTGTCTGTCTTTAAAAGAAGCTATTTACAGATCTGAGAGAATTATTTTGTGTCTGTATTAAGCTGTGGGTAGCAGCTATACAATATAAGAAGAAAAATACAGCTTTTGTACAACAAAGTACAAGCTCTCAGAAAGACAAAATCCATCAAAGCTGCATTTGGGACAACTTCTTATAACTAAGGGTTAAATACTACTTTAACAAAAAAAATATAGCATTTTGTTCTCTCCTTTGAGTTATTAACTCCATTTTAAACTCTCTTTTATAGTGCTAATTAAGGTATATTATACAATCAAGTCACTTATGTTTAATACATTTTTCATAGCATTTAGTGGGATTGTAAAATCCACTCTCTGTTCATTTTACCAGGGACAGGGATAGAATATTTTTTATATTATTAAGGCTGCTGTTTTACAGTCTAACCTCTGCCATCTAGTCCTTAATCTGATCCCTTATTTTAGAATTTATAGGCCAATGCAATTTATTATTAACCTGTTTTGTATCTAGGGCAAACACCTACGTGTACTTATCAATCAAAAACGACTTTTGATTTCCTTTTGATTTCTATGTACCCCACCTTAAGCTGTTGTAAAAGTGTGAGGCTAAGGGAGAGATACAAGAAAGAATTCCAAAGTCTGGACTCCTGCCCGTCTCCTAAGGGCCTGCCTCCAATCAGGAAAAGAATCCACGCACCATGGTGTTAAAAAGCAAAATTTGGTGTATCTATATAATATAACATAAATACAAATATAACAAGATAAAATATTAAAATATAAAGGTGACTACAGGGAGGAGTTCTTACATCTTTTGGTGGTGAACAGCAAGTCATTTGTGTACTGTGGCAACTGGTTATTAATTAAGAAGTATGATTGCAGATGCGGGAATTGACAAAGGTGTTTGGAGTCGTGATGATGGTAAAGCAAGAGAATATGAGAAAGTCCAACATGTATTCCCAGTGCAAGGTATGGGTGTGGAAAATAATTCCTAAAAGGAAAGCAAGGAAGCCCAGGCTAGAAGAATAGATGACTATAGATTGTGGGAACGTCAATGCCTAGATAAAGAGGAAGATTTTTATAGGGGCTGGAGAATTCTGAGCAAGGGAATGGCAATGACCAGGAGAGGCTGAGAATGGGAGGGAAACACACATGTGGGGTCTATTGCAATGGTCCAGGACAGAGGTAGGGAACAGTTAAGCCAGGGACAAGGCCTACTGGTTCTCACACTTTAGTGCAAATCAGAGCCATTGGGGGTGTTTACGTTTTAAAATCGAGGATTTGGACTCCCTCACCCCAACCCCTTTCTGAGTCAGTGGGTCGCTGATATAATGAGTACTGACATTTATTTATAAGGCAGATGTGGATTTGAATTTTAGCTCTACCAGTTACTAGCCAAGGTCTTAGGTAAGTGACTTAGGCTTTACCAGATGCTGCTTCCTTATTTGTAAAATAGGAACAATATTATTGGGAGGATTTATTTAAAAAGGGTGGACAGAACCTGGCATGTTTTACAGTTGGGTTGATGAGGCTGGAATGGAAGGACGGGTGGCAGATACATTGGAAGGACATTTTATTTTTTCTCTTACAGTCTTATCATGTTCTACCTTATATATTGTATCCATGATTTTCTGCTGTATGAGTTCTTTAAGGGCAAAGACTTTAGTTATCATTGTACTCCAGAGAGTGTAATTGAATGAGTAAGTTCTGTCAGATCTTGTCTCTCACTGCCTTTATGTTGATCATTGATTTCATATTATACCCTTGAGCTCTTTAGGGCAGTAGGTTCACTAGTATCTCTAGTGTCTAGTAAACTCTCCGTGTCCAATCAATGCTGCTGAAGTGAATGTATAAATGAGCAAATGGAAGGATAAATGGATGTTTGGAGGATGAAATGCACACTAGCCATGGCTAGATTCTAAGCCAGGTCGCTTGTCTCTGAAATCCTGGTCTCCAAGGACTCTGCCATACAAAATGCAAGAGGCTTTGCCTGTCACTTTGAGATGTACAGTCTCTGAGAGGCTGTGTGAACTGACTGGCTCAGAACATATTTCTGTGAAATCATTTGAATAAGCTTAGCATTTAAAGTTCACATTTGGCACCACTTTACGTTGACACTAATAAGAAGCTACTTCACGTCATCTTTCTTTCCTGTTCACTGAACAGAGCTTTAAAATTCCATTTAATGTGCTCATTGGCACCTTATTTCCAGAATTCAGCACTTTGGGGGAAGGATGTGACCAAAATAATCATTCTTGACTTTGTATAAGTTCCGTGATCAATCATTTGGTTATTTTTAACTCAATCAGGCATTAGGAGCCCTGGTGAAAAAAGAACATACGAGAATATCCAAGTGACATAACAGATAACAGGCAAGGTAACAACTACTATCATCATAATAGTTACTTAATCTAAGCCAGGAAATGTATTCATTCACTCATTCATTCATTCAACTTCTGAGTAAGTATATGTACTATGTTCCAGGCATTGTGCTACATGCTGGGGATACAATGAAGAACAAGACACCTACCTGTTCAGCATAAGGTAGTTTGTCTCTCATCTTGTAAGAGTTCTTATTATTGAGCTTTTAACTACTACAAGTGGCTTTAAACTCATTGACGTGTCCAGAATACATCATAAACTCAGGCTGACTTTAGGGATCTATTAGGACCCCTGGAGTTTTCTTCTGGGCTTAGCCAGCTCATAGAAGTGAAATGAAAGGGATGGGCAATTTCAGACTTCCGTGAGGAATTCAGAGGTGTTTTGCCTGCAACTGCTATACCATTCCGACTCTGGCATAATGTTGCAGAAAAGGACCAAGTTATTCCAGCATAATCTGAGCTTCCCCACATCTGCCCATATCTAATCCAAAGTCCAGCACTGACATCAAGAAAAATGCACCAGGTAGCAGTGGTTTCAAACACTTGGTGAGATTGTACTATTTACTGAGCACCCACTACATGATTGCACTGTGATGAATGCTTCCCATTGAGACTGAATATACAAATGGAGAATAAAAATAAAAATAATAAAATAGAACTTTGACCCACAATCTATAGCAATCTGCCCAGGAAACCAACCCCTTATCTATGATAAACAACCCGGGAAGCCAGCCTACTAAAATAAGTCAGGTTTGCTGGAAGCCAGATTGCTAACTCTAGTGATAATCCAGGAAGATAAATGATAATTTCTATAATGACTGGCCCCAAAGAGCCAGGACTTAATTAATCACTGACAGCTTCCCTAATTTTTGTTCCCACTTCCAACTTAGCACCAACCATAGAAACCCAGAAATGCCCCCCTAATCAATCACACAAGGTGCTTGCCTCTAGCTAGGCCGCTTACAGCTTCCCCAGGCCAACAGCCTCCCATCAGGGCACACCTGAAGCCTTCCCTTTTTCCACTAGGAGTCTTTCTGACTCGCCTGACTACCTTTGAGTCTCTGCTAAAATGCAAGTGATGGTGGCTGACTCCCTTGCTACAGTAAGCTCAGAACTAATAGCCTTTCCTTTTCTCATTTGGTAGGTCTCCATTTAGTCCCACACAACTATTATACCCATTTTATAGATAAGAGAATTTATGGAGATTAACTTTTAAAGGGGCCACACAAGAAGCAGAGCAAGGCTTTGAACCTGATCTCACTAATTCCTAAGTTATCCCATTAACCAGTACCCAAATGTAGAAAAGAAAAGAGAGGCTTTTCCTTCACAGTCCTCTGCTAAACCTAATTTGTAATTTTGAGGACTTTCTTCTTTCCTTAAAGGGAAGTGACTCCAAATACAATAATATTAGTCTGCAGGACTGCTGGTTTAGCAGATAAATTCAATTCAGTTACACTGTTAAGAGTTTAAGGTCATACGTAGGCTGATAATAGCAACTCCACTTCTGTACTTTTTTTTTTTTTTTTTTACCATAAATTAAATATATGAATAGGACTGGAACCCAGTAGGTAGAGTTGCTCCTGGGGAAATAGTTCTCTGACTGTGTTGTTGTTGTGTCATGGGGTTCCAGTGCTACTCCTGCTGCCTCCCAGTGACTGGATTAGGGCATTTCACTTGCTGAATGTGGGCCTCTATGTAACTTTAAAGAACTTATGTATAACATGCTAGCTTGAGGACGCAGAATTTTAGCACATGCATGCTCACTAGTTGAGAGCACTGGGTAAACTCCCTGGTATAATGGTGTTCAGAGGTCAAAAAGAGGACTTGATTAAGAATAATAAAATTTTGAAGAAAAGAAGCTCTTTGTTTCATTTACTACACCTTATTTGTCATGTTGGGTTACCCAATTCTAAATGGAGTGAAGTTGCCAAGGAAAAGGCCTCAAAATCACATAAACTTCTCTCCAGCTCCTCAGAAATCCTGAAGTTTTGTGTCCTAACTTGTGTGAATCCCTCTGTGTAAAATGAATGTGCGCATCAACACGGATATACACAACCATGCCAAGGCGAGGTCTACGCTCGGCATTCAGACTTAGCACTTGAAGAAGCCCACTTTGTCCCACGTTTGCTGTCTTCAGCTGTCACTGAATACATGGACCGAAGTGATTTCTCCGTAGAGACTCTAGGGAGAAAAGGGGGAGTTTGCTCACTGCACTGACGCACACCCATCAGCCATTCTCTCAGGAATCAACCACTCCCTGGAGCACCTGGGGTACATCCTCAGGAACGAAAGTCAGGAAAAACAGCAAGCAACCCAAATTCTGCTGCTGTAATAGGCAGCAGAAAAAAGGAGACTGTTTGCTTTGAAGGTGTTTGCTCTGCTTTTTTTTTTTTTTTTTTAATTTATTATTATTATTATTATTATTTTTTTTTTATTTATTTTTTTAATTTCAGAATATCATGGGGGTACAACATTTTGGCCATACACATTGCCCCTGTTCTGCCCGTGTCAGAGCCACAATCGTGGTCATCTCCCAAACTGTGCTCCCCACATCCATTCAGTGAGAGTTTTTCCCATCCCTTCCACCCCCCTCCCGCCCGCCCGCCCCCTGATGAATGTTATTGCCCTGTGTGATGTAAGTGTTCATCAGTTAGTACCAGTTTGATGGTGAGTACCAGTGATGCTTGTTTTTCCAATCCTGTGACACTTCGCTTCGAAGAATGGGTTCTAGCTCCGACCAGGATAATACCAGATGTGTTAATTCACTATTGTTCCTTATTGCTGAGTAATACTCCATGGTATACATATACCACATTTTATTGATCCACTCGTGTATTGATGGGCACCTGGGTTGTTTCCACAACTTTGCAATTGTGAATTGTGCTGCTATGAACATTCGAGAGCAGACGTCTTTATTATAAAATGTCTTTTTTTCTTTTGGATAAATACCCAGTAGTGGGATTGCTGGGTCAAATGGTAATTCTACTTTTAATTCTTTGAGATATCTCCATATTCTTTTCCATAGAGGTTGTACTAATTTGCAGTCCCACCAGCAGTGTATGAGTGTTCCTACCTGTCCACATCCCCGCCAACATTTGTTATTTGGGGATTTTTTGATATGAGCCAATCTCACTGGAGTTAAGTGATATCTCATTGTGGTTTTGATTTGCATTTCCCTGATGATTAGAGAAGTTGAGCACTTTTTTATATGTTTGCTGGCCATCATTCTGTCTTCTTTGGAAAAGTTTTTGTTCATGTCCTTTGCCCATTTTTTAATAGGGTTGTTTGATTTTTTCTTGTTGATTTTCCTAAGTTCTGTATAGATTCTGGTTATAAGCCCTTTATCAGAGGTGTAGCATGCAAATATTTTCTCCCATTCTGTAGGTTGTCTGTTCACTCTAGTGATAGTTTCCTTGGCTGTGCAGAAGCTTTTCAATTTGATCAGGTCCCATGTATTTATTTTTGTTGCTGCTGTGATTGCTTTGGGGGTCTTCTTCATAAATTCTTTGCCTAGGCCAATGTCCTAAGAGTTTTTTCCAACATTTTCTTCGAGAATTCTTATGGTTTCATGTCTTAGGTTTAGATCTGTTATCCATTGTGAATTGATTTTTGTGAGAGGTGATAGGTGTGGGTCCACTTTCAGTCTTCTACATATGGCCATCCAATTTTCCAGCACCATTTGTTGAATAGGGAATCTTTTCCCCAGTGTACGTTTTTCTGGAATTTGTCAAAGATCAGGTGACTGTATGAGGTTGGTTTTATATTTGGGTTCTCAGTCCTGTTCCATTGGTCTACATGTCTGTTCTTGTGCCAATACCATGCAGTTTTGGTTACTATAGCCTTGTAGTATAGTTTGAAGTCTGGTAGACAGATGCCTCCAATTTGTTCTTTTTGCTTAAGATTGCTTTGGCTAGACGGGGTCTTCTCGGGTTCCACACGAAGCGTCTAATTATTTTTCTAGATCGGCAAAAAATGATGTTGGTATTTTGATAGGGATTGCATTGATTCTGTAAATTAATTTAGGTAGCAAAGCCATTTTTACTATGTTGACTCTGCCTATCCAAGAGCATGGTAAGGTTTTCCATCTATTTACATCCTCTGCAATTTCCTTTCTCAGTGTTTCATAATTCTCTATATAGTCTTATCTCTTAGTTAGAATATTCCTAAATATTTAATTTTCTTTGTTGCTATTGCAAAAGGTATAGCATCTTTAATTTGTTTCTCGGCTTGATTGTTATTAGCATATATGAAGGCTATGGATTTGTGTGTATTAATTTTGTATCCTGAGACTTTGCTGAATTCATTTATCAATTCCAGTAATCTCTTGGTTGAATCTTTGGGGTTTTCTATGTATAATATCATATCGTCTGCGAATAGTGAAAGTTTGACCTCTTCTGCCCCCATCTGGATGCCCCTGATTCCTCTGTCTTGTCTAATTGCTGTGGCCAGGACTTCCAGCACTATGTTGAAAAGAAGTGGAGATAGTGGACACCCTTGTCTGGTGCCAGTTTTAAGGGGGAATGCCTTCAATTTTTCCCCATTCAGTATGATATTGGCTGTGGGTTTATCGTATATGGCTTTAATAGTTTCTAGGAATGAGCCATCTATGCCTATATTGTTAAGAGTTTTTATCATAAAAGGGTGTTGGATTTTGTCAAAAGCCTTTTCTGCATCTATTGAAAGGATCATATAATCTTTGTTCTTGCTTTTATTTATATGGTGATTTACATTTATAGATTTGCGTACGTTGAACCATCCCTGCATCTCGGGAATAAAGCCCACCTGATCATGATGGATTATTTTTTTGATGTGCTTTTGAATTCGGTTTGCAAGGATTTTATTGAGAATTTTTGCATCTATATTCATAAGGGATATTGGTCTGTAGTTTTCTTTTTTTGTTGTGTCCTTTCCTGGCTTTGGTATCAAGGTGATATTGGCTTCGTAGAATGAGTTTGGGAGGATTCCATCCTTCTGGATATTTTCAAATAATTTCCGCAGTATAGGCACCAGTTCTTCTTTGTAGGCTTGGTAGAATTCAGGTGTGAACCCATCTGGTCCGGGACTTTTTTTTGTGGGTAGATTTTTAATTACTGCTTCAATTTCGGTGCTTGATATTGGTCTGTTTAGAAATTCAGTTTCTTCCTGGTTGAGCCTAGGGAGGTAGTGTGTTTCTAAGAATTGTCCATTTCCTCCACGTTTTCGTGTTTGTGGGCATAGAGATTTTTGTAGTATTCAAAGATGATGTTTTGTATTTCCATGGTATCAGTTGTGACTTCTCCTTTTTCATTTCTAATTGAGCTTATTAGAGTCCTTTCCTTTCTGCTTCTGGTCAACCTGGCAAGTGGCCTGTCTATTTTGTTTATCTTTTCAAAGAACCAGCTTTTCGTTTCATTGATCTTCTGTATTGTTCTTTTGTTCTCGATTTCATTTAATTCTGCTCTAATTTTGGTTATTTCTTTTCTTCTGCTGGTTTTAGGATTGCTTTGCTCTTCCTTTTCCATTTCCTTAAGATGATTCATTAGTTTACTGATTTGTGACTTTTCTGTCTTTTGGATGTGGGAATTAGGGCGATAAATTTTCCTCTCAAGACTGCTTTTGCTGTATCCCACAGATTTTGATAACTTGTGTCCCCATTATCGTTTAGATCGAAGAATCTTTTGATTTCATTTTGAATCTCCTCTTTGACCCAATACTCCTTCATCAATAGATTGTTTAGTTTCCAAGTTTTTGGAGGAAGATGTGAGTTTCTGTTGGAATTGATATCTAATTTTATTCCGCTGTGGTCTGAAAAGATACATGGTATGATTTCTATTTTTTTGAATTTGTTTAGATCTGTTTTGTGGCCTAGGATGTGGTCAATTTTAGAGAAAGTTCCATGAGCTGATGAGAAGAATGTATATTCAGTGTTATTTGGGTGGAGTGTTCTGTAGATATCTGTTAGGCCCAAATGTTCTAGAGTCCTGTTTAGGTCTTTTATTTCTCTATTTACTTTTTGTTTGGAGGATCTGTCCAGTTCCGTCAGTGGGGTGTTGAAGTCCCCTGCAATTATGGCATTCCTGCTTATTATGTTGTCTAGATCTAGCAGCATTTGCTTTATGTATCTGGGTGCTCCTGTGTTGGGTGCATAAATGTTTAGGATTGTTAAATCCTCTTGTGAAATTTTTCCCTTCACCACTATATAGTGTCCATTTTTGTCCTTCTTTACTTTTATTGCTTTAAAGTTGATGTCATCTGAAATGAGGATGGCTACTCCAGATTTCTTTTGGTTTCCATTAGCCTGAAAAATTGTATTCCATCCTTTCACCTTGAGTCTGAATGCGTCTTTGTGTGTGAGGTGTGTTTCCTGAAGACAACAGATACTTGGTTTGTATTTTTTAATCCATTCAGCCAGCCTATGTCTCTTCAATGGGCAGTTCAAGCCATTTACATTTATTGAGAGAATTGATATTTGGGGTAAATTTCTGATTATTCTGTTGGGTGGTATCTTTTGTTTTACCTCTTGCGTCATTGTGGAGTCTGGTTTCTGGGGTTTTAGCCTTTGCATAATTTACATAGGTGGGTGTCTGTTGCGCTGGTTAGTGTATAATGCAGGTCTAAGCATTTCTTGCAAGGCCGGTCTGGATTTCGCAAATTCTATCAGTGATTGCTTATCTGGAAAGGTCTTTATTTCTCCCTCATATAAGAAGCTTAGTTTGGCAGGATACAGAATTCTGGGTTGACCTTTGTTTTGTTTTAGGAGATTGATGATGTCTCCCCATTCCCTTCTGGCTTGTAAGGTTTCAGTTGAGAAATCTGCAGTTAATCTGATGGGTTTCCCTTTGTAGGTTACCTCCTTTTTTTGTCTTACAGCTCTGAGGAGTGCCTCTTTTGTGTTTACTTTGGTCAGTCTAATAATTATGTGGCGTGGTGAATGCCTTTTCACGTTGACTCTCCCAGGAGTCCTGTGTGCTTCTTGTACTTGGATGTCGAGATTTCTGGCTAAGCCATGGAAATTTTCCTCTATTATTCCTTCAAATAAATTTTCCAGCCCATGCAAATTTTCTTCCTCTCCCTCAGGGATACCTATTATCCTTATGTTTGGCCTCTTTACATAATCCCACGTTTCTTGTATGCTTTTTTCCTGTCTCTTGTTTTTGTGTTCTTTCTCTTCAGCTGATTTATTTAGTGCATAGAGGCTGTCTTCTAGCTCTGAAATTCTTTCCTCTGCATGGTCCAGCCTATTCTTAAGGCTTTCCACTGTGTTTTGTAGATCCTTGAATGCTTCTTTCATTTCTAGGATTTCTATTTGATTTTTCCGTAATATTTCTATTTCTTTGGAGAATTTTTCATTCATTTCTTGCATTTTCTTGTGGTTTCTTTGTGCTGGGATTCAATTTTCTCTTGAATTTCATTGAGCTTTCTTATAATCCATAAACGAAATTCCTCTTCTGTCATTCTACCCATTTCATTTGGGTTGGTATCCATTGCTGAGGAACTGATAATTTCTTTTGGGGGTGACTTTTCACTCTGATTTTTCATGTTCCCTGAGTTCTTTCGCTGGTTTTTTCTCATCTGGTCTCTTGGTCGAGAGCTGGGGGTGTTAGAGCTAGTTTATGGCCCTGTCACCAGGCCCACAATTATTTTTCCTTGGCAAAGCCAGGGAAAGAAGAAGTGGCCTGTATTGCCTTAGGTGTATTTTAGCAAGTTTGTTGGATCTTGAGTTAACTCTGACCTGTGGTCTTCTCCTCTTCCCAGTGGAGTGTGGTGAGAATGACCTCCCAGCGTGGGCTCTGAGCTAATGGATTGTACTTGAGAATATGAGTCCTCCGCTCTCAGTAGCTAGGTATTCTGTTATGTCCGTAGCAGACTCTGATTCCCCAGTTGGGGTATGCGAAAGCCCTGTGCTTTGGGAGGGGTCTTGTAGCTCCTAGGGGTTACTTTGACCCTGCTCTTCCTGTGGTTCTGGTAGAAACACAATTTCCTTTGGCTGCAGTGTGAGAGCTGAGTTGGGAAAATTTTACACAGCTCAGAGGTTGCTCATCTAGCCACGTGTGGCTGCCCTTCTGATGTGTGTCTCCGCGTGAAACTGGTTGATAGGGGGATCTCCAATTGTGTACCCCTTTTCCACCACTAGACCTCAAGGCGAGGCAGGTGGCCGTCTCTATCCCCAGCAGTCTCCACCGGGGGGATGTTCCCACGGGGAGGGGGGAGTAGTGGCAGCTGGAAGCACTCTTGGGTGGCGCGAAATTCCCTATTGAAGTGGGCAGGATTATGGGGAGCTGCTCTGGTTCAGCCTGTGGCTCTTGAGGTATTTGGTTGTCATGGGAACCAGCAGTTATACCAAATGAGTCACTATGGCCAGCAACCTTCAAAATGAGCGATCTCTGGGGTACAGGAGGGCTGGGACCTGAGGGGCGGGCACTAGGACCGACACAGAGCGGAGTTGTCGGAGGCCAGAGCCGGGGTAGCAGAACCAGATGGACGAGCTGCAAACTGTTTCCAATACTCAAAGGTCCCACCTCTACAGTTCCGGAATGTCGTCCCACCTGGAACCCACGGATGCCGCTGTCCCTGGCCACCACAGGCAAAGCCTGTCTCGCCCCAGCGGATGAGCCGTGGGCCGGGGTGGGGCGGAGCTAGAGACGCGGCTCACGGCTCCGCGCGGGCGGCTGTAAAGATGGCGGCTGCCGCCAGCCTGGCGCACAGCTGGGCTCCGATCGCGCCGGGAGCGCAGTTTTTCTCCGCCGGTAGTTGTAAGCAACCTCTAAGGGCGCGTCCCGCTCTCCGATAAACTCCTGGGCCCAGTCCCGCTGACTTCTAGTGACGCAGTGCCGGCCTGCGGGTTCCCGCGCACTATCCCGGGAAGCTGAATCTCGGTCCCCGCCCAGTTCCTCTCCAGCCCTCGGCAGTCTCTGTATATTGCAGCTGCGAGTTGTGTCTGGCTCTGGCACCTTCCTCCTCTCCACAGGGCTCGCCGGCCCGAGCAACTGCTCTGTCCCAACTCTGGGCTTGTCCCTGACTGCGTGTATGGGGAGGCGCGTAACCGCTTGGGGGGCAGGTCGCGCCGCGCCGACCTGGCGAGTGCGTCCCTCCCGCGCTCTGGGCTCTATTGTGCTCCGTGCGCCCTCCGATCTTTGTGAAAATTTTGTACCTGTTTTCTTGGGCTGGGCGTTCGGCGTTGTTTCTCTGTCATTCGCAATGCTGTTTTTGGAGTGAGTGGTCCGTGTTCGCCGGCAGCCGCTGGCGTTCTTCACCTCCTTTCCTGGGAGCGGTATGGTGGGAGGACCCTATCACACCGCCATTTTTTCCCCTCTCTCTTGCTCTGCTTTTTATTTCAAATGTTGACCCAGCAAAGAATGGAAAGATTTTACATTTCATACATTTTTTTAAAAAAAGTAGCTCAGGATACAACATCAAAGGAAATATTGAGAACATTGTCAGTTGCAATAAAGTCTGCAAAAAACACCCCAGTATGTGAGAATAAAAAAAGAAAGAGATTAGCTTGAGACACAAGAGGAGGGATGGGGTGAACAAACATTTTTTTTTTTTTCTGAAGAGAAGGAAAAAAACTGAGTAGTGTATACACAAAAAACCAGAAACCACAATTTACAGAATATCTAGGTAAAATAAATCTAAAATTTACAAAAATTCCTCCTTCATTTTCTTGAGAAAGTCTTTCTAGGTTTCCATCAAAAATAAAGTAAAAAGTCACAGTAATAGCCAAGGAAGAAAAAAAAAAGTGGAGAAGTGTATACACACCCATTTTAACATATACACACACGGACATCCATACATTGTGTATGTACACACACATACACAGCTTAACCTCTCTTTAGTACAAATTCAGAATGGCATTTTCAAAACTAGCTTTCAAATTTCAAATTTGTAGAGAAGAAATTTGTTTGAGAATGAAATTTCTAGTGCTTTAAAGAAGGATACATATACTTAAAGACGTGTACACCTTGTGTCTGTGATTAATTATACAGCTCAGCTACCTTTTTCAATGATGTCATCTCTGGCTATAGTTACTGAACACTGCATCTGACCACATTCCAGAGAGGGGCCGGAGGGCCTGAGCGCTGGTGGGAAACGCGGTTGAGGAGGGAGGAATGCCCATGCCCAAACCTGGGCTGTCGGGGAAGAGGCAGGGCAGTGAAGTCAAAATTTCAATTAAAAACAAAAATCCCATTTTGTGCCGTAATCTGTCAGTGTTACCCTACGCCGAAGCAGGAAGAGTCTGCTGTCCGTTTATGCTGGTGGTACTCTCGAGAAACGGAGCAGTGTCTGCCATTGGAAGTGGAAAGGAAACAGGAGTGCGGGCAGGGAGTGAGGCAGCCAGCAGAGGGGTGACGAAGCGCGGGGGCAGGAACGCAGAGAGAGAGCTGGTGGTGGAAGCACGCGCCGGCCAGGAGTCCCTGGAAAAGGGAGTGTAGGTCCCGACTTCCCAGAAGGCGGGGAGTGGGGCCTGAGCTGTGTTGTTCACAGATCAAAGGGAAGGTCGGCTCCAGCCCGGCATAACAATACCTGAAATTGTACTTTGTATAAGTAGCAGTAAAAGTGAATCTTGTGAGGTACACTGTCAGAAGCTGGATGCAGGGGAATATGAACATTTGTGTTCTTGATAGAGAAAGAATGATTTTGCAAGCTCTTGGAAAGGCGGAAGAGGTAAAGGTGAAAAAATTGGGTCAGAAGATGCCATCTCAAACCTAGGGTAAAAGTAATTAGGTAAATCAGTAAAACCTCAGGCCAGGTGCCAGGGCTCACGCCTGTAATCCTAGCACTCTGGGAGGCCGAGGCGGGAGGATCACTCGAGCTCAGGAGTTCAAGACCAGCCTAAGCAAGAGTGAGACCCTGTCTTTACCAAAAATAGAAAAAATTAGCCCTGTGCAGTGGCGTGCCTGTAGTCCCAGCTACTCAGGAGGCTGAGGCGGGAGGATCGCTTGAGCCCAGGAGTTTGAGGTTGCAGTGAGCTCCGATGACCCCACTGCACTCCAGCCTGGATGACAGAGTGAGACTCTGTCTCTAAAAAAGAAAAAAAAAAAAATTGGAAGTAAGAGCAAGATGATTGGATGGTGGTTGTTTGAGAAGAACTGATACAGGGGGCAAATAATGAAATATTCAAAATAGAGCAATAAAATTTGAGTCATCAATAAACAAGTCTAAGGGGATATATATTAATCATCTATTTAGAAAAAATTTCAAAACCTGAGCTCATACATGTGAAGGGTTTGCCAAATTTTAAATTAGAATTACATTTACATTGTTGAAGGGTAATATTTCTGTGCCTTTGCACTTTGGAAAGTTATAAGATCTTTGGTCCTGATGACTTTGGTGGGCATTTGTGGCTTTCCAGCATCTCTTTCTCCTTCTACTCCATCATCACCTCCTTTTGGGGCAGGACCTCTCTCCCCATTGTGGGTAGTCTTTGTGGGGCTGGCACTTGGGATGCTCTGCCCCTCTGAGCCAAGGCATAGAATTTTAAACTTTGAGTAAAGGGACACAAAGTTAAAAAAAAAAAAAAAAAAAAATATATATATATATATATATATATATATGGAGCTGATTTATCTAGCTGTGGCACATTAGCCAGATAATCTAGTTAATTAATACTTGTCTTCTTGATACAAAAAGCAAGACTTTTTTTTTCCATTGTCAATACTCAATAAAAAGGCAAGACTTTGATAACTCTTAGGAAATGGAAAAAGGCTTCCTGCCCTTTCTGAGGTAGAATTCTAAGATGATCCCAGTGACTCATGCCCTGTGTAATCTCCTCTGCTTGAGAACCAGCGGGTCCTGAGACTCGCTTCTAACCAACAACACAGAGCTAACGTGGTGGGCTATCACTTCCATGATTGACTGTTACCTCATATGATAAAGGTGATGGGATTTTACAGATGAAATTAGAGTTCTTAAGTCTTAGAGACTGTAAGTAAATTAAAAGGGAGATTATCCCTGGTAGACTTCACCAAATCAGGTGATCCCTTTAAAAGAGAGACTGACTTCCTGAAGAAAGAGATTCTTCTACTGGCTTTGAAGAAGCAAGCTTCCATGAGTTCTACAACTGCATGGAAACTGCAAGATCATAATTACATGCTGTTTTAAGCTGCTAAATTGTGGGTAATTTGTTGCACAGCAATAAAAAGTTAATAATTGCCTTAGTTGGCTTCTTTTGCTTTCAACCAAAGAACTCTGATAAAATGTTGGATCCCCCTAAAAATTTCTTGGATGAAATCTGTGAAGCATTTTTATTTTTTTTATTCAGGGCCTTACTCTGTTGCTGGGGCTAGAGTGCAGTGGCGTCATCATAGCTCACTGCAACCTCAAACTCCTGGGCTCAAGTGATCCTCCTGCCTCAACCTCCTGAATAGCTGGGACTACAGATGAACATCACCACGCCCAGCTAATTTTTCTATGTTTTGTAGAGAGGGGGTCTCACTATGTTACTTAGGCTGGTTTCAAACTCCTGGACTCAAACAATCCTCCTGCCTAGGCTTCGCAAAGTGCTGGGATTATAGGCATGAGCCACTGCACCTGGCCATCATATTTTAATCAATAAACAACAAAACCAGTTATATTTCTCTTGGGATAAAATGTCACAATTGTTGGTTTCTACTTACATGCAGTTTAGCAGGAGTGAAATGGCTCTTCCCTCACTATGATCAGCTAAACAAGCTGTTGTCAAATATTTTTGTCTCAGGATCACTTTACACTCTTAAAAAATTATTGAGTACTCCAAAATGCTTTTGTGTAGTTCCATCTACCAACATTTAGCATATTAGCAAATAAAACTGAAAATGCAATTAGATAGTTAGATAGAATGAACAATATTTGATAGCAAAACAAAGTGACTGTAGTCAACAATAAGTTACAATATACTTTAAAATAACTAAAAGAGTGAAATTGGAATGTTCCTAACACAAAGAAATGATAAATGCTTGAGGTGATGGACACCCCAATTAGCCAGATTTGATTATTACACATTGTATTCCTGTATCAAAACATCACATGTCCCCTATAAATATATATAACTATTATGTACATGTAATAGTTAGAAATAAAAAATTTTTAAAAAAGAAAATAAAACTGAGACATTTTAAAATATTTACCATTTAAAACAATGATAAGCCTATTAGATGTTAAAAGAAATAACATTTTTTTAAAAAGTGACTATATTTTCCATATATATGTGTGTGTGAATGTATATAGAGAAGGAGAGAGAAGACAGGCGCTGGTTTACATTTTTGTAAATATCTTTAATATCTGCCTTAGTAGAAATAGCTAGATTCTCATACCTGTTTCTGTATTCAGTCTGTTGCTTTGTATTTTTTTTTGGTTGAACATATGAAGAAAGAAAAGGGAGTATTTTAAAAAGCCTTTTTAGATAATTGTGGATATTCTCCTTTGATATTATACCAAAAACACGGCAAACTATAATTTCTTAAAGTTCAGTACAATGTAGAATATCAAACCATATCAGTGAGCTTTTTATATTCTGTCACATTAAAATCCACTGGTCTATATTGCTGTTTAGATAAATATTTTACCCACACCTAATTTTACAACATCATGCATTGGTCACCTGGAGAACAATGGTTCTCTTAGTTATGCAGATCTTCCAAATGTTGACAGGTTTCTTTATATAATATCAAAGTAATCTTACTTGTTAATATCACAACCAATCTCATCAGAAAAGTCTTTAAATATTTGGAAGCTGTCAAGTTCATAGCGACTGAGACAAGTCTTCTAAAACTCTAATTTTCATTTGAAAACTCAAAATTTATCATTGGCAAGAATGCTGTTGGTTATTTTTCTAAGTGACAGGTTCATGTAATCTATTTTGAGAAAATGTCTGCCAAATATAAATAACAATAGTTTATCAGCCATTCTGTCAGGTAAAAAATGATATTCCATGAAAAGATTCAGCTTTTGCAGCTTACGACTCCATCACACAAATGCTTTTCTTTGAGACAACCATCCTACTTTGGAACGCTGCAGAAGTTCCATTTCATCACACAAAATATTAAAGACATGTGCATGAAGGGCTGAAATATAAATATTTTAAACTACTTCTTCAAGGACATCTTAAGAAAAACTGACATTTCTTTTTAAAAATTAAAACTCTGAGTGCCTGATAAAGAACACAATGACTACCAGTACAATTTGGGGCCACTGTCTCAATCTGTGGCAAATTTGACCCACCATTACTTTTCCTTTAGTGTAAACATCAACACATTTAAAAAAAGAAGGTAAATAACATCTTAGTATTTTTATGAAAATAGTTTTGATCCTGTAGATCCCTTAAATTGTCGTGGGGACCTCCAGAAGTCCACAGCCGCACTTCAAGAACTGCTGATCTAAAGTATTAATTGAGGTCACTGCTCCAAACACCTTTGCACTTAGCTCAAAGGTGGATTTAATAATGCTTTTCAGTTTGGGTTTAGAACTCATTAGGTATTTTCAAGCTGGAAGGAACTGCTTGTGCTATTTGTGAGCACAGAAGTCCTTACCTTTAACTTATTATACAAATGAGATAAAACAAGACAGGGAAAAAGTGTCTTTATATTTTAGGTTGGGCTAGTGATTAGTAAGAATTAGAAATATATTCTATCATGACCAATCTAAGTAACTTTTAACTAGCTTACTTAAAGCTAAAGATGACAACATATCTTCACTTTAATGTGGCTGATGCTCTGTTGCTCTAGTTTTCTTACGTTTCAAAACTTTGGGCATTTTAAATTTATTGTCCCATGAGTCAGAAATTAAGCCCCGAGGTTACCAAAGGGACCAGCATCCTTTCTTTTCTTAATCATGTCCTGGTTCCCCTTCTTTGGCTTAAGTGTAATTTGGTGCTTCAAGAGGTGAAGGGCAATTCTTTCTGAACATTACCATTTTAGGACCAAAAAAACCCACATCTGTTCTACTAGCCCTGTCTCTCAATTGGCAGATTGATTCCACAAAAGAAGGTTTTCTATTTTTTTTAATTGGTACATAATAATTGTACATATGTATAGGCTACAGTGTGATGTTTTGCTACATGTATATATTGTGTAATGATCAAATCAGGGTATTGAGCATACCTATCACCTCATTCATTTATCATTTCTTTGGGGTGAGAACATTCAAAATCCTCTCTTTCAGCTATTTTGAAATATACAGTATTGTTTGCCATAGTCACCCTACTGTGCAACAGAACACCAGGACTTATTCCTCCTATCTAACTGTAACTTCATACCTGTTGACCAATCTCTCCCTATCCCCCCTCCCCTCCTTTAGGTTTCCTATTTTTTAATTCAACCTAGAGTTTACTGAAATTATCAGAAACACAATATGGTATTGACCCATAGCACTTTATTTCTTGGCAAACATATAACCCTCCTCTCATTGGCTCCTACCACTCATGACATTTTTCCTGGAGCTGGGCACAGCCCCTGGCATAGCCCCACGCCTGTGCATTATAGATGCCCAGTAGTGCTGGTGGAACTGACTGGTACATGGGCCAGGGCACACTGCAAAAAAGATAACATGTGGTGAAGAGTTTTGGCATGGCTTATGGGCCCATTACAAGAGAAAGAAGCCCAACCATTGGTAAATGTATTTTCTTGCCATGGCTTGGGCTCCTCAGTGTGGCTCTTTACCGACACTCACTTCAGGACTCATTAGAGGAAGTGGTTCAGTAATAAACAGTTTGCAAGTGAATGAATTGTGGAAAAATACTGAGAGATACATAAGGGTACATTTCCACAACACACAAAGCTGCTAAAGTTGCATTCCCAGCAGGTACTACAGTGAAAATATGATGGGATTTTTTAATTGGCACTTAAAAAATTCCAGCCATTGTTTGAAATGTCATCCTGACTTAGGTTCTTAACTTTCATTTTTATTCTATTAATCATATCTAGCTTCTGTATGAACATCTTTCCTACTGCCTAAATACCATAGAATCACTCAGTCAGGCATTATTCAACAAGTATTTATTGAGTACCCACTACGTAGCAGGCACAAGGTAATAGTAGTAAAGAAGAATATGATCTCTGCTCTGTAAAATGGAAAGAATGATTTTCGTGAGGACTAAATGAGTCAACAGAACGCTTAGAACAATGCTTGGCACAGAGTAAACCTACATAAGTGCTATTATTATTGTTCATCTTACAGTCTATGGGAGAAACATACACTCACCAAGTTATTGCCATAAAATGTGATAAGTGCATGATTAGTAATTGAAATATATAAGATGCGTAATTGAAATAAATGATAATAACTAAAATATACAATGGGGGTGTTACAAGGACACCTTGGATGGGCATTTAACAGATATTGAGGGTAGAGGGGGGTCATGGAATAGTCCCCTGAGGAGAGAATATCTGAACTGCATTTGGAAGGATGAGTAAGCATTCCTGTAGTCAGGAGAATGGTGAGGGAAGGTGGTCTGGGCAGAGACAATAGCTGTAATCAGGGGCTATATCATAAAGGGATGAATTTTACCCTTAAGGCTATGAGTACCATTGAAGAACATTAAGAAGGGAAGTGACACGAGCAGATTTGCAATTTAGAAATTTGATCTAGTTGCAGGGTAGAGAGTAGATTAGATGAATAGAAATGGGAGGCAGGGAAACAGGTTAAGAGGTCTCAGCAGTAATTTAACAGAGAAATATTGAGAGCCGAAGTTAAAAGACAGGAGCGAAAATGGTGAAAGAAGGGATAGGTATTTAAGATGAAGAAAGTGGAAACGTCAGGACTTCATGAGCACCGGGCGTGGAAGGTGAGGCAGAGTAGGGACGACTTCCCGGTTTCCGGCTGAGGTGCCTACACAGGCAGTGATGACATTAACTAGAAAAAGAAAAACAGGAGAAATATTGGGTCTGCTGAGGGAGATTATGAAGGAAGTTTTATGCAAAATTTCTCTTGCTTTTGGGCATCTACTAGACCAACTAGATATTTCGAGAAGTTTGGGTTAGAAATTCTAGTTTGTGGAGTTAGCACACCAGCAACATCCAATGGTGTGACATCCATATTTAAGGGACAGACAGAGGAAGAATAGCCTAAAGGAGCATGACAAAGAGCGGACAGAGAGGGGGGAGCCAGAACACAGAAGGCAAATGAGGAGATTGCTCATCGGTGTCAGATGGGGCAGAGGCGCTAAGTAAAGTAAGAACAGGGAAGTGTCCATCAGTTTCAGCAACTGAGACATCATTGGCAGTCATGGGGGGGTTCACTGAATTGCTGGGGGCAGAAATGAGACTGAAATCAGTAGGAGCGAGAGGAAGTAAAGCTGTGGAAACTCTATAACAGGATAACTTCTTCCCGAAGCCCGGCTCTGGAGGGAAGAAGGAGATAGAATGGCCAAAGGAAGTTTTGCTTGTTTTTATTGTTTTGAAATATAAGAAAGTCTTAAGCATATTTTATCCTGATCTAAGAACAAAACTAAACTAATAATGAGGAATAGACTCTTGATATAGTAAGGTATGGGGAACACTGATGGAGAGAAGTTCCCAAAAGAGAACAGAGAGATGCAAATGCAATCTAGAGCCAAGTTCAAGAATTAGCCTTTGACGGGAGGAGAGACATATATAACTTGCTGTAAATACAGATAAGTGCATGCAGGTATGTGATTGGCACAGGGGCAAAAAGGAAGTTGACAAACTATATTCTGAGATAGCTACAGAGGGGAAGAACTGTCTTAATGGATATTCAATTTGGGGCTTCCAAAAACATGATGGAAACATTAGGAGGAAGGGAGGATGGGAAGAAAGAACCATGAGGGAGGGAAGAAGGCACAGATGGATGTGGACATGAGAGTGGGGGGAGGACAGATGACTAAAGAGTTTTGCAGTTCAGACATCGGCCAAGGGTGGAAGGGATCTGATACGTAATAGAACCAGGATGAAGCTGTTTCAGGGTCAGTGCAGACCCCAGGAGTTGTTGGAAGCTTGATGACATGCACAGGCTGAAGCCTTTGCTCTATCTTTCAAGGACAAAGGTGGTGAGAAAATGTTTTTGAAGAAATCTTAGCCTAGGATTGCAAACAAATAGTTCTATCCTGGGACCCTCACCTTATATTGGAAACTGTGTTTGTCTCCTCCCAGGGATTAATTGCACAATCCAAATTCTGTCCTTAAGAGATTCCCAACCCCCTTGAGTTATGCTCTTTTTCAGTATCACAGGCCTTAATATCATACCCATCTCTTTTCTGAATTTCTGAAAATCTATATTCCAAAAGTTTCAGGGTGTGCATCTAACCATGTCCAGTGTTCCCACAACTCTTAGGAACACTGTTCTGTTGCTATGCCGGTACAATCACTCCTGTATGACTGTGAGACTCTTAATGGTGAGGAGTTTTTCTTTTTTATTTCTGTATCCCCAGCACTTCCAGCTGTGCATAGTGCATGGTAGGTGCACAATACGTTTGATGAATGAGTGAAGCACACAAATAAATCTACTTGTACCTGCACCCATCCTTTCCAATAGGGGAAACGCTGTCCCTCTCTCTATATATAAGGGTTATGAGTCTTCTCAGAGAATTACATGATTGACTATCCCTTCCCTCTCTTGCATATCAATCTGCCCTTCTAAACACTATCTTTCCTTTCACTTTTGGAATATCTTTCACAACTTAATCTCTCCTGCCTAGACCTCACCCATGAGCTTCAGACCATGATGGGTGCACAATTGCTTACTGACATTTCCACTTGGATCTCACAAAGGCACCTTAATTTTATGACCTTTGCCCTCAAGCCTGGTCCTATTCCAGTTTTTCCTGTTTCCATGAATGAAATCACTGTCCATCTTGTTGTACAAGCCAGAAAACCAAGAGTCACCTTTGACACTTCCTTCTCTTTCACCTCCATATCCACTCATACTGAGTCCTGGAGTTTGCCTTCCAAATATCTTCTAAACCCCTGCCTTGCCACGGCCACCAGCACCACATGACCCAAGCCACCACAACGTCTTGTCTGGAGTTATCTTAACAAGTTTTCCTTCATCCACACTTACCCGCATCAATCCCCAACGCCAATTTCTTGCCCAATTGCAGCCAGTTCCAGTTTGGAAATGCAAATCTGACACCCCCAAACACCCCTAAACACCTCATGGCTTCCTGGTGCTTTCAGGACAAAGGCCGAAATCTCCAAGGTGGCCCCCAAGGCCAGCATGGTCTGGCCCCAGCCTGCCTCTCCAGCACATTGGATAGCATGGTCTCCTAGGGTGGTTTTGCTCAGACATCGGCTTCTTTCAGTTCATCAAACATGTGAAGCTCCACCTACCACAGGACGTGGCACGTCTAAGAGGTATCCTTAACTTTGCATGCCTCGAAACAAACCCCTGAACCACCCCTTCAGCCTGCTTCCCTCATCATCTTCCCTATCTCAGTAAATAAAAGCTCTGCTCTACCAGTTGCTTAGTCCAAAGACTAAGCATCCTCGACGCTCTTTTTCTCACGCTATTTCTTTTTTCTTTTCTGTTTTTTTTTTCAAGACAGAATTTTGCTCTGTCTTCTGGGCTAGAGTGCAGTGGCATCATCATGGCTCACTGCAACCTCAAACTCCTGGGCTCAAGCAATCCTCCTGCCTCAGCCTCCTGAGTCGCTGGGACTACAGGCGCATGCCACCATGCCCAGTTAAGCTTTCTATTTTTTATAGAGATGGGGCCTCGCTCTTGTTCAGGCTGGTCTTGAACTCCTGGGCTCAAGTGATCCTCCCGCCTCAGCCTCCCAAAATACTAGGATTACAGGTGTGAGCCACCATGCCTGGTCCTCACCCTCTATTTCTAATTCTTCAGCAAATCCTATCAGCTCTACCTTCAAAGTATATCCAAGCTCTGACCACATCTCACCATCTTTGCTTGTACCAAACTGGTGCAAACTATTATTGTAAGAGCCTCTTCATGGTTCTTGCTACCCTCACCCCCCACTCCACTAGTCCATTTTTCACACTTTAGCCCCAGTGATCCTCTGAAAGACAAGTCAGGTCTATCACGTCTCTGCTAAAACTCTCCAAAGGCTGCCCCGCTTACGAGCAAGGCACTGCACGATTTTGCCCCATGACCTCTCTGACTGCATCTCCTACTACTGCCCGTTTTCCGCCTTTCCCCTACAACACAACCTCAGACACAGTCCCTTCTGTCCCTAGAACATGCCTGGGGACGGTAGGCTTCAGCCCTCAGTTCTCACTCCTCCCTCTGCCCAGAGCTCCCCCCGCCCCATAGCTGCATGACTTGTTGTCCCCCATCAGGTCTCAGCAGAAAAGCTGCTTGTGAGAGAGACTTTCCCAGGCACGATCCCCTGTAACACCCCCCTCACTTCCACACCCTGGACTCCATATTCAGCTTGTCCTTTACTTTTCTTCACAGCACTTATAACCACCTGACATCGTTTACATTTATTTGGTCACTTATTTTTAGTCTGTTTCTCCTGCAACTAAAACAGAAGTCCCCTGTGAGCAGGGAATTTGTTTTGTTCACTGCTGTATCCTCGGTGCCAGAACAGTGCCCTGAAGACTGCATGAATAATAAATGCTCTTCCCTTTCCCTGGACTGTTCTCCAGCCCATCTGTGTTTTATCGGCTCCCAGCCATCCTTCAGATGTCAGTGTGACTGTCACCTTCCACAGAGAAGCCTCCCCTGGCCTTCAATATTCTGTCTAATTTAAGGCCTTTCCAAACACCCTTCCTCGTTAGCACTTATCACAGCTGTAACTTTACACACATCTGGATGACATATTGACTAAAACTGCTCCCTCACTGGACTTTAAACTCCACCAGGGCAGGAACCCTACCTGTTTTTGCTCACCAGTGTTTCCTCAGAATTTGTTGCAGAATCCAGGACTTGGTAGACACTCAATAAAGATTTCTTGAATGAATGAATCAAGGAACAAATGGATTTGGTCTTTATTTGAGTTTCTAACACCTTGACTTCACCAACCAATTAATTTTTGTTCCTCAGGACTACTTTATTTTTCATTGTATTTTGTAAATTGAGAGATGAAATTGTCAGCAGGTAGATCATGAATTTAAAGTGGGGTTGCTAGAATAACCATTCCCACACGGATCACCTGGGGAGCTTGTTTAAAAATCAGATTTGTCACACCCCAGTTTTTAATATGGATTAAAAAACACCAGATATCTTTCAGGAGCCTAACACCTTATCTTATTTTGTTTCTCCATCATTGGAAGAATTAAAAGCAGACTGTAACCCCAAAATATGTCAATTGTCATACAACAGGTGAACTGCAAACTGAAGCTCAGCTTGCTATGCTCAATGGGGAAAATGGGCTTTAGAATGTACTCTTTCATGGGTGAAAATGCTTTTAAAAACAACCATTGTTGACCTAACTGCAAAGAATGTCAAAATTGAGTAACTACAGAAGGAACATTGCTCAGTTTCTGCACATGCAGGAAAAAAACCCTTAACAGTCTCCATGTTTTCTTCTGCCCAAGACAAAGACACTCTTTGATGAGTTTTATCCTAATATGCAGAATGTCAATCAAGGATGTCTGCAACTTCAGAGGAGATTAACATCTGCCAGAATATGATGGAAAAAAATTTGAATGATTCATTACAAAAATAATCAATTTTACAGCAAGTTTCCCAAATGAAGTTTTTTGATAGTACAATACTTAAAAATAATCATTTGTCTAACATTTAAATCTTTAAGGTAACTGTAATTCCAAGAGAGGGTGTGCTATTTCCCACAAGAAAGAACAGAGGCATTACCCCAGTATTTTAAAATGAAAAATCCTGACTATTTTTTGTTTGATTTAGAAACAAAACAACCAATATCAAAGGTTGAAATGTAGGACTATTAGAATATTTTGCGAGGAGAAGGTAAATTAGGCTAGTAAAGGTAATGAAGTTTGAAAAACCTACTTTTTAAAAAGAAAAAAATGGAAACCAATTTTTTTGACCTTAGCAAAATATACTAATCAAATGTATGTAGTTTTGGGCTATTATTTTGTTCCAATAGTAAGTCTAGAACAGGGCAGATTTTAATTGTCCTGGGAAACTAAATGCAACATAAAAATTTTTAGGAAAAGAAATTTTTCCTGCAGTCAAGAGAATGCTGCTTTTTCAGATATTTACTTATCTCTTATTTCATGGTGTTCTTGAAAAATTGATTGATTAATAAGGCAATCTGTCCAGGTAAAACTGCCTGGAGAAAATCAGCTGTTATATTTCTGTATAAAAAGCAAAATGACATTTGGTAAATAGAGAAGAAAGAAAAGGGACCTACTTCTTTCTCACAACTAAAATTACCGTTTCATTGTTTATTGACCCTAAAAAAGATGAAAAGGATGAATGCATGTTAATTGTCAGTAGTTGAATAGATAATAAGAAACCATTGTATCAGGAATAGTGGATGAACCATTATCATTTTTATATTGGCAATGTTTTGTTTCAGATATATTCATTATAATGTTTCTATTTCCTCTAATTTTAATTCCCTTCTCAAAATTTTCTAATATCTCCTATTAAAATTACCAATCAAAATGCTTTAAACAAAATGTTTCATAGCTCTTAGCAACAAAGGAGCCAAATCTAGTGACAAACATCAGAATCAGAAACATAACAAAATCAGGACATAGGGTACCTGGCAGAAATCTGGGCACCTCCACACTCTAAGAAGTCTCTCATTCCTCAGAAAGATAGAAAAAAGAAGCCTCTTATAAAGGGGGAAAGTGACACTTTCTTTAAATTATATTTTCAAATCTTACTTTTAAAAGATCTAAGTAAAATAAATCTTCAGAAAGTATTGTGCTCCATGTTCTTTCAAACATATCATCTCACTGTGTTTTATATAATGCTCCACCAGGTTATGACCACCATCTTCCCAAATGATTCTAAATTTTTCTCTAAAAGAATTCAGTAGTGTTCTATAACATTCCACAAAAAATATGCTTAGAGGAATTTAGAGACACTACACACAGGCTCCAAACTAGGATTGGACTAGAACTAAAGTGATTTCAAGGTGGAAGGAAAAAAGTATGAAGACTAGATACATATCCAAAATATATGACCACTCCGCAATACTAAATCAAAGTGATTTCAGATGGATTAGAATTTCATTTTGGAAGTGACTCACAATCATAAATAGGTTTGTGTTTCAGATATAGTTTGAAAGAGACTCCTGTAGCTTAACCCTTTTTCCCTCCCAGGGCAAATTTTAATATGAAGTTTTGCTATGGACAGGAGAAAGGGCAGGAATCACAACCCAGGAACTCTTGTCTACAGAGCTATATTGTCTCCCCTCTCCTTCTATACGAAACTAGTAAGAAGATGCCGGCTAAGTATTCTCTAGGCTTAAGAACATGTACTTTCACTTTGTTATTTGGTTTGGAAATAAGGGAAACTGCAATCACTTTTGGAATTGAAGCAAGGTGAGGCCTCGAGGTGCCTAAAGGTGCATTAATGTGATAACCGCTGAGCAAAGCTGTGGCAGGACCAGTCGAGGGAGAATGTGCTTGCCTTCATTAATCTTTGCTGCTTGTTTATTTTGGAATTTCCACATCATCATTTGTCCCACTGTTTTATTGGGTTAGAAAGGCCAGGGATCTATATGAGTTCTGATCCTTCCTTGAGACTTACCCCTACTAGAAATAATATTATAGGTAGAATTCACTCCAGAATCCCTTCATCCAGTTTTCCCATTGGGGAAAAAAATTAGGTTAATTTTTTATAGCATTATGTAATTGGTGCTGTCCTGCAACTGTAAGCTTTGATCAACAATAATACTACAGTAATAGTAATAACAATAGTAAACACTTTTTGTGCCAGGCCTTCTGGTAAGGGCTTCACATATATTATCCCATTTGGTCCTCATAACAATCCAAAAAGGCAGGCATCATTATTACAGATAAGAAAACTAAGGCCCAAAGAGGTTAAGCAAATTGCCCAAAAGTTCTATATTTACAAAGTTAACTAACTGCTCGTTAATTCATGTTATTTGTAGATCCTGTTGCTTCTGAGGAGGACATAAGGCAATTAATATTTATTTGGTAACTTCGGTTGTTCTATATAATCATATATTTTTCATACTATTGCAGTAACTCCACTTTGTAACTTAAATATACTATTACTATCTTTTAAAAACACTGCTTAAATCTAATAAATCGGTACTTTGGTATGTATTGGATTTGAACGTGGTCCATGGAGAAGCCACATGAAGAAAAAAACCAGGTGAAATGTTTATAGAATGGAGGCCCTCTTCCAATTCCCCCATACCCAACAGAATAATCAGCCTTCTGAGTACTTTGGAGTTGAGTAATTAATGAAAAAGAAAACCCAAAAAACAAAAATCTATTGTCAGGCACAAGCTGGAATGTATAATCTCTGCTGTAAATACGAAAACTAAGTTTGTGTTTTAATTGATTTTTCTAGTTAAATGCAATAAAATGATCAAATGCAATTGAAATATCATATTCTTCCCTGGAGCTCTCAAGTTCCCTTCTACTTTAATCTATGTTTGACTCCCATATGAAAACTCTTAGACTATAAATATGCACCAGATGTGCCAAAGCAACACTTGGTGATACACATACTCACTGCAGAACTGAATTTCACACACTGGAAACAACTATCTTCCTCCACTCAACGCCCACACAACCCCCACCTCCCCACCCAAAGTTCAGTATTTCATGTCATGCAGTCACAGTGAACTTTTTCAATTTTTATTCGTTCAAATGCTTAAATAACTTGCAGCAATTATTTGGTGTGGACTTCACAGCACAAGGTAAACCAAGTACTTATTTTTAACCAATGTAGAACATTACAGATTTCTTGATTCTGACTTCACAGAAAATTAGTCATTGATTTCTTGGGATAAATGAGTTCTGCTGAGCTATGGTGGAGACCAAGGGAAAGTGTAAATGAGGTAAAAAGACCAGTCTGTCACCCCAAGACTCATTCAGCTTTGCCACTCCTACGAATAGCACTAGCACCATCTGAGACTGCATTCATTGCTTGGCTTTTTTCTTACCTTTTTGCTTATTTGTCTGGCTTCAGGTTTCTCTAGGACCAGAAGTTATGAATAAGAGCTGAGCAGAAAATGTGGCAGAAGAATTTAAATTATTTCTAAAAAGCAATGAGACAGTCTTTCACAGTATCCAAAGACCAGCAGCCTTTCATCAGGAGAGCTCTGGAACCTCTGAAAGAAAGGTTCATCGCACTATTATATCCCTATACCTGAGGGCCAACTCCTCTAAGGTGAATTGGAAGACTGTGTGGGCCAGGCTTCCCTTGGCAACTGCAATCATCTTTGTATTGTGAAATACAAGTAATGCCTTCTGGTCCTAAAATGTTCCCACTGCATCCCTCAACACATCAGAGTTTGAGAAACTTAACTCCCTTTAGTGATTAGGAACTGAATAAGTTATCTTGTTAATTCATTCAATCAGTCATTTATCAAACAACACAAAATTATCCATGACCTGCTATGTATTAAGCACTGCACTATGTTTTGGAGATAAGGAGTTCTGAATGTGAAGAATGTGTCAAAATATATAGACTTCCGCACATATGTGTCATTCCACGTCCCCTTACCTACCTCCCAGTTTTATGTGTTTGCTCAGGGAAAGGGAGGAGCAGAGACTTCCATCTCAAAAGTTATGCTGCTACATTTCAATCACAACTTTTTTTTTTTTTTTTTTTTGCGAGACAGGGTCTCGCTCTGTTGCCCGGGCTGGAGCGCAGTGGCATCATCATAGCTCACTGCAGCCTCAAACTCCTGGGCTCACGCGATCCTCCTGCTTAAAGCCTCCGGAGTAGCTGGGACTACAGGCTTGTGCCTCCATGCCTGGTTAATTAATTGAGTAACTTTGGACAAGCTTGGTAACTGCTAAGTGCCTTAGTTTCTCTGTCTGTAATCCTGGGGTGGAGATAATTGTCATACTTCCCTGAGTAAACTGTTAGGGGACTAAAGGGATTAATTTATGTAAATGATCCAGGATAGTGCCTGACAAATAGTAGGCACAGTATAAATATTTCGAATACTTTCATCATCCTCTGAGGTTGATGAGGTTTCCCAGCTTTCACTTGGAGCGAATTGTCAGTGTGCACGCAATTCTGCTAAAGATGGTGCTCTGATGAAGACAGCTGGCGCCGGTTATCTGTAATAGCCTATGAACAATGATGGGGCTTTTTGCCAGGGCTAGAAAAGAACAAGTACAGTACCTCTAGCCTTCCAAATCGAACCTTATCAATGGGTAAATTCAAATTTAGAGAGATTGACGTGACAAAGATTCCCACCCTGACCAAACTTCAGTCTGGATCCTCTGAGCCCTCTTCTGAATTAGGCCTTGACATTGATCTGCTGAGCCCAGTTTTAACAAAGAATCCTGCTAACCAGTTTACTGAGAACCCTCCTCACCCCTGATATCTAATCAAGTTCCTCTCCCCCTCCCCTCTTCCTTGATACCTGAAGTTTCTCTTGGTAATTTTTCGTCTTATCCCTCACCCTGCCTGCTGGCTCTAAATCCCCACTCATCCCTATTTGTATTTGGAGTTGAGTCCAGTCTCTATCCCCTATTGCAACAGTCTTGACCCCTATTACAGTAATCTCAAATAAAATCTTCCTTGCCACTTAACAAAAAGTGTCAAAATAATTTCTTTTTAACAATCAAAATGATGAAATATCATGATAATTGAAATATTATTAAGTCTCTACATAGGGCAATGGGGGAAAGTTCAACCAGACTGGAACAGTTTATGATGCTTCAAGACAGACTTTCTTATGACAGGAGGGTGGTGAATGTGAAGTGTCAAATTACAAAAGCAAGATGGGAAAATTAGAAATACTTCCCTGGGCATCATCTGTAATTGTATTTCCCATTAAAAATAAAAGGTTTAAGGTCAACTGAGGCTCATCCTAATGCAAACTCATTTTCTAAAATTGGTGGTAATAATAATGACATATCCCTCTTAGGCATATAACATCATGCCTGGCTGTAAGATTAAATGGGGGAGATAACTGGCTATGAGGTGGACCATTTAGCAGGAAATAAAGTGTCTGAAATAATTTGACAACTTTGAAAGACAAAAATGAAATCAAACAGAAGGGGTATTTAAAGAAGTTAAATTTTAGCTCAGCTTGAATATGTGTACTAGAAGAGAAGAAGAAATTAATAAGTAGTTATGACATTTACATTTTTCCAAATGAGAACAACCCTTTAGTTTTCAGAATACATCAGATTCTAGAAACCCTAATTAGGAGATGGGGAAGAGGTCAGTGAGAGGAAATGTTGATGAACGGAGAAAAAAATGTGCACTTACACTAGTCATCATAAATTATTTTTTGTCATTTACTTTTTTAACAGGCAATCACTATTTTTTCCTGAAAAAAGTAGTAATAGTTATGTAAAACTAATGTTTTACATAACTATGTAATGTTATGTAACTATGTAATGTTAAATAGTTATGTAAAAGTTATGAATAGTAAAAAGGCCTTGGTTTTAAGCTCAAGTTGTAGATTTCTCTACTCTAATGTCAAATTCATCCATTAAATTAATAGAGAAAGTAAACCATTTATGAGAAGAAACTCCACCTCCCTCTAGGATTACTGCAAAGTAAAATCTTTCTGATGTCCTCAAAGACATTTACCCATAGGATTCCTATAGCTTTTGATTTATGGAAAAAAACTAGTCTAAGCCTCCCACTGTACTCACAGAGTTTTGATACTGCTCTAAATCTGTATCTGACATCCATTCACAGGGAAAGTTTAATAGAGAAAGGGTCTGCATGCAGGAAATGAAGGAGGCCTTAAAAAAAAATTGACAAAGCCAGAGTCCATTAAAAACTAACTTTGAATGTCAAAGAAAGCCCTGGTTCTAGTCCCAGCTCTGTTTCTAATTAACACTGTGACCTCTGGGGCTCAATTTGATCATTTGTAATGTGCAGGGATGATGATCTCTAAGTACCCATCTAGCTCCCAAATTCTCTTGATTTGTAAGAGTAGTAAATACCATAATAAAAGGTTTGCTCCTAAACACTTCAGACTTCTAGGTTTCTAAATCTGGCTTCAATGCCTTTTTCATTCAATTTTTCAAACTCAAAAAGGAAAAGTTTTCTGTACCCGAATTACAAGAAACACTGAAGCTTTTTGGATAAAGAAAAACAAATGATGCTATCACTTTCCTCCTTGAGGTCTTTTGAAAATGAAAAAGCTGATAATTGCACCACAAATATAAGCATTTGAAAAATAACTTATATTTATGCAAACAACCCAATTTCAGTTTTTAAGGATTTAAATTGGTCTAAATCTTAATTGTTCTTTTTCTTTCTTGTCTACTATAGTTACAACACATATATTATAAATTATTATCAGAAAAAGATTTTCTAATATCCCTGGTGTGAGCTAATTTACAGATTACATAGATACAGTTCTAGGTGTTGAGGGACAGCAGTGAACTAAACAAAGTCCCTGTTTTCATGGGTCATACCTTCTATCAGAGTTGTCCTGTTTTAATAATATTGATAGTTCCCGCTTGTAGAAAAGTATGAAGAAGAAAATAAATACCACCTATGTTAGACTCTTTAATGTTGTCCCATTCACTTGAGGCATTATTTATTTTCCAAGAGAAATTGTAGCAATTTACAATCCCAGCTGCAATGTAATTTTTATTTTATGTTTTTTACATTATTTTAGTGTTTACTGTGGGCCAGGGTAATGATCTAAGTGTTTTACAGTATTAACCCATTTGATCTTCATATACATCCTGTTAGGAAGGTCATAATAGTACCTACCTTGGATATAGAATTCTAAGGTGGAAGCGTTTTATTTTCAGCATTTTAAAGGTACTACTCCATTATCTTCTGACTTGCGTCATTTCAGAGAAGTTAGGCATTATTCTAATTGTGCTTTTCCTGAATATAACTTTTGCCCTTTATAGCTGCTTTTCAAATTTCTTTTTTCTTTTTCTTTTTTTTTTTTTTTACTGTTTGGCATTACCTAAGATTTTTTAGCATGTGAGCTGCCATTTTAAAAATCAATTTTGTAAAATTCTTAGTGATATCTGCTCCAATATTTCTTCTACCCTATTCTTTTCCCTCTCTTTCTGGGGCTTCAGTTGCAAATATGTTAGACTGTTTGACATTCTGCCATTGGCTTTTTCATCCCCTGTTCAGTTTTATCTTTTATTCCTTCCTTTTCTTCTTGCTTCAGTTTGGATAATTTCTATTAATATGTCTTCGTGCTCACAGATTCTTTTTTTTTCCTGTGAATATACTGTCAAGCCCATCTTAATTTTGGATATTTATCATTCAGTTCTACAGTTCCCACTTTCTTTATTTCTTCATCCTCTTCCACTTCTTCCTCCTTCTCTTCCTCCTCCTCCTTTGAGATTCCATTTCTCTTTTGAGATTCCACATCTCTTAATCCATTTTATTTTTCTTTTTCTGTTAATTTCTTTAATATATTTGTAATAGTTATTTTTAAAAGCTTGCCTGTGAATTCCAACATCTGACTCTTCTATGAGCTGTTTCTATCGGCCAGTTTTTTCCCTTGTCTATGAGTCACATTTTCCTGACTCATTATTTTTTATTTTATGCTGGAACATTGTATTTAGAAGAACCATAAAGACAGGAGTAAATACAGTTTTCCCCAGAGGGGGCATACTCTTTCCTCTGTCAGACAGCTTGGGAGAGGTTAATCACTTCAATCCAATCAGGAATTGAGTTGGATTGAGGCTGAACTGAAATTTTAGTAAGTTCCAGCTCACATCTGGTTTGGAATATCTTTAGGATGAGATATGTCCTGTGTGTATTACAGACTTCTTCACCTAGCATGACTTTGTGTTTTAAGCACCATGAGTTAATGGAAGTCTCTCTCTGCCTTTCTACCTCCACCTCCAGCTTCCTGTACTGCTTCCTCTGTGAACTTGGCAGAAGTCCCACGAGGGGTAATTGGCAGCTTGGAAGAATCAGCTCTGTGTTTGGGGTTCAATTCTTACTGTTTCAATCTGTCATACCAGCTAAGGTTGCTGTTTAACATTCTACTTGTTTCTCTGAAAATAACATAGATTCTGATCTCATTGCAGCATCTGCTGTGCACATGAAAGCAATAAGAAGTTCCCAGAGTCAAAGAACCTAAGACCCCCATCAACTTGGTAAACTGTGTGTGACCAGAGCCCTATGGGGCAACAACAAAAGGGGAGGAAGTTCTCGACAACATAAAAACATAACAATATTGGACAGGATCCTTGAAAACACCAAATAAGATATAGCAGTCATTGAGTGGAACATTCTAAACAAGACTGCTAAAGGAGAGGGCTTTTTAAAAAGGCTTCCCTGAAGAAAATTACTGTGGAGTAGCCTAGAGGTAGATAGTATCAGAAGAGAAATGTTTCTAGACTAGGTCATTAATTTAAGGTAGTTCTTAACACTGTGAAATTGTCACAGTCCTGTCAGATTTCAGAAATTAGCTGAAGACCTGAGTAATATCTTACTTATTCAGAAGGGCAAAGAATTCAGTGAGAAATGAAGTTTACAGGCGTCTATGGTGCAATTTGGGGAGCCACAACTCAGCCCAGAGTGCTGAGGTAGATTTGTCTTGACTATGAGGATGCAGAGGGATAACTCTGGGAGGAGGAGGGGGATGAACAGGGCCATGGTTATATAGTTAAAGTTCTCCTTGGAGCTCAAACTCAACAAGAGTAAGGGAAATCATTATTATACTCTTAAAAATAATTTGTACATTTCATATATTCATTCCATTTAATGACTTTTCTTGGTTTATATGTTGATATATTAATTCTATTTGTAAGCTGTAAGCACAGTGTGACTGTGCTAGGCCTTGGTAACAATGGAATTAAAATAGAATTTGTGGTTTGAATTCTAAAATATTTAATGATAATTACCTCAAAGATTTTATAGCCACTACAAACATCCTCAAAATTAAGACATTGAGTTTACCTAAAAGTGCACATTAATAACTGATTTATTTTTTTAAGACAGGGTCTCTCTCTATTGCCCAGGCTGGAGCGCAATGGCATCATCATAACTCATTGTAGCCTCTAACTCTTGAGCTCAAGCCATCCTCCTGCCTCAGCCTCCTGAGTAGCTAGTACTACAGGCATGTGCCACCACTCCCAGCTAATTTTTAAAAAAATTTTTTGTAGAGATGGGGTCTTGCTATGTTGCCCAAGCTGGTCTTGAACTCCTGGGCTCAAGCAATCCTCCCACCTCAGTCTCCCAAAGTGCTGGGATTATAGGCATGAGCCACCACACCTGGCCTACTAACAGATTTTACCTTTCATAACCTCTAAATAACTGTTTCCAAGAAAGCTAAGATTTTTCTTTCTTTGGCAGATAACATTTCTTAATTATTTGACCAGTTTCCATGTCAAAAATAATGTACAAATGGAAAGAGGCCTGTATCTTATGGGATTATGAAAAACAGCAGACCAAACATAACATAAACGTACATCTTAAGCTCATTTGCCAATCTTCTTACAAAAACTTCCAATCTTTTAATTTTCTTTCTTTCTCTTTGTTCCTGCCTCTTTCTTAGACAGACTACAGGATGAAAGTATGAAGTTTGCTATTTTTTAAATTTGACAAAGCTTTATGTACTATGGTCTTTATATTTAAATTGGAAACACTTATCCATTTTTGTTAATCAAATAAAACTCAAACTCATCATTATACTACAAGATCCCACATGGGCTGGCTTGCATCTCGTATCTGTTTCTCCCTCGTGACTACATTCCAGGCCCTGTGATCATTGTTCTCATCCTTGAACATGTCAAGCTCATTTCTGCCTCAGGGATTTTGCATTTGCTCCTCTCTGAATGTAATACTCTTGCACTAAATCTTAGTGTGACTGGTTTTTATTACATTGAGATCTCAGCTCAAAATTGCAGCTTCTTAAGAAAGACTTTCTCTGACCCCTCACTAATCTAATTCCGTGCTCTTCACTGTCATCTTCAATCATAGCACCTAAGTTTATGTTCTTACTTATTCATGTTTGTGTTCTTATGTTCTATGTTCATGTTCACATTTATTTGCTGGACCAACTCTCCCCAAATAATTTTATGAGAAATTCCCCAAATTTAACTCCCCAAATAAGTTTCCTGAGAGCAGGAACATCATCTGTCTTGTTACTTCCATTTCACCAGCAATTAGGACACTTCCCGGAACATAGTAGGCATCAAACATGAAGAAATAAGTGAGTGAATTTTTTCTTCCCCATGTAAAGGGTGTAATATAGTCCTATTTAGGCCTAGTTTATAAGTCTGAAGGCTAGTTAGAAAAAGATTGCATCAACATTTAAACAGCATGTGGTATTTTCAAGTGCATTGAATCATTAAGCAAATCAAATCAATATTCAATCAGTACTATTGCAATAATAATGTACCCAGGCCGATAGCTTCTTGAAAGACAGGTTGATAGGACAGGCTCAGTAGCTCACTCCTGTAATCCCAGCACTTTTCGAGGCCGAAGTGGGAGGATTGTTTGAGACCAGGAGTTCAAGAGCAGCCTGGGCAACACAGTGAGGCCCTGTCTCTAGGAAAAAAATAAATAAGTAAATAAATAAAAACAAATAGGTTTTTATAAAAAGCAAGACAGGTTGACAAATTAAGATGGAAATCTATGAGTTGGATGATGAAATATGCTCAAATATGCAAATATGCTCAAATGTGGTAGCATTTGGGAAGGTAATATAAGAGAAACTTTAGGTCATGGATTTGGGGTAATTCTGGAGTAGAACTTCAGATTATATCTATTACTAATCCAAAGCTCTTATACAAATTATTGGTTCTAATCAGACTTCTGCTATTAACTACCACAGAGTTCGCCACCTTGGGGTTATTTGAGTGGAGCTGGGTAAAGTCGCTTGAAGGAAAGTTTACTTCAAAGGAGTCAAAGCATGAAGGATGGAGATAGTTTAGTTTGACTGGAACACAAATTGTGTAGCAGGCAATGAAGGAGATAGTGCAGGGAGAATAGGTTGGGGACTGATTGTGGATAGATTTAATTTCATTATAGTCATTTATGGCAGAGGCTTTTATGGTTCCATGCTCGTATTTCCCTTTAATTTGTATTTCTATTAATGTTCTATGGACCGTATAGTTTCTGAACTTGAATAAGGCAGTGAATTTGTGTGGCTTTTATCCATAGTAATTTTACTCCAATAACAGCTATTATTAGAGTCTTACTTGTAATCTGCATGTTTGTTGCTACAACAAAACATATGCTAAGGGGTGGAAACTTTGTCACTTTGAGTAGGGTGGTGAGACACCAAATGCTTCTGAGTAGGGGAGTTATAAGGCAGAGATTCGTTTTAGAGACAAATCTGATGGAATATGCACTATATATAGGAAAAGAGTTTGAAGGAGGGAAGACCAATTAGTACATTTTTATAATTTGTAGGCAAGAGAAAACAAAGCCTAAGCAGTGCTTATGTTAGTGGGGTGAAGAAGAAGAGATGAATGAAAATGAAACTGCAAAGGAAAAATGGTAATAACTATTTATTTAGCCCTGGTTTTGTGCCATACATGTGTTATTTATTTATTTCAGAGTATTACAGGGGTACAGATGTTTAGGTTGCGTGTATTGTCTTTGCTCTGCCTGAATCAGAGCATCAAGCGTGCCCATCTCCCAGAGAATGCGCTCTGCACCTCTTAGGTGCAAATTTACCCATCCCTTCCTCCCCCCCCGCCCAACACCCGATGAATGTTACTTCCATACGTGCACGTAAAAGTTGATCAATAAACGTGTTACTTCCATATGTGCAAATATAAGTTGATCCATTAGTATCAACTTCATGGTGAGTACATGTGGTGCTTGTTTTTCCATTCTTGAGATACTAAGCTTAGAAGAATGGGCTCCAGTTCCATCCAGGATACTATAAGAGGTGTTAGTTCACTGTTTTTTTTTTTGTGGTTGCATAGTTCTCCACAGTATACATATACCATATTTTTTAATCCACTCATGTATTGATGGGCACTTGGGTTGTTTCCACATCTTTGCAATTGTGAATTGTGCTGCTATAAACATTCGAGTGCAGATGTCTTTATTATAGAATGTTTTTTTTTCCTTTGGGCAAATACCCAGTAGTGGGATTGCTGGATCAAATGGTATTTCTACTTTTAGTTTTTTGAGGTATCTCCAGACTACTTTCCATAGAGGTTGTACTAGTTTGCAGTCCCACCAGTAACATATAAGTGTTCCTATCTCTCCACATCCATGCCAACATTTGTTTTGGGACTTTTTGATAACAGCCATTCTCACTGGAGTTAAGTGGTATCTCATCGTGGTTTTGATCTGCATTTCCCTGATGATTAGAGATGCTGAGCATTTTTTCATATGTTTCTTAGCCATTAGTCAATCTTCTTTTGAGAAGTTTCTATTCATGTCCTTTGCCCATTTTTTAATGGGGTTGTTTGATTTTTTTCTTGCTGATTTTCCTGAGTTCTATACACATTCTAGTTATTAGTCCCTTGTCAGATATACAGCATGCAAAAATTTTCTCCCATTCTGTAGGTTGTCTATTCACTCTAGCAATAGTTTCTTTGGCTATGTAGAAGCTTCTTAATTTGATTAGGTCCCAATTGTTTATTTTTGTTGTTGCTGAGATTGCTTTTGGGGTTTTCTTCATAAATTCATTGCCTAGGCCGATGTCTGTAACAGTTTTCCAACATTTTCTTCTAGAATTCTTATGGTTTCATGTCTTAAGTGTAAGTCTGTTATCTACTGTGAGTTGATTTTTGTGAGAGGTGAGAGGTGAGGATCCTGTTTCAGTCTTCTACAAGTGGCTATCCAATTTTCCCAGCACCATTTATCAACTAGGGGTTCTTTTCCCCAGTGTATGTTTTTGTCTGCTTTGTCAAAAATCACATGGCTATATGAAGATGGTTTTATGTCTGGGTTCTCAGTCCTGTTCCATTGGTCTATGTCTCTGTTCTTGTGCCAGTACCATGCTGTTTTGGTTACTATAGCCTTTTAGTATAGCTTGAAGTCTCATAGATTGACGCCTCCCAGTTTGTTCTTTTTGCTTAAGGTTGCTTTGGCTATATGAGGTCTTCTCTGGTTCCATACAAAGTGTAGAATTATTTTTCCTACATCTGTGAAAAACGCTGTTGGTATTTTGATAGGGATTGCATTGAATCTGTAGATCACTTTGGGTAGTATAGACATTTTAACAATATTGATTCTGCCAATCCATGAGCATGGTATAGTTTTCCATCTGTTTACATCCTCTGCTATTTTCTTCTTCGGTGTTTCATAGTTCTCCCTGTAGAGATCCTTCACCTCCTTAGTTAAATATATTCCTAGGTATTTTATTTTCTTTCTTGCTATTGTGAAAGGTATTAAGTCTTTGATTTTGTTCTCAGTTTGACTGCTTTTGGTGTATATGAATGCTACTGATTTGTGTACATTGATTTTGTATCCTGAGACTTTACTGAACTTATTTATCAATTCCAGTAATCTCATGGCAGATTGTTTGGGGTTTTCTAGATATAAGATCATATCATCTGCAAAGAGTGATATTTTGACCTCTTCTGGTCCCATTTGTATGCCCCTCATTTCCTTTTCTTGTCTGATTGCTCTGGCTATGACTTCCAGCATTATGTTGAATAGAAGTGGTGATAGAGGGCATTCTTGTCTGGTGCCAGTTCTAAGTGGGAATGCTTTCAATTTTTTCCTGTTCAGTATGATGTTGGCTGTGGGTTTGTCATAATGGTTTTTATCATTTTGAGGTAAATCCCATCTATGCCTATTCTGTTAAGCATTCTTATCATAAAAGGGTGCTGAATTTTGTCAAATGCTATTTCTGCATCTATTGAGAGGATCATATGGTTTTTGTTTTTGCTTTTGTATATGTGATGGATTACGTTTATAGATTTGTGTATGTTGAACCATCCCTGCATCTCTGGGATGAACCTCACTTGGTTGTGATGGATTATTTTTTTGATGAGCTGCTGAATTCGATTTGCTAGTATTTTATTGGGAATTTTTGCATCTATATTCATAAGGGATATTGGTCTGTAGTTTTCTTTTCTTGTTCGGTCCTTACCTGGCTTTGGTATCAGGGTGATGTTGGCTTTGTAAAACGTGTTGGGGAGGATTCCTTCCTTATTAATGTTGTGGAATAATTTCTGCAGGATAGGCACCAGATATTCTTTGTGGGTCTGGTAGAATTCTGGTGTGGAACCATCTGGTCCAGGACTTTTTTTTTAGGAAGGTTTTTTATTACTGCTTCAATTTCGGTACTTGATATTGTTCTGTTCAGAAAATCTACATCTTCCGGGTTGAGCCTAGAGAGGCTGTGTATTTCTAAGAATTTGTCCATTTCTTCCATGTTTTCAAGTTTGTGTGCACAGCGATTTTTATAGTATTCAGAGATGATATTTTGTATTTCTGTGGTATCAGTTGTAATTTCTCCTTCCTTCTTTCTAATGGGGCTTATTAGAGTCCTTTCTTTTCTGCTTCTGGTTAATCTAGCTAGAGATATGTCAATTTTGTTTATCTTTTCAAAGAACCAACTTTTTGTTTTACTAATCTTCCATATAGATCTTTTGTTATTGATTTCATTTAGTTCTGCTCTGATCTTGGTTATTTCTTTTCTTTTGCTGGGTTTGGGATTGGTTTGCTCATCCTTTTCCAGGTCTTTGAGATGATTCATTAGATTGTCAATTTGTGATCTTTCTATCTTTTTGATGTAGGTATTTATGGCTATGAATTTTCCTCCCAGGACTGCTTTAGCTGTGTCCCACAGATTTGGGTAACTTGTGTCCCTATTATCGTTTACTTCAAAGAATCTTTTGATTTCCATCCTCATTTCCTCCTTGACCTGAAGTCATTCAGCAGTAGGTTATTTCTTTTCCCTGACTTTGTGTAGAGATGAGTGTTTCTGTTGCAGTTGATTTCTAAGTTTATTCCACTGTGGTCTGAGAGATGAATGGTATAATTTCTGTTGTTTTAAATTTGTTGAAAAATGTTTTATGCCCTAGGATGTGATCAATCTCAGAGAATGCGCTGATGAGAAGAAAGTATATTTGGTTTTTGGGTAGAATGGCTTTGGGTAAATGTCTGTTAGGCCCATGTGTTCTAGAGTTCTATTTAAGTCCCTTGTTTCTTTATTTATTTTCTGTTTGGTGGATCGTTCCTGTTCTGTCAGTGGGGTGTTGAATTCCCCAGCTATTATGGTGCTGCTGTCTATCATTTTTTTAAGATCAGGAAGGATTTGCTTTATGAATCTGGGTGCTCCTGTGTTAGGTGTGTAAATATTTAAGATTGTTATGTCTTCTTGTTTAATCATTCCCTTTACCATTATATAATGACCATCTTTGCCTTTCATTACTTTTGTTAATTTGAAGATTAAGTTATCTTCTATGAGAACTGCTACTCCTGCTTTCTTTTGGTTTCCATTAGCATGGAAAATTGTTTTCCATCCCTTCACCTTTAGTCTGTATGCACCCTTGTGGATTAGATGCATTTCCTGAAGACAGCAGATACTTGGCTTGTGTATATTTATCCATTTGGCCAGTCTGTGTCTCTTCAGTGGGACGTTGAAGCCATTCACATTTATTAAGAGAATTGATAAGTGGATGGAGTTTTGTTTCTCCTGTTAAGTTGAACTTTGTTGTTTTGTTTTATCTCTTGAGCCATTGTGGTATCTGGCCATCAATCTTTGGCTTTTGGGTAAGTTTATATTGGTATGTGTTTCTTATGATGCTCTGTGACTAACACAGTTCTGAGAACTTTCTGCAGGGCAGGTCTTGTCTTGACTAATTCCCTCAGTGATTGCTTGTCTGGGAAAGGCTTAATTTCCCCTTCATATATGAAACTTAGTTTTGCAGGATACAAAATTCTAGGCTGGGCATTATTCTGTTTGAGAAGACTTACAATGGGGCCCCAATCCCTTCTGGCTTGTAGGGTCTCAGTTGAGATGTCTGATGTTAGTCTGATGGATTTTCTTTTGGAAGTTACCTGTTGCTTTCGCCTCACAGCTTGTAAGAACGCCTCTTTTGTATTTACTTTGGCTAGTCTGATGACTATGTGTCGTGGTGTATTCCTCTTTGTGTTGAGTCTTCCAGGAGTCCTATGAGCTTCTTGTACCTGGATATCTAAATTTCTAGCAAGGCCAGGGAAATTTTCCTCAATTTTTCCCTCAAATAGATTATCCAACCCTTGTGTAGTTTCTTCTTCACCCCCAGGGATGCCTATGACTCTTATGTTAGGCCTTTTTACATAATCTGACATTTCTTGTAGGCTTTGCTCATTCTTCTTGCTTCTCTGCTCTATCTCTGTGACTGACTTGTTTAATTGGAGGGTGTTGTCTTCAAGCTCTGAGATTCTTTCTTCTGTCTGATCTAACCTGTTCTTGAGGCTTTCTACTGTATTTTGTAATTCCTTGAAAGAATCTTTCATTTCCAGAAGTTCTGTTTGATTTTTCTTTAATACTTCAATTTCTTTAGTGAAATTTTCATTCATTTCCTGTATTGTTTTTGTGGTTTCTTTGGGTTGGATTTCTATTTTTTCATGTATTTCATTTAGTTTCCTTACAATCTATGCCCAAAATTCTCCATCTGTCATTTCTATATTTTGCTTTTGGTTCGTATCCATTGCTAGGGAACTGGTGTTCCCTTTTGGGGGTGACCTTTTGCTCTGATTCTTCATATTTCCAGAGTTCTTTCAATGGTTCCTTCTCATCTGGGACAGGTGTTGCTTCTTACTTTTTGACTTTTTTTTGTTTAGACATTGACACCTCCTGTTTAAACTCTGAGCCAGTAGGTGGTGTTTGTGGGTGAGAACCGGCCACACCCTGAGTGATAAGTCAGTAGATGCAGTAAAAGGGCATGCGATATGACCTCCCTGTCAGTAGGTGGCACTTGCCAGAAGGAACAAGCTGCAGTGTTGTTTTTGGGTCCTGTGATCAGCTCTAGTTCCTCAGGAGGAGCACTCTAATGCCTCTGGTGGTGGGTGGGGCCCTGGGACTTCCAGGTGAGTCCTTTATTCACCCCGGCAACAGAGGCGGGTGGGGGAATGATGCTGGGCAGGGTTAGGTTGGGTGAGCCTCCCTCAGGTTCCTCAGATGTTGTTAAGGGACATGCAGGCATTAAAGGTCATTCTCCCTCTCTGGGCTTAGTTGTCTGGGAGGAGCTGATGTGACCCTGCTCAACCAGAGAGTCTGCTCTCTATCCCCACAAAACTCTGCCAGGGGACTCTACCCCAAGGGGATATGGGCCACTCAAGAAGCTCTTGTATCAAACTGAACTCCCTTTTAAAGTGAGTGGTGGTGGGGGCAGCTGCTCTGATTCAGCCTGTGGCACCACAGGCATTTGGTTGCTATGGGAACCATTACTTATGCAAACTGAGTCTCCCAGGTTCATCAAACTCCAATCTGGTGTTTCTCTGAGGGAGGGGCTGATTCATCAAACTTCAGTGTGAGGGTTCTCAGGGGAGGGGCTAGTTCAGCAATCTCTGGTATGGTGGTTCTCTGAGGGGGGGTTGCACCCACAGATCCCTACTCTCCTGTGCACCTCCACACCCTCCCAATGGACACTCGCCCACCCAATCCTGAATCCGTGACCTCTCGCCCACATCTCCAAGCACGGCTGTCTGCGCCTTCCATAGGCGGGCTCGCCAAGTGCTGCTCTGCTGGCTCAGGGCAGAGACACACCCCTGCGCTGAAAGGGGGGCCCTCAACACAGACATCTCCAGTGGCTGCTATGATGGGGGGGAGGGGTCACGGTCCTTCTGCACTGCCTTTGGGTCGGGGTGGGGGGGGGTGGGGGGGGCAAGAACCTGTCTGCCCTCCTCTTCTCCACGGCCACCCCCATTAGAGGCAGGCTCGCCAGGTGTGTACTGCCTGCTGGAAGCGGGCTCGGACCCTAGTCGCAGGCTTGGCTGGGAATGCTCTGTCCATAGCTGCATGGCCCAGTCACTCAGCAGGGCATTGGTGGGAGGGCACTTCCGGCCTCCAGGCAGCACGACCCGCCCAGTCACTCCCCACGGGACTGGGGGGAGGGGACTTCCTGCGTCCAGGCACTCCGCAGGGGCACGGAGCGGGCAAGCTCCCTATCACCCGAGAGTCAGGCAGTGTGTCTTGGCTGTTGCTATGGGGTAGATGTGGCCATAGGGCTTCCAGCAGCTTGAGCCAACATTACTTTCTGGGGTACAGAGGATGGGTCGTCCAGATGCAGGGATGCGGATTCTCTGGTTCCTTGTGGCACTCCTCCCGGTATGAGAACCCTGTGTTCCGCTGCAGGCCCAAGTCACCCCGTGGGCGTAGGGGGGTTAAAATCCCTTACCCTTTCCCTGGTCTCCGGCACTCCCTTGATTTGGTTTGGTTCCCGCAGACTTTTCTCCTCTATCCTCCTATCTCTCACCTGTTCAGTTCCTGCTGGTGTCAGACCCCGTGGTCCACTTCGGATGAGCAATCCTCTTCCACTCCTCTCAGTCCGACCCTCAGCTCTTCCACCGGGAAGGCCCGACAAGCCCTGACTCTAGTCCGCCATCTTCTACACGTGTTATCTTGATTGATGTAAGTCCATGATGTTGAGAAATATGCCCAAGGGCATTCAGCTATTAATAGCAGGGCAGAATTCAAACCGGAGTTTGGCTCCTGCAAAGACTATTCTCTTAACCATGAGACTATACCAACTGAATATAATTCTTGAGAAAGAAAAGTAGTAATTAAAAAGAAGTTTAGGTGATGAAACTTGGTAATGCAGGTTTATGAAGGAAAAGGATGCGTCCTGTTTGGGCGTCCTGAGGTTGCAGTATTGGCTAGGCAGGCAGAGGATGTGGAGATGCTGGAAACGCAGGTCTGGGGATCTGGAAAGAGGCCAAGGCTGGACGCAAATTTGGGCGTCATCTGTATATGAAATAGAACATAAATGGATAATTTCGCCAAGCAACAGTAAAAGAAGAAAGAAAAGGGGATAAAAGCCAGCCTTCTGAGGGACCCTAAGCATAGAAGATTAAAAACAGGATAGAGAAAGAGCAGGTAGAAGTAAAAGAGAAAGCAAGGGTAGAGATCACAATCATGAAGTGGAACCATCAAGGATAGTTACTGATTAGAGTTAAATGGAATAAGCTGGTCAGCAGGAATAGAAACTGGAAATGGGGCACTAGACTTAGCCACTGTTTTTTTCCTAAGAAAACACATTTGTTTTAATTTTAAGTCAGAGGCAGAAGTAGAAGCCAGATTTTAAAGAATTTGCCTTATATTATTTCAGGATTAGCTTCATATACTTTTATTGGTAGTAGGCTGATGAGTATGTATTTACTCTCAATAAATAGAATAAAATATTTCTGAACATACTTTGAGAATTTCTAACTACTATATTTTTAAAACATGGTTAACCAAAATATCACTAATACAAACAGGATATGTCAATCGCAGATTTGCATGTAAAATATATCTTCTACTGAGATCAATCAAAGTCTTGTTGACAGGTTCTCTAGGTTTCTGTTAGAGCCAGGGGTACCTTCCCAACAAATAAAAGGATAATTCTGGGAAACAAGTATATCTTTGACATTGTCCCTTCCTTCCTGGTTCTTTCTTTTCTTTCTTTTTCCTCTCTCCCTCCCTTTTTTGACTTTTGGCTTTTTTGTTTTGTTTTGTTTTGTTTTGCTACTGGCAGGATTAACCAGGCATGACACCCACTTTCTTTTTCAGCATCATATTTCTAAGGCTCCGCTCAATCTCACTCAGGCTTTTCCGTTCTACCTCCATTTCCCAGGACGTGTGAAGGTGGGTCCCATGCTCCATAATTTTCTATTCTTCTTAATAAAATTTTGTCCTTGTTCATCATTGCATTGCTTATAACAGGGGGGAAAAATGGAAAATAAATACATGACAGTAGGAAATCAAAGAAATTGGTTTAGCCACGTAATGAAATACTGTGAGGCCATTAAAAATGGCTGAGATATAATTAATAATATGGGAAAAAGTCAATATGAAAAACTATGTATTGCCTGTATTCTGGTTCATAAAATAAAAATTAAAAAACAGGATACTTATGGAAGTAATGAAACAGAATATTTAAAATTGGACTTCCCTGAAAATAAAATATGGTCACAAGTACCATGTTAAATGATTTGGGGCAGAGAGTCCCATGTTGTGCCAAAATATACAACCATTTAAGCAATGTACTGTAGTAAGGGGCTACCAAATGGCTATATACAGCTCACTTTTCATTTCTTTTGTCCTTTGAGTGATTTGTAGAGTATGTCACGTCCCAACACAAAGTTTGGATTTTCCATTAGGAGGTTAAAAAAAGAAAAATCATGCTGGCATCATTCTTTTACCAGAAAAGTTTAGTAGGTCTTCTAACAAAGATGAAATGGGAAACCCTTGAATCAGTGCTCATTATCATTATATGGGCTGCACTCTTAGTTGATTAATTTGATTTGATTGTATGCCATAAAATAAAACCTTGTGGACCATCTGTTCTTATGTTTTGTTTTAGAATTTTTGATTGACATTTAAATGGAAAATTGAAGATTTATTCATGTTTCATTTAAAAAGAAAAAGCTAACATGAAACATTTCCTCATTAAAATGACCATAATTAAATTAATTTGATAGTAAAGCAACTAATAAGAGAGCCAAAGCATGTCAAATTGGGAACTCAAGCTATTAAAAATATTTCTTGTGAAAAACCACTTATTTACAAAAAAGTCTGAAACATTGATTTTTTTTTGTATATAGAGTATTCATGTCTCCATCAAGATGCTGTCAAAGCAGTTTTCCTCTAATTCATATAGTGCTTTATAAATAAACCCCATCAGCCCTCTATTGTCCCTGTGAGTCAAGGAGAAGAAAACATTTTCTTCATTTCATATATAGAAAATCTAGAACAAGAGATTAACTCAATTATTTTAGGAGATTGAATAATTCATTAGGAAAATGGAAATAGAATGCAGCTCACACTCTTTCCTTCTTTATATAAAGTTATAGTTTTAGGTTGTTATATACAAATAGGAAGAAGAATATGATCTCATAAGTCACTGCATTATTATTACAACTACTAACAAAGAGCTGAAGATAGCCTTTTCTTATTAGTATCAAAATCCAGATGATGTAGTCATCTGTAAACATGCATATATACATGCATACATAATCTACTAAATTCACACACACACACTACATATTATATTAACACCATTTTACAGATGGAAAAAGCAGAGGGTTTAAATACTTGTCTGGAATGTAGAGTAACTTCTTAGTTGAAGAATAGTATAAACCAAGTCTTAAAATGGCCATTTTCCTCAATACTATGATATTTGAGTGTGGGGTGGAAGCAATTTGTAAAAACAAGAAAGGTCCTTGCTGTCTGGGAGATATGTGATGAATGGTAGGATTTTTGATAAGTAAGGTTCTCTCCTTGGCATCAAAAAACTAAGCAACCAAACAAAACCTAAACAAATTGAAAATTCAAACGGGATGGACGGTTTAGCATTAGTATTATGTACATAGTCACTCATTCATGCAATGACTTGTCGGCTCCCATCATGTGCCAGGCCTCTTATGGTACTTGACAATCAAGCCTGAGCTTATCATCATGCAGCTTATCTAGTGAGAAAAATGATTAAGGGATTTTAATTAGTTTTAGTGCAACATTACTGAATACCATGACATCCTCCAAAGCTAATATAATCCTAGGTTGCATTTGTTGAAGGAGAGTATCTCAAACAATAGTATATTCAATTCTATTCCAAACTGCACTGTTATAACCATAACCAAGATTTGGATATTCTGTTTGAAATGAGATATGATAAACTGGAACACATTTATTATTATTATTAATGATTATTATTATTTTAAGACATGGGGTCTCACTATGTTGTTCAGGCTGGTTTTGAACTCCTAGGCTCAAGTGATCCTCCCACCTTAGCCTCCCCAGAAGCTGGGACTACAGGTGCATACCACTGTGCCCAACTAGGAACACATTTAATAAAGCTGATCATAGAGGTTAAGAAACTCACAACTATGTCATAAGAGTAGTATTTGAAAGAATTCAAGGGCCAGTTTAGAGAATAAATGACTTAGGAAGGATGTGATAGCTGTTCAGACATTGAAAGGACTGACATGTGAAAAGGGAATTAGATTTGTTCTTTCTTCCTTTAAGAAATTGAACTACAATAAATGGGTGAACGCTATAGATAGATACAGTTCAGTTTAATATAAGAAATCATATTTTAATCATCAGAGCTGCTAAAGATAGAGTGGGTTGTCCTCAGGAATTAGCACATGTGTGCAAGCAGAGACTGAGAACCTACTTTGCTGGTACATTGCTGAAGACACTCAAGTATCCAATGGATGACTGAATTAGGTAACATTATCCCTTCCAAACACGACAGTCTATTATGGTGCAAGTTAAAGCAATGTTAGGATTACACTGAATTTCTTTATCTTTTCAAAGTGTTTGATTCTATCAAAAGACTTAATATCTGGATGGCCTTAATCAACATTAATGTTCACAGAAAGATCTTAAGTTCACTCTATTCCTGTCATAGTTTATATTACCTTGTTGTACACATTGGTTCATTACTCACTGTATTCATTTCCTAGGGCTGCTATAACAAAGTACTGCACTAGGTGTCTTAGAAAAAGAGATATTATTATCTCGCAATTCTGGAGGCCAGAAGTTTGAAATCAAGGTGTGGGCATAGCCGTGATTCCTCCGAAGGTGCAAGGGAAGGATCTCTTCCAGGCCTCTCTTCTAGCTTCTGGTATTTCCTTGGCTTGTGACAGCAAAACTTGATTATTCACATGGTTTTCTCCCTCTGTGTGTATGTCTGGGTCCAAATTTTCCCTTTTTTAAGAACACCAGTCATACTGGATTAGGGGTCCACTCTGCTTCAATATGACCTCATCTTAACTAATCATATATGCAACAATGTTGTTTCCAAATAAGGTCACATTCTGAGGTACTGAAGTTAGGACTTCACCATATGAATTTTGGTGGGACACTATTCAACCCATGACACTCACACAAAACCATATTTTTTAATCTATTTTTCTATGGCTATGATTAGGGAAGTTACAGGGGAGTTGATTCTTTAGTAATTCACTATTACAGCTAGGTCACCTAAAGGGATTGGTTGCTTGCTTATGATGGCACAACTCCTACAAAGGAGCAGAAAACCTAGATTCTGTTCCTGAGTGAACCAGTTATTAGCCATCTACTTAACTTTTCTGAGTATAGTTTTCTAAACTTGCAGATATACTTACCTTACTATGATAGACTTACGTGACAAAGTTGTGATCAGTCAAATACAATGTGTACACATTTCATAAATGTAAAGTGCTCTATAAAAGTCTTAGAGGCTAGGAGGAGTTTATCTATCTTTTTGACTGGGTTATTTAAGAATATCCACAAGATATTCTTAAGAAAAACAATGCAACTCAGCAGAACCCAGACTAAAAATTAGCCCCACAAAGACCAGTCTGCTCCATGAAAATCTACATATGGCTAAAATAAATATGTATATACACACACACACACACACACACGCATACATCTATATGTATGTACATATATATGTGAACAATATAGGCATGAAAGTTAGCAAATGACTTTTCTTATCCACAGGAATGATACATTTTTACAAGAGTTAAAAAAATTAAATTTGGAATGGTCAGGCTAATATTCTGCCAACTTCTTATCGAAATGAATATTTATTTAGGTTATAAAGTATGAAATATCTGATTTCCTTAAGTGCTAAGTTGGCCAGTTGATATCTCTGACATTTCACTTTGACACTTCTTGTTTTATTTTTATTGTAAAGGTACATCCTCAGTCTTTCAAATGCATGTTTTGGCTTGTGTTTATCTTTCAAATTATTTTTTAGAGCAATTTTTGTGAAACCATGAATAAGTCAAAAATTTGAGTTATTTTCGAATATGAGTTCTGTCATGAAACCAATTCAGCACAGACAGCTCAAAATATCAATGAAGTGTTTGGGAAGGATGTGGCTAATGAATGCACAGTACGTCAATGGCTTGAGAAGTTCCGCTCTGGTGATTTTAATCTTGAAAATGAGCCACGTGGGCGACCTGAGACCAAGGTGAATAATGATGAGCTGAAAGCTGTAGTGGAAGCGAATCCGTCTCAACCTACCTGTGAATTAGCAGCAAGGTTTGATGTTACTATTCCAACAATATTGGACCATTGGAAACAAATGAGCAAGGTAAAAAATCTGGATAGATGGGTTCTGCATGAATTAAATGAGTGTCAGCAGAGAAATCATCTTGAAGCTTGCCTTTCCTTGCTGTCACGACATAAAAGCGAACCATTCCTACACCTGTATTGTTACATGTGATGAAAAATGGATGCTTTTTGACAATTGCAAGTGTTTGGCACAATGGTTGGATAAAGATGAAGCGCTGAAACACAGTCCAAAACTGAATATTCATCAAAAAAAGCTAATGGTGTCTGTTTGGTGGTCCCGCGCTGGTATTATCTACTACAGCTTCATGAAACCTGATCAATCAATTACAGCAGATGTCTCCTGCAACCAAGTAGACAAAATGATGAGGATGCTTGCGATTAAGCAGCTGAGATTGGTCAATAGAGACAGGCCAATCCTCTTGCAAGACAATGCTTGACCACATGTCACAAAAACAACACTGCTCAAACTACAGAGGCTGGACTTGGAAACTGTCTGTCATCCACCACATTCACCAGACCTTGCACCTACTGACTACCACTTCTTCCAGGTTTTGGACTGCTTCTTGCAAGGAAAAATATTCAATTCTCAACATGCTGTGGAAAATGCCTTTTGCGATTTTATCTCCACTCGCTCTCCAGGCCTCTTCGCTGCTGGCATAAATAAGCTACCAGTAAGATGGCAAAACTGTGTTGATAGTTTAGGCGTGTACTTTGATTAATTGTACAGCTTGTTTGAGATATAAAAAACTACACTTTTGATTCGAAATCGGACATTTCATATTTAATGACCTAATACTAGACTGCTTAAGTCACTATGAAAGAGTCAGCCATTCTTATTGCCATAGCTAACCCATCCAGACTTTCTACCATTTTTATTTATATAAACACTTATATAAATATATTTTTATTTACGATAAAGCCAAATCATTGCCAAGTGCAGAGATGGCCACTTCTGGCATTGCTCTATCTGACCCATGCACTGGTGTGGGGTGGCACAAAGAACTGCAGCGTGGAAATCATCTTGGGAAAGACACTTACAAGCTCCTGACTTTGGACAACTCTTTGAGTTTCTGTTTTCTTGGTTCGGGTAGCTATCTCACAGAAAACATTTGTAAACTGTCTAGCTGAGAATAACAACAGTTATGATGCTGACAAGAGGAAGTAAGAAAAGTAGAAGAAACAAGAACTTAAGTGGCTTGCCAAGATCACAAAATTAATGTATGAAAGTGAATATTGGGAGGGCAGGGCTGGGGTTGAAATCAGCTCATCTGCTTTTGAGTTTGCTGTTCTTTTACATATGTGTATGTGTGTGTGTACATGTATCCTTTGTCGTAGAAAAGAACTAATACATTTTTTAAACTAGTGGCAAGGAGGTAGGCTCATAGTATTCATTTCTACCCAGGCTGCCTAGCAAACTCAACTTTCAGTTTTCTACCAACAGAACTTGAAGTTCAGGGGCAGTGATGACTTCTTCCCAGAGTCTGAGGAGGTGAATTCACCACTCCCACTACTGACCCAAGCTCACCTTTATAAACCACTAAAAGGTATTGTCCTAAAGGAAGGCATCACTTTCTGAACCGAACACGTTCAGGTCTAGATGACTTGGAGCTCAAGTTAGTTCAGTCCCCAGATAAATACATTGATGACTGACCTGATCCACCTCGTCTAGAGGAAGAAAGAAGAACGTAGCAAGAGAAGACTTTAAGCATAGGAATACACCTATAAAGTCAAAAGCATTATTAAAGACAATAACTGCTGAAAACACTGACGCCAGAGGACATTTTGTTATTCATTAAGCTATACGACCTTCCTTCTTAATTAGAAATATTATATGATCTTTGGACTCTTCCAATGTAACTTCCCTTGGGTCTTCCCATTCCTTTTTCTGTGCAGTTATTTTACCTTAGTTCAGGTCTGGATTACCTCCTACCTGTATTTCTGCAACAGCCTCTGAGTCTGTCTTCTGGCTAGCCTTGTTCTCCCTTCCAGAGCATTCTGTGTATCTTCTCCAGACTAATCCACCTAAAGCAGGTGGCTTTCCTCACATTAATTTCTATTTTGCCACATCAAGGTTGCATTTTGCCATTGGAACATTCTCCCATGATTGTGCTCATTTTCCTCCCACTACTAAGAAATTAAATCCTACTCATTAGTCCAATCCCATGTTTCAGATAAACACTCCAGTGCACGTGATGATTTCCTTTTCAGAATGTGTAGTGCAGCTGTTCTAAGTGTCTCTCCCTTTAGTATTCATTTACTCTCTAATTGCCTCATATTTTACAACGTTGTCTCCGGTGCTGGATTGCCCAACACAGGCACTCTCTCTCCCCGCCCTTTTTTTTTTTGGTCTCTGGCACTCAGCTCAAGACCAGAGTTCTTAATAGACACTTCCTGATACCCGAATAACAGAGAATTACATTTCTTCTTGTGAAACCAACCACAGGAAACCTTTTAGTAAGATCTGATAGCAGAAATGTAAATGACAAGTAAACAAGATAAGATTTGTGATAGTTGCATAGCCATATACCATGCCCTGTCAAGAAAGATTACATCATAAAATGAAGAGGAAACATTCTCTGCCTCTTGGCCTCCAGTATGAGACTTTTCCTTCAAGGGACCAAGTAGCAGGGCTGAAGTTCCTGTATCACTACAGTTTGGGCTGCAGACTGCCCTGTCTAGCCTGTGGCTGTTCAGTGATGCTGAGTGACACTAGAGGGTAGGAACTGAGACATTTGTGGGGGTCACCAGGAGTGCCAATGGTCTTTAAACTTCAAGAGAGAGGAAGATGTGCCGCAAGAGGATTTCTGTTGCTTTTAGAACATAGTTTTTTCTGCAGAGGGGTTACAGTCATGCTCACGGCTCTTGCTCAAACGGGAGATACTGAACTTCCAGTCAGTTGTGAGGTAATACACTTCTTTTAATGCTAAAACACAAACTGACTTGAAATAGTATTTTATACAATTATTATATGAATAAGCAGAGACTTAATGTGCCGTGTTCAAGTTCCTGAATTAGTGCAGTGGTATAAAATTTATTTTCTTTTAAGATCTAACAGAATTTTATCTGCAAGGAATCTTATGAAATGCCAGCTGCAAGCCAAACCATTTCCTTCTAATTAGGCAGCCCTCTTAAAAAAAAAAAAAAATAGCCGGATGTGGTGTCACGCCTGTAGTCCCAGCTACTTGGGAGGCTGAGGCAGGTGGATCTCTTGAGCCTAGGAGGTTGAGGTTGCTGTGAGCTAGGTCGATGCCATGGCACTCTAGGCCAGGCAACAGAGTGAGACTCTGTCTCAAAAAAACAAAAATTAAAAAAATAATTAAAAAAAATGAAATTCTAAAAAAAAAAAAAATCTATCCCTGTCTATCATCTACCTATCCAACCTATTTCAGCCTAATATTAGCCATGATATGATCAGAACTACCCAGGCCTATCCTTCAAAAAAAGGAAGAAGAAAAGAGCAGAGGCACCAAAACAAACCACAGTAGCAAGTGGATAGGAGTCACAGCGAGAGCATTAATTATGGAGGTGCCAGTGCCAATCCCTCCATGCTAGCAAAGGGGCTGAGGGCCCAGGGCGCCTGCTTGACTAAGTTGGAGAGACTAGTTTGCTGCTCCAGTGGTGGCCCCTCCTGGCTATCGTTCGGGGAAATTCTACACAGCAGTTGTACTTTATGAATCGTATCCCTGTAGTATCAACCAAGATGCTGCATCTGAGAGGATGCAGAACTGGTGAGTATTACCATGTGTCCACTCTTATTTTCTGTCAAACTTAGGTTTCCAAGCAGGGGATGGAAATGGGAAGTGAGGAGTTATGTGATACAGGGGAAATTCGAGTATTTCTCCAGCTATAAAAGTCAGGGGTTATGGCTAAATATACCCTATTATCCTGAGCAGAATAAAGATTGCCAAATATGTTTCCAAAATTCCTTGGCCTGGCATTCAAGGTTATTTAAAAAATCAGATGAGACCTGACTTTTCTTGCCTTGTCTCTTCTTCTCCCTGATGCCAACTTTTTCCCGTAAGCAAACAAGCTTTGTTCCTTTAAACTTCTTTTTCTTCTTCAGGCATTACCATTCCTCTTTCATGCCTGGCCCGTGGGTTCCCACCTGGCATTTTTTAAAACCTCCCCAGATGGCTCTTATGCCCAGGGAAGGTTGAGAACCACTGGCCTAGCGAAGGCCCAAGTCAAATCCGACTCATCCATGATGCCTGCCTGGGCTGCTCTGGGGCGCCAGGCACATCTCCCTCCACCAACCCACCTTAGTTACAGCTTTTCAGTCCTTCGGCACATAATCATGAATCGCCTTGTGTCATTTCATAGTATTACCTTCTTTTATTCTTATTTAGCCCTTTGCCTATTCTTTCCCTTCCTTAAATGTCTGTGTGTCTTAATTCCCCAATTAGAGGTGGGAACAAAGAGTTGAATCCCACTGTCCCTTCCACTTACTTAGGGGTCAATCATCAATTTTGATTGCCTGAGAGGGTCCAGAGGCAGAGAAGCAAAGCCAGACCATTATTTTATCCACGGCAGCAACAGATGAGCTTTGTGGGAAAGTTGCGTGCCTTGCAGTGCTGTGGGGTGGGGCTCTCAGGGTCGGAGGCCTCCTGCCAGGTTGAGTATAAGACAAAGTTTAGGAAATTTCGGCACAGTTTCTCAATCAATCTCAGCCTCAATAAGCTGAGTATTTGTGTCAGGTAAACTCTGATGTCACCTTTGGAACATAGTGTCTTAATTGCTCCTGGTATCAAATCTTATAGGAACATTGCAACAATCTGAAAAAGTTCAGGTAAGCAATAGAAGTCGCTGTGATCCAAGACTCAAAATGTGATAAAGGACAAGCTGCTCGGTTCAATTCTGCACAAGGGTGAGGACTGCTGGATGCTGGGGGACCCTCACCCAGTTCCTTGGGAAACAAGTCAGACAAACAAGTGGTGTAGGAGTGTTCTCATTGGCTGAACATGCTCCCCAGTGATGCCAAGTGAGTACTCGAGAGTAAAAGAAAGGAAAGCACCATTTAATAAATGGCATCTTTATTATGCTTCTACTACTGGGAGATGGTGATCATTAAGATATAATCACTAGCCTCTAATCAAAGTAGAGGGAATTGATTTTCTTCAAAAAATCAGCTTTCATAATGAGCATCTGATAGCCACAGTCCAGAAAAATAAAATACGGCTTATTTTTTTTTAAAGACAAATAAAACAAGAATAGCTAAGCTCTGGACATCTTTAACATTTAACATTAAACATCTGCAGTCTCCTTCAACATTCAGCTATTTGATCTAGTTGCTCTGTCCTAGAGACTGAGACTTCTGTGACTTTAATGAGACGCTGAGACTTTTTCAGGCCTTAAGGATGCTTTGTGTTTTCCCCTCTATGTGAGAACCTTTGAGTTTGGTTAGTACTACTGTTCCAATCAGATTTAAAGTATCACATGCGGCTTTCTCTCCATTCCATTGGTCTCCTTGTCTTCAGAGCCTGCTCTGTAACTTCTGGTAGCATCTGGCTGCACTTTCACCACACACTTACTCAAACAGCTAGGGCTTAAATATGAAATAGATTTTGGTATCTGCATTTCATTCATTTTTTTCTTTCATTTCATCATTCAACAAACACTATGAAGTGGAAATCTTGTGACTTTAGATCAGCAGAACAGGTAGGGTAAGAGAGCAAATGTTGTACAACACATTAGGAACATTGGAAATTACCAGACCTGTTCTTTGCTGAGACCAGAGAAAATAATATTTTATTCCTATTTGACAGACCACTCTCCACAACCACTGAAAATCTTTTTAATGATTGACTTCTGGTAGGGAACGAATAAGCAGCATTTCCTGAACATAGGAAAATGCATAAACTTGTATGACCACATCCAATCACAAGAACGTGGGGTGATTTTCAGAGACAGAAAAGAATGAATACTTCCAAATGCTAAGTTTCACTGTATAATTCAATGGAGAACCTCGAATTTCTCCATGAAAGCAACCATATAAAATATTTGTAATTATTACAGTACTATAAAGGAATCATCAGTATGGTTCCGTTGAGAAAAAGGACTTTGTAAAAGCATGTGGCCCCTGTGCAGGTGTATAACTCAGTCTCACCCCAGGACCTTTGTACAAGTTGCTTGCTCTGTCGAGAGCACACTTCACGAAGCTGGCTCCTGGCTTTACACTTCAGGTCTCAGCTTAAATGCCACATTGTCAAAGAAGCCCTCCTAAACACCCTATGTACAGTAAATGACTCTTCATTTTCCTCTCTGTCAGATTTGTGTCAATTTCCTTCATTTCAAAAATCTTTGGCAATTTGTAATTGTTTCATTTTGTATGTATTTTTTGTCAGCCACTCCATTAGAATATCAGCTGTGTGAGGACAGGGGCCATGTCTGTGTTGTCTCTCCAGGGCCAGCTTAGTCCTGGTTTAGAGGAGGTACTTAGAAAAAACTATGTGAGAAAGCTAACAATCTGCATCTATATGGAGAACAAATTTATTTGCATTTTATACACGTTAATGTTTCTCATTTGCTGCTATGCCCACCTAGCAGAAACAAGTTGCTCCAAGTTGACTGTACTATTTGCCAAGTTATTGATTACAAAACCATTCTGAGTTTTACCACTTTGGGTCCTATTGAAAGACTACATTTTACCTCCAACCTAATTTCTATCTAACTCAGAATCTTCTGCAATTTATGAGGTACTGGTTGTTATTGAAGGCCCTGCCCAATTATGTCCTTTACTCCTACACTGAAATACACAGTTTTTCATGCAGGTAAAACGATATATAGGAAATGAAATGGGTTTGGTGACCTCAGAGATGGATGACCATACAAACATAATACAATTGTCATGATAGAGATTTTCTTGGGCCCAAGTACAAGTACATAGACCCTTCCCACTAATTAAGATTACATTAGCGACTTCACTCTTGGGTGTTTCTCCCATGTACACCAAAGAACCAAGTAAACCTCTCACCTAGGTAATAGGTGGGTAGATGTGCAGCATTAATTTCTTTCCTGCAAAAATAATAAAGGCAAAACTGTGGTGGGATAGTTACTTTATTTTCATTTGTGTGTGTGTGTGTTTGTGTGTTTAAGGAAGAAATTCCTGACTTGTTAGAATGTCACACAAACCAAAGACCACAGCTTTAAGCTAAAGCTTGAACAAAATGAAATTTTGTGAAGTGCTGTCTTCACTGTAGAATACTAAATATCAAGTATCAGTTCTATCTTCAGAAGTCATCTTTAAACTAAGCTACAAAACCCCTTGTACTGTCTTGTTTTCATGAAGTCTCAGGGTCTCATGTATAATTTGACCAAAACAGCATCTATCTTTTGGAAAAATATTATCGAGACTTATTTCTTTTATGATTCTCAGATTTTCCATAAAGATACTTCTAGAATGGATTTGGGATCATGGTTACACTAGAATGTCCTGATAGCTCCTCTCAGACCTGATTTTCGATAGCAAGGAAGTAAATGAATCTCTCAACGAGTTCTTAAAAGAGTGCTGGCTGCTACCAAAGGGTTGGTAGTGATGATTACCAACATATCCATCAGTTAAATAAATAAATGTTTGAGAATATAAATAGTTCCTTGAGAAGTCTAGAGGGTTCTGTAATTATCTTCTGAGTATACCCCAACAATCATGTACCATCCTTATTTTACTTAGAGAAAAGAAAATGTAACCATGTGGTGATTTTTGGAAAGCGGCATTGAATAGTAGACTTTGGACCAAATAGATGTGAGTGTGGATTGTGCTACTTGTCCTCTCTTAACCTTATTTTCCTCATTTGTAAAATGATGATAACTCAGGATTAGTGGAGATTAATTAAGATAATGAATATAAAGTACATGGAACACTGTAGATACCAATTGAAAGCTAATTCTTCTTTTTCTTATATTATTATATCAAATAAACACTCCCCCCCAAATCCTCTATGTGGAATAATATAAATTGTCTATTGCAGAGGGACTCCCTTTTTCCTCAAAGTTATCATCAAAGGCAAGAACTGACAGGAACAATCAACCCTATTCTGGTGCAGTACTGTCCAAAAATCTTTATGTGATGGTGGAAATGTTCTGTATCTGCACTGTCCAATATGGTAGGCACTAGGCACATGTGGTTACTGTGCACTTAAAATGTGGCTAGTATGACCGGGGACCTGAATTTTTATTTTTATTTAATTTTAGTTAATTAAATATTAATTTTATATAGTCACATGTGGCTAATGGCTACTATACTGGACAGTGCAGTTCTTGTGAAATAATGGGCTCAGGTTTGACCAAGCTGTAGCAAAGTCATCATTCACAATTAAAAAGATGAATAATACTATTATCCATGTAGCTTATGACTAATTCATCTTATTAAAAGTTTCACTGTAATACAAGTAAAGTTATTTCCTTGATGAGACTATTATTTGACTTCTATGCCCTTAACTGCAGCCTACATATAGATGAAGAAGGCAGAAATCTCATTTGAGTTAAGAGGCCAAGTTGGTTTGGTATGACTGTCTGAAATCAGGTTGATAAAATTTTCCTTATCCAAAAAGATGATGTGTATATGAAGATGATGTGTGTATGAAAGAGATCTTAAACTCTCTTTTATCCCTTGTTCAGAAGGTGTCTGTATTCAAAAGTAAAGGTATGCTCACAAGTATATCTAAAGGCAAAAATGTCTATCAGAATTGTGGTTGAAACAGGTATGTTTCATGAAGCCCTAAAGGGAAGACTGTAATCCTAGGTGTGCAGGGTCAGGTGGAAATCAGGGCATCTGAGAACAGTAAGGGGAATGAGGAAAAATAAAATGTATCCACATTCAAATCAGGAGGAGAGAAAACCCTCAAGCAAAGGGCCCTGGAAGCAGGGCTGTGGCTGGGGTCAAAGCAGCTACGAGAGGCAGGAGAGAGAGAACATCCCAGATTCAGGAGGAGACTGTTCGTTGAATACTTTCAGACCACGATGATCTAACTTCTGAGTCACAGTTTGCAGTACTGATCACTCTTTCTGCTTTGAAGCTCTATTCTCTTTGTTTCTACGCTGCCACTTGATTTCTTCTTATCTGCCTGGTGGCTGCTTCTTAGTCTCCTTCCTAGCTAATTTTTACTACTGGTCACTTGACATGGTTAGGGAAGGCTGTGTACTGCTCTGTGCCAGGAGGGGTTATTAATTCACATTGTAGAATTCATAAATACGTTGTAAATTCATTATAATGACTTTCTGGTTGACAGCAGTAAAGGCACCATATGACCTAGAAGTCCCCTGATTTGGCTCTTAAGAAGGCTATGCGTCCCATGAGTGCCACCCAATTTATTTTCATTTTTAGTGTAGCTACTGATGACCTCATTCATACATAGGGCTTCAACTACCACTTATATGACACGACTCTTAAATTATTACACTACCCATAGCCCAGACTTCTCTTCTATGCCCTAAATTCATCCTTAATTGGGTTTTGCACAGCTCTACCCAGATGTCTTAGTGGCACCACCAATACTACACATTAAAAAAATGAATCAATCTCCAATCCTGATTATGGCCACCACCATCCACCTGGTCACTCAAGCCAGAAACATGAGAATTCTCTTACTCTCTCCTCACATAAGATGGGTCTATAAATTCTGCCTCAGTTTGCCTCTTTTGTATATGTCCCTGTCACATTTGTCCTTTCAATGCCCCCTACTAATAGTGCCATCTTTTATGTGAATCTCATCCATTCTGCCTCCACATTGCTGCCAGTGAGACATTTCTAAAATGCATATATTATCACACCCCCTTCCCGCTGATGTTTCTTCAATTTTTATGCCTTGTTAATGTGATTCAAGATAAAATTTGAATTCCTGATCGTGGCCTATAATATGGCATATGTGAGCAGGTCCTTGCATGCTTTTCCATTTTCAAATTTGACCACTTCTCCTAACATATGCCTGCACTTGGGTCATACACATTACCTTTGGCTTCCTTAACAGGACCAGACTGTTAACCATTCAGACTGGACCAATGGTCTTTACCTTTGCCAGGGGCAATCACTTCCAAATCTCTTTTCTCCTTTAGATTTTAAGTACCTTGAGAACAGGAATATGATTTTGTCTTTGTGTCTCTAGCACCTGCCTAGCACCTGGCACTCAGAATAAATGTTTGAGGAGTAGCAAGATGAATGCAAAGGTCAAAGAGAAGGGAAAGGGAGGGAGTTAATGAACTTAGAAGGCCTCTGGCAGATCCTGAGGGCTGGGGAGTGGGAGGAGGTGGGGTAGGAAATAGTGGCTGTGATGCAGAAAGTACCTTGAGATCTAAAAATAACTCTGCTTTTTTCTACCCTTTTAAGTAGAAATGTAGAGTTGATTGCATCATTGTTTCACAGAGATCTAAGATTTTTATGCTTCAGTTTTTAAAAAATCTATGAAAGGAGAAAAATATTTCAAAATATTAATACTCCAAAGCCTTTGTTCTCTATGACAAAGCTATGAATATTCATGATAAACATTAAAGGAAAGATGGTATGATATCTAAATGTAAAAGAATAATGGGAAAGAATATAAATATATTGCCTTTAAACAAAACTATTTCAAAATAGCACGCGTAAAAAGAAACTCCCCAAGCATATTTTTCTATTCTTTTTTTCTCCTTAAAAGTTTGTTATTTTGAAAGTACACAGCTGTTCATAGCTATAAATAAAGAGGCAGCAATGTCACATCTATTTGAAATATATTTAATGTCACCATTGAGCTATGTTGATCATTTGCTATTTGTACAATCCAGAGAGATGAGTTTTTTGTTCACAAATATTGTCTTGTATTAAGTCTGAGATTTTACTTTTTCTGAAGTTCAGATACCAGAGGTATCTCTGCTTGTTTGATTGCCATGATCAACAGAGCCTGTGAAAGAATACTTCATTTCTTAAATGAACACTCACAGAGTTATAGAAGAAGTCAACTCTCTATAACATTAGTTTAGGATATAATAAACCATAAGGCTAGAAACTGCATCTCATAATTTCAAATATAGACATTTAAAAATGTAATTAATTAAAAAAATGTTTAGTTTTAAAAGTTTACAGAGTCCACGTTTTGCTTCACTTATATCTTCCTCTATAGTATCAGACATTCAGGAGCTGCTCAATTGATACTTAAGCAAATTATTTAATCTAAGTTTCAGTTTACTCATCAAAGAAATGGGATTAATACCCATAGTATAAGGTTGTTGGAGGATTAAATGAGATAGTGCTTGCTTTGTTCTGTGCCCAACACATCAAAAACCACTCAATCAAAGGTTGCTATTGTTATTTGCATATCTGATCCTTGTAAGCCTTGGTTAAGGGGCCTTTTTATTCTAAACATATTCCTAGAAGTACAAGAATGTGCATCTTACGTTTCAGCTCAAAAAATAGGATATTAGTTGAAAAACAAAATACAAAGACAGATTCTGAGATAAATTGGAAATTCTAAATAAACATAGCCAGTTGATAATGAGAAACTGCTATAGTAAGGACTAAGTAGCTTATGAGACAAATTCTTGCCCTTTGAAATGATTTTTAACCTTCTAAAAAGCCTAAAGTTAGTACTGAATAGCATAATGCACATTATAGGTCAAATGCAAATGCTGCTTCATTTAATACCAAGGATTTTCATCAATTTTCACACAGATGTCTAACTTCAAATAGATTAAGAACCACTACATCAGACTGTTGGAGTCATGGAATCTACTTTGTTCTTCTACTTACAAGAATATTTAAAATAAACAGTTTAAAGGAAGCCCTTTAAGAAGAGATTTTTTTTCTCTGAATCTTCCTTATATTTGCAGATGTTTTTCAAGTGTATCCTGAATCTTGCCTGTTTCTCTTTGAATATATTCTTTTGTTCTGTCCTCAGGAAAACAAAACAGAACAGTTGGTCACAGTCATTCAGAATTGATCTCAACTTTGCTACTTTATTCTTCACGCATCAAATAGTTGTTGATAGGAATTTTCACCAATATTCCACAATACATTATTTTCTTTTTAAATGATGACATGGGAAATTAGGGTCAGTGTTCTGTAATAGCATTCAGGATGAGATTTCATAAGCCATAGAAAGAAGACACTATCATCCAGTTTGTTAAAAAATTGAAAGTGATCATATTAACAGATGGTGGAGAGTACAGTTTCCTTGGAACACTATGGGTTAAAATAGTCTAATTATACCCACAAAAGATGGGATCTGCTAACCTGAAGAGATTACCTAAAAGGATATGTTCATACCCAGGCTAAAGAACAACAAGGACTGGGTCAGAAAATGTACTGAAGTCTCTAACGTCAAAGAACATTTTGAATGGAAATCTCGTGAACACAAGTAAAGGACACGTATTTATAGCTTTTTTCCTAACAGTGATCAAAAGGTAGAGACACAAAATCCTAATATTCTGGAAACCAGAAAGGCTTACACTGTTGTGGGATAGAGACTCCATTTAGACTTAACCGTACACTGTATGAAACATTTCAAGAGGATTCACTGCACTTTGCTCACTTCCATGTTTAAACAATCTTTTTCTTACATATCTGAAGACCCAGTGTAATAAAGAAAGGGCCTGACTCTATTTTTTGATGTTTGACTACAGATGTCCTTTAAGCCTCACCCCTTTTTCTTCCCTTTCTGTCCAACATCAGGACAAGCTGATAAGAAAGCCCAGATACTCTTTCTTTGTCATCAGCTGTAAGCTAGAATCAATCATGGCAACCCTCACCCCAGCCCCATCCCTTAACCACCATAAAAAGCCCAAAGGCAGTTTCTTTTCCTTCTTTCACAGCTCTCAAAATATTTTCAGATCAGCTTGAAAGACCCATCCTTCCCTTCACAGAAAGCCTCATTGGGGTATGGATGGCATAATCAGTCCAGAAATCCAAACCAAATTTTGGGTAGTAGGTCCATCCCAACTCTGTGGACTGGCCACCATACCCAGTCAACATGACACTAGAAGGTGGGTCCCTTGGAATGTAGACACAATCATATTAGTACCCGGGAAGAAATCTGCATCTAGTGTAAACATCGATTATTCATGAGTTTGTATACTGGGAATCCATTCCATTGAATCTAGTCAATGCTAAAGTGATGCTGAACTGAATTTCAGAACTTGACAAATTGGAGACCAGACTTTGGAATTTGGTAACCCTTCCAATGGAGTACTAGAAGACACCTTCACACTTTTTACTTCTATTAACCATAAGGAAACTCAATTTTATTCCTCTAAGAAATAATGCATACTCACTCCATTTGAAGAAACAGTTCTACTAATACATTAGAAAGAGCAAACTTAAATGCCTTCAGTGGGCAATAGTTAACCTACACAGAGAAAGGAAGCGAAAATTGATGTGCCAAGATTTTGTATTACAACCCAGAATAATCTGTCTCTATTACATCGTTACATTATCTATTGAAACACTGTATTGTGTTTTAAAAGGCAACGTAACCACTCCACACCAACTAGAATGTCAAAAATCCTTGAAAACTCTCACTCATTGCTGGTAGGAATACATAATGGTACAGCTACTTTGGAAGACATTTTGGCAGCTTCTTCTAAACCTACATATACTTTCACCATATAATTCAGCAATCATGCTCCTTGGTATTTACCCAAAAGAGTTAAAAACATGTCCACACAAAAACCTGCACACAAATGTTTATAGCAGCTCTATTCATAATTGCCAAAACCTGAAAACAACCAAGATGTCCTTCAGTAGGTGAGTGGGTAAACAAACTGTGGTATGTCAAAACAATGGAAGATTATTCAGTGCTAAAAAGAAATGAGCTATCAAGCCAGGAAAAGACATGGAAGAAACTTAATGGCATAGTACTAAGTGAAAGAAGCCAATCTGAAAGGGCTGCATACTGTATGATTCCACTTATATGACACTTTGGAAAAGGCAGAACTATGGAGATGGTAAAAAGATCAGTGGTTGCTGGGGGTTAGGGTGGAGGGAGGAATGAACAGGTGGAGCACAGAGGATTTGGGGGGCTGCAAAACTACTCTGTATGATACTCTCTCTAATGGTGGAAAAATGACATCATACACTTTTCCAAACCTATACAGTGTACAACACTAAAAGTGAACCCTAGTGTAAATTATGGATTTTGGGTGATGAAGATGTATCAATATAGATTCATTGATTCAAACAAATGTCCCACTCTGCTGTGGGATCTTGATAATGGGAGAGGCTGTGCATGTGTAGGAAAGGGGGATGTAGAAACTCTGTACTTTCCACTTAGTTTTGCTCTAAATAGTAAAGGCTTTTTAAAATAAAGGTACTGCAAGGCCAGCTTTTGACCTCCTGCTATAAACTAAGGTGGAAAAGTTGCACAGCTAGAAGTATAGGAATTTTAACCATGTTGTTAACAAATCTTCTGATATCTGCAATGTAGAAGATAACTTACACATTTGTATATAAATGCAAAAACAGTGTCACCAAAGAAACTAAAGCCTTTATTTTGACTCTCTTTTGCTTTCCATTTCCCCTTTCATTTTTATTTATGTCAACGAGACCCTCATGCTTCATTAACTGTTATGAAAGCTGATGTTCAGTTAATGGACCTCACCCCTTAAATAAATTTAGACATATTAGTTGATATTGGTGTTTCATGCACAAATGCAATATTTTATGGAATCTTTGAGCTATTTGATAAACATATTAAAATATTATTTGGTGAACTAGAAACCTGTAAATACCCAGATGGTGTTTAATGGACCCAAAGGTTTTGGAGTTACCCAAAACTAGGTTCAAGTACTGGCACTACCAGTTATTAGCCATGTGACTTGGGAAAGTTGGGTAACATCATCTGTCACATGGAGAATCTTAAGGATTAAAGGAGATTGTACACATAAAGCATGTATTATAATGCCCAGCACACAGGAGGTACTTAATAAATGTTAACCCCTTTCCTTCCAAGTTAGTCTTCTTGGCTCCTTTGGGTTTTAGTACTCTGAAATCTTGTAGGGGCTTCATAAGCCCAATAGTTCATATTTACTCAGAATATTCAAATTTGCACAATTATAAAGGGAAGTTTAATTGCTTTAATTTCAGGAGGCAAAATAACAAAACAATGGAGGGCATTACTCACCATAGTGTGTTAGTCAGTCATTTTTGAATTTGATGTGATGGAGAAAGTGAGAGAATTAATGATGGCTATTTCTCACACATGGCCACTCACCGGGCCATACAGCTTTCTGAAAGCCACAGGGAATCTATCTGCTTAGAGGCTCTAGCCAAAGTCCTAATCAACGAACACAAATAGGGAACTGACTTTCTGATAAATAGGAGTCCTCTATTTACTTTAAAGGAGTAGCTGTCTCTATATAAGAATTCATTACCCAGCCTTGAAAAGCACTGTTATAAGCTAATTCTGCAGAAGTAAGCCCTGATGCTGGAAGTGGATGAGATTCTGAAAGGAATTAAGCTTTCAGTTTTCTGCTTCCCAGACAATCTTTAGTACAAGTTACTCTCCTTGAAAGCCTAAAACAAAGCTGCCTACCAGCACCAGGTAAATGTGATAACCTGTTAATGCAGTTTATGGTTCAACATGTAAGTGTATCAAAGGTCAAGTTTCAGTTACAGTTCCCATAGCAATTGTAACTTGGCCACTTAACACTTCAACAATAACCATCCACAGAGTATCCACAAACAGATCCTAGGAGCTTTGCGGTGGTAGCAGGCCTTTCTGTTGAAAGTTTTGGCTATCGTGTTGCATTTGTTTTTGGTACGTTTACACACAGCAGTATTTCACAAGCATCATATTTAACTGCTATTACTGAAAGATCTTCAAACTGGCCTCACTGTTTCAATGGTGATGGCTTTAGCCACATGTAATCTTGCAATTGTCCATGTCAGCTTATAGCATTATAAACGTGTCCTTACATTTTTGTGGAGAAACACTTGTGGCAAATCCTCGGTGAACTGGAACACTGTTCTTACACTGTGGTGTAAGTCAGAAAGTTGAGGAGCATTCACCACTCAGCAAATGAACACAAAGTAGGAAATGTATAAAAATTAAGGGCAGAAAGCTGGGAAGTGATAGGCCCAAAGCAGAGGGTGAGGTTTTATGGAAACTACTATAAAACAACAATGGAAACATTGGGTAAATTTTGTTTTAAAAGCAGGGGTATAAATGAGTTTTATAATGCACTTAGCTGGAGAACTAGAAAGAAAATAAACGTAGTTTCACAGTCAGACGAGAATCAGTAATCCCTGCACCTGTCTTCTTTATTGAAAGGTCATTATAACAACTCAATGTTATTCTAGAATCACAACGGTAGATGGAATGGCCAGTCTACTGTCAAAGTAAAGGGAGTGATTCTGGAATACCTAGAACATAATTTGCCATAATCTAGCAAATTATGGCTCATGGGCCAAATCTAGCCCAAAGCCTGTTTTTGCCAAAGCAGTTTGATTGGAACACAGCCAGGCCCATCAGTCTGCATGTTGTCTATGGCTGCTTTCACACTATAATTCGAGGCAGAGCTGAGCAGTTGTGAGAGAGATCATTAAGTTGCCAAAGCATACAATATTTACAATAGGGACCTTTACAGAAAAATCAGCCAAAAAGCTTAGACAAAAGTGGACATATAGATCCATTGTTCGGATTATACAACTCTTTATTTTTGGTTGAGAAGAAAAGGACACACACAAAAACATACATAGACTAGAAAAGACCATTTATTTCACTCTGTTTTTAGGACATAAAGTTACCAAATCCCAGCCAACTTATGGATAAATAATTCCCTTAAATTTTTATGACACGATGATATGATTACCTCTTTTTCATAATCTAAATCACTGATGTACAGGCTCAATACACTTCAAAATCTATGTCTTGCTTGGGTTAAATACTTAAAATTCAAATTCTAATGTCTTCTATTTGAAATCCAAATAAAATATATATCTCTCTATATTTATGCTCCTTACTTCAGGGGTATTTTAATTGAAAGCCAAGTAGAAATCAAAGGTTTGTGAAAGATTTATGAAAAATAATTATATAATGCCCCAAGCAAAATGTTATCATTTAATGGCCAAGATCTACAGAAATGATGAAAAATGGATAAAATGGTTATATTCAATAGAGCAGGAAAGAATGCCAGAAGGAGCTTCGTAACACATAAAATTGATCTTGTAAAAAAAATAAAAAGAGTTAAGACATAAATACTTTTATTAGCTGGAGGAAATATGGGAATGTTTATGGAAGTTTTAGCAAGGAAAACTTAGGCAAATGTTACTACCAAAAGTAGAGCCATAAGAAGAACTAAGTAAGGCATATAAAATTCTGACAAGAAAGGCTGGAGACTTGCATTCAGGTACTGTCCTGAATGAATAATGAAAGCAATCAGGGCACATGGCAAAGAGATTGCATATTTTTCAGGAAAAAAATAAGCCAAGCCTGGAATTATAAAATGGGCAATTTAGCTTCATACCTAAAAAAATACTCAAGTGACTCATGTGGAAATCAATTTGCAACTTGCTTAAAAGACCAGAACATACAAAATAATAATAATGAACATGGCTTTGGCTTTCTGCAAAACAGTCTGGCAGCCCAATCTCATTTCTTTCTATGACACAATGACAGGAACAGTAGATGGAGTCAGCTGAGGTGTTTCACTCAGCTGCTTATGACACGCATGTATAAGAAACACACACGCTGCAATATGGCGGCCACTAGCCACACATGGCTATTAGGCCCTTGAACTGTGGCTGGTCTGAGTGGAGATGTGCTGTTAAGGGCAAATATATACCAGATTTTGAAAACCTAGCACAAAAAAATCATGACATATCTCATGATAATTTTACATTGATTATATTAATATTCAATATATTGAAATGATAATATTTTAGACATACAGGGTTAAAGAAAACATACTGTTAAAATTAATCTAACCAGTTAAAAATTTTTTAATGTGACTATTAGCAAGCTTAATATTACATGTGGCTTGCATTTATGGCTCACATGATATTTCCATTTGATAGCACTGTCTGATAGATAGACTGTGCTAAACTCAGTAGATCACGGAAAAATTTCTTATCCTACACAAGCATCTGTTTCTCCCTCTATGTAAGAGGGGGTGGGGAGGTTGAGAGGTTGATGGGGGAGACTGGGGGTAGGACAATTCCTTTTTGGGCAGGTGTGTCCCCTGCATTGCAGTATGTTTAGCACTTCTAGGTCCCACCCACTAATGCTTCCCTACTTCTAGCCACAACCACCAAAAACACCCTTCCAGTATTTCCAAATGCCCCTGGGGTGGGGTGGGGTGATATCAAACCATGTCAAAAACCAACTGGCTGGAAGATAGCTAATGTCCTTTCCAGTGCTGAATTTTTATGATTCTACAGCGTGATTTCATAAAACTCCACTTTTTGTCTTGATTTTATGAAAATCACTTTTTTTGTGAATATATTTACCCAATGTCTAATGACAGCCTACTTGAGGGCTCAACTACAAAATTATTCTTAGTGTTGACCCTGTATAGTGCTCTAAGTTTGTATGAAGTTTATTTTTCTAGCATTCTAGCACTTAACACCTGCTGCTTTCTATTTTATTCATTTGTATTCATGTCTTGTGCTCCAAGCAGGGTCATAAGCTCCAATGGCAGAAACAGTTTCTTATATAAACTTTCTCTCCTATAACAAATGAATAATAATTACCAGTGAAGTAAAGGGATCCCCTGGACAGGATAGCTTTCTGGATTGACTTAGAATCTGGTGTTATTTAATATTTTCAGCAGTGACTATGGTGGTGAAATATATCATTCATTTGAAACTTAACCATATGCTGCCTTGTGCAGTATAAAAATTTCACAGATTTAAATTTGATTGTCCAAACTAAATAGAATTTGTTGAGGGCATAGAATTATGTCTTCCAGTGGTAATAATTACCTTTAAAGTTAACTGTATGCTATCATGTACATTTTCTGATTTAGGAATTGAAAGAACCTTATAAAACAGACATTATTATTATCTCCAATTTACCTAAAAGGAAACTGAGGTTTAAGAAGGTTGGCAACCTGATGATGGAAATGCCAGAATTTGAACCCAGAACTTGTACTCAGGTCATCTAATGCCTAGGCTCATGGTCTAGTTATCTATTCCCACTGAGAATTTAACACAGAAGAAATGGATTTTTAAAGCTGAAGGAGAGATTGAACTGAGCCTCACAAACTTTGAGGGTCAGAGTGATATACTAGAATATGCCACCAAAGGTTAAATAAAAAAACTCTCTCTCCAGGAACCTTTAAGAACAAAGATGACAGATCAACATTTACAATGGATCTTGGGAACCAGCCCATGTGATTTATCACAGTGAGAACAGTGAACATAATTCAGAAGTACAGATCTTGGACTCTGAGTGGTATTTAAGAATTCAGTGACAATTTAACTTGCCTACAGCTTCTTTATTTAAAGCCTGACCTAATCTCTCCTAGAACTGTAGATTCAAATTGATTTCTGTGGCCTGGATAGATAATTATCCCAGTGGAATTATGTAAGATCCTTTATAGAGGATCTCAGCCTCTCAGAGATTTTCTGCCTTTGTGTTCATATTTTTTTTTAAATTGAGGTGAAAGTCACATAACAAAAAACAAATCATTTTGAAATGATTTATTTTGTGTTATGTGGTAGCATTTAGTACATTCACAATGGTAGGCAACCATCACCTTTATCAAGTTCTAAATCTGTGTTAATATATGAAGTTAAGACTGTTTTAACATTTTTTAAAAGTTTTCTAATAAAATAACGAGGTGGTACAGATTCTGGAAATCTGAAGGCTTCTAGTAAACATTCACTTGAAATTAAATGAGCCATTTAATACACAAATGATACACGTTTGTTCTTGATACGTGAATGATAAAATAAGTTAGAGTACTATGGACAACCAAGGTAAAATGCTGACGAGAGAATGTCCTGGGCAAAAGTCCTACCTCTTCATTTTAGCTTCTGGAGAAACATAAAAGTTATGCTCCAAGACACTATAGACACATGCCATATAAAATTTTATTATTGTTAATTGTAGAAAATTCAATCTTTATTGGAAAAGGATGCATTGCAGATATATTTGGAAAGTATGATTAATAGGACAGAGGGTGAGGTGGATATGCCACTGAAGGAGAGGGTGTTGTCAAAGATGACCCTTAAAATTTAGGCTTTCACTCTGTTCTGAAATTGTTTTCTTACTTGGGGCTCTGTCTCACGTTCCCTTGATTCTATACAGTATAAATTCCATCTTTTGCAATCTTTCTCACACTACAGACTTGGAAATTATTTTAATTTTGCAATAATGGGCCACTGCATATTTCACAATTATGTTTTTTCAACAGCGTTAAAGCAAGAGTTCCAGTAACCCTTTGAAAGTGTTAGATGTCGTTACTGGTAGCAAAAATATTCTTATTCCTGAATTGATCATTGATTCGTGATTCTGCATTTCCATGCAGCCTTTGATATAATTGCCTTCTAATTGCTGTAGCATTTTTTTTCTTTTTAAATTTTTTCTTTTTTTTTTTTTGCTGTGTCGCTCAGGCTGGAGTGCAGCGGCTATTGATAAGTGCAATCATGGCACACTATAGCCTTGAACTCCTGGGCTCAAGCAATTCTCCCACCTCAGCCTCCCAAGTAGCTGGTGTGCGTCACCACACCTGGTTGCTATAGCATTTCCTTTATAAAACTACTCAGGTAGAAACTATGCCAAATTGGAAGGACATCTTCTAACAACCTTGCTACCCTATTTTATTCCCCTAGCCCCATGAAACAAATAGTAAGAAAAAAAAAATCAGGCTTTCATAACCGAATGGCTGGTGATAGCTTTCACACAGGCGAGGAACACTAGAAGGAAGAAAGGATCTTCGGAAGGAAGAGCGTGAGTTTGATTTGGGCGACGTTCAGTTTCTAGTCTCTTTTAGACAGTCAAATGAGTTAGGAATACAGAGGAATTGTTTGGACAGGAGATTGTAAGTTTGTAAGTTCTGATTCATCGAGGATAGTAATTGAAGTGGACGCAATGAACGGAATTGCCAAGGAAGTTGGAAAAGAAGGCCAAGGACAGGATATTGAGGAACCTTTAAAGACTGGATTGCTGGGATTAGCCAACAAAAAACCTTTAGAATGAGCAGCTGGAGAGGTAGGAGGAAAACCAGGACAGTATATTGTCGTAAGGGCCAAGCAGAAGAGGAATTTCTAGAAGGAAGTACTGGGCAAGAGTGGACTACCACTGGGAGTCCTGGTTGAATGAGGACTGGCATGCAGTTGGACCTAGTGATGGTTCCTGAAAGTTGACTTTAGCAAGAGTCATTCAGTGGAGTCAGGGAGAAACAGGATTAGAGGCCAGACTGGGATGGGCTAAGAGTTAATGGAAAGTATAAAAAATAGAGAATGTGTAGAGATTATTCTCTCTGAAAGTTCCCACTGAAAAGGGGGAGGTAGTCAACAGCTCTGGAAGGAAGAGTTGTGAAGGAAGGTTGGTTGTTTATATTTTCTTTTTTGTTTGCTTTTAAGATGGGGTGCTTTGGAACATTCTTAAACACCGATAGGATAGAATCTAGCATCGGGGGAAGTGTTGAGATTAAAGCGCAGAAAAGATAATCAGGGTTTTAAATTGCCTGAAAAGGCAGGAGGAGGTACAATTTTGAGACCAGGTGAATGGATTTACCCTAGATTGGAGGAGGGACAGCTCCTCTGTTAATAGCTGAAAGTAAAGAGGAGCCAATGGGTGTAATTGCAGTTCGGTTTGTCATTCTGGTGGGAGGCAGTTTCTCCCCCGTCTCTTCCATTTTCTCTGTGAAGTCAGTCATGCTGTAAGAGTAAGGGTGGAGGAGAAGTGCTCAAAAGTCTCCGGAGAACAGTGAAAATTGAAGTGAGTGACTGTGCCAAGTAGGGAAGCTACTGTTGTTATTGCTGCTATTCTGTTAATTTTGTAAGTTGAAAATTTGAGGTAGGAGCACATTTTCCATAGAACATGTTCTCCTAAGAAAACTGGCTAGTTTTTTAGAAAACTGACAAAAATCTGCTTAACTCATAATGAAGTAGTAAAATAATATTCATGGTATTATTTCAGCTTTAGTGGCCCAAAGTAGGTGTTCAATAAATACTTTTATTAAAAAAGAAAGAAAAAATTCAATTGTTCGTGGGTAATTTTGTGCATGAACTTCAGAAAATGAGTCTAAAAGTCTATTTTTCCCAATTGTTACATGATATGTTTGAAAAATTATAAGTATAACAAGATAAACACTGATTAGTGAGTCAAGTAAAAAAAAAAAACCAGGCAATTCTATATTTTGTAGATAAGTACATAAGAATTAATGAATATTTAAGGGTAATAAAACTAGATACAATAGGTTTTGATTATGTAAAAATATATATGCTTGAGAAAGATAGAAAAAGGAGTTGTCTTCCCTCTCTTACACCAAAAATGTAGGGAGACGATATGTCACAAACCGATACTCTACACAGATACTTCTGTACACAGAAGGATTAATAAATGAGAAAACCAAATAATTTCTCAGGTAATCCAGAGATTTCCAGGCCTTTGTATTTTGTGGGTATAAATAGATGTCAAGGGTGATTTTATAGATGGGAGATAGATAGATAGATACAAAGAGAACTCATTGAATAATACATGTTATCTTAGGAAAATGCACGAGATTTGAAGAGAAGAAAGATTCCTCAGATATCTCTCCCATAGAAGTCTTCCTTGGGGCCTAAAAATACCATCAGAAACAATGAAGTCTCTGGTTAAACTGTAAGTATGTGTTCCGGAAGGGGTCACAACATCTCTCCAACTAGTTTAGGAGATTGGTTTAGTAGTTCTATGAGTGAATGAATAAATTTACACAAGGGTCCCTCCATGTCAAGGATGTGGGGCAGAGTCCAGTTTGGGGGATTAGACCCTAAACAGAATAAGGGAATGGAAATCCCACCTTGAAAGAAGCAGAGCTCAGAGGCATTCTGAAAACCCTTGAGTATCTCTACGATCTAGTCTAAAGTAAGTGGTACTGGGCTTCTCAATATAATCATCTAGTCGTTATTGCCCTATAAAACATTTCAGGTATGACGAGTAACATTTTCTGTATTGGGAAGTGATATCATGTTTTGTTTTGTTCTGTTTTTGATTAAAAAAAGTGATATATCTAGAGCTTCACATAAGCGTTCTCTTATTATTTCACCAACAGTGAATGTGCCTTTAGCTTAGCTGCACCCAGCACATCTTCTGCTGGTCATACTGAGCCTTTGAAGGAAGGTTGGCTCTTCTGAAGCTGGTTGATTTCAGCTTTTCTTGACTGATTTTATAAACGGTTGTCTCAAAGTTCCTCTTAAAGAGAATTTTCCATTGCAAATATGAGATAAACACCAATATTCATACTCCTCAGCCCACCTACTTTGAAAGGCATGATTTTTTCCATCAGCCACTTTTCTCTTCTTGGCAGTAGTCATAGCAGAGTTTTAAAATTTTATATGGAAAATGGCCCGTCTCGTTCCCATCAACAATGATCCCCACTACAAACCTCGGTATCTGACTGATGCAATCACAGTTTACAACGGATTAATTGATTCAGACACTGAATCACTAAAGTGGTGCAGACAGATGGGGCTAGGCTGAGTTTGGGTCTCAGTTTTTTCACTTATAATAGGAAAAATGTTCCTGAAATTAGATCATGCAAGCTAGAATGTCCATGGATTGCCTATCAAGAATCTGAGCAGACAAGCGTCACAGGAGTCTTACTCTGATAGGCCTGGGTGCGAATCCTGGCTCTGGAAAGTACTTATCACATCTACACTTCAGTTCTGTCTTTTGTTAAGTGGGGGTCATGCCTGGCTTGACGATTTGTTGTGAGGAATAAAGAGAATGTATGTAAACATCCCGGCATAGAGACAGAGCAAGTAGCTATGAGTGGAAATAAAGTCTCTGAACTACCTAGCCCAGTGTTCCACACACAGGAGAAACTTAATACATGTTGGTTTCTTTCCTCTTTCCTTTTCCCATTAAAAACCTCAGCAACTTTCTGAACATTGACATCAAGATTCAGATGTAATGAAGTTCAAAGATTGTTATGGGCTGAATGCGCTCCCCCAAAATGCAAAATTCAAACATGGAAGTCCTAACCTCCAAAACCTCAGAATGTGACTGTAGTTGGAGACAGGGTCTGTACAGAGGTAATTAAATTAAAATGAGATCATTAGAATGGGTCCTAATCTAATACGGCTGGTGTCCTTATAAGAAGAGGAAATTTGGACACAAACGCATAGAGGGAAGACTGTGTGAAGACACAGAAGGCGGATGGCCGTATACAAGCCAGAGAGAAGCCTGGAACAGATCCTCCCCTCATGGCCCTCGGACGAAACCAACCCTGCCAACATCTTGATCTCAGACATCGAGCCTCTAGAACTGTAAGAAAATGCATGTGTGCTGTTTCAGCCAGTCTGTGGTACCTTGTTACGGCAGCCCTAGCAATTTCACCCTGTGAAATACAGAACGTCCAACAAACATGTAAATCAAGCCATATTCGTCAGCAGAGAGGGATGCCTTTTCAGTAACTTACCCAGCAGAGGGTCTGTCTAGTTTCACATCCTGCACTACAACAAGCAACATCAAAGAACCTGGGCCTCACCATACTAGAAAAACAAAGCCGTCCCCTCTTTTTTTTTTTTCCTAAGACAAACATTTATTTTATAGGCTTTTAAAAAAACAATTATTACTTAATGTACATTTTAAGAACATCAAAGAATGGCAGCATGAGGAATGAAATTTACTGAGAATTCTTTGTTATAATTATTTTCGTTGTTACAATTGTTACACTAGACCTGCATCCCCTTAGACCACTATTTCTGAGGATCATTAATTGTACTCTGACTATCAGATGAAAATCGTCAGTTCAGTCTTCACGTAGCAGAGCATGAGCATGTGCTTCACAGGACAGGACACGGATTACATTTGTGGCTTTGGAGGCGAGGTGTGAACTATCTACTGTTTTTGTATTACCATCGAGATCCTTCCCATCAGCAGCACAAAAAGTGAAATTTTCCTTATTTCTTTTTACATGATTCTTGTTCATGATGGCAATTTGTCTTCTGGACAGAATATATAGTTGCTGAGTTTCTTAGGCTTCTATTCCAATTGCTATTTAATTATAAAGTTGACAATTACATGTAATACTGGGGAAATCTTGGTACATATCTATAAAATGGGGATAATAATACCTTCTAGAGCCCAGAACAAATGCCTGCTTGAGATTTTGTCCAGCTCTGAAATCTAAGAGTGTTTGAATTTGATTATAGTTCAGCCTACTGTGTCAGAGTTATATAACTTCAATGTTTTTTTCCAACCGAGTACCCATTTTTATCATTTGCAAAAACCTTATTACTTCTCCATCTGTAGGAGAAAACCCTAGGATAGCCCCTCCTATATTAGCCACAGGAAAATTGGTTATACCCCAATAAAAATTCTGCCACTGGCAGAATTTTCACTGACATCATTCTTCTATTTAAATTTTTTCCCATGAAGGCATTTGTAGAACAATATGTTCTAGTAAAAACATAAACAGAAGCAGAAAAGAGCATCCCTTAAAAACCTCTAATCAAAGCCACAGCCACAGTATTTGAAATTTATAGGTCCCCACCTGTATTGCTACCCTGTGTCCAATGCAGCTGGAATAGACTGAAATCAGACTGATGAGATTTGGGTCAAGTGTCTCAATGGCTGGGTATAGATCCAAAGGCATTCAATTATTACCTTTAAGTGATTTGGTTCCATTCACTGTTGCCTCATTCATAAGAGTCTCCTTTAGGCTCTTAATCTGCGTTATTTTGAATTGACTACACTGCATAAAGATCTTTGGCTCTAGGTAAACTGGCCATTGCTTCATTATGTGAGGTAAGCACTGGGTGTCAGTCTTGTTTAACCCAGTTGATGAAGTATAGGAGGTCAGCATTGCAAAACAGAATTCACTGGTAGTTTATTAAAGATTACTAAGTCAACCAATAATTTCTGCCTCCTCCACAACCAAACATATCACTTTTTCTCTGTAAAAGTATTCAGTTGATTCATGTAAAGTTTCCTTTTCTTGCCATTTTCTATTACATTGCTGTGTGTTCACATTGCCTAAGTGAACACAGAGTAGCTAAGGCAGAATCAAAACGGTCAGGAACACAGTCTGAGTGAGTACACACTGGATTCAAGATCTCGGGCAAGGGGAACACATCTACATTTTGGTTATATTAGATTCTATAGCATCATTTCCTCAGCCTTTGTTTTAAGCCATTGTATGATTTTGACTTTCTGTCCAAATATGACAGTTGTTAATATAAGCATGACAATTTTACCTATAGCTCTTATTTCATTTTCTTCTAGAAGGTCTTTCAACTGGTTTGTCTAAACTTCATTTTCTCTAAATAAAAATGAATTTTTTTTTTTTTCCTGAAAGAGCTTTTCTTTTCCAGGTTGAAAAAAATAATGCAAACTAAATAACAATGTTCAAAATGTTGTCTTTGCCACTGGAAAGTTACCTGTCTGCTTTTTGTTCTTCTCATTCAAACTCAGCTGGACTTCTGATAACTGGAATATCACAGGGCTTAGCGGCAGGCCAGCAGCTCTGACGACAGTAGGCACACCACAGTCGGTAAACTAGAAAAACAAATGCACACCTTGCCTTAATATGAATAATTATGTTTTGCAATTATTGAAAAACAAGTATCTTTTCTCTATTAGAACTTAAATCTTTACTTTAAACAAAGTTGCTAAGCATTTCTCCAAAACTTTCAGACGAAGAAAGAGCAACTTGTGGAGCTTAAAATTACAATTTAACAATGAAGATCTTAAAAAATTACCTCCCATGTTTAATGCTTTTGAAAAAAATAACAAGTACATAGTTTTATAAAACTATAGGAGTGCAATTTTTAAAATTTCCATCCTTTAAAGTTTCATAAACTGAGGTCGCCTAGTTTTTACCCTTGACATTAAAATTGGGTATTTAGTTTTATTTTTCAATTTTTACACTAGCCTTTTTATAAGATTAATACTAAACTATTATAACTGGTAGTTTGAACTATTTTCTATTAATTTCTTTCTGAGCCTGTTCTTTAGAAATGAGCTTTTGAAACATCTAGACATGCACCAAATTAGAATGCCTCAGAGGGCTTAGTCCATCAGTGAACACACTACTCTCCATCCCCAGAAATGAGCTGACCAGGAGTATCATCAGGGTAATCTGATACTTGCTGACAGTAAAAGGTCCCTGATGTACCTTCACAGTATCATAAATCTCAAGTAATTTCTGTCAACAGAGGCAAGGGTTCATCTAATTGCACTCTCTCCTTTTATGGAGCAAGAACCAAAGTTCAGCAACTCCCAATCAGCCTCTGGTTTCAAGCCAGGGTAAACCAGACAGGACAGACTTCCCTGGCATCTGTGTTTACTCTTGACTGACATGTTATCAACATCCCACCCTCTGGTACTTTCTGGAATCCTGCATAAAGGAACCATTTGTATTTCATCTATAGGAATATGCACATTTATTTTGACTACACTGTTTATTTATGATGCACCATCTCTCCAAGCATTTCATATTGCTAATTGATAATGAGGATTTTTTTTCACAATTCCCATCACTATCCTTAAAGTTCTTGTTCCCTACATGAGGTTTAACTGTTAGTGCTCTGATAATATCTCTAGTTGTTTGTCAAAGCAGCAAGTTACAGTCACATTTTCATCTAAAGCAAACTTCCTTGTTGAATAAGGCAAAATGTCAACATAGAAGAAACTGACTAAATAAAGCACAAAATTAAGTGTCAGGATAATTCATGAGCTATTGCTTGATTGTAGTATTTATATGACAACTTTGTGGAAAAATTCCTTAGTCAGAACAGCTAGTGTAAACTACCTCTGGGTAACATTCAACCACAGGAGAGAAAGTGATACAGGATGATGAGGGAAGAAGAGAATATAAGGATATGGAAATAAGGTCATGCATGGGAAGCTCATTTATTTGTTAGTGAGATGAAATGTTTGAACATATACATGGTCTGAGAAGAATCAAACAAAGAAGGAGAGAATGCAAATAAGTGAAACTGAGGTCCTGAAGAAGTTCAGAGGGAATAAAATTTTAGAAAAGGTAGAAGGGTCAGCCTTGAATGGTGGGAGGTCATTCCATCCTCTAAAAAGAAGGAAGAGGTAAAGGTGGGTGGGGAGGTAGATATATTTATAGGTTGGAGCAGAACCTGAGACAGCTCTCTGGTTACTTTTCTTTTGGAGTATGAGGCAAGACCATGTTTTGTCAGTTAGAGCTGTGAGTAAAGGAAGGGACTCCTGGAAGGAGGTAAATATTTGTAACAACTGCTCCAGATATGAAAGAAAACCCTGCAGAAACCAGCAAAGAAGCTGAAAACAGCAGAGTGTTCAGCTGAAGATAAAGATGGGTTTGTACTATCCCTGTTTCATACAAATACTCACTTGGTTTTCTCCAGCAACACCTGACTGCCCGTGGTTGGAGACAGGGGAAAATGGAGTTGCAAGATAAAATTGGGGACAAATGTAAGGGTAAATAGCTAGGGAGCTTGAGAAGGAGTCGTTAAATGAATGCACCTAGGCTGCACAGAGAAGTAAGATCAGGAGGAAGTTCACCGAGTATGAGAAAGGGTGTGTGTGTGTGTGGTGTGTGTGTGTTGTGGGGAGTCAAATGAATGAAGGTCTTACTGAACTGGAAGAGTAGCTGTAGGGGGAGAAAGAAACTAAGAGAGCTGAAAGTAAAAAATGCCACTGTCCCAGAGTGAACTGTCAGATTTAGAAACTTCAGATATAGCAGACTGGAGCAATGTCAAAGCCCAAGGACTTGCCTTGGAAGTAGGTTTCTAAAAATTGGGTACTTTAATGCTTTAAGTGAAAACCGATGAAAGTGTGAGGTCAAGGTGCTAGAGTGCTGAATGTTCATCCACATCGACTTTGAAGTTAAAAATACTCTCAGAAGTTGGAAAGGAGTGGACATATGTGAGCCACATATTTAATAAATAACCTGGAGGTGACAGGTAACAGCAACAAGGACTGACAGAAGCTGCAGAAGTTGCAAAAGAGAAGAGAGAGGTTTTCCTTTTGGTGAGAAAACAGAGGTCTGCATTAGCAACGCAGAAAGGTAGGACAACCCTTTGGACCACCTCACAGGGTTATTCTGGGACTCACATAAAATAATGGATGTAAAAGTCCTCCAAAGAGTATAATATATAATTTAAATAAAAATTATCTTTATGTATAAAACTATATATATTTTTATATATTAAAGCCTATAAATACACCTAAGACCCTATCAGTCTTATATGCTATCAATACCACTTACTATATACATCAACAACTCTTGTAATATCTCACATTTTACATTAAGTTCTTAAAGCAATTCATGTGCACATTTTAGTATTTTCTCACAAAAAATCCTGGGAGATAAATAGTGTAGGTGTTATTATTCACAGATGAGAAAAGTGAAAAACAGATATTTAGTGATTTGGCTAAGGGCAATATCAGAAACAGAGCCAAGACTTAAATTTTGATGAAAGAAATTCAAGTTCTTCTAACTTCCATGGGTCATGAGAAAGTTTTTCACCAGGTGTTCATTTGCTTCCTGTTTTTCCTACATAACAACATCTAGGACACTTGTACACCTGATAACTCTCTGTTCCATATTTTTTTTTTAACCACTGCATATTAGAATATTAGAACTCTGGAAGCTCAAAAGTATTGAATTTGCAAGGAGACTCTAACCTCAACAGCTAATTTCCTCTTCAAGGGTCCAAATGTTTACCTATTGGTACAATTATTTTCCAAACTGTGTCTTGGTAATACAGACAAACCCATGATTCTGTTCCTGAGAAATTTGTTCATCAAAAATGAACATAGAATCATTTTTTATTGACTTTCAGAAAAATATGATACTTCTAACACCAACATGTCTACTATAAACAAAACGGGGGTGTTTCAATACCAAAGGCTAGCTCTCCAAGTAGATTTTTGAGTTGGAAGTTTCTCTCCTAACTGAAGTTATGCTTCAATAATGACTATATTTTTATGTTAATGCTTCCCTAATGATTATATTTTAAACTTCATGGGCCTCAGTTTCCTCATCTGTATCATATATGATCCTCAGGATTGCTACGTTATAGTTTTTGTAAAGTGCCTCACACAATGTTTTACACTTGTGAAACATTCAATAAATAGTAAGGGTGATTTTAATCAGCCATCCTTTGTTATTCTGCATTTCAATGTTACAGTATTTCCTTCCTTTGTGTGAAATGTGTCACTAGGGTGACACCAATGAGACGAAATAGACCGTTGCAAACTTGAGTCTGAAACCACAGTCTAATTTAGGAGAAATTCACAAACTAATTACTTAAAACATGAAGCAGATAGGGAATGATCTCTTTAAGCAAGATACAAAGAGAAAATATTTGGTAAATTCACCTACATTAATAGTGAGAACTTCTGTCCTTCAAAAAACTAGTACTAAAGAGGAGGGGAAAAGACAAGTCACAGACCGGAGCATATATCATAACCTGAAAGTGTGAGTCATGATTAATATCTGTATGACACTGGGCAACAGCCAGTAAACAGTTCTTAACTCAGCAAATACTGCTTTTACTTAGGAAAGGCACATTTTTTTTAGTTGTCTGTTTCACTACTTCTCTAACATCTCTCTGCATCTCAGTTCATGCACAATTAGAGCCTCACCATACAAGCACATGAATACCTGTCAAAGGCCGTGCATCTAGAACAGGGTTCCTCAACAGCCTGTGTCTGTTCTGCTGCCCAGTTTGTGGCTTAGAGCCGGAGCTCCTATCACCCTCCTCTCGGGTCTCCCTTCTTCCAGGTCTCTCTACCCAAGAGTGCGCATAAGTATCCCCTCCCCCTCTCCCCTCCCTGCAGTGCCAGCAGGGTGAATGCCAAGGGGCTGCAGGTGGTAGATGGCCAGTATGGTACCAATATTACACTGTGACAGAGGTAGAAACCAGACCTTCTGGTGCCAAGGGTCACGCTGGGGAATGGGTAAGGGTAGAAGAGAAAAGAAGAGGGAGAGGAAGCTGGCCTCAATCCAGGAATTTTGATGTTAAATTTCCCTTTGGAGCAGAAACCAATGCCTGTTGGAGGCACTGAAAACAAGCAAAATGGCAGCAGGTGCCAGCAGTGAAAGTGAACCCAGCTGTACCCTTATGGACTAATTTGCCTCATCAAGGCCTCGTGCCTGCCTAAGCAATGGGAAAGAGGCCTAAATAGGCATGCTCTGCAATTCCTAACTGCCCTTCCTAAATTAAGCTTGGTGCAATAGAGTTTGAACAAGCTGAATGGCCTTAATAATAAGGGAAACACTTGTATAGCACTTTATCAAGTGCCGAGCACTGTCCTAAGCACGTGACATGTAAGAACTCATTTACTTTTCAGTACAACCCCTTAAAGCAGCGGTCCCCAACATTTTTGGCATCAGGGACCAGTTTCATGGAAGACAATTTTTCCACGGGGCGGGGAGGGGAAGCTCAGGCGGTGATGCTGATGCGAGTGATGGGGAGCAGCTGTAAATACAGACGAAGCTTCACTTGCTTGCCCTTCACTCAGCTGCTGCTCCTGCTGTGCGGCCCGGTTCCTAAGTTTCATGGAAGACAATTTTTCCACGGATGGGGGCAGGTGGGGCGGAGCTCAGACGGTGATGCACAGCCTGGTTCCTAACAGGCCACAGCGTTGGGGACCGTAGCCTTAGGGAGTATCTATTATTAGGTTGAACTATGTGAAATTGCCAACATTCAACCATTTTGACCTACAAATGGCAACCGTGCACGGTTCAACCTGCATTTTATCTGCATTTTACAGATGAGAAAGATAGAAGCAGAACACTTAAGTAACTTCCTAGGAAGTGGCAAACTTCAGCAACAGGCAATTGGGCTCCCGTTTCTGTGGTCATTACTAACCACTGAAATATCTGCCTCTCTACCATATTGAATTAAAATGGCAGAAATGATTTCTTCCAACCTAAAAATTCTATCCACAAATCTGCGCTTTACCATTTTCAGTTTCCACACACCAATCTCTTCTTGACTTGAGTATTTCTTTTGAAATGATATCACTGCTCACTCAGTCACTCAGCTGGAAATCTCAGAATGGACTTTGATTTCTTACTTTATTTTTCAACCACCAGAATCCAAACCATATTTATTAAATCTGTCTCAGCAGGAGCTGCAGAATCACAGGGTGTGAGAGCTGAAAGGAACTTTAGAGATAATCTAGTCATTTTTCTAATGCGGACATAGGCACTGAGTGAGCTGGTAGCACGATTGGGACAAGAGCCTGTACTCCTGAGTTCTGGTCACTGCTCCTCTCTGTCTACCTCAGTTTTCACAGTGGACAAATGCCATAGGTGATACCTCTTTGCTTCTCCAGAACTTCAGGACCAACTGTAATGCCCTAACCCTCATATATGATAATAGCTTGACTCACTAAACACTCTGTGCCAATCACTCTTCTAAATGAAAGTGAATTAGCACAACAACTCTATGGTACTTACTATTATAAACCCCATTTAACAAATGGGAAACTACAACACAGAGAAATTAAAGTGGTTTACCTAAGGTCACACATTTTGTAACCTAGCTCTAGAGGCCATGCCTAGACCACCTGGCCATACGCCCTTCACCCCACCCTACCCTTCATCGGGCAAACCTCAGCCTTATCTGCTTTGGGAAGTGGTTCCCAATTCTCCCCTCTTTCTGGGCTGAGTTGAAAGTCCTATCTGCCAAACTCTCAGAGCCTCCACTCACATCATATTTATGTAATTAACTACTTATTTGTCTGTTTTCTCCACTGGATTGCAAATGCTTTGAGGGCAGTGACTACGTTTTACTCTTCTTAATATTCACAGGATTTGACGTAATACCTGACACAGTAATCCCTGAATAGATACTTGTTAAATGAATGCATAAAAGAATGAATGGCCATCTAGCTAATCTTCCTGTCTTCAATCTCTCCTTACTCCATTGATCTTCCATCTTGGAGTAAGTTGGGGAAATTAGTGAGGCATTTAGTGTGTGAGGGCAAAAGAGACAGGGGAGCCCTTCATTTGCCTTCCTTAATAACCGAATATAAGCCTTTTGATGGTTACTCTGCAAATGTTTGGTCATGAACTTTTCACACTATTAACACAGTAATTTTTTTTTTCACCCATAGTCACTGTATCTAGGATCTGAATTAGTTTTCAATTTTATATTTTGATTTTTGAGAGTGAAATATTTCAAAGAGGATGCATTCATTTGTTTTATTTTGCCTAATACATTAGACCAGAAATTGGGTTCTTTCATGCAGGTTAAATAAGTATTTGACCTTAACACTGAGCATTCTAGACAATTCATAGTCACAATGGGCTTTAGGAGTCTTCACACTGAGATATGTTTCAAATGACTTTATGCTTAAATGTGTTAGTTCTAACTGAGGTGTCCAGAGTGCTACTGTGTCCCTTGACTTAAAATCATATGCAAAAATCTAATTAATGATGTTGAGTCAATTGGGAAAATATATTTTTATTTCTCACATTGTATAAAAAAATTAATTCCAGATGGATAGCATATCTTAGGATAAAAGGCAAAACAATAAAGTTCTTATTTATTCATAAATCCTCCTGATTTATGAGTAGCAAAAAACCCCACTAACTATAGAAGAATAATACTAATACATTGAACTCTATTAAAATTAAGACTTTGTTTTCATCAAAAGAAAAAATTAAGGGAGTAAAAAGGCAAACCATAGATTGGGAGAAGACATTCACAAAACATATATCCAACAAAGGCATTGTATCCAGATATATAAAGTATACCCACAAATCACTATGAAAAAAGATAGATGATCCAATAGACAAATGGGCAAAGACTTGGGCACTTCACAAGAGAAGTTATCCAAGGGGATGATAAATATATGAGCACATGCTCTATCTTTTCAGTCACCAGAGAAGGACAAATAAAACCACTGGCCATACAACTACTCTCCCACCAAAATGGCTAAAATGAAAATGACAGAAAATAAGAAGTGTTGACAAGCATGTGGAATGAGGGGAACTCTTGACTACTCTGCTGGGAGTAGAAACTGAACAATCACTTTGGAAAACTCTTTGGCAGATTTTATTAAAACTCTCTGCATAAATTAATTTCACACCTAGGTATTCCCAACAGAAATGTGTACATATGTACAACAAAAGACATTCACAAGAACATTAACAGCAGTTCTGTTCCTAAGAACCTTGCAGTCTTCATCAACAGTAGAATGGATAAAGTGTGGTATAGTCACACTGTGGAGTACAATACAGCAATGAGAATGAATAATCTACAAATGCACACAACATTCTGGATGAATCTCACAAACATAACATTGAGCAAAGAAACCAGACACAAAAATGTGTATACTATATGATTTCATTTATATAAACTCCAAAAGCTGGCGAAGCTAATCTATGTTTGAATTTAGCTAATCTATGACTTAGAAGTCAGGTTATACTGGGGGGTAATACGTAGTCACTGGCCAGGAGCATGAAGGGGGTTTGCAGGGGGCTGATAATGTTTTTTTCTCTCTTTTTTGACCTGGAAGCTGGAATCTGAGAGGTGCTTGAGTATGTTAAGCTTAATGCATTTATGATATATTCTCTTTTTCACAGGTATCATATACTTAATAAATAATAATAAAAATCACATGAAGAAGAAATTCTTGGTGAAGACAGTAGTCATTTCTTACATTCATTATTTATCCATACCTAAAATGTGTTTTTCTTTTCTTTCTTTTTTTTTTTTTTAGTATACAGAAAGTACTTTACATTATAGTTTCATCACCACATTCCATTGTGATAAGGAAGAGTCAAGTATTAGTTTCCTGGTTGTAATGGGTTGAACTGTGTCCCCCCGCCCAAAACTTTTATATTGAAGTCCTAAACACCACCCAGAATCTCAGAATGTGGCCTTTTTTGGAAATACGATCACCACAGATATAATTAGGTTAAGATGAGGTCACACTGGAGTAGGGTGGGTCTCTAATCCAACATGAAGGGTGTCTTTATAAAAAGAGGAAATTTGGACACAGACAGAGACGCAAAGAAAGAAGACGATGTGAAGGTACAGGGAGAGGACAGGTAGATCAAGCCAAGAAAGAGACATCTGGAACTTATCTTTACCTCCAGCCCTGCTGACACCATGATTTCAGACATCTAGCCTACATAACTGTGAGACAATACATTTTCTTTTGTTTAAGCCACCCAGTTTCTGGTACTTTGTTACAGCAGCCGCAGCAAACAAATACATTGGGAAGACTGACCCGTTAAGTACATTGCCCGTGAACACCCAGCCAAATAGCAAGAAGCAAAGGTGAGTTACAGACTTTTCTGCATTGGGAACACCCACCCCTCACACTGTGCCTCAGTTAGCATGTCATACATTTGGCAAGGCTGCTGTAGGAAGTGGGGAACAATGGAAGTCGTTATGCAGGGGAATGGCCTGATCCTTCCTCCATATTGGAAAATGTAATGCTCAGGAATCACTGAAGATGGAATATAAAATTCTAAGCATCCCAACCAGCTCTATGGTCCCTGTGAGGAAGCCTCAGAGGGGATCTTTCCTGACCTGGCAGTGGCCAGAGTTTGGAGTACTTCAAGGAGCTGAGATGGTTGGGTCCATTTTTCCTACAGCAGTGGTTTCCCGTCTTGTTTTGGACATGACCTCTGTGAGAATCTGTTGAAAGCTATAAATCCTCTCAACAGACAAATGCCCATATTCATTCAGATTAGAAGTACAGGTAGGGATTTTTAGGGCACAGTATTGTTTTTTGATATTGCCTCCATAAATAAAGATGGATAGCTGAAGCTAATGGGGTTCCCACTTGTCATCTTAGAGGAAGTCAGCAACTAACTACCGACCCTATGCCAAGACTCAAAGGTATCATTCTGGAAACTTCTTTGTAACTTCTCCACATTAGTTAGGTTTGCTCTTCCCCTCTCACTTTCTCCTCAATAATTAGCAGGTAAATATTTAAAACACAAAGAGATTGTGTGTCTATCATTAGAGTAAAAAAGTAAAGGGACATTGGAGGATACAAGCTATGCCTTAGGCACATTTGGGTTAAGAGAAGACCTGGGGAAAGAGTGAGTAACGAAGAGAGGGGAGCACAGGCGAATTGATCCCCAGGACTTGTGGTGAATAAAGGAGAACATTGTTTTCTTGGGAAGAATTTTCATTGTCTTCTCTATGGAATTTTTGATATTTCATTTTAACTCCATTTCCCATCATACCCTTATTGGTGCTAACTGCTCGATGCTATGGGAAGTCAAGTTATTGAATGGGGCTGGTTAGAAGAGGGAGTAAGAGTAAATAAAGACACACAGACATTTTGTATTTATGCACTGGGGAGCGTTACTAAAAGATTTCACAAACTTCTAGGTTGTAAGTGGTCAAATATTACTTAAAGAGTAGGGGGTACTAACATTTAAGGACAGGTACTATAACTTGTTCCCCATTATATTTGCAAAGCTAAACATCCTGTCTGGCACATGTTAAACACTCAATAAATAATATGAATGAATATATAAATGAATGGAATGGAATGGTCATGGGATGTGCAGTCATAAAATTTGTACCCATTAAACAGGTGTGTGACATGTCACTTTATGTCTTTGGGATTGGCTTTTCAATAAAATGAGAGAATTGGACCAACTATAGATATGGTACTCAAACATTCTACAATTTAGAGTGTGAATATACTTAGTTAAGACAACGCTATTTGCAGTTACCACTATGTATTGTAGACAAGATGGTGTGATGTATGTCAACATATATAGTATGTCTAGGAGTTCAGGGAAGTCTAATTTGAGAAAATTTTGCTCTGTCCTAAAAGAAACTGAGACCTAAATTTACCTAAAGTGCAATCCTGTGATCAGCAATGCACTCAGTGGCACTTGCATAACTATTGCCTTGGGCAGAACTGGACCAAAATAGTAGGAGGAAAAGAAGGAAGAAGCAATGTGTCACAGTTCTACTAAGGAGAAAGTTTTGGCAAGTACAAGTTGCTGAGAGAGAAGCAAACTGCTCATTTGGATGAGAGAAATTAATTTTTTCAAGCCATCAAAGATTTCTGCAGCTTTGAGAATAGTTTGGCAAGTGGATCTCAGTGCCCTGAAAGCTCTTTGGCAAGACAAGTGTCTATCTTTTAGATTATGTGCTTAGCTTCAGTGCAGATATGTCCTGAAGGTCTTGTGTAAACAAAATGCAATTGAAAGAGGATTCAATTCAGAATAAGACAATAGTTACAGTGCAATAGAAATAAAAATACAGACTGATATGAAGTTGATTTTATTAATATTTATTTATTAATATTTATCAGAAACAAATATTAATTTAAGTGGACAGTCTCTCTTAAGATTTAGGAAAGTAGCTCTTTGTTTTTATTAACTGAATACTGTCCGTCTTTTTTTTATTTTTTTGAGACAGGGTCTCACTGTTGACCCAGGTAGAGTGCAGTGGCATCATCTTAGCTCACTGCAACCTCAAACTCCTGGGCTCAAGCAATCCACCTTCCTCTGCCTCCCAAGTAGCTGGGACTACAGGTGTGTGCCATGATGTCTGGCTAATTTTTCTATTTTTAGTAGAGACGAGGTCTCACTCTTGCCCAGGCTGGTTTCAAACTTCTGACCTCAAGCGATCCTCCTGCCTCGGCCTCCCAGAGTGCTAGGGTTACAGGCGTGAGCCACTGTGCCTGGCCTGAATACTGTCCATCTTTAAGATGCTTTTATTATTGGCTAAAACTATGTTACTGCTATCCGCACACCTTTTAGTATTAAATGTTCTTTATTGGAAATAATAAGGAAAAATCTTTAATATAGGTACACACACTGAATTGTTACAGCTTTTTTAAATCAGTTTGTCCAGTTCTGGGTAGATTCCTTTGGTTACTTGATAGTGCTGTGCCTTCGTGGATCTAACTCAGCTTAAAGTGCTTAAGTGGTTTGGAATATGTTGAGACCAGACACATAATGGTATTCCTAATTTCCAAGGATCTTGCTCTGAAGGATACCTGAGGTTTTTGATGACTTTTGTGGAACTTTTCCTCTCAATCACCTGTGATAAATAGTGCACTATTTTTCTAAAATGATCTAAAATGTGGAGTGTTTTCACAATGACTTTTTTTCATTTCTTGGCTCAGGAAATATTATTCTTGCCTCCTGTGGTCATCCTGTTATTTATCACTGAATACTACTGACCCAACAACTCTTCAGATGAGGTAGAAGGATGAGTAAGTGGGTTGGAGAAGCCATATTTTTGCCTTTTCTGCACAAATTCACGGGGAAGAGTGCTTTCTCTTCCTCCCTTCAAGTGCGTGCTTTGATGTTTTGGGGCCATCTCTGGAGAAGCCTGGGAAGCTAAAAGGCCTTAAAAGCAAGATAATAGCATGTCCAAAAGCCATAGGGGATACACATTATCAACTGCAGCTTGAAAATGCTTTTTCTGGACTGCAGAGGTTAAGGATACAAAATTATCTAGGACTTTTAAATAAACTATAAAACAATAAACCAATGCTATTCTTAGTGTTTGACAACTATAGTAAGACTAATCTTTTTCACTTCTTCTTTAACCACATTGTTGTCTATACAAAAAAATATATAATGTTTCTCCCTTTAATACAGGTGTTGAATAAAGTGAGAAAATGTCTATTGAATGAAGATCTCACCTGAAACAAGTTCTCTTTTTAAACCTAGGTCTCTCATAGAAATATCCTAATCAATATGGTGAGCAATGAGCCCCATATTCCATACTCTTTGAGCCCACAGAACATTCCCATCTGAAAATATTTCATGACAGCAGCAACAGGGCTAAGCACCAAGCCTTAAGTATCTTATTTTCTGATTCTATATCCCATGGAAATACCTGGAGCAGCTGTTCCCAAATTTTGCACCTATGCTGGGTTGGCTACTTGTGAAACACCTGGGCATCCTGATTCAGTAGGTATGGGGTGGGGACAAAGAAATGTGTATTTCTGTCACCCCAAATTAAGACTGTCACCCTTTTAAGCCATCCCTCTTCACACACACACACGCAAGTGTGCATTAATAAAAACTACATTTGCCTCATTAATGAAGTAAAAATCAGAAGTAACTACTCACAAGAAATCCAATCTGGTCAGAGACAGTGGGATAAAAAAGCTAAGTAATATTAGATTTAGTTACTCCCTCTACTTGTTGAGGCTGTAGTTATATTTATCGGAATACTCATCTTTTATATGTAAGTTCAAATGTTTGAATAACATTTAAAAGCTACCACCTTCAAGAGTATCTTCTGCTCTTCAGATGGGCATGTAACATTAGCTAAACTAGTCATCAACAAAAACTGGCATTTTTTGTGACTCCAATGCCAATGTTTTATTTATTTTATTTGTTAAATTAATATTATTTTAAATTGACAAATCATAATCAATTACATTAATCGGGTACAATGCAATGTTTTGATATATATATACAATGTGGAATGATTAAATCAAGGTAATAAACATATCCATCACCTCACTTATTATTTTTGGGGTGAGACATTTGAAATGTTCTTAGTAATTTTGAAATATACAATATATTATTATTGACTATAGTCACCTAGCTGTGCAATAGATCTCAAAACCTATTCCTCCCACCTAACTGAAACTTTGTACCCTTCGGCCAGCAATTTCCCTACTCCCTTCAACTTCTGGTAACCACCATTCTACTTTGTTCTTCTATGAGTTCAACTTTTTTAGATTCCACATATAACTGAGATCATATGGTATTTATCTTTTCTGCCTGAATGCTAATAATGTTTGAGGAGCTACTAGGAAGTCAATTTACCTATTTTATTTCTACACCCTAATATATAAAACAAATGAAAAACAAAACAATTAGGATTACCTGTGGCTGGTGAGTTTAATAGCCTATAGGAGGGATCAGCAAACATTTTCTGTAAAAGGCTAGACGGTAAATACATTAGGCTTTGAAGGTCACAATAATTCACTGGTTAGAGCATTAGAGCAGCCATAGACACTATGACTAGATGAATGATATTGGCTGATTTCTGATAAAACTTTATAGAGACTGAAATTTGGATTTCATGTAATTGTCCCATGTCACGAAATATTATTCTCCTTTTGATTTCTTTTTCCAACCATCTAAAAATATAAGAACCATTCTTAGTTCAAGGGATATACAAAAAGGCAGGGGCCAGAATTGACCCTCGGGTGCCGACCCCTGGGCCAGAGCACAGAGCTGATGAGGCCATGGAAGGAGTCCATAGCTGTGTGAACCTGTTTCTTCTGTTATGCTCTGTTGCACTATTCTTTGCTTGTAGGTTGCATTTCTGCCTCCAGCCCACCAACATGCAAACAACATGCATGGGAACCAGGAAAGAGGATGTGTGAGACTCATTGCAAAATCATTGTTCCTACAGATGCCCTATGTAGTCACAAGGTGTTGCCCTGCAGGGCATAGATTCCAAACATCAGATAAGATCCAGACCTCCCACGGAACATGACAGGCCCTGTAACAGTCTTCCTTACTGTTTATGCTTCAGGTTCCTCATGGGCAAATTTAGGCTGGACAGAATGTACCTTAGTGAGGTCCTGCATAGCCTTGCCAGGAAAGTAGAAATTAACAACAAACAACATAAATTTTGCTTTTAATCAGACTGCAGATCGTGTTTGTGAATGTCTCTTATCCATACAGCCGAAATGGTTTCATCATCAACTTAATGCCTATTAACAGAGTCAATTCCAGGCTCCCGATTTTCCCCAACTAAATAGCATTAAAGAGATGAGAGAAGCTTATGGTTAATAGAGAGCTGCAGATGTTAAAAGGTTTAATATATTAATATAGGGCAGCATTTCCCAAAGCGCGTTATGCTGAATTGCTGACTCTGTCAGATGTTCCAGTGGAAAAGCATTTCAAGGTCAAATAAGTTTAGGAAATGTGGTATAAAACATCCCTCCTTTCTTGATAACTCTTAAAATATGTTAGTATATTAAAGGCTCTGAGGATTCCTGCAATAAAACCGCTTAACTAGGTTAAATCAAGTGTTTCTCTAAGTTATATGATCAGGGAAGCTTCTCTTTCCTTCACTTAACTGTTAATATCCCAAGAAACTAACGATCCACAGCCTACATTTTGGGAAACACTGCAGTAGACAAGGCAGAAGAACGAAAAGGTTTTAAGCAGGGGAGTGAATTATGTTTTAGAACAATCACTTTGGGGAGGATCAGACCTTTCTACCCTAGTTTTTCTCATTTTAGGAAATTACACCCTATTCCATGCATGTACTGAAGTCAGAAAAACAGGAGCCGTATCTGTTATAGTGATATATCTGTTGTAGTGACAACCTTCTAAAAAGTTATAAAATGCAAGCATGGTTTAAAAAATAATTCAAACAGTTCAGAGGATAAAGCAAATTTCTCCGGCCTCCTTTCTCTCACGCCTATCCCAGCAGCTGATACACTTCCTGGAGGTCCTAACCGGGGTTATTAGTTTTTGTTGTATTTTTACGCTCTTCTTATGGCAACTTTACATCGTATGCATGTGAGCCTTTTGTTTTGGATTATAAACATCCAGCAGTATCTATTAAAGGAATTCATTCTCACACTTTTTTCTGCTTCATCCACCTCCCACATCCGATCAACAAGCTGTATCAATCCAGCTTTCAAAACCTATCTCAAGTGTGTGCACTTCTCTCCCTGTTCCTTGTCAGTACTCTCACCTGCACTCTGTCCTAACTGGTCCTACTTCCGATCCGCTATCCCTGCAGTCCATTCTCCTTATTGTCTCCATAAAGATTTCCCTAAAATAGAAATTAGGACAGTCTCTGGCTTAAAAGCCTTCAGTGGCTTCCCACTAAAATCAAATTTGAAATCTTTATCAAGACCTGTGAAGTTTGGTATGATCAGCTACCTGCCCCCACTGTTGTACAGTCTCTCAGCAGCTTCCTCACCCAACCCCAGCCACATCTGTGCCTTCTTTCTGTCCCTTAAAGACCTCCAGTTTTTTCTCTCCTTAGGGCCTTCCCATGTACAATTTCCTCTGCCCACATGGCTTTTTCCTCTTTTGTTTTTGATCAAGTTTATTCCTATGCTTCTTCCAAATATCAATTTCAATCTTTCTTTGTCAAAGAGCCCTTCCCAGAGCACCCAACCGAGTCAGTGCCTTTGTTTTTTTCTCACAGCATTCTGTTCTTCTCCACACTACTTCCCGCAATTTGCTATTATATGTTTATTTTATAAATGTAAGTTCCAAGAGGATAGGGAACACATCTGCTTTGTTCACCACCAAATGTGGGGAAATTGGCATGGTGTCTGGTCACAGAATGGGCTTAATAATTATTTATTACATGAATGAAGCTAGCCAGTGGGAATTTCTCTTACAGTTTTATCTCCTGCCTTTTCCTTACATAAAACTTTAGCTCCATGTAGATTTTCATTTTTCGCACACTTATCACCCAAAAATCTCATTTGCTCATCTCTATGAGGACCAGAACTTTAAGGGCCATCTCATACACCTTTCCTCTTAGGCTTCCCTCAGCATTTCAGTATATTTTATTGTCTTCTCAGGAAGTCATTGCACTTATTTTCTGCACTATTCCTTTGGTGTCCACTCTTCTTTTGCCTTGTAACAAGGTATTAGCCATTGTAAATTAATGCATTATATTTACATATTTTGTCTTGCTAATGATGCCAGTAAGTTTACTGAATACAGGACCCAGGACTCTGTACCCTAACATATACAGCATGCACCTGCACAGAGTAGTTTCTTCACCCGCCCCCATTATAAGACCCTAATACGGGGATTTGATCCATTTCCTTTTATTCTATTTTCTTCCTCCAGGGTTCTGAGTGTGTTGCCAGCATGCTGAGGACAGCTGGGATAAACTTAAGTTCCGAGGTCAGAGGGAAGCAGTTAAGGGAGGAGGCTGGGGACAGAGGACTTGCCTGTTTCCTCAATTCCTCTTTAACAGGCACCAGAGTTACAAAAGCTGACTAGGTGTACTTGGTAACGAACCAGGTGTACTTTATATTTGATTAGGCATTTCCTAGAATGTTTAAAAGGGTGACTTGATCAAGATTTTGAACACATGGATATTTAAAACTAGATGAAACAAAGATTACCTCCTCAAAAATTTTTCAATTATTGGCTCACTTTCTCATTGTTTGAGTTTTGGATGAATTAGACTCAAACTTTAATTCAGGAAGTATCTTTGGGATCCAAGAAGTTATTCTGTACTTTTAGTTGCCAGTTCCAATCTTGTCCAAATAATGATATTTAAGGAATATTTAAAATACTGAATACCTTAGCTACCTTTTTTTTTTTCACCAAAACATAAGAGTTATAAAGGTTCTGCAACCTTTTTAATATGTTTAACCAACTTTCCTCAAGCTACTTCTGAAAAATAGAGTAGAAAGGGTAAGCCTGTAACAATACCATCTCTGTTAGCATAGAACTATTCAAGGTCAGTAGGCGTTTTTACAATTATCTTTTTACTCAGAGATAATACAACAACTTTTAAGACAAGTAGAGTAGAAGACATCTACTTATTTTGTCAGTGGGGAAACAGATATAGAGAGGTTTAATGACATGTCCAAGGGCACTTAAGCAAGCAGTAGTTAGATTCCAGGTTTGTGCTGGAGAACTCACCTTAAATTGGGACTGCTGTAAAACTATGCTGTTATTTAGTGAGTTCTAGTGCAGGGTTGTCAATGTGGGGTCAGGACATAATTTGCAGGGCCCAGTGCAAAATGAATATTCAGAGCCTCTTGACTGAAAATTATTAAGCCAGCTGACAGTGACAGCAGAACATAAAACTAAATGCAGGGCCCGTCTAAGTGCAGGGGCCCGTGCGACCGCACAGTTTGCATTTCCATGAAGCTGGCCCTGCCTAGGGTCTCTAGAAACCTAGAATGTGGCAGGCTGGGCATCAAGGGGGTTGTGAACTCCTGAAATCATAGGTAGAATTCTGCATTATTGAGAATGTGTTTGTTTTTCATATTTCATAGCTTTTATCGAATTCTCAAAGCAGTCTGTTAACCTCTTCAAGAGTAATAAATGTTCTCACAGAGCCCACAATGTCAGAATAGATTGGAAGAGACAAGCATGCCGGTGGTCACTGTGCATGATCTTTCAGAACACTGTATTTGTGAATAAGTAAGTTTTCATGAGTGCACGGGAATTAATACAAAAACAAGGAATTCTTAAAGCTGTCCAGATGTTGCCAGAAACAAATGCACTTGAGAATGCACCTTCAGAAGATAGGAAAGCAAAGGGTGAGATGGTCAGGATGACTATATTCTTTGTGAACATCAAAGCGATACTCAAATACGAGCTATTTTATTTTTCACCCCCTTAAAGGTAACTTCTCCACTTCTCCCTCTTCTTCTGTAATTGGATGTCACATTTAGCCTCCCTTAGGGAAAGTATATTTTCATTTACTTTTTTTTTTGAGACAGAGTCTTGCTCTGTTGCCCCCACTAGAGTGCAGTGGTGTCATCACAGCTCACTGCAACCTCCAACTCCTGGGCTCAAGGGGTCCTCCTGCCTCAGGCTCCCGAGTGGCTGGGACTACAGATGAGTGCCACCTTGCCCAGCTAATTTTTCTATTTTTTGTAGAGATGGGGGTCTCACTCTTGCTCAGGCTGGTCTTGAACTCCTGACCTCAACCAATCCTTCCACTTCAGCCTCTCAAAGTGCTAGGATTACAGGCGTGAGCCACCATGCCCAGCCTCGCATTTACTTTTAATTTCTCCAATAGCTGTAAGATTGACCCACTCATGGTGATTTACATCTATTTTATAGATAACTATAGCCAAATGTTAGAAATTGAAGTAAGGTAGGAATTTGTTAACAGAGCAGGTGGAGAAGATGCCCTCAGAAAAGTGTACTATAAAGACTTGGATCCTGAGAATCACTACAGATGAAATGTTACAACACTTGAGTCTCGTTGGTACACACTTCATGGCCATCTCTTAGAAGTCTCACAAACAAAAAGCCCTAAATGGAAATTTTGCTGAAACACCTGCTCTTGCAGTTTAGATGGCTGCCTTGAATTATTATTTAGTCCCTTGTCCTGCTTTATAACTTTTACACTAAATATGCCCCTCAGTCAAATCTCCAACTCATATAATGGTGATATAGAGAAATGGGTAATTGAAACCACAGGGTAATTCTCAAATTTCCATTTGCAATATGTCAAACTTCTCTCGATACAGCCTCCAACAAGCGGAAAAGCACGATCCACTATCCACTTGAGTTTCCTGGTCCCTTTGTCGTCCCCACGCTGTCCTTGCTCATCGCACAATGGGGCACTCTACATGATTCAATGAGTGAGTGGCCCAACTCTTGCAGATCCAATGATAATGTTCTTTGCTCACACCAAGTAACTCACCCATGGGAAAACAAGCGTTCATCGTCCTACGCACCCCGCAAGGAGGAGGAGGCTGGCAGGTGAGACACATTCCTGATTTTTCTAGGATAAGGTTGGGCATGAATTGTTTTAATAAACGCAATTGCCCCGCGGGTAATCTTACTGGGGGTGTGAGCAGCCTTCCCCACAAGCCATCTACTCCAGTTGGAGTCTTCTGGCACCTGCTCCCCTGCTCTCTCCACGATGCCCAAGCCGCAGGAAGACGTCAAAAACTTCCTATGGAGGCAGACCCCGCCTGGCCGCCTCAGCCTCTTCCAGCCTCTGGCTCGCTACCCGGCGAGGCACGAGTGGGAGGGTTCGGACGTGTGCGGCCTGGGGTGGGGCTAGGGGCGTGCGAGGACGCGCTCCGGGGGCCGGGGAAGCGCGCCCCGGCTGTTTCCCGGAACCGGAGGGGACCCGGGGCCGGCGCTGTTTCACACGTGGCCCCGGCGTTTGCGCGCTCTCTCCAGGAATAGCCCCCAGGGGCCCAGAAGGCCTCGGCGGGTCACAGCCCCGCGCCTCTCTCCCTCGGTCCCTAGCCACCACGGCGCTGCCCCCCACGTTAACCTTCTCCGGTCCTTCCCGGTTCGTTGCCCTGCCCAGCCCCGGCGTACCCCACCTTGGCGGGCTCTGCCGACGCCAAACGTGCCTAAGCGGCCGGTGAGGACGAGGGTGCCGCCGGGGGGGGGTGGGTGGGCAGCTTTAAGGGGTAGAGCCTCGGCAAATGCTTCTCTCCTCCCACCCGGCTTCACACCCACCGTCCTCGAAGTCCCGCAGGGACCCACCCCTCCCTGCGAACCCAGCCGAGCCCTCCCTCCCGGGCCACCCCCAGCCCGGTCTTTGCCTTCGGAGCGCGTGGGCTCTGCGAGCGGCAGGGCTGGGGACCCTGGAATACCTGCTCCTCCAGCACGGGGATGGGGTTCAACTAGTGGTCCTCTAAATCCCGGTCCTTCCCCGAGGCTACGGGAAGTACTCCAGCCACAAGGAAACTGCTCTGGTCTTTCGGCTCCCAAACGTGACACTCTATATATCCGGCTGGGAGACTGGGTGTGGGGCGGGAGGAAACCACCCTCCTTCCGACCTTCCCCGTCGCCTCCGCGGCCTCAGCGCTGGGCGCGGAGCCGGCGGCAGCCTCAGCCCGGAGCGGGAGGAGGGCGAGGGGCCAGCAAGGGCCCTACAGGCCGCGGGGCGACAGCATCGTGGGCAGGGCGGCCGCGCGCGCAGGCCCGCCCCGCGGCTTCCATTCATTCCGCGCCAGGCTGAGCCGCTCGCTAATTGCTCCTGGATTTGTGTGTTTTTTTGGTGGCTTTTTTTTTTTTTTTAGTTTTTGGTTTTTTGTTTTGTTTTAATCATTTTTAAATCAGTGGGTGAGAGGAAAGGCAGCTGGAAAGGCGCCCCTCTCTGGTCTGGAAAAGGAGAGCTCCCACGCCTTGAATGAGAAAGGGGAGGGAGGGAGAGAGACGGAGACACAGAGACAGAGAGAGAGAGCGAGACAGAGACAGAGGGGAGGGAGGGGAAAGAGGGGAGAGAGGAGAGGGAGACAGGTAGAGAGAGGCAAAGATGAGGCTAACAAAGGTTCTGGTCTGAACGTTTGGAGGACACACCTTTCCCCACCCACCCTAGCAGAAAAGGCAGCCCCAAATCCCAGTTTCCTCAGCTCGTCTACACTGCACATCCCGTGGGAGAGATGCTCTTGTATCTACTCCAGATGCTGCGGAGGCGCCCTGCGATGACCCATAAGCGCAGTGGCTTTTTAAAACCTAGGGGCGGAGGTTTGGGGGTGGCGAGGAGGACTGGCGGCACGGTTTGCTCACACCCGGGGTTTGGAGGGCAGAAATCTGGCCCTGCTTGCGGGAGGTGGGGGGCGAGGGTAGGAGGTGGGTGGGAGACTAGAAAGGATCAGAGACGCAGACTACAGCAGCGGCCAGCTGTGCCCAGCAGCACCTCTCTGGATTTAAAAGAAAAAAGGTGTTTCATTTCTTAGCCTGGTAATTTTTTGGGATTTGGTCATTGTTAAATTTTAAACGGAAAGACGAGCTGTCAGGGAAGACTTGTGGAGGGATGGACAGGCGCGTGAGTGGAGCCCTAGCCCTCAACCAGGAAGTGCTGAAAAACGGCCAACGCCCATCCTAATTCCCCGGACAATGTGGAAGGTAAATTTCCAAAAAATATGTTGTGTTAGGAAAAACCTAACGGTTCTGTCCCGTTCTGTCAGTGGGGTGTTGAAGTCCCTGGCTATTGCAATGCTGTTGCTTATCTTTGCCCTATACCCTGTTCTCATTCTCCTTGGTACAACAATTGACAGACAATAATAATAAAAAAAATTGATTCATGAAAGTTAGAAGTAATGAAATGAGTGATTTCATGCATTAAAAAAAATCACACCCATATTGAATTTTCTGCTACTGGACTTTCTGTAATTAAATGTGTTAAGCAAAGTGTAGCGTAAAGACACTGTGACTGATTTCCTCTGATGACTGCCTGAAAACAAGAAAAAAAATGTTAGGACCAAATAAATATACGGTACTCTTTGTTACTCCTGCCCTCAAGAATAAATCTGAATGTGTCCTCAAAACGTGTGTGACAGTACTTGAAATTATACTGTCAAATGCAGGTGAGAATGTTGTGTAGAAATCACTTATCAGATAGCAGATGGAAGGTAAATTGTTACAACTCTTTGGAAAGCAGTTTAGCAACACATTTCCAAGGCATTCAGTCACTGAAAATTTTTTATTGTTCTGGACATTTTGATAAAAGATTCCTATGTCTTAGAATGTATTCAAAGGAAATAATCCACAAAAAGAGAAATGCTGTATAGACAGAGTTACATATTTATTACAGTTATTTATAAAGTAGAAAATATAAAACAGACTTTCAATGGAATGTTCATAGATAAAATGCAACATTATTATAAATTACAAAACCATAATTTGATTATCACCATTTAAGATGATATTCACATATGTAGAATGTATGAGTTTGCTAGGACTGTCATAACAGTACACAAACTGGATGGATTAAACTGTGGAAATTTATTATTTCACACTTCTGGAGGCTAGAAGTCCAAGATCGAGATATCTGCAGGGTTGGTTCCTTATGAGAGCTGTGAATGAGAATCTGTTCTATGATTCTCACCTACTTCTGGTCGTTTCTTGGCAATCTGTGGTGTTCCTCAGCTTGTAGAAACATAACCCTGGTCTCTGCCTTCATCTTCATATGCGATTCTCCCTGTGTTCATGTCTGTGTCCAAATTTGTCCTTTTTAGAAGGATACCAATCATATTGGTTTACAGCTCACCCTCATGACCTCATTTTAACTTAACTAATTAAATCTGCAACAATCCTATTTCCAAATAAGATCACATTCTTGATTCTGGGGGTTAGGACTTCAACATATGAAATCGGTGGCAGCCCAATTCCACCCCTAACAGACAATTTAAAAAAAGAGGCAATGTTGTGGGCTAAGCGGTGGTCCCCAAAAGATATGTCATCCTGGGTTATATAGGTGGGCCCTAAATCCAATGGCAAATAACCTTATAAGAAAAAGATAAAGGGAGATCTGAGACACACACACATTGGAGAAGGTGATATGAAGATAAGGCAGAGAGAGATTAGAGTGATGTGGAAGCCAAAGAAGCCAAGAAATGCCAGTAGCCACCAGAAGCTGGAAGGGGCAGAGAATGATTCTCCCCTAGAACCTCTGGAGGGAGCATGGCTTTCACTTTAATTTCAGTCTTCTAACCTCCAAAACTGTGAGAGAATAAATTTCTGTTTTTTAAGCCATCCAGTTGGTGGTAATTTGTTGTGGCAGTCCTAAGAAACTAACACAGGCAATTTGTCTGGGGTGGAATTCTATGATTCTATGTATTTACTTTTTGATTTTTTTCTTGAAGAGAGATGTATGGTTCAATACCATTTTAAGTGAATATTTTAATAGAGTTCTCTTAAAATTCTCATCCACTTTAGAAGGGATGAGCAAAGGATATGCTAAAGACATCATCATCTTGTAAACCAAACTCTCCAACAGGCCCAAATGTAGCTAAAACTGCAACAGGTTCTGATCTTATACAGCAGGATCTATTGTTCTGGATCTCCTCAAACATGGTGTACAGGCAACTCCTGTTAATATGAATTCAGCTTCACATTGGTTTGATTAGAGGGAAGTCTCCAGGTTTTTGTCTTGCAACCAACGTTGCTCATGATCAGTGTTAAGAAATAGATTATGACAATAACTGACCTCAACTTTCAAAGTGTTTTCTCCCTCACTATTGCTCAATAACTTACCATTTCATTCAACCTCATAAAACAAATATCTCTTTGTAAATCTGCCTGGAGGTTCTTATTGCATGTGCAAAATACCTACAAAATATGCCATACCCTCAAACGATATGATGGATCATTCTAATGACACCCTAAAATTGAAGGTTGTGAATCAATCCAATAATCCAAAGAAATATTATCCTTCCCCAGTGCTATCTATTTAAACAAGCACTGTTTCTGTTAACTGAAACAGAGCTGTGGTTTTGATCTACAGTAGAATTCTAAAAATACAGTGTTTTAGAACTAGAAAGCTGGTGTTTGGGGCCTAATGTCTTGTTTCATAGTGTTGGGTACTGGACTTTATGTCTTGTCTAAGGTCACTCACTGCATTAGTTTTCTGTTGCTGTATAACCACTTACCACAAACAGTGTTTTATGACAATACCTATTCATTATTTCAAAGTTCTATAGGTCAGCTGTCTAGACATGGCATAACTGGATTCTTTCCTCACAGGGTGGAAATCACAATGTGAGCCCAGGCTGTGATCACTTCTGGGACTCAGGGTGTTCTTCCAAACTCTCCATTGGTTGCTGGCAGCATTTAGTCCCTTGCAGCTAGAGGGCTGAGGTCCTCACTTCCTTGCTGGCTGTTGGCCAGGGGTTTCTTCTAGCTCTCAGAGGCCATCCTCAGATCCTACCCAAGTACCCTCTCACAACGTGGTTGCTTGCTTCTTTAAAGCCAGCTAGAGAAATTCTTTCTCTCTTCAAAGCTCCAACCCTTTTTAAGGCCTGACACTCAAAATAAGGCTTACCTAGGATAATCTCCCTTTTGGTTAACTCAAAATCAACTGATGTAGAGCCTTCACTTTCATCATGTAACGTGTAATCACAGCAATGAAATCTGTCATATTCCCAGTCCTACCTCCTCTCAGAGGAAAGGGACCATACAGGGCATATAAACTAGAGTGTGGTAATCTTGGGGAAGTCTTAGAATCCTGCCTACAATGGTCACTTAGATGGTGGGTCTACCGCACCAGGAGTAGAGCAGAGTATTGCTTTCTACTTTATAGAGGAGTTTCTTTTCTTTTGCATAAAGAAAATTACTTTTCATTGTCTGGCCATTTTGTGAAGCAGCTAGTTGTAGATTTTTATGGAATTTTTTTTGCCTACTTTTCCCTGTAGAAATATATAGATCTTTGAAAGTTACACAGTTTGCTTTTTGACAGTTGTGAAAGTGTAACAGGTGAACACTAAACCCAGGTTTCCTAATTCCTTGTGTGCTGCTCAGAATCTGAGCTGGTTTCTTAAATCTTGAATCATAAACACCAAGAGTCTTTTGAGAATGTTATTGAGAACGTTTAGAGGATGCATATTGAGAATACAACATGGTTACAGCTGAATTAACTAAAGGCATATTTTCTCTATTTACTTTTATGAAAACATAAAAATGAACAAATTAAAGCTATATCAGTTGAATTTCACTAATTTCTAAGAAGTTTAGTTTGTGAAGAAAGTTATAATCTGGAAAACATGTTTAATATGATCTTGTTCCTATTAAACCATAGTCAAATAACTTTGAATAAGTATGTATGTATATAGATGTATACTTCTATAGAACCATAGAGAAACACACGGAAGGATGCACACTAGATTATTAACATTACCTTGGCTGGTGGAAGAGGGACCCTAATGCATGTGAGGGAAGTGAGAGAAAGAGTACCAGTCAAAGATGACAAAGAAAAAGACAGACAAATATAAATTATCATATACTCACATTTATGCATATATGCAAAATTATAATTAAAATTGTTTTTTACATTTTTTGTTTTTTATTACAGAATATTATGGGGTACAAACGTTGAGGTTACATATATTGCCTGTGTGCTGACCAAGTCATAGCTACAAACGTGCTTATCCCCAGACAGTGCGCACCACACCCATTAGGTGTGAATTTACCATCCCCTCCTCCCAGCTCCCTCCTGCGCGACACTTAGTGAATGCTACTTCCATATGTGCACATAAGTGTTGCTCAATCAGTACCAATTTGATGGTGAGTACATGTGGTGCTTGTTTTTCCATTCTTGAGATACTTCACTTAAAAGAATGGGCTCCAGCACCATCCAGGATAATACAAGAGGTGTTAGCTCACCATTGTTTTTTGTGGCTGAGTAGTACTCCATGGTATACATGTACCACATTTTATTAATCCAGTCATGTATGGATGGGAACTTGGATTGTTTCCACATCTTTGCAATTGTGAATTGTGCTGTTATAATCATTTGAGAGCAGATGTCTTCATTATAGGATGACATTTTTTCCTTTGGGTAGATATCCAGTAGTGGGGCTGCTGGATCAAAAGGTAGTTCTACTTTTAGTTCTTTGAGATATTACTTTCCATAAAGGTTGTTCTAGTTTGCAGTTCCACCAGAAGTGTATAAGTGTTCCTTTCTCTCCACATCCATGCCAGCATCTGTTGCTTTGGGACTTTTTGATAAAAGCCATTCTCACTGGAGTTAAGTGATACCTCATTGTGGTTTTGATTTGCATTTCCCTGGTGCTTAGAGATGTTGAGCATTTTTTCATATACTTCTTGGCCATTATTCTAGCTTTAAAATTGTTTAATTAAACAGAATGCTGGGAGTCACCACTTCATCATAACAACAAATATATAAATGAACAAACTGAGGTCACACACAGAGGTCACTACCCCCTAAATTGGAGAGATGGACAGGCAGATAGAAAGAATCATAAGTTATCAAAGCAGAAACCTCCGTAAGAACCAGTGTTGGGGTGGGAAAACCTGAACTATAATTAATGAATTTCTGGAGGCTTCATGTTGACAAGTCTGAGAGTTAAGAGAGTTAAAAACTCCAGAGGGATCCAGTTGTAGGGGCCCCCCCAACACTTTGGTGTCCTCCCATACCCTCATAGTGAATACCAAATAAAAATCTCCTCTTACTTAAGGTGCTGGGGCAAAAACTCACCAAATGCAAAATCTGTACCCTGTGAAATAGTCCTTCTAAAAAGGAAGGAAAAATAGACTTTCTCAGATAAACAAAAGTCAGGGAATTTGTTGCCAGTAGACCGCCTTTCAGGAAATGTTAAAAGAAGTTCTTCAGAGAGGAGGAAAATGGTATAGATTAGAAACATGGATCTACATGAAGAAAGGGAGAGCCTCAGTGAATGAATACGGGAAGGCAAAATAAAGACATTTATTTTTCTTATTCTTAATTGATCTGAAAGATAATAATTTGCTTAAAACCATAACAGCAACCATACATTTAATGTGTATGTTTGTTATGCTTGTGTGCATGTGAAAGGAATGGCAGCAGTGACATAAGGGATGGGGGAGAGGAACTGAGGGTACGTTGTTGTCATGAGGTACTTGCACCACCTGTGAAGTGACATAGTGTTATTTGAAAGTGGGCTTGGATTAATTGTAAATGTATTTGTAAATTCTGGGGCAACCACCAAAGAAAGTCAAAAAGAAGTTAAAGAGATAAGAAAAAACCAAAGTGTTTTCTCTACTTTCACACACTCAACCTAACCCTTCTGACACCAGATGTGTGATGGTTTTTCTTTATACACCAAGCACTTCTCCAGCAGACACCAACTGGCTGTCCTATAATTCAATTCAATTCTGACACTAGCTACCCAGAGTGAGAGTCATATCCCACATATTAAGGGCTCTGTGCCACAAGACTGCCCCCTCCACGCCAGATACCAATTGCTAGTAGTAGGTCATCACCTATATTTTTGACCAACTAGCTATAAATTGGGAGTTCCCACCACCTTCCAGTTCAATTAATTTGTTAGAGCAGCTCATAGAACTCAGGGAAACTATTTATTATACTTTTACCAGTTTATTAATAAAAGATATAATAAAGGATACAGATGAACAGCTGGATGAAGAGATGTACAGTGAGAGGTCTGGAAGGGTCCCAAGCATAGGAGCTTGTGTTTGCATGGAGTTGGGGTATACCACCCTCCCAGCACATGAATATGATTGTCAATCTAGAAGCTCTCTGAACCCCATTGTTTAAAGGATGTTTATGGAGGCTTCATCAAGGAGTCATAATCAATTATTAATTCCATTTCTAGCCTCTCTCCTTTCTCTAGAGAATTGCTGGTGGGGCGGAAAGCTCCAAGCTAATCATGGTTTGGCCTTTCTGGTGACCAGCACTTGCCAGGAGTCCACCAAGAAAGAGTCACTTCATTAGAACAAAATGATACTCCTATCATCTAGAAAACTCCTATCATCTAGAATAAGTAGCAAGGGATTTAGGAGCTCTATATCATATGTTCCCGTTACTCAGGAAATTATGAATGTCTTAGGAGGTCTGTGTCGGGAACCAAGGTCAAATACCAGATATTAGGACAAAAAATTCTCCTAGTACACCTGTTGCTCAGGAAATTACAAGGGTTTTTGAAGCTCTGTGCCAGGGACTGGAGCTGGAGACTAATATAAATATTTATTATTATTTCACAGGAAATATTACTGATATACTAAAAAAGGAGAGAAAATAGAATCATATAAAATGCTCAGTTAAAACCACAGGAGGCAGAAAAAGTGAAGAAGACAAAAATAGGAACACAAAGAAGGGCAACAAATAGAAAACAGAAACAAATATGCTATATCAATATCAACATATCAACATATAACTCTATCAATAACCTTAAGTGTCAATGGTCTAAATCCACCAATGAATAAAAATCATCAGAGTGGATCAAAAAATAAGACCCAGATGTATGTTGTCTACAAGAAACCCACTCTAAATATAAAGACACATATAGATTAAAGGGATGGAGAAAAATATACCATGAAATGCCAATCAAAATAAAGGGGATTAGCTATATTAATTTCAAACAAAGCAGACTTCAGAGCAAGGAAAGTTATGACAATGATAAGGGTGTCAATACTCCAAGAAGATATGACAATCCTTAACATCTTTCTGCCTAACAACAGAATGTCAAAATACATGAGGCAAAAACTGATAGAACTGCAAAGAGAAATAAGTGAATCCACTGTTATAGCTAGAGACTTTAACAGCCCTCTATAAGAAATAGACAGATTTAGCAGGCAGTAAATAAGTAAGAACATAGTTGAACTCAGTAGCACCGTCAATAAAATGAACATAATTGACATCTATAGACTACTTTATCCAACAACAGCAGAATACACATTCTTCTCAAGCTCATATGAAACATTCACCAAGATAGACCACATTCTGGGCCATAAAACACACCTAACAAACTTAAAAGACCAAAAATCATACACTATCTGCTCTCAGACCATAATAAAATTAAACTACAAATCAATAACAGAAAGATAGCTGGAAAATGCCAAAATACGTGGAGATTAAACAACACATATATACATTACATGTGGTTCAAAGAAGGAATCTCAAGGGAAATTTCAAAGTATTTTGAACTAAATGAAAATGAAAATATAACTTATTAAAATGTATAGCATGCAGCAAAAATAGTGCTTAGAGGCAAATTTATAGCATTGAATGCATATTTTAAAAAAGAAGAGAGGTCTAAAATCACTAATCTAAGCTTCTCCATTAGGAAACTAGAAAAAGAACAAATTAAATTCAAAGTAAGTAAAAAAATAAATAAATAAAAATTAGAGCAGAAATTAATAAAATTAAAAACAGGAAATCAATAGAGAAAATCAACAAAACCAAAAGGTATTTCTTTGAAAAGATCAATGAAATCAATAAACCACTAGTCAGACTAAGGAAAAAAGGGAGGAGACACAAATTACTAATATCAAAAGTGAAAAAGAGAATATTACTACAGATCTCATGGACATTAAAAGGATAATAAAGGAATATTATGAACAACTCCATGCCCACAAATTTGATAACATAAATGAAATGGACCAATTCCTTGAAAGATGCAATTTGCCAAAATTCAAATAGAAATAGAAAATCTGAATAGACCTATATCTATGAATGAAATTGAATCAATAATTAACAATCTTCCAAAACAAAAATCACCAGGCCTAGATGCGTTTACTGGGGAATTCTACCAAACATTTAAAGAAGAAATTATACCAAGTCTTAATCTTTTTCAGATGATAGGAGCAGCAGGAATACTTCCTAACTCATTCTATGAGGCCAGAATTACCCTAATGCCAAAACTAGACAAAGACGTTATAAGAAAAGGGAACTACAGACAAATATTTCTTGTGAACATAGACTTAAAAGTCCTCAACAAAATATTAGCAAGTCAAATTCAACAATGTATAAAAAGAATTGTATATCATGACCAAATAGGATTTATCCCAGGTATGCAAGGCTGATTCAACATTTGAAAATCAATTAGTGTAATCCATCACATCAAAAGGCTAAAGAAGAAAAATCACATGATCATATCAATAGATGCAGAATAAGCATTTGATGAAACCCAACACCCATTCATAATAAAAACTTTCATTAAACTAGAAATATGGTGGAGCTTCCTCCATTTGAAAAAGGATATCTACCAAAAAACCTACAGCTAAAGTCACACTTAATGGTGAGACACTTGAAGTTTTCCCTCTAAGATTAGGAACAAGGCAAGCATGTACACTCACACCACCAATTTTCAATATCATACTGGAAGTCCTAGCTAATGCAGTAAGACAAGAAAAGGAAAAAAAAAGTATACAGGTAGAGAAGGAAGAAATAAAGCTGTCTTTTTTCACAGATGGCATGATTGTCTATGTGGAAAATTCAAAAGTGTCCAGGCATGGTAGCTCATGCCTGTAATCCCAGCACTTTGGGAGGCCAAGGCAGAAGGACAGCTTGAAGTTAGGAGTTTGAGACCAGCCTGAGTAACATAGCAAGACCCTGTCTCTACAAAAAGTAAAAAAAAAAAAAATTAGTCAGGAGTGGTGGCATATGGCTATAGTCCCAGCTACTCGGGAGGCTGAGTCAGAAGGATCACTTGGGCCCAGAAGTTTGAGGTTGCAGTGAGCTATGATGATGCCACTGCATTCTTTCCCAGGAGACAGAGCAAGATCCTGTCTCAAAAAAAAAAAAAAAAAAAAACAAATTCAAAGGAATCTATAAAGAGAACTCTTGGAACTAATAAGCAACTATAACAAGGTTGCCGGATAGATAGTTAATAGACAAAATCCAATCACTTTCATATTAATATATAACACCAATGAACAAGTAGAATTTAAAAACACGTTAACATTTACAATAGCACCCTCAAAAGAAATACTTAGGCATAAGTCTAACAAAATATGTATAAGATCTGTATGAGGAAAACTACAAAACTCTGATGAAAGACATCAAAGAAATAAATTGAGAGATATTCCATGTTTATGGATAGGAAACTCAGTTTGTCAAGAAGTCAGTTTTTCCTAAATTGATCTATAAATTCAATGCAATCTCAATCAAAATTCCAACAAGTTATCTCGTGGATACTGACAAACTGAATCTGAAGTTTATATGGAGAGGCAAAAGACCCAGAATAGCCTACTCAATATCGAAGAAAAACAAAGCTGAGGACTGACACTACCGAACTTCAAGACTTGTAAAAAGCTATAGTAATCAAGACAGTGTGGTATTGATGGAAAAAAATAGACAAATACATTAGTGGAAGAGAATAGGGAGCCCAGAAATAGACCCCTGTAAATATAGTCAACTGATGTTTGACAAAAGGAGCAAAGGCAAGACAATGAAGCAGAGATAGTCTTTTCAACAAATGGTGCTGAATCTAGACTCAGATCCTACACCCTCACAAAAATTAACTCAAAATGAACCATAGACCTAAATGTAAAGCACAAAACTATAAAACTTCTAAAAGATAGCATAGGAGAAAACCTAGATGACCTTGGGTATGGTGATGACTTTTTAGATACAACACTGGAAACGTTAGAAATAATTAGTAAGCATAAAGAACTAATTGAGAAGCTGGACTTTATTAAAATTAAAAACCTCTGCTTTGCCAAATACAATGTCAAGAGAGTGAGAGGACAAGAGAAAATATCTGAAAAAGACACATCTGATAAAGGACCGTTATTCAAAATATACAAAGAACTCTTAAAACTCAGCAATAAGAAAATGAACAATCCAATTAAAAAATGGGCAAAAAACCTGAACAAACACTTCAACAAAGAAGATATACAGATGATGAGTAAGTATATGAAAACATGTTTGATATCATATGTCATTAGGGAACTCCAAGTTAAAATGACAATGAAATACTACTACACACCTATTAGAATGGCCAAAATCCAAAATCTGAAACACTGACACCACCAAATTCTGGTCAGTATGTGGAGCAACAGGAAATCTCACCCATTGCTGGTGGAATTGCAAAATGGTACAGCCACTTTGGAAGACAGTTTGGCATTTTCTTACAAGACTCTTACCATATGACCTAGTGATCACACTCCTTGATACTTTCCAAAATGAATAGACAACTTGTGTCTACACAAAAGCCTGCAGCTTTAATCATAATTGCCCAAACCTGGAAGCAACCAATAAGTGCTTTAGTAGGTGAGTGGATAAAAAAACTGTGGTACATCAGACAATGAGTACTATTCAGTGCTAATAAGAAGAAATGAGTTTTCAAGCCATGAAAAGATATGGAGGAAACTTAAAGGTACATCACTAAGTGAAAGAAGTAAATCTGAAAATATTATGTACTATATGATTCCAACTATATGACATTCTGGAAAAGGTAAAAGCTATGGAGATAGTAAGATTAGTGGTTGCCAGGAGTTGGGGGTGATGAATAGGCATAGCATAGAGAATTTTTTATTTTTGAGGGCCCCATTCCTTGCAATCACAGAATATTTTTAGGGCAGTAAAACTATTCTGTAAAATACTACAGTGGTAGATACATGCCACTATACATTCATCAAAACCCATAGAATGTACACCACCAAGAATTATACCTAATGTAAACTATGGGCTTTGGGTAATAACAATGTATCATCAATTGTAAGGTGGTTCATTGATTGTAAGGGATGTACAACTCTGGTGCATGATGTTGATAGGTGGGGAGTTGTGGGTATTGGGGGCAGTGGTTACATAGGAACTTGCTGTACTTTCTGCTCAGTTTCTCTGGTGTGTGATGTTGATAATCGAATAGATTGTGGGTGTTGGGGACAGTGGGCATATGGGAACTCTCTGTTCTTTCTGCTCAATTTGTTGGGAACCTAAAATTACTGTAAAAATGAGGTTTATTGATTAAAAAATAGAATCCTGCTGGAGAGGTAGCAGATATGAAGAAAATGGATATGTTTAGTTGTAAAGTGTGAAATACAGTCAAAGATGGTTGTGAAAACTCATGGGATCTAGGAATGAACAACAAAAAAATGAGAATGCAGAATTCTGAAGGAAGAAGATTGGTGGCCCTTCTCTTATTTTACTCTCCCCAGATAAATAATTGCCTTTATTTCAGGAGAAGGACCTTGTAATAGTAACTAGAATTAGGTTATGGAGCCGCAGAAGAGATCTCCCTTACATGTCATGGGACAAATGAGTACGAGGGTGATTGCACTCTGAAGAACAAATAAATATATACATGATGCTTTGCACCTCTGTGCAGCCTTAAATTAGCAATGTTCCATGTGTCCACATTGTACACAAGAATAGCATCTACCAGTAGGGCAAGTCTTTCCAAATGTTGAATCATGATTCAGTGCATTTTGATTTTACTCCTGTGGTTTGTCTATATCTGATAGCAAGATTTATAGCTAGTCTAGATATTTTAATAGCCACAAATTAAGCTAACAAACTGCTGTATAAAGTATGTTCTACCATTCTACCTTGACAAATATACCTTTAAATAACAAACTTAAAAATATATGTGTAAAGCCATGACTTTTACATGACTCAAGTTGCTCAGGTATCAAGATGACTCAAAGTATTATTATTATGCATATGTGAATGTTCATTTGATGGGCTGGCAATGTTTGGGTGAGTAATAAAACAAAGATGTACATAATTCACAAATTACTTCTTATTTATTTCCAGAAATGGATTTTTCTTGCCTGCATTTAAACAAATCACTAATTATATTATGAAAGCCAAAATAATATCATAATTTGTATTCTATTTATGGTAATGATATAAAGGATTAATGAATTAAATGAAATTATAATTAAAGAGGATAAAGTTTGCAATTATTTTCCAAAAAATGTGGATTAAGTTAAATGCAAAATTTGAAAAAATAAAAGTATTTTTAATGTTTTGATAAAAATTTTAAATTATTTATTTGAATCAAAAGTCAAACTGCAAATTAAATTATTGAATAACAAAGTTTTGAACAAAAGCTAATTTTTACATTATTGTTTTGAAAAATCTAATAAATCTCATTAAGAACCTTTATACAAATAAAATTATTCTCAATTTTTTTATTCAATGTTCCTTTAGCTGCCAAGGCAAGAAAAAAAGTCAAACCAGTAACGTGTTTCAAGTGTTATATTGAGGTCTACATATATACAAATTTAAGAGTAATGTAGATAGTTTAATATGGCTAATTTTCCTGAGCCATGAAAAGCAACTGTTGCAAATACTGCACTAACATGGAAGCAGAAATTGGCACATAAGAAATAAGACATTTTACTTTCAGCACTTCAGGGAAAAGACACTTTATGCAGGAGTTCACTGCATTCGTGGTCTCTGAGAGACAGAACTTGATATTCATTATTTTGTCTTTTCTGTTACCTAAATGCTTTTGCCACTCAAATCTTCCTCACATTCCAAAGCAGTATCCATCTCTGGTGCTAGCAATGGCACAACTCAAAACCATCATGGCATTCAGATGCAGTCATATTGTGTCTTGAGGATAAATGGCAAGTGATGTGTGGACAGTATTTTCTGGGACCTGAATGGTATTCATCATGGCAGGGGATGTTTGGGTTATGCATCAGCAATGTGCCAGTAATGAATGCTGGATCCCCAATGACAGAAGCACCTTTGCATTATTTAATACATTTATTTTTGTATGTATTTGTGATATGCAGAACCCTCTGGATGGCAAACCCTAGGGAAGGGCACCCTCTTGCTTGGGTCCAAGATCACTCTTAGATTGTATAAATGAAAGACCAATGGGGAAAGGTGCTAAGCATCGAGACATAAGACCTTTAACCATTACACCTAGAAACTGAGAAGCACTAGAAGGGACCAGATAAGGAGAAAGGATAATCAGCAGGTGTCTGACCTGGCTTAAGGGAGAGCATTAGTCATATAGAATCCAGCCGTAAGTATTGGGCCCAGATCATTGTGTAATGACTGACAGGAGCAAGAGAAGGGGTATAACATTAATACAGGTTTTACTCTTCTTTTTGCTGTGGTAGCAAGCGGTGTAGTTTCCCCCCATGACACATGATGGTTTAGTAGAGGTTTTAGTGGAAGAGGATCACTGGGCTCATTCTTGTAGATGTATGACGATTTGGGTGACTGCAGTTCATTCTGCAGTTCTGCTTAACAAATGCCCTACCATGCCCTCTCATTCCCTGGGGGTGGGGTACAGCTGGGATTTGGGAATCCCTCTCCTAATAACTTCCTATAATTGGTTGAAGTTTGAAAATAGGTGTTGAAGAGAAAGGGTAAAAGAGACAAGTCTTCCACCAATTCATGCCATTCAAGGTATCAACATGCTACAGTGAATATATTCTGGCTTGGGCCTGAATTTCAACAGACATTGGATACTAATGTAAGTTGTTACCTTTTGTCCTTCATAACTTAGGTTAGGAACAGACCTGCTATTAAATGTATAATCACACAATTTTCTGTGGTCTTCCCTTAATACCTTTCCAAGCAGAAAATCTGAAGTTAAGTTTTCAGCTGTGTGCTTAATAATTATTAGTTCTCACTCTTCTGAACTTCAAGTCTCAAAGGCATGTTATATTTTAATAACCTTCTTTATTTTCATACTTCATTATTACAAAGGCTATCTAACTTTAGTGTTTGGCACATGTAAGTTAAAGAACAGTCCCATCTCTACCTACATCTCCCCAAATAAATGCTATCAAGTTTTACTTTTTTAAAAAATAGCTATATTTAGTGAAAAATTTACTTGGATTTTATAAAATATTGAATATGAAACATCCTTGGGTAAAAATTCTGACAATTTCCTCTTCAAACTTTCAATTAATCAGTTAGTTGTCCCCATGTCCAGGTGCTAGATATTATGCAATATGATGCCCAGTTTCCCTCTTTGAGAACTGCCCCTGATACATAAGGGTGATCCTCTATCAATCATCATTCATTCATTTATTCATTCAGTCATTCATAACAAATATTCATGGACCATTTGCTATGTGTCAGGCAGTGCCCCAGTTTTGAAACTGGAACAAAAGAATCAAAATTCCTGCCCTCTAGATCTGCAAAAAATGATGTTGGTATTTTGGTAGGGACTGCATTGATTGTGTAAATCATTTTAGGTAGTATAGACATTTTAATAATCTTGATTCTACTGATCCAAGAGAATGGTAACATTTCCCATATGTTTACATCCTCTGCAATTTCATTCTCAGTGTTTCGTAGTTCTCTCTATATAGATCTCTCACCACCCCAGTTAAATATGTTCCTAAATATTTAATTTTCTTTGATGCTATTGTGAAAGGTATTGCATCTTTGATTTATTTCTTGGCTCAAATGTTATTGGCATATATGAAGGCATTGATTTTGTATCCTGAGACTTTGCTGAATTCATTTATCAATTCCAGTAGTCTTTTGGTTGAATCTTTGGGGTTTTCTAAATATAATATATCGTCTGCAAAAAGTGAAAGTTTGATCTCTTCTGCCCCTATTTGGACACTCCTGATTCCTCTCTCTTGTCTGATTGCTCTGGCAAGGACTTCCAGCACTATGTTGAATAGAAGTAGAGATAGTGGGTAACCTTGTCTGGTTCCAGTTTTAAGGCAGAATGCTTTCAATTTTTCCCTGTTCAGTATGATATTGGCTTTGGGTTTATTGTATATGGCTTTAATAATTTTAAGGTATGAGCCATCTATGCCTATATTGTTAAGAGTTCTTATCATAAAAGGGTGCTGGATTTTGTCAAAAGCCTTTCCTATATCTATTGAGAGGATCATGTAGTCTTTGTTCTTGCTTTTATTTTATTTTATTTATATGTTGAATTATATTTATAGATTTGCAGATGTTGAACCATCCCTGTATCTTGGGGATGAAGCCCACCTGATCATTATTAACTATTTTTTTGATGAACATTTGAATTTGGTTTGCTAGGATTTTATTGAGAATTTTTGCATCTATATTCATAATGGATATTGGTCTATAGTTTTCTTTTCTTGTTGTGTCCTTTCCTGGCTTTGGTATTAAGGTGATATTGGCTTCATAGAATGAGTTTGGGAGGATTCCATCCTTCTCGAAGTTATGGAATAATTTCTGCAGTATAGGCACCAGTTCTTCTTTGTAGGTTTGGTAGAATTCAGGCGTGAACCAATCTGGTCCAGGACTTTTTTTAAAAAAATAATTCTACACTTCATGTGGAAACAGAGAAGACCCCCTCTAGCCAAAACAAGCTTAAGCAAAAAGTACAAATTGGTAGGCATCAATCTACCAGACTTCAAACTATACTACAAGGCTATGGTAACCAAAACAGCATGGTACTGGCACAATAACAGAGACATAGAACAATGGAACAGGACTGAGCACTCACATATAAAACCATCCTCATACTGTCATCTGATCTTTGACAAAGAAGACAAAAACATACACTGGGGAAAAGAATCCCTATTCAATAAATGGTGCTGGGAAAATTGGATAGCCACATGTAGAAGACTGAAACTAGATCCACATCTCTCACCTCTCACAAAAATCAACTCACGATGGATAACAGACTTAAACCTAAGACGTGAAACCATAAGAATTCTCAAAGAAAACATTGGAAAAACTCTTACAGACATTGGCCTAGGCAAAGAATCTATGAAGAAGACCCCCAAAGCAATCACAGCAGCAAGAAAAATAAATAAATAGGACCTGATCAAATTCAAAAGCTTCTGCACAGCCAAGGAAACTGTCACTAGAGTGAACATACAATCTACAGAATGGGATAAAATATTTTCATGCTACACATCTGATAAAGGGCTGATAACCAGAATCTATACAGAACTTAGGAAAATCAACAAGAAAAAATCAAACAACCCCATTAAAAATTGGGCATGAGCAGAAACTTTTCAAAAGAAGACAGAATAATGGCCAGCAAACATATAAAAAATTGCTCAACTTCTCTAATCATCAGGGAAATGCAAATCAAAACCACAATGAGATATCACTTAACTCCAGTGAGATTGGTTTATATCAAAAAATCCCAGAACAAATGTTGGTGGGGATGTGGACAGATAGGAACACTCATACACTGCTGGTGGGACTGCAAATTAGTACAACCTCTATGGAAAGTAATATGGAGATACCTCAAAGAACTAAAAGTAGAAGTACCATTTGATCCAGCAATCCCACTACTGGCTATTTACCCACAGGAAAAAAAGGCATTCTATAATAAAGACATCTGCACTCAAATGTTTGTAGCAGCACAATTCACAATTGCAAAGATGTGGAAACAATCCAAGTGCCCATCAGTGTATGAGTGTATATTAAAATGTGGTATATGTATACCATGGAGTATTACACAGCAATAAAAAACAACGGTGAACTAACACATCTGGTATTATCCTGGATGGAGCTAGAGCCCATTCTTCTAAGTGAGGTATCACAAGAATGGAAAAACAAGCACCACTAGTACCATCAAATTGGTACTGACTGATCAATACTTACATGTACACATGGAAATAATATTTATCAGGGGTTGGGCAGGTGGGAGGGGGGTGGAGGGGATGGGAAAACTCACACCTAATGGGTGCGGGGCACATTGTTTGGGGGATGTTCACGATTGTAACTGTGACTTGGGCAGTGCATAGGCAATATATATAACCAAAGTGTTTGTACCCCCAAAATATTCTGAAATTAAAAAAAACAAAAACAAAATTCCTGCCCTCTTATAGATTATAAATAGAGAGAAAAGACAGAGATTAAACAAATAATCCCCCAAATAAACATCTGATAACCAATTGTGACAAGTTCTGTGAAGGAAAAGAACAGGACTCTATGAAAGAAAATAAAGAGGAAACCTGGTCTAGACTTGCAGGTTCAAACAACACCTTTGTGGAATGACATTGAACTTGACACTTAAAGGATGAGAGAGAGAGATAGGGAGAGTTTTAGACAAGGAAAATAGGTATAAAGGGGAAGTGTAGCACTGGGTCTGTGGTTTGAGATGAGTTTGGAGAGTAGGCAGAAGCCAGATCATCCAAGGCACCATAGGTTCTGATAGGATATTTGGACTTCATAGGAAGTACGACAGAATGGTGGAAAGATTTTAAGCAGGATTTTAAGACCCTGCCTTTGTGATCAAAGCTAATGGATCCAAGAGCCATCATCTGATTTTAGCTAGACCAATCAGATTTTCCCTTCCAGGAATTTGGATTTATGAACAAAACCACACAGAATCTGAAAGTTTCTGGAAGCTCAGCAACTCTAGACAACATTCTAGAAAATCCATGAATTTCTGCTACTGAGTGCCTGGAGCTTCCTAGGTTCTTATCCTTCTCCAGGCTTTTTCTTTTTTTACTTTTTCCTGAATTCTAATAAATACTTCAGTATTCCCATAAAGTTATTTATTATTATTATGTTGAACAAGTTAGGTAGATTTCATTTATTTTAATTTCAACAAAAAACTTAACTAACGTAATAGTCAATTGATGCTTTTCTGTAGTGGCTTTTATATTTTGTCAGTGCTTTTTGATGGCTAAACTAAAGAACAAATATAGAAAAAAGATGAGTTAAGATGATAATTTTGTTGATATTTCTGGTCATCATTTTTGCTTTGTTGAACTTTGAAGTTGTTTTTTTTTCCAATTGAGTGTACAGGGTAAAAGAATGGCTTTTCTCAGTTGATATACTTAGATCCTTAAAAACAAGAGTACAACTCAACTAAATCTGGAAAGTCCAAAAAAGTTTTAAAAACAGATAACTCTTCCTTTTCCCCTTTTTGTTGCTTCGGTAAAAATTTTGGTTGTATCAGAACAGTGGCATTATCAAAAGCCCTGAGTGTTTTAAAACAAGTCCCACGAGGACTCCCTGTTAAACCTTAAATCAATAGGCTACAAATTGGTTAGAATTCAGTAATCTTCAAATATAGCACTAAATCTTTGCTCTTGAGCAATTCTGTGCCCTCATTCTTGAATGACTTTGAGTCTAGTGGGAGGGAAAGATATCACAGACCAAGCATTTGCCGTGATTAGGCTTGGTGAATTCTCCCTGGGACATTCATAGAAGACAAGTGTCTGGAATCAAAAAATAAATTTGAAGTTCAAAACAAAACACTGTATTATCTCAATTATTTCATCTTTAATGTGAAATTTATCACTTATGAAAATGAGAACAAAAATGTTTTTCAAATTTCATATGGTCTTGATGCACTATTATAAGAAGTAAAAAAAATTCTAATTTATCTTTTTCTCTTTCTCTCTTGCTTACTTGTTTGCCTTTGTTTTTAACCCTTGCTCTCATTATCTTTCTTTTCTCACCTGTAAAAATGGGGATGATAATGCTAACCCTATATACTTGCAATAAAAGTTAAATGAGAAAAATGTACGTAATAATGAATATCACAGTGCATAAACTATAGTTGCTTCTCAGTGGATATTTCTCTTTCTTTCCTTTCTGGTCAATTACAAATTGTTTCAAAGGAATTGTGTATACATTGATTAGAAGAATTAATTATGAATCAGAAACTACATAGGTTATAGAAAAAATCAAAGCAGATACTTATTATTAAACACCAGATTAGCCTATGGAAATAAAAGACAACAAACATACGGCAAATGATTTTGCTAATGCAGTCATGCATTGCTTAATGATGGGAATACATTCTGAGAAATGTGTTATTAGGCAATTTCTTTTTTGTGTGAACATCATTGAGTGTATTTTCACAAATCTACATAGTATAGCTAACAACATACCTACGCCATATGATATGGCCTGTTGTTCCTGGGCTATAAACATGTACAACATATTACTATACTGAACACCATAAGCAATTGTAACACAATGGTAAGTATTTGTGTATCTAAACATATCTAAACACAAAAAAGGTACCGTATAAATACAGCAAATACAGTATTGTAATCCTATGGTTTTTGGTATTTTTTTGCAACAGGGTTTAGCTCTGTTTCCCAGGCTAGAGTACAGTATCATCAGCATAGCTGGCTGCAACCTCAAACTCTCCAGCTCAAGAGATCCTCCCACCTCAGCCTCTCAAGTAGCTGGGACTATAGGTGTGTGACGCCATGCCCGGCTAATTTTTTGTAGAGACGGGGGGTCTCAGTATTTTGTTCAGGCTGGTCTTGAACTCCCGGCCTCAAGCAATTCTCCTGTCTCAGCCTCCCAAAGTGCTAGGGTTACAGGCGTGAGCTACTGTGCCTGGCTGGTAATCTTATGGGACCACCATTATATATGGGGTCTGTTGTTGACTGAAACATCATTATGCTGTGCATGACTGTAGTTGTTTCTTCACTTTAAAATATATTCTTTAACTGATGATTGATGTCCTTGTTAGGGACTATACCAGACCAGAACGATATTTATCTCCCTACAAGTAACCTTAAAAACCAAAGCTTCAGTGTAGGCATAACTTGTTATTTCTCCACGTTCACCAAACCCAGAATGTATCTATTGGCAGTCATGAGTACCATGGTTAAAAAAACAAATTGAGAAAGCTTAACCACAGGCTCAGCTGAGTAATTTGCTAATCTAGGTGTATATTGGGCAATCAGTTAACTTTAGCTGTGATGTGTGTCTGAAACTACACAGTGCCTGAAAACTCCTCTGAAGGGAGAAATGGGCCAATATAAGTTAATAAAAAAAGCAAATCACTTATTTTATTTTTTAACAGACATTTACATAATGTTTTCTTTGTTCCTGGCTCTAAGGGCTTCATACATTTTAATTCATTTAATGTTCACAACAACCATTTGCAGAAGGTACTACGATTATCCCCATTTTGCAAATTAAAAAAATGAGGCACAGAGAAGTGACTTGTTTAAGTTACTGTTGAATGAATTTTGTGTGTTCTGGTTTCTGACATGAACTTGTCCTCTGGCTTTGGTCTTCTGACTTCCCCTGTGAAATAGTGTTTACATTACCTATAGTCTTTCAGGTTGCAAAAAAGAGATCTTCCCAAGCTCTATGAAATGGCAAGGGCTTAAAAGGATTACCAAGAAGTGAGAAAGCACTAAAATCTATTTTAGCAGCAGTGGAGTCAGGCTGGGTTCCAGGGCTTCTGAGGCCAGCAGGTACAAACAAAAGCATCAGGGAGAACAGAATCAATAGCTCATTGCTAATCAAGACACAACAGCTCCCCAAGTGCCTCAGTCATTTTATTGTTCCTTCAGAACAGTTAATCCCATTAATCCTTGCTGCTTTTTCTGTATATAATTTAACTTCTGACTAAGGTCATTTTTTCACCTTCTCATATAAAAGAACTTTAGGAATGGATTTTGGTACCAAGGCAACTCTGGCAGTTGACTGTCTCACTGGTATCCATGGCTATTTTTGGCTTGGGCACCGATACCTGGTTCCTTCAGTCATGACTGGGTGCGGCAGTATCACATTATCTAAGGCTTTGCAACTTCACAAACAACGACTCACCTAGAGCAACTTTTCTCCAAAGGGAGCCCTGGGTCTGGCAGACACTCAGGGGTTTAGTCTCCTGTACAGTGCAGGTTTCCAAAACCTCACATTGATCTCATTGCCCAGCCTGACTCCTTCAAGATGAAAGACCAAGTTCCATCCCCAGCCATATGGTCTCTTCCATTCCGACAGAGTTTTGGTCTCTCTCCCCATGATCGCAACAGTCCTTTGATGACACTCCTATTTATACCTCTTGCTTGAACTCCAAATTTCCGATGTCCACACTAAACTCATCATCACCTTCCCCCAGACCTGTCCTTTCTCTTGTATAACCTGACAGGAAATTGAGTCACCATCCTTCCAGTAGAGAAGGGACAGAAAATTCTAGATTAATTATTTTCAATATTCACCCAGCTTTGCCTTCATCTTCTAAAAGTCTATCAATTCAGCCCTTTTCTTCCTATTCCCATTATCTTCTCTGTAAGAAGATAATGTCACCATAATTTCTAGCCTGTGATTACAATGGTCTTTTAAATGCCTCAGTCTCGACTTTTTCCAGAGTTATTTTTCCTTAAACAAAAGTGTTATGCTGTTAATCTTCTAATGAAAAATTTTAATGCACTTCCAGAATTTTAGCTATTTTAGGCTTGTGCATATAGTTCTTCAAGATCTGACCCCAAGCAGCTTCTCTGATTGTGCTTCCTGCCACATTCTCCCCTGAACACTTTGTTGCAGTTCCATGCAGCCATCGTTGCACTTACTGTGCAAAAGCATTCCATGACATGCCACGGGCCTTCACAAATGCTGCTTTCCCTTCCTGGAATGTCTGACCAACTTCTGAATCCTCTTCTCCACCTTACTAACCAGGGTGAGGGGCTCATCAAAGGTGCAAAATTTAAGGAGGTGCAAAAAATTCAGTAATGAAGATAAATGATATGTTAATGCAATATTTTAAAAATTAATTAAAATATCCATGATGAAAAAGTATTAAAATAAAGACAGGATCTGTTCCTGTCTTTAATGATCCTGCCTCACTTGCCATACACTAATGATGGCCCTTGTTGCAATAAAACTTTATAAGAACAAGTGGTCAACCTGCTGGCTATAGTTTGCCGTGAAACTTTTAAACATATTGCATTAAAATACCATATATATTGATTACTGATAATTTGCACCCCTTAAATATGTGCCTATAATGAGATTGAGCCAATAATAAAAAGTCTCCCATCAAAGAGAAGTCCAGGACTGCATGGCTTCACTGCTGAATTCTACCAAACTTTCAAAGAAGAACTAACATCAATTCTCCTCAAATGATTTCAGAAAATTGAAGAGGAGGGAATTCTCCCTAGCTCATCTTATGAGGCCATCATTACCCCGATACCAAAACCAGACAAGGGGCACAACAAGAAGAATGAAACTGGACCCCTATCTCTTATCACCTACCAAAATCAACTCCAGATAGATTAAAGATTTTAACACAAAACATGAAACTCTAAAACTACCAGAAGAAAACATAGGGAGAACACTTCAGGACATTGGTCTAGGCAAAGATTTTATGGCTAAGATTTAAAAAACACAGGCAACATAGCCAAAAATAGATAAACATGAGTATATTAAACTTAAAAGCTGCTGCACAGCAAAGGAAGCAATCAACAGAGACAATGTATTGAATAAGAGAAAATATTTGGAAACTATTTATCTGACAAGTGGCCAATATTCATAATAAATGAGGAACTCAACAGTAAAAACAAAACAAAAACAAACAATCTCATTAAAAAGTAGGCAAAGGATATGAATAGATATTTCTCAAAAGAAAATGTACAAATATATATATATATATATATATTTAAAATGCTCAACGTCACTAATCATTAGGGAAATGCAAATCAAAACCACAATGAGATGACATCTTACCCCAGTTAGAATGGCTATTATTAAAAAGACAAAAAATAACAGATGCTGGTATGGATTCAGAGAAAAGGGAACTCTTGTACATTGTTGGTGGGAATGTAAATTGGTATATCTACTATGGAAAACAGCATGGAGATTTCTCAAATAACTAAAAATAGAACTACCATATTATCCAATAATCCTTCTACTGGGTATTTATCCAAAGGAAAAGAAATCAGTATATCAAAAAGATACCTAAAGCAACAAACAAACAAAAAAAGATACCTGCACTTATGTGTTTATTGCAGCACCATTAACAACAGCAAAGATATGGAATCAGCCTAAGTATCCATCAACAAATGAATGGATAAAGAAAATGTGTTATATATACATAATGGAATACTATTCAGCCATAAAAAGGAATGAAATAATGTCATTTGCAGCAACATGGATAGAACTGGAGGTCATTGTGTGAAGTGATATTAGCTAGGCACAGAAAGAAAAATATTGCATGTTGTCACTCATGTAGGAGCTAAAAAATTTGATCTTGTGGAAATAGAAGGCAGAATGGTAGATACCAGAGTCTGGGAAGGGTGTGTGGGCTGGAGGGAATGAAGAGAGATTGGTTAATGGGTACAAACATACAGTTAGAAGGAATGCATTTTAATATTTGATAGCAGAGTAGGGTGACTATAGTTAACAACAATATATTGTATATTTCAAAATAGCTGGAAGAGTAGACTTGAAATGTTCCCAACACATAGAAATGATAAATACTTAGGGTGATGGATACACTAAATACCCCGACTTGACAATTACACATTCTATATGTGTAACAAAATACCATGTGTGCCCATAAATATGTACAAATATTATGTATCAATTTTTAAAAATTCAGCTCACACATTACCTCACTTAGAAAACTTGTCCCATCCCCATTTGATTTGTGTGCCCACCCTCCATATGATCCTATAGCATACCTCTATTATGGCATTTTCTATACTACATGCAATTGTTGGCTTACTTGTGTCTGACTCACAACTAAATAGTATGTTATTTAAGCACATAAACAGCAGTGTTGGATTATCTCCCCAATTTAACAATAACAACAGCTAATTATATTTGAGCACCTATGTATGTATCATATATATCTTATGCTATACTATGTATCATACTCTATACTAACCACTTTAAAACTTTATTTCTAATCCTTAAAACTTATAAGGTAAGATTTTTATCATCATTCTATAAGTTTGGAAATGGAAGCATACAGTGATTAACTAATATTTAGCCAATAATTAATTCATGGAGCCAACTTTCAAACTGAAGTCTGTCTGCTTCTAGATCTCATATATTTCCCATCAAACAATTTTTCTCAGTGTGTCTATTCATAGGAGCGACTGAGCAGCAGACAGCTCAAAGACCCTACAGATGATGGGGATGTGAAGGCACACTTCAAGGTCTGTGTCCTTAAAATTTTACAGCAGAAAATTCTGCACTATAGTGAGCAACTTGTCTAAGAGTAAGATGGTGTTGCTGTGCGGCCGGGGCAGTCCTCCTCACCCTTACCTGGCAAGCCCTTAAAGGTTATCAAATGATGGCCATGTTTAAGGTGTGTGGAAGCAATTGCTATAGTGTGTGAGCAGAGCAAGACAAGTGTGCCCAGGGAGCAGCTTTCTCAGCTTCCTTTCAAGTGGTCTCTGAGTTTGGTTATTTTTTATTTTGTTTTGTTTTGTTGTTTTTGGAAAACTTCTTTTTAAATTATCAAAATCAAAAATGCTCCCTGAAAAACTTATACAATACAATGCATTTTTAACAAAGTAAAAGAAAAGATTGATCCCACCACCCTGAGATAAATTCTGTGAACATTTGTTATATATCCGTCTCAAGGTCTCTTTGTTTCTTAATTTAGAATTGCTTCCAGGGTACTGGCTCTGCCCTCACTGGTTCACCATTATGGTTTGCTTTTGTTTCTTTGCTGTCCCCCTGCAGCTTGAGACCACAGCTTGTATGACAGCCCACTTCTGTCCTAGGCACACTCCTATACTCTGTTTCTGCCAGCTTCTGTTAAGTAAGGTGCAACCAAGATTTTGATGCTCAACTACATTTTACTCTCATGTGTATTATGGCATAAAATAGATACTATTAGAAGAATCTAACATGTTAAAGTTTCATATAGTTCAGGCAATTTCCCCATCTGCACAGCATTCAGTGACTCCATTGTGGGTACCAGGACTGCTCAATATTATGATTTAAACAATCCCTCCGACTCTCCCTTCTCTTTGCCACTAAGGTAGGACCAGCTCTCAGCCTGTGTGAGTTCAGATCCCCATCTCACACCCTCCAAGACTCCATCCTTCCTGCCTTCCACAGACTCTGCTCTTCCTTTCTTTTTCAGTTTTGTGTCTCCTACTTCTTTTTTCTCCTTTATGGTAATCTGCTATCCCCCTCCCATGGTACCACCTCTATTCATCTCTGCTGAGCTAACTATTTCCAATTCCTCTCCCTTTTTCTTACTCCATACTTTATAAGCTCTGTGTTCATTCCACATCCTCCAGCCCTTTTGCAGGCCTCCAGTTGGTCTAATTGAGTCCAGGTCACTTATGCCTTCAGAATACCATCTTTATAGTATACACCTTCATTTTTAAAGCAACATAACACAAACAGATTTTTGCCACTTCCAAAAGTAATTACCGCTCACACACATTAAAAATTCAATATAGACAACTCTGACCTCCTTACATAACCATCTTTTTGTGGACATGACCTTCTTTGTTATACTACTTTTATTTCTAATTGTTGCTGGCAATGTTGGTTTGGTTTCCTACAGCCCATGCTTTCATATTATCTGAATTGTGGACATAAATTGGAGGAAATGTGTCACTTCTAAAAATATCATAGTTTTGGATGAATAATAATAGCTAACCCTTAAATAATACCTGCTATGTGCCACATTGTTATAAGCGCTTTTCATTTATTTGCTCACTTAATTCTCACAACAATCTTATAGAAGAGGCACTACTATTATCCCCACTTTACAGGTGAAACAACTAAAAAAAATTAATTGGAGTAAATTATATTTAGGAAAAACAATTCAAAACTGATGGCAGTAGTGAATGGTAGTAGCAGCTTAACTTGAAATTTTGTGTGTGTGTGTGCGTGTGTGTGGAGAGTGTGTGTAAATGTGAGCAAAACTGCATTTCTACATCCATGGTTTTGAAATACTGATCTCTTGGAAAAGGATGTAACAACTTTTCTTACTTCACAAATAAGAGATAAGAGATGTGTATAATCTAACAGTGATTAATTAAAAAATAAATTTATTATAAAGTCAAGGTCTTAAATTCTTTCTTTCACTGATATTTGACTGTAAGTACAATTCACATTTAGGATTTCATTGTAACAAAATGAAAATTCTTAATAAACAGCCTGGCTCTCTCTTGTTATGAGATCTTGTCATGAGATCAGGAAAGACCTGCATTCCAGACTTAAGATCTTGAGGGCAGCTGAGATAGGGTGGTCTTTATTGCCTTTTATATAATTTTATGTTCTGTGATTTTTTCCCCTGTCTGGAGGGTTGATTTTTTTTCTTGGCTGATAAGAAAAGAAGATGAGTGAACACCTCAGTTCTAAGAATTTTCTTTAGCATAAATCAGGAGTTATTCATGTCAAAAAGCTTGGAAGATTATTTAGCAAGCTCCTTGGCAACAAGCCTTTCAATATATTTTAAAGTACTATTATAGATGTAGGGACGCAATACTTGCTTGTTAAATGAATAAACTGAAATTAAATTCAGCTGGGTTAATGTCAATAGCAAGATTTGGCCTCAACATCTACAAAGAACTTAAAACAGCAGGGTTTTACCTTTAAAAATTGCTTTCCTGCCCTTTATTTTTAAGTAATCAAGACAGTTCTTTTATGCACAGCCTTCTATCTGAAAAAACTGACACACTAAAGCAAATAACTTGTTAAGACCAAAAAATAAATGAGCAGTGTTAGGTTTAAGAAAAAGGAGTAGAATTAGATCACACTTCATTCCCAAAAGAATTGGAGGGAGAAATAGCTCCAAATGTTACAAAACATGGCTGTTTTGTCCTTTACCAGATTGCTTTGAATTGAAATGGGAAGCCTGTTATATTGATTTATGTCTTGGCAGCTATGTGCAAGGCCATGGTGTGAAATAGAACATGGGCATTTTCAGTTCAAAGTTTTCTGAAAAAGCCATGATGCAGTTGGGGGTTTTCAGGAACACTGACTCAGCACTTAGATCAGAGTGTTTTCTAACCCCTGGTCCTATTTTGAGACCAAATGGAGCATTAACACACTTCACACCACTCTTTTTAGGATCTGTCCCATCTACATCAAGCTGCTCAGGAGCTGAAAACACAAAAGAGGCTTGGTGATATCCCAGGCAATGCAGACCTCAGACTAGGCTCAGGTGAGAGGTGGAGCTACTGGGCTTCCCTCTTTCTACTCCTGAGTTTTCTTAGTAGCAACGACTCAAACCAAAAGCCCCTGAAATGATAAATGGTAAAGGAGAACCATTCTAATGCAGGGATAATCACTGGATCATTCTTCACCTCCCAGCACTGATCTCCTTCCTTCATTACCCAAAGTCTATATGTGATTAAAACTGAGTGCAATCTATCCTGCCTTCAAAGAACCCATATTCTAATGGGAAAGGCTGACCCCTGTACTATAACTATAAGAGTGTCATAAATAAAATTCTAGGGGACATTCTGCTAGTGTAGAGGAGGGTGCATCAACCAATGAAGTGTGGGGTGTAAGGGACTATTTGGTAAGGGAAGGATTCTTGGAGATGAACAGGAGGTATTTCCCTGATGGAATGAGGCTTTGGTGTAGCATGGGGGAAGAACATCTATGCAGAAAAAAATAGCATGTGTGCTTTGGAAACAAGGTAAGAGATCATGGAGTGTGTGAGGAACCACAAGACATCTTCTATGGCTACAATGTCAGTGTGGGAAGGGGGTACTGAGGGATATAGAGCAGAGAGCTGCACAATGAGGCTCTAGGATGTTGTGCTAAGGGGCTTAGATCTTATTCTATAGGGCCTGGAGATGCCTTGAAATGTTTGAGGCAGGATAATGACATGAGTAAGTTTCATTTTTGATAAATCACAGTGGTAGCTGTGTGGGGATAAACTCAAGAGGAACAACCCTGGAAGCAAGAAACCACTTGGAGATCTGAAGTAATCTGGAGATATTGGCAATAACCACTGATTTTCAGTTTTATAACACTCATAAGAAAACACTGGATGAGGTATTGTGAGGCATGGGTCCTGGAACCAGGCCTGAGTTGGAATTCTGGCCTTACTGCCTTACTGCTGCATGACCCTGAGTAGGTCATTAACCTCCAAGCCTCATTTCACTCATGTATAAAATGGGGATGAAAATAAATCCCCTCATGAGTTACTAAGCAAATTAACAAGAACATCAATGTGAATGGCAGAGCACAGTGCCTGGTGCTATGTAACACTTTATAAATATTAGCCATTATCATCATATAATAAAGAGAAAAATAAAAAAGAGGTAATGTAGTAAGGAATATCAATGACATTTCTGAACAATCTAATCACTTATTCCAATCTGATACCATAAAAAATGATTGGTTTTCTCCAGCAAGAATTCAGGGAAAATCCCTATCAGAGTGAAAAAAGTAAAGGGAATTTAGTTGTTTTCTGCAAAAGAAATCCTGCCCTTATTGACATGCGATCAAGTTTTCAATATGCAAAATTCTATAGTTAGCATGGCCTTGTGTTAAGTTAGATATAGGAAAAATGCAAAAAAAGATGACATCAATATTTCTGCAGTGTGTTCACTGATGATGAAAAATATTTGATACAGGCGGGAGCTATAGATCCTATCAGCATTTGAAAGGCTTCACTGCCTAGAGAGACTTAATAAAATCTCAGTTCTTTGTGGCTGGCTTCACACAATCTCACAGTATCTTTCCTTGTCTGGCTGATGGCAATAGAATGAAGTACAGATGTGAGTAGTTCAATGTATTTGATCAATTTTTTATGTATTTAATCATTTTATTTTTCAATTTTTTGGATGTATTTATTTTTTGTCTTTTTAAAATTTATTTCAAAATATTAAGGGGGTACAAATGTTTTAGGTTACATGGATAGTTTTTGTAATGCTTGAGTCCTGGCTATAGGTGTGCCTGTCACCCAAATAGTGCTCATAGTAGCCATTAGGTTGGTTTATTCCCCTCCCCTACCTCCTACCCCCTGGTTGCTTTCCCCTGAGTTTTACTTCCCTCTGTGTACTTGTGTGTTCATTGTTTAGTTCCAATTTAATAATGAGTATATGTGGTGTTTTCTTTTCCATTCTTGAGATACTTCACTTAGGAGAATGGTCTCTAGTTCAATCTAGATTGTTGCAAAAGGTATTAATTCATCCTTTCTTATGGCTGAGTAGTACTCTATGGTGTACCGATACCATATTTTGTTAATCTACTCATGAATTGATGGGCACTTGGGTTGATTCCACATCTTTGCAATTGTGAATTGTGCTTTAATAAACATTTGAGTGCAGTTGTCTTTTTGATAAAATGACTTCTTTTCCTTTGGGTAAATACCCAGTAGTGGGATTGCTGTATTGAATGGTAGGTGTACTTTTAGTTCTTTGAGGAATATCCATACTGTTTTCCATAGAAGTTGTACTAATTTTCAGTCCCACCAACTATGTATAAGCATTCATTTCTGTCTGCATCCATGCCAGCATCTATTGTTTTTGGACTTTTTAATAAATGCCATTCTAATTGGAGTAAGGTGATATCTCACTGTAGTTTTGATTTGCATTTCTCTGATGATTAGTGATGTTGAGTATCTTTTCACATATCTGTTGGCCATTTGTATGTCTTCTTTGGAAAAATGTCTATTGATTCCTTTGCCCATTTTAAAAATTGGGTTATTTGTTTTTTGCTATTGAATTGTATGGATTCCATACATATTTTGGATATTAATACTTTATCAGATATATTGTTTGGAAATATTTCTACTATTTGTAGGATGCCTTTTCATTTTGTTGATTATTTCCTTTGCTGGGCAAAAGCTTTTTGGTTTGATACAGTCCCACTTATTTATTTTTGTTTTTCTTTCCTGTGCTTTTGGTGCCAAATTCAAAATATCATTGCCAAGACCAAGTCAAGAAGTTTTCCCCATGTTTCTTGGAGGAGTTTTATAATTTAAGGTCTTACATTTAAGTTATTAATCCGTTTTGAATTCCTTTTTGTGTATGGTGTAAAAGAGCGGACTAGTTTCTCTCTTTCTCTCTCTCTCTCCTTCCATATGGCTATTCAACTTTCCTAACAACATTTATTGAAGAGACTATCCTTTTCCCATGATGTATTCCTGATGTCTTTGTCAAAAATTAGTTGACTGTATATATGTAGGTTTATTTATGGGTTTTCTATTCTATTTCATTGGTCTACATGTCTGTTTTCTTATGCCAGTATCGCACTATTTTGATTACTATAGATTTGTAATATGGTTCAAAATCAAGAAGTGTGATCTTTACATCTTTGTTCTTCTTGCTCAAGATCACTTTTGCTATGCAGGGTCTTTTGTGATTCCTTACAAAATTTAGAATTGTTTTTTCTGTTTCTATAAAAAATGTCATTGGAATTTTAATAGGGATTGAATTGAATGTGTAGATCACTTTGGGTAGTATGGACATTTTAACAATATTAATTCTTTCAATCTATGAATATAGGATATCTTTCCATTTATTTGTGTCTTCTTCAATTTCTTTTACCAATGTTTTATAGTTTTCAGTGTACAGATCTTTCACCTCCTTTGTTAAATTTATTCCCAAGTATTTTCCTCTTTGATGCTATTGTAAATAGGATTACATTCTTGATTTCTTTTTTGAATAGTTGGTTGTTAGTATATGGAAATGCAACTTATTTTTGTATGTTGACTTTGTCCTGCAACTTTTCTTAATTTGTTTACCAATTCTAACAGTTTTCTTTTGGAGTCTTTAGGGCATTCTATTTATAAGATCATGTCATTTGCAAACAGAAACAATTTAACTTCCTCCGTTACAATTTGGATGCCTTTTATTTCTTTCTCTTCCCTAATAGCTCTGGCTAGGACTTCCAGTATCACACTGAATAGAAGTGGTGAGAGTGGGCATCATTGTCTTGTTCCTAACCTTAAAGGAAAAGCTTTTAGCTTTTCACTATCAGATATGATTTTAGCTGTGGGTTTGTCATTTATGGCCTTATTATATTAAGATGTATTTGTTCTATACCTAATTTGCTGAGAGTTTTTATCAAGAAAGTATGTTTTTGATTTTGTCAATACTTTTTCTGCATCTATTGAGATGATCATATGATTTTTCCCACTTCATTTTGTTAATGTGGTGTTTCACATCTACTGATTTGCTTATGTTGAACCATTCTGACATTCCAGGGATAAATCCCACTATATCATGGTGTCTGATCCTTTTAATATGCTATTGAATTTGGTTTTATAGTATTTTGTTGAAGATTTTTGTATCTATGTTCATCAGGAATACTGACCAGTAATTTTCTTTTCTTCTAGTGTCCTTGTCTGGCTTTGGTATCAGGGAAATGCTGGCTGTGTAAAATGAGTTTGTATTTTCTTCTCTTCAATTTTTGAAAGAGTTTGAGAAGGATTGTGTTAATTCTTCTTTAAATATTTGGTAGAATTCACCAGTGAAGCCATCTGTTCCTGGACTTTTCTTTGTTTGGATATTTTTGATTATTGATTCAATCTCTTTACTGATTATTGGTGTGTTCTAATTTTCCGTTTTTTCATGATTCGCTCTTCATAGGTTGTATGTTTCTAGGAATTTACCTATTTCTTCAAGGCTGTTCAATTTGTTGGCATATAATTGTTTATTATAGTCTCTTATGATCCTTTGTGTTTCTGTAATATCAATTGTAAAATGTCTCCTCTTTCATTTCTGATTTTACTTGAGTCTTCTCTGCCTTTTTTCTCATCTAGCTAAAAGTTTATCCATTTTGTTATCCTTTCAAAAAAACAAGTCTTAGTTTTGTTGATTTTTTATATTGTTTTTCTAGTCTCTATTACATTTATTTCTGCTCTGATCTTTTTTATTTTCTTACTTTTATTAAATTTGGGCTTAATTTGTTCTTCTTTTATTCCTAGAAGTGTAAAGTTAGGTTGTTTATTTACTTTTGCCATGAGTTTTATACTTTCAAATGTCTTCATGTTACTAATTAGCATTCTTTTCTCTCAGCTTAAGAACTTTCTTTACCATTTCTTGTAAAGCACATGCAGTGGTGATGAACTCCCTCAGCTTTTGTTTATCTGAAAAAGTCTTTATTTCTCTCCCATTTCTGAAGGGCAGATTTACCAGGTAAATTATTCTTGGTTGGCAGTTTTTGTCTTTCAGTACTTTGAATATATCATTCCACTCCCTCCTGGCCTGCAAAGTTTCTGCTGAGAAATTCCCCTGACAACCTCATTGAGGTTCCCTTGCATTATTTTGTCTTACTGCTTTCAAAACTTTCTCTTTTCTTTGATTTTTGATAGTTTATTTATAATGTGTCTTAGTGAAATCTTCTTTGTGTTGAATCAATTTATAAATCTTTGAGTTTTATATACCTGGACATTCATATTTTGCCTCAGATTTGGGAAGTTTTATCCCTTTATTTGTTTAAATAATCATTCTGCCTTTTCTCTTTTCTCCTTTTGAGACTCTAATAATGCAAATATTGGTTCTTTTAATGGTGTTCCCTAAGTCCCATAATCTTTCTTCTATTCCTTTTCATTCTTTTTTCTCCTCTCACTGGATAATTTCATATGATGTGTCTTCAAATTTGCTTATTCCTTCTTCTTTTTGATCAAGCCTTCTACTGAAGTTGTTTACTGCATGTTTCAGTTCAGTCATTGTATTCTTTACCTCCAAAATTTCTCATTTTGTTAAATGTTTTCTAATTCTTTGTTAAACTTCTCATTTTTTGCAATTTTTTCCTGATTTCATAAATTATTTATTTGCTTTATCATATAGCTCACTCAGCTTTTTTAGAACAATTATTTTAAATTCTTTATTAGACAATTTGTGGATCTTCATTTCTTTGGGGCCAGTGAGTTGGAGTTTATTGTGTTTCTTTGATTGTGTCATGTTTCCCTGATTCTTTGTGATCCTTATAACCTTGTATAGGTGTCTGCACATTTGAAGAAGCAGACTTTTCTTAGACTTTAAGGACTGGTTTCCATATAAAAAGACTTTCACCTGGGGGTGGAATGGGGCATACTGGAGTATGCTTTGGCACCAAATCTATTAGTGTGGGGTGCCAAGTATAGGGGCTTGTGGTCTCTCCAGGTCTGGGGGGACGTGGTATATGTAATCAACTCAGCCATCTGGGTTTCATTGACATTGGCAACTGTATGGTCCTTGGCAGCAGTTGCTGTAGAGGTCTACAGTGGCAGCAGGGGTTTTTGGGGTCCTGAGCAGCCCCTCTGAGTACAACAACAAGAATGGGAGCAGGCCATGGGTATGGGGACTTGGGTCAGCAGTAGGCTGTGCTTAGCTGTAGGAGCTGGCTGCAGGCATATGTGTGGTGGTGAAGGTCAGTGCCAAGAGCAGGGGATGGGGCCAACTGCAGACATATGCATGACTGTGGGGGCCAGCAGTGTATGTATACATAGCTACAGGACTCATGGCTTGTGGTATGCATGTACATGGCTGCAGGGGCCAGTTGCAGAATTGCACACAGCATTGGGGCTTGTGACAGGGGTCAGGCTACAGGGATTAGCTTCAGGTGAATGCAGGAAATGGAGGGCAAGACTGGCTGTAAGTGCACATGCAGCTGCAAGTGCTGATATTGGCAGTAAGTATGCATGTGGCTACATGGGTCAGCTATTGTCACACACATGGCCATGACACCTGGCAATGGGGGTTGGGGCCAATTGCACACATGCCCATGGCTGTGGGGTAAGCTGCAGGTACCTGTGTGGTGATGGAAGCTGGGACCTGTGGTGGGGACCAGGCTGCTTATGGGCATGTGCAGTGTGGCTATGCTAGGTCCCTGGGCTGGAGTTTCTCAGCAGCAGTGGCCGGTGTGGCTCTAGGACAAGACAAGGAGAGGAGTAGCATCTCAGGCAGCTAGAGACAGCAAAGGCGATAAACTACAGAACTGCAGGGCCCTTAGTAGTGACAGATAAGTGGTCCCCTGTGACTTTGCTGGCTGTTGGTTTCCTTGGTGCTGAAAGCTGCTGGGTCCTTTGTAGAGCAGGTTGGTGGTGTTTGCAATGGTGAGCACTGTGGGGTCCTCAGCAGTGAAATCTGTGTGTGTGTGTGTGGGGGGGTGCACAGTGGCCCTGAGGGCTGTTGAGGTCCTCGGTGCAGAAAGCTGCTGGGGTCCTTTTCAGAATGAGGCCCTGGGGCCCTGGTGGTTCTTGCAGCATGGCTGATACTGATGGCCCCCATGCTTCTTTATTCTCATCATCACCAGATGTCTCAGCTATGTCAGTCTCCCCAGCAATCTGGGTGGGAAGAAACTGAGGCAGGTCATTTAGGCAGTGCCCTGAATGGCTGGGGAAGCTGATTTTTCACCCTGCTGTACTTTTCCCTGCAGGGGTACTGAAGAGCTGGGACATTTTCATGCTGAGCAGTGCTAACATGGAAGATGCAATGATGCAGGCAAAAGAAAACTGTTCTTCTTACCTTTGTGTGCACTTATTCTCAGTTATTTTTTTGCTGTACTATATTGCTGTAGCTTCTTAAGTAGACTCCTAGGCTCTTCTACAGTAACTTTTGTTCATGGAAAGCTGTCTAATTGTTGTACTTTATGGTGGGGACAAAGGCTGGGGGTCTCCTCTTTTGCTATTTTGCTGACTTCCAAAACATTTTCATCATCTCAAACTGAAACTCTGTACCCATTAAATAACAATTCCCTATTTCCCCATCCTCCCAGCCACTGGTAACCACTATTCTACTTTCTGTTCCTATGAATTTGACTATTCTGGATACCCCATATGAGTGGAATCATACAATATTTATCATTTTGTGTTTGGCTTATTTCATTTGGCATAGTGTTTTGAAGTTTATCCGTGTTACAACATGTACCAATTTTTAAAAATTTTTATCTTTTTAATAGACTATTTTTTAGAGGAGTTTTAGGTCCACAGAAAAATTGAGCAGAAAGTATGGAGATTTCCCATATTCTCCCTGCCTGTCCCCTCCACAGCCTCCTTCACTATCAACATTCCACACCAGGTGGTACATTTGTTACAATTGATAAATCTACATTGACACATCATTATCACTAGAAGTCCATAGTTTACATTAGGGTTCACCCTTGGTGTTGTGTACCTTATGGATTTTGACAAATGTGTAATGACATGTATCCACCATTGTAATATTGTACAGAATAGTTTCACTGTCCTAAAATTCTCTGTGCTCCACCTGTTTAATTCCTCTCTCCCCACTAACCTCTGGAAACCAATCATCTTTTTACTGGCTCCATAGTTTTGACTATTCCAGAAAGTTATATGGTTGGAATCATACAGTGTGTAGCCTTCTCAGATTGGCTTCTATCATGTGGTAATATAATTTTAAGGTTCCTTCATGTCTTTTTGTGGCTTGATAGTTCATTTCTTTTTATCACTGAAGAATATTCCATTGTCAGAATGTACCACAATATATCTATTCATTTATCTATTGAAGGACATCTTGGTTGCTTTCAAATTTTGGCAATTATGAATAAAGCTGCTATAAACATTCATATTCAGGCTTTTGAATGAATGTAAGTTTTTAACTTATTTGGGTAAACACCAATGAATGTGATTGTTAGATCATATAGTAAGAGTATGTTTAATTTTGTCAGAAACTGCCAAATTTTCTTCTAAAGTGACTGTACCATTTTTGCATTCCCATCAGCAATGAATGAGAGTCCCTGTTGCTCCACATTTTTGCCAGCATTTGGTGTTGTTAGTGTTTTGGATTTTGGCCATTCTAATAAGTATATAGCAGTATCTCATTGTTGTGTTAATTTGCAAGTTCCTAATTATGTATTTTGTGCATCTTCTCATATGCTTATTTGCCATCTGGATATCTTCTTTGGTGAGGTGTCTGTTCAGATCTTTTGCCTGTTTTTATTGGGGCTGTTTTCTTTCTTATTTTTGAGTTTCCAGAGTTCTTGGTATGTTTTGTACATACCAAGATACGTGTTTTGTAAATATTTTTTCCACAGTCTGTAGCTTGTCTTCTCATTCTCTTGATGTATCAGAATTTCATTTATTTTTAAAGGCAAATAATATTATAATGTATGTATATATCACATTATGTTTTTCCATTTATCTACCTATTTACAATCACCTTTTTGTGATTGTGAATAATACTGACATGAATATTGGTATACAAATATCTAAGTCCCTGCTTTCAATTATTTGGGGTGTATACCCAGAAGTGGAATTTATGGATCTCTCTTTGCTTTTAAACATTCTTTAAGAGTGCAACTAAGCAATTATACTCAATTTTTATTTCTGTGAGCAAAGTAGCCATGTAGCATCCACAATAAGGCACTATTATAACAAATCTTTGCTCTTTGTGTAGCTTTACCATTTCTTGTTAGTAAGTGAAGAATGAATCAGCAGTCTGCCAGCTTCAGGAAAGCAATTATGATCCTTGACTGCAAATGGATTTGCCTGAAGGGAAAGTGAAGTGAATAGAAGGAAATGGCAATTTATAAAATACCTTTTTAAAAATATAAGTGATGCCTCATTGTTCCCAATTGAAAGGATAAATCCTGGTTTCAAATAGAGGTCTGATAAAAGTAGATTAGAATAAAAAGCCCTAAAAAGGATTACAGAGAATCCAAATGAAATCTAATTCCCTGCTTCCTCATAACCTACAAATACCCAAAGCAGCAGCGGTACAATATCATTGTATTTTCTATGCAAAAAATAAAATTTTCTATTTCTCTTAAAATGCCAGGAAATAGAGATTTCATGGAGATTTGCAATATCAACATATGATGAAAGAAAATTCTTTTAGATATGTAGGCTTTAACGAGGGTAACATTTTATCAGGTGTGCATGGAGATTACATTGAGTTTATGATCTGAATATAAAGCATGTATTTTGTATCTAAGGTTTAGAAAAGAATTATGACTTTTCACTTAATATCTTCTAAAAATAAAAATATACTTAAGCAATATAACTAAACTTCATATTAAAACTATTATTCTTGGATGGGGCCAAGATGGAAGACCTGCACAATGCCACTGTCACGGAGAGGAGGAAGTGGCAAATAGACATCCCTGTTTGGATCGATCGTCTGAGTGGTGCTGGGAATCCACGGACAGGAGGCAGGAGTGAAGTGAAGAAGACAGAAGTGGGACAAGCTGCTCAGCAGGACTGGAGACAATTAGGGAAGGTGCCTACAAGTGGGAAAGGGACAGAGGAAAGAATCCCCGGCTCCACGCTTCCCCTGAGGACACTGCAACTGGCATAGCAGACGGGCCCCTCCACCCAGCAGGCCTCCAGATTGATACAGAGACCTGACTGGAGGCTGTGCAGCTGTGTTGCTCCTGAGAGAAGGGATGGCTTGCGAGCCTTGGGCACTGTGGCTGGTGCCATTGTAACTTGCCAACCCTGGAACACTACTTTTGCCCTGGGGTCAGATCTGTGACTGCTGCTGCCCCTTTGCTCCTGCCAGGCAGGGAGGGAGTGGGAAATCCTAGCACTCGTGTGTACCTTGTGGATAGACGATCTGCATCTCTGCTGACGCTGCTGCTGGGGTCCCTGGGGAGAGCAGGAGACCATGGGCCCGGTGCCCACTGCTGTGGCCTGGGTGGTCCCACTCATCCACTTCTCATGGGACCCAGGTGGAGCATGTGCCTGTAGCCTCAGTGTCCACTGTCCACTGTCAGGGCAGCAGGACTGCTGCCACCATCACTGCTACTTGAGAGGCCCCCAGTGGGATGAAAGCCAGTGCAGCCACCACTTTTGGATCTGGGTGGACTGCACACCATGGACCTGCACCATCCTCCACAGGTGCCCTGTGTGCCATGCCCTGCATGCACCCTATCCTGCCTACGCACCCTGCCCCACAATGCCCCATGGACCAGCTCCATCTCACGTAGGTGCCCTGCCTGAAGGATCTGCTCTGTCCCAGGGTCCTGCTCCACCCTGCTCCACCTGGGGGCCCGCTATGCCCTGCCCACACCCTGCACTCACCTTGCCCTGCCCATATGCCTGGCACCTTGGCCACCCAGGCCTATGTGCATATGTGCTGTGCCCAGAGCACCTCATCCATCCTGCACACGTGCCCTGTCCTGTTCGCCAACCCCAGTTTGCATGCACAGCTGGCACCAGGGGCCAGCTCTACCACAGTGGCCCAGTGATAACCACAAGGGAACAGGGGAGATACAAAAGAGCAGCTGCTTGCACTGCATTAAAGGTTCACAGTACATCTGCCCCTCTCCTGCCTGGTCAAGCTTCCAGAGTAGGATACAAGCACACCATCCAGGGACCCATCCTATTTTCACCAAGAAATAGAAGTCCCAGCAGAGGAGAACAGGTGTAGCATATCTGCTATCTGTTTTAAGCTGAGAGAAGAGGGCTCAGATGAGAAGGAACCAGCATAACAACTCTGGCACCATGAAAAAACAGGATGTCTCAACACCCCAAAAGGGTCACAATAGCTCTCCCACAATGAACTCCAACCAAAAGGAAACTGTTGAAATGACAGATATGGAACTCAGATTATGGGTAGCAAGTAAGATAAATAGAATTGGGGAGATGGTAAAAAAACCATATCAAAGAAATCAGAAAAATAATTCAGGATAGGAACAAAAAATTCACTAAGGAGATAGATAACATTAGTAAAGTGAAAACAGAACTTAAAGAAATGAAAGAGTCATTTAGGGAACTTTAAAGTACAGCAGAAAGCTTTAACAACATGCTAGGCCAAGCAGAAGAAAGAATTTCAGAGCTTGAAGACAAGGATTTTGAAGTTACCTAGTCAGTAAAAAATGTAGAAAAAAGAACAAAGAAGAATGAACAATCACTGAGAGAAATATGGGATTATGCAAAACAAAACAAATGTAAGAATTATAGGTATCCCTGAGGGAGATGAATAAAAAGCAATGTGCATGGAAAACCTATTTGAGACAATAATAGAGGAAAACTTCCTTGGTATTGCTATAAATTTAGATACCCAGACACAAGATGGTCATTGAACACCTGGAAGATTCATAGCAAATAGGACATCACCAAGACATATAGTTATCAGTCTGACCAAAGTCAAAGTGAAGGAGAAAATCTCGCAAGCTGTGAGACAAAACCAACAAGTTACTTACAAAGAAAAACCCATCAGACTAACAGCAGACCTCCCAGCAGAAACCTTTCATGCCAGAGGAGATTGGAGTCCCATTTTTAGTCTTCTTAAACAGAATAACTGCCAGCCAAGAATTTTGTATCCTGAAAAACTGAGTCTCATAAATGAAGGAGAAATAAAATCTTTCCCAGACAAGCAGACACTAAGGGAATTTGTCACCACTAGACCTGACCTACAGGAAATGCTTAAAAGTGTTCTATACATGGAACAGAGCAATCAATACCTAGCAGTGTAAAAACACTCCAAAGTTAAAGTTCACAACTCTTATAAAACATTAACACAATGAGAAAACAAAGCAACTAGGTATCATTCAACATGATAAGCTGAACAGTATTGCACATATCAATACTAACATTGAACATAAATGATCTTAGTGCACCATTTAAAAGATATAGGCTGGCAGAATGGATGAAAAGACATATCCCAAGTCTATACTGTCTCCAAAACACCCATCTAACTCACAGCGATTCTCATAGTCTAAGATAAAGGATGGAGAAAATATTCCATGCAAATGGAAATCAAAAACAAGCAGGAATAGTTATTCTTATATCAGATAAAATAGACTTTAAATCAACAATGGTAACACAAGACAAAGATGATCATTATATAATGATAAAGGGGGCAATTCAGAAGAAGATATAACAATCCTAAATATATATGCACCTAACACAGGAGCTTCCAGATTCATAAATCAAATACTACTAGATCTAAGCAAAGAAATAAATGGCATCATCATAATTACTGGAGACTTTAACACCCCACTGACAGAACTGGACAGATCATTGAAGCAGAAGATACACAAAGAAACACTGAACTTAACCTGAACTCTAGAACAAATGGACATAACAGACATCTACAGAAAATTCTACCCAAAGACTGCAGAATGTACATTCTTCTCATTAGCACGTGGGACATTTTCCAAGATGGATCATATGTTAGCCCACAAAACAAGTCTTAGCAAATTCAGAAAAATTGAAATCATTCCATGTATCTTCTCAGATCACAGTGGAATAAAACTAGAAATCAACTCCAAGAGGAACTCTGAAGTCTACACAAAGTTACACAAATTAAACAAACTGCTGCTGGATGATCCTTGAGTCAATGACAAAATTAAGACAGAAATCAAAAGATTTTTTGAACTGACCGACAATCATGACACAAGCACCCAGTATCTATGGGATACAGTAAAAGCAGTGTTAAGAGGGAAGTCCATAGCCTTAAATGTTTACATCAAAGAGACAGAAAGATCACAAATAAACCTTTTGTCACACCTTGAGGAACTAGAAAAAGAAGAGCAAACCAAACCCAAATTAGCAGAAGAAAATAAATAACAGAGCTCTGAGCAGAACTAAATGAAATGGAAACCAAAAAAATAATACAAAGGATCAACAAAACAAAAACTTGGTCCTTTGAAAAGATAAACAAAATCAATAGACTTCTAGCTAAATTAACCAGAGATAGAAGAAAAAGGATCCAAATAAGCTCAATAAGAAATGAAAAAGGATACATCACAACTGATACCACAGAAATACAAAATATCGTTCGTGAATACTATGAAAGCCTTTATGCACACAAACTAGAATAGAAGAAATGGATAAATTTTTGGAAACACATGACATCCCAAGCTTGAATCAGGAATAAATAGAAATCCTGAACAGAATAATAGTAAGTAATGAGATTGAAACAGTAATAAAAATTATCCCAACAAAAAGAACCTCCAGACAAGATGGATTCACAGCCGAATTCTACCAGGCCTACAAAGAACTGGTATCCATTCTACTGAAACTATTCCATAACATCAGGAAGGAGGGAATCCTACCCAACTCATTCTGCAAAGCCAGTATCACCCTGATACAAAAGCAAGGAAAGGACACAACAAAAAAAGAAAACTACAGAACAATATCCCTTATGAACATAAGATGCAAAAATCCTAGAGACATAGACCAATGGAACAGAATAGAGAATCCAGAAATAAAACCATATAGGTATGACCATCTGATTTTTGACAAAGAAGACAAAAACATACACTGGGTAAAGGATACCCTTTCAATAAATGGTTCTAGGAAAACTGGATAGCCACACGCAAAAGAATGAAACTGGATCCCTATCTCTCACCATATACAAAAATTACTTCAAGATGGATTAAATACTTTAATGTAAGACCTTAAACCATAAAAATTCTAAAAGAAAATGTAGGAATAACTCTTCTAGACATTGGCCTAGGCAAAGAATTTATGGGTAAGACCCCAAAAGCAAATACAGCAGCAATAAATATAAATATATGGGACTTCATTAAAATAAAATGTTACTGCACAGCAAGGGAAATAATCAACAGAGTAAATAGACAACCTACAGAATGGGAGAAAATATACACAAACTATATATCTGACAAAAAGCTAATATCCAGAATCTATGAAGAACTCAAGGAAATTAGCAAGAAAAGAAATGACCCCATTAATAAGTGGGCAAAAGACATGAAACAGATGTTTTTTGAAAGAAGACAGACAAATGGCCAAGAAAAATATGAAAAAAATGCTCAACATCACTAATCCTCAGGGAAATGCAAATTAAAACTATAATGAGATACCACCTTGCCCTTATCATGGTCTAGAATGGCCATTACTAAAAAATCAAAACACAATAGATGCTGGCATGGATTCATAAAGAAAGGAATGTGTATACACTTTTGGTGGGACTGAAAATTAGTACAACCTCTATGGAAAACAGTATGGACATTCCTCAAACAAATAAATGTAGACCTACGATTTGATCCATCAATCCCAGTGCTGGGTATCTACCCAAGGGAAATGAAGTCATTTTATCCAAAAGACACCTGCACTCGAATGTTTATTGTAACACAATTCACCATTGCAAAGATGTGGAATAAATCTAAGTGCCCTTCAATTCATGAATGGATAAAGAAAATATGGTATATGTATACCATGGAGTACTACTCAGCCATAAAAAGGAATGAAATAATGTCATTTGCAGCAATGTGGAGGGAACTGGAGACCATTATCCTAAGTGAAGTATCTCAGAAATGGAAAACCAAACACCATATGTTCTCACTAATAAGTGGGAGCTAATAGATGGATACACAAGGGCACAATGTGATATAGGACATGAGAAACCAAGTAGGGGGGAGGGCAGGAGAGTGAGTGTGGGATAAAAACTTACTTATTGGGTACAATGAACACTATTCTGGTGATGAGCACACCAAAAGTCCTGACTTAAGTATTATACAATATATCCTTGTAACTAAAACACTCATACCCCCGTAATTAATATTTTGAAATTAAAAACTACAGCAAAGTGTTCATTGCTTTCTCATGACTTGCATGATACTCTGCTTACTCAGAAATCCAGAATATTTCTAGGGGCAGATCGGTACATCTCATTTTGAGTGTAGCTCACAAAGTTCTCTCTTCTCTCAAAGTCAGGTTCTCAGGCTGAGCAGAACGTTCAGAGAGGAGAAAGATTGAAAAGATTATTCTATTCTGATCTGCGGTTCTGGCTGATTTTCAACAGATTTGAAACTTGTTGCTATCCTTTCTTACTCTCACGCACAAGTAGCAGTGGAAACATTTAAGAATTTAATTTTGCAACGTGATTTTCCCAAAGATTGATTTTCATTTTAGTTCCAAGAATCATGTCATGTAAAGTCAAAACAATTTTCTCAGGCTTTGAAGAGACTTGTTTCACTGGTTCTGTGATGAAAAAGTCTGCCAAGGGGCTAGTTTTTACAGCCATTTTTTTACCTTTAAGGTATGCAGAAAAATCTGGGCCACTATCTTCTTGAAATTGCTTTTTCAATTTATCTTCCAACTCAAACAACTTGTTAAGGAACACTTTGTCAGCTAAGTCACCAGATTTCTGTGTGTAGGAGATTTACATGTTTTTAGTATAAATTTTCACACTGTTTTTTTTTCTTGAACAAACTGGTCTTTGCTTAATAAAGACCATTTAACATCATCTATATCAATTTTTATTTCATTTCCAAGAATATTTGATACCAGAATTCCTCTGTGAAGAACGAGTATACTGTAACAAAGTCAGAATTTTCATTTTTTTTTTTTTACAAGACAGGTGAAACCTCTCATGGGTATATAATCAATTGAAGGAACACCATCAGTCTAGATGTCTGCACAGACATTTTGTTTCTAGATACGAAGATAAAACATTAAATATATCTTGGGCTTTGCTTGCTTCAGGCTGCTTTTGTGGCAGAAACAATTTCTTGAATTTCACTAGTTTATACAATTTTTACAAATGCTACACACCATAGATAGCATTTATTGGTTAAATCTGTTTGTTGATTTACCAAATTAGATAATGAAGCTGTTGTTCTCCAGTTTATTACACACAGTCTCTTGAATTTCATGTGACATGTGATCAATATGTTGACTTATCACACTATTTGAGAGGAAACCTTTTCAATTTCTCCAAATATTTCACCAAACATTTCCACCACCCCCAAAATTTTCTCATGTCCCTTTGCAATAAATACTCTTCCCCCATTTCAGGTCCCTGGCAATCACTGATCTGTTTTTGGTCACTCTAGTTTTGCCTTCAAAATTTCATATAAATGGAATCACAAAGTATGTACTCTTCTATGTCTGGCATCTTTCACTTGGTATAATGCTTTCGAGATTCATTCAAGTTGCATGTATAGAAATCTATTCTTTTTTATTGCGTAGTGGTGTTTTGTTTTTATGAATATACCACACTTTGCTTACCCATTTACTAGTTGATTGACATTTGGGTTGCTTCCAGTTTTTGTCCTTCCCATTTCCATATAAATTTTGTGAACATGTGTGTTTTTTCCTCTGGGTAAATACTTAGGTGTGGATTTCTGTGTTTTATTGGAAGTACGTGCATACTTCAAGAAGCTTCCAAATTATTTCTCAAAGTGTATTTATAATTTTGCATTCCCATCAACAATATATGAGTGGGTTTAGTTGCTCCATATCCTTGCCAACACTTGGTGTTGTCAATTTGTTTAATTTTTCACATTTTAGTGTGTATATAATATCTCATTGCAGTTTTAATTTGCATCTCCTTGAAGATGATGTTGATCACTGTCTTATGTGCTTATTCACTACTTGTATATGTCTTTCATGGTGTGTCTGTTCAAATATTTTGCCTATTAAAAAATAGGTTGTTTATCTTTTTATTATTAGGTGGTAAGGATTCTTTATATTTTCTGTATACTAGTCCATTTTCTGATATATGCATTGCTATATTTTCTCCTAATCTGGGGCTGACTCTTCATTTCCTTAACATTTTTTTAGAGGGCAAAAATTTTTAACTTTGATGAAGTTCAATTTATCCTTTTTTGTCCATAGTTTATTATTTTTGTCTGTTTTACCTAAGAAATCTTTTCCTATCCCAAGATCACAAAGATTGTTTTCCTGTGTTTTCTTATAGAAGTTTTATAGTTTTAGCTTTTACATTCAGTTGGTGATCTAATTAATATCAATTTTTGAATGTGGTACAAGGTTAGAGTAGAGGTTCATTTGATCATATATGTATAGGAAATTATTCTTAATCATTTGCTGAAAAGATTATCTTTCCCCCATTGAATTCCTTGGCACTTCTGCTGAAAATATATTTATTTTATATATGTGGTTTTATTTCTGGACCTGTTTTTGTTGCATTGGTTTATGTCTATCTATATGTCAGGATTTCACTGTGTGTTTATTCTAGCATTATAGTAAACCTTGAAGTTAGTATAAGTCTTCCAATTTTGTTCTTTTTTGAAGTTGTTTGGATACTCTAGGCCCTTTGCATTTTCATGTAAATTTACAATCCACTAGATAATTTCTACAAAAAGCCCTCTGAAATTTTGATTGGATTTGTGTTAAATCTATATATCAATTTAGGGAGAATTGATTCTTTAGCACTACTGAATGTTCCAACCCACGAATATAGCCTATCTCTATGTACTTAGGACTTCTTTAAATTCTCAGCAATGCTATGTAGTCTTCCATGAAACAGTCTCACATATATTTGGTTTAATTTATTTCTAATTATTATATATTGTTTGATAGTGTCATAAATAATATTGCCTTTAAAATTTCAATTTCCAAATGTTCATTGTTAGTATATAAAAAACAATTGATTTATGTATATCAACCACGTGTCCTATGACTTTACTAATAACTCACTTATTAATTCTAGTAGCTTTTTCATAGATTTCTTAGTCTTCTGTACAAAGATGATCATGTCACCTGTGAATAAAGACAAGATGAAAAGCCAGAAAAGGAAAAATTACAGAAAATTTTACAGAGCAACCAAAATTGTAATAAACCCAATATACATCACCAAAATACCTTGAAGAACTTTGAAGAAATCCCATAAAATTAATTGGAAAAGAACACAGATATAAATATGATTATAAAAAAGATGATAAGTATGGAAGATGATAAGGAGATCCAATTTCCATATAAGCAGTATTCAAAGAGGAGAAAGAAAATGGAACAGAAAAAGGCTCACATAGTTGACTATGTTCCATTTCAGGTCCACCTACTAAATTCATTTTCTTATGTTGCTTACATGATCTTTCATATAAGAAACTCTAGCTGCTGTTTAAGTATAGCTGCAGAGTTACATTCACTTGGTTCAAATTGTTGCTCAATTTGTGACTAGCTCTGTGACTTTGGGAACACTATCTCATCTGGGTCACTTAGTCATCTTATTTGTAAAGTGAAGAAAATAAGAGTAGTTATCTATAGGCTTGCTCTGATATTTATTAAGATACTTTACATAAAGTGCTGCATATTTACATAGTGTGCCTAGCACAGAATAAGCATTCAATAAATGTTATACTATTAAGTATCTTTTCTTGGTCTCTTGTGTTTCAGTTAGGAATGTTTCTAGGAAAGGCAACAAATAACCTTACCCAAATGGCTTAAATCATAACAGAAAATTTGTTAGATCTTGAAGAGGTCAGAGAATGAATTTACCCAAGGTTAAAACTATGTGTTCAGGACTTAGTTTCTCTCTCTCTCTCTTTCTCTTTTGTTCTCTGTCTCCACTACCCCCTTCCTCAATCTCTCTCTCCTCCCGTCTTCCTCTCTCCCTCTCTTTTTTTCTCAAATTAGCTTCTTCGGTGCTGGTTCTGTTCTTGGTCAGGAGCTCCCCTTGTGGTGGTAAAATAGCTACCAGCAGCTTCCAGAACTCATTCACATGGAAATAAAAGAGGGAAAGATTTTTTCTAACCCAAATGTTGCACAGAAATAACAGCTTCATTATGAGTTGACCAGTTTGGGCCGCATGTCCATTCCTGAACCAGTTACCATGGCTGAAACATTACCTGTGGAACTAAGAGTGGAATCATTTTCTTTCAAAGCTTTTTGGTTGTATGAGGGCAGACAAAAAATTCTCTTACTAAGAGAAGGGGAAATGGATGACAGGCAGCTGAAACCAGCAAATATCTATGACAAACCTTATGTCATTCATGTTGTCTCTTCTAAATTGAGGTCACAAGGATTCCTTATCATGTGGAGAATTACTCTTTATCTATATTCTTGGCTAATTCTTCTATTTCCTTTGGATGAAGTAAGTTCTTTATCTGCCTTTTGGTTATGTGTTTTCTTTTTCTTTTTGGCACAGTTTTTATGCATTTGTCCCATGCTGGTTTTTTAATAATAATTATTACTCATCTTCAAATGGAAGCTAGCCACTTGCTAAAAATAAATGAATAAATAAATAAATAAATAAAATAATAAATGCTGTGGTCAGGAGTGGCTGTGGCTATTTTAAGTCACTAGCTCTGTGTTGCAGTCTGGCTATAACTGCTTCCACTCCCTCCTTCACCCCACTTCTCCTCCAGAGGTCTCCCTTAGCTAGAACACTACGTTGTGAATCTCTTCCTTCTCCTCCTCTCCCCTCCCCTTCTTCCTCTCTTCTCTCTCTCTCTCACCCCCCACCCACTTTTCCCCCACCACTTATAGCATGATTTGTCTTCCTACTGAATTCTCCCTGCGTTCTGAGATGTCTCCCTAAGACATTCTCCTATTCCCACAGACTCCTTATACCCATGGAGCTCGACACTCTAATCAAAGGAATTTTTAAGCTGTCGGTGACATGAAATTTTGGGGAAATCAGTTGTCCTCGTCTGGATCCTGGGAGGCAAGGGTTGGCTCTCTGGGCTCTCTTCTCTTGTCTTAGTCTAGACTCCACAGTATTTGGCAGATATACCTCCTACTTTGTGGCTTGTGGTCGGGTCCTTTTCCATGTCTTGTTGAAGATAATTTTCCCTCTACTTTTTGTGTTTGCTTTTGGTGGAGTTTGGGAGTGGAGAAGAGTAAAACATCTTCTGCTTCCCTTTCTTTAACCAAAAATGTTCTTCAGAATGATTTCAGTCTATTTGAGATGTTCACTTGGATGTCCCCCAGACACATCAAAACTAACACATTAAAAAGTGTAAGCGTATTTCTTCTTGCCTTGTACTACAATCCTTTTCCTCCTCCAGTTTTTCCTATCTCAGCAAGAGGCACCACTGTGCTCAGTTGCCTCGACTCTGGAACCCTGGAGATTTTCTAGACATCTTTCTTTCTCTTATTCGCAACACCTAATGGCCGCCAAATCTTGTATTTTATCTCTTTCATACCTTTCAAAGCCATCTTTCTTTCTCAGTGTCCACTGCCATTTCTAAGATGCTCCCACTTTGTAGTTACTACTCTCCTCCTAGGCTGGCCTTGATGTTGTTTACACCATTTTCCTGCTCTGTTATAATGCTAAAGAATAGAGGGAGGCAAGGAAGGAGGTGTGCAATATAAATTTTCTCTTCCAGAGCTGTTCTTGAACAACTCTCAGATATATCACAAACCGGTCTGTGGTATGAAACTGGTATGGGTTAATCTTTATAATGTGATAAATTCTACACTTTTGTTCTTGAGAAGAACAATGTACTTACCTATGTTTTTAAAAACAAGGAACAAACAGTTCTCACTTTTCCAGTGAATTTGCCTATGTGTTAGCAGTGATGGCGAGAGGGTGGAGCTCTGGTCCAACCTGTGACCAGTTCAGCAGCACAGCAGAGGGCATGCATGAACAGGGAGAAATAAAGTTTCGGTCTGTCCTTCAGCAGATCAGTGAAAATTATTAGTAGAGGACACCTAGTGGTGCTTTGCAGAAATTCACTTATACTAACAAATCTTATATTTGAATATTAATAGCACTCACTATACCAGGATCTTCTAACCAAATATAACACAGGCACAATAAGACAACAATGTACAAACCAAACCTGGTGTTAAGTCTAACTGCATAGGTCAGTATGGGTTAATTGCTGTAACAACCAACCTCCAGATTCTTAGTGACTTAATATAGTAGAAGTTTATTTTACATCTTCAAACAGTATAGATGCTCAGTTGGTGACCTCCCACATAACAATACAAAAAAAGACTTGATCACATGGAAAACAACATACTTATGTTTGTATAAGAAGACTCAATATCATAAAGATATTACTTCTCAATATACAATAAAACAAATAAAATATAGCATTGTATGTTGAAATGAGTATGGGTTGTGATCAATTAGTTGTAAACACCACTGCACTCGGACCAACCTGAAATGAGTATGGGATACATAGCTGTATAAAATTGCCAAGACTCATTAAAATATACATTTAAGATCTATGTATTTTACTATATATAAATTTTACCTCAATTAAAAAAAGAATTAAAAAGAAAAGAATGCCCAGTAGAAAGCTGGAAAAGAAGAGCAATAAAGGTTGGGGGTGGGGGGAATACCATATATTAAAACTCACAAAATCTCAATAATTAAAAGAGTAGTACTACAATTTAAAAAGTAAATAATGAAAAAAGAGAAAGATTGGTATGGGCATGTGAATAGATAGATTAATGAAATAGGATAGAAAACCCAGAAATAAACTCAAGTGCATATAGAACTTTTAGCAAAAAATAAAGTAGCCATCAGAAATCCAATCGATTGAATGTTTTGGGGATAACTGTAAATATCTGTATTCTGTTGTGAGAAAGGAAGGAGCAAAGGAAGGGGATAGAAAAGTTATTCATACTTAAGAAAAACCCCTCAGGCATTGCATTAGTCAGGGTTCATCAGAGAACAGAACCAACAGGATGTGTGTGCATATATGTATGTAAAGGGGTTTATTATAAGGAATAGCTCAGGCAGTTAGAGAGGCTGACAAGTCCCAAGATTGGCCAGGTGGGTCAGGAAGCCCGAGACCTAGGAAAGCTGATGGTGTAGTTCCAATGCAGAGCCTGACAGGCTTGAGACCCAGGAAGAGTTGATAGTTCAGTTCAACGCTGAAGTCAGGAATAAGCTGATGTCCCAGTTTGAGGACAGACAGGCAGGAGGAATTCTCCCTTGCTGGTGGAGGGTCAGCCTTTTTGTTCTATTCAGGCCTTCAGTTGACTGGATGAGGTCCTCCCACATTAGGGAGGGCAATCCGCTTTACTCAGTCCACTGATTTAAATGTTAATCTCATCCAAACACCCTCACAGACACACCCAGAATAATGATTGACCAAATATCTGGGCAGTCCATGGCCCACTCAAGTTGACACATAAAATTAACCATCATAGCCATCATAGAAGATTTATATTCTCTTTCCTGAATTCTTGGTGTTACAAAGGATCATAATATTTGGTTTGAAAAGGACCCTAGAAGAGACATTTATTGCAGAATTTTGCAGCTGTATGTTTAGTATGTGCACAGAATTTCTCCTCTACTTCTTACTGAATATGCCTCAAATCTGCAACATAATATTTGTTTAATGAATAAACATAGAGAAATTTTGCTCCTTTCATAAGATGGAAAGGCATCAAATCATGTCACTTCTGGTTGCCTGTTAAATTAAAATAGCCACCTGCCATTGATTTTGGCATATTAGGATGCTCTTTTTCACACTGTCTCCAGCCATTAGAGCTCCTGACAAGGAGGGGCACATACTTCTCATTCTTTTGTTCTTTAATAGGTTTGAATTTGATCTGTGCTTTGGATGATCATTGGTGGTTAGTTTACTTTGACAGTTAACTTGATATTGATATTGTATCAATATCTGATATTGAATTTACTCTGATAGTTCATTCAGTGCCACAGAGATCACTCAAAGGCATCTGCAAGAGTGAAATCGTAAAAATATTGTTGAGCATAACATAGCACTCATGTCTGGATTCTGCATGGTCCAAAATCATCCAAGTTATCTCACAATTTGAAACATGCAGAATTTGAAGAGAGGCCTTTCTGAGTGTCCCAACCAGTACAACTTTTAATCCTAAGGGCACCTTTCTGCACAGCATTTTAGTCCTGGGGAAATGAAGAACTGAACCGTTAACAGGGGTCACCTTGGCATGGTTTAGCTAACTGACATTAATCCCTCACATCATTCTCTGATTTTGCATCTGTTTTTTTTTTGTTTTTTGTTTTTTTTTTTTTTTGCTTTGAAGCAATTCAAAACCGTATTGTTAGGTGTCTTAATTGACTTAAGAGAAAATCTTTCTGGCTTTTGGGGAAAAAAAAATCAATAACCAACCATAAATGCTGAGTTAAAGCACTCTAGTTTCTATATCTCATAATAAGAATACTTTATAAAATAAAATTATCAAGAATAAGCCTTTTAAATGACAAATGGTTTTGTAATATTAAGTCTCCCAATTACCATGACTGGGACACATGCCCATCATACCAGAACCATTCTTTGTTCCTCCTGTTTTCCCGTAGTGCAAATCGTGTGTATATATACGTGAACTGCAGGAATTCATCATTGCCTTTCTTCACTTGCAACTGTTTTCTCTGCCTACCCTCTGCTCATCATGGAAAACTGACAAAAAAATAATGAGTCCTTACAAGAATAATGAAACTGAAGTCCCTCTTGGGCTTACCAAGGAAACAGCTGTTGAAAGATAATTTGGTTCCTCTGTTTTTCTGGTAGGTTCCCAGGTGGAGAACAGAACTAACCCCTGCTCTGCAGGGTAATGGATTTTGATGTTTCCAGGAAAGAAATGAAGTAGTTATTAGGCAATAAAGAAAAATATTTCCTTCCTCGGTATAGGTTTACACAGTTCTGTCCCTGAAAATTGATATCTCCACTAGATTGGAGTGTATATTTTTGACTTAATAGGTTCAATAGTTAAAGAAGTAGGAATGTCTGCATTTCACTTTTCTCTATGTTGTTTACTGTTATAATCCAAGTGTCCAGAACAGAATAGTGCCCATCATGTTGTAGGTGTTAAAAGTTTTTTGATATGTGAATGAATACCTGATTTTGTAGACTAAGATTCATCCTGATACAAATTATAATTTTACATATGTACATTCATGCTTAAATGCATCCATGTAAATGTTTCAGTAAATTAACCAAAGTTAATTTCACACTGTGAATTATCTCTTCCTTGATTTTTTTTTTTTGGAGCTTGTTTCCAGCCCAGTGAATTCAGTACTGCCTTTCACCATCCGCAACTAGCCCCATCCCCCAAGGAGGTACAGGAGTTCATGGGTGGGAGATGATGCTATAATTGAAGAGAATGTCTTATCTGCTTATGTTGGGGCTGGCATAAGGATGCTGCTTTTAGAGCATAATCTATAGATACTCTAAAAGCCTCTGTCATAGTAGTGGCCCAAGAGGTAGGTTTTGGTTTGGTTTGGTTGTCAAGTATTATATCACTGACCTTGTTTAGAATTGCCAGCACAAGGTGATGATAAAAAGCAGACCAACTTTTAATCAGTTTTATTACTGTTTTAAAATTATTTGTAGACTATATATCTCTTTATTGCCAGCACCCTGACTGGACTGCCACTGTTCTATAAGTTCCTATTTCTAAGCCTTTTGATGTGTGCCTATGAGTTAAGGATACTATAGACTCTCAGAGGAGCTCAGGTGCACTTCAATCTATCCCGATATAACTCTACTCCCAAGGTTCTGATATGGGATATAAAATGGGGCCACTGAAGTAGAGGCAGAAATTATAGTGGCAGGAATAAAGGTTAAAATGGAACTGGATACAGGCAGTGCTTTCAACCAGGTTTCTCTGACTACTCTGCTTTCATATCTCTTAGAATCTTTTCAGAAATAGATCCTTAGGATCTCTGTATTTGCTGCCTGGCCATCGAAAAACCAAGTGGACCTTGGGTGCTGCCTGTATCTAACTATGTACTAAAGCAGGAAGGCCCAGGGCGGCTTGCCTGGTATGATGGTTAATTTTATGTGTCAAATTGGCTGGGCCACAGTGCCCAGATATTTGGTCAAACATTATTCTATAAGGGTGCTTTTACATGAGATTAATATTTAAATCATTAGTGTTAATGTTAGTTGGTGGATTAACATTTAAATCAGAGCATAGCAGACTGTCCTTAGTTCAGAATGAATTAGATTCATCTAATCAGCTGGAGGACTGAATAGAACAAAAGACTGACTTCTCCCTAGCAAGAAGGAATTCTTCCAGCAGGCTTTTGGATTTGAACTGTAGCATCAGCTTTTCCCTGGGTCTCCAAACTGATGGCCCACCCTGAAGATTGTGGACTTGCCAGTCTCCATAATCATGTGAACTGATTCCTTAAAATAAATCTCTCTCTTTTTCTACCCACCCACCCACACACAGGATAACACACATACATCCTATTGGTTTTGTTTCTTTGGAGAACTCTGACTAAAACACCAGGTACGAGACTATGTGAGGATTTGGGGAAAACTACCAGCTGGTAATAAAGAGTATGCCTCTTTGTGGATGTCTTCTATGTCTATATTCTTCAGGGAGGTAGCTGGGGTGCTGGGGACAATGGGAAGTGGATGGTCAAGAATTCAGAATCCGAGTTCTGAATCTCTCTCTTACCAGGAGACATTACTAACCATAGCATACTCTATAACTGCCTTTGGAGAAGTAATACACTTTGGGAAACAATGATTTTTTTTGGTTTAAATAACACAGTCTTAAACTCCTAGTACAACAATATGCTTCCTATAGATAATAATTAGTAGATTATTCTATTATTCAATCAATAATAACAGACAAGGAAATAATTTATGTAAATTGCAATTGCTGAGAATGGATGCAGAACTATGAAAAGCTAGACAGATAGAAAGTGTTCTGTATCATGTGCTGCTGTTTTAAAATAGTTTTGCAGAGGGTGTGGAGTATTCGGAGAGCAGTTATGGATTTTTCTTCTGAGAAATATAGGAAAAGGCTGAGAATATTTTACATAAGACTTCAGAAACATTATGTTATTCATCAATCACAATGATTCTTGAAGATAGATTTCTTTGAACATCAAAGAAATGGAAGATACCATTATGGACTCAGTTTTGGTCAAAGTGATTAGATGTAAAAAATAGAAACAGAGTCTGGGCAATTTAAGCAGAAAATTTGTATTTTATTAGCAGATGGATGTCAGATTTATAGAAGATAATTAAATGTCTAAAATTGATGTAGAATTAATATCTAGAAAGAACTCTTATAAATCAACAGGACAAAGGTAGAGAAACAAAAAGAAAAATAGGCACAGGATATGTCACAGAAGAAGAAACTCAAATGGTTAACAAATGTAACAATTAAACAAACTTAACATGTAAGCAGGGAGATTAACAGCACTTTTTAATCATCAAATTATGAAAAATAAGAATGTGGGATGATACCAAGCACTGGTAAGGGTGAAGGGAAACAGGAAGCTATGTGTGTCTTATGGGAAAAGAGACTGATAGAGCTATTTTACATATTTCCTGTGATCCATTAATCCTCTTCATAGTGTAAACTCCAGAGAAACAAATACATATGTCCATGAAGGGATACACGTGAAGAGGTTTATTGCAACATTGTGTATGCTAGCAGGGAGTTGGAGGCAACCTGATTTTTCATCATTAGGAAAGGGATAAGTAAAATATGATGAAGATTATTATGTATTACTGTGTGGCAGAGGCAAGGAATTGCTGGTATCTACAAAAACATAAATAGCTATTATCAGAGTGTTTAGTGAAAAAAATAAACAGAATAGCATATAGCTTAGCACCATTTATGTAAATTAAAAAATGTAATACCTAAAACAATGGTCTAAGTTTTCAAAGAGATATTAATATATATAATAACCTTGAACATATAACAAGATATTAGAGTAGGAATCTTTGGTAGTGGTAGAATGAAAGTATCAAAAATGAAATAATGAAATGAATATTGAAATAAATCAGGAATATGGCCTTCTATGATGATAGAATAGGAGTATAACTGAATCAATTTTTGTTTAGATTTGAGATCCAAAATAAAAAAAGAAAATTAATAAAAGGATATGGGTAAGTTTATAAATTCCTAGGGGGAACAGAGAATCATGCACTTACTGGCTATATGACCTGGAAAAATACCTAGAATCATGTCACAGAATGGTCCAGTGAAGAACCTGCTGCAACTACCACTGAGCACTAGATACTTTCGCTGGTACTGGATGCTAGGTGCTGTCACCCAGACCTTTGCACTGTTGGCCCAAGAACTTTGCCTTCCTGCTTCAGAGAGAATCATTTTCAGCTTCTAACAAGCATCTAGTTCAAAGTCAGGGTTGAAACTACCAGTTTAGTGGTGCCTATGTCACATATCCATAAAAAAATTGGCAGATATCTACCTCAAAATATTGAGGTCAAGTTTCCAAAAACAACCAGACATTCATCCATGAACTGGATGCTGACAGGATACCAGAACTGGAACAAGAAAAGGAGATGTCTTTTATTTCCCTCTTTGCAGATGAAACTCATATGAATGATGACAAACAGGCCTTCCTCAGAAGATTGTTTCTTCTTGTGATTTCCAGAGGGATATATTGATGTTGGGATTTAAAATGAGATTTTTACTTGTGAAGCTGTGTCATTATCAAATTATGTTAAATACCTTAATTATATGTGATTTAGTCTTGGGGATGAACAATGGCACAGTGAGGCATGGTTGTGCCCCCACCCCACAATAATATGTCATGAAAGAGGCATCTTTAAATTATTTGTAAACTGATGTTTCAATTTTGTCATCTACTACATCCATGTGCCCTGTCATGTATATAAATTATGTAACTTAGGAGTATGGGACCTCAATATAAAGAGATGGGAGGGAGGGGGGTGGAAGGGAGAAGAAAAAACCTACCTAATGGGTACAAGGACCACTATTTGGGTGATGGGCACACTGACAGCTGTGACTCAAGCGTTACAAAAGCGATCCACGTAACCAAAAATATTTGCACCCCCTTAACACTTTGAATTAAAAAAAAGAGGTGGTGAAAAGGCACACTAGGAACATGGGTGGGCAGGACAGATGGTGGAAGAAGGGGGTGTCATGCAAGGGTTTACATGGAGAAAAGGAGTTGAGGAGAAGAATAGTATTTGGAAATGAAAGCTTTTAAGTCTACTTAGAATTACTCAGGAGCTTATTGTCCTTACTTCTAATATTTTCTACCTTCCATTATTTTATAATCACAGTATAATTTTTATTCTCTTTGCAAAGCATGGCTAGAAAAATTGAGGTGACACTCAAAATAATCAAATGTTTGATATCACTATAAAAGTTTTTAATGGAATAGAAAATTTGATTTAAACATGATTTAAATGGTTAGCAGTTTCTATTAAAATACATCTTCCTAGAACCTAATTACTTTTTCTTCTTTTCTTCTTATAAAATATTTAACTACTATTATTCCTCACAGATGAGTCATCTTCATTGAAATGAGAATGTTCTGTGTCTTGGCATCTGCATATGTATGTGCATGTGCACATGTGTGGAAGCAAGTGTGCGTACGTCAGCCAGAGTCTTGGCAAAAACCAGAATTCATTCATATGGTTCAAATGAAGAGAATTTAACAGGGTAATGACACACAGGCTTAAGGGGACAAACATGGCACTCAGACTAGCAACAAGGAGGAGCTTTTAGTCCTTTGGGACCAGAGAAGGATATAGAGTAACCAGAACCTGGTAGGAGCTGTGATTGAAAGGGACACAGCTGCCACCAGAGATAATAGTGCCAGGCAGAGAGAGAGAGAGATCAGGACAGGAATGTCCTAACATTTTTCTTCTTCTGCCTTCCAATCACCCCCGGCCCCTCCCCTTGGCCAAATCCAACTGGAAGCCAGTCATCAGGGAGTTCTTGGGATGCGATTCATGGAGACCAGCTTGAGCCACAGCTGTAAGTGTGCCCATCACCCAAATGGTGCTCCTTGTACCCATTAGGTAGGTTTTTTCTTCTCCCTTCCACCCCCCTCCCTTCCATCTCCAAGAAGGGCAGGAAAAGGTAAAGAATGGATCTGGGTGAGTAAATGGATAAAGACTGGCACATTTTATGGCTTTTGTCACATAGCGTTCATTCTTGTTCATTATTTAGAAGATGAAGAAACTGTCACGCCTAACACTGAGGAGACACAAAATCTCATCAACTATCAGATAGTGTGATGGAATGATGTATTCAGTCATAACTTCAATTGAAATTTTAATTGTAACATTCTCCATCATCACAACCTTTCAGACAAGGTATCAGGGAAAGAGGAGAAAAATAATCAGTCAACACAAAATATGCATAGTGACTACAGTACCTGGCTCTGTATCCTGTTACTAGGCCAAAGATTATTGTATTTTTTTCTTCCAGAATCCATTAAACATTCTCCTTATATTCTGCTAGCATTTGAGTAGATATGAGTATTTATCAGGTATGGTGTCACAAGCCTTCAGCCCTAAAATATCTGAGATCACAGTCTTATCTTTATTGAGTTGCTGCAATTTCCTATTGAGAAAATGGCTTGCATGCAGGTAGTTTAAATGGAAAGTGATCACAGAAAGCAATAGTGAAAAACACAGGAAGTAAAACAGGGAAGGGACGAAGACATTACAGGATGGGTTGCACTATCAAGTTAGCTGTGCTATAGGTAACTGGTACTTGATCCTGCAGATCCATCTGAGGAACCTTTAGAATTGCATCTCAGAACCAGCTTTCCAGGGTATAAAAATATAGGAATTTATTCTATGGTTCCCGTTCCCAGTTGGTCAAAGCATTGTCACATGTGTGTTAATTTCCATGGGCTAGACATGCATGAGCACTGAGTAGATTCCCACAGGTGACCTCTGCTGTGCATCAAAGAAACCACAGCACCAGAAGCAAAAGGCATACAGCAAAGGCAGGAGGTGAAGTGCTGTCAGTTTGCAGTTGCACAAAGCTGGTCCGTGATTTGTGGAAACAGTCACAACAGGAGTGGCTGGAGTAAGGGGTGGAGCTGTCTGGAAAAGAAGTGGGACAGAAGATATACCTGATTTATCATATATAATACTGTAAGAACCAAGTACATGGGTAATAAAGCAGTAACTAACAATGTTGAGAGTAGAGTCCAGAAAACCATGAAAGAGAGGTGTTTAACCTGAATATAATTTTGAAAGATGATTATCAGGCAGGGGAAAGGGGCATTTTAGAGGGACCAGTATGTGCAAAGGCCCACAGAAGTGAAACCATGTATTAATAGTATGTGAGAACGTAAATTGAAGTGCTAGTTTTCTCAACATCCCAGATCTAACTGTTCTTTTTCATTTAGTGATCTTTTAATTATATTTTAAGATAATTTGAAAAATAAGCACATCCTCAGTATATCTGACTTTGGTGAGCCTATAAATATCTTTTAGCTGCCATTTCCTCATCTATACCAAAAGCACGTTGGACCAGGTGACCTCTAAGGCCTTTTCTGGCTCTCAGCTTTATTCTTCTGCACATGATTTTACACATACATACTGACAGTATTAAATACAGGTAGGTAAAATGAATAGCTGCTGTAAATCAGCTCATATACATGTGTAAAAAAGTCTGTCTACACAATGGTAGTTACATGTAGAATTGTCTAGAAATGGATTCTGGAGTAATAGATGTGGGAAAATATGGAGGCTACATTATTCCTTTTGCTCAGCCACTCATAACTAACGTAGAAAACTCCCCACTGTAATAAATATGTGGCAGTCTTTGATTGCTCATGCAGCATGATAAATATAACATATATTAAAATATTTTGTTTTTAAATTTCTTACCCTTAAAATATAATTTGCCTGATCATGTAGGGGGTGGATTGGTGAGAATAATTTGAACTGGGGAAGTCTGATAGTTATTTTCAAGACTATGTTACTCTCTGTTGACTAGTTCTATCATCATGGAAAGAACTGTAGGAGAAATAACCTAGCTTATTTATAAAAACTAAATATTCTGCAAAAATGAATCATAAAATTGTTTGTTAGCTTTTTAACTAGTAACTAAAACAAATTGTTTTGGATTAGGGTAAAAGGTATAAACAAAAGCATTTATATGCATAAGCTAACGTTTACGCAATATACCAGGTGTGATAGGTGTGTTACAAGCAAAAGGTACCAGTGTTGCCTTGAATTCCATAAAACTTTGTGATCCACTTTAGGCTTTTTCAAATCCATTATATTTATATTATAAAACAATTACACTGTAATTGGAAACGCTTCTGAATCATTTCCAAATTTGCCAGCTAGTAAGAGATGCAATTCTTTCACTCATGGTGAGCTGAACATTGACATACTATCATAATTCATGTTAAAATATCTCATATATTCATCTTTAGAGCTTTGGAAATTCACAGCTCTTGAAAGAAATATATACTGTAAGACTGAATTCATAAGGCACCTAAAGAAAAGGCTTGCTTTTATTCTTTTCTCGGTGCTACAGGCCAAAATCAGTGGTTTTGTTAAGTGGCACTAACAAAATTTTTAAACTATTATTGAGACAACAATGAACAAGTAGAATTTGAAATTAAAAACATTATTATTTAAATGAACACCCACAAAAATGAAATACTTATGTGTAAAACTAACAAAATCTGTACAAGACTTATATGAGGAAAATTCTAAAACTCTGATGAAAGATATCAAAAAAGAAATAAATGGAGAGATCACCCATCGTCATGAATAGAATGACTCAATGTTGCCATGCTGTCAGGTCTTCTCAAGTTGATCTGTAGATTCAGTGCAATCCTAATCAAAATTTCAGCAGGTTATTTTGTAGATATTGACAAACTGATTCTAAAGTTTATATAGAGAGGCAAAAGAGTCAGAATAACCAAATCATTATTGAAGGAGAAGAACAAAGTTGGAGAACTTACAGTACCCAATTTCAGGATTTACTATAAAGCTACATGCTATGGACTAAATGTGTCCACTCCAAAATTCATATGTTGAAACCCTAATTCCCAATGTATGGTATTTGGAGGTGGGGCTTTTGGAAGGTAATTTGGTCATATATGGAGCCCTCCTCATGGGATTAGTGCCCTCATAAGATGAGACACAAGAGAGATCTTCCTTTCCACCACGTGAGGATACAGGAAGAAGGTGGCTGTTTGCAAACCAGCAAGAGGGCCCTCACCAGACATCAAATCTGTCAGCACCTTGATCTAGGACTTCCTAGCACCCAGAACTGTGAGAAGTAAATGTTTTTGTTTAAGCCACTCAGGCTATAGTAATTTGTTATAGCAGTCCCAGCTGACTAAGAACTATAGTAATGAAGATAGTGTTGGTGAAAGAATAGACAAATAGATTAATAGAACAGAATAGAGAGCCCAGAAGTAGACTCACATAAATATAGTCAACTGACCTTTGACAAAGAAACAAAGGCAATCCAATGGAGAAAAGATAGTCTTTTCAACAAGCAGTGCTGAAACAACTGGACATACACATGCAAAAAAATGAATCTAGGCACAGCCCTTATATTCTTCACAAAAATTAACTCAAAGTGGATCACAGACCTAAATGTAAAGTCCAAACTATAAAATTCCTAGAAGATAACATAGCAGAAAACCAAGATGACCTTGGATATAGTGATGACTTCTCAGAGACAGTACCAAAGGCGTGATCCATGAAAGAAATAATTGATAAATTGGACTTCATGAAAATTAAAAACTTCTGCTCTGTGTAAGATAATGTCAAGAGAATGAGACAAGTCACAGATTGGAAGAAATATTTGCAAAAGATACATCTAACAAAGAACTATTGCCCAAAATACACAAAGAACTCATAAAACTCAACAATAAAGAAATGAACAACCTGATTAAAAAACCTGTACAGATGCCTCACCAAAGAAGATATACAGATGGCAAATAAGCATATGAAAAGATGCTCAACATCATATGTCATTAGGGAATTGTAAATCAAAACATACCTATCAGATGATCAAAATCCAGAACACTGACAACACCAAATGCTGGTGAGGAAGGATTATAGGGATAGATAGGGTGACCCAAGGGAAAGGGAACTTGGACTATGGTCTTGCTTGATCAGACACTTGATTGAATGCCACAGAGTAGGTACTTTGAGATTTAGAACTCTTATGGAGGTCAGCTCCACATTTATAGGAGGAAAATTTGATGATATCAAGTGTTACATAGAGAATAGAAGAGGAGCCTTCCAGACTCAGAAAGCTCTACTCCTTTTAACCACCTTTTTGAGGCTAAAAATGCTTCATCAGATCTGGGAGAGAGGATGGTGGGGTGATCAGAGGTCTTGGAACCTAAGAGATCCTAGAGCAATATGCCCCAGCATATGACCACTAACAATGGGACATGGTCCATACCTCAAGCCCCTGCACAATTCCTCACCCTAGCCCCTGGGCTCACAGATGCCGGCACAGGGATGGGCTTCCCCCAGGGCCGTAACTGCCGGGAGGAGGAGAAGGTCCTGGGGATGCCAGGACTCTGCAGGGTCACATGGCTGACTGTGGATGCCCTTGAGACAAGTAATAGGCAGGCAAGAGGACGGATGGGGATGCCTGTAGCCTCCCCACCACCTATGAGCCCACTAGGGCTCTACTATTACCCCTAGGAGCTTCCAGGAGACTCCATTATGACTTCCTTTCTTTCAGGTCTTGTCCAGAGAGCCAGAGAAATCGGCAATACTCCCTCCATCCTGAGGGATTCCCCCCTTGGCTGTATTCTCCAAAATTGGGCGTTCTTTAAATTAGATAGCGTAAAAAGAAAAAACCCCTCATATTTCTATGCAACATCACCTGGCCCCGATATAAGCTGGAGGACAGGGAAGTCTGGCTGGTCAATGGGCGTCTAAACTATAATACTATTCTCCAGCTAGACCTCTTTTGCAAATTACAGAAGAAATGGTCCGAAATCCCTTATGTTTAGGCATTTATGGCTTTATGGGAAAATCCAGAGACATGAGGAGTTTGTGCTCTAGTGCATTGCCATGTAAAACTAGATGTTCCCAGGTCTTTTGACCTAAACCTTACACCTTCTTTTGACCCCAGTCCAGAAAACTTGGAAGCTCCCTTGGAGCCTCCCTAACAGGGACTGAGGCTTGTTGAGGCAATTCTAGCCTCTGCTCCTGAACCCCCACCCTACCTACCAACATATCCTCAACTACTCAGCCATAAACCTGGCCTTGGACTCCTGTGCCATTTACAGGAGGTGGCCCTGGGCCAAGGGGGTACCACCAGAGTACATGTTCCTTTTTCTATGTCAGACCTTAAACAGTGCCGGACAAGCCTTGGCTGGTTTCTGAGGACCCAGAAAAGTTTACTGAGGAATTTCAGAGCCTAACTCTTTCCTTTGATCTCACATTGAGAGACCTTAATGTAATTCTTTCTCACTGTTGCATCCTAGGGGAGAAAATGTACATTGGAACCCAGGTGCAAGCTTTTGCAGATGCCCTAAATGCTGCCCAACCTCTCCAATACCCTGTGAGAATGGCAGCTGTTCCCCTTCAGGATCCCAACTGGAACTACCAATGAGGACAACAGAGAGTAAGACTCAGAGACCACATGATCATGTGCCTCATAGAGGGAATGAAAAGGTGTATCATTAAGCCTTTAAATTATGATAAGGTGAGAGAGGTGACACAGAGCCCTGATGAAAACCCAGCTCTTTTTGAGGCTTGCCTGTTTGATGCCATCTGCAAATATACTAATGTAGACTCAACAGTCCTTGAAGGAATTGTAGTATTAGGGGATCATTTCATCAGTCAGCCCCAGACATTAGAAGAAAACTCCACAAATTGGCCATGGGACCCCAGACTCCCTGCAACACTCTCCAAGATGTTACTTTCAGTGTGTTTAACAACTGAGATAAGACAGAGCAGGAGAGGCAGGAACAGCGTGATCAGAGCAAGCCAATCTTTTGATGGCCATCATAGGCAGGTCCCAGCTACCTCAGGGCCACTCAAACCACCCTGGAAGACCATCATCTAATAAGGGATGTTTCCACTGTAGTAACAAGGGCCATTGGAGCAAGGAATTCCCTGACCCTATGTACTCCAACCCTAATCCTCCTCCTGCCAAGCCATGTCCCCTATGTAAAAAGAAGGGACATTGGAAGACAGATTATCCCCTAGTCTGAAGGGAGCAGGGGCTGTCCTCTTCCCCACTGATGGCTATGGCCGACTGATGGGGCCTGAACTTCCCAGTGGCTCCCAACAAGACCATCCCTATCACAGGGGAGGAACCGCAGATGACCCTTGATGTGGCAGGTAAGACTGTAACTTTTTTGATAGACATGGGAAGTACTTATTCTGTCTTCTCATGCTGGGCCTGTCTCTCCAGAAAAATGCTCAGTTATTGGGGCCAATGGAGTCCCTAATTACAGGGCTTTTACTCCACCCTTTTCTTGTCATGGGGATATCATTTAGTTACCCACAAGTTCTTGATTATAACTAAATGCCCTACTCCTTTATTGGGCAGAGACTTGCTATCAGCTTTGGGGACTGCCCTGAGCCTCCCAGAGGCCTGAGGCCTTTTCTTGGCTTTTTCAAGTCATACCAAGCCTGACTCCAGTACCAGTATCTCCCAAGAGATCCTAGACCAAGTAGATCCCCAGGTCTGAGATAAAGGAATTCCAGGGCAACTCCAGTCAAGGTCACCTTGAAAAATTCCTCATCCTATCCTCAGAAAAAAAGTGTCCTCTAAAAAAAAAAAAAAAAAAGAGGTGCAAAGGGTATTTAAGCCCTTGGTACAAAAAATTTTAACCCATGGGCTGTTAATACCCCACCAGTCCCCTTACAATACTCCCATCTTACCTGTCTTAAAACCTAATGGGGAGTACTAGCTAGTCTAAGACCTAAGGATTATTAATGAGGCTGTTGTGCCCATCCATCCTATAATTCCAAATCCATATTCTATTTTAACTCAAGTTCCAGGAGAATCTAATTTGTTTACTCTCCTAGACCTGAAAGATGCCTTCTTTCGCATCCCTCTACATCCAGACTCCCAATTTTTGTTTGCTTTTGAGTGGACTGATCCAAATACTGGATTCTCACAACGGTATAACTAGACAGTTCTCTCCCAGGGTTTTAGAGATAGTCCTCACATCTTTGGAAACTCCCTGGCTAAGGAATTAAGAGAGTTGTCCCCTACATAAGGGGCTATTCTTCAATATATAGATGATATTCTTATCTGCAGCCCCACCAAGGAATCATCTGATGACAATACTGTCCAGGTTCTTAATTTTGTGAGCAATAGAGGACATAGGGTCTCTAAATCAAAAGCCCAAATATCCTTACAACAGGTTGAGTACTTGGGATACATTTTAACCCCAGGGCAGCATTCCCTGTCCACCAAAAAAAAAAAAAAAAAAAAAAAAGAGGACATTTCAAAACTTGGCCCTCCACAAACCCGAAAACGACTTAGGATGTTTTTGGGAATGGCTGTATTTTACAGAATTTGGATTCCCAGCTTCAGTGTCATGGCAAAACCCCTATGTAAAACTTTAAAAAGACCTGACACTGACCCCTGAAATTGGGGGCCAGAACAACAAAAGGCCTTCCAAGACGTTAAAAGATCTCTAACAGCTGCCCCAGCCTTGAGAATCCCTGACCTGAATAAGTTTTCATTCTCTTTACCATGGAAAGACAGGAGGTTGCTCTGGGTATGCTCACCCAACCTCTAGAGCAAGACCGTCAACTCATAGCCTACTTCTCTAAGCAATTGGACTCTGTGGCCATGGGATGGCCTGGATGCTTAAGAACAATAGCAGCCATGGCTCTATAGGTCAAAGAGGCTACTAAGTTGACCTTGGGGGTGTCATTAGAAATTAGAATTCCCCACTAGGTGCAAGAGGTCTTAAAAACAAAAGGCTACCGTTGTCTAACAGGAGGACACCTTACCAAATACCAGGCCCTCCTTCTGGACTCCCCAGAAATCAGTCTTAAGTTGTGCCACCCTGATGCCCACAGAACCCCTCACCAACTTAACACATTCCTGTATAGAAACTATAGAACAAGTATATTCTAGCAGACCATACTTAAAAGACACTCTCTTAGACAACCTTGATGAAAAATGGTATACAGATGGCAGTAACTTCATGCTAGATGACATCTGGAAGGAGTATATGCCTTAATGGTATTATAAAAATGGGAACTTTACACCCCAAATACTTCTGCCCAAAAGGTCAAACCGATTGCTTTCATAAAAGCCTTAGAGTTGGGAATGGAAAAGAGAATTAACATCTACACAGACTCCAAATACACCTTTTTCATCCTTCATACCCATGCTGTTATTTAGACAGAACAGGGATTACTAACAACAAGCAATTCCCCCATTAAACATCATTTTAAAATCCTTCAATTATTACAGGCTGTCCTGAACCCAGCCAAGAGAGCTGTAGTACACTATAGAGGCCATCAAAAGAGAAAATCTGCCCAAGTTAAGGGCAATAGAACAGCAGACCAGACAGCCAATGGGTGGCTCTTCCATAGATGCCCAGACAATATACATTACAGCCCCAAACTGTTACCCTCTGAAGATCTTCCTCATATACTACCTCTAAAAATGAGGAAGCTAAGTCAAGGGGGTTCCAATTAGCAGCAAAAGGATGATAGATCTCCCAGAAAGAAAAAATTCTACTCCCCAAAAGCAACAATGGGCTATTCTCAAGGCCCTACACAACTCCACTCACATGGGGAGAGATGCCATGATTTCTATGACCTGTCACCTATTTATAGGTGACAAAATTACTACCACCATTAAAAACATAGCTAAGGCTTGCTCACTTTGTGCCCTGAATAACCCCACTGGAGGTATAAAACCACCTCCTTTGTTGGAACCAGTCCAACATTGGGGAACCTATCCAGGAGAGGACTAGCAAATTGATTTCACCCAGATACCTCAGTGCCAGGGATATGAATACTTGCTGGTTTTTGTAAACACCTTCCCTGGGTGGATAGAAACCTTTTCTACCAGATCTGAAAAGGCCACTGAAGTTTCTAAATTATTACTAAAAAAAAATTATGCCTAGGTTTGGCTTGCCTAAATGACTTCACAGTGATAATGAACCTTCCTTTACTAACAAAATTACTCAACAACTGGCCTCCTCACTGAGAATCACATATAGGTTTCACTCTTCCTAGAGACTCCAAACTTCTGAAAAAATAGAATGGGCCAACCAGACCTTAAAAAGGATTCTGGACAAATTATGCCAGAAAACCTCTGAGTCTTGGTTCCACTTGCTACCCATTGCCTTACTCTGCATTTGCATAGCACCCAAGAAACCTTTAAAACATAGCCCCTTTGAGATACTATATAGGAGGCCATTCTTAACATCTGACTTATTAATAGATTCTAATCTTAACTTTATAACCTCTTACATAACAATTTCTGAGCCAAGTTCAACAGGCTCTCTAATAATATGAAAATCACCATTTGCCTCAAGCTGATGCTACAAAACACCCTGCCCCATTTACACCAGGAGACTGGATTCTGCTCAAATCCTGGAAGGAGGGGGTCCCTTGACAGACCAGTTGTCCCCAAAATGAAAAGGCCCCTTCCAAGTTTTAATGGGTACCCCCCATGGCAGTTAAGTGGGAGAGAATACAACATTGGATATACTTGTCTAGGTCAAGCCTGTTCCTCATTGCAGAAAGAAGACATCCCAGACGCTGGTCGAGACTTCTATTCCTGCAAACTCCTTGAGGACCTCAAATATCTTTTCAAAAGACAACAACTAAGCCACCACTCAGATGAATAGATTTGCCTTTTTTTGTTCGATTTGTCAAGCTATTTTTTGGTTAGCTTTAGTTTTGTCCCTTTACATGTCTTATTTGTTTACTTGCATTTTCCACCCACCTACAATAATTCTCACTGTTGTAAATCCTAACAGCCCATTACTTTTAACCCCTCCCTTGCTTCAACTAAACAAGTCCAAACATGTTCTTTTCTTTATGGCTAGGTTCCCTTTGGAGTTTAACCCAAGAAAAGTGAGAACAAAATATATACATATATTCAAACTTCCAAAGTCATGGCCTCCAGGGCTAACCTTACCAACTGCTGGATCTGTCAACAAAACCCACACACTTTGCCTCCTGATCCACTTACCTTGGCCCACAAAAAGGGTTAATTTTTCCCTACCATTTACGGGATAGGCTCCTCCCATCACTCCTATTTAAGTACTCCTTACTCCCAACATTTCCAATCTTAGTTGGCCTTCCTTTATACTTCCCTTAACTAACACCTACCATATTCTTACCTTAGATTGCAGAACCCCAACCCAGGCAAGCCCCAGCGATGCAAGCCCTGCACTAAAACCCCCTTTTGGGCAAAAAAAAAAATGGCTATCAAAGGTCCTACTCTTAGGAAAAGGCCATACAACCTCTCCCAATAAAAATTCCTCTTGCCGTTATAATTATAGTCAAAACACCCTAGTTTGATGCCAGCTATATACTATTACTTCCCCTAATTGCCAACCCTACACTGGTCACATTCCCACCCTCAGTTGGCCTAAGGTGTCTAAAGTTTTGTTTAAGCCACGTTATTTGAATTGAAGAGACTAGAATCACCTTTTAAGCAGAAATCTTACTTTCTCCCCTAATGTTAATAATTCACATCTTCGGTGGGCACAATTAATACAAACACTTAAGAAAGCCAGCCGGTTCAGCTTTGTGCCCCTAGAGGTATGATATTCATCTGTGGGCATCTCTGGAGACCTTGCATGGGGAAAGACCTTGCCTACCCCTGCCTAGAAAATACCTGGCATACCAGGGAATGCATGCTAGGATATCTCACATTGAGTGAAATCCAAGTTTATTCTAAGCCAAATACTGCCTGGACTAAGAGGGCCAGTGACCTAATAGTGGCTGGAATAACAAGCACAGTCTACTTGCCCCTTGGGGTGGTTTTATCTACCGTGAAACCATCCTCAACAACATCACTTCCCCTTTAGAAACCACCCTTTACAATCAAGAAAATGCAATAAACTAGTTGACAATCTCCCTCAATTCACGTACAAATTTAGTTTTAGAAAATCGAAGAGGATTATATTATATTCAATATATTGGCCACTGAAGGAGGGGTTTGCAGTGTATTAGACTCCTCCTGTTATACTTAGATTAATACCACTAGCCGAGTCTCTACAAATTTACAAAAAGTTTATAAGATGGCTGAATGGCTGCACAAAACAATCAAAAGGAAAAGACAGATGTGGCATCTAATATACGGACCAAACTGTCCTCCTGGTGGCCTACTGTTAGACAGACCCTATGGCCCTGGCTAGGACCCTTTATAGTCCCCATTATTACCATAATTTTTGCTCTCCTTTCCTCTCCTTGTATTGTTAAACTTTTAAAGTCTTTTTTCTCTCAGGCTGTCCAGGCTACCACACAACACGTCTTGACACTCAAGGATTCCACCCCGTCCCTCTTCAAAAAGATGAAGAATGACACTATCAAAATTCCCTTAATCAGGGGGCTTGTTCCTTCTACCAACAGCCACCTGACCTCCCTGAGGGCCCCAAAAGTCTCTCCCACATAGTGAGGTGCTTTAAAGCCCATACCCTGACACCGGTCCCATTCATAGGTAAGGAACAAGATGTAAAAGACGTTGGTTCCCATAGGCAGGGTCAACGCCCCTTACCAGCAAGAAGCAGCTTCAGAAGATAGATATTCTCCCCTTGGCCTCCGTTGTAAGTTTCCAAGGGTCCAAAGCTCTTAAGGGGGGATATATTAGAGTAGGAAACTAGGAGACAGGGCCAAGACAGGGTACAGAGGCTCGAAGATTGGGTTCAGGTGCTAAAGTAAACAACCCTCAGGTGGAAGTGAACTAGAGGGCTGATAACCGCAGACAAGAACCAGCTTCAACCAGCTCGTCAACTATCTCCGCCGCTTTACATGAACTTTGGCTAATTATAATGTCATTTACATTGCAGTTTTAAAATTTCTCCAACCTTGAAATTGCCATGACAGTTCTGAGACAACCATATAAAGTATAAAAATGGGAGGGAACCCAATTCTCGGAATTACTACCCAAATTCTTAGTAAAAGCCAACCCCTTAGCCTTGAATATTCCTCCCCTCAGTAAGACTTCAAAAGACAAATAACCACTTTCTCCTGGTGCAGCTGCTCTTTTCGAGACTGCCCACTCTCTCTTTTTGAGAGTGTACTTTTGCTTTCAATAAAAAAAATAAATCTGTTACTTGCTTGGCTTACGTGGTGCATTCTGAAATTATTTTCTCACACTGATCACCAAGACCCTGGAAAAACCTCCACTTGGAAGTCACTAACAGCTCTAAAGTGATTTTGAGTCTTATACGAAAAGTAGTAAAATGAAGAACAATACATGGACTTCTAGCTTGTGACAGAGTTGCCAATTTAGAGAGCAAAAAATAATAATAAAAAGCCATTTTCTTGACTATTCTGCAAAAGCCCAATGTAAGTTGACATACCCTTAGTTGATCACTCACATAAAAATTAGTGATGCTCATTCTTCAAACTTGCCTTTTCTCCACACCTTTGCTCATACTATTTTCCCTGCCCAGGCTGTCTGTCTTTTCCCCAGCTTCATAAATTGAATGTTTCATGGATAACTCATTATCAACCTCTTCCCTAAAGCCTTCCATGAACATCTTAGAAGTTCTCTCTCCATTCCCTAAACTTCTACGGAATATATGAGCTTTTAAAATCTCATATCTATATCAAGCACTGACTTAACATGTAGTTATTTATGTATTTATTTGAACCCCCCCATTTGTAAACTCTTGGAGGGAAGGCAATTTGACTTATATTTCATTGTATTTTTCATAACTTACAAAAGGAAGATGTTCAAAGAGGGGCTATTAATAGCTACCATATGAATAAATGATTATGTAAGGAATACTTTTTGCCTCCAAAATCTTTCCAACTTGTCACTGGTACCTAATATTCAACCACTAGAGATATATTTCACTGACTTAAGCACTGCAGATTTTTCCTTAAAGGTTAATAGTCCAACATTAATTAGTCATCACTAACTGCTTAGTGTGAATTAATGTATATTTGTAAAGTATGTCTGGGCCATTATGAGAAGACGAGGCCTTTGGGTAGTGGCAAGGAAAGGGCTACTAAAAGAGAAGAGGTACAGAAAAAGGAAGGCAAAAGCCTTCCAGACAAGCCAGCAGTAAATCTATATCTATGCTTTCTCTAAGCCCTGCTAGGTATAGATATTCTCATGAAGGAGCTCATCTAAGAAAACATTTTTTAATAGTTTTTGTTCTCAACTTAATTCCAACATGAAAACGCTCACATGTAAGGCCTTCCTGGAACTTGGTAAGTATTGGCAAGCCTTATTCCTTCAAACCTTTTCAAACTGGCTCGATTGTTTGTTTGGAAGCAGCTAGGTTTGTCTCCACCACATTAAAACATTTGTCATCCTTCCGTCAATCTGTGGCAGTTGTTATGGCTGTCTTGCTGATTAAGCCCATTTGGGGCTTTCTAATTGAAGCTTCAAATAGCGGCATCTGTTCTTCATCATCTTAATCTGTGGTCATTTTCCTGAAAGGCCAAAGATGGCCAATTCATCCTGAGACTGGAAATCAATATGCCTCTAACCTCATGTGGCCCAGATTTTATGAATAACATCCATGGTTTCATTCAGAAATGTTCCACCTTGCTTTGATTCTTGGAAAAATAGAGATCGTTCTAACACTCTGCTTTCCAGATGGTTCTGTCTTTAGCTGACATTCAGAAATGAGCAAGAAGCCTATTTATTAGAACAGTCCTGGGGAAATGCTCTCACTAGTGCACCATTGGGGATCCTGACTTTCACTTTCCCATCAGATGTCACTGCAAATGGCCCTCTGCTGAAATGGAGATTATGACAGGTTGAGCAATGACAGGCATTTCCTGGGTTGCCACAGCCTTGAACGATTTTTCACTGAAGAGAGGTTTCAGTGATGAGTTAACTTAAGGTTTCTGATGCTGGGTTATCTTCAGGTTAGACACATGAGATGTTGTAACAAGTTTGTAAATTCAAAGGAATAAATTCACACAACTTCATATCCCTTGCGCCATGTTTGAATTGTATATTTTGTGAGATTCTTTAAGGTAAAAGAAGTATATTATAATAAAAGATAATCACCATCAGGTGCCTTAAGTTTGCATGAATGACCTTTTTTTAACCCATATAAAGCATTTGATACTTAAAATCTCATTTAACCTTCTCAACAAACATACGAATAAGTGTTGTAAGTCCTGAAGACAACTAAAATTAATCAAACTATTAATATTAAGAAATACAATTTCCTCTCTCACATTAATAGGAATTCTGAGATAGGAAAAATTTTGAGTTGGATAATCCCACGGCTGAACCATATCAAGGTATTTTTTTTCCTTTTTGCATTTTTGCCTTAGCCTCTTGCTCTGGACTCAGGGTTCCAAGATGGTGGTAGCAGCTCTAAGCAACACAATCATTCTATAAATATTTATTAAAAATATAATTTGTGCTGGGCACTGTTCTGGGTACTGGGGATATGATCATGGATAAAACAGATAAAATTTCCTGTATTCATCTAATTCCTATTTTAGTGAGGAAAATTCAACCATGTCTAACAGAAAAGAAATATCCTTTACTCTGTATCTTTCTTTTTAAATGTCATTAAGGACGTTGAAGTACAGTTTAAATACAGTGAAATGCAAAGATCATAAGTTTTGACTAGGATTGACAAATGTATATACATACACTGTTACTAAGATACAGGCTGTTTCTACCACCCCGGAAGGTTCCCTTGTTCTCTTTTACCAGTTAATTCTCCACCCTCTCCCTGAAAAAGTCACTGTTCTAATTCTTGTCATTATAAAATAGTTTTGCCTCTTCCGGAATTTTATGTAAATGTAGTCTTTCTCAGATTTATTTCTGTTGTTACATGCATCAGTACTTCATTTTCATTGCTGAGTAGTATTGCATTGTATGAATATACCACGGTTTATCATTGTCCTGCTGCTGGACACCTGGAGTGTTTCTAGTTCAGGGCCACTATGATTAAAGCTGCTATAAACACTCTTGCACAAGTCTTTGGATTTTGGCCATTTTGAAATTATTTCCCTGATGACTGTTGATATAGAACACTTTCCATGTGTTTATTGGCCATTTGTACATCTCTTTTACATAAAGTGTCTATTCAAGGCACTTGTTCATTTTTAAAATTGGATTGTTTGTCTTTTTATTATTGTGTTATAGAAGTTCTTTATATTTTGATTATAAATCCTTTGTAAGATGGTGGTAGCAGTTCTAAGCAAAGCAATCATTCGATAAATATTTAATGAAAATCTAATTTGTGGTGGGCACTATTCTAGGTACTGGGGATATGATAGTGAATAAAACAGATAAAATTTATACATTATCAGGTAAATGTATTATGAACATTTTCTTTCAGTTTATGGCTTACCTAGTCATTGTCTTAATGATATCTTTTGATGAGGAGAAATTTAAATTTTGATGAAGTCCAATATTAAAATATATTATATTTTAAAGGTTATTGTTATCTAGGGCTAAGAAATCTTTGCCTACTCCAAAGTTCCAAAGGCATTCTCTTATTTTTCTTCTAGAAGCATTATAGCTTTAGCTTATAGCTTTAGATTTATAACGTATAATTTACATACAGTAAAATTCACTTTTTTAAATACACAGCTCTGTCAGTTCTGACGAATGCATACAATTGTGTAACCACCACCAAGTCATAGTATAGAACAGTTTCATTATCCAAAAAAATTTCCCAATGTCCCTTGGAGATCAACTTCCCCCTCCACTCACAGTCCCTGACAAATGCTAGTCTGTTTACGACCCTGAATTTTTGCCTTTCTCCAGAATGGAATCACACATTATACAGCCTTTTGAGTCTGGCTTATTTCACAAAGCATAATGCATTTGGACAACACCCGTCTTTATCTTTATCAATAGTCAGTTCTCTTTTATTCCTCAGTAATAGTCTAGTGTATAGAAAAAGAGCTTTTGGATCCATCTACTACTTAAAGGACATTTAGATTTTTTCTAGCTTTTGGTGATCATGAATACAATTGCTATTAACACATGCATGTAGGCTTTTGCATGAACATAAGTTTTCATTTCTCATAGGAGTCAGATTGCTGGATTATATATGTTAAATGTAAGTTTACCTTTATAAGAAATAGTAAAACTGGAGGACATAAGCAGCATGGCAGAACAGGAGGCTCCTGACTCTTCCTACACCCATGGGTGCACTGAATAAACATCTACACATTGATAAATTCCCTCTGAGAAAAGGTTAGAAACAAGTTGAGAGACTTCTATACCCTGGACAACTGAGAAAATATCCACATTGAATAAGTAGGAAAAGCTGAGGCATATCCGGGCAAAAATTCCTCCTTGCGCACTGTGCTGTAAAATCAGGACGGAATCCCCAACACCCAGCTACTCCTTGGGGTAAGAAGGATTTGGGCCACAGATATAGTACCCTAACTCTAAGGTTCCCCATGGTTTGGCTCTTAATTCACCCAGCTCTGAGAGCAGAAGGGTTTAGGTATATGTAAGTCTCCCTAGATCACAGTACAATGTGTTGGTTTTAAATGAGTGTGCAAGCACTTCCAGGGGCTACACTATCTGGGGCCAGTGCACAGAGGGGCTAAAAAGCATAGCTCCAAGTTTCTCCCCAGAATGCATTTGCCAGTGTACTCTGCTAACTGCGGCTGCTGTCAATTGAGCTTCTAACTGACTACTTCATCACGGAATTAACTGGGCCAACAAACTATAGACCTTCTAGAACCTGAATGGGAACTTAGCACTTCCTGAGCCTTCTCCCTTAGCTCACCCCAGTGATAAATCCAAGTCTGTAGATTCTTCCTGGAAGGGTTTGTCCAGGCATGGGGTGCCCCAAATTTTAAAGCTCCCACCAGAGGCACAACATCCTAAACCTCTTACTTTTGGGAGTGGAAGGGACCAGGTATAAGTGAGTCTCCCTAGAGCACAGTACTAAGAGCTGGTTTTAAATGGGTGCATAAGAACTTCCTGGGGGTATACCTCTGAGGAGAAGTGCACAGAGGTGTTGAAATACACAGCTCCTAGTTTCTGCCCAGAAAGGTTTCCCTGCATACTCTTCCAGTGGCTGCTTGACAGCCTGGTTTGTAACTAACCTGCATCAGGGAATCAATGGTGCTGACAAAAAATAGACCTCTGAAAACCTGAACAGGAGGTCAGCACTTACCAAGCCTTCTCCCCCAGCTTGCCTCAACAATAAAACCAGGTGTACTAATTTTTCCTGGAAGGAGTTTGTGCACACATCAAGCACCACAACTTCTACAATTTCCTTAACCACCTAGCTCAGGGAGTTGATGAGGCTTTGCATTCCCAAGTCTCCCTAGACCACAGAAAACAAACAGGTAGGCATTCAATGATCCCACTTCTAGTTGCCATCCCCCTAGGATCAGAAGGTACACTGTGAATGAGGGTTTAGGCATTTTCTATGGATTCTCTCTCCAGCTTAGTGCATAAAGAAGGTAAGATAGGCCAGGTGCGGTGGCTCACACCTGTAATCCTAGCATTTTGGGAGGCTGAGATGGGAGGATCATTTGAGCTCAGGAGTTCAAGACCAGCCTGAGTAAGAGTGAGACCCTGTCTCTACTAAAAATAGAAAAAATTAGCCAGCTTGGTGGTGTGTGCCTATAGTCCCAGCTACTTGGGAGGCTGAGGCAGGAGGATTGCTTGAGTCCAAGAGTTTGAGGTTGCTGTGAGCTAGGCTGACACCATGGCCCTCTAGCCAGGGTGACAGAGCGAGACTCTGTCTCCAAAAGAAAAAAAGAGTATAAGATAAATGCCTGCTCTCAGCTTCATCCTGAAGATGGAAGGAACTGTAACACATATCTAACACTCCAACTTTTTCAGATACATCTAGAGGCTCTGGCTTCTACCTTACCTATCTTGGGGGTACTGATAGGACATGGCACATCTGAAACTGCTGGCACCACTAAAGAAAGAGAGAATCAGTATGAACAAACACAAATATTTGAGAGGCATCTTAGAATTTCTAGCTGGACTAATTGATGAGGTTCTTCTACATGAGGCCAGTCTGACAGCACTGGGAGAGTCTGTTGTTTCTTCTAATGCAAAGAAACCAACACAGATAATCAAGGAAAATGAAGAAACAAGGAAATAAGTTTTTTTAAAAAAGAATAAAATAAATCTCCAGAAAATGACCCTAATAAAATGGAGATATATGATTTACTCAACAAGGGAATTCAGAGTAATGGTCATAAAGAAGCTCTCTGAGGTCAGAAAAGCAATACAAGAACAAATTTAAAATTTCAGCAAAGAGATAGAAAGTACAAATAGAAATCAAAGAACTGAAGAATAAAATAACAAAACTTAAAAAACTTAAAAACCCCTGCTGTCAGGGGTTTGACAGCAGACTACATCAAGAAGAAGAAAGAATCAGTGAACTCAAAGACAGGTCACTGGAAATCATCCAATCTGAGGAGCAAAAAAGAAAAGAAAGAAAATTAGTGAAGATAGCTTAAGGGATTTACAGGAATTTGTCAAAGTAAACAATTTATGCATTAACAGAATTCTAGAAGGAGAAAGGAAAAATAAAGGGACAGAAAATATATTAAAAAAAAATAATGGCAGAAACTTCTCAAGTCTGGGAAGAATAGATTTGCAGATCCAGGAAGCCCAAAGGACACCAAATAGACTAAATCCAAAGAGACCCACACGAAGACATATTATAATCAAATTGTCAAAAGTTAAAGACAATTTTAAAAGCAGGAAGGAAAAAACAACTTAATACATACAAGGGAACATCCATATGACTATCAGCAGAAAGTTTGCAGGCTAGAAGGGGGTGGGATGATATAAAATCTGAAGAATAAAAACTGCCAAACAAAAATACTTCAACCAGAAATCCTGTCTTTCAAAAATGAAGGGGAAATAATTATTTTTTCATACAAACAAAAGCTGAGGGAGTTTATCACCACTAGACCTACCTTACAAGAAATACTAAAGGGAGTTCTTCAAGCTGAAGGAAAAGGATGCTAATTAGTAACATGAAAACATGTGAAAGTATAAAACTCACTGGTAAAGTAAGTACATATCAAATTCAAAACACTCTGGTACTGTAAAGAGAGTGTGTAAATCAATTACAACTCTAGTTTAAAATTTAAAAGACAAAACTGCTAAAAACAACTATAGATACAGTAATTTGTTAAAAGATACAAATAGTAAAAAGATGTAAATTTTGACATCAAAAATAAAATGTGGGGAGAGGAGGAGTAAAAGTATGGAGTTTGTGTATGAAATCAAAGTTAAGTTGTTATCAGCTTAAAATAGGCTGTTATAAGTATTAGATGTTTTATGTAAGCCTCAGAGTAACCACAAAGCAAAAACCTATAGTAGATATATGAAAGACCAAAGAAGAATCAATGCCTATAGCTACAGAAAATCATCAAACCACAGAGGAAGACAGCAAGAGAGGAAGAAAAAACAAATGATCTACAAGACAACCAGAGAACAAGTAACAAAATGGCACGGGTAGCAATTAGGCAAGATAAAGAAATAAAGGGCATCCAAATTAGTAAACAAGTCAAATCATCCCTGTTTGTAGATGACATGATTGTATACAGAGAAAGCCCTAAAAATGTTATCAAATATTTGTTAGAACTAAAAAACAAATTCAGCAAAGTTGCAGGATACAAATTCAGCATACAAAAATTAGTAGTATTTCTTTACACCAATAGAGAACTATTGGAAAAAGAAATCAAGAAAGCAAACCCAGTCACAATAGCTACAAAAATAAAAGTAAAATACCAAGATAAAAATTTAACCAAGGAGGCAAAAGATCTGTACAATGAAAACTATAAAATATTGAAAGATATTGAAGAGGACACAAATAAATGGAAAGATATGCTGTGTTCATGGATTGGAAGAATTAATATTGTTAAAAGGTCTATACTACCCAAAGCAATCTACACACTCAATGCAATCCCTGTCAAAATACCAATGACATTCTTAACAGAAGCAGAAAAAACAATTCTACAATTTATATGGAACCAAAAAAGACCCCACCCAAATGGCCAAAGCAATCTTCAGCAAAAAGAATAAAGTTAGAGGCATCATACTACCTGACTTCAAAATATATTACAAAGCTATAGTAGCCCAAACAGCATGGTATTGGCATAAAAATAGATACCTAAGCCAATGGAACAAAACAGGGAACACAGAAAAAAATCCACACTCTTAAACAACTCATTGATTTTTGACAAAGGCACCAACAAGACATTTTAGGGAAAGCACAGTATCTTCAACAAATGGTGTGGGAAAACTGAATATTCACATGCAGAAAAGTGAAACTAGACCCCTATCTCTCATCATACACAAAATTCACTTAACGTCGATTAACTACTTAAATGTAAGACCTGAAACTAGAAAACTGCTAGAAGGAAACATAGGAGAGAGGCTTCATGACATGGGTATGAGCAAGGATTTTTTAGATAAGAATCCAGAAGCCCAAGCAGCAAAAGCAAAAATAGACAAATGGGATTTCATCAAACTAAAAATCCTTTGCACAGTAAAGGAAATAATTAACAGAGTGATGAAACAACCTACAGAATGGGAGAAGACATTTGCAAACTATGCATCTGACGAGGGGGTTAATATCTATAATATGTAAGAAACTCAAACAAATTAATAGGAAAAAAGCAAATAATACAATTAAAAAATGAGCAATGGACTTAAATAGAAATTTCTCCAAGAAGATATAGAAATGACCAACAGGTTCAAGAAAGAATGCCCAACATCATTAATTATCAGGAAAATGCAAATCAAAACCACAATGATATAGTACATCATCCCAATCAGAATGGCTACTGTCAAAAAGACAACAAATAACAAATGCTGCTGTGGATGTGGAGAAAAGGGAACACATGCCACTCATACACTATTGGTAGTAACGTAAATTAGTATAGTTATTTTGAAAAACAATATAAAGATTCCTCAAAAAAAAAAAATTGAGCTGCCACATGATCCAGCAATTCCAGTACTGGGCATTTATCCAAAGGATATGACATTAGTATATCAAAGAGATATCTGCACTCCCATGTTTATTGCAGCACTATTCACGATAGCCAAGCTATGAAATAAACCTTAGTGTCCATCAACTGATAAATGGATAAGGAAAATGTAGTATATATACACAATGGCATACTACTCAGCCATACAAAAGAATGAAATCCTGTCATTTGAGGCAACATGGATGAACTTTGAAGACATTGTATAAATTGAAATAAGGCAGGCATGAGAGACAAATACAACATGATCTTACTCATTTGTTAAATCTGAAAAAGGTGATCACATAGAAGTAAAGAGTAGAATAGTGGTTACCAGAGGCCGGGGAATATGGTGGAGAATTTATGACGAGGAGAGATTTGTCAATGGGTACAAAATGACAGTTAGATGTAAGGAATAATTTATGTTGTTCTATAGCACAGTAGGATGACTATAATAAAGAATATTGTAGTGTATATTTTAAAATAACTAGAAGAGAAAATTCTGAATGGTCTTGCCATAGAGAAATGATAAATGTTTGGGATGATAGATATGATGAATACCATGATATAATAATTATACAATGTATGCATGTATCAAAACATCATCCTGTTCCCCATAAACATGTGCATTATGTGTCAATTAAAAAATAAAATTTAAAAATAATTATTTTGAATGTAAATCATTTAAATTCTCCAATAAAAAGGCAAAACAAAACAAAAACCCCCAACTGTATGCTGCTTATCAGAGACTCACTTCACCTTATAGATACTCATAGACTGACAGTGAAGGGTTGGATAAAGATATTTCCTGCAAATGGAAACCTAAGGGGAGCAGGAGCAGCTATATTTATATCAGACAAAGTAAACTTTAAGTCAAAATTGTAAAAAAAAAAGGAGGCAAAGAATGTTATTATGTAATGATAAAGGGGTCAATTCATCTAGAGAATAGAACAATTATAAATATATATGCATTCAAAATCAGAGCACCTAAATATATAAGCAAATATTAAGTTATCTTAAGGGAGAGATAGATAGAAATATAATAATAGTAAGAAACTTCAATACCTGACTTTCAACAATGGATAGATCATTCAAATACAAAAACCAATGAGGAAACTGTGGAGTTGAACTACAGTTTAGACCAAATGGACCTAATAGATACATAGAGAACATTCCATCCAACAGCCACAGAATACACATTCTTCTCAAGTGTACATGGAATATTCTCCAGGATAGATTATATTGCTAGGCCATAAAACAATTCTTAACTAATTTAAGAAGATTGAAGTCATACAAATTATCTTTTCCTACCACAATGGTATGAAACTGAAAATAAATAATAGGACAAATCATGGAAAATTCACAAATATGTGGAAATTAAAAAATATTCTCCTGAACAACTGTTGGATCAAAGAATAAACTAAAAAGGAAATTTAAAAAGTATTTTGAAACAAATAAAAATGGAGGCACAACCTATCAAAACTTATGGGATGCAGCAAAAGCAGTTCTAAGAGAGAAGTTACAGCATTAAATGCCAACATCAGAAAAAGAAAGAAAGAAAGAAAGAAAGAAAGAAAGAAAGAAAGAAAGAAAGAAAGATCGATCTCAAATAAACAACCTAGTGGTATACCTCAAGAAATTATAAAAAGAAGAACAAAGTAAGCCCAAAGTTAGCAGAAGAAAAGAAATAACAAAGATCAGAGCAGAAAGAAATAAAATAGAGGCTAGAAAAACAGTAGAAAAGATTAACAAAACTAAGAATTGGTTTTTTGAAAAGACAAGCAAAATTGACAAACCCTTGGCTAGACTAAGAAAAAGAGAAAGCATACTCAAGTAAATAAAATCAGAAATAAAAGAGGAGACATTAAATGATACCACAGAAATACAAAGGTTCATAAAAGATTATTATAAACAATTATACACCAACAAATTAGATAACCTAAAAGAAATAGATAAATTTCTAGAAGCATACACCTACTAGTACTGAATCACAAAGAAATAGAAAACCAGAACTCACCAATAATGATTAAGGAGATTGAATCAGTAATCAAAAATTTCCCAACAAAGAAGAGTCCGGGAATAGATGGCTTCACTGGTGAATTCTACCAAGCATTTTTAAAAAAAATGAATGCCAATCCTTCTCAAACTCTTCCAAAAATTTGAAGAGGAGTGAACACTTGCAAACTCATTTTATAAGGCCAGAATTTCCCTGCTACTAAAGCCAGACAAGGACACTACAAGAAAAGAAAATTACACATCAATATTCCTGATAAACATACATGCAAAAATCCTCAACAAAATACTGTAAACCAAATTCAATAGCATACTAAAAGGAACATTACCACGATCAAGTGGGATTTATCCCTGGGATGCAAGGATATTTCAGCATATGCAAATTAATAAATGTGATTCATCATATTAACAGAATGAAGGACAAAAGCCGTATGATCATCTCAACAGATACAGAAAAAACATATGACAAAATTCAACATCCATTCGTGAAAAAAAATCCTCAAAAAATTAGATTTAGAAGGAATGTTCCTCAACACAATAAAGGTCATGTGTGATAACCCCACAGCTGACATCATACTCAATGGTGAAAAATTGGAAGTTTTTCCTCTAAGATCAGGAACAAGACAGGGACGCCCACTCTTGCCACTTCTTTTACCATAGTACTGAAAGTCCTAGCCAGAGTGGTTAGGTAAGAGATAGAAACAAAAGGCATGCAAATAGGGAAGGGAGAATTGAAACTGTGTCTGTTTGTTGATGGCATGATCTTATGTGTGAAAACTCTGAAGACTGCATTTAAAAAAACCTATTAGAACTGATAAAGAAATTCAGTAAAATTGCAAAATACAAAACTAATATACAAAAATCAGTAGCATTTCTATACACTAATGATGAACTATCAAAAAAAGAAATTAAGAAAATTTTATATACAATAGCATAATTAAAAAAAAAAACCCATAGGAGTAAATTTAAGAAGAAGGTGAAAATCTGTATTCTGAAAACTATAAAACCTAATGAAATAAATTGATGACAGAAATAAATGGAAAGATAATCTATGTTCATGGGTTGGAAGAATGGATATAGTTCAAATGTCCTTAGTACTCAAATTAATCTACAGATTTAATGAAATCCCTATGAAGATTTCAATATCATTGTTCATAGAAATAGAATAAACAATCCTAAAATTTATATGAAAGCACAAAATATATCAAATAGCCAAAGTAATCTTGAGTAAAAAGGACAAAGATGAAGGGTTCACATTACCTGATTTCAAAATATATTACAAAGTTACAGTAATCACAACAGCATGGTAGTGGCATAAAAATCAGTGGGGTGAAATAGGGAGCTCAGAAATAAATCCACACATTTACTGTCAATCAAGTTTTGGCAAAGATGCCAACAACTCACAATGGGGAAAGGATAGTCTCTTCAATAAATGCTGGTGGGAAAACTGGATATCCATATGAAAAAGAAAAAAATCAGATCCTCATCTCAGCCCATATACAAGAATTAACTCAAAATAAATTAAAGACTTAAATGTAATACCTGAAACTGTAAAACTATTATGAGTAAAGATAAGGGGAATAGATCCAGGACATTTGTCTGGGCAATGATTTCTTAGATATTACCCCAAAGCAAGGCAACAAAAGAAAAATAGACAAATGGTATTGTATCAAACTAAAAAGCTTCTGCACAGCAAAGGAAACAACAGAGTAAAGAGACGACCCCTAGATTGGAAGAAAATATTTGCAAATTATACATCTGATAAAGGGTGAATATACAAATTACACAAAAACTCAAACAACTCAATAACAAGAAAACAAATAACCTTATTTAAAAATGACAAAAGACCTGAGTAGAAATTTCTCAAAAGAAGATATATGAAGGGTCAACAGATATATGAAAAAATACTCAACATCACTAATCATCAGGGAAATGCAAATTAAAACCACAAAGAGATATCGCCTCACACCTTTTAGAATGGCTTTTAACAAAAAGACGAAAGATAAGTGTTGGCAAAGATGTGGAGAAAGGGAAACTTTGTACACTATTGGAGGAAACATAAATTAGTACAGCCATTTTAGAAAACAGTATAAATGTTCCACAAAAAAATAAAAATAGAATTACCATATGATCCACCAATTCCACTTCTGGGCATATATCCAAATGAATTGAAAGCAGTATGTTAAAGAGATATCTGCACTCTCTTGTTCATTGCAGGATTATTCACAATAGCCAAGATATGGAAACAATCTAAGTGCTCATCAACAGAGGAATGGATAAAGAAACATGGTATACATACACAGTGGAATACTACCCAGCCTTAATAAAAAGAAAATTTTGTTATTTGTGACAACATGGATCAATAGAAGACATTGTGCTAAGTGAATAAGTCGGGCAGAGAAAGACAAATACTGTATGATCTCATTATATGATGAATCTAAAAAAGTCAGACTCACAGAAGTAGAATGATGGTTACCAGAGACCAAGGGTGGGAAGTGGGAGGGTGGAAATAGAAATGGGAGATATTAGTCAAAGGATACAAAGTTCAACTAGACAGTAAGAATAAATTCTGGTGATCTATTGCACAAAGTGGTGACTATACTTTACATCTTAAAATTGCTAGAAGAGTAGATTTTAAGTGTTCTCACCACAAAGATAAGATAAATGTGTGAGATGATTGATATGTTGATTAACCTGATTTAATCCTTCACAATTTATGCATGTATCATAGCGTCACATTGTACCCCTTAAATATATACCTATTTTTCAATTAAAAATATAATGAAATTCAAAAAAAGACTATCAAATTGTGTTCTAAAGAAACTATACTATGATACATTCCCACCAACATTTTATGAGAGTTTCAGTTCCTCTACATCCTCACCATGACTTGGTATTATCAATTGTTTTTAAAAAACACTTTAAAATGTTGATTATATGGTATTATCTTTTCATGGGTTTATTTACCATCTTTATATCTTATTTGACATAGTGCTTATTTAAATCTTTTGCTCATTTCTTTACTGATTTTATTTTTATAATTGAGTTTTGAGAGTTCTTTTTATATTCTGGATACAAAATATTGTTTTTACTTTTTAAAAATTGATAATAATAGTTGTACATATTTTGGGGGTACATGTGACATTTTGATACCTGTATACAATGTGTAATGATCAAATCAAGGTAATTCAGTTATCCATCACCTCAAACATTTATCTTTTCTTTGTGTTCAGAACATTATAATTCTTTTGTAGCTATTTTGAAATATATAATAAATTATTAACTATAATTTCTTTACTATACTATTGAATGCTAGAACTTATTTCTTCTAATTGTATTTTTGTACAATTCCTTAACCAACTAATTTTCACCCCTTCTTCCTCCCCTTCCCAGCCTGTGGTAACCACCATTCTACTCTCTACCTCCATGAGATCCATATTTTTTAACTCCCACATTTGAGTGAGAACATGTAATATTTGTCTTTCTGTGCTTGTATTAGTTCACCTACCATAATGACCTATAATTCCATCCCTCATGCTGCAAATGACAGGATTTCATTCTTTTTAATGGCTGCATAATATTCCATTGTGTGTGTGTGTATGTGTATGTGTATGTATTACATTTTCTTTATTAATTTATCCTTTGATGGACACTTAGTCTTCCATATCTTGGCTGTTGTGAATAATGCTACAATAAACAAGAGAGTGCATATATCTCTTCGATATACTGATTTCATTTCATTTGGATTTACACCCAGCAGTGAGATTGCTGAATCATATGGTATTTCTATTTTTAGTTTTTGGAGGAAACTCCATGCAGTTTTCCATGATGCCTGTACTATTTTGGATTCTCACCAACAGTGTACAAGCATTTCCCTTTCTCTGCATCCTCGCCAGCATTTGTTATTTTTTGTCTTATTGATAATAGCCCTAATAATAAATTGTTGTGCTTTTTATTTGCATTTATCTGATGATTAGAGATGTTGAACACTTTGTCATATACCTATTGTCCATTTGTATGTCTTCTATTGAGAAATGTCTATTCAGATCTTTTGTCCACTTCTAAATCAGATAATTTTTCTTTTTACTATTGTGTTGTTTGATTTTCTTATATATTGTAGTTATGAATCCTGTCAGATGGATAGTTTGCAAATATTTCTTCCAATTCTATAGATTATCTTTTCTCTTTGCTGATTGTTTCCTTTGCTGTCAGAAGCTTTTTTAAACATTATGTAATCCCATTTGCCTATTTTTGCTTTTGTCGCCTGTGCTTTTGAAGTCTTACTAAAAAATCTTTGCCCAGACCAATGTCCTATACTATTTCCCTAATGTTTCCCTAATGTTTTTTTCTATAGTTTCAAGTCTTGCATTCAACTATTTAATCCATTTGATTTGTTCTTTGTATATGCTTAAAGATGGGGATCTATTTTCATTCTTCTGCACATGGATATCCAGTTTTCCTAGCACCATCAGTTATAGAGATTGTCCTTTTCTGAATACATGTTCTTGGCACCTTTGTCAAAATGAGTTGGCTATAAGCATGTGGATTTAATTCTGGGATCTCTATTCTGTTTCACTGGCCTATGTGTGTGTTTTTATTCCAGTATCAAGGTTTTTTTTGGTTACTATAGCTTTGTAGTATAATTTGAAATCAGGTAGTGTGATGCCTCCAGCTTTGTTTTTATTGCTCAGAAATGCTCTAGCTATTTGTGATCTTTTGTGTTTGTATTTCCATATGAATTTCAGAATGTTTTTTTATATTTCTGAGAAAAATGTTATTGGTATTTTGATAGGGATTACATTGAATCTGTAGATAATTTTGGATAGTATAGACATTTTAACAATATCAATCTTCGAATCCATGAGCATGGATTCCTTTCCATTTTTGTGTGCCCTTCAATTTTTTTCCTTAATTTTTAAAAATAATTTTTATTTCAGAATATTAGGGTACAAATATTCTTGTTACATGGATGAATTGTATAATGCTGAAGTCAGGGCTTGTGGTGTGACCATCACCATAATATTGTACATTGTACCTGATAGGAAAGTTTTTATCCCTCACCCCCTCCCAACTGCCCCCCTTCTTAGTTTCCGATGTCCTTTACACCACTTTATGGCAATGTGTACCTATCATTTAGCTTCTATTTATTAGTGAAAAATATGTGGTGTTTGTTTTTCCATTCCTGAGATACTTCACTTAGGAAAATGTTATGGATGAGTAGTACTCCATGGTATATATATATATATACCCCACGTTTTGTTTATCTGCTCAACTGATGGGAAACTTAGGTTGATTCCATATCTTTGCAATTGTGAATTGTGCTGTGATAAACATTTGGATACAGGTGTCTTTTTTTAAGTAAAATGACTTCTTTTCTTTTGGGTAGGTACCCAGTAGTGGGATTGCTGGATCAAATGGTAGGTCTACTTTTAGTTCTTTGAGGAATCTGCATATTGTTTTCCATAAAGGTTGTACTACTTTGCAGTTCTGCCAACAGTGTGTAAGTGTTCTGTTTTTACCATAGCCATGCCAACATCTATGTTTTTTGATTTTTTAATTATGGCCATTCTGATAAGGGTAAGATGGTATCTCTTTGTGGTTTTAATATGCATTTCCCTGATGATTAGTGATATTGGACATTTTTTCATATGTCTGCTGGCCATTTGTATAATATATCTTCTTTTGAAAAAAACCTGTTCATATCTTTTGCCCATTTTTTAATAGGGTTTTTTTTTTGGTGTTTCTGATTTGTTTGTGATCTTTGTAGATTATAGATATTAGCCCTTTGTCAGTTATATACTTTGTGAATATTTTCTCCTATGCTGTAGGTTGTCTATTCACTCTGTTATTTCCCCTGCTGTGCAAAAACTTTTTAATTTAATTAAGTCCCATTTATTTATTTTTATTGTTGCTATATTTGCCATTGGAGACTTACTCATAAAAGCTTTGCCTAGGTTGATGTCTAGAAGAGTTTTTCCTAGAGTTTCTTCTAGAATTTTTATGGTTTCATGCCTTATATTTACGTCTTTAATCCATCTTGAGTTAATTTCTGTATATGGCAAGACATAGGCATCCAGTTTTATTCTTCTGCATGTGGCTATCCAATTTTCCCAGCACCATTTATTGAAGATGGCGTTCTTTCCCCAGAATATATTTTTGGCTGCTTTGTCAAAAATCAGTTGGTCATAGCTATATGGTTTTATTTCCAGATTCTCTATTCTGTTCCATTGGTCTATGTCTCTACATTTATACCAGTACCATACTGTCTGAGTTGCTATAGCTTTGTAGTATAATTTGAAGTCAGATAATGTGATGCCACCAGATATGTTCTTTTTGCTTTTGCTTAAGATTGCTTTGGTTATTTGGGATCTTTTCTGGCTCCATAAGAATTTTAGGATTATTTTTTCCAGATCTATGAAAAGTAATGTTGGTATTTTGATCTGAATTGCATTGAATCTGTAAATCACTTTTGGCAGTTTAGACATTTTACAATGTTGATTCTTCCAATCCATAAGCATGGGATGTTTTTCCATTTGTTTGTTTCATCTATGATTTCTTTCATCAGTGTTTTGTAGTTCTTCTGGTAGAGATCTCCTTGATTAAGTATATTTCCATATTTCTTTGCAGCTACTGTAAATGGTATTGAATTCTTGATTTGACTTCCAACTTGATTGTTATTAGTATGTAGAAACGCTACTGATTTGTGTACATTGATTTTGTAACCTGAGACTTTGCTGAATTTATTTATCAATTCTAGGAGTTTTTTGGTGGAGTGTTTAGGGTTTTCTCGATACAAGATCGTATCATCATCAAGCAGGGATAGTTTGACTTCCTCTATCCTGATTTGCATGCCCTTTATTTCTTTCTCTTGCCTGATTGCTCTAGATCAGGGCTAGGATCTGGACTGGGCTAGGATGTTCAGTATTATGTTGAATAGAAGTGGTGACAGTGAGCACCCTTGTCTTTTTCCAGTTTTAGGGGGAAAGATTTCAGCTTTTCCTCATTCAGTATGACGTTGGCTGTGAGTTTGTCATATACGGCTTTTACAACTTTGAGGTATGTTCTTTCTATTAGTTTATTGAGAGTTTTTATCATGAAAAGGTACTGGATTTTATTGAATGCTTTTTATGTATCTATTGAGATAATCATATGATCTTTATTTTTGTTTCTGTTTATGTGGTGAATCACACATTGATTTGCATGTGTTGAACTATCCTTGCATCTCTGAGATGAAGCCCACTTGATTATGGTGGATTGCCTTTTTAATGTGCTGTTGAATTTGGTTTGCTAGTATTTTGTTGATGATTTTTGCATCTGTGTTCATAAGTGATATTGACCTGTGTGTCCTTTCCTGGCTTTGGTATCAGGGTGATACAGGCTTCATAGAATGAGTTAGGAAGTGTACCCTCCTTCTCAATATTATGCAACAGTTTCAGTAGAATGGGTGCCTTCTTTGTAGGTCTGGTCAAATTAGGCTGTGAATCCATCTGGGCCAGGCCTTTCCTTTTTGGGAGGTTTTTGTTACTGTTTCAATCTTGCTATTCATTATTGGTCTGTTCAGGATTTCTATTTCTTCTTGATTCAGGCTTGGGAGGTTGTGTGTTTCCAATAATTTGTCCATTTCTTCTAGGTTTTCTGGTTTGTATGCATAGAAGTTTTCATAGTAGTCACAGATGATTTTTTATATTTCTGTGGTTTCAGTTATAATATTTCCTTTTTCATTTCTGATGGAGCTTATTTGAATTCTTTACCTTCTATTTCTGGTTAATCTAGCTAGTGGTCTACCAATTATGTTTCTCTTTTCAAAGAACCAACTTTTTGTTTCATTGACCCTTTGTATTTTTTTATTACGGTTCCATTTCATTTAGTTCTACTCTGAGCTTTGTTATGTCTTTCCTTCTGCCAACTTTGGGCTTGGTTTGTTCTTCTTTTTCTAGTTCCTTGAGATGAGACTTTAGGTTGTTAATTTGTGATCTTTCTGTTTTTTTGAAGTAAGCATTTAAAGCTATGAACTTTCCTCTTAGCACTGTTTTTTTTGTATCCCATAGATTTTGGAAGATTGTGTCACCTTTGTTGTTCAATTAAAAAATTTTTTTGATTGCCATATTGATTTTGTCAAGATGGCAATCAAAGATGTCCAAGATGTTCAGCAGCAGGTTATTAAATTTCCATGACTTTGTGTAGTTTTCAGAGATCCTCTTGGAATTGATTTCTAGTTTTATTCTACTGTGATCTGAGAAGATAGATGGTATGATTTCAATTTTTCTAAATATTCTGAGACTTGTTTTGTGGCCTAATATATGATCTATCTTGGAAAATGTCCCATGTACTGATGAGAAGAGTCTATATTCTGCAGCTTTTGGGTAGAATGTTCTGTAAATCTCTGTTAAGTCCATTTGTTCTTGAATCCCATTTGAGTCCAGTGTTTCTTTCTTGATCTTCTGCCTTGATGATTTGTCTAGTTTTGTCAGTGGAGTTTTGAAATCCCTGGCTATTATGATGTTGCCATTTATTTCTTTCCTTAGATCTAGTAGAATTTGCTTTTGAATCTGGGTGCTCTTGTGTTAGGCGCATTATATTTATCATTGTTATATCTTCCTGTTGACTGATCCCTTTATCATGATATAAGGAATATTTTTGTCTTTTTTTAACTTTACCGTTGTTGATTTAAAGTCTATTTTATCTGAGATGAGACTACTTACTTCTGTTTACTTTTGGTTTCCATTTGCATGGAACAATTTTTTCCACTCCTTTACCTTGAGTCTATGTAAATCATTGCAAATTAAATGGGTTTCTTGGAAATAGCATATATTTGGGTTGTGTTTTTTAATCCATTTAGCTAATCTACTTGGGAGCCTTAAGGCTGTTCACATTCAACATTAGTATTGATATGTGAGAAACTGTTCTGGTCATTACTTTGATTATTAACTATTTTCTTTGTTTGCTCCCTTGTGCTACTGTTTTATAAGAGCTGTGTGTTTTAACTTTTGGTTGTTTTTACATTGGTTGGTATTGATTGTTCTGTTCCATGTGCAGAACATTTTAAAGCATTTTTTTAAGGGCTGATCTAGTGGTGACATATTCCGTTAGTGTCTGCTTGTCTCAGAAAGACTTTATTTCACCTTCATTTATAAAACTTAGTCTTGCAAGATACAAATTATTGGCTGGCAGTTATTCTACTTGAGGGTAATAAAGATAGGCCCCCATTGCTTTCTGTCTTGTAAGGTTTCTGTTGAGAAATCTGCTGTTAGTCTGGTAGGTTTGCCTTTGTAAGTTACTTGATGTTTTTGCCTCATGGCTTGTAGAAATTTCTCCTTCACATTGATTTTGGCTAGTCTAATGACTATATGTCTTGGTGATGCCTTTTTTCAATGAATCCCCCAGGTGTTCATTGAGCTCCTTGTATCTGGATGTCTAAATCTCTAGCAAGACCAGGGAAGTTTTCCTCAATTATTCCCTTAAATAGGTTTTCCAGGCATTTTGCTTTTTCTTCTTTACCCCCAGGGATGCCTATGATTCTTATATTTGGCTATTTTACATAATCCTATATTTCTTGTAGACTTTGTTCATTCCTCTCGATTCTTTGTTCTCTATTTTTGACTGGGTTAATTTGAAATAGTTGTCTTCAAGTACTGAAACTCTTTCTTCTGCTTGGTCTAGTCTATTCTTAGAACTTTCCATTGTGTTTTGTTTTCTGGAAATGAATTTTTCATTTCCAGAAGTTTTATTTGGTTTTATAAAATATATCTATGTCTTTAGTAAATTTTTCATTCATTTCCTGAATTATTTTTCTGGTTTGAGTTGGTTTTCTATTTTCTCTTGGATCTCATTATGCCTCCTTACAATTCATATTTTGAGTTTTTTTATCTGTCATTTCAGTCTTTTCATTTTGCTTGGGATCCATTTCTAGAGAGCTGGTGTATTCCTTTGGTGGGAGTGGTCCTTTCACTCTGATTTTTCATACTTCTGGAGTTCTTGTGCTGATTCCTTCTCATTTGAGGCAGCTGTCACTTCTTGTTTTGGGATTTTGTTTTGTTTAGATGGGACTATTTTCCCCTTCTCCCTCTTAAGGGTGTGCTTGTACCATATTTTGGATAAGAACCTTTGGCTTTGCTTGTGGGTATTTTGATGGAGGTCTAATTTCTGCATGGATACCTTGGTTATAGGTATCCTTAGTGTGGCTGTATTCTCAATTTATAGTTATTTATAGGCTGTAAGAGTAGTGTACTATGTGTGAGGGCAGATTCCCTGTCTCTTGTTGATAACGGGAGATATAGGTCTTTGAAATCCTTTCTCTTTCTCCAGTCCTGTGGTCTTCCTAACAGTATGAATTATATTGGGATGCCCAGTTTAATCTCTAAGTCAGTAGGTGGTGTTTGTGGGTAAGAGTCAGCCATGCCCTGTATGATTGAATCAGTAAATACTATAATGGGCTGTACAAGTTGCCTTCTGTGCCAGTAGGTGGCACTTGCAGAAGAAAGGCAGCCACAGTGGTTTTTTGGGGACCTATGTCTGGTTCTAGTCAATCAGGAGAAGCATTGGGATGTCCCAGGTGGGTGGGGGCCTGGAGTTCCTAGGGAACCCCTTCTTGTACTCCACCACAGCCAAGGTGGATGGAGTAGTGAGGATGAGTAGGACTGGGTTGGGTGAGCCTGTGTTTAGGCTCCACAAAGGCAAACACAAGACCTATCTCAGCAGGGGTCTAGGGTCAACTCCCAGGCCACTGGGGAAAGCCACCAGGGAGGGGCTGAAGTGGTACCAACAAGCCAAAAATCTGGTCACTGGGGAGGGGCAGTCTGGGATTCTCAGTCTGGCAGATGGGAGTTGGTTTCACTCTTCTCCCTCTTCCTTTGCCCCACAGATCTCCTTCCAGAGTCTGGCAACAAGTGGAAGCCCAAACTAGCTAAGCTCACCATCAATGCTGCTGCAGGCTTGGAGCTTCCCTGCCCAGGATCCCACCCCAGAATGAAAGCTCAGTTTTCCTGTAGGAGGTGGGGTGTTCTGCAAGTATGCTGGAGCTCAGACCCACATAGAACTCTCCTTTTAGAGTGCCCATGTGGGCTCCCTCACCTCCCAAGATTAGTTCACAAATCTCCCCTCTGTGGCTGCAAGTGACATTTTATTGAGGATTTTTGCATCAATATTCATAAGGAAAAATTAGCCTGTAGTTTTCCTTTTTTGTGTGTGATGTCATTGTCTGGCTAAGGTATCAAGGTGATGCTGGCCTCATAAAATATGTTTGGATGTATTCCCTCTAGTTCTATTTTTTGGAAGCACTTAAGAAGTATTGGTGTTAATTCTTCTTTAAATATTTGGTAGAATTCAGTTGTAAAACCATCTGGTCCTGGGCCTTTCTTTTTTGGGAGATGTTAGAGTTTGAATATGTCCCTCAAGTTCATGTGTTGGAAACTTGTCCCCTGATGCAACATGCAACAGTGTTGGGTGGTGGGGCCTAATGAGAAGTGATTGGGTCATGAGGGCAAAGCTTCCATGTATGGATTGATGTCATTATTACAGGAGTGGCTTAGTTACCTTGTGAGTGGGTTGTTATAAAAGGGAGCCCACTGCTTCTGCTCTCTGTTTCACCTCTGCCTTCTGCCCATCCACCATGAGATGACCCTAACCAGATGTTGGCACAATACTTTTGGACTTTCCACCATCCAGAACCATTATCCAAATAAAACTCTTTTCTTTATAAATTACTTAGTCTGTGGTATCCTGTTATAGCAACAGAAATTGGACTAAGACAGAAAATTGATACCAATAAGTGGGTTTGTTGCTATGACAGAGACCTGAAAATGTGGAAATGGCTTTGGAACTGGGTAGTGGGTGGAGGCTGGAAGAATTTGGAGTAGGAAGCTAGAAAAATCCTGTATTGCTGTAAACAGAGCACTAAGGGCAATCCTGGCGACGGCTCAGAAGACGAGAAGACAAGAAAAAGTCTGAATCTTCTTAGAGATTACTTCAGTGATAGTGACCAAAATATTGATAAAAATATGGACAATAAAGGACCCTTTGGTAGGGTCTCATATGATACTGAGGAATACCTGGAAACAGGAGGAAAGGCCATCCTTGTCATAAAGTAGCAAAAAACTTGACTGAACTGTGTCCATTCCTGAGGGCTTTGTGGAATGTGGAATTTAAGAGGCTTGAACTAGAATATCTGGCAGAAAAAAAATATTTAAACAGCAAAGGATTCAGGCTGCTGCATGGTGATTTTTTTATTGCATACAGTGAAGAGCAAGAGGAAAGGAATGACTTAAAAACAAAATTTATAATTAAAAGAGAAGTAGATCAGAAAGATTCAGACAATTTGCAGCCTGGCTATCTAAAGAGTAAAAAAGCATGTTTCTGTGAGAAAACCAAGGGTTTGGCTAAGCAACTGTTTGCTAAAGAGATTACCATTGATACAAGAGAGACAGGTGTTGTTCATCAAAACTATGAGAGAAAGGTGCTGAAGGCATTTCAGAGAGCTTCAAGGCTGCTCCTCCCATCACAGGTGCAGAGCTCTAGGAGGGCAGGATGCTTTTGGGGGATGGTCCTGGGGCACCCTCCACAGGTTTTCTGCCCAGGGCTGCCTTGGGACTCTGTCCCATGCATTCCAGTGCAGTGATCCCTGGCTGCCCCAGCAGTGGCTCAAGGAGGCCCGAGTGTGGTTCAACTCACTGCTCCAGAAGATACAAGCCATAAAATTTGGTGGTGTCCACGTGGTGCTAAGACTGCATGACACAGAGTTCATGATCTGTGGAGGTGTGGCTGACTCTGTCTAGATTTTCAAGGATGATGTGAACTGCCTGGAAGCTGAGGCAGAAACTTGCTGCAGGTGGGGAGCCACCACAGAGAACCCCTGCTAGGGCAATGCAGTGTGGAAATTTGGAGTTGAAGCCACCAATGATGGTCTTCACTAGGGGAATACCTAGTGGAGCCATCGGAGTGAGTTTACCTCAAAGACTCCAGAACTGGAAGGCCACCTGCATGCAACTCCAGCCTGAGAAACCTATAGGCATGAGACTCCAACCTGTGAGAGCTACATAGGCTGAGCCCAGCAAAGCTGTGGGGGTGGGGCTGCCTGGGGTCTTGGGGGCTCAACCCCTACCCCAATATGTATCCCAGGAAGTGAGACATGGAGTCAAAAGGAATTATTCTTCAGCTTTAGGACTTAATGCTGTTTTTCCTGTTGGCTTTTGGACTTACTTGGGACCAGTTACCCCTCCTTTTTTCCTATTTCTCCCCTTTGCAATGGGAATGTCTATCCAATGCCTGTTCCACAATTGTATTTTGGAAGTAGATAAATGGTTTGATTTCACAGGCTCACAGCTGGAAAGAATTCACCCCAGGATAAATTGTGCCTTGACTCTCACCCTTATCTGATTAAGGTGTGACTCTGGACTTTGGACTTTTGAGTTGATGCTGGAATGAGTTAAGACTTTTGGGGCTAGTGGGATAGAATGAATGTATTTTGTATGTGAGAAGGACATAAGCTTTGGGGGGACTAGGGATAGAATACTATGGTTTAAATGTCCCCACCAAAACTCATGTTGAAATTTAATTGCCATTGTAATGGCGTTGAGAGGTGAGACTTTAAGATGTGATTAGGTCATGAGGGCTCTGCCCTCATGAATGGACTAATGTTATTATTGTGGGAATGGGTTAGTTATCACAGTAGTGGATTCCTCATTAAAAGGATGAATTTGGCCCCTTCCTCTCTTGCTGTCTGTCTCATATGCTCTCTTGCCCTTTTCCCATGGCATGATCCTCACCAAATGCCAGCACCATGCTCTTGAAAATCCCACCCTCACAATCACGAGCCAAATAAACTTCTTTTCTTCATAAATTACCCAGTCTATGGTAGTCCATTATAGCAGCAGAAAATGGTCTAAGACATAGGCCCTTAATGTATTGAATGATGCCAACTTGCGTTGGTGAGAGTAATCTTTACTCAGTCTACCAATTCAAATGCTGATCTCTTATGGAACCACTTTCACAGACACACACAGAAATAATGTTTTATCAGCTATCTGGGCATTCTGTAGCCCAGTCAAGTTGACACATAAAATTAACCACCACCATGTTAGTGTGAGATATTGGCTTTTAATTTTTTTTCTTCCTTCTTTTCTTCCTTCCTCTCCCCCTCCCTCCTTCCCTCCCTTCCTCCCTCTCTCTTTCTTTCTTTCCTTTTTATAATATCTTTTTCATGTTTTGGTACTAAGATTTTGCCAGCCTTGTATATTCCCTTAGCAGATGTTCTCTAGAGCAGCAGTCCCAAAACTTTTTGGCACCAGGGACTGGTTTCATGGCAGACAATTTTTCCACGGACTGGGGGGAGGGGCGGGGGGTGCCATGGGGGGGCAGGTGTGGTGCAGAGCTCAGGTGGTGGTGAGTGGCTCATTTCCTAACAGGCCACAGACCAGTACTGGGCTGCGGCCTGGGGGTTTTCGACTGCAGCTCTAGAGTATCAGTGGTCAGAACTATGTTCTATGTCCACTCTACATCAACTACTGAGAAGGCAATGGTTTCATAAGCTTGGTTTAGACTATTAAGGACTCATTCATGAGTGAGGGGCTCCTACTAAAACTGTGTGGAGGAGGCTGGCTATGCAATCAGAGTTTTTTGGAAGGGGGAAAAGGAATATCCCTTATTATACCTACCACAAAAGATATTATTACTGTCACCCTCATTGACAGAAGAGGAAAAAAAGAAGTTTAAGAGATGAAGTAGCAGGCTACCAGGTACACAGACAGTGAGTAGAAGTTCCAGAATTATGACATAATGAAAATAATACTACCCTACATGTCAGAAAACCTAGGTTATAACTTTAGTTAAATCACTAAATAACTATGAAGCCTGTGTCTATTCACCAAAACTCTCTGGGCTCAGTTTCCTCATTCCAAAATAAGTTCTAAAATAAGTTCTATGAATCACAAATTTGACAAAGACTGCTTCCTACATTATGTTCCCTAAATATTTGTTGAATTTATTATTGAACCATTTGTGAACAGAAATATAAGAAACCAAATGCCAATATCAATCATATTAGAACAGAAAGCTACTAGAATATTGATTTTTGTGTAAGAAAGTTAGATCAAGAAGAGCTGAAGTTGGAAGCTAAGTTTACATGAAAACTATTGTAAAGGCCCAGATAATTTCACATTCATTTTCTTTTTTAAAGATGTATGATTTATATAGTTTTAAAATTTCTGCCACTTTATGTTAAATGAATATAAAGAATTAAAGCAGCAAGATTTAAAATCATGAGGGAGACATAATGAAAAATACATAAGCACATCTGAGTTTGAGTATTGGTTTTGCCTATTACTAGCAGAGTAAAGATAGGTCACTTAACCTCTTGACTCTCAGATTATCAGAATAAGGGTAACAGAGTCTGATGAAGATAATAAAACTTATCTCTCAAACCTATATAAAAGTTATGAAAGCACACATATAAAATTAATGGCAAAGTATCTGTACCTAGTAGGTACTCAATTATTTGTCCATCTCCCAATTTCACTTGTGAATGATGTCTGTAAGTGTGCTTCACTATGAAGTGGGTATTTCTGGGCTGGGCTGGAGAACCTACAATGTGAAGCTCTGATAAATTAATATTGTGATAAAAGCTGAGGGACAACTTCTCTCCATAAATTAATCTGGACAGTGGGACGGGTATGTTGTTGGGGGGAGCTGTAGCAATGGGATTTGCATCATCTTGGCTTGGTGTGACTGTGTCTCACACCCACTCCCCCCAATCCCATCCCTGAGATAAATCATTTAAAGAAAAATTCTCAATTGATTTTATTATCTGCCCTTTATTGTTCAGAGTACATTCCACTGCAAGTAACAGAAAATTCAGCTAACAGTGGCTTAGATGGAAAGGGTTTATTTTCTCACGTAACAAGAAATATATGGCAGCTGGTATTGGTTCAGCAGCTTGCAAGTATCAGATCTGGTATCTCTGCAATTCTCTTGACCTGATCTTCATTTTCACACTACAGCTGCCAATGTTGCCGGCATCAGCTTCACGTTCAAGTCATGAAGTACCAGTGACAATTATGTCTGTCCCTTTTATCAGTGAACCAAAAGTTTCCCAGAAGTTCCCCCAGCAGACTTCCACTTCAGTCTCTTTTGCCGGAAGGACATGGCATGGTCTTCTGTAGCTGCAAAGGAGGCTAGATAAATCAGTATAGGTGTTCCAGCTTCTACAGAAGAGACAGACAGGGAGAAGGTTAGTTCATAATGGATGTGGTCTAACCAACCAGCAGTGAATACTTTAGTACCCCTTATCAGGTGCTTAGAACTGCTTCCTTAATGGAATTTTTCATCTGCACAGTTAGAAATTTTACTGTCAGAATTTACATAGCTGTGGGGAAAAATAAACTCTACCTGAAAGTTTAAGGCCTCAAGTAATAGTTAGAGCTAACTTCAACTCTAAACGTAGTAACTGATTTTAGAAACTTGGGAAAGCTAATTAATACCTTCCCTAGTTTTTCTTTATTTACTAATGTATGCCTGAATTTTTAGTTTCACCCATAATGAGCCATTTATTCTAATTAAAATATATAAAGCATCTCTGAGTAACTGTTGAAGATGTTAACCAGAATTCCAGAATTTTACGATTTCTTGTAAAGTAAGAAGCTGCAAGTAGATTTTTAGAGATTAAGGATTGCATTACAGCACTGAAGAGACTAGAATATGAGAACTAAAGACAAATTTCATCCCCTTCACAATTTTGTCCAGAACTAATCTTTATAGGTAATCCATCACAATGGTTTATACATTATCTGTCTCTGGGGCAGTCAATGGTTGAATTGGATTCTTTGCTTCCTTTTTCAAGAGAGTAGATACCAACCAATATATGTCCTCAGCTTATCTCCTGTTACTCTTCTGTAGAAACCAAAGTGGCTTTTCTTGATAGTATGAAAACATGCTGTGCATTTTGCTGCTTCTACATGTTCACTTAGTGTGAGTCTCACCCAGAACACCCTCTCTGCCTGCTGAAATCTTGCTCATGGTCCAGTGTCATTTTCAAATACTCCCATCTTTATTCATTCAGAGTATCACAGTCAGAATTTCTCTTTGTGATACTAATCATATGCCACCTTGTATGGCAGATACTGGGTTACATCTTTATTAAACTATAATGTCCTTTACTTTGAGAGTGATAATTTGTCATCTCTTTAGTGCCTAGTGAGGCAACTATCACATTACAGCCACTTAATTTTTATTCTAATTGCTGAATTTTTACTGTATTTGTGGAATAAATGTAGAATAAATTTCTAGAATAAATGGAATCATACCGTGGCTTGAAAAATCACTGGCCTGACAAGATTGTAAATCTCCTAAATCCCTGCCAGCACCAGCACCAAATGATATGTGCACGTTTTTTCATGAACAGCTCACTTTTGGCACTTTGCGTTTGAGTTGCTGCTGTTGTTATATTTAGAGATATCACTGAAAAGAATAAATGAAGAAGGACAATATTCACCAGATTAGATAGAAAATAAGAATTCTGAGTGTTTTGCACAAAAATATATGATGACCAGTAATTTATTTAGAGGACTTTTCAGAGAACTAAGTTGCTCATCTTGGTTACTTGCAATGACTAGTGTTTGTTCATTTTATTGTAGCAACCATTCCATCTGGTGATAGCCAGTCGAACTGAATTCTCCTTTCTTTGCCAAGAGAATAGATGACTTAATAAAATTGTGATGTTTCTACATAATATTAATAATATGTCATGCTTTTTTCTTGGTAGGTCATTTGCTCCAGGAAAGAAGACTCATAGATGAAGTTGCCTCCCTGTCACTGAAAATTAACTTAAAACAGATCCATAGTAAATGGAAGAGCAACTCTGTTGAAAGATAAGAGATGACTGTTGACCAGAGAAAAAGGTTATTCAATGGTTTGTGGGCGACACAAAGACATGTTACTCCTGAGTCTTGCTGATGTCTAAAGATGTTGCCAGTACACTAAATAGAGACCACTCTGAAAAAATCATTATGAACACAATATCACTGGGAGGATATACATTTTTTAAAAACTTAATATAAATAAGTGATAATTTTCAATTTTATTTCCCTTAGAAGCATGCCTATCATGACTTCAAAAATTTCAAGTCACTCAGGCTTTGCATTTTTAAAAGTAGGTTATTTTCTAGTAGGTCTCTGATGAAGTGATTTCTCACCCACAGAATCTAGGAATTCCATGATTTTCAGTAGTATAAACAGTCCTAGGCTAAGAATAAAACAATTGCTAAAGATTCTACCAAAGTCCAACATAGTTTTTGAATTAAAGGGATGCTAGACATAACTAAAGGAGAAATTTGATCCAATAATTTCAAAGGTGTAGGGATGCTAATTCACCCCTTCTCTCATTGTAGGTGCTTCTGAGACTATGTGGGAACTCCCAAGGAGAAACCTGGAAAAGCTAAATCAAGGAGGACCCATTTTAGATCTCTACAAGAATGCAAAATGAGACTGTATGTTGCCCACCCCGCACCCCCCACAAATGAGGATCTTCCAATTACAAAATTTCCATCTAATCTCTTTCCAAAATCCTAGCCTACAAATAGCAAGTCTTCCCTTTCTTCCTCTTGTTCAGACTTGGGTTCCCCTGAGACCTGTGATGCTGTTCTTATTTCATGAAATCAGGATTCCTTACCATCTAGAGGCTGATTTACTGATTTGAAGAATGATTCCTCTTTTGTCCGGATGTCAACAAATTTTCAAGGCCATGTTTCTGAAACAGGCCGTCTATGGAGATTTTAAGGCCAACTTCATAGATTTTACATTTTATTATTCTAGAAAGAACCACAAGATATTAGTCACGCTAGTTGCATTCCTATGCTATGAAAGACTTTTATTACTTCCATTTCTATATTTAGGAGAGTTCCCCCATTTTCCCATCATTATTTAGAGAAAGAAAACTTCATCCTCCTGTACTGTCATCCTTCTGCACCCAAGACTCTGCTAAGCTCAGTGGACACTTCAAAAGTGCCTGGTTCTGTGTCATCTGAGGCCTTGTTCATCCTTTACCTCTGATTCATGGTCGTGGTCAGGACAGAATGTTTAAGTTCTTCAATCTCAGAGGCATATGAGCCTGGGAATCCACTAGCAAGGGCCTTGGACTCAATCTTCTGTAAGTGATCAGTCCTGTGAAAAATCTCTTTCCACTTCATCATGGTGTCCTTGGTTGGCCCTCAACAAGAAGATCAAGCCTGCAGTGAAAAGAAAATATACAACCTTACTCCTCTAAAACGAACACTCAATAATAGTAATATATATACTTTTATATTCTGCTTTTTTACACTTGACTTTGTAGCGTGATTTTTTAAAAATTTGAGACAGGGTCTTGCTCTGTTGCCTGGGGGCTAGAGTGCAATGGCGTCATCATAGCTCACTGCAGCCTCCAACTCCTGGGCTCAAGTGATCCTCCTGCCTCAGCCTCCTGAGTAGCTGGAACTACAGGTGCATGCCACCACTCCCAGTTAATTTTTCTATTTTTTGTAGAGAAGGGGTCTCGCTCTTGCTCAGGCTGGTCTTGAACTCCTGGCCTCAAGCAATCCTCCTGCCTTGGCCCACAGGCGTGAGCCACCGCACCCGGCCTGCAGTGTGATAATTTTTAATATCCTCAAATAATTTTAAAATATGAGTTGAATAGTGCATAATATGTCAAAATGTGGCTGTACAACAATTTGTGAGACAATTTACTTAACTTTTGACAGTTAGATTTTGAAAATGTACATTATATATATTTCGTCATTTTTAGACATTGAATTGCACTGAGTATCTTATTCTCAATGATTTTTTTTTTTTAAATTTTTGGCCTTATCTTGGGTTTGAAGTTTCCTGACTTTCCCTTTATCTCCTCTCATATTCATCCTTAAGATTTTTGGAAGTAGAATTGAAAATAAAACAGAAGCAGGACCTTCTGGTTTTCCAAGCAGCAATTGATTGGCTCCAGAGAACAGAGCAGGAGAAAGGCTGTTTGGCACTAACCCTCAGGGCTGGCTCACTTGGTGCTTATACAGGTTAAGGGTCCCTCCGGGTAGTAGGAACTACTTCCCCTGGGGCTACAGGGAGACAGTTGAGAGGATAGTAGGACACTCCTCATTTTGAACTCAGAGGTAGAAGCTGCTCTGAATCTGCTTTGTCTTACAGTGGCTTCAAACTTTAGATCACACAATTGGATGTCATTGTGACACGGGCAGTGAAAACCAGAAACTTGGACAGTTGGTTTTAGTTTTGGACCCCTGCCAAGTGTGCAGTGGCTTTTCCACTCTGTCTGTTTGGGAGGTCCCCCACTCCTCTTCTCAGTACTCTGAAGCTTCTGTTTATTTAGATGGTTCTTTCCTGGTACTACAAATACATGTTCCTCTATGTGCCCTCTCACTCTTTAACTAAACCTCTGGCACCCTAAGTAACTTGCCTGGCCCACCACAGCCCTAACTGTGATGATAGATATTTCAACACAATCTTAGAATCATGCTGTACTGACAGCAGCCCACTTTAAAAGTGTACCGTGCATCTTCTCACTTTCTGTTTCAGGGCTTTCTCATATTCTGCAAGAGCCTGCAAGATACTGCTTGGCCCATGCACAAGCGCATACATTCAGGGTAGTTAATATTTGGCCAGAAATAGAGTAGAGAACAGTATTTAAGGACTAAAGACTCCCATCCTTTGGACTATTAAGTGAGAATTCTTGGAGATGTTTTACATGCTTCCCTTGAGGTCCTCATTGCCTACAGCATGTATTTGACAATACTCCCTTATATTTTCTTCTCTTCCTTCCTTGTCTCACTCTCTTCATTACTTCACTCCTGTATCCTGGGATCATATCTCAAATAAAATATCCTCATCCATGTCCTTGTCTCATCCTCTGTTGTCAGGGAACACAAACCAAGACAGTTGGCATACAAGTAGTCCTTCAAAGCCAGTTCTCAGAACTGGATTATAGAACTGGTTCACTCACCAGTCAGGTGCAGTAAGGAGGGCATTGCTGGTGCACATAGAGAGGTGATAAACTCTGGGGTAGTCACAACTGCTGGAATATTGTAGCATTACAATTACTAAGATACTCACCAGTGTTGGATTTGGAGGAGGTACAGATATAAGGAGAAGCAATCGTATGTATCAGGGATTGGCCTGCTAGAAGCTGAGTAACATATGATTCGCTGCATAATTTTGCATGTAAAGTTTTGTTGAAACACAACCATACCCATTCAGTTATGTATTGCCTATGGTTAATTTAATGCTACAATAGCAGAGTTTAGTATTTGCAACAGAGATCATATGGCCCACAAAACCTCAAATATTTACTATCCGGCCTCTTATAGAAAAAGTTTGCTGACTCCTAGCATATAGCATGGGTTAACCTCAGCCATTTAGATTTGTTGACTGCATGCTTATCTCCACAATTTCCAGAAACATAGTACTGACCCCTGCTCAAAGCTATAGGATGTGCTAACTGAGATAAATCACGTTTTGCAATTATGGATCTGTGAGTTGTTTGGGGCCAAATGATAATTACCACTCAGCATTGTTTAGTAATGTAACATATGTTACATATGTTTTGGATTAATGACTTGCAGCTGGTTTCAATAGAACCTGTGAGATTTCAAACTTGAGGCTGGTCACATGGCTGGAATGTGCCATGTGTAAACAACTCTCTATAAGAGTCCTGCTGTGAGCACAGATTTGCACTGTTGGTGTCATAAGTGGAATTGCTGAAAATAGCCCTGACTCACACTATAGAGAAGTGGTTAAGACTGTTTTGGGGGAAAAAGAGGGAAGATAAGAAAAAAGATTAAATTGAACTTTTCATGGTGAAATGGTTACCAAGTCACCTCTAGTTTGAAGTGGCAAAAATTTTGTGCCCTGTGATGGTGGAAAACTTATTAGTGGTATTTAGAGATGATAGATACATGGAACTTAGGGAAATAGAAAATGGATTAAAAAGGATATGTAGGCTGATATAAAGTGGCAAAGAGTTTTGTTAGTCACTTAGTTGCTACCAGTCACTTTAGCAAAATTAAAAGGAAAAACTCATCTGTTGAGAGACAAATGAGATTTAGTTTTTTTGTATTTTGTGCAGCAAATTAAACTCCAACCAAAGGGATATGAGCAGATGGAATATTTGCGAGAAAAGCTAGTCCTGTTTGACCATTACAAGAAGCATGAGATACAGGGGAAATGCTGTAGGACAAGAGAACATACAACTATAGGATATACAGTTAAGAAATTGAGCCACTTTATGGATCGGTGTAAGTTTCTTAGGAGTCATTGTTAAGACTGTTACTTAGAATTATATTATTCCTGGGTGGTTTTCCTGGCTCTGGGTATAGCTGAAAGGGCTGAATGAAAGAGTATGTTTGGGCAAGAACTACAATTGGCAGCCATTGTAAAAATGAAACCCTCACAGGAAGGACAAACATTCAACCTGTTGAATTGGATTAAAGGCGGAGCACACATACCTATTAGGGAAAGTAGAGCTGCCCCACACCACCTGGCTAAACTTGGCCACGTAGTAGCAAATAACTTACTGCCAAATGTACAAGAGAGTCCATGTCTTTTTTTAAAATGTATTTTAAAATTCTTTTTTTTATTTTTTGGGGGAGGTTCACATTTTTACTTTTTAATAAAAATATCAAACATATACAAAAGTAGAGAGGCTAACCTAATGAACACCCATATACCCATCCATCACTCAGATTTGATAATTCCTAAAATTCCATCACACTTGCTTCATCTATTCTTTTTTGTTGTTGCTGAAGTGTTTTTAAAACAAATCCTAGCCCTCCTATCATTTTTACATTTTACATCTAAAAATCATGTTTTTAATTTATTTATGTCTTTATTTGTTTTTAAATATTAATTAAGGGGGTACAAGCATTTTGTTACGTGGATACCTTGAATAATGCTTAAGTCAGGGCTTTGGGTGTGCCTGTCACCAGAATAGTGTACATTGTAACCTATAGGTAAGTTTTATCCCACACCCTCTCCCACTCTCCCCCTTTCTTGATGTCTCATGTCCTTTATATTGCTTTGTGCCTGTGTGCACCCATTGTCTAGCTCCCACTTATTAGTGGAACATATGGTGTTTGTTTTTCCACTCCTGAGACACTTCTCTTAGGATAATGGTCTCCAGTTCCACCAAAGTTGCTGCAAATGACATTATTTCATTCCTTTTTATGTCTGAGTAGCACTCCATGGTATATATTATATATACATATCCCACATTTTCTTTATCCACTCATGAATTGATGGATACTTAGGTTGATTCCACATCTTTGTAATTGTGAATTGTGCTGTGATAAACATTCAAGTGCAGGTGTCTTTTTTTATAAGATGACTTCATTTCCTTTGGGTAGATACCCAGCAGTGGGATTGCTGGATTGAATGGTAGGTCTACATTTATTTCTTTCAGGAATCTCCGTACTGTTTTCCATAGAGGTTGTACTAATTTGCATTTCCTTCAACAGTGTATAAGCGTTCCTTTCTCTTTGCATCCATGCCAGCATCTATTGTTTTTTGATTTTTTAAATAATGATCATTCTGACAGGGGTGAGGTAGTATCTCATTGTGGTTTTAATTTGCATTTCCCTGATGATTAGTGATATTGAGCATTTTTTCACATTTCTCAGTCAGTTGTCTATCTTCTTTCAAAAAACTTATGTTCATGTCTTTTGGGGTTATTTGGCTTTGTTTGAGTTCTTTGTAGATTCTGGATGTTAGACCTTTGTTGGATATATAGTTTGCAGATATTTTCTCCCATTCTGTAGGTTGTTTATTCACTCTGTTGATTATTTCCCTTGTTGTGCAGAAGCTTTTTAATTTAATTAAGTCCAATTTATTTATATTTGTTGTTGCTGTATTTGCCTTTGTGGTCTTAGTCATAAATTCTTTGCCTAGGCCAACATCTAGAAAAGTTTTTCCTATGTTTTATTTTGGAATGTTTATGGTTTCATTCCTTACAAGTCTTTTATCCATCTTTAGTTAATTTTTGTATATGGCAAGAGGTAGGGGTCCTGTTTCATATTCTGCATATGGCTCTCCTATTTTCTCAGCACAATTTATTGAATAGGGCTTCCTTTCCCCAGTGTATATTTTTGTCTGCTTTGTCAAAGATCAATTGGTTGTAGGTAGATGGTTTTATTTCTCAGTTCTCTATTCTGTTCCGTTGTTCTGTCTCTAATTTAATACCAATACCATGCTGTTTTGATTAGTATATCCTTGTAGTATAATTCAAAGTCAGGTAATGTGATGCCTCCAGATTTGTTCTTTTTGCTTAGGATAACTTTGGCTATTAACATCTGTGAAATATGATGTTGGCATTTTGATGGGGATTGTGTTGAATCTGTAAATCACTTTGAGCAGTATGGACATTTTAACAATGTTAATTCTACCAATCCATAAGCAAGGGATGTTTTTCCATTTGCTTGTGTCATGTGCAAATTCTTTCTATTTTTGTCTAATTTTCTATTTTAATATACATATTTTAATTGACACAATAATGGTACATATTTGTGGAGTACAGTGTGATATTTTGATACATGTATACAATGTAATGCTCAAACCAGGGTAATAAGCATATCCATCACCTCAAACATTTATCATTTCCTTGAGTTGGTAACATTCAAAATCCTCTCTTATTGCAATTTGAAAAAATAAAATAAATTACTGTTTACTATAATCACCAGTGCTATAGACCATTAGAACTTATCCCTTCTATCTAGCTTTAATTTGTAGCCACTAACCAATCTCCCTATCTCCTGCCCTTCCCAGCCTCTAATAACCATGCTTCTACTCTCTACTTCTAAGAGCTCAACTTTTTTAGCTTCCACATGTGAGTGAGAACATGTGGTATTTATCTTTCTGTGCCTAAATTATTTTACTTAACATAATGTCTTCCAGGCTCATCTGTGTTGCCATGAATGACAGGATTTCATTCTTTTTTATGGCTGACTAGTATTCCATTGTGTATATATTCTACATTTTCTTTTTTTTTTGCATTTACATATTTTATTTAACATGGTAATTGCAACGAAGAATAACATAAAAATGAGATCACTTAATGTTAATGTTGTTAAGGAACTCTAAATACCATTAAAATCATTTATCCCAAAGTAAACATGAAATAATTATCCAACATTCTTCATTAATATCTCTGTTGAACAATTTAAGCTTAAAGATTAAACTCTCAAAATTAAAACATATTTTATAAACTAAGCCTTTACTGTTGATTTTTTTAAATTGTATTTTTGTAGGTTTTTTCCTATTTATTTATTTATTTATTTAATTCTTTTATCAGTGTTTTGTATTTCCCTTTGTACACATCTTTCACTTCCTTGGTTAAGTATATTCCCAGGTATTTTATTTTCTTTGTAGCTATTGTGAATGGTATTGATTCCTTTATTTGACTCTCAGCTTGACTGTTATTAGTATATATAAATGTTACTAATTTGTGTACATTAATTTTGTAACCTGAGACTTTGCTGAATTTATTTATCAATTCCAGGAGTCTTTTGGTGGAGTTTTTAAAGTTTTCTAGGTACAAGATCATATTGTCAGCAAACAGGGATTGTTTGACCTCCTCTTTCACAATTTGGATGCCCTTTATTTCTTTCTCTTGCCTGATTGCTCTGGCTAGGACTTTCAGTACTATATTGAATAGAAATGGTGACAGTGGGCATCTTTGTCTTGTCCCAGTCCTTAGGGGAAATGCTTTCAGCTTTTCTCCATTCAGCATGATGTTGGCTGTTGGTTTATTATATATGACTTTTATAATTTTGAGGTATGTTCCTTCTATGCCTAGTTTATTGAGGGTTTTTATCATGAAAGGGTGTGGGATTTTATCAAATGCTTTTTCTGCATCTATTGAGTAAATCATACAGTCTTTGATTTTGTTTCTGTTTATGTGGTGAATCACATTTATTGATTTGCATATATTGAACCATCCTTGCATTCCTGGGATGAAACCCACTTGATCATGATGGATTATCTTTTTGACGTGCTGTTGAATTGGTTTGTCAGTATTTTGTTGAGGATTTTTGCATCGATGTTCATAAATGATATTAGTCTGTAGTTTTCTTTTTTTATTGTGTCCTTTCCTGGCTTTGGTATCAGGGTGATACTGGCTTCACAGAATGAATTAGGGGAGGATTCCCTCCTTCTTGATGTTATGGGATAGTTTCTGTAGGATAGGTATCAGCTCTTCTTTGTAGGTCTGGTAGAATTCGGCTGTGAATCCAGCTGGTCCAGGGATTTTTTTTTGTTTGGAGGTTTTTTTATTACTGCTTCAATCTCACTGCTCATTATTGGCTTGTTCAGGATTTCTATTTCTTCCTGATTCAGGCTTGAGAGGTTGTGTGTTTCCAGGAATTTGTCCATTACCTCTAGGTTTTCTAGTTTGTTCATGTAGAGCTGTGGTCCCCAACCCCAGGTCTGTGGCCAGTTAAGGACTGGGCTTCAGAGCTCCACCACCCTGCCACTGGTCTATGGAAAAATTGTCTTCCATGAAACTTAGGAAATGGGGGGGTGCACAGCAGGAGGTTAGTGGCAGGTGAGTGAGCAAAGCCTCATCTGTGTTTACAGCCACTCCCCATCACTCGCATCACTGCCTGAGCTCCACCTCCCCTCTCCCCCGGTCCATGGAAAAATTGTCTTCCAGGAAACTGGTCCCTGGTGCCAAAAAGGTTGGGGACTGCTGGTATAGAATTTTTTGTAGTATTCACAAAACATATTTCATATTTATAACATCTGCTATTTCATTTCTTATTAAGGTTATTTGAGTCCTTTCTCTTCTATTCCTGGTTAATCTATGAAGAGGTCTATCAGTTTTGTTTATCTTTTCAAAGAACCAACGCTTTGTTTCATTGATCCTTTATACTGTTTTTTTTTTTTTGGTTTCCATTTTGTTTAGTTCTGCCCTGAGCTTTGTTATTCTTTTCTTTCTGCTGGCTTTGTGTTTTGTTTGTTCTTCTTTTTCTAGTTCCTTGAGATGTGACATTAAGTTGTTAATTTGTGACCTTTCTGTCTTTTTGATGTAGGCATTTAGGGCTATAGATTTTCCCCTTTGGACTGCTTTAATGTATCCCATAGATTTTGAAATCTTGTGTGACCTTTTTATTGAGTTTGAGGAATCTTTTGATTTCCATCTCAGTTTCATTATTGACCTAAGGATTGTTCAGCAGCAGGTTGTTTAATTTCCATGACTTTGTGTAGTTCTGAGTGTTTCTCTTAGAATTGATTTCTAGTTTTATTCCACTGTGATCTTAGAAGATACATGGTGTGAGTTCCATTTCTTGGAATTTGCTGAGACTTGTTTTGTGGCCTAAGATATGATCAATCTTGGAAATTGTCCCATATGCTGATGAGAAAAATGTATATTCTGTAGTTTTTTGGTAGAATGTTCTGTAAATGTCTGTTAGGTTCATTTGTTCTAGAGTCCAGTTTTACTCCAGTGTTTCTTTGTTCATTTTCTCCTTCAATGATATATCCAGTTCTGTCAGTGGAATGTTGAAGTCCCTAGCAATTAAGATGCTACTGTTTATTTCTTTGCTTAGATCTAGAAGAGTTTTCTTTATGAAAACAGGAGCTCCTGTGTTAGGTGCATATATATTTAGGATTGTTTTATCTTCTTGCTGAATTGCTCCTTTTATCATTATATAATGACCATCTTTGTCTTTTTTTTTTTTTACCATTGTTGATTTAAAATCTATTTTATCTGGTATGAGAATAGCTATGCCTGCTTGCTTTTATTTCTGTTTGTGTGGAATATTTTTCCATCCCTTAATCTTGAGTCTTTGTGAGTCCTTGTGGTTTAGATGTGTTTCATGGAGACAGCCAATACTTGGGTTTTTTTTTTTAAATCCATTCAGCCAGACTATGTCTTTTTAGTGGAGCATTCAGACCATTCACGTTGACTGTTAATACTGATGGGTGGGATGCTGTCCTGTTCATGTTGGATAATAACTATTGTTTTGTTTTCCCTCTTGTGCATTGTTTCATAAGAGCTTGAGCTATAACTTTTGGGCATTTTTACGCTGGTGGGAATCTATTGTGCTGTTGCATACATAATGCACTTCTGAGCATTTCCTGTAAGGCAGGTCTAGTGGTGACAAATTCCGTTAGTGTTTTCTTGTCTGGAAATGACTTATTTCTCCATCATTTATGAAACTTAGTTTTGCAGTATACAAAATTCTTGGCTGACAGTTGTTTTATTTATTAAGATTAAAAATTGGTCTTCAATCCCTTATGGCTTAAAAGGTCTCCACTGAGAAGTCTGTTGTTAGCCTGATAGATCTTTCTTTTTAGGTTAGTTGTTGCTTTCGTCTTGCAGCTTGTAGAGTTTTCTCCCTCATTTTGACTTTGGCCAGGTTGATAACTATGTGTCTTGGGGATGTACTATTTGTTATAAATCTTCCTAGTGTTTGATGATCATCTTGTATCTGGATATATGAATCTGTGGTGATACCAGGGAAGTTCTCCTCAATAATTCTCTCAAATAGGTTTTCCATGCTTTTTACTCTTTCTCCTTCTCCCTCTAGGATACCTATAATTTGTATATTGGCTCATTTCACATAGTCTCATATTTATCTGGATGATTTTTCATTCTCCTTTATTCTTTTGTCTGCATCTTTGACTGACTGGGTTTGTTGAAAAGCCTTGTCTTTAAACTCTGAGATTCTTTCTTCTGCTAGGTTGTTGAAGCTTTCTGATGTATTTTTTAATTTCCTAAATGACTCTTTCATTTCCTTAAGTTCTGTTATGTCCTTTCTTATTTGTCTGTGTCTTTAGTGAGTTTTTTATTTTGTTCATTAATGTTCTGAAACATTTATTTGGCTTCTTTGTGTTTGTTTTTAACTTTGTCTTCAATTGCATTCATCTTGTTTGCCATCCATATTCTGAATTCCATTTCTGACTTTTGACAATTTCCTTTAGGTTGGGGTCCATTGCTGTGGATCTATTGTGATCCTTTGGGGGTGTCAAACTAGCTTGATTTTTCATGTTGCCAGAAATTTTTTTGCTGGTTTCTTCTCATCTGAAACCTATTCTTTCAGCTCATGGCTGATAGATTTACAGTGCACCTGTTCTACTTTGCTAGGAACTCTCCTATTTTGTGAGAAGGAGGAGAGGTCCCTAGATAACACTTTTGTGTCCTACTCTAGAGGACTGACCCAGTGGGAGAGGAGCAGATACACTGAGAGCCTGTGACACAGCTGTTCTCCTGTGTCATCTCAATCCCCTGTGGTTTGATCAGTCCCTGTGGTAGATCAGTCTAAACTGATCCTGGGGGATACTTGTTCAGATTGGTGTATTTTTCCCTAGGCTGCTGTTGGAAGCTCAGGCAGGGGCTGCTCAAGTCCCTCTCCACATAGGTGGGTGGCATGATCGTGGTTTGTGCCTGGGTGGATCTCAGGACCTTGGTAGATGCATGGATCTGTCATGGGACCTTGGCTAGTGCCTGGGAAGGTCATAGGATCTGGGCCAGTGTTGGAGGATCTTCGTGTGGAGTGGTAGGTTGGTCCTTAGGCCACTGTTGGAACCTTAGGCAGGGGACTGGGTGAGTCCCTCTCCACTGAGGCAGTCATTATGGGAGATTGCTGTGCCTGGGTCTCCCCATGGTGGTGGGAGTGGCTGCTTGGCAAGACTATTGAGGTGGTGGCCACAGGTGTCAGGGCTGTGGGCATTTGCTTCATCCAGGTCTAAGTATAATGGTGGTACATAGCACGGGGCAGTTTGTGGTTAGCAGGTCTGTGGTGGAGAGCTAGCCTGCAGGTGTGGCATTGCCTGGTGCCATGGGATTGTGGCCAGACAGCTGGAGCACAAAACCAAGGGGCATGACCCACTGCACTGTGTGAGGGTCTGCTGGGCCATGGCCCACCTTGTGACTCATTTGTGGTCTGCTGGCCAGAGCACACAGCCAAAACATGTGACCTGCCACAGGACTTGTGGGTCTGTGGGGGTGTGACCTGTCCATTGGCACACTGAGCTGGGGGGCATGGCCAACCACACAGAGCTCAGGTCTGCAGGGCCATGGACCAGGGGGTTTGTACTTCTGGTCGGCATGCAGGAGTATGGGGTCATGGCCTGCTGGTTGATGTGTGGGTGTGCTGGGGAGTGGACCTCAGCTCAGCACCCGGATCTGCAGGGGCATGAGCCTTGACATGGCAGCACATGGGCCGGGGGGCTTGCTCCACTTGGGATGTGGGGCCATGGGGGCTGGACTGCTGGATGGCTAGGGCTCTCTCCCTATATGGGCCCCACAGAGGCTGCTACCATGGGACCCCTTGATCTCCATTTGAGTTTCCTCGTGGAGGGGGTGCCTGGCTCTCAGTCATGGACATGCAAGAACATCTTCTCTCCCTACTACCTTCCCAGCACAGCAAGAGGTGATGTTGGGGCAGCTGCAGAGAAGCCAATCCCTGTGTAGACCAGGAGCTCTGGACCTGAGAGTTAAGAGTGGCATCAGCTGTGGAAACCCAGGAACTGAGGCCAGTGGGTCTCTGCTAAGCCTTCTCTCAGATGCAACTTCACTATACAGTCTCCAGACAGTTTCCTGATCAGGAAAGAGGCCCCTTGTGGTGGTGGTGGGGCCCCTAACAGCTGGACTTGCAGTGTCTGCATGGGGAGTGTGGGATCCTGGGGCTTTTTCCTTTATCACTTCCCCATGTGTAGGGGTCTCCCCCAGGTACCTTCTGATCTTGGCGAGTGGAACTCCCTGTCCCCTCTCCTTCACTCTGAGTGTCTCCCATTGGTTCTCTGATGATTTACAATGCTCTCTCCAAGAGGGTCCATTTGTAGGTGAGCATCTACTTGCAGTTTTCGATCCTTTCCCAGAGAGTGGCATGTGTGGGTTGCTTCTAGTCCACCATCTCGGCCTCCCCAGTTCCCCTATGTCTTTACCTTTGAAATCCTCTCCCATATAAATGAGAATGGGTGAAGGTAGAGGTGCTAAAAAGACCACTATTGCTTCCAGCAATATGTCAGCTAATGTACTTACCTGGAGGTGGAGATGTTTGATTTAAAATAAATTATGGTTGTAAAGAAGGTAAAATAATTGCAACCACTAAATTTTGGGGTATTTTGTTATGCAGCAATATGTAGCAATTAGAACACAATATCCCATGGTAGACAAAAGTGTGGAGTCTTTGATAAGTCCCAGTGAGAGACTTATAACTTATACCTCTAGGGATCTGAAAGAAAGTAGTGCTTTCTGTGGAAGAGAATTCCACACTATTTGAGAAGAAGTTCTTGGTGTCCTACTAGGTCCTAGAGAAAACCCAGTGTCAGGTCATGGGACAAAAAGTAAGTTACTGTAAACCTGAGCTGCCCATGATGAGCCGAATAGTATCAGACCCATGAAATCGCAAGATTGGATGGGCAAAGCAACAACAGTGCATTGTGAGCATCTGAGATTGGGCCTGAGTGGGTCCAGAAAGCACAAGTATATTCTTTGAATTGGCATCCCAGATTCCTCTGACATCTGCCTTTTTTGCTTCAATACCTCTTCCTCAACTCACATCATGCTTCATTGGTTGGTTTCCTAAGACCAACTTATGGAAGAGAGAGAAACATGGGACTGTTCACAGATGGGTTTATACAAATATTATAGTTGTAAATAGAATGCTGCAGAACTATAACCCCACTCAGGGATGTCTTGAAAGACAGTGGTGGGGGACATCCACCAAACAGGAAAAGCTTTGGGTGCACCTGGCATCTCCTTTGTGTGGGCAGAGAAGTGTATCACGGTGAGGATGTACATGTAGTAGTGGGCAGCTTTCCTTTAATTTTAATTATTTTATCATGTTTAATTTTTTCTCAAGTGAGGCCATATCATAGCAGCCAGTCCTTAGATATTACATCTTCTATTGGCCTACCTAACCATCCAGTGGTAAGAATACTGGCCAGTGGTAAGTAGCTTGGAAAGAGCAAGATCCAGGATAAGGAGGTCTGGGAAGGTGGTGTAAAGATAGATATTTGGGGAATGGGCACAAAATGTGGCTTATTAGAATGGTATATTAGAATTAGGGCTTTGTATTAACATTAATACATTGAAAGCATCTACTACAAAGAAGGCAAAACAATCAGGCAGACTAATTCAGTAGATGTCAGCCAGCTTCTGTCCTCAGCCCCTCCGTTGTTTATACAGAGGGCCCATGAAAGTAGCTATAGTGGCAGCAAAGGGGGTTATGCATAGGTCTAAAACACACTCCCTCTAAACAAACCTTATTTAGCTACTGCCACTGCTGAATGTCCAATTTACCAGCAAAAAGGCCAACACTGAGTTTTTAATATGGTACAATTATCCTTCTACTTGAGAGCAAGTTGATTATATTGATCCCTTCTTTCCTAAAAAAGGCAGTGATTTATCCTTAACAGAATTGTTATCTATTCTGGATTTGGGTTTGCCTTCCCCATCTATAGTGCCTTGGCCAGCACCACCATCTAGAGCTTATAGAATAACACATCTATCAGCATGATATCCCATATATGTTGTTTCAGACCAAGTGACCTGTTTTTTGGTTAAAAAAACCCACAACACTGGGTGTGTGGCAATGGACTCTATTTGTCTACCACATACCTCACCATCTTGCAGCAGATGGCATATTGGAATGGTGGAATGGCCAGATAAAAGCTCAATTAAGGTGCCAGCTTGGGACCAACACTGTGTTGAGGTGGGGTGCTATCCTCCAGGATACAGAATATGTGTTGGACCAACAGTAAGTATATGGGGCTATATCCCCAATAGGAAGACTAGATGGGTCGAACAACCAAGGAATGGGAGTAGGACTGGCCCCTCAACATCACTGGTAAATACCCACTTAGGGAATTTGTATTCTGACAACCATAACCTTGGTTGGACCAGAGGCCCTAGTTCCCCAGGGAGAAAGGCTTTTACCTGAGGACAGAGTAAGAATTCCATGGGTTCTACATGCCATCAGATCACCATGTAAAGAACAACATGACTAAAAATGTGGGAGTGAGTAACCTGATTTCTATACAGAGCAGTGTTTGCTACTACACAAAGCAGGTAGGGAAGAGTATATCTGGAACTCAGGGGATTTACCGGTTTTGTCTCTTGCTGTTTCTATGTCCAGGGTTAATAATAAATAGGCAATTACAGCAGTTATTTCCTGAAAAGTGAAAGATAATTAAGGGCTTAGATGTCTCAGGGATGAAGATCTGCATCACCTCTCCAGGAAATATAAATAAGCTGGAATGCCAACAAAAGTGAGAAAAATCTAAAATGGATAGTGAAGGAGGGAGATAATAAATATCAACTATTGCCTTGGGGCCAGTTGCAATGGTTTGTTCACCTAATCTGCTTGTATAAAGTCTTTAAAGATATTGTGGCTGGCCACCACCTTGAAGCAGACACTGCAGCAGATTGGATTTAATGGAGAAGTTGAACGGATCAGAGGGTCCACTGTGGAGGGTGGGTTGTATTAGACAGCTCTTGCACACAATTCCATTTATTTTAAACTTCACATCTTACACCCACCATTGTAGTGGAAACCAGATCTCAGATTTTGACAAGTTTCCTTAAGTTATAACTTGACAATGTCTCAACTTGGGCCTCATGAAATGTATTTTTTGCTTTCTGCTCCATGATTTCTCTGACGCCAGAGTTTGGAATGTCTGTGGATATTAGTTAAACAGCACAGTAATTGGGAAGAGCAGGAGAATTAAGGTTGGTAGGGTCACACTTGACCAATGGAAGAGAAGAGCTAATGGATAAATGCATCCCTCTTTTGTCTCTTGAGCAGAGAGTTCTGAGACATATTTCATAAGTTTTCTTATATAGTCTCATAAAATCAAGCTCCAATTACCTGATGAAGTGGCAAACTCTAAAACGTATCCTCCAAATGTTTTTTTTCCCTCTTTCCTTGTCCTTTACACCTATTTCCTTGCTCACATTCTCAAATATACTGCCTGCATGCAAGATTTTATCTTAAACTCAGTCTTAAGAGAAAAATATTTGATTTCCACTGTGTTGGGATTATTTGTTAACATGCCTTTCTCCCTATTAGACTATAAGTTCCTTGAAAGCAGGAATCACTAGGTAGTCAATGGGCATTTATTGAATGAGTTGAATCAAAAGAAATTCAACATGCATAACTATTTTCTAAGTATGACCCTGGCATGATCTATTCTCATGACAGGGTAAAGCATAAATTTCCAGCAAAAGTGAATTTTTTTAAAAAGTGAAGATCACTTGTTAAAACAAAGTTGGCTGTCTTTATCATTATAAACTGTCTTAAGCCTATTTTCCTACAAAACGAGGGGCAGTTAAATAGATAAACCAAAAGAAGATGGAATATCTGAGGACTGCCTGCCATGATGTGGCCTCACTTGGGAAATAATAAAACAGAATAAAAATAATTAAAATTAAAGGAAAGCTGCCCACTACTAGAATTAGATGAATTTGTCACACACGAAGGAAAGAGTTAGTCTAATTAATATAATTACAACAATTACAATAGTAGCTGCCATTTGTTGGAAATCACATAAGTGCTTTACATGCATTCTCTTAGTTAATTCTTACAATCCCATGCAGTAGAGACAATTTTATACATGTGGAAACTGAGATATGGAGATATTAAGTAACTTGCTCAAGTTCATACAGAGGGAAAATGTGTCAGGACATGTGTTTTCTACCACCATAGTACACCTCAAAGGTACACACAAGTGGTCTATTCATTCTGCACATGGGTTCAAGGCCATATCTAAAATGCTGAATCAAAATCATTTTTAAATCTCTGACCCAAGATTCCTGACTCTATATTCCAGATCAAGCAAAATAACACTTCATACAAATTGAAAGATAATAGGAGTGAACCTAGATATAGTATATGGAAAAGCCCCTGTGTATGCTTTGTTTTCTACTAGGACATCTAATATTAAAGGTACAAATGAACAGTATACAAAAAGGTTTGTATCCACATTTGTCTGACTTCTGAGCTTGTGCATTAGTTGACTCTGCCATGTGAGTATAGTTTAATGGGGAGAGTACAGTCTGGGCGTTCAGAGACCTGGCTTCTAATCCTAGTACAACCATCAATACTTTAATTATTTAGCCTTCTGTGTTTTAGTTTTCTTCATTTGTCACATGAGTACCTGCTCTCCATCTAACCACAGGGTTCTTACAAGGTTAAAATGAATGTGGTTTGAGAAAGCTAAGTGCAATTCAAGTGTTTAGCACTATTAATCATTATTTTCCATCATTAAATTTATTATGTATCTGCTATATGACCCAGCACTATTCATTGTATAAGATCATCTTTCTTATAATCAAAATAATCCTTAAACCAAAAATATTATTATTATCCTTGGGGTTAATACTGTATTTTTAGAGATGACACAGTGAAAATATGCTTAAACCTCTGAGAATGCATAAATGTTTTCTTTTCCTCTCTTTTAATATTAAAGAAGCCATTGAGTGTTCTGGACAAATGCTTCTTTTGGGCAAAGTTTATAGCCTCATCGGTTCAGTTTCTCTTCTCTTGGAAACTTTGTGATGGTTTGTGTAACCAGAATCCTTAGAACACTTGTTCATGATGTAGGAACAACATCAAGTATAGTTGTTGGTCAAATTTCTGTTTGTCTTCCAACTCGATTTAGCTGCTAGAAGAATGGTTAGTCTTCGCTTAAATTGAAATATGGGCAATTTCCACACAAAGCAAGAAGGATACCATGCCTCTGTGCTCCCTCCACACCAGCAAAGAATGGAGAAAGGAAGACATTACCTCAGCGGGGAGGGAAATGGAGGCTTATTGAAAACCAAATTGAAGCTGACCCACAAGCAGACTGTGAACTCTAAAGAAGAGAGACTGAATCTTCTTTATTTCATTATTCCCAAGACTTAGCAAAGCACATTGTCAACATTTTAGTAAATGATTATAAGGGAAAGAATAAATAGAGATTTAGCCTAAGAAAATGCATTTCTTTCACTCAATAAAGGGATTAATTGTAAGGTTGAAGTTAGAAAAAAATCAGGATTCTGGCTCCTTCCCCTTATGATCAGTATATTTATTGACTTTCTTCAGCCTAAAATTTCTCATCAGTAAAATGGGGATTAAACTGTCTTCCATATGAGTGACAGATCTATCTAAAATGCAAATCTGACCAAGACACTCTTACTTAAAACCTTATAGTCTCCTGGATCACAGGAGCACAAAATAACCTCCATGATAATATGTAGGAAACAAATTTAAAAAGCAAACAAAATAAACAAAAGCTGCTTTGTTAAAGATGTTCTATCCCCTTGAAATTTCCCTCAATTTGTTAAGTTGCCTCTGTGGTATTTCCCGGGAACCCTAGCATTCCAGGAGGAGAGATTGAAATCCTCCATCGTAAATACTGGAAGGAAACTCCTAACTCCAATAGGCTTTCTCTAGCCTAGATCTCTCCCCTGAGATCCAGACTCTAATATTTAGTAATTACTTAACCCATTTATAGCAATGTCTGTCTAATAGGCATCTCTAAGCTAATATGCCAAAGTAACCTCTGGCTTTCTTTTAGAAAAAGCTTGTTAGATAAATAAACTCTCAAAGTTGCAAAGCAAAGGGACTAGAAGATTATAAACCATAAGAGTTGGCCGAAAGAACAGTCATGAATATGTAGGACAGCTTTGTTCTTATAGCATCAGGTCAGCCATGGAGCTCCAGATGTTAGGAATGCATCCATTGCAAATAATAGAAAACCCTACCACAGTGATTAAGATAGATAGGCAGGAACATCAAATACAAAAGCCCTGAGAAAGGAAAAAGGTTGGCATGTTCCACAGAGAAAAGTGAACAGTGAAGAGTACAAAACAGTCTGAGAAGAAGGCAAGGGTCAGATCAAATCACATAGTCTTGAAGGCCCTTATTAATCAGTTTGAACCTTACGCTAGATGCAATGGGATAAAGTTGCCCGGTTTTTAACCTGGTCAGAACAAACATGTGGTGAGAGACAGCAAATAATCAAGAGTTTAGTTTCACAACTAAGTGAATGGTGGGGACATTTACTACATGGAGAAGGAAGAAAGAAATGGATTTTGTTGGTTGTGGGGACAAAGGGGAGGAAATTGAAAGTTTTATTTGAGACATATTAGCTTAGAGATACCTCTTAGACAGATTGCTATAAGTAGGTTAAATAATTACTAAATATTAGAGTCTGGATCTCAGGGGAGAGATCTAGGTTAGAGAAAGCCTATTGGAGTTAGGAGTTTCCTTCCAGTATTTACGATGGAGGATTTCAATCTCTCCTCCTGGAATCCTAGGGTTCCCGGGAAATACCACAGAGGCAACTTAACAAATTGAGGGAAATTTCAAGGGGATAGAACATCTTTAACAAAGCAGCTTTTGTTTATTTTGTTTGCTTTTTAAATTTGTTTCCTACATATTATATGGATTCCACATAAGATTTCATTTAAAAAAGCGTTTGAAAAGTCACATCATAACAACAGCTAGCATGTGTGTAGTACTGACTATTTGCTAAACACTGTTCTAATGTACACATATATACATATATATTAGTGTATATATAAACACTAATTTGAATGTCACACTGACCTTGTACCATGGATAGCATTATTAGCCCTATTTTATGATGGGAAACTGAGGCAGGGAGGTTAAGTGACTTTCCTAAAATCACAAAGCCAGTGGTGGAGCCAGAGTTAAGTTGGCACTCCCAACCACTGTCAAAGAATAATACTGAAAATTTCTAATAGGGTATGCAAAACTTTAACCGACTTTGCTTCCCCATGGCTCATAAAAATACCCCAAGAAGCCCATGCTCCAACTAGTCTGGGTTGTGTACTATTTCCCCAAATCATTTACACTCTTGCCTCTATGCTCTTGTTCATTCTATGCTTCAAAACCTAGCTAAATGTCAACATTTTCATAAAGGGTTGCTTGGCTTCTCATCTTCTACAGGCAGAATGTATTATGAGCTCCCTTGAAGTTTTAGAATGCTCTGTTCACAGTCCAATTACACCAATTATGATTTTGTGTGTGTGAATGGGTCTATCCCCTTCCTCTTCCACATTCACACAGAGATTGTAAAAACTTTAGGGGCAACAACACTTCTGCTTATTTAACTGAGCTCCATAAGGTCTCAACTTCTGAAACTGACAGTCTAGAAATAAATACAGACACAGAGACAATTATACAGCACAATAAAACAATTGCTTTAAAGAAGTGGTATTTCACAGATTCTTGAATCAGACTGCTTAAGTTCAAATCATGGTCCTGACACTAGCTTCCTAAACTTAGAGAAGTTATTTAGCCTCCCTTTGCCTCAGTTTGTGCATTTGTAATATGCAAATAATAACATTACTTATTTCATAGTGTTATTTTAGGGATTACATAAGACATATAAAGCAGTGATTGGAACATAGTATGCATCTGATAAAGGTTTGTTATTACTACTTCATTACCTTTATTAAAGAAACATATTCCAAGGTTATTGCCCCAGATTATTGACTTTTGTATTTCTAGCTCTTGTAGTTATGAATGGCAGTACCTGTTTTTTGAGTGAACGATTCAATCAATGGACAGACTACACCCATTGAGTCACTAATTAACAGAACAAATATTTATTGTTTATCTACAATGTTCTATTGCTATGCTACTTCTTGAGGTTTTAAAGGTGACCCACATAGACAAGCTTTCCGCCCTCTCAGAGATTACAGGCTCACTAGGATGGGGTGAGACTATATTTGTGGAGCAAACAAACGAACAGGCAAATATATCATAGGATAATAATAAGGAATATGATAAGGGAAGTACAGAGTGCTACGGGAACAGAGGAGGACCCTTTCTCAGATTTGGGAGATCTAAATGTTATCTAAACTAAGTCCAACAGCTACCCAGGTGAGTGAATTGGTGGAAACGAGAACATGCGACTGAATGGTCAAGCAGAGTGCACACAAGAAGTCACAGAAGCCAGGGAGAGCAGGGCCTACTGGAGGAACTTAAAAAGCTCAGTGTGACTAGATGCACAGTAGCAGAAAGTGGCAGGCTCAGATTTTGAAAGATCTCAGGAGTATTTTAGTTAGTTTGGACTTTATTATAAGAGAAATGGTTAGTTATCAAAGGTCTTGATCAGAATTGTGCTTTAATAATATCATGCTGGCTGTAGTATACAGAAAAAATTGGACAAGGCTGAGACTGAACTAAGAGGAGACCAATTTAGAGGCCATTGCAGAAGTCTGGGACACCAAGAGAAATGGGATGAAGTAAGTTGGGGAGAAGATGAAGAAGTGAGGATTGGAGCTAAATCCCTGAGGCCTGGTGATAGATTATGAACAAAGGTTGGTGAGGGAGATGGACAAGCCTAGTGTGATTTTTTACTTTCTGAGAGACAATTGAATAGATAGTGGTACTGAGTGCAGGGATAGAAAAGTTGGTAGGTTAGAGTTGGCAAGAGAATTACGAGTTCAGTTTTGGATATACTTAGTTTCAGTTGCTTATGACATTCAAAGAAGAGAAAGCAGCTAGTTGAGTTAATCAGGGCTTGGGTTTGTCAGCCCCTGATTGAATGAGCAAGTGGCAAGATGACTGAGGATACTGTCAAGGGTGTCACTGAAGTGATGGTTTGTGGAATCTAACTAGACAGAGAAGGAAGAAAAAAGAGAAAGTCTGGACAGACAGAAAAATAGATGACTGAAAACCAAAGAAGTCCTGTCAAAGAGGAGGCACAATGACAATAATAAGTAAGTAGGCAGAATGGAAGAGTAGAAGTTATAGCTAAATTATTGGAATTTATGGTTTCAGGGATGGACCCCTCCAGAGTGATAACAAGGACCAAATTGTAGTCATGAGAATCAGAAACAGAAATGGAATAAAGGCAAAAGTCAACAGAGATGAGTAAATCAAGAAACCAAGGGGTCAGGGCATTGTATGTATCATACAAGTGCATTTCTCATCATTCAAGATGGTGGCAGAACTTGGGAAGGAGAGGAAGACTCTAAAATGGCAATGCAAGGCTTTAGTCAATATGCTACAGCATGTGGACTGTTAGTAGATGACACCAGGGAGGGTATATTGAGAGCAGAAATAATAGAAACCTCTCTGGGATTTAGAATTTCAAGGAGACTCTACGGGAGCCTAGATACACCCCAAATTTAAAATATTATCTTACAAAGAATATGGGCAGGGCAGATAATGAAGCCTCGCAACAGAATTCACCAGTGGGCTACATTCCCAGAAATGAAGTGGAAGCAAACTTGTTATCAGCACAAGCAGGCTGTGTCCACTTGGGAGACTCAACTATCTCATGCAGTTCATTTCTTCCCTGGTTTTAAAAATTGGCAACTGAAGGTAGAAAACAGTGAAAATATTTAATAGGAAACTCCTAAGGAGAATTTATTCTTTTGTAAAGGCTATTTTTAAGACCAGATTTTTTATTTTTTAAAGAAAAAAAAGGCTCAAAGCATCCCCCCCACTTCAGAACCTAGGTGGAAGGAAATGTAAAAACAAATCAGTGGAAATTCTCCACTGCCTTGGTGCGTTCCAGTAAAAACATCATGGGAGGTGTGGAAAACTCCACAAAGCAGCATTTCACAGGATCATAGCATTTTTGAGCTGGAAGGGACCCTGGATCAAATGGACCAGTGCTTCATTTTAAATGAGGATGCCCTGAAGAGGCCAGCAGAATGGAAGGTAGTTGATCTGGAACATTGCTAATGAGGAGAGTCATTGCATATTTCTCACAAAATGATGTTTTCTGATTTCATTAAATAATTAAAATTCTAATAATTTTTGTGAGAATCTTAGATAAATTTCATTATGAAAATATAACTCTCATCAGAATTTTAACAATGATTTTACTGCTAATAAGAACTTACTCATTTAATAGTTGGTTTATATAAACATGTAATCTTGACACTGAAACTTTGAAATAGCATTATAACTCTGCAGAATGACATACCTTTAAATGCAAATCCATTTTGCTGTTAATGCAACTAGCAAATCAGAAATAATGCTAATTAGGAAGCTCAAAATGATTTGTTCCTTTAGTGCTGTAACTTACTACTTTTCTCATAGTAATTATGCAATAGTCTAGATTTTCCTTCTTTCACTTAAATGCTTTGTCCATCTATACCTAACGAGTACCTAACACAATAAATTAGAGAGAAGAAGGGAACACTATCTTGTCACTGACAATGACTATAGGAAAGCAGGCAAATTGCCAATCTAACATCCTCTTTTCTTCACTATCTGACAATAGGGCATAACTTGCTTAATTATATCTCCAGGCAAATCTCACTTTGGCTTTGTTCGGGTATCCTGAGACATTTTCAAATTTTTTATGAGCTGAACTCTTTATTCAAATGAAATCTTACCACTATGTAAAATAGATAAAAGCCAAAGTGATGGCACGTGGTCCACAGCTCAACGCACAGACATTTCCACTTCCCAAATCTCCATCCCTCATAGCTCAAAATTTTTTTGGAGCTGAGTTTGAAAACCAGTGCCATAATGGGATCTATAAAAATTCCAGGCAAAGAAATATTTTTAGACTAGTTCATTTATTTACACAAAAACACACACACTTACTCACACACAGACACAACACCACTCACATGTGTATACACAAGATGTGTATATACGAACCATGCATAAAGCAAGACCTGGCTGTAAAGGTAGCCCCGTAGAAACCAAATAGAAAACATTATGTCTGATACATTTGAAAATGTTAATGGGGAATGAATTTCAATCATTTACAAGGGTTTATGGTACATAGCATGGTCTGGTTTACACAAATTGACACCGGCTTCTTTTGACCAAGAACTGGATTTTATTTATATTCTGGTTGGAACCTTTGACTCACACGATCAGACGCTCACATAACCCCTGTAGCTTAAAAAAACCCACAAAACTTGGAGACACAAGAGTGAAGAAGGTAGCTTGTTGCAGTCTCCTTTGTGGATTGTGGTTAGCGTAACAGGATCGTGAACAAAAGGGTCACAAAACCACACAGTTTGGACAGGGAACACTTCAAAGCAGCAGCTGCCTTCAAACCAAAAAGTTTTTACAGAGAAATTGAGCATATGGTTAGTTAGTGTCCTAAGATGACTTGGGTGAAGACTGAAAACCCAAGGGAAAGGTGAAGGGCATTAAAAGAAACATGCCATCTTTGGCTGAACGCCTACTGTATGTAAGAGACTTTACATACATAGTCCCTTCTAGTCATACTACAACCCTACTAGGCTTATCTCCTTTTTACAAAAGAGGACACTCTGGTTAGGAGAGGTTGATTAGTTTGTCCAAGATTATGCAACCTGTATTTGTTTTATCATATCACACTGTCTCCTTTCTCTTCCACAAACTTGCCAAACATGCTCTTACCTCAAGCCCTTTGCTATTTGCTGTTCCTTCTGCATACAATTCCCTTCCAACAGATATCCTATCTTACTCCCTTAATTCACGCAGGTCCCTGCTGAACTGCATCTTCTTAGTAGGATCTTCTCTGGCCACCTTCCATAAAATATCACTCCTTGTCATTTTCTATTCACTTAACTCTGCCTTATTTTTTATGGCATTTATTGCTACCTGACATTATATTCTATAAACACTTCTTCATTGGTTTATTGTTTGTCTTTCACAATGGAATGAACATAAACTCCATTAGAATAACAATCTTGTTTGTATAGTTTACTGCTTTAGCCCTAATATCTGGCACAGTGTGTGTGGGGCACATAGATGATCAATAAATATTTGCTGATAAGCAAAGGAATGAATGTATTTAATTTCTTAATTGAGTAATAGGCAGAGGAGCTGGACATTTTATTCTAATTTTAGCCTTTTAGGAACTTAATATGTTAATTATTTGCTTGTGCTTTATATGAGTCTCTTGACCTTCCTAGACTTAAATTGTCACTTGTAAGATCCTTTCTTATAGGTTGGGTGGTACAGTGGACAGCTGTTGGAGATATTAGTATATATACCTCTTCTTTCATGGTAATTGCATCAGAATATTATTTGGGGGAACTGCCTCTTTCACATTCTTAGCAAATTGATTTGAGTGGATTCTTCTTATCTCCAGCTCCATAGATGGGTCTTGATTGGCTTAAGACAATTAGTATAGACTATAATTTTGGCCAATGTATTAGGTTCAGGGATGGTCACATGTCTGACACAAGAAAATGAGATCAAGGAGACACTTTTTTCCTTGCCTTCTGGGGAAAAAAAGCATCTTCATACTTCTGAAAAAGTTACTGACAGAGATGATCTTTTTTTCTTTTGGGGCATGAACATATGATTGGGAAGATGTTAAGCAGGAAAATCCTGAGCTGTGATTAGGGTTTTTTCAACTAACACTGAATCTTTACTATGTGCCAACTGTCAGGTACTATTTTAGACATTGAGAATATGGTACTTAACAATAGAGACAACGTCTTTGTTCTCATGGAAATCATATTTTATGGGAAAGACAAACAAAATAAGTAATCAAATAGATAAGACAATGTCAGCTAGTGATACACGGTATGAAAAGAATTAAACAGTATTACCTAATGGTAAATAAATGAGGGACATTTACCTAGTAATAATAGGTAAGGCTTTTCTGAAGAGGGTTTCCAACTGTCCCTATACCTGCCTGTTTTGTCCAAAATTAAGAATATTAATAATTCAATTACATTATTTTGAGTGATTTTGAGGGCATAAGCAAGCAAAATTTAATGTAAAATTATAAAATAAAAATTGTAATATATATTGTGGGCAATAATATTATAATACTACCATCTTTATCTTTTAAAATTTCTCAAGTATGTCAGAAAATATCTTCTTTCATCTCATCGACCTCTACTGAGTGAATGTGATCATCTCTAAACCCATCACATTATCCAGGGTTATGGACTTCACTATTTGGCTTAAGCCTACTCATGGACCTGAGGGTGGGGCCAGTCCTACCAAACTGTCAACCCTATTGACTGCAGTCAGAGAAGTTAAGGTATGTTACAGAGGAAGCATCATGAGAACAGTCAGAAAAATGGGGGGATTGAAATAAAATAGACCATGGAAGTTATAACCTCTTCTCCCTGCCCCATGCAGCAAACACATTGAATATCTGGATAAGTATAACTCTAAGAAAAAATGTGATATCCCAAGGTGTCAGAACTCAGAGGAAACTCAAGGCAAAGGAATAATCAGGAGCTGATAACACAGTAGTATAAAATAGCACAAGTCCCAAACACAAGATACAAGACAGAAAATAGGATCTTCAGTCCATGAAAGAAGAAAGCTGAAACCTAACCCCTGTATCAATCTAAAGCTGGAAGCCTTTAAGTCCCACCTATTTATGGAAAAAGGACTAGAAAAACTCCACCTACAAACCTGGGAATAGGAACCAACAACAAAAATGCTTGTCATTCCCCTGGGAAGGTGCATAGGAAAAAAGTCACCCCTAGTTATCAACAATCCAAGTTGACAAATTAGCATTAAAACTTGTCAGAAGAAGTTAACACCTTAGAAATCTTAAGAGTAAAATTCAAAGACATTCTGAAGGGGACACTTTCACAACCCAGGGCACATAAGGCTTTCACAAGAGGAGAAAAAACACTGAAGATGAGCTGACAACCCAAATTTAAATAACCCACAAGGAAATAAACTACTTTGAGGGAACATCATCAAAGTCAGCAATTACTTAAAAATGACGGTAACAAAAACAACATGGATTTTCTAGGGGACAGAGCCTGGATTATTATGGCTAGGAGCTGAGGTGGGAATACTTGGAAGCAGGGCCAGTGTGGAATGTAGTCAAAGCCCCAGAAGCTTGGAGCGATGGCTAGAGCAGTTAGGAGAGAGGATTACTAAGCCAGAGTGGCAGGAACTCTGTCTGGGCCAATAGGCAGTGGGAATTTCCCTAAAGCCAGCCAGATTCCTATAACATCAGGGTTGAGGGGATATTGGTTTTCAAAACGGCAAGGAAAGGGGAAGCTGAGTCTCAGACACCTGCTCTGAGCCAAAATAATTGAAAAGTGAGAGAGTGTCCCTGTGTAGGGGAATACATGGCTGACAGCAATGAGGACAGTTGCTCAGAATTGGCTCGGAATAGGACTCTCAAAGATAAAAATAATGTCTTCAGAAACCTGACGACCAAAAAATGAGAATTCAATCAGCCATGGTGAATGAATGTTAACAGAAACAATACATAAAATATTTAAATACCAAAAGACTGACAATTTTAAAATTAGTGGATGCATAAAAACTACATATAAAAATATTTTTTAAAATAAAGTATGCAATTACAATGATGAGTATACCAAAAATAGCAAGAAAAAAGCCAGACTTTTAAAAATTTTTTTCCAGCTTTATTGAGATAAAATTGAGGGATATTATGAATATTTAAGATGTGCAACTTGATGTTTTAATACACATATACATTGCGAAATAATCACCACAATCAAGCTAGTTAACATATCTGTCACCTCACATAGCTACCATTTTCATTTTCCTTTTTTTGTGGTGAGAGCACTTAAAATCTACCCTCTTAGCAAATGTCAAGTATACAATACAATTTTGTCAATTATAGACATATTGCTGTACATTAGATTTCTGGAACTTATTCATCTTGCATAACTGAAACTTTGTACCCTTTGACTAGCATCTCCTGATTTTCCCTCCCCTCAAACCCCTGGTAACCACCATTCTACTCTCTGTTTCTATGAATTTGACTATTTTAGATACCACAGAGAGGCTTTTCAACCACAGATGGCAACTCTAGGAATAAAAACTATTGTGGGTGTGTTTCAGGTGAAAATATAAGAAGTTTGAAAAAGAACAATGGATTACACTGCATGTGTTTAAGCCCATTAGAGAAGAATATTCTCAGGGAGAGAAGGTGGTTGGACAGGTTGGGGAATGCTTAGCGTTGCCAGCTGCTTGCTCTGTCTTTAGTAAATCACTTCAGGAAGCAGTAGGAAGTGCATATATATATATATATATGTATATGTATATTTTACTCTTCATGTTCTGCAATCCAGTTTTACCAATAATAAAGCTGATATTTTGATCTGAGTCTCATACCTTTTTTTTAGTTTTACTTTTTATTTTTTATAGACTTTTAACTTTTTTTTAAAATGTTTAATTTGAAAGTTTTTAACCTACTTAAAACTGCAAGAATAAGGCAATGAATACCTATATGCTTTTCATCTGGAATCACCAATTGTTAACATTTTTTCACATGTACTTTAATCTCTCTCCATAAATATTTACACATTTGCATATTCTCAGAACTATTTGAGAGTATGTTGAAGATACCATAAATCTTCACTCCTAAATACTTCAGTGTATGTATACCAAGAACAAAGACTTCTCTTATATAATCACAATGCTATTATCAAATTTAAGAAATTTAGCGCTGACACAATACCATTACCTAATATACAATCCATATTCTAATTTTGCCAGTTGCTGCAGAAATGCCCTTATAACAATTGTTTTTCTTGATCCAGGTTCCAATCTAGGATTACACATTCCATTTGATTGTCATGTCTCTTTCATCTCTTTAATCTGGAACAGCTCCTCACTCAGCCTTTCTTTGGTTTTCACGACATTGACATCTTTGAAGAGTAAAATTGAGCTGTTTTGTGAAGCCCTTTTCATATGGGTTATCTGATGGCTTTCTCATTACCGCTTGTAGGTTTTGTGTCTTGGCCAGGAACGCTGTATAGATGATGGGTACTTCTCAGGTCATTCCATCAGGAGGTACATGACATCAGTTTGTCCCTTTAGAGATGATGTGAACTGATTACTTGGTTAATGTGATTTCTCTACAATAAAGGAACCACTTTCTTTTTTAATTAATATGTAATCTATATGTAGATAGTTTGATCCTGTTCAACAACAAACTCTGACCCATTGGTTGTCGCTTCCACCAATGATTCTTGACTAAAACAATTATTGCTATGTTGATGGCTGAATGTTTTGTGCCTTTTTGTTTTGACTGGATCCAAATCTGAAAGGACAGGGAAGTGGTTTTTCGCTCTTAAACCCAATGCCTGGTACATGAGCCTGGAAACCTGGAGAAATCAACATACAGGGCAGAATGGAGAGAAAAGGTGTCTTGAACTTGCTTGGGTGGACAGTTTTAAAAATAGGCCTAGCCAGCCTTTGAATTTGTGGGCTGCAGCAGTTTATTTTGTGACTGTTGTCTGTAGGCATGTCACTGGTTTTAAAAACCACTACTTAGATTTGGAGGATTAACCCAATTTTTTTTTTTTGTTTTTGGTCTGGTGTCTTCAAGTGTGGAAGCGTACCTGGGTTTAGTAAATAAAGGGATTCAGTTTAAGGATTAAGGTAATTAGGGCCTTCAATTGAATGAGCAGAATCTGGAATCAGGAAGAGATTGAGGTTTCTTCCCATCAGTCAAAAAAGACCTTCTTTCACTCTGGAAAACAGGCCTATTTCTTGACAATTTCAAAATTCCTCAAGGAAGAAAAACACCTTACAGAGGTGCTCGAAAGAGGCAGTGCTTCTTTAAAGCATGTCTGCCAGCAGAGGGCACAGAGTTACAGCAGGCTCTCTGATCTCTGCCGTTTGTTATCTTTGGAGTGCTGGGCACGAAGACATAAGAATGTAATTGATTTTTGCTTTTAATCCCCCTACCCTATGCATCTTGTTTCCTAACTTGTGCTATGAGACAGGGCTTTAAGAAGTTCTGGTTCTGCAGCAAAGGGTAATAGGTGATAGAAGGGGAGTTTCAGACTGCCACAGGGAAGTCACCTTTATCCAATGGCTGGGGATTAAAAGCTGAAAAAACAAGGTTTGGGGGAAATTATATGTCCTAGGTCTCTGCTTCTTGTTGAAATTTTAAGGGAAATTCCAGGACCAGCAATAAGGGGGAGCAGACATGAGTCCTACACAACTGGTATGGACTGGACGGCAGGGCTGTGAACAAAATGACTTCTCTTTGCTGTTGTGTTTGTCTCCTCACTTTCCCAATGGATTATAAAGTTATGAATTACTTATTGTGGTCATTTCCTGCTCTTCTGGAGTTACTGAGGTTGGATATCGGATATCACAGCAAAAATAGTCCAAAGAGGATTGTAGAAGAATCAGCATAGCAAGCCCTGGTCCCTCTAACACACACACACACACACACACACACACACACACACACATATATAAAAGGTTGGGAGAGTGGAGGTGATATCACTTTCTTAAGAGGAGCAGAGTCCAGGGAGTGGTAACTGTCTATGGAGGACAGTGCCAGGGAGCCCCCCAAAACCTTGCTTGTGCTGAGCAAAAGGACATGGCAACCCACGTAAGTGCCACAGCAAAGGAGAAGCCCCTTTTGGAGAGAGGACAGAGTGGCCCCCCTCATCCTGCTCAAGTCTCCACAGGATGACAGTTCCACCCTATGTCCATGAGTCCCAATTTAGGGGTACAGATGATAGGTGAAATTAGCACTCTGCAATCTTACTAGAAATTACCAAAGCCTGGGGGAAAAGGCACACAAAACCGGAACATAGCAACGATGCCTAAATCTGGTGGCCAAATAGAACGTCTAACTAAATCTTTCAGGAGCATAACCCATGACAAGAAACCTTTGAGGGACTGGGTCCCTCATCCAGCCAGACATATCCCCCCACCCTACCCATACATACAGAATCCACAGACAACAAAAAATTTAGTGAGTGCTTACTATTTGTCAAGAACTGTTATTGGCAAAGGGATAGAGCAGGAAACAAGACAGAAAGAGGCTCTGCTTTCCATTCATTGACAGAGAGGGACAATAAACAAATGAACAAATGGATACACAATATGAGATAAAAATATGTTTTCTAAAAAACAGTGAAGAGCAAACTTACCTCCACTGGTAATACCACTGTACAAAATCATGGCACACCCCTCTCAAGATAAGCCCAGGGAAGAGGCAGAAGAGAGGCAGAGAAGATGAGAGAGAAAGTTATGATCCAAAACTATGTTCTGTGGCTCAGTAGAGCCTGGAATGGAGGAGGAGGAAAGGGTATACGGGAATAGGGTAGAGGAAGGGGATTTTGACCCAAAATGAGACTGAGATATTAATAATGACAGGTTTTTTTTTTAAGTTATGGGATTGGACTGATGTTAAACATAAGAAACAGTTGGAAAGCTTAAGCAGCCTCATTATCCATTAGGGTAAGATCTCTACAAATCGAAGATGGTAGTGATTACTGAAAATATACAAAATCATTTCCTGTTTGCAGATTGATGAGTTGAAACTGCTTGATCAGTGCTGTATCCGTTAGAGTCCAGCAAGTCTCTGCTACAATGTTTGACCGGCATCCCTCATGTGCTTGACGGTTTTACTATATGTGGTTTGGGGAATATTGTTTTGCTAGGATGGGCACTTGTTATGCTTTTCAGATTTTCTAGATATAGGGCTGGTGCTTCAATAATTTTATATATCTAATTTAATCTTCAGCTTAAAAAGAGTTAAAAGTTTTACTAATTCAACTTTAGAGGTATTGGCCAAGTTACCTATATTGGTGAAATACCCTAGGCTGCAGCAATGGAAAGAACCCCAATTCTACCCAGATATTTAATTGAAATCACTCTGGCTGAGAGTGATATTAGATTAAAAAACAAAAATTAGAAAAGGACAGGGAGAAACATATTCTCTCTCTCTCTCTCTCTCATATCTGTCATAGGCATGGCTCCCTCTTTGGGCAGCCTGCATCCCCTTTCCTCCACATGGAAAGCCCTCTGGGGCAGGCCTGTGAGGAGACTCTGATCTGAGGCTCTGCCTGAGAAAGGGCACGTTAGTCCCATTCAGGACAGAAGAGCTTGAAGCCCATTCTGGTCTTGAGTACATGCTTTGGCCTCCAATCCAGCTGACACTAGTACTTTGATTTTCGTTTGATTCTTAAATTCTTAAATCTATTTTCTCAATTGCCTCAGGATCCAGAGGGGACAGGGAGCAACTAGCCCTTGCAAATGGCACCAATGACCACTATGGCATTGTGAGAGAGTGAGGGAGTTCACAGGACAGAGACACAGGCACAGGCTGTGGCGTGGGATGGAGTACGGACAGCCACACAGAGAGAAGCGCTATGCCCAGCATGGGGATGCCAGCAGGATTACCAGGTGTCAGATGCTGCATCCAGGGTTTTACACGTACTGTCTTATTGAACACTCACAGAAGTCTAATGCAATAGATATTATTATTATATTAGATATTATATTATTATTATTATCTTATATTATATTATTATCTCCAAGAATAGTCAGGCAGAGGTTAATTGTGTGGAAGAAAGCCTTCTAAGCTAGTGGCATTCAAAGATTTTTAACTATTGACCACAATAAGAAATATGTCTTTCATTGTAACCTTACACCCTAATGCTTACATATTTGATTGAAATAAAAATGTCCAAAAAAACTCCAAAGCCGGTAGTTATTATTTACTATCTGCAATGGTATCTGCAATTTTTTTCTTCTTTATTTTTTCTTAAAACATCTGGTTGAAACAACTAAAGTATTTTTAAGAGCCATTAATTATTACCCATATGTCATTTTTTAAAAATAAAAAGCAACTGATCTGAGTAATATCATGTCACATAGATCTGGGTTCAAATACTGCTTTGATCACTTCTGAGCTGAGTGACCTTGAGCAAGTCACCTCTCAGAGCCTCAGATTCCTCATCTGTAAAATGTGATTAATCCCTATCTCTGAGTTTGTTCAGTAAGAAAACAGTAATGTGTCAGGAGCTCAGCTGAACTGCAGAGAGCTGAGTCATAAGGGGTCAGAGAAATCCATTAAAAACAACAAACAAAATGAAAATAACAATCAAGCCTTTAATAACTCACTGCCACGGTACAACCAATGTCTAAAGTGCCAGCTCCTCCCACTCCATTTTCCCTATGGAATGACATACCAGTTGAGGGTCAGGTGGATCAGCACAAATGTACTGGTTGTCTCACTGCTGAGATACCTCTGAACAAAAATCTTCTGTAGTTTTATGGACCAGGTGCTGCAGAGAGGGAAAGGGAGAAGGCTGGAAGCAGAAAAGTATTGTGTACTGATTCAGAGTGGGGGAATGTGTCTTCAAGTTTTCTCCCTCCTCCCTTTGATGAGGAACCCTCAGCAGAGATGCCTTGAAGAAAGCCTAGGTTGAAGGACCCTGATAAAGAGGTCTCCAAATGAAGGCACTGCTGTGGTTTGAATGTATCCCCCAAGTTTCGTGTGTTGGAAACTTAATCCCCAATGCAACAGTGTTGGAAGATGAGGTCTAATAACAGGTGATTAGGTCATGAGGTCTCTGCCTTCATGAATGATTTAGTGTTATCACAGGAATGGGTTAGTTATCTCAAGAGTGGGCTTATTATAAAAGTGAATTCAGCTCCCTCTTGCTCTCTGGCTCTCTTGCATTTTCTTGCTCTTTTGCCTTCCACCATGGGATGACACAGCAAGAAGGCCCTTCCCAGGTGCTGGCACCTTGACATTGGACTTCTCAGCCTCCAGAACTATGAGAAATAAATTTATTTTCTTTATAAATTATCCAATCTGTGGTATTCTGTTATAGCAAGACAAAATGGATTAAGACAGGTGCCTAGGCTAGAAATGCAAATATGGGTCAGAGCAGAGGGACCTGAGTCCCTGACTGTTACTCCCTTCAGAGACTGCGATGCACTGGCTATGACCAGGTCTGATAGGGAGGGCAGCTTTCCCCCAGAAGGTCTACCAGGTAAGGCCTTTGTAATTGCCTGTGGTTGGCCCTGAAGAATCATACGTAGGAATTTGGCCAGGAATCAAACTCCTTGTACTATGTAAGAAGAAATGAGCTCTGCATCTGGCAAAAATATCTTCTCCATAGGGTCACTATGAGAATTAAATTAAATTAATTAAAATTAACACAGTGCTTATAATAGTGCTTGGCACATAGTTAATGCTATATTTATTTTTTAATTAAGCAAATGAAATAGCAAATGCTCAATAAATGTTAGCTATTTTGCAATTATCCAGAACCTGACCAAGTGTCTCTACCCCTTCCATTTTGGTCTAAGTCATCCCTAGATTATTGCAGTAGGGGTGGAAAATATACAGGAATATTCACCAATGGACACATGGAAAAAGAAAGGTGATTTTTCACCCTTGAAATTCAATGATTTTTTCAACAAAGAAGGGATAGTAGAATTAGAATGCCACCATTTTGAAGCCCCAATAATTAATGTAAACTACTCATTGATCATCAACAGCTGCTAACATCACAAAAAGAAAGGTAAACAGAAATTATGTTAACTCTTGAAGGAAAAACATATTGCTTCCTATATAGTTGCCAAAGAAATTTAACCTGCGCCTGATCAAGCATCTAGAACTAACAATTTACAGGGAATTCAGAGAAGAGTTAATTGACATCATGGAGATGCAATCAAAATTTAGACCGTGGGAAATGTCACAGAACAAACAATCTAGTTTCACTGATACAAAATTTCCAGGTCAGTGACAGAATGGGAACCTATAGATTAAAAGAGATTTAAAGCACAAATAACTACATTATGTAGTTCTTATTTGGATAATTATACAAACAAGCTGTAAAAAGGCAAAAATGCATTTATCTCACATACACACACACACACATATCAGCAACCTAGACATAAAATATTAAGTCACCCAGTCAATAGCCCCAAAATGTAAGCACTATTCTGATCTGTCACCGTAGTGTTTTGCCTTTCCTTGACTTTTTTTATAAATAGAATGATACAATATGTGTAAGGTTTCTTTCGCTTAACATTATATCTGTGAGATTCAGTCATATTGTTGCCATGTAACAGTGGTTCAGTTAAAGCAGTAAATTTTGTAAAGATGCATGAGTATAAGGCCTTGCTCATTATAAACATTATTTGGCATTTTAAAAATCACCCAGCACATATGTAATAGCTTATAAGACTCAATTCTTGGAAGAGTTGCAAAATTTAATGATGTTGAGCCCCTCCTTTATGCAAAGCATCTTGCTAAGTGCTATAAGAAATGCAAAATAAAAAATATGATCCTGTCTGGCGTGGTGGCTCATGCTTGTAATCCTAGCACTTTGGGAGGCTGAAGGCAGGAGGATTACTTGAGGCCAAGAATTCAAGACCACACTTAGCAAAAGCGAGACCCTGTCTCTACAAAACAGACAAATTAGCTGGGAGTGTTGCATGCCTATAGTTCCAGCTAGTCATGAGGCTGAGGCAGGAGGATCAATTGAGCCCAGGAGTTTGAGGTTTCAGTGAGCTATGATGATGCCACAGTACTCTAGTCTGGGTGACAGAGCAAGACTTGTCTCAAAAAAAAAAAAATATATATATATATGATCCTAACTCTCAAGAAATTTATAATCTAACTGGGAAGACAAGGCATAGACAAGAAAAACGTAAGAATCAGATATTTACTAATCCAAGGCAACAATAGAAAAGTGTCACAGGTAATATGTGATTAATTGGTAAACTGTACAGTTCATCATTATAGGAGTTCAAAAAGGAATCAATCAGTGTAGCTTCTATGGGCAGAGTTTATGAAGACAAAGGAATCTGAACTGGATCTTGGAAGAAGGATAATTCCAGAGAAGCATAAGAAGGATAGTCCAGGTGGGATATTGGTGAAAAAAAGCTTTGAGGAATTTTAGAGGAAGTAATTAAATCAGCATAGATCGGTTGCAGGGAGAGTATTGGTGTTTTTCCCAGCTTTGTTGCAGCATAATTGATATAAAATAAATTGTACCTGTTTAAAGTGGTACACTTTAATTTTTAAATATGTATACCTGCAAAACTATCACCACAATGAAGATAATAAAAATATCTGTCGCTATCAGAAGTTTTCTCACATCCCATTGCAATACCTTGCTCCCACTTTTTCCCCATCTTGCTTGCTACACTAAGGATAATTATTTTTAAATGCATACATGTTGCTGCACATATCAATTCTTTATTCATTTTCATTGCTAACTACTATAGCGATGTTTAGATATATCACAATTTGTTTATCTATTCACCTGTTGATGAACTTTGGGTTATTTTATTAAATAGTTTTTGGATAATTCAAATAGAGTCATTTTAAGCATTCATGTGCAAGTCTTTGTATGGAAATACATTTTCATTTATCTTAGGTAGATTTTACTAAGTGGAATAACTGGATTCTATGTATTTATTTTTTTAAGAAGCTGCCAAATGGTTTTTCAAAGTAGTTCTACTATTTTATACTCACCCCAGCAATAAATGAAAGAATGAATTGTTCATTCTTTGCCTACATTTGGTATGGTCAGTGTACAATTTTAACATTTTTAGTAGGTGTGTAGTAATACCTTATTGTGCTTGTAATTTGCTTTCCCCTAATGAGTAAGGACATTGAGCATCTTTTCATGTACTTATTTGTCACCCATAAATCTTACTTGGTGAAATATCTGCTCAAATCTTTTCCCTATTTTTAAAATTGGGTTGTTTATCTTCCTATTGAGTTGCAAGAGGTCTTTATATTTTCTAGATACAAGTCTTCTGTATATGTTTTGAAAATATTTTTTCTCTGGTTTTCTTTTTCATTTTCTTAAAAGTGTCTTTTGAAGAACAAAAGTTTTTGTTTTTTTAATTTCAGAATATTATGGGGGTACAAATATTTTAGTTACATAATTTGCCTTTGTAAAGTTTGAGTCAAAGTTATAAGTGTGTCCATCATCCAGATAGTGAGCATTGTACCCGTTAGGTGTGAATTTGCCCATCCCCTTCATCCCCTCCCACCTGCTTGATTTCCATTGAGTTTTACTTCCATATGTGTACATAAGTGCTGATTAATTAGTTCCAATTTAGTACTGAGTACCTGTGGTGTTTGTTTTTCTATTTTTGCCATACTTCACTTAGAAGAATGGTCTCCAGTTCCATTCAGGTTAATACAAGAGGTATTAGTTCACCATTTTTTAATGGCTAAGTAGTACTCCATGCTATACATATACCACATTTTATTAATCCACTCATGTATTAATGGGCATTTGGGTTGTTTCCACATTGTTGCAATTGTTAATTGTGCTGCTTTAAACGTTTGAGCGCAAGTTGTCTTTTTTATAAAATGTCTTTTTTTCTTTTGGGTAAATACCTACTAGTGGGATTGCCAGATCTAATGGTAGTTCTACTTTTAGTTCTTTGAGGTATCTCCATACTACTTTCCATAGAAGTTACATTAGTTTGCAGTGTCAACAGCAGTATATGAGTGTTCCTTTCTCTGCATCCACACCAGCATGTGTTGTTTTGGGACTGTTTGATAAAAACCATTCTCACTGGAGTTAAGTGATATCTCATTGTGGTTTTGATTTGCATTTCCCTGATGATTAGAGACATTTAGCATTTTTTCATATGTTTGTTGGCCATTAGTCTATCTTCATTTGAAAAGCTTCTGTTCATGTCTTTTGCCCAATTTTTAATGGGGTTGTTTGATTTTTTTTTTTTTTTTTTTGCTGATTTGCTTGAGTTCTTTGTAGATTCTGGTTTTCAGCCCTTTATCAAATGTATAGCATGCAAATTTTTTTTTCTCCCATTGTGTAGGTTGTCTATTCACTCTATTGTTTGTCTCCTTGGCTGTTCAGAAGCTTTTTAGTTTGATCAGGTCCCATTTATTTATTTTTGTTGTTGCTGTGATTGCTTTTGAGGTCTTCTTCATAAATTCTTTGCATAGGCAGATATCTATAAGAGTTTTTCCAACATTTCTCCTAGAATTCTTATAATTTCATGCCTTAAGTCTGTTATCCATCATGAATTAAATTTTGTGAGTGGTGAGAAGTGCGGATCCTGTTTCAGTCTTCTATTGTGGCTGCCCAATTTTCCCAGAACCATTTATTGAATAGGGAATAGGGATTCTTTTCCCCAGTGTACATTTTTGTCTGCTTTGTCAAAGACCAGATATGAGGATGGTTTTATATCTGGGTTCTCTGCTCTGATCCATTGGTCTAAGCCTCTGTTTTTGTGCTAGTACCATGCTGTTTTGGTTACTATAGCCTTGTAGTATTGCTTGAAGTCTGGTAAATTGATGCCTCCTGACTTGTTCTTTTTGCTTAAGGTTACTTTGGCTATGTGGGGTCTTTTCTGGTTGCATATGAAGCACAGAATTATTTTTTATAGATCTGTGAAAAAATGACATTGGTATTTTAATGGTGATTGCATTGAATCTATAAATCACTTTGGGTAGTATAGACATTTTAACAATGTTGATTCTGCTGATCCATGAGCATGATATGTTTTTCTATTTGTTTACATCCTCTATGATTTCCTTCCCTAGTGTTTCATAGTTCTCCCTGTAGAGCTCTTTCACCTCCTTGGTTAAATATATTCCTAGGTATTTTATTTTCTTTGTTGCTCTTGTGAAAGGTATTGAGTCTTTGATTTGATTCTCAGCTTGAGTGTTGTCGGCATATAGGAATGCTACTGATTTGTGTACATTGATTTTGTAGCCTGAGACTTTGTTGAATTTATTTCTCAATTCCAGTAGTCTCTTAGCAGATTCTTTGGGGTTTTCTAGATATAAGATCATATCATCAGCAAAGAGTGATAGTTTGACCTCTTTTTTCCCCATTTTGATACCCTTGATTTCCTTCTCTTGCCTGATTGCTCTGGCTAGGACTTCCAGCACTATGTTGAATAGAAGTGGTGACAGTGGGCAACTTTGTCTGGTGCCTGTTCTAAGCAGGAATGCTCTCAATTTTTCCCCATTCAGTATGATGTTGGCTGTGGATTTGTTATACATGGCTTTTATAATATTGAGGTATGTTCTATCTATGCCTACTTTGTTAAGAGTTCTTATCATAAATGGGTGCTGAATTTTGTCAAATGCTTTTTCTGCATCTATTGAGAGGATCATATGGTCTTTGTTTTTGCTTCTATTGATGTGGTGAATCACATTTATAGATTTGCGTATGTTGAACCATCCTTGCATCTCTTGGATGAAGCCCACCTGGTCATGGCGGATTATTGTTTTCTATGGGAATCTGAATTTGGTTTGCTAAGATTTTATTAAGAATTTTTGCATCTATATTCATAAGTGTTATTGGCTTGTAGTTTTTATTTTTTTTTTTATTGTGTCCTGTCCTGGCTTTGGTATCAAGGTGATATTGGCTTCATAGAATAAGTTGGGGAGGATTCCTTCTTTCTCAGTGTTATGAAATAATTTCTGCAGTGTAGGTACCAGTTCTTCTTTGTATGTCTGGTGATTTGGCTGTGAAACCATCTAGTCCAGGACTTCTTTGTTGGAAGATTTTTTTTTTCCTGCTTCAATTTTTGTGCTTCATATTGGTCTGTTCAGGAGTTCTATTTCTTCCTGATTGAGCCTAGGGAGGTTGTGTGTTTCCAAGAATTTGTCCATCTCCTCAACGTTTTCAACATTATATGCACAGATATTTTTATAGTATTCAGAGATGATATTTTGTATTTTTGTGGTATAAGTTGTAATATCTCCTTTTTCAATTCTGATTGAGCTTATTAGGGTCCTTTATTTTCTGTTCCTAGTTAATCTAGTGAGAGGCTTGTCAATTTTGTTTATCTTTTCAAAGAACCAACTTTTTGTTTTATCAATCTTCTGTGTAATTCTTTTGGAATCAATTTCATTTAGTTTTGCTCTGGCCGTAGTTGTTTCTTTTATTTTGCTGGGTTTGGGATTAGTTTGCTCTTCCTTTTCCAATTCCTTGAGATGATTCATTAGAATGTTGATTTGTGATTTTTCTGTCTTTTGGTTGTAGGCGTTTAAGGCTATGAATTTTGCTCTTAGGACTGCTTTTGCAGAATCCCACTGATTTTGGTAACTTGTGTCCCCCTTGTCATTTAGTTCAAAGAATCTTTTGATTTCCATCTTAATTTCCTCCTTGACCCAATAATCATTCAGCAGTAGGTTGTTTAATTTTCATGACTTTGTGTAGAGTTGAGTGTTTCTCTTGGAATTTATTTCTAGTTTTATTCCACTGTGGTCTGAGAAGATATATGGTATAATTTCTATTTTTTTAAATTTGTTTAAGCATGTTTTATGGCCTAGGATGTGATCAATCTTAGAGAATGTCCCATGAGCTGATGAGAAGAATGTATATTCAGTAGTTTAAGGGTAGTATGTTCTGTAAACATCTGTTAGGCCCATATGTTCTAGAGTCCTGTTTAAGTCCAGTGTTTCTTTGTTTATTTTCTGCTTGGAGGATCTGTCCCATTCTCTCAGTGGGGTATTGAAGTCCCTGGATATTATGATGCTGCTGTTTATCATTTCATTTAGATTAAGTCGGGTTTGCTTTATAAATCTAGGTGCACTTTTGTTAGGTGCATAAATATTTAGGATTGTTATGTCTTCTTGTTGAACTGTTCCCTTCACCATTATATAGTGACCATCTTTGTCTTTCTTTACTTTTTTTGATTGGAAGTCTATGTTATCTGATATGAGAACTGCTATACCCACTTTCTTTTGATTTCCATTTGCATTGAATATTTTTTTCCATCCCTTCATCTTGAGTCTGAATGAGTCCTTCTGGGTTAGATGTGTTTCCTAGAGACAGAAGATATTTGGCTTGTATTTTTTTTTATCCATTCAGACAGCCTATGTCTCTTCAGTGGGGAGTTCTAGCCATTTATATTTATAGAAAGGATTGATAAGTGGGGTGGATTTCTGTTCAACCTGTTGTGTAGAACTTTATTGCTTTGTTTTACCTCTTAAGCCATTGTGGTATCTAGGCTTTGACCTTTAGCTTTTGGGTGATTTTACACTGGTGGGTGTCTATTGTGCTGATCTGTGTATAATGCAGATCTGAGTACTTCCTGTAGGGCAGGTCTAGTTATGACAAATTTCCTCAATGTTTGCTTGTCTGGGAAAGACTTAATTTCTCCATCAAATGTGAAACTTAGTTTTGCAGGATACAAAATTCTATGCTGGCAGTTCTGTTTAAGAAGATTGAAGATGGAGGCCCACTCCCTTCTGCCTTGTAAGGTTTCTGCTGAGAAGTCTGCTGTTATTCTGATGGGTTTTCCCTTGTAGGTTAGTTGTAGCTTACATCCAACTGCTTATAGAATTTTTCTCTTTCATTTTCACTTTGGCAAAGTTGATTACTATGTGTCTTGGAGATGTCCTATTTGTTATGAATCTTCCCAGAGTTCTATGTCCATCTTGCATCTGGATGTCTGGAACTCTGGTGATACTAGTGAAGTTTTCCTTGATAATTCCCTCAAATAGAGTTTCTGTGCTTTTAGCGTTTTCTTCTCCCTCAGAGATACCTATAATTCATATATTTGTTTGCTTTGCATAGTCCCACATCTCTCTAAGTAATTGCTCTGCCCTTGTTCTCTTCTCTGCCTCTTTAAATGATTGGGTTAGTTTGAAAGCCTTTTCTTCAAGCTCTGAGATTCGTTCTTCTCCCTGGTTTAATCTGTTGCTAAAACTTTCTGCTGTGTTTTGAAAATCTCTGAATGACTCTTTCATTTCTTTAAGTTCTATTAAATCTTTCCTAATTTTGTCAAGTTCTTTAGTGACTTTTTCATTAATTTCCTGAAATATTTTTGGGGCTTCTCTCTGTTGGTTTTCAACTTTCTCTTCAATTCCATTCACCTTATTTGCCATCCATATTCTGAATTCCATTTCTGTCATTTTGACAATTTCCTTGTAGCTGGAGCTCTCTGCTTTAGCTCCATTGTGATCCCTAGGGGGTGTTGATCTGGTTTGATATTTCATGTAGTGAGGGTTCTCTTGCTGGTTTCTCATCTGAGACCTTTTTTCTAAGCTCAGGGATAATAGGTTTGCAGGGCTTCTGTTCCTTGCTGGAAACTCTCGTGCTTGGTTAGAGTAAGAGGAGGTCACTAGATGGTGCTCTTTTTTCCCCTCTACTCTGGAATGTTGATGCAGCAGAGGAGGGGAGTGCCCACTAGAAGCTTGTAACACAGCTATTCTGATTTGTTCTGTTTGCCTATGATCACCTCTGCTCAATCCTGTGCTGAATGCTATTTGGGTTGGGTGATGGGTTTCACCAGATAGTTGTAGGATGTTCAAGTTGAGGGCTGGGCAAGACCCTCTTCACTGAGGTTGGTGTTATGGGGATTGCGCTACCCAGGGTTTCCCCACAGAGGTCACAGCAGCAACTGGATGTGGTTGTCATGGGTTCCCAGGCTCTGTGCATTTGCTCAGACCAGGTCTCAGTGCACTGGCAACTTGAGGCTGGGGGGGTCCCTGGTGGTGTGTTAGACTTTGGAGCTGTTCTTCCAAACCTGCTGTGGTGGTTAAGGCTCTGGGGTGAGGTCTTGGGGTTCAGGCGCAGTGCTGGAGACTTGGAGATTCTGTCTTGGGCCTGGAGGGGGTTCTGGAGGCAAAGAGGTGGAGCCTTGGGCTCTGGTGTGAAAGCCTCACAGCTGAGACTGGGGAGGAGTCAGAAGCAGAGCTTCTGAGCAAGGCCAACAAGCCAGAAGCAGGGCTGTGTGGATAGTGGGGCAGATCTGACCTAGAGGGCAGTGTCAGGGCCAAGCAGGCAGGAGGCAGTTGGGGCCTGGAGGGTAGAGTCGGGTCCGACCAAGTGACTGGCTATTTTTCAAGTTCAGGGACCCTGTGGGTGCCAAGTCAGGTGGGCAGATGTTAGTTCCAGAGACCCACGGGCTGCGGAGCTCTCCACTTACCACCCAGGACCTGCCAAAGCAGTCACCCAGTGCCTCTCAGGTCAGGGCCTGCTGTGCCCCACTCAGTTCCCATGCTCAGCTCCCCTTGTGCTCTAGGGGAGAAGCGTTTGGCTTCAAGTCACTGGGTACAGCTCAGGGAAGCCACAATTCAGTCCACTCCCTCCCCAGCCAAGTACAGACCTGGCGTGGGGCGCTCAAGAGCTCAGGATAGCTTAAGCTGCTGCCTGATCCCTGCTGTGCCTGTTGTCTGGTGCAATGGCTCTGCGTAGACTCCAGGCACGTCCCTGGTCTGACCAAGCAGAGGTCTGTTGGGGTGATGGGAGTTGTATTGAAGTTCAGTTCACACTGTGTCAGCAGAGTGAACACAGCGTCCCAGCACTCTATTCTCCTATTGTTCCCCACTCATTGCCTGATCTTGTTGTACGTATCACCTCATCACATTTTTTTTTCCCATTCTCAGTGTCCCACTTTGCTTCTCTGTGATTTCACAATGCTGCTTCAGGGAAGAGCGGTCTATACATAGGCAGCTGCCTGAACCTTTCACTTTTTTCCCTGGGAGCGGCGTGCTGGCAGCCTGCTTCTAGTCCACCATTTTTCCCCCAGGGCAAGCAAAAATTTTTCATTTATTGATTTGTTCCTTTAAAGTCTGTTCTTTCTGTCATGTTTAAGAAATATTTGCCAAAGCCTAGGTCATTAAAATTTTCTCCTATGTTTACTTCTGGAAGGTTTATAGTTTTAGCTCCTACATTTAGGTCTGTTAAAAAAAATCTATTCCTACTGCAAAAAATAAGAAAGTGTGTTTTGGAGAGAATGCCAAGGGTATAGTTGTACAATCCCTACATAAAGAGATTACCTGTGGATTTAATCAGCCATCTCAGCAGAAGCCAGATGTCCCAATAGAGCTATCTGGCTGTAAACATGCCTTATCATTCCAGAGAAGGAAAGAATGAGATCAGCAGAGACCAGTAGTGCTGCCATTACCATGGACCCAGAGCACACAATCTGTCTTCTCTTTGGTTTCAGAGGGTGGGGACTCTTCCTTGACTTCAGTAGGTCAGGCTGCCCCAACCTGGGGCCTCAGGGGCAAGCTCACCACCCATAGCCAAGGAGGTGGAGTCATTGCTCCGGTGGGCCCAGAATATGAGGCTATCACTCCAGTGGTCACATACGGCAGAACATCCAGCTAAAGAGGATTATTCTCAAGCCTTACAACTAATGGAGTTTGCCTTGCTAGGTTCTGGACTTGCTTGAGACTCATCACCCCTTTCTTCTGTCTGATTTCTTCCTTGTGGAATGGGAGTGTCTATCTCATGCCTGCCCCACCATTGTATTTTGGAAGCACATAACTTGTCAGGCTTCACACATTCACAGTGAGAGAGGAATTTTGACTCAGGATAAATCATACATTGAGTCTCACCCATACCTGATCTATATGATATTTAGATAAGACTTTGGACTTGGAGTTGCTGCTGGAATGAGTTAAGATTCTTGGAGCTGTTGAAATGGGGTGAATGTATTCTGCATGTGAGAAGGACATGAATGAGTGGAAAGTTATGAGATGAATTGTACCCCCCCCAATTCATCAGTTGAAGCCCCAACACCCACGTGGCTATATTTGGAGATAAATACATATGGGACCCTAATCTGATAGGACTGGTGTCCTTATAAGAGACAGCAGATCTCTCTCTCTCTCTCTTCCCACCCCTCTCTTTTTTACTCTGCATGTACATAGAGAAAAGGCCATGTGAGGACACAGTGAGAAGGTGACTATTTGCAAACCAAGGGCAGAGGCCTTAACAGAAACCAACCTTGCTGTCACCTTGACCTTCAACTTTCAGCTTCCAGAACTGAAAAAATAAATTCCTGTTGTTTAACCCACCCAATCTATGGTATTCTATTATGACAGTCCAAGCAGACCAATATATCCTTCTTTTTTGTTTGTTTGTTTCCTGATTGCACTAGCTAGAGGTTTGTGTTAGAGTTCTTCAGAGAAACAGAACCACAGGATACATATACATATGTATGTGTATATTCACACACATATATACATATACATACATATCTACATATATATATATAGTTGTGTGTGTGTGGTGTGTGTGTGTGTGTATATATATATATATATATATCGAGAGAGAGAGAGAGAGAGAGAGAGAGAATGAGGACTTGGCTTATATAATTATAGCAGCTAAGAAGTCCCATATCTGCCATCTGCAAGCTGAAGACCCAGGAAAGACAATGGCATAATTCAATTCAAGTCTGAAGGCCTGAAAACTGGGAAAGCCAATAGTATAAAGTCCAACCTGAGGGCAGGAGAAGATGAGATGTCCCAGCTCAAGCAGTGAGGCAGAAAAAAAAAAACCAATTTCTTCTTCTTCCACCTTTTGTTCTATTCAGGCCTCCAACAGATTGGGTGCTGGTCACCCACATTGGGATGGCAATCTACTTTACTGAGTCCATTGACTCAAATGCTAATCTCATCCTAAAACAGTCTCATAGACACACCCCCAAATAATGTTTAATGTGGGCACTCCATAGCCCAGTCAAATTGACACATAAAATTAATCAACACAAAATTAAGCAACAGTATTGATCTCCAAAAAACTAGATTTTTGTTTTCATTAAATTTTTCTATTGCTTTTCTGTTTCCTATTCCACTAACTTCTGATTTTACTTTTGTTATTTTTTGATTACTTTGTATTCAATTTTGTACATTTTTCCTCCTAAGTTTCTTAGGGTGAAAGTGAAATTATTGAGTTAAAACATTCCCTTTTTTCTGATATAATGATTTGATGCTATAAATTTCCCTCTAAGCCCTGCTTTATCTTCATCTTACACATTTTATTATATATTTTTATTTTTGAGTTAAAAAAAGCTTTCTAATTTCCTTTTTGGTTTTTTTCCTCTGACCCATTGTATATTTGGAAAAATATTAATTAGTTTTCTAGTATTTGAAGGATTTTTCAGAGATTTTTCTGGGTTTCATTCCAAATTTAATTCCACTATGGTTGTAAAACATATTATGTGTGTCTTCAAACCTTTTAAATTTATTAAAACTTTTGGTAGCCCAGAATATAGACTATATTGGTAAATGCTCCATCTTCATTTGATAAGAGCATGTATTCTCTTATTGGTTTATAGAGTATTCCATCAACAGTTATGAGATCAAGTCAGTTGATAGGGCAGTTCAGGTTTTTTATATATTTACTGATTTTCTATCTCCTTGTTTTGTCAATTATTGAGAGAATAGTGTTAAAATCTCTGACTGTAAATGTGGATTTATTCTACTTCTACTTCATTTTGGCCTTTTGTATTGTGAAGCTCTGTTATTAATTCTGTATGTCTTTAGTATTGTCATTTTTTTTCACTAATTAACTAATCCTGATAATATTCTTTGCTCTGAAATCTACTTTGTCTGATATTATTATAGCCACTCCAGCTATATTATGATGATTTTTAGCAAGATATATCTTTTTACATCATTCTGACAATTTCCAACTTTAATTGAACATTTTTTGACCATTTACTTTTAATGTGATCATTAATATTTTGGGGTCTAAACCTACCATCTTGCTATTTGTTTTCTCTTTGTCTCAATTGTTCTTCCTTTCCCATTTTACTGTTTTTAACCTTCATTTAGGCCACTTGATTATTTTTTATTATTCCATTTTATCTCTTTTGTTGACTTTTTCAGTACAACTTTGCATTTTTTTAGTGACATCTTTAAGTTTTATAGTTTGAGTCTTTAGTTTTTGGCAATCTAACTCAAATATATTACTTCACATGCAAGAACCTTGCAAAAACTTACCTCCATTTCCTCCTTTTCACCTTCTATGCTACAGTTGCCATGCATTTTACTTCTACCAACATATATTATAAATTCCCAATGCAAGCAATTATATTTTAAAGATATTTAAATGATAAGGAGAAAGTATTTTAATGTACATATTTACCATTTCTGGTGCAATTTATTCCTTGGTGTAGATCTAGATCTCCATTTTGTATCATTTTTCTTCTGCTTGAAGACTTTCTTTAATATTTCTTATAGTGTGGGCTTGCTAATAATGGGTTATTTCAGCTATCTTTTAAAAAAATCTCTGAAAAATTATATAATTAACCTTTGCTTTTGAAAGTTATTTTTTCTGGAATAGAATTTCAGATTAATAGTTTACTTTTATTCCATACATTAAAGATGCTGATCTATTGTCTCCTGGTTTGCATTATTTCTAATGAAAAGTCTGCTGTCATTATATTTGATCCTCTGCATATATGTCCCCCCCATGGCTACTGTTAAAATTTTTTTCTTTATCATTGTTTTTAAGCAATGTGATTATAATGTGCATTGATGTAGTTTTCTTTATGTTTCTTGCACTTAGGATTCATTGAGATTCCTGTATCTGTGGGATTATTTTGTTATCCAATTTCATCTCAGATATTGTATCTTTCATCGTTAGAGAAAGAATTGGGTCTGATTTACATCTTCCAGGTCTCTACTTCACATGATTAACACTCCTCTACCTTCTTGAACTTTTGGAATAGATTTATAAGTACTCTTTTATTATTCCGGTCCACTATTTCTATCATCTGTCTGATTTCTGAGATTCTGTCCATTGATGGATTTTACTCTTCATTATGGGTTTCATTTTCTTCTTTGCATGTCTGGTATTTTAAAAATTTTAAAATATAACTTCTTGCTTTAGTGTGGTACATTTGTTACAATTAATGAACCAATATAAATCTATAATTATTAACCAAAGTCCATAGTTTATATTAAGGTTCACTCTTTGTGTTTTACATTTTGACAAATGCATCATTCTCATGCATCTACCATTACAGTACCATTCAGAATGGGTTTATTGCCCTAACAATATCCTGTGTTCCACCTGTTCATGTCGTCTGCCTCCCCGAACCTCTGGAAACCACCAAACCACTGATCTTTTTACTCCCCCTATATTTTTGCCTTTTGTAGAATGACATATAGTTGGAATCATACAGCATGTAGCCTTTCCACATTGGCCTCTTTCACTTATCAATATGCGTTTAAGGTTCCTCTATGTCTTTCCATGGTAAGACAGCTAATTTCTTTTTATTTGTGAGGAATCGTCCATTGTCTAGATGTACCACCCTTTGTTTATCCACTCACCTATCAAAGGAGATCTTGGTTGCTTCAAAGGTTTGGCAATTATGAATAAAGCTATTATACACATTCATGTGCAGGTTTTTATGTGAACATAAGCTTTCAACTCATTTGATTAAGTACTTAGAAATGCTATTTCTGAATATTATGGTAAAAATATCATTAGTTTCATAAGAAATTGCCAAACTATCTTCCAAAGTGACTATATCATTTTGCATTCCCACCAGCAATGAATGAGAGTCCCTGTTGTTCCATATCCTTGCCAGAATTTGGTATTGCCAGTGTTTTTGATATCTGCCATTCTAATAGGTGTGTAGTGGTATCTAATTGTCATTTTAATTCAAAATTCCCTAAGAGATATGGTGTTTAGAATCTTTTCATGATTACATGCCATCTGTATGTCTTCTTTGGAGAGGCATCTATTTAGATCTTTCTTCATTTTTGCAATTGTGTTGTTCTGTGTTTTAAGTGTTCTTTGCATATTTAGGATACCAGTCTTTTATAAGATATGTGTTTTTTGCAAGTATTTTCTCCCAGTCTGTGGTTGGTTTTTTACTCTTTTAATAGTCTGTTTCAAACACTTGCATTTTCTTTCTTTTTTTGCATGTGTAGTAATTTTTTACTTAATGCCAGACAATATTATTTTACCTCATTGAGTGGTGGTTATTTTATATTCCTACAAATATTCTTGAACTTTTTTCTGGGACACATTTAACTTATATGAAAACAGTTTGATTTTTTTCAAGGCTTGCTTTTAAACTTTTTTAGATGGAAACAGAGCAGTCTTTAATCCAGGACTACTTATGTCTCATTACCACAGCAATATCCTGTTAGTACTCTACCTGATGCCCCTTTAATTGTGAGGTTTTCTCTTCTCACTACTGGCCCTATGTGATCTCTGAGGATTAATTCCTTTCCTTCTTTCAGGTAGTTCTTTCTTGAGCCTTGGGTAATTTCTTTACATGCATGTGATTCTCAATATTCAGTTGAAGAAATGGGGGAGAACCTCTGTTGCTTTCTGGAACTTCCTCCTCATGCAGCTGTCCTGTTTCTGACACCTTGCCTGAACACTGTAGCCCCTTTGGCCTTACTGAACTCCCAACCCTATCTGTTCTACTCAGGGAGATCATTAGGCTTTTTCTGAATTTTCCTTTCCCTGTGCGGAGGCCTAGCAAACCTTGTTGAGGTAATCATATGAATCATTTGATTTGTTTCCTCTCTCTCAGAGATCACTGCACTGCTTCACATCCAGTGTCTGAAAAGTATTGTTTGTTGTAATTTATCTTTTTCTTTTTAAAGTAGTTTTATGTAAGAGGGTAAATATGGTCCTGGTTTCTATATCTTTGCAAAAATGAAAAGCCTGTTATTTTCTAATACAGAAAAAGTTATCCAACTTTGATAACTTAAGAATTATTTGGAGGGCTTTTAAAAATGCTAGCTATTAGCTATACTTATATCAGATAAGACAGACTTTAAATCAACAGTAAAAAAGGACAAAGAAGGCCATTATATAATGATAAAGGTATCAATTCAATAAGAAGATGTAACAATCCTAAGATATATGCACCTAAACCCAGAGCATCCAGATTCATAAAACAAATACTACTAGATATCAGAAAAGACAGAGACAACAATACAATAATACTGGGGGATTTCAACACTCCACTGACAACACTAGACAGATCATTGTGGCAGAAAGTCAAAAAAGAAACACTGGGCTTAAACTGGACTCTAGAACAAATAGACTTAACAGATATGTACAGTACATTCTACCTAACAACTGCAGAATATATATTCTTATCATCACATGGAGCATTTTCCAAGATAGACTATATGCTAGGTCACAAAACAATTCTCAATAAATTTAAAAAAATCAAAATCATATCAATTATTTTCTCAGACCACAGCAGAATAAAACTAAAAACCGGTTCCAAGAGGAATTCTCAAAACTATACAAACACATAGGAGTTCAACAACCTGCTCCAGAATGATCTTTGGGTCAATGAAGAAATCAAGATGGAAATTTAAAAAATTTTTGAAATCAATGATAATAGTGAAACAACTTATGAAAACCTTTTACAGAAAAAGCAGTCCTAAGAGGGAAGTTTCCAGCACTAAATGCCTACATTAAAAAGAGAGAACGATCACAAATTAACAACCTAATGTCACACCTCAAGGAGCCAGAAAAATAAGAACAAACCAAATGCAAAGCTAGTAGAAAAAAAGAAATAACAAAGATCAGAGCAGAACTAAAAGAAACTGAAACAAACAAACAAAAAATACAAAGGATGAACAAAACAAAAAGTTGGTTCTTTGAAAAGATAAACAATATTGACAGACAACTAGATTAACCAAGAAAAGAAAAGAGAGGATTCCAATACACTCAATCACAAATGAAAAAAGAGACATTACAAGTAATATCACAGAAATGTAAAAGATCATCTAAAAATCCTGTGAACATCTCTGCACACACAACTAGAAAATCTAGAGGAAATGGATAAATTCCTGGAAACATACAACCTTCCAAACATGAATCAGGAAGAAATAGAAATTTTGAAGAGACCAATAATGAGTAGTGAGATTGAATCCATAATAAAAAAAATTTCCCAACAAAACAAAAGCCCAGCCAAATGGATTTTGGATTCACAGCCAAATTCTATCAGATATACAAGGAAGAAATGGTGCCAATACTACTGAAAACAAATGATCAAGAAGGAGGGAATCCTCCCTAACTCGTTCTATGAAGCCAACATCGCCCTGATACCAAAGCCATGCAAGACCATAACAAATAAAGAAAATTACAGTCCAATATCCCCTGTGAACATAGATGCAAAAATCCTCAAAAAATACTAGCAAAATGAATCCAACAGCACATCAAAAAGATAATGCACCACAAAAAAGTGGGATTCAAGGATGGTTTGACATAGAGTCAATAAATATGATTCACTACATAAACTGAATGAAAAAGAAAACCTGTATGATCATCTCAGTAGATGCAGGAAAAGCATTCAATAAAATACAGCATCCCCTCATAATAAAACCCCCCAACAAACTGGGCACATAAGGAACATACCTGAAAATAATAAGAGCCACATATGACAAACCCACAGAGGGGGTGCCCACACACCACAGACACCACCTAAGAAGCATGGGTGGGGAGCTGCCCCCACCCATGAGGCTCAGCCTCTGTGATTCCTGTGCTGCGGTCTGACCCTGCAGCCTCACCTATGCAGGTCTAGCCCTACCTCAAGGCTGTAGTTCTGGCTCTGAGGCTCCCTCTGCACACTGGCTGGAGGCTCTGCCCCTAAGGTTTCACTGCAGCTGCTGGGACTGTGGCTTTGGCCCCCTGAGGTTCCAGTACTGCCCCCTGGTCTGTGGAACCCCACCCCATCAAAAGCTCTGCCCCCCTAAGGTCTAATTCTCTGCTAGGGACCCCCCAGCCTCAAACTAACATTACACCCAGACCTGGTTTGAACAAATGCCCACAACCCAGAAACCCACAACCACTGCCTAGCAAGCCTCACCCAGCTGCCACTGTCACCTTCATGGGGAGATCCAGGGCAGAGCAATCCCCCACAATGCCAGTCTCCATGGAGAGGGTCTCACCTAGTCCCCAACTTGAGATTCCAACAATGGTCTGGGAGCAACATACCACCCTGCACAAAGATCATCCAGCACTGGCTTGAACTGTGACAATCACAGGGGAAAGGGACAAAACAGAACAGCTGCACTACAGGCACTCAGTGCACCTGCCCCTCCCCTATCTAGTCCAGAGTATGACACAAAAGCATCATCTAGGGACCTCCCTTTCTCCTCACTAAGTAGGAGAGTTCGCAGCAAAGGAGAACAGGTATCCTTCAAACCTATCAGCCCTATGCTTAGATAAGAGGATTCAGAGGAGAGGAGACCAGCAAAAGAACTCTGGCAACATGAAAAACAAAACATTTTTACACCTCCAAGGGGTCACAATGGAGCTACAGTAGTGGACCCCAACCAAAAGGAAATTGTTGAAATATCAGAATTGGAATACAGAATATGCATGGCAATTAAGAGAAATAGAATTGAAGAGAAAGGTAAAGGCAACAAAAAGAAGCCAAAAAATATATCAAGAAATCAATGAAAAAAAATGAAAAAGCCACTAAAGAGCAAGACAACATAAAAAAGGATATAATAGAACTGAAAGGAATAAGTCATTTAGGGAATTTCAAATTATAGCAGAAAGCTTCAAAAACAGGCTAAACCAAGCAAAAGAAAGCATCTAAGAACTTGAAGACAAGGTTCTTGAACTAAGCCAGTCATTCAAAGAAGCAGAAAAGGGAATAAAAAAGACTGAACAATCACTCAGAAAAATATAGGACTTTGCAAAGCAAACTAATATATAAATTATAGGTATTCCTGAGGGAGAAGAAAGAAAAAAGAGCACAGAAAATCTATTTGAGGTGATTATGGTGGAAAATTTCCCTGGTATCACCAGAGTTTCAGATATCCAGATACAGGATGGTCACTGAATACCAGGAAGATTCATAGGAAATAGGACATCTCCAAGACTCATAGAAATCAACCTGGCCAGTCAAAATGAAGGAGAAAATTCTACAAGCAGCAAGGCAAAAGAAAAAACTAAATGCAAAGGAAAACCCATCAGGCTAATGGCAGACTTTTCAGTGGAGACCTTACAAGCCAGAAGTGATTGGGGCCCCAACTTCAGTCTTCTTAAACAGAACAACAGCCAGCCAATAATCTTGCATCCTGCAAAAATAGGTTTCAAAATGATGGAGAAATAAAGACTTTTCCAGATAAGCAAACACTGAGAGAACTTGTCACAACTACACCTGCTCTACAGGAAATATTCAGAACACCATTATACATAGATCAGCACAATAGATACCCACCAGTTTAAAATAATCCAAAAGCTGAAGCTCAAAGCTCATATAAAACAATAGCACAGAGGGAAAACAAAGCAATAAGGTACTACCCAACATGATGAACAGAACATCATCCCACATAGCAATACTATCACTCAACGTAATCAGTCTGAATGCTCCACTCAAAAGATACAGACTGGCTGAATTAGAAAACACAACCCAAACATCTGATGTTTTCGGGAAACACATCTAACCAACAGGGACTCACAGACTCAAGGTAAAGGGATGGAAAAAAATATTTCATGCAAATGGAAACCAAAAAAAGATCAGGTGTAGCCATTCTTATATCAGACAATATTGACTTTAAGTCTACAATGGTAAAAAGAGACAAAGATGATCATTATATAATGGTAAAGGTAGCAATTCAACAAGAAGAAATAACAATTCTAAATATATATGCACCTAACACAGGAGCTCCCAGATTCATAAAACAAATTCTACTAGATCTAAGTAAAGAAATAAATAGTAGCATTGTAATTGCCAGGGATTCAACATCCCACTGACAGAACTGGACAGGTCATTGAAGCAGAAAATGAAACACTGGACTTAAATGGGACTTTAGAACAAATGGACCTGAAAGACATTTACAGAACATTCTACTCCAAAACTAGTGAATATATATTCTTTTCGTCAGCACATGAGATATTCTCCAAGACTGATTGTATCTTAGGCCACAAAACATGTCCCAATAAATTCAAAAAAAGTGAAACAATACCATGTATCTTCTGGAAATCAAAAGATTACTTGAACTGAATGACACAAGCTATCAAAATCTATGGGATCAGCAAAAGCAGTCCTAAGGGGAAAATTGATAGCTTCAAATGCCCATATCAAAATGACAGAAAGATCATAAATTAACAACCTAATGTCTTTCTCAAGGACTAGAAAAGGAAGAGCAAACCAAACCCAAAGCCAACAGAAGAAAAGAAATAATAAAGCTCAGTGCAGAACTAAATGAAATGAAAACCAAAAAAACAATACAAAGGATAAACAAAACAAAAAGTTAGTTCTTTGAAAAGATAAACAAAATCTAGACCTCTCACTAGATTAATTAGAAATAGAAGAGAAAGAACTCAAATAAGCTCAATCAGAAATGAAAAAGGAGATATTACAATGATACCACAGAAATACAAAACATCATCTGTGAATAGTGTGAAAATCTCTACATACATTAACTAGAAAACTTAGAAGAAATGGACAAATTCCTGGAAACTCACAACCTTCCAAGACTCAATCAGGAAGAAATAGAAATCCTGAACAGACCAATAACGAGCAGTGAGATTGAAGCAGTCATAAAAAAAAACTCTCAAGAAAAAATGCCCTGGACCAGATGGATTCACAGCTGAATTCTTCCAGATATACAAAGAACTGGTACCAATCCTACAGAAATTATTCCATAACATCAAGAAGGAAGAAATCCTCCCCAATTCACACAACAAATCCAGTATCACCTTGATATCAAAGCCAGGAAAGGACACAACAATAAAAGAAAACTACAGACCAATATCCCTTATGAATATCGATGCCAAAGTCCTCAACAAAATACTAGCAAACCAAATTCAACAGCACATCAAAAAAATAATTCATCATGACCAACTGGGCTTCATCCCATGGATGCAAGTATGGTTCAACATATGTAAATCAATAAATGTGATTCACCACATAAACAGAAGCAAAAATAAAGATCATATGATCATCTCAATAGATGCAGAAAAAGCATTCGACAAAATCCAGTACACTTTTATGATCAAAAACCTCAACAAACTAGGCATGGAAGGAACATACCTCAAAATTATAAGTCATATATGGCAAACCCACAGCCAACATCATATTGAATGGGGAAAAATTGAAAGAATTCCCCCTAAGAAGTGGAACAAGACAAGGGTGTTCACTGTCACCACTTCCATTCAACATAGTACAGGAAGTCCTAGCCAGAGCAGTCATGTAAGAGAGAAAAAAAGGGTATCCAAATCAGGAAAGAGGAGGTCAAACTATTGCTTTTTGCTGATGATGTGATCTTGTATCTAGAAAATCCCAAAGACCACACCAAGAGATTCCTGGAATTGATAAATAAATTCAGCAAAATCTCAGGTTACAAAATCAATATACACAAATCAGTAGCATTTTTGTACGCTAATATCAGTCAAGCTGAAAGTCAAATCAAAGACTCAATATCATTTGCAATAGCTACAAAGAAAACAAAATTTTTAGGAATACCCTTAACCAAGGAGGTGAAAGATATCTATAAGGAGAAATATGAAACACTGATGAAAGAAATCACAGATGACACAAACAAATGGAAAAACATCTCATTCTCATGGAGTCATAGAATCAACCTTGTTAAAATGTCCATACTGCCCAATGTGATTCACAGATTCAATGCAATTCCCATCAAAATACCAATGTCATATTTCATAGATCTAGAAATAATAATTCTACACTTCATTTGGAACCATAAAAGAGCCCAAATAGCTCAAACAATCCTAAACAAAAATAACAAATCTGGAGGCATTACACTACCAAACTTCAAATTATACTACAAGGCTATAGTAATCAAAACAGCATGGTATTGCTTTAAAGGTAGAGATATAGACCAATAGAACAGAACATAGAACCCAAAAATAAAACCATCTACCTACAACCAACTGATCTTTAACAAACCAGACAACAGCATACACTGGGGAATGGAATCCCTCTTTAATAAATGGTGCTGGGAAAACTGGATAGCCACATGCAGAAGAATGAAACAGGATCCCTATCTCTTGACATATACAAAAATTAATTCAAGGTCAATAAAAGACTTAAATGTAAGGCATGAAACCATAAAAGTTATAGAAAAAAAGTAGGAAAAACTTTTCTAGGTATCCATCTCAGCAAAGAATTTATGACTAAGGCCCCAAAGGCAATTGCAACGACAACAAAAGGAAATAAATGGGACTTGGTTAAATTAAAATGTTTGTGCACAGCAAAGGAAATAATCAATAGAGCAAATAGACAACCTAAAGAATGGGAGAAAATATTTTGTTAGTGGCACTTTGATTACACGTGTTACTCAATCAAGATGGGATACTATTTTTGTTGAGCTTCATTTTCAAAAATTCCCATACAATATAGGTGCTTTAATTAGACTCTTCTTTGGATGGATTTTTATGTATTTAAATCTACTCCTCTATTACCACTTCTCATAAGGAGAAGAAAAAAAGCTTTAAAACCTCTTTTCTGATGAAGACAGCAAAGATGAAATATTTTCCATTCCTGAGTTACACCATTCTTATCAATTATAAGAATTATTAACAAGAGCCCAAGCAGTTATGAAATAATTAAAATACATAGATTATGCTTTGTTTCATGGCACAGGAAGGAATATTAAAACACTCAGAGGCTCTGGATGATACTCATTAATTAAATGAAATGTCTCTGCTTTAACTTGATTGTTCAACATTTTCCTCTCCTCTGTCAGCATGTTTGTTTCAAAATGACTTTTAAAAGAGTTGACAGATTCTGACAAAACTCGGAACAATCCAGAATTTACCCATAATCTTAAGTCTGCTTTCTGCTTCAGTCTTGAAACAAAAATTATTTCTGCTTTATTTGGAATGGAGATAACATCACCATTTTATATTTCAATAAAGTTCTGTAGTTTTGTAGGAGACAGAGAAATATACTGTGTCATGTCAAGTCTATAACTTGTGGCATCAGCAGTATTTAAAATAACACTGCAGTTTTTCTTCTGCCCAAATGAAATATGGTCTCTCATTTTGCTCATCCAGCTCTATCTACTACTAATCAGTTTGCTAGCCCCCTGGCAACTTTAAAAAAATTGAACAAGTATGGTAAACTTTGCAGAGATAACTAATTTTATCTGAGTTGAATCTGTGGCTCATTTCATTTTTTTAAATTTAAAATTACAATCACTATAATTTGTCAGTATGTCATTTGTATTTGTGAAGATATTTTCATTAAATTTGATATATGAGTAGTGACTAAATTATAAAAATGAATTTCATCAAGAAAAAAGGCTCAATCTTCAAATATTAACAATCACATGTATTGGCCCCAGGTAAAAAAAATCATTACTAATGAACATCATAAAACAATTTGTTATTTCTCAGAAGACATTTTTGATGCAGATTAAAGTCTTGGCAACATAGGAGTTCAGAATCAAATGGACCTCAAAGAAGACCTTGTAAAATCACATATCTGATCTTTGGATTCCCTGCACTACATCCCTGACAAACTGAACACGGACTTGAATGTCTCAGTGACTTGTAACTTAGTTCTTTTGGAGCAGTCTATTCTATCTTTAGCTAGTTCTGAAGCAATAGTGATCTCAAGGCAATTTTTCTGTAGCTTTCATACATTGACCCCACTTGTCCAATGGGGCCATAAAGAACTAGTCTCATCTGTTTTCCACATGAAAGTCCTTCTTATGATTGTGAAAGCACTATGCTCCCGAGGATTCTTTTAGAAAGGGAAAATATTCCCATTTTTTTCCAACTATTCCCAGTTATCATGGTTTCACCATCCTGATTGCTCTCTTTTGAAATGCAAAAATTTGAAAAGAGAAATTTTTATTATATAAGTTTTATAAATAATATTCAAATATTTGTTGAAAAAGTGAATGAATAAATGAAATTTACTGCTGAAGAAAGATGAGCTATAAAATATGGCAAACAACTTGGTCTATATATTAAATATTACTGCTAATTTTAGAAAGAGTAATTATTATCTTCTAATTTTTTACTTGTCTGTGCAGATTTAGGGGAAGCTATGAACAAATATTCATATTATATAACATATATGATATAAAGTTAAAATTTCTAAATGTCCTCTAAATTCCAAACTGTTTTCTTAGCACTTTATTTTGATATTCATTCACAAGACAAAAATTGATGAAAATTTTCAAAATGAATAAAAGCTTATAGTCACTTTTCAAATTGATTAACCCTTCTTCCAAAGTTAATGTAAAATAAGGGCTTTTTATTGTGGCATTAATGTGTCCGCCTAACAAATGAATAGTGCTTTGTGATTCAGGAATTATTAGATCCCTTCCATTTCCAACCATTTCCACACTTCTGTCTGGAGATTGACCAAGGGAAATAGCTAATGTGTACAGCAGTGCTGTCCAGTAGAACTTTCTGTGATGATGGAAATGCTTGATACCTGCCTTATCTAATACGGTAACCACTGGCCACATGTGGCTATTGAGCACTTGAAGTGGACTAGCGAAATGGAGAAACTGAATTTTAAATTTTATTTAATTTTAATTAATATAAATTTAAATAGCTGTATGTGGCTAGTGGCTACCAAATTGGACAGAGCAGCTTTAGTTGGTGGATCCTCAGATACCCTTCCTTTTAGGTGTATGTTTCAGGACACATCAGCTGTGTTTGGATTTTTTCCTCCCCAGTTAAAGGTATTTTCTCTAAGTTACTGTCATTGTGCAAAAGAATAGTTTCAGTTACAACATAGACATTTATAAGGCATGGTATCTAGACAATTTTTTTTTACTAATAATCTGTGCTTATTTTTAATGCATTTTACATTTTTGTTTTATATTTCTTTTGATAATTTAAAATAAATGCTTCCTTTGATCCTGGATATGGTTGTAAATTGATATGAAATTTTTGAGGGGGAAGAGGAAAAAGAAAAGAAAAGGAATTACTTTTCAAAGTTAAAAGGTCACATATGCAATAGAGATTGCCTTGAATTTTAAAACCATTATCTTAAAAAAAGCAAAAACAAAGCAACAATTGGGATATCTCAGATATCAGGTGCTGAGATTATATGTAATATTTACCATTGATTCAGGGTTGATTTATGCTGCTTTGTAAATAAACATTTAGCATATAAAATACTGAACAGAAAAGAGGAATGAGCCATGTTTAGCTCTTTTTTGAGTGTTTCAAGAATTGCAAAGACTTTTCATAGTGTTGACACTACTGATTTTTTTTAAAACCCTAGAAATCTCAGCCTTACAGATGTTGCAAAGAGAGTGTCCCTTGGTAGTTGTGGGCATTTTCAAAGGCTTGTTGCTCTTCCTGGTGGAGTTGCTCAGCTGGTTTGCTGGTGGTTAGCTTAACTTTAGATGACAGTAAGCAATGACCAGAAAGGAGTGGGAAGGCCAAGAGCGAACGAACGATCAGTTTCCTAAAGATTTCACTGTCACAAAATGCTTCCCATTCCCATCTCTGGTTCTTTGTTTATGATATTTCTTCTTCAAAGCTAAATCCATCCTATGTTCAAAGTCAAGTTCGAATGTTACTATCTATATGAAACCTGCTCCAGCCATGTGAATTAAAGCACTCTTTTTCTCCTACTCCTATAGTACTTTGGTTATCCTATTCACAATCTTGCTCACACACCATCTACACCCACAAGCTATCTTCCTTGTAGTCTGGGAGGTCATTGAAGCAGGGCTTACATTTCAAGTACCTCCCATACTCAGCACATATTAATGATCTGAATCCATTCTCATCTTTAAAATGGGAATAATAAATTACCACCTTCACATGTTTTTTTCTGGATGCTATTGTTGCATAACAAACCATCCCAAAACTTAGCAATTTAAAACAAGCATTTTATTGTGCTCCTGATCTGTGGGTCAGAAATTCAGGCAGGATGTTTCTGTGTAGTTCTCACTGAGGGTCATTCATGCAGATGTAGTCAGATGTTGGTGGGGGCTGCTGTCAACTGAGAGTTCAACTGGCTCGATGTCCAGGATGGCTCACTCATATATATGGCTGCCGGTTCACCAGAGCTCTGACATGCAGCCTCTCCAGTGTGGCAATGTAAGGGAAATCAGATTTCTCACATGGAAGTTTAGGGCTTTAAGTGCAAAGGTTCCAGCAAACAAGGTAGAAGCTGCATTGCCTTTTATGATTTGGTGCTGGAACCTCACGGCATCACTGTTAATGTACTCTATTACCGGAAGTGGTCATAAGCCCACCCAGATTCAAGGGGAGGGAATTAGATTCCATCGCTTGATGGGGGCTGGCTAGGTGACACTGTTGAAGAGTAAGGGAGATAAGACATGTTGCTATGACCACCTCTGGAAAATACAACCTGCCACATATAAACAATACATGTGAAAACACTTTGGACCCTGGAGCATTCTGGCCACAGTTGCTCGTATCTTTTCTTCGGTTTCATCATATAGCCTCTGAACTTTGACCTGTTCATTTCTATGCCAGGCCTGATACTTACCCAGTGAGTTCAATTTAAGGTCTGTAGCACAAAATGCTAATATGTGGGGATTGGGCAATCACCTTCAGAATTGGGTTTTTTTGTCTTGCTACTCCACTTTTCTTTCTTTCCTCCTTGTATATTTTCACTATTCTCACCTGTTTCGTTGGCTTTTTGTCTCCTCATTAGTAGTCTCAGAGTATCCTCATCTTCTCATTTCACCACGACTAGGGAACAGTAGAGAAGACTTAAGGACCGGAAATATTTGAAGGAAAATTTTTAGTTTAAAAAACTCCTAACCATTCTTCATTTATCTAGTGATAAATATGAAGCAAGACATTTTTGACGAATAGAAACATTTCAGGCTTCATAGGAGAAGGTTAATTTTAATCTTTTGATGTTTTTCAGTTCTTGTAAAGAGTATGGACTCATTATCTTAGGCCAAACCTCCTTTTGTTTCATTTTGTTTTAATTAAATGGGGGGCGGGGAGACAGAGAGGGGAGGAGGGAGAGAGAGAGAGAGAAACTCTGACTCCTTTTGATTGGAATGCAGGGGAATCTCAATCAAAATACCCTAGGAAAGTACCTGATACACAGTAGACCCTAAGCAAATATTTGTTATAAAATAGTAGGATATAATCAGCACTTACCTAGTGCTGATCATGTACCAGATAGACACCTGTTAGTGGATTCAAAGAAGTGTAAAGAGTCAGTCGTCAAACAAGTTGGGAAGAAAACATCTAATCCAAGAAGTAAATAACTAACAAAACAATTCTGTTCTTTGTAAGATCCAAAGCATGGTACAACTACAAATTATGATCTTTGGAGAGGTGGACGGAACTAGCATCCTTAGGACACCTTCTGTACATGAGCCAATTAGCACCCCCATCTCACTGAATCCCCATAACAGTGCTGCAGAGAGGAACAGAGAAGGGAACTGAGCGGGCAGAGAGGGGCATGAAGGGTCCAAGGTCTTGCACTTTGCAAGAAGCAGAACCAGAACAAACTCAGACTTCCAACATCAATGCCAACTTTCTCTCCTTGGCTGTGACCCACATCCTCAGGATAGCAAGATTCCCTGTCCTCTTTCTTCAAGATACTTCCAAGCTTAATCTTAGATGCTATTACATGACTAGGGGTGATTAATAGGTAATTCTGTGATGTTGATTATACCTTTTCTAAGAGACTATCTGGTGCCCTAACTGATCAGAGTTCAATTTTTCCAACTGCCACTGGAGGGCTCCCCACTGTAAGCTTTATAGACGATCACCAGGTACTACTTAAACAGATTTTTGGTTTTTGGCTCTCTCTGAAGTTTGATTAACTTCAGGCTTTTGGGAGTTAGTGAGTGACTATGTCACTCTTAAAAATGAGAGATGAATAACATTTGGCTGGAACAGATTGAGTCAACTTCAGACAGAGGTCATATAAGGATCTTGCCACAAAGTTCTTTATGTACCCCTGAGGCCAGGCCGCCCACACTTGGCTTCTCACATCCTGAGCCCACAAATAAGTCAGTCAATCCACCTGCACCTCTGACCTACAGCACCGCATCTGCATGATGCCTCCTTTGCTCACTGCCCTCTACCTTGGACTCTGCTCTAGGGTCTGAGGCCCCAGCCAAAGCAAGGACCTCATTTGTTCATTGCTGGAGCCTTGGAATATCCTTCAAAGTGGGCCTCTCAGATCTTTACTTCTGTGCTGTCTTAAAGCAGGGAAAGACCCACAAGAAGGACCAAGGAGGTTCCAGTTTGCTTTCAGCCAAATGTGTTCCCAATTCTCTATAACTTTTCCCTGCTAGTTAATATGTAACCCTGCCTGGTGCATTTATAGCTTAAAATACAGAGAGAGAAGGAAATGTTGAACACAGTGGAATTTGTTGTGAAGGGAAGAATTTCGTATCTCAGCAAGATGAGACTTTTGGGCAAAGAGTCAGAGCCTTCCAAAATGTACCAAAAAGAACGACCGAATGTGGTATTGGACTGGTCATAGATACTTGAACTTCTCAATAATGATTTCAGAGGATCTATGTTGCTAGAAAGTTGTTTGGAAACTAAAGTGGAACTTTCAATAAGGTCTTCTCAATGAAAACTCCTGCCAAAGTTTAAACCAGAATTATTTCGCTAAAAAGTAAATCACTCCAACTCTGGAATGATCAACAGGATACTGATCTCCATCAGAGGAAATCAGGACAGGGTAATGTCCTTCGTGACAAAATCAGGTAGACACAAGAACTAGTTACATACTTCCCGGTCGTGTACAATCGGTAACAATGGACAAAAACAGAGAATAATGCAATGCTGAATATCAGGTTTAGAACTATGTTTTTTCAACCAGAAACCACAGTGCCAGTGCAAAGCATATCTTCAAGTTGACTAGCCAAATGTACGTAGTCTATTCACTTGGGGGTTCTTGGTCTACTTAACCATTCACACTCTTACAAGTTGAAGTCTTTGTTTTCAATGTAGAGACGGAGGAGACAGCTGCATAGAACAGGCAAGCAATTGACTCAGGTTTGCTAATTCAGTGGTTGATGGCAATGAAAGCAGATCAGTTTACGTTTTTTTCTTACGTGTACTTAACATTACACAACTAGGTCCCACCGATGTACTTTTTATCTTCACTCACTCCAGCATTGACTTTAGATGCTTGAGGCCTTTTGGCAGGAGACGTATCCGGGTCTTGTTAGATTAGATAGCAGGCCTTCCAAAGAATCATCCACCCCACCGCCCCACTGCCCCAAGTGGTTTATGATTATGAATCACAAAAGTCAGGGACAAGACCTCAGCCAAAACCTGTGAGTAGAACAGACAGTCCTACTGGATCACGTTTGACTAGTCTAGTCAGAAGTCAATTAAATATCCACCAACCTATAGGCCTGGCAGCAATTTTCCACCCCAGTGGGGGAGAAGCAGGTCTGTCTCTGTGGTTTGGTTTTAATGACATTAAATAGCCAACAGCAATCTCTGCAGCTTTTATCTCAGAAAATCCCACCCTCGGAAGTCCACATTCTGAAGTTTCACCCATGGCCTGGATTCTGGGGTTCTGCTTGGGTGGTATGTAGAGTAAGTCCTACCCTGGCTAGATTTCATCCACTGTATTAGCCATCATTATGGCTAAATAACTGTAGGTGGGAAGGCCTTTAAGACATGGGCTACTGAGTGGTGAGGCAACTGCCTCTGCACCACTCAGGATTAATTATTTAATTGACTAACAGAGGAAATAGATACGTAATACCCAGAGAGCTTAGCCTTATCCTAGGTTCAATTTAAGCTAATCATCAGTATTTCTGGAAAATGCCTATGTGGGTTTTTCTCAGTAAGCGCAGTCAGCAAGTCTGAACAGTACCCTCCTATGCCGTCTGACACAGCTATGTTTAGACTCATACTTGGTGACATTGCATCACCAAGAGGGCTTCAGTGGTGCTCTGGGCCAAGTGAAATTGGCTAAATGGCTAACACATGCCTTTATGAAACAAAATAGAAACTTCTCAAATGAAAATGAGTCTGAAAAAATTGGGTACTCCATCTTGAAACTTGAAAGAAATTAAGTACAGAAAATTTACACTTATCACCCATCAGAGGCACAGAGTAAGGAAAATTTGTAAACAGAGATATAAGTGAAGGTGATAAGAGGAGCTATCTCTGTACAAGGCTATATATATTTAGAAAAGTCAGAGAATAATTTCTGTTGGCTCTTGGCACTGCTTTATCATAGCATGGTTAGATAGTTTGCTGGATACAGAAGCTGGAATGGTATAGAAGACTAGAATAGGCCTGAAGAGTCTCTCAGCACAGTTTACAAGATCCAGGACATGAGGTGCAGAGGTAGCAATCACTTAAAGAATTCACCCTTTTGTAATCATATAGAAAATAAATGTTGACTCTGAGCCCAAGAGCCAAACTCCAGAACAGAGCTATTGCCCGTTAGATTAAAATAAGGGACCAGATAGGACTGTAAATTATATGGTGTCCTTTGCATTTCCATTAGAGGGCATTCTTGCTACACAAATTCCTGGCTTTTCTTGTCATCAGAGAGCCTTCTCTTCCAAGGCAGGTCTGCATGATAGGTGGTCTAAACTGGCCGACTGTATGCCAAGCAAGGTAAGAGAAGTCAAAAGGAAACAATATGGCTTTTCTTTTTTTCCTGCTTTCAAATCAGAAGTGCATACCCAAGGTTAACAGAAAGCAGCTTGGGCCAAAACTGTTTTCCTGGGAATTTCTTCATTTCACAGACCTTGTACACAGTACTTCTGTGGACTGCCAGAGCCTTCCCTGGGGAGGCTGAAAGGGGAGACAGTTGATTTTTCAGAGAGATTGTGCAAATGCAGCCAAGCAAACAGGAAGGTGCCTTGAGTCCTAGATGGGGGCCTTTCCTCTCCATGTGCAGTCACTGGGGCCCTGTGTGTTGGGAATGAAGCCAAGACAGCAAACTGAGCACCTTCTTTAGCATTCCCCATTACTCGTGCTGCTTTCCCAGCCAGTGGCTTCCCAATCTTGGTCTGGTCATAGCACATGTTCGTGTGTATATATGTATGGTATGCATGTAGAGTTATACACATGCACACATCCCTAAATCAGTACTCAGAGCATGCACGTGGTACTGGAGTTGTTTTTAGAGTGCTCGATTTTGGGAGTATGAGACATGAAGATACTAACAAAGAGGTTGATACTTTCCCTGGCCGTGAATGGAGTTGCTCACTGCTCATGCTCTGAACGGGGGAGACATACATGGAAAGTTGCAGTATCCATGGAAAGTGCAGCAGCCTGCAGACAATACATATATTTCTGAGTGCATATGTGAGGATGAGACATAACAAAAAGGAAGTTGCTGCCTGTCATGGGATGGATTGGCAGCACCGTGTCCTAAAGATAGAAGACAGTGTCCCTTGCTGCCTCCAAGGCTATGGGAACACTCAGTGGGGTGAGCTCATAGCAACTGTTGTGCTCTCACGGTGGCTCAGTCCAGGTGTCTGTGCCTCTCATGGGTTCCCCACAGACAGGAAGATGGAGTTGGAGTGAGGATTCTTTGTCAAGGCTCTGGGTTGGGAAGCCAGGTTGTGAGAAGAGATATAATAAGGCTGTCCTTCACTTTGGGCCTAAGAGGGCAGCAGCTAGGATCTCCTCAGACTTGAAAAGAAAAACATAGTTATATTATACCATTATAAAAGTGTTTAATTTTAAGTGGTTGTAGAGAATTGTATGAAGAGAGTAACAGGACGGTAGCTTTTGTGAGATTCTTAAAGTACAATGCTGGCAGAGGACTGATGAATCCTGGGAGAAATCAGGTGACTAAACTTGTCCCTAATCGGCTTAAGTTAGAGACCCTGGACATGAAAATAAAGCCTTCAGTAAGAGGGCAAGAGGGCAGGGCCTGGGAGCAGTACCCTTGGCAAGACCCTGATGTAGAGTAATAGTAATTATAGTGCTGGGAGGAAAAAGCCTTGTTCTTCTCCTCACAGCCATAAACCCCTGGTTTTACAACTGAAGCTCCTGGCCCTGGTTCTCATTTTGGGCTCTGCAGCAACAAAGCACCTTTGGCCCAAATTTCTGACTTTCTATTTTTAAAAAGTAAGGACTTAGGAGTACTGGGGAGCCTATAATTTACCCAGCACTTGAAACAGTCAAATCTACCCCAAGGCATGGATGAAGCTCAGCTCCTCTTGCATAGGTTTTGATGGTCCTACCAAAGCACTTAAGGTTTTCTTTTATGTGCAGCATAATCATCATAATTCTCTTGCCGAGCACATTTTATATCGCACGCAATGTAAGATAGAAGTGGGTGTGCTCATAGATTGAATGTGGAGCCTAATGCTTGGTTCTGTTTATAGGTCTTATGCTTGCAAAACATGGGACGGTTTGCCAAGTTTAGAACCCCCTGGAAACCTGTGGATTTGGAGCTCCAAATAGAATTCCAATTTTTTTTTGAGGTTCAAGTTCTTTTAACTTTTGGCACAAACATGACTTCCTGTTTCTAAGAAAAAAAAGCTTTAAAAAGTTCCATTAAAAGAACTCCTAAAGAGCCCTGGACATCCAGTGGTTTTCACAAAACAATATTTTGATGAGTTAAGTGTAAATGTACCAGAAACATATGGATTAAATTTCCCTTGAAAAAGGAGGGGAAAAAGCAGGCCAAACACACTTTAGGTTTTTGCCGAACCCAAAACATTTGAAAAGTACTTTGAGGTGTTTGAGTAAGTCCAAACCTACAGGGCTCCCCACCACCCTGGAATGGCAAACTCGCAGCCAGGCGGACACCCCTTTTCCAAACTGTGGTGGTGTTTGCATAGGCAAGGAAACACACAGCTCATGGTGCAGCACTGCAACCCGGAACCAAAGCAGGGGTTGTCCAAAACCTGAGCAGGGCACGTGCCTCACCTCCTTGCCCAAGTACTTCAGCACTGAGCAGTGCATCAGGAAGTAGTTGGCTGTACTTTCTGGGGTCTGATTACAAAGTACAATTCCTTATATATAATATTGCAACAAAATGGATTCAGATTAGATGAGAACCAACTGAAGCCTCTATTCCAAACTTTAATTGGACCAATTGTGAGGAATGGAAACATTCCCTCAATTGCAGGTTCCTCTCTTCTCTCCAATCCAGCTCCTGCTCTTGTGTTTTCTGGTCTTGGCTGGGACCAGAAGCAAGAAGTCTCAAAAAAAAAAAAAAAAAAAACCCTCCAGGAAACATATTTTCACAAGATTTCTAGCTCCATTCATTGAAGGCAGAAGTCTGAATATGGTTCACAGAAGCACCACAGTTTTGAGGGTTTGGGGGACCAATAACCTTTCTTGGGAATCACCTACTTGCTAAGGTTGACTCTGGGGCATGTGGTTCATGGGGCAGAAAACAGCTGCCTTGGAAAGGGAACAAGGGCCCACAGCAGTGTGGCTGCCTAGCAATTCAGTTTTTCCAGTAAACCAAGAATCCCCAGAGAGAGTAAAGATATTTCCCCTATTTTTCCATCCTGTTAGCTTTCTTAGAAGATGATGTATGGCTTCTCCCTTTGCTTCTTAAAGATTCCTTTTTTTCAGCTGTATACTAAGCTCCCAGTTACCTACAACCTGGCCACCTTCTTGTGAATGAACAGGGAAATAAAAGAATGAGGATGCTTCCCATTTCTGTCATGTGGATTGAGTTAGTTCAGGATTGTTAGTCACACACGAGCCTCCACCATCTCTTTTTAAGCCTTTCAGGGGATTTCCAGCAGTGGGACTGTTTACTGTTAGGCGAGCCCGAATCATAGAAAAGCTGGAAACCCAGAGGTTCTCAGACCTTCCAAGGTCAAACAGATTTGAACTAGCTTGAAGGAAGTGTATTGTAGTTGGAAGAGCATTTGGCTGGGCATCAAAAGAGATGGGCAGAAGGATTTTTTTCCCCATAATTAAGGCGTTTATACTATCGGTTCCTCAGTTTCCCCATATTCCAGAAAGGATACATGTATACATTACCTGAATAACTTCTGGGAGGATAATTGAAATGCTTCACACTCCCTGAGGGCAAGGATGTCTGATTAAAAAAATAATAATAAACTACATTATACAAAACCTAGAATTATGTGAAATCAAGTATAGTACTGAGGGTGTTGGGAAAATTGCTTCATTCTTACTTCCTGTAGCCTGCAACTAATAATAGTAATTATTTATGTGGTGCTCGCTATATGCCAGGTATTTGCAGGTGTTTTACGCACATTAACTCATTCAGTCTTCACAAAGACACTAAAAAGTGGGTTCCTTTATTGTCCTGATGGGGAAACCAAGGCACAGATAAAAGTAATTTGTCTAATTTGCCACCATAGTTTTGGTGGAGTCAAGCCTTTGAACTTAAGGAAGTAAACTCCAGAGACCACATTCTCAACCTCCGTGCAGTTAAGAACTTTTATCTTCAGGCTAGACTATCCCAATACTACTTCTGAGTGAGTTCTCTGATCTTGAAAATACCCTCATGAATTTTCTTCCTCTCATGTGTTTTATAAGCAAATAATTAAGTTGAAATAAAGTAAAACATACACAAAAACATTTTCTTTGCCATCTCAATATGCACTGCTGGGCAGAGAAGTCTTCAAACAAACGTGCTTTGTCTTCATGTGGAAAAACTACTGTGTAGCTTGATGTAAAAACCTATTTTTTACAAACGTTCATAAGAGGAAAATGGTCTGTCTCCTTTCATTAAAAGAAAATCTCTGAAGTCTCTGGAAAAGCAAGGAAATTATACAGAAATCTATTGAAGGTTGTGTAGAAATCAATTCTGAGGAAAATCTCAAGGTGAGTTCAGAGTCTTAGAGGAAAAGAAAGAAAGCCCGAATGTCTGGTTTCATCAGAGAATCTTGTTGCCCACCAGATGGGTGAATGTGGCGAGGGGACTTTCTTTTACAATAGGGGCTGTATCAGAAAGCTTCTTTTCTTGCTATCAAAGTCCTAGCAGAAACAGGAGAGAGCATTTAGGGTATTTGGAGCACTGCAAGATACACTGAATGGTTTGTGTGTAGGTATTGCTTGCAAGTAGAAGAAAGCGTCTGCCAAACTACGCTTAAGCTTCAAAGCGCTGCTGAAGCCCTGTATCCCTGGAAGCCTATTTTGACTTTAAGGAAAGGCTTGTGCTAAGTTGTGTTTCTATGGAAATAAAGCAATTAGGTTAAACAGCAATTGAAAACTATTTAGTGAAAAAGATACCAAATGGTATTGCTTTTCATTTTACACTAAATTGTGCATTACTGTGTCAATTAGCAACTAGAGAACAATGTACACTTATGCTTATTTTTAATGAAGTTTATTTTATTTTTAGAAAAGCAGCATTGATTGGACCGGGTACCATAATATGAGACCCAGTTATACTGCCGGAGGAAAACTTTCCTGGGTGATTTTTGCAGTTGTGTGTAAAACTCCATGATTCTGCTAGAGGCACGTATTTAAATTTCAGATAGTTTTTAGGAATAATAACAGCTTCAGACTTGCCTTAAAAACAATAAAGTGCAATGTGTTGATTATTGTCCTACTTTATGATTCTTTCTTTTTTTATTTTTTGAGAGATGAGATCTTGCTTTGTCACCCGGGCTGGAGTACAGTGGTGCTATCATAGCTCACTGCAGCCTGGAACTTCTGGGCTCAAGCATTGCTCCCACCTCAGCCTCCCAAGTAGCTAGAACTATAGGCATGTGCCACCATGCTGGCTAATTAAAAAAAAAATTTTTTTTTTTTGTAGAGATGGGGGTCTCGCTGTGTTGCCCAGGCTCGTCTTAAACTCCTGGCCCCAGGGGATTCTCCCACCTTGACTTCCAAAAGTGCTGGGATTACAGTTGTGAGCCACTGCACCTGGCGTACTTTACAATTCTTTAAGGGAAGAGTGGTCTTCTTGACAAAAGCTGAAAATAGGGTCAGAATAATGCTCTTTGGGATTCACCATTCCCTTCCCAATTATACACTTTCCTTCTCTTCCATTAGAGTGTGCTCCCTCTATCTTTTTTTAGGATGGATGTAGTATAGTGCTTCTTGAACAATTCACCTGGGCCTCGTGTTAAAATGCAGATTCTAAGCCCATAGGTCTAGAGTGTGGCTCAAGATTCTGTGTTCTAACAAGTTGCTGTGTGAGGTTCATGCATCTGGTCCAAAGATCATCATCCCTTGAATATATAGCAAGTAGAGTGTGACCAACCTGTGTGTGTGTGTGTGTGTGTGCGTGTGTGTGTGTGAATGGTTAGTGATGTAATACTTGCCTGATTTTTCCTCCTTTTTTCAAACATTCAAATCTAAAAGTCGAAATTAAAACACAAAAAATACCAAACACCTCATTTTCTCAGTCCTAATCCACAAATATCCACTGGATGAAAGCAGTCAGCCAATCCAAGCAGCAAATAAAGAAGAGGATCCTAAGAGAATCAGAGTTTCACTCTTATCACCGCTGACCAAAGTGAAATTGCACCACTTGTTTAATAAATGGTGATGAGAAGTGAACAGATCTATCAAAGTTATTGAGGGCGTTTGCAGCACAGAACCCAGATGCTTTGCTGCTATTTTTCTTCCTACCCCACCATGAACTGTGTTAGCTCCCACTTCCTCAAATCTTCCAAACTCATCTCTCAGTGAGTTCAGTGCTTGGGACAGGTGACTGTGTCGGTACTCAGTACCCGACTCTGTGCTCGCCTGAGTTAGATTGCCTTAGCTCTGCCGATGAGCAATTGCCGGTTCGCTCCAGTCCAGTTATATGAGTCCTTTTGATCCCTCAGCAAATTCAGGGGTTCCAGTAAAGGCAAGTTATACTTTGATGTGGTTCCTCTTAATTTGTATGAAGATGAACTGAGAAAACATCAACTCATTTTTTCCATTATTCTCAATCTTTTTCTCTTCTTTATGATTAATAAAAACATCTGAGAGCAAAAAAAAAACCTGTGCAGGTGAATATGTTAATTTATTAACTGTTGATGGGGGAAGAGACAGGCAGACTATATTCTGCACCTGATGATTCAGGAGCAGAGCCCTTGGGGGCTGTAGCGGGCGAATCTTCCCTGAAATGCCTAAGCCTTGAGGTATGCTGGCAGTTTACGTCACGTCTCACCTTTTGACAAATGGTCAAGCAACAGCAAGGCCACGGGCATGGGGCACAGGAGAGGACGCAGAGAGAGACAGAGAGACGAAGTGCCGGGCAGTGGGCGTGGAGCGGAGGCGAGTCCTCGGGGAGGACGGAGACAGTTCACAGACAGGGAAAGACGGTTTGTATGACAGAAACAATGATCTGGAAAAGTGACAAAGGAACGAAAGAGGGACAAGTAAGAAGAAGGAAGTATTGCAATTTGTCCTTCAAATGAAGCTGAGTTTAATTAAACACATACTTTTGGCCAAAGATTAATCATTTAAACAGATAAGTCTTTATTACTACTGAGGCCACAATTAAACAATGAATTTTCCAACAAGAAGAGAGTTTAGACCAGGAGTTCCTTAGGTGCTCCTGGGAAATAAAAGGGAAAAGTGTTTCTCAAAGTGGTAAAATCTGACTCGCTGGGGGCCTGGGAAGGAAGGGAGGGTGAGGGGGAAGATGGAATGACCATGCTGCTCTTTGGAAGCTGGTTCCTGCCCAAAGCTTCTGCAGGGATTCAAACTTATAAAGGGCACCCTCCTCTTCTAAACTTATTGTTCATTTTCCAGAATCTCACTCCATAAATGACACTAACTTAACTGACCTCTGAAAGCCAAAGCATAAAAGGAAACTCCATTCTCTTAAAATGCCAAGTTCTCCTCCTAGGGTCAGGCTGAGGGCATCTTGGCAAATCAGAAAAAAGGGGAGTCATTTTTCCACAGGCTTTATTTAAAATAAACAGTTATTTTGGGCTCTTTTACACATTTGAGAAATAGAAAACATCGTAGAAGCAATATGGTTTTATGCTCTTATTTTATAGGGGAGAGAGAGGGAAGTAACTGGCCCCTGGTTACATAGCTGGTGAGTGATTTGATTAGAACTTGGTTATTATTCCATTTTTTAAAGCTCTCAGCATAGTATTCTGTTTCCCTTGCTTTACATGTATCAGCTTTCTTTCAGTAATGTTTTCATTAAATATAGAATGAAGTCTTCTTTCAAACAAGAACAGGATTAAAAAAAGAAAGTCCACGTGAAGGATGCTTCCATATGTTAATGTTGCTCTTCAAATAGTGATGTTTTTAGGGGACACTTAGGGACCACTAGCAAATTTCTGCCCTCCAGCTGGCTGACTGTTCTGCCTCAGAGATTAATTAGGACATGATACAGAAAGAACCATGGCTTTAGTTTTGACATATTTCCTCGTCACTCAAACTCTCCATGTGTATTATGATGTTCCCCTTGGTCACTTCTGACTTCAGAAAGAATTTCAGCTTGTGTGCTTTTTATTAGTTTGGATTTTTGTTCTCAGCCAGTTACCTATGAAAGCTTCTGTGGGAATTACTCCTGATCAGGACAATATCCATTAGGGGCGAACTGATCAATCGCGGACACACTGTCCTCTGCATAGAGCAATAGGCTCTTGGGACCCCAGTTAATGCTCCAACTTGGAGATCACTTTGCTGTTTCCCCTCAAGCAGATTCCAGCAGCAGATATAATCTAAAGCCTCAAAAGTCAGAGCTGGAAACTAAATGACAACTTGGCTGCCAGTAATCTGGGCTTGAACCTGCTTTGGCATGGGAGTGGATAAGATGACCTCATAGGTCTTTTCCATCTGCGATTTCTGTGAACCATTGTTCTAGGGAATAAATGATTTAATAGGCTAATACATATTTGCATTTGCCCACTCCACTGTTCCTTGTATTTGTTATATTTTACTTGGTTACCCTGGGAAGAACAAATACATTATGTAAGTCCAGAGACACTCAGAGGTCAAAATCTGCAAAGGGCAGAGTTTGAAGTGATGTGGACAAGAAAGAGAGATGGTGGTAAATAGGAAACCTGAGCTCACAAGTGCTTTCTAGATGTTTCCAAAGCAAAGCTTGAGGAAAAGTACCAGAAAGTGATGTCTTCTGGTGCAGTGAAAAGAATACAAATATGGAGACAGAAGACCTAGTTTGAACTCTGACTTACTGACTTGTAATGATCTCAGCTTCCAAACAGATAATGGATTCAATAATACTCACCCTGCTTATTTCAAGGGGGTTGGTTTGAGAATGATATGAGAGAATATGTGTTTGCGTATTATAAATGTAAAGTGATATATAAATTAGGGATATTGTTACCATTTAATTAAGTGATTGTTATACTCAGAACTGAATAGAAAAGTTTGTATACAAAGAGCTATGCCAAAAAAAGCTATGTTTTCTGAAAGCAATTTTGGGAGAAAGGATAGAAATTGACAATAGGAAATTAAAGTTAATCAGTGCACAGGAAGAAGGAGTAGTAAAACCTCAAATGTTCTCATCTTCTGGTTTGCTCAACATGTAAGCCAAAGCACATTCCAAACTCTGAGAAATATTGAAAATCACCATTGATCTTTTTCTTATTTCTCCTAAAAATTTTTAAGGTAATATTCTAAACAGTCTAATATCCAAGAAGCTGATTGAAATAACATAATTCAGTAGAGACTTTTCTGAGTAACTTCTAAGTACAAAATCAAGACTTAGAGGGGGAAAAACACATTAAGAAGATATGCATCCTGTCTTCAAGAATTGCAATTTAAATGGGAAAAATGGGTTCACAAATATATCCAATATTTTCTAGGGGTTAAAATAGGATCAAAATGATTCTCACAAAAGAGTTTTTCTTCTATTTTATTGCCTGTCAAATTACTCATTGGAACCTAGAAATTGTCTTATGAGTTGACCTGCTCACTAATCATTGGCCACCATATTGTAAACACTATTTACCATCTTCCTTCTCTCCTATTCCAATTCATGGTGTTGTCTAAATCCACGGAAGCCTCTGACACTGCTGGCCCTCAGAGGTGCCTCATCTACTGGTCCCTGTTTGAGGTGCCACTACTGCCCATCAGTGTCCCTACTGTGCTAGTAGCACAAGTAACTTTAAACATACAAGCCAGACAGGTGTAGAAACAAAGCATAGTAGGAGTGCCTCGTAGGAACCTATTTATTCTGCTCATCTAGGAAAGTGGAGAGGACACAGAATGCTCTCTCTGAAAGAACACATTTATTTTTTTAATAGGAACTGTGAATAGGATGTCAACAGACAGAAAGGGGACAAGGGCATCCCAGGACTATGGAAGTGTATGGACAAAAGCACAGAGATGTAAGACTTCATAACATAGTCTAGGAAAATAAAGTAAGGATATCTCTCAAAAGAAGCATAATAGAGTGTTAAGAATAACAAGGGTAAGTTAGAACAAGGCCCAACAATGCCTATAAAAGATGGGATGTGCATTTCTACTTTTCTGCCATTCTACTTTCCTACAGTAAGAGGTGGAGTTGATAGCACTTCCCTTCTTGTTAAACAGTAAAACAGGATTCCAACTTAAATCTTTTAAAATAAAAAAACCCCACCAGAATTTGAATTAAAATCCCTCTGAGTGAAGTTCTGCTGTAGAGATGGGAGGTGTTGAGTGAGTAACGAAGCACATTATCAAGATGCCTGGACAGCTAATCTCTAAGGGTTCAGAAACCATAACTATCATCCACAAAGTCACCTGGTGATAGTAAACATAATCTAAGTTCAGTTGTCTGAGACTTTAGATTGAATAGTCTCTTTGCCATGACCCAGAAATGTCTGATATAGTAATTAGTACATTTGTTAGATTGGATTCTAAATACCACTACATTTTCCAAAATGTTGAGTCATTTTGATTATAGGTTCTGCTTAAATCCACAGAAAACACTCAGGTTTTATTCTAAGGGATAACAATTTGTGTTGAGATCCATGCTCTTGCACACACACAGCTTTACCCAATGTAAGCAATGTGGTTTTCTGACACCATCAACCCTGACACTAGGACAACTCAGAGGTAGCCCTTTGTATTAAGAAGATTGCTTCCCTTTTTGAACCATATATTCCTACAGATTTCTTTGTTTACACTTCTTCCCCCATCTCCCTACACCACTCAATAGGAACATGCCTGTTGATTTACAATCTCTGCCAGAGACTCCAGCAATGTTGTTATGGTTTAGGTTTTTTCTTTTGCTTTTTAGTGTATATGATGTTAGTTGTGCTCTATATTAAATTATAAGCTGTTAGAGGGTAGAGTATAGCATGGCACCATTTGAAAATTAACTGCAAATTAATGCTTTGAAATTATGGTAATCATAATGATGCTGTCTTGTGTTCCACATTATCCACTTTGGTTACTCAATGTCCCAAAAAATGCACCTTTGGAGCAGCATAGGATTTGAAAACCTCCCAGTAGTTTTGGAGACAGTCAGTTTTTATGTGCCCCTGGAGAATTTCTCATTGTCACTAATCCATGCACCTGGTTGAATAAAGGTGTTCTCTATATGCTGAAGATCAGTGTGTAGAAAAACTGCCCCTGGAGACACATTGGGAACTGCTGGTTTGGCCAGCAAAAGCAGGCTAGTTTCATTCTTTTTCAATCTTACCCTTCCTTCGCTCTCCTCTCTGCCAAACCTACACATTCCCAAAACATAACACTTTACACACAGTGTAAAAAGAAGATAATAATCAAACCCCATTAAAAAGTGGGCAAAAGACATGAATAGAAACTTTTCAAAAGAAGATAGACTAATGGCCAACAAATATGAAAAAATGCTCAACATCTCTAATCATCAGGGAAAGGCAAATCAAAACCACAATGAGATATCATTTAACTGCAGTGAGAATGGCTTTTATCAAAAAGTCCCCAACCAACAAATGCTGGCGTGGATGCAGAGAGATAGGAACACTCATACACTGTTGGTGGGACTGAAAACTAGTACAACCTCAATGGAAAGTAGTATAGAGATACGTCAAAGAACTAAAAGTAGACCTACCATTTGATTCTGCAATCCCACTACTGGGTATTTACCCAAAGGGAAAAAAAGACTTTTTATAAAGAAGACACTTGCACTTGAATGTTTATAGCAGCATGATTCACAATTTCAAAGATGTGGAAACAACCCAAGTGCTCATTAATACATGAGTGGATTAATAAAATGTGGTATATGTATACCATGGAGTACTACTCAGCCATAAAAAATGGTGAACTAATACCTCTTATATTAACCTGGATGGAAATGAGACCATCCTTCTAAATGAAGTATGACAAAAATGGAAAAACAAACACCACATGTACACACCATTAAATTGGAGCTAATTGTTCAACACGTATATGCACATATGGAAATAACACTCATCCGAAATCAAGCAGGTGGGGGGAGGAAGGGATGGGGAAATTCATACCTAATGGATACGATGCACACTGTCTGGGTGATAGGCACACTTATAACTTTGACTCAAATGGTACAAAAGCAATTTATGTAACCAAAATGTTTGTACCCCAGTAAAATATCCTGAAATAAAATTTAAAAAAATAAAGTTGTACTTGGATTTCAAAGCTTTTAAGACCTTAATGGAGATTTAAAATTAGAAATAAAAAATACTTCATGTTTTTGACAGAAAAAAAAATTTTTAAAAATAGTGCTGAGGGCCTACTATGTACTAGGGTCTGCACTAAACAGTTTTCATGGAGATAACATTTGTTCATCACAGTAACTCAGCTATCCCCATGTTAAAGACACAGAAACTGAGGCTTTGGAGAAGTTAAGTAAATTTTTCAGGGTCACAGGACAAGCATGCAGCAGGGCTGGGACTCAAACCCAGGTCTGTTAGCTCCAAAACACATGCTTTTCAGCACAACACTATCAGTCTCCTCCATTCAATAACAAGGTTGATCTGTGACCGGGGAGGATGGGAAAAGGGGCTTATCACTGCGGATCTTGAGGCTGCTCTTATTCTGTCTTCTTTCTAATGACACGAATGATAAACATAGAAATTAGCTCATAAGATGTCTGGATGATGCTATGGTAAGACATTGATCATATTATCTTGGAAGACTTTTTTTTTAAAAAAAGAGAGATACATGGTTAATAATGGAATGATGGCTAAGAGGAAAAATACAAGGATTTAATCCAGGCAATAAATTATAAAATAAGGAAGGACTAATTGACCCAAGCTCACCTGAAAATGATCTGGAATGCAAAGCATATGTTGTAGTATCTTTTAAAAAGGGGCAGGAAAAGAAAAAAAGGAAAGAGTGAGACAGTCTGTGGCATAGGATTGAACAGAGAAAGACCAGGAAACTGAACTTTTTTTCGTACACTCAGAAATAGTCAACCCTTTACTAATATATCAAGTACAAATTTGATTTCCACTTAAAGAAAAGATGGAGAAGTTAAAGATGATTTAGAGAAAAACCACCAAAAGATAGAAGAAATTAAAGATAGGAATTGTGGGTAAATGTTTATGGCATTTGAGTTGTTCAGAGAAAAAGATCAAGAGTAGCACTCAACTGTATACCTAATGTCATTATAAAAATTGCATTTTTTGTTGGGTTCTACTTTTACAGAAGGCTAAAGAAAACATTTGTGTTTCAGATTTATCTCATTTTAGGCAAAGAAATTTTCTTTTATGAAAAATTACATGTAAATCAAGTGTTTTAACCAAAATCAAACTATGAACTAAAGAGCAAAAGGAATTCCATTAATGGATTCAAGTCTGAAAGAAACTAAACCCCTGAATTATTCTTTTCTATGGCACTGTGAACAAACCACAGATCTCCCCTAGTCTCAGCCACCCTCCCTCCAAAAAGCCTCAGTGAGTCAGTTTGAGCTATGACTGACATTATAAATTTTTCTAAAGCAATTGAAACGGAACAAAACCAGAACATCAAAATGCTCTCCAAAACCAACCTGACCCAACCTGATATTTCACTTGGTTTGAGTCCCTGGTGTAAAAAAAAAAAAAATTTGAGTCATAGTTTAAATGCACCAGAGAGCTCTGCTATTTCAAAAAGAAATGCTATGGTGGATGCTTTAAAAATACAAAGACTTTTATGAGATAAATAATCATCCACTGACCTATTTATTTTGAAAACATTAGCTTTTGGGGTCTGATTTGTTTCTGGATATCTGTCGGCTTTGATCATGATGATGTGGAAAAACCAGGTACAGCTGATACTAATTTGGTCCCCAGTATCTGCAACTATATTGACAAGATGGCCTTGCTGATTATTTTAAATTAAAAATTAATAAAGTAATTTGGGCGCGAAATGGCATGATTTTACCTCTTTTGCAGAGACAGAAGGCTGGAGAGGTTGACATCTTACACTCTCCACACTTAGACATTTTAGGAACTTTAAGAAGCCAAAATTAGCCCATTCACTTTTATAGCTCTGCATCAGTGCCCATTAGGGTCAGGCTCGTAAGATACGAGTGCTTTCTCCTCCCTTTGCTTTTACCACAGGAAGACTGGGCAGCCCTTCTGGAGAGCAACCTCAGCCAAGGAGTGGATGCCACGATTGGTTTCCCTTTACCTCACCACTGGGATGGTTCTGAATTCTTTATAGAACTCGTTCCCTCAAGCTTGCATTCCTTATTTCTCATGGAAGCAAAATACTGCATTTCTTTTTCCTAATAGAAATGAAAAGGACCTTCCATGCCATACTTCCTCGGTCTTGGTTTCTGTTTCCTTGCATTTGGCTCCTTGGCGGGGTCCAGGAGATAATTGCACCTCGATATTCTTCAAGCTTTCAGTTGTACGTAGAGACTTATTTAAATTAACTCCCTAACAACAAAGAGGTGTGTGTTAGGAGGGGTGGTTGTGGAGGTGGGTGGTGATGACTCAGTACAGATAAGTGTAACCTCTCTTCCTAAGACGTGAAGTCCTGTACCTCATCCCCTAAAGGGGAAATGTAAACAGCCACCCGTAGAATGTCTCCTTCTACCCATCTCACTCCTTCAACCTGTTGGTCTAATTGTAGATGGGGACCCACAAGAGGTGGATTGAGTGTTAGGGAGGGATTGGCTACTCAGATACTGATTAGGCGAGAAATGTAAGACCAAGTGAAGAAATGGAGTCTGAGAATTTTCCTAACCCTGAAAAAAAGAAGGGAGAGACAATTTTATAAAACAGAAAGACAGATACACGTAGAGAGATGTTAAATTTTACTGCCAGATATGTGACATTCAAATTATTTATGACAGAGAGACTGTTAATTCAAAACTTGCTGTTTGACCTTGGGCAGGTTATTTAACCTCTCCCATCATATGTTTCTCTAATATGATCAGTTAGGAATTATCTTTATCCAACAGTGTTATTTTGTGGATTAAATTGAAATGTGGAAATTGGCTAACATTACCTGAAGCATAATAGACTCAGAGAATATTAATTCTCTTCCTTTCCATAAACTTAACTGTTAAAACATGCAAGTATATATAATAGTTCTATCACCCACTTACTGAGTACTTACTGAATACTAGGTGCTTTACAGATTTTGCCTACATTGTATAATTTAATTCATTGTATAAATTAATTCATCTTTGTCTTGTCCTATCAGGTAAATGTTATCATCCCCTTTTTCCAGATTAATCAAGACACAGAGAAGGCAAGTAACACCTAAAATCTCACAGCTAGTAAATGGTAGAACCAAGATTTGGAGCCATGTGCTGTGATACAAAAATGTTATTACAGTCTCTTCTTTTCCGAAGCCTCCTAATGAAGCTTGCACAATGTCCTCTAGGAAAAAGATCTATAGTTCTAGTTTATTTATTTATTTATTTTTTTGTCTGCGTCGATTATGGTATGAGAGCAGAGGAAGAACTTTTTGTGTTTTTTCTTTTTAAATTTTAGATTTAGGGGGTACAAGTTGAATTCTTCTACGTGTATATATTGTATGGTGGTGGATTCTGGGCTTTTGATGTACCCATCACCCAAGTAGTGTACATTGTACTCCACAGGTAATTTTTCATTCCTCACCCCCTCCCACCCTCCTCCCTTTTGAGTCTCCAACGTCCATTATACCACTCTGTGTAACATGCGTAGCCATAGTTTAGCTCCCACTTACAAGTGAGAAGATGTGGCATTTATTTTTCAGTTCCTGAGTTACTTCACTTAGGATAATGGCCTCCCATTCCATCCAAGTTGCTGCAAAAGACATTATTTCATTATTCCTTTTCCCACAGTAGTACTCCATGGTTATGTGTGTGTGTGTGTGTTTGTGTCTGTGTGTATACATACACATACACCACATTTTCTTAATCCACTCATCAGGTGTTGGGCACTTAGGTTGATTATATATCTTTGCAATTATGAATTGTGCTGTGATAAACGTATGAGTACAGGTATCTTTTTGATATAATGATTTCTTTTCCTCTGGGTAGATACCCAGTAGTGGCATAATAAAAGCCACATAAGACAAACCCACAGCGAACATCATACTGAATGGGGAAAAGCTGAAAACATTCCTCCTGAGAACTGGAACAAGACAAGGATACCCACTTTCACCACTTCTATTCAACATAGTACTGGTAGTCCTAGCCAGAGCAATCAGGCAAGAGAAAGAAATAAATGGCATCCAAATTGGAAAAGAAGAAGTCAAATTATCTGTTTGTTAATGATATAATCTTATACCTCGAAAACCTTAAGGGCTCCTCCAAAAAACTCCTAGATTTAATACATGAATTCAGCAAAGTCTCAGGTTATAAAATCAACATAAAAAATCAATAGCATTTCTATATGCCAACAATGACCAAGCTGAGAACCAAATCAAGAACTCAATCCTGTTTACAATAGCTGCAAAAAATACCTAGGAATACCTACCTAATTTAACCAAGGAGGTGAAAGATCTCTACAAGGAGAACTACAAATCACTGATGAAAGAAATTGTAGAAGACACAAACAAATGGAAAAATATCCCATGCTCATGGATTAAAATAATCAATATTGTTAGAATGACCATACTACCCAAAGCAATCTACAGATTCAATATAATTGCTATCAAAATACCAAAGTCATTTTTCACAGAATTAGTAAAAACAATTCTAAAATTCATATGGAACCAAAAAAGAGCCCAAATAGCCAAAGCAATCCTAAGCAAAAAGAACAAAGCTGGAGGCATCAGATTGTCTGACTTCAGATTATACCACAAGGCTGTAGTAACCAAAATAGCATGGCACTAGTATAAAAATAGAAAAATAGATCAATGGAACAGAATAGAGAACCCAGAAACAAAACCACATACTTACAGTCAACTGACCTTTGACAAAATTGATAATAACATACACTGGGGAAAAGACACTCTATTCAATAAATGGTGCTGGGAAAATTGGATAGCCATATGCAGAAGAATGAAACTGGATACCTATATCTCATGATATACAAAAATTAACTCAAAATGATTAAAGATTTAAATGTAAGACCCGAAACAATAAAAACCCTAGAAATAAAACTAGGAAAACTTCTTTTGGACATTTCCCTAGGCAAAGAATTTATGACTAAAATCCCAAAAGCAAATAAAATAAAAACAAAAATAGACAAATGGGATTTAGTTAAATTAAAAATCTTCTGTACAGCAAAGGAAATAATCAAAAGACTAAATAGACAACCTACGGAATGGGAGAAAATATTGGCAAACTATGTATCTGACAAAGATCCAGAATCTTTAAGAAACTCAAACAACTCAACAAGAGAAAAAACAATAAAAAGTGGGCAAATGACATGAACAGACGTTTTTCAAAACAAGATATACAAATGGCCAATAAATATATGAAGAAAATGTTCAACATCACTAATCATCAGGGAAATACAACTTAAAACCACAATGAGATACCATCTTACTCCAGTTGGAATGGCCATTACTAAAAAGTCAAAAAGCAATAGATGTTGGCAAGTATATGGTGAAAGGGAGCACTTATGCACTGTTGGTGGGAATGTATACTAGTACCACCTCTATGAAAATCAGTATGGAGATTTCTCAAAGAACTAAAAGTAGATCTACCATTTGATCCTGCAGTTCTACTACAGGTCTACTTTAGATTTTTGTCAAAGTGAAAGGATATTCTGCATTCAAGATCAAGATTGATTTATTTTTCTGAGTTACTAAGAAAACTTGAGATATCTGATAATCTAGAAAACATCTGGTCATTTCCTTTACAAGTGTCCTGACTGCTAAAACTACGCTACTAGTTTGGTTTTGGCTGGTTTTAATGTGTGTGTGTGTGTGTATACATATATATAAATGTAATTGTATATATATGTGTATATAATGTAATTGTATCTATATGCATGCACCTACATACATTATGTGATATACATTCTTTTATACCTGACCTTTTCTACTCAACAATATATTTGTGAAGCTCATTTATGTTGTGTGTCTTAACAGTAGGTCATTTGTTTTCAATGATGAATAGATTTCTCTGGGATGAATATACCCATAAGTGAACATTTGGACAGTTTTCAGCTGGGGGCTATGATTAATAATGCTGCCATCAATATTATTGTACCTGTCTTTGAGTTCACATGTGCTGGAATTTCTATTGGAGTAGAATTGCTGTATTACAATGTATGTGTATATTCAGCTTTAGTAGATACTGCCAGTTTTCCAAAGTAGTTATATGCTTTACACTTCTACCAGCAATGAGTTCCAGTTGTTCTACATCATCCTCATCAATCATTATAGTAAGTCTTTTACATTTGAGCCATTACGGCAAGTGTATAGTCATATTATATTGTGGTTTTCATTTGCATTTCCCTGATGACAATAAAGTTGAACATTTCCTCATATGTTTATGGGCCATTTTGATATCTTGTTTTGTGAAGTATAATTTCAGCTATTCTTCCATCAAATGGGCTATCTTATTCATTTGTAGAACTTCTCTATATATTCTAGACATGAGCCCTTTGTTAGTTTTAAGGATTGTAAATGTATTCTCTCTCTCTGCGGCTTGCCTTTCTCACTTTCTTAATGGTGCCATTTGAGGAATAAAATTTTTAGTCTTAATGTAGTCCAATTTATTAATGATTTCCTTCAAGGATAATGCTTTTTGTGTCCTGGTTACAAACTCTTTCCCTCCCTTAGGTAATGAATCTACTCTCTAACATTATATTTTAGAAACTTTATTGTTTTGCTTTTCAAAAAGATCTACAATTCACATGAAATAGATATTTGCATGTATTTTGAGGTAGAAGATATTTCATTTTGTCCATATGTGTATCCAATTGTCCCAGCATTGCTTATTGAAAAGATTATAATTTTTCCATGATTGTATAGTGCCACCTTTGTCTTAAATCTAGAGTCCACATATCTAGGCTCTTTACTTTCTTTCCATCAGTCTATCTGTCAATACTTGAGACAATATCACATTATCTTAATCACTGTTACTTTATAATAAGTCTTGATATCTGATATCTGGGAGATCAAATCCTCTTACCTGGTTCTTCAAATGGGTCTTGGGTAGCCCTGGCTTTCTTAAACTTTTGATGTAAATTTTAGAATCATCTTGCCAAGATCCACCAAAATTATCCAAAAAATCCTTTAGGATTTTGGGGGAATTGCACTAAATCATTAAAAATATTGATTCTTCCATATCTATTTATTTAGGTTTTCTTTAATTTTTGTGCTATACCTTTATAAATTTCTGTGTAGAGGTCTTACAAAGTTTTATTTAGATTTATTCCTACAAGTATGGTGTTTGAAAATGATAAATGGCACCCTTAAAATATGATTTCTATTTTTGTTTGTTGCAATTGAATGCAATGCAATTATTTTTTGTATATTGATGTTTATCCAATAATCTTAATAAAGTTATTTGTTATTTTGAATTTTCCATATAATCATATCATTTGTGAATAAGAGTTTAGTTTCTTTCTTTTCAATCCTTATATTTCTTACTCATTTTTCTTATCTTGTAGCACTTTCTAGGACTTTGAGTAGAAGTGGTGATAGTGGGCATCTTACTATGCCTGAGCTCAGAGGGAAAGTTTTCAAAATTTAATACCATTAAGTAAGGTATTTCTAAAAGGTTTTTTGGAGCTACCCTTCATTAGATTAAAGAAGTTTCTTTATATTCCTAGTTTGTTAGAAATTTTTTAAAATTCATAACTATATATTAATTTTTTTCAAGTATTTTTGTAAATATTGAGATAACCATAATTTTTCTCCATAATCCTTTTAATGTGATGAAGTATACTGATTTTATTTCCTAATGTTAAACCCAACTTACATTTTTGGTCTAAACCCAAATTGGTCATGATATATTAAGCTTGGTGTGGTTTGCTGATATAGTATTTCAGATTTTTGCTTTATTCATGAGTGAGACTTACGTGTAATTTTTTTTTTCTCATAATGTCTTTCTCAGACTTTGTTATCAAGGGTATGCTGGCCTCATAAAATAAAGATGGGAAGTTTTCCACCTTTTCTGTTCTCTGAAAGTGTTTGTATAAAAATGGCATTACTCCTTCTTGAATGTTTGCTGAAATTCACTGATACCATCTCTTGGCCTGGAGTTTTCTTTGGATGAAGATGTTTATTTACAGAGTTTATTTAATTAATGGCTATAGTATTATTCACATTTCTTGTTTCTTCTTTCATCTTCAGTAATTGTATATTTTTTGGGAAGTTGGACTTTTTTGCTAAGTTGTTCATGTAAATTCCCAAGTTCATTTTTTTAAGTTGTTTATAATTATAGTGACCATATACTTTATCACCCCAATGGGACACTTTTGAGAGCAAGAGGAGTACTATAAATACTTAAAATTGTATTATTTTTGAAGTGTTTATTTATTGACCTAAAATTGATTTTATTATTTTTATGTTCTCATAAAAAGGTTTTATTGAAAGTCTGTTTTCAAAAATAAAAGCCATTCTATAAAATATAAATAGCATATCTATTTTCATTAACACACAAAAAAACTTCTTTATATTGAGTACTTATGAATACAATAAGCTTAAAATTTGTTCTAAGTAAATATTCATGTCATTTGATTAGTTTATTGACTGTATTTGTCACTGATATTATTGTACCACTGATATTTTTCTGAAGAATATTTTTTCCAGTACTGTCTTATTTTTAATTTTTTCATATAATTGCCTGCAGTCTTCTTCAAAATTGAATTTTATCTTTCTAAATTTGAAATTGTTGACATTTTCAATTAACTTTTCTCTGTAGATTAAAATATTTTTAATTGAGAGCACACTCTTTCTACAGGTCATTGAAGTACCTCAAAAGCTCATAGTAAGTTTCTAGAATAAATTTTACTATTTTTTCATAATGAAATGTATAAATATTACTGTACAAATATTTTCCCAGGTTCTCCCTTTTTGCTTCAATTCAGACTAAATTTCTTTCAAAAAATATTTTTGCAGGGCAAAATTCATCAAACAAGTTGTTTATGGCTATGATTCTTTTGAATATTGACTAAATTTATATCCTACAAAATTATAGGCCTTTTAAATTTCATTTCACTCCAGTTGGAATATAAATTTATCCAATTAAAAATAGGAGCATCATTAAAAGATTCTTATGACAAGTTAAAATATCACAAATCTCAATTATAATGTTTTTAAAGTTAAGTCTTGTACACCATTTGGTTTCTCATAGTTTATTTCTTCAGTTCTTCCTTGTTTTGAAAGGGATAAATTTGTATTTATTTCTGTTTGAAAGTTTATAAACTAATTGCAGTTAGCAACTCTAAGAGCTAAACTTTTATGTTGTTCCATTTGTTGAACATTTTCTTTAAAGTTTTCCAACTGATTTTGAGAAAAATAAAACCAAATTTTGGAGGTCTTGTTTAAAAAGAACTTCAGAGGCATTGTAGAACAGTGAGGTTGACTTCCAAAGGAGTTCTTCAGGGTCCACACATTTCTAAAATATGATTGATGGGGAGTAGCAAAGGCAGTATGTGGACCCTGATGTTGGTGTATTTTTTTTATCATCTAATATCACGTTCTTCACAAAAGTTATATAGTTCATTGTCAAAATTTACATACATCTCTAAGTACTACCAACTAGATCTTTTATTTCTTTTTTCTTTTAATTTCAGAGTATTATGGGGCTACACATGTTTTGGTTACATAATTTGCTTTTGAGTCAAAGTTATAAATGTGCCCTTCACCCAGATAGTGTGCATTGTACCCGTTAGATGTGACATTTACCCATCTTCTCCTTCCCCTCCCACCTACTTGATTTCCATTGAGTTTTGCTTCCATATGTACACATAAGTGTTGATCAATTAGTCCCAATTTAGTATTTAGTACTAAATTGATCAATTAGTCCCAATTTAGTAAAACAAACGTGGTGCTTTTTCCATTCTTGTGATACTTCATTTAGAAGAATTGTCTCCAGTTCCATAAAAGTTTGTTACAAAAGATACTACATCCACCATTTTTTTATGGCTGAGTTGTACTCCATTGTATACATATACCACATTTTATTATTCCACTCATGTATCAGTGGACACTTGGGTTGTTTTCACATCTTTGTGATTGTGAATTGTGCTGCTATAAACATTCAAGTGCAAGTGTCTTTTTTATAAAATGTCTTTTTTTTTTCTTTTGGGTAAATACCTAGTAGTGGAATTGCTACATCAAATGGTAAGTCTGCTTTTAGTTCTTTGAGGTATCTCTATTCTACTTTCCATAGAGGTTGTACTAGCTTGCAGTCCCACCAACAGTGTATAAGTGTTACTTTCTCTCTGCATCTACACCAGCATCTGTTGTTTTGGGACTTTTTGATAACAGCCATTCTCACTGGAGCTAGGTGATATCTCATTGTGGTTTTGACTTGCATTTCCCTGATGATTAGAGATGTTGAGCATTTTTCATGGGTTTGTTGTCCACTAGTCTATCTTCTTTTGAAAAGTTTCTGTTCATGTCTTTTGCCCAATTTTTAATGGAGTTGTTTGATTTTTTCTTTATGATTTCCTTGAGCTCTTTGTAGATTCTGGTTATCAGCCCTTTACTGGATGTATAGCATGCAAATATTTCCTCCCACTCTGTAGGTTGTCTATTTGCTCTATCGATTGTTTCCTTGGCCATGCAGAAGTTTTTTAAATTTAATCAGGTCCCATTTATTTACTTTTGTTGTTGCTATGATTACCTTTGGGGTCTTCTTCATAAATTCTTTGCCTAGGCCTATATCTATAAGAGTTTTTTGACCTCTTTTCTAAAATTCTTATGGTTTCATGCCTGAGGTTTAAGTCTGTTATCCATCATGAATTAATTTTTGTGAGTGGTGAGAAGTTCAGATCCTGTTTCAGTCTTCTACACGTGGCTGTCCAGTTTTCCCAGCATGATTTATTGAATAAGGATTCCTTCCCTCAGTATATGTTTTTGTTAGCTTTGTTAAAGATCAGATGGCAATAACAGGATGGTTTTATATCTGCATTCTTTGTTCTGATTGATAGGTCTATGTCTCTGTTCTTGTGCCAGTACCATGCTGTTTTGGTTACTATAGCCTTGTAGTAGAGCTTGAAATCTGGTAAAGTAATGCCTCCTTATTTGCTCTTATTGCTTAAGGTTGCTTTGGCTATTCAGGGCCTTTTCTGGTTCCATACGAAGTGTATAACTATTTTTCCTAGATCTGCAAGAAATGATGTTGGCATTTTAATGGAGATTGCATTGAATTTGTAGATTACTTTGGGTAGTATAGACATTTTGACAATGTTGATTCTGCTAATCCATGAGAATGATATGTTTTTCCATGTGTTTGTGTCCTCTGTAATTTCCTTCCTCAGTGTTTCATAGTTCTGCCTGTACAGGTCTTTTGCTTCCCTAGTTAAATATATTCCTAGGTATTTTATTTTCTTTGTTGCCATTGTGAAAGGTATTGAGTCTTTGAATTGATTCTCAGCTTGACTGTCGTTGGTATATATGAATGCTACAGATTTGTGTACATTGATTTTGTAACCTGAGACTCATTGAATTTATTTATCAATTTCGGGAGACTCTTGGCAGAATCTTTGAGGTTTTCTACATATAAGATCATATTGTCAACAAACAGCGATAGTTAGGGAGTTGGGGAGAGTTCCTTCTCTCTCGATATTATGGAATAATTTCTGCAGTATGGGTACCACTTCTTTTTTGTAAGTCTGGTAAAATTCAGGTGTAAAACCATCTGGCCCAGAACTTTTTTTATTGGGAATTTTTTTTATTGCTGCTTCAATTTTGTTATTTGATATTGGTCTATTCAGGAATTCTGTTTCTTCCTGGTTAAGCCTAGGGAGGCTATGTGTTTCTAGGAATTTTTCCATTTCCTCCACGTTTTCAAGTTTATGTGCATAGAGAGTTTTATAGTGTTCAGAGATGATATTTTGTATTTCCGGGGTATCAATTGTGATTTCTCCTTTTTCATTTCTGATTCAGCTTATTAGAGTCCTTTCTTTTCTGCTTCTGGTTAATCAGTGAGAGGTCTGTGAATTTTGTTTACCTTTTCAAAGAACCAATTTTTTGTTTCATTAGTCTTCTGTATAATTCTTTTGTTCTCAATTTCATTTAGTTCTGCCCTTATCTTTGCTATTTCTTTTCCTTTGCTGGGTTTGGGATTTGTTTGCTCTTTCTTTTCCAGTTCCTTGAGATGATTAATAAGATTATTGTTTTGTGATCTTTCTGTCTTTTGGATGTAGGCATTTAAGGCTATGAATTTTCCTCTCAGGACTGCTCTAGCTGTATCCCACAGATTTTGATAACTTGTGTCCCCTTTATCATTTATTTCAAAGAATCTTTTGATTTCCATCTTAATTTCCTCCTTAACCTAACTATCATTCAGTAATAGGTTGTTTAGTTTCTGTGAATTTGTGAAGACATGAGTGTTTCCGATGGAGTTGATTTCTAATTATTCCACTGTGGTCTCAGAAGAAACTTGGTATAATTTCTACTTTTTAAAATTTCTTGAGACTTGTTTTGTGGCCTAGGATGTGATCAATCTTAGAGAATGTTCCATGATGTATATTCTGTGGTTTTGGGGTACAATCTTCTCTGAATGTCTGTTATGCCCATTCTAGAGTTCTGTTTAAGTCCATTGTTTCTCTATTTATTGTCTGTTTGGAAGATATGTCCCATTCTGTTAGTTGGGTGTTGAATTCCCTGGCTATTATGGTGTTGCTGTTTAACATTTTGTTTAGATCAAGTAGGATTTGCTTTATGAATCTGGGTGCACCTGTGTTAGGTGTGTAAATATTTAGAATTGTTATGTCTTCTTGTTGAATTGTTCCCTTTACCATACATAGTGACCATTTTTTTTCTGTCTTTACTTTTGTTGATTTGAAGTCTATGTTATCTGACATGAGAACTACTACACCAGCTTTTTTTTTTGGTTTTCATTTGCATGGAATATTGTTTTCCATCCCTTCACTTTGAGTCTGAGTGAGTTCTTGTGGGTTAGATGTATTTCCTGGAGACAGCAGATACTTGGCTTGTATTTTTTTTATCCCTTCAGCCAGTCTATGTCTCTTGAATGGGGAACTCAAGCCATTCACATTTATTGAAACAATTGAAAAGTGGGCGGATTTCTGTTCTTTCTGTTGAGTAGAACTTAATTGCTCTGTTTTGTCTCTTGAGCCATTGTGGTGACTGGGCTCTCACCTTTAGCTTTTGGGTGAATTTACACTGCTGGGTGTCCATTATGCTGATCCATGTATAATGCATCTCTGAGTATTTCCCGCAGGGCAGGCCTGGTCTTGGCAAATTCCCTCACCATTTGCTTGTGTGGAAAAGACTTAATTTATCCATCAAATGTGAAACTTAGTTTTGCAAGATACAGAATTCTAGGTTGGCAGTTGTTCTGTTTAAGAAGATTAACGATGGAGGGCCACTTCCTTCTGGCATGTAAGGTTTCTGCTGAGAAGTCTGCTGTTATACTGATGGGTTTTCTCTTGTAGGTCAGTTGTTGCTGATGTCTAGCTGCTTGTAGAATTTTCTCCTTCATTTTGACTTTGGCCAGATTGAATAGGATGTGTCTTGTAGATGTCCTATTTGGTATGAATCTTCCTGGAGTTCAATGACCATCTTGTATTTGTATATCTGGATCTCTGGTGATGCTAGGGAAGTTTTCCTTGATAATTCCCTCAAATAGATTTTCCATACTTTTAACACTTTCTTCTCCTCCCACAGGCATAGCTATAATTTGAATGTCTGTTCACTTTACATAATCCCATATCTTGCTAAGTGATTGCTCTGCCCTTTTTGTTCTCTTCTCTGCCTCTTTAAATTATTGGATTAGCCCAAGAGCCTTTTCTTCAGGCTCTGGGATTCTTTCTTCTCCTTGGTTTAATCTGTTGCTGAAACTTTCTATTGCATTTTTAAAATCCCTGAATTACTCTTTTATTTCTTTAAGTTCTATTATATCCTTCCAAATCTTGTCAAGTTCATTAGTGTCTTTTTTGTTAATTTCCTGAAATACTTTTTGGGCTTCTTTTTGTTGGTTTTCAACTTTCTCTTCAATCCCATTCATCTTATTTGCCATCCATATTCTGAATTCCTTTTCTGTCATTTTGACATTTTCCATGTAGTTGGAGCTCTCTGCTCTAGCTCCATTGTGATCCCTTGGGGTTGTTGATCTGTTTTGATTTTTCATGTTACCAGGTTTCTTTTGCTGGTTTCTTCCCATCTGTGAACTCTTTTTTCAATTCAGGGCTAATAGGTTTGCAGGACTACCATTCTTTGCTCAGAACTCTCCAGATAGTTGTAAGCTGTTCAAGTTGGGAGTTGGGTGAGACCCTCTTCACTAAGGCTGGTGTTGTGGGGATTGCTCTACCTAGGGTGTCCCCACAGTGGTAACCACAGCAGCTGGTTAAGGTTGTTGTGTGTTCCAGGGTTCTGGGCATTTGCTCAAAGCAGGTCACAGTGTGCTGGCAGCTTGAGGCTGTGGGGTCCCTGGTAGGGCATTGGGCTTTGGAGCAGTTCTTTCAGCTCTGCTGTGGTGGTGGATGCTCTGGGGTAGAGTCTTGGGGCCCAGGTGCAGTACTGGAAACTTGGGGGTGGTGTCTCAGGCCTGGTGAGAGTTCTGGAGGCACAAAGGCGGAGCCTCAGACTCCGGCATGAAAGCCTCAGAGCTGGGGCTGGGGAGGAGCCAGAAGCAGAGCTTCTGAGCAGGGCCTCTGAGCCAGAAGCAGTGCCGTGTAGATGGTGGGCCTGATCTGACCTGTAGGGCAAGGTCAGGGCCAAGCAGGCTGGAGTCTGATGGGTTCGGGAGGGCAGTATTGGGAGAGCAAGCAGCAGGCTGCTTTGCAGGCACAAGGTCCCCACAGATGTCAGGTCAAGTCAACAGTTGCTCATCTCCAGCCGCCCAGGGACTGTGGAGCTCTCCACGCCCCACAGGACTTGCTGAAGTGGTTGCTCAAAGCCTCTCTGGTCAGAGCCTACTGTGTCCTGATGTGAGAGCCTCCAAGCCAAGACTGGGGAGGAGCCAGAAGCAAACCCTCTGAGCAGGGACTCTGAGCCAGAAGCTGGGCCGTGCAGATGGTGGGCCAATCAGACCTGGAGGGGGCAGTGAGGGCCAAGGCAGCAGGAGGCCTTGGGGCCTGGAGGGCAGAGTCAGGCCAAGCAATCAGCAGGGTGCTCCGCAGGCACTGGGGCTCTATGAATGTCAAGTCAGGTGGGCAGAGCTTGGGTCCAGTGGCCCAGGGACCATAGAGCTCTCCACACTCCACTCAAGGCATGTTTTATGCCATTTAAGTTAATGTGACCTATGTGAAGTAGGTGTTTTCATATTGCTCTTTACCATCAGTGAAAATTTTTTCCTATCAATTAAAGTTACATTAGGCATCTACTATGTGACAGGCATTGTATTAACACTGCACATGCAATTTCTCATTGATCTTCACCACAGTATTGTGTAGTAGGCATTATAAGAAAACTGAGGCAAAGAGAGATTATCTCAACCATGTTTACAGAGCTGGTAAACAGCAGCACCAATGTTTGAAGTTAGGTTTGTCTATTCTAAAAGCTATGATTGTTCCAACCTTCAACACTGTGTCCATTAATCATGAGAATTTATGAACACGTTGAGAGGGAAACATCATGGGAGACAATTTCTTTATAGACTAAACTGGGTACCTTCACCTCTAATTTTTCCTTGCCTATATTATCTTTCAGGGCTGGACCACGGCTGTTACAAAGGATACCTGGCTTTAGGATGGATGGGGTTCTACCATAAAAGCACTGGGGAAATTTGAGAGCCATTCTATCTAGGTTTCTGAATGCTATGCACATTTCTTCTAAACGGTAGAATACATAAGTCAAACATATTTCTTGTCTGTAACAGTGCATTCATATTAAGATTACAAAGAAAGCTCTTCATCTCAACAATATGATGTCACACGGAGACAAAAGAAGCATTGTTATTGAGGACAGAAAAACAGAAGCCGATAAAATGATTCCCTAGAGCCAAAAGGTGTGAATTTACAGGAGGAGAGAAGAAGGGAAGGAGGGAGGAAAATATAGAGGAAAAAATCAGAAAGAGAAAGAAGAAAAATTGAGTACAGCAAGGGAATCTAATCCAGTCTGTGCCTATGAAAGAAGTCCAGGGATTTAAATATTTACTCCCTTTGTAGGAAGTTAGTGACATTTAAATGAGATTTTTCCCACGTATGCAATGAAGGGAAAATCCTAAGGATTAAATGAGTTTTGTTTGTTTGTTCGTGTTGAGGGAGGATACGCGACCATATAATTACTGCTATGTAAGTATTAACCTTTACTTTGTGTATTCTTTTGAAAATAATACCTTTCAATTCTTAGCAGATTGTTCCGTAGGCATAATTAGAGCTGGATTTTGCACAGTGTAGAATGATTCGTGTGTTCTTCCTTAGGTCAAAAATTTTTAAAAAGAAAAAGACAGAAGATTAAAAATGTAAGAGAAGCCTAGAGTTAAACGTTAACTGGGGTCACCAGCTAATAAGCTTGGTTAAGAAAAGAGTAGATATTTCTTCACTTTTTCTAGCCTTATTATGCATTTATTAAAATGACAGAAGTCTCCGTGTTCTTTGGCCCCCTTTTTTATGCTGAGGCATGTCTTGATGATGCAATAGCAATACAATAAATCATCTGTGGAATTCAATTTGGTATTGCTAAAAATCACAGTAGCATAGGCTGGTGGACTATTTCCAGAAGTTTGCAAAATAAAGGAATTGTAGAGACTAGGCAAAAACCATGGAAGCCATAATTCTCAGGCTGATTAGGGGCTACAGGCCGAGCTGACCCCGTCATGGCCTAACCCTGTTTCACTCTGGTGCTAGTGTTCGAAAAGCACCACTTATTAATTTGTTCATCTGCTCCAAGCTACTCACCCTACTGAAACTGGATTAAGTTAAGACTGTTGGGTTTCTCTTGGAGACCTCAGAAGACTATGCCCCACAGCTTTTCATCAGTGTCTCAAATGTGTCTGCCAACAGTGAAGCTCTCAGGGAGAAACATGTCATCAAAAATTGCAAGTTCTCAGTCACACCTTTTGATGAAAAAAGAAAAAATTTCTCTCCCCCCATCCAACCCTAGCCTCTGCTCTTACAGAGACCTCTTTAAATAAAACAAACAAGTTCTAAAACCTCTCTTGGGTCACTCTTACCCTTGTCAAGACTGTGTTGCCCGCTTTTGGCAACACAGATCTGGTCTTTTTCCCAGTAACCTGGTGGTCTTGGAAAAACCTTATGCAGGTTCCCATGCTACACATCCAGAGATTGTGGGGTTTGGTGGTTACAGGGAATGAGCCAGAGAATCTTGCGTTTTAGTCTCTGCTGAGCAACTCAACTCTCTGACCTTGCAGATGAGTCATTTGGATACCATTGACTGAAAGGAAGAATTTGGGGCAAATATAGGAACCTCTGAAATCCAGATGCTGTCTGTGAGCTGTGTTTTCCCAGATCAAATAAACAAGCACAAAAAGCAGTCATCCAGGCCCCATGGAAAAATATTATGTGCCCCAGATACTTTTGTGGCTGGTGGGTGGCTAAATTAGGTTCTTGTTTTGTCTAAAGACATTTGAGTGTATATAAAAAATTATATAGCAAAAATCTGGTGTCCTGAATCTCTCCAATCATGAAAACTACTAGTCTTGAAAATCCATCAGTGACAAAGCATAAACATAAATTAAAATCCAATTTACCAATAAAATACATTGCTTGCATATTGCAGAAAATCTAAAAGCATCAAGTCAAAACATTTAGATATCCTAGACCATTACTCACAGTTGCAGTGTTCTGGAGTCACATCACAATTATCATTAACTGTTGCAGTGAAAACTTGAAGACCCTCAGGTTTCTCAGAACAAAGCTACACATAGTTTGAAATTTCTTGTATGACATTCAAGCTCGCTGAGAAAAAAAATGTTTCGCTAAGATCCAATTTCCATCGAGAGGGTAGCTGACATTTCCATTCTTGTTCTAGGTATGCTTTCTTTTAGAACACTTGTTGGGTTTGGGCATTTACTTCCCTCCAGCTGTGAAGATCTAAAATAGATGGTCTGGAAATCCTCAAATAAAGCCACACTTAGCCATCTTAACCATTTAAAATTCCTTCTCCTTCCCTTTTTATCTATCTTATTATCCACCAAACCCCTAAGGAATGCAATGATCCTCTCTATCTAGCACCTTGTACTTTTCCACATGTTGGAAGAAAACTCCTGAGTTAGTCAAACTTTGCCCTCCTCCTCCTCCTTCCTAGCCTCCTATTTAATGTCTGAGGCACTCCTTGTTTAAAAGTCTTCTTGCTGTTCCTTGGATGCTAGGTAGAGTGCTCCCTACTTTTCCTTCAGCTGTCCAAGGGTCTTCTATGAAGGCCTTTGAGTTCCCAGCCAATCACTGTGCTACCAGCTTAGCAATTTTATTAATGGGAGAAGCTTTGATGTAGAAGTAAAGCAATTAAAAGGGATTAAGAGGTAGAAACATGCAATGATAATCTTGGGTCCCCACTAAACTTTGAGAGGTTACTTTCCTTCTCTAGGCCCTACTTTCCTCACTGGTAGAATGATGGGACTGGATAAAATGCTCACAGACTTTTCTGAGCCTACCATTTAATAATTTACTAATTTTTCCTTTTTCACATCATTTAAGTACATTATAAGAGGGGCTCTCTTGGTCCTAAAAATCTCACTACAGGCTATGGTGTCCTTGATCACTTTAATGAAAACAAGCAAACCCTCCATCCAGGTTTCTCCCACCCTCTGTGCATGATTGACAACTTAGCCATGAAAATCTACTTACTGTTCAAGGTCAAAAGCTCCAGATCCTAAATTTAAAGTCTTGCCTGCATACTTTCCTAAACTTATAACAACTTTCCCTGGTGTATCTGCCAGGTTGAAACCCTACCTCCTTCATGGCTTTTTTTTTTTTCTCTGATTAAAGCAGGTAGTTCTCCTATTTATTCATTTAACAAATAGTTATCAAGGATTTACCATGAACTCAGTATCATGCTAGGACATAGTATAACCATGTTAAGTAGGATATACAGTCCTTGAACTCTTTGAATTTAAAGTCAAGATAGGGAAAATATCCAAGAAGCAATTATAACATACAATGGACAACTTCCTGTGTGCCAAGGATATAAAAAAATTAGCCTACATAAATCCTTCAGATTAAAATATATTTTCCAAAAAAGCAAGTGTTAAAAAATATTTCCCATTCCAATCTTCTATATTCCTATAATTTTGTGTTCTTTTATAGAATGAGTAATCCTAAACCTAGGGACATAGTGTACATACCCATGTGTACACTTTTGTGTACACAGGCACGAATGCTAAGGAAAAATAATTGCTAGTATTCATATCTTGATAAAATGGCACTTCCTTCTCCTGCCTTGTATGTTCTCCTTCACCATGTTGCCTCAGTTGAAATCTCTGACACACCTGAGTTGTACCACAGGCAAGATGTGCACTGATTAATTCAACCAGTAACTTCTGTAAACTTCTGTAAATTTTTTACTTCAGGAATCTTTTAAGTTGAAAATGGTGTCAAATTACTTTATAAATTTTTCTGGAATTCTAGGATATTAGGAACAAGAGAGGTGTTGGATAGAGCTCTAGAAAAACCCTTTAAACCCTTTAATTTTTCTGAAATTGGCTTTAACTTCATGAATCCAGACTGCAATGGCTCTCCAAGTCTTACTATATATTAATAATTAATTCACACAAGCCTGTTTTTTAGACCTTCCAAGCATGTCTCATATCTAAGGGCTGTTCTCCTTTAGTGCTTCTGGCATTCCTGTCTCCCCACTCCTTTATCAGGCTAATTAAAATTTCTTCTTCAAGTCTTGGCTTAGATGTGTGTTTTCCTCAGGATGCCTTTTCTAACTCTTAAGCTGCCTTAGGTGCTTCTCCTCTATGTCTCTCCAGAGGGACTGTGAATCCCACCGACAGCCCACGCCACGAGGGATGGGTATGATTCCAACCCTTAGCAAGTGCTCATATTTAAGTATAAAGGAATAAATGAAGTACATGTTCCTTTTGAGTTCTCTTTGAGGAAAAGGAGAGAAGATTCCTGGAAAGGGTCTAAATGGAAGACAGTGTGTCCTAAATAGTACTACCTTGTAAAGATAGGGTAGATTCACTTAACAAAATGCAGCCTTCCAAGGAAAACAAACATAAAAGTTTAGCAACCATTGGGGAGAAAAAGCAATATATTTTCCTCACCCGTTGCAAGATTTATGGCTAATACCTCTATAACAAAATACAGATTAACAAGAGAAGAGCATAACAAATTTATTTAACCAAAGTTTTATGTGACACTGTAGCTTCAAAAATGAAGACCTAAAGACCCAGAGAAAACTGTATTTTTGTGCTTAGGTTTGATGAAGAATGGACAACATGTAGAAGTGTAATTGAATAGACAGGGGTATGACCTAATGGTATTAAACTGGGGGAAACATAGCAAGGTCTATTTGTTCAGATTCTTCTTGGCTTCTCTGTATAACATCCCTTCCCTTTGGGTATAGGGCAGGACACCTGTCACATGAGGGTCTTCAAAAGAGAAGTGGCCAAAGAAGGTCAGAGAGGCCTTTCTGCTTCTACAGTTTTCTCAGTTTCCAGCTTAAAATACTCTGTATGCCAAGGTGCCATATTTTGGTGTCTTGTTAATTTCAAACATCCCAGTTTTTTCTCACTCTTAGATTAAAGCAGTTCCGAGGCCTAGGAGCTGAGTGGTGGGGGGGTTTGTTTTCTCTGCTCTATCACTTTACTTGTCCATGTTTGCTAATCCACCTTCTATGGTACAACGTGAGCTGCTAAGAGCATCCTTCCCAGGGCCTGGTTCATGGCAAGGAAAGTGGATGGATGCTTGAACAAATGAATGGAATAAATAAATTCTTTTTAAAGAAAGAATCTGGTTTCTTTCCCAACCAGTTTTTCAGTTAAAAATCCTGGCATCCTAGAGAACTGATGGGAAAGCTTTTTTACCAGCATCTATAGAAGAAGATCTGACATATTTTAAGTCCAGATGGCCCTCAAAGCTGAGGAAGGGAATAGATAACCTAAGCGTCAGCCAGCTCTATTCATTTATATTTCATTCTATAAATGTCTACTGATCAATCACTCTTTGCACAGTATTTCAATAAGCATTGAGAATATGCAGATTAATAAGAAAAAAAATCCTGCCTGTAAGTAGTTTATGATATAGAAGAAGGATGCTTATACACAGAGATCAAACACCACTTAATATCAACAAATAGTGATGGATTATCTTACACTCTTGAATCTCTAACCTCTGGAAAATGGTTTTGCTTACTGAGCAGAGAATGATTGGAACATAATGGTTTTGGCACAGGACCACCTACTGAAAAAACAATTTGAGTTTAGGTGCTTCTTTAGCTGCTAGGAAGTTTAATAATAAAGCAGGCATATAAGATTTCTCTTGATGTGATTATTTAATTACATGAAACTTCATTAAAAAGCACATATAGACGGTTTTCTTCCCGCTTGAAGTTTTAGTTAAGATAATTTTTAATCCTTCTAAATCATTAGGAAATGTTTTCTTCCATTTCTGGAAGTTCTTACTATCTGTGATGGGACAAGATGGGAAATCACCAGCAGAAGTATAAATTCCAGTCATGTCCTAGGATTGAGAACAAGTCCATGCTCCTGCACCCTTAGGCTTTTTCTTTATATCACAATTAAAGGGGAAGACTGCATTTATTTCCTGCCTATTAATTTTTTTTTACTCTTAAATGACAGTAGGAGAAGAGAAAATAAATAAAAATCTTACACTTGAGTATAGGCTCAAAGATTCACCAGCTGTGTATCCTCAGGCACATCATTTCTGTGGGACTTCAGTTTCCTTTTTTGTCACATGAGATAGGCAAGGTGGCTCTGCTGGTGCAGGCACAGATGGCCTCCAAGGTTCCCTCGAGTATTATCAGTATCTAATTTGAGGGACACAGATACAGAGCAGTCAGGTGAAAACCTCACTTTCCAGGACACAGAATTCCAGGGCTTTGTGAGGCGGATGGCCCAGAGGCAGGAACTTGAGCTTTGGAGCCAGATAGGCCTGGGTTTGAATCCTTGAATTAGAACTTACTCGGCTAGCTGTCATTAGGGAAGTTATGCACCTAAATTATGTCATTGCTTCTATAAAAGGAAAATACGATTTTTACTTCACGAAGGTGTCATGAGAATTAAAAGACAAAAACAAATGAAAAAATGTCCCAGTTCTCAATAAATCTTTGTCTATGCCCCACCCCTGCCCCACCTCACATACACACACAGACACACAAGCAAACACACCCCTCAGCCAGCACGTAGCAATTCAGGTGGGCATGTGGCAGGGCCAGAGAGATGTTTCACAGAAAACTCACAGGTCTCTTGTGCCATAGATCACCAGAAAGCACCTGCGACCAGGAAAATGTATTCTCATTGACTCCGGCAAATCAAAGGTAGGCTTCCCAAAGCAGAATTAGATGAAGAAAATCTCAGAAAAAGGAATTTTGGTTGGAAATATCCATTTCTAGGCATTTGTGATGCCAGCCACAGCTGGTAAGACTCCCTTTTCCAAGAGGGGAACTCACTCCATGATGGCTTAGGGAAAAAGTCCAGACTTCACTCTGTCTCGTTGCAGAAAACAACAATCTCTCAGTTTGTGTTTACGAGAAGATTCTCGGTTTCACTCCAGCTGGAGGTGAAAAAAATGTCACCCTCTTCTCAGCCTAGTGGGGTCCACAGAATTTGCTGAGGGTGTGGAAGGGTTTTTTTTTCTTGGTGTGTGTGTGTGTATATGTGTATGTGTGTGTGTGTGTGTTTATTTGGGGGGCACGAGGCAGGAGATGTATTGGAATAACGGCCTCAGAGCTGGGATTTGCTTTACGCACTTGTGCACCATGTGTGTTGTGCACAAGGGGTGGGCAGATGAGCAGAAATAATTCCCTCTAGAGACAGAGCAGGGCTGTGCCTACTGGCTGGGCCAGGGGAGGCTTCCCCTTCCTCTGTCCTGGAGGAGTTGCTGTTGACAGATTGCTGGGGTCCTTTCAGTTCAGGCGTCCATGTTGAGAATGTGTAGGGAACACTGGGGAGGGGAAAAGGCCTGTTTCAGTGTGAGGAGGGCCACACTGCCTTGGTGGGGGCCACGCCTGCTGCTTGGAGCCTTTGCCCCCAGTCCAAGACCACTGTGCTGGAGTGGGGTATGGGCGTTCTAACTGAGTCAGGCCACAACGGCAGACCTCTTGTGTATGGCACTGGATGATGGTCCATATCTGTTAGTTCTGACCAATTCCTGGTGCTTTAATCCCACTAAGAATATGGCTTTTATCCCACCTTTTATAGATGGTGGAGCTGACGAGACATAATAGGGCTTATCCTGATATACCTGTTCATAGTTTCCATTCCTAACTCTTGGAAAAGTGGACCAAGGAAGAAGTCAAGAAGAGAGTAAGCCGAAGTGAGGACTTGGGCACTCTCTGAGTAAGACTATTTTGACTCCCTGGACCTGGTTGTAGTATGGGATTCTGAGATGAGTGATGTGGACCTCGTGTTCTGTGTTCAGCTCTCTCTGCTGTCTTCCACAGTTGTGGGACTGGGGGACCATCTGCGTTCCCCACTCCTCCACCACCCAACCCACTGGATCTCTGCTCAGCCTGCTGAACCTGAAAAGCAAACGAACCTCCTTATTATCATCATTATAATCATGCAGTGAGAATATCATTTGGAGAGAAGAGGCAATGGAAATTTACTCTAAAAACAACAACAACGACACTAATGATAATAATAATAATGATAACACCCCTCAGGTAAGTGGGGCTCGCTTCTCACTTCCACGCTACTGCAGCTCTGGTTTGGCTGGCCGCCTTGGCTTGGCGAGCTTGATCCACTTCATCTCCCACTTTTCCTGTTGGCTGAGCTCCCTTTCTCCTCTTGGCTCCTGTAGCTTGATTCCTGGCTGGCTATGCTAATCCCACATAAGATTTTACGCAAATTTATATGAACCCCATTACAAAGCTTAGCAAGGAGGCACTGTTTCTTTTCCTTGATAGGATTAATCATTTGTAACTTGGATCTAAGTAGCTAGTCCAACTTGTGGGTCCTTAGTTTTTGCTCATCAGAAACATTCCCAGCCCCACCCCAAAAGAAAACGATTTCCCAGTCCTCTGTCCTGCCCTGGTCCCCCAAAGCGTTGTCTACTTTGGAAATTCCCACCAGTCTTATTTAGAACCACACTCACAAGTTGCCTGGGAATTTCTCCCAGAAAGCTTCTATCTACCCCTACCCTTGGGGCTTGATTTCCCACAGACCCCTGGGTGGTTCAGATTGTTGTCTATATCAACAATGTGATAAACTTATTGTGGCTGCCTGGGCTCCTCCAAAGAGTTGTGGGAATCATTTGTGAATTACTTCTTTGATTTTTCTTAAATGAAATTCTGTTTCCACTCATGTTAAACAACTATTCCCAGAGTACAGTTTCTTTGGGGGCGTTGTTACATTAAGGAGGAAGACATGTCCCCAGTTCTAACAAAAATCAATGAGGGCACCGAGCTCTGGATTCTCCACTGGGATAATTAAAGATCAGCCAAACAGCAACTCTATCTGCTCCTGATGCCTCATTCATAAAGAAGGCATTTCCCACCATAACTTTTTACTACTAATGAGAAAATCTAAGGATGGGGGTATATGTTTCTGCAAATATACACAGTCTCCATACTTAGACTGTTCTAGGAAAACAGAATAGAATTCCTTTGCTCTTGTTTTCTTTAAGGAAAGACTAATAGTAGATTGTAGCGTGTAGCCCCGCAAACTTTCAACAAGTCACGAGGAATGGAAAAGAGCATTTGTGGATCAAGTCTCTTTTCTCAGGCAGCGTGGGTAGTGGTGAGATTTTTTTTTCCTATCTGGTACTAGTGAGGGGTTAGTTGACTGTGCTTATAGCGCCATGTTTGGGAGCATAATTTCTGACCTCAATCTAAACACCCCACTTTCCATTTTTGTAGCAAAAAATCACGACAAAATATACACTCAGGGAAGCCTTGCCAAGTGGCAGTAAAGATAATTGGGATGAATACCAATGAGCATCACTTCCCAGGTGAATTATCAGAATTCCAGTGTTATCATTTTAAAATAACACATCTAAAGCTCAGGCATGTGGTCAGATTTGTCCAAGTCACACAGCAACTTGGCCATACAGAGAGGAATAAGGTCTAATTCTTTAGATTCCTAATTTAGTGTTTTTTTCTTAATTTCATTTACCATCATTCCATGTTTAAAATGTTTCTAACAGCATTCTGGGTGCTAGAGTTATCATATTAGAATCCTTGCCCAGAACGTCATATCTTATTGCTCTCGGTATATTCCTAATATTCAGTAAATAGGAAGGGGATAGCAATACACCTAAACTGGCATCTGAAAAATAGCCTTGTTTTGGTTAATATATATGAAGCTCAGTAAATATTCTCCATATAAGACAAGGTTAACATACACACACAGAACTTCCCCCCTCCCACCCCACAGGTATCAGAGGAATCAGAACTCAGTACTCAGTTACTCAAAAAAACAAAAAGGGGGGATCTATTTGGCCAGGCCCTACAAATGGTAGACAGATCAAAGCTTTTTAAATGAATTTTTTATTTTAAAATAGGTTTTAATTTACAGAAAATTAGCAAATATAGTACAGAAAGTTCTCATTTACTGAACATCTCGTCTGCCCTATTGTTAAGCTCTTACATTAATATAATAAACTTGTTACAACTAATGAACCAATATTTATACATTATTTTTAACTGAAGTCCATACTTTATTCAGATTTCTTTTGTTTTTACCTGTTGTTCTTTTTCTATCCCAGATTCCCTTCCTGGATAACACATTACATTTACTGGTCATCTCTCCTTAATATCCTCTATAATGTGACAGATTCTTTGACTTTCCTTGTTTTTGACATTGACAGTTTTGAGGTATACTGGTCAGGTGTTTTGTAGAATGTCCTTCAGTTTGAGATGTCTGATGTTTTTCTCATGATCAGACTGGGGTTATAGGTTTGGGGGAGGAAGATTACAAAGCTTAAGTGTCATTGTCATCACATGATATCAAGGGTACATACTATCAACACGTCTTACCGCTGTTGATGTTAACTCTGATCATCTGGCCGAGGTGGTGCCTGTTAGATTTCTCACACCATGAAGTTCTTCTTTGCACCCTTTTTCATAACGACTTTGGAAGAAGTCATTATACAAAGCTCACACTTAAGGGGTGGGGTGTTATGCTGCATCTCCTTGAGGAGACAGTATCCATATAAATTACTTAGAATTTGCCTTTTTCTTTTTAAATCACATATATGCAGTCACAATATGTATGTATTTACAGGAAACAATAGAATATAAAGCAAAGGTAAGATGTGAAAAGTCTCAGAAAATACCTCGCTCTGCTTTCCTGATTTAGTGAAGACTGTATTTATTAATAATAATTTGTATAGTACACACCCATGTATGGTCAGGTTAAATTGTCAGCTTCATTATTCACTTGCCAAATGTGTTTTGGTGCCTATTCTTTGTTAAGTGCTGAATTCCATCATTTGATCTTCAAAACCACACTGCGTGGCAGGTAAGAAAAGTGCCATAACTCTCACTCAGTCTTGAGATGAGAGAGCCAAGGCAGAATATTGATCCTGGTGTTATTGATTGAGCTGTAAAGAATTCCCAGGTTTCTGGACAAGTGCAGTGCTTCACTGTCCTCAACAGTGTGGTCACCCTAACACCACTAAGAGGAATAACAGAAAAGGCTGATTTTATTAAATATTTTCAAGTGTAATTCTTGCTTACTGAGCCATACCTGCCACTGAGAAATCAAGGATTCAGCTTCACGTTTCATTCGGCTCATCTTAGGATTTCAACTCCTCCAGACACTCCCCACCCTTAGCTCCCCTTCCCTCTGGAAACTATTATGCTGGCTATGTCTAGGTTTCTGCTACTGGAAATTAGCAGTGTTTGGACTGGTCTTGAATGCCTACTGTTTAAAGGTATTATCAATGTGTTTACATGGAATTATTGCTCTAGAACTTTGGTGTTCTTTGAAGAGCTCAGTTTATTCTGGCAGTTTACAAATCAGCCCAGTGGTCCTTTAGGAAATAATGCATATCTAGTAAGTGCATAGCATTGTATTAGCCATCACAGAAAATGCCTTCAAAACAAAAGGAAGAGAGTACACTAGGATAACTGACACTGGAAGGTTTATAATGGAAAAATTGCCAAAGAATATGAAAATTCTGTGACTTGGAAGTGTAGTTCTCATAATAAAGAAAAAGACAAAGCTGGTCAGGAGGGGTGAGGCCTGGAGAGGGAGACTGTGAGGTGAGCTGAAGAGGTTGGGCTGGAATGAGCTGGGAAAACAGGGCTGAACTGGGGACAGGTGAAGCTTGGAAGATTAGACATAACAGCTTTACCTCCAGTCATGATATTCATTGTGAAACTCAATTTTTTTTCCCCTTCTCTCCCCTAAGGCTTCTCCTGAGTTTTCCTTTACAGTTAATCACTATGAAGGATTTGACACCAGAAATAGTGGTGGTCCTATGGTCCTCTTGGGATTGGTTTAAGGTAAATTCAAATTTTATATTCCTCAAAGCTGTAGGAGCAGAAACTATCCAAATTCAAAAATAGTCATCATACATTTATTTCTAATATAATACATGTTCAGATTTTATAGATTGGGCATAGAATATCTTATTCTTTTCTTTAGCCCTCCCAATATTTGTGTTATTTAGGCTGCTTTTGGTCAGATAGGATCCCCTGAGCTAGCTCACTCAGTATGCAAATATCTACTGTAAAAACATTTCCATTATTCTGTAATCATTCTCTTTTACTCTCTAGATATTGAGTTTATTGACCTCAAAGGTAACTAGTTTTGGAAGATTTAAGATAGAAAGAAAAATTCCCATCAAGTTTTTGGATCTGTGTCCCATGTGCTGTACAGCAGGAGAAGGGAAGTGATATAATCCGACTTCAGAGTCTGAAACACTAGACTGAACATGTCCGCTACCACACGGCATTCAGATGGCATGAATGGGTTCATTTAAAGGATTTGGCAGTCAAATTGGAAGTCTTAATGCCACTATGACTCAAGTCTAGGAAGAAAGAAGGGAGGGTTTAGCAAAGAAAGAAGACAATAAAACAAAACAGTATCTGTCATCTCTCTTCTGGACCACAAATCAGTTTTTCCTTATTGTTGCCATGTAGTCTATTTTCTAGCCAATACATGCTAACATCAGACTCTTAATTTCACAAAGTAACTAAACAGACTTTTCCCTTCTTTTGTTTTCAGAGTAAGAATATATTAGAAAAACCAAGAAGTTTTAAAAGAAATACTGGTCTCCTTCTTCATGACTACTGAAGAGTAAGTCACAGCTCAAGGTTTTCTGATCCCTCTGCCAAACAATTTTAGAGACGGAGTACAATTCTCAAGAAAGTTCAAAGCTCAATGCCTCTATCAGTATTATGAGAAATTTTGCTCAAATCAACTCTTTTTTATCACCTTGAATGTAAAAGTCTCTAATTTAAGAGAAATTTACAAAAAAAGGGATGAAAATCTAAATTGCAAACATAGAAAAAACACACATGATAAACTTGCAAATATTATTTGTCCCAAATGAGAAAAATCATCATGATATAAAGATTTTCAGTTGTAGAATATTATAATATTTCACTCTGAGATAGATTTATGTAATTTTCCCCATCTTTCCTTTTCTTCTGTGTATAAGGGATGGGGAAAAGAAATCAGGAGCAATAAACTCTAAATATTTTTAAAACAGTTATTTCTAAAGATGTTATTGTTTATTATAGTCCTCAGAAAGGTTTATTAAAAGGTTATACATCTGTTAGGTTTATGGCTGGAGGAAATGCATTACAGGATCCAGGAAGGATAAAGGAAAGCAGAAAAGGTAGGAACAAATGCAAAATGCTTTTGTGTAATTATTAAGAGCTGGGGGAATAATAAACTACGTCTATCATCTGTCTGTCCTTCAGGCTATTGTTCTGCCCAAGGACATATTATAATAGTTTACTCTTGGCAACAATATAAAACCCTACCAATTTTTCCAGGTTCTTCCTACTCTGGCATCACTATACCAAACCAATCTCATTTTTTATTCTGCTTGGCACATAAATTCATTCTTGCAGATTTATCTTCCCATCGTCTTTGCATAAGTCATGCCATTCTTATTCCACTGGGCTTCATTGACATTACTCACACCCACCCCGGAGCACCCTTCCTTCAACCTTCTGCCTATCTATTTAACATTCAGCCCAACTTCCTTCTTGAAAGCTTCTTCACTTCTTAGACCACTTGGATTACTTGTTTTTTTAATTGAACTTCAAAAAATTCTGGCTGCACAATTCATCCCTTAGCTGTTTTTTAATTCTTCCCAAGGGCGTTAATTACTTTGATTTCTAGGCTATACTAGTGAGTTGCCAAAGCAAGAAACCATGTCTTAAACTTCTACTGTACTTTAATGGATCTTTGTAGTTCTGGGCTAAATTTGATGTTTCATAAATATTAGAAGGTGACTGATACCACTTTGCCTATTTGAGAAAGATTTGTGCAAAATCTTCCAATTATTTCAAATATTTGCATAAAATGGTTTTGTTGCATCATAACAAAAGGAATAAAATAAAGTGGCTGGAGTAGGGTGTGGGCAAGTGAACGTGAGTGAAGACAAGCTATAGAGCTTATAGTCTGCTTCATCTTATTTAATCTTTCCTCTGAGTCTGGTATTAAAGCCACCATTTTAAAGATAATGAGATTGATGGTCAGAGAGGTTATATAGCTTGCTCAAGTTTATAAGGCAAGCAAGTGGCAGAAGCAAGATTTGAACCATTGTCTTTTGAATCAGCGCCAAGGTTCTTTCTACTACATCGATAAACAGCTTTCTCAACAAGGTGTCATAACCATTAAGGGAATATGAGTCAGTTATTTCATTAAAAAATAAAATAATTTAGAAATAAAATACAAGGTATTTATTTCAGTCTATATTAAGCCTGAGGGAGTATTCAGAGATTGTAAAGGGTCAAAGAAAGTTTTATATATGAAAGGGAGCTTGATCTGGGATTTATAAAAGTAGAGAGGGGAAAGGGAACAGGAAGAATAAGGGAGGCAGGGAAAAGTTGGTATATGTAAACAGCATAGAATGGAAGATATAATTCAAGGTGAAGAACAGTTTGCAGTCTAGTGTATCAGTCAGTTTTGCTGCAGTGTTGCTGTGTTCCAAACACACCCCAGATCTTAGTGTCTTATATCAACAAGCATTTATTTCTTAATCATGAGTCTGCAGGTTAGGTATGCCTCTGCTGGGTTATAGCTAAGCTTTCCTGGTTTCAGCTGCATGTGGCTCTAGGCTACAGAGAATGTTTTCTCATTCTAAGACCGAGGCTGCACAATCTATGCCTACCCGGGACATGCTTGCTAATGGAAGATGTCAGACGCTCAGGAGGGCTGGCGAAATCTTGCCATGTCTTTTAAGGCCTTCACTCAGAATTAACACCTTTTCACTTTAATTCACTACATTTGACAAAACCAAGTGACATATTCAAGCCTGATATCAGTGGGGTGTGGAAGGGAAATATACTCTGCCTAGAGAGAAGTCACGGTAAGGAGAGGAGAAAGAATTGTGAGCAAATCAAACTATCTGTCAAAGTCAGCCTGGGTAAGTCTTGGGCAGAGGAGTAAGCAGGATGGAAGGCCATAAAAATCAGAAGGGAGTTCATGTGATTGTAGGGAGCTGTGCATGCTCTTAAGCTATGAAATGGCAGAATAAAACTAGTATTTCAGGAAGTTCAGAATACACAGATGATAAAGTGGAACAAAGATGGAAAAGAATAACTCACTACAGAGAACAGTGCTTGCTATGGTGTCACTGGCATAAAGCCTGTTTAATAGTACGATCAGAACAAAGAGGTAAGAGTAAATTAAGGGTGTGCTTAGAAGGCAGTAATGACAGAAAACATTAAAAACAAACATCCCAATGCTTTATTCTTTTATCTTGGAAGAGTTGTGTTACCACTAAGAGGAAAAAAAGGAGAAAGGCTGAGCCAAAGATGACAAGTCCCTTTAGGAACTGCTGATTTGAGGTGAAGAGGGACTGTCCAGGTAGATGCATGCTGCAAGCAGTAATTACATTAAAAAGGAATCCAGATAAGAAGTCAACGTGAGAAAAATGTAATAGATCTTAGAATCATCTGTATAGGGATGCTGATTGTAGTCATCCAAGAAGGTTAAATCACATAAAAATGAGACGAGAGAAGAGTTAATTTATGAATAAAAGACTTCAAGCCATGAGAATTATATAAATGTTATATCTTCTGTATTTCTAGCCATCTATATAGTCAAAAAGCAAGGAGATCAGCGTCTGCTTTCAAAGTCACATTGCCATTTTTCTTTTGATGACTGTCAGATATCTTAAGCAAAATAAGATATTTTCATTGAGACTTCAAAGGATTTTAGTGTGACTGGATGCAAAGCTTCCAGAGCCAGGGTTTTTCTGGCACCCGCAGAGAAGATGGTAATTACTACATCCACTGGGTCAGAAAGACCTTCAAGAAAAGTTTACCAGAACACCAGACTATGTGTCTAAATCTTGACAGTCATCACCACCAAGACCTGGTAGAGGGGGGTGAAAATCTCTTTGGATAAGGATTCCAGGGTTGGGAAGTTTTTCTGACATAATTAGCCATGAAAACTTGGGGAATTGTTCAGAGCCTTACTCAAATCAGGAATCACTTTTATAAGCAGTGAGATAGAAGTTTCAAGGTGCCAAGAGACCAGGCAAAGGTTTGCCTTTGACCCTTCATTCTCTACCCAACACATCATTAAACCCCACTCAGATATTATCTAAAGAGGTTTCATTCCCCTGCTGTTAAGATTTCTTTCATCTAAAGCCTTGCAGTTCTAGACTTTTCACTGTTCTTTTCTCCTGGTGGTTGGAGGTCAAATCGAGATAACTGGATGACCTCTTCAAAGTGGCGGTAGGAGTTTGAGCATGTTCTGAATTCTTTGATTATATGTCCTTGGAAAGGAACGCAGGGGGCATGGGAACATCTGCTCACAATTCTCTCATTTGAGGCAGGTTCCAGGGGTCAGTTACTCTCTCTTCTCTACTATCAACATTAAAAGAGTGGAAGAAACATTACAGCTTTTATTTGTTACAAGATGTAGAATTTTTCTTCCAGGGAAACACCACAAATGCTGCTGTACCTTGCTTGCTGGGTGGCAATGGGCAGATTTCAGATCCACACAAGAGAATTTGTCCAAGAATCTCCTACAACAATTTGTCAAATCAATAATTTCAACACGTTCCATGGGACAGTGCCACCCACTGCCAAGGTTTTACTGTTACATAATAACAATTTAAAAAGAAGTACAATGCAGTGTATACGTAAATGTGTATATAAACTTATATTTATATGTCTACATGTATATTAAGTAAATAAAATATTCCTATATGCCTTTGTATAATTTTGAGCTGTCTTTTCTTGGGAAGGGCTATTCTTTGTTCTAACTCTATGTTCAAACTATTAATAACTTTTGAGGCAAAAATGCATCCACCCTTTTTAAAAAAATACAATTGAAAGGCAAATGTTGCATAGCTCTTAAGCGTGTGCCCTCTAGACTCATATTTTCTTGGTTAGAGCATCATCTTTGCCACCTGTTAGCTATATGACTCTTGGCAACTTGGTTAACCTTGCCACCTACCTTTTTAGGGTTGTTGTGAGGATTAAATGAGATTATTAGTTTATTTCACAATTGGCTATAGTGCTTATTCTTTTTTTTTTCAAATCTAAATTTTTTATTTCAAAAAATTTAGGGGATACAAGGTTTTTTTGTGACATGGATGAACTGTATCATGCTGGAGTCAGAGCTTTCAGTGAACCTTTTGATAGGAGCATTTTTATCCCTCTCCCCCTACTTACCTCCCCCTTCTTAGTTTCCAATGTCTATTACTGCTCTTTATGACCATATATGTCCTTTGCTTAGCTCCCGCTTATAAGTGAGAACATGTGGTATCTGAGGAGTACTACTCAGCCTTAAAAAGGAATGAAGTAATGTCTTTTATAGTGCTTATTCTGAACCAGACTTGCTCTGAGCACTTGACAAATACTAACTTCCTTAATGCTTACAACAAATTTAGAAGATTGTCACTATTACTTCTATCTTATAAGTGAGGAAACTGATGCACCCACAGCCTACTTGACTTGCCCGGGCCACGTGGCTGCTAAGTGGCAGAATTAATATTCTCCCCAAGGAAACCCGACTTGAGAGCCCATGGAGAAGTGTGTGGCACAGTGTGTGGCATTGAGTGTCATCATCACTATTGATGCACATTTTTAAAATGTCCTCTTTTGGCAAAATACCAAGTTTGCTATCCTAAAATGGCCTCCTTAATTAGTTTTAAAATTTTTACCTGTCTATGAAAATGAAAACCCAGGAATTACTCAATTTTACAACTTTTCCGAGTCTCTGGCTTCCCTACCATCCTGGATTTTTGCAATGAGATAATTTCAGTGAAAACATTTTTTGAAAAATCATCGTTCAAACCTAAGTTGTTTTTATCAACATGGAGAAATCATTTTCATTTTTTTATGATGTAGAGAACTATTTTAAATGGCAGTGGGGTGGATAAGAGGAAAGTCCCCCTGGCCTGACCCCAGGTGCATGTGTGCATGCACACACACTCGTATCACACACGCTAATCGAATGATGATTTTGGTGTGTTGATTTAATGACATAGCAGGGTTTCATGCTGTTTTACAAAATACAGCACAGGTTTGAAAGTCTTTGAACATCAGAAGGTACATGACTGCTGCCTTTTTAATTGGGGGTTAAAAGTGGGCATGAGAACCAAGGAATCTTGAGTCACTGTGTGCAAGACAGTCAAGCTATGGTGAGCAAAGCATGCAGGCTGTAGATATTTGCACAATTTTACCAGTACAAGCACCCTAGGTACCAATGCTTTCATGGAAATTCTGGCTGTGTCACTGTGTTAACTTTGGCTTAGGCTTGAAACTATTTTCGGAACTCTTCACAAACTTACAGGAAGTACCTTCCCTTTTAATTTACATTCAGTATTGTTATTTTTAAGTATTGCCCATGCAGGAAGGCTTTTTTCCTTTGCCTCCATTCATAGTCATGTTTTTAAATTCAAACATGTATGAACATCCATGAAAACACACAAACACACCTTTTTGGCTGAGCTCATTTCAAAAAAACAAAATTAAAACACCACAACTGTCACCTGACTGAGATGCTAAACCTGATGGCTCTTTCTAGCAAAGCCTGAGTGCTCACAGGCTTGGTCAAGAAGACTGAGACTCCCTAGGCTCCAGCAGGAGCTGTGGCAAAATCAATAAACAAATAAATAAAGTAAAGTAAAGACCAGAGGCTCTGTGGAGAGTTGGGGCTCCCTGTCTCTTTCATGAGTAATGAATGTGGCAACCACAGTGACTTGGAACGGACTGGGATTCTCACATCTGTAGGCCGACTTTCAAGTAGGTCAGTGCACTATTACAGGGACTTGCTGGGGGAGTCAAGGAATAAATAAGAAGAGGGGGTTCAGGCAGAACAGAAAGGGCTTGGAAAGGAAGGTACGAGAGGGATTGCTGGAAATCCACTCTCCTTCTCTCCTGAAATTTGTGTGTGTTAAAGTTTAAATCTCCAGGACCTGTTGTGCAATGTGACCAAATTTCCCAGGCAGTCTCTAGAGAAGTAAGACAACTTGTGCCTAAAGAGGCCCACCTGAGGAGAGCATCTGTCTCAAGGCTGTTTCACTGTCCTGGGTGGTCTCAGTCTCTTGAAAGGGAACGTCTTTCTCTTGAGAAATACACACGAAGTAAATAGAACAGAAGCTGGCTCTTTTACATTGGCCTTCCCGCACCATCCCAAACCCTTCATGTTTTCTTCAGTACAGGGGGGCTTTCATAGGTAAGTTTCTTATATGCTTGCTCTTAAATGCCAGTAAAGAGAAACGGCAAGAGAGAAGAAAGAGGAGTCAGATGGGCCCAGAGGGTACCTGCAGATCCAGACATGAGCAAAACAACTGCAATCATCTTGGTAACTATGACCTCTTCCTCCCCTCACAACTCAGTGGTCAATTTTCAAGATCATGGGAGGTCAGAAAGATAGAAATGTGGCACTTTGTTCCATGCAAAATAGTTGAAATAGTTGCTATTATACAATACAAATTTGTTCTGTTTTTACCTGAAAAATAACTTTGGAACACTAATATGGACCTTAATTTGTATGGAAATTGCCTTTCACTAATGATCAAGAAGAAGGAGAAGATGATTTACTTTCTCTCACATTTGTAAAAAGAGATTCTTGCTCACTTCTCCATAGCATGCATGATTGCATACTTAAGAAATCACTCTTAACCCACTTTCATATATTTAAGGCATTTTATGATTCAAAGAAGCTATCAATAATTCTTCAAAGAACAGAACAATGTAGCTCAGGAAGCTGTTTCTTTAAAAGAAGATCAGAAGCAGCAAATTGGTATAAGATGGAGCCAAGTTGAAGCTATAGGGAAGTGCCCTTTACTTCTCCTGGAATAACCAGGCCTGACCAGGCCTTTGCACTCTCCTGGGGAAAAAAAGAATCTCTGCTTAGCTGTACTAGTCATAAAAATGTTTATCCCTTACTCATCTAATAAGAGGAGCCCTGGGAGCTTAAGGCATAAAGAAAAGACATGGAAAAGGAAAGAATTGTAAAAACTTCCCAGTTATGAGAGTAAAGAGGACAGATGAATATTGGAAACTAGAGAAAAAATGAAATGAAAACCAATCACAATACAGTGACTCATCTGGCTTTCCCTTTTTTTTCCCCTTCACTTAAAAATATCAAGATACAAGTAAATTTCAACCCCTGCCCCTTTGTAAAAAATGACTCCTTGTTTTGGCAACTAGTTTCCTTTCTTAGGACACTGGTTTTCTCAATATATAAAAAAGTGAATCCACTTTTTAAAAATGAAATATTTCCATGCTGTGCACCGGGCAATGTTCTCCTCGATTCATGGGAGGGTGGCTGAAAAGAGAAACCATACTCGCTCGTGAGAATCAACCTAGAGAGCACATCTCTAGGGCCTTCCAACTTGGGGGCCCACAATGAAGCAAGATCTTCATGGAGGAGCAGAATAGGTGTCTGTCTCACTCCTGAAGATGACATGGTCCTTGAGAGCCTGGAGTGCAACATTGGGAAGGATAGCAAAACTTCATTCTATTGGAAGGTTAACAGTGTCTGCCAAGGTGCCAGAGGGCAATGGAGAAGCAAAAATGCTGTTTGACTACTAGCCCTAGACTAAATGACATAGTTCCAGGGGCACCTGGAAAAGATGTTACTCACATAAATATTTTGTCCACTGGTTGCTGAGAACTGAAAATCATTTGAGGAAGTTGGAGAAAATGACTTGATCTCTTTAGCCCACAAATATAGAAGTTGCAATGCAAATACCTTGGAATAAGAAAAAAACATGACTTGTATTCCAGGTAGGGAGGAGATGATTGATAGCAAATCTTCTTTCTTTCTTGGTGGAGCTGTGTATGGGTGGAGGAGAGGGAGGAGCAGAGTGGGAGGGGGGTGGGGGAGTGTCAAGAAACTAGAAGCCTGATTAGAGGAAAAAAGAGATGCACAAAGACAGTACTCTAAGAATCCTCTCTGGATTAACCATGATGTCTCAGATCTGAAATGACTCAGATAAGCCCTGACCTCCATAAGGAGAATGGAAGGCCTAAGTGACCACACAGGCCTTTCTTAGCACAGGCTGAGTTTAGGAGATTCGTGAAATAAGAGAAGCATTCTGAATGTTACTTAATGTGAGGAAGTAGATCAAAGTGCTAAAGGTTGCAGGTTCTGTTTCTTTAACATGATAATGTATACCTACAAAATCCTATAGCAAACATCTTACTTAAATGGAGAGATATTGAAAGGTCACTCACAATATTGGAAATGAGATCAGGTACCAATATTTTCACTATCATATTAGAAGTCTTAGCCAGTACAATTAAGCTAGAAATGGATGAGAGAATATAAGAAAATTTCCAAGTGTTTGGAAATTAAGAAGATATAAATAATCCATGGTTAAAAAAGAACTCACACTGGAAATTAGCAAATATTTTATGCTAATGATAGTAAAATGTAACAAAAAAAATCGTATGGGTTAGGCAGTGATTACAAGGAAATTTATAGTCCTAAGTGCACAGTGTATATTAGAAAAGAAGGAAGGCTGAAAAATCAATGTTTGCACCTCAAGAAGAAGGAATTAAATACAATGTTGTAGAAGGAAGGCAATAATAAAGACAATAGCATAAATAAATAAATAATAAACAAACAAATAAATTTATGTGAAATAGAGAAAATCCACAAAGCCAATGATTTTTTCTTTAAAAAGACCAATAAAATTGATAAATCTGCATTAATACTGTTAAAAGAGAGGACAGGGGTAGGGCAGAGACAGTGAATGAGAGAGAGAGACAGAGAGAAAAAGAGAGAGATTAAATTACTAGTATTTGGAAGGAAAAAGATGTCATCAAAGCAAATCCTATAGACATTACAAAGACAATAATAAGATATTACTAAAAACTTTATGCTAAAGAATATGAAAAAGTAGAGTAAATGGACAAATTCTTAGCAAATCTCAATTTTAAAAAAAGGGAAAAAATCTGAATAGCTGTGTAACTATTAAATTGAGAGCACAAATCAAACCCTTTCCGAAAAGTAATTCCATGCTCATTAAGATGGCTTACCAGTGAATATTATCCAGTATTTAAGAAGAAATTAACACCAATCTTACACAAATGCTTCCAGAAGTTTCAAAAAGTGAGAATACTTTTTATTTTATTTTATGAGATCAACATAAGCTTAATCCCAATATATGACAAAGACATTACAAGAAAGAAAAATTATAGGTCAATCTCTCAAGAACATACATGCAAACATTATAAACAAATTATAAGCAATGAAATATAAAAATGATAATACATCATAACCTTATTTGGCTTTTCTGGGAATGCAAGACTGTTTAATATTGATAATCAATCAGTATATTTTATTGTATTAAAATAACAAAAGAGGGAAATCATGTAATCACCTCAAAAGTGCAGAAAGCATATTTACTATAATTCAATAGCAGTTCAAAGTTTTTTTGGGAAACTAGGAATAGATGGGAACTTCTTAATATGATAGAGGGAAAATACAAAAATTATATAGCAAACACATATATATTTAATGGTGAAATGTTGAAACTTTGGCCTTGAGATTGGGAATGAAACATGGATGCCCACCAGCATCACTTCTATTCAGCATTGCACTGAATAAATTCCTAAACAGTTCATTAAGCAAGAGCAAAATATTAAAATGTATAAAAAAGAAAGAAGTAGAAATTATTCATAATTGTGTGAACAAAAAATCCAAGAGCATCTGTAGAGAAACTACTGAAGAGTGAACCTGGCAAAGTTGTTGGATACAAGGTCAATTTTCAAAAATCAATTGGACTTCTATATATCAGTAACAAATAAATAGAAAACAAATGTGGGACCTTTACACTGAAACTATAAACACTATTGGAAGACATTAAAGAAGATCAAAATAGCCTATTCTTAAAGCTTTCCACTGTGTTTTGTAATTCCTTGAATGAATTTTTCATTTCCAGTATTTCTGTTTGGTTTTTCTTTAATATTTTGATTTCTTTGGAGAATTTTTCATTCATTTCATGCATTGTTTTTGTGGCTTCTTTGTGTTGGGTTTCTATTTTCTCTTGTATTTCATTGAGCTTTCTTATAATACATATTCAAAATTCTTCATCTGTCATTTTAACCATTTCATAGAGGTTGATATCCATTGGTAAGGAGTTATTGATTTCTTTTGGGAGTGTCCTATTGCTCTGATCTTTCATGTTTCTGGAGTTCGTTCACTGATTCCTTCTCATCTGGCCTCTTAATTGAGAGCTGGGGATGGTGGGGCTGGCTTATGGCCCTGTCTCTGAGTCCCCAAAGATTGATCACCAACCATGCTGGGGAGAGGAGTGCTGGTCCTAGTTGCCTTTGGGGTGTTTTAGCAGGTTTGATGAACCTCTTGGGTTACCTCTGACCTGTTGTCTTCACCCCTTCCCAACAGAGTATAGTGAGTTTTGTCCCCCAGCTTAATATCCGAGCTGGTGGATTGTACTTGTGGGTATGAATCTGCTGTTCCCTAATTGCTTGAGTTGAAAGGCACTATGTTTAGCTATGGGGTTGTTCCCCCATCATTGATTGTAATTTGCATGGAGGAGCCAGCTGCCAAGGTAATCTTTTGTGCCCATGATAGGCTCTTGTCCCCCAGGTGGGGTGCACAAATGCCCCAAGCTTTAGGAGGGACCCTGTAACTCCCAGGTGGTTGCTTGGTGCCTACTCCCCCTGAGATGGGGGGGAGGAGCAAGACAGATTATGGTAGGAAATGCTAAAGCCTGAGGGGCTTTGCTAAGCCTCAGCAGGGCTCAGAGGTTGCTTATCTGACAGCTAGGCCAAGCCACTGATATGGAGTTCAGGGCAATCTCCTCAAGCCTGGAGAGCTGCTCACAAGGAGAGCAGCCTAATTGCATTGTTGCTAAGGTGCCAAGCCAAGCTTTTTCCACCCCTGTCCATTAGTCTGGTTTCTCTGTGGGGTGGGGCATGAGTCCCCCCTATTTTCTCCCTAGAACTCCAAAATACTCTCCCCTCTGATCAGTCCACATGCATTTCCTCTCCACCCAAAACTGGCTCTTGAGCTACCCCACAGTTCATGTGTCTGACCCTCTGGTGTGCATCCCTGTGTGATGCTGGCAGGCAGGGGGGTCTCCAATTGTGCACTCCTGTTTCACCACTAGATCCCAAAGAGAGGGAGGTAGGCCTCTCCATCCACAGTGGTGTCTGCCAATGGCATGCTCTTGTTGGGGAGAAGCAGAGGCCCATGAGTCTCTTGGATCAAGCTGCACTCCCTATCGTAGTTAGTGGTGGGAGGGGCCACTGCTCTGGTTTATCCCACATGCCTGAGGCATTCAGTTGCCATGGGAACCAGGGGCTAAGCTAATTCAGTCTGAGTGCCACACCCATCTCTAATATGAGGTAAACAAATCAAAGAGTAAGAACAGAGAAATAAGAGGAACAAACAAAGCCTATAAGAAAAGTGGGATTATGTAAAGAGGCCAAACATAAGAGTAATAGGCATCCCTGAGAGTGAAGAAGAAAATACAGAAGCGATGGATAATTTATTTGAGTGAATAATTGAGGAAAATTTCCCTGGCCTTGCTAGAAATCTGGATATCCAGGTATAAGAACCACAAAAGACTCCTGGGAGATTCATCATAAAGAGGCAATCATCATGACACATAGTCATTAGGCTGGCCAAAGTAAACATGAAAGAGGCACTCCCACGAGCAGTAAGGTGAAAACAGCAGGTAACTTAGAAAGGAAAATCTATCTGACTAACTGAAGACTTCTCAACTGAAACTGTACAAGCCAGAAAGGACTGGGGACCCATCCTCATTCTTCTAAAACAGAATAATGGCCAGCATAGAATTTAGTATCCTGCAAAATTAAGTTTATTATATGAGGGAAAAATACATACTTTCTCAGAAAAGCAATCACTGAGGGAATTTGCAAAGACCAGACCTGTCCTGCGGGAAGGACTCAGATCTGCATTATACACTCATTAGCACAATAGACACCCACCAGTGTAAAATCAACCAAAAACTGAAGTTCAGAGCCCAGATACCACAATGGTCGAGAGGTAAAACAAAGCAATAAGGGACTACCCAACAGGATGAACAGAAATCCACCTCATGTATCAATTCTTTCAATATATGTGAATGGCTTGAACACCCCTCTCAAGAGACATAGGCTGGCTAAAGGGATAAAAAAATACAAGCCAAGTATCTGCTGTCTCCAGGAAACACATCTAACCCACAAGGACCTATTTACACTCAAGGTAAAAGGATGAAAAACAATATTCCATGCAAATGGAAACCAAAAGAAAGCTGTAGCCATTCTCATATGACATAACATAAACTTCAAATCAACAAAAGTAAGGAAAGACAAATATGGTTACTACATAATGGTGAAGGGAACAATTCAACAAGAAGACCTAATCCTAAATATTTATGCACCTAACACAGGAACACCCAGACTCATAAAGCAAATCCTACTCTATCTAAACAAAATGATAAACAGAAGGGTCATAATAGCTAGGGACTTCAACACCCCACTGACAGAATTGAACAGATCCTGCAAGCAGAAAATAAGCAAAGGAACAATGGACTTAAGCAGAACTCTAGAACAAATGGGCCTAACAGATATTTACAGAACATTTTACCCCAAAACTACTGAATATACACTATTCTCATCAGCTCATGGAACATTCTCTAAGATTAATCACATTCTAGGTCACAAAACATGTCTCAACAAGTTTTAAAAAAATAGATTATACCATGTATCTTTTCAGACCACAGTGGAATAAATTTAGAAATCACTTCCAACAGAAACACTCATCTCTACACAAAGTCATGGAACTAAACAACCTATTGCTGAATGACAGTTGGGTCAAGGAGTAGAAAAAGATGGAAATCAAAAGATTCTTCAAACTAAATGATAATGGGGGCACAAGTTATCAAAATATGCAGGATACAGCAAAAGCAGTCCTGAGGAAACCTCATAGCCTTAAATGTCCACATCCAAAGACAGAAAGATCACAAATCAATAATCTTATTAATCATCTCAAGGAACTGGAAAAGGAAGAGCAAACCAATCTCAAACACAACAGAAGAAAAGAAATGATCAAGATCAGAGCAGAACTAAATGAAATCGAGAACAAAGAATTATACAGAATATTCATGAAACAAAAAGTTGGTTCTTTGAAAAAATAAACAAAATTGACAGGACTTCTGCTAGATTACCAGAAACAGAAAATAAAGTACTCTAATAAGCTCAATCAGAAATGAAAAAGGAGAAATCACAACTGCTATCATGGAAATACAAAATATGTCTGAATACTATAAAAATTTCTATGCTCAAAAACTTGAAAACGTGGAAGACATTGACAAATTCATGGAGCCACACAACCTCCCTAGGCTCAATCAGGAAGAAATAGAACTCCTGAACAGACCAATATAAAGCACAAAAATTGAAGCAGCAATAAAAAATCTTCCAACAAAAAAAGTCATGGACAAGATGGTTTCACAACTGAATTTCACCAAACCTACAAAGCAGAACTGGTACCTATACTTCAGAAATTATTCCATAACATTGAGAAGGAAAGAATCCTCCCCAACTCATTCTATGAAGCCAATATCACCTTGATACCAAAGCCAGGAAAGGACAAAGCAGAAAAAGAAAACTACAGACCAATATCCCTTATGAATATAGATGCAAAAATTCTCAATAAAATCTTAGCAAACTGAATTCAGCTGCACATCAAAAAAATAATTTACCATGACCAAGTAAGCTTCATCCCAGAGATGCAAGGATGGTTCAATATATGCAAATCTATAAATGTGATTCACCACATAAATAGAAGCAAAAACAAAGACCATATGATCCTCTCAATAGATGAAGAAAAAGCATTTGACAAATTCAGCACCCTTTTATGATAAGAACGCTTAACAAAATAGGTATAGATGGGACTTACCTCAAAATGATAAAAGCCATATATGACAAACCCACAGCCAACATCATACTTAAGGGGGAAAAATTGAAAGCATTATCACTTAGAACTGGAACAAGACAAGGTTGCCCACTATCAACACTTCTATTCAACATAGCACTGGAAATCCCAGCTAGAGCAATCAGACAAGAAAAGGAAGTCAAGGGTATCCAAACAGATAAAGACGAGGTCAAATTATTGCTCTTTGCTGATGATGTGATCTTGTATCTAGAAAACCCCAAAGATTCTGCCAAGTGAATCCTAAAATTGATAAATATATTCAGCAAAGTCTCAGGTTACAAAATCAATGTACACAAATCAATAGCTTTTATATATGTGAACAGCAGTCAAGCTGAGAATCAAATCAAAGACACCATACCTTTCACGATAGCAACAAAGAAAATAAAGTACTAGGAATATATTTAACTAAGGAGGTGAAAGACCTCCATATGGAGAACTACAAAAATCTGAAAAGAAATTGCAGAGGATGTAAACAGATCAAAAAACATATCATGCTCATGGATCAGCAGAATCAACATTGTTAAAATGTCTATGCTACCCAAAGTGATTTACAGGTTCAATGCAATCCCCATCAAAATACCAATATCATTTTTCTCAGTTCTAGAAAAATAGTTCTACACTTTATTTGAAATCAAAAAAGACCCCAGATAGTCAACGCAACCTTACATAATAAGAACATATCAGGAGGCATCATTTTACCAGACTTCAAGCTCTACTACCAGGCTATGTTAACAAAAACAGCATGGTATTGGCACAAAAACAGAGACATACATCTATGGATCAGAACAGAGAACACAGATATGAAACCATACTCATATTGCCATCTGATCTTTGACAAAGCAGACAAAAACATACACTGGGTAAAAGAATCCCTATTCAATAAATGGTGCTGGGAAAATTGGATAGCCACATGTAGAAGACTAAAATAGGATCTGGACCTGTCACCACTCACAAAAATTAATTCACAATGGATAATAGACTTAAACCTAAGGCATGAAACTATAAGAATTCCAGAAGAAAATGTTGGAAAAACTCTTACAGATATTGGCCTAGGCAAATAATTTATGAAGAAGACCCCAAAGGCAATCACAGCAACAACAAAAATTAATAAATGGGACCTGATTAAATTAAAAAGCTTCTGCACAGTGAAGGAAACAACCAACAGAATGAATAGACAACCTACAGAATGGGAGGAAATATTTGCATGCTATACATCCAGTAAAGGGCTAATAACCAGAATCTACAAAGAACTCAAGAAAATCAGCATGAAAAAATCAAACAACCCCATTAATAATTGGGAAAAAGATATGAACAGAAACTTCTCAAATGAAGGTAGACTAATGGCCAAAAAACACATGAAAAAATGCTCAACATCTCCAATAATCATGGAAATGCAAATCAAAACCACAATGAGATATCATCTAACTCCAGTAAGAATGGCTTTTATCAAGAAGCCCTAAACAACAGAATCTAGCGTGGATGTGGAGAGATAAGAACACTTACACACTGTTGGTGGGACTCTAAACTAGTACAAGCTCTATGGAAAGTAGTATGGAGATACCTCAAAGAAGTAGAAGTACACCTACAATTTGATCCAGCAATCTCTGTATTTACCCAAAGGAAAAGAAGACATTTTATCAAAAAGACACTTGCACTCATATGTTTATATCAGCACAATTCACAATCACAAAGATGTGGTAACAACCCAGGTGCTCACCAATACATGAGTGGATTCATAAAACTTGGTATATGTATACCATGGAGTACTACTCAGCTATAAAAAATGGTGATCTAGTATCTTTAGTATCTTTTGTAACAACCTGGATGAAACTGGAGACCATTCTTCTAAAGGAAGTATGGCAAAAATGGAAAAACAAAGACCACATGTACTCAATACTAAATTGGAGCTAATCGATCAATATTTATGTGCACATATGGAAGTAAAACTCAACAGAAATCAAGTAGATGGGAGGGGAGAAGAGAGGATGGTTAAATTCACACCTAATGGGTACAATGCACACTATCTGAGTGAAGGGCACACTTATAACTTTGACTCAAACTCTATAAAAGCAAATTATGTAACCAAAACATGTGTACCCCCATAATATTCTGAAATAAAAAATAAATAAATAAATAAATACAGATGACCCAAATAAATGGAGGGGCATACAATGTTCATGAATTGCATGACTCAATGTTTGAGAGAATTTAACACTTCCCATATTAATCCATAGATTTAACAAAATCTGAATTATAACAACAGCATATTTTGTAATGAAAATTGGTAACTTGACTTTAAAATTAGCATGGAAGTGCAAAGAACCAAGGATAACTGTGATAATCTAGAAGAAGAAAAAGAACAAACATGGAGGAATTACACTATTAGAAAGCTAGACTACTTATAGAGCCAATGGTAACTAAGACAGTGTGGTATTTGCATATGGATAAATATTCTGACCAGTGGAATAGATTAGAGAGTTCAGAAAAAGATACATTCATTAGATTAATAGCAAAGATGACAATGAAGTGTTATGCGTAAAGGAATTTTTTTTCAAATAGATAATACTAGGTGAAATGGATAAACACAAACACACACACACAGAGAAGTGGTTACTTTTGGGGATGGAGCAGACAGCAATGGGGATGGAGAAAGGCAGGGCCTTCTGGAGTGCTGGTAATTTTCTTTCTGGATTTGGTTTGAGGGTACAAGGGAGTGTTCATCTATGAATATTCACTGAGCTGTATATTTATTATTTCTGCACTTTTCTGCTTGTGTATTATACATCATTAAATCAGTGAGTGATTTATAGTTCATTCTAAACTCCAACAAAGTTTTTTTTTTCATAAAAGTTCTTTTAGCTAAGTTAATTAAAATAAAAGTTGACTGATTTATGCGTTAATTTACAAAACTTATTTGCCACACCTTTAACGATGAAACCTATTTCTTCTTTTCTGCCAAAGCAGGATTTTCCGTTACTGCCTGCTGCTATTGCGTTAGAGAGTTGCCATTTCAAACACCACTGGAAGGTTCCACTTCTGCTTGGAGCCTATTTAAATTGGAGCCATTTAGAACTTTTTAATTACCAAAATGTCCCCTTGTGCCCTTTATAGGCATTTTTCAGTTCTCAGTTACTATCTTTACGTGGAGGCAAAGTTTCATCTTAAAGTTATTTTGATAGAAAGTGTGCATAAAATGTTGGGGTAAGAAGCTCACTCATATGAGTTCACTTCATATGTATTCAGTAATATGGCTGATATTCCCTAGAAGGAACTGTTTTAAGAAATCATGTATTCTGAGTGAAATCATGAGAGATGAGAGAACAGGCTGGAGAAAACAGAAATCAGTTCCCTGAGGCATCAAAGCCACATGATGGAAAATGGGCGCTCTGTGGAGGTTGAATTTTATGAAACAAAGCAAAGTTTACAGAACACACTGGGAAGCTGCTGCTTCTGACTCTGCAAAAGCCACTACACCAAAGCTACTCTTTATCTCAGAGGCAGTTTTAGCAGAGAAAGGCCAAGTGTGGCTGAAAAGCCACCAGTGAAGCATTTCCTAATTTCTCTACTTGTAATTAATTTCTCCCTCTACTTGAATTCACTATAGTTTGTTCATATTCATTTTCATCTTTACATTCAACCAAATGATATTGGCCCCTGTTAACCAAAATGGTCTCACTTTCCCTTTTCATAAAAATTTAGTGGGGTGTCTCAAGGATTATAGCAGCATCATACTATTACACTTTGTCTATTTTTGCCCACATCTTCTTTAACCAGCATGTTATTTCAACTTTCTCCTTTGAGTGCTGATAAATAATTTCTTAGACTAGAACAGATATTTGTATGCTCATGTTCATAACAGCATTATTCACAATAGTCAAAAGGTGGTTGATAGCAACCCATTTGTCTATCAACAGATGAATGGATAAACACAATGTGGTGTACACATACAATGGAATATTATTCTGTTTTAAAAAGGAAGGAAATTTTGACACATGCTATCACATGGATGAATCTTGAAGACATTATTCTAAGAGATATAAACCAGTCACAAAAAGACAAAAATTGTATGATTCCACTTATGTGAGGTTCCTAGAGTAGTCAAATTCATAGACATAGAAAGTAGCATGGTGGTGGCCAGTGGCTGGAGGAAGGGAGAAATGGGGAGTTATTATAGAATTTAATGGGCACAGAGTTTCAGTTGGGGAAGATGAACAAGTTCTAGAGATGGATGGTGGGAATGGTCGCAAAACAATGTACATGTACTTAATGCTGCAGAACTCCTAAAAATGGTTAAAATGGTAAACAGTTATGTATATTTTACCACAATAAAAAATTATAAAATGAGAAAATAATTCTCAGTTCTTTTCCCCAAGAATTCCTGTTTTTTTGTCATTTTCTTCCTGATTTTTCATTCTGCTTGTACCCCATCCTCATGTCGCATGTACCAACTCATGCCCTGTATTTGATTTTGAACACTGTTTTCGTATACTCCCAAATAAGAAGTGCTGAACACATTACCTAAGGAATCTAGAAAGGCATTTTGTTGATGTTGTTTAGCTGCAATGCCTAGAAAAGAGAAATTTACTTATGAATTAGCCTTATAAAGAAGCTGTTTTGCCCTGTTGAATTTTTTGGACATTGGGACAGAATATGCTAAACAAAGAAATAACAACAATGATATTATAGTTGGAGTCAGAGGAGGCCTCTCAGCTCCCTGTTCTAGAGTCCAGAGCAAATATGTCTTTAGAAATTAAAAAACGTACCATGGAGAAGCTTCTTAATTAAAAAATAAATAAATAGTTCCAGTTGAAAGGAAAAAATAATGATTTCTGTTGATCATTGTATTTTCCAATTTCTCTTTTAGTTTTCTGTTAGAAAGTAAGCACCATCTACCTTTTCCCATTCAACTGTTTACTCAATCTCTAGTTTCTCTCTTCTTCTCATTCTTTCTTTTTCATGTGTAAAGCTCTTCAGAACTCACAGAATAAAATCCCAATTCTTTGTCAGAAAATAAAAAGTTCATCGTAATCTGGCCTCAGATTGTTTTTCTTATCTCCTAATACTCCCCAACAGCTGTAGATTTGCTCCAGTCATACCACCTTTCAGAATGGGCCCCAGTGCATCATTTTGTCCTTTCTTTACACATGCTATATCCTCTGATTTAGATACCTTCCCACCCTTCTTCATGCAGCACATCTCTATTCATCTTTGAAACAATTCAATTATTGTCTTCTCTGTGAGACATTCTGTGCTTACTTCCCCTCTCTGTCCATTTAGTTGCCCACCACTTTTCAATGACCCTGAAACAATTCTAGGACTTTATGTATAGTTCTACTATGGTACTTATACCACATGGTAGGCATTTGTCTACATGTATGTTTCAGCATTTAGACTAGAAGGTTCTCCAGAGTGGTGTCATAATTGTATCCCAGCACCTTGCACAGTGTCTTAGAGTAGACTCTCAGAACCTGGTTTGACTACATGAATGAATAATTAATAAAAATAAATGAGTGAAAATTAAGACAAAAACATTCATTATTATGGATTTAACAGATGGTACACAAAGGCTCATGTGTTTAGGAGCCGGAATGAAGGTAAAGATTATTTCTAACAGAGAGGGCAGAGTTTTTGTAGTTACCTTGAATTTCAACCCCCCTTAAAACTCAAAATCACTTTGTGATTTTGGAAATCAATTTACATCAGTCAACTGCTTCAAAGTTGAAAGATAATAAGTTGTTTTAATTATATAAAATAAAAATAATTCTGTCTTCTAGCATTTTTTAAATAGAAAAGAATCCCTTTCTACATAGAAAACTTATGATAGGAAAGTAAATAGAATTGTTTCCACATACAATGCTTTTAAGTTATATCTCTGGAGTCATTTGGCCTGGGATATAAAGGTGGAAAGAAACTTAGTTTTATGCACATGCACGCTCACACACAGTACACTCTCTTATGTAAACTAGGCAGTGACAAGTTACTTGGATGGCTAAATCGAAACTGGTCCACCAAACAAAATTATGCACTGTGTTGGAGAGCACTAGGGCTGCTGGGTTTTAAGGTTTGCCTTGGCTTGAGTTCATTGTAACACCACCCACCTCTCTCCAGTTGCAATATTCTAACCAGGTCACCTAGATGCTGTGAAACAGATGTTCATTGAAGGGAAAAGGAAGTAGGTGGTGTCCATTGAAAAGCGATAGCCATAGCAGAGGGGAAAGTATATTTTTACCTACAACACAAGTTGAATATTATGGAAAGTTATTGGTAGGGCAGAAATTCCTAGCTCTCCAGGAATCTGCAGCACTTAGTAAGCACTTCAGTATACTGAGAGGCAAGAAAGCAGAGTGGCAAAGAGCTCGGGCCCTGGGGTCAGACTGTTTGGCTTTAACTTTCAACTCTACACTTACTAGCCGTGTGACCTTAGGCAAATCACTTAATCTTTCTTTTCAGTTTCTTATCTATAAAATAATAGTAACTCCATTACATCCAATAAATACAAAAGCAATGATAGTTTCAAAGTACTAGTTGGAAGAGGAATTCAATTTTGATATTAAAAAAGTTATCTCTTCTGCTTCTGGTTATGATGAAGTAACTGGTGCCACACTAACCCCCCTCCTGTAAACAACCATAGAATGGACACTTGACCCCTCAAAACCAGGCAAATGTGTTCAGGCCTTGACCAACAGGCAGTGAAAGATAGCAAGCATGAAAGGAAACTGTTGAGGTGAGACCTATGATTGCCCCATGCTTCTGCCTGTATACAATTTCCTGAGTGCAACATACAGAGGTGGAATCCAAGCAGACACTGTGGTTCCTCTGGGCTGAGGAGACAGAGATCAGAGTCCAGAAGATGAATTGGAATCTAAAGGGTAACACACTACAAAGGGAGACCCCAGAAGTCACGGATTCCCAGTGGGCCTTTGGTTGAGGTGGGGGTGGGGTGGCTTGACAACTATAGGGCTAGTATCATTGATATTTTACATCTCTTCCAGTTCGTTGTCTTATTAACTTCTTTGAAAATCTAGAAAATGATTTGTCTGTAATATTCTGTCATAGATCAGGTAATTCTTCTGAAGGATATTCATCTTGCTTCTGATAGTCTTTGTAATGCTCTCATTTTGTTGAATATGTACCAAGGTCCCACATTGAATCCTTTCTGTTTGTTGCTTATTTTTCAACATGTAATGTCCTATCCAGATCTGCTATTGGCTCCAGACTAAGGTAGGAAAAGGTAGAGAGGGTGATTCTGGCCAGCAGTGGAGTTTGTCATCTCAAAACACTTTCTAAGCATATCTGCTGTGTCTTCCTCTGGGGAATATCTCTGTTCATCTTCCACATCCCCGCTTAAACACACTTTAGAATGAGCAGCTTGCTCAGCACGAGGCCGAAATGGCTCTCCCTGAAGCTCAGCAGTGCCAAGTCCTTCTGTTCTGTGACTTAGTTTTTATTTTTCTCTGGTAGCAGATACAAATCTAGTTGGTTGGCATTTTCCCTCTCTCTTTTACCTGGTTTGGGGTTAATAGTCTAAGCAAGAACAATAAGCATAAGGTGATCGTGTCATACCTCATCCAGACGTTTTCCTGCCACTCTATATTTTGGAGTCTAATCTCCATTGGGTTGTTTCAAGCTTTTCCTCTGGCCCACTCAAAATCCTAGTTTATATCATAAAAAATAATTATTTCTTGTATCTAACAGAAAGTAACATGTAGGATTATGTATACTTTCTCAACTGTACTCCCTTAATTTGATCCCAATTTTCACAGATTTTGCAAATTCTTGAAAATCCATGAATTTGGTGGTGTGATCATCTCCTACTTGTGTATTAAAGAAATAATTTTTTCATTTGCTTCTCATTTTTTAAAAATGAATCAATATGTACTGCTTAAAATTGAGAAATAAAAAAGGAGTTTTAAGTATATTATTTAAAATTATAGAACTAAGCAGTAATAGAATTGCTTATCAGGAGAATAAAAGAAATATCTATACAAATAAACATAAGACATAAAAACTGTTAAGTATTTAAAATTTAGGTAAATAAAGAAAAGGAATAGTGGTGAGAGGGAAATTCTAAGATAAAATAAAATGACAGAATGTAAAATAAAATCACACATCAAGTGGCAAAATATATCTATATTATAATAGATATAATAAATATATATAATATAATATCTATATAAAATTATTATATAGATAATATAAAATATAATCTATGCTATAATAACTGTAAGTGGAATAAACTTTAAAAAAAGATTTTTAGCTCAAATCCAAAACCAAAACCCAAATATATTGGACAATATTTAAGCCTCAGTATGGTTTCTGATGAGTAAATAATGTCAAGCCCTTACTATGAAATATGCAGATGTTAAGAATTCATATACAGTATACACACACACGACTAATAGGTTTTTTAAAAAGGTGAGTGTGTATGCATCTCTCTCTCTCTCTATTATGTATCTCCTATAAGCAAGTTGCAAAACAGTATGAAATAAAGGCTTCATTCAGTAAAAAATCTGAATGCAATATCTGTATTTTAAATGCTCATATAGGCATAGAAAACATCTGAAGAGATACATATTTCCTTAGAGGAGGAGAATTTAGTGGATAGTAGAAGGGAGAAGAGATTTTTGTCTCTTATTATTTTTCATGATTCTGAACTGTTTGAAATTTTACAATAGACATTGTTTATAATAAAAATATTTTAAATAGCTATCACATATCTTATATTCAAATGATAGATTTTTAAATATTTGGCATACAAAAATGCATTCTTAGTCTATGCCAAAAATTATTTATTATTTCTTGGATTATTCAAAAAGGATTTTCAAAGTTTTCTATGGCTCAAGAGTAATAACCTACCGTAACTGTGTAAAAGTAGAGAATTAGAAAGAGGTTAGGTTCTACAGAACTTTTATGACTGAAGAATGGACAGTATGATTGGGAAAGTGATGAGAAACGAGGCTTCAGAGAAAAGGATACTAAGGATTAGACATTGATACAGAAAGCAACTGGAATGCTTTAAAGAACCTGTTGTATTTCCAACAGATTATTGGTTGAAGGTTGGAGAATGAAGGGTGGTGGGTAGGACGGAAGTAGGACTTATAACTTAAGGCTGATAATCTTAAATCTTTTCCCTCAATTGAGATACAAGACTTACGAGTCAGACAACCAGAGGACAAAATATCAGCTTTTTTTGCTGAGAAGTTAAATTGATGCTTGCAGCCATGGATGGGTTTCCTTATTTCTTTTTCTTCCAATTCCAAGTCAAGATCTTGAATTGACCCATCCAAGTGACAATTTTAGTCTGCAGAGCTACGTATCTGTTCCTTGTAATCCCCAGGAACTGAAAGGGAAAAAGAGGCACAGGTTTTCAGATGTGTCTTTTGCAGGCAGTGGATAAAGACCAAGGTCTAGATATCTTGGTCTGAAGAGCAGAGCAAAATGTGTCCTTTCTTTGGGTGGGTAGATACTAAAGGACAGAATCAAAAAGGGTTGAACCATGAGTGCTTACTCCTCTCCTTTAGGGGATGAGGCCATAAGTGAGGGAACAGAATTGTTCCTTGAATACTTTCCCTTCCTTCTCTAAGAATATGATAAATAGGGAATAAATGTGACCCTGGAGCAGCCGGGCCAGGCACAGTGAACTTCAATCACTTTAGAAGTCGCAATATCCTCACATGAGGGACAGATTCCCCAGGGTAGGGTGGAGCATCTCAGAGCCAGTGAATACAGAGGTGTGTTTCTTCAGTATAGAGCAAGAGCACCTGTGGTGCAATGAGGAGTTGGCTCAGTAGAATGGCAACACATATATCTGTGAAGCTAAGACAATATTTTTAAAAAGTTGAAATCAGTTAGCTATTTTACTCTTAGAGGAATAAGCTAATGACTTAAAGCTGCGGTCCTCAACCCCAGGGCCACAGCCTGGTACCAGTCTGTTGCCTGGTTAGGAACCAGGCCGCTCATCACCATCTGATCTCCACCTACCCCCCCAAATCCCTGTAACGTCCATGGAAATACCTATCCTTAGTGCCAAAAAGGGTGGGGACCACTGATTTAAAGATTGCATTTGCAACATTTCCTGGTTGGGCTTTGAAGTTTGCCATTTAGAAGAGGCATTCAAAAATACTGTGTCTTTTTTTTCTTTTATCTCTCGGCGGGTATATAATAATACTCTTTTCCAAGCTTTGGGCTAGATATCATTTCATGGATAGGCCAAAAAGACATAAATACAGCAACTACGGAAAATGCTCTGTCAGAGACATTTAATATTCAACAATGTCAAGGAGAAATTCATGAGCATTTTGTGAAGGAAGGACACTAGAACATCAGTAGTTGTCATCTTACACGCTACTTCAGAGCGTTTCTTCCAATTTCTCACAATCCATCCCCACTCCTTCATTTCTTCTAGCACTCTGGACTATGATGCTGCAACTGGAGAATTTTCTGGTTCTGGCAATAGTATGGATCAGATAACTTGAATACCAACTTACTACAAACACCCAAAAATGCTTGATCAGATACCATACTTATTATTTTAAATGCATAGCTGAGTTTGTAAGAAAGGAAAAGAAATCCACATATATGAAAAAGAGGAATCTGAAAACCAGGATAACGAGCTCATTACCTGATGTAGAGTTTGCTAAACAGCGTGAGGTGTTGAGTGTAGGTCGGGTGTGAGTCTTAATAACCCACAGGCTTAAGTTTCAGCGTTTTCATGGGGACAGAATATAATGGCCTTGAAGGTTCATGAGACAGGGAGATGGAAGTGTGAATTCATACAAATAAGGACTCTGGGGGGGAAATTAGAAAAAAAAGCATCTTCCACCAGCACAAGTTAATGACAAGAAAATTTGGGGTCTCTTTCAGTATCCTGGGTAAAAAATAAAAATAAAATGACTTTAGGAAACTTGGAATAAAAGAGATTATTCTTAACATGATAAAGGGAATCTATAAAAATATTTAGAACAAACATCAAACTTAGTGCCGAAATTTTTTAAAACTTCACTTAAAGAGAAAGACATCAGCTACCATCATTTATACTCATCATTTATCACAGTGAGGAAAAAAAAACTTAAGATTTGGAAAAGAGGAGCTAAATACATTATTTTCATATTCTATGATTTTATTCATAGAAAACACTACAGAACCTAAAGACAAAACCTAGACATGATAGGGGAGCTTAGCAAGGTAGAAGAAAAAATTAATAAGAAAAAAAGGAACAATTCAAAAGAAAAATGAGCCAAAGATTTGACCAGGTGATTTACTAGAAGATGAAACAGTGGACAATAAATATCTTGAAAGATGCTCAGTGTTGTTACCAATCAAGAGGATTCAAATTAAAACCACGCTGAATTATGATTGCACACACACCTGATTGGCAAAAAACAAAAACTCTGATAAACTAAAGGGGATGCTCAGGCAGATTCCTGGAGCTCTTTTTTCTGCATAGGTCCCTCTTCTATGACTCTGCCCCAGGACTTCCAGCCACCTCACTCTCTCTAACTCCCAATCTATGCCTCCCCAACTCAGTGAGACAGCCAAACGTTGCTTGAGATGATTCTCTCTGCTGTATAGTCTGGAATGTGCCTCTAGAGAGAAAGATAATTGGAGCAATAGTAGGCTCAACTTCATTATTTCCCTTCTTTCAGGCATCACAGTCTAGGCTGCCTGTTGTCCAATGTCTGAAAACAGTTGTTTCATTTATCTTGTTAAATTTACTAGTTGCTTACAGTGGGAGTGTAAATATGGTCCCTGTTACTCTATCAAGGCTGGAAACAGAAGTCTACCATATTATGCAGGGCAGAATTCAGAGAGAAATTCTTTGAAGAAGCAGAAAATATGTGACCTACAATGAAGAGAAAAATCAATAATAAACCAGACCAAAATGATGGAAACAGATGGAAATGATGGAATTAGCAGAAAAAGAACTCCAGAAATTTGCACAGAGGTAGCCCTGAGTCTTTCATAATACTAAGACATACATCCATAGGAAAAAACTCCACAAGATTGGGCAAAAAATGAGCAAGGACTGAACTAAATGGTTCAAAAAACTCATGCAGGACATGAAGTTCCAACCAGCCAACATTTCCAGTCCTCGGTGATCTCTTGGGGCATCATTAATATGGACTCTTGGGGGACTACACCTTATTCATAGAACTAAGTCATCCTTACAGTAAAGGCTACTCTAGGCCTTCTCTAAAAAAGCTTAAAACAAAACTCAAAAAGGTCAAACTAGATTGCAAGTAATCTATCTATAAAACAAAGCCCAACAGTTTATACAGGAAATCAACAAAATCCACACACTTAAAAGATATACAATTTGGAAAGCTCAGAATCCAATTTAAAATTATTAATCGTTTGAGCAGGCAGAAAATAATGTGACCCATAATAAAGAGAAAAATCAATCAATAGAAACAGAGCAGAATGATGGAAACAGAAATGATGGAATTTAGCAGATAAGGATGTTAAAATTATATTACAATATAGTCATGTACCATATAAATACATTTTAGTCAATGATGGGCTGCATATATGATGGTGGTCTCATAAGGTTATAATACTGTATTTATACCGTACCTTTTCTGTTTAGATATGTTTAGATAAACATACTTGCCATTGTGTTACAATTGCCTACAGTATTCAGTACAGTAACATGCTATACAAGTTTGTAGTCTAGGAGGACTAGGCCAAGGGTGGGGAAATTTTCATGTTAGAAGGCCGCATTAATTTAGCTGTAATCACATAAGGCTGCATTCAAGAAACTTCAATCAGATATACTTAAAAATGTACATTATTTTGTAAAACTCTAACTACTGTGTATTTAATAATTTCAAAACATGAAATTTTAAATTGTTAATCTTAAAGTTAACTAAACCTGTAAAGACTTTGTTGTGTCTGCCTTTTGTTGGAAAGCATTTGAATATTTGGTTGCAGCATGGAAGTCCACAGTTTCAGTTGATCCTGTAGATGGGTATGAATCATTTGTGACCCTAAGGGCATCTTGATTTGGGTTAGGTAGGAGAATGTAGATTCATAGCAATAAGTGGTTGAAAAGCAAGAAAGTATTTTTTAGGAATGTTGCCAAAGGCATGGGTATTCCACTGCAGTTTTCCATGTTTCAAGTGGATCTTTCTTAGCATCAAGCAATGCCTTTAAAATGTCATCTACTGAGAGCTCAATCAATTCCATCTCTAGTTCTTTAGGTGCCTTGGTGATATCAACCAGGTGCGGCTGAATTGCTAATTTGAGTGTGATATCAGGATTCTCAAAGTCAGTGAACCTTTCATTGTATTCTCCAATTAATAGGTCTATAACAGCTGCATATTCTTCAAATGATTCACATATATTATCCTCCTCATCAATGACCTTTGCTAATTGGGGAAAACGTTCATCCAAAATTTCCTTTTGAAGAAAAAGTGTTTTGAAAAAGATAGCTTTTTTTGAAATGTTTGTGTGGTTTTTTTGCCACATATCATACATAGACTTAGTTTTACCTTGCAAAGAAATATTCAAGTCATTTTGATTTGACATGATATCACACAGAAATGCTGCATTCCTATAGAAATCTTCTTTCAATAATTCACATTACTGATTCTGTTCTTCATGAAATTTAACTACCTGTTCTTGCAGACATAACATTTTGGCTAACACATGTCCCTGTGATAGCCAACACACTTTAGAATGATAGGCCAAATCCACACTGGATACCTCATCATTCAACCTTAGCATGTTATAAAACTGATGATGCCATGTTGCATTTGCATGAATATAGTTAACAATACTTATAATAACTTGTTGCAAAGTGTCACTTAAAATAGTAGCTTTAGCACAGAGATTTTACTGATGTGATATACAATGGAAAGAAATGAGAGCATCTAGATCTGTTAATACTTTTTTTATCTGTGCAATAAACTCTTCATATTTTCCTGTCATGGAAGGTGTACCATCTGTACATACACTCACTAAATATACCAAATTCAGTCCAACTTCATGACATTTATCTTGAAAGTTGTTGAAGATATCTATTCACAGTGTTTTGTTTGCAAGAATGCCCAAAGTGAGTAACTCTCTGTAGCAAAGAAAATCTGTTATGACCAGAATGAAGTATAAAACCTACACCAAGTCAGTGGTATCAGTTGATTCATCAAAAGCAGTTGAATAACATATATTTTCCTTTTGAAGTATTGCGTTAAGTTGAAGGCTAATTCATGCTGCTGATCAGTTACAGTTCTCCTTGAAAGAGGCAGTTGTTTGACTTACAAATGTCATCGAGGTCTGAGCATCCTACAACTTCGACAATGCATTCTTTCACAATTTCTACAACATTGAATGGCTTTCCTTTTTTCCCAAGTATAAGCTACTTTATAAGTTGCTTCAGTGGCATTATTTCCAGATTTTATCGCTGCTTGAGAGAATTGTCTTTGCTTTTGCTTTTCATCTTTTAATTTCTATAACACAAACTTTTGTGTCTCTCACTCTAATATAAAATACTTGTGGTCCTTATAAGTGTTATGATACTGATGAGCATTGAATCTCTTTAATGTTGATATTGCAGTATCACAAAGCAAGCAAATAATTTTATCTTTAGCAGAAACAAGATAATATTGCAATTCCCAATCCTTATTAAAAAATCTGTTTTCTTCCTTCAGCGTTCTCTTGGTCTTCTTTGATATGATGGGTTGTTAAACAGATAGAATTAAAAAATACTGTCGAGCTGTGCAACTATTCACAAATTCCACTTCAAACAGAAACACAGTGCACTGTTGTCAAAAGCTGATAACAGACTGGTGTACCACCATAAACTCTTGCCTGCCAGCCTTGTGCAGTAGTGGCGCCAGTCAGGCGGGGGAAGTTAAAACTAAATCATAAGCATAGTAGTAGTAGCTGTCAATTTAGCCCTTATGGCTTACTAATGTTCTAATTGTGCCAATCAATCTGGGAGGATTATGTCATTGAAAATTATTTTATTCTTTGGTATTTTAAATATGTTCATTTAAAAAATAAAATAAAAACATAAAAGACAAACAAAAATGTACTAATAAAAATAAAAGGATTTGTTCTGTAAAATTTGGGTTCACTCAAAAGGCCACACTTAAGGACCTAGAAGGCCATATGTGGCCTTAAGGCCACAGGTTTCCCACCCCTGGACTAGGCTATACCATATAGCCTAGGTGTGTAATAGGGGAACGTGCAGGTATGCTCTTGATATTCACATAATGATGAAATCACCTAATGACACATCTCTGAGAACATATCTCTGTTAAGCAACACATGACTGCACATAAAGGAAAATGTGAAAAGTGAGAGAAATAGAGACATAAAAAGAACAAATGAAATTTTAAGACATGAAAAACACAGTATCTGAAATGAAAAAAATCACTGGATTGGATTAAGCAGATTACACATGTAAAAGAAGACATAACAATAGAAACTACTTAAAATGAAGACGAGAGTAAACAATTTTAGCATGTTGAATCTAGTATATATAAAAGGGGGTAATAATTTATTACTCCCTTATGACTCATATTCCAAGAGTGTAAGGTTGATTTAACATTTGAAAATCAATCAGTGAATTTTACCATGTTAGCAGAAGAAAGAATAAAAGTCATAATATCATTTAAATAGATGCAAAAATGTAATTTAAAAAATTCTACCCTAAATCATGATTTAAAAAAAAAAACTTCAGCAAAAGAGGAATAGGTGACTTTCTCAACCTAATAAAGGGAATGAATGAAAATCAAAACCTAACTTCATGATTAATGATAAAGATCTGAAATCTTTCCCCTTAAGTTCAGAAACAAGGCAAGCATATTAACTCTCAATGCTGCTACTCAATGTTATATTGAAGATCCTAGCCCAGAACGATAAGGCAAGAAAAGGAATTAAATACATAGAGATTGGAAAGAAATAAGTAAAGTTGTCCTTGTTTATAGTTGACATATCCTTTTACATAAAAAAATTAAGAAATCTTTAAAAAAGCTACTGGAACTAAAAATGACTTTAGTAAGTTTAGAGGAAACAAAGCCAATTGTATTTTATCATACTAGCAACAAATTGGAATTTGAAATCAGAAAATCAATATATTTATATCATTAAAATCATAAAATATGAAATATATGTAAGAAAATTAACAAAATACAAGCAATTTTATAACAAAACATAGAAGAAAATCTTGGCTGTCAGATTTTTTTACGTAGAACACAAAAAGCATGAACCGTAAAAGAAAAGAAATGATAATGATAATAGGGATTTCATCAAAATTCCAAATTTTTGTTCTTTGAAAACACCATTTAAAAATTTAAAAAGAAATCTGAAAAAATTGCTTTCTATCACAATAGATTAAAGGAATTGTATCTAGAATTCATATAGAACTTGCAATTCATTAATAAGACAAGCAACCCAATTTTTAAGTGGGCAAAAAATGTGAAGAGACATATCAGAAAATAACTATGTAAAGGGCCAATAATAACGTGAAAAGATACTCAATATCAATATTTATCTGTGAAATGCCAATTAAATGCACAATGAAATACAACTGTACATCCAATAGAGTGGTAAAATTAAAACAACTGACAATATCAACTTTTGGAAAGAATGTGGAGAAAGTGAACTCATAAATTGCTGATGAGAATGTAAAATGGCACAACCACTTTGGAAAACAGTTTGACAGTGTCATAAAGTTAAATGTATACTTTCTATATGATCCAGTAATTCTGATGATGTAACCAAAAGAAATGAAAACATGTCTGCAGAAATACTTGTTCATGGAATGTTCATAGTAGCTTTGTTCATAAAAGCCCACAAAAGGAAACAATACAAATATTCAACAGCAGGTTAGTGGATAAACACATTATGATATATCTACACAAAAATATTATGCTGAGTAAAAGAAGGCTACAGAGTACTTACTGTAGATTTCCATTTATGTGAAACTCTCAGAAAGATAAACCTAATACATAGTGATAGAGATATCAGTGGTTGCTGGGAGCCAGTGTTGGGGTGGCATTTACTGGGAAGAGAGCACAAAGCAACCTTCTGGAAATTATGGAATATTTTATAAAATTGATTTTACTGATATTTATAAGGATGTATGATTTTGTCAGCTTCACTGGACTGTATACTTAAATTGGGTACATTTTAATGTTTGTAAATTATGTCTCAACAAAACTTGATTTTAAAAGCCTTAGTAAAATCAGAGAGGGAGGATGTAGAACAGTGGGAACTCTCATACACTGTTCTTGGAAGTATTCATTTTTACAACCATGATTGAAAATTATTTGACATTATCTTATACATTAAAAGATATGCACATCCCATAACCTAAGAATTCCAATCTAGGGAACATACCCTAAAGGAACTTTGTCCTAAAATCCATAAGGAAGAGTCAAGAAAAAGAAAAATCGAGGTAATTTTGAAGGAAATGAATAAGAAGAATTTGCCTTATCAGATAACAAGACATTTATAAAGAATGGTATATATATTAATTAGAATATTGTGATATTTGATAAAAGGCAGAGCAGACAGGTTGAATACAGATTCCCATATATATAGGAAATGGAATATGACAAAGGTAATTAGTAGTTAGTGGAGAAATAATAATTATTACATATAACACTCACATCTGATGTGTGTGTGTGAGATACACGTATATAGACCTTACTATATGTCAGGCACAATTATAAGTACTTTTATATATTAAGACATAGTCCTCATAAGAAGCCTATGAAAGAAGACTACTCAAAAATTCATGACTTCATGGAGTCTTTCTGATAGACTCAAGATAATTTACTAGGTTATTTAAATACAATGTTGAACATTTGTAGCTTATGAGAAACCTCAGAATAAAAAAAATTATATTTATGATTCCCTTGAAAAGACTTAAAAAAAGTCCTTAAAACATCTTTTTACCCCATAAAAAATGATTGCTTCCTACACACATGCACGCATGCACACACACACAACTTATTAATTAGTAAACTTTTTAAAGGAATTTTAACTTAATATATATCATTGTGTTGAAAACAGGTGAGCAAATGGGAGAGAAAGTAGGGTACCCTTGCAAGTAGACAAAATACTAAAAATATTATAGGTATTTTTATTGAGCATTTTCTGTATGCCAGGTATTTCCTGTAGGTTATCTCAATGTCTGTGCTATTAACATTATCTTCAATATATGTTCCTTGAAATTCATTGAGTTTGGTGGGGAAGTTCTCTGTCATCAGGAATTCACAATCTATCAAAAAGAATATAGACAAAACAGATATAATGAAAATGAATTAACTATGTATATTTCATCATTAGACATAAAAGTCAGAGAGATATTTGGATGCCAGGAATGGTACAGTTTAAGTGGATCTAAATCAGTCAAAGATGATGTCTTCAGGGAGATGAATTTGAGTTCTTAAGTGCTTTTAGTAGGAATGACCAATCTGATTTAAGCATATGTTAATGCTTTAGTAAGGGATTAGATATGGAGAATAATCTTCCTGGCTAGGTTGTATATATGAGCAAGATTGACTAGGGGGTAACTATAGTTATATAGTTAACCAGTGTAGTATACAATAATAGAGTTTCTTAATCAAGTTTAAGGTACCAAAATTGAGATTTCATATTTCAGCCAATGGGCAAATCTGGTGGTTTTAGGAATCAGAAGAGAAGGATTAAATAGGTGCAGCCAGGAAGAAGCACATGGGAAATCTCAAAAAGAGAAGAAACTGGGCCTGGGGAAAGAGTATGGCATAGTGGTTATAAGAACACGGGCTCTGGAGTCAATACCTGAACCTAGGTCCTGATGTGCTACCATTTACTGTAGGTGTGCAACTGTGGGCAAGACTCTTAACCTCTCTATATCTCAGTTTGTTCAACAGCAAAAGAGAGAGTACAAATAGCTGTCTCATACTGTTGTGAAAATTAAATGAGCGAATCTATGTTAAACAATCACAACAATGCTTAGCACACAGTAAGCACTCCATAAATGTTCATTTTTATCATTATTGGTATTTTGGTTTTCCAACAAGGAATACTGATAAGAGAAAAGACAAAATGATTGTTTTAAGTTGTGAGTATCATATAACCATAATTCCAGTAAAACACCAACTTTAATGTAGACATACACGCACACACACACACACACAAGCTAGGAAGAGGTGACAATCACAAAAGTGCAACTGTGAGACCTTAGTAAAGGTCTTGCCCATAGAAAGAGAGTGGTAAGGACCAGCCAGAGAGGCATTATTAGCCAAGGAAAGTGTTGGGACTTGTTCATGAACCAGAATTATTTTGAATTATAAGAATTTGGAAGAGAATGTTATGTGTATTTTTTAAACATGTAACAATTCCTGAATTACAATTCCAGTGAGTCATGCTGCACTTACTGCACCGGGAGTGTAGGGTGTGACGCCCATTCACATTCTTGCACATACCCGCCTGTTCACTCACAAGGGATAGGGTGTTTGTGGACATAACCTCACTAAAGTCTGTACTCCTTCTTGCAGATTTGCAAACATTATGCAAATGGCCTTCAACATGCCTCAACCTGTGTATTTCACATACTTTCGCTAACCTTCATGTGGCTTCAAACCCTTACTTCATCAGTATCTCATATTGAACCTGTAGTCAGTTGAAGACACTAAATAATTTTCACACCGGCTACTTGGTCACATCATCTTCATCCTCAACTTATGATCTGGAGTCTTTATGAAAGGACTTTAAATTTCCCTTTCTTGTATTTTAGCTTTCTGGATTTGGTCCGGTCTGTCTGTTTGTTGAGACCACACTCTGTCATCCAACAATCTGTCATCTGCCTCAGTTTTGAGTTCAGTATGTCTGGTAAGCATATATTCTATGACTTCAATAAAGCCATTAATAAAAATATTTAAAAGAATAAGATCAAGGACAGAGCCCTCATGCAAGTCACTATGGAGATCCCTCCAAATTTGACATTAATTTAACAGCTAGCATGCTTCAGGTATATACTCTAAGTAGCTATATATAGCAAACTATATTATTCAGTAAAGCCAAGAGAGTATGTAATTTTGGAATTATAAATAGTCACAGGGTTCAGGGAAAATCCTTTAAATTCTGAAAATGTGACTCTGATATTTCACATTCATTATAGTTGTTCAAATCCAACAGGAGTAAAACTTTAGGGCTATACTGCCTCAAAATCATAAACTTCTGTTTTTTAAAAAATTGTGTTTTTAAAGAACAGACAGGAGCTCTTATAATTGTTCCCTTATATATGTTTCTCATAGCTCTACTCCTGGAAGATTTTTGGTTAAAATGACAATATAACATTTCATGGTCAAATATGTTCTGGAAAAGCTACCTACTGTGGAATTCTTACAATTTCACATTGTTTATTATCATCATACGGATTTGGAGGTCAGGGCATGGTGGCTCACGCCTATAATCTCAGCACTTTGGGAGGCCTAGGCAGGAGGATTGCTTGAGACCAGGAGTTCAAGACCAGCCTGAGCAACATAGCAAGACCTCATATCGATAAAATATATATATATATATATAAATTAGCCAGGCATAGTGGCCTGCATCTGTGGTCCTGGCTACTCGGGAAGCTGAGGCAGAAGGATTGCTGGAACCTTAGAGTTTGGGGCTGCAGCAAGCTGTGGTGGCACCACTGCACTCTAGCCTGGGTGACACAGTGAGACCCTGTCCCCAAAAAAATAAAAATAAAAAAGAAGAAGATGATGAAGAGGGACTTACTTGACCATGAAACACTTGGTCATGAGATATCACTTAACATTTAGAGAATTGCAGTTGTACAGCATGGAGAGGGGAGCCTTAGGGTGCTGTGAAACAAGGTCTAAGACCCAGGGGAGAGGCCCTCAACATTACGGAAACTTGGAACACCATCATGTGTAGGAGCCTAAATTATGTGGAAGAAGAGAGGCCCAGGCTGCTGTGATGAGCCATTCTATGGGTTCTATTCCACTGAGCTTGGAGTCTCCAGCAACCCAGTGTTCCCCCTCACTGGCTCTCCTGGTACCTACAGAAGTTTAGAGGACAAAGGATTCTGCAAAGATAGTAGAGGAACTGTAGTCAGTCCTGGCCCAAACTGGAATCTCCCTGAGTTGAGATCTCCAGATGCTTCTTCATGACAGAGGACAACAATTAACTGTGAAACACAATGTTTCTAAAAAGTGTGACTCATGTAACATGCTTCTCATTCCCATGGCTGCCTGAGGCTTGTTCAGAAAGGTGTAGTCAAGGTGGCAGAGTCTATCCTCTGGAATGAATGGAGGAAAGATAACATTCTCATTTTCTGCACTTCCCCCTGCTCTCTGAAAGTCCTTTTTCTATCACAGTTCCAGAGATAAGGAGAAAGAGAAAAATAGGCTGTATTTTGTTTGTTGACTTTGTGGGATAAGCAGCCACTGGGGAGAGGCACAGTGGGTATGGAGAGATGGGGCTGGCCTCTGCTTCATGTAAGCCTAGGCTGACGACTGCATCTCCATCCCCTCTTTTTGCTTGTTCTGGAGCTGTGAGATTATGAGAATGTCAAGGCATGATTTCAGTTTTCGGATGACCCAGAGGTTATGTCAGCCAGCCAAACTACATGCTTCTGCCCCTGCCTCCTTGCCCGATAGCTGACCCTGTCTTAGCAAGACCACCCTCCTTCCAGCATAAAATCAAATCCTCTTATTTTCTCATCCGTGACTTCTCCCACACACTAAAGAGGCCAAATGTGTTTAATTACCAGAGATTATTTTGTAATCCAGTGGGCTACCACCCTACAGAGACTCATGCTGAGATCACAATGTTCATTCCTTGTCAGAAGTCTGTCCTGATTCTAATTCATGTTGTCTCGGAAGTGAGGAGTTCAAGGTTTTCCCCTTAAGTCAGATATTAGGTCTTATGTCACTGATGAGATGCTTTTGGCAACAGCACGCACAAATCATATTCCCAGACTCTTAAACAATAACTTTTTTAAAAAGCTCTTCCAATCTCTAAACACATGCGTATCCCCACCCATTCCACCTTCTTTGCCTCTCTGTTTTCCCTTCTGTTTTTCTTGGCAGGTATTGGTGTTGGGTTAAATACTTCTTTCATGGAGGTGCTTGTCTGTCAGGTCCCATCAACAGCAAAGAAAATGACAAGTTAATGAATTCAGGATTGTGTCTGGCAGACGGTTTATTCCGGTCCCATGTGGCACATCTGGCAACAGGTTAAAGCAAAACAAAACATAACAATGGAGTAAAAATTCAGCACTCAGAAACCCAAGGTGAAAAGGGAATTAAATAAATGTCTTAAATGTAAATGTCCCTAAAACCAAGAGCAAGTGATGAAAGCAGAGGAAAGACGCCCAGAAAGGAGCAACTTCAAAGCATTCATAAGGACAATTTAAAAAATATTTTTTAAAACACAGCAATAGGAGGTTTTCAGAAGGAAATTGGTCCAAAGATGTAAAAAAAAAAAAGTGTTTTTATGATCTTGCCCTCTAAGTGTTGTTGGATGAAGGCAGCAGCAATGAACTGCCTATAGCAGAGCATCTTCCCTAAAGTGCCAGAGCAGGTCCAGGCAAGTCTCCCCTCTTGAGTGTCTCATTCTCTATAATGCCAAGGCCTGATCTTTAAAGAAAATGTAGAATTTTTGGTTGCACCATTTCAAGTAAGTTTACATAATTAATATTTTCCAAGTACTTCTTGTGTTTTAAAATTAAAAATTAATTTCTTACCAGTATCCTTGGTCAAAATATCCACTTATTTAATGAAGAGAGAGATAGGAACATAATATCTTTGTGCAGAAGCAGAATTTAGTATGCACAATAGCAGAGGACAGACTTATGGAGAAGAAAATGAAGATTTCTTTGGATATGATACTTTATGTTTTAAACAAGAGAAATGTAAAAGAGTGAAACTTTGTAATGATCTAACAACTGAAGAATGAACTAACTTCTTAAAGAAAAGGCTATTGATAATGGGACACACTTATAAAAGATTTGTATAAAATGATAAATACCATTAAGGTGGTATAAGTAGAAAATTATAAAATTTAAAACTCTAGTAGAGTAGAGCTAAGTCAGGGCTCCATCTAGCAGAAAACTTTTCCTTAGAAAAGCAAAAACATTCTTTCTGAGCATTTGAGCACCTTAGTAGAATGGCATACTGGTCACCTCATAAAAGCAAAAGCATTGCTTTCTATGTTGACTTTTCAGGCAAATAGATCAATTATATCTAAAAATGCTGGTGGTCAAAAATGAGAACCATTTTATTCTCTGTATTTCTATGAAGTGGTAGAAGGTTTTGTTTGGCTAAACCATTAACAACAAGTTTTTCTTTGCCAAAAGCCAAACAACAACAATAACAAAAACTGCAGAGGGACACAAATCCTCAGTAGTGCAATTAACCTTAAGGACTCCATGTGCTCATTGGGCACCTTCTCATTGCTGACTTCTCAGCTCACACTTGCATTTCATTTCTCAACAGATGTGAAGTACAGAGTCACTTTAAGAAATATTTTTAATGAACAAATAATAAGGTGGAAAGCAGATATTAAATCAAATTATTCATCTTCCTTGAAGAAGTGGTAGGAAAAAAAAAGTCAAAATGTCCAAAGGAAGAAAATCTGGCAATTTGGTTAATTGTTCAGGAGGTCTCAGGATGTTGACTTTCGAAAGGTTGGAGGGAGTCCCGTAGAGGATACAAGAGACTCCCTAGGAGCCGTAATGGACTGATGCTATGAGTCACCCATCCAGACGCCAAGACTCTTCTAAGGCCACAGTAGAAGGGTTCATGCTGAATGTGTATTAGGAAGGCAGAAGGCAAGAAAGGTGGACCTGTCCGAGGTCTTTTTGCAAAGGATGCCAGAGAACTGGATGGGAGAGGAGAAATCTGACCCCAAGAATAGAAGGGGACTCATTGGAAAACATTACTTCAGGGACAACAAACAACTGGTGAGATTAAAAGGAGAATTTTGAGAGCAGCAGAATATCTGCTAATCTCTTTTTCCAAAGCCTCACAAATTCTGACCCAGGGACTTGGACCACTCATGTGGGGAATGGGGCCTATTACAGGTAGGACTGTGTGAATAAAATTGCTATTAAACACTGGAGTTTAAGGTGATGCTCTTTATGTACTATTGTAACAAAATGCATAGAAAGTTTTTTTCATCCCTTCACTAAAAGGGCTGGAAGAAATAATGGTAGAATGGATGGTTACACCCAAGAAGTGACAGAAGGCTTGAAGCTGCAACTGCCTCCACCAAGACCACATTAATCCACCCTTCAAAATCCTTTAGTGCTACGGTCCCCAACCCCCAGACCGTGGACTGGTATCAGTCTGTGGCCTGTTGGAAACCGGGCTCCACAACGGGAGGTGAGCGGTGGGCGAGCGAGGGAAGATTCATCTCCATTTACAGCTGCTCCCCATTGCTCACATCACCGCATAAGCTCCACCTCGTGTCAGATCAGCAGCAGGATTAGATTCTCATAGGAGAGTGAACCCTACTGTAAACTGCGCATGCCAGGGATCTAGGTTGCAGGCTTCTTGTGAGAATCCAATGCCTGATGATCTGAGGTGGAGCTGAGGAGGTGATGCTAGCGCTGGGGAGTGGCTGCAAACGCAGATTATCATTAGCAGAGAGGTTTCACTGCGCAATGAATGTAATGTGCTTGAATCATCCCAAAACCATCCCTCCTCCCCCGGTCCATGGAAAAATTGTCTTCCATGAAACCAGTCTCTGCTGCTAAAAAGGTTAGGGACCGCTGCTTTAGTGGATTTGCACTGCACTCCACATAAAGCTGAAATTCCTTGCCAAGGTGAACAAAATTCTACACAATGATTCCTCCCTCCCTCACAGTCCCTCTCTTCTCCCACTCTCCCTTCCTCTTTCTCCTCCAGACATTATGACCTTCTTGTTTCTCAAGCAAACCAAACCTACCACAGCCTCTGGGCCTCTGTCCTAGATACTCCCCTGGCTTCCTCCCTCATTTCATCTGGGTTTCTGCTTAAATGTTACCTCCTTAATGAGGCCTTTCTTGATCTACCTCATGCAAAACAATTTCTCACTTTTACTCTACCCCCAGAGATAGTCTCTATTGCTTTAGTTTGCCTTGGTGGGGGGCATCTAGGGAGCAAGGTCTGGGTATCCAAACAGCCACCTGCCCAGAGGAGAAGAAATGACAGTCAAGAGAGTGAGAGTGGAAATCTATGAAAACGTCATTTTGAGAGTGGAAAAAATGAAGAATACCACCTGGTGATTATGAGAAAAATATTATGAGGACAAGCAACCCTGCTTAGGGAGTTCTGGGACCTGTGGGGAAGAATTAGAGTTGGGATAGTCTTCCCCTCTTCTGAAGGTGGAGGCTGAATCAGAATTATGCTGGTTGGTTAACAACAGCCCCAATACGTGATGAGACCAGTGTAGCCAGGAAAATATGGTCTCTCATAGATAAATCCCAGGTTCCGACTATGATGCGTTTTTTATTACAACATAGCTCAGCACCTTGATTCTAAGATTCTTTGAACTTACTGTGATTGTATGTCAAGTTGAATGCTGGAAGGTACTCACTAAAATTCGTTGCATCCATAAGCAAAATATCAAAACATGGTAACCAGATCATTCTAAAAATTAATTTTTTAAGAAATGAGAACATCTACCAAGCCATCTAACAATACCCAATAGTCTTACTAGCATGTAGAATCACCTTTGCATACATACTCTAAGACAGCAGAGTAGGTATAGACCTCCTTGATGTTATTTATCAAATAGTTATCAACACTGAAGACTGGGGGCATAGCAAAAATGAGACTAAAAATAAGAAAAGTTATCTGATACCCAAAATTTAGAAACAGGCTGCTATGTTTAAATCTCTTTTCTCTATTATACAAAGTAATGGTAAAACTAACAAAAAAGGGAACTGAGAATAAATATTTTAAACTCATATTCTCAAATATAATACAATGAATACATATTTACTGAGAAAAGATTAAATACAGATGAGAGAGCATCTTATTATCAAATTTTAGTTTGAAAAACAAGCTTTTAACTTTGGAATGTTTATAGGCAAGTTTGTTTATCTAAAACAAATCACACCCCAGTGAATTTCCTAAAGTTACTATAATGCTAATTCACTTAGTACCAGGCATGACTAACTCATATCAGTTTAATAAGTCTTGGCAGTATGCAAGTGGAAGAGATGGAAAGAGATACTATCACAATTTATAAACACAAAGGAGAACGACTAATATTACATGAATCCATTCACACTTGAGAGTGCCAAGATTTTAAACTTACAATGCCAATCTTGATGAAAATTAAATAATAGACACAAGCTGCTCTGGGTTTCAGTCACCAGTACAAATGAGGTGGGGTTTCTGCAAGCACAGGTGTGCATGGCAGGAGTGCACACGTGCCCACAATGTCAGATTCTCACTCTGCCCATGCAGGTGCGGTATGTAAGAGGGGAAATATTTTGGATGCCCTCCTCAAAATTTATAGAACACAGACCCAGAAAAAGGCCTCCATCACCATAATGTAACCATTCCAAGTAGAGGCATGTAATGGGATGGGCCCCAGAAGTGGTTTCAAAGTAAACTTCAGTAGTTCATCTAGGACTGTAATTTCTAATTTGGGAAAAACACAAGTGCCTGGGTTTGTCTCGGATTTCTCTTTAAACTTTTACCTAAGCACTACTGATTCATTAAAATGGAATATGTCCTGAAAAATTATTCTTTAAAATATGGAACTTGTCTTGTTCCAGTTCTGAGTGGAAATGCTTTCAACTTTTCCCCATTCAGTATGATGTGGGCTGTGGGTTTGTTGCATATAACTTTTATAATTTTGAGGTATATTCCATCCATGCCTATTTTGTTAAGCGGTTGTAATCATAAAGGGGTGCTGAATTTTGTTGATTGCATTTTCTGCATCTATTGAGATGATCACATGGTCTTTGTCTTTGCTTCTGTTTATGTGGTGAATCGCATTTATGGATTTATGTATGTTTAACCATCCTTGCATCCCTAGGATAAAGCCCACTTGGTCGTGGTGGATTATTTTTTTGATGTGCTGCTGAATTCAGTTTACTAGAATTTTATTGAGGATTTTTGCATCTATATTCATAAGGGATATTTATTGGTCTGTGGTTTTCTTTTTTTGTTGTGTCCTTTCCTAGCTTTAGTATCAAGGTGATACTGGCTTTATAGAATGAGTTGGGGAGGATTCCTTCCTTCTTGATGTTATGAAATAATTTCTGCAGTGTGGGTACCAATTTTCCTTTATAGGTCTGATAAAATCTGGCTGTGAAACTATCTGTTCCAGGACTTTTTTTGGTTGGAAGATTTTTTGTTATTGCTGTTTCAATTTTGTTACTTGATATTGGTCTGTTCAGGAGTTCTATATCTTCCTGATTGAGCCTTGGGAGGTTGTGCCTTTCCAGGAATTCATCCATTTCCTCCATGTTTTCGAGTTTATGTGCATAGAGATTTTTATAGTATTTACAGATGATATTTTGTATTTCTGTGGTGTCAGTTGTAATATCTCCTTTTTCATTTCCAATTAATCTTACTTGGGTCCTTTCTTTTCTATTCCTGGTTAATCTAGCTATACTAGAAGGCTATAGTAACCAAAACAGCTTGGTACTGGCACAAACATAGAGACATAGACCAATGGAAAAGAATAGAGAACCTAAATACAAAACCATCCACATATTGCCATCAGATCTTTGACAAAGTAGGCAGCAACATACACTGGGGAAAAGAATCCCTATTCAATAAATGGTGCTGGCAAAATTGGATAGCCACATGTAGAAGAATGAAACAGGATCCATATCTCTCACCACTCACAAAAATTAACTCAAGGTGGTTAACAGACTTAAATATCAGACACAAAACCATAAGAATTCTAGGAAAAAATGTAGGAAAAACTCTTGTAGATATCGGCCTAGGCAAAGAATTTATGAAGAAGACCCCAAGGGCAATCACAACAGCAACACAAATAAATAAATGGGACTTGATTAAACTAAAAGGCTTCTCAACAGCTAAGGAAACAATCAACAGAGCAAATAGACAATCTACAGAAGGAGAGAAAACATTTGCATGCTATTCATCCAATAAAGGGCTAATAAACAGAATCTACTTAAGCAAAGAACTTAAACAAATTAGGAAGAAAAAAACAAACAGCTCCATTAAAAAGTGGGCAAAAGACATGAAGAGATGCTTTTCAGAAGAAGATAGACTAATGGCCAATAAACACATGAAAAAATGTTCAACATCACTAATCATCAGCAACAGGCAAATCAAAACCACAATGAGATATCAACTAACCCCAGTGAGAATGGATTTTATTAAAAAGTCCAAAAACAGTAGATACTATCATGGATGCAGAGAGAAAGGAACACATACACTGTTGGTGGGTCGGCAAACTAGTGCAAATTCTATGGAAAATAGTATGCAGATTCCTCAAGGAACTAAAAGTAGACCTACCATTTGATCAAGTAATCCCACTACTGGGTATTTACCCAAAGGAAAAAAAATCATTTTATCAAAAGACATTTGTGTTAGAATGTTTATTGCAGCACAATTCACAGTTGCAAAGATGTGGAATCAACCCAAGTGCCCATCAGTTCATGAGTGGATTAATAAAATGTGGTATATGTACACCATTGAGTACTACTTAGGCAAAAAAATAAAAAAAAAGAATTAATACTTTTTGCAACAATCTGGATTGAACTGGAGACCATTCTCCTAAGTGAAGTATCCCAAGAATGGAAAAATGTCACATATACTCACTATTAAATTGAATCTAACCAATCAGCACTCATGTGCACAAATGGAAGTAAAGCTCAATGGCAATCATGCAGGAAGGAAGGGGGAGGAAGGGATAGGTGAAATCATACCTGATGGATACAATGTACACTATCTGGTTGATAGGCACACTTATAACTTTGACTCAAGCAGTACAAAAGCAATCCATGTAACCAAAACTATTGTACCCCCATAATATTCTGAAATAAGAAAAAATATATATATTTATGTGTGTGTGTGTGTGTGTGTATATATATATATGACTTGGAGTAGTGGCTGATTCTAAAATTGGGACAGGGAAAATCCAAGACTAGACCACAGCATCTTGTAGCAAGAGTAAGTAAAGAAGTACCCAAGTATTGGGTAATCTATATTCTTAATAGTATCCCACATGATGCTGAAGTTGTCACTTCTGAACCCTATTTTGGAAACACTGCCCTAGAACCATCACCCCAACATTTCACCTTTTAGTAAATTGATGAGGGGAATGAAATGGTGTTGTTTTGAAGTTAAAGTCAGATTGGCTGCACTACCAGCAGCTTCTAAGATAAATGTGGCTTAAGTTGAGATGACTTGCATTATTTACGGACCATTTACAGAAAAATGATGCTTCTTGTAGCTTATTAGACTACTGAGGTCTCCTCTAGGTAAGAAATGTGCCACCAAAATAAACAATGGAAGCCTTAGGCCAATAGTTATGTTCCAGGGACTTATAAGGAGCATGGCCTGCCAATAGTTATGTTCCAGGGACTTATAAGGAGCATGGCCTGATCACTCCAATAGCTATAATTCTACCCTTTGCTTTCAAAGGGAGTGAGTGAGCTCAACCAGCCTTTCCTTTCCTCCATTGTTGAGTTTCCCCTTTTGCTGGTTCTGATATTTTCCTTTTTCATGGTTCCCTCATTTTATTGATAATGTCCGCTAGAAGTCTCTTGAGTAGGATGCAGGGGAGATAAGTCATTTGCAAACTTCCATGTCTGAAAATGATTTTGCTTGTATATACATATTAGATTGATAGTTGAAATATGAAATATTTTGAGTTCAAATAACTTAATTATAAGTTTAAAACACTCCTCAGAATTTTTTTTATTTTGGTAGATTTAGGGGTACAAGTGGTATTTGGTTATATAGATGAACTGTATAGTGGTGATGTCTGGAGTTTTAGTGTACCTGTCACCCAAATAGTGTACATTGCTCCTGACAGGTAGTTTTTCTTCCCTAACATCCACCCACCCTCCCCGCTTCTGAGTCTCCATTGTACCACTCTGTATGTCCCTGTGTACACATATCTTAGCTCCTACTTATAAGTGAGAATACGTTGTATTTGGTTTCCCATTCCTGTGTCACTTCACTTAGGATAATAGCCTCCAGTTCCATCCAAGTTGCTGTGAAAGATCTTATTTCATTCTTTTCTGTGGCTGAGTAGTATTACATGGTATATATATTACCACATTTTCTTATCCACTCCTTAGTTGATAGGCATTTAGGTTGATTCCATATATTTATAATTGTGAATTCTGCCTGATAAACAGTTTATATTATAGTATATATTATACTATAGTATAATTGCAAGTGTTTTTTTGACATAATGACTTCTTTTCCTTTGGGTAGTTACCCAATAGGTAACAGGATTGAATGAATGGTAGATATATTTTAGTTCTTTGAGAAATCTCCATACTGTTTTCCAGAGAGGTTGTACTAATTTACATTCCCACCAACAGTGTATAAATATTCCCTTTTCACTGCATATATGTGCCAATATCTATTGTTTATTGATTTTTTAATAAGGGCCATTCTGACTGGGATAAGGTGCTATCTTGTGATTTTAATTTGCATTTTCCTGATGATTAGTGATGTTGAACATTATTCCATTTTTTTTGGCCATTTGCATATCTGCTTTTGAAATATGTCTGTTCATGTTGTTTGCCCACTTATTAAGGGGATTATTTGTTTTCTGTTGCTGATTTGTTTGAGGATTTTGTAGATTCTGGATATTAGTACTTTGTCAGATGTATAGTTTGAGAATATTTTCTCCCATTCTGTAGGTTGTCTATTTACCCTCTTGATTATTTCTTTTGCTGTAAAGAAGCTTTTTAGTTTAATTAAGTCCCATTTGTTTATTTTTTTTTTATGTCATTTGCTTTTGGGTTCTTATGATTAATTTTTTGCTTAGGCTAATGTCCAGAATTTTTCCTAGGTTTTCTTCTAGGATATTTTTTATTTCAGGTATTAAATTGAAGTCTTTGATCCATTTTGAGTGAATTTTTGTATATGGTGACAGAAAGGGATCCAGTTTCATTCTTATGCATGTGGCTATCCAATTTTCCCAGCACCATTTGTTGAATAGGGCATCCTTTCCCCAGTGTATATTTTTGTCTGCTTTGTTGAAGATCAGTTGGTTATAGGCATTTGGCTTTACTTCTGAATTTTCTATTCTCTTCCATTGATTTATGTGTCTACTTTTATACCAGTGCCATGCTGTTTTGGTTACTATTGCCTTGTAGTATAATTTGAAGTGGGGTAATGTAATGCCTCCAGATTTGTTCTTTTTGCCTAGGATTTCTTTGGCTATTTGAGCTCTTTTTTTGGTTCCATGTGAGTTTTAGGATTGTTTTTTCTAATTCTGTGAAAAATGACATTGATATTTTAATAGGAATTGCATAGAATCTAGAGATTTCTTTGGGCACTATGGTCATTTTAACAATATTGATTCTTCCAATCCATGAGCATGAGATGTTTTTCCATATGTGTCTTCTATGATTTCTTTGATCAGTGTTTTAGAGTTCTCCCTATAGAGATCGTTCACCCTCTTGGCCAAGTGTATTCCTAGGTATTTTATTTTTTTTGCAGCCACCCACAAATGGGATTGAGTTCTTGATTTGAGTTTCAACTTGGTTGTTATTGGTGTATAGCAATGCTATTGATTTGTGTACATTGATTTTGTAACCTGAGACTTTACTGAATCCATTTATCAGATCTAGGAGTCTTCTGGAGCAGTCTTACGAATTTTCAAGGTATAAGATCATATCATCGTCCAACAGAGATAGTTTGACTTCCTCTTCTTAAATTTGGATACCCTTTCTTTCTTTCTCTTGCCTGACTGCTCTGGCTAGGACTTCCAGTACTATGTTGAATAGAAGTGGTGACGGTGGGCATCCTTGTCCTGTTCTAGTTCCTTAGTGTAATGCTGTCAACATCTCCTGATTCAGTATGATATTGGCTGTGGGTTTGTTATATGTGGATTTTATTAATATCAGGTATGTTCCTTCTATGCCTAATTTGTTGAGAGTTTTTCTCATAAAGGGATACTGGATGTTATTGAATGCTTTGTCTGCATCTATTGAAAAGATCATATATTTTTTATTTTTAATTCTGTTTATGTGGTAAATCACATTTATTGATTTGCATATGTTGATCATCTTTGCATCCCTGGGATGAAACCCACTTGAGAGTAATGAATTATCTTTTTATTGTGCTGTTCAATGTGGTTTGCTAGTATTCTATTGACTATTTTTGTGTCTATGTTTGTCAGGGATATTGGTCTGTGGTTTTCTTTTTTTGTTTTGTCCTTTCCTGACATTGGTATCAGGGTGACACTGGCTTCATAAAATGAGTTAGGGAGGATTCTTTCCTTCTTGATCATTTGGAACCCTTCTGGTAGGATTGGTATCATTTCTTCCTTGTACATCTGGAAGAATTCAGCTGTGGTCCTCTGCTACTATTTTTGGGGAGAATTTTTATTACATATTCAATCTCACCACTCATTATTGGTTTGCTCAAGATTTCTATTTCTTCTTGATCCAAGCTTTGGGGGCTTTTATATTTACAGAAATTTATCCATTTCCTCTAGATTTTCTAGATTGTGTGCACAGAGGTGTTTATAGAAGTCTCAGATAATCTTTTGTATCAGTTGTAATTTCTCCCTTTTCATTTCTGATTGAGCTTATTTGAATCCTCTTCCTCTTTTGGTTAATCTAGCTAGTGACCTATCAATTTTGTTTATCTTTTCAAAGAACCAATTTTCATTTCATTGATCCTGTATACTGTTTTTTTGGTTTCAATCTCATTTAATTTTGCTCTGTTCTTTGTTACTTATTGTCTTCTGCTAGCTTTGGGTTTGGTTTGTTCTCGTTTTTCTAGTTCCTTAATGTGTGATGTTAGGTTGTCAATTTGTGATCTCTGTCTTTTTGATATAGGCATTCAGTGCTATAAGCTTCCCTCTTAGCACTGTTTCTACTGTTTCCCAGAGGTTTTGATAACTTGTGTCATTATTATCATTCATTTCAGAAAATTTTTTAATTTCCATCTTGATTTCATCCTTGACCAAGAGATCACTCAGGATCAGGTTGTTTAATTTCCATGTAGTTGTACAATTTCCAAAGTTCCTCTTTATTGATTTCTAGTTTTATTCCTTTGTGGTCTGAGAAGAAACTTGACATGCTTTTGATTTTTTTTTTTTTAGATAGTGTTCTTTTTTTATTTCAAAATATAAAGGGGGTAAAAATGTTTTTGTTACATGGATACATTGTATAATGCAGAAGTCAGGGCTTTTAGTGTGCCTGTCACAAGAATAGTGTTTGTTGTACATGACAGGTAAGTTTTTATCCTTCACCCCCTTCCACCCTTCCCATTTCTTGCTTTAAAATGTCCTTTACGTCTCTTTACATGTCCTGTGCATACCCATCATTTAGCTCCCACTTATTAGTGAGACTATGTGGTGTTTGTTTTTCCATTTCTGAGATACTTCACTTAGGATAATAGTCTCCAGTTCCATCCAAGTAGCTGCAAAAGACACTATTTAAATTCTTTTGATGGCTGAGTAGTACTCCATTGTGTGTGTGTATGTACACATGCACACACACACCCTGTACATTTTCTTTACCCACTCATCAGTTGATGAGCACTTAGATCGATTCCATATCTTTGCATTTGCAAATTGTGCTTTGATAAACATTCAAGTGCAGGTGTCCTTTTGATAGAATGATTTCTTTTCCTTTGGGTAGATACCCAGTAGTGGAAATGCTGGATTGAATGGTAGATCTACTTTTAGTTTTTTGAGAAATCTCTATACTGTTTTCTATAGAGGTTTTACTAATTTGTAGTCCTACCAACAGTATATGAGCATTCCTTTTTCTGTGACAGCATCTATTGTTTTTTGCCTTTTTAATAATGGCCATTCTGACAGGGGTAATTTTTAAAAATTTATTGAGACCTGTTTTGTGACCTAGCACATGATCTATCTTGGAGAATGTTCCATGTGCTGATGAGAAGAATGTATATTCTGCATTTTGGGGATAGAATGTTCTGTAAATGTCTATTAAGTCCATTTTTTTCTAGAGTCCAGTTTATGTCCAGTGTTTCTTTGTTAACTTTCTGGCTCAATGATCTGTCTAGTGCTGTCATTGGAGTGTTGAAGTCCCCCACTATTATTGTATTGCTGTCTGTCTCTTTTCTTAGATCTTGTAGTATTTGCTTTATGAATCTGGGAGCTCTGGTGTTGGGTGCATATATATTTAGGATTGTCTCCTCACAATTTTTAATTCATTATCTCACTGCCTTTTATCTATCAGTTTTTGCTAGACTGAAAGCTATGCTTATTTTCTCCTTCCTTCATGACACAATTTTTCATTTGGAAGTCTTTAGGATCTTCCCTTTATCCCAGGTATTCTACAATTCATGTTGTTATTGTGCCTGTGTTTTGGTCTTTTTCATTCATTTAGCTGGAATTTTAGGTTTTTTGTTCTGGAAAATTTTCTCCTATTTCTTAAAAATAATTTACTTTCTTTTACTTTCTCTGTCCTTTCATGATTCCTAGTCATTAGATGTTAGGCCTCTCGAATTGATGATGTTAGGAGGGTCTCATAGATTATCTCATGTGACTCCTGGTTCTCTGCCTGTAAGGGAGTTCATATATGTTCAATTTGTCCTATCATTACATTTCCAGTGCCTCTTAGAAATTCATGTCCTGGGAAGTTGTCCAAAAAGAGTTACCCTTAATTCAGCTTTAGTCAATGTGTATCTACATTGAATTATTTGTTTGATTTTTTTTCTTTAAGTTGGGAAACTGATGTTGGGGAGAAAGAACGAAAAAGAATGTTTGCCTTCCTTATCTTGGTGGGGTAATTTCCATAGTAATTCTATTTTTAAAGCTTGTTTTGGTGTAATCTCAGTCTTAAACTAGTTTTCTGATAATTGGGTAGAGACTAATTCAATGTCAAGGCTGTGCTTAGATTGATCCTAATGGTATTATCTCAAACTTTTATGTTTTTAACTTGGTCACCCTTAGCATATGCAACCCTTGGCTTATCAAGTGAGGCTTCTTTGGACTAGACTGGTGGTCACAAATGAGACCACAGTGAATTCAACCAAACAGCAGCTTTAAAAGTTATACTTCCTAAGCAGATAGCTAGATCTGCTCTTTGAATATCAGACAATCTTGGAATCATGGATTTGAAGCATAGAATTTGAAATATGTGTGAGTAGTGGTGTTGACTTCACAACATAATACTAAACATGATTTAATTTCACTTTCTTGATATTTTTACCTACAGTACAGACTTCACATTCCTCATATTATGCACTGCCTAGGTTAGGGTTTGTCTTCAAGCACTGACTATCTCTATGTCTTCTTGGGAAACCTCGGGATATTAAACCACTTTAGATGGGCTTGACTGCATTTGCTTATACATCAGAAGTTGGTATTAACTATCACTCTTTTTATAACCTATCATTCTTTTTTTTTTATTTCAGAATATTATGGGGGTACAACACTTTGGCTATATATATTGCCCATGCACTGCCCATGTCAGAGCTACAATCATGGTCATCCCCCAAACTGTGCTCCCTGCATCCACTAAGTGAGAGTTTTTCCCAGCCCCTCCACCCCCCTCCCACCTGCCTGCCCCCTGATGAATATTATTGCCCTGTGTGATGTAAGTGTTGATCAGTTAGTACCAATTTGATGGTGAGTATCAGTGGTGCTTGTTTTTCCATTCTTGTGACACTTCGCTTCAAAGAATGGGTTCTAGCTCCAACCAGGATAATACCAGATGTGTTAATTCACTATTGTTCCTTATTGCTGAGTAATACTTCATGGTATACATATACCACATTTTATAAATCCACTCGTGTATTGATGGGCACCTGGGTTGTTTCCACATCGTTGCAATTGTGAATTGTGCTGCTATAAACATTCGTGAGCAGATGTCTTTATAATAAATTGTCTTTTTTTCCTTTGGGTAAATACCCAGTAGTGGGACTGCTGGGTCAAATGGTAGTTCTACTTTTAATTCTTTGAGGTATCTCCATATTCTTTTCCATAGAGGTTGTACTAATTTGCAGTCCCACCAGCAGTGTATGAGTGTTCCTATCTGTCTACATCCCCACCAACATTTGTTCTTTGGGGATTTTTTGATATAAGCCAATCTCACAGGAATTAAGTGATATCTCATTGTGGTTTTGATTTGCATTTCCCTGATGATTAGAGAAGTTGAGCACTTTTTTATATGTTTGCTGGCCATTATTCTGTCTTCTTTTGAAAAGTTTCTGTTCATGTCCTTTGCCCATTTTTTAATAGGGTTGTTTGATTTTTTCTTGTTGATTTTCCTAAGTTCTGTATAGATTCTGGTTATCAGCCCTTTATCAGAGGTGTAGCATGCAAATATTTTCTCCCATTCTGTAGGTTGTCTGTTCACTCTAGTGATAGTTTCCTTGGCTGTGCAGAAGCTTTTCAATTTGATCAGGTCTCATGTATTTATTTTTTTTGCTGTTGTGATTGCTTTGGGGGTCTTCTTCATAAATTCTTTGCCTAGACCAATGTCCATAAGAGTTTTTCCAAGGTTTTCTTCGAAAATTCTTATGGTTTCATGTCTTAGGTTTAGATCTGTTATCCATTGTGACTTGATTTTTGTGAGAGGTGAGAGGTGTGGGTCCAGTTTCAGTCTTCTACATATGGCCATCCAGTTTTCCCAGCACCATTTGTTGAATAGGGAATCTTTTCCCCAGTGTACATTTTTCTGGAATTTGTCAAAGATCAGGTGACTGTATGAGGTTGGTTTTATATTTGGGTTCTCAGTCCTGTTCCATTGGTCTACGTCTCTGTTCTTGTGCCAATACCATGCAGTTTTGGTTACCTTGTAGTATAGTTTGAAGTCTGGTAGGTAGATGCCTCCCAATTTGTTCTTTTTGCTTAAGATTGCTTTGGCTAGACAGGGTCTTCTCTGGTTCCACACAAAGCATAGAATTGTTTTTTCTAGATCGGCAAAAAATGATGTTGGTATTTTGATAGGGACTGCATTGATTCTGTAAATCAATTTAGGTAGCGAAACCATTTTTACTATGTTGACTCTGCCTATCCAAGAGCATGGTAGGGTTTTCCATCTATTTACATCCTTTGTAATTTCTTTTCTCAGTGTTTCATAATTCTCTCTATATAGGTCTTTGACCTCCTTAGTTAGATATGTTCCTAAATACTTAATTTTCTTTGGTGCTATTGTGAAAGGCATTGCATCTTTAATTTGTTTCTTGGCTTGATTATTATTAGCATATATGAAGGCTATGGATTTGTGTGTATTAATTTTGTATCCTGAGTCTTTGCTGAATTCATTTATCAATTCCAGTAATCTCTTGGTTGAATCTTTGGGATTTTCTATGTATAATATCATATCATCTGTGAATAGTGAAAGTTTGACCTCTTCTGCCCCCATCTGGATGCCCCTGACTCCTCTGTCTTGTCTAATTACTCTGGCCAGGACTTCCAGCACTATGTTGAAAAGAAGTGGACACAGTGCGCACCCTTGTCTAGTTCCTGTTTTAAGGGGAAATGCTTTCACTTTTTCCCCATTCAGTATGATATTGGCTGTGGGTTTATTGTATATGGCTTTAATAGTTTCGATGTATAAGCCATCTATGCCTATATTGTTCAGAATTCTTATCATAAAAGGATGCTGGATTTTGTCAAAAGCCTTTTCTGCATCTATTGAAAGGATCATATAACCTTTGTTCTTGCTTTTATTTATATGGTGAATTACATTTATAGATTTGCGTATGTTGAACCATCCCTGCATCTCGGGAATGAAGCCCACCTGATTGTGATGAATTATTTTTTTAATGTACATTTGAATTCGGTTTTCAAGGATTTTATTGAGAATTTTTGCATCTATATTCATAAGGGATATTGGTCTGTGGTTTTCTTTTCTTGTTTTGTCCTTTCCTGGCTTTGGTATCAAGGTGATATTGGCTTCGTAGAATGAGTTTGGGAGGATTCCATCCTTCTGGATATTTTCAAATAATTTCTGCAGTATAGGCACCAGTTCTTCTTTGCAGGCTTGGTAGGATTCAGGCGTGAACCCATCTGGTCCAGGACTTATTTTTGGGGGAAGATTTTTTTTATTACTGCTTTGATTTCGGTGCTTGATATTGGTCTGTTTAGAAATTCTGTTTCTTGCTGATTGAGCCTAGGGAGGTAGTATGTTTCTAAGAATTTGTCTATTTCCTCCACATTTTTGTGTTTGTGGGCATAGAGATTTTTGTAGTATTCAAAGATGATGTTTTGTATTTCCATGGTATCAGTTGTGACTTCTCCTTTTTCATTTCTAATTGAGTTTATTAGAGTCCTTTCCTTTCTGCTTCTGGTCAACCTGGCAGGTGCCCTGTATACTTTGTTTATCTTTTCAAAGAACCAACTTTTCATTTCATTAATCTTCTGTATTGTTCTTTTGTTGTTGATTTCATTTAATTCTGCTCTGATCTTCGTTATTTCTTTTCTTCTGCTGGCTTTAGGATTGCTTTGCTCTTCCTTTTCCATTTCCTTAAGATGATTCATTAGTTTACTGATTTGTGACCTTTCTGTCTTTTGGATGTGGGCATTTAAGGCGATAAGTTTTCATCTCAGGACTGCTTTTGCTGTATCCCACAGATTTTGATAACTTGTGTCCCCATTATCATTTATTTCGAAGAATCTTTTGATTTCAATTTGAATTTCCTCCTTGACCCAATTGTCGTTCAGCAACAGATTGCTTAGTTTCCAAGTTTTGGATGAAGATGTGAGTTACTGTTGGAATTGATTTCTAATTTTATTCCGCTGTGGTCTGAAAAGATACATGGTATGATTTCTATTTTTTTGAATTTGGTTAGATCTGTTTTGAGGCCTAGGATGTGGTCAATTTTAGAGAAAGTTCCATGAGCTGATGAGAAGAATGTATATTCAGTGTTATTTGGGTGGACTGTTCTGTAGATATCTGTTAGGCCCAAATGTTCTAGAGTCCTGTTTAGGTCCCTTGTTTCTTTGTTTATTTTTTGTTTGGAGGATCTGCCTAGTTCCGTCAGTGGGGTGTTGAAGTCGCCTGCTAGTATGGCATTGCTGCTTATTATGTTGTCTAGATCTAGCAGTATTTGCTTTATGTACCTGGGTGCTCCTGTGTTGGGTGCATAAATGTTTAGGATTTTTAAATCCTCTTGTGAGATTTTTCCCTTCACCACTATATACTGTCCATTTTTGTCCTTCTTTATTTTTGTTGCTTTAAAGTTTATATCATCTGAAATAAGGATGGGTACTCCGGCTTTCTTTTGGTTTCCATTAGCCTGGAAAATTGTATTCCATCCTTTCACCTTGAGTCTGAATGCATCTTTGTGTGTAAGGTGTGTTTCCTGAAGACAGCAGATACTTGGCTTGTATTTTTTTAATCCATTCAGCCAGCCTATGTCTCTTCAATGGGCAATTCAAGCCATTTACATTTGTTGAGAGAATTGATATTTGGGGTAAGTTTCTGATTATTCCATTGGGTGGTGTCTTTTGTTTTACTTCTTGCGTCATTGTGGAATCTGGTTTCTGGGGTTTTAGCTTTTGTAGTTTTAATAGGTGGTGTCTGTTGTCTGTTTAGTGTACAATGCAGGTCTAAGCATTTCTTTCAAGGCTGGTCTGGACTTTCGCAAATTCTATCAGTGATTGCTTATCTGGAAATGTCTTTATTTCTCCCTCATATAAGAAGCTTAGTTTGGTAGGATACAGAATTCTGGGTTGGCCTTTGTTTTGTTTTAGGAGACTGAAGATGGCTCCCCATTCCCTTCTGGCTTGTAAGGTTTCAGCTGAGAAATCTGCAGTTAATCTGATTGGTTTCCCTTTATGGGTTACCTGCTCTTTTCATCTTACAGCTCTGAGGAGTGCCTCTTTTGTGTTTATTTTGGTCAGTCTAATTATTATGTGGTGTGATGAATGCCTTTTCACGTTGAGTCTCCCAGGAGTCCTGTGTGCTTCTTGTACTTGGATATAGAGATTTCTGGCTAAGCCATGGAAGTTTTCCTCTATTATTCCTTCAAATATAATTTCCAGTCCACACGAATTTTCTTCCTCTCCCTCAGGGATGCTTATGATCCTTATGTTTGGCCTCTTTACATAATCCCACATTTCTTGTATGCTTTTTTCATGCCTCTTGTTTTTGTGTTCTTTCTCGTCTACTGATTTATTTAGTGCATAGGAGTTGTCTTCTAGCTCTGAAATTCTTTCCTCTGCATGGTCCAGCCTATTCTTAAGGCTTTCCACTGTGTTTTGTAGATCCTTGAATGTTTCTTTCATTTCTAGGATTTCTATTCAATTTTTCCATAATATTTCTATTTCTTTGGAGAATTTTTCATTCATTTCTTGCATTTTTCTTGTGGCTTCTTTGTGCTGGGATTCAATTTTCTCTTGAATTTCATTGAGCTTTCTTATAATCCATAAACGAAATTCCTCTTCTGTCATTCTACCCTATTTCATTTGAGTTGGTATCCATTGCTGAGGAACTGATGGTTTCTTTTGGGGGTGACTTTTCACTCTGATTTTTCATGTTCCCTGAGTTCTTTCACTGGTTTTTTCTCATCTGGCCTCTTAGTTGAGAATTGGGGGTGTTAGGGCTAGTTTATGGCCCTGTCTCCAGGCCCATGATTTTCGTTCCTTGGTAGAGCCAGGGAGAGAAGTAGTGGCCTGTATTGCCTTAGGTGTATTTTAGCAAGTTTGGTGGATCTTGAGTTATCTCTGGCCTGTTGTCTCTCCTCTTCCTGTTGGAGTGTGGTGAGAATGACCTCCCAGCTTGGGCTCTAAGCTAGTGAATTGTACTTGAGGATATGAATCCACAGCTCCCTATTAGCTAGGTATTCTGTTGTGTCCGTGGCAGACTCTGATCCCCTAGTTGGGGTATGTGAAAGCCCTGTGCTTTGGGAGTGGCCTTGTAGCTCCTAGGGGTTGCTTTGCCCCTGCTCATCCTGAGGTGCAGGTAGAAACACAATTTCTATTGGCTGCAGTGTGAGAGCTGAATTGGGAAAATTCTGCACAGCTCAGAGGTTGCTTATCTAGCCACGTGTGTCTGCCCTTCTGATGTGCATCTCCACGTGATACTGCTTGATATGAGGATCTCCAATTGTGCACCCCTTTTCCACCACTAGACCCCAACGTGAGGCGGGTGGCCGTGTCTATCCCCAGCAGTCTCCACCGGGGGGATGTTCCCACGGGGAGGGGGAGTTGTGGCCACTGGAAGCGCTCTTGGATGGCGTGAACTTCCCTAATGAAGTGGGCAGGGTTATGGGGAGCTTCTCTGGTTCAGCCTGTGGCTCTTGAGGTATTTGGTTGTCATGAGAACCAGCAGTTATACCAAATGAGTCACTATAACTAGCAACCTTCAAAATGAGCGATCTCTGGGGTGCAGGAGGGCTGTGACCTGAAGGGTGGGCACTAGGACCAGCACGTAGCGGACTTGTCGGAGGCCAGAGCCAGTGTAGAGGAACTAGATGGACGAGCTGCAAACTGTTTCCAATACACAAAGGTCCAGCCGCTACAGTTCAGGGATTTCATCCCACCTGGAACCCACGGATGCAGCTTTCCCTGTCCACCAAAGCAAAGCCTGTCTCGCCCCAGCAGAAGAGCCCCGGGCCGGGCCGGGGTGGAGCTAGAGACGCGGCTCACAGCTCCGCGGGCAGCTGTAAATATGGAGGCCGCCGCCAGCCTGGCACACGGCCGGGCTCTGATCGCGCCGGGAGCGCATCTTTTCTCCGCCGGCAGTTGCTAGCAACCTCTAAGGGCGTGTGCCACTCTCTGTTAAACTCCTGGGCCCAGTCCTGCTGAGTTCTAGTGGTGCGGGGCCGGCCTGCGGGTTCCCGCGCACTGTCCCAGGATACTGTATCTCTGCCCGGTCCCTGCCAGGTTCCTCCCCAGCCCTCAGCAGTCTCTGTATATTTCAGCTGAGAGTTGTGTTTGGCTCCGGCAATTGCCTCCTTTCCACAGGGTCTGCTGCCTCCCGCAACCTCTTTGCCCCCACTCTGGGCTTATCCCTGCCTGAGTGGATGGGAAGGCGCGTAACCGCTTGGGGGGCAGGTCGCGCGGCACCGACCTGGCGAGCGCGTCCTTCCCACGTTCTGGGCTCTATTGTGCTCCGTGCGCTCTCTGATCTTTGTGAAAATTTTATACCTGTTTTCTTGGGCTGGCGTTCGGCATTGTTTCTCTGTAATTCACAATGCTGTTTTCGGAGTGAGCGGTCAGTGCTCACAGGTAGCCGCTGGCATTTTTCACCTCCTTCCCTGGGAACGGTGCGGTGGGAGGACTCTATCAGACCGCCATTTTTTCCCTCTCTATAACCTATCATTCTTGATTACATCATGCATAAAACCATCTTCTCTGGATGTCTTATTTATTTATTTCTTCCTGAACATTGCTCATGTTAGATCTCCCTGGGCCTAAGTTGAAACAAAACTCTCTAGAAAGCAGGAAATATGTTTACTATTGTACAATGACAATCAGTAATATCAGCTTTATTATTTATTTTTTTGTTTCATTTCATTTTCATTCTTTTATCATTTTTTTGGTCTTCTTGCAATATGGCTTGGTGAACTAGCATGGACTTGAGAGTCAGACAGACAAAGATTCAACTCATGAATCTACCACTTGGTCTGGCTTTGTGACCTTGATTGAGCTAATTAGTTGGCCTAAGTTTAAACCTAAGGTATGACCAAATATACTGATTTCACAGAATTGTTATAATGATTATGCAATAAAATAAATCTTATCTTACTAATAATGTAATTAATATGTATAATTTTGAATAATATGATCCTATTAATTAGGTTAAATGTTTTTCAAACCTCATTGTACACCAAAATCACCTGGGACACTTAAAAAACATATAAATGTCTGAGCCTCAGAGATTCTGACTCTATCAGTCTGGGGTAGGGCCTGGATAGTAGTATTTTTTAAACCTCCCCAGGTAATTCTAATGTGCAGCCAGTGTTGAAAACTACTGGATGAGAGCTCAGTGAATGTTAGCAATCATCATTCTAGGGTGATGATGAATAACTTCTTCTTAGGAAACATAAAATGGTAACAATTCTTAAGCCACCATGAGGAAGACGAGAATCTATAGACTACAAAAATAATCAGTTTATCCTCACCTGCCCTCATGGTTCACAGTGCTAGAGGAAAGAGAGTCACATGCATGCGGCTTTCCTTCTTTCCTCTGCACCCACAAAGGCCCTTGAATGTGGTTTTATAGGTTCTGTGGAGACAGTAGAGACCAACTTCTTAATACCAGCAAAAGTTTTTTAAAAGCAGATTTTTAAAGTAGTTATTACTTAGAGACACTCTACTATGGTCATATATGAAATTTCATGTGAAGGGGAAAAATCCCTTAAAATAAATAAAAATAATTATTACATGTAAATTACAAATACAACATAAAGAAATTTTTAAAATTTTGATATTCATTTCTTTAAGCAACTGTAAAAGGGAAATGAGTTAGGAAAGCTTTAATATGGGTACTAAAAAAAGTTTTAAGCTATTTCGAGATAAATGAAAGTAAAAAGTTTTCTATATAATCTTACTTGGAAGAATCTGCACAATAATGGTTTTTGGTTTCAGTCTTAAAAAAGCCTCATAAATTGTACAGCAGTTTGTTACTAGTATTGGGGGATCCATAATTAAGTTATTCCACACTTAAAGGGTAACTTTAGAAAGTAAGTCAGAACAAACATTTTAACATGCTAACAAAACCAGAATAGGGGTAAGGCCACCAGGGAAGAATAAAGGTCTGATTTCTTTTGTAGCTCATCCAGAGGTCTGAATACATAGAGAATTAATATACAGTACTATGTCAAAAGTAAATACATTATTATTTTTATTATTACCAATAATAATAAATTTATTCATTGCACTGGAAGAGACTGTGTAAACAAGCAAAAATAAGGAAAGGAATTACTGCAATGTTTGGAAATGTGAAAAAGAAAATTTGCAACAGGATATTTGAACCAGAACACACATATAAATTCACATCAAAGATATATGGCGTATCTTTGTGGGTTTTCTGATAAAACGCAACTAATATATAGTACTAAAATATTTTATACTATTATAGAGCTCCCAATTGTGGCTACACACTGTTAAGTACACCTTCTCATTCAATGCTCACAATAACTTAACCATTATTATCCCTGTTTCACAGATAGGGAAACTGAGGCCCAAAGAGTTTAAGTCCCCACTATTCAGAGTGTGGTCCAGGAAATAGAAACAGCAGCATCACCTGAGAGCCTGTAAGATACGAAGAGTGATAGACTTTTTCCCAGACTGAATCAGCATCAGCAGTGTGAGAACTCCAGGTGATCCTTACTGTGAGAGCAGTTGGCTTAAGGAAGTTGCCCAAGGTCATGCAGCTAGCTGAGCCAGCACTTAGCTTAGTCACTGCTGATGTAAAGCATGCTCTAAAATATGTATTCTAGGAAGTAAATGATGTGTACTACTTTTTATGAATGAAAATAATAAAGGTAAGGTTGTGAAAATGGGTGTCATGCAGGGCACACAAAGGCAACCTAGAATGAAGGAGGATAACTAGGTTTGTGTACCCTACAGGTGTGAGTGGGAGAGGACTCCCTCCCTCTGCTTTCACAGCAATGGTGGTCCTCTGCCTTGACTCTGAGAATATGTTGCATCAGTTTGTCCAACTACCCAAAGTGCCCACTCCTCAAAATTTCTATTCCCTCTCCACTCTACACACAGGCAAGAAGTCATTATCTTTGATGGGGTCAGAGGAGGAAATTCTCCACTTTCCCCTTGTTGTGGCTGTCCTTGCTACCTCCAACTGTCCTCTAGCCCAGGTGTTAGCTCATGCTCCTATAGTGGGCCCCCTCATAGAACAGCACCTCTTGTGAGATTCCCTGATTATTGAAGACATCTCTTGTCGTAGTTCTGCAACCCCCTACAAAGGCAAAGCCCCCCTCACTTATGTCTGGGCATCCCCATGGATAGCTCACGTGTTCACAGATAAGCCCTGTCAGCTACCTCTTGGTACCTTCTCTTTTTCTCGCCACCACAATTTTCCCATTTCCAAAACCCTTTACTATATCCACAGACACTGCTCTTCAGGAAATCACAGCTGTGGCTTCCCCTGAAAACGTGTCTGTCTACCAGGCAGCAGCCAACACAGTGGTCCTGGAAGTGCTTTGGAGCTAAAGGATGCTATAACTTGTGCAGCCTGCAGGAAGAAAGGCACTGTCCCTTCAGGGTCTTCCTTGCCATATCTCTGGGAAACTCATAGCAAAGTCCAATCCATGTGACCAACTCACAGCTCTCTCAGCCCTCCGGTAAGTCTTCACTACTAAGCCAAGCTCCTCGGGCCTGATTCTCTCTTCCTGTAGTACGCTGTCTGTCTACATAGCTGCATATGGCGGCTTTGTACGGCACCTAGTACATAATAGACGTTCAATAAATATTTATTGCTTTGAATGAATAATTAATTCCTCCCTTAGTTCCTCATTTAACTTCTGGCAGGCCTGGCCACGCTGTCATCCGAAATGCTCAGACATGTCTGAGCCACTTCAGCGGAGACAGCTTAGACTCTCACTGGGGCTCCCTTTCATGAACAAGGAGGATGGATTCTGAAGAGATTGATGCTATTAAAAATTAGAGAGGAGGCACTGCTGTGGTCTTTCCTCTCTCTGAATACCTGTGTGACATGAGGCATTCTCTTCCTCTCTCACCTGCAGCATCCCGGCCGCCTCCTTGTTGCAGCTGCAGATGACCCAAAGCCAAGATGGGACTTCTCCCAACGATACTCACTCAGTGTCACCTTTGTCTAGAAATCGCTAGTCTCATGGAATATGCTAATTAAGATACCAATTAATTATTGTTGTTTGGATTCATTTCTTTCTATTAGGAAAAGGAATATATAACCAGAGACTAAGTACTGTAAAATTAGTTATGGCATTAATTTAATCCTGATGGCCAGTTTGTGAGATAAAACATTTTTAGGTGAGGAAACTGAGAAATGAGCTAGGTAGGTGAATCCACTAGGTAGCTAAGAAGTTACACATTTCATGAGTGGCGGGGGCTGGTTAAAATTCACATCTGGCTGCCTCCATATCTGGGGGGAGTCTTTAATAAGTGTGGATATTTGCCCAAGGGAGTCAGGGGCTCTATCTCCTGATGGAGCAACCTCGTGAGTGTGTGCACTCATCCTCAACCAAGAGAGAATCAATGAGTGTGGGCTTAAATGGCCTTAAATGAGTGAAATGGGGTATGTGGTGTTATTTGGGTTTGTCCCTCATTGCACTTATAGAGGCCGTTAAACATGTTCCGTTGTATATTGGTGTAAAGCAATTCCTACTAAAATTTTTAGCAGAGCCCATGCTGTGGGCAGCAGTCCAAGGTGCTGCTTAACTGCTGCTGCCTAGCAGTCATCGAGAGGCTCAGATAAATAGCGTGAGCCCTGGGAATGGCGCTGACAGGAGAATGCGCTGCTTCTGCCAATGGGAGACCATGCCAACAAGAGCCATCATCATTGTGACTTGGTGATGAGACATGTCCAGGAATCTGTCCCCAACAAGAGCTGCCTCCACTGAGAACCAATTCCTCTCTAGAGGTTGTGTGCAAGCTGCCCACTGGCACCACCCTGGGAGAGAGTCCAAGGCCACTATTGGGAGCCCCAAATAACATGCAGCCTAGGGAGACCTTGCTCCCTCACCATTCCCAGGCTGAGTCACATTTGTGAGGATAGAGTTTGTTGATCTTTTAGGAAACTCTTTACCGAGAATGAATAACAAATTCCCCAATGAAAAACTGGCAGGATTAGAGGCACTGAAACTTGAGGTTTGGGGAGCCTTCTACAGACAGAGAATTTCAGTTCTGACTGGGTTCCTTGGCTGGGGAGCGCCTGGAGAAGGAGGGTTACATGTGATCATTTGCCATTTGCTTTGGGACATCTGGCCAGCAGCTGTTTACGGAAAAGAATGTTTTTTAACTTTGGGGGATCATCACCATCAAGCAATGATTTTTTTTTTTTACCCTTAGAGCTGACCTTACCCTTCTGGCATCTCCACTTTTCTGACATCTATTTTTGGGGTGTAACCTAATTCCCTCCTGAAATTTCTGGATGTTTCTCTGAGGCTCTTGCCTTACTCTTTATTTCCTAACACTTTTTTGAGAGTTCTATTTATATGATTTTGGTTAAGTGTCCCCAGACTCCTGTCAATCAACTATGCTGGCCCGCCAGTGCCGGGCATTCTTTCATCATTTCATTCCTGTTTGGGTCTTGTCTTGCAGGTCCCTAAATGTTCCCTTCATGTCCCCACCACTGAAACATTTCACTCTTCACTCCCACACAAAAACACCCTTAGCAATGTTTACATATAATAAGCTACCTTTTTCCAGTACTTGAGAAATTCTCTAGGAAAAACTTAGTCATTTGTGGAGGCTTCTTTAAACTCTATCGTTCTGCTGAGTTTCCAGGTAATTACTGCTAACTGCAATGCTTGTGGCCTAAGAGCAGCCTCGGATTACCTTCTCCAAGCAGGCCAAGAACATTCCCAGGACACTAGGCAGAGTTTCCGAGGGTGGGAGGTCACTGCTAATCCCTCTCTCACTGAAAATGTGCCACACAGCACTGCTTGTCCCACAGGCTTGGTGTGGAGGCTGAAGGACATAATGTATCAATGTGTCCTAATAAATGCAGTGTTTCCCTCAGCCCAGCACAGTGCCTGGCCTCCCTTCCATTGGCTTATATATGTCTTTGATGCAAAATATTTTGGAATTCCTCTCAAGTCATCATTTGCATTTTCATATACTTCAACTCTCTGGGTGTTAGGTGGCCCCATACAGATGACTCTTATGAAACTTGTGAATTTGGAAATCTTTGCCAAAACTTTACCCTGTATATGTAGATTATACTTTCTAACAAATTGCACTCTTTAGTTTACCCAGAGTATTAAAGTTTCTGAAATTTTCTTTTCTTAATTTGTTTTTACTTTTCTTACACAAAAAGATTACTAAAAATATGTAGTAAATTCTCATTATGGGGGACAAACCTCCACTACATTCTCAGTTGAAAATGTTGTAAGAACTTTAATTACTTTTTCAGTAAAGTGATGTCATGATTTTTTTTAACCTAAAAGTCTTTTCTCATTCCTGTTGATGAAATGTTATAAGCCTCGTTTCTTCTCTTGTTCAGACTTATCTTTTTGTTATGAGTAAAAAGACTCTAGATATTCAGTTTTAATGCCAAAATATTTTATTAGAGATATTCCAGACCAAAATGCTTTAATTCTTCTTTTTTCCCCTCACCTTAAATTTGAAAATAGAAAATACGCTCTTAACTCAATCAGTGACTGAATATATGCCATAAAAGGGCATATGAGAATGCCAAAAATATCATGAGATCCAAGAAGTAGTCTTTATTACTTAATTAGCTTAATCATTTAGTCATTTAGTTATAGCAAATATGCATAAAACAATAATTAAGTTATTTAGTCATTTAGTTAAATAAATATGCATAAAACAATAGGTTTAAAAGTGAATTCCTTTTCCCTAAATCAGGTATATAATTTGTATACTAGGAAACTAATGTGATGGATTTTTAAAACTTTTTTTATTTTTAATTGTTAGATAATAATTGTATATATTTACAGAATACAGAGTGATATTTTGATACATGTATACAATGTGTAATGATCAAATCAGGGTAATTAGTACATATATCACCTGAAACATTTATTTTCTTTGTGTTGGAAACATTCAAAATCTTCCCTTCTAGCTATTTGAAAATATATAGTAATTATTATTAACTATAGTCACTATTCAGTGCTATATAACACTAGAACTTATTTTTCTTATCTAGCTGTAATTTTGCATCCATTAACCAACCTTTCTGTAATCTTTCCTCCCCCTACCCTCGGCACCCTCTGATAACCATAATTCTACTGTCTACTTCCATGAGATGAGCTTTTTTTTAGCACCCACATGTGAGTGAGAACATGAGTGATTTAACTTTCTGTGCCTCACTTATTTCACTTAACATAATGTCCTTTAGGTTTATTCATGTTGCAACAAATAACAGGATTTCTTCTTTCCTATGACTGAATACTATTCCATTGTGTATATATACCATATTTTCTTTATCCATTCATCCATTGATGGGCACTTGGGGTGATTCCATATCTTGTCTATTGTGAACAGTGCTGCAATAAACATGCAAGTGCAGATATCTCGTTGATATATTGATTTCCTTTCTTTTAGATATAAATCCAGCAGTGGGATTGCTGAATCATATGGTAGTCCTATTTTTAGTTTTTGGAGGAAATTCCATACTGTTTTCCATAATGGTTGTACTACTTACATTCCCATTAACTGTGTATGAGAGCTCCCTTTTCTCTGAATCCTTGCCAGCATTTCTTATTTTTTGTCTTTTTGATAAGAGTCATTCTAGCTGGGGTGAGATGATATTAATATCTCATTGTGGTTTTAATTTGCATTTCCCTGATGATTAGTGATGCTGAGTATTTTTTAAAATACATGTTGGCCATTTGTATGTATTCCTCTGAGAAATGTTTATTCAGCTCATTCACCCATTCTTAATCAGATTATTTGGTTTTTTGCTGTTGAGTTGTTTGAGTTCCTTGTATATTCTAGGTATTAACCCCTTATCAGATGTATAGTTTGCAAATATTTTCTTCCATTCTGTGGTTTGTCTCCTCATTTTATTGATTGTTTCCTTTGCTGTACAGAAGCTTTTTAGTTTGATATAATCCCATTTGTCTATTTTTGCTTTTGTTGTTTATGCTTTTTAAGTCTTATCTATAAAATCTTTGCCCAGACCAATATCCCAAAGTATTTCCCATGTTTTCTTCTAGTAGTTTTGTAGTTTGGGTATTACCTTTAAGTCTTTAATCCATTTTGAGTTGATTTTTTTTTTTAATTTATTTTTTTATTTTCAGAATATCATGGGGGTACAACACTGTGGCCATACACATTGCTCCTGTTCTGCCCGTGTCAGAGCCACAATCGTGGTCATCTCCCAAACTGTGCTCCCCACATCCATTCAGTGAGAGTTTTTCCCATACCTTCCCCCCCCTCCCACCCGCCCGCCCTCAGATGAATGTTATTGCCCTGTGTGATGTAAGTGTTCATCAGTTAGTACCAGTTTGATGGTGAGTACCAGTGGTGCTTGTTTTTCCAATCCTGTGACACTTCGCTTCGAAGAACGGGTTCTAGCTCCAACCAGGATAATACCAGATGTGTTAATTCACTGTTGTTCCTTATTGCTGAGTAATACTCCATGGTATACATATACCACATTTTGTTGGTCCACTCGTGTATTGATGGGCACCTGGGTTGTTTCCACAACTTTGCAGTTGTGAATTGTGCTGCTATGAACATTCGAGAGCAGATTTCTTTATTATAAAATGTCTTTTTTTCTTTTGGATAAATACCCAGTAGTGGGATTGCTGGGTCAAATGGTAATTCTACTTTTAATTCTTTGAGGTATCTCCATATTCTTTTCCATAGAGGTTATACTAATTTGCAGTCCCACCAGCAGTGTATGAGTGTTCCTATCTGTCCATATCCCCGCCAACATTTGTTATTTGGGGATTTTTTGATATGAGCCAATCTCACTGGAGTTAAGTGATATCTCATTGTGGTTTTGATTTGCATTTCCCTGATGATTAGAGAAGTTGAGCAATTTTTTATATGTTTGCTGGCCATCATTATGTCTTCTTTGGAAAACTTTTTGTTCATGTCCTTTGCCCATTTTTTAATAGGGTTGTTTGATTTTTTCTTGTTGATTTTCCTAAGCTCTGTACAGATTCTGGTTATCAGCCCTTTATCAGAGGTGTAGCATGCAAATATTTTCTCCCATTCTGCAGGTTGTCTGTTCACTCTAGTGATAGTTTCCTTGGCTGTGCAGAAGCTTTTCAATTTGATCAGGTCCCATGTATTTATTTTGGTTGCTGCTGTGATTGCTTTGGGGGTCTTCTTCATAAATTCTTTGCCTAGGCCAATGTCCATAAGAGTTTTTCCAAGGTTTTCTTCGAGAATTCTTATGGTTTCATGTCTTAGGTTTAGATCTGTTATCCATTGTGAATTGATTTTTGTGAGAGGTGAGAGGTGTGGGTCCACTTTCAGTCTTCTACATATGGCCATCCAGTTTTCCCAGCACCATTTGTTGAATAGGGAATCTTTTCCCCAGTGTACGTTTTTCTGCAATTTGTCAAAGATCAGGTGACTGTATGAGGTTGGTTTTATATTTGGGTTCTCAGTCCTGTTCCATTGGTCTACATGTCTGTTCTTGTGCCAATACCATGCAGTTTTGGTTACTATAGCCTTGTAGTATAGTTTGAAGTCTGGTAGACAGATGCCTCCCAATTTGTTCTTTTTGCTTAAGATTGCTTTGGCTAGACGGGGTCTTCTCTGGTTCCACACGAAGCGTAGAATTATTTTTTCTAGATCGGCAAAAAATGATGTTGGTATTTTGATAGGGATTGCATTGATTCTATAAATTACTTTAGGTAGCAAAGCCATTTTTACTATGTTGACTCTGCCTATCCAAGAGCATGGTAGGGTTTTCCATCTATTTACATCCTCTGCAATTTCCTTTCTCAGTGTTTCATAATTCTCTCTATATAGGTCTTTGACCTCCTTAGTTAGATATGTTCCTAAATATTTAATTTTCTTTGTTGCTATTGCGAAAGGTATAGCATCTTTAATTTGTTTCTCGGCTTGATTGTTATTAGCATATATGAAGGCTATGGATTTGTGTGTATTAATTTTGTATCCTGAGACTTTGCTGAATTCATTTATCAATTCCAGTAATCTCTTGGTTGAATCTTTGGGGTTTTCTATGTATAATATCATATTGTCTGCGAATAGTGAAAGTTTGACCTCTTCTGCCCCTATCTGGATGCCCCTGATTCCTCTGTCTTGTCTAATTGCTGTGGCCAGGATTTCCAGCACTGTGTTGAAAAGAAGTGGAGATAGTGGGCACCCTTGTCTGGTGCCAGTTTTAAGGGGGAATGCCTTCAATTTTTCCCCATTCAGTAAGATATTGGCTGTGGATTTATCGTATATGGCTTTAATAGTTTCTAGGAATGAGCCATCTATGCCTATATTGTTAAGAGTTCTTATCATAAAAGGGTGCTGGATTTTGTCAAAAGCCTTTTCTGCATCTATTGAAAGGATCATATAATCTTTGTTCTTGCTTTTATTTATATAGTGGATTACATTTATAGATTTGCATATGTTGAACCATCCCTTCATCTCGGGAATAAATCCCACCTGATCGTGATGGATTATTTTTTTTGATGTCCATTTGAATTCGGTTTGCAAGGATTTTATTGAGAATTTTTGCATCTATATTCATAAGGGATATTTGTCTGTAGTTTTCTTTTTTTGTTGTGTCCTTTCCTGGCTTTGGTATCAAGGTGATATTGGCTTCGTAGAATGAGTTTGGGAGGATTCCATCCTTCTGGATATTTTCAAATAATTTCTGCAGTATAGGCACCAGTTCTTCTTGGTAGGCTTGGTAGAATTCAGGTGTGAACCCATCTGGTCTGGGACTTTTTTTGTGGGTAGATTTTTAATTACTGCTTCAATTTCGGTGCTTGATATTGGTCTGTTTAGAAATTCTGTTTCTTCCTGGTTGAGCCTAGGGAGGTAGTGTGTTTCTAAGAATTTGTCCATTTCCTTCACGTTTTCGTGTTTGTGGGCATAGAGATTTTTGTAGTATTCAAAGATGATGTTTTGTATTTCCATGGTATCAGTTGTGACTTCTCCTTTTTCATTTCTAATTGAGCTTATTAGAGTCCTTTCCTTTCTACTTCTGGTCAACCTGGCAAGTGGCCTGTCTATTTTGTTTATCTTTTCAAAGAACCAACTTTTTGTTTCATTGATCTTCTGTATTGTTCTTTTGTTCTCGATTTCATTTAATTCTGCTCTGATTTTGGTTATTTCTTTTCTTCTGCTGACTTTAGGATTGCTTTGCTCTTCCTTTTCCATTTCCTTAAGATGATTCATTAGTTTACTGATTTGTGACTCTTCTGTCTTTTGGATGTGGGAGTTTAGGGCGATAAGTTTTCCTCTCAGGACTGCTTTTGCTGTATCCCACAGATTTTGATAACTTGTGTCCCCATTATTGTTTAGTTCGAAGAATCTTTTGATTTCAATTTGAATCTCCTCCTTGACCCAATAACTTTCAGCAATAGATTGTTTAGTTTCCAAGTTTTGGAGGAAGATGTGAGTATCTGTTGGAATTGATTTCTAATTTTATTCCACTGTGGTCTGAAAAGATACATGGTATGATTTCTATTTTTTGAATTTGTTTAGATCTGTTTTGTGGCCTAGGATGTGGTCAATTTTAGAGAAAGTTCCATGAGCTGATGAGAAGAATGTATATTCAGTGTTATTTGGGTGGAGTGTTCTGTAGATATCTGTTAGGCCCAAATGTTCTAGAGTCCTGTTTAGGTCTTTTATTTCTCTATTTGTTTTTTGTTTGGAGGATCTGTCCAGTTCCGTCAGTGGGGTGTTGAAGTCCCCTGCTATTATGGCATTGCTGCTTATTATGTTGTCTAGATCTAGCAGTATTTGCTTTACGTACCTGGGTGCTCCTGTGTTGGGTGCATAAATGTTTAGGATTGTTAAATCCTCTTGTGAGATTTTTTCCCTTCACCACTATAGTGTCCATTTTGTCCTTCTTTACTTTTATTGCTTTAAAGTTTATGTCATCTGAAATGAGGATGGGTACTCTGGCTTTCTTTTGGTTTCCATTAGCCTGGAAAATTGTATTCCATCCTTTCACCTTGAGTCTGAATGCATCTTTGTGTGTGAGATGTGTTTCCTGAAGACAACAGATACTTGGTTTGTATTTTTTAATCCATTCAGCCAGCCTATGTCTCTTCAATGGGCAATTCAAGCCCTTTCCATTTATTGAGAGAATTGATATTTGGGGTGTATTTCTGATTATTCTGTTGGGTGGTATCTTTTGTTTTACCTCTTGCGTCATTGTGGAATCTGGTTTCTGGGGTTTTAGCTTTTGTGTAGTTTTACATAGGTGGGTGTCTGTTGCTCTGTTTAGTGTATAATGCAGGTCTAAGCATTTCTTTCAAGGGTGGTCTGGATTTCGCAAATTCTATCAGTGATTGCTTATCTGGAAATGTCTTTATTTCTCCCTCATATAAGAAGCTTAGTTTGGTAGGATACAGAATTCTGGGTTGGCCTTTGTTTTGTTTTAGGAGACTGAAGATGGCTCCCCATTCCCTTCTGGCTTGTAAGGTTTCAGCTGAGAAATCTGCAGTTAATCTGATTGGTTTCACTTTGTAGGTTACCTGCTCTTTTCATCTTACAGCTCTGAGGAGTGCCTCTTTTGTGTTTACTTTGGTCAGTCTAATAATTATGTGGCGTGGTGAATGCCTTTTCACGTTGACTCTCCCCAGAGTTCTGTGTGCTTCTTGTACTTGGATATCGAGATTTCTGGCTAAGCCATGGAAATTTTCCTCTATTATTCCTTCAAATAAATTTTCCAGCCCATGCAAATTTTCTTCCTCTCCCTCAGGGATACCTATTATCCTTATGTTTGGCCTCTTTACATAATCTCACATTTCCTGTATGCTTTTTTCCTGCCTCTTGTTTTTGTGTTCTTTCTCTTTGGCTGATATATTTAGCACATAGGAGCTGTCTTCTAGCTCTGAAATTCTTTCCTCTGCATGGTCCAGCCTATACTTAAGGCTTTCCACTGTATTTTGTAGATCCTTGAATGCTCCTTTCATTTCTAGGATTTCTATTTGATTTTTACGTAATATTTCTATTTCTTTGGAGAATTTTTCATTCATTTCTTGCCTTTTTCTTGTGGTTTCTTTGTGCTGGAATTCAATTTTCTCTTGAATTTCATTGAGCTTTCATATAATCCATAAACGAAATTCCTCTTCTGTCATTCTACCCATTTCATTTGGGTTGGTAACCATTGCTGAGGAACTGATAATTTCTTTTGGGGGTGACTTTTCATTCTGATTTTTCATGTTCCCTGAGTTCTTTCGCTGGCTTTTTCTCATCTGGCCTCTGATTGAGAGCTGGGGGTGTTAGAGCTGGTTTATGACCCTGTCACCAGGCCCACAATTATTGTTCCTTGTCAAAACCAGGGAGAGAAGTAGTGGCCTGTATTGCCTTAGGTGTATTTTAGCAAGTTTGGTGGATCTTGAGTTAACTCTGACCTGTGGTCTTCTCCTCTTCCCAGTGGAGTGTGGTGAGAATGACCTCCCAGCTTGGGCTCTGAGCTAATGAATTGTACTTGAGGATATGAGTCCTCCACTCCCTATTAGCTAGGTATTCTATTATGTCCGTGGCAGACTCTGATTCCCCAGTTGGGGTATGCGAAAGCCCCGTGTTTTGGGAGGGGCCTTGTAGCTCCTAGGGGTTACTTTCACCCTGCTCCTCCTGAGGTGCAGGTAGAAACACAATTTCTTTTGGCTGCAGTGTGAGAGCTGAGTTGGGAAAATTCTACACAGCTCAGAGGTTGCTCATCTAGCCACGTGTGTCTGCCCATCTGATGTGTGTCTCCACGTGATACTGGTTGATATGGGGATCTCCAATTGTGCACCCCTTTTCCACCACTAGACCCCAAGGCGAGGCGGGTGGCCATCTCTATCCCCAGCAGTCTCCACCGGGGAGATGTTCCCATGGGGAGGGGGAAGTAGTGGCCGCTGGAAGCGCTCTTGGATGGCACGAAATTCCCTATTGAAGTGGGCAGGATTATGGGGAGCTGCTCTGGTTCAGCCTGTGGCTCTTGAGGTATTTGGTTGTCATGGGAACCAGCATTTATACCAAGTGAGTCACTATAGCCAGCAACCTTCAAAATGAGCGATCTCTGGGGTACAGGAGGGCTGGGACCTGAAGGGCGGGCACTAGAACCAGCACGGAGCGGAGCTGTTGGAGGCCAGAGCCGGGGTAGGGGAACCAGATGGATGAGCTGCAAACTGTTTCCAATACACAAAGGTCCAGCTGCTACAATTCCGGGATCTCGTCCCACCTGGAAGCCACGGATGCAGCTGTCCCTGGCCACCACAGTCAAAGCCTGTCTCGCCCCAGCGGAAGAGCCCCGGGCCGGGGCCAGGTCGGAGCTAGAGACGCGGCTCACAGCTCCGCCCGGGCGGCTGTAAAGATGGCGGCCGCCGCCAGCCTGGCGCACAGCCGGGCTCCGATCGCGCCAGGAGCGCAGTTTTTCTCCGCCGGCCACAGAGGCAGTTGCTAGCAGCCTCTAAGGGCATGTCCTGCTCTCCCTTAAACTCCTGGGCCCAGTCCCGCTGACTTCTGGTGGCTCAGTGTCGGCCTGCGGGTTTCCGTGCACTGTCCCGGGAAGCTGAATCTCGTCGCCGCCCAGTTACTCCCCAGCCCTCGGCAGTCTTTGTATATTGCAGCTGTGAGTTGTGTCTGGCTCTCGCAACTACCTCCTCTCCACAGGGCTCGCCATCCCCAGCAACTGCTCTGTCCCAACTCTGGGCTTGTCCCTGAATGCCTGTATGGGGAAGCGCGTAACACCTTGTGGGGCAGGTCGGGCTGCGCGTACCAGGTGAGCACGTCCTTCCAGCACCCTGGGCTCTATTGTGCTCCATGCGCCCTCCGATCTTTGTGAAAATTTTGTACCTGTTTTCTTGGGCTGGGCGTTCAGCGTTGGTTCTCTGTAATTCGCAATGCTGTTTTCGGAGTGAGCGGTCTGTGTTCGCAGGCAGCCGCTGGCGTTCTTCACCTCCTTCGCTGGGAGCAGTGCCGTGGTAGGACTCTATCACACAGCCATTTTATCCCAGAATCGGAATCCTGTATTAATCAGCGTAAATATTAGCACGATTGCAGCAGAATTGTTCTTAGGGGTGATGGAGCGTGTCCAATATCTGATTGGGCATCTTCTGGCATGGTTTGTTGAGACTTGTTGTCAAAACACTGGCACGCCATGCTGCCGGTGAGAATCCATTCTGCTCGGTTTCCATGAGAGCACTCTGCATTATTTGCCTGAACGTCGCCCTCACTTTTCTGCCCCATTTTTTTCCAAAAGTGGGGCAGAAAAGAGGGGGAATAATTCGCAGAATGAGCCTCAGTGGCTTGATGGGAGTCAGTACAACTGTGATCTCTGTGAACAATTAGAGCAATTTGCCCCTTTGAGTTGTTGGCAGGCATACATGAGATAAAGAACGTAAAGCACTTAGACTGTTGAAAACTCGGAGTTTTATTAGAGCTAAGTCCTCCCAAAATCTTTATCAGTACCTTCATCAACGTTAATTTTAAGACTGTTGTAGTGGTATTGCTCTTAGAAGTGACGCTCAGGCCATTGACCAGGCCCGGGCAGGAATCCTGTATTTAGTCTGCATAAATATTAAGACGATTGCAGTGGAATTCTTCCTACTGGTGATGGAGCATGCACCATATCAGACTGGGCGCAAACCTGTGTGGTTATGTTGAGACTTGTTGGCAACTCTTACCTGTTGCCGGTGAGAATCCATTCTGCTGGGTTTCCATGAGAGCACTCTGCATTATTTTCCTAAACGTCGCCCTTACTTTTCTGCCCCATTTTTTTGGGTTAGGGTTAGGGTTAAGGATAGGGTTAGGGTTAGGGAATACCACTCCATTTCCAAAAAATGGGGCAGAAAATTTAGAGGAGTAACTTGCAGAAAGAGCCTCAGTGGCTTTTTGGAAGTCAGAGAACTGTGATCTCCGTGAACGATTAGTGCAACATGACCCAGTGGGTTGTTTTGAGGCTCAGATGAGATACAGAATGTAAAGTATTTAGACTGCTGCCCAAGTCGTAGTTTGCAGTGAGTTAATTCCACCCGTAATCTTTATCCGTACCTTCGTCAATGTTAATTTTAACAATATTGGAGTGGTATTCCTGTTAGTAGAGATACTTAGGCCAGTGTTGAGGGCCGGGTAGGAATCCTGTATTTAGTCAGTGTAAATATCAGCACTATTGCAGTGCCTTTCTTCCTAGTAGTGGTGGAGGGTCTTCCACATCAAGTTGCACTCAATCCAGTGTGGTGTTGTTGAGACTTGTTGTCAAAACCCTGGGACGCCCTGCTGCCGGTGAGAATCCATTCTGCTGGATTTCCTTGAGAGCACTCTCCATTATTTTCCTAAACGTCACCCTTACCTTTCTGCCCCATTTATCTCTAAAAATGGGGCAGAAAAGTTAGGGGAATAACTTGCAGAAAGAGCCTCAGTGGCTTGTCGGAAGTCAGTGGAACTGTGATCTCCGTGAACGATTATTGCGATTTGACTCAGTGGGTAGTTTTCAGACTGAGATGAGATAAAGAATATAAAGTATGTAGACTATTGCCCAAGTCATATTTTGCAGTGAGTTAAAGCCACCTATAATCTTTATCCGTACCTTCCTTACAGATAATTTTAAGAATACTGGAGTGGTATTCCTGTTAGTAGTGATACTTAGGCCACTGGCCAGGCCCAAGTAGGAATCCTGTATATAATGAGCGTAAATATTAGCATGATGGCAGCAGAATTGTTCTTCAGGGTGATGCAGAGTGTCCAATATCCGATTGGGCATCATCTTGCATGGTTGTGTTGAGACTTGTTGTCACACACAGTGGCCCGCCCTTGTGCCGGTGAGAATCCAGTCTGCTTGGTTTCCATGAGAGCACTCTGCATTATTTGCATAAACGACGCCCTCACTTTTCTGCCCCATTTTTTTCCAAAAATGGGGCAGAAAAGTCAGGGGAATAATTCGCAGAAAGAGCCTCAGTGGCTTTTTGGAAGTCACTAGAACTGTGATCTCCGCGAACGATTCGAGCAATTTGCCCCTTTGGGTTGTTGGCAGGCATAAATGAGGCAAAGAACGTAAAGCACTTAGACTTTTGTCCAAATCGTCATTTTAATTGAATTAAGTCCACCCAGAGTCTTTATCAGTACCTTCGTCAAGGTTAATTTTAAAACTATTGTAGTGGTATTCCTCTTAGAAGTGACGCTTAGGCCAGTGACAAGGCCCGTGCACGAATCTCCTATTTAGTCAGTGTAAATATCGGCACTATTGCAGGGGAATTCTTCCCAGTTCTGGTGGAGGGTGTACCATATCAGATTGGGCTCAATCCAGTGTGGTTGTGTTGAGACTTGTTGTCAAAACACTGGCACGCCATGCTGCCGGTGAGAATTCATTCTGCTGGGTTTCCATGAGAGCACTTTGCATTATTTGCCTAAATGTCGCCCTTACCTTTCTGCCCCATTTTTTTGGGTTAGGGTTAGGGTTAGGGTTAAGGTTAGGGTTAGGGAATACCAATCCATTTCCCAAAAATGGGGCAGAGAAGTTAGGGGAATAACTCGCAGATAGAGCCTCAGTGCCTTTTTGGAAGTCTGTAGAACTGTGTACTCCCTGAATGATTAGTGATACTTGAACCAGTGGGTTGTTTTCAGGCTAAGATGAGATAAAGAATGTAAAGTACGTAGATTGTTGCCCAAGTCGTAGTTTGCAATGAGTTAAATCCACCTATAATCTTTATCAGTGCCTTCATCACAGATAATTTTAACAATATTGGAGTGGTATTCCTGCTAGTAGTGATACTTAGGCCAGTGGCCAGGCCCAAGTAGGAATCCTGTATTTAATCAGCGTAAATATTAGCACGATTGCAGCGGAATTGTTCTTAGGGGTGATGGAGCGTGTCCAATATCCGATTGGGCATCATCTGGCATGGTTGTGTTGAGACTTGTTGTCACACACAGTGGCCCGCCCTTCTGCCGGTGAGAATCCAGTCTGCTTGGTTTTCTTGAGAGCACTCTGCATTATTTGCATAAAGGACGCCCTCACTTTTCTGCCCCATTTTTTCCCAAAAATGGGGCAGAAAATTTAGGGGAATAACTCCCAGAAAGAGCTTCAGTGGCTTTTTGGAACTCAAAAGAACTGTGATCTCTGTGAACGACTAGTGCAACCTGACCCAGTGGGTAGTTTTTTGGCTCAGATGATATATAGAATGTAAAGTACGTAGATTGTTGCCCAAGTCGTAGTTTGCAGTGAGTTAATTCCACCTGTTTTCTTTATCAGTACCTTCATGACATATAATTTTAACAATATTGGAGTGGTATTCCTGATATTAGTGATACTTAGGCCAGTGGCCAGGCCCAAGTAGGAATCCTGTATTTAATCATCGTAAATATTAGCACGATTGCTGCGGAATTTTTCTTAGGGGTGATGGAGCGTGTCCAATATCCGATTGGGCATCATGTGGCATGGTTTGTTGAGACTTGTTGTCAAAACACTGGCTCGCCGTACTGCTGGTGAGAATCCATTCTGCTCGGTTTCCGTGAGAGCACTCTGCATTATTTGCCTGAATGTCGCCCTCACTTTTCTGCCCCATTTTTTTCCTAGTATGGCGCAGAAAAGTTAGGGGAATAACTCGCAGAAAGAGCCTCAGTGCCTTTTTGGAAGTCTGTAGAACTGTGTACTCCTGAATGATTAGTGATACTTGAACCAGTGGGTTGTTTTCAGGCTAAGATGAGATAAAGAATGTAAAGTACGTAGACTGTTGCCCAAGTCGTAGTTTGCAATGAGTTAAATCCACCTATAATTTTTATCAGTGCCTTCATCACAGATAATTTTAACAATATTGGAGTGGTATTCCTGCTAGTAGTGATACTTAGGCCAGTGGCCAGGCCCAAGTAGGATTCCTGTATTTAATCAGTGTAAATATTAGCACGTTTGCAGCGGAATTGTTCTTAGGGGTGATGGAGTGTGTCCAATATCCGATTGGGCATCATCTGGCATGGTTGTGTTGAGACTTGTTGTCACACACAGTGGCCCGCCCTTCTGCCGGTGAGAATCCAGTCTGCTTGGTTTTCTTGAGAGCATTCTGCATTATTTGCATAAAAGACGCCCTCACTTTTCTGCCTCATTTTTTTCCAAAAATGGGGCAGAAAATTTAGGGGAATAACTCCCAGAAAGAGCTTCAGTGGCTTTTTGGAACTCAAAAGAACTGTGATCTCTGTGAACGACTAGTGCAACCTGACCCAGTGGGTAGTTTTTTGGCTCAGATGATATATAGAATGTAAAGTACGTAGATTGTTGCCCAAGTCGTAGTTTGCAGTGAGTTAATTCCACCTGTTTTCTTTGTCAGTACCTTCATGACATATAATTTTAACAATATTGGAGTGGTATTCCTGATATTAGTGATACTTAGGCCAGTGGCCAGGCCCAAGTAGGAATCCTGTATTTAATCATCGTAAATATTAGCACGATTGCTGCAGAATTTTTCTTAGGGGTGATGGAGCGTGTCCAATATCCGATTGGGCATCATGTGGTATGGTTTGTTGAGACTTGTTGTCAAAACACTGGCTCGCCATACTGCCGGTGAGAATCCATTCTGCTCGGTTTCCGTGAGAGCACTCTGCATTATTTGCCTGAATGTCGCCCTCTCTTTTCTGCCCCATTTTTTTCCAAGTATGGCGCAGAAAAGTTAGGGGAATAACTCGCAGAAAGAGCCTCAGTGCCTTTTTTGTAAGTCTGTAGAACTGTGTACTCCTTGAACCATTACTGCTACTTGTCCCAGTGGTTTGTTTTCAGGCTGAGATGAGATAAAGAATGTAAAGTACGTAGACTGTTGCCCATGTCGTAGTTTTCAGTGAGTTAATTCCACCCGTAATCTTTATCCGTAATTTTGTCAATGTTAATTTTAACAATATTGGAGTGGTATTCCTGTTAGTAGAGATGCTTAGGCCAGTGGCCAGGGTCGGGTAGGAATCCTGTATTTAGTCAGTGTAAATATCAACACTATTGGATCTAGTTTCATTATTCTCCATGTGAATACATAGCTTTCCCAGAAACATTTATTGAAGAGGCTGACCTTTTTCAAATGTATGTTGTTGTCTTCTTTGTCTATAATCACTTGGTTGTACATATGTGGATTTATTTCTGGATTCTCAATTGTGTTCCATTGGGCTATGTATCTGTTTTTATACCAGTAACATGCTGTTTTAGTTACTATAGCTTTGTAGTATATTTTAAAGACAGGTAGTGTGATATCTCTAACTTTGTTCTTTTTGCTCATGATTGCTTTGTCTATTTGTGGTCTTTTGTGGTTCCATACACATGTTAAGATTTTTTTTCTATTTCTGTGAAGAATGTCATTGGTATTATGACAGGGATTTCATTGAATCTATAGATCATTTTGGGTAGTATGGTCATATGAAAAAATTAATTTTTCCAGTCCACGAACATGGGACGTCTTTCTATGTTTTTGTGTGTCCTCTTCAATTTCTTTGATCAGTGTTTTGTAGTTTTTATTTAGAGATCTTCCACCTCTTTGACTAAATTAATTCCTATGTATTTTTGTAGCTATTACAAATTGGATTGCTTTCTTGATTTCTTTTATAGCTAGTTTGTGATTGGGTTATAGAAACACTATTGATTTTTGTGTGTTGCTTTTGTATCCTGCAGTGTCACTGAATTCACTTATCATTTATAACAACGTTTTGGTGGAGCCTTTATATTTTTCTGTACATAAGATCATATCATCTACAAACAGGAATAATTCAACTGCCTCTTTTCCAATGTAGATGCCTCTTATTTTTTTTCTCTTGCCTATTCACTCTGGCTAGGACTTAAAGTACTGTATGGAATAAGAGTGGTGAAAGTGGGCATCCTTGTCTTGTTCCAGTTCTTAGAGGAAAAGCTTTCAACTTTTCCTTGATCAATATGATGTTAGTTGTGGGTTTGTCATATATGGCCTTTTATTCTGTTCAGGTCCATTCTTTCTATACCTAATTTTTTGAGAGTTTTTATCATGAAGGGATGTTGGATTTTATCAAATGGTTTTTCTGCATCTATTGAGCTGATCATATGATTTTTGTCCCTTGTTTAGTGGATAGGATGTATCACATTTATTAATTTGCACATATTGAACCATCCTTGTGTCCCTGGATAAATTCCAGTTGATCCTGGTGTATTATATTTTGATGTGCTGTGAGATTCCGTTTGATGGTATTTTTTGAGGATTTTTTCATCTATGTTCATTAGGGATATTGGCCTGTAGTTTTCTTTTTGTTTTTGTTGTTGTATCCTTGCCTGGTTTTGGTATTAGGGTAATGCTGGCCTCATAGAATGAATTTGGAAGAATTCCCTCCTCTTCCCTTTTGTGGAATGTTCAAGAATTATTGGTGTTAGTTCTACTTTAAAAGTTTGGTAGAATTCCACAGTGAAGCCATTTGATCCTGGGCTTTTCTTTGTTGGGAGGTTTTCTATTACTGTTTCACTCTTATTACTCATTTTTGGTCTGTTTAGGTTTTTGATTTCTTCATCATTCAATCTTGGTAGCTTGTATGTGTCCAGGAATTCATCCATTTCTTCTAAGTTTTCCATCTTGTTGGCATATAGTTATTCATAATACTATCTAATGATCCTTTGTTTTTCTGTGGTAACAGTTGTAATGCCTTCTTTTTGTTTCTGATTTTATTTATTTGAATCTTTCTCTTTTTTTAGTGTAGATAATGATTTGTCAATTTTGTTTAGCTTTTCAAAAACCAACTTTTCACTTTTGTTCATCCTTGTATTATTCTGTTAGTCTCTATTTCATTTAGTTCTGCTCTGATCTTTATTGTTTCATTCCTACTAATTTTGGATTTGGTTTGTTCATGCTTTTCTAGTTCCTTGAGGTGCAACATTAGGTTGTTTATTTGAAATCTTTCTACTTTTTTGATGTAGGCATTTATTACTATTAATGTCCCTTTCAGTACTTACTTCCTTTCTGTGTCCCATAGGTTTTGGTATGTTGTATTTCAATTTTTATTTGTTTCAAGAAATTTTTTGATTTTCTTATTAATTTCTTCATTGACCCACTGGTTGTTCAGGAACATGTTGTTTAATTTTCATGTATTTATACAGTTCCCAAAGTTCCCCTTGGTATTGATTTCTAGTTTTATTCTGAAAATATACTTGATATGATTTCAATTTTTTAAAATTTGCTGAGACTTGTTTTGTGGCCTAATATATGGTCTATCCAGGAGAATATTCCATGGCTGAGAAGAATAATGTGTATCTATAGCAATTGGATGAAATGTTATATAAATGTCTGTTAGGTCCATTTAGTCTACAGTACAGTTTAAGTCTGATGTTTCTTTGTTAATTTTCTGTTGAGATGATCTGTCCAATGGTGAGAGTGAGGTGTTGAAATCCCCAATGTTTATTGTATTGGTGTCTATCTCTGCCTTTAGTTCTAGTGATATTTGCTTTATATGAGGGCTGTCCAGAAAGTATCCAGCAAGGTAACTGTTCTTGTTATATTAACAATGGCTGGATACTTTCCGGACAGCTCTTATATACCTGGATGCTCCAGTGTTGGGGGTGTACATATATATGGAATGTTTTATCCTGTTGCTGAATTGATCCCTTTATCATCATACAATGACATTCTTTGTTTCTTTTTATATTTTTTGACTTAAAGCATATTTAATCTGATATAAATATAGCTACTTTTGCTTTTTTTACTTTCCAATTGAACGAATATCTTTTTCTATTCTTTCACTTTTACTCTATTTGTATCTTTACAGGTGAAGTGAGTTTCTTACAGAGGCAACATATAATTTGGTATTTTTTTTCCCTTCTGCCAGTTTATATCTTTTAATTGGTAAATTCAAACTACTTACATTCAAGATTGTTATTGATAGGTGTGAACTTACTCTTGTCATTTTGTTTATTGTTTTCTGGTGGTTAAGTGTACCTTTTGTATTTTTATTTCTCTCTTATTGTTTATCTTTATGATTTGGTCATTTTCTGTAATGATAAGGGTTTATTCTTTTTTCTTTCTCATGTGTGTATTTTCTCTACCAGTGAGTTTTATTCTTTCACATGTTTTCGTGATGGTGTTATTATTCAATTGCTTTCAGAGGTAGGGCTCCCTTAAACATTTCTTAAAGGGCTAGTTTAGTGGAATTCCCTCAGTTTTTGCTTGCTTGGGAAATACTTTATTTCTTCTTCATTTCTGAAAGATAGTTTTGTTGGTTATACTCTTCCTGAATGACAGGTTATTTTTTTTCTTTCAGCACTGTGAATATATCATCCAATTTTCTCCTGGCCTGTAAGATTTCTGCCAAGAAATCTGCTGTAATGATGAGGATTCTCTTATATGTGACTTGACACTTTTCTCTTGCTGTTTTTAGAATGCTCTCTGTCTTTGAATTTTGAAAGTTTGACTATAATGTTTCTCAGAGAGGACCATTTTGGGTTGAAACTATTTGGAAATTTTTGAGCTTTCTGGATCTGGAGGTCCATATCTCTCCTAAGACTTGGTAGCTTTTCAGCTATTATTTCATTAAATAGGTTTTCTATGCCTTTTCTATCTCTTCTCCTTTTGTAATTCCTGTAATGTGAACATTTTTTCACTTAATGATGTCCCATAAGTTTTGTAGGCTGTTTTCACTCTTTTTAATTCTTTTTGTTTCCCTTTTAGTCCAGGTTATTTTTAAAGACCTGTCTTCAAGTTCATGAATTCTTTCTTGTGCTTGATCTAGGCTGAAGCTCTCAATTGTATTTTTTTATTTCATTCATTGATTTCTCCCATTCCAAGATTTAGTTTTGGTTCTTTTTTATGATATCCATCTCCATTGAATTTCTTATTCAAATCATGAATTGTTTTCCTGGCTTCATTGAATTGTCTCTCTGTATTCGCTCGTATCTCACTGAGTTTCCCTAAGATTATTTCTTTGAATTCCTTTTCAGGAATTTCATAGATTTCTTTTTCTTTGGGGTTTATTACTAAAGAATTGTTGTGATCCATTGTAGGTTTTTTGTTTGTTTGTTTTGGTTTTGTTTTTACTTTTTCATGTTTCTTATGTCCCTGTGTTGTTGATATGTGCCTATCTGGTGGAATGGTCACTTTTTAATTTTATGAAGTAACTTTCATAGGGAAAGACTTTTTCCTGTAGAGTAGGGTCCTATAGTATTAGTTGTGTTGTGTAGGGTGCTTGGCTTTGGTTCAGAGTAGATGCAATAGTATAGTCTCTGTATTATCTCTTTGGCTGTAACAATGCCAGTGATATCTGCAAGTGCCTCAGTGGCTTAGGCTGTGGGTGTTTGTGGAAGCTGAGGCATGGCTTTTCTGGGGGCAGAAGCCACTAGTCAGGCCAGTTCTTAGGCCCTGGAGGGGCACATGCAGATGTGAGGCAGCTGTTATGGTCATGTTAACAGGGTTGCCAGTGGCAGTGGTCCCCAGGCAGGCCAGTCCTCAGGCCCCTGGGTGTGTTTTGCAGTGTTTCTACCACTGGAATGGGTGGACTCAATAGCAGTGGTATGCCCTAGGCAGGTTGGTCCTAAGGCACTGGGGCAGGGGGTGCACAGTGTCTCAACTACTGGAGTGGATTTTTTTCCATCACTATATAACAGGCATAAATACCTGACAGCCTTGATTATAGAATAATGAAGGTAAGATTTAAAATGAAGTGTGCAACTGGAACATATGTTTTGGGTACTGTGATGAGATTGGTGATCCTCCTCCCCATAATAAAAAGGATAAAACTATGCAAAATTGTCAAAACAACCATTTCTTGTTGATGACAGACAATATACTGAGAAGCTTTTATTGTTTAAATACTCCTACAGCATCAGGTAAGAATATGGTAGACTATCACCTATTTGCTGTGGGTTTGTCTCATCCTTCCCCCCTACAACTCACTTGGCAATAAATGTAATTTTAGTAGCTTGAAACTGACCTCAGCTTTGCCTGCAGCTTTGCCACCACAGAAGGTGGGCTTGATTTGAGGCAAGGAATGGAAACCTGGAACTTTAGAACATTGCTATATTTACTAGAATTAAGTGAAGATTAACCTGAAGTTGATTATGATAAGATTGCAATAAGTTAAAGATTTATTACATATTCCCAAGAGCAAAGAAATCTCAAAAGTACAATTAGCAAAATAAAGGAGAATTAAAATGACATGCTAAAAAAATCTGTTTAACCTAAAAGAGGCAGTAAAGAAAGGACAGAGGAAAAAAGAGAAGTGAGACATGTAGAATACAAATGCCTACATTTAAATAGACTAAACACTACCGCTAAAAGGCATAGGGTGTCACACTGGATAAAAAAAGGATACACCATGTGCTTCCTACAAGAGAAACACTTCAGATTCAAAGATACAAATTCAAAGTAAAAAGATTGAAGAAGATGTACTATGCAAACAGTAACCCAAACAGTAATGATGAGAGGGATACAGTAGCTATATTAATATCCTACACATGTATTACTTTAGTTTCTGTGTCAGAAATCTGGGCATGTCCCAACTGGGTTCTCTGCTTAGGATCTCACAAGGCTGCAATCCAGATATCAGTCAGAGTTGCAGTCTCATCTGAGGCTCAATTGAAGATGGATCTGCTCCCAAACTTACTCACGTTGTTGGTAGAATTGAGTTACTTGCAGTTGTCGAACTGAGGGATCAGTTTCTTATGAACTATTGGCCAGAGACCACCCTTAGTTCCCCAATATGCCCACTTGGTTCCTCAAAGTCAGCAGGGAAAAGAGTGTGAGAGACTCCAGTAAGACTATCAACTTATTTGACCTACATGACATATAGAAAACTCCTCCCAACAACAGCAAAATACACATTCTTTTTAAGAGCACATTGACCATTCTCCAGTTAATAAATGTGTGTTGCTTTAAGGTGCTAAGTTTTGGGAAATTTATTATGAAGCAATAGATAACTAATACAGAGGGAAACATCTTTGACCTGGTAAAAAGCATCTACCAAAAACCTATAGCTATTATCATACTTAATATTGAAAGCCTGAGTATTTTCCCTCTAAGACTGAGGATAAGGTAAGGATGTCAAATCACCACTTCTAACAAACGTTATACTGGAGGGTCTAGCCAGGGTGGTAAAGCAAGGAAAAGAAATTAAAGACATACAGATTAAAAAGGGGGGAAAAAGTAAAACTGCCTTATTCACAGATGATATGATTGTCTATATAGAAAATATTGTGGAATTCATAAAATTATTACTTGAACTAATAAATGAGTTAGTAGGGTTATAGAATACAAGATCAATATACAACTCAATTGTATTTTTATATATTAGTAATGAACAATTCAACATTAAATTAAAAATGATTCAATTTACAAAGTATATTTCTGTTAGGAGGTGGGAGTGAATGAGAGAGATTGATTGTGAGTCAGAATATTCCTCCAGGAATAAAAGAAGGTTAGGAGAGTGGTTTGAAATAAAGTTATAGAGGGCACAGGAGGGGTCATGAAGATCCTTGCAATCCATATTCAGGAATTTGGGCTTCAGCCTGAGAACTAGTAGAAAATATTTGAGGGTTTTATGTCTTTAAAGAAGAAAAATAACATGGCATTTCTGTTCCAGATCATTGTGACTGCAGTGTGGATGGGAGAAGGACAAAACTGAATTTAAGGAGATAGGGTGCTGTTGAAGTATCTAGGCAAGGATAGAGTTAGCAAAACTGGAAAGATGTGGTCAGATTTTAGGGATATTTTGAAAGGTAAATAATCTGAAAATGATTAGGTATAGGAAACAAAAGTATGATGCAACAAATATTTTCAATGTTTTCTCATAAATACAGACTTTCTCAAGAAAGCTGCCTAGATGGCTATGGAAGTTAATTCTAGGCAAGTTCAAATTTCCTCATGGAAATTTCCTCAGTCTATTTTATCTGGTGGCTTGCTGGATGGATCTCAAATGTGGTAGTTGGCGTAGATGAACTGTAATGTCTTTTTACATGCTAAAAGTCTATGGACAATAAAACTGGACAAAATGCCCAGAGAATAAATGAAGTCAAGAAAAGGAGAACATCTTGGAAATGTGCAATGGATATAAAACTCTTCTATCCATGGGCAAAAACTCTAAGATCAAGATGATATAATGAAACTGGGACTTTTTTAAAAAAAAATATTGTGTATTTATGCATTCAACAAATATTTATTATGTATTTACTATGAATCAGGAATTTTTAGGCATTTAGGGCACAAGAATGAACAAGACAATAAGGTCTATTTACTCTAATGAAATTTATATTCTAGTAGGGACAGAAGTACAATAAACAGATTAATAAATGAGTAAAATGATTTTAGAGATTCTGAATTGCTTCAAAGGATACAAACTTGGAGATGTAGTAGAGAGAATGGTGGGAGTGGGGTTCTTGAATAAACTTGAATAATCAATAAAGGCTGCTCTGAATAAATAGCATCTAAACTGAGACAAAGGAATTCTCAAGAATCACTTAAATTATAGTTGCAACAAATTAAAAATTAAAAATAGTAACAATATGCTCATATTCTACTTATATAGAATATTATCATGTATAGAACCAGTGAGTCATTTGATTAGTTGAAGTAAGAAAGCTGACACATGCTTTGCTATCTTGAGTTTTTTCCTAAAATCCTAAAATTGGTGATAATAGGAAATAAGTATAGACAAATTCTAAAGAGAGGTGCTGGCCACCTTTGACTTATAATCAATCCCCACCACTCAGCTCCAGTCTATATAAGAGAAGACAAGACAGTTGAAAGCATGACTGGAGAGTGCCATTAATGTTAATATAATGATTTGTAGGCTAAGGGGAAAGTACCCTCTTTCCTCCTTATGGGGTCAGCCAGACAGCTCATGACTTTTGTCAGCAAAGGGGCAATGTAGAGCTTCCTGCAAGTTATTCTTCAGAATCAGTATTGCAACATTTTGTATCTCTAGATTCTGGAACCAAAAATGTTGGGGTACATGAGGAATTATTTTCTGGTAAATTCCCAGAACTGATAAACGGGAAACTAAATAGGAGGCACACAAGCCCATTTGCAGCTCCACAGTCTTGGAGTTTAGCTGTGTACAGGAAATTCTTAGAAAGGCAGAAAGAGTCCTTTGCTTACAACCATACCTTCCCCACCTTCTTAGTTTTCATGTTATTTTCCCAGATTCTTTTGGCTCTCCTCAGCTCTGGAGCATTTCCATGCTTTCTACCTCTTTGGCAGCTTGTCTCTAGCACCTCTTTGATTCCCCTCATCAACCTGAGACCTACAGTGACTGTTTTTCAAAGTGAGTCAACCATTTTACATGACCACCATCAGTGTATGAAGGTTCTGACTTTTCCCCATTCTCACCAACATTTGTTATTGTCTTTTTGGTTATAGCCATGCTAGTGAGAAATATTACCTCATTGTGATATTGGTTTGCATCTCCTTAATGACTTATGATGTCACATATCTTTTTAAGTGCTTTTTGTCCATTTGTATTTCTTCTTTTGAGAAATGTTTATCAAGATCCTTTGCCCATTTTTAAATTAGAATATCTTGTAGGGAATCTATAATTTGAATGTATATATTCATTGTTGTTTGGTGGAGCATTCTATAGATATCTGTTAGGTCTAGTTGTTTTATAGCACTGTTTAAATCTATTTCCTCACTGATCTTTGTCTAGTTTTATCCATTATTAGAAGTGTCCTACTGAAGTCTCCAACTATTATTATTGAGTTGTCTATTTCTTCCTTCATTTCTGTCAGTCTTTGATTCATGTAGTTTGGGGCTCTCATGTTAGATACATATATGTTTATAACTGTTATATCTTTTTGATGTATTGACCCTTTACCATTGTAAAATGTCCTTCTTTATTTCTAGTAATAATTTTGTTCTAAAGTTTATTTTTTCTGATATTAGTATAGCCACTCCAGCTTTGTTTAGGCCACAGTTTGCATGATGTATATTTTTCATTTTACTTTCAACTTATTTTTGCCTTTTAATATAAACTATGTCTTTTAATAGACAGTGTATGGTTGAAACATTTTTTGTTTCCTCTGCCAATCTCTGCTTTTTGATTTGAGATTTTAATTCATTTATATTTAATGTAACTACTGATAGGGTATGAATAATGTCTGCCTTTTAAATTTTTTTTCTATATTTCATAAGGCTTTTTTTGTTCTTTAATTCCTCCAATACTGCCTTTGTGTTAAATAGATATTTTCTAGTATACTACTTCAATACCTTTGTCTTTTCTTTACCATATTTTTGGATTATTTTCTTATTGTTGCCCTGAGGATTGCAATTAACATTTCAATTTATAACAATCTTGCTTAATTTAATACTAGTTTAATTTCAATTGTATACAAAACTTTGTTCCTGTACAACTTTGTTCCTCCCTCCAATTTGAGCTATTATTTCATACAAATTACATCCTTATGTATTGTATGCCCATCAACTTAGATTTATAATTATTGCTTTATATAATTTTATTTTAAGTCAGATAAGAAAAAAAGAGTTACAAACAAAAATACATTCATGCTGTTTTTTATGTTTACCTATGGAATTAACTTTATTGGTCCTCATTATTTTTCCATGTGTATTCAAGTTGCTGTCCAGTGTTCTTTTATTTTAGCCTGAAAGACTCCTCTAGTATTTCTTGTAAGGTGGGTTTGCTAGCACTACGTTTTCTCAGTTTTGGCTTGTCTTGAAATGTTTTCATTTCTCCTTCATTTTTGAAGGGTAGTTTTGCTGGGAGTAGAATTCTTGGTTGACAGTCTTTTATTTCAGCACTTTGAATGTGCCATCCCACAGCCTCCTGACCTCCATGGTTTCTGCTGAGAAATCAGCTGTTAATCTTGTTGAAGATCCTTTGCACATGATGAGTCACTTTCTCTGTTTTTGTCTTTGACAGTTTGATTCTGAAATGTTTAGTTGTGAATCTCTTTGGTTTATCCTACTTGAAATTAATTGAGCTTCTTAGATGTATAGATTAATGTTTTTAATAAATTTGGGATGTTTTCAGTCATTTAAAAAATAAAATAATCCCCCCTTACCTGTGGTTTCACTTCTCATGGTTGCAGATATCTGTGGTCAGCTGCAATCCAAAAGTATTAAATGAAAAATTTCAGAAATAAACAATTCATAAGTTTAAAACTGCGTGGTAAACTGATTAGTGTGATGAAATCTCACACTGAACAGCTGCATCCTGCCTGGGACATGAATCATCCCTTTGTTCAGTGTGTCCACACTGTATATGCTACCCTTCCATTTGCCACTTAGTAGCCATCTTGGTTATTAGATTGACTGCTGCAGTATTGAAGGGCTTGTGTTCAGGTAACCCTTATTTTTCTTAATAAAGGCCCCAAAGTACAAGAGTAGTGATGGTTTGCAATTCAGATACCCTTTCTGTTCTCCAGTTTAGGATGATGCTTATAAGCTGAAAATAATAGGTGTTAAAACCCTGAACACTCTAAAATAGGTGTTAAATGATCCATTAGGGTTTACAAAGGTCCCACCAGTTTGGCCACTATCCATCTTTGTAGTGAGATTATTAGTGGTCTTCTCCTCCCTAGACATTGAAAAAACACACATCTCAGACCCTGCATTTAGGTGGGATTAGTAGTTCTTGTCAATGAACTGTGATCAGAAGAGACATCACTTCCTGATTAAGGCAATGGGGAACTTCCCCCCCTCCCCGCTACAGAGAATGTGGCAAAACATTTCTGAATGACAGAGTCACCAGGTGGTTAAATATCCATCTGCTTCAGTCTTGGAGTGGCTCTCCAGGTGATTTATGTTAGACATAAATCATAAGTGGAAATATACCTTTGTTACATTAAGCCTCTGAGTTTTCAGGGTGGATTTGTTAATATGTCAAACATAGCCTGAAATAGCTAGTCACTCACCTGAGACTATATTATTTAATGGGAGTCTAAGAATTTATTAAGACAAGTTGGTGGGAGAAGTGTTTTTGGAAAGTGTTTCCTCTGTACTGTATAGTTCCTTCCCTTTGATACTGGGGCTGGGGCATAGAGTAGGGTGCTCCCTGTATTCCCAGACACCAAAGGAGCAGGTGTTCTCCCTATCCTTTTGTTTCAGAAAACCATTTGGCGATCTCAAGAAATGTTCCCTGACATATGAAGGATATAAGGACTGGAACCTAATGCACACTAAAAAAAAAAAAAAAAAAATTAAAGGCAAGAAGCTAGCTTCCCCCCAACGGTAGTTGGGAAGAAAGGATTACACTGGGAGAGACCATCTCCTTCACCAAACCTGGGGAAAAGCCAAGTGCATTCCACAGGATAGTCAACCTACAGAGGGAGCCAAAATTGAGTCTCAAAAGTGGTCCTACCCAAGTGGTCCAATTGGGGTGAGAGAAAATCCTACCAAAGAATCTCTGAAGTAGACTATTAGAAGTCAGGGACCAAGAATCACGTTTACCTCCAGGGGAGGTAAGTCAAATATCCTTCATGATGGAGGTATTTAGTGGGTCCAACATTAATCACAAAAGTCCTCAGTGAAAAAAGAATGAGGTTTTGGGCATTTGCCTTGAGTGAAGAGAGAGCTATAGACATCACCAGCTACCCAAAACTTTTTCAACTTATGTATGTCCAATTCTTCCTTTGGCCTCCCAATCCCAGAGGATCCAGAAACAATCTAGTGAGCAGGGAAGAGTATTGGATCCTAGAGAAATAAGAACAGCATCCAAATGGCTAAATGTAGATCTCCAAGCTTGAGCTAGGGGATGGGTGAAGTTATAGTTTGAATTAGAGATTGAAACTTTCATACAAATTGGATTGCAATTTTAAATATTTGAAACTTGAGAATATTTGTTGCCTGAAAAAATGGAGGCAGCTCAATATTTTATCTAAGTGCATTTAAGAATAACTCAATAGAATGGGTATAAAAAGGAAATGGTGGCAAAGAATAAACGTACTTTCTGCTTATACTTTACTGAGTCAGTGACTTTAATCAACTACTTACAGCAACACCAGGAGGGTATGGTATACATGAAGATTGCAAATAATTTCTAAGACTGAAAGTAGCTATAGGGCAGATCTATCTATCTATCTATATATGTGTGTGTCTGAGAGAGAGAAAGAGAAAGGGAAGGAGAGAAAGAGATAGAGGGCATGCTATGGAGTATGTAGATGGTGGTGGAGCACCTGATCAGATTTGCCTTTTAAGAGATTTGCCTTTTAGGAGGTCATTCCTTCAACAGAATAGAGTTGGATTGGAAGGAATTAAATATTGAAGTGGGATGACCAGTCAGAAGTCTATTGCAATCTTCTAAGCAAGAATTATGAGGGCCAAAATTAAGGCAAGAACAATTGAAATAGAGGAAGAGAGAAACTTTAAAAGATATATGGGAGGCAGAATATATAACTTGATTATCAATTTAATATGCTGTGTGAAAAGATTTGAGAATCATACCAAAAATTCTGTCTTAGGATATTTCCTAGGATGCAGAACATCTATGGAGAAGCAATAAGGATAGAAGGAAAATTAAGTTTGAATTAGATCTGTTGTGCTTCAGTTGGCTCTGGGACATCCAGGTAGAGCTAGATATACAGATCTGGAGTCCAAAAGAGAACCCAAGAGAGTGGTCAGAATTGAAAATATAATTGTATTTGCCTTTATCTATCATAGCCGTGGATGTCATATGACACAGTCCTAATGAAAGCTAATTGTAAATTTGTTGAGTGGGGGTTCCAGGAAAGCGTTTGCAATCTTGATTGCAGAAGATATGGACTTGGTTGTCATTTCCCTGTCCTTCTGCCTTTTGCTACTTCCTTTTTCCTTCTCCTACTGGAATGAGATCATGAGGTCTGCAGGTACAGCAAACATTTTGCATCCATTGGCAACAATAGAAGGACAATGGCCTGTAAGCTGTGGATAGGGGAGCAGAATGATGGAAGGAGTCAGGGTCCCAGTTGGTATCACTAAAATATTCTGGGCTATCCCTGTATTTCTTCTTACATGAGATAAATAAATCCATAAGCATTTAATCCATTATTAATGAGACTGTATATTGTTGAAAGCTGAATACAGTCAAAACTGATACAGGAGTTTTTAATTCTTAGATGGTAGTTGAACAAGATCATGACTATGAATGGACTGGACTAAATATTTGGGAGATATTAACTCACTTGTGACATTCTGCATATGTTGAGATACCATGAAAGCCAAAAAAGTAAAAAAAGGTTGTGCCACAAAGGAGCAAATGAACAATTGAAGTTAATAATCCTGAGAAGTCAAGCAAAATTGCCCTAGTATTTTATTTGTTTGCTAAATCCATTCTAGTGTGTCAGGCACTCACAGCTCAGTGAGTGAGTTCCTTTGGGGTAGCTGCAAATGGTGAAGATTCTCCTATGTGGATTTTCTTAGTCATTGCCGTTGCCTTCTTGGTGATCGTGTTAAACGTCTACTCCTACTTTTCATCTTTGTTTTTATTTCATGGTCTCTTAACTTCATGACTTCTGGGGATCCCTAGTCTTGGACTGAATCCCCATTGCCATATGTGCTTCAAAGTTATACAAGCAACATGAACTCTTTCTCTGTTTGTATAAGAAAACAGAGCTGTTATGTGTTGAATTGTATCCTCCCAAAATTCTTATGTTGATGTCCTAAACCCCAGTACCTCACAATGTGACCTTATTTAGAAATAGGGTCCTTGCAAATGTATAAGTTAAGTTTATATGAGTCACACTGGAGTAGGATGCATCCCTAATTCACTATTACTGTTGTCCTTATAGAGGGGAAAATTTGGAAACAGACACACATGTACTGGGAGAATGCCGTGTGAAGATAAAAGCACAGGTAAGGATGATTTATTTATGCCAGGGAATACCATAGATTGCCAGAAAACCACTAGCATCTAGGGAAGAGGAATGGAGCAAATTCCCCTTCACAGCCCCCAGAAGGAACCCACCTGCTCAAACCTTGGTCTCAGACTTCTAGTCTCCAGAACTTTGAGAATGAATTTCTGTAGTTTAAACCATTCAGTTTATGGTACTTCGTTATGGCAACTGTAACAAACTAATACAGAGGCTTTAGTTTCTTTCCCTTCCTATTATGATACTCTTTCTATTCCTTATTTTTGCTTTTGCTTTTCTCCCCAGAGTCACTTCCAGGATCTCTTTGGACCTTCCTTTCTAATCAGTTTTCCAAGCGATATTCTCTATGATGCATTCTTTAGGTGATTTATGTTGCCTTTATATTTCAAAACCAAAAGGTTCTTAATGGTCATCTTCTTAATGATTGGGTTGGAAAGGCTGAATCCATTCATTAAAGGTGATTCCACATTCATTTATTTCTTTACTCATTCTACTGGATTCGCAAAGAGTGTATGAAAATGAACTGCCATACAGATTTTATGGTTTTGATGAAATATTTATATTCAAAATTTAAATAAAAGATGTAGTTTCAATGTCATCCCTTTCCTATTTAAAGCAAGTAATAGGGTTTGGTTACCACCAACTTAAACTGAACAGAGGGTAATCTAGAAAAAGCCTGGTAGAGGGGTGTGGGAGAAGAAGTTTGTGTTACATTTTGGAATTTGTGACGAGTACTGTTTTAGATCATAGAAAGTTAGATACAATTTGGAAAGGATGAGAAAAGAAGTTAAAAGGTGGAATATCATTGTATTTATTCCAAGAGAGGATATTCTGTCCTCTTTAGAGAGCAGAATGATTGTAAGAGGGGTTCAGCCAGTGGCCATCTGCATTACAGCAATACCAAAAACAACCTGGACTTCCACACCCTGTACAGGGCCCTGCCAGGCCACAGAACCATCTTGGCCTATTTTCATATGGATGCTTCAACCAAGCACAGACTTGTATTAAGGAAGAATAAATGACAATCCATCTTTGCTATAATTTAATTTGATTCAAGCCACATTTATTAATGCTTCTAATGGGGCATGTACTGTGCTAATTGTACAAAGATGAATAAGGCTTGGGCCATGACTTATTCAGTTCAGTCTGGTGAGGGAGATCAAAAAGTCTGCATATAACATGTCAGACTTGGCAATATATCAAGAACAGAGATCAAATCGTATTAGTCTGTGTATCCCCGATGGCTAGGACAACGCCTCACATATAGCAGAATTTGGTGGAAGTTAAATAACATAGATATTTGTAAGTTAGCTACAGGGACCCAGAAAAAAAAAAGGAACAATTAATTCTCCCAGGAGACATTAAGGAAAGTCTCAGAAATGGAAGCTAAAATTAGGTTAGGTGTTTGAAATTATCCAGAATTTCACTTGGTAAAAAAGGAAAAGGCATTCCTCGTTGAGAGACTGAAATTAGTAAAGGCAAGAAGGCAAGCAAGCATGGCTTGATTAAAACAAAAGTGATAATATTTTGACTCAATCCATAATTCATGCTGAGGAATTTTACATGAAAAACCTTATTTTACAGCAATACTTATGGCAATACTGGGGGTGGGGGGTAGAATTTTTATACCCAGTACTCAGATGAAAACATGATGGCCACACAGCTGCCAAGGGCCAGAGCTGGGATTTGAGCTACTCGTCCCTCACTATATAATCTTCCTTGAGACTAAAAGAGGGAAGAAGGGTCTGATGGTTTAATTCAGGAAAATGACATGTTCTGGCTTGTTTTCAGCTAGGTGGAGGAAGGATTGAAAGGTGGTAGCTTTCTGCCAAGATTACCTAAGCCAAATTCAACAATCTACTTAGAAAATGCACATCTCTAATGCTCTAATTTGATTAAATTGGTTTAAAGGAAGGCACTCAATTTATAAATTCTGAACACATAAGCATTTGGTGCCTTTGAATGTAGAAATAATCCATAGTAAATGTATATATTTGTAAGTATTTTAAATTAACATGGGCCCTATGGACATAAACCTGGAAGTAGGATGTATTTTTAACATAGGCTACCTTGTTTTATGACTTTATCCCACCGGGCTTAATTCCAAAGTCAGGCAACCAAATACATAAGGATTCAAGTGTCATTTTTTCTTCTTTTTAGTGGAGGGTCTACTAAGGGGTAGAACTTTTAAAGTCTGCATCCTCAAATGCAACATTTTATCTTCTAAAAGGGGCCTAGACTTTAATGTCCTAAATGCCATTTTGAAATAAATTACTATAGTCTGCTTTTGTTCACATATTAGAACATTCTTATTTGTAAGTGCAAATTTCAGAGGACATTTGGCTTCTGGATGTCAAAAGCTGCAGAAGGAACATGTTTTAGAGTGCTTTCAAAATTTTAGTGACGAAATGTCTTATCAGTTCCCTCTTTTCCTTTCACCTTCAGCTCACCATGAAGTCAAATGTATTATTCCAGCTGAGCTACTACCCACAAGTCATTATGGTTCACCCAGACCCTCAAAGATCATAAGAGCACAGAGATATTAGAAATAATTAAAGGTGAAGAAAATGAGAGGTCTGTTCAAATGTACTTGTAGTAACAAAATAACCTAAGTGGTGACTAGACCTTTCCAACAGGCAAACTTTATTGTTTTAGTTACTTCTCAAACTGTTAGTCTTCTTTCAGAAATTATTTTTGCATTCTTTTCTGTATATATTCTTTCCAGGGAAGAGAAAATAATACTACTGCATACAGACTTTTTTAACATATCCTCCATTCTCCTTAAAAGACAGTTGATTTTAAAGTTGCATTATTACCTTTTGTGTTGTTGCTGTTACTGTTATTATTGGTAATGAAACACACCATTAATCTGACACCTTCTAAAATCACACCTGGCAAGAACTTTCAGACATATATGGGAAGACAGAATGGCTCTAAAGTTGCAAGACTAAGTGTTAACAGTAGTAATCCCTAATCAGGGGGTTGTTGGGTGAATGGAAGGGCTTAGAATGAACTTCTTGAACTTCTGGGTAACCAGTTATTTTTTCCTTGAGAGAAAGAGGCACTCTAAGTCAGGAAAAGAACAGTAGCAATGTGTTACAACTTTGTGCCAGTTTAGTGTTTTGGCTATATAAGGAAAACTGGCCACTAAGTTTCATTTCCACATGGAGAAGGGCAGCATTTCCTGGGACATAATTTGTAGGGAAATAGTTCCTTGGGACAATAATTGGTGTTAGAAGGAATAAAGGCAAGAGAAATTATTGCACAGGTTCAAACAAAGTTTAAGTCTCTTTGGGATAGGACTTTTCAGAATTTTTAATATACTAACATGCATTATGACACTAAAAGAAGAGGATTTAGTATGTAGCATTTCTGAAATTTATCTTACTTTATTGTGGAGGATGTTTCAAGACCAGTGTTCCTTAAAACATGTCAGTGCTCGCAGCAGAAGATATTTCATTTGGGTATAAGAAATGGCTTTACACTATCTCTTGAATCAAAGGTGTTAAACCCTTGGTATTATTTAGAAAAATTACATTGGCTATCAGTAGACAATTTTTTTTCGTGTTCTTTTCAGCATCTTTAGGGAGCAACGTCTCATTCAAATTCAGAGGGTGGAAGACATGGCAGCTGGTTGGCTCTTTATTTAGCTGGCTGTACCAGAAGTTTTATTGGATCTACAGACAGAGTTTATAAATATCTAAAAGGTTGCTATGGTCTTTTGCTAGCAATGGCCCCTGAGGGAAGGACAAGAAATAATTAAAGCAGGAGGTTTAGGAAAAATCATTTTAAAAGGCAGATCAGTTTACTGAAGGACCATGTGTACTCTGCCAGTAAGGGACGGCTGTAGTTCAATTTAACTTACTTTTATTGAGATCTCACAAGTGACCTTACACTATATTTTTAGAAGTTTTGTGTTGGGTGGTATGCCCAAACAGAAAATATAGGACAAATGGCAATTGGTTAAAATCTATGAGCAGGAAAGCTGACATTCTTATAGAATGTCCTACCAACAAATTGGAACCCCATTTGTTCCAAAGACAGAAAACATGATGGCAAAATAATGGGGAAGAATCTTGTTATTTGATGACCTTTTCTCTTAGAACTTTGTTAAAAATATATCTTATTCTTTCAGCTTTCAGGAAGAAGATATGTACGCTATCAAAACATTAGGAATTCAAAAGTTGATCCATTCCCAAGTAGCAACTAAATTTCTCAGTAAAATATTCCCAGAGTAAACATCTCCTTGCCCAGTGCATTCCACAAAGCATCTTTAGAGGCTTTTAAAATTTTATTCCAAGGTCCTTGATGAAATAGCCTTGTTTAGTGTTGAAATCATTTTAGTCAAGTGAGAGCCTAAAGAACAATCACATCTCAGAATCCAGAACTCTCAGGCATGAATGTTTCCATAATACAGTCTTCATTCTTCTAGGGTGGTTTATTGCTTTTAGTGTATCTTGGAAAGTATGTGAACTATTTTAACCACTTCTACAATATATTAATCCTCTACTTTTATACCACACGCATTTAAGAAGAAAGACACTCAATATTTTTTTCTGCTTTTCTTGTATATGAGACTGATTTGAGAGGTCTTTTTTCAGAATCTTTGCGGTTGACAGACAGATATGGCCAACATCTTATAGTGAACAATATATGGTCAACTGCCTCCCAATCTGGTAGTTTCCCAATACTAGTGGTATTACCTCATCTTCAAAAAGGCTTATGGAGCACCTATTTTTATTTCTCCCCAGTTTTTGCTCATACTTATTCTTTGATGGTCCAGATGACCTATATACTCACAAACTCCAATTTATCTCAATAAGCTACCATCATAGAACATGTGAAAAACAATCCAGACCTTTGGATAATCCTGTAGTTTACCATTCTCTCTAAACATAAATGCAAGAGAATTACAAAAATATATCATGGATTTACTGGGTGGAATAGCAGTAAAACACAAAAATAAAAAAAAAAACAGGCTTAGAATGTTATAATGTTAGAATTAGAAGGGAAGTTAGATATTAGGTAGTTCACTATCATTTTACAGCAAGAAAACTGAGCCTTCCTGAGATTAAATACTGTTCAGCACAAGTTACATAGTTGCAGAGGTCTCCTGTTTCTCAAGCTAGTGGATTTTCTGTACATCATTTGATGTGCTATAATGTATTTTTTCTAAAACTACTCTAGCTATAGTTCTCCGCCCCACTCCCAAATTCCCAGAAAGACTCAAAGAAATTAAATTATTCAATTATTTTATTAACACTATAACATAGGGTCTACTGACACAACTCTGTGTTCTGCTTATATCATCCTGATTAAGCTTGGAGGGATCAGGCTGTACAAAAATATATCCACATCCAGGCCTTTTGACAAATCATCATAAGAAGAGTTCTTCCACTGTCTTTATATTCTGGCCAATAGAATCCTAAGAACAAGAACAGTATTATTTGATTCACTCAAATTTGACTAAAAACAAATGTGGTTAGGCTTTTAAGATTTTATGCCAATTAAAAAAGGACTAAAGCAATATTATGGAATATTCCACTGTTAACCTAAACAGACATGTGTAATACATACAACAAAGCTATAAATAACATATACAGGCATTGCTGGCATGTGAGTTTATCAAGCACTATCAATCCCACCTCACTAGAGAAGATGAGATACTAAACTGGAAATGGGGAAATGTCTCTCCAGGTTTGGGTCTGGGTCTTCCCCATCATTTCTCATGTTGATTATCTATTACCCACCGATTCTCTTTGGTCACCACAGATTTTAATCCAAGACTCATACTGAGTCACAGTGTTACATATCAGATCCTCCATAATTCTTGCCTTTGATAAAGATTTATTGGGTACTATATGTGCTCACATCAGACTACGTAGTGAGGATAACAAGGTGAATAAGTTAGACATGGTCCTTACTCTTAAGGCACTCACATTCCAGTGAAGTAAAGAACTTGGGCAGCTCAAAATTTATAACCTTTTCCACTAAGGTCTGTTTCATTAACTTTTGCTTTTTTGTGGTCTGTTGGGGACTTGATGCCCAATTGTAATATGTACATCTATGGTTTTTTCTCTCCACTTGGGAGATCCAATGAATGAAATGACGAAAACAAAAGTGAATTACTTATTTTGAGCTTGAAGGAAATATTTTGAGCTCATTTTTTCAATTTTAAGACTTTCTGTTAAGTTCATTGAGAGCCTTCATTTGCCAATAATTATATAAATAGAATGGTAAAGGGATGGATAAGTCCTCTCACTTTTAAGCTGCCTCCATTTAAAATTTACCTTTCAAAATGCTTGTCCTTGTGGACATAAAATTGAGCCTCGTTTATTCAAAGATTACTTACTCAGCAAACTCTGCTAGCTGATTTTCCAAGTACCTGGAAGAATGCCTACAAAGATAGTTAAAACTGATTTTGCAGTCTCGGTGCCAAAGGTCATGCACTATACCCACAAAAGAGACTCTCCGATCATCAAAGTCCATTGTACTTATACTTTTCCTTTAATTCTAATATATTTAATTAGTTTGTTTCCCAGTCCACACCAGCTTGAATGCAACAATTCAGGAGAAGCAGTTTGGTAGCCAGGTCCCCAGGAAGCAGTGCCATTTGACAATCTGATCATACAATGAGAAAGGGAGAACAAACAAAAAACAAACATGCAAACAAAACCTAGCTTAACAGTGTCAGCCTGGGGACGTTTGTTGCTATGTGGTCAAAAGCTCTATTCCCTTTAACAGCCTATGAGATTATCATGGCCTTATTGCACAATAAAGAGATAAATTAACTTCATTCAACACACATTTTTTAAGAACCTAATCCATGTCTGAGTTTGAGGAAACAAAGAGAAGTGAAAGGTAGTTAATGCTCTTGAAAATTTTACAGTCCAGCCTGGAAAGCAGAAACATAAGCAAATATAAGAGAAAGAGAAAGAAAGTACAATGGGAGTACAAGGAAGGCAGAAACAGATTTGTTTTGAAGACTTAATGGATAAGTAATATTTCTTGGTCTTAAAAGCCAATCAGGGGCTTTCCAAATTGATAATGGGGGAATGGATATAATAGGTACAAGGGGCAGTATATCCAAAGGCATACCCCATGAGAGAACAGGTTGTATATGGTGGGCAGAATTCTAAGGAAGATTCCAAGATTCCCACCCCTGCTGGACATGCCCTGTATAATCCCTTCCCCTTGAGTGTGAACAGGACATGCCTGTGAATATGATGGGATATAATTCACATGATTATGTTGTATTGTATATGAAAAGGAATTTTACAGTTGTAATTAAGGTTCCTAATCAGTTGCCTTGGAGTTAATCAAAGTGGAGATTATCTTGGGTAAGTCTGACCTAATTGGGTCAGCCTTTAAAAGAGGTCAGGATATTCAAAGAGAGAAAGAGATTCTCCTGCTGGTCTCGAAAGAGCAAATTACCCCATGGTGGGTAGGGCCTGTGGCAGGGACCTGAAACCTGCCTCTAGGAGCTGAGAGTGGCTCCCAGTCAACAGTTTGCAATAAAACAGGTAACTCAATCATACTTCTGCAAGGAAATAAATTCTATGAACAACCTAATGTATTTGGAACTGGATCTTTCCCTAGTTAAGTTTCTGCATGAGGAGGCAGCTGACCTACACTTTGATTTTATCTTAATGAAATCCTGAGTGAAGAACCCAACTAAAATGTGCCAGACTCCTACAGAAACTGAGATAATAAATTTGTGTCATATTAAGCTGCTAAATTTCTGGTAACTTGTTACACACAAATAGAAAAATGAATGCAGCATTTTGGGGGAACAGAAAGTTCTTTAAAATTTCTGGATCATGGGGTAAATAGACAAGACAACAAGAGAAATGCAGATGGGGAAAATCTAATTTAGGATCTGAGACATCATGGAAAGACATCTAAATTTATTCTATGGGTCACAGGGAGTCATTAAAGGTAGTTAATGTAAAAGGTGCCAATAACAGGTTTGTGTTTTAGAAAGTTAATGCTGGCCATACTGACAGAGGTGGATTGCATAGGAGAAATGATGGAAGAAAGGAATTCAGGTAGGACCATATTGAAATAATCCTAAAAAATGGTGAGGAAAGTGTATTGAAAGGCAATGATAGCAGTGAAGATGCAAAAGGGAAAGATTAGAAAGTTATTCAGAGGGTAAAATCAATATGATGACCAGCATGAAAGAGAAAGATTAACGGAGAATGATTCAAAACGTCCTTGTCTCGATGATATGCGAATAAGAAAAAATAAACAATTAGAAGGAAAACTTATTCTGTGTTTTGAAAGTGGTATGTCTTAATTGCCTGCAGGATTTCCAAGTGATTAAGAAGGATCTACTCATAGGCAGTTAAATATACAGTTCTGGACTCTGGAACAAGGTGGAGACTGGAGATTTATTTGGGAAGTTATCAATAGAGTTGAAGGCATTGGAATAAATCAAATAATTCATGAAGAATATGTACTCCAAAAATATGATGACAGATTAAACTCTGGGGAACATCAACATTTTAAGTGTAAGAATAAGAGGAGCAGGGGAGGAAAATAAGGAATTGTTTTTGTAATAAGAGTAAAATGTAGAGAAAATCATATCATAGAAGCTAAGGGAGGAGAAATTTTCAAAGAACTGAAGACTGAACATTGCCAAATGTCAATTGGCAAGTAGAATAAGTATTAAAGGAAATCCTTTGGATTCAACAATAAGGAAGTTCATGTTGGTCCTAGTAAGAACTGTGTGGTCTTAGTAAAAGAGTTCCAAAGGAATGGTGGGTGTTAAAGCTGTGTTGCAGAGGTTTTTAAGAATGAGTGGGGAGAGAGACATTGTGGACTACGAAGACTACAAAGAACTTCTTTTAAATAGCTGGGCAACAAGAGAAGAAGGAAATTAAGAGAAAAGGATAACATTTTTAAAAGTAAAAAGATAATCCATAGAATGGAAAAAATTATTCACAAATCATATATCTAATAAGAGGCTTGTATCTAGAATATATAAAAACCCTTACAACTCAATAATAAAAAGACAGCCCAATTAAAAGTGAGCAAAGGATCTGAATAGACATTACTCCAAAGAAGATATACAAATGGCTAATAAGCACACAAAAAGATGTTCAACATCATTAGTCATCAGAGAAATGCAAATCAAACCACAATGAGATACCACTTCGTATGCATTAGGATGGCTAGAATTAAGGAGTCAGTAACAAGAGTTGGTGAGGATGTGGAGAAATTGGAACCCTCATATGTTGCTGATGGGGATGTAAAGTGGTACAACCACTTTGGAAAACAGTCTGACCATTCCTTAGATGATTAAACACAGAATGACCATATGACCCAGTAATTTCACTCCTAGCTATATACCCAAGAGAAATAAAAACTTATGTCCACACTTGTGGGCATGAAACTTGTACAGGAATGTTTATAGCAGTATTATTCAAAAGAGCCAAAGGTAGAAACAACCCAAATGTCCACAGTGAACAAATGGATTTAAAAATTGTGGCACATTCACACAATGGAATATTATTTGGCCATAAAGGGGAATGAAGCACTGGTACATGCAACAACATGATAAACTTTGAAAATATGCTCTGTGAAAGAAGCCTGTCACAAAAGACTATCTATTATGTGATTCTATTCCCATGAAAGTCCAAAATAGAAAAATTTATGGAGTCAGAAAATAGATTTGCGTTTCTTTAAGCTGGGCGAAGGAAGGGGACGGTGCCAAAGGATGGGGAGGGTGTAATAGCTTAAGGATACAGGTTTCTTTTTGAAAATGTTCTAAAATTGAATTTGATGGTTGCACATATATATGAATATATTAAAAATCATTGAATTTATACTTTTTACTTTAAATAGGTGAATTGTATCTCAGTAAAGCTGTTTTTAAAAAAGAAAGCTAAGAGAGAAACTCAAGGTAGATAGAGTAAAAAGGAACATTTCTTTCAGCTTTTGAAAGCTTCTAGTATGTTCACAGTCTGGAGGAAGGAGTTGGTGGCTATTCACAGTGATTGATGGCTATGATAATGACTGTGAATCATCAGAAAAGGTCAAATCCTGTTCAATATGTAATATCTTTTAGAAAGAGTTCCAGCAAAAATATCTAAATGAAATTTACTCCTTTGAACACTAAACTTGCTTCCTTTTATTGGAAAATTAATTTGTGAGGAACATGTGTTCCCTCAATGATGATGGACAAATGAGGTGTTACTCTAACTAGAGGAATAATGGTTACCAAAAAAGTGTCTTTTGACAAAATTATTTTTTATTTCTGAAGTTTTGAGGAAACTTTCTGGGCTATGCAAAAAGACAAGGAAAAACATACCAAACCTCATGCTTCTCACACAATTGTTAATAAGATCTGGATTAACGTTTTGCTGTCTGGCTCATGAATAGTGAAGGTTATAAAGCTAGGCCACAGGCCTGTCCCACTGCTCACATAAGAAGGTAGGGGCAAGTGTAGTCGGCTATCCAGCTGATAGCTTTTAACCAGGATAACTTCTGGTATTCCTGTGTTTCAGCCAAAATATTTTCTGTCTTTTTTTTTTTATTATTTTCTCTTTTGAAATTGTGTTCAGCATTATTATTGCTTTTATTTATTTTTTACAAAGTACTTCATTACTCTTCAATGCCTGCAGTTGTAGCATATTTCCTGGCTATTAAAAACAGATTGTTAAACACTTGCTGGCAAAACCCCAGAGGCTCTATGTGGATTTATTTGTTTTAAAATTTATTAAAATTCTCTGGATACAGATTAATTTTGCTTGCTCAATATTTTTTATTGTTTCACCTGCTATTGGGTAGAAACCGCAACTGGGAAGGTTTTTGTTTTGTTTAAGTTACCAAGTCATATCAAAATTGCTTGAAAGTGCCTAAACTTTTTTTTTTACTGGGATGATCTGCTTTCAAATAGCCCACCACCCTCAGGAGGGGGTTACTCACACAAGGTATCCAGATGTCTTGGGGAATGAGCAAATATTCAGCATCTTTAAGGAAGGGCAAAAGCACTTTGGAATTTGGCAGGAGCTCAGTCCATTAAGAGAAGAGACTCTCCACTCCTCTGTTGATGACCAAGGAAAATGGTCTGCTGGATTCTGAGTGTGAGAAAAGGCAGCTGAGCCTTCTATCTGATGGACTAAGCCAGGCAAAACAATTGGCCTCGTGCTGCAAAGGCGAGCCAGATCAGAGCGTCCTGTGAAAGGAAGTCCGAGAGGGACAGGGATTCATTTCTGGGAAGAGCATCATTGGAGCAAACTGCATAATAAATAAGAGCTGTTTTTCTCTTGATTTGGATTTGAGCTTCAATGTAGAGATCAAGTGATTTTACAAAAGATAAATTAAAAACCAAAAAAACAGAAGGGGCTCTGGTTTAGATAAAAGTGATGAGCTTTAATTTTGTACCTATTCAGTGAAGAAAGCATCAGAGAGAGGAAAAGAAATTCTTAGGACGTTTTCTGCAATTTCCTCATGCCAAATATGAAAATGGGCCTATTCTGTTCTTCCTCTACATCTTACCACATATGTTCTCTTGCATTTTCTATCCTGAGACTAGAAACTCCAAATAAGCTCCTCCTAGTGTCCTCAGAGGTCAGATCGGTGGATAAGGACTAAAGAGGCCTGAATTCTAGAAAGAATTTTGTTATCCAAAGGCACAGATCCATTAATCTGAATCTATATGCTGTTGATATGTTAATATGGGAATGGAAAAGGAATAGATTTGGGCCTCCAAAAACTTTAATTGGAATCCACATTCCCCAGTCAGCAGCTGAGTGGCCGTTCACCTCTTTAAGCCTCAGTTGCTCTATCTTCACCCTTGTTTTCTCATCCATAAATTGGAGATCATAATACTATCTGATGTTGTTCATCAACTGAGATATACATGAAAACTCTTTGTAGGTTATAAAACATAAAATACTCATGTTAATTAGAAAATATTCTTAAAAATTTTTCACCCAAATTTACAAAGCCAAGATTTGAGGGCCATACGATGCCAAAGTTTGGTCTTTTTCCAAAATCGCCTTGCTAGTTAAACAACTTTTCATGAATATTTCCAACATGAAAGACATTTTTCTTTGAGGGATATCATATGAAAGCAGACATACTGTTTTCAAGGAGTTAAGAGTTTATTTTGGAAGATAAGACATGGGTGCAAATATGAGTCAGAAAATGATGAGTCTTCAGAGATGTTCATTCAAATAATTGTTTGCTAATTACCTACTAAATGTCTACAATGTGATACTGTGCTAGACCCTGGGGACCTGATGATAGGCAAAAATAAATTTGTCTATTTTTTGTGCCCTTTTGGAGCTTATAGTCAAGACGAAGAAGACAGATGATCAAATAAATGCCAAATCACAACATTTATAAGGGCAACACAGTAAAGATACTTTTAAAGTGGTAGATGGATGATATAGAGAAATGCTTAATAGGAGAGGCTTATCAGAGCTCAGCTTTTGAAGACAGGTAAGATTTGGATCTACAGGGTAGGAGGGAAAGTTATCTCAGATAGAGGCTACATGTGGCCTGAGCCAAAGAATAAGCTTAGTTAAGGAGTGTTCAAAAGCATTTGGAGGAATTGAAGGTAAATCCATTTGCCTAAGATGATTATAAAAATAAAAATTGACAAGTATGTTGAAGCCAGATTGTGAGAGGTTTAAATGCCAGATTAAAGAGTTTGGATATAATTTTTTGTCCATAGAGAATCTCTGGAGGTTTATAAATAATAGGGACATAATCAGATCTATACTCAGTAAAATAATCTGCCAGTACTATGGAGGATGTATTGGGTGGGGGGAGGAGGTTAGAAGAGGAGATACCATTTAAGAAGCTACTTAAGTAATGAATTATTTGAGGGACAAGACAAAGAAGGTCCAAATCAGGCAGCTGGCCAAGAGAATAGAAAGGAGGAAAAAACGCAAAGGCTACTGCTGTCAAAATATTAACCCATTTTGGTTGTGGAAGACAAGGACAACTAAGAACCATTAATAAATACATGGAAAAGAAAAAATAACAGCTGAAAATTGGCATAATTCATTTTTTTTTTCCTGAATGGAACCCTTATGTTAGCATTGCATATATGCTAACTTTTGGACTTTAATAACTTTAATACTTTTGGACTTCAATTTGTCTATTTGTTAAAATAAAGTGAAAAATATTAGTCACTCAAATGGAACAGTAATAATACATGTTTTATTTAAAGAAGCAAATAGAATGACTTCTTTTCCTCTGGGTAGATACCCAGTAGTGAGATTGCTGGGTCGAATGGTAGGTCTACATTTATTTCTTTGAGGAATCTCCGTACTGTTTTCCACAGAGGTTGTACTAATTTGCATTCCCACCCACAGTGTATAAGCATTCCTTTCTCTCTGCACCCATGCCAGAATCTATTGTTTTTTGACTTTTTAATAATGGCCATTCTGACAAGGGTACAGTGATATCTCGTTGTGGATTTAATTTGAATTTCCCCAATGATTGGTGATGTTGAGCATTTCTTTATATGTTTTTTGGCCATTTTTCTATTTTCTTTTGAAAAACTTCTGTTCATGTCTTTTGCCAAATTTTAATTAGATTGTAAAGTAATTCTATCAAAAAGACACTTGTACTCTAATATTTACTGCAGCACAATTCACAATCGCAAAGATGTGGAATCAACCTAAGTGTCCATCAAGAAAAGGGATTAAGAAAATGTGGTATATATGTATGTACCATGGAGCACTACTCAGCCATGAAAAGGAATGAAATAGTGTCTTTTGCAGCAACTTGGATGGAACTGGAGACTGTTATCCTAAGTGAAGTATCTCAGGAATGGAAAAACAAACACCACATGTTCTATGTAATAATTGGGAGCTAATCAATGGGCACACATGGGCACAAAGAGATGTAAAGGACATTGGAAATCAAGAAAGGGGGAGGGGTGAGAAGGGGAGGGGTAAAAACCTACCTATCGGGTGCAATGAACACTATTCGGGTGACAGGCACACTAAAAGCCCTGACTTAAACGTTGTAAAAGGTATCCATGTAACAAAAACATTTGTAGCCCCTTAATATTTTGAGGAAAAATAAAATAAAAGAAGCAAATAGATGCATTAAGATCCTTTGTGAAAAAAGTATGACTTACAGTCACCTATTCAAGTATAGAATGTTAGGGCTAGATAGAATCTTAGTGACCAGAGTGAGCAGAGGGTTTTACAAGTTAGGAAACTGAAGTTCAGAGAGATTAAAGGACTCAAGTGCAGCCAAACAACTAATAAGACACATAGTCCAGATGTCCTGCTTCCCAGGCCAGGGCTTTTTCACCACTTCATGGAGCCTCTTACTTTTAACACTGATGTTTATTTAGGAAAATGATACTCTCACTGCAGCTAGGTTTGCCCAACCCATAATGGCCTTACACTGTTTAACAGCATGCAGTGAAGGAGAGTCCTTCTCACTTTGTATCAGAACAGCTGGGTGTAGGCTGTTAGATTCGGGGCTCTAGACAGATCCTCTACTGTGTCCATCCTAGGATGTTGTCCTGTGTCTGAGAAAATTAAATAAATGATGGGAAAAGCCCACAGAGAACTGAGAAGCTACTCAGGAAAGACCTCATTCCAAGGAAAAAAGAAGCCAAGATGCACTCACTTGGATCAAGTTGCATAAATCAGGTCCACAAGAGAGAACATGGCCCATGGCCTTGTCACTGTTGTCTTCCATTTGAGTCACTGGGAGAAGGGGTTGTACCAAAGAACAAATAGTGCTTGAAAATTTCTGTTTCTCTACCTTCTCTGTAGGACCTTGAGAATGCAAGGTGAAAGTGTCAAGGTTGTCAACAGCACTGGCTTTGGCAGCCTCTAGGGCAGTGGGTTGCCTACAATAGCAGTGGTGATATGTGTTGTGTCAACACCTGGGTGTGAACATCACCTCACTTGGTTTTAGGCACTGACATCATCAACACAGGTATCAGCTGCATGAGCATCAGCAAATAGGCCTTTTGTTGTCATTTGGTAGCCTATAGTTGTCACTTTTATTTAGGCATCTTGGTGGGGAAGAAATGGGTATAAATGATGAAGTAGCAAGGGTATTTGTGGGAATCCTCTGGAATCCCTAGTTTAAACATTATGGGGATGGATTTCCTACAGAATGATGTGGGACTGAGCAGGGAAACTCTCTTGCTACCTAACATTGCTTCTATAGGTAAAAAACAAAAAAAAAAATTTAAACTTGCTATTTAAAAAAAAATTTATCTCTGTATCTGGAACATTTTTGGGAGCTTGGTCAGCCAGTGGGTTTATACTTTTGAGTAATCAGTTTCTGCAGAAACAGACCTCCAAAGGGTTGGCCCTTTGTTTCATAAGATGTGCTGGTTAGTTCTGTGCAAAAAGTTAAAGAAGACCATTTGGATTCACTAATTTTCTTTTGGTACAATTCAAAGAAGTTCTTGCATGTGTTGACTAGTAGAAAGAGCACCAGATCAAGCATTAAAGACCTGAGTTTTAGACTTATTGTGCAATATGGTCTTCAGGAATTTATTTACTTTCTCTGCCTGATAGTTTTATCTTTAAAAATAGAGATTTTCATCTCTACCTTAACTTTCTGGAATTCTGATCAAATTCTGTTCGGTAAAATAGGATTTTTAAAAAATTGTATTTAACAACAGGAAATATACCTTTCCATGCATGTATGGAATTATTTCATAGCCTTTTCAGTAGCCTTTTCCAAACTGTGTTCATCATAATACTATAAGATTATTATTAATGAGATATGCCTTCATTAAATCGGTTAGGCAATTGCTGAATTAAACAAAGTTAAGTAAGTCTCATTACTGAAGGACTTCTCGGAACCTTTAATATACCAATGTACTTTGTCAGCATGGAGGAGGGCTACGTATTATACAGAACTTTTCATCTAACTCAAGTGTTTCACAGACTACAAATTTGGGAAAATATGTTTATAGTATTATTTGGGTTTTTTAAACATGCTAATGGACCACTCATTTAGGCTCTTTTTTCTTTGTTCAAAAAAGTAAGCATTTATTAGCCTGAGTCATGCATATTTGAATGATGAGAATTTTCAATGCCTTTGCTTATAATGGTGAATTGGAATATACAGATATTTTAAAACTGTCATTGCTTTTTCAGGGGTTGACTCAAGAATTCAGGGGTGTGTATAGGAGGAGAATGGCTTCTCTATCAGTTTTGACTAAACTTGGCTTGCACTTAGATAAGACAACAAACAGATAAGTTACTCCTTTCTACATTCCTTAGTCGGAAACATTTGGATTCCACAGGCAAAGCATTTTGAGCTTCTTAGGATCTGAGTGACTCAGTATCATGCAGTTGTTTACTCAACTCTTACTGAAGGTATAATACATTCCTACCATAGGTATGGAGTGGATATCCTAATTGTCTCCAAGAAAAATACACGTAATGGCCACAAGCCTTTGAGAGCATCCATTTGTACAGCATGACCCTGGCCCCTTAGATGTAGTCGATTGTTCTGAGACATGGGTCCGTGACCTAAGTTGATTCAATGAGAATCTCTTCTCTAGAAGTTTTGAATTAAAATGAGAAGATTCTGGATTCAGTTATGGTTTATATCTCCTGTCACCCAGGCATGGCAAACAAGTCTGTACACCAGCAAACGGACTGGCATGCAGAGGAAATGTGTCTGCAGAGCATGGGGATGAAGCAGCTAACATGCAAGAGAGGACAAGCTGAGGAGGGGAGAGAAGCCCCAGTTCTCCAGTCCCTGGTTCTCAGTCCTCCTGAGTCCCAGTGCATTTTTTATTCCAAATGGGTACTGCAAGACACCTCTATATTCTAATATTCCCCTCTACCTACAAGATTGTTTGTTTCTATTTTCCAAACAATAAGTCCTAATCAAAACAGAAGGCAAGATATTGTTCCAAATACTGGAAGTATGGTTGGTAAAACAGAGGGTCAAGTTGAGACAAAGTATAACACAGTGGGAAATTCATGTCCTTGGTTCACAGACACTGGGTTTGAATCCTGGCTCTTCAAATTGCAGGAACCCACGGACAGTGGGTAACATTACCCTCTTGAGCCTCAATTTCCTCATCTGTAAAATGGGTATAATAAAAGTAGTTACCTCAGAGGGTTTGGGTAAGGATTCAATGAGATAATGTATAAAATGCTGAAAAAGCTTGTGGCACATAATGAGAATTCAATACATCTTATAACCATTATTTTTATTCTTTCATGGAAATAGCTTTAATCAGCTCTGATAGCTTCATAATTATCAAGGGTAAGATTTTTGATCATGCGATTGTTGTTTGTGTGTGTTTGTTTTGCTGTGCTTTGCTTTTGAGGTTTGTGACACTGAGGAGGAATAGACAGGCAGGTCTACACTGGGGTTCTGCTGGGGACTCTGGGCAGCCAAAAGGGACAGATGCCAGGGGATGGGAGTAAGGAGGGAATAACAGGTGGAAAGGAAATACAGAAAGAAGGGAGGGAAGCCATCAGGACAGTCCTGGGAAAGATGTCCTGGTGTGCTGAATGTCCCTGAAAACTAGCACAGTGCCCTTCTGGGGTGGGGGAACCTCCCACACACCTGCACTGAGGAGTCAGATCACCCACTTTCACTCCATCCTCCAGCACAGGTAAGCTCTGCCTTCATGACTATTGCATAACCATCCCCGCCTACCTCACAAGGGCAAGATGCATATGAATTATACTAGAGTAAAATCAGCCTCATGGAAACACAGCCAGGGTCCCTTCTGCAGACAAGGATCCCCAGAGGTAATGAAGAGGGCAAGAAAAGCCATAGGCTCCGGTTCAAATGCTCACTGTCCTGAGAGTGGAACTGGCTCAGGTCATGCCCTCTACTGCCCAGACTTCCACACTCCTGACCCATAAGATTCTGTCATTCTCTACGTGCCCTGGCTCCACGGGGTGTTTGGGAAGCAAAGCAAACACTGTTGATGTGACTGTAAAGAATACAATTTTATTTTTGACTTTTTTCTAATGAGAAAATGGACTGTTGTCAACATACGTTTTTCCTTTTTATTGGTCATTTTCAGTGAGTCTGTCTCTGCATCCTTTTTCATATTTTTGTTCTCTGTACAATTGGCTGTTCTGTTGGCAAAGGTAATTATAGAGATGAGAATGTTTTTATTTCTTCAGGGAAAAAGAACTTAAGTGAACCTGTTTGGAGGTAGTGCTGAAGCTGGAGAAAATTCTCTAGATTAAAACAACAAGAGGAGGAGGAGGAAAGGAAAACCAACTGGGGGCTCTGAATTGGATAAACAAGCAAAGGGGTTTGACCCAGGCTGTGGAGGAGGGTAGAATTATAGACTGACCTGTGTGTATCCCCTTCTCTCAGTGGAGGCAGCCAGTAGAGACTGCAGCCCAGCTCGTTCTTTTATTGAATTCTGCTGTTTTCCTGGGTTGGCACAGAAAAATATGTGTCCTGGCTACCATGATTTTTTTCTTTTGCTTAGGACATCCAGATACTTCTTTCAGAGATGCCATGGGTTACATTTCCTGGCTGGATAATACTTTCTGCCAAGAAACAAAAAATGCCCAAACTCTTGGTTAAAAGCATAAATTATTTTTTGATAACATGTTTTAATTTGACCTCTCATCTTTTGTGGTTTGTTCTCTAAATTTGTACATTAGTCACTTGAGATTTCCTTGCCCTAACTCTCAGCTTACCACTTTTTATAGGTTAGATAGATTTTTTTTCAATTCCCAAGACCATTTAAGGATGCTAATCAAGAATGATCAGTAACTCAGCTTTGGGCCTTTTAAATTACTTTCTCAGCTCTGCAATTTAGAGCCAAATGGAATCCATTAGCACCTATAAGCTATGTAGCTGCTTTTATCAGTGATATGAGATTTCATTCATAAGGTTTTGGGGGAAGGAAAGCAAAAAATAATGGAATAAAGGAAATTCTCTTCCCAATTTATTTTGTATATTGAATTGTAACCCCATGATTCCCAATAGGAAAAAAAGAAAATGCATCATATATAAAAGTAGGCTTTGGAAATACTAATAAAATGATTGATTAATAAGTGACTTTATTCATTAAGCTAATAAACTTGGGAATGAGTTGAAGTAGGTGAGGAAAAGAAATGTCTTCTATAGAAATTGGGTGCAGGAAAAGAAGGGAAGATGGACAGTTTTGAGAAAGGCAGTGTCATCCATGAAGTCTTTTGGTCCCTCTCACTACGTAAGTATGGACCTTGGGCCTGAGACACTTCCTTACCGAGAGAGAGAGTCCTCACAGGCTATGCTGGATTTATCACCTTGTGTGGGAGTATCTTCTCCTGTTTCAGACTCAATGTGTAATCCTTTGTTCTGCTTAAGTGTGTGTGTCCTATGTCACCTGGCCAACCCTCCTAGCATATCTGTTTCCTACAGGGAGGAGATGGGGTCCTTCTACCACAGTTCACAAGCGTGTATGCAGGCCAATTTTCCTGTGTCAGCTGCCAGGAGAAACCCACTAGCCATGGAAGACCCACCACTGAAGCTAATCTTGCTCTGTCTCTTTACTATGTGAGTAAAGCATTGTTCCAGCCAGTACCTGACTGCACTGTGTTTTCCTTGGTGACTCTGATACCAAGATGCAGTGAGCAGACATATTTGAACTTCTACCCCTGATAATAAGTGACAGATGCCACTTACTTGACAGGTAGAAAAGTTTGAGCCTCTAGAGCAGACACTGTGGGAACTGTATCCCAAACAATAAGGGGTGAGGGAGCTTAATTCCACCCTTTCTTAGAACATTCTCAATTAATTGTCTGCTTTTATATATATAATATTATTTTCCATTATACTTTCCTGGAATTGTAGAATGCAGAGATCTGGTCCACTATCCAAATAAATAGATTAAATAACAGTACCACAAAATAGTCATTTGCATAATCAAAGAAAGAAAAAGCCACTGAATAAGACCATTTCAACAGGGATAGAGTGAAGACTTATGAACTGGAACACTAGACAAGTCTTGGTTGTTGTTTTTTTTTTTTTAATAAACCTAACCAAAGATTATAAGTGTTGCAATTTTATAGAATGTATTCATTCGTTCATTCCATAGACTCACCTCCTCCCACATGGCAGGCATTGTGGTAAATGCTAGCGGTATAAAATACCAGACAGAGTCCCTCATTTCAAGGATTTAATGATTTTAGGTGAGAGATTTATACATGAACAATTTAATGAAATAGTCACATGGCAAGGATTGGTAATAGTAGTATAGAAAATTGCAATGGAAATTCAGAGAAAGCTGCTACCAGTTCAGCTTTGAGGTGTCCATATTATTATATGTCATAGAGGAGCCAACAGGTGAGTTACAATTTGAGAGATAAGCAGTTCACCAGGTGAAAGGGAGACAGGGTTCCTTTTCTGGTGAAGGGAAGGGCTTAAAAGAAGGCAAACACAGGAATGACTTTAATGTGATATGGCGAAGGTGTGGCTGAAGTACAGAGTGCCTGGGGATGTAAACTGAGGGTGGTGAAATGGAGTGACAGCAGAGGCGAGGGCCAGGCTGTGAGGATTTTTCTGCTGTCTTCCCTAGATTACAAATATTGGACTCTATGTCTTAGGCATTAAGCATCTGCTGTCTGGTTTGTATTTGTATGCTTCTTTGTAGAAGAGAAACATGAAAAAATTGTGTCTCAAAGGGTTAATTCTTATACGGTGTAAAGAATGGATTAGAGAAAGAATAGAAAGTGGTAGAAAAAGACCAATTCAATGTAGTAATCTTAGACGAGAAATAATTAGAGCTTGAATGAAGGTTGTGGCAGAACAGATAAAGAAATGAGGAAGAATTTAAGATAAATTGATGAGGTATAATTAATAGGAATTGGTGACTGGTTGAATCAGAATATTGGAAATTAAAAAAATGTATAAATAACCCAAAGATTTCTAGCTTAAGCTACTGAGTAACATCATTCATTGCTCTGGCACACAGGAAAGGAGCAAGGTTATAAGAGAATGAAGTGAATTCAGTTTTGAACATGTTGAATTGGAGGTTTCTGTGGGGCAGTCAGGATGACCTGTCTTCTAGGCAAGTGGAAATATGGGACCAGAGTTTAGGAAACCTAAGGGTACTGGGAATATTGCTTTGGCAGTCACTGGAATTTAAGGGAAAACTGAAGTCATGAGTGTGGATAAGATCAGCCAGCAAGAATACGGAGAGGGGGAAGAATGTTCTCTGCAGCTGCAGGAGGGAAGTCAGCAGAGGAGATGGAAGAGAAGGAGTCATAGTGGTAGAAGAAAAAGAGCTGAGGGGAAAATAGTTTCAAGGAAGAGGGTGTGATCAACAGTATTAAATTACTCAGAGAAATCATATAAAATAGAGACAAGAAAGAATTCAAATTATTTTGAATTGGGTAATTACTGGTGATCTCAGTAAATTCAGTTTCATTGCAGTGGCTGCGTTAAAGGGAAAAGCAGGAGTTAGTGATTTGGAGATTATTAGAAAGATCGCATTGAAAAGAAGAGACAGGCATGTTTACAGACTTAGGAGAAGGCCCAGCGTAGAGAGGACCATTGAAGATTCAGCAGAGAGCAGTGATAACTGAGGAAGTAGAATGCCCTCTGTATACTCACATGCTTTAGGATTGCACGTCTCCACCTAAACTGCAGCTTTGTGGGGAACTGAATAGTAGCCAATTAAAAGCGAAATTAATCTATAGCAAGATCTACCTGGGTGGGGATAGTGTATTTTGTTTTTAAAACCAAAACAAAAACGATTGCGAACTTATGAACCATTTATAGTTCTTTTGCTTTCCCCTCCATAAACTATTCAAGTTAACAGGGGAAAAATAAAGTTTCTAAATAAAGTCTTCCCCTAGGATTGCATTCTTGCCTTGCCAAGCCAAACGAACCAAATCTTTTGTTTCTCTAGCAAACTTGCCTCCCAAGAAAAATACACCTGCAAGTACCAGGGGCCAGGTTTTCCCTACCCTCAGCCAACTGTTTTTTTCTTTTGCCCCTAAATCAACGTTAGAGGGCACTTCTACATTGTGCTGCGTTACTCTTCAGCCAAGAAGGTTAAGCAAGTGTAAGTTAAAGCGGTCAAATTACTCTCTTTATTTTGGAGGTGAAGTAATTGCCCCTTCATTTGCTCCCACAGATGCTCAGTCTATGAAGTGATTCCTTCAGTGTATTCCAGGGTATATACAGTTTGAGGATTCCTGACAGTTCTGGCACAGTAGCCTGCAAGTTACCATGTGTTAGTGCTTGTGATAATAGCTATTGTCTGTACCATCTAATTATCTCGTCTGGCATTCCACAATCAGTCATTCTTCCATGGCTTGATGAGAAGCAAACTCTTCATATTTTATGTGCATCGTGGAGACACTGATTCCCTAAGTGCAAAATCCAGACACTTGATGTGAAGTTCTGGCATGTAGACAGGCTTTGTAAAATTCCAAACTATGGAAATTTTACTCAGTGTACTTTATTTTGGAAGTTTGGGGTTTTTTAAAAATAGAACTGAAAAGGGGATAATTCTTGAGATTATTCTGGTTTCTAGAAGTTCTTATACACCTAGATGTGGTCAGTTGGTGGTTTGCTTCTCTACTTATTGAAGGAAAGCAAAGGCAGTTAGTTTTCAAATGCTTACTCTATTGCTAGGCACCAGGAGAAGTGCATCTTTTGCCTTATAGCTTTACTTCTCACAACAATCCTGAGAAATATGTTCTGCTCCTCCCATTAGGCACACATAGAAACCGAGACCTAGAGGTTAGTTTGTTCTAGATATCACAACTAGTGAAGGGTGGAGCTGAGAGCTGATGCCATGTCTGTCTGACGATTCCTACCACCCTGTTTCTGGTACCATTTTAGGGTATTTCTTTATGTATATATGCACAGGAACCAAAATATTGGATCTATGTGGATGTAGAGAGTAGTAGCAGGAAAGAACCATCAACAGATCCTATTACTCATTGCATGGGGGACAAATGCCTCAGAGAAGCTGCCTAGGTCCTCATCAATATGATTTTTCATTCATCTTTCAGATGCCCTTCAGCTCCCACACGGTAGATCCTTCCACTGACTCTGACACAAGCCAGACACACAGACACACTTGAAATGCCCTCTTTCCCTCCCTGTAGCCAAATCCCCCCTTCCAAACCCAGTTTATATCTCTCCTTTACCCATGAAGCCAACCGTGAGTGCACAAGCCTTCGATGAACTTTTCCTTCTTTGCTTGTTATATTTACAGAGAGTTTTGGACACTTTTATTAATTAAATTTATACTTCTGTACTTTTACCCAGCTTCTTCCTATTTTCCCTGTGTCTTTTCTATACTTTTTGTTTTCTTTATCACTGTCCAATTATTGACATGAATTGAGGCCTATAGCAAGGAAGAAAGTGCTCAATGATACTTTGGGATGAGTCCGTTTGATTTTGTTGAAGTATTTGTGATGGAGGAAGGGAAAGAGAAAAACTATGTAGGAAAAATTTTATTTTTGAATTGTGAGGGCCAGGCAAGCCCCCATGAGCATGCTGCTTAGTATGGATACAAAGATAACAGTTTTGACAAGCTAAGACTCCACTTCTCTTGATCACAGGAAACAATCAAGTTGTCTCTGCTCCCTCGGCTTGTATGAAATCCAGCATAGGCCAAGACACCAGTAGGTGTGAACGCTGCAGTAACACACAAATATCCCAAAGGAGAGTCGGCTGTATGTCACCTGCTGTCATTCACCTCTCAATTCCGCCCTGTTCTCTATTCTCTATTTTATCGCAAGGACCAGAAGCCTTAGAGACGCATTTCCCCTGTACTCCTTGTACTCACAGACTTTGTTACCATTTAGCACTAACAAATCTTTGAACAAGATGTGGGGCAGCTTCCTGAAATCTCCCGACCTATGATGCAGCAGCATTTCCTAGTTTCTTTGCACCAAAGAGGCAGAAAAGTTACTGGACCCTCTCCTAATTTTTGCTTTTTCAGCCCTTCTAACGGTTTTCTAAGCACATGCTTCTCTTTATTACATCCCTTTTTGGTTTGAAACACCCAGAATGGTTTCTGTTTTCTTGACTTATACGGAAAAGGACTTAAGTTAGGACCAGAATCCAAACTCCAACCCCAGTGAGAAAGGTTAGAGAACAGGAAATGGTTACAACTAAAATGCCTGGCTTTTCTAATAAGCCAAACCCTTCTCTCTCGTTGTTTCCACACTGTGCGTTTTTCTGTTATACAGGACTACAGTCTGAAATGGACTACACCTATTTCTCTGCTCTCTCTCTCTTAGCTTCTGCTATCACTGATGGAGTTGTTACACCTGTCCTTTATCACTTACCAGCTGGACCAGAACAGCCACCAGGAGTTGCTGCTTCCATAGCACATGGATTTGAGACCCAGGCGGGTCTGCTACATCATTCATGGATGGTTAGAAAAACTGCTTGGGGCTTGCCCTGATAATGAAAATAACCAAAAACTTATCCTCAAGTGGATGTTATTTTGCCCCATCCCCTAAATCTTCTCAAGGTTGGGCTAAGGGTGGACATCATTCCTGAGGATATCACAAAGGGCAATGACTCCTGGAAATATCCCCTTTTATTTTACAGGGGGAGTAGATTGCCAAAACTAGAGCGGGATAGCCTGTGCCCTGGAAATGGAGTGATCTGGGACTCTCAACATTCCCAGAGAATTAGAGTAGAGATTAAAACAGAGACTTTCCAGAAAAGCCAATGTCCTGAAAGAATCCCATGTTTTTCCTACTGAAGACTTTTCTCCTCACCCTCAAGATTTCCCACTTAAACCCCAGGACAGCACTGCATAGATCTACGGTCAGCCTTAAACTTGAAGAATCAGGAGTTCCTTCACTCTAGGGATCCAAAATTTCTGTGAAGGAGAAAAGTAGACTTTTCTTTTGAAAACGATTGGGAAAGCTATTTGATAGAATGTTGGTTCAAAACTCAGGAGTGTTGTACTTATCTCCTGTCTCAGCTCTGAAGATAGAAATCCTCTCTCCCGATAGAGAGAAGTTTGTGGTCACGCCTGGAATATAAATGGTATTTAAAGTTGAATGAATCAATCAATAAGACGGATACAACCTAAAGGAGGTCACACTTCACTATGATCTTTTGGAAACTAAAAAATCTATAGAAAATGTAGAAAGTTGGATTAGGACTATACAAATTCCGTTGTGGGAGTTTCCATTCTACATGTTCTCAAAATAACAGTTGGTAGTTGTGATAGGATGTAGAATCACCTGGGCAAAATCTAAAAGTATTGAGCAGACTCAACCACTTCCACAGGGGTCAGTGATCCATCTCTCTTGACTGCTGCGTATGGCTTTGGCCATAGATCCCTACTCTGGTGAGCTTCACTAGATCACGAGTGGATCATTAACCCTCATATCTCTTTTTAATGAATAGCTTGTGGGGGGGGAGGTGAGGACAAAGACTGGCTCTGGAACTGCTGATGCATGGGACATACTTTCAGAAATGCTGTTCCAGAGAAAAGACGGCAAGACCCTATTCAAAACTCTGGATATCAACTCTGCATTGCCAGTAGGGGTAGCTGCTGAGCTGCCAAAAGATGACCTTCTAGTGGAGAGGTTCTTTTAGCCCTGGGGGGAGCTTCAAGAACTGGTCCAAATTTTCCAGTTCATTTCTGGCCACTCCACCTAAAATATGGTGTCTTCCAGCCATGCAGAACTACTCACCCTTACGTTACCATACCCGGTTTGCTTTTGTTCACACTGCTCTCTCTCTCTGCCAGGAATGTTATTTCCTTCTTATTCTTCAAAGCCCACATCAGATAAAATGACCCTTTCTGACAAACCATCCTGGAACCTCTAGATGAAATGAATCTTTTCCCGGACAATGTGTCCTGTCTAGCTAGCTAGGGGTAGACCTAGATCATACTGTGTTGCAATTGTTTGTTTACCTATCTGTTTCTCCATCTGGAATGTGCAGTTTCTGAAGGCAAATTCATGTAGTATTCACCTTTATCTCAGAACCTAGTACAGTTCCTGCTACATAGATACTTCTCTGGACAAAGAAGTGGACACCATCAAGAAATCATATCAGGATTCCTTAAAGAGCCTGTATTCCAAAAGATACCATGATCATTCAGGGCAGATAGGATTTTTATATCTAACTATTCATCCAAGGAGTAAGAAACACACTTCTAGTTGGACTCCCCAGGCAAGCATGTTGGTAAGCGTGAGCTGCTGATTCCTGTTCGAGGCAGCTGCCTCACTTTGAGGGGTTGCATTGTTCACAGGATGGGAGAGGGGAAATTGAACAGTTAACATTATTAGAGACACGTAGAAGAAAGATACTTAAGGGTACCCAGGACTTGCTCTGGAGAGACAGTACATGCGTGTCTGGAGCCAATGGGAATTGTCATCGTAGGTGGAGGAAATCTGAGCCCCCATTCTGAGTCAATCCAACAGGACTGATTTTGCTTGCAGGCTAATCATAATGCTGTTTAAGGAATTATTCCCCACTGACTTCTTTCATCACCAGGTAGTTTTAGGAGAAGAGAGAGAGGGAGAGAGGAAAGGGAGGATTTCAAGAATCAGAATTCTTATAACAAGGAAGAATTTCCACATCAAAACCTAGATTTGTAGATCTGTTTTGTGCCAAGTGTGAAAAGGCATGAAATAGCTAGGCATGAGCTATTCCCCAAAGACTTGTCTTTTACTAGAAAGAACTTTATAAATGTTAATAGGTACTAGACTAGCTGGAAGCAGATTTGCTCTGGGCCCAGAGACATAAAATAATCATCACTTTGTTTGTCTGATTCTAAATGAGCTTAGTATTGATTTGCATTATAAGAATTCCAAATTCCCACCACTCTGGGAAAGTCATCCAAACCCACTGCTTTTCATTCCTGGTAGTTTTCTGCACATGAAACTTCCTTTTCAATTCTGCACAGTGTGGAGAAGAATACACATGAGAAAAAGTCTGACCAAACATTGCATGTGCTCTCGTTCCGTGGTTCCACCTCAAACACTTGAGAGTAGTTTCCGTTTCAGCTGGTTTTCAAGGGTGTGGCTCAAGTTCAGTCCATGTGCAAAGGGCGGAGTTCAAATTAGTAATAGTCCTAAAAAGCTTGAGAACACAAAGCAGGTATAGTGTGCACCAGAGAATTCACCTCTACTGCGTGGCACTTAGGAACACTCATTAATACTACACTGCATGGCATAAAAATATTGGATTCAGAATTTTACAGTGAAAGAGAGAGACTTTAGAAGTTATCTTCCCCCTACTTTACAGTTAAGGATAGGCCATCCAATGAGCTAGCAGTGCTAAGACACTCCACCTCCTGACTTCCACAGCTACACGTCTTCCTCTCCATGGCAAACTCTGTCCACTACAGAACATTTTAACTTTTAAATCTTTTAGTGTATAATATGAACTTAATGCATGTACCAGTCCTGTTTATTCATTCATGAATTCAATAAATATTAGTTGCTTATTATGTGCCAGGACTGTTCCAGCTGATGCTTAGCATATTTTAGTGAACAAAACAGACTAAAATCTCTACACTTGCAGAGTTTATATATTCTAGGGGGATAGTTAAGGCATGTGTACTAATGCCCATCTGACAGATCAGAAAATGGAGACTCAAAAAAACGTAGCTTTGGAAACAAGTTAATTAATGGTACATTTGGCACGATGGTTTAGAATTCTTGCCCCAGGCCTTCCCTGGAATGGACACAAATCCGTGGTTGTGTCTCAAAATGGATTCAGAGCCTCAGGAGGTGGAAAATTAGGTTCACACATACAGTCCCCATTTAAGTCAGGCAGAAGTCAGCGTAAGGACTGAGATGGAAAAGCCAGAAGAGTTTTAGTTAAAGAATGAAGATTTATTAGGTTTACTTCTCAGCCTGCGTGTCACTTTACTTTCTTGGTGATGGCTATGGGTTGAATTGTCTCCCCCAAACAAAGATAGGTTGAAGTCCCTAGTGCCTCAGAATGAGACCTGATGTGGAAATAGGGTGAAGTTGAAATGAGAGCATCAGGGTGGGTCTCTAATCCATTATGACTGGTGTCCTTATAAAAAAGAGTAATTTGGACACCAAGAAAGACACGTAGAGAGGGAAGATGATGTGAAGACATAGGGAGAATGCCATCTGCAAGCCAAGGAACGCCTGATGCTACCAGAAGCTAGGAGAGAGGCATGGAACAGATTCTCCCTCATTGCCTTCAGAAGGAACCAACCCTGATCACATCTTGATTTCAGATTTCTAGCCTCCAGAACTGTGAGACAATGAATTCCTGTTGTTTAAGCTACCTGGTATGTGGTACTTTGTTAATGGCAGCACCAGAAAACTAATACAGTAATCCTAGAATGTGAATTTATTTCATGTTCTTATAAAATGAAATCACTCTTTTTCTACACCCTCTTGAACTCCCCCACATTTCCTAGGTCAGGGACACAGATTTGCTGAGGTTAGGGGTGGATGGTCAACAGGTCACTGACAAGGATTAGACTGACAGACACTGAGTGAACATCAGCTCCACCCACCTCCGCTAATTGGTCACTCACACACTCAACACTTCATAGCTCTGGGCAACTGTCTATAAATGATGGAGGACCCAGCCCCAGAGATAAAGGATGTCTGTTCTCTTACTGTTTACTATTAAGTCCAAAATTTTCAAAAGTTTTAGCCATATGACTCATGCAGTTAACAAACCCACACAATGTGAGAGATATAAGGGAAGGAAATATTCTGATCCATTTGTATGAAAAAAAAAATCTCCAAATTGATGGCAACTTACAGAAGAAAAATATATGAGCTTTCCTTTCTAGTGCACTCTGAAATTCACAGAGAAAGAGCTTTTCTTACATGCACTGAGGATACCACTAGTCAAAATAAAGTATGAGTTTGGGAGAAATTGGAGTAATCTGAATTTCGTGGAATTCTATTGAATGTCTATAATAGTCGATTTATTTATAGTTATAAATCAGTGTCAAATTTAGGGATGACTAAGTGTGACTGCCAAAAGGATAAAAAATATATCAACTTGTTGGATTGAGTAAGCTTCTTGATGACATGAAATCCCTGGTACATAATAGATGCTTGTAATAATGTTTGTTGAATTGGAATAAAAAACTAATGAAAAAGTGAAATGGAGACATCCTTATTATAAATCAGAAATGGAGGAAGACATAAGGAGGTGACTGGGAGAGATAAGATGTACTAAACTTACTGCACCTATATCATGATAATTAAAGTCTACACTGTGTGTCCCAGGGCACAGGATTGTTTACAATCATCTCAATGCATGTGACTCTTTACAGTGGCCATGCTGAGATCTCCCCAGGAAGGCACTTGAAAACTTCCAGCTACATCATGGTATCTGGTAAAATTCAGTTTTAAAACTTTCAAGTGACCATATTTGAACCATCACATTCCATTCCCGTTATGTATCTCTGAATTGCCACAAAACTGGCATTGGTACCTACTGTATCAGTCTCTTCTACGTCTCTGCTCACCAAAACATTTCAAGTTAACTTAAGTATCTTGAGATAACAATCTGGATGCTGGTTAGGGGCTTATTTATTCAACACTTCCTTATTGAACACCTGCTTAGTGCACAGCTGTTCTGTAGGTACTACAAGGACACAAAGAAAATTAAAATAAGGAAATGGGCCATTTTTATTCTGAACCTAGTTGTCCTAGAAAGAGTTGACCTAGTGGTCTATTCAAAAGTTTTCTATGTCTTAGTGCCATCACTGTGGCACCATCTTTTTTCTTAGTTTCCAGCTTTTTTCTTTCTCAGAAGAACATAAAGGTTATAAGCACAAATTTTGGAGCCAGACTCAAGTTCAAATCCTAGCTCTGCCGCTCATTAGCTCTGTGACTTGGGAAAAATTAGAGCCTCACTATATTCTATTTCCTTATATGTTAAAGAGAGATAAAAACAGTACCTATGTCACACGGTATTTTAAGCATTAAATGTGTTAATATACATAAAGTGCTTAGAATAGCTTTTGGTAAATAACAAGCACTACATAAGCATTTTCTATAGTTATTACTCCACAGGGTCACTAGATAATGTACAAAAGGTGGAAAAAGAAGATGAGCAATACAGAACAATATTAAAAGAGACTTAGAGGGCATCCCAGTGTCAATTAAAAGAAAAAGAAAAGTTGACACATCTATTCTCATCATGGAGACCTCAGAAAGGAAAGCGTTTTGTAGCAAAATACACTCTTCTTTATCAAGGATAAGGGGGAAAGTATTTGTATTGTTTTAAATAGCAGGCTCTCGCTCAACACAGTTCTAAAGTTCAGCACTTGAGGCAGATGGTTAGAAGCCACATGCTTGTGGATTTTCCCACTTTTTCCACACTCGCAGACTCACAACCACTTTTGGTGCCCGTGGTTTAACCTCTGTTTCTCTAACTCCTGTTTATTAGTCAAGCGGTTTCATATCATCAGATTGATGGGGAAAGTGTGAACAAGGATAAAGATGTGGAAGTAGTTTCCACACTGGGAAGCACCACAGTGTGCCAATGCTAAAAAGGAAAAAAACAGAAGTCAAAGCATTTGGACTTGGAGGGATTTTGTTTGGTTAACTTTGAAAGCTTGAATCCAATCAAAGTAGCTATCTGAATATTTAAAAGGCATTATTTATGGGAATATAAATAAAGAGCTCAGTGTTGGAAGAGACTGAGGTGATGGTGGAAGCCAAGCAGTGTGGGACTGTGTCAGAGACAAGCAACCAGATAAATAATCCCTCTTGCTTTCTCCTTGAAAAGGGCAAAGGTCAAAGTTTACCAAGGATGGCAGCATCCTGTCTGGCCATGGCAAAGCTCAGTAGTGAGGGAAGTGAGGACACTGTGAGCCCCACAAAACTATTTGTTTCTGCTGGCATGCTTGTGCAACAATTTGCTGATAAAAGCAGCTGGAGAAAAATCCTATTCCTTATTCTTTGCTCTTGCTTGACCCCAGCAATCTCAAATCTCAGAATTTCATAGAATCATAGCTAATCAAAACACCAAAAGCCCTCAGAGATTTCCCTCCCTCCACCCCCACGCTAATTTTAGAGACAAAGAAACAAAGCTTAAAGAGGTGAAGTGACTAACCACCAGTTAGTGAAAGAGCTGGGTCTGGAATCCAGCTTTTCTGCCTAATGACGGGAATCCCTTCCACTGTTCCATCCACAGCTCACTGAGTTCTGGTGGGCATCTGCTAGGGACTTCTTGGAAGAATAGCATATTTTTAGCCTCTAAAATTGTCCACAAAGATGGTTGGCAACAATTCCAGGGTCCAAGACACAGTTCCTCCACAATGATATGGGATGTCCTTTCTCATTGACCCTATTATTGCTGCTATTACTAAAGAAAATGGACGAAACTTTATTTGTTAGGAAGACTGAAAAGCAAAGCAGGATTGAGGGAAAGGTGGTTTATGAAAAACCTACATTTAGAAAAAATTTTCTTAACCTCTGTGTCTAAATACCCTCAATATTTAAGTGAAATAATTGATGGATCTTTGAAAAAGTCCAGTCTTCCTTTACTATAGTTAAAAATTATTTCCCCCAAATCACCTCATTTCATCTTCTTAACCCAGCTTCTTAACTCTTTTGCAGAATAAGTCTAACATTTCCATTCATTTCTCTTACAGACCATGGTTTCTAGATTTCTAATTATTTTAGATAGTATCTATTATAACCTCTCCAGTATATTCACATCTCTCTTAAATTGCATTACTCTTAACCAGACATAAAATTCCATTTGAAGAGTTACCAAGAAGGAATTGAGACAGATATTCATGTGCATTGTGCAGCATACAAATACAAGTAAAATACATTTGATAATTTCCTGCTTATGAGGCAAGGCTATATTGGGACTTCTGTTGGACTCAGTTCTGAACTGATTCTACAATTTTTCCCTTCATAGCTCAAATACTATTAATTAATTCATTCAATCATCCACTTTTAATATCTTGATTCTAAAAATAATTTGTAGGAACTTATAGAGATAGAGATAACATTTGAAAAAATGACTCAAAATTCAATAAATGAAAGATTAGGATAATTATTTGCAAAATTTAGATAACAATACAATTAAGTACAAAATTTAGCTCTCAATTTCCTGGAAACAAAGCAATGAGGGAAAATGTTTCTATTTCAAGTAATTTTAAAGACTATTTTGCTTCATAGGAACAAACACAATAAAAGCATCTCTGTTAATAGCTCTTTCCTTGAATTTCTCAGGCAGTGAACCAACACTTTAATAAGTTTTTCTCCTCAAAACCTATGGGCTTCTTGAAGATAGGCACCATTTCTTATAACACAGTTGTTGCTTGATTAATGCTTATTGAATGAGTGAATGTTACTTTCTCTGATTTCCCAGAAATCCTTTAACAGGTTTTCAAATCACCCTGAAACACCAACCACAGCAATGTTTACACTGTTTTGACTTCCTAGAATTGAGTGTTAGACATTCTTGGTTTATCAAGTGGGCTTTGAGTATATTTGTGTATTTTTTATTTTCATTTTGTAAAGGAATTGATAAGGACTTGCTTTGGGTGATTCATCTGCGGGTCATGCAGATACTACCCATGTCTTCCACAGTAGGTAAGGATCAGGATAGATTGGAACAAAGCCACTGCAAAACTCCAGAGCTGAGGTGGTGGCAATGGTCTTGCATGTTATTTGGTCATTTTTAAAAATCTTGATGTTTAATGGCATTGTTTTTTAGGCCAAAGAAATATGCCCTTTATAAAAACTTTGCTATCAAAGAGGCTACTTCAAACACCTTTGATAATCCTAATATGAAGAAACATTTAAAAATCAGCAAGTTCATTTTTTGTAATTTTTTAAAATCTCATTTTACTTTCATTATAAGTTGACCTTAAGTCTTCTAACCAGTCTAGTTCTTTGCTCTTCTAATCCATATAACAGTAATAAGTAAAATGTTTTTTAAAAGATAACTAAAAACACAGTATGCTCAAAAGCAAAGTAAACATTTAGTAGACTAGAAATAGAATTGGAATGCAAAGCAGTAAGTATTACAGAAGCCACAGCCCTGTTGGTCTCCATGCCCAATAGTAGAAGATGGAGACCAGCAACCAAGTCTTGGTTACTCAAAGGAAACCAACGCTAAAAGTTCTCCATGCAAGGTAGAGGACCAGAGCCAGCCTTACTGCTTGAAGTCAATGGCTGGAGAGAGGCTTCCTGTATATAAAGGTAGATTTTAAAAATAGCTGTTAACCTGTTGCTTGAGGCTGTGGCTTTATAAGTGTTATAGGTCTAGAATACATAAATACTAAGACACAGTCTTATGACCAGGAACTAAGCCAAATTGCCAACTAGCCCCATGACTGTATCTGGAATAATCAATGTCACTGCAGAACAGGAACCCCAAATAGAACCAGGTTCTAGACAGGGAGCCCAAAGGGCTTAGCAGGCATACATAGGGGAAAACTGCTAAGGTGAGAGGAGAGAAACAGAAGGAATTTTAAAAAGTAAAAAAGAAGAAAAAAGAAAAGACAGACAAAAAGAAAAATTCTCATTGAACATGATTTTGCAAATAACAAATCCAAAATCTAACACTAATAAAATCAATGAGAGGATAAAGGGAAGCAGTAAAGAGATATTGACTGTGCAGAAGAAACACAATCTTCACATTGAAAGAGCATTCCAAGTACTGAGAGGAAATGTGTGTTGCTGTGAGTTTATTTAATTAATAAATAAACTCATTTTTGTGAAACTACAGAATATGAGGAACAAAGACAAAATTGTAAAAGCTGCCAGAGAGAGGAAACATTGACAAAAGAAGGGAGACTGAGAATATTGGCTTAAAAAAAAAGACTGAAAATAAATAAGTTCTCAAATCAAGAAATTAGGAAGAAAGAAGAAAAACACACCTAAGAAAACTAGATGGAAAGAAATAAAGACAACAGCAGACATAGATGAATTAGAAAACAAAATACAGTAGATAAGATCAATAAAATTCAACACATGGTAACAGTACTACTGATAAAAAACATAAAAGAGAAAGTCATAGATAAACAATACTAAGACCACAAAAGAATGATAACTAAAGATAAGTTGAGATTTTTAAAATAATAAGAACATACTATCAACAACTCTGTCAATAAATGTGCAAATGTAATTTATATAAATATCATCAAATTAAATTAGTCATTAAATAAATCAAAATGATAATCAAAGGTCTCCTCCCACCAAGGACAATAGGTTCAGATAGTTTACAGGTGAATTTTAACAAACTATTATGAGATAAATGATCTCTATCCTGTATAAACCATTTCAAATACGGAAAAAAGTAAAGAGATATGGTAAGAGATAGGAAAAAACCAAAATTACTTTCCTACTCTTACACACCACTCAATACAACACTTCAGACACCAGATTTTCCAGGGGACACCACCTTGGTGTCCTATAATTCAATTCTGACATTATCTACCTGGATATAGTGTCAGATCCCACACATTGAAGGTTCAGTACCACCTGACTATCTCCCACTTCAGATGCCAATTGAAAGTCCCAGGTTGTGACTTGTAATTCTGACTAACCAGCTATAAATTGAAGTTTCCATGATTCCCTCCTCAGTTTGGTTAATTTGCTAGAGTGGCTCACAGAACCCAGGGAACACTTTACACATGTTTGCCCCTTTATTATAAAGGATATTTCAAAGGAGGAGCTTCCATGCCCTCTCCAAGAATGCCACCCTCCAGGAAGCTGCATGTGTTCAGCTATCCACAGCCCTCCAAACACAATCCTTTGGGTTTTTATGGAGGCTTCATTACATAGGCATGATTGATTAAATCAGTGGCTGTTGGTGATCAATTCAACCTTCGGCTCTTCTCCCCTCCCCAATGATGGTGGGGAGGAGGCTGAAAATTCCAACCCTCTAGTCACATGGTTGGTTCCCCTGGTGACCAGACCCTACCCTGAGGCCATCAAGAAGCCCCCAGACATCAATCATCTCATTAGCATACAAAAGACCCTTACTTATGACTTAAGAGATTCCAAGGATTTTAGGAGTTGTATTCCAGGAAATAGGGATGAAGACCAAAGACAGTATGTATTTGGCAATATCACAGATACATCTAGCAAATATAACTTTGATACAAAAACTAGAAAAAGAAAGTAGAAGAAAATAAAATTATAGATCTATTTCACTTACAATATTCCTGCAAAAATCCCCAATAAAATATTAGTAAGTAGAATTCATCAGAGAATATAAAAACATCACATCATATCCAAATAGCATTATTTCCAGAAATCTGGGATAGTCCAACATCAACAAACATATTAATGAAATAAACCACAATTTTAAATTAAAAAAGAAATAAAATAATAGTTTCAATAAATGCAAACATTTGATAGTTCAGAATACATGTGCGATAGAAGGACATAGACCACTTAGTGTAGAAAGGAACTCTCATTTGACAAAGTATGTTTTAAAGACCTGCAATAAAAAACATACTTCATGGTGAAATTTGGGAAGTGTTCCTACAAAGTTAAGAACAAAATAGGATGCTGTATGTCATCATGTTACTGAAAGTTCAGTACTTGTCCCCAAGGCTGAGTCAATGAAGACAAAAAATGAGGACAAGTGGTTTGAGGAAAAAGGAAAGAGAAGTTTATTATTTTCCCAGAAAATGAGGAGGGTGGCAGACTAACATCTCAAAGACCACCATCCTGCCTTTAAGTAGAAAAACAGGGAAGTTTTTAAAGGGAAGTTTTCATCAACTGGGCTCAGATCTATGTGACCAGCATCACATATCTCAGCTTCAGGCTATTGTTGTTTAACTATAATCAATGGTTTCAGTCTTGTGTCATTACTACCTTATCTCTGGTGACAACAATCTTGTGACCCTTGTCTGGACAATTCTGTTGAGCCATCTCCTGTGGTTTAATATAATAGAAAACAAACAGCAAAGAACACTTTTCTGCCCCTTTGATCACTGGCCTCAGGAAAGAATGTAAGTTTTAATTCCCAAAAAGAGAGGGGTTTTAAAGAGACAACTCATGAAACATTTTATTGCCCTTTTTCATACCTTTACCTCTGTTACATATTCTCCACTGTCAATTATATCCTTTCATATTTATGGGAGAAGAGTGACACAGTCGTTGAACAATTCCTTCTCAATTGGGGTGACATTTGATAGCCTAAAGACTGGTGTGTCGACTGGGGGCTGTGTCCTCTTCTTCCACAGGACACCTCTTTACTCTGGTATGATGGACCCAAGCTTTTACTCTGGACAACTTCAATGAGGTGTGAGTTGTTAGAAGTACTTTATAGGGTCCCTTCCATTTCTCCACCAGATGTTGTTTGGGTCCTTGTTCTTTCTCACCTGGTATTGTTCTCAATAGAGTGTGTGGGTTTGGCACCATAGGGTATATGCCTTGTGCAATATCATTAATGACACATAGATCTTGCATGAATCTGTACCCATGGGGCTTTTTAACAGGTAAAATAGGCATATTATAAGGGGACTGACAGGGAAGAATTAGTCCATGTTCTAGCAACCTGTTCAATATAGATTCCTGTTCATTAGCTTTTTGTTGAATTCCTTCCAATGCTTCCTTTTTAAGGGTGTATTGTTTCTTATGAGGGCATGAGGTCCCTTCCTTTAACAGAATGGTAATTGATGTGGCTGTTTTGGCATGTCTCAGGGTCCCTTCAGCCCATATGGCCTTACTTACTTTTTGGTAGACCTTTAAGGAATGGAATTTGTTTTTTCTTTGTTGGTGACCAGATATTGAAACTGGAGAGCATTTTTGGGCAGGAACTGCAGGTGGATCTGTTGCTTCTCTGGAGAAAAATTTATTTGAGCATTCAATTTGCATAACAAATCATGGCCTAGGAGAGGTATTGGACTGTCTGGCATATATAAGAAACTGTGTCTCAAATTTTGTCCTCCCAGTTGGTGCTCAAGAGGTTGGAGCATGTGTTGTTGTTGGGTCTAAACAGCTACCTGAACCACTGTAACTGTGTCCTTGCTAAGGAAAGTTAGTTTAGAGTTTAGAACAGAAAAGGTAGCTCCCAAGTCAATTAAAAAGCCCATTAATTGAGCCCCTACTGTCAATTATACCCAGGGCTCCTGTGGGAATATTTGGACTGGAGCCACCAGTTAGTCATGGAGCCCTGGGCCCCCTCATTTGCCTCTGAGTCCTGGACTTAAAACACCATTCACTCTCCTGGGGGTTACTTGTCACCCGGAGCCCTTTGCAATTGCAGGCCATGTTCTTTCCAATGTCCTTCCTCTACAAGCACATTAATTGTATTTTAACCTAGTGTGGCCTTTTCTTGCCTTTCCATTTGACTGTCTCAAGGGACCCTTGGTCAGGACAGCTAACAAAATATGCATAGGTTTCAGTTCCTGTTCTTCTCTAGCATTATATACATGTACTTTAAAGGTGACATAAATAAGCTGCAAGGGATTCATGTCAATTGCCCCTTCCACACACTGCAGTTTCCTCCTTATATCTGGAGCATTCTGCCTTATAAAAGTAATATTAACCATGTGTAAATTTTCAGGGACCTCTGGATCTGCATCTGTATATTTCTGATACTCCTGATAGATGTGTTCCAAAAATTGAGAGGATTTCCATGAGCTTTTTGTTGTAATTCTTGGACCTTGTTTAAACTCTTCTGTCCAGATACTCCCCTCTGGAGGCATGACATAATACATTTTCAATATTGATTTATTCTTAAACCATCTGTGTCCACACCAGGATCCCAATTTGGTTCTGCCATTGGAAGGGCAGCATTGGGGTCTGCGGTTTGATTAGGATCCTCATCATGGAGACACTGTCCCTCCTCCTTGGTGTTGTCCACCACCAATCTATGCACATCTGTAGTAAGTAATATATTCAGTAGGGTGTGTACATCTGCCCAAATGGGGCATGTGTCAAAAACATGGTGGTGAACAATTCTGTCATTCTCTAGGGGTCCTATCTGTAGCTTGGGTTTGAGTTTTTCCAATTCAATAACTCAGAGGTGGAAAATGGGGTATAAGTCCAATAATACCTAGCTGACTGTCCTTGCAAATTCAAGCCCCCTATTGGATATTGCTAGAGTGGAAATTGCCCTGCCCCAGCTATGGGTGCCTCTGGCCAAATTGAGTTCCCTGTCAGGTCTTGAAAGGAGAGACCATTCCTGCTCCTGAGTCATAATCCAGTGGGCATGGGACTGAAGAATTAGTTCTAGTCATGCCCTCCCTGACTGGGGGTTCCTCCACCAGCAGTGGTGGGTGTAGGGTAGCCAGTGGTGGGGAGCAGGTTCTGTGAGGTTTGGATTGAAAGAGTTTATGAGATGCAACCTGATTAACTCTTCCTCAGTATTATCACTCAGGGTTTGACTATCTTCACACACTGGTGGTGGTGGTTTACTTTGTACCACCAATTTTGTTCCAGGCCTTTCAGCCTCTTTATTATGTAATTGCATGAAAGATTTTATACATGGGATCTCATCCCATGTACCTGATCTTTGACGAATAATAACCTAAGGTTCCATTCAAAGGCCACTTCTCCTCACACTCCAGCACATTGGCCAAGCAGTATTACAATAAACGCCATTCTCTTTTTAGACATAGGTTTATGGCTATAAATTGGCCATTCAGCCAAGATTCTCCCCCAGGGACTTTCAGATGGAATAGAAATGGAGCCTTTTATGTTTAAACAAAATTCACAAATAACAGCAACAACAACAACAAACACAAGTTGACAAAAGAAAGTATAGGGAATTCACAACACAAATGATCTAAATGCCAAGGCCTACCAAACAAATGGGAACTGCACAAAAGAGAATGAGTTCTCCTAACCCAAAAAAAGGATGAACTCCCCAGGTTCCCTAGTCCTGGTCAACTATGACTCCTACACCAATGGTGCCACAAATGCCCTGCCAAAGGGCTGGAAAGCTCACAGCCCTCCCCAAAGGGTTGGAATCAAGGGTCTCAGTGTGCACACTGGGGGTCTCACCTAAAGAGCCAAGGTGTCATGACTCTTCCTAAATCTCTTTCCTTTTCCTCAATGAGGTTCAGGCTGAAGGGAGTTGTGTCCAATTTGGGGAAGGAGAGACAAGATTTCTCTGGAGCTAAATAGGCTCCAGCAGCTTCTGGTGTGGTCCTTCACTCTTTCACCCTGTGAAGACAATGCTCCTATAGGTGAGGACCCATGGCTTGACCCGGGGCTGCTCTCTGCCCCTTGCAGTCACGGCAGCAGTCAATCGCAGGGTGCTGTTCCACCAGGGCCCCAACAGGCCCACCCAGGGATGCCAAATTTTGTTAACAAAAGCTCAGTACTTGTCCCCAAGTCTGAATCGATGAGAATGAAGAATGAGGATAAGTGGTTTGAGGAAAAAGGAAAGAGAAGTTTATTAATTTGCCAGCAAATGAGGAGGGTGGCAGACTAGCATCTCAAAGACCACCATCCTGCCTTTAAGCAGAAAAACAGGGAAGTTTTTAAAGGGAAGTTTTCGTCAATTGGGCTCAGATCTATGTGACCAGCATCACATGTCTCTATTGTTGTTTTACTGAAATCCATGGTTTTGGTCTTGTGTCATTACTACCTTATCTCTGCAATGATCTTGTGACCCTTGTCTGGGCAATTCTGTTGAGCCATCTCCTATGGTTTAATATAATAGAAAACAAACAGCAAAGAACACTTTTCTGTCCTTTTGATCACTGGCCTCAGGAAGGAATGTAAATTTTAATTCTCAAAAAAAGAGGGGGCGGTTTAAAGAGACAACTCTTTCCTTATCTGAGAGTCTGACACCTTTAAAGGTCTGAAAAGAAACATTTCCCATCTATTCTCTCTGAGTGCTGCTACCTATAAGGTTTCATTTACATAACAAGACTACCTTTACTAGCCAAGCTTCTTCCTTCTTCCTTTTTTCCTCCCAAAACCTGTCTTGCCACAAAAACCTGTTTTGCCATAATCCAAGCCCTCATACTTTATAAACTTATGTACCTCGTTAGGAGGTTAAGTCTTCATTCTGTAGGCTCTCATATATACATGCTAAATAAATTTGTATTCCCTTTTCTCCTATTAATCAGTCTGCTTCATGTCAGTGATTTTTCAGCAAACCTTTAGGGCACCATGGGCCTTAGTCCTTACAATAACAAGAAACATACAAGACCCTTATGGAAAAATTGCAAAAACATTACTAAATAAAATGAAAAGAAATAGAAGAAATAGACAAATGTAATATTTTATGAATGGGAAAACTCAGGATTGTAAAGATTTAATTTTGACAATTTCATAAAGAACAAAGTGAGAGAATTTGTCCAAAAATCAAAATCAACACCTCGTGTAAAGCAATAGTATGACAACATGATATCAGCCCTGGTAGAGACAAAGATACAATTGGATCAAAATAAAAATCCTTAAAAGAGACAGACATAAAATATGAGTTTGGATTAAAAAAAATTACACTCAAATTTCCCAAATCTCAGGTCCTCTATAACATGATCAAAATGCCAAAATTCATGGTTTTACATACAGGAAAAAAGTAGCTTCTTTATTTTTGGTGGTGGGGGGGGACCCTCAGAGGAATAATCACCTCTTTTCAAGTCACCTCAAGCTTGACTTCTCTGAATTATTTTGACACTGCTAAGTTCCCTTACTGCTTGAAACCTTCTCTTCTCCTTTTACTTCCATGATATTGTACATTGCTGGTTTCTAGCTCTCTTTGAAGGAGTGAAGGATGTGTCATCCAAAAATTTGCAAATTGGCATATTGGCTATTTCAAGTTGAAAACACTGGAGAAATTGCAGTTTCAGAAACAACTGGCTGATCCGTCTCTTCCTGCATGCAGCAAGCCATAAATATTATCTGGAAGGGATACCCATCCTATACCAGGGCAAGAAAATAGCCGTTATTATCAGAGACTGGGAATTGGAGGCTGCAACAGACCTGAACAGATAAACTTTCTGAAGGAACCTTTGTCTTCTACTAGTTTTACACTCCCCCATGTATCTCCCAGTGACTCCCCTAGAGACCTACTGCCCCAGCCAGATCCCCTTTGTCCTCTCAATTCTTCTCAAATTCATCATCCTTTGTCTAAAATGTATAAAAATTCTTGCTTTGGCTACTTCTTTGGACTTCACTCTCTTGTGAAGATCCCCACGTACATATGAAACTGATAAAATGTGTGTGCTTTTCTCTTGTTGATCTGCCTGGTGTGAATTTGGTTTCTAGATCCAGCCAAAGAACCCATAGAAGACCTAAATGGGGAGGGGGTAGAGGTGACCTCTCCCTCTCCTACACCTTCTTGATTTGTTTCACTAGCTATCTTTCATCATCTACCCCCCCAAAAATAAGTGCTTCTAGATCAAACTAGATTCTAGATCAAACTTGGAAGTTCAAAATGAGTGATTCACTACAATAAAAGTCCTTAATTTGCTTTTTTTATGAGAACAACCTTTATCACCACTTATACCTATAACAATAAAAATAAATAGGAATAGAAGTGATGCTGAACAGTGCTCATTTCAACAATACCTGTTAGCTAGACATACAGATTCATTGGAAAAGCTAAAAGCCCTAGCCATCTTTAATAGAAATACATTTCCAAAAAATTTTACTTTAATATTTAATAATCTTCTTCCAAAACTTATAATATACTTACAGGTTGATCAATTTTGTAGTAATAATAATTATAATAACTCAATCCAAAGGAAAATATTTTGAATTTATAATTTTATGTCAAAGAAAAATCTTTAAAATAGATTTATATATGTGTTTTGGTTTCATAGAAATATGATTAGGTGAGAAATAAAATAATTTCAAGCCTAGAAATACATTACATTGAAAACAAATATTGTGGGGAAAGTGGAATAGAAATATAAATTCAAGGAAAAAAAATCTCCACTACTGAGAAGCAGCTTATTCATTAAAAAAAAAAAAAAATAGATGATAGTGTGTATCAACCCACTGTAATATTTAGATTCCATTTGATTAATTTAAAACACGTCTAAAACATCAATGTTATAAACTATCATAAATTACATCCTTCACAACTATTTAAACTTATGCTGAAATTTTTTATATGCCAATTTTAAAATGTGTCAGAGAGTACATGGTTTTTCAAATTTCCTGGAAATTTTTAGGGAAGACATGGGATAATGCTTTGAGGACCGCTGCTTTACTCCACAGACCCAATTTACTGCTGATATCCCTAGTCTTTCCAGGCATCCTTAGTAGTTTTAAATTCATATCATAAAAGCTTGTTACATTAACAGTTTTAATACTTTCAATATGGATTTAACCTATTCTCTTTAAGCCAACAAAAATATACACATCACACTTATTCTGTGGTTAATTGTAGCTTTCCACATTTTATTCCTCTTTTATGTGAAAATTCACATTTATAGAAAATAGGTATCTCCATTAAAACACACCCTTTTAAGCTCTGTCTATATGGCAATTCACAAAGAGCATGTGCAGTTTCATCAGCTTCAATATCCCAGCTTCTGGTTTCTACAACCTCAACTAACGCTTCAAGTTGTTCCTCCTTGGAGCCCTTTCGCTACATTCTCAGGCAGGGTCAGTCACTTCCTCTAAGGCTGACATCCCCACCCCTCAGGCGGTAAACTGGTACCAGTGTGTGGCCTGTTAGGAACTGGGCCACACAGCAGGAAGTGAGCAGCTGTGCAGGGGAGGGTGGGGCTGGGGGGAAAATGGGCAAAGCTTCATTTGTATTTACAGCTTTACAGTTGCTCCCCATCGCTGGTATCACCGCATAAGCTCCACCTCCTGTCAGATCAGTGGAAGTGGTGGCATTAGATTCTCATAGGAGCGCGAACCCTACTGTAAACTGCTGTGCATGTGAGGAATCTAGGTTGTGAGCTCCTTATGAGAATCTGATGCCTCATGATCTGAGGTGGAGCTGAGGCGGTGATGCTAGTGCTGGGGAGCAGATGCAGATACAGATTATCATTAGCAGAGAGGTTTGACTGCACAGAGACCATAATAAATCAATTGCTTGCAGCCTCATTTCAAAACCCTATCAGTGAGTGGCAAGTGACAATGTAATAATAATAGAAATAAAGTGCAGAATAAATGTAACATGCTTGAATCATCCCGAAACCATCCTCCCCCACCCAACTCACTCAGCTGTGAGTTCAAAGTCAATGGAAACCTAAATTGGAGGAAAGAGCCTGAGAGGCAAAGGCCACTCTTCTGGACATGACACGACAAAGAATGGCTGTGATGTTGGCACAGTCCGGCAGGCCCTGGAACTGTCACACCAGACAACTCTTCGTGTTGAGATCAAATCTAGAGAGGAGCTGAGGCTAAGAGAGGGGAGTGATGCAGTGAAAGGAATGGGAACTGAACAAAGTAAAGACTAGGTCATTTCCCACCCCAGGCAAGCCCACGCCATTAGCATACTTCATCTTGTAAAGCTCTGTTTGTTTACTCAGACCCGGCTCCTTTCAACCCTTGCCCAAGCTGAAGCCTGGTTTAGAAAATGCAAACCCATAGAGAAACTTTCCATCCTGTTACACTTCCCATCACAAGACTAACATTTTCTGTTCTGTTTGCTACGGGCTGGTGGGCAGCTTTAATTTGGTTCTCCCTCCAGTTCTCAAGGCCCAACCTTTGCCAAATCAAGAATCAGGCAGTAAGGGGAAAGAGGGGAAATACATATGCACTTGCGTTCTCCCAGGCATCACAGAAGTAACTTAATACCAGTTCAGGTCATCCATGTCTTACGAATCAGTTTTATTCTGTGGATTGTTTACACACCACTTCTAGTATGTCTCTAATAAATTAAAATCTGCTGAAATGGTAAAATATACTGAAGATATAGTGAATGGTCTACAGGCTACACAGAGAGGCCATTATTCTAAGAGGAAGTAGGAAAAGCAATCATAAAATTTTGAAAAATTATGCAATAACTTTGTACTTATTGCCCATCTGTATTCATGACAATGATCTACTTCATAGACATATAAATAGAATGGGAAAATAACAGATCTGCTATTTGCTCTAGACTTCAGTCAATGAAATTCAATTAGAGTCTTTAATAAAGAAAACTCCACAAATGCCAAGCATTTGTCTGTGTATTTCTTTATGCTGTCCTGAAGTTACTCATTTAGTTTCTTTCTAGTTCATTCCCTTTTTTCCTTCTCAGAAAGTCTCTTTTGTAGAGAGATGAGAAGGTACAATTGCGGGGTTTGCTGGGGGATGTAGGGGCATTGGTAGCATCATTCTCAATGGGTATTAAACTCTATATATCCCACCTCCCATAAGCACTTGGTTGAATTCTAGCAGGACATCATGCTGAATGTTTTCTAAAGAAAAGGACCACACAGATAAGACCATAAAATTGCCAGGGACTCAGAACAGGTTTTACAACACTCACGCTGATCAAAAGGGCTTAACCAAGATGGTTTTTAATCATATTTGGGCATTGGAGTGTTCTCAGGTTCAAAGAAATGGTTCTGTATTTTGTTTAATTTTGGCAAAGCTCTCTTCTCTTCAATAACCTCAGAAAAACAAAGCCAACATAGTAAGGCCATGCTCAATTTTCTTTCTGTGTTCAAGCAAAATATACCACCTTGAGGAGGTCTTTTTCTTACAATCAGATCTGTATATTTTAAAGAATATTTTGAATTGGAGATGCTGATTTGAACATTTACCCTTTTGAAACTAAGCCACTTTAAATTGTGCTGGGAATCATATAAGTGAACTGTTGTGACCAAAAAAAAAAGAAAAACACACAACATTCTAGCTGTGTCTGTTATTGTTTTGCAAAGCTCAATGTCAAATATTTAGCATCATTTTTTTGAAATTCAAAATACAAAAGTACTAGGTATAATTTGAAACAACACTGTGGCCTACAGCAAGATGGCAAATTAACCACCTTTGCACCCCAGTGACAAAAATGTAAAGGAAGATGCCAGGTTAGACTAACTCAGCCTCGCTGGATACACACAGCTCCCTTGTGTCCTCTGCTTCTTTCCTTTTCCACCTTCTTTCCCTTCTCTTTCTCTCTGTTCTTCTGCCCCTCCTTCCCCAGTTCCTCCTTCTCACCTCATTGCTGCCCTTCTTACAAATCAGAAAACACGTGCAAACTTTGGAAGCCCTGCTTAATTCCCTGGTAAAGTGGGTGTAGGGTGACTTTGCCATAGTTTGCCATAGAAAGATAGCTTCCCTTTGTTTACCTACAGAAGTAGTGGTATCTTAGAACAATATCTTGCCAAGCATTTCTTCTAAAGTTTTGCCAAATCCTAAAGGAAGAGAGAAGAAAAGGAAGAATAAATCTCTGCTTTTTGAACACCCCTTTCCTTTTTTGATTATTTTTGCAGAAAAATAATGAATAGATATAAATAATAAAAGTATGTTAGGCAGTTGGAGTTGCAAGAACACCATGCAGTACATCATTTAATCACATAAACCGCAATGCAGGGGGGAAACTCTAACCCAAACAGGCTATTTAGTAATCACAGAGGGTCAGAAAGAACCCACAAGCATCTCAGAATCTGTGTCCTTAGCTTACCTCAGATGTGGAAGGGGGTGGGGAAAAATGGGCCAGGAAGAACAGTATGTATTCCTAATTGCTGTTTAGAGATTTCTGCACAGCATTTAGCCATGAAGCCAATTAAGGAAAGCGACTATGTTTTGACCCATTTCCTAATTTGATAGATTTTTAGCAGGCCTCTGCATGGCTGGGTTTTGTTTAGCTTTGTTTAGTTTTATTTCACTTTACCCAAACTCTGAGAGTTAGTCTTGGAAAGAGGGAAGTCTTGAGGGAAATTTTGAATAAAGAGGAAAAAAGGAAGATTTTAAAATAGTGTTTGTAGAACACAATCCTGAAGATTATGTGCTGGACTAGGAACGGGGAGGGTGAGAGTGAGGAGCATATGATGGAAAAACGCTCCAAGGAAGCTGGTGCTTAAAGCTAGGACATGAAGTCCAGCCAGTCCCAAGCAAACCTTTGAAAAAGAGCGAGGGAGAAGCGTCCCAAAACAAGAAGTTTCAACCGAACTTAGGAAAATCGGAGATAGAGGGGTGGGAGGGCGTGGGAGTGGCAAACCTAGCAAATGGAAACCAAGAAGAGAGGGTGGCCAGGCTTGGATGGGCTTCATGGGCGGAGTGTAGGTATGTGAAGTTTTGGGTGACAATGAGACACCTGCGTGGAGGTGTTTATAGCCTTCATTCCATAGAATATGTTTAATGTGCTCAAGTCAAAATTCAGAAGTCTCTAGGTTTATCATGTAAAAGCACATTTGGGGAGAACACAATAACATGCTATATATTCATTCACCAAAATGTTGATTGGCTCCCTTGCAGTCATTTTAACTAGTGTGTGTCTGCAGCGAACTCTGTTTTACCTACTCCTTTAAGGATCCCGCAGGGTGACTCCAATGACCTCATTCAAACTAATAAGCATCACTTTCTTCCTCTCTTAAATCCACCTCCCTTTGCCTCTTAAACATCATGGAAAGGGAATGTGACATTTTAGAAGGTGTCGTGCCGACAGCCTCACAAACTGAGGCTCCATTTCACCAAAAAGGAGAGTTTGTGCTGTAGCTATTAAATTTTCTCTCTCTAGTGTCCTCCACAAAGTAATTAACCCAGCCAGGTTGAGACCATAGACTAATTCAAACACATTCATGCCAGTAAAATACAGATTGTGTCATAAGTATTTAATATAATTTCCTCATTAAGAGCCTGTCCATGAGATTCTTGAAGGCAAGGGCAATGTCTCACTCATCTTTGAGGAAGATAATGGTACTGACTGTGTAAAGGACAGTATCTAGCACAGTGCCTCAGAACATAATAGGTTCTCATTAATTGCTTAATAGATGGATGAGAATTATTTGGTTCCTAGAACTAAGGTCAGGAATCAGAAGTATAGCAGTGGGAAACTTCAGAGTAGAAATGTTTGATTAGGCTCAAGTAAATTTTTTCTTTGCCTGGAAAAGAAAGCATGTGATGGAAGACCCTAATCTCTGCCTCTAGCACTTGAATTTCCAGAGTTCTTTGGTACAAAGCTGTCACCATTATTTGGGTATTCAATTAACACCCTCATAAAAGCAAGTAAGTAATCACGGTTCTCCTTTACCTACATGTTTAATCAAACAGATCCTCAGCCATTAGATGCAGGCTTTTTTCCTGACAACCTTTGGAACAAGCCAAATCAAAAACAAATCTGTAATATTATAGCAAAAGTTTCAGCATCATATTAATTCCTTATCTACCTCTTACATTGCAACTATTTCTATATTGCAGTATTTTTGTGATAAACAGAATATTTTCAATTCCATGACGAAAACACCATTGCTCTTCTTCATGTGGTTTGTGTCTTTGGTGTTCTGTTTAGAAAGGTTATAAATGCCATAAATATATATGCATATTAATCTATGATTCTTCTATTATTTTTGTTATTTCCCATCTTACATTCAACTTACTTGGAATTTAATCTGATGAGCGATGTAAGGGAAAATAAAATTTTATATATTTTTCCAAAATGATTAGCCAGTTGTTCCAATACTACACATTAAAGAATCTAATCTTTATCATTTACTAAGTTCTTTTCTATATTTGAGTCTACTTCTGGAAGTTATATTATCTTATAATTTTTTTACATATTTAGGAACTACAACAATATCTAGTACTCAATAATTTGAATCAATGGGTAAATTTTCCACTTCATTTAATTGCTCTCTCAGACTTACAAATTCTACCGTATAAATATCCCTGGAATAATTCCTCTTCCTTTTATAGCCACATTGCCTGCCCTCATTTAGGCCCTAATAATTACAGACTTTTTCTAATGTCTTTTACACACAACTGGAAATAAGATTCTAAAATGCAAATCTGATCAACTAACTTCCCCAGTTAAAATCCGTAAATGACTACCCGTTTCATCTTCTGTACTTTGAGTGCTACCAAGGTCCTCAGCTCAACCAAGTGAAACTATTTGTACTTTCCCAAATATGCCTTGCTGGTTTTTTGTTTCTTTGTTTACTTTTTAATTCTTGCCTTTGTAAAAGTTTTACAGATTGGTAAGTGCTGCAATAGGTACATGGACAAAGTGGATTAGAATGTAAAGAGGGGATTCTTGGGTATAGAAAGGTGAGTTTTGGCCAGGATGAACAAAAGTACAGCAATGTGGAACAGCTCTCACACTGTCCCAGAACACAAGCCATTGAGGATGACTACTGTGTGGGGGAAGGTGAAGACATAAACAACATCCGGGTTGTGAAGGGTCTTGCATATCACACTAAGAACTTTGGGTTTTTCCTACAGTGAAGTGGAGCCAATGAGGTGTTTTAAATGGGAAGCAGCTTGATTACAATTTTTCTGCAGGATGGATTGACAGAGAGAGAGTACAAAGCCAGTTTAACGATAGATTCTTCAATAGCACAGGTGACATGTGATAAGGGCTTAAGCCCAGATAATAGTATCGAGAATCAGAGAAAGGGATACATGTAGTGTTAATAAAGAAGGTCTATAAAATTTTGTGACTTATTAGGCATGAAGGTAAATAAAAGGAAGAACTAGTGATTCATCCCTCCACCCCTAAATCTTCCACCAGCCACCATTTCTATTTTGACTAATTGAATAGGTGGTGATGTTCTTTACTAAAATACAAAATACAAGAGGAAGATCTGTTTAGGGGATCATAGCGGTGGTGGAATAGAAAGGAGAGACAACATACTTAATCTTGGATGTGCGGAGAATTTCCAGAAGGAAGGAATTATCACAAGTGTCAAATGCTGCAGAGAAGAGACATTAGATGTAGACTGCAAAGTACCCATTTGGACTGAATGGTTAGAAGTTCTGGGTGTTCTTCCTGGAAGTTGGGAAGTAAAAAAGCAGAGATTGTCAGTATAAATTTCTCTGCAAACACAGTTAGCTGTGAAGGGAAGTAGACAGGTAGAAGAGTGTCTAAAGCAGGCACCTGTCCTATACCTTTTATTTTGCCATGGTATTCATGGAAGTTAATATTGTCTCTTAAGCTGGATTATAACCTTTTTGAAGCCAGATACTATGTTGTGGTTTCCTGGATGAACTGAGTGGTCACTTGGTTCTCAAAGCCCTAAAATTTTACAAGTTACTAATCCTCCACAGTGTCTATAATTATCCCAGTACTCCAGCAGTAGCATTCAATTAAAGAGCTGTTGAATTGAATACTGTGGATGGGTGACTCACAAAACTGAACTGGATTATTCAAAATGTCAGTGCCTCAATTTCCTCCTCATCAACAGTAATTACCATTGGAGTTCTTTTAATAGTAAATTGAACATGGAAACATTGTCCTTGCTGTCAAGAAATGTTCACATTCATCAACTTAATGAAAAGGCCAGTCTACCTTCCTTCCTAGAAATATTATGAGGAGTAGCTCATATACGAGGGCTAGCACATATGTAGGGCACTAGAGACAGCCGATACATAAAATCTCCCTTCATATATTTTTTGCTCTGGGTAGGTATAACCACGATTCAGCTAACCACACGGATGCTTTTAGGTCTGGCAAGTGGGATGGAAAGCTCCCTGCATCAGTCTCTTCTGTGAGTGCCTGCACGCTTTCTGGTTTTAGGCTGGAAACGTCCTGTGGTGTGTCTGGCCTGGCCAAACCCAGGAACTACTGAACTTATTAAAATTTAAAAACAAACCAGAGTTGTTTGGAACCTTCAAAATATTCACGTTGTGTCTGAGGGTGAAGGCTTGGATTCATTTCTGATTTGACATGAGCACCATACATCAGGAAAACACAAACAGTGCAGGGTAATTTCATGAAAGTGCTACACCCTTGCATTAGGGCTTATGACAGTCTTGCAAAAAAGCTCCTGTGAGGAGCCTAGAGGAATTTTGTGAAGCCCTCCCTCTTCTTTCAATTCCTTTTTTATTAGGTTGCCATAGGAATTTGTGGTTATGAACAAACTTTTAGGCTGTTTTGACATGAACATTCTGAAGCGGAGCTGGGGGTACCTTGCTTTGGACTCCCCCAACCTGTGGAGTGGGTGTGGTTCTGGTTCTGCATTTGAGTGGAGCTGGCCTGTGGTGGGCCCTGGGGCACCCCCCAATCCAACCTGTTGCTTATGAAGATCTGGACCACCCGTGGGTAATCCACACGCATCTGAGAGTGGGTAATCAGGAGTTGGCTAGATCAAGCTGATGACCAAAAATGAACCTAATAGTCAGGAATGAAGCTTCCAGAGCAACCCACAAGGGTGTGATGGCCTACAAATTAAATTTAGATCGTAGAAAAGAATTATACTATTATCTAGACCTGGAAGCAACCGAGCAAGTACGTAGCTCTACCCCTCCATTTTTTTGCATGAGGGAAGTAAGGCACAGAGATTTTTACATGAGTTATCCAAAGTCAACAGCAGTCAGTGAGGCAGCCAGAACTAAGAACCCTGAGCTGACCTTCTTGCTCCTTTTCAGTGCTAAAACATACACACACACATAAGCACATGTGCACACACAACACACACACACACACACAAATACTACATGGTTATTTTTAAAAGAACTTGGAGTTCATTAGAGATTTGCAGAAATAATCTCTAGAGTGTGTAAAAGGACATTTAAGTGAAAGGTCTTTTTACCCTAATCCTGACACATCCACTTGTATATAAGTTTGGGAGAAAAAATAATTTACATAATGTTAAAGGGACATTCTAAGGAGGAAAAGGACTGAGTCCACTTGTCTTGCAAGTTCAAAGTAATTAAAACATATTTGTTGACCTGAAGCGGCCCTGAATAAGGTCAAGAAGGAAGATAGATGAAGTTACAGATGAGAAAGAGTTCACCTGAGACAGAATCTGCCATAGTGATGTATTCTTACATAGGCAGAGCCTCCATGGACTGGGAAGAAAACAGCTGCTCCAAACAGCTTCCCTGACCCAGCCATTGTAGTATGGGCCTGTGCTGGGAAAGTGGCTGTACTGGGGAATCCACAGAGCCCAGGACAGTTTTGGTTCAGGATACCCTTAGCTTAGTGGACCACAGAGAATACTATAAGAAACTGCTACATTCTGAACAAAGATCTATTTCAGTAACAGCAGCAGTGACCCAAGCAAGAGTCTGCTATCAAGCCACATTTCCAAGGGCAGCCAAGGTTAGAACAGGTACCACACCAAACTGTGGCTTTAGCATTCACAACTGCAGCAAGTGGGTGCCAAGGACTATCTGAACTTGTGGTTGCAGACCTATGACTGCTAGGATTTTAGGAGGCAGCAACAACAAGCTTTGGCTTTATCAATGGTATCAGCAACAAGTCCAGGAGATGGGGGGTGGAGTGGGGAGACATCTCTTTAACTATTGGTTTTAGTGGTGTCCCCAGTCTCTGGCTTTAGAGACAGCAATCACAGTAGGGCAGGATGTCTGGAGCAACTAGTCTGGGCCGTGAATATGGATTCCTCCATCCTCAAAGTGTATCATCTTCCTTCCATCTCATCTGATGAGGGGCCAGCAATCAGGGCTGGCTCTTTGGATATGAGTAAGCATCCAGGGAGATTCTTGGGGGTGTCAGGGAAAAGAGGGTGGAGAATACTGGACTTCTTGGGACATCACTGCCCAATGACATTGTGTATAACCCAGGCTGTTAAAGCAGGTTGTACCAGTTCAAAAATTTTACTTAAGGCCATGACATTTAAATTCAACAGCTTCTTATTTCTTCTAATTTAAAACCTGAATAATATGTCCCAGCCTTTTTGGAAGTATGGTGCCTCTTCGAGAGCTTTCTTCTTTTCCTATAAAAGGTTTCAATGTATTTCGTCATACAACAAGATTCTAATCCACGAAAGGCTTTCCTCTTTCTGCATTCAGCCCAGTCCCTGTTAGTAAGGGAATTCTTCTTTAAAGTAACAACCATTCAGTACAGCTCCTAGCTCCTTGAATTCGCAGATGGAGCATAATGTGCTTTCCAGGGGCATTTTCCAAAGAGATACCTGTGATGGATGTTACACATCCTGAGATGAAGGAGACCTTTTTCTCACAGCCATTTTTTCTTCTTTTCTTTTTTCTTTTTAAAGAAATAGTGCCTTTTTGCAACATTTTTAAAATTAAATATCACATCTATAATTTTCCCTTATAGATGATAAAATAGATCACTTGCCTTCATTAGGATTCGTTTTATACAAGTTTTTCAAGCCTTAGTGAAGGAAAATCATATATTTGAAAGCCTGTGACATTCTTCTTTATCTCATTTCCAAATCAAAATAGTGCATTTCCCCCACTTTTTCCCCAGAGGACTATTCTTGACATCAAGTGCAATAATAGTGTAGGTGCATCTCTTCCCTCCTAAACAATTTCTTGAAGATAGGGACCATATCTCATTCACCTTTATAGCTCCAGTATACATCATATAGCAGCTATTTAAAAAAATCTTGTTGAATTTGAGTTAATTTTTATATATGGTGTGAAGGAAGGGTCCAGTTTTATTATTTTGCATGTGGACAACCAGCTGTCCCAGTGTCTGTTGAAAAGACCACTTTTCCCCCATTGAATGTATTTGGCACATTTGTCAAAAATCAGGTGATCAAAGATATGTGGTTTATTTTTGAACTTTCAGCTCTATTTCATTGATCTATTTGTCTATCCTTATTCTAGTACAAAGCTCTCTTGATTATTGTAGCTTTTTAGTAGTGTTTGAAATTTGAAAGTGTTGAGTCCTCCAAGTTAGTTTTTCTTTTATGAGATTGTTTGCCTGTTCTGGGTCCCTTACAATTCCATACAAATTTTAGGATCATTTTGTCCATTTTTATAAAAAAGGCAGTTAAAATTTTGATAAGGATTGTGTTGGATCTGCAGATCAATTTGGGAAGTATTGACATCTTAAAAAATATCAAATCTTCCAATCCATGAACATGAATGTCTTTCCACTTATTCAGGTCTTCTTTAATTTCTTTCAACAATATTTTATAGTTTTTGGTGTACAAGTCTTATATTTATTAGTTAAATTTATTCCTCGGTATTATATTTTTTGATGTTATTGTAAATGAAATTGTTTTCTTAATTTCATTTGAGATTATATATTGCTAGTGTATAAAATTACAACTTGTTTTTGAGCATGTTTAACTTTATCCCACAAATCTGCTGGGCTTGTTTATCAACTCTAATAGTTTTTCTGTAGATTCTTTATAATTTTTGTGAAAAAAACATAAAAATATATATATATACATACACACACACACACACACACACACACATAATGTCATCCTAAAATAGAGATAGCTCTACTCTTGCCTTTCCAATCTTGATGCCTCTCATTTCTTTTTATTGCCTAGTTGCCCTGGCTAGAACCTGCCATTTAATGTTGAAAAGAGTGGTAAGAGCAACATCCTTGTCTTACTTCTGAACTTAGAGGGAAAGCTTTCAGTCTTTACTTTTAAGTATGATATTAGCTATGGATTTTTCATAAATGACCTTTGTCAGGTTGAAAACGTTTCCTTCTATTCCTGGTTTGTTGTGTGTTTTTATCGTGAAAAAGTATTAGATTTTGTCAAATGCCTTGTTTTGAATCCATTGAGATGACCATGTTGTGTTCATCCTTTATCGTAACATGGAGTAATGCATTGATTGCTTTTAATATGTTGAACTAACCTTGCGTTCCTGAGATGAATCTCACTTGTTCATGGTGTGTAATTCTTTTTATATGCCATTAATTCTTCTTAAGATACTTGATAGAATTTACCAGTGAAATCATCTGATCCTGGGCCTTTCTTTGTGGAAAGTTTTTTTTGTTACTAACTCAATCTGTTTGCTTGTTATAGACCTATTCAGATTTTCTGTTTCTCCTTGAGTCATTTTTTATAGTTTTAAAAACAAGAACTTCATCCATTTTATCTAGGCTATCTAATTTCTTGACATATAATTGTTCATTATATTCCATATTTCTATAAGTTCAGTAGTCATGTCCCCTCTTTCATGCACGATTTTAGTAATCTTGAGCATTCTTGAAGGATTTTTCTCCCATGTAAAATGATGCAACTGCTGTGGAAAACACTTTGGCAGTTTCTCAAACACCTAGAGTTACAATATGATCCAACAATCCTACTCCTAGGTGTGTATGCAAGAGAAATGAATACATAATACAAAAGCTTCCAAATGCATATTTTAGCAGCATTATTTATAATAGACAAAAAGTGGAAGCAGTCCAAATGTCCTTCATCTGACAGATGCACAAACAAATGTGGCATACCCATTGAATGGAGTACTATTCAGCTATAAGGAGAAATAAAGCACCTTATCCTACTTACATGGATGGACCTTGAACACATTACGCCAAGTGAAAAAAGCCGGTCACAAAAAGCCATATAATTCAATTTATATGAAATATCTATTAGAGGCAAGCCCATAGAGACAGAAATTAGATTGCTGGTTGACAGAGGATGAGAGGAGAAGGGAATGGGAAGTGACTGCTAATGGAGATGGGTTTCTTTTTGGAGTGATGAGAATGTCCTGGTATAAGACAGTGGTGATGTTGTGAATATACTAAAAACCACTGAAATACACAGTTTAAAATGGTGAATTTTGTAGTATGTGAATATCTCAATAAGAAATTTGCATTTTCCTAATAACTAGTCATGTTGAACATATTTTTGTGTGCTTGTTTGCTATCAGCACATCTTCTTTGATGAAGTATTTGTTCAAGTATTTTGATGAGTTTTTCTTGAGTTATTGGACCCCTTATTAAGTCATAGAATTTTTTATGTATTTTGAATATAAGTTCTTCACATATGTATGTTTTGGAATTATTTATTGTCAGTTCCTATCTCCCAGCATTGATTAATCACCACCTACTTGCCTGTTCCATTGAAGGAGATTGTCTCCGGCATTGACCTACTTTTCTCATGAATATACAGTAAAGATACATGGAAAGAAGCTTGTGAGTACTAACCCCCTGTATGCATGGGCTCCCAGATATTACAAACAAACATGCTAGCTCACATTCTGCCACTCTACCTTTAAAATTATGTTAAAATGTTAACAGAGTTCTTCTTGCTGATTTGGGTGATGGTCACTTCTGTCTTCCATCCTCTGCCATAAAGGAAAAAGTTTGTCCTGTTCCTCCTCAGAAGGTCTTGACATTTTGGAATTCAGACCATTTGGTTTCCATGAAAACTCAGGTCTCTGATGGGCTAAGGAAAATATATTGTTTAAGTATTTTATTTTATTTTTACTTATTTTGCAGATAATCCAGGTTTTTATCAGTAGCATGGTGGGAACAATGCTCACGTAAGTCTTTCTATATGTTATGTAGAAACATAACCTTCCATTTCTTCTTAAATGAATTTTGGTAACTTATAAAACTTTTGAAAAGTTTGCCCAAGTCAGCTAAGTTTTCAAATTTATTGGCATAAAGCTCTTCATAATATTCCTTAACTTATCCTGCCTATAGGATGTGTAGTGATAATCCCCATTTCACTTCTGATATTTGTAATTTCTGTTTCTCTATTTTCTCAATCAACCACTTAGGTATTTATCAATATTGTTGATATAATACAAGACCAATCTTTTTTGTTTCTATTTTTTTCTATTGTGCATCTTTTTTTATTGATTTCTGAAATTATCTTCATTATGTGATTCCTTCTCTTTACTTTGCATTTAATTTTCTTTGCTTTTTTAAAAATTTTAGAATATTACAGTACAAATGTTTTGGTACTGCCTGAGTCAAAGTTGTAAGTGTGCCCATCACCCAGGTAGTGTACATTGTACCCATTAGGTATGATTTCACCCATCCCCTCCTCCCCCCTCCCACCTGCATGATTTCTGTTGAGTTTTACTTCCATGTGTGCACATGGAGTACTGATAGGTTAGTTCCAATTTAATAGTGAGTACATCTGGTGTTTGTTTTTCCATTCTTGTGATACTTCACATGGGATAATGGTCTCCAGCTCCATCCAGATTGTTGCAAAAAGTATCAATTCTTTTTTCTTTTTCTTTTTTGGCTGAGTAATGCTCCATGGTGTACATATACCACATATTATTCATCTACTCATGAATTGATGGGCACTTGGGTTGATTCCACATCTTTATGATTGTGAATTGTGCTGCAATAAATATTCAATGTAAGCGTCTTTTTGATAAAATCACTTTTTTCCTTGGGGTAAATACCCAGTAGTAGGATTGCTGGATCAAATGGTAGGGTTATTTTAGTTCTTCGAGGAATCTCCATACTATTTTCCATAGAGTTTGCACTGGTTTGCCGTCCCACCAACAGTGTATAAGTGTTCCTTTCTCATCCATGCCAGTCTCTGTTGTTTTTGGACTTTTTGATAAAAGCCATTCTTGCTGGGGTTAGGAGATATCTCATTATGGTTTTGATTTGCACTTCTCTGATGATTAGTGACTTGAGCATTTTTTCATATGTTTATTGGCCATTAGTCTATTTTCTTTTCAAAAGCTTCTGTTCATGTCCTTGCCCAGTTTTTAATGGGGTTGTTTGATTCTTTCTTGCTGATTTGCTTGAGTTCTTTGTAGATTCTGTTTATTTGTCCTTTATTGTATATATGGCATGCAAATATTTTTTCCCATTTTATAGGTTGTCTATTTGCTCTTTTAATTGTTTCCTTGGCTGTACAGAAGCTTTTTAATTTAATCAATTCCCATTTGTTTATTTTTATTGTTGCTTTGATCGCTCTTGGGGTCTTCTTCATAAATTTTTTGCCTAGGCCAATATCTAGAAGACTTTTTTCTACATTTTCTTCTAGAATTCTTATGGTTTCACATCTTAGATTTAAGTCTGTTATCCATCTTGAATTAATTTTTGTGAGTGGTGAGAGATACGGATCCTGTTTCAATCTTCTAAATGTGGCTATCTAATTTGCCAGCACCATTTATTGAATAGGGGTTCTTTTCCCCAGTGTATATTGTTGTCTGCTTTTTCAAAGATAAGATGGCAATATGTGGATGGCTTTATATCTGTGTTCTCTGTTCTTTTCCACTGGTCTATGTCTCTACTTTTGTGCCAGTACCATGCTGTTTTGGTTAGTATAGCTTTGTAGTATAGCTTAAAGTCTGATAATGTGATGCTTCCAGATTTGTTCCTTTTGATTAAGGTTGCTCTGGCTATTCAGGCTCTTTTCTTGGTTCCAAACAAAGCATAGAATTATTTTTTCTAGATCTGTGAAAAATGACATTGGTATTTTGATGGGGATTGGGTTGAGTCTGTAAATCACTTTGAGTAGTATGGACATTTTAACAATGTTGATTCTGCTGATCCATGAGTATGATATGCTTTTCCATTTGTTTACATCATCTACAATTTCCTTCCTCGGTGATTCATAGTTCTCTTTGTAGAGATATTTCACCTCCTTGGTTAAATATATTCCTAGGTCTTTTATTTTCTTTGTAGCTGTTATGAAAGTTATTGAGTCTTTGATTTGATTCTCAGTTTGACTATTGTTGGCATATAGGAATGCTACTGATTTGTGTACATTGATTTTGTAGCCTGAGACTTTCCTGAATTTATTTATCAATTCCAGGAGTCCCTTGGCAGAATCTTTGGGGTTTTCTAGATATAAGATCATATCATCAGCAAAGAGTAATAGTTGGAACTCCTCTTTCCCCATTTGGATAAACTTAATTTCTTTCTCTTGCCTGATTGCTCAGGCTAGGACTTCCAGCACTATGTTGAACAGAAGTGGTGACAGTGGGCATCCTTTTCGTGTTCCAGTTCTGAGTGGGAATGCTTTTAACTTTTCCCCATTCAGTATGATGTTGACTGTGGGTTTGTTGTATATGGCTTTTATAATTTTGGGACATGTTCCTTCTATCCTAGTTTGTTGAGGGTTTTTATCATGAAATGGTGTTGAATTTTGTTGAATGCTTTTTCTGCATCTATTGAGATGATCACATGGTCTTTGTTTTCTCTTCTGTTTATGTGGTGAATCACATTTATGGATTTACATATGTTCAACCATACTTGCATTCCTGGGATGAAGCCCACCTGGTTGTGGTGGATTATTTTGTTGATGTGAAGCTGAATGTGGTTTGCTAGAAATTTTATTGATGGTTTTTGTATCTGTATTCATAAGGGATATTGGTCTATAGTTTTCTTTTTTGTTGTTGTTGTGTGCTTTCCTGGCTTTGGTGTCAAGGTAGTAATGGCTTGGTAGAATGAGTTGGGGAGGATTCCTTCCTTCTCAATGTCATGAAATAATTTTTGCAGTATGGGTACCAATTCTTTGTAGGCCTGATAAAACTTGGCTGTGAAAACATCTGGTCCACAACTTTTGTTTGTTGGAAGATATTTTATTGCTGCTTCATTTTTTTTGCTTGTAATTGATGTGTTCATGGGATCTATTTCTTCCTTAATGAGCCTTAGGAAGTTGTGTGTTTCCAGGAATTTGTCCATTTCCTCAACGTTTTTGAGTTTATGTGCATAGAGATTTTTATATTATTCACAGAAGGTATTTCTTATTTCTGTGGTGTCAGTTGTAATATCTCCTTTTTCATTTCTGATTGAGTTATTTCGGTCCTTTCTTGTCTATTTCTGGTTAATCTGGTGAGAGCTCTATAAATTTTGTTTATCTTCTCAGAGCACCAACTTTTTGTTTCATTAATCTTCTGTACTATTTTTTTTGTTTTTGATTTCATTTAGTTCTGCTCTGACCTTAGTTATTTCTTTTCTTCTGCTGGGTTTGGTTTTTGTTTTCTCTTCCTTTTCTAGTTCCTTGAGATGATTCATTAGATTGTTGATTTGTGATCTTTCTGTCTTTTTGATGTAGGCTTTTAAGGCTATGAATTTTCCCCTCAAGACTGCTTTTGCTGAATCTCACAGATTTTGATACCTTGTGTCCCCTTTGTCATTTAGTTTGAGGAATCTTTTGATTTCCACCTTAATTTCCTCCTTGACCCAATAGTCATTCAGCAGTAGGTTGTTTAATTTCCATGACTTCATGTAGAATTGAATGTTTCTGTTGGAGTTGACTTCTAATTTCATTCCACTATGGTCTGAAAAGATACATGGCATAATTTCTATTTTTTTGAATTTATTGAGTCATGCTTTGTGGCCTAAGATGTGGTCAACCTTAGAGAATGTTCATGTGCTGATGAGCAGAATGTATATTCAGTAGTTTTGGGATAGAATGTTCTGTAAATGTCTATTAGGACCATTTGCTCCAGAGTTCCATTTAAGTTCAGTGTTTCTTTATTTATTTTCTGCTTGGAGGATCTGTCCAGTTCTGTCAGAGGGGTGTTGAAGTCCCCACAATTACAGTGTTGCTGTTTATCACTTTGTTTAGATCTAGTAGGGTTTGCTTTATGAATCTGGGTGCACCTATGTTAGGTGCTTAAATATTTAGGATTGTTATGTCTTCTTGTTGAATTGTTCCCTTTACTGTTATATAATGACCATCTTTGTCTTTCTTTGCTATTGTTGATTTGAAGTCTATGTTATCTGAGAATGGCTACACCTTCTTTCTTTTGATTTGCATTTGCATGGAATATTTTTTTCTATCCTTTCACCTTGAGTTTGAATGAATCCTTCTGGGTTCAATGTATTTCCTGGAGACAGCAGATATTTGGCTTGTATTTTTTTTTTTATCCATTCAGCCATCCTATGTCTCTTGAGTGGGGAATTCAAGCCGTTCACATTTATTGAAATAATTGATAAGTGGGATGCATTTCTGTTCATCTTGTTCAGTAGAACTTTATTGCTTTGTTTTACCTCTTGAGCTATTATTTTGTATGTGCTCTGAGCTTTAGCTTTTAGGTAATTTTACACTGGTGGGTTCGATTGTGCTGATCAATGTATAGTGCAGATCTGAGTACTTCCTGCAGGGCAGGTCTGGTCTTCACAAATTCCTTCAGTGTTTGTTTGTCTGAAAGAGTCTTTATTTCTCCCTTATGTAAGAAACTTAGTTTTTCAGGATACAAAATTTAGGCTGTTTAAGAAGACTGAAGATGGGTCCCCAATCCCTTCTGGCTTATAAGGTCTCAGTTGAGAATTCTGCAGTTAGCCTGATGGGTTTTTCTTTGTAAGTTACCTGATGTTTTCATCTTACAGCTCACAGGCATTCCTCCTTCATGTTATCTTTGGCTAGTCTCATGACTATGTGTCATGGTTATTTCCTCTTTGCAATTAATATCCCAGGTTTTCATTGATCTTCTTATAACTGGATATCTAAATTTCTACCAAGAGCAGGGAATTTTCATCAATTATTCCCTCAAATAGGTTTTCCAGCCCTTGTGTGTTTTCTTCTTCACCCTCAGGGATGTTTATAATTCTTACATTTTGATTCTTTACATAATCCCATATTTTTTGTAGGCTTTATTCCTTACCCTTAATTCTCTGTTCTTTGTCTTTGACTGACTTGTTTAATTGAGCAGTGTTGTCTTCAAGCTCTGAGATTCTTTCTTCTGCCTGGTCTAGTCTATTCTTAGGACTTTCCACTATGTTTTGTATTTCCTTGAATGAATTTTTCATTTCCAGAAGTTCTACTGGATTTTTTAAAATAATTTGATTTTTATAGTGAATTTACATTCATTTCCTGGTTGTTTTTTGTGGTTTCTTTGTGTTGGATTTCCATTTTCTCTTTTATTTCATTGAGCTTCCTTATAATCCATATTTGGAGTTCTTTATCTGTCATTTCAATATTCTGATTTTGGTTGATATCCATTATTAGAGAGCTGGTGTTCTCTTTTGTGGGTGACCTTTTGCTCTGATTCTTCATACTTCTGGAATTGTTTCACTGATTCCTTCTCATCTGGAGCTGCTGTTGTTTCTTATTTTTGGATTTTCTTTTGTTTAGATAGGGCTTTTTCCCTTTAGCTCACTCATATGGGTGTGTTTATAGCATATGTTGGGTAAGAACCTTTGGCTTTCTTGCAGGTGCTTTCATGGTGATCTAGATTCTGGATGGCTGCCTTGGTTATAGATATCCTTGGGGTGGTGGTTTTCTCAGTTGCTAGTTTTTTGTAGGATGTAGGAATGGTGAGCTATGTGAGTGCATAGGCATGCACCACAATGCCCACCTAATTTTTTAAATTATTTTTTGTAGAGACAAGGTCAGGCTATTTTGCCCAGGCTGGTCTTAAACTCCTGGGCTCAAGCAATCCTCCTGACTCAGTCTCCCAAAATGTTGGTATTACAGGCATGAGCCAATGTGCCCAGACTTGTTCTGTTATTTATGTCCAATGTAATTCCATAGAGGTGTGAGAACAAACTATGTCTGACTTCAATCCTTTTAAATTTATTGAGATTTGTTTTAAAGCCCCTCCTATGGATTAACTTGGTGAAGAAAATCCACATGCATTTTTAAATGATGTGCATTTTGCAGCTGTTGCAATGTCAATTTAGTAATGATGTTGTTCAATGCCTCTACATTCTTCTGATTCTCTGCCTACTTCCTCTATCAATTCCTAAGAGAAGAATGTTTGTTTAAGTCTTCAACTTAACTGTGGATAATTATGGATTTGTCTGTTTCCTCTTTCAGTTCTGTCAATTTTTGTTTCATCTATTTGAAAGCTTTATAATTGAGGGTATACAAAGTTAACCCTTTTATGTCTTCTGTTTTACTTCTTTATCATGATAAAATGTCCCTTGTAATATTCCTTTTTCTGAACACTAACTTTCCTATGTTAATATGGCCATTCCAACTTTCTTATAATTAATGTTTCATATTATGTATTTTTCCACTTCTCTATTAAGCTGCTTTCATCAGTATATATTAAAGTTGGTTTCCTGTTGGCAACATATAATTGGATCTTGTTTTTTTATTCAGTATCACATCTGACCTCTAGTTAGAATTTTTGGCTTATATTTAATATATTTATTAATATGATCAGATTTAAACTCACCATCTTGCTAGTTGATATTTACTTGTTCCATCTGTTCTTTTCCCCTTTTCTCCTTCATTTCTTTGGATTTACCGATTAATTTCTACTATTCCATTTTATGTCCACTCTTGGCTTATTATCTATGCATATTTGTTTTAATTTGTGTTGGTTACTCCAGGGTTTACAAAATGCATTTTTAAAGAATCTCAATATGCCATCAACAAATATTATTTCTCTTCATCTATAATGTAACAACCTTATAACACTATATTTATTCCCTTTCCATCCTTTGTGCTATTTGGGGGGCATATAATTTGCTATCTATAAACACCACAATTCATTGTTTATATTTTTGCTTTAAACAGTCCATTTCATTTGAAAGGTTTTTTTAAAGAGATAAAATATTTTTTTACATTTACTCATTATTTAATGTTTTCACTGCTCGTTTTTTGTATAGATATAAATTTTCATTTAGTGCTATTTTCCTTCTGCCTGAAGTATGTTGTTCCTCTGTATCCATGGGAGATTGGTTTGAGGACCCCCAAGAATACCAAAATCCACATATGCTTACATTCCTTATATAAAAAGGTTTAGTATTTACATATAATTTATGCACATTCTCTCATATATTTTAAATCATTTCTAGATTACTTATAATACCTAATACAACGTAAGTAATATAAGTGTTATGTAAATAGTTGTTATACTGAATTGTTTAGAGAATAATGAAAAGAAAATAAAAGTCTGCTCATGTTCAGTTATAGATGCAACCATCGTTTTTCGTTGTTGAATATTTTTTTCTGTGATTGGTTGAATCCATGAATGCAGAATCCATAGATACAGAGGGTCAACTGTATTTTATTTAATATTTCTTATAGTATAGGTCTACTAGGGATGATGTTCCCAAATTTTTTTAATCTGAAAAATTATTTACTTTACCTATAAATTTTTAACTATATTATGACTTGATGTAAAATTCTAGGTTAACTTTATTTTTATTATATAATCTTAAAGATATCATTCTGTTGTCTTCTGTCTTGCATAGTTTCAGACAATAAATATGCTATAATTCTTACTTTTGTTCTTCTGTATATAATGTGCCTCTTATTGTGTCTTGTAGCTTTTAAATTTTCATCTTTATTAATAGCTTTCAAATTTTTTGCTGAGAATCTTAGATCTATGAGTTTATAATTTTCATCAAATTTGGGAAATTTTCAGCTATTGTTTCTTCAGATATTTTTGTCTCTTTTCCCTTTTGATTTCCAATTACATGTATTGTCTCCCACTTGATATTGTCCCACAGATCACAGAGGTTCCATTAAAAGTTTTAGCCCCTTTTCCCTTTTTTATTTCATTTTTAATAGTTTCTATTACTATATTTTAAGTTCATGGATCATTTCTTTCATAATTTCTAACCTGCTTTTATTTCTTAAAGTGTATTTTTAACTTGAGATATTGTATTTTTCATCACTAGAAGTTCCATTTGAACTTTTAAAAATATTTTCCACTTTTCCATTTATTATTTTATTGCTTTATTTTAAATTCTTAAGCATTTAAAAAATACTTAGATTATTGAAAGTTCTTTTATGCTAAGTCCATCATGTCTGTCATTTCTTGATATGTTTCTATTGACTGGTTAGGTGTTATATTGTTCCTGTTTTTCTCCTGTTAATATGTCACATTATCCTGCTTCTTTGTAGGTATAGTAATTTTTTATTAGATTGTGATTTTTATGTTTTCAAATGCTAGATTTTATTGTATTTCTTTAAAGAGTACTAGCTTTTGTTCTAGCAAGTAGTTAAATTATTTGTAATCAGCTTTATCCCTTTGAGCCTTACTTTTCAAGCTTTTTAAGAAAAGGTCTAGAGTAGCTTTACTCTAAAGACTGTTTAGCCCCACCACTAAGGCATGACTTTTCTGGGGTCTCTACTGATGGCTCAGATGTTAAACAGGATGCTCTATCCTAGGTGGTTAGAATGTAAATGTTTCCCAGACCTGTATGAACTCTAGACCTATTTATATCACAACTTCCCTTTTTTTTTTGGCCTAGTCTCATGGGTTCACCCTATGCATATGTAGCATAATATTCACCTCCCTTTTAAAGGGGAGCCCCAATACAGATTTTTGGAGGTTTCTCTCTATACATTTCCCTCTTATTGAGTATTCTTCCTTAAAAATGCCAGGCATTTCAGCCTCCCTAAACTCTTTTCTTTATCTTCTTTATTCAGCCAGTTTGCCATGCTTTGGTATACTTCCACCTGCGCTGGGATCTGTAAAAGCCTCTAAGCAAGCGCAATGAATAAGCCTCACCTCATTCATCTGCCTTCTTTCAGGAATCAGAGTTCTCTGTTGTCTTTTGTCCAATGTAAAAAAAAAAATTCCACATGTATTTTTCCAGTTTTCTAGTTGTTTGCAACAGAATAATAAGTCTAATCCCAGTTATTCTACCATAGCTAAAACACTAATTAAACCTGAAAGTTGACTTTTGATTATAGCCCATAAATTATTGTTGAAGCCAAAGTTCTATGGTTCTCTTACATTTCTGCGTGTCTGGTGAGCAAAGCATTAATTGCCTTTTGCCTATCTTTTCAAGGATGTTTATACAGCAGTCTTGAAAGATAGAGATAGTGTCCTTCAGAACAAAGGGCAGCTTTTCTTACAGCTTTGGAAGATTGAGACAATGTCTCCCTCTGGAGCAATGACAGACACACTTACTTCTCTTTTAAAAAAATTGTATTGCCTAAGCTCAGGATCATGTCCTGTAAAACAACTCACTGTATTTACAGGCATCTTCTGGTCCTCTTCACTAAGGAAATCAGTGCTTGAAGAACTGGTGCAAAATGCTAATATTCTGTCTGCTATTATTGCTTTCAGTAATAAGTTGTCTTTTGCCTCTGACCCAGAAGTGTCATGTCTTCTAATACCATCCATGAAGCTATGCTAGACTAAACTTCTTAGCCTGTAAGTAGGGTGAAATCTCAGAACCTTCATCATTTTTGATACATACTTGCTGAATGTACAATTTGCATTTATATTGGATGAGATAAAAATAAAATATAGCAACTTATAATAACAGCTAATATTTATTCAGGGAATACTCTACAAGAACTACTTTACATAAAATTATTCTAAAAACTCAGGAAGCAAGTTATTATTCCATTTTTTTCACATGAGAAACAGAGGTTCAGACAGGATGTGATTTGGGCAAAACCAAGTGGATAGTAAATAGTAAGTCAACATTCAAACTTAAACTTTTCTGTTCTCTTTCCAATGTCATGAAAACTCCCAGCACTACACAATTATAACAATATTAACATGAAAAAGCATATAATTGAGGTTTAAATTATGTGGTAGGCTAAAATAACTATAGAAATTCAGAAGAAATTGAATCTAGTGCCAGCTAAATTCCCCGGAAAAGGCTGATGAGAGGAAGAAGAACTAAGTAACCTAAGCTATTGCCAAGGGCCTGATACTCAAAGACTTTCCCTGTGAAGGCTTCTATGAATCTTGCACTATACAATGGAGCTGTGCTATTTCCTACCTCAAAAGTAAAGTTATAAATGAGAGCATATTCATGAAACACACTGAATGATAATCCTTCACCTTCATATATACAGTTCTTGCTTACCTACCATGTTATCCATGATTAGATTGCAGGCTTACAGAGGAGGTTTCAGTCGTTATAGGCACAATGGAATACACTTCAGTCACCAAAGGTACCATAAGGGGTGTGGAGTGTCTCTTGGCAAATGACTTAAATATATATATTTAATATTTACCCTGACATGAAAAGTGAAAACACTCATTACCAAATAAGTATTTAATTTTAATAACCAATTTATAAAATCTTACTGAGGACACTTAAAATGCCTGCATATACCAGAACATTGAAAATAAAATCTGCCCTCTAAAATTCTCTGTTCTTTAGCATCTTAAATTTAAAATGTCAGAAACCAAGGAACACAGAAGCCAGCAGGGTCTTACATAAGTGACTGGGGTGAAAAAGGGGTAAAGGAAGGAAACTGGCCAATATCAACTGTCCTTGGAACGTGTTCAAAAATTGATCTTAACATAGCATTCTAAATCTGAATTTCCTCCAGACAGTCAAGTGAAAAAGAGAAGAAAAATATGATCAATCTTACTACTTCTAATGAGAAAATGAACCACTTATATAAACAACTAAATTTTACTAAAAGAGAAAAATAAGTGTTGTCTTGAATAGGATTCTGTAACTGATGATGGTTGATTTTTGTTGTCAACGTGATAGAATTGAAGGATGCCTAGATGCTGGTGCAGCATTGTTTCTGGGTGTGTCTGTGCCAGTGTTTTTGGAGCAGATAGGCAAGTGAGTCGGTGGACTGAGTGTGGAAGATTCTCCCTCAATGTGGGTGGGCATCACCCAGTTGCCTGGGGGCCCAGATGGAACAAAAAGATGCAAGAATAATGAACGAATTCTTTCTCTCTCTCTGTCTCTCTCTCTGTCTCTCTCTGTCTTTTGGAGCAGGATCCCGTTCTTCTCCTGCCCTTGAACATCAGAACTCCAGTTTCTTCAGCCTTTGGACTCTGGGACTTGCACCAGCAGCCTCACATGGCTCTCGGGCACTTGGTCTCACACTTATGGTTACACCACAGGCTTCCCTGGTTCTGTGGCTTTCTGACTGGGACTGAACCACACTACTGGCTTCTCTGTTTTTCCAGCTTGCAGATAGCTATTGTGGGACTCCTCAGCCTCCATAATTGTGTGAGCCAATTCCCCTAACGTCCCCTATCACCTATATATCTATCCATCCATCTTATTGGTCCCATCTCTCTGGAGAACCCTGACTAATACAGTGATCAAAAGCTCCTTGCATTCTCTAGGGTGAAACAAATTGGATTCTTACACAAGTTAAAAAATGATACTTTAAATATTTTTTTTAGCAATTGGAAGAAGTACTTTTTATATTCTTTTTAATAAAATAAATATTTATTGGGCAGCATTTTATACTGGAGGCTATGAGAAACATGGATAGATAGAATATGTCTCCAAAATGCTTAAAGGAGCAGGGAATTCTATTACGGTAATAAGTGCATGGAGTCCAACCTTAATAAGAAGGTAAATGAAGTGGACATAAGGAACTGGAAAAGGAGAGCTAGCAATTAGTAACCAGATGAGGTACCAAAGAGCTATTCCGGGGGACATGAGACATATGGGAAGGCTGAGGCTAAAGTTACAAGGTCAAGATCTTAAAGACCCATCACCCTCATGGAACTGATCCTTCTGACAGTACAGGCAATGGAAGGAGGTAAGACAAACATGTTCATACTTGGAGGAAAAGCAAAAATATTGAGACAGTGCAATAGCAGTTTGAGATCTGAATATACTGAAGTAGGTTCTATTCTAATTAAAAAGAAGCTAAGACATCAAAACATTTTTCTAAACTTTAAGTTATGAAGTTGTAAACCAAAAAAATAACTACCTAACCACAAAATGAGATACATTGAATTTCATTTTCCCCCTGGTCATAGCTAATGGGTCCAAATGTTGTCAGTAGGCACCGCAGTTCATTTTAGGGAAAGAATGGTCACTTTTAGGAAAATATTGTGATAAAATGTTTAGAAAAGGAAAGTGTGACCCTGAGAATGTGGATTAGATACTCCCAACAATGAGAAAACTAAACTGCTCTGTCCAAGAAGTCAACTGAAAGTTATGTTGGGGAAAACAGAAAAGAAGGAAGTGAAAGTATGACAAAGTGGTGGGAGGCTGGAACCCAAGCTAGTGGAAATGGCCAAGAGCCTTTGAAGAACACAGAGGTCTAATACAATGTTTGAAATTAACTGCTGGATTGGTTCACACCCTTTTACCATTTGCAATGCATCGCTTATCAGCATACACAGATGTCACATGTGAGTAGTATTTGGGAGGGAGAAAATCAAGAAGGGATTATACAGGGAAGAGGTAATGACCCAGACGCAAGTTACAGAGTGGACAACATCAGCAGATGCCAGGAACCAGAGCCAGATGTAACTTAGAGAAAAACAAACACCTTACAGTTTGAAGAAAGCTTGGGAAGGCATAAGACTTCTTAAGGGCAAGGTGACCCAAACTGACATCTGGGCAACATGGATAAGAAAGGACTTCTTTTCAGCATTGCCTGATTCATATCTTAAAATAGCAAGGCAGTGATTTCCCTGTGGAATAAATTTAAATACATTCAATTTGGCAAACTTTAAAGCAAAGCGTACCATTTAGCTGTTCGTGTGGACTTTAAGAGTTTTACTAGATTAAGACTTGAAGGAATATTTTAAATAACTGTATATATTTTCAATCAAAAATTAATTTCATTATGGTTTTTATGTACAATTTGACAAGTATATATACTGATTAAATTGAATTCCATTATTATTTTTACAGTAATAATATTGAGTCCTTAATATGTGCCAGTTCCTGTTCTTGTGATAGGCTTTATTATGTGATTATTTGGGCTGAGTGGAGCAGAGACCCCAAGTAACATAGCTTAAAGAAGATTAGCATTTATGTCTCTTTTCACATATAAATCCAAACTGGTAAGGAAGCTCTGCTCAGCGATGTTATCAGGACCCAGCCTTCTTCTAGCTTGTTGTTCCAGCATTCCTGGGATAATCCCCTTTCTGAATAATCCAAATGGTTTGCCACCAAATCTCCTTTATGCCAGTGAGAAAGGGAAAAATGAAACAAAAAGGAGGCATCTTTTAAGAGTAGATGTTGAATATGCCTATATCTTTTATATTTTATTGGCCAGAGCTTAAGGACAGGGTTCTATGCCTGCTAATGAAGAACTGATACATGAGCTATTATTACAGGTGATGATGTGTCTAGCAACAAAAGGGGTTTCTATTACTGTATAAGAGGAGAAGCAACATGGGAATCACTCCCGGACTCCCTCACTATACTGTGGGATTCTGCAGGAAAATTTCTATATTCTCCACCACCCAAATAAAAGTGCAATTGTTTGGAAATTGGTAAAGGGAAGGACACTTGTAGATAAGGCCTGTATTAACAAACGCAAAAGTCACTCCAAAATTTTCTCAGTCAATCCAATCAAAATTCTATTCATCTAACTGTATTTGCTTACATAGTTGGAAAGTTGAGTGTATCCTGTAGGAAGCCAACTCATCTCAGAAATGTCTAAAACGATCTCCATAAGTTGGCAGGACCTGTGGAGCTCTCTGCATGGGACGGCCTTATTCCCTGTTTTGCAGGTGCTCAGACTATGGCTGGCAATAATCACATTCTCAAAAGCCTAGTATGTGGAAATTAAAATGCCATCTTGTAAGTTACAATATAAATCTGTTAGGTGAACTCTGGGTGCTGTTCAAATATTCTCTCCTAATCACGGCATGCTGATTGTCACTGGGTCTGACTGCTATAGGTCTCTCAGCTCTCTGCAGCCCCAAAGCAGAGACATAACACACACCCCTCACATTTGTCTCCCAAGCACAGCACACACTGAGTGATCATGCTGGCAAACTTTACTAATGCTAGAAGATAACATGAAGAAATCACAACAGGGAAGAGGACACCAAATACTGACAAGTAGATATCACTTCTCCCACAAGCCATATGTCTCCTCCCTCCCTTCAGGTGCTGCCGGGCTGCCGCCAAGTAGTAGGGTATACACATCTCCTAGATCAAGAATCCTCTTTTGATGTCCTTTCTCCCTCAGTCTAGGTGCCTAATGTTTTGACTAGTGTCCAGCTTCCCCTGCTGGGAAGTAAAAAACTCAGTTAATGTTTCAGTAATCTTGATAGTGATGCACTTAAACATGAGTGTTTGTGTTAGTTTTCCCATTCAGAACTTCCCTATGAAGAATGGGTAGATACTTTTCCTATGACTATATGATCATAAAGCTCCCTGAAGTGATCCTTTTCAGAATTCAGGAACCCCTCACCCACCCCACTACCATATGGGCTGATTTCTGCTTTCATCCTAGAATTCAGAAACTCCTACGGTTTTTATTTTTAACAGAAGTTTCTTTCTTGTAGAGACCCATCAATCTTGTAAAGATCCATCACTATTAGCCCTATGTGCTGCATGTACTAATAAATATTGAGCCATCACCCAGTGTGTATATTAGCATTAATTACAAGCATGTCTTACCTCTCCTTTTAGATGGCAGTAAGCTTGAGGTCTCCTAAAGGCAGCGATATTTACCTTTGTAAACCCACTGAATATAACACAGTGCTTTGTGAATATATAGAGATCAATGAGTATTTTAATGCATAGGCCAATATGAAGAATAGAGTCTAAAAATAGCACTGTCCAATAGCTTTCTGTGATGATGGAAATGTTCTGCATCTTTACTAACTTGGTAGTCATTAAGGTACAGGTGGCTATTGAGTTGACATGTGGCTAGCGTGAATAAGGAATTAAAGTTTTAATTTTAGCTCATTTTAATTAATTTAAATTTAAACATAAATAGCCACATGTGGCCCGTGACTACCTCATTGGACAGGGCAAATAGAATATAAAGCAAAAATCTCAACCTCTTTTGTTTTTTGAATCATATTTTTCTTTCTATTCCAAAATAAACAGGATTCCTGGGAGAAACTTTGTTCTAAATGACTTGAAATTTAAAAGAAAGAGTCAGTTTCTCCAGTGACGGTAACATGCCTGCCAACAGGCTATTCGCTGCCCAGGTGCCGGGCTCTGTGCTGGGTGCTTTACATCTATCGATTACTCATACCTCATGGCAACACTGTAAAGTTGATAACATCATCACCCCATTTTACTGAGGCATGGAGATGTTAAGTCTATTGCCTACAGTGATAGTTTATCTGGAGCTGTTTTTGAAGAAAAATTAATAAACTAGTGAATGAATATGGGTTAAGACTGATGTCTCAGACATGGTCTAAGTGTTGCTGGCTGTGTGTGGGAAGATGAATTCTAGAGCTCCCGCATGCTTGGAAAGAGAATGTAAGAAATCATTGCTTCCTGCTCTGCCCCTGCCTCTTTTGCTGCACTTTGCAAGAAGGAGAAGGCAGGAGCAGGGATTTTTCCACATTTAGGGCCTGAAGGAAAGAAAGTGGAAAACAGCCTTTTTTTTTTTTTTCCTTTAGGGAACTAAACTGGCTGATGCAAAAAAAAAAAAAGTTTGCTCAGTAAAACTACTTCCACAGACAAAAAGAGTGCTATACGTTTTTGTGGAGAGAGGTCTGGGATAGAGGGTAGGGAGTTCAGAGGAGACTTTTTTTAGCCCTTAGAAAGTTCCTGGTATTTTTGTTTGGACTTTGTGCATATGCTTATTTGCTTTTTGTTTCCAAAAGGCAGAACCCAGTGTCTAAGACCTCACAGACTCTAATTTAGTAAATGCCAGAAAGGGGCATTCCTTCCTCCTGTGCTCAATAAGCGTTGCTAAGGTTAGTGCTTAAAGAAGACATGAAATCATACTGGGTAGGAGGACGGGACAAGAAACTCATGACACAAATGGCTTATTATGTAGGATATGCAATGGAGCAAAAATATCCACTCCCAAATTGGATCATGTATGATCTTTTGAGGTTAACAAAAGGAATGCTGTGGTAGAAATGATGGAAATCTGCAAGAATGAAGTCCTTGGAGCCAATCTTTTCATTCTTGCTGCTTTCATCTCCTCTAAAATTGGCTCATTACACTACTAGAAAAATACACCACAGAATGAAGTTATGTTCCAAAAAGAAAGAAAAAAAGTATTGCCTTGAGCATTCTATATACAGAAATATTATTTTCCTTTATGGTATTGTACACTTATATAGTTAAGTCAGCCCAGCAATTAGTTGGATCCATGCAAATGTTTGCTCTCTCCTTGTTAAAAGATGACCCTGTGATTTGGTTTTAAATGTGTTCATGTAAAAATATGTTTTCACCTTTAACTGTATATGTCTATTTGGATAGGCTGCTGTAAGCATCCATTACACTCCGTGGCTTCCATTGTGATGGTGTTTATTATTACGTATTGTGCAACAAGCAGGTGGTGATGACAATGATATACTTGAAAGAACACCTATAGTCTCATGGCAACAAGCTGCAATAACGCTGCAGGGATAAACAGGGAAGCCAACGTGGCAGTTGCTATTAACACTTGGTTTTGCACACCTGTATTAATGACACTTACCTATAGAGAAAATAAAATAAGAGACACTCCTGCTGGCTCCCTGCAATTTTTAAACATGAGTGCAATAGCAGGTTATTGAGACCCAACTGTGTTCATGTGTGCAGGACAATGCATTAGGCCCTCAGAGGGATAAAGATATGACGTGATATCTGCTACAACGAACATCTGCTACTTTTGCCCAGCATTCGGCCTCCCTTCTCCTTTGTACAACATCTTGATTTCCCTTTTGAGAACCCACTCCTCCCATCAGGGCATGGGTTGAGGAGCTAGAATCCCTGGCTTCAGGTTTGGCTTCTTAATCCAAGGCTGGCCAACTTGAGTCTCACTGATTTGTGAAGGGTAGGCACATGACCAAATGCTGGGTCAATTAAGAGCCGTAATTAGGATTTTTGCAGAGCCGTTGAAGAGGAGCCACTTGATTTCACAGGAGGTTGCAAAATTGATGGGATTTAAACCTGGAGCTATTGATGGACATCTTGCCACAGCTGGGAAGCACGTGCCTGAGAATGAAGCTAATAAAGAGAGAAACGGAGCTGAAGGAGAGAGACCTGTATTGCTTGAAGGTCTGGATCCACCCATGTTTGAAGTTCAAACCCTTAAATTTCTAAGTTATGTGGGCCAATAAATGTTCTCGCTTTATTTGAAAATCCTCTTTGGAATTAGCAGACATCTGGCAGCCTTTCTGAAATGTGTTTTACAGCGAAGCCAGCCGGGTTTTGTAGGTGTCTCTGCTCTCTCAGCCTGAGACCCAAAGCCATTCCCCTTATAACGTTTTCATTTTTTGCTATTTAACATTCTCTTTGTGAGTGCCTTTAAAAAATCTGGGTGACTTTATTTCCTGGAACTATCTAAAAAGTTTATTAAGATATCTCTAATTCATATGAATTAATTTCTAACTTTTCCTCTCCATTTCGTCTCAGGAAATCCCTCTCCTCAGTTATTTTCCTAAAAGGTGAAGGGCTAGTTACAGGAGGCTCCATTCATGAACACGTCAGGCACGTTCAATATGCAAATCAGTCCAACATGCAAACCAGATTGATAAAGAATTATATAGTATTTTTGCGTCACTGTGCATACTATGTATACTATAACGATTCTCAATTTAAGAATGTGATACATGAATCTGAGGGGTTAATTTTTGTATTTGTCTATTTAATCCTTGCCCCCATCAAAAGAATTTAAGGATGCTTATAAAATTATTTCCAATAAAATAATTACCCACCTCAGAGAGTTTTTGCAAATGCATGAGTGTCAAGCACTTAACACAGAACAGGGTACACAGTAAGCACACAATAAATGTGAGCTGTAATATTGTAAGATAAAATAGAAAAAGAAATGAAGGCAAAAGTAAAATAAAAGCAGGAAGTTAATACAAGAAATTACATGCTTTAAGATAATGCATAAACATCGCAAACAGACCCCCAATTTTTCTCTGAACTCCCTAGTGTACTTTTTTTATAAAAAGGAATATGATACAATTCACATTTTCTGTAAGAGAACACCAAGTTTTTGTTTGTTATAATAAGCCCAAGAGGTTTAGTAATATACCTAAGATAGTGTATACAGCCACAAATTGAAGGAGACTATGTTCAACTAAACCCAGGTTTTCTGTATCACCCTGTCCCATACACTAGCACGAGACTTGTGAGGTCTGATTTCTGTAGTTTTGGGAAATGTGCTCTAGTTCCTGGTTACTAACTGAAGAAGACCTGAATGCTAATCACAGAAAAAAAGGCAAAACACTGTAAACATGGATTCCTATTTAAAGCATAATTATGAAGGTTCAAATCATCCTCCACATTTATGCCAACTATATATCCCATTTTCTTTAACTTTTATTTTGTTTTTCCCATTTATTTTTTATTCATATATATTTATGAGTACAAGTGCAATTTTGCTACATTGATATATTGCACTGTGATAAAGTCAGGGCCTTTGGTGCATCCATCACTGAAGCAAAACACATTGTACCCACCATGCAACCTCCCATCGTCTACCCCCTAACCCCTGCAAGTCTCCACTGTCATCATTTCACACTCTGCTTCCGTGTGTACACATTATTTAGCTCCTACTTATAAGTGAGAACATGCAGTATTCGTCTTTCTGTGTCTGAGTTGTTTCACTTAAGATAATGGCCTCCAGTTCCATCCATGTTGCTGCAAAAGACATGATTTCATTCTTTTTTTCAACTGAATAGTATTCCATTGCCTGTGTGTGCGTGTGTGTGTGTGTGTGTGTATATCGCATTTTCTCAAATAATCCAGCGTCAACTTATTCTGTTTCATTGTGCCTATAAACTATTGAAATGATCTGGAATTTCCAATACTACTACTCTACTAAAATAAAATAGTGAATCAGGTAAAAAGGCATTATCATTATCATTCAAAATATATTTTAGGAACAGTACACTTCTTCCCCACCTTCACTGATGTTTCCTTGTCATCAATATCATGTAAAGGTATTTCTCATAACTCAATATAATAGGTCAGTTTGAAAGAAGAAACTGGGATAAACTGGTGGTCTTCAGTCTTCAGTTTGCATCAGGATCACCTGGAAGATTTGTAAGAACAGATTTGCTGGGCCCTACCCCCAAAATTTCTGATTTCTTAGGTCTTGGATGGGTCATGATAAATTGCATTTCTAATAAGTTCCCAGATGATGATGATGATGATAATGGTGCTGGAAACACATTTTGAAAACCACTGTACTAGACCTTGGACATTTCTCATTCCTCCTGGGAGCTAGCCGCCTTCAGGAAACTTGCAGTGGGTTCTGTTCCTTCAAATTGGGAGGAGGAAGCTGTAACTTTCCAGTCCTGCCAATGTCTAGGTGACTAATTTTGCCTAATTTTGGAGTTGAGTAGTAAGAGTCCTCTTGCTTAAGGATAAAAGCCCAATTTTCCAATATTGTCTTTCCATATAATAAATGTGATATATGGTTCCCATCTGATTTATTTACTATTTTATTTCTCAACTAGTTTAGAACTCAAGAGGGTAACACAGAAGTTTTATTGATTAGGCCCCCTCCATTCCAAAGTTATATATGCCTTTAAAGCTGAAATCCAGAAATAGCATTCCTACTTATAAAACCACAGGTATATTTGCAAAATATAATACATTTTTTGGGTATATGCATTTTAGTGGTGCTCCCTCACTGCCCCCCACCCAAAAAAGCAAGTGTTCCAAATACCATGTCAAAGATAAATGCCTGTGTAATTGTAAAAAGGCAAACCTAATGAGACGGCAAAAAAGATGAAGGGAAATTTTGAGGCATTAAACAAAGCAAATTTTTGCCTGTGGTTCTCAATTATTTGAGGTTTATTTGAAATTAATGATAAAGTTCTATTTTCGTGGCAAAAACAATTTCAATCTGCTTTAAATGAGGCTGTGAAAAAGAAATATCCTTTTAAAAAGAAATATGATTGACCCCAGGTAATATTTGCATCCAAATTAGTTCAGCAGATAAACTTTTCTCCCTGTGGTTGAAATCCGTCTGGGATTTGCATGGGATATCCAACAAATACAGTCCACTTTCAGCTCTTCTGATCTCGAAAATTCAATGAAGAGCTTTCTTTTAAAATATAATTCTATTAAAGAGATATTGTGGCAAAGGAAACCAAAATTGCATATCTTGCCCATTAAACCAAGTTACCACATCAGATCTACAGATTGCCCTGGAAATTTTCATTTTCACTGGGAATTTTATTTTGTTCAAACAAAAAGTGAAATAATTGTGTAAAATGTCAATAGAAGCTCCAGCAATTTGGCAACAAGGACTGGAAAAAACTTCATGTTTTACTATTTTATCAGATTTATAACAAATACAAAAGGGCTGTTTTTCTTACCTTGGTTAGATATTTCCATAAAAGTCCTGGAATTAATGTGATCCTGCCAGGTGAAAGATTGCTTTCCTGTGTTTTGAGAAGCAGTAGACCTGTTGATAAGATCATTAGAATACTCACTAAAAATGCTGAGTCCAAAAAACCAAAAATAAAAGTTGTGGGCTTCTTTTTTTTTTTTTTTTAACTAGTGAGTGAAGTGATTCTACATTAGTGAGAACAAGATAGCATATATCTCTAAAATTGTATTCTGTATTTTATTAGATGAGGAAATATTTAAATATATTTTATATCTGTACCAAATGAGATATAAAAATCATTTTAAAAATTTTATTTAAGCAAAATGTAAGTAACTTTTGTCCCTAACCATATGATTTCTGAAAAACTTGATGACATTTAAGAGGAAACTAATAACCAAATCCTTATAGTCTTATTTTTTTTTGAAGTTGAAAATGCACTCATTTTTAAGAAAGTTTTTGATGGTGGTATGTCAGAATTTTCCTACCCATTCTTGCAGTGTTTACCAATCTCTTCCAGGGAGCCATCTTCAAAGTATAATATAATAAAATACCAGAATGGGAAGTCTATGTGAAATAGTGATTCTTGTTCCTAAATTTAAAAGAAAGAAAAAAAATTAAGTTTTCTAACTCACAGTAGGAAAATAGGATAAATAGTGCTAACGATGTATAAACAGCCATTTGACTCTGTTATAACCTGTAAAGACTCTTGCTCTGTAAACTGTCTACTTTATCCAGTTTAAATCTTTGGAAGACAAATATTGGTTGTCTTTATCAGTTATTCTAGAATTCATAAGAGAATAAAGAAATATTAAATGGGAAACTCTTGGAAAACACGTATAAATTTTTTAAGTGAGCTTTCCGTTATATTTATACATTTATCTTGGAAATGAATTTGTGTTCACAGCTTTATCTTAACAATTACTTAAAAATGATCGAAGAGAAGGTGTTTATGAATCAAAAGTGCTTGAATGTATTTTAATGTTTTTCTGTGTGTGTACAAGAACATTAGAACAGACATTTGTTTCTTCTACAGTTTGAGTTCTTACAACAGGAATAGTTATAGCTTGACCTAATAAAGAGTGAACAGGAATTAGATGTGGGCCATTCTATTAGCTGTAATATAATAGAGATCTGGGACTTACAACTGACATCTAGAGAAAAAGGCGAAAATGAAAACAAAAACAAACACAAATAACAACAACAACAACAAAGATCTTCATGCAATTTAGCTGCTTTTTTTTGTGACTTGGGTCTTTAAGTGAACTTTCCATTATTTTTCTGCATTTTTCTTGGAAATGAATTTGTGTTCAGAGCTTTATCTTAACAATTACTTAAAAATGATCGAAGAGAAAGTGTTTATGGATAAAAAGTGCTTGAATGTATTTTAGTGTTTTAATGTTTTCCTGTGTGTGTGTGCAAGAACATTAGAACATTTATTCTAACATATAAGCCAGTGCTTCTGACATGTAAGAACAAGCTAGAAGCACTGATTAGTGCTGGTGACTAACAGGAAAAGACATTTGCTCTTGTAAGAAGGGGGAATATGATCAAAGCCTGATTTTGCTCAATAATAGCAGCTTGTATAGCTATGGTTTAAATAAAAAAGTTTTATTATTAAAATTCCTACATGAAAAAATTTTATTGTGAATCTGAAGCTTCTAATCCTTTTGTACTTCATTGAAACAATGAGGTTTTTTGTGGGGTTTTTTTGTTGTTGTTTTTCAGTAAGACATAGAGTTTATTATGATGTCAAATATTGGGTTGGAATAGAACAGACTGTATTCAAAACTAAAGGAAATTTTTTAATCAAGCATTTATTGCCAGTATTATTCAATGATTTACAATTTGTGGGGATGAGAAAAGTCATCTAATAACCGTCGAAACTCTAAAATGCCTCTTATTAATCCAAAAGAATTAGTCAGAAAGTTGCCTTGAGACATTTGAAGAAAATTAAGAATAACTGCTTGAGTTTGTTAAGTTCTTCAAACAAGTCTAAGGGGAACAATATCCTATCAACATCAACAGTACATGAGTGAGGAAATAAAATGACTATTAAGTACTGTGTGAACTGTTGAGAGGCGACATGTGCAGTGGTGGCCCAGCTCCCACCCAGCAGCCAGCCAGCTGGGAGCAAATCTTAGCCCTGCTGGTCACCACAACATGACCCAGCGTAAGTTTCTTACCTTCCCAAGTCTCAGTTTCCTCATCTGTTTTTAAATGATAGGATTGCTATGGGAAGGAATGGAAAGATTTTTACAGTGGGGATATCTTTGAGATTCTTTCAGTTGTCTCAATGCTAAAACTATTTTCATAATAATTCTAAGATGTCATTTGCCTTGCTCACTGTCATTCTCTCATGAGGGTCCAGTGGAGTTTTTCAGAGGCTACATCATGTGAGATATCACAACAGATTGCAGCACAGACATGAGAATCCAGCTGTCTCCCATTAAGTCAGATGTTACAGTGATTTGCAAACACGTGAAAGAGCGCCTCTCCTCTCACTGACTTGTTGTGTTTTTTGAAAACATAGCTATTGTTCATAAAACTATGCAGTTGATGTTACCATGTAATGGATTTGTTAATGTTATTTTTAAATGAACTAATATGAAATATATTTAAAATGTCTCAGTTTTTATTTCTAATACAGTAAATACAGCAACGCAGTAAATATCCACAGATATAACACATGTAAACACTTTGAATCCTCGGTAATAGTTAAAAGTGTAATGGGTCCTGAGACCAAAAAGCTGAGAACTATCAATTTAAATCAATTGCCTGGCAAAAATTATTTTTCCCATAAATAAATTCACAAGTCAGAAAATAATTCTGTATTGAGCTATGTAGCCCAAGGTTGCCTTCAGAATATGTAGCACCTACAGTTACATCATTTCTGTGCTTTTTAATAAATTGTTGAGAGCAATGGGTTCTCAACTCTGGCTACATATTAGACTCATCTGTGAAGTTTTTATAAAATACTATTGTCTAGGGCCTCACATTCTGTCATTGATAGTTTACGGAAGCCCTCTGTGTATGGATTAATGTCATCGTTCAAGTAATAGCTTTAATGATTACTTGTCTAAGTAGGTATCTCATCCCTCAAACCAAAATGCACCAGCTTCTACCTTATATTATAACTGTTTATTCACATGCTTAACTTCCCCAGGAGACCCTGAGCAACCTCAGGACAGCACCGAAGTGTGAAGCATTTTTACCTTCTGGCCCCTTTAGATCGCAGCTAAGTAAGTACTTGTTCAACTAATGTTCACTGGATAAATGCCTGAATGAGAGAATGCCTAACTGAAGACTCCCCCTGCTTACTTTGCAGTGCAAATACAATGCCCCCAGAGTAGAGTGCCTGACACCCCTCCATTCCAGGAATAGCAGCAATGTCCAGAGCCCATTCTAACACCTTGTGAATCTCCCTCTTTCTCTATCCAGGGAGCTTCAGTAGTTTATGAATGTTCAGAGGGGAAGACCTCCAGCTCCCATCTCAATGTCCAGAGGCACTGAATGACTGCCCAGCAAAAACTGACTTTAATGAGTCATGTCAGACAGGGGAATGGGAACCAGATAAGGGCCACAGTATTGGGGGAAACTTGTCCTTGCTGCAACCTTTCTTCAAGGACAGGAGACTCAGTGCCACTGAGCTCAGTGAGCAGATTTCAGGACACGGCTGGGTATCTCTGAGGCACACAAGACTGCTCAGGAACACGGTGGCAGAGGTGTCTCCGTGGCAGAGGACACAGCTTCACAGGGTAAAGCTGGCCATGCCATTAAAGCTAGCCACAGAATCTGCTGACCCACTGGCTCCAGCTGGGTCTGTGACTCAATTAAGGGAGTTGTACTCTTTGATGAACTTGAGCCCTAAGGGTTGCTGTTCTCAAAGTTCCTTGAACTCACACTTGCTGCCACTTAATGAGATGCAACAGATCTCAGAAGGCCAATCCAGAGGTCCCACTTCACAGACCCCAAAATACCAACACTTTCCTCCCCTGCAACCAACCCTTTATTGAGAGGCTAGAGATTTTTTTTTAAATAACTTTATTGAGATATAGTTTATATACCATAACATTCACCTATTTAAATTGTACAATTCGATACTTTTTAGTATATTCACAAAGTTATACAACCGTAATCACCATAATCAATTTTAGAACATCTTTGTAATCTCAAAAAGAAACTCCCTGTACACAATAACAGTCACTCCCCATTACCACCCCCACCCCAAGTCCCCAAATCTCCAGGTGCCTTGGTGTTTTGAATATTTTAGGCTCAAGAAATTTAAGAAATGGCAGAATCAGAAAGGACTCTGACCGTCCCCTGAGGCAGGAACAAAGAGCCTCTGGTGAGAGACGCCCTTCCTGTACCCAAAGAACTGTTCCTTAGCATCCTTATCTCCAATGCGGGCGGTGTACCAACAGACATCTGAACAAACAGGCCTTGCTAAGTTTCCCCCATTTACTACCCTTAGCCCACACGCCTTTGTCCCATTGCATTTTTCTATGACTCTCCACTCTTTAACAAAACTAGTATAAAAACACTCAGGTTTAACTGTTTCTTCGGGTTTTCATTTCCCTATGAAAGCTCTTGTGTCAAGTAAAACTCACGTTAAGTACATTTGTATTTTTTTCTCTTGTGAATCTTGTGAATTTGTGTAGGGCCTCAGCCAATAAACCTAAGATGGGTAAAAGGAAAAGATCTGTTTTTCCTTTTCTCCATAGGCAACCACTAACCTACTTTCTGTCTCTACGGATTTGCCTATTCTGGACATCTTATCTAAACAGAATCATGTAATATGTGGTGCTGCAACGGGCGTCTTTCATTCAGCATGTTTTGTAGATTCATCCACTGCTGTGGTGTGTATCAGTACCTAATTTCTTTTTATTGCCAAATAATATTACATTGATTAGATATACTACATTTAATTTATTCGTTCATCAGTTAATGGACATTTAGGCTGTTTAACTTTTGGCTTTTATGAATAATGTGAAGAGTTGTTTTTAGGGCACTAAAAACACCAAAAAATTTCCTTACATCTTTCTCCCAGACCTATGTGTGTATACAATTAATGGGTTCTTCATGGCGGGTTGGGGGAGGTAAGTGATAGATCTTAAAGCTAAATTTTTGTTTCTGCTTAAAATGCAAAACGGTTGGCAATGTCTCTCATTAATGAGAGCAAAATAATTGCAAATGATACACAGGCAATAAAATGGATTTACTAAATTTAATCATAGAATCCCAGAAGGTTAAATGAAAAGAACCTTAGAAGAGATCTAATCTATTTCACAAGCAAGGAATTTGAGTTCCAGAGAGGTTAAATGACTTGCTCAAGATGACATGCTCTCTTGACTCCTGGGCTGATGGGTTAAAATGTCACGCTCCCAAATTTAAAAAAAAAAAAAAAATTAATAAAGCTCCAAAGCCTTGCAAAGCAAAAGAAGTAAAAACAAATGTATTTATTTGAAACTTTAAAATGAAACACTTGTAAGTTATTTACTGCCTTCCTTTCCAGCTTCAGGAGACACACCCTTGTGGTGATAAAAGAGCCATAAGTTACATAATCCTGGCCCTGATGAAAGAGAGTTTGCACCTTCCCCTCCCAGGCTGCGCTCACCCCATGGTGGGTAACAGAAGTGTTCCCTGGTGATAGGCTAGTGAACTAATGCCAAGTTCTGGGGTCCAAGCTGGAAAAACGTAAGGAGGCCCCTTCACCCACAAGACCCATCGCCCAATCAAGGCCCGGATGACTTCACCTGCCACACCCATCCCAACCACGGCTCGGGCTCAGGCCAGTACTGTACCAGATGGCCCTCCACTGTGAGCTGTGAAAGAAAACATTAGCCTTCTAAAAGCCCAGGACTTTTGTTGTTCTCAGAAAAAAAAACAAAACAGATTTTATGCTTTTGTTTTCTCTAATTAATCTCTACAAACTCTCCATATCTTTGGTATTTCTTTCTTGGAAAATGAAGTTCAAGAGGGAAGTGGATTTTCCTCATTCAAAAGAAAGCTCCTACGTGTCTAACCACGGCTGCCACCTACCTCTCCTATTTCCTCACCTCTTCCCCCCAATATTGCTGCAGAATTAATGGGCAGCAGGATGCGTCAGACCACCTGGACACTACTCATTTTTATCACATAAGCCTTGGGCCTCATGAATTTTCTGACACCTTTTCCCCTTGTTCTTATTCCTTCCCCTACCGTCCCTGTCCAGGCCTCATTTTCCTATCAGAGCATGCTCTTTGGATCTTTCCTATTCCTCACCTTCCTTAGGGTTTCTTTTGATCAGATTTTTATCTGTTCAAAAATATGGTGCAGATTTAACATTTCTTATACCCTACAGGAATGACATGAATTTGTTCTAAATTTTTCAAGATTTTTTCCGTTGTTAATTCACTTCCTTAATTTCTTTTACTTCTTTTTAATGCATTCCCTTTTATATGCTATACCTGCATTCATTTACTTCTCTATGAATTGGATATATTCAATACATATTTATATACATAAATGCTCACATTTGCTTCAATTTTTTAACCATAAAAGGATTTCTTTTTTTTTTTGGAAATTATAGGTAGGATTTTTTTTTTTTTAATTATAGACAGGATACATTCTGGGATAGTTTAAGCAATAAGAACTCAGCTTGAGTTATCTCTGTAAACAGTGAACAACTATTAACAAGTGTTTATTTGGATGATTATAATAGATATTTGCATTCTATTATCAATAAAACCCTCGTCTGCTTCTCCATATGAATACATTGGTCAAAGGTCAATCAGTGCTTGAACTCTGTTCATTTTGCCTTTATGAACAAGGGTTATAGAAAGGAATAACTTAATAGTTCTTAAGTCTAGCTCTTCATGTAGTTCCACAAATAGGACCCCAGAAAATGATTAAATTCATATTCTTGATATTATTTTTAGATGTAAAATAATATTTTACTTCATGCATTTATCTACTCAACAAATATCTATATGATTATATCTTTTGCAATTCAGGAACTCAAGGATAAAAATTTATGATAAAATCAGCAACAGTCATAGAATTCTGTTTTTTCAGAGATCTATTAATCCCAAAGTTCTTTTATTCTCATGCACTTTTCATACAGCAGCCAAAATTGACTTGTAATTTTCTTTTGAACTGATACATCTTTCTTTCCAAGTAATACTTGTACATGGTAACAAAATCACCACGTATAGAGAAAGACTTCTGGTGAAAATCAACACTTTCCTTAATCTCTTCCACCCTTTCAGAATTCTCACTTCCCCTAAAACAACCATTTTAACTTTTTTTTTTCCTGAGACTAAGTCTTGCTCTGTCGCCTACACTGGAATGTAGTGGCCTCAAACTCTTGGGCTCAAGTGATCCTCCTGTCTCAGCCTCCTGAGTAGCTAGGGCTACAGGCACGTGCCACCATGACTGGCTAATTTTTTTTAGTTTTTGTAGAGATGTGGTCTCAATACCTTGCCTGGGCAGGTCTTGAACTCCTGGCCTCAAGCAATCCTCTTGCATCAGCCTCCCAAAGTGCTAGGATTACAGACATGAGCCACCACACTTGACCAACCATTTTAATTTTTAATATTTGTTTTAGGTTCTTTGAATGGTTACCCCTGAATGCTCAAATAATACATATACCACTTTTTAAAATTTACCAACTGGAGGAATTTTAAATTGATTTCCTGCTGTAATAGTTGAGAACTTAGGTCTCTTAAACCGATTCTCATTTTCCGTCCTTCCAACCTTTAGTGGACATCTGTATTTTTTTTTCTTTTTTGGCTGCCCAGCATTTGAAGCCAATTGCTATTCTGGGAAATTTCCCACCTTATGAGATGGGAAGTAGAGGTAGCTTCTTGCAAGAGAAGCTGAAAACACCACATGCTCCCTTTCTCAGACTTCCTTGCACCTGGATCCATGCACATGAGCTAAGCTCTACAAATCAGACATACCACCTCAGAGCTAGAATAGTGGCACATTTGTGGTAAGATCGAGTTTCTGGGTAGCAGTTGCAGCAGTGCTAATTGAAGCATACAGCCTCCTGTGCCAGCTGTGTTTATAGGGCGATATGTCCTGCCTTGTGCTCAACTACCAGAAGAATTCTGCTGTTAGACCAATTCTGCTGTGTGATTGTTCAAATTGCTCCTGGCTGCAAAGCCCCAGATTCTCCAGTCCTCCAGGTCCTCTATCTTTTCTTCTTAGGTGAGCCAAGCAGTTGCTCACAGTTAAGAATCCTGACTGACGTACTACCTAATCCTGATACAGTAACACCACTGCCCTCAGATCCTCCACTGGTCACTTTGCAACTTCAAGTAACATTATGGAGTGTCCACTATTTCTATCAAGCACAAAGAGTACTTCAACTTCTCATTTTGTAAAATGAAGACCTTAGTACTCTGATACTTGCCTTCACATCTCCTCCTTTCTTCTAAGATAAAAGCATTTATATTCTACTCTCTGGGATTAATATATCTTTGAAAAAGCAGAATTCTATGACAGCTGCTGATTTTGTCATAAATTTTTATCCCTCCAATCCTGAATTATAATTGTCTCCTGTGCTTTGTTTATAATTTGATTCTAGAAGTTGAAAAATATTTAATCTCTTTACATTGCGCCCATGTAAAAATTATTCAACTCTGAAAGCATCACATGTTTTATTGACATGTCTTTGTTACATGTCCTGTATACATCATAATCCAATATCATAATTCCTAGGCCACTCAAAGAAAAATGATCCTGTGGTAAAGTTGGAATGTGTTTACAATCCGTCTTTTGCCTCTAAAAGAACTCAAATTTTTCTAAGTCATAGCTAGAGGGCTCCATTCTTCTGTTCCAATCTGGATTTTCTAGGGCTGCTGCAAATCAATGAATCTGGGACAAAATGCCACTGTTTTCCTGCTTTTAATCTGGTAGTTCCTGAAAACCATGTCTTTCCTGATTTACTCCCTTGTTTCATTGGCATACATGTCCAAGTATGTATGCCCTTACCTAAGAAAGGATCTGTGCAATATAAACACTTGGGGTCCTTGCCCTGCTTTTGTGAAGATGACTTTCATCATGGCTTCCCATTTGAGGGACAGTTAACTAAATATGTAATTTTGAGTTGAAAATAAGTTTCCTATAGAAGTCTGAAGGTTTTTCTTCATTGTTGCTGATGAGATGCATGGTACTGAATGAAATCTTATTCATTTATCTTTGGTTACTGTTTCTGAAGGAGTAATGATACAGTTTGATGAAGAAGGGGAGAGGAGAATAAACAGGAACTGACATTAGTGTATTATCCTTAGTAGCTAAGGTAGGAGGGGAGATGTACCTAAAAAGAAAAAAAAATTGGGTAGGAACTGCAAATAAACTCATCTACTCGACAATTTTGCTTAGTCACTCTGGATTTTGCCACTAAAATGAACTCCATAAAGATGATTGTTCTTCTAAAAATTATTTCCTTAGAGAAATTGCTGATTTAAAAAAAAAACTCAACAAGGCAGACAATCCTTTTGCCCTCCACATACCTATGACATATGGTAGTGCAGAGATTTTTGCCTCTTCTGCAGAAAGGAGGTTGCATATCAGAACTTAGTATGAATTTCTTAAATCTTTAATAGCACAGTGAAGAGAAAACTTACTGCACTACCGATGCAGTATATTGCAGTTGGAATATTTTCTTCTCCTGAAAATATATACTCATACACCAATTATAACCCACACTATTGGGTATTCAAAATTTATTTTGCTTTATGAACCATGTAGAATGAAACCAATCAAGCTGTAATGTGGTACCTTGTGATATGATAACGCCTACTACCATTACAATTTCAACAAACTTGAACTGCGATTCAAATTAGTAGCGTGACTCTAAGGGAAATGGTTGCATAATGGCATCCAGTGTTCTCAATTAACACAGGAAAGATTAATGGCTTTTTTTTTTCCTTTTGGTGGTCTCTGTTGAGGAGAAAAAAACATAAGCTGCCATTTGATTTTCCACTCAATTGCATCTACCAACTGGCAGACAGACCAAGCGGGAAAGTTCCTCCATCCAGTAGCTGGATTTGCCATGGGCATGGCCCAGGCATGTTAGCAAGGCTGATTCTCCATGATCTGAATAGTCCACAGATGGCAACTCTCTGAGGGAAGACTCCAAGACTGAACTAGTAGGAAATGCATCGGCTAAGAAAAATTATTAGGAATTCTTCTCTTCTCTTCTTTGTATCAACCATCTAATTAACTACCATTTCATCCTTTGAGAACATCTCAAGTCTGTGTCTGATAAGCCACTTCCCAGGAGGGAGTGAACTGCATATCAAAATGGATTTGATGCTTCTCAGTAAACCAACAAATCAGCTCAGGAGTGAGTGAAATGAAAATTTTAGGAATATCACCTTGCAGAAAAAGGTGATGACTGCTATAGGTTGGAATAGTTATGATCTGTCAGAATCTTCTGTTGCAAAGAACAGCTTAGCCATACAGCAACGCTCCATGGCTGCTGCGGTCAAGAATCTAAACACGGCTTGGAATTCTCTGAGGATGTTATTCATAAAGGCACAGTTAATCAAACTCAGACCTCTCTTCAAAATCTCACTGTACAAGCCAAACTTATTGCCAGCAGAAGGAAGGTGCCAGACCAGAGAAGGTAAGCTAAAATCTGTGTGCCCTGGCTTCAGAACTATGAGGTCTCAACCCATTTTAAAAAGTAAAAAAAGATTTTGTGTGTGTTGTTGTTGGTTTTGTTTTGTTTTGTTTTGTTTGTATTTATCAAATAGTTGACTTTCAGGTCATACAATCAGAACTTTGTACTTATCCAAGGATTTTCAACCTACAGAAGTAGATATTTTAATTTAATTTACCAAAAAGGAAAAAAAAAATCTCTCCTTCTTTCCCTCCCTCACCCTTTAGAGGAATTCAGAAAGAATGGGTATGAGCCAAAATCACTCTGGCTCGTGTCCATGGTTACCAAGCTGAAAGAGAAGGCAGTTTTCTGGATAAATGGTCTTGCCTCAAATGCCAGATGCCTGTTAAAAGTATCGCTGGCTCTCAGAATCTTTCTGTGCCTCCCTGTCATCGTAAACAGGAATGGTGGATCTTTCAATAGAGATGTTGGTGTTTTCCCCACTGATTAATTACACCATTGGTTCTAAGAAGAATGGTTTTCTTTCTTCTTTGCACAGGGAAATCTCTATATCCCAAAGGTGGGGTCTCTTGCTTTCAGTTGTTTTAGAACTAACTCAAAGTGATGTGAGTCTCTAAAGAATTGTCATGTCCTTGCCATTAGGAAGAAGAACCATAAGAAGATCCAAGTTCTCTCAGTTTGCACAAATCCTCTGCAGGCCCATGTGCTGATTTTTCACTAAATATTTGTTGTTTTTTTCCCCTCCCAAGTCAAGGATAAATTTTTCCAGGCCCTCAAAGATGAATGTGAGACAAAAGCATAAATAGGCCTGATCGAAATTCTCCTTCCATAGGAAGGAAATGAAGCGGCCTAGGTGGAGATTGTGAGCTCTGTCTTTACAGTTTCCAATCAGCTATGCTCTCAGTCTCTGATTCTTCATCTATAAAACGGAGATGAAAATTCCTAACTCATAGGGTTGTTGAACTTTTTTTTAATTAATAGATTTCATATTTAGGGATATTATAGGTTTACAGAAGAATTGAGCAGAAAGTATAGATAGTTTCTATATACTTCCTCAGTTTCCCTTATTGTTAATATCTTGCATCGGTGTTGTGGGTTGTTGCATTTTAAATTACATACCAACAAAAAGCACAGTATTTTATGTGCCAGAAGGTGGTTACCAATGTGAACTGCTAGGTCTGTCATTCAAAACCCTCTCATTTGTTAATACGTCATGTTTTCATTTTTTTGATGACATTTTATGAGTCACCTTTATCAAAAATCTCCCCTAAATCCCTACCACACCTCCACACTATTTGAAAAATACCATCTATGAAGATTTGTTTCTTTAGATTTAAGATCATCTCTTAGTACCCTTTCATTGGAATGTAAAATACCTCTAAGAGAGAGAAAAGAATAATTATTAGTATCATTGATAACTTTGTTGATTAACAGAAGACACAATTGTCATCCAAACACTGTAGATCGATACTACCTATCATTTGTTTTAATAAGAATAATTAAAAAATGGGCCCAGAGGTTCTTAAGTATGACAGTGCTGAAAAAGAGGGACTGGAGCAGTCTTATATGGTTGGAGGATCTCAGAAGAAACCATAGCACAGGAAAGAAGAAGAAAGGCAAACCAGTTCTGAAAGGAGGGAGTGTTGACTCAGAACCCTTCTTCAAGGCAAATAAGATCAACCTCTGAGAGGGGAGGGGGGAGGGAGGTGGCCCCATAGGAGTTTGGACAGTAGGATGTTGTTCACTTCCCCGACATTGGACATGAACAGGATTCACTGGAAGAAGATCAAAATAGCGCCAAAAGTATGGTTATAGAAAAGTGAGGGTTGAGAAGAATGATCATACAAAAGCAAGCCTTAGATGACAGAAAGACAAAACTCATTTTGGAGTTGGGTCACTGAAGAATACATGGGCTTTCTAACTGGCTGTACTTGGGAGAAAAGTTTAAGACAAATATGCATATTGCCTAGATGTCAAAAACATGTATTAGGCTTTCAAGTGGTTCTCAGCCATGGCTGACCATTGAAACCCCTTTGAAGGTCTTATAAATATAAGTTCTTTGGCCCCACTGCTAGGAGATTCTGATGGTGGGGAGGGGCAGGTGGGTATCTTGTTTAAGCCACTGCCCTGCACCTTAATTAGTCACCCTCCCTCTCAAAGGTGCTGTTCACATACTAGAGCCTCATGTATTGCTCAGGTAACCCAGATACTCCCGGGTACTGCTGGCCCGAGCATGAACCAGACCCTAGTAATTCCCTTTCTAGGAATCTACCACAAGGAAATAATCAGAAATGAGGGCAAATTTTGCATTCTAAAGTGTTCATTGCAGCTTTATGTATGTCAGCAAAAACCCAAAAATATCCTGAAGTTCAATAATAGGGAAATGGCACATTCATATTAGGAAATATTATATAGAATTTTAAAATTGTTTGGCTGGGTTCAGTGGCTCATGCCTGTAATCCTAGCACTTTGGGAGGCCAAGGCAGGAGGATTGCTTGAGGACAAGAGTTCGAGACCAGCCTGAGCAAAAGCAAGACCCCATCTCTGCAAAAAATAGAAAACTTAGCCTGGCATGGTGGTGCATGATTGTAGTCCTAGCTACTTGGGGGGCTGAGGCAGGATGATCCCTGAGCCCAGGAGTTTGAGGTTGCTGTGAGCTATGATCACGCCACTGCACTCTAGCCAGGGCAACCAAGCTAGACCCTGTCTCAAAAAAAAAAATTGTTTATTGTTTTCCAATAACTATATGATATAGGAGAAAAAAACAAGATGTAATGTTAAGTTAAAAAAGCATAAAGACAAATATATGTGTGGTATGATCTCTATCTATCTAAAATCATAAGCACCACTATCTGTACACACACACTAGATACAATACTCCAAGAAATAGCAAAAAGTCAACCGTGGTGAGCTGTATTAGTCAGGGTTCTCCAGAGGAACATAACCAATGGATCTCATACACATATATGTATACAAAATTTATTATAAGAAATTGGCTCATGGCAAGTAAGCCATTATGGAGACTAGCAGTGCAAATTCTGCAGAGCTGATGTCCCGTTTCAAGTCCAAAGGCTTGAAGCTGTTGTAGAACCAACTAAGAACTCATGTCCCAGTTTGAGTACAGAGGCCAGTGGGCTGCTGCAGAACCAGGAAGAGCCAATGTCTCAATTCAAGTTCAAAGACTGGCAGGCAGGATAATTCTCTCCTACTTGTGTGTGTGTGTGTTTGTGTGCACCCACGCATGCATACTCATGCTCGCTTTTTGTTCTATTCAGGCCTTTGACTGGTTGGATGAGGCATACCCACATTATGGTTTACTGCCTAACTCAGTCAACTGATTTGAATGTTAATCTCATCCAAAAACACCCCCACAGAAACACCCAAAATAATATCTGACCAAAATACTGGGCATTCTGTGGCCCAGTCATGTTAATACATAAAATTAACCATCATGTGTTCTGTCACTGGGTCTGTAAATTTTGTGACAGCAGGGACCATATCTTTTAGCATGAATTATAGTGTTATTGACTGATGATATATTAGCCATGCTGAATTCACTCTAAATGTTCGAGAAAATAAAATAATGTCTTTGTTGCTGTATTATCCAAGGAAGTGGCATTCTTCAACTGAAATTTGGTTATCTTTATAAACCTGTGAAGAGTAATTTAATTAGTAAAATCTCAGTGGCCATTTAATGTGCCTGAAAATAAGCTAAAATAATGGGCAAATCATTTATATACTTTTTTAAATCCCAAAATGTTTTTATGGAAGAATTCAGTTATAAAGTTTGTCTTATATTTGAATATGTTGCACCTAAAATCATGTGCATCCTTCCACAAAGAATTATGTACTGTCATAACCTGATACCATGTTTGTATGTGAATACATTAAATATAAAATCATTTACATGTCTCTCCAAATAATTATGTACTATCATAGCCTAATACTATGCAGTAACATTTGTCTCAGCTCAGAATTGTAGAAAATTTTTCATTCCTATAGAGATGGAAATGTTTTTCCTGAAAAGGTTCTCTTTATAGGGGATAAAGGTGTGTGTTGGTGGGAATTGTGAAGGTTAGGAGGGTCAGAGAAACTAGAAGGAAGGAGTAGAGAAGGAGAGAGGAGACATACTAACTTTCCCAATTAACTTTTATCCAAAGGATAACTTTTAAATAGAAAAGTAATTTCTCTCTCTTAAAAAAAACTGAGCAAAATAGAATAAAAGGAATACCCAAAAAAGTAAAAGAATAACCCCCAAAGCTGCAATTGGCACTTCTAGACCATTTTCCTTCCAAGTGGTTTTCATCCCATTCTCAGTGTTGGGAACCAGAGACAGAGCCCTTACTGGAAGTGACTAGCCCTAAGCTTAAGGAACAGGGACTTCAGCCTTGCTCATATTAATCCTCTGCTCAGATCATTCAGCCAAGATGCCACTCACAGGAGGACAAGATCTATTTCTTGGGATTGCCCATCTGCCTCAAGCATCCTTTGACAGCCCCAACCATAATCTATTCCTGTGTAATAATCCAATTAAATATAAAGGAAGGGGGAGGGGAACTTTCTCATTAGATCAGGAGTTTAGCAATCTCCAAACAGTAGCTATAAAATTTAGAGAACAGGAAACTGGTCCCCTAATACTTAGGAATAAACTCCTGGTCCAGTCCTAATCCTGTGAAAAGTTACAGATGAATTTACTTTTTTAAGACCAGTTTCTTCTTCAGCTGGTGATGCTGAACTAAGAACGTACCCTAAACTTGGGTTTCAGAAGGCTCACCCAAGACAGACCTGACTCCTGAGCTGGCAAGGTAGTGCTGGAACACCTACCTATTTTAGGAAGAGTTGCTTGGTTCAGGTTCTACCATGCTACCTCACCTGGAAATGGCTCTGCTTTCTTCCACCAAGTCCAAACCTAAAACTAGAAAGTAGAGGTGAGGCCCTAGCTGTACAGCCATCCCAGGAAACAAGACAAAGGACCCTCAAGCAGGTTGGTGGGTGAAAAATCTTCTGATCTAGACTTAGATAATCCATAGGAAAGTAACTAAGTCTTAATTGTAACTCACTTTTAGACTCGCAGATCATTTCCTTAATCCAATACAGTTGAGTATCCCTCATCTAAAATGCTTGGGACCAGAAGTGCTTTGGATTTGGAATTTTTTTTCAGATTTTGGAATGTTTTCATTATATTTCCCAGTTAAACTGAACATTTGAAATCCAGAATGCTCCAGTGAGCAATTCTTCCATTGAGTGTCATGTCAGCACTTAAAAAGCTTTGGATTTTGGAGCACTTCAGAGTTCAGATTTTGGGACTATGTGTACTCAACCTGTAATAGTAATATATGGACATTAGGGTTTACAAAAAGCTTTTCCATGCATTCCCCTCATGGATGCCCTGATAATCAGAAAAGCTGCTTTATGCTCATGTGTCCCTGTTTCTCAGTCTTATTCAAATGCACGTTGACGTGACATTTTCATAACCAATATCCTTTTTTACTATAAAAACAAATCTTGTTTTTTCTTTTAACCTTTCATTTTGATTTTTCACTTCTAACATCACCTGTGATTCTCATACATTCTTCCTGGAAATATGTTTTTTCCATTATCCACTTTTCCAATAGCCAACATATGCCTTCCACTGTGCTGGTTACTCAAGGTAGGAGGTGAGGGTATTACCAAATAATAGAAGACATGCGTTCTCTTCATGGGTTGCACAAAAGCAAATTAGGAATACATGGTAACACTAAGAGCTAGCATTTATAGACCTTTTAGGTATTTTGATTGTGTTAGCTAAATTAATGTTTACAACCACACCAATGGATTAACTGTTGTTATCCACACAATTAGATGAGGAAACTGAAGAACAAAGAAATACTTAACTAGCGATGAACATACAGTTGGATAAACATCCAGGCTCCAAGCTGCAATTTGAAAAGGCATTCTAACTTCTTGATCACTCTCAGGCATACCTTGGAGATATTGCAGGCTCAGTTCTAGACCACTGCAATATAGCAAATATCGCAAAAAAGCGAGTTGCACAAATTTTTTTGGTTTTCCAGTGCATTTAAAAGTTATGTTTACGCTATACTGTAGTCTATTAAATGTGCAATAGCATCAAGTCTGAAAAAACAATGTACATATCTTAATTAAAAATACTTTATTGTTAAAAAATGTTAATGATCATCTGAGCCTTGAGTGAGTCGAAATCTTTTTGCTGGTGGTGGGTCTTTCCTCTATGTTGATGGCTTTTGACTGATCAGGGTGGTAGTTGCTGAAGGTTGGGGTGGCTGTGGCAATTTCTTAAAACAGAACAACAATGACATTTCCTGCATTGATTGACTCTTCCTCTCACAGGAGATTTCTCTGTAGCATTCAATGCTGTTTAACAGCATTTTATCCACAGGATTAGAGTCGATCCTCTAAAACCCTGCCACTGCTTTATCCATTAAGATTACATACTATCCTAAATCCTGTATTGCCTTTTCAACATCTTCACCAGGAGTAGATTCCATCTGAAGAAACCACTTTCTTTGTTCATCCTTAAGAAGCAACTCCTCATCTCTTCAAGTTTTATCATGAGGTTTCAGCAATTCAGTTACATCTTAGGCTCCACTTCTAATTCTAGTTCTTTTTCTATTTCTACCATATCTGCAGTTATTTCCTCCATGGAAGTCTTGAACACCTCAAAGTCACCTATGAAGGTTAGAATCAATGTCTTCCAAACTTCCATTAATTGTTGATATTTCAACCTCCTGCCATGAGTCATGAATAGCATCTAGAATGGTGAATCCTTTCCAGAAGGTTTTCAATTTACTTTGTTCAGATCCATCAGAGTAATCACTATCTATGGCAGCTATAGCCTTACAAAGTGTATTTCTTAAATAATAAGACTTGAAAGTCAAAATTACTCTTTGATCCACTGGCTGCAGAATGGGTGTCATACTAGCAGACATGAAAACAACATGAATCTCCTTGTACATCTCCATCAGAGGTCCTGAATGACCAGGTGCATTGTCAATGTGCAGAAATATTTTGAAAGAAGTCTTATTTTTCTGAGAAGTAGATCTCAAAAGTGGGCTTAAACAATGCTTAAACTATGCAATATATCCATGTAATAAAACTGCATTTGTACCCCCTAATCAATAAAAATTTTAAAAAGTGCAAAGTGAAGCAGCAAGTTCTGTTATAGAATCTGCAGCAAGTTATCCAAAAGGTCTACCTGAGATCATTGATGAATGTCTATTATTCCACTCTCTGTTGCTCCATTTATAAAGCACAGAGTAGATTAAACATACTTCTTTAGGGCCCTAGGGTTTTTAGAATAGTAAATGAGCATTGGCTTCAACTTAAAGTTACCAGCTGTGTTAGCTCCTGATAAGAGAGTTGGTCTGTCCTTTGAAGTTTTGAAGCCAGCCATTGACTTCTACTCTTTAGCTAGGAAAGTCCTAGATGGCATCTTCTTTCAACAGAAGGTTTTTTTATCTGCATTGAAAATCTGTTGTTTATTGTAGCCACCTTCAATGATCTCAGGTAGATCTTCTTGATAACTTGCTGCAGCTTCTATAACAGAACTTGCTGCTTCACTTTGCACTTTTTAAAATTTTTATTGATTAGGGGGTACAAATGCAGTTTTACTACATGGATATATTGCATAGTGAGGAAGCCTGGGCTTTTAGTGTAGCCATCACCAGAATAGTGTACATTGTATCCATTAAGTAATTTCTTCTACCTCACCCACCTCCCACCCTTCCACCCTTCCAAGTCTCCAATGTCTATTATTCCACTCTCTATGTCCATTTGTACACTTTATTTAGGTGAGAACATCTGGTATTTCACTTTCTGTTTCTGAGTTACTTCACTTAAGGTAATGGCCTCCAGTTCTGTCCAAGTTGCTGCAAAAGACATGATTTCATTCTTTTCTATGGCTGAGTAGTATTCCATGGTATATATATGCCACATTTTCTTTATCTAACTATATGTTGATGGATACTTAAGTTGATGCCGTATCTTTGTTATTGTGAATAGTGCTGCAATAAACATACAAGTTCATACATGTAATGTTTAGTGCTCATTAAATACTACATTTTATTAGTATTTTATTAGGATGATTTTCTACATGACAGTTCACTCTGCTGTTTGCCTCATAACTCTTCTTTCCAGATTTCAGAGATCTAGGCTGAGGTTCAATCATCACTCTTCTATCCTTCTTCCTGTACCCTCTCTTCCCCGGAAATTATATCTTCCCCTGCAGTTTCAGTGATTGTTTATATAGGTTGAGTATCCCTTATTTGAAATACTAGGGACCAGAAGTGTTTCAAATTTTATATTTTTTCAGGTTTTGGAATATTTGCATTATACTTACTGGTTCAGCATCCCTAATCTGAAAATCTGAAATCTGAAATGCTCCATTGAGCATTTCCTTTGAGAGTCATGTTGGTGCTCAAAAAAATTCAGATTTTGGAGCATTTTGGATTTTTTATTTTCAGATTAGGTGTACTCAACCTGTATTGGATAACCACCTAGTCTATTGTCTATTCCTGCCTTTTCTTTTGAATTCTGATTTTATATTTCCAACTGTTTACTGGATTGTATTGCTTGCTGTTCTTGCTACAACCTTTAACAGTGTACAAGTATATCTAAGACCAAACTCTTCAGGTGAAGCTCAAAATTGGTTTTTCCTCTTGATTTTTCTACTCCCTCAATGTGACAGACAGAACTTAAGGTGACCCTCAATGATTTCCCACCTCCTGGTGTCCATGCCTTGGTATGATCCCCTCCCATTGATGTGGGCAGGCCCTGTGGCTCAGTTCTAACTCCTTGGAAACGACAATGGTGAAGGTATGTTACTCTCATGATTACTTTATGTTATATAAGACCCAAGCTTAGCAGACTGCAGCAGGAGAGGCTCCTCGCTGGCTCAATGAAGTGAGGACCCCCACATGGCAAAGAACTGTGGGCAGCCTTTGGTTCTGAAGGTGGCCTCCAACAAAACGCAAGAGTCCTCAGTTATACAGCCACAAGGAAATGAATTCTATCAACAACCTGGATGAGCTTAGAAGTGGATTCTTCCTCTGTTGAGCCCCCAGCCCAGCTGATACCTTGATTGCAGCCTCCCGTGACCCTAAGCAGAGGACCCGGATAAACCATGCCCAGCCTCCTGACCCATAGAAACTGTGAGATAACAAATGTTTATGTGTTAAGTGGCTAAATTTGTTATGTGGAAGAGGAAACTAATACACTTGGTATTAGTTGACCATTGTTTCAGTCTTCCTGGGATTAAACTCCTATGTTGTCTTTGATTCCTAGCTTGTCACTTACATTCAATTACAAAATCTGATGTAATTGAACTTATTAATAACAGCTAATATTTGTGGAGTGAGTTGATAAGCCATGCATTATACTTACTTTATTCGTATAATAATCAGTGACTTAGGCATTCCCTTTATAGATGATAAAATTGAAATTTGGAAGTAAAATATATTCTGCCAAAGGTTTCACAGTCAATAAATGTCAGAGCTAGCATTCAAATCCAGTACATCAGATTCCAAATGCTATGATCTTTCTGCTACACTGGACTGACCACCCAGATGGCTCTTTTAGATCAAAAGTCCTAAGTTAAAGTTAAAACAAAAACTTCTTCCATCAGCATTCAAAATTGCTCAATCTGGTCCTAGTTTCCTCTTCCAGACTTTTCCCCCATTACTCATTGGCACTCTCTAAAAGTCTTGGTGTTTTTCTGCCTCCTAACATTGATCCACAATCTTCTGTCGTCCTGTAACATCTTCAATAAAACAATACACTCCCTTGATATGTTAGCACTAGAAGAGGAATTTTCAAGTGTAGAGGGGTGGGCTTACCAAGGGGCCCTGATTCTGTTACTACAAATTTCACCTTCCATTCAGCATCTGAATCATAGGCTTACCTCTCCCACTGTTGTGTTAATCCTCCTGGGTTACTGCTCCCCACCCTTAATATATAAGCAATGTACTAGGGATGTCTGCCATTACCTGGCTCACTCTTAGCATCTTCTGCAGGAAGTTCCCTTCCTCACTGCCCTCTTTAAGAGGCGAATGGATTGTTCAGTATCAGTGCCATCCCGAGTCATATCAACACATGAGGCAAAAGGAAATACATCTGCTTTTGCATACATTTATTTAAACACCCTTCCATATTTTGAACCAAGCAGGAAAAGATAAAAAAAAAACCTCTACAGTCAAAAAATGTGACTACATGTAAAGCTCTGCACAATCTGTTCATACCTCATTGTCAGCCCTCATAAACCTACCTATGAGGATCTGGTGATTGACACAAAAGAGACAGGGTCCAGGAACCATAGGCCTATTGAAAATGACTCTTTTCCATTGAGCAAAAAAACAAGGTTATAAAACAAACAACATTATCTTGTCTCTAGGTAAAATGTTAATGTTTTCTTCCTCACAAATTTTTTTCATTGCTTTTATGTTTTAACAGTGTATTAAATATTAAAATATTATTTATCTTGATTACTGACTTCTTTGGCACCCCATTAAGTTTTGCACAAAAAAGAGAGTGTGTCGTTCTTTGAGCCCGAATTCTGGTCTTCTTCAATATCAACTGCTCGTGTTCAGCTGATTGAACTTACAAGGCCATCTAACCCAAGGACAGCCCATACATGAGACATTGACTGGTTGACTCTATTCTGCCATTAAGGAAACTGCTGTGGAAAATACAGTCCAGAAAATACGACAGCAGTCACACAAATTTTCACACATAGGGTGACATCATTCTTTGCCCCCACCTCTCTGCCATTCTTTCTGTGTGATCAAGACGCCTCCAGTGGAAGGGAGGGGTGAGGAAGGGAGTGGGAAGGAGAGTTCCCAGGCTGAGTGCGGCACGGAACAGGACCTGGGAACTTGATAAGAAAGTTGGCTGTGGTGAGATAATAAGACAACCTAGACCTTGTAACGTGGGGTTTTATGTAACGTGTACTTTGATTTTCTTCTGTTTTCCCTTAATTTTATGCAAAATTCTCTTAATTATAAAGCACAATGCCATCCTCCAAGGCCTGGATCAGTGACAAGCTTTGCCTAACTACTGCTGTGCTCAGTGATCTCTTCCTTTCACACTCACTGTCTGTTCCACCACCAGGCTGTCCCTTTGCATCAGGGCTCCCTTCTGTTTTAGTCACCGTGGGTACCTCCAGAGCCACCTCTCCCAGCCCAATAGAATCTGCTCCTGCAATCTGTCTCAGGAGTTAGGAATCTGAAACGAATTCAATGACCTTCTCCATTAAAGAACATAACCATACCGGCCATCCACAAATTCCAACAGGGAAATGCTATTTACTTTAATAAATTACAAATTTTAATAAATGGCAATTTTAATAAATGATAATTGACATCAACTGTTTAAGAGCATTCGCCCCTGCTGATTTGTATAGCTCTGCCGACATTAACAAGAGAATGTCTTTGTTTCTCACCCTTCGCCCCTCTGGTGCCAGGAAGACCAGCTATATTCACTCCCTTCCTTACAGTCATAAACTCAGCTTATCTCCTGGGAACCAGACCTTCTCCTGGGCTGGACCTCAATCTCCCATAGCTATAAACATGTGAAGAAGTTTTAGTGCTGTGGGGTGGAGATGTTCCCTCCTAGCAAGCTGATGGAAACTTCCTCAAGGCCAGCTTTTGGAACAGGGCCTATGAATGGCTATGGAAACCAGAAATCTATATTTACTATTGTAACACATTTTCAATTGTGTTTGACCTCCCTAAGTATATCTTAAAGTACTTCTGAAAAGATCATGTCTTAAATGACCTCCACTCCCCAAAATGCCCAGCACAAATATATAAATATCTCTTTAAGGAGTAAGAGACCTGACTTCTGTATTCGGAGCATCTTTGCTTTAGTTAACATTCATTGCACCCCTGTTTGGGCCAGGCAAGGGGGTGATAGGTTAATTAGGTGAAGTCCCTGCTAGTTCTCAGGGCCTTAGAAGAAAGAGGGGAGAGACAGGCTGTTAGGGCTGCTTCCCACTGAGTCAGAATGACCTTGTGGCAGTGCCTGGGGGAGGTGTTTGAGCTGTGGGGAACAGGCCCAATTTATCAAGGTGTCCATTCAAGATTTCCTGTCAGACATATAGCTTAAAGGACCACCTTCTTCAGGAGGGCAAACACTTAGTGGCTGTCCAGGTAAAAAATACTGGAGGTCTTGGATTCAGTAGGGTAGTTCTACACTGTATGTATAACACAAATGATCCAGACCCACAAGGAGAAGTTGCTTTGTAGCTGGTAAGCTGTATGGATAAAGTATACAGAAAAATGAAAATAAAGCAAGGGTTGAAAACTAGGTGTCAGAAACATGAGGAGGCTCTGATAAATGGAAAACTGGTTTGGGGATGTATATTAGTTTGCTTAGGCTGCTGTAATAAAATGTAGTAAATTGAATTCAATTTATGAAAATGGGCTTAGCAAGTGGATAAGAGGGGGAAAGACACTTTAGGCAGAAGGAAGGCCTAAAGCACTAAGGCATGGAAAATGCAATAGTTCTGCACAAAATCTGCATACCAATGTTTATAGCAGCTTTACTTATAATTGCCAAAACTTGAAAGCAATCAAAATGTCTTTCAATGGATGAATGCATAAGCATACTATGGTACATTTGTTGCCCCTTTTCTGGGGGGGGATACATTCTAAGACCCCCAGTGGATGGTTGAAACCCAAGATAGTATCAAACCCTATATATACTATGTTGTTTCCTATACATACATACCTATAATAAAGTTTAATTTATAAACTAGGCATAGTAAGAGATTAACAATAACTGATAATAAAATAGAACAATTATGCTTATATGCTGAAATAAAAGTTATGTGAATGAGGTCTCTCTCTCTCTCTCTGAATATCTTATCCTACTGTACTTACCCTTCTTCTTGTGATGATGTGAGATGATAAAATGCCTACATGGTGAGATGAAGTGATGGGAATGACGTCAGCATTGTGACAGAGCATTAGGCTACCATTGACCTTCAGATGATATGTCAAAAGGAGGATCATCTACTGTGGGTGATCCTAGATCATCCGGCCGTGACCGTGTTGATGGTTGGATGTCAGGAGCAAACCATGTCGATGATTCACAGGCGTGTAGCATGGACAGTATGGATACACTGAACAAAGGGATGATTCACGTCCCAGGATAGAGACTAAGGAGGACAGCAAGAGATTTCATCATGCTATTCAGAATGGCGCACAATTTAAAACTCATGAATTGTTTATTTCTGGGATTTTCCAGGAATTGTTTATTTCTGGAATATTTAATATTTATTATTTAATATTTAATATTTTCATGGTTGACTTCAGATAACTGAAACTGTGGAAAGCAAAACCACAGATAAGGGGGAATTACTGCACAATTGGCTGGTGGCTTAATACAGAAATGTATTCTCTCACAGTTCTGGAGGCTAGAAGTCCAAGGTCAAGGTGCCATCAGGGTTGTTGGTGTCTGGTGAGGCCTCTCTTCCCAGTTTGCAGGCAGTTGCCTTCTTGCTGTGTCCTCATGTGTCCTGTCCTCTACGGTAAGCAAAACGAGAGCTCTCTAGTGCCTCTTCCTCTTCTTATAAGGACAGCAGTCCTAGCTGATTAGGCCCCACCTTTATGACTTCATTTAACCTTAATTACTTTATTAAAGGTCCCATCTCCAAATACAGTCACATTGTGGTTTAAGGCCTCAACACATAAATTTCAAGGGTGACACAACTTGGTCCATAACAGGATTATTCCACATATATGGCCTATTTGTAGCAGCATTCTTCTTATAAGGGCATTCTAGACTTGCCTCAAGGAGGCTAATTAAATTCCTCAAAGTCACACAGAAAATTGTAGAACAGACTTGGAATCTAGGCAGTGAGAAGGATAGACTTTGGAGCCTGCCCTCTTAATCACTGTGCATACTGCCTCCAAGTGGGAAATTTTTCATCATTTCCTCCATCAAATAACTATATTTAATTATTCTTATGTTTTTCTTATGCTCCAGAGTCCTGGCAGTTCTCATGTTTTTTTGTCACTATTTTAATTTCCCTTACCTTACAAAGACTTTTACTCTAGCAGATCATAGTACAAGGGAATTATTTTCTCTTCTAAAACCTGACAGATCAAACACATTTCAGATTGTCAGAGGAGTAAATCATCACAACAACTATGCAGTTCTAGAAGCACAAATAATTAGTTCTAGAAGCACAAATACTTTTAACCACTTGTTTACCTCAAAGTGCCATTACAAGACGCATCCAGTGATATCTGATATTTGCAATGAGCAATATCGAGGACAACATGCTCTCATTGCACTCTGTGGTTTCAAGGTATTTATTTCACCAGTAAAGTTGACATAAACATTTAGTTTCTCATGATCCCACCCCACATACAGATACTAATATTAAACTGAAAATGACAACTGTTAAAATGTCTCATGTTTAAATATACTGATTATTTTTTGCTAAAGAGGAAAAAATGAAAGTGATAAATTTTCATTTAATAGTCTGAAGGTATATTTCCAACAAAATATAGCACCTAAGTTCTCATTGGACATCTGATACAATGGAAATATGTTTGTTTTTGTGAGAGAAAAATATTGATATGAACATGAAAATTCTAAAAAGCCAAACTCCTGAGTGCACAAATAAGCATCACACACAAGTGGTATCAAGGTTGTAACAGGACAGAAGCCAGGACTTTCTTAGGGACGGATTTTTCAGAACACCAGTAACTCTGAAAAAAATCTTTCTGACAATGGCTTAAGGCAGAGAGTAAAAAGCACAAAACTTCACTTCCTGATGATGGAGCAGCACAGCCAAGTAGAACTTTCAGTGATGGTGGAAATGTTCTATTTCCTGTGCTACCAATACGGTTGCCATTAGCCATTGGTGGCCACCGAGCATTTGAAATGTAGTTAGCTTGACTGAGAAACTGAAAGGTTTAAAAACGCTTTCAAAATTTAATTTTATTTGAATTCAAATAGCCATACGTGGCTGGTGGCTATTGCAGAAATACTACAGCTTTAAAGTGCAGCAAAGATGTTCGTGTATACTTCTTTTTCTTTTTTTGAATATTTAAGGAAAGGACAAAATAAATTCTTCGAAGGGAATGGCTTGAGTGAAGAGCGGGGGAGGCCCCATTCCTAGTCCCAAGGCTTCTCAGTGTCAGTGTGAAGACCAGTCAAATCCAACACAAATTGTGCTACGGTTTTACCGTGAGAGGCAGCCGCTGACGATGAGCAGGGCATTTGACGGGGGACAGCTGCTGTGGCATTTAGTCTGGGCTCTGTGTTGCCTGCATAAGCCCTCAGCTCTCTGAATGTTAGTTTTTTCAGCTGCAAAATGAAATGGTTGCGCTTAAAAAATGCTAGGGCCTCATTGGTCATAATGTTTTACACTCTTGTCCCATAGGCGAGACAATATTAAAACATTTTTTAAAGTCAGTATTATTGCTTCACAGAGATAGAAGTAAACATCTTAGAAATCTACTGATTTTAGAGAGAGCTTTGAGGAAGTGCCAAAGATGCTTTTGATTTTCTGCAGGAAAGGGTTTGTGACAAGATTAGAGCTATAATAATGGCTCATATGCATGCTTTTCTAGGAGAGGAGCAGGCAATCAAGGTTATTTTTGTGCTTACGGTTGCATTGCCAATCCCACAAATTCCATTGCTTCATACACAGAACAACGATAAGCAGACCTGCAAAATGGTCTCAGCGGTGGGCTTTGAGCAGTAAAGGCAGTGTTTACACAAAGTAGTTAGCTATCAACCTGTGAGAGGCCTCTAAATCAAATTTGCACATACAAGCAAGGGTTTGCAAGGACTAATCAGATAATTATACCCCAGGCAACCAATTTGCATGGCAAGTAGTGCCATTTTATTTTATTTGCTTTACATTTCAGCCTTGGTAAAATGAGGTACCATATAAAATCTCTGTCTGTGTGGTGTTTTGTTTGTAATTACTCGTGTTAACTAAAATAGGTTATGAGTTTATAAGGATCATGTTGTGCTCTGTGACTTAACAGTGTGAAATGACCTCACACTGTAACAACCAGCAGGGTCCCTGTGCCATCTAGAATTGTTTTTCTCCCTACCCCTTCTCCAACATGAAAGATACTAAGTTTCTTTGAAAAGTAGATGAAGCTCCATCTCTGGCCTATGAGGCTTATTATTCTATCATCAGGTGTGTGGTAGGTGACATAAAAAAGTATGTAAGCTAGTCTACACCTAATATTTTAATAGAGAGATGACCAGTTGAAACTTTAAATGCCTAACACTCTTCTCCCTGCTTTTTCAAAATCTCTCTATATAGTTCTAATGGGCTCTTAAAATATGAGGTAACCACCAGAAATAGCCGCTTTATTTAAAAAGCTCACTGTTAAGGTGCTTTTGCTAATCTGACATCAGGGAAAACTCGAGTTCAAATTTCATGCTTTGGAAAGCAATAAAAACCACCACCTGGAAATCCAAAGGTATGGACAAATTGTTATTCAAAACAGGTGTGTCAGCTTCATAGAAACATGGCAGAAGTCATCCAGTGGTTCTGGAAAGGTTAGGGTCTCACAGGGCAGCCACTTCCTGGAGGGCCTTTGCTATTAGAGTTCTAGCTTTGCAGATCATAGACATCCACTGGATTGAAAAATCTATTAGTTATGCCTGGGATGGGGACAGATGAGTTAAGCCAACTGTTTCAAACCATCACCTTCAAATAAAAGAACCGAAAACAACGGACTCCACATGTTTATGAGTTCAAATACTAGAAGGCATTTCTATAAATCTTTTCCATCTTTTATTGTTTTTTTTTTCTTTTTGGCTCAGGTCTGGATCATGAAAAGAAATAGTATACACTGCCAGAAAGAATGTTTGCAGAGCTTCTAACCCCACCTAGGTGAACCCCTCTAGTGTAGATCCCATTGGAATAATTTCTGGACTTCAAATTATTTAATATGTACCAACCCCTAATAATATTCTGAGCAAAGAAAACCCACAGCATTTGATGTAGTCATTAGGTAGGAACTCAAAAAAGGTATGAATAGGGCAGGCACATGCACTCATTAATTCTATAAGCTTTTATTGAGTACCTATTATGGTAAACTACATTCCTATTTCCAACTTTTTACTCTACTTAGTATTCATGCTTTTTGCCATGTGACTTTGCAATTTCTTCCACTAGACATGGAGCATATTTTCTCACCTTATAAATGTTGAGCTTGATTGTGTGACTTGATTTGGCCAATAAAATACTAATGGACATGACATAAGCAAACGTATGACGTGTGTACGCTATTGGGCTTGGCCTTTTGTGCTCCTTTCTTTGCTGTGGGAAAATTTTCTTCTAATTAGCTGCTACCCCTTCAGCCTAGGTCCCAGGGGAACAGACCTGGGTTCAGCCTATAGCAAAGAGCCAAGCCAAATGGACTCATAGCTTGAAGGAGAACCTCCCAGCTGAGCTCATCCTAGATTTGCTGGCACCCAGTCAACCACAGATTCATGTTCTGGAGAATAAATGCTAAGATTTGTATGATGCTGAGTTTTGGTGTGGATTCTTATGGAGCATTTTTGCAGTAGTTGTTGACAATATGCTAGGTATTGTGCTAGACCCTGGGAATATCAAGAATTAGAGACCACCCTTACCCTTGAGAAACTGGGTTTAATAGGGGAGATGTGTACATAAACAGCACAATATAGTTAATGCTAAAAGGGGTATGGATCAGGAACTCTAGAAAAAAAGAGAAACAAATTGATGAAAAAAAAATGGATGGCCACCAAATTAGAGTTCCACTGTATTTAGTTTACATTAGTCCTTTTTTTAGCTTTAAAGATATTTCCTGAGAAAAGTAACCTTTTATATAACCAATCAAATCCCAGCTCTTGCCAGTTAATAATTGTGTTTGTTTATAAGTGTGTGTTTAAAATATAATCATTTTCTTCTCATACATTTACACATACTCTAAAATGACAGCAGACCCAAGATTAAACTTAGGCTAAATCTGTACCATGATTTGAGTTCTATTCTATTCGTGGGCAACATAAGAAGCGTGTCTTTCAACTCAGCCAAGAAAATATCCAAACCATCTGGGAATGGATATGATACATTCTTTCTCCATGTATAAAGCTAGGTTATGTGGAAGTGCAAGGTGCCAAGGCTGGACTGCCCAGGAGACATTTCCATAATTGCCAATTCTTTCCTACCATTTGGGACATCTAACCTAAATCCCCTTGTTTGCTTGCATTAAAGCAAAAGATGCCTTCCTTTGCCTGCAAAGGAATTACTTTGGGTTACCTCTCAAAGGTTTATGAAATACTTGAGACAGCAAGCAAGGAGGTGAGGGGTGGGAGACTAGATGTTGATGTTACCAATCTCGGTTAGGGAGAGAAAAATGCTACTTGCCACAGCCTTTCTAAGAGAAGCATGGCTGCATCTGTCCCCCCAGTCTGTCTTAGACTGCTAGGAGGCCTGAGTAAAAGTATCTAGGTATCATATGCAAAAATGTAAATATTCCTCTGGGTTTGGTAATTTAGGAATGCTTCTGGAGGATTAATACTATAGCCAATTAATACTATAACACTCAACATGAGCAGACACGCGGAACTCCACATTTCCAAGACTCTGGCAAACATCAATAATCAATCATGGAATCCTTTCCCATTGAAGCTTTAAAATTCTTCTACAAATATGTTGCAAAAAAGCCACTATAGTTTGGAGCTTAAGTATATAAACTCTGGGAGCCAAAGGACCTACGCTGAAATGTTGCATCTACTACTCCCTGGATATGTTATTTGGAAAAATCAATCTTTCACTATACCTCAATTTCCTCACCTGCAAAATATGTACAGTAATACCATCTATTTCATACGGTTGTTGAGAGGAGGAAATGAGATAATGCACGTGAATTGCTTAGAAAAGGCCATTCCGCACAGAAAGTGCTAAATGGTTGGTAACTATTTCTAATATTCTCCATCTACCAGACTAAGCACGTTTTAGCTATTCCATTATAGCATCCTTGCATTAGGACATCATCATCAGAAATGTCTGAACTCTTAAACTCTTAGTCTACCTACTCACCCAGCCCCTTGCTCCCCAACACACACACACACACACACTCTCTCTCTCTCTCTCACACGCACACACACACACATCTTGTAGACCAGGAAACTAAGGCTCTGAGAGGATAAGTGATTTGCTCAGAGTTAGTGGCAGAGTTAGGATTAAAACTGGGTTATCCTGGTTCCTGATAAAATGCCATTTCTGTTAAGCTAAACTAAGGTAAGATACTTTATTTTAGAAGGGCTGATCAAAGTTGACCAAACCTAGGCAGAGGGCTTTGTGCAGCCCATCATGGGGAATCACCAAGCTGCACAGACAGAGGTCAGAGAAGCCAGGATCATCATTATGACTTGCCCATGGTGCTATCCTTTCTTTTGGCACACTAGCAGGTGGAACAACTTTGGGAAGAAAAGTAGAAGCACTTCAGATATCTCTTTCCTACAATTTACCTTTTCTTTTACAGAGGAATCTGTGGTGTGAGACCCTAAGCAATTCCTTGTTCACCATGATGTTGCCAAGGGATATAATGCTTTTGCCTCTCCAAATGACAGTTAATATTCTAGCAGTGGCTAGATTTTACCGATAGTGTTATTCAGCTCTGCAGTGGGTATGGGATCCCTTTCTAACTCCACTAAAGCCATGCTACTTTGCACAACGCAGAAGTTCCTCTCTACCCCCAATACACACACATGCATGCACATACAGCCCTAAGAAGGACCAGAATCACTGTTCTTTATGGCAAACCTGTTAGACGGACAAAGATTATATTCCATTTTATCAATGAGGAAACAGAAATTTAGAGAAGTTTGAGGCTTGCTGAAGATTAGAACAGCAGAATGAGGATGCCCACCCAATCTTTTGTCTACAAATGCTTCGTTTTGGGGTGATGATGGATATGTTAGCCATTCTAGTACAAGGTGCCTTTTCTCAGTGTTTATAGCTGCTACTCAATGCCAACACAAGTTGCTGTTGCCAAAGGTTCTTCTATATTTTTTCTCCCCAAAGAAGAGGGCTCAAGAAAAACTTCTTTTTGACAAGTGATTTAAAACAGATAACATAGTCTTTCTTTTCTGAACTCTGGGCTGGCATGGTGTTACCCTTAGCCTCTGTGCTCAGATGTGATTGCTCTCGGGAGAGGCAAAGTGTTGACATTGAGTTCTGTATTTCTAAGTATTAACACACGTGGTGGGGAGCTCTTTACAATTACTCACTCATGCTGAGGTCTTGGGCAGCCCCTTTGAGCTGCTCTCTCCCTGATGTCCCATCAAGCTGCCATGAGCCAGCATGGATATTGTTGTCAAGCACTGGCAGGAAACCTGCCCCACTGGAACCCTCACAGCAGAGTGAAAAATGTAAAGGGAAGCAAATGAAATGAGAACTTAAATGATCTTTTAGAAATGTTTTAAATTGCATAGGCCTCAATACCTAATACTCCACCTCTACAACCCCAAGTTGCTTGCCTTAGAGTAAAGGTGTCAAGGGGCCACATCCTCCCTCTCTCTTCCTGTCTCTTCCCTCCATCTCCCTCCTCCTGCTTTTCTCAAACCCCACACATAGGAGGGAAAACCCCCACAATCTCGGTAAGACCTGAAGGAACGAATCCTGTCAAGTTAGTTCCATTTTCCTAATATGAGTTGTTATAATAAGTTTAAGAGGCCACCAGAGCCCTTTGAGCTGGGAACAAATCGCAAATCATCATAACACTACACCTAGTCCTGTTTTATGACAGCAATAAATCAAAAGCAGCCTCCCAGTGTGAAAACTAGCTACAGCAGTCACAAGTGCCAGGTTCTTGGAAATGCCAATGCCCAAACGTCTTTAGCTTTGCAGTGTATGTTTTGGCTGCCAGAGGCTCAATTTTTCAATTAAGGATTTTCTTTAAAAAAAGTGTGTGTACGTGAAAGAGAAAGAGAACAGCTTCAGGTAAATTCACCAAGCCAGACAATGAGGCTCTTGTTCTTTATGAATTATATTGATTTATTTTAGCTTCACTTTTGTGTTCATATGACTTTCAAAAAGCATATTGGATATGGAATCCAGCCAAAGAACATTTACAAAAAAATTTAATGTGATCTTGATTGTAAATGAAACACAAGGCTCCGAAAGATGCTGCAAGGTTTGGTACCATCTAAGCCTCTAAAACCTGCTGAGATTTCACCTAAAAAATCATGCTTCTTAGATTTTGGTTAGAATTCCACTTGGTTTTTCAAAATATTCCTTGTATGATTCTAGGCAGTTAGAATAACTTAGGAAGAGACTTGGTACATACCCATCCTTTAAAGTTGGTCTTTCCTGATAGGAAATTGATTTTTTTTTAAATGTCATTATCAGTTCCTACTAATATGAGCATCATGTTTCCTACTAATTTGAGTATCATATTTCAGAGAATATTTTTAGCTTCACAGTTCCTTCCTGAAATAATTTATCAGCTATTCCTAATAACTAAAAAAGCAAATGAGAGCTTAGGTATGCAAATAATAAAACTGAATGATCATAGTTCAAAAGTTTGTCTGGGTATTAATCTTTGACCTGAGTTTTTGCTAATAAATCTTATAGAAAAAATTACCTGACATTCTCTTTTTAAAAATATATATATATTGAAATTATCTCATATCTTTAATTCAGGAGCCACCAGAAGTTTTATTAAATTTCTAATTAAGTACGCATTCTATCAGATTAGCCTCACTCTGGTGTCCATCATCAAAATCAAAGAATCATCTTGGGCTGCTGCTTGCTCTTTGTACCCCATATTCACAATGGTCAATTTATTCTTTCACAATGTCTAAACATCACCCCCTCTCTTCCAGGCCCTCTTCCACTCAGGCTACATCTTAACAACCTCTTAACTGACTACTTATTGCCTTTCACAGACCTTTAATCCTTTGTGCATAGCAATACCAGGTTAATCTCTCTAAAGCTCTGCTTTCACATCTTAATTTTCTCATGATTTAAGAAACTACAAAGGCTACTTTTTGCCTGCCACCTAAAATCATACTCTCAGCTAGCTGGCATGACTGTATTAGTCAAAAAATTAACTATCAGAGTAGCAGTCATAGACACAATTACAGACAGGTCTCAGAGAGGGTTATGTCCTCATGGTCTGGTTGTGATCAAGGGGCTAGTCTCTGACAAGGTGGTTTTAGGTACATTCTATTTCTTAGACTGCCCAGTAGACTCCGGAAAATTGATTCATTCTAATAACACACACAAAGACAGTTATAAACTAGGGCACAGATTTATTAATTTTCAGTGGGCCAACCACCACCAGGCCTGGGAACAGCAATGGTCAGACCTGAACCAGGCACTCCCTTCCTGGTGAGTGGTTCCCCTCAGGAGACCAGACTATTTATCAGAGGGTGTGTGGGAAGCAAGAATCGGAAAAAAGGAAATTGATTGTTGCCTGAAGGAAATATGCGTCATACTGATACAGCCAACAGTGTTGACCTTTTCCACCCAAGGGATAGCTCAGACTAAGAAGGAAATAGAACTCTCCTTATCATCAAAATCAAAGCACCAATCTCCCTGGGGAGTGATGGATAAACAGAGATGGTTCTTCTATTTATTTGTTTGTGTTAGTTTCCAATACTTAAAAACAAACAAACAAAACATTTATTGGTTTCCAGACTTTGTGGCATTATGGTACCTCTTTGTGGCATGTTACGACATCCAGCCTTGCTTTCATTGTAGGCTCTCTGCCTAATGAGTTAAGATTTCATAAATAAGCTATTCCTAAATTGCAATATAGCATGAGACAAAATGACACAAATTTCAGCCTTTGACAGTTGTTAGTTGTTTGTGTCTATTTCCTTGAGTATGACTTCTCAATCTTGTCTCCAAATCTAAGGATTTACCTGACTTTCATTCACATAGCCCTATCCTATTGCCAAATGGCCCTGAAATTCATGTCTCCATCATAAACCCTTTGCTTTATTAATAGAACCTATCAATATTCTATCTATATCCTCCACATTTGTTACCTCAACAGTTTTTTATTAAGAGCTTGCTCTTTGCCAGACACGTTGATGGAACTCCAGGCAAGTAGGAGGTGAGGAGTGAAAACACAGGAATAAAAAAGGCAAAGAAAAACCTTGCTCCCCTTGAGTGAAGGTGTCAGACTGTTACACAAATAATCACAGCACAATTTGCTAAGAGCTGGAATAAGAGGGAGCCATGATGTGTGGAAGAAATGCTGGGAAGAACATGACTCACTTTATCTTAGGGAGTCATCATACGCTTCACAGAAGCGGTGGCACCTGAATGGGACCCTCAAGGATGTGGTAGGTAAAACAATGGCCTCACAATGACGCCCACTCTCTCATTCCCAGAACCTGTAAATATGTGTTGTTACATGGAAAAGGAGAATTAAGGTTGATGATGAAATTAAGATTGCTAATCAGCTGACCCTGAGATGGGGAGATTATCCTGGATTATCCTGAGTGGGTTCAATGTAATCACAAAAGTCCTTAAAAATAAAAGAAGGAGGCAGCAGAGTCAGGGTCAGAGAGACATGATATGGGAAAGACTCATATTGCTGAATTTAAAGACAGAAGGGGACCCTAAGGTAAGAAACATGGGAAACCTCTAGAAGCTGGAAAAGGTGAGAAAACAAATTCTCCCCTCCAGAAAGGAACACAACCCTGACATTAGCTGGCATCTTGATTTTGGTGCCCAGTGAGATCATTTTGGATTTCTGACCTCCAGAACTGTAAGATAATAAATTTGTGCTGTGTTAATCTACAAAATCTATGGTAACTTTTTTTACAGCAGCAAAAGGAAACAAATACAAAGGGTAAATAAGATTTCACCAGAGGAAGGGGCTAGTGAGGGTCTTGTAGTCAGGGGACATAACGTTTAATCAAGGGCTTGTTGTGTTCTAGGCACCGCGTCAGTGCTTTTCATGCATCATGCCGCAACAGAAGAGGTCCTTTTGTGTAGTAAGTGACTATTAGATGAACTGCCAGTAAAGGCTATTAGCGAGGTAGACTAGAAAAAGTACTTTTGAATCAGTTGGTAAACAGTAGCAACAAGCATGATGCTATAATAAGAACTAAAGACATTGCCTACTTCAAATTCCAGGAAATCAAGCCTTAAGATAGAAGGAGTGGATGGTGTAAAATCACTCCTCTAGCCTACAGTTCCCACTGCCGTCTTGACACCCACACTGAGAGAGTCCATTTGCACCTCATATTCAATAGCTTTTGGATTAAACTCATTACCTGCCTGCTGCAAAACCTACTTGTTCTTTAAAGTGCCCTATTCCTTTTCACGGTACCATTGCATTCCTAATCACTCAAGCTCGAAATTCCTGAGTCATCCACTTCCCAGCCTCCCTACACTCAACCACTTATTATGTCCTATCGCTTCCATCTGCACGATCTGCTGACGGCTTTCCTCTCTTTCACTTTCCCGACGCTACCCTTTATGCGCCATTTAAGGTCACACTATTATTTATGCTCTTTTCCCAATGAGTCATAATTTCCCTTCCCCTCATCACACCTTCTCCGTGAAGTTTCTTGGTCTTCTCATTCTCCATGCTCCTGCAACACTATTTGTTCTCTGACACACTTAAAATTCTGGAAAGAACGACTCCTCTTATTTCCCCCACGCCCTCTCCCCCTCACTCAGCTCACTGTTTTTGACCTCACTACTCTTGGATATTCTACTTAAGTGGCTTTCCCTGAAGTCAAAAGTGACCTATTTACCAAATTTTAGCACTTATTTTGAGCCTCCCTCCCTTAACTTGACCTCTCCAGGACACTGACATCATTGCCTATTCTCTTCTCTCTGATGCTCTCCTCTTCCTTGGATCCTAAACTCCCCTTTGAATGTCTTACTCATCATTTTCCATCTCCTTGAATAACCACCCAGCCTCTCCTTTCCTGCTATTACTGATGCTCCCCACATTCTAACGCCTATAACTTTTCACCATATACTATGCATTTTTTCTCTAGGTATTGGGATCTAAGTATGTCTTAGAGACTGGAAGAGAATGATAGAATTTCTTAACTCTGTGTTGGAATTTTTTCTTTCTAGACTGTTTTTGAGTACCTGCTGTTGGCTCAGTAGAATGCTAAATATAGAAGAGAATTCAAAAGTGATGAAGATGTAGTTTATTTTTTAAACGTTAGTTTAATTGACAAATAATAATTGTATTTATTTATGGAGTACAATATGATGTTATGATATACGCATGCCTTGTGGAATGATTAAATCAAGCTAATTAACCTATCCATCACCTCACATACTTATCATTTCTGGAGGACATTATGTTAAGTTGTAATTTCTATCCTTGAAAATTTAAAATCAATTTAGAAAGATGCAACATATACATATAAAAATTGTAAGAAATGATGTAAGGCAGGATTCTTTCATTCACCATTGACATTGATAATTAAACACCACCAGTTGAGTGTAGTTGATAAATATGCCAGCAAAGAAATATTTCTTCTTTTATGGATTAATAAAGGACACTGAGTAAGCAGATAAATGGCCTTTCCTTCTCTTTCCTTGAACTGAGATGCAAAGAGGAAATTATATGAAGAAAGTGCCCTTAACCACCCTCTTAAGTTGTGTAGCTCTGAACAAAGGCTCCTTTTGTGCCTCTTTTTCACAGGTTGCACAGTTCATCACCTGCAATTGAAATTATTTAAATTAAATCTATTTTATTTATTTTAAAATATATCATCCTCCTAGTTAAAGAGAATAACAGGAAATCTATCTGAGGAATGATAGCAAGGAAAATACTTCACAGATGAATTAGACTTGCTTCAAGACTGTCTCGGCTCTTCTTGCTGAAACGTTTATTTATTCATTTGCAATTGCAAGTCAGACACCTGCATTTTCAGGTATTTCTTTCACTAATAAAATAGCCTCAAGCACCTGATGAGATAAAAAATACAAAAATTAGTATTTATACTAGATTTATACTACACCATCTCTGTTTAACAACCATCCCTGGCAGACAACATACAGTGACAAAACCTTTTAGGTTCTTGACTTAATGGGAATCAGAGTAACTCAGGCATATCATGATGAAAATTTCTCTTTCTGGTCTATTAGACTGTAGTTCCAATGGTCTGGAAAATTTGGAGTGCCATTCTCTGTCCCTGATTCTCCATCTGGATATTTAAAGACCACATTTCTTACTACCCTACAAATCGTGAAGTTTCTGATCTTGTAACAAAACAATAATTTTTCTATTATATAATTCTCCTTGGGCAGAAGGAAAGCAAGCAAATCATCTGTACACTGGTGCCTACCTAAATCTTAGTATGAAAACTCAAAATCCATCATAGGCATAAGATGCCACCCTAGGAATAGATGTAATAACTAAAGCTTTATGAATTCAATTGAAAGACAATTTCTGGGCTATAAATACTTCAAAAGTAGTTTGCCAAAAACAAAAGAAAAGAAAAAAATAGATTTCCTCATGGCATGTTTATTCTGATCCCTAGCCAGTCAACAGAAATAAACGTTTGCACTGTTTCAAATTCAAATTTCCCACTAAAATTCACTTTAGGTGAGAATCTGCAGGCCCATCCAACTTAATCTGTAGCACATCTTTCCAGACATAGACACAGGACTGGGTATTAACTCCCAAAGTATAGACAAAAAACTAGGCTATAACATTTATCAAGCTGTTATCAAAGATTGTGCATAAGCAGACCCTCACATATAAGCCATCTAATTTATGACAAAGGGGACACTGTAATGCAACAGGAAAAGAATGATCTTTTCAATACATGCTACTTAATTAGTTGTATAATCATAAGGAAAATCTATTTTGACTTCCATTTCAAACTGTTTACAAATATCAATTCCAAATGAATTATGGTCTACATACAAAAAATAAAACAATAAAGATTTTAGAAAAAACATAAACAAACATCTTTATTACTTTGGAGTAGGCAAGCCTTTTTTAACAGACACAAATATCATTAAAAATAAAGAAAATTAGATAAATTGGTGATATTAAAATTAGAAGTTCTGTTTTCTAAAAGATACCTTTGAGGGATAAATAACAGCCCCTGCAGGGGAAAAAGCTACTTTCAATACACATATCCAACAAAAGACTCATATCTAGAAACATAAAGATCAGTAAATCAATAAGAAATAGATTGACACCCCATGAAGAAAATAGGAAAGACTTGAACAGCCACTTCACAAAACAGGATACCTAAATGGCCAATAAACATCTGAAAGGCACTTAAATTCATTAATTTGTTAGATTGCAAAAATGACTCATTTTTTCTCCCAACCCTGTCTCCATTCCCCTTGCCATGTAACTGGGTAGTGCTGACTAACTCTGAATCTGAGGTAGGCTGTGTGACTCACTTTAACCAATGGGATATTAACAAATGTCATGCAAACAAAGTTTTCTAAAGCACTTGCACAATTGGATTAGTTTGCTTTTGCACCTGTGCCATTTCCATGAGAATGCTAGCATTACTCTCTGGAGAATGAGAGACTTGTAGAACAGAGGAGTCACGCCAGTAACTCCTGCTGCAGCCAGCCTAGATCAGCTGACAATCAGTGGACACTCTTAGTCATGTGTGCAAACCCAGCCAAGAACAGCAGAGTTGCCAAATCATCCCCAGCTGACTCTATACTTGAGATTAATACATGCTTACTGTGGAATAACACTGACATTTTGTGGTTGCTTGTTATGCAGCATTATTGTGGCAATAGATAACTGATACAATTAGTCACAAAAAATTTGCAAATAAAAACTCAATGCACTACTACACACACACTAAAATTGCTGAAATAAAAAAAGAAAGAAAATCGTGAATGCTAACAAGAATTTAGGGCAATTAGAACTTTCACACATTGCTGGTTCATTAACTTTGGAAAACTGTTTTCAGTATCTGTTACAATTGAACCTATGCACACTTTATGACCAGCAATTCCAATCCTTAGGTATGTCCCAAACAGAAATGTATATATGTGTTCACCAAAAGGCATGTACAAAAATGTTTATGGTAGAACTATTTGTTATAGCCAAAGAATTGGGAACTATTCAAATTTCCATCAAGAGTAGAACTGATAAATAAATAGTGGTATATTCACTCAATGGAATACTATTAATATATAGCAGTGAGAATGAACTACTTTACTATACTTTATGGCATGGATAAAATTTATATACACAATGTCGAGCAAAAGAAGTAGGACATAAAAGAGAACATATTGTATGATTCTATTTGCATAAAAATAGGAAAAGATAATCATTGCTATTAGAAGTAAGGAGAGTAGTTATTCTTGTGTGGGAGATAGCTATTGGAAGAGAGTGGGGGCATTCTTGGGTACTGGTAATATTCTGTTTCTTATCTAGCTACTGGTTGTGCTGCTATGTTCAGCTTGAAAAATTTATTGAACTGTACACTTATAATATTTGCATGCTTCTTACTCTTCAATAAAAAGATTTTTTAATTTCAGAATATTATGGGATAGCCACATGTAGAAGACTGAAACTAGATCCACACCTCTCAACTCTTACAAAAACCAACTCATGATGGATAACAGACTTAAACCTAAGACATGAAACCATAAGAATTCTAGAAGAAAAGGTTGGAAAAACTCTTATGGACATTGGCCTAGGCAAAGAATTTATGAAGAAGACCCCCAAAGCAATCACAACAGCAACAAAAATAAATAAATGGGACCTGATCAAATTAAAAAGCTTCTGCACAGCCAAGAAAACCATCACTAGAGTGAACAGACAACCTACAGAATGGGAGAAAATATTTGCATGCTACACATCTGATAAAGGGCTGATAAGCAGAATCTATACAGAACTTATGAAAACTGATAAAAAGATTTTAAAGTTATCAAAGGTTTACACCAAAGAAAAGGAGTAAAAAATGCATATTAGATAGAAATGCTTCTAGAGTTCTCAAATTCTTCAAAAAAATTGAAGAGGAGAGAATACTTCCAAATTCATTTTATGAGGCCAGCATTACCCTGATACCAAAGTCAGAGAAGGACACTACAAAAAAAGATCTCTACATAAAAAGTTTGTGTACAAAAACAAATATCTCTGATGAGCATAAATGCAAAAATCCTCAAAAAATACTAGAAAACAAAATTCAATACCACATTAAAAAGATCATTCACCATGATCAAGTAGGATTCATCCCATGGATGCACGGATGTTTCAATATATGCAAATAAGTAAATGTGATGCATCACATTAACAGAATGAAGGACAAAAACCATATGACAATTTCAATAAATGCAGAAAGGGCATTTGACAAAATTCAAAATCCTTTCATGACAAAAACTCTCAACAAATTTGGTAAAAAAGGAATGTACCTCAACATAATAAAGGTCATATGTGACAAACTCACAGCTAATAGTATACTCAATGAGGAAAAGTTAAAACCTTTTCCTCTAAGATCTGAAAGGAGACAAGGATCCCCATTCTCACCACTTCTATTCATAGTGGTGAGAAGTCCTAGCCAGAGCAATTAGGCAAGGGGTAGAAAAAAAAAGTATCCAAATTGGAAAGGAAGAAGTGAAATTGTCCCTGTTTGCAGATGACATGAACTAATATATGGAAAAACTCCAAAGAATACACCAAAAAACTGTTAGAACTAAAAAATGAATTCAGTAAAGTTGCAAAATATAAAATTAACATACAAAAAAGTAGTACAAGAAGCATTTCTACACACTAACAGCAAACTATCTGAAAATGAAATCAAGAAGAAAATCCCATTTCAATAGCTACTAAAAAAAAATACTTAGGAATAAATTTAACCAAGGAGGTGAAAGATCTATACACTGAAAATTATAGAACATTGATGAAAGAAATTGGAAACACACAAATACATGGAAAGATATCCCATGTTCATGGATTGGAAGAATTAATATTGTTAAAATGTTCATACTATCTAAAGTGATCTACAGATTTAATGTAATCCCTATCAATATACCTATGACATTCTTCACAGAAATAGAAAAAACAGCTAACATTTGTATGTAACCACAAAACCCTCCAAATAGCCAAATCAATGTTAAGGAGAAAGAACACAGCTGGAGGTATCACACTACCTGACTTTAAAATATACTACAAAGCAGCCAGACGTGGTGGCGCATGACTGTAGTCCCACCTACTTGGGAGACTGAGGTAGGAGGATTGCTTGAGCCCAGGAGTTTGAGGTTGCAGTGAGCTATGAGTATGCCACTGCACTCTAGCCGGGTGACAGAGTGAGACTCTGTCTCAAAAACAAACAAACAAACAAGCAAAGAAAATACTGTAAAGCTGTAGTAAACAAAACAGCATGGTTCTGGCATAAAAAACAGATCCATGGATCAATGGAACAGAATAGAGAGTCCAGAAATAAATCAACACACTTATAGCCAACTCTTTTTTTAAAAAATTTTATTGATACATAATAGCTGTACATATTTTTATGGTACATATAATAATTTGATACATTCATATCATCAAATTAGGGTAATTGGGATATCCATCACCTTAAATATTTATCTTTTCTTTATACTAGGAACATTTGAATTATTCTCTTCTAGCTATTTTGAAATGTATAATTGATTAATGTTAACTATAGTCACTCTACTCATCTATCAAACACCAGGTAATTTATTCTATCTAAGCATATGTTTTTACCCATTAATCAATCTCTCATTATCTCCTAAAGAAGTCCCCCTGACCTTCCCAGTCTCTGGTAATCACCAATCTACTCTATCTTTATGAGATCCACTTTTTTAGCACCCACATATAAATGAGAACATGCAATATTTGTCTTTCTGTGCTTGTCTGCCAATTGATTTTTGACAAAGGTGCCAAAAACACACAATGGGGAACGGATAGTCTCTTCAATAAATGGTGATGGGAAAACTGGATATCCACATGCAGAAGAAAGAAAGTAGACCCTTTCTCTTGCCATATATACAAATGAATTCAAAATAGATTAAAGACCCAGAATTCCAAAACTACCAGAAGAAAACATAGGGGAAAATTTCCATGACATTGGTCTAAGCAATTTTTTGGATATAACCCCAAAAGCACAGATAACAAATGCAAAAATAGACAAATGGCATTATATCACACTAAAAATCTTCTGCACAGCAAAGAAAACAATCAACAGATTGAAAAGACAATATACAGAATGGGAAAAAATATTTGCAAACTATATATCTGATAAGGGACTAATATCCAAATATATAAGGAACTCAAACAACTTAATAGCAATAAACCAAATAACTTAATTAAAATATGGGCAAAGGACCTGAATAGACATTCCTCAAAAGATGTATAAATAGAAACAGCTATATAAAGAAATGCTCAACATCACTAATCATCAGGGAAATTCAAATTCAAGCCACAATGAGATATCACCTCATATCTGTTAGCATGGTTATCATCAAAAAGAGAAATGATAACAAGTGTTGGTGAGGATGTGGAGAAAAAGTAATCCTCACACACTGTTGGTGGGAATGTAAATTCGTACAGCCATTATGGAAAACAGTATGGAGGTTCCTCAAAACAATTAAAACTAGAACTACCATATATCCCAGCAATCCCACTACTGGGTATATATCCAAAGAAAATGAAATCAGTATAAGATATATCTGCACACCCATGTTTATTTCAGCACTACTTGCAATAGCCAAGATATGGGAACAAGCTAAGTGCCCAAAAATATATTTCATATGATATATATACACAACGAATGTGCCTATTTTGCCATAAGAAAAGAAGGAAATCCTGTCATTTGCAACAACATGGATGAACCTGGAGGACATTATGTTAAGTGAAATAAGCCAAGTGTAGAAAGACAAATACCACATGATCTCACTCATATGTGGAATCTAAAAAAGTTTATCTCACAGAAAAAGAGAGCAAAATGGTGGTTACCATGGGCTAGGGTGGTTGGTGTGGGGGTGGATAAAAGGATAAAAATTTTCAATTAGATAGGAGGAATAAGTTCAAGATATCTATTGTACAACATGGTGCTATAATTAACAATATGTTGCATTCTTTAGAAGTGCTAAGAGAGTAGATATAAAGTGTTCTCACCACAAAAATGATAACTATGTGAAGTAAGGCATATGTTAATTAGCTAGATTTAGTAATTCCACAGTGCATATATACTTCAGAACATCATGTTGTGTACAATAAGTACATACAATTTTATCTGTCAATATAAGCAAACAAATAGGATAATATGTAAAATGTAAAAAATAAAATAAAATTGTGTTTACCTTCCTAGAAAAAGGCTTAAAAATTATCAAAGGTTTATATGAGAAGAGAATAAAAATGGATATTAGATAGACATGCTTCTGGAGTTCAGTTGCATTTAACAGAAAAGTCAAGATAGCAGTAGCTTAACCACAATAGATGTTTCTTTCTCCCTCACATAAATGAAATTCAGAGTCCTATACACCTTCACTCTTGCTGCTTCACTATTCCTGTGTGCCGCGATCCCAGATGACTGTTCAAGCTCCAGCCATTGTGACTGTACTGCAACCACGAGGAAGAAGAAAGGGGTCCTAAAGAAGGACCTGTCCTCCCCTTTATGGAAGTTTCCAGAAAGATGCACATAATACTTCTGCTTACATCTCATTAGCCAGAACTTATTATTAAAAAGCTACCTCTATCTGCAAAAGAGACTGGGATATATTCCAGACAGTCTATATTCTAGGTGATAAAGCCCAACTGAAAATCAGGTCTATTTATCTAAGAAAGAAGGGCAGAACGGATATTAGGGCCAACTATTAACAGTAACCTTTGACATGCCCTTCTACAGAAATCCTTCACTTGCTATCTCTTCCTTGAGCTCTGTATATTATAGGAACTGGTGTTCTTTACTGAGCAGCAGTTAGAAAACTTTTTGTAAAGCACCAGTTGGTAAATGTTTTAGGCTTTGCAGACCTGACAGTTTCTGTCACAACGACCCAACCCTGCTGTCGTAGCACAAAAGCAGCCATAGACAATATATAAATAAATCAGTGTGGCTGTGTTTCAATAAAACTATATTTACATAATCAGGTGATAAGCCAAATTTGCCCAATGGACTACAGTTTGCTGACATCTGCTCTAAATGCTCCAGAAGGCCAGTTAACCCCGTGAGAACAGAGAGGATGTCTGGCCTATTCTCCACTATGTCCCCAGGCCCTGGTATATAGTCACTGATCAAAAAATATTGATTAAAAATGATAAGGACCTTCTTAAGAAGACCTTCTTTAAGATATTATAATTTTCATACTAAAGCTTGTTCCGAGGAAGAAAAGGAGTTAATGGTGGTAGTGATTGGGGGAGAACAAAGAATCATCCAAAAAGAAAAATTGATAAGCCTGGTAGGGTCATGAGGACTTTATAGTCAGTAAACAAACAAATTTTCTCCTCCACTACCCATATTCTTTTGGATTCTTTTCATTTAGGGAGGCTGGTATCAGAAGTCCAGAAAAGTTGTTATTTCTCACAATTAGAGAATCTAAATGTTCTCAAAGCCTTGGGGAAGCATTATTTCTTCATTTGAGTGCCTCTTTTCTTTTGGGGTCACCTCCCTCATCCTATTCATCCTTCCGTCTCTGAAAATGATCCAGGGAACTCTGCATGCTCCTTCTCTTGGCATTCCACAAATAGAACAGAGCAAAACATTAATGAAGAAAGAAAACAGTTTTCCGTTTATTTTGCTTTCAGAAATATACTTGGAATGGCCTGTGCCAGAGTTGTACTATATCAAAGAAACCATAATCCAAAAGACTAACCCTTTTTAAATGATAACCAACTGTATTTTGTATTTTCATTGAATTACTTTATTTCCGTAAAAAACAGAATTTCCATTTTTCCAATCAAGGAGCTGAGTTGCTAAAGCTTCCTGTGGTCTATTTACATTTCCTACAGTAACCTTCTTAAGCAGGAGACCAAGGAAAATATGAAACATTATTTTAATTTCATTTTCCCTTTTTAAAGGAGCCTCTGTATTTTCCTGACCTTGTTAAGGCCTCATAAACAACAATTTTCAAATAAAAATTAGCAACTAATTAGTAGACACCTCTTTATTGCAAAAATTATTGTTGGTTTTTAGTTATACCATCACCTATCACTATGTGTGGATTGGATACTAGTGTTATTTCCCCCCCTTTTTTTCCTCAAGAGCACTTAATTAAGAAAAATAAGATAGTAAGATGAATCTGAATGTCTATGAGCTGAAGAGGATGAAGAGTAGTGTCCTTTAAAAGACTAACAGTTACTGTTTAAGAGAGACTTGTTAACTATTTAAACAAGATGGTGAGGGTAGGAAATCAAGACCTTACAAGAGTTGCATTTATGCATTTGTTTAAACAATATTTATTGAGGATTTCTATTTGGCCATCAGTGGGTTAGGTGCTGGTAGAGGAGAAAAGAAAGGGATTTTAGTCATGATGCTGCAGGTCCATAAAAGTTGCTCTCAAGGCTTTGGGTTATTGCAGAAGAAATTATTATAAAGATAAGAAACCTGGAACTTCATGAAACACATTATTTTGAAAATGTTCTTGACTTTCCCACGTCCTTTGGGGAGCAACAGAGCAGGACCACTATTTAAAACATGGAGAATTTAAGTAGTTCTGTGGATGTCATTCAGCCTAAAAATCCTGCTGGCTTCCTCCATCTGCTATGGCATCCTCAATTGCCTTGTTCACCTTGATGCAAAATGGTCCTTTTGAATCCTTTTGAACTCATGGCTTCAGTTGACATTGTTTGAGGGGAATACTTCTTCCCCCTCTGGAGGAGAGCCCAATTGGCACATTGTGGACTGTCTTGGCGCCCTCTCTCACTCCTGTCTAGGCTAGGTGGCGTTGCTTACCTGGATGGTAAATGTGAATAGAAAAAGTAAGCAGGGCCCTGTCTTCTTTCTCTCTCTCAAACACAAACTGTCAGTAGAGAGTATGAGTTTTAGGTTGATAAGAAAGCCTAAGTTTGTACTCAATATGAAGAAGCATACTTGCCTACAATTATAATTCACAGTCTTCAATATGGCTTTTCATAGTAATAAAAGTAAAATGTTAGATTCTACATGCCAACTTCTTTGTTTTATTTCTCAGTTGGTTCAGACCTTAGATAGGAAAAATTGATGTTATTATTGGTCCTTCTTCCCATGATCCCAATATCTAGTGTAATGGACCATTAATTTCGAGAAAAAGAGACAGGGAATGGAATTTTGCAGATCAAAACAAAACAAAGCAAAACAATGCTTAGAGGTATCTGATGAATCCAGGACACATGCCATGAGGGCCTTAATGAGGGACATGTACATCTTTGATCTTGACTGCTTTCTTTAACTCTTTTGAGGATTCACTTCAGGACAGCCTCTGTACTCTGGCTGTCCAGGCATTAGTGCAGGGGTCAGTAAACCATGGCCCACAGGCCAATATGGCCTGTCACCTGTTTCTGTTAAAAAGAAGTATTATTGAAACACAGCTTTTAAAAGGTAAACTGAGGCACAATAAACAAATTTTTTAAAGTTTTTATTTGAGCAAGCAATGATTTATGAATTGGGCAGCTCCAAACCAGAAGTGGTTTAGGGGCTCCATTGAAGAAGTATAAAAGACAGGATTTCATAGAGTGAATGCTGAAGTCATACAAAGAAAATATTTGGTTACAGGTATACCATTGCCTTACTTGGTCTATCTCACTAGGAAGTCCCTAGTAATATATATAAGTTTGTTGGCTGTTTACTATTGACTGAGCATTAGTTCTATTTTTCCTTAAAATAGGAATTTACAAGAAATGGCTCAAGTTAAGTTCCGCTTCTATTTACAAATCAAACAAGGTTACAGCCACTCATGAGGCCTACCTGGCTTTGTCCCCTCAGGGATTCTTAGGCCTAAGTCTCCATTTTAATGTATTTTAACACAGCTAAGCCTATTCATTTACACTTATGTAGTCTATGACTGTTTTCACGCTACAGTGGCACAGTTGAGTGGTTGTGATAGAGACCATATGGCTTACAAGACTAAAACACTAACTATCTGGTCCTTTACAGAAAAGTTTACCAACCCATGCATTAATGAGTTGAGTAGTCTGATGCCCTCTGCTGTTTCTCAGGCAGATCTATAAGCCATTAGGAGATTTTGGCCTTGGAATTTGTAGTATTGACTTTCATCCTAGGCCAAGGCTGGACTGATCTAGAAATTGGGTGACTTGCCTGCCTTTGATCCACCATATGCCAATTACACTGTGAATCTTGGAGATCTATATTGCAGCTTTACCCACAGAAAACTAGAGGACTTTATATGGAACAAATAAAAAGAAATGAGGGTTTCTACTATATATACTGGAGATCTCACCTGCAATTGGACAGGGGTAGAGGGAAAGCTGACTGAAACCCTCCTTAAAACAAAGGACCCAAAACTGTTAAGGAAAGTCAATACATGTGATGCCTTCACTTGAGTATTATGCTGACACAGAAATCTGATGCAAACACCTTGGGCATCATATAGAGATATTATAGGAAGCTTTAGATGAACAGGCTTTGGTATTTTAAGAAATAGTTTTTTCTCTATAAATGGCAGAAAACTGATAGCTAAAATGTAATTTAACTTAAATACTTTGAAAAATGTGGCTGGAAAAGAAGGGAGAGGTTTTAGTGGCTGCCAGGTCAGGAAGGTGACTGAGAAACCCAAAGAAATCTAATAGAAGAAAATTAGAATTGAACCTTAAGGGAGAACTTGGAGAAGAACTCCTGCCTGGAGCCTGAGAAGGCGAAGCACTGTGCTTGAGAGGGAGTAGGGCGCCAGATTGGAGCAGGAACCGTTATGCTACTAAGGGAGGAGGCAGAGCCCTTCCAGACATGGGAGGCAAAGAAGGAGGCTGCCACCTGTCTAAGCCAAGATGTGCTCTGAGATCTGAATCTGCCAAAATATATCTGCACCAAGGAAGAAAACCTGGCCAACAGCCTTTCTGTGTCCAAATGGAGGAGGTACAATTGGCGACTCTCCAGGTTACATGGAGCTTATCTGAGTGATGCTATTCTCAGCCAGACAGGTAGTTCAGCAGCCCCAATGAGCCCATTCCATTTGTACAATCATAATTCAAAGATCTAGGATACTCACAAGCCCCACTACATAGAGGACAAGGGGCACTCACATCTGATCAACGTGGGAACAGATGAAATAACTAGGGTTGTTCACAGGCATTGACTTTTCTGACTACAACACCTTAAGCCACAGGAGTTTAATTTAATTTAAATTCCATTTTCAACACAAACATCTATGAAAAGGTTTTTACATTTTCTAAGACCTACTTTCCTCAGTTAAATGAAAAATATCTACTCACAGGGTTTTTGTCCAGATTAAATACAAAGCTACATGTGAAAGTGCCTGATACCGTAGCTGGCATTCTTAAGGTACTCAATACTCAGTATTTTCTTCATACCTTTTCTATAGTAGAAGGACATAGAAAAAAATTAATAAACACAAATATAGATTCTGTACAAAATGTGTCCAAAAGGTCAGTGTCCTCTTCCAATCCCACAGCCTTTTACTAAAAGCAGAAAAAGAGTCTAAAATTTTCAAGGTACAATTGGACCAGATACTATGTCTAATATAGCTTTTCCAAATTTCACACTAAATTAAAATATGCATGAATTTAAACAAAAAGATAAAGTGATGAGAATACTGTAAATAAAAATACACAAAAAGACCATAGGCCAAATTGCAGGGAGAATTTCCACTGAATGAATCACCCATGAGAATGGAATGAAATGCATTCTCTTGGATTATACAACATATGCCCCACCCTCTGAATCAGAACTGGACAGAGAGCCCCAAAGAAGGTAAGAAAAACTTTGGCTCAACCCTGAAGGTCAGGGTGTGTGCTACTCAGGAAGATAGGAGCCCAGTCAACAAACGCTTAGGAATTATGTGTCAGGCAAAGCTATTGCCATTCTCTGCTCTCCCGTCCCATTCAGCCCTTCTCCCAGATCAACAACCTTATATAATTACCTCCACTTAGAAACTAATATTCTTGGACATCATTGCAAGAAATTGAAGGGAGTGCACAGGTATGGAAAAGTTATATCCTGGCATAATTTGTCACTTAAGGATAGGTATTGCAAGAAAGGGCACAAAGGGAAAACATAGTATGTGCTGGGGGTGAAGTCCCTCATGTTCTGTATAGTTCCGAGGAGCATTGTAAACTGCACCTGAGTCTCTAGCTTCATCACAGAACCAGATAATCTGAGCCAGAGAAAACCTCTACCTAAGACGTGCAGATTCATGAATGCCTACTGGCTATCACACTGAGCAAGTGGTGAAAACCAACCTTAATGTCAAAAGATGGGCTGGGGTGGGAATGGATGAAGCTTCTAGCATTGGTAGAAACAGACAGCTGCTTTAGAGCATGTGTCCACTCTGAGAGTAAACCCTGAGCCTGGAGGGGCCTCTTCCCAGTAAAGAACGGGCAAACAAAACTAACAAAATAAACGAAGCCTATGAAAGGACAATATAAGGTAAATAGAATAGAGTCCTTAAAACTTAAAAAAAAAAAAAAGAAACATGTTTTGATAACATTTTATTATAAATATTTCCAAATACATAAAAGTAAAAAGGATAATATATTAGTTATTTATTGGTGTGTAACAATATTGTGACAAACTTAGTGGCTTAAACCAACACACGCTTATTATCTCACAGTGTCTATGGGTCAGGAGACCAGGCATGGCTTACGTGGGCCCTCTGCTCTGTTTCACAAGGTTGCAAGCAACGTTGCTGTGCTCTCATCTGAGGCTCAGCTGGGGAAGGATCCATTTCTATGCCCAATCGGGTCATTGGCAAAATTAATTTCCTTGTGGTTATAGGACTGAGTTTCCTGTTGTCCCTTAGGCAGGGCAATGTAGTCACATAATCACATACATGTTGTCACATACATTCCTCGCCTTTACCATATTCTATTGGTTAGGAGCAAGTTACAGTTTCTGTCCACATTCAAGAAAGGGATCACACACAGGCATGCACATCAGGAGATATGGATAATGGGGAACCACATTCAAGAGTCAGTCTGCTACAATATGCCCTTGGGCCCCTAATGATTCATGTATTTGACACCTGCAAAATAGGTTCACCCTCTTCAAAAGTTTCATCTCATTACCATATCTGCTTAAAATCCAGAATCTCATATTTTAAATCAGGTCCAAGGATGAATGAGACTCCATGGGTATAGTTTGTCTTGACCTGTGGATTTCTAATCTGTCCCCCAAATTTTCAACTATGAATGATTGGGACAGAAATAGAATAACAGTTAAAGGTATTTCCATTCTGCTGTTCCATAGCAATTCTGAAATCCAGCAAGGTAGGTATTGAGAATTTCTTAGTTAAGTTTCAAGGCCTAGAAATAATTTCTCTGTGGCTCTTGGCTCCTTCTTCTGGGCTCTTGTTTCTGCCCTCTGAGTCATCCTTCTTTTTCCATGAAAAGTAGCATGAGTTTGTACCTAAGTAGTTTTACCAGCCTCCTTCCTGTCAGTAGAATTTGGTGAGCCCAATATCTTCCTTTCATTTTGTTCTCTCTCTCTTTCTCTCTCTCTCCCTCCCTCCCTTAGTGACTTTGTGAAGATAGTGTCCATCTTGGGGAATCTGAAATGTCAGGAGCTCTGGGTGGCAACTAGGAACTGAGGGTTGTCTCTAGCTAACAGCCAGCAAGAAACTAAATCCCTCAATCTTACAACCATGAGGAACAGAATTTTGCCAACAACCTGAGTGAGCTTGGAAGCAGATCCTTCCTTAGCAGAGTCTCAGATGAGAGCACAGCCTTGGCTGACATTTCAATTGCAGCCTTGTGAGACATGAAGCAGAGGACTCATCTAAGTTGCACCTGCTTTCCTGATGCACAAAAAATGTGAGATAATAAATGTGTATTGTTTTAGTTTGTAGTAACATTGTTATACAGCAATTCAAAACTAATACAGATAATATTTGTAAATCAGACTTAACAACTATGCGTGAATAATTCTTGCTTTATCTATACCCCATACCAACTTTCCCCAATCCCACTGGATTATCCCTGCCCACACTACAGGGATTATTTTGAAGCAAATCTTAGACATCACATCATTTAATCAATAAATATTTCAGTATGTGTCTCTAAAATATGAGGTCTTTTGTAAAACAATTAAAAGCCATTATTACACAGAAAAAAATTCTTTAATATTATCAAATATTCAGTGTTCCAATTTCCCTAATTGTCTCCTAAATGTTTTTCTACAATTTGTTTCTTCAAATCAGGATTTAAATATGGTCTATGCATTGAATACCGATATGCTTCAAGTTATTTTTAGTCTGTAGATGTATTCTCTCTATATATATGTCTCTCTCCCCCCTTTCTTTCCTATATTTCTTTCTTCCTTGCAATCCATTTGTTTATTATGTTCAATTTCCTGTTTTCTGGATTTTGCTGCCTGCATTTCTGTAGTGTCATTTTAAAGTTTTTTCTTTAATTTTAGTTGACATGTAATAATTTATAGTGTCATTTAGCATATTCTTTTCTCCCTTGCATTACCCAGAACAGGATTTTCAACCTTGAAACTATTATCTTTTTAGACTAGATAATTCTTTGTTATGGGGGAGCTGTCCTGTGCATTGTAGGATGTTGAGCACCATCCTTGGCCCATACTCACTAGATGCCAGCAGCACCCATCCCAGTTGGGGCAATCAAAAATGTCTCCAGATACTGCCAGCTGCCCCAGGGGTTAGGGGGAAACTAGCCTTGGTTGAGAACAATGACCTAGTAGAGCATATGTATTATATGTAAGAGAAACAAACAAAAAAAATTACAGGGCATCTTTTTTGTGACCTAAAAAATATACATTAAGAAACTGGATCAAGACTCATAAAAAGCAAACAGTTTAAAATAACTATATACAGAAGCATCTGCCTGAGAGTTTTTTTTTGAAATCAACAGAATATAAAGAAACCTCAATTTCAATAGCAGAATGAAAATCTGCATTGAGTCAGTAAACTAAACCATAAATTTGAGAACCTCCCAGAATATAGACTTAATGATTGAAGGAATTAGTTTATTCATATAATAAACATTTATTTATTGAGAATCTACTACATGCTAGACACTGGAATAGACACTGGAGATACAAGAATAAATAAGACAGACTTTGTTCCATCCACATGGTGCTTACATTCTAATGAGAGATTGAACAGTTACAAATAAACAAATAAATAGACAAATAATTATAGACTTTTAAAAGTGACATGCGGGAAATATATTAGATGTATAATAGAAAATATTTGGGCAGAGAAGAAGCTACTATGTATGGGATAGTTAGGAAAGGCCTCTTTGAGAATGGCCTTTATGATAAGGATAAGACAAAAGATCCATGTAAATAAAGAGAAAAAAGTGTTTAAGCCTGCAAAGGTTGTTGGGCACACAGCCCTCCCTCAAAAATGTTCTTGGAGTAATTGTAAGGCCACGTAACTGGAGGATAATGTGTATGAGAGAGACAGTGACATAAGATGAAGTTGAAAATACTGACAGGAATCAAATCCTACAGTGTTCATAGGCCATAATAAAATATAAAAGATATTTTTACAAGTGTAATGAGGAGCTTTTGATGGGCTAGAGGATGCCAACATACATAAAAATATCTCAAGAACAGTCACCAAAAAATTTCCAAATTCAATGAAGAACATTAATGTAAGCATTAAAAAGCACAATGTACTCAAAATAGGATAAATGCACCCCTACGCACAACACAAAGTGTTAAAAGCCAAAGATGTAGAGAGAATCATGAAAGTAGCAAGAAGAAAAAAGACTCGCCACGTAGAAGTGGCAGGAGAGCCTGGATCTGAGAGGGTCAACAAACGTCAGCAACAAGCAGGGGCAAAGAATAATGTTTCAAAGGAGAAGACAGTTTGTTTAGCCTTGTTTTTGCTTCTGCTTTTGTTTCAGTGGAAAGGGGAGATTAATTGTTTGAAGGTGATGGCAAGCAGGGACAGTGCCAAGCTTCACCGTCTGGCCGTGATGCATATGGGCTATAAGAGAAAAAAAAACCATCAAGGCAGAGGATTGTGGGGAGAACTTGACCTTGGGAACAGCCTGGTTTTAGTCAAGGCAACAAAGAGATGAAAACATTAGAGAAAATGTTGAATTTATAAGGGGTATTGCAGTTCTCAGATAAAAATGATTAGGAGAGATGTTATATATGAAAGACAGAAAAGGGAGATCCCATTTAAGAATTATAAATATTCCAGGAGAGACAGGAGCAGAACATAGAAAAGAAAACTAGTAAAATATAATAAGTAAGAAAAATGCCTTTGGTTATGCAAATATCTGAGTCTACAAATTAAAAGGATTCCTGAGTTTCCTGTAAAATTATGGCTAGTGTTGAAGGGAGGTTGGAGTAAAGGAGATGGATCCACACATTGATAAATTTTAGATTTTTTTTCAAATTTAAAGGAGAAGAAAAATATCTTACAAGCTTCCAGACAGGGAAAAAAGTTCACAAAGCAATTTTATATGACTAAATTATCATTAATGTGGAAGGCAACAGAAAGATATTATTATATTCAAGGACTTAAAAATATATACCTTTTCCTGAGAAAATTATGTGAATATTCTTCTCAGTTGAGAAAAAAAATATGCATCAAAACCAAGAACAGAAACATCATAATGCAATTGCTTCTGCTATATGGTAATAATTGTATTTATAAGAAACTTAGGGTTATTGAAACACACATTATAAAGACAATAATTTAAATAGAAAATTGGGGTTTAAGTTATTTTTCTACAGAAATCTCACTAAGGGGAGTATAGAGACATGACAGTTTATGACCATGAAACCTGAACATTACTGAAGAATTCCAGCAGTAGATTACAATTAACTTTGCTCACCAATCACCAATCCTATGACCAGTAACAGTAGCATACCACAATGCCTCATACATATTCTTATTACCATTATCTACATTGTGATAAATTACTCCATTAAAAGTAAGTAGATATATTGCAAAGCAAGAGTGTTTTGCTTTATTTTGTTTCCATGAGAACTTGGTGCTAGATCTCTACTGAACTAGATTTATGATCAAAACTGTTTTGTGAATCTAAAATATGTTCTTCACTCAATATTATTTTTTAAAGAACTCTGTGTGGAAAACATTTCTATAAAAAAGGAATAGAGATAATCATGGACACCAAATAAACCACTGAATTAAGAATAAATAATGGCTATAATTAATAAGAATGATTGTATGTAGTGAGTACTCACTATTATGTGCCAGAGAGTGTTCTAGCATGGTTCTAGGTTCTTTACCTGTATTACTTCATTTCATTCAAATAATAAATCTATGAGGTTTGTGTCTTCATTTTATAGATATGGAAACTGATAAAATCACACAGCTAGTGAGTGGTGAACATCAAATTCAAACACAAGGATTCTGACTACAAAGACCACCTCCCTAGTCATTAGTCATACTTCCTTAAAAAAAAACCTTGATACCTTGATAATTTGACTAAATGTAGGATTAAGTATATATTCACTAAGCTTAAATGCAACCACTGACATAGTTTAAATACTTCTACTTTTCATGTCATGCCAAAAGATTAAAACAAACAAATCTTTGTTTATGGAATAAAAGAAAAGAAAGAAAATAATTAGTAACAATGAGCTAACCTACCCTATTAAAAGAGAAAATAATTATGTTGAGAAGTATTTTGGTGTTTCTACTCCTTCTTTCAAATCTGATCCACCTGTCTAGTGGAACAGCACCACCAAAAGGTGGTTAGAGCCTGGAAAGTATGTGCTGGACCATAATCTCTCTGAGGCACAGGCCCTTGTTTCATTCTGAACCAGATGGGAGCCAGAGAACCAATGTCAAGGGATAAGAATTTGAGCCCTCCATACTCGAGAGATCCATGGAACCCCAAAGTGTATGTTCCTAGGAAGACATGCTATATCTCCTGGACCTCTGAAGAGCTATCCCTATCTCTGAGACTGAAAGTCATAACTCTTGAATCACAAAAGCACTAAGGCAGAGAGCTTTTCCCTGATCAGTTAGGGACTTCCAGCTGGAAGTCCCCTAGGGATTGGGTGCATCAGAAGCTCATCAGAACATACACTGCTGGGTGTTCCTCCACATGTTTGTCATTGTTTAGTAGATGCCAATGGCTTGGTGTAAACTCCAAGGTAAATCAAACCATAAGTAGATAAAGGTAAATATTGACACACAAAGGGGACCCAAAACTCAAAAAAAAAAAAAAAAAGGAATAGCAAATAGAGTACCTAGACTAAGGAAACCTCTAAAGAAATAGAGTTGCCAGATGAGACAGATGATAATATTAACAAAAATAATATTAATAACCACAATAGTGTGCACTCTTGTGGAAATCCTATTACAGAATACAATTTCTGATTTTTTATATGAAGAACCTCAATGAATGAACTAAAAATGGATGGTCACTAAGCAAATATACATGAGAATAGAACAAAGTAACCAATCATCTAAATAATAACATCCTCAAAAGGAATAAAAGAGACAGAAAATGGAGTGGCAATAATAAAAGAAATAGTAGAGAAAAATTATCCTGATTTTGACCTTTGTCAATCTGCACACTCTTTTTGGATCCGAATATTGTGATTTGATATGTATGTAATACTAGAGAAATAGGTGAGTATTTTTGAATTTCAGGAATAAGAAAGTAACTATTAGTGGAATTGAAAAGTACAATATAACTTCTACACTAATAATGAGAAAATAGTAATAAATAATGTTTAATGACAAAAAATAAGGAGATAAGGAAGAAAATCTAAGTGAGATAGGAACTAAAAATATAGTAATAAAGATATATACTGGGAGTAAACCAAATCAGATCCACTCAGTGGTCTGATTACTCTATTGAAAGACAGAGATAGTCGAAATATAATAAAGAAACAAAAGCTAGCTTTCCACTGTTTAAGAGAAACACTCTTAAATCTTAGTGATATAGAAGAATTAAAAAACACTAAGATAAGTAAAGCAATCGTGCAAAAGCAAACAAAAAGAAAGCAGGTCTGGCTGCTGGTTTCTTTAAGGTTAAACACTTCAAAGAGAGCAGAGAGAGACATTGGTAATGATAAAAGGCAACACTTGGGAAGATTTGTCAGAAATAAATCCAAATGTACCAAAAACAAAATTATTAGAAATTCAAGGAGAACTTGATTAAAAAATACATTCTTGTGGGGTATTTTAATATAGTTTTTTCAGACGTAAACATATCTAGCAGATAACATGTAATCTGATCAACAAAATTGTGTGTGTGTATCCTAAAAACTGGGAATAAACCTTTTTAACATCCATGAAACATTTACAAAAGTTACAAAAATCTGATACTTGGCCACAATTTTTTTAATAGAGATTTTACAGATCACATTCTCTGATCAAAATTACATGAAATTAAATTCAATTTAAAAATTACCTTTTTTTTTAAAGCTTTGTGGAGCTAAAAATGCTTCTGAATAAGACCTACCTCAAACGATAAGCCAAAACTGAAATTGCAAACTAAATGCAATGAAAAGCAAAAATTCAAAACAAAGCCTATACGATAAAGCTAAAAATCTATTCAGAAGAAAATGTACAGCATGAAATGTCTTCAGGAGAGGGTAGCAGTAATGGTACGTAGTACTCTTTTAAAAATATTAGAAAAAAACATATAAAAAAGAAGAAAGCAGTAGGAGGAATTTAATAAAGTTAAAAGTTGACATTAATGAAAGTAAAACAAAAATAGTAGAAAGCACACACAAAAATCCTAAAGCAGCTTCTTTGAAAAGAGTAGAATATATGAAGACTGCAATGAACATAGACAAAATTACTAGGAGACTGACTAAAAGAAAAAAATACAATAATATTGAAATGGGATAAGAAAAGAGACATAAAAAGAAGTCAAATGAGAATAGAAGAATTTAAGCAAATATTATGTTCTATGGTCACAAGTTTATAAACCTAGAGGATAGGAATAATTTTCTAGTAAGCCATAAATTAACAAACTCAAGCCATGAAAAGTAGAAACACGAGTAGAACAATTTCCAAGAAAGATACTTGAAATAAATTAATGATCTTTGTAATGGTATTAATCAGAGTAACCCAACTACTTTAAGAGATAAATCCAGAAATCCCTGTGGGTTAATAAATGGAAGTTTATATCTCATTTACATCAATTCTAAACAAGTGTGATTAACTTCCCCAAGCAATATTTTAGGGCCACTTGCTCTTCCATCTTGTGGACCTGCTGTTCTCTAGAGCCTGGGAGTCTTCTGCTGACCCTCTGCATGTGGCAGGAAGTCAACAGAAGAAAAAGAATGTCAAAAATCAGATAGGAGGTTTCTTTATGGACCAGTCTTAGAAGTCACTTACATACATTGCCCACATTCCCTGGGCCAGAACCTAGCCTTAGGCAAAGGAGGCTACACAATCATCTGTGTGCCAAGGAGAGAAAGGAAGGGCTTTAGTGAACAACTATAATAGAAAGTCTTTGCCACAATATTCTAATATCCTAATATATTCTGATAAGGACAGTGGCTGGTTTCACAACTCCTTTTTCATTAAATAATTGATGATCCCAGTGGTGTGCTGGAGCTTCATAGCACCAGTGGATGGGAGCTAATTGTATCTCTTCTCAACTCCGGGCTCAGTGACACTACATTGGTTGCAATGGTGGAGGTATTTGCACCACAGAAATTGGCATTCACTACCAACTAGGGCAACTCAACAACATCCCCCCCTTTCTGAGATCTGGTTATTTGAAACACCAGCACACTACTGAATAATTCAAATACTGTTTAAATTATTCTAGGTCGTAGAAAAAGATGAAAATTACAAATCACTTTAGAAAGCCGGCAAAATTGACAAAGATAGAACTCTCTTTAAAAAAAAACGGTAGACCAACAGTCCTAACAAATATAGATTCAAATCTAAGTAGAACGTGAACAAATCAAAAATTATCTGAGATTATGTTCCCAAACAAGATCTGTCTTCATTACCCTTCCTAGGAAAGTGAAAGTCCTAATTCTCAGGACACCGGGCAAAAGAGAAACTACAAAGAGCATCTCAGGCAAGACAGTATCAGGAAGCAAAGCATCAATTTCAAAGTGACCAAGTAGAGAGAAAAGAACTAAATCTGGAGTGAAGAGTTCACACAGGATGGAGTAAGCAGGTGTGAGGGAGCAAATGGGAGATTCATCCAATTACCCACACAGAGGGAGGGAGCCGTTTATCATGCGCTTATAGCTCAACGTGTCAGTATTGAGGAAGCTGAGCCAACTTAGTTTCCTCAAGATGCTCCCTCCTACCAGTGAAGGGTTTCCTCTGGTTCACTAGGGAAAGTCTTTAATAACTCTCTTAGAAGTTTCAAGTGACAGAAGGTAAATATTTATGATGATTTCTCTGAAATTTCCCCCTCATTCTAGGCTATTTGTAGGAGCTGACCACGGAAATACTGGGCCCAATGACTCCCTGTGACATTCCACAGTTCTCTGTACCTCTGGGTCATTGCTAGGAAATGTAGGATCTCACTGCACCAGAAATATGGAATTTCAAATTTTCAGCTCTATCAATACTGTTCTTTAAGTCCTTGGCAAAGAAATAGGGCAAGGAAGAGAAATAAACTTTAGAAAAGGAGATAAAAATTGTGATTTGCATTTGATATGATTGTATACCCTAAAATCCCAGGAATATTAATTGAAAAGGTATTTTTAAAGATGACTAAGTTTATAAAACCAAATATAAAATCTGGGTATAGGAGAATGAAGAGTTAAAAAACAAAAAAACAAAATAAAAGCAAGACAGAAGAGAAATGAACCGAGAGAAGAACCGAGACAGTGCCATCTCACGGGAGCCAAATTTCAGAAATCTTTGAAAGGAAGTCACAAGTAATGTTAGCGGCTGTAGAAAATCATGAGAATAAAAACTATCGGTGATGCCACCTAACTATACTCAGTTCCCATAAAACCGCTGCATATGAAAGACTTGCCGTCTTCTTTTAAATCCTCTGAGACCTCAGGCCCCCACTCCATTGATGACTTAAATGTTGGATAATGGCAAACAGACACACTCCTCTTGTAAAATCAGGAACCAAATATTTTATTTTTACATAACATCACTGAAAAATTTTCATTTTGCAGGTCACATATACCAGCGAAGGATAAGACATGTGCCAAAGTCTACAGAATTCTGACACTAAAGTGCTGATTCTTCCAGCTGAGGAGAAATAATTTGACACCTCTGAAGCAGCATACTTTTTCCACAATCCAAGTCATTCAAGCACATTTCAAAACATCTCAGTCAGCAATATGCACACTGAACCCCCCGCCTCCCCCATTGGACCAGCTCTTTCTTCTCTCTGATGTGGCCTTGCAGATACACTCTGTGGTATCACTGCTAAGCTATTCATTTATTTTTCTACACTCACCTACAAAGAAGAAATTACTCCCTTTAGCAGCCTGTCCAAATTGTATGAAAATGCTTTTTAAAGTTCCCAAAATTGTAGAATGATGCCTTCATAAGACAGTCCCAAAACAGACCTGCCTATCCAGAGGAGAAAAGCAGCACTAATTTTGCCTAGAATATTCATTTTGTTGTAGGACATTTTCTTCTTTAGGCTTATAAAGGAACATCTTGCTAATTTAGGTTATAATAAATAACTCTGTTTGCAAATATCTTTGTTTTGAGACCCTCTGAAACATTTCTTTGGATGTGACATTTTAGAGTGTTTGATTAAGTTATTTTTTGTATGCATATCCCCAACTACATGATTTTAAGGTTCTTTTTCAAAACAGACCTACAGGAAGGCTACAATGTCAATTCAGTTTTGAACAACTAATAAAATATAAGCCACATCAGGTGTCAAAACATCACTTTAGGATATCCTAAGCACTAAACAAATCAGTTAAATAGTGGTTACAATCACACAAAAAATATGCTACCTAAGGCCATCCTTTTTATTAGATAGGTCTAAGCTTTTTATACCATGAGTTAAAGTGACAGGTTCCTTTTTTGGGAGAGCCATACTGAAAGATACATTACTTGTAAAATGAAGTGTTCTGGGAAAGGATGGATATGGGGGAAAGTTCTATGTAGTAATAAGAAATCATTTCTCATAATGTATTTTTTATAAAAAATTTAAGTCTACATATACAATGTTTAAATATGTAAAACATTTATATGATCCAAAAGCCAAGACTTTATATTTACAAATGGTATATTCTGAGAAATTATCCCAGAGTATTCTCCCACCCTGTTCCCACAATAAAGGTAATAACTATTTAATTTATGGTTTATCAGTCCTTTGTTTCTTTTCTGTAAAAATAAGCATATTTTTACATGAAAATTTAAAATATATATGTAAAATGAAATGTAAATAAAATGTAAAATGAAAAAATATATATTTTTACATATAAAAATATGCTTATTTTTATAGAAATAAGTATATGAAGATATAAGCATATGTATTTCTCTTTCTTACACAAACTGTAGTGTACTCTATCTACCATTTTGCCTTTTGAATTTTTCACTTAATAAATCCTGAGAATGATTCCATATCAGTTCATAGAGATTTTCATTCTTTTCTTTGTTTTTGAATTTTGTATGGCTTGTGGTACATTGTGCAGATGTGCTATGGTCTAGTTAGTCAATTTCCTACACATGGGCATTTAGGTTGTTCCCAATTTTTTGTTATTGAAAATGTGTATTCTACATATGTTATATTGTAATTTTGGAGGTGTTTCTTGAGGATAAATTCCTAAAGTAGGACTACAAAGTCAAGAAATAAATGTATACATAGTTTTGAAATATGGATAAATTCATCTCCCCAACTAGGAAGTATTCTTGTAAAACAAATGAGCAAACAAAAACAAAAAGAAATCTCATCAATCTCCATATGTAACTACCAGTTTGCACAAAATGTACAGACTAGAGGAGCATTTTAATGACACCACAGGGATGTAATTATGAAAATCCAAAATGCAGACATTTCAGCAAATAATCTAGCTTCCCTAACAAATAAGTTGAAAGAAAAACAAGGTGAATGCTGAAAAGAACCTATAGAATAAAAGAGACATAGGAGATATATGAACCAAATTCAATGTGTAAACCTTGTTTGGATCCTGTGTTAAATGAAGTGATTGAAAACAAACTCACACATACAAACAAGTATGTGTGTATTTATGTATAAATATATCAAACTAATATTAATATATAGTATAAATATAGTTTATGTTATATAAATAAACATATAAAATAAAATTGCAGGAATTTGAAATCTGGGTGTTGTTAGTAATATTAAGAAATTATCGTTAATTTGATGATATTAAGGAACAATTTTTTGTTAATAATTGTGATACTATTATAAGCATACCTTGAGATACTTGCGGTTCAGTTCCAGACTACCATAATAAAGCAAATATCACAATAAAGTGACTTCTTAATTCATGGGCTGCAGAAGGGATGTGTTAGCAGTCATGAAAATAACATTCATCTCCTTTTACATCTCCATCAGAGCTTTTGGGTGACCAGGTACGTTGTCAATGAGCAGTCATATGTTGAAAAGAATCTTTTTTTCTGAGCAGCAGGTCTCAGCAGTGGGCTTAAAATATTCAGTACACCATGCTGCAAACAGGTGTGCTGTTGTCTGGCTTTTTTTGTTGCATTTACAGAGCACAGGCAGAGTAGATTTAGCATAATTCTTAAGGGCCCTGTGATTTTCAGTATAGTAAATGAGCATTGGCTTCAACGAAAGTCACCAGCTGCTTTTAGCCCCTAACAAGAAAGTCAGCCTGTCCTTTGAAGTTTTGAAGGCTTGAAGCCAGCCATTGGCTTCTCCTCTTTAGCTATGTAGGTACAAGATGGCATCTTCTTCCAATAGAAGATTATTTTGTCTACATTGAAAATGTGTTGTTTAAGGTAACCTTCATCAATGATCTTAGCTAGATCTTCTGGATAACTTGCTGTGGCTTCTATGTCAGCACTTGCTGCATCCCCTTGCACTTTCATGTTACAGAGATAACAATTTTTCTTAGACTTCATGAACCAACCTCTGCTAATTTCCAACTTTTCTCCTACAGCTTCCTCATCCTTTTCAGCCTTCAAAGAACTGAAGAGAACTAGGATCTTGTTCTGGATTAGGCTTTGGCTTCAGGGAGTGTTGTGGCTGGTTTGATCTTCTATCCAGACCACTAAATTTTCTTCATATTAACAATAAGACTGTTCTGCTTTCTTACCACTCATGTATTCACTGGAGTAGCACTTTTAATTTCCTTCAAAAACTTTTCCTTTGCATTCACAACAACATGGCACAAGAAACCAATCTACACCCACCTTCGAGCTCTGTTCTCATCTGCACATCATAGAATTTTGGTCATGGGCACATCTGTTTTCCAGTTCATGTGAAGAAAAATAGGATGGAAAATTTTGTGCCCATTTTAATACTTAGACTAGGAAGTGGCACATATCACCTGGCATTCACAAGTGATGCCATCACTTTGGCAATAACTTAGCAATGCTTAGCTGCAAAAGAAACTGGAAATACAGCCTTTTCCTCAACAGCCCCATATGCAGCTGCAACTGGATTACTAAGATGTAGAGGAGAAGTAGTGTTTGCCACAAACGACTTCTGCTTTTCTAGGAGATAGCCCGAAATCCTTGATGGCCCAGAAGACACTGCAATCTGACCCCTGTCTCCTTCTTGTACTACTTTCTTCCATGGTCTTTGCACTCCAGCCACATTCTTTCATTTCTTCCAGTGTATTTTGTCAATAGACTGAAAACTCCATAAAAGCAGGAATCTGCAGCATCCTCAGTGCCTAGGACAGTATGACATTATAAGCCCAAATAACTACAAGGTAAGTGAATAATTGAGAGTCAAGTCCTGTGTTTGATAGCTAATAGATCAAACACTGTCCCTGTTGCAAGCATCACTGACACTCTTCAGTTCTAAATATTTTAAATGGTTCCTAATGCTCTCTTCCTTACACTTCTTATCCAAGCAGTCATCCAGATCAGTTATTCTACCTCCTAAAATTCTCTTATACACTTATTTCTCCCCTTCTATACTGCCTCCATCATCTCTCAACTGGATAGCTACATCATATTCTTTGATGCCAACTCCCCCCCAAACACACACAATATATATTCTCCTCTCTGCTAGCAAAGTATCTTCCTATAAGTCAGAGCTGATCATGTTATTTCTCTGCTAATAACATTTTCTTGGATCCCCATTGTCATTAGTATAAAGTCTAAACTTTTTAACCCAGCTTGAAAGACCTTTCATTATCCCACGATGATCTCTCATTTCTGGGCCTTTGAGTATGTTGTTTCCTCTGCTTAGAACACTCTACTCATTGCTACCCCCAATCTCCAGTGTTTCTTTGTCCTGCTAACTCACACTTATGCTTCAGGTCCCAGCCAAGACAATAGTCTCTCTAGGCAATCTTACCTGACCCTGAAGTGCATCAAAGGACATTATTAAGAAGTTGAAAAGGCAACCTACAGAATGGGAAAAATATATGAAAATTATATATCTGATAAAGGTCTAGTATCCAAAATATACTAAGAACTCTTAAAACTCAACAAGAAAAAGACAAACAACCCAATTAAAAATGGGCAAAGTACACAAATAGGCATTTCTACAACAAAGATATATAAATGGTCAATAATCACATGAAAAATTGCCCAATATTTCATTAGGGAAATGCAAATCAAAACTACAATGAAATACCACTTTATACCTACTAGGATGGCTTTCACGAAAAATAGCAAGTGTTGGTAAGGTTGTGGAGAAATTGGAACACTTGCACATTGCTGGTAGAAATGTAACGTGGTCGGCCACTGTGGAATACAGTTTGACAGTTTTCAAAAAGTGAGAAATACAATTACCATATGACCCAGAAATTCCACTCCCAGGTGTATACCCCAAAGAATTGAAAACAGGTACTCAAACAAATACATGCATATGCATGTTCATAGCAGCACTATTCACAATAGCCGAAAGGTGGAAACAGCCCAAATGTCCAACAATAAATGAATGGATAAACAATTTTTGATATATATATACACACACACGTGCACACACATACACAATGGGATATTATACAGCCATAAAAAGAGATGAACAACTGATACATACTACAACATGGAGGAACCTCAAAAACATTGTACTGAGTGGAAGAAGCCAGACACAAAAGGTCATATATTGTGTGATTCCATTTATATAAAATATATCCAGAATAGGTAAATCCACAGAAAGCAGAATGGTGGTTGCCAGGGACCTGAGAGGAGCAGGAAATGGGGAATAATTGCTTAATGAATACAGGGTTTTTTGGGGGGTGATGAAAATGTTTTGAAATTAGATAAATGTAGGGGTTGCACAACACTGTAAAGGTACTAAATGCCACTGAATTGTTCACTTTAAAATAATTAATTTTATGTTATGTGAATTTCACATAACATAACTGAGCAGAAAAAAAAGAATAAAGAGGTAGCATCTTCTAGGGCTCTTCAGTCTTTTGTGTGCAAGAGCTATTGCCAAGTGCTTTTTAATTTTTGTGTTGGTACATAGTATTATATTTATGGGGTATATATGATATTTTGTTATATGCATAGAATGTGTAATGATCAAAGTCAGGGTATTTTAGGGTGTCCATCACTTTGAGTATTTGTCATTTAAATGTGTTGGGAACATTTCAAGTCATCTCTTCTAGTTACTTTAAAATATAAACTACATTGTTTTTAACTATAGTCACCTTACTCTGCTATTGAACATTAGAATTTCTTTCTTCTATCTAACTGTATGTTTGTACACATTAATCAACCTCTCTTCCTCCTCCCCCCACCCACACACCCTTCCCTACCTCGGCATTACCATGTGTTTTGACCACTCTCATGATTTGCCTTTGTTTTTCCCTAAAAGTGATTTTATGTACTTTATAGTTAAGTACAATTTGAATGTAAGAAAACTATAGCATCCGATAGTTGATGCATTGGTAAAAAAAAATGGTGCAGAAAGATTAAATATGAGAAAATCTTGAACTATTCCATAAAATCCACGTGTAATGGAGGATCACCTGGTTTTACACCACCTTCCAAAGAACAACTCCTCATAGTCCTCCCTACCAGTCCCCACGTGCCATCTGTGCCGTTAAGTCTTTTCTTCTTAATTTGGAAAACACAACAAATCTGTATAACATTACACTTTATATACAAACTTCACTCATTCACTTACAAAAGTTTATTACTTACATGAACTTATTTAAATTGTTCAATTGATATGTTTTTCTATCTGTGAAAACAGTGCATTTTGGGTAAAGGTGGAACAAACCAAATTTTTTCCATTAAAATAAATGAAAATCATTTCTTCATTTAAGAGCTTTGAACTTAATGGCAGCATTTCTGAGAATAAATTAGTCATGAAGTAAGGTCCAGGTAAACTAGTTTATCCCTCCCACTAGGCTATAAACTCCATGCCGGACTCATAGTTGGTACCCAATAAGATTTCTTGAATAAAATAAAAATTTTAAATATTAGTTAAAATACACAATTTTAGTTATTTAGCCAGAGAGCTAAGTAACTTTGGAAATTAGTAAAGATTGTAAGACTAAAGGTAAAAGGGACTGTACATAAGAACTGTACTTTAGTTGGTAAAGTCATTTCCCATGGAAGCATGTGTTAACTATTCTGAAAGTACTTTACATGTATACTGGAATTGGACAAGTAAAAAATAGATGGTGAATGATTTCAATAACTGTTTAACCAGGGCCAGCTCCCTTTTTACATCATTTAGGAGGTGTGTTAATCCAAGACTGATGGGAAATTGGTGGCACACCCACACAGCATTGTTAAAAAGAGTTTAATGAAGGGACTATTTACAGGGGTGAGGTCAGGACTAAGGAAAAGAATAATAGAAGGAGAAACACCAAGAGGTTAGCAGCAGCAAAGGGCTGTAGCCCCGAAGGGGCAAGGGAATCCCAGATAAGGCTGTGGCTCCAGCAGAGACTATAGGATAGGGCCACTGACAGAAACCATCAGTAGAGGAAGGTGACCAGTGCCAAGTCCTGGCCAGGAAGGGAGTTGGGAGCAGGGAAAATACTTCGGAATCTCTTTCTACCTTCTAGCCTTCTGCCAATGGCTCTCACCAGCTAAATGCAAGTGAAAGTCAGAAAACAAGGAAATAGTCCAGTTGATGAATTACAGATAGATCAATCTCACACAGAAAGAAAAGTGGAAAAGAGTGGCGTGCAGATCTAGCTGGACAAGTGGAGAATATCAAGTACACTGAGTGACTGAATACAGAAAAGTTAGCTGAGCATACCAAAGACCAATCTCATAATTTTTCCAACTACTTAGCCCTATTTATCTCTGTGTCTGGATGAATAAAGGCTTTGGACAGAGGTATCTCTGTTTTGAGTGGCCATAGGTTAGAAGGCATAATACCTAAATGGTTAACTATATGATTGTGTGATATGGAATATTTAAGGAAACTTCTGTCTACCCTAACTTTCCACTGACAGATTCTGGGTACCACTCTACATTTTAAATCTATGAGGTCTTAATAAAAAGACAAGTACTTTTTATGACCTTGACAAACAAAATGCAATCTGAGCTTTCATAAAAATCTTCAAAGCCTATTTGAACTTTTTACTTGCCATAAAGGTCTAACTACACCTCCATTTTCTCACCCCATCCCCTTGTTTTTGCCCAGGGATGGGGTGAAGTGGAAGGAGTTAAACTCTGGTCTCTTTTGGTAAAGACCTTGATCATGTTCCTAATACTGTATATCCAAATTGCCCCACAACCTAAGCTCGGTCTCCAAAGAGTTGAAGCTGAATTTTTGTTCAGCATTTAAACCGAATCACTCATGTTTTAAACCAAAGTTGTTTTTATTTCAGTCAATTGCCCTTTAAACACTAAATTCTAAGGAGAGTTTGAATTTCAGAAGTAACGACTGCTCTGTCTGTAGTATGCAAGACTTCTGGTTCTCCTCTTCCAGTTTGGCTAGCCTTTCATTTCTCCCTCCTAGCCCTTCTGAAAAAGAAGAAAATACATCTCTTAATTGTTTTAAGATAACCCTCATCCCTTGTCACACTCGATCATTGCTAAATAAAGACCTACCTTCCCACATTTGTATCTGCCTGCTTGTTGTATATTTTCTAACCAACCAAATAAATGAGTGCAATCGTCACTGTACATTCAAGCAAATAGGTGTATCATCATACTTCCAAGAAATGCTTTCTCCCAAGAGCAGAATTTTGCTGCTGCCTATTCTTACAACCCAAAGAAATTAAAGGCGTTTGGTGACCAAATGTGCACTGACTCTCCTCTTCATTGAATTTGACTGTTCACTCAAGAAGTAGGTGTCAAACCAGACTATTCGTGTGAAGCATATTAGAGTACCATCAGTCCATATCAGCTCGTTCAGAGATTTGAAGGAGCATAAAAGGAATCTACAAGTTTATTCAAATTTTTGTGGAAAATATAAATTATTTGAGAATATTTATAAGGCAATGTGGTGCAGTGAGAACACTAACTACAATTCAGGTGATTTCAACTCCAGCCTCCATTATGCCACGAAAAAGCTGTAGAACCAAAGGTAACCCAATTAATTTCTAAATCCTTAATTTTCTTATATATAAAATAGGAACAACACATTATTTGCATGAATGTTATGAGAAACAAATGAGATTATGTATATAAAGGTAATTTATATAGTATATTTGAACATGCTATATAAATGTAAGGGGTGAAATTTGATCAAGCATGTGCCTATTTTTCTCACCTCAAATCTCTAGAAAGAGCAGAGAAGATACCTTTCAAAATGAATAAATCCACAACTCCTCTAGAAAACAAGAAAAAGATTCAACAGTGGCCCAGAAATTTGGAGGAACCCCCAAAAGACTAAAAGCAGATAGGAGCAGATCAATAAAATAAACCACAGCCCAGAGCTTAAACATGCAAAAAGAAAACAAGAAAGGTAAAAGAAAAAAGTAGGAGGCTTTGTTGGAGTTCTACATATAGAATTAAGAAACTTAAGGAGCAGAAGGCATCTCTATAAGAATCATTTGTGATATTGGCTGCCAAACAGCATTCAGAGTACATATGCAAATATGGCTTCTGCTCTGACTTGTGCCAAGCACAGCAAAAATGTTTGTTCCCTGAATAGGACAGTGTGGGCACTTAGAGCACAGTCATCACAGACTGTTGGCTATATCCATATGGAATAGGGATCCCCCACTCTCAAAAATTAACACTTTAGCCTGACAATATCTCTCTCTTCCTCCACAATCACAGACAGCAAGCTATACTAACCAGAAACAGCATTTGTTACCAGGTGAACAGAAATAACAAGGTCAAAGAAAAACACAAGAAAACAAGCAAAAGCAAGCCCAGGGAAAAGAGGCATAAAACTCAACACATAGAAGAATGTCTCTCAACCTTCAATTCACATAAAAATAACCTGGAAGACGTTTTTTAAAACTTTGATGCCCTGACTGAGCCACAAATCAATTAAACTAGAATATCTGGGATGGGCCCAAAGCATCAGTATTTTTTTAAAGTTCTCAGTTCATTCCATTAGCTAAGATGGATTATTATTAGAAGAACAAATATCCTAGAAAATATACAAGCATATCACATTTTATTGCACTTCACATTATTGAGCTTCACAGATGTTGCCTTTTCTGCAAATTGAAAATCTTTGGCAGCCCTGTGTCAAGCAAGTCTATTGACGTCATTTTTCCAACAACATGTGCTCATTTCTGTGTGGCACATTTTGGTAATTATCACAATATTTAAATCTTTTTCATTATTATTATATCTGTTATGGTGATTTGTGATCACTAATATTTGATGTTACTATTATAATTGCTTTGCAGTGCCCAATTTATCAACAAATTGATAAATGTTATGTGTGTTCTGGCTCCACTGGCTCTTTCCCTCTCCTCAGGCCCCCCTACTCCCTGAGACATAACAATATCGAAATTAGGCCATTTAATAACCCTACAAGGGTCTCTAAGTGTTCAAGTGAAAGGAAGAGTTGCACACCTCTCATTTTAAATCAAAAGCTAGAAATGATTAGTGAGGAAGGCGTGTTGAAAGTCGAGATAGGCCAAAGCTGGGCCTCTTGAACCAAACAATGGGACAAGTTGTGAATACAAAGGAAAACTTCTTGAAGTAAATTAAAAGTACTACTCCAGTGAATACATGAATGATAAGAAAGCCAAACAGCCTTATTGCTGATATGGAGAAAGTTTGAGTGGTCTGGATAGAAGATCAAACCAGCCACAACATTTCCTAAAGCCAAAGCCTAATCCAGAGAAAGGCCTAACTCTCTTCAATTTTTTGAAGGCTGAGAAGAGCGAGGAAGTTGCAGAAGAAAAGTCGGAAGCTAGCAGAGGTTGGTTCATGAGGTTTAAGGAAAGAAGCCATCTTTATAACATAAAAGTGCAAGGTGAAGCAGCAAGTGCCGATGTAGAAGCCACAGCAAGTTATCCACATGATCTAGAAAAGATAACTGATGAAGGTGGCTACACTAAACAACAAATTTTCAATGTAGATACAACATCCTTCTGTTGGAAGAAGACGATATCTAGGACTTTCCTATCTAGAGAGAAGAAGTCAGTGCCTGGCTTCAAAGCTTCCGAGAACAGGCTGACACTCTTGTTAGGGGATAATGCAGCTGATGGCTTTAAGTTGAAGCCAATACTCATTTACTATTCTGAAAATCCTAAAGCCTTTAAGAATTATGTTAAATCTACTCTGCCTGTGCTCTATAAATGAAACAACAAAGCCCGAATAACAGCACATCTGTTTGCAGAATGGCTTACTGAATACTTTAAGTCCACTGCTAAGACTTACTGCTCAGAAAAAAAAGATTCCTTTCAATATATTACTGTTCAACGATAATGCACCTAGTCACCCAAGAGCTCTGATGGAGATTTACAAGGAGATAAATGTTGTTTTCATGCTTGCTAACACAACATCACTTCTGCAGCTCATGGATCAAGGAATAATTTTTAATTTTTAAGTTTTGTTATTTAAAGAATACATTTTGTAAGGCTACAGCTGCCATTGACAGTGATTCCTCTGATGAATCTGGGCAAAGTAAATTGAAAACCTTCCAAAAAGAATTCACCATTCCAGACACAATTAAGAACATTCATAATGTATGAGAGGAGGTCAAAGTATCAACATTAACAGGAATTTGGAAGAATTTGATTCTGGCTCTCATAAATGACTTTGGGAGGTTCAAGACTTCAGTTGAGGAAGTAATCGCAGATGTGGTGGAAATAGCAAGAGAACTAAAATTAATAGTGGAGCCTAATTGCTGCAATCTCATGATAAAACTTGAAAAGATGAAGAGTTGCTTCTTATGGATGAGCAAAGAAAATGGTGTCTTAAGATTAAATTTACTCCTAATGATGCTGTGAACATTGTTGAAATGACAACAAAGTATTAATATTTAGAATAGATCATAAACTTAATGGATAGAGCAGTGGCAGTGTTTAAAAGGATTGACTCCAATTTTGAAGTAAGTTCTACTGTGGCTAACATGCTATCAAACAGCATTGCATGCTACAGAGAAATCTTTCATGAAAGGAAAAGTAAATTGAAGCAGGAAATATCATTTCTGTCTTATTGTAAGAAATTGCCACAGCTGCCCCAACCTTTAGCAGCCACCCTGATCAGTCAGTAGCCGTCAACATTCAGGCAACACTCTCCCCTAGCAAAAAGATTACAACTTGCTGAAGGCTCAGATGATTCTTAGCATTTCCTAGCAATAGAGTATTTTTAAATTAAGGTATGTGCATTGTTTATTTAGATATAATGCTATTGAAGACATAGTAGACTACAGTATAGTATAAACAAAACTTCACATGCACTGGGAAACCAAAAAACTGGTGTGACTCACTTTATTGCAATATTCTCTGTATTGAGGTGATCTGAAACCAAACCTGCAGTATCTCCAAGGTTCAGATTCTGCCCAGGTGGAGGGGCTGTTTATAAGAACAGAAAACTCTGTAGCTCTGCTTAAGGGGACTGATTTCAACTAGGATAGGGGATATGGAAGTGCAAGCGTAAGGGCATTGTTGAAAAAACTGGAGACTTTGGCAGTAAGCAATTAAGAAGGACTGGTAGCTCCATGGTAGCAATAAACAAAACAGCAGACCAGCTAGAAGTTTAATCAAGAAAACCAGGGGAGAAGGCAGCCAAGACAACCCCCACTGTGGTCAGAGCAAGCCTCAAAACAGCCCTCAAAAACCACTAATGCAGAAGGGTCTGAATTTGATTGGGTAAGAATGAGGGAAATCATACCACAAAGTGTTGTCAAAAACAATAGAGCGATCATCTACCAATGAGTGGAGTCTAACGGCTAAGCGTGATGCCAATGGAGGCGGAACATCTACATTTAACAGGAAAATCAAGGATACAGAGTGTAAAAAAACAGCCTAATGAAAAACACTGTCATTTCTTGGGAGAGAAGGGTCCCAATGAATGTGCACTTGTCCAAGTTTATGTCATCTGAGGAGCAAAATCAGAAGCTGCACATTCCTGTGGAAATAGACTGCACTGAAATAGTCCACCTGCATCATAAAATAAATAAAGAAGTTAAGCAGACAACAACAACAAGGCCCAGAGAAGGGTAGGGATTATAGAAATTGGTATCTAGAATTGCTACAATATATTACCTAAAAAATATGGTTGTTAAAAAATTATGAGACATATAAAGAAACTGGAGAGTGTTATCCACACACAGGGGGGAAAATGCAGGAAAATGAAACTGCTTTTGAGGGAGTCCAGATTTGAACTTAGCAGACAAACAAAAGTAGCTGTTGTGAGTATGTTTGAAGAACTAAAGGAAAGAATTCTAAAAGAAGTAAAAGAAAGCATAATGACAGTTTCAACAAATAAAGTATAGAATCACAAAAATTATTTTTAAAAGTAAACAAAAGAAACTTCTGTAGTGGAAAAGTACAACTGAAAGAGAAATTCACTAGAAGGGCTTGACAGTAGATTAGAAATCGGTGAACTTGAAGATAGATTGATTTAACTTTTGCAATCTGAAGAATAAGGAGGAAAAAAATTAAGAAACACGAACAGAATCTCAGAGCAATGTGGAAATCATTTAGCAAACCAGCATATTTGTAACAGAAGAACCAGAAGCAGAGGACAGTGAAAAGGAGACAGAAAAATATTCAAAGAAATAAAGGCTGAAAATTTCCCACATTTGATGAAAAACATTCATGTAAATATCTAAGAGGCTCAATGAACTCTAAGTAGGATAAATGTAAAGACAGCTATATCCATATACATCATAATCAAAATGTTGAAAGACAAAGAGAAAATCTTGAACGCAGCAAGAGAAATGTGACTAACTGTATACAAGGGAACCCTAGTAAAATTAACCGTTGACTTTTCTCATCAGAAGCAATGGATACCAGAAGGCAGTAGGATGACATATTCAAAGTACGGAAAGAAAACTGTCAACCAAGAGTCCAATATCCAGCAAAACTATCATTCAGAAATGAAAGTGAAATAAAGACATTCCCAGATAAACAAAAGCTGAGATAATTGGTCACTGGCAAATCTGACTTAGAAGAAATCCTAAAGGAAGTTTTCCAGACTGAAAGCACATAACATGAGACAGTAATTCCATATGAAGAAATAAAACATGCTGGTAAATAGAATTATGTAGGAAATTATAAGAAATATTTCTTTTTTCTTCTCTTAGAGATTTAAAAAGCAGCTGTATAAAACAATATGTATATAATTGAACTGTTGAGGCTATAACACATAGAAATGTAATGTATTTGACAGTAATACCACAAAGGAGGTTATTGGGAGCAAAGCTGTATTAGAGTAAGGCAATGATAACAGATAAAAACATAAATTCACAGGAACAATTGAAGGGAAACAGGAATAATAAGTAATAAGGTTAATATAACAATTATACTTGCATTCCTTTCTTGTCTCAGCTTTTTAGAAGATATAAAATAATATAATGTAATAGTTATAATAATATAGTATTGGGTTTTTAGCATATGTAAATATAATTAGTATAAAATTAATACCACAAAAAAGGGGAAAGGAATAGAGTTATATAGTAACATTTGTATTTCTAATTGAAATTAAGTTCGTATAAATTTCAAGAAGATCCTGAGTAGTTAAAATGGATGCTGTAAGCCCTAGAGCAACCATTAAGAAAATAAATTTTAAAATATAGTAAAAAAAAATCAATAAAGGAATTCAATGTTAGACAAGAAAATTTTTACTTAATGCAAAAAAATCAGTAAAAAATGACCAATATAAAAGATAAGTAGTAAAATAGCAGATATAAATGCAACTATATCAATATTAACATTAAATGCAATGAATTAAGCAATCTAATCAAAAGGCAGAGTTTGTCAGAATGAATTTTAAAAAAAAGATCCAATTATACACTATCTAAATAAGAATAATTCAGATTCAAAGATGGAACTAGGTTGAAAATGAAAGGAAAAAAGATTATATTCATCTAAACAGCAACCATAGAGCACTCAAGTGACTACACTAATGTGAAACAAAACTGACTTCAAGAAAAAAGTTGTTACTAGAGGCAAACAAGGACATTTTATGATGATGAAATGATCGATTCATCAGTGTGATAAAACAATTGTTAACATACACACAGCAAATAAGAGAGCCCCAAAATACATGGAGTAAAAACTGACAGAATTGAAGAGAGAAATAGACGATTCAACAATAATAGCTGAAGACTTCAATATCCTATTTTCAATAATGGATAAACAACTAGGTAGAAGATCAACAAGAACATAGAAGACTTGAGCAACAGTAAAAACTGACTATCTCTAACAGATATCTACAGGACACTCCACCCAGCAACAGCAGAATTATTGTGGTGATAGTTTGCACAACTCTGTGAACATACCAAAAACCACTGAATTGTACACTTTACATGCATAAATTCTATAATTAAAATAGTATTTTAATTCTATTCCAATAAAACCATTTAAATTTTATAAAAGAATAATGAATGACTTTAGAAGGATAAAAGTAGATCTCACATTTATGATATAATAATAAGATGTTATACAAAGAACCAAACAGACATTTCAGAAATGACAGAGGATCATTAAAAAATTTCCAAAGATGGACTGTGTATCAGAATGGGTACAGTTAAAGAGTAAATATAGAGCTGAAAGATTAAGCCCAGAAATTCCACGAGGATGCAATGTAGAGGCCAAGAACGAATATGTGGAGAAGAGTTAGAAGACATGGAGGATGATCCAGAATTTCTCACATGCATTTCCTGGTAGTCCCAGATGAACAACACAGAAAGAATTGAGGCAAGGATAGAGTTAAAGAAACAATAGAAAAAGCTTTCTACAGCTGACAAAAGCCCCAGTCTTCAGATTAAAAGAGTAGACCAACTGTTGAACAGGATGAATTAACCAAGATCTACATATTCAGTTATTGAGGATATAAAGTAAATGGTTAAAGTCTTGAGAAAGAAAAAAATACGTTATCTACCAAAGATGGAAAAATAAAACTGTCGATCAAACTTTTCATTGGCAACACCCAATGTAAACGACCACAGAGAAATAACTTCATCATTCTGATGAAATATAATTTTGAATCTATAGCCCTAGACTTACTCTGTGTATGCTCAGAATTTCATCATCTACTCTGTATGAATGAACTATGAAACAAACGGTGACTCCAAAAGTAAATCTGCTTTAAAAAGCAAGAAATTCAGTAAATCTTATTGTCTAAATAATTGATGATGTATAACATAAAAAAAAATAATTGCATTTGAATTGAAAATCATAAGTGATTTCAACATAGGAGTTCTCAGCAGGGAGTAAAGTCACAATATATATTTTTGTCTTATTTGTGGAAGAATATTAATAGATACTGATTAAATGAAACTACTAAGAGATACTATGTACCGAAGCTTTCTCAACTCGATCCCATCTTTCCTAAAAAGAATTTTCCTCAGAAGGCAAGAAATTGCTCTAGAAAGTATGGAACTTGAAATGTTCTGGTCGATTCTGACCCACTCTGACTTCTTCCCACAGAACTGTACAATTCAGTATCTAGGCCCCATAGAATATGAAAGCACAGGGTTGTGGGGGGAGTGCTTTTTTCCAAAAGCAAAAAACCCTGCAAAGTTGAAATTTTCACAAATGTATAGCCATATGCCTAAAAACATACCACATATTAACTTTATTAATTGCCAAATGTGATATTGAAAAATTAATCACTTTTGGAAATAATTTATGGATTAAATTTTTTCATTTAATCAGAATACCTGACTCTGCATAAGGATTGACAAGAAATTACAGCTGAGCAAAAATTTTAAGATTTATTGAGAGCGAAATACTTCCAAAGTCAAAATCACAAAAATCTGTCAAAAATTTTTTTAAGAAATTATAAACATACATTATAGATAGATATAGACATAGTGCGTTTATTTAAATCCATTTGATTTGACATATAGGGGCCTCCTTAATAAGAGTTGCCAGGGCCTGAAAAGGTCTTGAAACAGTCCCAAAGTGATTTATCTGATTGGTGAAGCTGAGTGGAAGTTATTGATGGTTCTATTTGTTCCTGGCTGGAAGTTGCCCATGCTCTCTCTGCTTCCTGCTACTGTTAAACATTTCTATTTAACCATGAGGTTAGCTCAGCTGGGTAAACCTCTTCCTCCCTGCTCCTCTTCCTGCAGGTGGGTATATTCACCTCGTGGGAAAGAAGTAAGAAGCTCTGTTTCAGCCTCACCTTCAGTCGTTTCTCTGATCCAGTTTTAATTCCTAACAGGATCCTATGTCTATTTCTCAGTAAGGCCAAAATCTAAAGAGGAAAAGGGATAAATAATTCCCTCTCTCAATATTCTCAATAAACATTTTAATAAAATGTTGAGTGTATCTATAACATAATAGGACACTGATATATAATTTCCAAACCATTAGAAGAAAAAAATACAGCAAAGAAAAATCATCTCTTCCAACCAAAAGTGGAAAAATATACAATAGGAAAGCAGAGAAAACAAGAGACATAAAACAAGATGTCAGGAAAGAGTTCAAAACAGGTCATTAACTATAGTAAGGACAATTGAGTATTATGCATACTTTATATATATACTATATAATATATATATTTAACTCAATATACATCAGATATATATTATATATACCAGATTAAAGAAATGCAAGGAGTATTATTAGATGTACAGTGACACATTTAACTATTTTAATAAGAGAAGAATTTATACTCAAAATCATATGAAAGTATGAAAACAAATTCAAAACAGCTAAATTATTGTATTCCATGTCCTCAATACAATTGCAAATAAGAAATTCAAAAGGACCAATCAATAAATATCTGCAATGAAAACTTATCACAAAAGTAGTATATACTAAAGTTTTCTTTGGAGGGCATAGCAATTATATTGCATTTAAAGAGATAACTCTGGGCTGGGTGTGGTGGCTTATGCCTGTAATACCAGCACTTTGGGAGGCTGAGGCAGGAGGATTGCTTGAGACCAGGAGTTCTAGACCAGCTTGGGCAACATAGTGAGACCCCATCTCTACAAAAAATTTAAAAATTAGCTGGGTGTGGTGGGGCATGCCTGTATTCTTAGTTACTCAGGAGGCTGCAGCAGGAGGATCTCAGCCCAAGAGTTCGAGGCTGCAGTGAGCTATGATTATGCCACTGCACTCCAGCCTGGGCAGCAGAGTGAGACCTTGTCTCTAATGAATAAATAAATAAATAAAGAGATAGCTCTGGCAAAGAAAAAAACTTAAAACGAGAACTTTTTAAAAAAATTGTAGTTCTAATCTCATCACATCTGTGTTGGTAAATCTCTACAAGGAAATAAACCTGGGGAACTGTCATAGGCTTTTATTAAATAAATTGTAGTTAAATAAACTGTCCTCATAACACCAAATTCCATAACAAGTCAACATGATATGTAAAGGTTATTTTGATATAGTTTCGTATCCAGCCCTTTGGCCTTATGAAGTACATGGCATAGTGGAAATCACATGGATTTCAGAAACATCCTGGGATGGTATTCTGGCTCTGCCACTAGCAATATGTGACCTTGGGTAAGTTACTTAGATTTTCTGAGTCTCAGTTTCTTCATCTAGAAATGGGGTTAGAAATAATCTACCTAATAGGTTTTTATAGGAATTAGAGGAGATAATGTATGTGAAGCAGGTAAGACAGTACTTGGCTCATGATAAGTGGACAGCAAATGGTACTGGATTAGTTTGCTAGAGCTGCCATAACAAAGTACCACAAACTGGGCAGATTAAACAACAGAATGTTACCGTCTCACAGTTTTGGAGTCCAGACATCCAAGATCAAAGTGTCAGCAGGGCTGGTTCCTTCTGAGGGTTATGTGAGTGTTCCAGGCCTCTCTCCTTGGCTTGTAGGTGACGTTTCACTGTCTTCACATCCTCCTCCCTCTGCATATCTGTGTTGAACTTTTCCCTTTTTATAAGGGCACCAGTCATATTGGATTAGGGCCCACTTTAATAATCTCACTTTAACTCGATTACCTCTGCTAAGACTCTTTCTCCAAATAAGGTCACATTGTGAGGTACTGGGGGTTAAGATGTCAACATATGAATTTAGAGGTGGGGGACACAATTCAGGCCATAACAAGAACCTTTCATTATTATTCTGTCTAAATGTTACTATGAAACAGGGAAATCATTGATTTAAGTTAGGTCAAAACAGGTAAATGGTATGAGAAAAGGATACAGAGATCTGAGACTTCTTGCACAAGAACAGCAATTTCCTCCCCTGACTCTTTCATCGTCTCCCCTCTTCCCGCAAAACACTCTGCTTGGGATACCACAAAACCAAGGAAGTCCACTGTAGATGAGAGTCCCTGCTCAGTGCAGAACTCAGGGCACTTCTCTTGAGTCATCTTGGTAAAGGCTGGCCCTAATTCTATTTGTATATGGCTCAACCTCAAACACCAGCTATAGATGAGCGCTTTAATTTAGGCTGGTGAGTGGCATTTGTGGTCATCCTCCCCTGGAGAAACCTGAAACTGCAGTTTCTGGCAAACAGACGGCTATGAGTGTGTCTTTACTTAAAGGTTTTCCGTCAAAGAGTGAATGAGTCCTTTCATAGGAGAAAGTTCATTTAAAAAATGGAGGCAATCCTAATATATAAAGAAAACCAAAGATATATGTCATAACATCTGTTTAGGAATATATCTCTCTATTGTGGCAATCTCTTAGCCACAAAATCATAGAGAATTAAAATGTTTTTCCTTGGACAAAGTACCCATCACTGTGAGAAGAAAATGGCAAAACCCTGGTGCTACTGATGATAAACTCTCTTCTTCTCTATAAATGAGCTGAGGGACCCAAGGGCAAAAAGCTGCAAATTCATGCAATGAATTCAGACAGACTTAAATTTCAGATCTGCCCTGGTGGCCAACATATGAGCTGTCTGTATTCAGGGTAAAGCCTTTTTTTCCTTCTTTTTTTTGGCAAGAATACTGACTGTTGGATTATTTGCCTTGCATATTTTTAATACTTGAACGAGCTTATATAGAATATTTTTAAACAGATATGCATTTATCTTCAAAGAATGAAGTACTCACTTGACTGGATAAGAGAGTAGAGGATAGTTTAGCTCTCAACCCCTCCCAGTTGTTAGTAGAGATTATGAAGATTTTCTTTATTCTGTTTTTATTATATTGGTAGAATAAGGAAATGTGCATGAACCTCTCACAACATGGGACCTCTAAATGCTAGTGTTCCTGGAATCTGCTTTGCTGCACAGACTCCAAACTATAAAATAAGTTTCCCAGCAGATGTACCTCTTACATGTTGTACAAGTACAGGGTGGGGATGGCTGGGAAGAACTTACTCTTGCTTCACATAAACTCAGGTTTGAATCTAATACCATAATTTGTCAGCTACACCCTTAGGCAAATTGCACATCTGGTCTGATCCTGTTTCTTCATTTCTAAAATAAGGTGACTGCCATTGGTGTTTAGGGGTGTAACAACAACTGTGAGACCCCAATAGCAAAAGCTGCAGTGAGATAGGAGAGAAAATGCTATTCCTAAGAAGAGACAGCAGAAAAGTAGGTAATGTATGCATTCTGCTGCTCAGAGGGAAATTTTGTCCAGAGGCCAAATGCTTAGTCCTTGAAGTAAGGGGGAAGGAAACTATTTACTGAGAATCACTATGTACCAGACAGCATGGTAGGCATACTCACAAAACAGACCACATTTCACATGAACCCTGAAATGGAGATATCATTATCCCTATTATGCAGAGGCTAAGTAAAGGTAAGTAAATTATTCAAAACCACAGAACTTATAAGATGCAGAGGCAGGAATTAAAACTGTGTCTGTCTGAATCCAAAACCTGTGGTTTTCTGTAACATCAAACTGCATTAAATAATAATATCAATAATAATGATAATCATAATAATTTTGTTCCTGCAGAGTCCAAAGGGAGGCTGAACCTGTGTCCCCAAAAACGATCTTTCAGTAGGTCGATCTTCCATAGATGAGGACTGCCCCCTTCCCAAATGTCTGCCCTGCTGCATGTCTGGCTGCTACCTGTTGTCAGATCCTCCTAACACTGTGCTTCTCCATCTTCCCAACTTGACCCTCGCCCTCCCTGATCTCCTGTCTGGAGTTTGGGGTCTCCATTTTGCCTCCACAATCCAATCATTTCTATTTGAAATCTTGTGCCGCCAAGTCTTGATTCTGTCAAGTTACCTCCAGAAAACTAAGACAAGGGAAAGGTTTTGGTCTGAAAGGATTTTTCATCCTTCTCACTCCTACTCCTTGAGACCTCAGCTCCTTGAGGAGATCTTACGTGAGCACCCAGGCTGGCTTAAGAACTTCCTTAGGAGGTCCCCAAATCTGCCCTGCCTACTCCTATCACAACCGTTAGCAAACTCTGTTAGATTCCGTTCATTCACTTGACTGTCTCCCCCATAAGTATGAGTGAAAGTTTATATTTTCTTGAGGGAAAGCACATATCTTACTCACCATTAGCTCCCCAGAACTTTACATTGCACTTCACTGATACTATGTACTCAATATATACTTATTGAATAAGTGCATCGTTATTGCACGGCATTCAATGAACCAGTGGAAAATTATACCATTAAGGTCAAGAAACATAATAATTATACCTTTCATGGTTTATTTCCACAGATCCCTGACGTGGTAATAAGTGAAGTTATTTTAAAATGGCTTTTGGTGATTACATTTTAAATAGTTGAAAGACAGTAATCTAAATGTGAAGAGTATTTTGTAAATGGCAACATTTTAAAAAGTTAAAAACTGAGTTCATATTTTTCATCCAAAATTCATTCTGGCTTTTCTTTGCCACGAAGCAAACACTGGTTTGATTATGATAGTGTCTTTAATTTAATTAGAAGAAATGTCCAATTTGTTGTCATCTTATTCCTTCCCTCTTTCTATCATCTTAAAGCTTTTCTACCACTGCCTGTTTTAGTAATAGATGCAACATTATCCAAAGTTTATTCAAACTTATCTGAACCTTTTGGGGCTAGAAATTAGGTGGGAACTATTTTCTTCATAAGATTTCTAGTTCTTTTTGGCTTTGAAAGGCTGGAAACGCAACAAGAATAGCTTTTCTTGCGGTATTTTGGTTTCTACTCCCAATCAAAACCAGGAAGTGCAGAGATGCACAAAAATTAAAATAAAGGGGAAAAAGTTAACTTTTTGAACCTCAAACATGATTCAGGTTCAATTTCAGTTTAAGGCAAAGGTTCAACTAAGATCTTGTTTTATCCAAACCACTTGGCCCTTCCGTTGAAGTGACTGGTGGGCTCACATATGGAATTCTTTTCTAAGGCAGGGAGAAAGGGAATTGCTGGTGTGTAGAATCATTATGTCAACAGGATGTTCTGTGATATTATCATCGTGATGAGAGTTCACAGGACAGGGGCTGCAGTGAAAGCAGAGAGTCTTACAAGTGTAACTTTTATGTCTCAGAATTCATCCTTTTAAATTTATATACACAGTTGACCCCTGAATGATGCAGGAGTTAGGGGCACCAACCCACTGCACAGTCAACAACCCACGTATAACTTTTGACTCCCCAAACGCTTAACTATGAATACCCTACTGTTGACTAGAAGCCTTACCAGTAACACAATTGATTAACATGTATCTTGTATGTTATGTGTATTATACACTGTATTCTTACAATAAAGTAAGCTAGAGAAAAGAAAATGCTATTAAAAAAATCATAAGAAAGAGAAAATATATTTACTATTCATTAAGTGGAAGTGAATCATAAAGGTCTTCATCCTCATCATCTTCACATTGAGTAGGCTGAGGAGGAGAAGGAAGCAGAGGGGTTGGTCTTGCTGTTCCAGGCATGGCAGAGGCAGAAGAAAATCCACATATAAGTGGACCCATGCAGTTCAAAAAACAGTGTTCTTCAATAGTCAGTTGTATATATTTTATAGGATGTGACTCTAACAAAATGAGCTTGTCCAGCATAAACTTGCCACTTCTTTCTTTGGGAACATCAAGATAAAAGAAAGGTCACTCTGTTACAACTCCTCTTTAGAACCAAAAGTTTGCTTTTAAGTTGATTTGATTGGTTAGTGAGTCAATCACGAAGACCACGAGAACACTTGCCTTGACAGTGAAGGAGGGTAAGTGAGATTTAAAAAGCAACCGACCAAACCATTAGCATAATGGAATGTTCAAATCCTTGAAATTATAGTTAATGTTTTGAGGCTCTGAAGTTTCAGTGAACACCAAATTCTATCCATATACAGCCAAGAACAGAAGAACAGCAGGGATTTATGAATGGCAAAAAATACCCAAGTTTCCTATAAACTGTGAGTGGATAAAAACAAGATTCAAACACTCAGGAATAATCAGTAGCCTGAGAAGAGTCTTCAGGTTAGATTTATTAGCTGTTCTATTACTGGAGAACAACTTGACTACAGGAACCTATTTGCCTGATAAATGCCAAAGGAAATAAGTGGAGCTATTTTTCTCTTAGACTGTGTCTACATAAAAAAAGTTGGCCAAACAAAAAGCCAAGTTAGTCAATTCACTTAAGGAATATCCATCAAAACAGTTGCTTGGCACTAATTTCAGTGATTTCACTTTTCAATTAGTTGCATTGGTGTCACTTAGACACCACTACAATCAAAAACCTACACATAGTGCAGCTTTAATAAGAAATAAACAATCTAAAATTTGAATCTTAGAAGAGTTTTAATATCCTTGAAGAATGATTACGTCAGTTATCCATCAAATATTAGCTTCAGTACAAATGCCTACTGAGCTTATTTTGTTTTTACATTTCTGATATTTTGACCTTAATCATAGTCCCAAAATATTTAAGTTATGGATGTTTAAAGTGTGTTTTGGTATAAAGACCTTATCTTTTATGGCTTTGAATAGGGGATGCCTCACTCTCTATATATTATTTTGTACATGTTAATAAATTGTTTGAAATACATGTTTTTCAGGACAAGATACAAAGATATCTGATTGGATAACTACTGAAGTTGTTTTATCAAATATCACCAACATTTTCAGAGTAGTTGCTGAAGTTCTAAGATTTCTTATGATTTAACATGTGAGAATATTTCAAAAATCTTTGAAGAGCTACAAAATGTAAGGTGGATTAGTAACATCTATCTTCTCCTATTTGAATATATTATGATAATTTATCAAATTAAGTTTGGGAAAACCCACAGCAGTGTCAGGTTGGAGAATAAAAAGTGTTACAATTTTCTAGGGGAAAAAAAATGTTGGTATTGATAGATAAGAGAAATCAGCCAGTTGGCTCTAGTTATCACACAAAGATAAAGGCTTCTAATATATTTTGGGGCTATCTCAGAAATACATTGTATCTTTGCACCAGATCAAATAGCAGGCAAGCAAAGAAAAGTCCTGAGACCATCTGAGCAGTGGATAAGTTGGATGCATACTCTTCATTTCTTGAAGATTCCAGATCTATTCTATGTGGCCATGCTTCTGAACTTGCTTTAAAAATTCTCTGACTCTGTGTGGAAATGGAAAGTAGACCTTTTGTAGAGCTGCCTTAAGTGCCAGGTTAAGAAGATGCCAGACTTTTCAAGGAAAGTGGATTTCCCTTGTGTGTTCTGGCTTACAAAGTCTGTCTCTTTCATTTCAGGAATAAAATTGTCACACCTTCTAAATAGTAGAATAAGCCAAACTCAACAATCAATGCTTTGTTTTTCTGTGAATGATGTTGAGCAGTCCCTTGAGAAAGGGAGTTGGGTGGAGAATATAAATGTATAAATAAATAACAAAAAGATTGGCTCATCTTATTGCAGTAAGCATTTCATCTGTCCATTCTCTACCTCTATTATAAAATATATTTTTTTTATTTAAGATACAAAGTGCTGGTAGAGTAACAAAATCTTAGATATCTCTTTATTCAGAATGGAAAGTAGATAGGAAACAACCAAGGGAATTTCCCCAACCACGTATATCTCAAAACTAACCAGAGATGATCCTTTAGAGGTGAAGGACATTTGAGTCTCTTAAACAATCAACTTCTTTATGAGACCTGGCTACAACATTTACCAATTATATTGATGAGTTTGTGACAATGACTCATCGGTAGGAATGACTAAGTATTCCTATGCAGAATAAGCCAAATCTAAAGTCCCTATCCACAAAAATCATCAAAAAGTATCAACACTTAATACTTCACATTCAAATACATATCTATGTAAGTGCATGTATGTATACATATACTTATATATTTGTATATGTAATTGTGTGGTATGTGTTTGTGTGTATATCAGAGAGATGATCAGAACTGATTCATAGTAGTTCTAAATAATTACCTGCCTTTACCAGGAAGATATCAAAATGCAAGAAGCTAATATAAGGACAGAAACCTGAGGATTATATGAAACCAAGTAAATCATCACAACCTAGAAAAGACTCTTTCAATATTTATTTTATCTTCTACCATGTGAAATCAGTATGTCTTACTTTTTAAAAAAATTGGAATGGAAAGAATCAAATGATGATCATTTTTGTTATTGATGTTAATAACTGTGTCCCACTGCCCCACAGCTATTTAGTGGTATTAGAAGAATACAGAGGAGGAAATTTTTTCTAAAAGTAGTGTGTTGAAAGGTTGTAATGAAGTTTAATATAGTTTTGGAAGCTCAGTTCCACTTATTTTGTCTGATGCATGTATATGCATAAGATCAGATTACTGAGAAAAAAATACAGTGCTCTTTTCATTGCTGAGACAAAGAAGGAATTACAGCTAAAATATGGGGTGGAGACAAGAGGAGGGCATGAATGCATTTGGGGGAGTCAGGAAAGATAATTTAAGCCATTCTGGGGTAGCAAGTGGTTGATTTGTTGATTTTCAGAGGCAGCCCTTCCATACTCTGGGAAGAACCATTGCCAGAGACCTCAGTCAATCTGGACCCCGGGGAAGATCCCTCCCCTGAGGGCCCACACATGTCCTGTGGACCTCTCTTTCAAGACCTCTCACACTGTATTACCAATTGTGGGCTGTCTCTCTCATCATCACAACTGTAAGCATCTTAAAAACCACATCAATGAAATATTTGTGTTCCCCTCATTGTTTTTCACTGTGCATAAGTACATGAAATCAAGGAACATTTTGAAGATCATTATGGTGCTTTTAAGATAACGTGGGCTTGAAGTTAAAGCACAACTCAGGAGCTACTTCTCAAATTTCTTGAGGACAAAGACTATGTCATGTATTCTCTTTGGTGGACCACTGTCTCTACAGAATCCATACTGAGAACATATTTGGTGAATAGAATTTAATCTTATTTTAATATTTAATTGTCATAGAACAGCAATTTTCAAAGTATAAGCTAAGTCCTCTGAGGCTCCCAAGACCCTTTCAGGGACCTATGAAGTTAACAACTATTTTCATGATAGAGCTAAGATATCATCTGCCTTTTCACTGGGTCAACATTTGGACTGATGTTGCAAAGGCCACAATGGGTAAAATTGCTCATGCCTTAGCACAAATTAAAGAAGGGGCACCAAGCTGTACTAGAAGTTATGTGGATCACCTTCACACATTTGAAAAAAAGAGCCAGTTTCACTTAAGAATGTCACTGATTAAACAGCAAACATTCTTAATTTTATTGAATCTCAAATTTGGACTCCTCAGACTTTCTGATAGTTGATGAAATGGGAAGTATTTATGAAGGTCACATACCAAAGTAGGAAGATTGTATCAAAGAAAAGTTCTATGGTGTTCTTTTTTGTTTTGCGAACTGAACTTGCAGCTTTCTTTTTTAATAGAACACCATTTTTACTTGAAAGATTACCTTATAGACAATCTATGGTTATCCAGACTTGAGCATTTGGTAGACATAAAACAAAACAAAACAAAAAACTCAAGTGAGCCTGTCAGAAGAAAGAAAACAATAGACAGTTTTGTTGCTAATGAATTTGTTCACACTGATAGATTTATAGCTTCTTCATACGTGAATATTTTCCTGATAAAATAGGTGAAGTTATTTTAAAATGCAATTTTTTACATTATGTAATGTAGATGTATATAAAAAAGTGTCAACATTTAGAAGATCTGCATAACTCAATAAACCAATCTTTTCCTAATGAGTAGTAAGGATGATACAAAATCATGAATGTGTAAAAAAATACAAGATTGACCAATTGATTTTATTATAATAGAGTATGAAATTTCATTGATATAGTTGCAGATTCCACATTGCCACTAACCTTTAAACTACTGCCATTTGATGAGTTTTGAGATGGTTTCAAATAACCTCTATAATTATTTGAAAAGCTTATAAAATACTCCTCACTTTTCAAATTTCATATAATTCAACCAAAACAACATATCACAACAGACTGAATGCAAAAGCAAATGTGACAGAATCCACCTGTCTTCTATTAAGCCAGAACTTTAAAAGATGTGCCATACTATAAAACAACGCCAATCTTCTCACTACTGTTTTTTATTTACATCAATATGTAATGGGTTTCTTATTTTTATTTTAATGCATTAATAAATGAACATTTTAAACATTCTCAGTTTTAATTTCCAATATGTTAAATATTGACAGATATAACCCACATAAACAAAAGCTCTTTGGGGTTTTTAAAAATTTTAAGACTATAAGCAGATCTTGACACCAGAAAGTTTGAACTCCTGCTGTAAAGAAATAAGGACACAGTTTTGACTTCTCAGAGAACCAGCAAATTGGGAACTATTAGCCTATAACTTGGTCAAAAATAATAAACACCTTGAATAGTTGCAAGGATACCATAAGAATATAATTACAACATGTCAAATACTGATTAGTGTATAATTTTGAACTCAAGATCTTGTAACAAACATTTCAAAACACCTCATATACATGATAAAAAGAAACCTACCTTTAAATAAAAGTAATGAGGCATTCCAGGAAAAGAGTTCAAGAACTCTTTAATTCTTTACTCTTAAAAAATGGGTTTAGAGATTATCTCCCATTTTTTTTGTCATGTCACAAATTTTGCAAATAAACTTTTAGTTTTCAACCTTCATGTATAAATTAGAAAGGCTAAAGCTATTATTGGCTTTCAGAATATCAGTCTCCCCACTATAAATACTGGCATTTCTTTGGACTTTCTCATTTCTTCACTTCCCTTGTTCATTCCAAAAACGTTCATTGAGCAACTAGTCTCAACTGAGCAACACACAATAAGTTAGTAAAGTCAGAAACCACAGGACTGCACTGTATAATTGGTAGCAGAGAGAATACACAAAGAACACAGAGATGAATCAGAGATGTCCTTTACACATGAAATTTTTTTTCTGGGCAGGATTTGAATATAAATTCATTTTACTAATATATTCAAGTTTTCCAGAATGATTGCCCCACACTTGAAACCTTTAATCAGAGGTGATGAAAAACCTCAGAGGGAGTGAATTCATAAAGGAACATAGGGTTGCATGTCATTGACAAGCTGGCATGACTCCCCCCTCCTGTAACCTACATCTGGTTACCTTCCCTGGTTCTTCACCCATGTAGGAGGTAGTGAGGTGTCTACTATGATTGTAAAGAGGAAATATATGGATTTTTTTCATACCCAAAAATTGTACTTATTTTAAATCAGTATGTAGTATTAGTGATTTTAGTTTAAAAAAACTCACAGACTTAGTTTTTGGCAACTTTCATACATATCTGGGAATGATGCCTAAAAACCAAAATGCTGCAAAAGTCATAGTGCATTTCAGTCACACTCTGTTTCATATGGCGCCAATAACAAATACTGTTGGAAAGCATTTTCAAAGATCCCAAGTTCTCTTAAGAATTCCAGGTCTAATTACTAAGTAGGCTGCAAGGTCTAGAAACATTTATGGATATTCATTTGTGACATTGTAATTATCAGCTAATTAAAATGGAATAACTAACTACATAGAGCCTTTTGTTTTTGCACCTGGAAAATTAATAAACTAACTACTGAATATATTAGTGAGTGATAGGATGCGTGTTGGATAGAGAAGAGTTCCCTTTGCATATCTTTTTCTTCTTTATTTTCCCCCCAAGAGACAACTCATGGCCAAGGAGAGTCATCTTTCTCTATTACAGCAGAATCCTGTGATGTTGCTTCTCCATCTTCTATTTCTCCCTGACTGTTCCATCTCATCAAAACCACAGAGAAGCCTTCCACCCTCTAGAGGCCAGTTTCAACACCTCTGCCTCCAGTATCACCATTGAGGAATGCTGTTACTCACTATAATGCAGAAGTGGCAGTTGAATCCCAGAGCACCCAGAGAAAAGGGCAAGAGGCAGCTTACTGTGAGCTACATGCCACTCCCAGAGATCACCTATAATATGAGCCAATCACCAATCGTCAATAGATACAAGTTGATGGGATTCTTCTTGTATTCTTGGCTGAAACATTATTAAGTCAGTATCTTAAAGTTCCTCTTTCTGAAGATGGCTTGGTTAATGTTATTTTGGGAAAAGTAAATTGGAATGGATGCTTGGTCCTGCCACTGTGGCACAGGTAAGATGTTCCTGTTCTTTAGAGAACATGGCATAGTGGTAGAAAGAAGTTTAGGATTACAGTGTAGACAGAGATAGGGTTAAATCTTAGATTCATGAGCTTGCAAAAACGTGTTTAGCCTTTCTAAATTTCAATTTCCTCATCTGTAAAATGAGAACAAAAAATCTATCTCAGAGAGTTGCTGTGAGGATTAAATGAGTGAATGAGTAATAATCCCTTTTGATGAGGTTGGTTCCCTTTCCTTTTCTTTCAGGTGACAGTCCTCTGCCACCTCTGTCAAAACACTCCAAAAACACACATTACCTGATACCTCCTTTCTGCCACACCTGAGAGATTACCCTGCCATTGTAGAAATCCAATCAGATGGTAATAATGATTTCAATATTATTTCATGCCACAGATTTTGCTGTATTTTTATATAGTGAATCATCCCACTCCAGTTCAATTTAATTCAACAAATAGTTATTGAAGATCTGCCAGGTACAGAGTTTGAGCCAAATGAGGAAAACACAGTGCTCCCTCTTTAGAAACATACAAGATGGGAGAGATGCTCAATATGTACACAAACCACAATAATATGTGATGGGACAAGGAAGTGCCTCAAGAGACATGCTTATGGTATTAGAGTTCATGACCAAACAGATAACCTAACATGAATCTTCATACAACTCCTCAACCATGAGTGCCTTTGAAGTGTTTACACCTGCCATAAACACACATATAGAGTTAGGACTCTTGGTGACTCCATAAAACACTTCAATCAAAGTAGGGCTTTGCAGGTAAATGTGGTAGGAACTCCTCCCCCCATCTTATACCCCATTGTTAGCACTCAGAAAATGTGTGGCAAGCCTAAATTCAAACTTTAATGTGCATTAACACAATGCTGTAGACCTTTATCCTCTCCTGCAGTCAAAATAGTTTGTCTTTCATTGAATTTAGAGGAAAAAAAATTGGTAAATCTATATTGCTCCATAAACAGTGTAGCACAAAGTCTGTTGCAATTCTGTGCAATTTTCTGTAATCATGTGTACTTAAGTGAAATTTACATTATCATTATGGGCTGTACTATGGAAATGATTCTTTTAGTCTACAGCTATTAGAACCACCCTGGTGCCAGGACTAAGTTGTCAGCACCAGGGGAAGCAATTTCATCAGGTTTCTTTTTACACGGACACACGGCTCTTATTAGCGTTTATGCCTCCTATTTTGTTTTTTTTTCCCGTACTCATGCAGTTTGCCTCTTTGAGTGGAAATGAAAACAATTTCAAGAATGAAAAGTTTCAGCTTGTTGCTTAAAAATATCCCCAATCATCAGCAGGGGAGGCAATTCCTCAGCCACTTGCAACAAAGATGACCTCTTTGCCAGGCTTGGCCTACAGCAGGAGGTGTCTATTCATGAGCTCTTTTTACATGGGCTCAAAAATAAACAGCCGGTTCCTCTGGCGGGCCTCCCTCCTTGAATGGAGGCAGGGAACGTTCTGTACAAGGAAACCTTTTCCCATCAAGCTAGGGGCCAATCCTAACCAAGTCAATCAAAGCATCTGATGTATGTTAAACATTAATAGCTTTTAATTACAGGTGCCCAAGTGGCCCAATTTTAATGTCTTTCAAACCTGGGGACTCAGCACATGGAGGATATTCATATTACAAAGGTGGGGCAGTGCATCATATTACTTTTTCAAAAATAAAATCAAAGACTTTTTTTCACATAAGCCTCTACCTTGAATATGCACCTCTTCCAAGGTCACAGGAATACATTTCCATATTATAAGTCACCAAGTAAGCAAAAACTTGGAAAATGAATGCCAAGTTCAGGAAAAGTCATACATAAAATTTCCTCCTATCTTTAAGGCTGGTGGTGAAATTTACATGGCTGAACCAGCACTCTGAAAAATTGAAACCACATGGTGTCCTTACCCCAGGTACCATTAGTGTATAAGAAGGAAGCATGACAAATTTGCTTTTACAAATAGAGAAATTGAGGCAAAACACCATAAGGAACTGATAGAAGAGCTAGAATTATGATCCAGGGATCTCTAAATCTCTTCGAGCTGGTAACTAAATTTACTTCCAAAAGCAGAGTTCCAGAGTTCACAAACTTTCAAGACATGTATTCAGATGTGCAAAACTACTATTCTTCTACAAAGCAATATATCTACTTTGAATTTCAATTGTGCCTAGTGGTAGGAAATGTAATCCTGATCAGTTCCAGGTAAATCCAGTAATACAAGATGTATCATTAGTAAATTCAAAATTTCCCCCAGGGCTCTTTCTCACCAGGGTGGCACAGGTTGTGTCAGTGGAATGTGGATGGGGTGAAAACAGGCTTCTGTCATCTGCTGATAAGCACTTACTCTATTGCTCTTCCTCCTGCTTGCACCCACTGAGCTGTCTGAATTCCAATCTGCTGAGAGTATCCCTTATTCTGACCATGAGACCCTCAGATCTTTCTCAATATCACATCTGACCATTTACCACTATAAAATATTTGGTGGTACCCACTTTTGGGGGGAGTCTCAGGGACTCTGAGAAGGTGCATAAATTCTATCTCCCTTAGATACACCATGCAGCTGTTTCAATTCCTCTTTCCCATGCCACAAAGGCGATTTGGGAGCTTGTCTGCCCTCATCCCCTGGAGGTTACTTTGAGAAGCGAGGATATAGCAGGATGTAGTTCTGGCTCAGGACCTGCATAAGGAACTTACTCTCCTTCTTCCCATCCAACTCTTCCTCCCCTTCCCCAAACTTAAAGGATCTTGTTCTAATCTGAGGAGCTGGGAAGACAGGTGAGAACTAGTTCTCCCCAAGCACATAGTCTAAGATGTTCCAATGAGTACTTCACGAATATTGCTCTGCCACAGAAAAACAAGTTAAAGGCCATTAAGTAAAAATCAAATACTTTTACTATTCTCCGTTGCCTCAAAGAACCAATGTCATAAAAGTATAGGAGACTAAGGGGACAAAACACTGGAATGGGAAGGAAAAATTTAAAAACTTAGAGACTATTATTTAGATTTGAGAGACATTCTGTATACTATCTTAGTTTTTTTCTTTTATGTTTTCTCCTTCCTTCCTTCTTTCCTTTTTTATCAAATGGTCTTAGAAATGGGCATTATATTTGTACAGTGATGGGTCTAGATGCTTTTTCGCAATTTAACAACTCCTCATTTATCTGAGCTTCCCTATAATTGCTCACCTTATACTATCCCCCCTCTCCCCTCTATTCTGGTTGCCATCCTCCCTGTGCTTTACCTGTACTTCATTGTCCATTTCTCAATCCCTCTACTTCATGGTACTTTCACTTCATAAAAGACAATAGTACTTATTTGGCACTAAGAGGTGAATGGATGACTAGTCCTGGTCCACTATGCTGAGTGTGAGGGAACTGATATCTTGGATACCTTTAATTCTTTTATGAAACACTCCTGGACCTCAGCAAACTAATTAGGAAGATCTAATCTAGTCAAATTCTCACTACCCATCAAATCTTTCTCCTCTTGCATGTCCTCCATGAATCACCCTTCAACTATTCTAGCCTGTTATTGGTCTCTCCATTTTATAATGTCTTAAAAAGCACTTCAAAGATCCTCTGCCCCACCTCATTTAAACCTTTGTCCTATGCTATCTTATACTATTCTCTATTTGTTTCAAGTGTATTATTGTTCTTTTAGCCATTTTTTAAGATATTTGAGGGTATGAGTCATGTTTTCTAGAACTAGGACAACTTTCAAATCACTCAAATTCAAGGCTAGAAATATTATAGTTACTCAAAAGTTATGAAGGAAAATAATAATGCATAACTGAAAGAACATGGACAATCATATACACAAGAATTCAAGCCCCTCTTCCATCACTTACTGACTGGATAAATTTGGGAAAGTCTAATTATAAGTGTTGTGAGAATCAAATAAAATGATAGCATAAAGACACCTAGCAAGCTTTTAGAGCTATACAATGAATGAATGAATTTCCATGATAGAATGTAAAAGGTGACAAAGAATGTGCCAGATCAGAAAGAAAAGAGGAACATGAAAGTGAGTAGGTGAGAACATGGCATATTGTGGAAATGGCAGGTGGTCAGTGTAACTTCAAGTTAGAGTAAAAATGCAACAGAGAGGACTTCCACTTCTGACCAAGATGGACTAACATAGACCAGATTTACCCTCCTGTTTAAAAAAAAAATAACAGGACTAAATATATGAAATAATATTTTCAAAACATTGTCTGGACATAAGCAATGAAAGACAATGATCCTTAAGAAATGGGAGACATATGAATTGAATGCTGTTTTGTCCAAGCTTAGTGCCTTTGGTGAGTTTATAGGCCTTGCAGCCAGGAGAGAGAACTCTAGCAGAGTCCAGAAAACTCCCTGAGTTGAAGACACAGAGCTGAGGGTCTGAGAAAACCACAATGGCTAGAGTTAATAAGACAGAGGACTGGAGAAGCAAGTGCTACATTGAGCAAGAACTATAAATATTTGTAGAGAGTCCTGCTTGATTATTCAGCAGAGTTTATAGATCACCACATTCATGTAAGAAAATAACATAAAGCCAGGGAAGGAATCACCCAAAAAGGATTAAAGAGAATAGTACCCAGCACTCATCTAAGGCCAGGAACATTGCTTGTTCCCACCAGCCAGACTAGAAAACCTCAGAATTCACAGGGCATTGGTTAGAATACTCAGACAGGTCTTGCCTCAGGAGTGGAGAATAATTTGGCATAGACTATGCAGCACACTGGTCCCACCTAGCAAATCTTAAAAGCAAAACCCAAGAGCATTCAACAGTTTCCAAGTACCATAACTACATCCCAGAACAAAGCTCAATAACAAAGGTAAAATTCAACAGATATGGCATCCAATAAAAAATTTTCCCTATGCAGAAGAATTCCAAACTATGTATGTAGATATTCTACCCTTAAGGAGGGGGGAACAGCTGCCTACTCCCTACACATGGACTGTGCATAGTGACTTCCTTCAAAAGCATACAGTATGGAAAGGGGGGAAAATAACGTTTCAGTGGGGAAGCTGAGAAACACTGCCTCAGCCAGGTGATCGAGGTTAATGTCAATAGTAATAGATCATGTTAATAATATGTACCCTTGGTATAATGTGATGAAAATGGCAGTTTTCCTCTCAAAAACACATAACCCCAGTATAATCATGAGAAAAACATTAGAAAAATCTCAACTGAGGGACGTTCTACAAAATACCTCATCTCAAACCTGTCAGGGTCATCAAAACAGGGAAAATCTGAGAAACTGTCACAGCCAAGAGTAGCCAAAGGTCATATGACTGCTGAATGTAATATTGTGTCCTAGATGGTATTGTGAGACAGAAAAGGACATTGCATAAAAACTAAGGAAATCTGAATAAATTATAGAATTTAGTTACTAATAATGTATCAATATTGGTTCATTAATTATCACAAATGTACCATACTAATGTAAGATGTTAACAGTATGGCAAATTTGCTGTGGGGAATATGGCAACTCTCTGTACTACCTACACAAATTTTCTGTAAATCTAAAACTGTCCTAAAATGAAAAGTTTTTTTTAAATAAAGTTATAAAACAATTACCAGGCATGTGAAGAAGCAGGAAAATATAAACCTTAACATGGAGAAAAATAAATCAAAACTGATCCAGAACTGACACAGATGTAATTAATAGATAAGAATATTAAAGTGGTACTAACTGAATTCCACGTGTTCAAAAAGTTAAGTAAAGACATGGAAGATTAAAAAGGTTCTCAAACTTCCACACTTAAAAACAACAATGTCTGAAATGAAAAATACACTGGATAAGATGAATGGCAGATTAGACATTGCCAAAGAAAAGATTCCTTAAGTTGAAGACATAGCAATAGAAACTATCCTTTTAAAAAGAGAGAGAGAAAAAAAGAATTTTTAAAAATGAACAATGTATAAATGAGCTGTGAGGTAATTTCAAATAGCCTAATATACATGTAATTGGAGTTCTCATGTAAAGGGGGGGCAGAAAAAATATTCATAAAAATAATGGCTGAAATTTTTCCAAATTTTATGGCAAATGTAAACCTGTAGATCCAAAAAGCTCAATAAATGCCAAGAAGAAGAAACATAAAGAAAACTACACCGAGACACATTATGATCAAATTGCTGAAAACCAAAGACAAAGAGAAAATCTCAAAAACAGCCAGAGTGAAAAGATACATTATGCACTGAAGGACAAAAATAAGGATGGCAGAAGATGTCTCATCAGAAACAATGTAAGCAACAAGACAGTGAGCAACAGAGCAACATCTGTTCTTAAAACAAAAAAAAATCCTGCCAACCTAGAATTCCATAGGCAGTGAGTAACTTTCAGAAATAAAAACAAATACTGCTTTAGACAACAAAGGCTGAGAGAATTCTTTACAAGGAGACCTGTGCTATGAGAGATATACAAGGAAATTCTTTAGGCAGAAGGAATATGATACCAGACTTGCACCTCCAAAAAGACGTGAAGATTTGTGAATATAATTAAAATGAACACAAATAATTTCAAATACATTTTTTCTTGTGTTTAGTCATTCCAACTGATAAGTAACCATAGTATTGGTATTACATCAATGAAACAGAAGAGAGATTCCAGATACAGATCCAAATATTTATGACAAATTAATTTTTGACCGGGGTACAAATTAAATTAAATGGGGAAAACAACCTTTTCTACAAATGGTGTTGAATAACTGAACAACTGTATGAAAAACAATGAATCTCAATCCATACCATATACCTTCTTGGAAAATTAACTTAAAATGAATTGTAAACCTAAATTTAAAACTATAGAATGTCTAGAAGAAAACATAGGGACATATCTTTGTCTTTTGGTTAGACACAGTGTTCTTAGATGCAACAATAAAAGCACAATCCTTAATAGAAAAAGATGATGAATTAGACTTCATCAAAATTAAGAATTTTTGCATTTTGAAAGACACTGTCAAGAGGTTGAAAAGATGAGCCAGAGAATGGAAGAAAATGTGTGCAAAACATGTCTGATTATTTAAAAAAAAAACTGTATTCAGAACATATAAAGAACTTTTACAATCAACAATAAGAAAATGAAAAACTAAGGCAAAAAATTTGAATAAGCACTTCACCAAAGAAACATAAGGTGGTAAAAAAGACAAGAGAAAATATTCAACACCATTAGTCATTAAGGAAATGCATGTTAAAACCACAATGAGATATCACTGCTCACCTATTACAATGGCTAAAATTTTTTTAAAAATGATGAAACAAGTGCTGGTGAGAGAGTGAAGTGACCGAAATTCTTAGACATTGCTAGTGAGAATGCGAAATGGTGCGGCCACTTTGGGAAGCAAATTGGAAGCTTCCGATAAAATTAAACACACACTTACCATATAATCCAGGAATCCCACTCCTAGGTATTTACCCAAATGAAACAAAAACTTAAGTCTATAAACATACCTGTGTGTAAATGTTTGTAGTAGCTTTAGTTATAATCACCCCAAACTGGAAAAAACTCTCATGTTTTTCAACCTTAACATTAATATAAATAAACTGTGGCATAGTCATACCAGAGAATACCACTCAGCAATAAAAAAAAGAATGAACTACTGATAAACGTAACATGGATAAATCCTAAATGCACTATGGTAAGTGAAAGAAGCCAGTCACAAAAGGCTACAAAGTCTATGATTCCATTTATAGGACATTGTGAAACATGCAAAACCTAAGGGACAGAAACGAGATTGGTGTTGCCAAGGGCTGTGAGTAGGAGGAGAGATTGATTACAGAAAGACACGGGGAAATCTGGGGAGAGGGGTGATGAAGCTGCTTTATATCTTGATCGTGACTGTTTGCATTTGTCAAAACTTGCAGAACTGTATGATAAAAATGTTAATTTCACTATCTATAGCAAAAATAGTAGCAATGTATTATGAGTTTGTAGCATATGTAAAAGCAAAATGTGCAGTAATTATAGCACACAAGATGGAAAGGAAGAATTGGAAACACACTGTTATAAAGTTCTTAAACGACTTGTGAAGCAGCATAATATTTGGATTTGATTGTGATAAAGACAGTAAACTTTTGAGCAATTACCAAAAAAAGGTTTTAGGAGATATGAATAAGCCCACCATGAAGATAAAATGAAATAATATAAAATAATCAACTCACCCAAGAGCAAGCAGAAAAATTGGAGCAAAGAACAAATGGAACAAATAGAAAACAATAAGCAAGATGGTGGATTTCAATCCAACTATATCAATAAAGGCATTAAATGTAGGTGGTCTAAACATATCAATTTACAAAAACAAAAACAAAAACATAATAACCTTCCAAGTCATAGGGTCAGTTATAAGACTAACAGATTCAGATTAAGTTAATAAAGTTAACAAGAATGTTTTTAAAAAGCAGGTCTGTGTTGGGAGAGAATTAAACAGAAAAGGAGAATATTGAAATAAGCTTTTATACAAGATTTGGCTTTTAAATAAGCCTAATCAGGTAAAGTTCTTGTGCAGGCAGAGTTTTGGAGGAGGCAGCTGTACCATTGTGTTTTGTCCAGATGTGGTTTGGGAACAGGGGACAGTGGACAGAGGACTAGTTCTCAAGACCCAGACAGCCCAACCGCTGACTTGCCACATAATTATGGCAATTTTCTCAGTTTTGCTTTACTTACATTTTTGAAATTTGTAAAATAGTATTTAATCTTTACCTTACTTACTTGGAAAGGAAAAGGAGAGAAAGGATGGGCTCCCTAAAAATTTGAGACCTTCTCAGTTCAAGAACACTTAATTACTATTACTTTTCAAAACCAATGAATTTTTGCTTCATTTTCCTAGTTTTTATGCAGAGAGCTAATATTAAATTATATCCTTTATAACTTATTTTCTTTTTCCAAACTAATTTTGTTAGAAAATTATGAGATTGAAAACTGTGATGTTAAGTTTGACCTTGGCAAATTCTGCGGTTGAAGAGGAAGCCAAATGTCATGTGTCACTGCATTTTGTAAAGAAATTGATCATGAAAAATGGATTGGCTTCAAAAGGAATTTTTTAAAAGATTTATAATCCAGTACCTCTTGAGTGAAAGAAGCTTTGACAATTTATCTCTATTTCTGTGAAGTCTGCAACCCAAGAGATTACCCCTTCTTGTCTAACAGCAGGAGTGACCATACATCATCAAAGCACACTTGGCAGATATCATTGATTTATATTCAACAGTCATTCCTTTCTTCCTTGCTAATAGGACCCTTGATTTTTGAGGGGGGAGGAGGACAACCATGTGCACAGTCCTAATCAATGGGTAATGATTTTTGAAAGCATCATTTATCAAAAGGAAAGCTGCTGTCAGTAGAAGAGTGGGAGCTAATTCTTAGTTCTACAGGACTATACTGCCCATGACAAGAATATCTGCATCCCTTGCCATAGCACACTAAAGGTTGGTAGTGTTCCCTAGTCATTGTGATAACCAAAAATTATCCTCTACCATTTCCAAATGCTTGGCTATACAGTACTCTTCTCTGTTAAGATAACCTTGGCCAAGTTATCTTAGTCTGCTTGGGCTGCCTTAACAAAATACCACAGACTGGGTGACTTAAACAACAGAAGTTTGTTTTCTCACGGTTCTAGAGGCTAGAAGTCCAAGATTAAGGTGTCAGAACATCTGGTTTCTTCTGAGGCCTCTCTCCTTGGCTTGCAGATGGCCACCTTCTTGCTGTGTCCTCACATGGTTTTTTCTCTGGGCACACACACTCCTGGTGTCTCTGTGTGTCCAGATTTCCTCTTCTTATAAGGACATCAGTCAGAGTGGATTAGGGCCTACGCTTATGGTCTCATTTCAACTTAATTTCCTCTTTGAAGGTCCGTCTCCAAACACATTCACATTCTGAGGTACTGGGGGTTAGAACTTCAACATACAGATTTTTGGACGGGACAAAATTCAGCTCATAATACAGGCCAAATATTCAAATCCTGCTGCTCCTTGTTAGAAACACTGAAAGATAAACTGAGACACAATAAAAATTCTAAAGAGTTTATTTGAGCAAATAGTGACTCACGGATCAGGAAGCACCAAACCAAAAGAGGTTTGGGGGCTCTGTTGAGGAAACACAAGGGAGTGACTTTTATAGGGCACATGTAGAAGCAAAGCAAAGACAACATCTAATTGGTTACTTATACAGTTGCCTTATTTGGTCTGTCCCTTTGGAAAGTCCCTAGTTATATAACTCTCAGTTAGTTGGTGGCTTCTGATTGCTTGAGCTTAAGTGTCATTTTTCTTTAATACAAGAAATGTTTATAAGTGCCAAGTTAAGTTTCACTTGTGTTTGCAATTCAAGTGAGGGTAAGTTTACTTTCATGGCCTAATGGTTTTCTCTGCTCAGGGATTTTCCAGGCCTGGTCTCCATTTCAAATCACTTTAACAGACGCTAGATTTTCCAATCTCCTTCTAAACTCAGGAAGGTCATAGGACCAAGTTCTGCCCAATGAAGTGTCAGAAGAAGTCTGCTTGGTGTAGGGGAGCTTATGGTAAAGGTTTTGTGTTTCTTGATAAAATGGATAGGCATGGCTAGTCTTGCTCCTAGACCCTTCTTTCAGCTTTGAACACTGATGTAACTGATGCCTGTAACCATGAGAAAAAGGTCAGGGAATGGCAGAGATGCCATCTTAGACCCTGACATTTTTGTCATTGAAACAATCTACCTCGTAGTGTCTGTCTTGTCATATGAGAAATATGAACTGTGTAAGTTCCCATCAGCCATGTTTTTTATCATTTGCTACTGAAGGCACTCTTAGCAGATACAACATAAAAATATCCGAGAAATACTTCCCTAAGTTGTAAAATCTATAGGCATAGACTTGTTCATATTATTCCCCTATTATCCTTTAAATGTCTGTAGGTCTTTAGGGTCTTTCATTCTTGATATTTGTAATTTGTGTCTTCTCTCATTTTTTTCTTGATCAGTCTGGCTACAGGTTTATCAGTTTTATTTAGTTTTTTCAAATAACCAGATTTTGGGTTCATTGACTTCCTCTAATATTTTTTTTATTTTTTATTTTATTGATTTATTTTCTTATCTTTATTATTTCATCCCTTATGTTTACTTTGGGTTTAATTTGCTCTTCTTTATCTAGTTCCATAAAGTGGAGATTTTGACCAGCTTATGATTTGAGACCTTTCTTCTTTTCTGAAATAAGTATTATTTCCTCACAGACTGAATGTTTGTGTCCTCTCAAAATTTATATGTTGAAATCTTACCCCTTAATTTAATGGTATTAGGAAGTGGAGGGGTGGTTATTAGGAGGTAATTAGGTCGTAAGGATAGAGCCCACGCGAGTGGTACTAAGCACTTATAAGAAGAGACACGAAAGCATGTGTGTGCTTTCTCTCTCCCTCTCTTTCTCCCCAACCCACACAGCCATGTGAGGATACAATGAGAAGGTCGCTGTCTGCAAACCAAGAAATGCAACTTGACCTTGGACTTTGCAGCCCCCAGAACTTTGAGAGATAATGCTTGTCATTTATGTCACCCAGTCTATGGTATACTTGTTACAGCAGCCCAGACTGACTCAAATATTTCTCTCTAAGAACTGCTTCAGCTGCATCCCATAAAATTTGTCAGGGGATTCTCCATTCATCTTTCTATTATTGATTTCTAGTTTACTTTCATGGTAGTCTGTATGATTTCAATCATCTTGAATTTATTAAGATATGTATTATGACCTAAAATATGGCCTATGCATATTTGTAAACAATGTTTATTCTGCAGCTTTTTTGTCCAGTATTGTTGATACCGTTCTTCAAGTCTTCTATAAACTTATGATTTTCTGTCTGCTTGTTGTATGATTTACTGATAGAAGAATGTTACAGTCTTCAACTATCATTGTGGATTTGTCTATTTCTGCCTTCAGTTCTATCAGTTTTTGCTTCATGTATTTTAAAATTATTAGTGGCATATACTTTTAAGATTTGTGTGTATTTATAAATTTATCCCTTTATCATGGTGAAGTATCGCTGTTCATCTCTGATAATATTCCTTGTTCTGAAATCTATTTTGATATTTATTAGTATAGCCATTTGAGCTCACTTTGGATTTTTTTTGTTGTTGTTGTTTGTTTGTTTTTAGAGACAGTGTCTCATTGTCACCCAGGCTGGAGTACAAGTGGTGCAATCATAATTCACTGCAGCCTCTGGGACTACAGACATAGGCCATCATGCCCAGGGCTTGGTTGTGTTACCCAGGCTGCTCTAAACTCCTGGCCTCAAGCAATCCTTCTGTCCAGGCCCCAGCCTCAGTCACTGGAATTACAGGCATGAGCCACTGATTCTGGTTTGGCATAGGATATCTTTGTTTATCCTCAGTGTTTAACCAATCTCTGTCTGTCCATTTAGAGTATGTTTCTTACATATAGAACATGGTTAGGTCTTTCTTTTTTATCCAATCTGACAATCTCTGATTTTAATTCGAGTGTTTAAACCATTTGTATTTTATGTACTTTTTAATAAGGTTGAGTTTCAATCTACAATCTAGCTATTTGTTTTCTCTTTGCTCCATCTGTTCTTTGTTTACCTTTCTCTAATTTCTTGCTTTCTTTTAGATTTAATTGAATTTTTAAAAGATTCTATTTTATCTTCTTTATTGTTCTATTAGCTATACCTTTTAGTTTGATTGGTTGGTTTTGGTGGTTGCAATCAGATTTAAAATATACATCATTCACTTATCAAAATCTACTTTCAAATAATATTATGCCCATTCACACATAGTACAAAAATCTTACAATACTATGCTTTCATTTCCCCCTCCTGGCTTTTGTGCTATTGTCATACATGTTACTTCTCTATGTGCTATTAATTCTACAACACTACAATTATTATTACTTTCACTTTAAATAGTCAAATATCCTTTAAAGAAATTAAAAATGTGGAAAAAAGGTTTTACCCACACATTTACCATTTCTGGTACTATTCATTCCTATGTTTATATACAAGTGTCTATGTAGTATCATCTTACATCCTAAATAACTTCCTTTAACATTCCATAGCAATGAATTCTCTTGACATTTGTTTGCTGCAAGTTGCATTTGGGTCTTTTTCTTGGAGAGTTTTGAATAAGATTAACATTTACATCAGTGAACTTTTAGTAAAACATATTGCCCTCCATAATGTGGGTGGGCCTCATCCAATCAGCTGAAGACCTAAATGGAACAAATAGACTGGACTCTCTGACAAGAGGGAGCTCTCTAGCAAACAGACTTCATCTGCACAATCAGCTGTCCTGAGTCTTCAGCCTACAGGCCCACACTGCAGACTTTGGATGTGCCAGCCTCCATAATTTCCTGAGCCAATTCCTTATAATAAATCTCTTTGCACATATGTATACACACCCTATTTGTTCTGTTCCTCTGGAAAGCCTTGACTAACACACTGTCTCAACCCTGTGGCCTGTAAGCTGGTTTAATTGTGGGGCTCACCTTGTTTATTTCCTCTTTCTTAGGGATCATAGTTGCCCATTGTCAATGTCTAAAAAATCTTTCTTTCATATATATATTGACCAGTTTTCTATTTGTTGTAGGCATGTCAGTTAATTCAAGGCTGTTACTCTATCTTTACGGGAAGTAGAAGTCCTACCTGCACTTTTTTAACCCCATATGTTCCTCATTAAAATCTCAGGCTGATCCTAGTTAGAGCTTGAGAAATTATTGAATACAAACCCTTTCTATTACAAATGAGACAAACTAAAACCCATTTTTTGGTCAACAAATATTTATTGGGCACCTTTAAGGACTTGGAATATACATATTATGTGCCAGAAATTAATAGAGTGGTCTTTCTAGTGAGGGAGCTAGCAAACTGACAGATAATTCTGATATATCATTTATAGTTCTAGAGAAGATACAGGTCCATAGATTCTTCTCTGCCAATTGTTTGGATTTAATAAAAAGTATCTCTCTATCTTCCCAAATTCAGATAAAATTGAGAGAGAAATTGAAATAACTTTTTGATCATAATGTTAGGTCTGATGGAGGGCAAACACGTGGCAATGAAGCGGCTAAGGGTGGAGAGTGGGAACCGAATTGTATCTAGGAACCAGATTGCGGCTAGGAACTGTTCCATTGTGGGAACATACATGGTAAAAAGTTCGTAGTAATCTTTATCTGACCTAGAGCTCATTACCATCTAATTAGCATGACATGGGTGGAGCTTCATGGAGAATTCTAGAAAAGACACATGAACAGAAAGGGAAACTGTCATGTAACCTACCCTGTTATGTAATCTGTCATGTTATCTGTTATATAACATCAACCTGTCAATCACCCCCAAAGGCAGGAAACAGCAACCAATCCTGCCAGGGGAAAGGTGGGACAAGCTAGTGGGTTTATAAAAAGCAACATGTGCTCAACCTTAAGCATTCTCCGCTAGTGGGGAATGATCCATTCCACTCTCTCTGGAACATATTTTCCCTTTGTGTAGCTTTCTTTACTTTCATTCTTTCTCTTATGTGATAAATTGTCTGTATTAAGTTGTTCTGTGTTTGTGATCACTCCATCATTGGCTCAACTCGGTACCAGTACTCATCCTTGACACTGGAAACCGGGGGAACAGAGAACATCCACACAAATGAGCCTGACAATTAGAGTTCATTAGAGAATGAGCATGAGCTTTAGGCCTAATGGGCTCATGACACTTCATCCCTGAATGTGCAAATTTATCTACTATTCACAGATAGTTCAGGACACTGGCAGTCCTCCCCACACAGGAGCAGATCATGTCCCACTAGCTGACCTCATTTTGAGAAAAAGCAGACTCAAATGCACTCTCTCTGCAGGCAACAAGATTCCAACCCAAATGTAGAAGGGATTAAGCCATGTACTTCCAAATCCTTCTCCCAAACTCAGAAAATCTAGGGAAGGATAAATAATGGGGCAAAGAGAGGTCAAAAGAGTTATAGTAGGGAGGTTTCTTCTACAGAGAAGTATGAGCAGTGAAGGATAAGTGTTCTCCCCAACACTGATCATTTTACTGTCTGACAAGTCCTTTCTCCTTGTCTTATGCATATTTATTGAAGGTCTCTCAAACTCCAAATTCCTCCTGCCAATGCTTCTTAAGACCCATGATTCCTACTATTGCCCCACAACTCACATATGGGAGACCCCACGTAGGAATAAAAACAACATCCTTGTATAATGAATTAAGAAAGATTGAAGAAAAGTAAAGAATTTAACCACCTTAATGTACAAAAGGTGCTCCTTTTTTAAACAAATATTTTCTGAAAATATATATGACAGTACACGTATTAAGTGCTGAATAAATGTTTATTAGATAAATGTTCAAATAATTAGCATAAGCTCATAGGGCAAGAGTCTAAAACTAGTTAAATTGATGGCAAATTTCCAAAAATACACAATGATTCAAGCAATAGGCATTCAAAAATATTGATTTATATTTTAGGGTCAAGACTAGGTAGAGAGCATGGATTCTAGACTCCAGGCTTGAATTCTGGCTCTATTTCTTGGACAAATTGTTTTAACCCCCCTGAGCCCATGTTCTCTCATCCGTACGTTAGGAACAATAATATTATCTATCCCACATGGTTCTGCCAAGGCAAATGAGATAATCCATTTAAAGTACTTAGCCCACAGTGGCTAACACATATTGCTCAATAAACATTAGCTAATAGTCATAAAATAGTGGTATTAGCCAGTTGAGCAAGACCACAGAGCTCTCTTGGTTTTTGATTTACAAAACAGAATGATCATACTTCCATTCCCTTCCCAGCGGTTTGTTGAGAGGATCAAATAAAATGTTCCTGAAAGAGCTGAATGGATGCAAGATATCGCCATTAGTCATATTTTTGCAGACTCCCACTGCTCTTCATTTACTGATGACCCTAAGAAAGATGTGGAAAGCTAGGGATATTTGAGGTGAGATAAGTGTTTTAGAGGCTCAGAGGCTTTTCTGAGCCCATCTGCAAAGCTGCTGACAGTGTTTTTATTGGTAACGGTTGCTCCTGTTCACCAGGCTGTCGTCATTTCTTTTCTCAAACTGGGTGGGGGTGGGGATGGGGGAGCCGCAGCTGAGAGGCAGCCTCTGTGGGTGGGCTGTCAGCTGCTGCTCAGGCCCTTGCTGCAGTCATTTCTTAGGAAATCCTCTCCTCAACTTTTTTAAGGCATTGACCTCCCTTGCATTCATTGACCTGTCTTGAAGATCACGCAGTTATTAAGCTAAATCAGCTGCAAATGTTGAAAGTCAAATAATTTTGAGGACAGAAAACCAATTTACAAAGCAGAACTTCCCTGATTAAGCATATGTACATACTGAGAGCAAAACATTATCATAGGCGTGTAAAAGGAAAGAGCATGACTTCAGTACAGTGAAGAGCTTGATAAAATTTGCACTCTTAAAACAACTCTGTGACCAAATGTTATAACTCATAAGACATTGCACATTGCAACATATTCTAATGATTAGCCCTTTGAGAATAATCCCTCTTGACATAGATCATCCCAATCTGAAGTAACTGCCTTATTTACTTACAATTAACCCATCTCCGGTTATGACAGCTCTCCTGCCCACAGCTTCATCATGTACTGAGCTGTAAATAATAGAACCAAGCAGAAAGTAAGATGCATAACAGAACTTTTGGATGCAAACAGATCTTCATCAGTTGTATGTGACTTAAAAGCATCTGCTTTAATCAAGGCTTTTCTGGTTGGCAGTTTCCAAAATCACATTAGCTTAAAAGGAAAATACACACGGATTAGGGTAACCATCATTCCCCATTTGTCTGGGACTGAAGGGTTTCCCAGGATGCAGCATTTTTGATGCTAAAATTGGGACAGTTCTGGGCAAATGGGGATCATTATGATAAGAGTGTTGCGAGGGTGGGATCAATTCGAAAAATAATTAGGTATCTATGAAACTCAAGGGCAGAACACACACACTGGCTTCTTAAAATAGAACAAAAAAGTGGAAATCCTTCAGAGTCAAACAGCTATTTTTTTTTCTCTGCTTTCTATGTATATTCAGTTCTCTTTGAATGTATGTTTTATTCTCTCTCTCTCTCTCTCTCTCTCTCTCTCCTCCCTCCCCACTCAGTCAAAGGGCACAAGGATGTAACTTAGTGGAATTTAAAGGTCTAACACAGGGAAGGGGAACCTTTTCACGTGGGAAGGCCACATTAATTTAGCTGTAATCAAATAAGGCCACATTCAAGAAATTTCAATTAGATATACTTAAAAATGTACATTATTGTGTAAAAATCTAGCTACTATGAACTTAATAATTTCAAACAATGAAAACTATTTGTTAATTTTAACATTAACTAACCTTTTCATAGCTTTGCTGTGTCTGCTTTTTGTTGGAAAACATTTGAATATTTGGTTGCAGCATGGAGATCCACAGTTTCAGTTGATCCTCTAGATGGGTATCAGTCATTTGTGACCTTAAGGTTGTCTTGGTTTGGGTAAGGTAGGACAATGTAGATTTGCAGCAATAAGTGGTTGAAAAGCAAGAAAGCATTTTTCCAGCATGTTGCCAAAGGCGTGGATATTCTACTGCATCTTTCCATATTTCAATTGGATCTTTCTTAGCATCAAAAATGATTTTAAAATATCATCTACTGAGAGCTGAATCAATTCCATCTGTAGTTCTTTAGGTGGCTTGGTGATATCAACTAGGTGAGGCTGAAATGCTAATTTGAGTGTGATGTCATGATTCCCAAAGTCAATGAAACTTTCACTGTATTCTCTAATTAATAAGTTTATAACAGCTGCATACCCTTCAAATGATTTGCACATATCATCCTGCTCATCAGGGACCTTTGCTAACTGGGGAAAATGTTCATCTATTCCTTTTGAAGAAGAAGTGTTTTGAAAAAGATAGCTTTTTTTTTAAATGCTTGTATTTTGGGCCACATATTATATATAGACTTAGTTTTACCTTGCAAAGAAATACTCAAATAGTTTTGATTTGACATGACATCACACAGAAATGTTGCATTCCTAGAGAAATCTTCTTTCAATAATTCACATTGCTGATTCTGTACTTCATAAAATTTAACTATCTGTTCTCACAGAGATAAAATTTTGACTAACACCTGTCCCTGTGATAGCCAACACACTTTATAATGATAAGGTAAATCCACACTGACTACCTCATCTTTAACTTTAGCATGCTACAAAACTGATGATGCTGTGTTGCATTTGTGCAAATATAGTTAACAATAGTTATAACTTGTTGCAAAGTGTCACTTAAGATAGTAGCTTTAGCACAGAGATTTTGTGACTCAAGATACAATGAAAAGAAATGAGAGCATTTGGATCAGTTAATGCTTTTTTTATCTGTGCAATAAACCCTTCATGTTTTCCTATCATGGAAGGTGCACCATCTGTACATACACTCACTAAATTTACCAAATTCAATCCAACTTCACAACATTTATCTTGAAAGTTGTTGAAGATATCTATTCCCTGCATTCTGTTCACAAGAATGCCCAAAGTGAGTAACTCCTCACAGCAAAGAAAATCTTCTGTTATGACCTTATTGTAGTATAAAACCTACGCCAAATCAGTAGTATTGGTTGATTCATCCAAAGTGATTGAATAATATACATTTTCCTTTTGAAGTATTGCATGAAGTTGTTCTGTTAAGTTGAAGGTTAATTCATGCTTCCTATCAGTTATGGTTCTTGAAAGAGGCAGTTTTTGTACTTTGAAACATTATTGGGGTCTAAGCATCCTACAACTTTGACAATGCATTCTTTCACAATTCCTACGTCACTGAATGGCTTCCCTTTTTTCCCGAGTATATGAGCTACTTTATAAGTTGCTTCAGTGGCATTATTTCCAGGTCTTATTGCTGCTTGCAAGAACTGTCTTTGCTTTTGCTTTTCATCTTTTAATTTTTGTAATACAACCTTTTGCGGCTCTCCCTCTAATTTAAAACATTTGTGGTCCTTATGAGTGTTATAATGCTGATGAGCATTGAATTTCTTTAATGTTGGTATTGCAGTATCACAAAGTAAGCAAATCATTTTATCTTTAGCAGAAACAAGATAATATTGCAATTCCCAATCCTCCTTAAGAAATCTTTTTTCTTCCTTCAGAGTTCTTTTGGTCTTCTTTGACACGATAGGCTCTTAAGCAGACAGAATTAAAAAATATCGTCTAGCTGTGCACCTATTCACAAATTCCACTTCAAACAGAAACACAGTGCACCATTGTCAAAAGCTCATAACAAGCTGGTGAACTGCACCCCCACAAACTCTTGCCAACCAGCTTTGTGCATTAGTGGCACCAGTCAGGTGGGGGAAGTTAGAACTAAGTCACGAGTGTAGCAGCGGTCAATTTAGCCCTTATGGCTTACTAATGTTCTAATTGTGCCAGTCAATCTGGGAGGATTATTTTGTTGAAATTTATTTTATTCTTTGGTATTTTAAATATGTTGATTTTAAAAATAAAATAAAAATATAAAAGATGACAAAAATGTATTAATAAAAATAAAAGGATTTGTTCTGTAAAATTTGGATTCAGTCACAAAGCCGCACTTAAGGTTCCCCAACTCTGTTCTAACATATAATCTTCAATGTTCCCAAGCAAGAATTCAAACTTGTCAGTGTGCCCAAATATATTTTAATGTCTTTTTAAGAATGTTGTTTAACCCAATGACTAGAGTCCTAAAAATGTTCACATTGACTCAAAACTCAGAGGTCACAATCTGAAATTGTTCCTCAATCAACATATTGATCATATTTTTTATTAATCATGTGGTTTGAGGAAGAGTTACAGAATAGTATGGTACTACCTTGCTCCTGCTGAGTGAATTAAGAGCCCTTAAATGTAAATACTTCTGTCTTCTCAGAGCACATACTAATCCTTTATCCTTTATTAGAGTTCCCGTGAATATTTTAAACATTAGACTCAACTCATCCTGCAACAATTATTTGATTAATTGCTATATTTATCCCAAAAACATTGACCTCAAATCTCATTATCACTTGGGCTAAACCAGTGATTATTTCAGTAAGAGATTTCTCAAGAACTTGTTTGCATACCTGAAATTCTCTCTATGATAAGGATTCTCTAAATGGTTGAGTTTAATTAAAACATAATGTGTTGTGTTAGCTACAAGTCACCCTAAAAACTGCAAACAGAGCAAAACAATGTGTTAGCTAATTGTGTGCTAGCTACTGCTCTAAGGCAATTAAGTAATTCATGTTTCAATTTTCTGTAATGAGCTATTAGTAGAACCACAAAAATGTGTTTAAAAATTAAGTTGTAACTATGCATGGTACTCTGCTGTTGTTTTACAAAGTAAATAAATTCCAACCACTGAGTTGTAAATGGATTTTACTCATTGGTTGGAAAAAATTGTTGTTTCCCCTAAAAGTCTAATGGTGACCATTTATGGTGATTTTACCCTAAAGAATCTGAAATGTTTTATTACCTATGACATTTTTATGCATCTCTATCTTTCTTATGATATTTCTTTCACTCATTTAGATACAGATCCCTTTTCCTCTGATTATATCTTATAATTTTCCTAAGAATTTCTTGTAGTTTTAACTCTGCTCACATCTATAAATTATTGTAGCATTATCTTCCTAATACAGTGCTCCTTTTTATAAAATGTTCCATTTTTATAATAGTATTACCTATATATAGTATAAAAAGGCAAATGGTTCTCTAAGCTTTATGAAAATAATCAAAAAGTGATATCCTGCCCCATTCATCACCTCAAAAAACAAATTCAACTTTTTAGCTGTTTTCTTGCATATACATGCTTACGTCTAAATAACATGATTATACTGCCATTTCTTTATTATTTTTTAAAAAATTCAGCGTTACTTATTATACTTTGAATTCCTATTATGGAATATAAGGATTTAGAAGTCTTAAATCTTGCTTCTACCTCATTCCACATGCAAATATCCTCCTCCTTCCCATCCATTTAATGTGGCTATGATTTGTGGTTACATCAATATGCCAATAGTTTTATTATGATTGTGTAAATATTATTCAGAGATGAGCCATGTGAAATGCTATGCTTATGTTTGTTTCTTGTATAAAAGTTTCCTACCCTGGAGTTAACAGTTGCCTAGGATTATTTTCTTTATTTGCTACTTTAACCTCTTTTATCTACCTATGTTGAATTGCTGTATTGTTAACTTGTTTAATCTGGGAATGAACTGTTTCCCAGAATTCATTTTTCTGTATGCTTCCAGGTTAGAATTGGCCAAAAGAGAAATTTGTGCAATGTCTTGGAGGTGGAGATAAAGCATTGAACACTAGTTTTCAGATATCTTTTTGCAGACAGAATTATGGCAGACAAACACAGAGGTGCCCAGGAGGTGCAGGTCGGGCTTGCTGTCCTTTGCTCCCTGCCCAGTTCTTCCAGACAGCTGGCTTTGCTGACCAACAGTGATTTCAGGCCCACCTTCAGATTCAGTATCTAAACAGAAGTAAGAGTTTCCCATAGACCCCTCCACAAGCTCTCCTCTGAGAGACTCCCTTCAACAGCTGGCTGTACTGGGCTTCTCAGATTTTCCTACAAGCTCCAACTGGTCCACCTGTGCCAGGGCTTTAGGAGGGCCGGTTAGCGGCTGAATTTTCCTGTTGCCCTTTCCATACTTCACATTCTCAGCTTCTCCCACATTGTGTATGATTTAATCATATAATTATTCCTAAACACTCATAGTGGTTGTGTTTCCCTGACTGACTCCTATCTGAGACTCTATCACTAATTCTTCCAAACTCTTGATAGAATTTTAAGCCTCTTCTGAAAACATCCATATGCATCAGGTAATTTATTATCTCAGCTTTTTCTTTCCTTAGGGGTCCCTTTTGGATCCCTCATGTCCTGATTCTACGTGAACTTGCTGCTCTGAAGTTCTGATGCACTTCTGTTATCTGGGAATACCCTTTAGCTACGTCCTAGGAATTCCCTTCACATTGCACCAATATTGAGTTTTTCTGTTTCCCAGATTCCATGTATTCCTTTCTCTTGATTTGGTCTCTTGTTTTGGTGAAACAATGCCTGCAGTAGCTTCCTGAGAAAGATGGTCAGGGATAAAGGTATTCTTATACCATTCTCTAAATTGGTACCATTTGGAGGTACCAAGCCTCCATTTTTAAAATCAGACTTCATATTTTTCATCTCCTTGCCTTTTTGTTCTATTTTCTCTAAAATATCTTCAAATTTATCTTCCAAACTTCTATTTTTTCATTCTGCTTTTGTGTACTTAATTTCCAAGAGTTCTTGTTCTTAGATGTTTCTCTTTTATGGTGTTCTGCTCTTATTTTTTGGATGTCATAACTACTCTTCCCTCTATGAGGAATTTAAATTTTAAAAACTATTCTGCTTCATGAACTGTGTCCTTTCTTCTATTAGTTTCTTTTTGTTTCTATCATGTTAGAGTAGGACACTAAGAGGTTGTGTGGATGCTCTGGGTATACAGACAGGGCATGTATACCAGTGTTTTCAGGAGTCCCTCTATAGGGACTAAGCAGGTATAGCATTTTGTGGTTTTGCCTTTATTTGTTTGTTTGTTTGTTGTTTGTTTTGCTTTATTTTCAGAGGCTCATACATAGATTTGAGAAATCAGATTTATACACTGAGTGATCTTACTCATTTAAGGGATTATTCATTAATTTCCTTATTGAAAATTGGTCTTAGGTGGAATGGATCCTTTCATGCAACCTCCAATGCTTTTCAAACACTCCATGTACTAGTCAATAAAAAAAAAAAAACATATTTCATTTGTGTGAAAAGCAAAAGATAAGAATGAAAACACTGAACCTTGACTGATAATGCAAACAGTTCTTATCTTGAACCTCTTTCTAACTCTTCACATATTTACTTGGAATTCAAGTCGTACGAGTTTCCTCTAAGAGAAAAGTTCGCGAAATTCAGTGTTTTCAGAAAACTCCAAAAGAGCATGTCCTTTCCTGTTTTTAGTTTAAACTCAGGCAGGAGTGGCAATGTATAATAAATAATTCAATTTCTTTTTTAAAAAGTACTCTTTATTACCACTGCTTGAAATATTTGCCTATAACATTTTGTATTTTCCAAGTGCTTTTGGTGATCTTTATTATTTTTTTTTATTTAGCACATAATTAGCAGACTCCATGTGCCAGACAAAAGATACTGGGGATACAAAATGAGCAAAACGAATTCCCCTCCTAGCTCTCAGGACACTTACAATTAGATAAAAGAGACACATAATGTTACAGTCATAGCAGTTCGTTACATTACAGTGTGATACATACTAAAATACAGACTAAGGATGCTTAGATCACATGAGTGGGGAGACAAACCAAGTCTTGAGATTGGGAGTCAAAAAGGCCAGTCAGAGAAACTGAAATTGAAAGGTAGTGAAAAAATTAAGAGATGATGGGAAGAGTATTAGGAAAGCTATTCTAGGCAGAAGAAACAGCCTTGCAAAGGCCCAGCAGTGAGAGACAGCACCACACATTTGAGACCGGAAGTGGTTTCTAGTACAATGTGGAAGGTCAGTGGTGGAAGATGTAGCTTTGAAAATAAAGCCTAAAACACAACATGAAGCCTCTTGTAAGCTGTGTTAAGGATGTAAGGCTTTGAACAGGGAAATAACCTGATCAGACTTAGGTTTTAGAAAGATTGTTCTGGTTAAAGGGATGGTTGGAGACAAGATTGAAGGTGAATCAGACCACAGGCAGGGAGAGCAGTCAGATGGCTACTGCAATAATCTGGAAGAGACAAGATGATGACCTAACTAACACAATACCACTGAGGAGGGAGAAAAGCGGCCTGAGTCAGGAGATAGTGAGAAAGAAGATCACTAGAACTTGGGGAATGACTTCTGGCCCATTGATTTAATCACAGAAAGGGCTGACTTTCACAGCTGCAAGCCAACAAGATCGAGGGTCTCACTCTAGGCAGATTCAGAACAAAAACCTCCCAAAGCATATATGAAAAAGTTAAAAAATAGCTCTGCCACTCCACACAGCACGACGTAGCACTACTTAATTGAGAGATAAAGGAAATATTTCAAATTCATAGGATCATTTATTCATCAGGTGGCAGGTGTCGAGGGTAGAGCCTTGTGCTAGGAGCTACTCAGAGTGAAATAGCTCCCTTTAATGGGCTCTGACTGGCAGGATTGTGAGCAGCCTTTAGATGTAATGCCTCAGCCGATTTGCACAGCTACCGTCACTATTTCACAGCTGAGGAAATCAAGGCTTACTATGTTGAGGTCTTACCTCAGAGCAGTGGCATAAGATTCTACATTTTGCTAAACTAGATAAACAATTAGAGTTGGGGCCAAGCCATGGGTAACTCCAAGTTTTCCCTCTTGAACAATTAGGTAAATGATAATGTTGTCTATAAAGACTGAAAACCCAGCAACAGGATCAAGTTTGAGGGAAGAGACAAGGTGACATATTTTGGGCAAAATATAGTTGAGGTGTTTATCTTTCATTGAAATGGTGGTTCCAGCAGGGATTTGGAAATCTCAGTTGGATCTCTGCAGGGAGATCAGTGCTGGAGGCATAGTTTGGGAGGTCATCAGTATTAAATGTGGTAGTAAAAAAATTTGGAAAAAGATGAGTTTACCACAGAAACTGGATAGAGAGACATTGTCTGTTTGGTGCATATCATTCAGTCAGGAAGGATTTTTTTAGTCTCCTTCAAAATTCAGTAAAGGCAAGAAAAGGTGAGTAGCTGGTTCAATAAATAACAAACAGTGAAAGAAGAGCTTGAACTCTGAAGGGTACCCTGCATAAAAATTTTACTATTTCCAATCACCATATCAAGTAATAACAACACTAAAAATAATTTCTACAATATAGTTTGATGGCTATAGGCCACATGGGCAACTAAAATACAGAAATAATTCTGATGGAAATACTAAATTACACAGTCTGTATTTAGACTATCACTAAAACTTTCATTCAACTGTTATTTTTATAAACCATACCAAAAAAAAACTAAAAAACTTTAATTTCTAGAAACCTTTAGCATAAACACTTGCTGAATCCACTTCAACAATAAGAAAATTGTCTCTTTGGAAAGAGAAAGCTCAGAGCCACACAAGTAGAGTCACATTATCAATATTATGATCTCAAAATCATGTCTTTCATTATGACAAGAGAAGTTTCATTAAGACAAACTGTTCAGAAATCCAACCAGCAGCATTCCAGGATTTTTTTTTTTTTTACCTGTTGCAATTTAATTTTAACAAATGAGAGTTAGTCCCATTCAATTCAATATCATGAAATGTTCCATGTTTAAATTTAAAATTAAAATTAAAAAAAGAGTTTAAAAATTAGAACTGAAAAGCCAAAATTAGAACTGAAAAGCCAATGTTTACTATTTGGAAACATTATAAATAACACAGGAAGAAAATTCTCTGTCGTATTGACTGTTATATTTTCTTTTTGATAATCGTTAATATGCAAAAAGATGATTTCTTTTTGTAAGCTAATTTTGGTTCCAATTACCTTACTAAACTCTTACTAATTTTAATAGTTTTTCAGTCAGTTCTCTTGGATTTTATGAGTAGGTGTGGGAGACAATTTTATGAGTTCACCAAAATCATTTCGTTTTCCTCCTGGACTCATATGAGGACCACCTTCCTCACCTCTCCTCCAGCACTGTGAGGCGAGCTCTGAATGTGGACAACAGTTATGTACACCTCTTCCAAGCTTGGTCATAAAATCTCCTGAGTTATCCTTCATACTTTCTCTTTTCTATTTGCTGCTGGATGACAAGACAGAGGCCAACCTGGGAGTGTCTCACTGATAATGGCAGAGCATCTGTCGGTCTAAATTCCCAGAATGGCTGAGTAAAGCAGAAAGCCACCCAACCTGCATTGTGATGTGAGGGAGAAAACGTAATTGTTTGTTACATCAGCTAGCATAACTTACCTTGACCAGCACAAAAATTAACGTGAAATTTAGATCTTTATTGAGATAAAATTAAAACTTTATTAAAAGACAAAAGAGAGCTATACCGTGTTACAGGTGTAATGTTATACATGTATAGATTAATCTATAAATCTATGCAATCCCAATCAAAATCCTAAAATACTACATTGTGGAAATGCTAAGGTTAAATCATTATGAAAGAATAAGTTACATCAGGTTAAATAAATAAAAATAAGGCTAGATCCTTATGAAAGAATAAAATAAAAATAAATTAACTTATATGAAAGAATAAAATCGCTAAGATAATTTTTAAAAGACTAAAAAGAGTGAAAACTGGCCCTACAAGACATAAAAATATATTTTAAAGCTATAAAAATTAATGCAAGGCTGTGATTTTGCAGGATTATTCAGTAGAGCCAAATAGAAAGCAAGAAAAAGATTTATGATATATAAAAGTTTACTTTATGATAAAAGTAGCATTTAGTCAAAATGGACTATTCAATAAATGATACTGAGGCAAAAGGCTAATTATTGTAATAAATGAATAAGATTAGATCACTTCACTATATTAAAAAAATACAATTGAATTAAAAGTCAAAACATAAAAATAAAGCTACAAAAACAGAATAAGAAAATACAGAAGAATATGTTTATGACCTCAGGGTAAACAGGCTTGCTTAAACAAGTCATAAAAATTAAAAGGCATAAATAATTGATGTCCAAATTATTTAATGAAAAATCAAATCAAAGGGGAAGAAGAAAAGCAACTGAATAAAAAATAGGTAGCAGCACTCTTGACAGGCCAACACTGTACTCACTGTTCTTCATGGCGTTTTCCCAGAAGCCCAGCCTAGAGCTTACTTTTCAAGTTCATCCAATTATGGAAGCATCTAATTTCCTGTATTATATTCTTTTTTTTCTTCTAGCCAGACATGTTTCAATTATCTGCAACTGAACCTTGACATAAGTATTTGGTACCAGAAGTGGCTGTGGACAATAGGTTTTCAAAGTTGAGAGTCTGAGATTGTTAATATCTGACCTGGTTGGTTTTGAGCAGTGACAATCTGGGTAGCATTACAGGATGTGATACTGATAATCTAAGGAAATTTGAATTATTACCTGTGTTCACCTGTAATAAAATGCAATTGAAGGTGTGGCATTGGCAGATCAAGAGGTAACTGCCCTTACATAATATGTATAGCAGGTAAAACATGGGACTGCGGGATAGGGTGATCACTTCTAAAACCCCACTGAACCTTAAAGCAAAATTACAGAATTTAAGTTTTAAATTTTTTGCTCCAAGATGATTTGATAATTAGGAAGTTTATAAGACTATCCTCACAAATCTGTCTCTTATGGCCACAGTGTTGATACAGTCTAAAAGCAGAGGCAGAGATGAGCCTTCACATGCCTAAATTGCAACGAAGGTTTAATTCTCAACCTCAGTTGATCTCTTGTTTGAAGGTTGTGAAATTTAGGGCATTGACTAGGAAAACTTGGAGCCCTGAGAAATAGCATTACAAAATTTTGTTGGATATGGAAGACTGAGAATATCTCTAACCCCTAAATCCCAAGGAGGCTCCCTAGCTCCATCTGATGAAATGGAAGATAGAAGACATGTAGTGATCTCACTGAAGGTAGATACTTGCAAGGAAATGCCATTTCTCCTAGAACCTCACCTCTCTAGCTATTATAACCTCCATACCTAAACTGGGAGTCAGACCCCAGCATTTCTCAGAGGAATAATTGGAAAGTCAAACTTGAAAGAGAAGGCTCGGTCCCTAAAGGGATTGTGAGGATTTATTTATATCAGAAAAAAAAAAAACCCCATTGGAGAATATATGCAGAAATGAATTCTAAGGGTTTAGAACAAGGGTGGGAATACACAATTTTGCTTCTGACTGAATGTAGCAACATAGGTATTCACATGAGAAATGCTCAATTCACTGTGTTAGCATAAGAAGCTGGGAGTGGTTCTGTTTATACAGACAACTGATTAAAACCTAGCCTCACTGGCAAATATATGCTTTGCATATTTTAACTTATTTATTCTTCTCAGTGACCCTATAAAGTAACTGCTAATATTACCCCTTAGAATAGAGCAGTTAAATAATTTCACCTAAATCATGCAGCCAACAGATAGCAGACATAGGACTGAACCACCACCCAGAAAAAACACACCAATTTGCATTTTTTCCTTACTTTTTACCCACAGTATATCATTCTATAGAAACTGCCTAGGAAGACACACCTTACAAGCATTTGTAAAAGCAAATAATGATTTTTCACCTTCTTTCCAAGGAAAGTCACCTAAGTGGAAGTTAAAAACAATAGAAAGGAGAACAATACTGAGAAAGGCATCAAAGTGGGAGCAAAAAAAAATGAAAAAGGGAACAAATATGAAGAAGAGGAAGTGAAATCATAGGAAAGTATAAATAAGATACTAAAGGTCAAGCAGATGAATAAAAAATATTCTTAAATGTACTTTCCTTTAAAATAATAATGTGACTGTGTAAAGTTAAAGCCCAGCCACCAGGTAGGCAAGTGATGATAAGATGCCTTTTGAAAGCAAATTAGTGCTCACTACCTGTTAGAATCATAAAATTGCTGATTCTGAGAGTAGAAAAGGACATCAGAGTTCATCTGATCCAAACCCTGCCTTTGCCTTGATGGTTTATATCCCAAAGTGTTACATAAGGAGCTCTCTAACTCATTTTCACTGACCTGCTTTCATATCCTATCAAATCATATGTGGGTGGTTCAAGGAATTCTCAGACTGTAAGCAAATCAGTATCAGGTACTCCTAGTCATTGTGTAACAGTCAAAATAATCGATGACATTTTTCAGAGTAGACATCTTGATGAGTTCAATGTCATAATTTTAAGATGAAGAGATTATGCTGTCTTGATGTTGGAGGAAAATAGCAACCTAGAAATTTTCTTCCTAGATAATGTGTAGAATGGTACATAAAATGTCTCAGAAAAAAATAGGCAATTCATTATTATGAAAACATTTGAACCATAGGCATTTGGGGATCAGAGAAAGGAAGCAGCATCCCTTTTGGCCAAGGAACAAATTGTTTAAACGTCTGCTAACCTAGCCATATTCATTTATAGTGGTTTTTCATCAAAACTGATTCCAGAGTTAATTTTGACATGTTTATGTCTGGTAATGGAATATTAATCTAGAAGATGTCACTTTTTTCTTAAGACTTTATTTTGTTTACACACCCAGCTGGCATGCATTGCCTTACCACTGTCATCTTTCACTTCACAGATCTTGTCTCATTTCTGTGTAGTTTATGGTCCAATTAATTATAAGGAGCAGATTGCCTGGAAACTGTTTTATGAAAAAATGTGATTATATGGTGTCATAGTAATATTCTCTAAATTTGACAAGAATGTACTATTCAGGTGAAGAAATTCTTTATTCACATAAAATGCATGATTATTGTAAATTCATGATTAATGTAAAAATTTTAAAAATCAACAAATTGGGCTCAGTCTTTCTTATAAAGATGGTAATCAGAAGACAAAATGATCGAATAAAGGTTTTGACCTGGATCACAGAATAGCGAGGGAAATGGGTGGTTGCACTGACTGATGTATATTTGGGACCTATGAGTCCTTCTTTTCTGAAAATAGAGATTAAAATGCATTTAGAAGAAAATCTAAAAGAAAATAAAGATTTTAAAAATCATAAGAGATATTATGAAAAAACATGTCAAAACTTAGAGAAAAAGGATAGTTTTCCCAAAGTGACTTAAAAAGAAAGCTAAACCCTAATAAACCAAAAAACCATTAAAGAAATTAAAAGTCACTTTATCTTAAAGGAACCAGACTTAGATAACTTTAGAGATTGCTTTAACCAAACTTTCAAGAAATAAGTGATCCTCATCTCATAAATTTGTTTCAAATAATATAAAAATTGGAATAGCTATCTAATTCATTTCATGAATTTATAATAAACTTCATGCCAAGACCAGTCAAGTCATTTATGAACATAAATGAACAAGTCATTTGTGAACATAAATGCAAAGATACTTAATTAAATACTAAGAAACTAAATTGAGCAGTGCATAAAGTATGCATTTTAATCAAGTAGGGTTTATCTCAGGAATTCTTACACAACTCAACATCAGAATGTCTACTATTATTCATTCTATTAGCAAAATTAAGGAGATAACACATATGATCTCCTAACGTAGGCATTAATCAACAGATGGAGGAAATATTCATTTAGATAAACATTCACAATAAAAACACTTTTTTATATAATAAAAGCACATAATAAAACAATAAAAGCTTTTATTCATAATAAAAGCAAGTAAGAGCACTTTACATAAGAAGAGCATAAACATAGAATGGAACTTCCTTCAGCTTCCTTCTTTTCCTTCTGTTTTCACCCCAAGTGATGAAACTTTAGAATTATTCACACTATATCAGAACAAGATAAGAGACTCCTGTTGTGGCTTCTCTTCGACATTATGCTATTTTTCAAAAAGCATAATAATTAGAAAGAAAAAGACAAAATTATTCTTCTTTGTTGATAATATCTACATAGAAAATCCAATAGAATGTATATAAAACCTATTATAGGAGGATTTAGCAAAGTTTCTGGATAAATTATGAACATATAAAAGGAATACCATAATTACATATGAGTAATAATAATAGAAAATGGGGTAGAAAAAAATCACTTGTAATAGGATTCTCAGAAATAAATTTAATTTAAAAATATGCAAAATCTATGGAGAAAAGTTCGAATAAAATTATTGATGAATACTGTCAAACCAAATAAATGGAGATCTATGCTATGTTTCTATGAGAGAAAATTTAAGGATATCAATTATCTTTCCAACTAATCTGTAAGATCAATGCAATTCCCCTAAATTCTGGTTGTTTTGTGCAAAACCTGACAAGATGATCCTAAAATTTATGTGGAATGCCATAGAGTCCAGAATAGCTAAAAATCAGATTTTGAAAAAGATGATAAGATTTGCTTCACCAGATATTGAAAATTATGATAAATATCTAGTAATTAAGAAATAGAATAAAGGACAGAAGGATAGAAAAATAGGCCAAAACAACCAGATAAGGAATCCCCAAACAGACCTGTGGATAAATAAAAACTCAATTTTGATAGAGGTGTAGTCATAAATCAAGCAGAAGGAATGGATTATTCAAACATAGGAAAAGTGATTAACTAAGTAAGAAAAAAAATCTTAGATACTTTACAACATATACAAAATTAAACTCTAGGCAGATTTTAGACAATATTAAAAGCAAAACTTTAAAACTTCAGAAAAAGTATGACACAGTATCTTTATGATTTAGTGTCAAGAAATAATTCCCTAACAAGACACAGAAAACGGAAACTATGAAAGAAAATCTAAATAAATGACTACATTAAAGTTTAAAACTTTTTTCAATAAAATAAACCAAATGTCTTGTTAGGTCTTAAGATATGTGGACATGCTTTAAACATTTTCTATTAGGTTTGGACTTTGATTTACCCAGGGGAACAACTGGAAAACACATCAAAACCCATTATTTCCAATTTACTTCTGCTTATTAAGCAGTAATTATAAAGATTTTTCTAACCAGATTAGAAAAAGCTATTTTATAGCACATCTATGTATTATGGATAAGGAATGTTATTCAACATAGAACAAAACAATACTTTATAAACTCTTATTTATTAAAAAATAAATAAATGAACCACCCAGTAGAGAAGGATATGCACAAGCAGTTTACAGAAGGAAAAAATCCAGTAAACCTAGGCAAAGATATTTCCCTTCACTAGTAATCAAAGAAATGCAAGTGAAAACAACAATGAATTACTATTTCACACCAATTAGATTAATAAAAATTAAAAACTCTGATAAATAAATGTGTTTGTGAGATGTAGAGCAACCCAAATACTCATGTACTTCTGGCTGGGTTGTAAATTAATAAAAACACCTTAGAAAGCAGTTTGGCAATATCTAATCAAGTTGAAGACAATCCAGCCACCTGCATCTAGATATATGCCAGGGAGAAATTCTCCCATATGTGCACAAGGAGAAATACATAAGATTTTTAGCAATGTTGTTTAAAATAGCAAAAATATGTACAATCTATATGTTTATGGTATGTAAATAGGCATTAGTAATATATAGAAACACATAGGAGCAATAAATTCCTAATTATTATCTCTGTAGAGTAAAGGAGAAGGTGAGATCTGGAAGCTGTGCATAGGAGTTAAATGTGTCTGAAATATTTTATTTCCTTAAAAATATCTGAAGCAAGTATGTCGAATGTTAAGATTTGATAAATCTGGGAGGTAGATAAATGGGTGTCATTTTGTTTTCCTGTATAATTTTTGTGTGCTTAAATATTTCAATATAATTTTTGAAAGATAAATTCAACTATGTTTCAGATAATCCATCTAAGGGAAACTGAAACTTATAGAACAGGATCATATCAACACTTGGAGGGAAATCACACAAATTCCCTTTTTTTAAAATCAGTGATTTCTGGTTTACCACTGGTTCTCTTAATGACCAAAACAGATTGTAATAAAATCTTTATAATTACTGTGTAATAAGCAGAAGTAAATTGGAAACAATGGGTTTTGATATGTTTGCCAGTTGTTCCCCTGGGTAAATCAAAGTCCAAACCTAATAGAAAATGTTTAAAGCACGTCCACATGTCTTAAGACCTAACAAGACATTTGATTTCTGTTTACCGATTCAAATAAGACCTTTTCTCCTTTGATTTTTTCCTCTTGCAATGACACATTTATGTTGTTTATACTTCTTTGTAATGATTCACCAACAATACTTTAGGTTTTGGGAAATAATTTTAGACAAACTAACACTTTGCAGACGGGGTGGGAAACCGGGGGCCTTGGGGCCACTTGCAGCCTTCTGGATCTTTGAGTGCAGCTTTTTGACTGAATCCAAACTTCACAGAACGAATCCCTTTTAATAAACGAATAAAGGGATTCGTTTTGTGAAGTTTGGATTCAGTTGAGGGACTACTTTTGGGGATCTGGAGGTCTACATGTGGCCTTGAGGCCCCAGGTTCCCCAACCCAGCCAGATCCATAAAAGAAGTGAGGTTAAAAGGGAAATTGTTGTTCCCCAAACTGGAGAAATACATAGGCAAATAGAGAGAATCACAACTTACCTAAGCAGAAACCTCTGCAGGAACCAATGTTGGGGTAGGAAAACTGGAACAGTAATGAACAAAGCTGGAGACTCTGTATAGAGAAGTCTAAGAGATTAAAAACTCCAGAAGGGCCAATCACTAGGGGCCTTTGCACTACTTGTGAGTTTTGCTTCCTGAAGTGTTACCAGGTTCTTAAAGTGAATAGTGGAGAAAAATACCCTCAGGCTTCCAGCAGGGGGAGGGGAAAAGGAACCATCTTGAAATATTTCAAAGCACCCTGCTCTTTGTGATAAAATCTGCCCGCAGGAGAAACTATTTAACTGGAGCCTATCCTGCTGGTTTCTAGGATCAGACCCTAACTGATCTTGAAGAAAGGAAACACCCAACTACAGCTGACTCAAGCCATCCAGTCCCAACTGAGGGTGTGGGGTTGGGAACTGAGAAGCACTTGGGAAGTTCACAGTCCAGAAACAGGCTCACTCAAAGCTGAGACCTAATCACAAGACTGCAGAACACTTTCACCCCCCACAGCTCACCCCCGCATTACTAAAGTACTATTCATAGCAGTTCCTTTCACCTAGTACGTCATGTCTGCCTATCAAGGACAAATGACAAAGCATACTACAAGGCAAAATATATAGTTTGATGAGACACAGCAAGTATCAGAAAGAGACTCAGATATGGCAGGGGTGTCAGAATTAGATTTGGAATTTAAAACAAATATGATTAATATGCTAAGGGCTCTAATGACTAAAATAGACAACTGGTCAATGTAAGCACAGAGATGCAAATTTAAGAAAGAACCGAAAATAAATGTTAGAGATCAAAAACACTGTAACAGAAATGAAGATGGGCTTATTAGTAGTAGCCTAGAGATGGATGAGGAAAGAAATCTCAGAGCTTTGGGATATCTCAATAGAAACCTCCAAAACTGAAAAAATAAAGAGGAAAAAGAATGAAAAAACTAACAGAATATCCAAAAACTGTGGGACAACTACAGAAGGTATAACATGCTTATAATGGTAGAAGGAGAAGAGAGAAAGTTACAGAAGAAGTATTTGAAATAAGAATCTGATAATATTTTCAAATTAATGTCAGATACCAAACTATAGATCCAGAAAGCTCAGAGAACATCAAGCAGGATAAGTTCTTAAAAAAAAAAAAAAAAAACCACACACACACTACATTTAGGCATGTTATAATCAAATTTCAGAAAATCAAAAATAGAGAAAAAATTCTGAAAGAAGTCAAAGGAAAAGAAACACCTTACCTCTAGAGGAGCAAAGATAAGAATTACATCCAGCTTCTTCTTAGAAACCATGCTAGCAAGAAGATAGTGGAGCAAAATATTTAAATTATTGAGAGAAAAAGACACCAACCTAGAATTCCATACCCTGGGAAAATATCATTCAAAAGTATTCATGGGTCAAAAAAAAAAAAGGCCCAACTATGTACTGCCTACAAGAAATCCACTTTAAATATAAAGACAAATATAGATTAAAAGTAAATGGATAGTGAAAGATATACCATGCTAACATTAATCAAAAGAAAGTGGGAGTAGCTACATTTATTTCAGAAAGAGTGGAAAGGAAAGGAAGGAAAATTATCAGAGCAAGGAAAATTATCAGGGATAACAAGTGGCATTACATAATGATAAAGGGTAAATTCTCCAAGAAGACATACCAATCCTTAACATGTATGTACCTAACAACAAAGTGTCAAAATACATGAGGCAAAATTAAAAGAACTGCAAAGAGAAATAGATGACTCTACTATCATATTTGGATACTTCAACACCCCTCCATTGAAAATGAACAGATTCAGCAGGCAGAAAATCAGTAAGCACATAGTTGAATCAAAAAAATACCATCAATCAATTGGATATAATAGTCATCAATAAACTACCTCATACAAAAAGAGCAGAATATAGATCTTTCTCATGCTCACATGGAACATTCACCAAGATACACTACATTCCGGGCCATAAAACAAACCTTAACACATTTAAAGGAATAGAAATAAATGTCTGCTCTCATACCACAAAGAATTTAAAGTAGAAATCAATAACAAAAAGATAGCTGGATAATCCCAAAATACTTGGAGATTAAACAATACATTTTTAAATAACACATGGGCCAATGAAGAAATATACAAAAAATTTAAAAATATTTTGTATTAAATGAAAGTGACAACACACATCAAAATTTATGAGATGAAGTGAATATGGTAGAGGTAAATTTACAGCATTGAATGAAGAAAAATATAAAATCAATCATCTAAGCTTACACTTTAGAAAATTAGAAAAAGAAGAAAAAATTAATCCAAAATAAATGGAAGAAATGATAAAAATTAGAGAATAAATCAAAAAATTGAAAACAGAACCAATAGAGAAAATCAATGAAACTAAAAGCTGATCCTTTGCAAATATCACTAAAATTAGTAAGCCTTTAGCCAGGCTAACTAAGAAAAAAGAGAAAGGATACAAATTACTAATACCAGAAATGAAAGATAGGACATCACTATGAATACCATGGACATTTAAAGGATAATAAAGGAACACTATGAGGAACTCTATGCCCACAAATTTGATAGCCTAAATGAAATGGGCCAATTCCTTGAAAGACACAATCTTCCAAAATCCACACAAAAAGAAATAAATAATCTGAATAGGCCTATATCTATTAAAAAAATTGAATCAATAATTAATAACCTACAAAAACAGAAAACACCAGGCCCAGATGGAGTCACTGGTGAGTTCTACCAAACATTTAAGAGATAAATTATACCAATTCTCTAAAATCTCTTCTGGAAGGTAGAAGCAGAGGAAATACTTTCTAACTCATTCTATGAGGCCAGCATTACCCTAATACCAAAACCAGACATAAATATTAGAAGAAAAGAAAACTACAAACCAAGTCTGGGCATGGTGTCTCATGCTTGTAATCCCAGCACTTAGGGAGGGCAAGGCAGAAGGATCAGTTAAAGCCAGGAGTTCAAGATCAGCCTGGGCAACATAGTGAGACTCATCTCTACAAAAAAAAAAAATTTTTTTTAATTAGCTGAGCATTTTTTCATATGTTTGTTGGCCATTAGTCTATCTTCTTTCGAAAAGTTTCTGTTCATGTCTTTTGCCAACTTTTTAATGGGGTTGTTTGATTTTTTCGTACTGATTTGCTTGAGTTCATTACAGATTCTAGTTATCAGCCCTTTATTGGAGGTATAGTGTGCAAGTATTTTCTCCCATTCTGTAGGTTGTCTATTTGCTGTAATGATTGTTTCCTTGGCTGTGCAGAAGCTTTTTAATTTGATCAGGTCCCATTTATTTATTTTTCTTGTTGCCATGATTGCTTTTGGGGTCTTCTTCATAAATTCCTTGCCTAGGCCAATGTCTATAAGAATTTTTCCAACATTTTCTTCAAGAATTCTTATACTTTCATGCCTTAGGTTTAAGTCTGTTATCCATTGTGTGTTAATTTTTGTGAGTGGTGAGAGGTGCTGATCCTGTTTCAGTCTGCTACATGTGGCTATCCAATTTTCCCAGAACATTTATTGAATAGGAGTTCTTTTCCCCAGTGTATGTTTTTGTCTGCTTTGTCAAATATTGGATAGCAATAGGAAGTTGGTTTATACCTGGATTGTCTGTTCTGATCCTTGGTCTATGTTTCTGTTCTTGTGCCAGTACCATGCTGTTTTGCTTACTATAGCCTTGTAGTGTAGCTTGAAGTCTGGTAAACTGATGCCTCCCAATTTGTTGTTTTTGCTTAAGGTTGCTTTGGCTATCTGGGGTCTTCTCTGGTTCCATACGAAGTGTAGAATTATTTTTTCTATATCTGTGAAGTATGACTTGGGTATTTTGATGGGGATTGCATTGAATCTGTAAATCACTTAGTGTAGTGTGAACCTTTTAAAAATGTTTATTCTACCGATCCCTGAACACAATATATTTTTCCATTTGTATGTGTCTCATGTGATTTCTTTCCTCAGTGTTTCATAGTTCTCTTTTGAGAGCTCTTTCATCTCTTTGGTTAAGTATATTCATAGGTATTTTATTTTCTTTGTAGCTACTGTGAGTTGTATTGAGTCTCTGATTTAACCTCAGCTTGACTGTTATTGGTGTATAGGAATGCTACTCATTTGTGTAACATGATTTTGTATCCTGAGACTTCGCTGAATTTGTTTATAAAATCCAAGGGTCTATTGGTGGAGTCTTTGGGGTTTTCTAGGTATAAGATCATATCATCAGCAAAGAGCAATAATTTGACCTCTTCTGCCCCCATTGGAATACCCTTGATTTTCTTCTCTTGTCTGATTGCTCTGGCTAGGACTTCCAGCACCACATTGAATAGGAGTGGTGATAGTGGGCAATCTTGTCTGGTTCCAGTTCTAAGCGGGAATGCTTTCAATTTTTCCCTGTTCAGTATGGTGTTGGCTGTTAGTTTGTCATATATGGCTTTTATAATTTTGAGGTAAGTCCCATCTATGTCTATTTTGTTAAGTGTTCTTATCATAAAAGGGTCCTGGATTTTGTCAAATGCTTTTTCTGTGTCTATTGAGAGAATCATATGGTCTTTGTTTTTACTTCTATTTATGTGGTGAATTACCTTTATAGATTTGAGTATGTTGAACCATCCTCCTATCTCTGGGATGAAGCCCACTTGGTAGTGATGGATTATTTTTTTGATGAGCAGCTGAATTTGGTTTGCTAGGATTTTATTGAGAATTGCACATCTATATTTATAAGGGATATTGGTCTGTAGTTTTCTTTTTTTGTTGAGTCCTTTCCTGGCTTTGGTATGAAGGTGATGTTGGCTTTGTGAAATGTGTTGAGGAGGATTCCTTCCTTCTCAATGTTATGGAATAATTTCTGCAGGACTGGTACCAGTTCTTCTCTTTAGGTCTGGTAAAATTTGGGTGTGAAAATATCTCTAATCATCAGGGAAATGCAAATCAAAACCACAGTGAGATATCACTTAACTCCAGTGAGAATCGCTTTTATCAGAAAGTCCCAAAACAACAAATGTTGGCGTGGATGCAGAGAGATAGGAACACTCATACATTATTAGTAGGACTGCAATCTAGTACAACCTCTATGGAGAGCAATGTTTTTTTAATATATAACTTCAGAAGCACAAGCAATAAAAGCAAAAATAGACAAATAGAATTTCATCAAACTCAAAACCTTCTATACAGTAATAGAAACAATCACTAGAGACAACCTACATAATAGGAGAAAATATTTGCAAACCATACATCTGATAAGAGGTTAATATCCAAAATATATAAGGAACTCAAAAACTCAATAGTAAGAAAACAAATAATTCAGTTTAAAATGGGCTGAGTACCTGAGTAGACATTTTTCCAAAAAAACTCAGATGGTTGAGAGGTATATGAAAAATTTTCCAACATCACTATTTGGGATATGCAAATTAAAAACATGATGAGATATCATCTCACATCTATATGTCAAAAAGATATCTGCACTCCCATGTTTATTGCAGCACTATTCACAATAGCCAAGATGTAAAATCAATCTAAGTGTCCGTCAATGGATAAATGGATAAAGAAAATGTGGTATATATACACAATGGGATACTATTCAGCCTTAAAAAAGAAGAAAATTCTGTCATTTATGACAACATGGATGAACCTGGAGAACATAATGTTGAGTGAAATAGGCCAGGAACAGAAAGACAAATAGTGCATGATCTCAATTATATGTGGAATCTATAAAAGTTGAACTCATAGAAGTAGAGAATAGAATGGTGATTGCCAGGTGTTGGGAGAGGTGAAGTGGATTTGGGTAGATGTTGGTCGAAAGATTCAAAATTTCAGTTAGATATGAGAAATAAGTTTGAAAGATCTATTGTACAATATATGACTTTGTTAATAGCAATGTATTGAAAGAAGAAGAAAAAGCAGAAGCAGCAGCAGCAGCATAACAGTCAATTTCTCAGTAGAATCTATGGAAATTGGATAACAATGGAATGACTATTTAAAGAGCCAAAATAGAAAAAAAAAAAAAAAAAGCCCACCAAGAATTCTGTACTCAGCAAAAATATTCTTTAAAATGAAGACAACACAAAGATGTTCTCAGTCCAACATAAGCTGAAATAATTCTTTTCCTGCAGCAAACTCCCACACAACAAGATATACTAAACAAAATTCTTCAGGCTAAAGGAAATGATCCCAGATATATAAGAAGGAAGGAGTGCTTTAAAAAAGGAAACTGTATATATATAAAAATGACTGTAGTAAAAGATATAATAACAGTTTCTTGCAGGGTTTTAAATATGTGTAGATGTAAAATATATGAAAACAGAGCAAAAATACAGGAGGGCAAAATGAATCAAACCATTTAAAGATCTTTCAATGTTTTAACTGTGGTAAAATTACTAATATAGGTCAGATGGTAATTGACAAAGGATGAATTTTTTAATTTCCAAGACAACCACTAAAAATAGATAGTCCAAAATATAAAAAATAAAGCCCATATATAGTTAAAATGGAACAATAAAAATACTTCAATATAAAAGAAAGTAGAAAAGGAACAAAAAGGGCATGAAGAATAGATGGAGCATATGGAAAACAAAGAATAACATGGTAAATTTAAACCTAACTGTATCAGCAATTACATTACATTAAAGTAACTACATATTCCATTTAAAATTTAAAGATTGTCAGACTGGATATATTAAACAAGATACAACTATATGCTGTTCATAAGAAACATTTTATATACAAAACACACAAAGTTTGAAAGAAAAAGGATGGGAAAAGTATAGTAAAGTGTAAAGGGTAACTACAAAATAAAATTTTAATGGCTTATGTGGTAAAATAGCGACCACTTTCCCTCATGAGATAACAAGAAGACAAGATGCCCACAACCACCAGTTCTATTCAAAATTGGAGGACCTCACTAGTACAATAAAGCAGTAAAAAATCTTTGAAAAATATGTAAAACTGTCATATTTCACAAGTAATATAATTGTATACGTAGAAAGTTTAAATTAATTCACAAACTAGTAGAGAGAATAAGTAAATTTAAGAAGGTTGCTAGATATAAGGTCAATATACTTTGTTTTGTGTTCACCCCAGAAAGGCAGAATGTGACCCCTCCCAATTAGTAGGTAGGATGTTGAGGCTGATGGCACTCCACATAACCAAAGAATTTGGAAAAAAATTTTATTATTCACACAAGGGCTTCTGGAGGAGGGAAGGGAGGGCACAAGCAGGCCTAGACAGGCTTGAACGAGGTGGAAAGTGTGGGTTGGGCCTGTATAGTGGCTGGGGGTGGGTTTGGAGTAATATTCCCAAGCAAGGGTCAGAGATTTGCCAGGTTTGAATTTCCCACATGTGCCAAAGGAGGGAATTCACTTGGGCTTTCTTACCAGTCTGTCCAGATATGGAGCAAAAGGGAAAAAGGGATGTGGGGCTTGTAAGAAGTCAAAAGTCAAACATCAAAACATAGAGTCAGACTCTTTTGTTACATGACCCAAATAAATTATATTTTTATATACCAGTTAAGATCACTTGGAAAATGAAATTTAAAAGGAAAACAATTAATAAGACCATTGAGATACATCAAACAAACACCAAGGAGAAAATGTAACAAAAGATTAAAATATCTTTATACCATGGAAACCACTGAGCATTACTGAGGAAAATTTTAAAAGAACTTAATAAGTAGAGGAATATGCTATGTTAATGGATTGAAAGATTCAATGTTGTTAAGATGTGGTTTCTGCCCAAATTGGTCTATAGATTTAATTTAATCCCAATAAAAATCCCAGCAGGTATTTGTGGAGATTGATAAAACTACTGATGAGTATGGATTATGAACCAGAGGATCCAGCTGGCTGATCATAATGGCAGGTATGATCAAACGGAAATTAGCTAATGAATCCATCCCAGGATGGGAAACAGAGTTTCCGGAAGGAACAGAACTATTGTTTGTAGATTAGTGCACACTTTCTTCTGCAGACACCGTTGAAGATGCTGTGCCCATATTTGCCACTCTGTTTTCTCTTCTTTCATGGTGGTCAATCTCCCATCTGATCAACAAATCGATCCCCTTTGAGACTGGTATGTTATGCTCCACAAACTCACAGTGCAAGTGAGGTCACATTGAATTCCAACTAATAGCTGAACCTCTTCTCCCATCCCTAATCTTATTATCAGGAAAGAAAAAAGTCTCTCTTTTAAGCTTTTCCCTCTCCCCACCCACTCGCAAGTTATCAAAGAACTGTTGGGCTCACTCTATGCAAATAGTTCTTCTTTCAAAGACAATGCAAGGCATAAAGTGAACTGGAGGTCACCATTGCTTTTTCTTCTGGCTGCCATGTGGTGTGTTAGTTCAAAAGTGGTCCTGCAGTCAACATGCCCATTATTGCTTGGGCACCATGGGAAGGTTCCCACCCAGGCTACAGAAAAGCCCATAAAGGGTGCAGTCTATTTAAATTTATAATCCAGTGCTCAGCTAGTGTTCCCCAAGCATAGTCACTGTAAAGGACAATTGGTTTGGAGAATCTTCCAGTGCCAGACATAGATCGTGTTCAACTCAGGCCCCTCTGTCATATCTTTATATCACGGTGTGAGCCTGAGTTACCCACCTACCCAGCTACTTACCTAATGCCACTATTGGCCCACCACCACACTACCTCACCTCCTTCCATTTCCTTGAACAAAATAGTGTTGTAAGGAGGTGCTAGTCAGAGTGTGGTCCAGGGACCTGCAGCATCAGTTGGTTTAACCGGGGAGCTTGTAGGAAATGCAAATTCTCATGTCCAATTTCTATCCTTCTGAATGAGAAATTCAAGAGGTAGGACGTAGGAATCTGTGTTTAAGAAACTTTCCAGGTGATTCTTATTCACAGGAAAGCTTATCTGGCATTGTTTTAAGGTGATTTAATATCTCTGCCTATAATGAGGTAGCTAAGTTCATAATTTCAAACAGATCACAGTTCTCACTTGGCCAAGACCACTCTATTTCAAGTACATATTTTCACTCTGGGTAGCTCTTTAGTTATGCTCTTAGTAGTTGGAAGATTTGGAAAGTGCAACCAGTTTCTGAAAGGAAACCTTACCCTTAGACAAACACATACACACAGAAATCCAAGGGATTGTGCAAAAGAACATTTTACTTTCACCTGCAGTCACCTATCAGTTGAAACAGGGTCTTTCTGGATGAGGGATAAAAGCCATGGTTCTTGAGTGGACTCCATCTCCTGCTCTCCTTTGCAGTCCTCTGAGTCTCTATTTTTAAAAAATCCTCCTTCCCTGTGCCATACCCTGCTTCTTATTGTCTCCTCATGTACGTTCAAAACAATTAATATAACATATAACACAATCTGCCTCCAAGGAACTCAGGAATGCTTGATAAACCAAAAAGTTGGCATTTCTAATTCTCTCCATATTCTGCTCTTGGTTTTGGAGCATACCATTTTGGACAGCAATATGCATTTCAAAAGACTTAAGGAAAGGATAACAGCACAGATAAAAAGATTCTCAGTTTTTGAGAGTATAATGTAAATGACAACATAAAAACTGGCAGTGATTGCAGATACTGAGGAGAAGGGTATCAGCAGGGAAGGAATCTTTTCAGCCCCCTTAGCCTTAACCATAAAAACTAACAGAGGAGATGGTCTTGCAACAATCTTGGAAAACAGCACCTTCTCCATGCATTGGGAAGCACCAGGTTCCTTGACTAATGTATGCTGCTTTTCTTTTGTTTTACTTCTGGTGCAATTTTGTACATGGAAAAGGCAAAAATCCAGACATGAAAAATATATCTTATAAACATCCACATGAAGCTAAAAACATACTACATTTTCCTGCTTAGGTTACACCAATGCTTTAGTTTAAAAAACTAGAGAAAATTTTTCACTGACTTAAAGGAGGTTTATAAAAATTTCCTCATTTATCTACTAATCACGGGTACAGAAGATATATACGTAGTCTCTGCATTTCTTAACACAGAGTAATGCCCTCTCTTAAGTAAAACTCCCCACCTCCCATCCCTCCATCTTACTCTGCTCTCCACCAGAAGGCTGTTTGGCAAATTACAAAGAATAATGTGGTCTTTTCTGACAGTTTGGCTTGGGAGCCCCAAATGTAAACTCACATCACTGCTACCAATGAATGATTTTATTCATTTTAAAGTACTTATTTTCTTTTATTCAAATACACTTTTTAAGACATGTAATACACCAAGAGGAAATGGAATAAGTTTATTTCAGAAGAGAGATTTACGTGACTACCTTTACATTAAAAATATTAAAAGTTACTCTGTCTAAAATTCCCATTTAAAACCGTATTCGTTTTCGCATATCCAACCCCTAAAACATCAAGGTGTATGTGGGTGTGCGTATGTTTATGGTTATGTGGGTCTGGTTTGTTTAGGGAGAGGTTCCACTTCACCATTGCCACCCACTCTGTCTCAAAACCAAAGGTATTCTGAGGTGCCCCTGGTTACCTGGAAGTGAATTCACCATACTTCAGTACCAGCACGTCTCTCTTCAAAATGTGGCTCAGGACTCACTAAAGGAAACCACACAGTGTTAAGACTAAACATTCTTGAGTAAGCCTCAGTTATGGCAAATTCAACAGCCTGGCCGTTGGGAGAGCAGTTACCAAAATTTTCCAAATAAATAAAGCAAACAAGTTACTTCAGGAAGAAGTTCACATCTATATGATTTATAATACTGGGAGTTGGTCCATTGAGGCAGGAGGAACCCAGTGAACCAGCAGTAAACCAGAGGCCACCCAGGCACTCAGGATGCCTCCGAGGTTTTAGTTCATGTTCAATCATCTACTGAAGCCTCACTAGGAGTTGCTCTGTTTGGGGAGGTGACGGCGTCTTATAACATCCTGCAAGACTTACTGGCTTGAACTTTACCATTCAGCCTCTGAATGGGTTAATATTAACAGGAAAAAAAAATAGGGATCCTATTTAGAGGCTCCTGGCAGCAAGCAAATAGAGAAAAAAAATACCCCTCCAAAATCAATGTTTGCTTTGCTGAGGGCCTCCTTAGGTGTACATTGGAAACAATTCTGTCTGTCTACCACAGTTAAGTCACTCTGCAGCCTCATGTGCCAGCCAAGGGTACTTAGCAGTCCAGAATCAACAGGTTGCTGCTGTTGAGCAGCACCAGAACAGAGGGGCCAAAAAGAATGGACAATGTTAGATGTGACACTGCAGCCTTGATGGATGAAGATGATAAAAGATGAGAAGGGCCCTGGGGAGTCCTGCCTCTCTGACCCCCATCCCCTAACCTCAGCCTGGGCACCACATCCAAGGATCATTCTAGCCAGTAGGGAAAAAACGATTGCTCTGTAGCTGGTCTCCACATATCATTCTCAGGCACTTCCAAATCAAAACACACATGCCCACATACACATGCCCACACACACATACACTGCATACTATATACATTGTGTGGAAGATATTATGTGTTGATGGAGAAAGTGATACACACTTAGCATTCTTGCAGTGGCACCCATATCTCTCTGCCTGGGCACATATTAGAGCACATGTAGAAAATTATACAATAAAACACTTAAAGGGCATAAATTGTATTTGATTAAATTAAGCCATATATATTCTTAGGCAGAGGCTCTAAACTCCTGCAAATGGATAGGGCATGAACTAATAATGCAATCCAATCTCAGTATCTTATTCAGATTAGGAAGTGGCTATTAAATTAAATACGATAATAATTTGTATATGTATCCTAAGACAGCCAAATAAACTATATTAGTCTAATACCATAATATTACTCTTTAATCAGCAAATTCCATTAGCAATTCATCTTATTGACCTAATGTCAATAAAGATACAGAGATTCTAAGCTCCCAAGCAAGGTGTTCTGTCTTTGGTTCACCATTATATTAATACATTTAACAACTTTTATAAAAATAATATACAACCAAACAATAAGCTCTACCTGAGAAGTAGACATATAAGTATAGACAATGAAGAAATATTTATAAACATGTTAAACAACACTCCAAATATTCATCTCAGTGAAACAATTATTTGAGCATGCCAGATACATGTGTATATCTTGGAGCACGTCAGATATATATAAACATATAGATGCAGACAGTCTTAGTTATTTGTCATTCTATTTATGACATTGTGGTTACACAACATTCAGCAAGCAGGGAGAAACAATATAGGCTATAAAAATGGAAGAAATAGTTTTTTAAGACAAGACAAAATTAATGATCATGAAGGAAGAACTAAGAACAATAAAACAGAAAATGGAAGCATTCATGTAAAGGAAGCCTAAAGTATCAAAAAGATCTTAGAGAAGCTGAATATTCTTCTCTGGCACAAAATATAAAACACAAGAAAACTTATTCAATTAGGGTAACCTAAGAATGTGGAAAAATGGAAACAAAGACGACTCCCTGTGAGGGTATAAATAATGAGAAATCATTTATTGATTTAAAAAAATTAAAAAGCAAAAATTGTGACAATGACAACTTCAGAATATTTTATAAGTTTTAATTAACCCAATAGATAAGAATATGAAAAATGAAAAGGCCTAAACTGAGAGATGGAAATTCTTAAGTCTCTGACAAATCAACATTAGAGTATTTTTGTTTTCTTTTACAACTGTATTTTCTTTTAAAAGGGTTAATAAAGTGTTACTTTAGTTCACTGAACTAGGGAATCTGAAAAGATAGAAGGGTAGGAAATGATTATGTGATAAATAAGATTATTTTGGAATAAATAAGATAATTATGTGAATTAAATACAAAATACCCAACAAGAATCACCATGGCAGTTCACACTCTGCACCTTTTAGATAAAGTTATCGTAACTTAAGCAAGTTCTGTGAGAGCTAGTCAGTAACAGGAAGATTTCCTTAGATAATGTGGAGCAGAGTCCCTAGATGGTCCTATATAGACACATAACACAAGTAAGAAATAAACCTTTGTTGTTATAATCTGCTGAGATTTTGAGGTTTATTGTAACTGCAGCAGAACCTAGCCTATCCTCACTGATATAGTGAGCATGAAGAGTAAATCTATTTCCTACGAAATATTCTCATTGCAATTATTATACAGCCAAGATCAGATTTAGTCACACATATATATACAGTTTACCCTTGAACAACATGGGTTTGAACTGTGTGGGTCCACTTATACGTGGATTTATTTTCAACAAAGTTACCCCAAGTGTGCTTGCCTCTCCTGCCTCCCCTTTCACTTCCTCCCCGTCTCTTCCACCTCTGCCAACCCTGAGACAGCAAGACCAACCCCTCCTTTTCCTCCTCCTCAGCCTATTCAACGTGAAGATGACCAGGATGAAGGTCTTTATGATGATCCACTTCCACTTAATGAATAGTAAATATATTTCTATTCCTTATGATTTTATCAAAATCATTTTCTTTTCTCCAGCTTACTTTATTATAAGAATACAGTATATAATACATATAACATACCAAATAGGTGTTAATCCACTGTTTATGTTATCAGTAAGGCTTCAGGTCAACAATAGGCTATTAGTAGTTAAGTTTTGGGGGAGTCAAAAGTTATACAAGGATTTTTGACTACACGGGATGGGGTTCCCCTAACCCCTGCATTGTTCAAGGGTCAATTGTGTATGTATATATAGAGTATAGCCACAAATTCTAAATGCTGTTTGTAGTGTAAAGTGAACAATTGGTTTCATTCCCTCCAACAAAAAAATCATTATAGTATTTTGAGGAGACAATTGGGGAAATTATCACTAGTAGATGCCACTGCTTGTGAGCCTCATACTAAAACCTGGACTCCGTAGTTGTAAAGAAAGGCAGAGGCGAAGGTCATATGACAAAGCAAATGAGAGCAGTCCAAATACAATTCAAGCAAGTGTGTGAATGATGGGCAGCATCTATAGCAGAGGGATCTAAAGAAAAAGAGAAAATAAATAAGGTGTGGTAGCAAAGGTGAACATGAAGGCAGATCATAATTTTCTAATACAGAGTCTATTTTCATGCTGTTTGAAATTTGGAGTATGCATATGCTATTGTCTTTTATGAACTTGAGTATGCTACTACTGTCTGGAAGGCACAGGCCTCCAATTCCAACACCCACCAGCAGACACTGGTGATCTGCTCTCCAGTGATAAGTTGCGGTGGGAGAGGATCAGAGAGATAACCAAGGCATGAGTCTGTGAAAGGGTGTATCCAAGAGGTTCCACTAGAAAAAGCAGCAAAATCAGATTTTTTTTTTTAAACCAAAAGTAAAGAAGCTCAGCAAGTGGTCAAAGACGGTATTACCGGTTTCTTGTTTAATAGGTGAATGAACTAGCTCTGGAGCCCCCTCAAATCTTTTGTGGTTAGTTTTGGTTGGAAAGTTGAAATGGAGTATTTGTTGTTTGTTTGTGTTCTCCCTACTTATTTCCACAAATAATTTAAGTGCATAGGAAAATGATACCTACCAAACTACACTGGTACCCAAGTTGGTGAAGAAGGATTTGTACGTTCTCCTTCTATATACCTCGGTATTATTTGAAATTTGTACAAAGGTTATATATTCATATATTACTTTGAAATTTAAATGTTTAAGAACTTAAAACAGCTATGAAACAGACTATGCTCCCTGTATCTTGTTTTTTTTTTTTCTCTGCTCACTTGAGATAACAGGATACAACATGTACTTATTGGTAAAATAGACAATTAGGGACTGAAGAAGGGTAATAAGGGAAAATACAGCAGAGTAACTCATCACAAACCAAAAACTCTACAATTGGGGATAGATTATAGCTGGGCTCACCTGAGTGTATGGGGAAAGTACAATGGTCACAGCTCCATGTGCTTCTGCAGCAGAAGAGTTCTTGTCTAGAAATGTTTCTGACCACACATCAGTCTTATTATTCACTGTGTATAAAAGCAGAGACTGACATTGGGCAGGTCTGAATGTGAATTCCACATCACTACACACTAGCCATGGATCTTGGGTAAGTATTTTGATTGTTCTGAATCTGTTTCCTCATCTACAAAACAGAGATGTTAATATATATCTTGTGAGATTGTTGTAAGGAGTAAATGAACTGAATGATTATAAAACGTGGATAGGGTAATCATTAAATGGTGGCAATTCCTGTCAAGATGCTCTTTTTGAAAAAGAACAATGATGGACAAGAACTCAAGAGAGAATATAAGAAAGGATATGACCGTAAAATCCCATATTCAACATCTGCCTGGATTATCTAAAAATACAAAGTACCGTTGGAATTATTTAACATGAAAATGAAGGCTAATGAAACACCCTACTCACTCTCAAAATATACAAACGGGATGGGAAAAAGTAATGAAAAGCCATTCTCTTAATCCGCATGAAGACATAAATTTAAGTGTAGGAATACAGAGAAAATGAGTTTCTGAGCATGAGAAGCTCTCAATCATATTAATGAGTGCTATCACGAAATCTTTTTCTCATTAATCATTGAAATAAATGGACTCCTCTAGCCTTGACGGTATGGATGTTGCAGAGCTATGTGCCAAAACACATCAAGTTTCAGGATAGTAATGCAATTGAATAATGATGACTCTGAACAGCTCTGAAAGGAAGTGAAAAGGGAAACACAAGTTAGATCAGGAGACCACTTGAGGCATTCGAAGTGGATGGAAGATGTTGCATACAAAAAGGACAATAGGAATGATTCAGACAAAGGTTTCTGTGTACCAAATTCACCTGGACATTTTAGTGGTTGTAAAAGCATATTGGTAGGTAGAGATCGAGAGACTGAGATGGAGAGAGTTTTAAAACCCGGGTTTAAGGCACAAACAGGGTGTCAATGCAGTGACTCCCGATGGGGTGTCATATCAAAGTGGCTGACTTCCAAAAAGCCTTTTAGACGTGTGGAAGGGGTAGGAAGGAAGGAAGTGAATAAGGTCAGTTGCCAGCTGCAATTCCACCTTGAAAGGATCTGTCTTATCTCCCTTCTCTCCACCATGAGATAGAAAATCATATTTTCTTCTTTTTAGTTATTTTTAATTGACCTCCATCAGTGCACTTCGGAGAGCAGAGGGATGTCAGGATCATCATTCAACTTGAGAACCGTGTGAAGCAAGGTGAAACTTTTCTCAACCCTGGAAAATCTAAGAATTTGTCTCACACACAGAGCTTAGAGTGCCTGACTCCATGAAGAAATTGATGTTTTTACCTAAAATAACTGTTCAAATTGTACATTTGCTATGTTTTATAAACATCAGAAGGGCACCACTGACACCCAAGTGAAAAATCCCCACGTTGGCCAAAATGGTTTCACATAAAAACAACTTAGCTACCAAGGAAAACTTTCTGCACTCCTTGTGCCCAGGGGAATCTGGGGCAGGAGAGCCTGTGCCTACCTCTGCAAAGAAGCAAAGACTTTAACCCCAAATGGGAAAGGTGCTTTTAGGTTGAAATGTTTCTGGCTTTAGCATCTCTGTTTTCCTCTTGGGAGTAGAGTAGGTACCTCCCAAATTCACCCTTAGAGCAGCCCCACACGGTTATTTGTCCATCATCCACCTTTTGACTTGCTCTGTATAAACATTTCACCCTCCGCCCGCAGACAACCGCCTACCTCTGCCTGCCTCCCTGCCTGGTGGCCTCCCCTCCCCAGGTTTCAGCTGGAGGAACACCTAGCAAACAACATGCGCTTTGGGGCTCAATGTTCTTCAAGCCTGCCAGTTCTTTCAGGAGGTCGTTTACATGCTTGGCTGTTACTTCAATGAGCTACTCTGGAGCAGCCAGTGAAAAGTGCTTTTGCTCCTGAAAAATATTACAGTGCTTTGTTGCAAATGGGGAATCCATGGCTCCCCACCATTAAAGATAGTAGCCAATGCGGTTGAGCTGGTCACTTCTCAGGGAGTGATTGTATTCCCCTAAAGTGTGATATGGCAGTGTCAGCTCCCAAATTCCATTTTGTAAATAATTTTTCATTTTCCTCTGATTCATCAAACTTCTTTTGGCCCTGCCTACCTGGTTCCCCTCTTGTTTGTAGATTGCCATGGTGCATAACACTTAATGGGCCAAAAACAGACACAAGGCTAACATTTACTCATTACATCCACATAGTGTGTATGAAGAAAAACACCCCCTTGCACATACTCTTTAGAAAAGACATAAATTTTGACAGGAAAAATATTTCAAGGGGAGCTCCATGTATTTCTTTACTCAGTTGTAATGGCAATATTATCAAATTAGTTTGTGTTGCCTCCAACGTAGTATTTTCATTTGGTTCTTTTTTCCCTTAAGTGTACTATAAAAAGATGATTAATCAAAAAAAGGAGAGTTACCTCTGATTAAGGAAGTTAATTACGAGTGGCTGACTTGATGTGGGTGGAAGGTTTCACTCAGCCATTTTATTTTCTTCTCCATGGGAGAACTAGAAAAATGGGCCACAGGCAATATTACAAAGAAGGAATCACTGGAGTAGTAAAATCTTTAAAGGAAACTTCAACTTTCACTGCCATTGTCAATGAGCAATGCAGAAAATGTCTCTTTGTCTACATTTTATTGTACATTTAATGGGCCTCCAGGTGCTATAAAAACATTAAATATGTTTCCAAAATTTCATGATGGATTATATTAATATAAATAATTACCATGATATTATACCCATCTCATGTAGAGGAAGCTGAGTCAAAGATGAATTATAAGAAAGGAAATCGTTTTCATTAGTGCTGAATATAGTTCTGGAGTCCCATAAAAAGTAATTAAAGAGAGGTAGAGTTGAGAACATGCACTTTGGAGCCTGGTCAGCCGCCTTGCTACCTGTGTGAACAATGGGAAAGAATTTAACCTCTCTAAGCCTAGTTCTCTCATCTATAAAATGGATATAATAATGGCACCCTCCCTCAAGAGTTTGTTTTGAATATTAAGTAAGTTAATTTGTGAAAACTACTTAGAACAGTGCCTTACTTATATAGTATGTTCTGTGTTGTTAGTGGCAGCTATTGTTATTACTATTATTGTGACACATCATGCTGTATGACTACTAAATGGAGGAAACAGTGTTGAATAGAGAAGGTGAGCAGAAGGTAGATATTTGGCCTCTTCAGCTCCCATGCGTGTCTGTGTCTGACTGGTCTGTAAGCCTTCAAGGGTGCTTTCCTGGCTAACGCAGGGTATGCCCCCAAGTAGAAGTCATTTTTTAATTTTATCATGAGACCCTCATCTCCTGGGCATCATTTTTCTGGTGTACTGGAGAAAACCTTTGGTGGCAACAACTCTCTGCTCCTTTTACAGAGGAAATCTAGCTGTCCTACTACAAGGCCAATCTAAAGAAAGGTTTTTCAGTTAGAATAGCTCTGACTCTCACACAACTGTTCCCACTTCAGTGACAATTGAGGAGAAAACCTAAAATTACAATTTGTTCATTGCATTGTGAACCGAACCTGAACACTGAAACACATTTCTGTTTCTAAATGTTTAGTCTTTGCCCCCAAGTCAGGCCTTGTGTCATTCACACTCAGTGGCTTCTCATGGTCTGGCTAGCAAGGGTACAAATTCACTTGGCATATACCAGGTGGACATATTTTCTTAGCAAAAGTTACCCCTAGGTGTCCAGGCACCTCCTCATGGGCCCCAGAAGTTCTCCATCTGGCTTCATTCTTTAAAGCATGGTCTGAAATTCAAATAAAGTAAAATGTTCTCCTCATGCTACCTTATTCACTTGCTTGGGTGGGCCTGTTGCTTTTAGGTAGCTTCAACATTTGCCGCCCCAGTAACGATGGACAAGTGATTTAATCTCTCTAGTCTCAGTAAAATAAGACTGATAAAAAGGCATCTACCTCAGTTGTTATAGAGATTAAAGAAGACATAGCATGCTTTTGTACATAGGACAATATTTTTAAATGCTTAGTAAATGCCTAATAAATCCTAGCTGTTATTGTGTACACATGATGAAGGTTTTGTTTGATTTGGGGATTTTTTTAATGAGTGCATGTTTTACATTCTCATATCAAATTACACATTGGTAAGGGCAGGGATTGTATCCACGAGCTTCTTTGTTTTCAACCAAAGTAGTTTATACTGCGCTTTTGCAAGGAAATCATGTCCTTTTTGTTATGCCTCTCTGCATAAGAACATGTAGTTTTCTCTACCTGCGATGAACTTCCTTGGTTGTTTGTCTGTCTGTCTTTTTGTTTCAACCATAGTCATTCTTCCTTTCCATTAGGGGTCAATCTGGTGTCCTTTCTCCAGGTTCTCTTAGAGCAGTTACTCTTATTGCAGCTGTTGTGACAGGATATGAAAGGTTAATTTTTGAAAATATAAAAAGAGCTCTTTTGCTTTTCTTGAATTTCTTTGCTATATTAGGATGATGGAATACGAATGTTTCCCCTACCTTCTGAAAGGATTTGAGAAATAAGCCTCCCTCCCTCGACCCTAGAGGAAAGGAAAGCAGGTTTTCCATTGTTCAAGATTTGTCTCAGGGTTTATGGGATCTTCAAAACCTCTCATGAAAGCTCCAAAAGATAACTAAGGATACACAAGGAGGAAACAGAGGTGAGGGTGAGGGTGGGGTAGATTCTCCCAAAATATCAGAGGAAGAGGAAAGAACAAGAAAGTTCCTTGGAGTGCAGGGACTGATCCCAGGAGGTTGCCCAAGAAGGAAGATATCTGCTGCGCAAAAGGAAGGACTTTGTAAAGAGTCACTGTGGGATGTATTCTCAGAGTACCCAGGAGCCCACAGGGCCCTGAGTCATGGCCCACTTACCTCTAGCCCTCACTAGAGAAAGAAGGTCCCCTGCCTATTCTCTCATAGTTCTGGAGGCTAGATGTCTGAAATCAAGGTGTCGGCAGGGCCTTGCTCTCACTAGAAGCTCTAGGGAAGGATCTATTCTATGCCCTTCTAGCTTCTGGTGTTGCTGCCAATCCTGGCACTCCCTTGCTGGTAGATGCATTACTCCAACCTCTATGTCCACGGTCACATGGCAGCCTCCCTGTGTGTCTCTGTTTCTGTGTTTCTTCTCTTCTTGTAAAGACACTAGTCATACTTAATTAAGCACATCCTACTCTGATAGAACTTCATCTTAACTAATTACATCTTTAATGACATGATTTGTAAATAAGGTCACATTCTGAGGTTCTGAAAAGAACATGAATTGTGGGAGGACACCATTCAACCCAATACTCCCGGTTTCTTCCTTAGATGGGATTTCCTACATCTATCTCTTGGCTCCAAATAATTGCCCCAGGTTCCTTGTGACTTCCCTATTTCCCAAGTGAAGAACGTATTTACTCATCTGATTCCAGAGAATCTTTCCTTGGCTTTAGCTCTTTTCACCTGTGCTTCTTTTAGTCATTTCCAAGAAGTCCGTAGTCCTGGACCCTCAGATAGTCTATTCTTACACCTGACCTGTTCTGATTTCCTCATACACACTGGCCTGTGAAGCTTGTTTTGTCACCAATTATTCAGTCAGCACCCAGGTTCCCCAGCTGTGAAGCACTAGCTTATGTTCCAAGTTCTCAGCTTTATTTGAACTTGCTTTTGAAAGCTGGAACAAGCCCCTATTCAAAGCCTTGCACCCTTTTGGGGTGATGCTCTATATTTCTATTTCCTGTTGAAGGTATAGCATCTGCCATTTGTTCATAAAGGGGTTAGTGGAACTTCCCTGAGACGCAGGACTGACCAGCTCAGATTTCACAGTTCAGGCTATGCTCCCAGATTCTCTTTAAAGAGTCATCACTCACATGGAGACTAGAGGTTTTCCAAAATCATATCACTAAAATTTTAATATAGCAAAATGCCTTTAGCATACAATAGAAATTAACCAATGGATGCATTCCTACCTAGAGCAAAAATGTGTCCCTACTTTAAGGAAACTATAGGTGTTTCACTTTTGAGTAGTTTATATCTATATTATTTTCACTTTCTGCTGTGAAATAATTATTACAATACCCAAGAAAAAATTCTTGAAAGTGGTTAGCGTCTTAGTTGATTCTAGCCAATGGGAAAAAAATTTATTGATAGGGTGTTGGGTTGTTCATAAAATTACCTAGGAGATTGCAAAACTGGTCTCAGAGAATGGGCAATAACAAAGAATCATGATCAAAATTATAGTACAGAATTTGTCCAGTGAGGACACTATACCAAACACCAGATACCACAGCTTACACCATTGATACTGTTGGCGTCAGGTAATGGTCATGAGAAAGAAAGAAAAAAGTTACATGCCCACACCTACCTGAATGGAGGAGCAGAGGGCTGGGTAATCTAGACTTTTAGCTGGGCAAAATATCAGAAGGAATGGCAGAACATATACTAGACCTGCACCTAGAAGTCCCAGATGTTCATGTAAAATTTTTCATTACACCTAAATAAGCAAATGTATGTGAACTACAGTTAACACCTACTGGACATAAATTCATTCCCTTCAGAAGCATATAACAAGTTGACTCAGCCAGCTCTCTGGAGTGGTTAATTCACTAATTTCAGACTCATCAATAGCTGTCAGTTGTATCTTAAGGTTACTGTTAGCCTTTCTCTTTTATTTTTTTTTTCTGGTTTTTGTTTTCCCAGAACTGGAGAAGGTGGTGATGTTAAGGCTGACTCTATGCAATCCAATCAAGAACAATAAGAAAAAAGTTTGTTTTTAAAAAGAAGATGAAAGCTAAATTAACAAATATGAGACATGTTTATTTCACTTCATTCTCTGCCAGAATGTGCATTTGCTGTGGTATAGATGAATGGTTCTCAAATTGGGATCTCAGGGCCATTGGTGGTCTCATTATGTCCTAGGTGGTCCTGTAGGCCAATTACAAATATGTTCTAAAAAATCAGTCTAAATGTGTGTTTTAAATTTATTTTAATTTACTTTGTTGAATTTAAATCAAAATATAAGAATCAATATTTTAAAATTGTAACCTCAGCAATGATTATTAATTTGAGAAAAGATTGCTCAAGATTTTGTACATGTGTGTGGTGGTAGGGTAGGTGGTCCAGTGGGTCTCTGCCCAGTATTCATGATCTATAATTTTAAAAGGTTGAAAGGACAGAGTCTATCCTCTTCGGCAGAGGGTGAGTAATGGGGATATAAGACTAAAGTCAGTTGTAGAGGACTCAACAGTCAGCTTTATCTCAAAATTGAAGTAAGATTCAAGAACCGTTGTACCGTGTATAGGATGACTTTTCTTCAGGAATGGACCCACATCAGCCCATCTTTTACGTGATTGGGAGTCAGCTGATTGATGATATAAAAAAGGCCAATAAAGACAACCTTAAAATGTAACCAAGTTTAAGAAAAGTAAATTATCAGCTTGAAAATTGTGATATTACTACCAAATGGGGAGTAGAAAACATGTGGTAGGTTGATGAAGTTAGGAGGAAAAAGAGCATATGACAGTAAGAAAACTCTAGGTTTATATAGCTTTTTCCAGAGACGCAGGTGAATGGGTCACACAGGTGTTCATGTTGGAGTGATTGTTTTATCTATTAGTCAGCTTTTGCTTCATGGCATTATGTCTTGCATTACCCAACTCTATTCTAATTCTGTATTTGCCAAGTAATTTTCTAATTTTAACTTGGTTTGACAAGTAGATAGCAATCCCTGGCTGAGATATGGGTATTGATGTGAGCTTGGCACATGGGTTTTAAAATTGGCTACTGTTAATTCATTCTTTTATTCATTCATGGAGCTTTACTGAGCACCTACTTTGTACTCGATATTATGCAAGGTACTGGAGAGTCACAGGTAGTCTCGTAGGGGATAAATTCCCATGGGTCAAATTTATGATACATGAATAAATAAAACTATGTTTCTGAACTATGGATGACCAACCTAAGTAGTGTCATTTTGGAAGCAGTGATTCTAGGAAGCAGCAGTAAAAGGCAGGAATAAAATAGGTCAGAGAAGGAGCAAAAGTTGGCTGTGACAGTGGGAAAATGGAGTTCACTCTTGTTCTCTGAAGGAGTTTTACAAAACATATATCTGAATAGTTTGTCCAGGGAATAAAATGGGAAAGCATTTACCAGCTCACATCCCACATTGGTCAAGGATAGCTCCATGGGCATTAACTCCCCTGCATTTCTGGGCTCTATAAAAAGCAAAAACCTCTTTTGATTAAGCCAATATACATGGAACTAAATGCAATACTAAGGAATACCTACATGTTCTGCATCTTTTTAAAAAATATTATTTATATTATTTATTATAAAATTTACTCACTTTAGGTATGTAATTCAATGAAGTTTAGAATATTTACAGAGTCTTCAAGTTGTTTTCGTTTTATATTTTCCACTTAATGTATCTTGTCTATCATTCCATAGATAGTACATATGGATCTGATTTATTCTTGTTAAACAACTGCATAGTGTTTGTAATAGTTATTAGTGTTATATACTAATTATTTCATCTCTACACTAGGACACAATTCCTCTGCCCCACAGAGTAAGGTGTGGCCTCAATAAGTGACACATATTTCTTCTAAGTTGAAGCTTTAAAGATTCAGTGTCTACAACTCGGGACTTTCTGTCTTTTCCTGTGTCACAGTGACTGGCAATATTCCAGATAGTGGCAGTTAAATCAGGCTGGGTCCCAAAGTGAAGATGACATAGAGCACAGTTTCCAGCTAAGCCAGGATGAATATGTACATGAGTGAGAGATAAATCTTTGTGTATTCAACCTACTGAGAGTTTGAGGTTGTTTTCTTATAGCCACATAACCTAGTCCATCCTGCCTACTATTCCTTCATTTGTTTAACCAGTCTCATATTGATTACCATTTTACTTAGCTTGAATTTTTTGATATCATAAATAATATTGAAATGAAGATCCTTGTTCTTATATCTTTGGGTATATTTAAATAATTTTAGAATAGATATAGTCCGAAGTAGAATTGCAAATCAAAGAATATGCACATTTTATATTCTACCAGATATTAACAAATTTCTTCCAAAGAAAGATTTTGAATATTTTCTCTCAGAAGCAGAGTGCCTATGGCCAGAGCACCTATAATAGATAGTATTATCATTTTTACTTTTGATAATCAGATAGACAAAATATTTTATTGTGCTTAATTTAAAGTTCTCTGATTGGTATTGAAATAGGGCATTTATTTTCATATAATTGTTGGCTATTTGATTGTTTCCTTTGTGATTTAGTTGTTTTTTCTGTGATCTGCTTACTCTGACCTTACCTTTTTCCTCTTTGGTTGTTTACACTTTCTTCTTGATTTCTAAGAGCTCTTACTATAGTCTAAATATTAATCTTCATATTATGTGATGCAGATGTTTTCTCCAACTCAGTCTTGCATCTCTATGTCTATTGAGTAGAGAACTGTAAAAATATTATGTATCACTTTATCTTATAACTTCTGGGTTTTATTGAAAGGAAAGTCTTTCTCCCACATGATTTAAAAAATTCTCCTTTGTTGCCTGTTAATACTCCAATAACTTCATTTTTCACAGTTTACACTTTAATCCACCCGAAATTCTTTTAATGAATGATGTGAGCTATGTAAAATATCTCATTGTAGTAGTTTTCAAATGGGCTGCCAATTTCTCCATGGTATTATTTCCCCTACTGATTCAAATCAAATCATAATCAAATGATAATTATTTTGATTATCATAATAAAAATTACTATGTATAAGAAGATTGATTACTGAGCCTTGTTATGTTTCAATGATCAATTTCTCTATTCCTACTTCAGTACCCAATATCTTAATTAATCATGACCCCCATAATTGTTCTACTTTAAAATTTTTTCTATTAACTATTCTTGCAAGTATAGATAAATATGAGAAACAATTCATTAACTTCTGTAAAATATTCCACTCGGATTTTGAGATTATGTGCCATTTATAGATTACTTTGAAGTAATTTGACATCTTTACTATATTGAATATTTACCTCCAAGAATACATCATGCCCTTCCGGTTTTTTTTTTGAGTCTTCTTTAGGTCCTTGGTAAAGATTTATAGTTTCCTCACATAGGTCTTGCACATTTCTTGCTCGGTTTTTTAATAGATTCTTTTTGACATCTTGCTTCCCCAGATTACAAGACAGTAATGAAGTCATTAGACTGAAGTAATTGCTCTTGTTCAATAGCTCTGGTTTCACTCTGGTATTTAATGTTCAGAAACTGTCTACTTATTTCTTCCTCCCTACTCAAGCAAAGCATTATCTTTCAATTGTGACAGTTTGGAACACCCCATTGCTTTTGACCTGCACATTTCCTTTCATCAGATCCATATTTATGTTCTGTTGCATGAATGATGACAAGGTAGTTGATCCCAATTGGCTCAAATCTCATCAGCCAAATGGTTCTTGAATTCTTATGCTGTTTTAAATAACGGTTCCCTATGAGAATGTTAGTTATTAAATCACACTGCAATTCTTCTTACACAACATGATGTTACATTTATATTAAACCCTGAGGGCAACAATATAGAACATATTGTACACATGGGCCTGCAGGCACAACTTAAGGCCTAAAAGCATATGGGAAAATGGAAGCCTAGAGTCCTCTTAGAAGTGGAGATACTGGCATATTTTGCTAAGACCCAACAGATGAATTAATAATGGCAGGACAGCCAGTCTTGGAGCCCATTCTCCATCTTCATTGTGATACTTTAACTGTTAGACTTTCATAAAACAAAAATTCTAAACCTACTTTGAATTTCACATTATAGCATAGTGTGCTTTTGAAATGTTTGCAATGACTTCTATTGAGGATTTTCTCCCTCTTCCATCTTTCAAATGTACATCTGTTTCTGTGGTTTTAAAGTTCTGTAAATCTAAGCAGAATATTAGCTTTGATTGAACCAATATAACATATGTGACATCAAGAAAGTATTTTGGAAGTTCTCCTTTTTCTTTAATTTCCACCCATTTTTTCCCTTTCTCGCTGTGATTATTTTCTTGTTTCCTCTTGTGATGATGCATCTACAAGGGAAGGAATACCAGGGATCACAGCCATCACCGGAAGCTATGAGAGAGCACGGAGCAGACTCCCCCTCAGATCCTGCAGAACTGTGAGAGAATTAATTTCTGTTGTTTTAAGCCACCCATTTTGTGGTGCTTTGTTATGGCAGCTCTAGGAAACTTAATACACCCTGCTTAAGAATGTAAATATTGGTTCTTCTCTTAAGTGTGCAAATTTGGAACCCAAGTTCAGTTCTTCCCTACTCTGCATCCCACCTCCCCATAGATGCTCATCAGCATATTCTGGGACTAGACATTTTGGATGTACATTGTACTTTACTGCAGTAGGGAGCATTTAGAGATTAAAAATGTACACTAATAGATACAAGTACTCAGTTTTACCCTAAATCTAACTTGACGCATAATGTTAGCTTTCACAATCTGAACCTGCTTTATTTTCCAAGCCACTGGGAAACAACTCAGTCCTTTAGACTTCCTTCAAGCCACATCTTCAGCTCCAGGCTGAACTGCCCTGTCTATAGCAGCCACTACCTGGATGAGGTAGATTCTGTACTTAGAATCCTGTGACAAATTTCTGTCTCCTTAAGATACCATAGCATGGACAGAAATCCATTAGCCAGGGCTTACACCTCAGATCACCTCACAGAAAACCTTTCCTTTGCTGCACCCAGCACTGCTCACAGCAACGTTTCCCCTTCCCACCTGCTGGCCACCTGGCTGCCTACCATTTGCCTCTATTTTTATTATCTCTCTTTCCCGTGTGTGTGTGTGTGTGTGTGTGTGTGTGTGTGTGTGTGTATACACACACATGTATATATAATTTCCCATACATGTATATAAATATATACTTTTTTTTTTAACTTAAGTTCAACTATGCATCACATACCCCATGTTCCTCCTTAGAGTCTTTTTACTGGCTTCACACTCCTGTACTTACAATCAAAATTTTCTCTCTCCTGGCTCACTATAAAATCGATGCCTTCAAATGTCTTATTTCATTCAACAGGTGTAAGATTTGACGGGAGGGGAGATAGTGCTGCAGTTCCCTCTAGCACACATAGGGTTGGGGAGGATCGTCATCACTAGAGCATTTAAATATTTCACGTACAAGCTTCTCCGTAGAAAACATTATTTTATGATATCTATACCCCATTAGGCACTGTTTGATCTAAGACACAAATACAGAATTTTGAGTGAAGTCAGTGGAAATTTACATCAGCCCCCTGATGGAAGGAATTAAATTCAAATAGGGTGAAATAATTTCACCAGATGCCCTATATTTCCTATGTAAAAACTGAAATTTAAAAAATGATATGATAAAATTAGCAAAAGGGAAACATGCTTGCATTATCTGACATCCTTCACTAGGAGCCGTTCAAGGATAAGCAAAAGGCTTTCTTGTCAGTAGACTCTTTGACAGAAATCAGGACATTTAGAACATTTTGGAATTATTTAGAGGTTGTTTTATAGAAGTATGTTTTCTGTCTCTAAGAACTCAGGCTACCAGACTTTTCGTTTTCTTCACTTCAAATTCTACTGAATACTTCATGGGACAAAGCAAGAAAACCACCAACAAGAAATTACTCTGCTGGGATGGAATTCTGGAATTTATCCTCAGGTGTAATGTCCCCATGCCCCAGTACCATGTGCGTTACTCCATTCGTGTGGTGTAACTGACACAAGTGTGCTCCCTGGTCTGGATGTAGGATCTTCCTCATGGGACAGCGCGAGGGAGAGAAACCAGGGTCTGTGCCCACTGCCGCAGGCTTCCGCAGGGAAGAAGAGGCTGACGAAGGGTTTCCCCAAGGCTGTGCATCTAAATGCTTCCTTGCTCTGTCTCCCACTGCCCCAAACCCACTGACTGCCCTGAGGAACCATGCGTGTGATCAACTCCACAACCCAACTTACGGGAGGCATTCCTTCCTGACAGACCTGTTCTACTGCACCCTCTCAGCCCACCCGCATCTGTGAAGGTTGGGGGGGCACGGCTTTCCATTTGACTTTGTAGCCCTTTGGGTGAAGTAGTCTGCAGAGGCAGAGGTCACTGTCCACATGAGCTACCACTCCTCCCCTTACCTAAGCTAAACGTGGAAAAAGCTGGACTTTCAGCTTCTAGATAAAATGCAGCCAATTTAAAGTTAACTCGAATATGAAGGGGGTTATTGTTGGGAATATAAGAGTGTAACTGCAATTTTATTTTATAATACATATAATAAAGTTATTATATAAATTTAAGTAAGCATTGCCCTCAGGAAGAGGTCCAAACTCATTAGCTAGGCCGTAAAATGGTCCTGCCTGCTTTCCCGACTCAAACCTGGCTTCTCTGGCCGCTCCCATGCTGCTCTCCAGCCAAACTACACCACTGGCTGTTCAGAAGTGCAGCTTCAGCCCTTCCTCTCCTCTTGAATGCTCATCTCAAGGTGCACCCTATTCTCCTCCCGCCTTAGGCAATTCTTACTTTTCATCAATTTTAGAGCCTTTCTGTTCTAAAATGTCCTCCTTGAGCCCCCAAAACTTGGAGGGAGGTTCACTATCTGTGTTAACTCCTAACCAAGCACTTGCTACTTTGTAATTTTCTGTTAACGTGCCTGTTTCTCCCACTAATCTGAAACCTTACTGAAGGCAGGGACTGAGTCTTGGTCACCAAGGTTGCCCCAGCATCCTGCACAGTACCCAGCAACAGTAGGTATCAATTAGTATGTTTCAAATAAAGAATCCCTCCCTCTTCCCCTCAGAGCATTCACGCAAACTATATCATCAGGAAAATTTTCTCCTTATATTTTCCCAGTTGAAGAATGTTGCAACTAGCCGGTGTCTCTGAGTCACCATCTTTAAGACCCAAAGACTTGGATTGAAAGGAACAGGGGTGAGGAGAAAGTCAGATTAAAAAACAAAACAAAACTCTCAACTGTGTTTTCATTGTCTGTTAAGTGGAAATACTGTACGTATTTAATTATATTTCTTTTCCTCACAGAGTCATGATGAGATAACCCACATTGAGCCCTCCCTTAGAATACTTGGTACAAAGTAAACAATAAATGTTAGTTTAAGGAATGATAATATAATAGAGTCTTAGAGGTCATTTAACACACCTACTCCTGCCTGGTGCAGGAAGGGCCTTGGCAGAGGGCTGGGTGCCCAGTCTCTGTCAGACCACCCAATGGGCTCATGATAGCCCATTCCATGTACGGACAGCCCTGGGGAGAAAGTTCTTCTTCTGAATGAAGGGAAGGAAATCTGCTTCCTGCACACATCAAGCCTACTATTTTCTATATGGACAAATTGAATTCATCTTCTTTTTGTTTTAATAGATTTGATCTGCATAAATAATAAAATACATTCTCTTTCTTAAAAAATTAAAACATTACAGTTAAACCCTTTTTCCCTACTTTGCTTCTATCCCCAAAGCCCACTTCCTTTGTATGTGTTGATTTGCTGAAGCTAAACCTCTGTGTCTATCACCTTTCCCTCTCCTGTCTGTTTCAGTTCTTCTTAGGTTAGATTCTCATTTTCTTTCTCATTTTATAAGGCTTCTTTTGTGAAAGTCTTCATTATCCTAGTGGCCTTACTCTAACCATATCCAAATCCAAATCATCAATGTTACCCTTTTGCAATGTGTGCTCATTTCTTAGGGGTTTTGATGACGTGCCTGCCCCTTCCTGAACCTGGAAAAAGGAGAAATAAAATTACTCTTTAATACAATCTGACAATATTAATCAAAATATAAACTGCATAAATCCTTTGACCCAGCAATTCTACTCACACACACACACACACACATATATATAAAATACACACACATATATACACTGATGTTCACATTTTTAAGTACTTATTCCAGTGTATATCCAAACATTGGGATAATATATATCTGGTAAAAAATAATGAAGTTAATATACTTGAGTTAATTTGGAAAGATGGCTGAGAGATATTGTTAAAGGGAAGAAAGCAATTTGCAGAAAAGTATGTATAGACTACTCTTACTTATGTTTAAATTTTTAAGGTAGACATAAAAATAATTATTTATTGTATTTGTATAGAAAATGTTTAGAAGACTACACAGAAAACAGTTAGGAGTTGTTATATTTGGGAAGAAGGAATGAGGTACAGAAGGAGTGTGGGAAGAGGTAAACTTTTCTTTTTCATTTGATTCCTATTTATAGTAATTGCTATTTAATTTTTTTTGCTATAAGCATGTGTTACTTTTATAGTTTAAATTTATTAATATGGACATAACCAACATGATGGAACAAGAAGCTTCTGACTCTCCCTTCATCCATGGACATGTCAAATAAACATCTCTCCATGGATCAGTTCCCTCTGAGAGAAAGTCAGAGACCAATCAAGAGAATCCTACCCACAGGGAAACTGAGAAAATGTCCACATCAAATGGGTAGGAGAAGCTGAGGCACACTTGGGCATGGGCCCTACTCTGGGCACTGTGCCATAAAATTGGGAACAGAATTCCCAACACCCAATTTCTCCCCTTGGAGAGGAGGGTCTGGACTTCACACATAGGGCCCTTGCCCCCAAGTATCTCCACAGTTGGATTCTTAATTCACCAATTGTGGGAGCAGAAGGGATTAGACACATGTGTGTCCCTTCAGACCCTAGGAGATAAAGCAGTAGTTTTATAAGGAAGTCCAACCCATTATGAGCAGTGCCAAAATGGAACCTTAAAAACACAGCTCCCTATTTTCCTCCGGAAGGGGTTTACAAAACACCCCACCAGTGGCTAACTGGCAATCTGACTTCTAACTAACTTGCATTGGGGAGTTAAAGGGACAGTCAACTATTAATATTAACCTGGCACCAGCATGGGAGAAAATTGCATTCTCACTGAGGGCCCTAATTCTGTAACATTCAGCTAAGGGACTGCAGTATAAATCTCTTAGTTCTGGGAACAGAAGCACCTGAGTTATGCCTGTCTCTCTAGACTAGAGGAAGAAAAGCAGCAGCTTTATTAGAGGGTGCAAGCACCTCCAGGGACTTTATCCCCCTGGAGCTGTGCAGGGAAGAGGCCTAAAAAAAGCAAAACTCCCTGTTCCTCTCCAGAAAGGGTTTAGGACAGCCATAAATAGCCCCAATTGTTAAAGCTACCTCCAGAAGGACTCCGTCCTAAACACAGGACTCTGGGAACAGAAGGGACTAGGCATATGCAAGTCTTCCTTGATACCAGAATAAAGAGGTGGTTTTAAATGGGCATCCAAACACTTCCAGGGGCTAAACCCCATTGAAATAGTGCAGAAAATGGACAGGAGTGTGTAGCTCCCACTTTCTCCCTGGAAGGGGCTTATGACACACACTCCCAGTGGCTACTTAATGGCCTGGTCTCTAATGAACTTGTATCAGGGAGCTAAGAGGGGAAGCAAACAATAGCTTTTCAGTAGCTGGAGCCAAAGCTCGGCACTTCATGAGACTTCCCCCAGCTCACCCCAGAGATAAATCCAGGTCAATCCAGCCTTTTTGGAAGGAGTTTGACCATGCAGTGCCACAACTTCCATAGCTCTCCCCAGCTTAACCCAGAAAGAGTGAGAGACAAATGCCCATATGCAGCCTCAGCATGAAAACAGAAAGAACTGGAACTCATATCAAACACCCCAACTTTTCCAGCTACATCTAAAGAGCCTGGCACCCATAATACAAGACTCAAGGTACTGACAAGACACAGCATATCTTAAAACCAGGAGGCCACCAAAAATAGAGATACAGTGTGAACAAACACAAAGATTAAAAAGGGCACCTTAAAATCTCTGGCTGGATAGATTTGTGAAAACCTTCTTCTACTAATATGGTTTGGATGTTTGGTCCCTCCAAATCTTATGTTGAAATTTGATCCCCAGTGTTGGAGGTGGAGCTTGATGGGAGGTGTTTGGGACATGGAGGGCAAATCCCTCATGAATGGCTTGGTGCCCTCCCTGAGACAATAAGTAAGTCCTTTATTAGTTCATGTGAGAGCTGGTTGTTAAAAGAGTCTGGTGCCACCTTCTCACTCTCTTGCTCCTTCTCTGACCATGTAACACACCTGCTCCTCCTTCACTTTCTGCTTTAATTGGAAGCTCCCTAAAGCCCTCACCAGAAGCAGATGCTGGCACCATGCTTCTTGTACAGTCTGCAGAACCATGAGCCAAATAAACCCCTTTTCTTTACAAATTAACCAGTCTCAGTATTTCCTTTATAACAACACAAAATGGACCAATACACCTACAGAAGGCCAGTCTAACAAGACAGAGAGAGGTAGGTGTCTTAACTAATGTGCAGAAGCTAACACAGAGAATCAAGAAAAATGAAGAAACAGGGGAATATATTCCAAACAAAAGAACAAATTAAATATCCAGAAACTGACCAAAATGAAGTGGAGTTTTGTGGTTTACCCAAAAGAGAATTCAAAGCAACAGTCAAAAGGATGCTCACAGAGGTCAAGACAACAATGCAAGAACAAGCAGAGAATGCCAACAAAAAGATAGAATGTATAAAAAAGTACCAAAGAAAAAGACTGCCAACCAAGAATACTATATCCAGCAATCCTGTCTTTAAAAAAATGAAGGAATGATATAAACATTCTCTGAAAAACAAATGTTGAGAGAATTTATCATCACAAGACCTGCATCACAAAAAATGTTAAAGTAAGTTCTTCAAGCTGAAGGAAGAAGACACTAATTAGTAACAAAATTATATGAAAGTACAAAACTCACTGGTGAAATAAGTACATTGCAAAATCCAAAACATTCTAATATTGTAATGGTGGTGAGTAAATCAATTATATATCTAGTATAAAGGTCAAAAAGCAAAACCATTAAAAGCAATTAAAGCTACAATAATTTGTTAAAGGAAACATAAAAATGATGTAAAGTGTGACATCACAAAAAACATGAGAGGAGGGAGAGTAAAAATGGAAAGTCTGTGTATGTTATCAAAATTAAGCTGTTATGTGCTTAAATTAACCTGTTACAAGTATAAGATGTTTTATGTAAGCCTCAAGGTAACCACAAAGCAAATGCCTGTAATAGATACACAAAAGATTAGAAGAAAAGAACCAAAGGATACCACTCTAGAAAATCATCAAACTGTAAGGGAAGAAAGCATGAGAGGAAGAAGGGAACAAAAAATTTACACACAAATAGAAAACAAGTAATGAAATGGCAGAAGTAAGTCCATACCTATCATTAATAACCTTGAATATAAATGGATAAAATTCTCAAATTCAAAGATGTTAGATCAAAAAGCAAGGTCCAAAAATAGGCTGTCTACAAGAGATTCACTTCACCTATAAGAACACACATAGACTGAAACTGAAGGGATGAAAAAAAGATATTACATGCAAATGGAAACCAACAGAGAGCAAGAGTAGCTATACTTACATCAGATAAAGTAGACTTTAAGTCAAAAATGTGAAAAGAAAGAAAAAAGTCATTATGTCAATGATAAAGGGGTCAATTCATCATGAAGATATAACAATTGTAAATATATATTCACCCAACACTGGAGTAACCAATATATTAAGCAAATGTTATTAGATCTAAAAGAAGAGAGGGATTGCAATACAATAAAAATAGTGGATTTCAATACCCCACCTTCAGGAACTGACAGATCATCTAGACAGAAAATCAGCAACAACAAAAAAAACCAAACAGAGTAAAACTAAAATCGATAACAAAAGAAACTTTGGAAACTGAATAAATATGTGAAAATTTAACAGCATGCTCCTGAATGACCAAAGGGTCAAAGAGGAAATTAAGAAGGAAATTTAAAAAATTTTTGAAACAAATGTAAATGGAAAACAGCACACCAAAATCTATTGGATCCAGAAAAAGCAGTAGTAGGAGGGAAGTTTATAGCAATAAACATCATAAAAAGAAGAAAGATCTCAAATAAACAACCTAATAATTCACCTCAAAAAACTAGAAAAGCAAGAACAAATTAAACCCAAAATTGGTAGAAGGAAAGAAATAATAAAGAACAGAGCTGAAATAAATTAAATAGAAGTTAAAAAATACAAAAGATGAACAAAACAATAAGTTGGTTTTTTTAAAAGATAAAATTGGTAAAACTTTAGCAGACTAAGACAGAGAGAGAGAAGACTGAAATAAATAAAATCAGAGACTAAAAAGAAGACATTGTAATTGATACCACAGAAATACAAAGAATCAGTAAAGACTATTATGAACAACTATATGACAACATATTGGAAAACCTAGAACAAATGGATAAATTCCTGGCCACATACAACCTACCAAGATTAAACCATAAAGAGATAGAAAAACAATAATAAACAACAAATAAACAGCTGTCCACCTGTTTGTTTTCTGTGGTCTTGGGTCACTCAGGATCACAAAGCCCCCTCAAATCCCAGAGCTAAGTCATTAAGGAGACAGTCCCTTAGATGGGAGCTATGGAAGTTGTGGCACTGCATGGTCAAACTCCTTCCAAAAAGGCTGGATTGACCTGGATTTATCTCTGGGGTGAGCTGGGGGAAGTCTCATGAAGTGCCGAGCTTTGGCTCCAGCTACTGAAAAGCTATTGTTTGCTTCCCCTCTTAGCTCCCTGATACAAGTTCATTAGAGACCAGGCCATTAAGTAGCCACTGGGAGTGTGTGTCATAAGCCCCTTCCAGGGAGAAATGGTAAGTCATTGGTTTTTCTATCTCTTTATTGTTTCTAACAAGATTGAATCAGTAATTTTTTTAAAAAACTCCCAAAAAAGAAATGTTCAGAACTGGATAGCTTTACTACTGAATTCTACCAAACATTTAAAGAACTAACGCCAATGCTTAGCAAACTATTTCAAAAAATTGAAGAGGAGAGATTTCTTCCAAACTCATTTTACAAAGCCAGCATTGCCCTGATAACAAAGCAAGACAAGGACACAACAAAAAAAGAAATTTGCAGGCCAGTATCCCTGATGAACATAAATGCAAAAAATCGCAACAAAATAATAGCAAACCAAATCCAACAGCACATGAAAAAAATTATTCATCATGATCAAATGTGATTTTCCCCAGGGATGCAAGGATGGTTCAACATATATGAATCAATAAATGTAAGACATCCAATCAACAAAATGAAGGACCAAAAATATATAAGCATCTCAATAGATGCAGAAAAAACATTTGATAAAATTCCAAATTGCTTCCTGATAAAGATTCACAACAAATTAAGAATAGAAGGAGCATACTACAACACAAAGAAGGGTCACATATGACAAACTCACAGCTAACATTATAATGAATGGGGAGAAGTTGAAAACTTTTCACCTAAGATCTTAAATAAGACAAGGATGCCCACTTTTGACACTTTTATTCAACATAGTACTGAAAATCCTAGCCAGAGCAATTAGGCAACAGAAAGAAATAAGGGGCATCTAAACTGGAAAGGAAGAATTTAATTGTCCTTGTTTGCAGATAATTTAATCTTATATTCAGAAAAGCCTAAAGACTCCACACACAAAAAAACCCTGTTAGAACTGATAAATTAATTCAGTATAGTTGCAGGATATAAAATCAACATACAAAAATCAATAGCATTTCTATACACCAAGAGAAAACAATCTCAAAAAGATATTAAGAAAACAATCCCATTCACAATAGCTACAAAAAATAAAATAAAATGTGTTGGAATAAATTTACCCAAAGAGGTAAAATTTTTCTGCAATGGAAACTATAAAACACCAATGAAAGAAATCGAAGAGGACACAAAAAAATGAAAAGATATCTCATGGCTATCTCATGGATTGGAAGAATTAATATTGTTAAAATGTTTATACATCCCAAAACAATCTACTGATTCAATGCAATCCATATCAAAATACCAATGATGCTTTTCCACAAATAGAAAAAAAATCCCCAAATTTGTATGGAACCACAAAAGACCTCAAATAGCCACAGCAATACTGAGTAAAAAGAACAAAGCTGGAGGCAGCATATTACCTGACTTCGAATAATACTACAAAGCCATAGTAACCAAAACAGTGTGGTACTGGCATACAAACAGACTACATAGAGCAATAGAATATTCTTACAGAATATTCTGTTGAATACTGAGCCCAGATATAAATCCACACACTGACAGCAAACTGATTTTTGACAAAAGCACCAAGAACATGCATTAGGGAAAGAATATTCTCTTCAATAAATGGTGCCTGAAAAACTGGATATTCATATGCATATCCATATGGATATTGGACACCCTCCATCACCCCTAAGAACAATTCCGCTGCAATCGTGCTAATATTTACGCTGATAAAATATAGGATTCCTACTTGGGCCTGACCACTGGCCTAAGTATCACTACTAACAGGAATACCACTCCAATATTGTTAAAATTATCTCTGATGAAGGCACTGATAAAGATTATAGGTGCATTTAACTCACTGCAAACTAAGACTTAGGCAACAGTCTATGTAGTTTACCTTCTTAATCTCATCTCAGTCTGAAAACTACCAACTGAGTCAAGTCGCAGTAATTGTTCACGGAGATCACAGTTCTACTGACTTCCAACAAGCAACTGAGGCTCTTTCTGCAAGTTATTCCCCTACCTTTTCTGCTGCATTTTTTCTATTATTTTGGAAAAAAATGGGGCAGGAAAGTAAGGGCGACGTTTAGGAAAATAATGCAGAGTGCTCTCATGGAAACCAAGCAGAATGGATTCTCACCGGCAGCAGGGCGTAGCAGTGTTTTGAGAACAAGTCTCAACAAAACCACACTGGATTGAGCCCAACGTGATGTGGTATACCCTTCAACACTACTGGGAAGAATTGCACTGCAATAGTGCTGATATTTACCCTGACCAAATACAGGAATCCTACCGGGCCTGGCCACAGGCCTAAGCATCTCTACTAACAGGAATACCACTCTAATATTGTTAAAATTAACATTGACGAAGATACGGATAAAGATTACGGGTGGAATTCACTCACTTGAAACTACGACTTGGGCAAAAGTCTAAGTACTTTACATTCTGTATCTCATCTCAGCCTAAAACAACACACTGGGTCAAGTTGCCCTAATCGTTCATGGAGATCACAGTTCTACAGACTTCCTAAAAGCCACTGAGGCTCTTTCTGCAAGTTATTCCCCTAACTTTTGTGCACCATTTTTGGGGCAGAAAAGTGAGGGCATCATTTAGGCTAATAAAGCACAGTGCTCTCACGGAAACCAAGCAGATTGGATTCTCACCGGCAGTACGGCGGGCCACTGTGTGTGACAACAAGTCTCAACACAACCATGCCAGATGAAGCCCAATCGTATATGGGACATGCTCCGTCACCAGTAACAACAATTCCGCTGTAATCGTGCTAATATTTACGCTACTAAACACAGGAATCCTATCCGAGCCTGGCCACTGGACCAAGCATCACTACTCACAGTAATACCACTCCGATATTGTTAAAATTAACGTTGACGAAGGTACTGAGAAAGATTATGGGTGGAATTAACTCACTGCAAACTACGACTTGGGCAACAGTCTACGTACTTTACATTCTTTATCTCATCTCAGCCTGAAAACTGCCCACTGAGTCAACTTGCAGTAATCGTTCATGGAGATCACAGTTCTTCTGACTCCAAAAAGCCACTGAGGCTCTTTCTGCAAGTTATTCCCCTAACTTTTCTGCCCCATTTTTGGAAAAAAATGGGGCAGAAAAGTTACGGCGACGTTTAGGAAAATATTGCAGAGTGCACGCATGGAAACCCAGCAGAGTGGATTCTCACCGGCAGCAGGTGAGACTTGACAACAGTCTCAACATAACCACACAGGATTGCGCCCAGTCTCATATGGTGCATGCTCCATCACCATTAGGAAGCATTCCACTGTAATCGTGTTAATATTTACGCTGACTAAATACAGGATGTTGTTTTAAATCCCTACTTCCCAGTGTCTGGCAGAGTGCCTGCCACATAGTAGAAGCTCTAAGATGGAAGCAGAGGAGAAAGAGAAAGAAAAGGCTCAGAGAAGACGGAAGGGGAGGAGAAGGGAAAGGGGCAGTACGGGAGAAAGAAAGAAAATTTGAGAGGAAGGTGGAAATAACCCTAATAATCACCATTTATTACAAATAAATGTTTGTTGATTGGTCCAATATCAGTACCAAAATTTCCAGATAGGCAATCTCTGCTCAAGAAAAGGAGGTGCTGGGTGCTTAGATGCTATTTGGCTAGGGACCCAGGGCCCTCTCATTTAACTTGGCTCTCTCAAACTACCTTTTTCATTGTCTTTTTAGATTTGCTTTTTTCCAATGCACATAAATGAAAGGAATAGAATACAAGGAAAGATGTTGTCCTACAAGATCTCAATACCTTGGAGTCAGAGTATTTTGAACAAAGTGGGATATTACTGATTACTATACAGCAAAACTAGAAATAGAGCCATTCCTAGCACTATGCTTTATCTAATAAACCCAAGTTTTATTACGCAAAATAGCAGAGTAAGCCAATCTCATTCTAAATATACGTTTTAAAAAGCAAAGGAATCACCACTCCTTTAAAAAAAAAAAGAACCAAACAAACAAAATACAATGCCAGCAACCCAACGTTCATGAACAGCCCTAAAATAGCAAATGAATATGGACAGATTTTTTTTTTTAAGTATTTGCAAGGAAACTAATTTATTCCCAGAGTTTCCAAGAGTTTAGTATAAAAAACAGTGACTACATGTTTTGTTAAAACAAGAAAAAAATAGCTTTTATAACTATTTTCAAAAGGAAGTTGCTTGGCCTAATGAACTGCATCTTGGATTGGGAGTCAGGAACTTCAATTTTGCTCTTTCTCAAACACTGTCTTGCTGTGTGGCCTTGGATAAATTACTTACCCTCTCTGTTTTTCCTCATTTAAAAAGATCCAGAGATTATAGTGACTGGCTACACAGAAGAGGTATTGTGTTCACTAATGAATTAGTGACAAGAAAGAATCATTCGAGTATGAACAAAGAAGGGCTATGTATAACCTGAAACACATTTTAGAGTAGTTGGGAATAGTTCCCTCATTAGATAAATAAGATAGTTTGACTAGTTGAATTTTAAAATGAATTCCAATCACTCTAAAAGCCATATTTCTAAAACAACCCCAGAAAATTCATAATTCACTTTTGATTTTGAAACAATCTATCCTTTTGCAGAGTTTCCAAATAAGGATCATTTATTTTTTAAAAATTATGGTTTTACTATGAGACAGGATGAGAGAGAGAATTTACTTCAGCATCTGTATCCTCTCTCCTCTTAGCAAACCTCATTAGTGTTTGGAAATCTGACTCTGATTTATTAATGACCCACAGTAAATATTCAAATATGACAAAATCTAAGAAATCTTTCATAATACCCTCAGGAAAGCCCAACTAGGATAAGCCCATAGTGTTCTGTACATATTTTCTGAAATTATCTGCCTACATGTCTGTTGTTCCATTAGATTATAAAACCATCTGCGGTGGAGACTCTGCCTTACCCATCTTTGCGCACACAACACCAGCAATAATCCATGGCACATGGAAGATCTTAAATAAATATATGTTGAGCAAAACTGAAATTGGAGCAGTTAAGTTGGTTTCTTTAGGAGAATTGAATTAGAAATAAATTTCTCGAATTGACAGTTTTCTAACTCACAGAACCAAGAATCACAGAGAACAGCTTCAGAAGCTTCTTCTATTGAATTGCTGGATAAGGGAATGTAATGAGGCATAGCTAATTTAATAATATCAGTAAACTCCAATAACTTTCCACTGCTCACAGATTGTCTAAACTTAGCATGGCATGCAGGGCCCGTGCAGCTCTATCTCCACCCTCTTTGGCTAATAAATTTTCTCCAGCCTCACCCCGATAATGGCAGCTCTGCTCAATGCATCTTCTCTCCAGCCGCATTGACCTCTGTGGCCAACACATTTGCGATCTCATCAGACCTTTGTACATTCTACCAACTTTCATAAGGATTTTTAAAAGGAAATGACTTTATATGTGCTAGTCCTTAAAACTTGAATATTTCTTCCTTTTCATTCCACATGAATTCCTACTCACCTTCAAGACCATCCTCTGTGAAGTTCTACCAAAACTCTCCCATCCCACTACTGTAGATACATATCTCTACAATAGCACACATTTATATCATTCACTTATATAACTAATCAAAGGCAGACACTAGGTCCTATTCTTTGTTACGATCCCAGTACTAGCATACATGGCTTTTATTATATGGTCAATACATTTTTATAGAATGAATTAAAGTTTGTGGGTCCAATTCTTCAAATTAATGTTCTCTCCCCAAACACTGTTTTCTGAAATCCATGAGTACCTGGGCTTTGGAGGTAATGAGCCAGTTGTGGTGACATGGAAAGCAGATAAAACTTGCACCACGATTAGTTATTGGAACATCAGAAAATAGGTTTTCAAGGACAAGGAGTAGAGTCATACAGGTTTGTATGACAACAAAGATGGACATGTGACAAAATTGTTTTATAAAATAGAGTGAGCTTGTATCATTGGTTGTTTAAAATAAGTGACTTCTCTCCAGGATGGTATTGTAAATTACAGGGATTAGTGTTTCCATGAGGAAATTCTTTCCTAGCATATCTTGGGAAATGGGTATGTTTTTCCAAATCCCAATCCTCAGCAAAATCAGTTGAGAAACTGAGAAAATGCAGAAGACTGTCCTATTTTTCCTGTGAGAATTAAAGTAACAGAGATATTGCTTGTTTGAAGGAACCCACTAATATCAAGTTAAATACAGGAGTGAAAATGGATGTTACATGGTATAGAAGATTAAGGTCCACATTTCTAGAAACGGAACAGGGCTGTGGTATGAAGGAGGGAAGTTGGGTTGGGCCTGGAAGGAATTCTTTTGTAATTAAAAGGTGTGCTATCACTTGTGTTGGAAACACTTCCTTAATGCCATGACTATAGGCTGTGCTCCAACACTGCTACACTTAAGGTCCCTGAAAAAGAGGCCATTTGATTATAAATAGACAGTATCCTAGTGTGTTAGGTTTCATGAAAAAAAATGAAAGTGAGACACAAAATTGCTGAAGAGAATGAAAAAATTTAGGATCCAGGATTTTGAGAGAAAACTCTTACCCTTTGCTATCCCATGGCAGTTTTAGCAAAGAAGGGTGATGCATGACACAAGATATCTTTGCTGAAAAAGAGCAACCTGCATGGCATACTTCCTACAACTGTGGCTTCCCACCATTCTACAGCTCTCCCATGCTTCTTTGCTCAGGTTAAGTCACCAGTTCATTATTTTTCAAGCTCTTAATGTTACTTATTTCTTAGTGTACTTGTGTTGTAACAAGTACCGCTTTTATGCAGATGAACCAAGCTGGGCTTTAATATCTTATTAATAATAGGTAATAGTTTGTATTCATTAAATACTTTCTGTATACCAGACACTGAGTTTAGTTTATATGTAGTTATCTTATCTAATGTTTACAACAATTCTATGGAGTACACATTCTCTCTAATTACCTCTGTTTTGCAGAATAGGACACCGAGCCCCAAGAGCATCAGAGCCATGATTCAAACTCAAGTTTATCTGATGTCAAAACACTCTTTTATCCACCACACCATATTGCTTCTTGTCATCACTGCTCATCATTGTGGATCATGTCTTTCTACAGAAAAATCAGACATATCATGAGATATGTTGAAATCTCATGATATATGGTGCTGTTGAAAATGTTTGAGAAGCCAGATGCAACATCTCTGTCAGGTTCAGTTCTCATGTACAGCCAAAGAGTCGTGCCAACAAACCCAAGTTGAAAATTCCTCTAATTCTCTTATCTGCTTGTAAATAATAAATCAAGGTGTTAGAGCTAAAATGGAACTTAGAGATTATCCAATATAGCTTATCTCACAGTTTAGCTGCATCAGAACCACCCCGAGGGCTTGTTCAAACACAGATTGATGGGCTCTAGTTCCAGAGTTTCTGATTCAGTAGCTCTGGTTTGGGACCTAAAATTTGCATCCCTATCAAATTCTAGGTGATGCTGCTGATCTGAGGACAGTGCTTTGAAAACCAATGATCTAACCTCACTTAAATTTCAGATGAGGAAACTGAGGCCTGGGGAGATGAAGGGGCTCTCCAAAGACACTTGACAGCAAAGAAGTAGAGGTGGAACAGAATCTAATATTCTTTTAGCCTCATTATGTGGACCCTGAAAATAACTAGCAATTAAAATAGCATTGCCTGAAGGAAGTAAGCTCAAATACTGCCAGTGGAAGTATGAATTGGCACAAGCCTTATTGAAAGTGATTAGGCACAATATATTAGGCACTTTTAAATAGTCACACAATTTGACTCCATCAATCCAATTTTAGCAGACTACCCTTGGAAATAATCAGAGTTGGGTAAATGTTTTTACAAAAAGATATATACATATATAAAGGTTTATATATTATATATTTTATTAATATTCATAAAATGTTTGTTGAGGAGAGTGGGGAGAATTGGCTGTAAGGTTCAGCATTATCCCCTCCAGTGGCTCATAGTAAGAAACACACTGTTCATAATTAAGATAGTAGATTTCACCATTCTGTCTCTGTCTACATTTACTTTGGTCAGGTATAGGGCTATCCCCTCATGCTATCGCGTCCTGCTGAGTGTTCAAGCAACCCCTTCTCTTCCAAGGGCTTAAACCATCCTTGGCCACTGAACTGGGGATCTGATGGGGGGTGTCAGATAGAAGACTCTCCAGATGCAGGCAATAGAGAATGGACAGTCGATGGATGATATGCTGGCCACAATCACCAAGGAGGACAAATAGGCACTAATTCAACCTCCAACAGCACTGGCAATGAAGCATGCGCCTCAGTGTCTCACCGCACGTTCCTGAGTGCCACGGTTCCTGCCCCTCATCCTCCTGTTCTCTAGAGATAAACAAACAAAAAACCCTATTCTGCAAAGAATGCCCTAACATTGTCTTACACTTAGAGTTGTGTCTATTGAAATTAATAGAGTATTTGTAGCCTTCGTTTTCCAAGTGAGTGGCCTTAAGTCTAGTTGTTTAGGATGGCGGATGGAGGATTTCAGGGAAGGTGCTTGTGGAAGGGGAAAAGGGGGAAGTGATGGACCTTAGGGTACAATGAAGGAATAGGAGCACAGAAAGGGGGAAAGCCATCTAATTAATACTTCAAAATAAATTATACTGCCAAAAAAGCTAGGCATATACATGCTCAGGAGTTTAAACAGTATTAAGTCAAACTGAAGGACAAAAGTTTCTCACAACTCCACCTCCCCAAGTCTTTCCCCAGAGGTAAATTGTTCAACCTCTTCAATCTCTTCAGCTTGTCACCCGGAGGGCCAGATTTAGGTTTTGTGCAGCTTGAAAGGTATTCACTCTGTGGGACTCTTTTAAAGGAACGTAATTCACATAACAATGTGTATACATTTTCAGGCCTTGGAAGGGGCCTGGGCAAGTAAGGAGCCCTGAGGCTTATGCTTCACTACTTTCATGGTTAATCCCTCTTTGGCAGTCTCCATAGCTCCAAGTAACTTCAACCCATGTTGAAAGGTGAAAGTTTAGTTCACCCAAGATAATCTCTACCTCCCTTTCTCCCCTACGTCCACTGATATTTGCGAGTTATATTTTTAGTTCTTTGGGGGTATATTTCTATCTTTAGGTAATATACTGAAGCCACTATTTCTACTTTGCAAGAAAGTTAGACATAAGATTAGAGAATAAGTGTCCTTACGTGTCTGCCCTCTTAATTCTCTTGGCCCCACCTCTGCTACCTCTGAGTTGTTGTCAGTTATATCAGCACTCTAAAATTATCAAACTTGATCAGATATATATTTAGCTCAGTACCTATAATTAAGTCTTCTGTGCTATGTCAATAAAATGATTTTAAAATCTGAAAACCCATAAACCACATTGATTCCATTATGATCATGCAAGCATTACAGACTGCAGAAATACATAGTATGTAAGATTGGAACTTGGGGGAAGGAATGTATCCTATGACACAAAACCTGGACTTTTTGAAGGAAACTATCTCAAATATTAAGTTCAAATAAATTCTCTTTTATTGCATTTATTATTTGCTCAAATTATGCCTTTTTAGTTTGCTTTATACTTATTCCATAACTTTCTTGTACAGATTTTCTCTTAGTGGTTCTAATTTTTTTTGTTGTTGCAGTTCTCAGGATAGTACTATGCTTCTAGTGATCATGAAGCACACCCAGCTTATTTAACATGCAGTAAATTCACTTTCTTCTTGAAGGCATTCTACATAGAACCCTCTAGCTTCCTCTTCTGATTTTGAGTGATTTCTTTCTAGGCTTGCTGCACAGTAATCATCCTAAGAATTCTTTTTATAATATTTCTCTGTTAGAGCAACTGGGTCTTGACACTCTTGTCTTTCTGTTCTTGGATCCCTTTTTGGTTTTGCAGTAGGCCATTTTCAAGGAACATTTTACAGAAAGGAGGGAGCAACATTTTCTTGGACCTTACATACTTGAATGTCATTATTTTGTCTTCTAGTGATTGATATTTAACTGAGTATAGAATTCTAAGTTCAACATAATTTTCCCTCAGAATTTTGAAGGCATTGCAGTTTTAGCATACAGCATTTCTGAAAAGAAATTTGATGCAAATAAAATTTTTATCCCCTTCTATATTACCTGCTTCATTTTCCCCCCGCTCTGCAGATTTTATCATTTGTGTTTAAACACCTCAGTAGTCTATGTACAAATATGGGTATGTTTTTCTTTCATTTCAGTTTGGTATTCTATGCTATCTTTCAATAAAAAAATTCATGTCTTTCTGCAGTTTAGAAGAATTTTCTTCAGAAATTGTTAAAATTATTTCCTCTCCTCTATTTTCTCTGTTCTTTGATTCTAGAACTTCTCTTAGATGTTTGATCTCCTAAATTAATCTTCTATGTCTTTGTATGTTATATTACATTTTCTTCTCTTTTCTTTTTGCTCTACATTCTGGGCAATTTCCATGAGTTTATTTTCAGTGTTCTATCAAAATATTTGGCAATTTTAGCTTTCTATTTGAATACATTTTTCCTCAAAATTTCAGTTTGAATAAATCTTTCTTGTTCTTGGATTTCCCAATTTATGAAAGACTTCTCTTCAGTTTTCTGAATTATCTTTATTCAGGATTAATTGTCGTGTGTGTCTCTTCTCAGTCCTTCTCTTGTGTTGGCTTTCCTCCACTATCTTGGTTCCCCATTTATGTCTGGCATAAAGGAATTATATCGATTGATATTAGTAGCTTGTGCTGATTTCCTCTGGTGAGGTGTCGTTTGCTTTCTCAACAGGCCTCCCTGCTGAGTGGAGGGTTGTACTTGAGCTTCGTGCGTGGGTTGGGGCTAGCCTCCTGGCAGACTTCACCACTGGCTGTGCCAGGGGGACTGGTAGAGTGGCCATCATCTGCCAAAATGAAGATAGATTTGCTATGGCTCATGTGCATTCATACCCAAAGCCTGATTATTTCCAGGCAGCTTGTTTAACTTCTTCAGATCATTTCTTTGGTTGTCACCTGTGGATAAATACCACCACTGTCAGCTGCCCCGTACATGCAGAGGTGAGGGAAGAGAATGGAGGATGTCAGGTGCTCCATAGGAGACTTGCAATTAATACCCAATGCATGCCCGAGTTTATGCTTCTACTGTATTTACTCTTTAATACTGTAGGGGAGGGGAAAATGTCTTCCCTCCACCCTTATAGGTTCTTTGGCTGCGCTACAAATGAAATGGACATAGTACAAATTCACAGGAGAAAAATTGTATTTAATTACATACGTACACATGGGAGTCCCACAGAATATGGGACTCCAAGAAGAGTCAGATGATTGAAACTTATGTAGCATCCTGAGTACAGAAAAGACCAGGGACTTGGGGCTTCTTCTGGGGGGCGGTGGCACAAGTTGTGGGATGATGAGAGAAGGAATTGTACAGCAAGTAAATGTTGTCTTGTTATGCAGATAAAAAGTCTCTCAGATAATGAAAGTTGTCTCAGACCCATCCTCAGAAGAAGAGGTGATACTCTGGGCACAGGGCCAACCTTCAGTCTCCTCTCCTGTGACCCAAGTGGCTAAGTTCCATGGAGGGGATTCACGATCACTGCGTTCCTTTTGGAGGATTAACCTTCAGGTAGATAAAGGGAGCTCAGAGAAAGCCTTTGCCTCTGCCTGCACTTGCTATTCCCCAAGTGCCCTCAGTTCGAAGTAATTGGCATACCAAAGTGTCATATTTTGGGGTGGCATTTCCTGAGCTCCTTCAATACCAAGCTTGGAATTCATCTGGGGTTCAACTAGAGAACTGTATTTCACCTTCTCCAATTTCTTCCTCTCTGTTCTGGCCAATGCTTCCCAACAATCTACCTGCTTTCTATACTCCAAACATTCATCAACATGTCCTGTCTTCTGATAATTCTAACCTATTCTCAAATGGTTATGAATTTTCTCTCTGTACTGCTTTAGTGTCTTTTTGTACTATTTTGTACTTTTTAAGTCATTTCAACAATGCTTACAGAAACCACGAAGTAAAATCGTCCTTCAAAAGGGCCATTTTCTCTGCAGAGATTTTAAACTTAAAAAACAAACCTTTCCACTGAAAGAATTTCGGTCTGTACACACATACACTCCCCCCACACACACACGCACTGCACACATATAAAATCACGGTATAAAATGATTTTGTGAGGTAGGAGGAAGGGGAAAATCAGTAGCTGCTTAAAAAATACTTGGCTGATTGATTTAAATATCTTGTCCAATAGAATACAATAGTTTTGTGATAGTGTATAAAAAGAGAGTATGGAAAGTTGTTACACTGTTGGACACCAATTATCTAAAGTCTTTGGTAAAATCTTGTGTGTAATGCTTTTTATTAAATAGAGCTGATTAATGATTTCAAAGGCAACAGATTATTCCAGTTGATGAATTAGAACATAGCAATATGTTTCTCATATTTAAAATGGAACAGCTATAACCACTTTCTCAGTTTTACCTATTCACATGGTCATGAAAACTTATTCAAGGTTTATTGCAAATATATCTTGTAAGTAAAGTTACATGAAGCAATAAAATGTAGTAGTTCTTGCTTTATTAGGCCACTCTGGACTTTACCAAAACCTTCTTTCTCTTATACAACAGCTATTAAGCTCAGAGCCATAACTTTGTGTAATGTAATTAAATGGTAAAAAAACTTTTAACATTTTTTACGGGCTTATTAAATATTATTCCCCTGGTTCTTTGAAATCTGGAAGCAGCAGCATATTGGCGACTTAAAATATTAAAGATTCTTTTAATTAAACACATGGCTTTGAATGGAGAAGAACATTAAGAAAAATTTTAAACAACAAAAAATTTTGGCATTATTTTATTAAATACTATAAATATTGGTTACTTTAGACAAGCAATGACAGAGAAGGTTGGACAATTTCACTTCTGTGACCAATTGTGAATCTTCCAAGGTCTTCTTGACTTTCTAGGTTTAGGTTTCTGTGCCTTTGTTTATTTTATAATCATAAAATATAATAGCTGAACAGATCATCTATTTCTGTTATTTTCTCCCCCTCTCTTGATCTCTCCTACCCTCTCCTCTTCTTTACTTTCTTGAAATTTGAAAAATACAGAGAAATACAAAGAATTAAATGACAGACAACTTTACTTCCACTATTGACAATTGAACACTATTGATATTTTACTTTATTTGTTCTTAGTTTTTTCCCTATGAATACATGTTAAAAGAAATTACAGGAGCATCACATGACTACTTTGTCTTCTTGAAAGAAAAAAAAATGAAAAACTTACATATGTAATAGAAGTCCTCTTTAACTTGTATTTCCTTTTCAAAATATTCCCCACTTCTGAGAGGTAATCACTATTATAAATTAGTGTACACATCCACTAAATAATTATGGTAGTGATTTGTGTATTTTTAAAAAATTATACATAAATCATCATGATGCTCATTTGTTATGCAGCTCATTTAATTCACTAAATGTGTTTTTGAGATCTATACATAGCTATAATTCATTTGTTTAGATAGCTATATAAAAGCCCAATATTAAATTCTATTTTGATGGATATAGATATTGCTAACATTAGATTTTTTTTATTAGTATATCTTTTATACCTTTATCCATCTTTTTATTTCCCTTTTAGTGTCATTTTGTCTTAAGCAGGTCTCTTATAAATAGCATTAGAGCTAGTTCCTTTTCATGGGAGCTTACTGCTTTAAATAGATAAATTTACCTTATTTGCATTCATCATGATTCATAATAAATTTTAACCTATATCTTTCACCTTATTTTTTGTATTTTACCTAACTTTCTGCTTTTTTTTTTTTACTTCTTTTTTATATTTCTCCTTTTTTCTCTTCCAGTGGGATAACTATGTTTTCTTGGATTCATTTTTTCCATTTGGTGAATTTGAAATATTTAATATGCATTATATTTATAGTTTTTATTTTCTTAGAGTCTCAAAATGGTTAGTTTATGGATAAAGAGAATTTATATTTTACTAATAAATGCCATCTGTGTTGTATTAGGGTTTCTTTTTCTTCTTTGAAAAACGTTAAGCTTAATAAGAAAAGTTTAAAATTACAGGAAATAATTTGCAGATTGATGTCATTTGTGGAGACTTTTGAAAGACCAAGAAAATGAAGATGGGACCTGCTTCCCTTCTTCTCATTCAACAACTATTGTTGGCTCATTGGGGAGAATAGTTTCTGGATTTTGCTGAGCTGATGTGAGGTAAAGCTTATTAATAAGCCCTTTATATATAGTTGTGCTGTACAGTATGTTAGCCATTAGCCACATGTGGCTACTGAGGACTTGAAATATGGCTAGTGAAACTGAGAAATGTTTTGTCTTATTTTAATTAATTTAAATAAATAAGGTAAAACAATGTAAAATATTTTTTCATTCAACACAACTTTCTTTTGGAAGGGCTATACTTTTACTTCTCCCCTCCTAACACACTTTGTTATTGATGTCACAATTTCCATATTTTTATATTGCATATCCATTGCATATTTTATAGATATAGTTATTTTTAATATTTTTGTCCTTTAACTTTTATACTAGAATTGAAGTGATTTACATACCACCACTACAATATTTAAAGTATTCTATATTTGTTTATATATTTACCTTTGCCAGTGACTTTTATACTTTCATATGATTTCATGTTGCTATTTAGTGTCCTTTCATTTCAATTTGAAGAACTCCCTTTGGCATTTCTTGTAAGGCAGATCTAGCAGTAATGAACTCCCTTAGATTTTGTTTGTCTTAAAAAGTCTTTATTTCTCATTCACTTCTGAAGGACTGTTTTGCTTGGGATAGTATTCCTGGTTGGCAGTTTTTTGTTTGTTTGTTTGTTTTCCTTTCATCACTTTGAAAATGTCATCCTATCCCCTTCTGCCCTGCAAGGTTTCTGCTGAGAAATCCACTGATAATCTTATAGGACAACCTAGTACGTACTGAGTCACTTTTTTCTTGCTGTTTTCAAAATTCTCTCTTCGTCTTTGACTTTTGACAGTTTAGTTATTACATGTCTTGGTGTAGAGTTCTTTGGATTCATCATATTTGTGTTTGTTAGGCTTCATGAATCTGGATGTCCTTTTTCTTCCCCAGATTTGGGAAGTTTTCAGTTATTATTTCTTTAAAATTTCTGCTCCTTTCTCTCTTCTCCTTCTTGAATTTCCATAATGTGTTTATTGGCTCTGTTGATGGTGTCCCATAAGTCCCTTAGATTATTTTGACTCTTTTTGATTCTTTTTTTCTCCTTTGGCCCCCAACTGGATAATTTCAAATGACTTGTCTTTAATGTCACTGATTCTCTCTTCTGCTTAATTGAGTATATGCTGTTGAACCCCTTCTAGTGGATATTTCAGTTCAGTCCTATTTTTTATCTCCAGAATTTCTGTATGGCTCTTTTCAATAGTATCTCATTGTTGATATTAGCATTTTGTTCATGCATCATTTTTCTGATTTCATTTAATTGTCTATCTGTGTACTCTTGTAACTCACTGAGCTTCTTTAAGACAATTATTTTGAATTCCTTGTCAGGTAATTCATAGATCTCCATTTCTTTACAGTTGATTACTGAAGATTTACTTTGTTCCTTTGAATGGGTCATATTTCCCTGATTCTTCATGTTCCCTGCAGCTTTGTATTAATATGTGGGCATTTACCACCTCTCCCAATCTTATGGACTGGCTTCAACAGGGAAAGAACTTCACCTATCAGCCTCACTAAGGATTCTGGGAGCCTGTCAGACCTTTTCTCTGGTTGTGTCTTCTCTGGACTTGTGCAGGTAGATTCCTAATTAAGGAGATTTATTACTTTCTTTCTTTGTTTGAATTCATGAGTCAGTAATCTCTTGCACCCTCTGGTGTCTGACTATTGTACCATAGGCTAGAATATTGGAAGCACGCTCCACTCTCTCCCTCCCTCCTGGGGGAGAAGCTTCAGGTTTTGTGCCTTCTCCCAATCCTACAGAGCCATGCTGGCTGCAGCAAATCACATGCCTCTTTCCTTTGTTCTTAGCTGCCTCCAGGCATCCAAACTATACCAGTTCTATTTGTGCTCCATGTTAGAGGTGAGACAGAAACCAGTCCCTCAGGCAGCACCATGACTGGCTGGAGACATTGGATTATGCTCCATTCTGTCTTTCCCCATTGAGGGAGAAGTTGAGGGCTGAGACAATCTCTCTCAGTACTGAACTGTGCTCACTTGGGGGAGGGGCTGACACAAAAAACTACTCTTTTTACCCATTTCAATATGGCTGTTCTCAGTTTTGTGCTCATCTGGGGTACTGTAACTGCTTAACTGGATTCTGGACCTCTCATGTATGTATTTTGGCCCATATATTGTTGTCAAATCAGTGTTTTTGTGGAGAAACCAAGAGCTGGAACTTTATATTCCACCATCTTGCTCACATCAATCCCTTTGAGAGGACTATATTATACTTTGTTGAAAATTTAGTATCTGAGTTGGCATTTCTGAGATTTAGTATGAAAATAAAACAACGTAAAATGTCTCAGTAATAATTTTATGTAGTATTTTGCAACAAGAATGTTTTGGGTTAATAAAATATATTTTTAAAAATAATTTTATTTTTGTTTTACTTTTTTCAGTGTAGTTATTAGAAAGTAAAAGTATACATGTGGCCAACATTATATTTCTATTGACAACACTAGTATAAATTATCCTAAAAGCATAAGCCACAGATCTCTACCTAACAGAGGCCTCTCCTGGGTACAGGGATTATAGTTGGAACACTTCTTCAGCAGCCCCTCTTTGGCCTTATTATTCTCATGTATCTACTACACTGATATCCCTTAACACTTGGGGAGCTGGGGGGAAAAGGCACAAGTCCTATAGCAAAAGTACAAGTTTTCTAGGTTTTAGTTTTGTTTTGATTTTTGACCCAGATTTTGGCTCTTTAATATGTTTTTCACTTTGTTTTGTCAAGACATGGAGCACTGGATTTTCTTTCAAAATGGCATGAAGAGGGTGAGAGTTGGGCCTGAGGAGGGAATAAACAAAACAAAACAAAAAAACCCTTGGCCCTGCTGAGAACTGAGTGAGGGTGTGGCTGGAACTGAACTGGCACCTCCTCCTGGAGCCCAGAGACAAGGGATCAGGTGGAGGACAGCCTGGGTGGAGCCCTAGATAACTAGTGGAGGGGAGAATGCTCAGCCAGGGGAGTGAATGTTGTTCTTGAGACAGGGTCCAAAAGACAAGATGCCAAATATAGCTCATGCCAGGGAATCCTAATAGAGCCAGGGACAAATCACAATGGTGAAAGCATCATAAATGATCTGCTAGAGAAAATATAAGGTCGAGGGGGCAAGCCAGATGGAGGGTGGGATAGACAGGGGCAGGGGTATATGGGCAGAGGTGTCCTCCCAGAGTCCACATCATTCCTGCTGGGTGAGACAGCTTCACTGCATATCCCTTATCTGGGACACTCTAGCTTCCCAGCTGCTGACAAATGTGTTTATTTCCCTCACCCTAGTATTCAAAGCAAAAATCAGTTGGGCTATCTAAAAATTGACTGGTAATGTTGAATTTTTTGACTCCTCTATATATATTACACAGAAATCTGACTTATTTACTTGTTTTTTTCTTTTTCTAGCCTGGAATCACCTTAGTCATCTCCCTATTGCCAGTACCTAGCACAGTTATAAGCTATAAGCAAATAGTAGCAATGGTGGTCAGTAGACATGAAATTGGAATTAGGAAGCAACATCATTCAAGGATATAGAAATCCTAGTTATTATTTTAAAAGTTCCCACAAGTTCCTTTTGGAGCAACACAAATATTTAAATATTTATGTGCATATATATATATATTAAAATCCAGTATGTAAAATAATGCCTCCATTTTGGTGTCAGTTTAGGCAACAGGGACCCCACTTTTAGGATGGGGCGGGGAAGCTGTTTCCAAGAGCTTTTCTTTGCAGCTGCATTGTTCACTAACTTGATGGAGCTAAAATGCTCCCAAAGAAGTGAACTGTCCTCATGGAAATAGCTGAAAGAAACACATCAAGTTTCTTGGCATAGTGCAGCAAGGAAGGCTGCAATAGATTAGCTCTGCCCTTAACAACAAGTTTCACTGGGCTGATGAGAGATGTTATGGAAATGTATCAAGAGAAAGAGTACTCCAGATTCAGCTGGCCAGCAGACCATAGGGTAATCACTGCAATGAAAATACTGAACCAGCACCAAGACTCACAAAGCAGCTTATTATAAGGATTTAATATACGGTAATATGGAGAATCTGGATAGCTCTTGTAATGGGATATGGAGCCTTGCTCTTCTCAGTCCCTGGTTCAAATTTGGATTAAGTCCATTTTGAATAAAATTAGTTGCCATTTGAGACAATTTGCAGGCCTTGGAAAAACAAGCTGGTCATCTCATCCCAGCTACCAGGATAGCTGACCTCACACGCAGGGGCAACCTCCCAAAAGCCAAAAATCCCAACTGATGCACATTGTCATGCTACAGATTTACTTTTGCAGCAGTGATAGGAATCCCACTAACATTATTGGAAGGATGTTCTAATCACAAACTCCAGCTCTGTGACCAGAAGGGCCTTATGTTCTCCAGAGTCAAGGTTGCAAAGTTAAAAAAAAAAAAAAAAGAAAAAAAGAAAGACAAAAACCGAAGTCTTTTAAGACAAGTTAAATTCTTCAATCAGGCTTCTTTTCAGAAAGAAGCACAGTGGCTTTGACAACTGTAAGCTATCAGGAGCTCAGTTAATTTGTTTAGAGGTTATTTCTCAGGCCAAGTCTGCCCTGTATTCAAGTGCAGTTAAGGGTTCCATTCTAACTTATCAAATGGCTGAATTTTCACAGCAAAAAGAATAAAATTAAGTCACCAAAATTTTGCTATCTCTCTCCATCTACTAGGGAGGTGGTTGTGTACCACCTGTCCAGCATTGCTACACCTTGTTTCTCAGAAAGTTAGGAAATAAGAAGTCATCAGAAAGGTGCCTGTGAACATCAGGGGACCTGAGGGTGCTAAACGTCCAGGCAGGCTTCTGAGAGACACTAAGACTGCCTGAGCATCCTTGAGCCTACAGTCCAATACTTATATCCATCGTCAACTTAGACTCTTCTGCCAGAAGAATGGAATAGCAGGTAGAGCTGGAGGAAATGCTTCCCCTGCCCACCATGCTGGGTCTCCTTGCATTCACTGCCACCATCTGGCTTCTTGGATTTTTTCTTTCTTGTGGCATTAGCTCCACTGTATATCTTTTTTTACACTAGTCACAAAAGTCCTGAGTACACACTCATCTAGCTATCCAAAATCTAGGTTGACATGTGCTTGCTGGATGGTGCAGCCTGAAGATGACATAGCACCAGGCAGTCATACTGTCTACACCCCTTCGAGTTTCTAGTTTTCTCTTCAATCTGTCATCTTCTCAAGCCAGGGTCATTGAAACAGGAGAAGAGAAGATCTGGAAGCACCTCTGCTCTACCTAAAAAAGTAACCATTTAGCAGGTAGAGCCATGAAGATTGTCAGTTGAGGGATACCACAAAAGGCATTTAGAGAGGAGGACCAGCACAGTTCTCTGTCTGGTGTTGATGGCTGTTCACTTTCCTTAACAAATAAACCAGAAATGAAATCCAAAGATAAAAGAACTTACCTTTATTCATGAGGTAATAAAAGGAAAGTAATTTACATTTTAAAATGTACTTCATTGCACCTATAGCCTCAGTCTGCATGGCTGAGAGCACTCTAAATGTAGCTTGATAAAAATTTCAGTGTTATGTTATGCATCTTATGGGCCGCATTGCTATTGGTGATATGCTTTTACAAGGTTGTGAACTGTGTTCTTAAGTTTTGAACAAAACAAAATAGGGTCTTTCATGTTAGATGCATTCCTTGAACATTCAGTATATGTCAAAGTTGTGCAAAAGATATTTCACGTAGATTTGTAAAAGAGTTAGAGTCTAGGCTCAGGTAATTATAAACAGGGTTTTCACCTTTGTGAATGCCCAGCAAGGACTCAAAAGCCATGAAGGATATAGGGCAATTCCCTGTATTACAGGTTTGGGTATCATAGTCCAGGACATCCAGCACCCCTTCCTCCCGTTACCTAGAGCCCAGTAGTATCCCTCCAGCCCTATAACAACCCCAAATGCCCCACCACTTCCCAAAATACCCTCCCCAAGGACCACTGAGCTAGAATGTCAATCCAGGGATTTGGTTCCTGATGAAGCTCTGTAGTGTGTTCCTCCATAACTGATTGTAAATTCTTGTTCAATGTCTGTCACACTCACTAAATTCTAAGTTCTGAGAGAGCCAAGGCTGTGTCTGTCCTGTTCACCACTTCATCACCTGACATGTACCAGGCACTCAATAAATATTTGTGGGATGAGTCAATGAGGAAATGAATGAATGAATGAATTAGTACTGTATCGTCATCAGACCTGTATTAATTTACAAGCACAGACTAAGTCTATATTGCAAAGCTTAAAAGCTTAAAGAAACTTGCCTGTTTTAATAAAAATGATTTTACTTAAGAATTAGTATCTACCTTCATTAAGTTTAACTGTAATAACTTCCATGGTTTCTCATAGGGATGGATATAAGAAAACTTCTAGCTCAATGACTCTTGAAGTGTCAGGGCCATTTCTTGGGTAGAATAATGGGGCTTTGTCTCAGAGTGCCAATATTTAGAGGAAGCAAAGAAGGATGGCCTCAGAGATCCCAAAGCTTCCTCTTTTCCTGCCCTTTCCTTTTCTTTGTGGCTGCATTTAGTGCTCACTTTCTGCAGTCCCACAGCAGTGAGTCACGTATCAGGAAAGATCACATGTCACGTGTAATGTCTGGATCCCACTTTTTGGACTAGGAGTCAGGACGTCTGGATTTTCATCCCAGTTTTGCCATTAACTAGCTGTGTGACCTTAGGAAAGTGACTTCACTTCTCTAAGTCTCTGGTTCCTCATTTATAAAATGAAAGAATGAAACTACAAGTTTTTATTCTTTCCTGCTCTAATATTTAACATTTCAGTGATGTTTCATAACTTGGAATAAACAGGGATAGATAGGCCCCAAGTTGTGAAAAAAGTAGACCATGTTTTTTTTTAAAAAAAGACAATGGTTGGAAACTGAGCTTAGTCTAGTTACATGACAGAATATCCTTGGAACTTCACAGACGATAAAGAAGGAAAACGTCTGTATAGATTGTATGGATTCTATAAAATGAATTTAACTAATTTCTTCCTCTCTCTAAAGAATGTATTTTATTTCTTTTTGTGTTAGCTAGCAGATCTGTTGCAAAATATATTCTTATTTTCCTTTATTTCCAATGTTCAAAATAAGCCTTAACAGCTGGTGGATCTCTCCATGTACATCCCACTCTTTGGCACGGCCCCTAGTGAGTAGGCATTTGCATTAATGACGGTTTGTTGTGCTAGCTGCTATAACAAAGATTAGAGACAGCCACATCTATTATATGGTGCCTCACATTCCTTTAAAGTAGATCACATGAAATTGAGCTGTGTTGGAAGTGCAGGCGTTTCAGGTGCCTTTTCTGATCATTTACTTGACATTCACGCAGAAGCTTAGTTGAAAATATAGGAAGGTGATAGGTAACAGTTTAGATTAATAAGGAAGTCAACCTGGGAAAGAGGGGCCTACAGAAATGATCATGTGCTTCTCAGATATTTTATGAGTATGAGAAAATATTGATTTAGGAAAACAATGATGTCCATACCATCTCCTCTAACCAGGAGTGCCCAAAACAAAGAAACATTGTTAGAAAAAAAAAAAAAAAACAGTCAAGCTATTAAAGAGGTGAGAAAGTCATACTATCTGGTACACTCAGAATATCAATTTTCAATTTTGAATTTTTCTTCCTAACTAGAGGCTTGCTAGAGTGATGTAACTTGAAAACTTGACACATTTTTGCCTTTGTAATTAAATGATTGGAATTCTTCTTAGTAAATAAATGAAATCTTCAGAATAGACATTGCATTAATAATCTTCCCATCACCTTCTTCCAAAGATTATTGGTTTTGAATAAAGATTGACTAGCCATCATTAACAGAAAAGCAAATCAAAACAAAACAGGCCTTAACAGTAGTTCTTAAGCTGCTCAAAAATAGGCACTACATTATGATGGTGGCTGCCAGTTGTTGGAAACGGGAATCCGGAAATCTCAAAGCTTACAACAGCAAATAATAGCTCTCTCCCTTGCAGAATCCTCAAAACTTGGAGCTTCGATTTAAAGATCAATTACCTGTAAACTATGTCTTATTTAGGCCTAAGCACACGCAAGGTCAGTACTGAGATTTTAAAGAGCTATAATTTGGGGATTCTAAGATATCTTATGGTTAGCTCATGAAATCAGGGAATTGCTTTTTCTGGGGGGAAAGAAATTGAACAACACTCATGTGGTGTGGCTAGGGGGTTTTATGTTAGCAGTCGTCAGCCTCCTGATAGCACTATACGTAGAAGGGTATCACCTATGTGGAGGCACAGTGCTAGGTGGTGTGGGAAACAGAAGCATTTTGCTGGCTTCCCTTGGGCACCAGGTTGGGCTCACTCCTCAAAGCATCTCAGAGTGGCTACTGACCAGACTTTCCTCCCAGCTGCTAAGGAATACCAGGGCTGCATGAAAACCGTGTGTCCTTGGCAGTGAGAGAAGTCTTGCATGCATTAACAAGTTATACCACATCAAGTACAGCCTTACTTCTTCTCCTGAAGGAATCAAAGAAAGAACAGAGAATGCTGATTGTTCAGCTTTCTGTATCCACCTGCCATAGGACCTTGAGCTGAGCAAATGGCAGAGATTTCTACTTAGAAGCTTTATCATCCTTCAGTGGCTTGAAATTGGGTATGACATTAGGGAGATGAGACAGTGTGTTGTGCCTGGGCAGAGCACAGGCTTTTAGATAGTACCACTCAGTCCCCACACTCCAACATCACAACACCAAACTGTAATACTGAGCAACACAGAAAATTCCTGGGTTCAATCTAAAAGCCCCAGGCTAGAGTCTTCTTCACCTTTCATGTAAAACTCACACCTCTGTTATAGCCCACTGATTGTCAGAGAATGGAGCCAATATTCTAGGTCATAAGTGGTTAGAAGAGGAGGACATGGCAGCAATTATATGGAAAGGGCATCCTTCACCCCAAGACCTCGAAAAAATGGCATGGACTGACGGCCAAGGCCACTGAAGAGCTAAAGCAACAGCCTGGTCTCTCTCCATTAAACTCTTTAAAAGCTTAACATGGTTTTCATTTTTCAGCGTTAATTCAAATCTAAAAGCTTCTGCTCCCACCACATCCCACCCCTGACTTGAATTGGCTGCTTCAGGAGTGTCTTCCCTGCTACTATCAGTGGATAATTGCTTAACATTTTCTAAAGGTAATTAACCTTGCCTTTGAAATGAAAGAAATCCCTAAATTGAGTAATATGATGAAAGTCATTCTTTCATGTAATTTAGTCTCATCAGCCAATACCAGCCATTAAGTACATCAATTTCTAGCTCAAAGGCAGTGCTGAAGAATAAGCAATGGTTATATTTTAAAGAAAAAAACTCAAGGTCTTAATGCTGTCAATTTCAATTTCTTCAGAACAGGATCCTCAAAGCAGCCGCAAGCTCCATATAGTGACCTTGACAGAGGACATCTGTTAGGAGTGTGCGTCAAGCTGACAGCCTCGCGTGCAAACCTGAAATTCACCAAGAACTTATAATTCTGCTTTAAAATTTAATTTCTCTTTGTAATACGACAGATTTTTCTCTGACATTCTACTGCAGTTTGTCAATCCCCACTAGCATATTTACGCAGGTCTATTTTGTCATTAACTGGTTAAGCATCTCCTCTAAGATCATAAGATTTGGGGTTGTGAGGGCCCTCATCCCCTTGCTTCCACATAAGTCTGTGCCCAAATAGTCTCAGACTGATGGATATCAGAATTTTCCTCTTGCTAAGAGAAAGATTTCCAAGATGGAGACTAAACAACATCCCCTGGTATCTCGTTCCAAGTGTTGGGAAAGTTCTGTGCCAGCAAACCACTTTGTGGTTGCATTAGATGCTCTCTGCCGCCCTGCGGTTAGCTGGAAGTCAGTTTACCGCAGGGCTTTTATCACCCAGCGGCTGCATTTAGCTTTCTGGGTGACCCTGGCCCACACTCCAAACCAGAGGAAGGCCCTGAGGGGCTTTTTAAGGACCATCCAGAAACCCTCAGAGAGGCAGGGAGTCCATGCCACATCTACAGAAACAGAGATTAAAAAATAAAAAAATTAAAAAGCGCACCGATCACTTTGGCGCCCTCTAGGGGTAATTTATTGCCATCTTGTAGATTGTGAAATAGTACATTTTGGGGAATTTATGTAAGTGTAGAGACAAACATCTTGTTAGCGATTTCCTCATATGGCTTACCAGTACCCTTTCCTACATTCTTTTTGTTGATTATTTTACATGACCACAGGATCTCTTTTCTCATGGAAACTTCATCATAAAATGCAGTACCAAGGATGGGGAGGGGGGAAACAAAAACAAAATTAAAGCCAGAGATTTTGATTGTGTCTATCAAGTCTGTTTATTTTGAAGCAAGCATAGAAGGCAGCTCTTCAGTCATCCTTTGTAAATGCTTCCCATTCACAAACATATGATTCGAGTTGGTTTTATCCCCTTTTAACAAACGGGAGAAACTCTGCTGTGATGCTTTTAGAGTCTGCCTATAATTCTCAATACCACGACTTACTGTCTTTGGGTAAATTACTTCACCTTTCTGTGCCTCAGTTTTCTCAAGTGTCAAATGGGTACAATAAAAGCACTTTCCTCGTAAGATTCCTGTGAGCATTAAATGAAATAACATCCATAAAGCACATCATCATCCTTTGTGTTTACTGATTCTAGGAACTCAAGGTAGTAGAGAGAAAAGGACTCAGGAGTCATACAACAAAAATACCCACCTCACAGGGTTATTGACAGCATTAAATAATTAATAAAGGCAAAACATGAGAATAAGGCTTGGCACCTAGTAAACACCACTATCAACTGTTTTCTGTGGCTGTTTTTGCTACTTTCATTTTACAGGTGAGCAAACTAAAACCTATAGAGGTTAAGTAACTTTCCCAGGAAACAGACAACTAGTAAGCAGTGGAGTCAGGAATGAAAAACAGGCAGTGATTCCATGATTCACGCCCTGTATCATCATGCTCTCTCTATGTCCAGGAACTGTTTGACGGCAGAGATGAGTTTCAAGTAGTCTTGCCATCACCTTACTGAAGAGAAGTTTCTCATTCATCAGCCTGTGAAGTACACACTCTGCAGCACAAGCCTACTGCATTAAGACACTAAAAATGTAACCATCCATTAATCAGTCTTCTGAAACTATAGGATAGAAATCCTCAACTGTTTTATAGTCAGATGCTATTTTCCTCCTGCTAAAATCTTTGAGTTGATCAGGGAGAGAGGAGAGAGGTGATAGGACATTTAAAGAAGTAATGGCCACAGGAGAATAGGAAAGTGTTCTTGGAGACTCTTCTGTTGGGGTGAACTGAGTCAAATGTCCTGGTAATCTCTGACCTTTCCCCCATAAAAGGCTCCAGACCACTCCACTTTCTAATGGAACAATCAGGAATGTCTAGCATAGAGAATGCTTCCTGCTCCTCTGACAAGTGTCCTGAGAATTTTCATAATTTCTATTGGAGTTGGATAGAGCCATTCTACCCTTACAATTGTTAGAGAGTTCCTAATATGGTTATAATAAATCTGCTCCCTAATGTACGTTTTCTCCAGCAATCTTTGTTAGCATATTACCAGCTCTACTATCTAAGCTGCTAAACCTCAGAGCCTTCCCACGTTAAGGATTTCCCATTGATTTTAGTTTCCAAAAACAAATTTCCAGTGGTGCGATGAAGCACTTATCACCAGAACATTTCCGTGGGTGAAAAGTCTGTTGCTTTTCAGCTTACTGTCCGTGACTGGTGAGGCTATGGAAACCGAAGTCTCTGAGGTTGGCCTATTTTCACTGAGGGCACAGAGCTAAAAGAAGATAGTTTGTTGTTTTAGGGAAGACACTCTCTCCTTAGACATTTTCTAGCTATTGGGCAGAGGGAAAAATATATTGAAAAATATTGAGTTTTTCCGTTGTTGAGGTGCATAAAAATGTATATTTTAAAAAGATGCTTTCCTTGGAGATGGTGCATAGATGTATGCCTTCCTTTGAGTTCAATTTGGCTATGAGTACATTTTCCTATCTCTTATTTAGTCCAGGTGATAAAATACTTTATAAGTTAGCTTTTATACTCTTTTATTCACATGCTATATAGAGGAGAGAGGCCCCCTGGTAATGAAGTATAATCATTTGAAAAAAGCATGGAAGTACTTTCTAGGTAAGAGGAAGAAGTTTTCAGATTGAATATTAGTTCTTAAGATGCAAGTCATCACTCTTAGATTATCTCTATTAATGGTAAAAGCAGTGAGACAACAATGACAATGTCACTTGATCTTTACTGTGAAAAACTCAAAGTTCTCTAGGTTGGGTCTTAGATGGTCTCATAGGTGTGTCACTTTTCCCAATAATAGATGGAGAAACCGAATTTGCAAAAATATTTGTCTCACTAAAGGGCCCAGAAAAAGTCATTCGATAGGGACAGAAGGAAACACAAATTTTTCTCAGTATTCAATTCTGTGCCTTTTAAATATGCAGCATATTTAAAAACCCAGTACAGGGTTGATAAGTGTGGCTGAAAACAATGTAATTAGCCCGTGGAGAGTGGGGATGCATGATATTAGTACATTAGTACATCATTTCCATAGTCCTTGAGCACTCACTACCTGCCAGGCATTGCTCTGAGCAGAGGACAGTGAAGTCCCTAATGTCTGGGAGTTTACACTCTGGTGGGGGAAGACAGAAAATAAATGAAAATGTCCTCCCCGCCCAGACTCACACATTCACTAGAATCTTATTATGAACTGTGGTGTGAGTAAATAGCTGGTGGTGACTTGGAGAAGCCAGAGAAGCTAGAAGATTTATCTTGGAAAAAGAACAGGAATTGAGGGTGGGACTTGAAAATAATGGCAAGTTTTGGCAGATGTTAGAGAGTGGTGGATAGGAGAAGTGGTGAAGAGAGGGGAGAATGAACTTGTACAATGTTTGGCTGGGTTTTATGGCATAAAAATGTACTTTCCCTACCCCAGTGCCACCTTTGACTATTTCCTGAGAGACTGAGTAAAGATACGAATGAATACAAATTCCCCTTTTGGATGCCTGCTGGGGTGTGTTCCGTATGAGATGGGATGATGACACCACCGACTCGTGTCTGTCTGGCGCACCCCTGCTCGGTCCCTGAAATAATCCCATGCATTAGAGTGTTGCCACACGGAGACACTCGCGCTGAAGGCTGAGGGGAAAGGAAACGGGGGCGTCTCTCAAGTCTGGGGGGCCGGAGGAGCATCCTGTCCTGCCGAGGGAAGAAGCCTGGATCGTTCCTCCACCCCTTCATTCACCGGTTGTTGACACAGACAAGAGAGTCTGGAGTTTCTTTTGCTCCCTCCGTCCCCTTCACTCATTTTCTCGCCTCTGCTCTAGTCTGGGCTTTCCGAGCCTTACACTTGACCTGCCCACACAAAGCCTGCACCTCAGTCCCTATCTCCTGCTTTCCTTTGCATGCTCCAGGCTGAGAATTAACCTTTGTCTTCCAAAACACCTCCTCCTACTACTTTTGTGCTCCATGAAAACCCCCATGCCTGCTTGGCTTCTTAACCACCTCCTAGGGACTCAAATATCTCCAAACTTCTCTCTTGGCCTTCTAGGTGATGATACCATAACCAACAGAGACCCTTCAGGATGAGGACTAAATAAGGGTGCAGGGAGGAAATGTTTCCTATGTATGATTTAGAGTCCCTTTAGGACGGCAGAACTGTTCAGTAGGCAATTTCCCTTTTCTCCCATCACACCCTTTGACTGAGGGATGACATTTAGACAGAACAGTCAGGCCCCCAGACATCAGACAGGAATCTGATGGAAGAGGAAGACAGCAGCGTCAGCTGACACCCTTTACCACAGGCTGAGAAGGTTCATATGTGGAGAGAGGTAGTATGGCTGGGGGAGAAGAGAGAGTCTCTGAGCCCAGCCGCTCTGCTTTAAGAAAGAGGCCCTTGCTCCCAAACACTGTCTTCATACTGCCTGAAAGTCTACTAATTAGAGATTTATTTATTCAAATATCCCAGAAATGATGAATGAGAGAGACTGTCATTCTTTCATCCCTTCCTGTGAATTGGTTTAATAAACACTCGTTTCCTTCTTTGTTTCATCAAGATTTTGGAGAGAAGGGGAACAGAACCACAGAACCACAGAGTGGGTTGGGGTCTCTTGATTATCAGGACCAGCAGAAAGGAGGTTGGGCTGAATGTTAATTGGAAAGGAAAGGATGGTTCCCACTTTTGTTCCAGTCTCAACCCAGACTCCTGATGCCAAAGTCAGGCCAGGCCAGTGATGAAAACCTTGCATCTGAGCCCATCCTCGGCCACTGTCCGCGGGTTTTCCAAGTTCCAGACTCAGAGTTCTCTTGTTCTAAAGTCCCTGGATATCAGCTCTCAGTCAGTCCTGAATGTTGATGGAAAACAACACAAATGTCCATGTCTGCCCTTGTTTATCCTGGGGGATGTTTTCAAGTTTCATCTAGTTTATCGTGGCACCAGGAGGCATTCTGTTCTTTCTCCCATCTTCAAGGTCAAGAATTTGATTCCCAACTGCTGAGAAAGGCCAGACTTCTCCTAGGAAGAGAAATTAGAGAAGTCTGTGTCAGATTATTTCGTCTGTTAGCAGCAGAACCAGAAGATAATGAGGAAAATTTGACAGAGACTCGCATTGACAAATGGTACACATTTTTGAACTCATTTCAAAGTACAAACTCCCACTTCATTTCATTTTCTGAGGCTCCGAATAACTTATAGGCAATTTAATTGCCTGTATTTGGGATAGAGAATTCCTAAAATGCTGAGTATAATATTTGGATTTAAAGAAAAAGACACCATAATAGAGGCCATTGTTCAAGTAAGTAGAGACAGGTTCATGTATTTCAAACCGTGGATAAAATATAAAGAAGATCATTGAGCTCTAATTTGAAAGAATTCCACTGAAACACTCAGAAAACAATCCACTGTGAGAATATGAGACAGAATTATAATATTTACTGGACAATTGTTTGCTAAGAAGCATTTATTTTATATCACTTTTTAATAAGACCAAATTGTCAAACTGTTTAAAATTCCATTGGAAAAATTTGGATTATCACAAAACTGTTTACTCTTTTATCCTTCCATGTATATTGGATTACTCATGGAAGACAAGGGAAAGAATCTGAGAAATGCTGGTTTCAGCAGCAAATTAGAGTGCATTTCAGAAATACTGTAGACTATGTAAACGAATGTGAGTTTTGATAATATTACTATCATAGCCACAATATTACTGGTGCAATGTAAGGCACAAAGAAAGGAAAAATTCCAGCGCTATCAGAAGAGATGATCCTTTGGAAGATGATGGTACAAGTAAAACATTCTTCCCATATAATGACTATGCTTGCTTAGGAAGGAAAGAATCATCTTTATTTTGTTTTGCTAAATACCACTGTTAACTACAGAAGCTATGATTCATCACCCATGCAATAATTTCTGCCCTTTTAAAGTCATTCTGGAACTATGGTGTTATCACCTATGAAGATTTTGCAACCGTCTATGCCTTAGATCACTTGTTGAATGTATATCCATGTAAAAGTATGTTTAGCATAAGAGTGAACTTTTTCTTGATATTAAGGTCATTTTTGATTATTCATTCTAATGGGCGTTTCCACCTTTTTTTCTTGTAATATCTAAGTTCCGGGGCATAGAAAATTTACAATAAGGCAACAGTTCTTGGCTGCCTGAGGATCACCTAGAGGGCTTGTAACAGCACATTGCTGGGCCCCAGTGCTACTAGGGTGCTTCCAGGATGGAGCAGAGAATGTATTTTTAACAAGTTTGAGGTGATGTGGATATTGATTTCCTGGGGCCTGCACAGAACCACTGCAATAAAGGGATGGGCAGGGCAGATGCTAAAAGGCACTTTTTGGGAAAAAAAAAATCTCTACTGTGTGGGTCAGGCTGAGCTTGTGCAAAATGAACAGAAAGCCAAGCTTTCCCTTAAAGGCGCAGCTTCCCCATGGCCTCTTCACTTGTACACAGAACCTTCTTCTCCCTGTTTTCTGTCCTTTCTTTCCTATATCCAGTTCTCAAAGGAGCTCGCAGATCATGCTATCTTAATTTACCCCAAGATATAAGTTAATTACAGCAGTTATTCCTTTTAAAGACCTTTGCATTTTAACATGGATCAAAACTTTTTGCCCAATAAATGAACTTCAAACAACGAAAAGGCATTCGTTTTAAATGGGAAACTCTGTTACATTTCCGCTCTGTCACCTCCATTACATCAGAGTGATACGAACATGAAATTTCTTCACGCTACTTTCTTGCTCAAATTCTTCAATGACTATCCTTCAGGAGAAGGATAAATACAGGTAAATTTTAAATTCTTGGCAAGACTTCCAAGTGTTTCTACATATGCCACTGCCTACCTGTTCAACCTCATCCACCACCATCAGTCTTTGAAACACTGAACTATTTCAAATTCTCTGGAACAATGTGCTATTCTCAGGATGAGCTACGTAATTTTCAGGACCCAGTGGATTATGAAAAGCCAGGGCCCTTGGTTCAAAATTTACTAGAGAATTTCAAGACAGCAACAGCAGAGCACTCATCCAAGTACAGGTGCCCATACAACAGGAGGTTGCAGGCCCATGAAGCACCCCTGGCAATTCTGGAGACAGTAACTCATAAGTCCCTTGGCACTTGTTTTAGGGTATCACAAAGAAATTGGTCAAAATTTTTTATTTCTTTTTACTCTAACTTACTCCCTTTAGATTTGTTGAACTTCAAATACAGGAATGCACTTAAATTTCACCACCATACATTTGTTCTTTTTCTGGGTAAACTCTTGCATAACTAGAGCATGCAACATGCTACCTTGACCCTGGTGCCACTTACTCTCCTTAAGCCACAGTCATATTCTCTCCCTCTTTGGTACTTTTTCAACGTACTATTCCCTCTGTCTGAAGTGCCACTCACCTATTTCTCATCTGATAAACTCCCTCCCACCCCTCAGCTGCTCAGCTCAGGCTCTTCCTTTGCCATAAGGCTTTTTCTGACACCCCAGTGCAGACCTAGGCACATGGTACACACCTGCACTTCAGTGAGTAGTTTATTGAGTTTTAATCTTGTTTCCATGAACATTGTATTCACTAGACTCTAAGCTAGGCATCAATAGTACCCTCACCTTAGTATCTTTAGTACCTAGCACATTGCCTGGCCTGGGTGAGGGACTCAAAAATGCTTGTTAAATAAAAAGATGGGTGGTCAGCTTTTAACATTTTTCACTTATTCAAAAATAGTTCCTTTCTCTTTCAAACCTAATCTAGGTGGGTTTGACCCCCCCAAGATGTGTTCAGTCCTGCTCAGTGGAGGACACTAACGCACGGGACAGTTTGAGAGTGTCATCAAGAATGCCTTCGTAGACTGGCTCCATATGGGAAATTTTATTCTTAATTCAAATATCAGAAACAGTTTGAGGTCTATAGCCCATTTTATAGAGCTGATGATCTGGTCTGCGGTTGATTTAAGTCCTTTGTGCCTCCTCCTCCTTCGTGACTTCTGACTATTCTAACCATGGGTGGGTGCAGAAATACCTTATGAGCTGAAATTCAAACCAAAAAAGTCTGCTTTTTGTAAATTTATGGTGTATCTATGAATTTCATGTACCCAAGCTATCTTCATCCCTGGCTGACACATAAAATTAGAGCATTGGCAGGATATCATATTTACTTAGGTTTTTTTCTCTAACTTGCATATACTGTTCTGAGCACATTTTGAGAAAAAATCCAGGAAACTTTTTTTTTTAATTTAATTCTTTTCACTTGTGTTTTAGCAATTGGTGTGTACTCTGTCATTGCAAAGGGTTGAAGCAGCATCTGGTTATTTCTTTCTGGCCAGACCATGGAGAGAGGAGAACTCATTGTTACTGACTTTCTGCCTAGATTGCTGCTTCTCAGTCCTTCTCTCCTCAGCTTTGTTTCCTTCTCTCTTGAAGCTGGTAGGATTTCATTCCTTCAAGGCCCCTTCAGCTCTGCAGACATCACTAATGAAGTGGGACAAAGGGTGGCTAGGCTCAGACATAAATCTCAAAAAACAAGAAAATCCTCAAAAGGTTAGATTCCTCTTCAGCAGGTGGTGAAGCCCTAATCCCCATTCAGACAGGTACCTTTGTCCATCTGCCCTGAGAGCAAATCCTAGGCTGCCTAAACCAGGTGACTAGTTAGGAGTAGCAGAAAGCACATGAGAAAGCTTGGATTGAACCAGAAACTTGTCTGAATAGCAAGGCAACTTTATCCTTGTCTTAGATGTTAATGGTTCAGTTTTAGTTTTAACCTGTTTTGGGTGGATTTCTTATTCACGCCTTCACTCTGAGTTTTTCCAATCATGCATTCCTAAATCCAAGTCCTGCCTGCTTGGATTCTTAATTCATTTAGGAGCCTTACAACCTGCTATCCTAGACTTAGAGTCTGGGCTCTCAGGGTTGGGAGGGAGTTTGATGGATTATGTGTCTGTCCCCATCTAAAACCTGAAGCCACTCTACCACTGCCATGCCTGGGGTCTGTGCTATCTTTGCCTGAGTACTACCAGGGTGGAAAATTCAGTGCTGTCCAAGGTTGTCCACTTATCCTTGAGCAGCTTTATTAGAAATATCTTCTTTTCATAAGCCAGATGTCAGCTAGGGTCAACTTGCCCTTTCAAGATTTAAATGAAATTGTTTTGAATTCTTATTCCTTATGTGGTGAGCCATTTAACAACTCTCTCAAACTCTCTGTTAATCTTTGACATATGGGCAGGTTGTTTATAATTTTCCTGACTAGCTCTGGCTAAGGTCTAATCGCTCCATTTATGGACCCTCTCTCTTTTCTATGCCTGCTCTCCCTACTATGTGTACTGTTACTCCACACGGAACATTCCCCTGTGGACTTCCACTTGAACCTCTCTCAAACACAAGGCCGTGTGAGTGTGTGGGATGTACTTTTACTCTGAAAGCAAATCCTAGGCTGCCTAAAACAGGTGGCTAGCTAGGAATAGCAGAATTGGGGCAACTGTTGGAGTTTACAGTGCAGCAACCAAACAACCTATGATTACATATTAGACATTCCTATTCTTCAAGATCTTTCAGCCACCCCATCACCAGGAGCCTCTCTCTCTGTTATGTGACTGCCACTCTGTGTAGCGTCGGTCTCCCACCACGACACTTGGCCCCATCTCTGTCTTCAGCTCCTCCCCTCTTCCGTCCAGGTCGATGCTTCTGTCCCGACTTCCAGTTAACTTCTGCATAGCAATTTGGTTTTGTCTTTGTCTTCTTCTGGACATCGACCTTGGGACCTGCTGCCCCACGCCCTAGGCAATTTGTCAACATGTCTTTCCAAACATAGCCCACTCTCTGAAAGTCTTGTGCCAGCCGTTACCCTGCCTTCACGTGGCTACATAAAGCCACAGTCTGACCCCATGTAGCTTCTGTCCAGTTCATTGAAACCTGGCCTCTCTTGGCTGGCCTCTTGCTCTGCTCATTGCTGTGAACAGAAAGAACACAGGCTTTGGAATCAGACCTGAGTCTAAATCCCAGATCTCCTGCTCATGGGCTGTGTCACAACTATCACGCTACCTTTTGAGACCATGTCCCTCAGCTATAAATTGGTGGTAATCGTACCCTCGAAAAGACTTGTATGAGAATTCAGTTTGGTGATGCACAGTGGCTGGCACATTATAGACACCCACAAATGTCTATGTGCGTCCCTTCTTGTCACCTCAGCCCCAAATTTCAGCACTGGTGTAGGTGAATCTACCTCAGCCTGGTTGGATCCATTTGCTTTGACCTCTGGCCACTACCTACTTGATATCTTGGCTCTCAGGGACATTTAATCTGCTCCCTGCTTTTATTTCCACCTTCAGTTTTCATTACTCAGCTACTTCCACTCTATGCTCCAGATGTACAGAACTATTATACTTGGTGTCCCAAACTTACTCTCTCTCTTCTCCGGAATCTTTCTATATGGGCAACTTCTAGTCAGGTCTCACTTAACCACTGCCCTCCCTTCCCCAAACCCCCTGATCCTCCCAACACCAAGTGTTACTACTATCTGTTCCTCCAGCACCTTGTGGTCACCCCCATGACAACATCCAGAACACTGTTCTGAAATCACTTGTTTCTGGGCTATCCCATTGATCACGAGCTTCCTGAGGCAGAGGTAGATTCTTCATCAAAGTTTTATCCCTAGACTGTGGCATCCAGTAGCCCTTCGAGAATGTTCGTGGTTGAATCAATGCATCCTGCCTTGCTTCCGTGTTACGTGACTGCTCACAGTCCTGACACAGCAGACAAGAAGCATCACCTTTTAATCACTTAAGAACCATTTTCCTTCCCCTTTGCCATCATACCCTCCAGTCACAAATATATTAGCATAGGAATATATTTCTCTGCACAATAAAGCACTGCAGAAGAAAGAGAAAATGTAAACTTTATATTTCACTTAACTTTGCCAAATTAAGTGAAGTTGTATAATGTGGATGAGATGCTCAGAGTTTAGTAAACACAGGTAAGGAATAATAAACTACAAAAAAGTCTAGTGAATGAGAACCTGGCTGCTCCAGGTAAATGGCATTTGACAACGGATAGATAACCGTGGAAGGAGGTTAACATGACACACATGCAGAAGGGAAAGAAATTTCTCTTTCTGCCTCTCCCTCTGTTTGCCCATATGATCCTGATGAAGTTGGGAATTGTTTCAGGGATAATTGGCATTAAGCTACGGATCACAGAGATAAGTGAGCTGTCCTGCCTGAGTCATTCTTAAACCAAGCCCAGAAATTTCCAAATGACATTAGGAGCACTATGGTCACCATGAAGTGATGGCCTTCTCACTGCTTGTAAAGATGGAAGGAAGCTTGTCAGGGATAACTGAGGGGAAAGCTGCCAGATCTCTTTTTTGGTATCTCACAAGTAGCCCCTTGGTACCTCTTAAAAGAAAATAAATCAGAGATGCCATGAAAGCTCTTACAACTCAAATCTCACTAACATGCAACATTTAAAAATTTTAAGTGAACAAACAATACCTTGGAACATATTATTTGTTTTATGCTAAACAACTTTGTTTTAAATATATGAAATTCCAAAGAGAAGCCCTTAAATACTAGTAAAAATACTAAGTAAAAATGATAATTTGTATGATTTATTAATCTATCATATAGGTTATCTTAATCTCAGAATGAACTCAGCCTCTGTTGTGGTTGGAGTCCCAGGACAGAGGTTAACAAAGAATGTGCCCTGCCCACCCTGACATGAGCTCACACACGAGAACACTCAGCCAGGCAGATGTTCCAGGAGGCACACTATGTTCAGAGCAGGGCATTCCTTTGGTGTTGGGAAAGGGCTGTGTGATTTCACTGGCATTTCCACATCAGAGAGGAATTCTAAAAGAAAGCATCGTAGTTGAACTGCTTGAGGGGGATGGCTCCAGAAGCAATTTTTTAGGCAAGTCATTTGTCTTTTTTGAGGCTCAGTTGCTCATTTGCACAAAGGGTATACAAACGAATACCAGTAACAGTTAGGAAACAGGTCTGGCTATTATAACAAAAGTCAAAACTCATTGTGGCTTAAAAGAAACAGGAGTTTATTTCTTGCTCATGATACAGTCTGAACATAATCAGTCTAGATCTGAGAGGGCAGCTCCACAGTCTCAGGTCCAGGCTCCTCCTCTCCTGTTTAGCATCTTTAACGCTCAGCTTTCGTCTGGTCTCATGGCTAAGCTGTCTGCTCTCAACAAAGGAGAAGGGGCAGGAGAAGGCACGGTCCTTCCCTTTTTAAGGGCATGAATTGCAAGTTGTTTACACCTTTTCTGTTCACTTCCCATTAGCTGGCACTTAGTCATGTGGCCACATCGATCTGTAAGACAAGTTGGAAGATGTAGTCTTTAGCTGGGATGCCATGGGCTCAGCTAGAACCCACGACTTATCTTGCCAGCAAAGAAAGGGAGAATGCATACTCAAGGACACCTAGCAACCACTCGTAAAGTTCCTTGTGACCTTCTGCTAAAATAATAGAGACAGAATGTTCGATATAAAGACAATGTTCAGTTGGTAGTAAACATTGTGTTTTTAATGTGCAAAAACTTAGATCAGTTCATTTGATTTCATTCTTGATAAAGAGACAAAAGACAAATGTACCTCCACATAGCGACTCGCAAAGAGGATCAGATTAAGAAGAACAACCAGGCTTAGAGATAAAGGGAATTGCACTGTACTGGCCTCCTGGCCCTCTCAGCCCTGGGTACTGACAGCTTTCTCCTTGGGCCCAGGCTTGCCCAGTGCCTTAGCTAACCCTGCTCGGGGTGACTCTAGCGGGGAGTCTTATGGCTCTGTGTTCAGAATCTGGTGTGTCTTGGGGGAATGCAAATCGCAGCCCTCCCTTATTACCCAATTCACTTTTCCAACTCGTGCATCTCAGCCTCTGTCCCACTTGCTCCCCTTCTCCACTTGTCCAAACATACCTTACGATCAAGGCACCCAAACGTTACACAAGGGAATGTTGCACACAACCCTTGCACACGCTCCCGTGCTAGTATCCCTTATACCCATCTGCCTTCGTGCTGTCATCCCCCCACCAAGTCTGAAGGAAAGAAAGGAAGAAAGAATCAGGATCTGAGGGGGTAGGGACACTATTCCAGAAAGAGATGCGTCCAGAATAGAAGCCAAGGAATAAGAACACATATACGGCAGTGGGACTTTGCAGCAGTGAGTGGCTGCACAGCAGTGCCCTGTAAACTCCAGATCCTGACATGTAAAAAGTCCCACCATACCGAGGGGAAGGAATGAGGGTAGTGGAGGCAGGCGGGAGGGGGATTCCTGCATAATTACCTTCTGAAATGATTCTGACACTCAGTAGGATATCCACGAAGGACATACAGTAGTCCCCCCTTATCCATGGTTTCACTTTGCATGGTTTCAGTTACCTGTGGTCAGCCATGGTACAAAAATGTTAAGTGGAAAATTCCAGAAATAAACAATTCATGAGTTTTAAATTGTGCACCATCCCGCTCTGTCCCACCTGCGACACAAATCCTCCCTTTGTCCAGAGTATCCATGTTGTTCATGCTGCCTGCGGGTAAGTCACTTAGTAGCTGTCTTGGTTATCAGATCTGTTGTTGTTGCAGTATTGCAGTATTTGTGTTCAAGGAACACCTATTTTACTTAAAAACGGCTGAAAATGCAAGAGTGGTGATGCTGGCCATTCGGATATGCCAAAGAAAAGCCATGGCGTCTCCTTCAAGTGAAAAGGTGAAAGTTCTCAACTTAATAAGGAAAGAAAAAATAGTCATATGCTGAGGTTGCTAAGATCTATGGGAAGAATGACTCTTCTATCTGTGAAGAGGGAAAACACAATTCCTATCACCTTTGCTGCTGTACTTCAAACTGCAAAAGTTATGGCCACAGAGCAAGATAAGTGCTTAGTTAAGATGGAACTGGCACTAAGTTTGTGGGTGGAAGACATGAACAAAAACGTGTGCCCATTGATGGCAACTGGGTTCACTACTAGCCGCGGTTTCAGGAGCCCAGCGGGAGTTTTGGGACATATCCCTCTCAGATAAAGGGGGTACCTACTGTACCTACAAAGTAGAGTTTAAAATTACCATTTGGCAAAGTTACTTTCTAACTAAGATATTAATATTTCACTGACAACTGGGCAGTTTTCTAGTTAACCTGTGGGCTGGTCCCCCTGGAAGTGGGTAAAGGAATAAGATTTTACAATCGGTGTTTTCTGGGCTTTCTCTGTCAAACACGTATCGTGAGATCAATTAGAACAGGACTCAATAATGGCAGAAAGCTCACATGGACTTTTCGACTAACAGATGAAACAGGAATATGACTAATTCAATGTGAGAGCTTCAAGGAATCTCAGTGATCACCCAAACACTATGTTATAGTAGAGAAAACCATGGCCCTGCTTAGGCCGCAGGGTTAGATAGTGGCAGAACCAAACTATTTGAAATAAATAAAACCTAAGTACTGGAGGCTCCTGGTCCAGCAAGCCTAGTAAGGTGCTTTCTGACATCAGAGGAATCTACTATTATGAAAAGAAAATCTCTTGTGGGAAAACATTCATATATTTCTAAAACAGTTTTTATCAAAGAGGATAAGACAGGAAATGATGAAACAAATTCTAAGTGTATAAATAATATCATCTAACCATTGTATAACAACCCACATTCCTGAGGAATTTGCAGAGTGACAAATGACTTCAAGACAAACATGTGTTTCTAGCTGCACATTTTGTAAGTGGCTTTAGAGGAAATGTTGATTCAAGAATGCAGAAGAGACTGGTGACCTAAATTGGCTGGGAATGAGGAAAATCCTATGTTAAATGCCTGGAACAGGGAACAAGGTAAATGTCCATGAAACACCCTTTCCTATCTAAGTGAAATAATATGTGGCATCTATAGCCAGGAAATGCTCCCTTCATGTGGAGGGCTGCTCTGTTTGACACAGGACACACTCACAAGGGAGAGCAAGCATCCAGATCAGCAATTAAAGTGGGTAGGAAATTAACAAATTATTATGACATGTTCATCATCTCACATAGCTGGTGGGTGGGGGCTTTGGAGGCAGCAGGTTGAGGTGAAAAGTGCACTGCACAAGTCTTTGGAGAACCTGGGTTCCAGTCCTAGGTCTAGTTGTTCTACTTGTGTTACCTTGGGCGAGTTACTTAACCTCTCTGGTTGGGCTTCGGTTTCCTTCTCTGTAAAACGAGAGGGTTGGACTACATCTAGCTCTAAAATTCTGTGTTTTCTGGGGATTACTATTCGAATGCCTATGGCAATGATTCTCAACACGAGGTAGTTTTGTCCCCACCAGAGGACGTTTGGCAATGTTACAAATGGTTGTCACAACAGAGGGAAAGGTGCTACTGACATCTGTTGAGTATAGGCCAGGGATGCTGCTAGACTTCCTGAAGTACACAGAACAGCCGCCCCACAACAAAGAATTATTCAGCCCAAAATTTCAGTAGTACAGAGATTGAAAAACACTAACTGGAAGGACAATATAATGATGAATCCATTTCATCCAATTATTGTCACGTTGCCAGATCTTCTGGCTTTTTAAGAGAATTAGAAAATTTGGATTTTTATGTAAAATCTCCTAAATTTAAAATATAGCCATATGTCAATTTTTTTTTAATGAAACACTTCAGGGGCCAAATAAAACAGGGCTTCAGGACAAATCCTGTCAGCAGGCTGTCAACTTGTGAAATCTTATTTAGCCACATACTGTCCTAGGAACTAGTATACTTTAGCTGAAAGCGTGGATTCCTTCATCTGTATTTTGCCATCTGAGCCAGAACTAAGCAGGTCAAGGTTAATCCATGTCGCGCTCACACACACGTGTGTGGAGTAGTAGAAAAAACACTAAATGAAACATCCAGAGATGTTACTGCTTATCCTCTGCGTAACCTTGGGGTAGGAGTCATTCCGTTCTCTGAACAACAGGGTCTCCATTTCAAGGAGGGTATCAATATCCTCATTGTCTACTTCTCCAGGTTGTCATAGAATAATAGTATCTTGGAGCTGGAAGGAAATTTAGAAATCACCTAATAGACAATTATACCTAGAAAAACGATGTGACTTTGCCCGTGAACTCACAATCCGCTAATAGGAAGACCAGGGCTTAGAAGCCAGGTATCTTGACTCCATGTCCCAAGTGCTCTGCAGAGAGTGAGAGAAAGCAAGGTGGTGGGGGAGAGTGCAGATGTGTCTCCCAAAAACTCACTATTCCAGATGTGGGCCACCAGCACTTGGTCTTCCAGATGTGCCTGAGTCGCAGCAGATGTGATCTGAGGATTAAATGAGAAGGGACGTGAAATCACTCTGGAGTCTGCCAGCTGTTACCCTGTCTCCCAAACGTAAGGACGGTGTTAGTATTCATTTGTCTCTGACGTACAACCACAGGCAGCCCTCGGCCAACAGCAATGCGAGTGCCTGGTATCAGTCATAAGGAGGCCTGAGCCAGAGTGTGTGGCTGGCTCAGCATGGACACTTTGCACCTAGAAAAACTAAGCAAAAGCAGATCAGCAACATCAATTTGGCTGCTGAGAAGCAGTATTGTTACAATGCCATAAAGACAGAAAGTGAAGTTAAGTAGTCATTATTAATTAACATGAGCCAATGGCATTAAAAGATGAATCTTCAAGGCTTACCGTGGTTTATAGACATCAAAATCTCTACCCTCCTACCATGTCTTCACCTCCTATGCTTTCCTGCCTGAGACTTATGTTCTCTTCCTTCCTCCTGCTGGGGGTCTTGCTTCATTCCCTCTGCTTATCTAAAAGCCTCCATCTCTCAGGGCAAGACAGTAAGACTGTCGGTGAGACCTTGCCTGAATGAGATGTTTGCTTGTGCCTACTGTTCTGTCACATAGCCGACTTTCCTGTCTTATGCCAGGTTAGGGTCCAGCCACCACAGTCTGTTCTGATATAGGCACAGCCAACCCCTCCTATCAGTTTAAAATTCTTAGAGTTAATTCTGTCTTTATTTAGCATGCTCATTGTGGTTACATGGGAAAAGCCTGAGTTTTTGCATCAACTTTCAGAGTTTTGTTCTTCCTTAAATATCACGCTTATTTCATGCCAAAATTTCTCCTAAGACCATTGTGAACATCACTACCAGTTGTCTTGTCTGTGCAAGGAGTTAGACAGAACATGCTGATGTTGCAGTTGCTGCCATGTACTCGGCTGCTCCAGCAGGTTTTACTTTTTTTTAGCATAATGATAGAGTTTTCAGTTACTTACAGGATGTAATTATAAATGCATATTTGCAATAGAACCAGCTTGATGTGCTTACTTTTCCATTAATAGAACACTGTACTTTTTGGAATGCATGTACCACCCTTTCCTTAAAGCTCAGCTGAAACCTTACCTCCCTATTAGGCTTCCCAGCCAATAGCTTGCGCCTCTAATTTCCCTTAGTTCTTCTGTCTGCACCACTCATTGGGTCTATAGACCCTCCCTCGTTGTTTCTATCCTTTTATGTGTGATTACACGCTCCTTGAAGGAAAGAGGATTCACCCACCCTCCCCTCTTCTACCTAATATAAATTACTAACCTTACAAAACAATCAATACTTTTTATACTATTTTTATTCTTATTCTGTAGCCTAGTGTCCTACATATTTACTAGATGCCCAATAAGTGCTCACAGTTGTAGTCTATGAAGGCCAGAGGCCTGATTAACGGTATCTCGCTTCTCTGTTAGGGTGATGGACATTTTGAAAATAGGACACAGGAGTAGCACAGATGAGGCTGAGTTACCGAAGATTAAGTTGGAAGACATAGGTCAGCATGAGAGGCAACTAGTGCTGAACGCAGTGGGGGAAGGTCGTGCCGGGTGAGCGCAGCCTCCCACAGGTGGGGAGAAGCCTGCCCCAGGGAGCAGTGGAGAACGAGTTACCATCCAGGCAGCTCAGTCCAAAGGAGGAAGGCAGAGGTATTAATCTCAGTCATATTCATCTCAAATTGACCACTCTGAAATCAGTCCAGCTGCTTTGCAGCAGAGTGAGTAAAAGGCAGAGAGAAGCCAGAAGTTACATTTGTAAGTTCCCTCCACATGGAAGGCTACATGAGTAGTGGGGAAGAATCATTCCTCCTTAACAATTATTTTAAAATGATGGTAACATCCAAGTTATTTTAAAAAAATGTCTTTATCAAATTTTGAACCACACTTCTTTCAAACCTTGCCCAAATCCTAACACAATCTTCTGATATTACCTACCCTCCTTGAAACACTGAAAACAAAGAAGAATGCTTTTATAACATCATAAAATGTTCATGTTATTAAGGATTAATACACTAACACTTAATAATCTATTAACTGGACTAAATCATTTCCTCACTTATGGCTGCATAAATATGACTTACCTACAATTCACCCTCACTTCTCCAGAGACTGAAGGAACAGTTCAGATGTGAATGAAGCCTGTCTACCCCACAGAGACTGGTGAGAACAACATCTGTCTAAGAGCTTAATTAGGCCAATTCAGGGAATAAATTCAAAGCTGTGCCCAGGATTTTCTGAGGCTAAGGGAACAGTATTATAAGGTTTATAGCTTAGTACTTTCTTATCTTGTTTTTAATAGTCTCAAGAATAAGCTTAGACTTTGGAAAATGTAATGCCAGGAGGATATGTCCTGGGGTAATAACCCTTGTGGATAAAGAGTGAAATTTCCCCAAAAATAGGTGTTGATTGCCAAGCGTGGAGGAATAAAGATGGGCATTATAGTTAATATCTTGGTGAGAAAAGTAGAACTAAGGATAAGAAACAAGGTTCGGAACCGCGGGGACTAGGGGACACTGTGAAGACTTAACTTAGGGGATTTTTTTTTTTTTTTGCTATGGAAATGTTAAGTAGATAGTCATATTTTTTCCACAATATGTCATAATTCTCTTTTGTTTTTGCTAGTGCTTAAGAATAGCCAGCTCAGTGTTTATAACTTTGTGAAATGGCAGTAAAGAGGGTAATGACAGAATTATCAATGAAAGGGAGGCCCATCCCATGTTCAGCCACTACCTCCCTGACCATATCCTGCTCTATGGAAGCTTTTGAAGATGTGGCAATGCCACACAAAGGAAGGGGGAGGGCAGGAATTATATATCTCAGATGAGTAGCAATCAGTGATGACTCAGAAACAAATATGAACTAAATCATCTCTTCTTTCCTAAATATACCATAGGGAGGTGACTCTTAATGGGGAGAGAAATCTGACCCTTGGGTTATTTATGGAAAAGGCACAACTGCCTTAATAATATAATTATCTATTTTCCTTGAACATGATAGAAGGAACAATTCCATTGCGTATTTTTTATGAACAAATATAGATAACTACCCACCAGCCAAGTAAGGGATGCTCAGTGATTCTTTAATCAGAGCATATTGCAGAGCTGCTTCCTTTTCCTAATTTCTGTTTCTATGAATAATCTACAGAGTTGTGCAACACGCAGATGACACATGGAAATCAGAATCATGACTTTTATGTAGACCACATTGTTTTTTGCCTGTAAATTGCCTCCAAATGGCTTGGAAAGTAATGTTGCTTTATGATGCTTTCAACCAAGAAGGGCTACCTGAAAGCAATTACACCTACTATTCAGTAGAGCCTATTTCTGTGATCCTCCATCATGCCATTCAGATAGGCAATGTCAGTTAGTGTTTCTTCCTAAGGAATACTCCCACTTGGGTATAAGAGAGTTTAGAATTCTTGTGCTGAAAAGGTAGAGGAAAAAAATACCAAAACCAACTGATGGGAAGAGATCTGGAGCATCCTAAAAGTCATTGTAATTAAAACACAGCAGTTTGTAATTATTCCGAAGGAAAACAACATACTGAGAAAGGCACAAAAATATTAATGTGGTTACCCAAGGCCCTGCTACATTAATTCAAATTGACTTGGGCAGATATGAAATGCTCAGATGGACTGAAAACTAGTTGGAAGGCTTAAAACAAAAGAAAATGCAATATAATTAGGTGGAAAAAGCAGTGGATTTGGAGTCACTAGAATATGGTTGGTTCTGCCATTGACTAACCGACTGACCTTTGGCAATTCATGGAACTTCTCTGTGACTCAAAGTTTAAACTTCAAAACAGGATACTATTACTTAACCTTGGGTTAAAAGAATGTGTGCAAAGGTTATTTTCTGTTTTCAAATGCTGTTCCACACCCTTTTCCTCACCTCTGCCTCTTCTCCCTACACAGGGACAGATAAGCCCCTGCCTAACTTCTCCACCAGGCACCTGCTTCATTTTCCTTTATATTCAAATTCTTCTTTAGCATAAGCCTGCTGATTTACAAGTTTTGGTTTTTTTTGTATTCCTTAAAGCCAGCATTCAACATCATATTTTTTTGAACTATAAAATAGATGTTTTATGTGGGTGATTTTTCTTCTTTACAATCTTATTTTTTTCTCATCTTTAGCTTGAAATTTTTAAAATTTTCATCAAGAAATAATAGTTGTATGTGTTATATATTTATGGGGTACAATGTGATGTTTTGATATATATTTACATTGTGGAATGATTACGTTAAGCTAACTACCGAATCCATTACCTCATATACTTACCCTTTTTTGGTAAACATTTAAAATCTACTCTTTTAGTAATTTTGATATATGCAATGCATTATTTTTTATTACAGTGACCCTTTTGTGCAATAGATTACTAAAGCTGATTCCTTCTAACTGAAATTTTGTATCTTTTGATCAACATCTCCCTTTTCCCCAACTTCTCCCCCTTCCCAGCCTCTGGGAACCACCATTCTACTCTCTACTTCTTCAAAACCATATTTTTAAATTAACCTATTAGTGTATTTATGTTCAGTGTTTCTTTGAATTAAGAAAGAAGTTTCCTTGTCATTACCCCTTTTCTCTCTATTACCGCTGCATCCCCTTGGCTCCTGCTGTTAGCTAAGCTTAGTTCACTGCTCCGATTCCTGGTACAGGTGAAGTGGTTGAACTTAAAGGGGCTTGCGCAAGTGTACTTTTGATACAGTCAGAGTCGCTTCTGCTTAGAGCTATTCCCCCAACTGTTCGGGAATGATGTTTGACTTAGGTTCCAGAAGAAGTTTTCAAACTTCACTGTGGTATTAGAGTCATCTGGAAAGTGAGTTAAAAATAAAAATTTCTGAAGCCTTCTTCACAAGATTGTAATTTGAAAGGTTTAGGTAGAGAACCAGGAATCTGCATTTTTAACAAGCACCCTAGTAATTCTGATGCAGGTGACCCATAGTCTACACTTCTAGAAACTCTGTTAGAGATTATTTAGGCAACTCCAAAAGTAATCTGGAGTTTTGAATTTTTGTGATTTAAGAAGTAAGTACTTTAGAAAGGGAAATATGAGCAAAAGGAGTTTTCGTATTTAAAACACTTATGCTATATGGGAAGCACAGAAAAGTCTGGCTGGTAGTTTGTTCACTTGATGCCTGTGTGTGTAAGAGACGCTAATTAGTGTTACTTTCCTAGTATGTAACATGACAACACCATTAGCCACTGCAAGGAGAGACTGGAGGGTTCAGTGAGATGAGACATGTTAAAAGCAAAAACCTCAGTCATGAAAAGTAGAATAGAAACATTAATAATTATCTCTTTAGTACTGATAATTTTAAAAACTGGATTATTCAACTAAATGAGGAATTGCTAAGCCCAGATTCCATAAATCCCTTTTCCATAAATTAGTGTTTTCACCCATGTGAGGTATGTGAAGTATGAAGCACGTGCTTGTCAACACGCAGCGGCCACCCAGGCCAGAGGCTGGGTGGGAGAAGGTGTGAAAAGTCACCTGGCATTAACAGTAAATCAATAAAATGTGCATTTGATTTAGTACAAAGCACTGCTACAAAGTGTAAACACAATGTAACAGCAAAAACAATTTTTTTAATTGCATCACTTTATTTCAGACAACTCTGACACATTCTGCAAAAGAAAAAAAATAAAATTATCAATTACAAACTGGCTGGAAATGAATTATGTGATTTTTCTATTACCTGGAAACCACTTTTTATTATGTGCAAGATGGTGTCAAGTAGACTACAATCACATTGATTACTAATTTCTTCTGTCTGGATTCTGGTCTTGAAAGACAAACTGAAGCATGTGCTGCTTTGTATCTTTCTCTATCTCCCTTACCCGTCAAATGTATACATCCACATAACATTCAGACTAAATGCGTAAAAATGTATAACATACACGCTCAATGTGTGTGTGTTTGTGTTTGTGTGTGTATGCATACACACACTTTTTCAAACCAAGAGATTTTTTGGTAAGGGGAAATGTTTTCAGTAAAATTTCCCAACAGAGAATGGTTGTTCCCAGCGTAACCCTGGGAAGTACTTTTATAGCAAGCCAAAGGCAAAGGGTTGTACCCTCATTAGCTTTGCACTCCAGGTGTCTCGTGTAGTGCGTGCAAACATGAGACACTGAACAAAATATTTAACATTGTTGTTAAAGTTGATGTGATCTTCTTTGGAACAACACTTAGGTAGGTCTCAGGGAGACTCTGAAGGAAGTGGTAGTGTAAAGAGGCCGGGTTTCCCCCTGAGGTTTGCTTTACCTCATCTAGTTACAAGATAGGTCAGGCTACGCTACGGTGATAGAAAACTCCCAGACTCAGTGACTTAACACAAAAACGTTTATTTCTCATTCAATTAAAACCATTTGCAAATATAGGAGACCCTCCAAGGGAACTGTCCTTCATGTGGTAACTTGGGGATGCTGTTTGGATCTTGTGTCTCCACAGTCTCAACACAAAGCCTCTTCCACTGTCACCCAGAAGGAAAAGAGAGCTCTAAGCTGGAGGGTCTGGCAGCAGAAATGAAATGTTTTGGCTTGGACACGATCCACATCACTCTGTTCATAGCCCACTGGTACTAGTAGCACTGCTCCACCTAACTGCCGTGGAGCAGGAAAACAGAACCAATCCATCCTTTGTCCAGAAGCAGAAGAGAACTGGAGAGAACAAGGCCAGCAATCTCTACTGCACTTGTTTAAACGGTCTCCAAAGAAATTCATGACAGTATAATAAGCCTTTTTAAAAAGGCATAAATTATAAAAATAAATAAATTGATGAAGAAACTACTTAATCATAAATATATCTTAGATGCCGATTATAAAGGGAAATTCTGCAGTTTGAATACATTTTTTAAACCTAACTGAAGCTTACTGTAAAATCAATGTGACTTTATTTTATAACAACTTTAAAATACCATGTATCTAATATTTTTAAAGCAACTATTTTTTCTTTGCCAATTATAGCTGAATAAAGAATTCTAAATAATAACAGAAATTGTGATAATGGCAGGTCCAATGGAAAGCTAATTAAAATGTATTGTTTTGAGGCAAATCTTCACTTGTCACTAAATATGTAGTATTCAATCATTGGGAGTTTGATTGAAAGCAATCTTTCTTTCTGTGGACCATATACATTTTTTCTTATAGAATTCTTAGAAAAATATTGTAATATAATATAATTATAACTTAAACTCGTGCTAGGCGAAGGCTTAAAGTATTATGCCAGTGTAGTTTCTGGTCATCCCAAAATATCTATAAAAGACCAGAATTAAGTTGGTTCTCTGAGAGTTCTTTAGAATACCTTTTCTCCAGGACTTTTCAATACCAGATCCCAGATGGATTCAAAAGTTGAGCAATCCCAAACCTGACACATAAAGCTGACACAAAGAATTTAAAACTAAATTGTTAACATAATTTACCATATTTAGTTACTTCTTCAGTCATAGAGGTGATTAAACTTACTGGTCCAGCCATTAGAATTGGCTAGAGATCCTTGAACAAGAAGAAAAACTTGTATGAATTTATAAAAAATAGAAGCCAAGTTTAATTTTAACCTTTGTATAAAATTGAGTCTTTAATCACATAATCAATTTTCTTGTTTGGATGTCATTTAGGACAGTTTGAAATACCATCTGCCATGGGAAAGCTCAAATGCAGTATTTTCTGGATGTGCTGGACTAGGTAAAGTCTGCAGTTTCTCTCCAGACCTAGGATTTGATGTGTAGACAGAACGTGCAGTTTTGCAATCTGCTGAGCCAGAAGAGGATTTAATATTACATTCAGAACTGTACTCAAATTGCCAAAAAATGTTCAATAAAATAACATTGCAAATCACACTCAGTTAAACTAGTTGGCAAAGGTAGCATGACAAAATTGAGAAATAAAGCATATGGGACATAGTGCTATTTACATGTTTTCAGGGCTTACGCCCTGGGTGGCTCACTATTTACAAGACAGCAGTTTCCACCCTTCCCCTCTGCTTTAGGTTTGATACCAGGCCAAGTCCTCAATCTGACTTCATATGACTGTGGTCTAGTTCAGATTAGTATTTGTCACCACTCTTCATAGCAGACAGGAAATCAGCAGACTGTGGAAGGGAGGAGGAGGAGGAAGAAATTAAGGGGCTAAGTCTGTTGAAGGTAAAAATACCTGTGATCAGCTGCCTGAGGTAATCACAATAGTGACAGATGAAGGCTGCATGGCAGCCAGATGCTCACAGTTTTACAATTTTAGATAACCATTGAAGGAGAGAGAATCTTACAATTCTCATAATATTTGCTGCCACTGGAACAAAAAAAGGTTGTGCAATAAAGTATTATTATCATGCACCCTCTCTGAAAATGTTTTACAGAATTCTAAGCTTCTTACTTAGAAGCCAATGGGACATCTGGCTGAAAGATGACAAATCATAAATGCCCTTTAAATAAATTAAGACATAGTTTAACAGAAGAGAAAACTAGCAATCCGAACAAATGAATCAATATAACAAAATTATTTTTAAAAGCCAAAAAATAACATTTCATCACTACTAAAAATGTTAACAAAAATTATGACAAATTTAAAAGGATGATGTAAACAGCAACTCTCTGTGTCTTTATGAATACAGAACATCAACTCAACTAGCAATTACTGTTTTAATTGTTTTACATGTATTAACAGTCAAACAACCTTATGAAGTGAATTCTATTGTCTTCTTTCTAAAACTGAGGAAACTGAGGCACTGGGGAGGTTATACATTAAGCTGACAAACGAGAGACTTGAGACTTGAACCCAGACATCCTGGTTGCATCCTGCATAAACTGTGATAAATTATGAAAGGGAAGAGCACAAATCTCTAAGCTTTGCAATGGGAACAATATTCATTCATGTAATTCCAAATTACTTAATATGTGATGTGATTTCTAATGTTGATATTGCTGATAGGCTGTATCAATTTCAATTAATAGGTAAGACCTGAAGAAAGAAGCGAGTGGGGTTTGGCTCTGTGTGTGTTCTATGACTGAATAAAATTTAGAACAGAATGAAATTACTTTATTCAGCCCTTTCTATTTTCTTCTCTGAAAATACAAGGTTATTATAATGCTCATCATGCCATCAAGTTATTGATCTGAGACTGATGATTTCCCTTAAGAATTGAATAGAGCTTGAGAGAAGATTAGTCCTTCTGGAAGAATATTGTTACATTATATTAGCTGATATTATAATAGTTGGTTTCTTGACTTTATATGCCAGCCAGGCCATCTTTTCATTTAGTTAATGTAAATCCAGGTTAAGTTGCTGTATTGAAGTCACACTGATTTGCTTGAACTGTGGAACATAAGTCTTTTTCCCATCAGGTAATCAGTAGCAATTAAATGAAATTTGGCTTAGAAGGGCCATGATTTTCCCACAACTTTGCCCTATCAGCATAAGCCTGACACTCCACAAGCCACAGAGCTTAGTGCAGACTTTGGTGATGTGCCACTCAGCATAAGCTGGGTGCCAAGAGGCTGTGCCTGGAGCTTGTGCTGAGAAAGATCATCAGCATCCTTTGGTGGAAGACATATTACAAAAGTGAATCCAAACAGAATGGGTGGCTAAGTTAAAGAAAATAGGGGAGTGTAGGTGGTAAAAGGCAACACCTGTCCCTATGAAAAGCACAGGCTTTGGCATCAGGCAGACCTGAGTTGGAATCCAGCTTCATGCCTTACCAGCAGTGATCACTGGTGAGTTAACTAACCTCTCTAAGCCTTAATTTCCTCTTCTTTAAAAGGAGATACTTACCTCATAGAACTTTTAAAAGCATTAACTAGTTGTAATATGTCTAGCACAATACATGATGTATAATATAAGCTCAATAATTTTTTTAATGAAAAGCTACTTCTCAACAAATTCAATTACTGGAGGGGGATATAAGTAAAATATTTTTGAAGACTCATAACTAATTATACATTACTTTCCATTCACCCAAAATCCATTTTGGAAGTCTGAGTCCTTAAATGGGTTTATTCATTTTCTGCTTAATTTTTAAAACTAAATTCATATTGACTCTCCAGATCACTCTCAAAAGCAAACCAAGGTTGAATCTGTAGTATTTCCTCAGATTTAAAGAGATGAGTTCCCGGTTTTTAGGATAAATTTGGCCAAAGATCGGAGAAATCTCTTCTTGCTGGCACTAAACTAGAAGTGTTCCTAGCTCCAAGAGTCATACATTAGAAAAGTTTTTCAATAAGGCCTCTTTTACTCTTTACTCATGATAAAATTAAATAATATATTAACAGCACTGGGTGCTCAGCTTTCTGTTTTCCTTGAAGTGTTTCCAATGCATCTGTACTCATGACATGCCTACTCTACCCTCCAATCTTAAGAGGGGTGGAAGGAAACAAACGTAACTGTGTTGAAGATTAGGGGAAATAATCTGGTCACTGCTTGTCCCGTGACATGGGAATCTCTAGATTTGAGCTCTTCGATATAGTGGCCACTTCTCACATGTGGCTATATAAATTTAAATTAATTAAAATAAAATTTAAAAATTAGTATCCTCTGTTAGACTAGTCATATTTCAAGTGTTCAGTAGTCACATGTAGCTAGGGGCTACCAAATTGGACAATGCATATACAGAAAGCTTCCATCATCTCAGAAAGTTCTATCAGGCAATACTGCTACATGATTGACAGTGAAGAAATCTAATTATGGTATAATTTTTCTTTCTTATTGAGCATACAAAGATATAGGCATCCTCTATTCTTTAAGAGAAGGAAGTATGCAAGATTATAGCACAAAATGTAAGACCAAAGACCATCTCATACCTTCATTCCCATGCCTTGTTTTGGGTTGCTTAAATTATTTCATAGGAATGGAGTGGCTCCAACCTTGTGGTTCCATGCTGTACTGGTGAGCTTATCGAATTTACCTTTCATAAAGAAGCATGGCATGGCCACCTGACAGTGATTTCAGCTTGTTGAAGCAGGATTGCCCATGGGTTGGTTTACCTGACACATTCCACCTCTCAAGTATTTCTATTAGTTAACTGGATATATAATAATTATATATTATATAATTATTACACTATTGAAGAGCTATTCAAAAAGCTACAGGCTGAAACTGTTACTAAGCCAGGTGGTTTTAGGCATTGAAATGGCCCTTTACTCTCCTGCTGCTCCTGTTTGAGATCTCTTGGATGTTGCTATTTCCCCTCCCTCCAAACCCCATCCCCATTTTATTTATGCTTCCTACTTTGGTATTTCTTGGTCAGCGTTCACCATGACGACAGAATTGGTGGCACCACATGGCAGGGAGAAAAAAGAATAAATTTTTCATGGCCAGTGAAGCTGAGAAATTGTTGGTCCTTCGTGCCCCACCAGGGCTATTCCTTCCTTACCCTTTATCTAGGCCTTATTTTCTCTACACTCCAACGAGGTCAGAAAATGTCCAGAATAGCCTGAAGCTGCACATTCTTTTGTAGTATATACAATTCTGTATGAAAATATTCACCATTAGGTGAAGGGCAAGGGAGGAAAAGACAGTGGGAAAGCGTCCCATTTTTTACTTTATTTTATCACCATCACAAATGAAACTCTTAACCAAACTTGAAAGGGATTGAGAATATTTTAAGAGATTGTGGATATTCATAACATTGAATTCTGTTCCCTAGTTACCTTCAAGGAGAGAGACTCTGGTTTGAAAGTTAAGTAATAGTAGAGGAAAAAGAAGCAGGCAGGTCAAACTTAAAGCCATACAGAAGAACACAGGAAGAAAAAGAAATCAGTTGGCTCCCAAGAAGTTATACATTAATACATATCCACTGGAGAAATACAGGTCTCTTAGCTATTTATTTACCAACTTTCTCCCTTTCTTTATCCCAGCTGTACTTTTGCCATCTGCAGACTTGATCCTGTAAGTATCCTTGCCCCGGTGACATAACCACCGCAAATGGCTTGAATCTATTCCTACTACATTGTGTATGTTCCTAGAATTCAGAGTGGAATAATGAGTGCATTTTCCCATAGGGACAGTGGCTGATTCAATAAATTTAGGTTATAGGAGATTATTGGCTGTAATACGGAGAATTATTTGGGGGCAAGAATAGAAGCAGGTGCTCACTTAGGAGGCTATTTCAAAAGTCTAGGCAAGAGATCATTTAGACTTTGGTTAGGGAGGGAGTAGTGCAAATAAACGGAAAAAGGGAGATGGATTCAGAATATATTTTACAGTAAAGTTGGCAGGACTGAGTCTGAAGTAGGGAGTTAGGGGCGATGGGGAGAAACAGGGAGGGATAATACTGCCTTTCACTGAGATGAGAAATATTAGAAAAGACATAAACGAGAAAAGACGTCTGGGTGGCTAAGGTGGAGTAGGGAGGAAGAGGACTGTTTTTGACACGCTAAGTACCACATCTAAGTGGAAATATTAAGCAGGCAGCTGAATATAGGACTCTGGACTTAAGAAGGAAGAACTGGGCTGGAGAGACAGATTTGGTGGTCTTCAGCACACGGAGATTATTTAAAGCCATGGAATCAGTTGAGACCCATAGACAGAGGGAGTGAAATAACGATGAGGGTACCAGCCCTATCACATTTGAGGTTAGGCTCCATGCACCCCTGCACGATGGGGCTCACAGAGTTTTTACGCTTCTCTGTGGACTGCTTAATATGTATAATTGAGAATATGCATCTAAAATTCCAACACATAAAACACACTTATGAACACAACTATTCTTCATGTGGGGAAGTGCCAGCATAACAAAGGGTTTATATTAGGTGGTTCACTGTGGTGCTTTGAAAGAATTTCATTCATATAAAAGTGGATACATCTGACTCTTCAATGACTGTAGCTGGTTATTTACCTGGATTGTTTGGAACCGTACAGACAAGAGTTTTCTAAAAAATCTGATTTGATATTTCTACCTAGTTTACCTCATTACCTCATTTTCCATAGCTACCCGTTTTAATTTGATACAGAGTATAAGTTTTTTCCTGTGCTTTATGAGAGAAAAAGAGGAAATTATAAGAAAAATAAAATGAGTTGTTGCATATTTTTGGCTATCTAAAAGCCCATGAACATAAAAATATATTAGTTTGCCTATAAAATTATAACATATAATGAATTTTAAAGAATAGCTCATGGAGATAGTAACTATAAACTTATTAACTGAATCACTAAGTACTTAAAATTTTTACAGAGTTTGAATTAAATTTTTATAAAATATAATGGAAATGCAGTTATGGAAAGCAGACAAAAGACCAAAAAATATTACAGGAAAATGTTTCATAAAATGTAGTGCTGTCCACAGAGCCCACTGTTTGCTAATATTTTCAGAAAAGAGTACCTAAGTAAAAGGGGCAAAAACTTAAAATTCATTACATACATATCTTGCCACAAGGAATTTTCTATAATCTGTTTCAGTATCTGAGCTGTGTTGAAGTCAGCAATTTGTACATTCTGTGGCTTCATTTTTTTTCTTTTTAAATCAGCTCCCAGACTTCTGAGAACTGAATGTTTGCCAGAACTGAGTCAAATTTTCCTACCTTTTGAATGAGTTTGTTTCTTGACTTCTGCCTATTTCTCAAAACAAGACCAGTATGTATCAAAATTTGGAGTCAGAGATGTATTTCAAAAGACTATCAGATATTCTTGGCATCCACTATCATCGGACTGCCACACACATTGCTCCGGACATTCCCTGAGTTGATCCAATCCTCAACACCTCTGTTTCCCTAATATGTAACTCCTACTACTAGGCCCTCTGAATCTTCTACTCTTGATCACGAAACCTTATGCATTCTGTATCTTCTCCAAGCTTTCTAGCTCCTTCCTTGTTGAAACTGAAACCTGATGGATCAGTGGTTCTAATACTACTCTATGGCCCTCTTAAAGGGAGGCAGTTTCTTACTCATATAGCTAGGTACCTCTCAGCACCATTTTAAATAATTTTACATATAATTTCCCATGTATTCTTCCCTACTTACATTCTTAGAGGAGCTTTGAAATTTGGGGGCACATATCTGTCAATGTGATTTAGTAATTCTGTAGCATTTGGAAATTTTGGAGTTTTCAGAAACTCTGTTGATTTATAGAAGGCTGGTTACTGTTTTATGAGGGTGATTTAAGTTTCTTATAGAATCTCATTTAGGAATGCAGCAATTTTAGCTAAATCCTTTAAATCCATAGTCAGAATCTATTAACTGGGGATTAGCTGATTAATTATATTGCAGGTGCAATGGTTGTTTTATTGATTGCTTTAATTATTTATTAACTTAATTATGTACTAACTCCTCACCACAGGCTAGGCACTATGAAATGCCTTCAGGATACAATAAACAAAACAGATATGAGCCCCCTCTTCAGGAGGAGGCAGATATAAACAAGAACACAAATTATTAATTATAAATAACAATTAACACAAAATACTATTTAATTATCTAAGTAGGAAAAGTTCAGTATGTAATAACGACTCCAGGAAGGGGAGCAATTTAAGGGGGATAAACTTGCTGGAAAAAAATGCTTTGGAGGAAAATGAAAACAGAAAACCAAATCAAAGAAAATTTTACCAGCTCTTTTCCTTCTATTTGTATATACCAATGATTGATTACCAAGTAGCCCCTACATTATGGGGGATTGGGTATGTTAAAAAGAATGTTTATTTTTCAATTAAATACAAGGAAAAGTTTTAGTTTTGCCTGGCTAAAAAAGAAATTTGGCAGTCACAGCTGTGAGCTCTAATATATTGATTCTACTCACTTACTATGATGCTGATGGTGATGCATACAAGTAGGTAGCCTGTGGATTCAGAACACATTGGCTTTCTGCTTCTTGTTAGGAGAGTCTTTGGAGATACAGTAGAGTTGTTTACTGGTATGTAAACAGAAGACTAGAGGCTAAGTTCTTTGATCCAAGTCTCCTTTTTCTCTTTGAGTTTTACAAATGTTTTCCAGGTTTTTACATAATTTTTTTTTCTTATTTAGAACTTATTATGCAAAGTTTATCTTTTTTTCCAGTGAATGAATAATGCTTTTGTTTTTATTGTTATTTAATATATAGATAGCATTTCCTGATTTCATTCAGGTTCATCGTCAGATTAAAAAAAAACAACCAAAAAGAAGTTGTAATTATAGATAACTGACTCAGTGCAGAGTAACACCAATCATAGGGATATTGTTCTGGTTTTGATTTCAAAGCAATCACTGAGTAAGCCTCCTTTGCATTGGAACGTGAGTCAGCATTTAACAAAGCTGAGTATAAACCTCTACTCTAGATTCTGAGTGACAGAAAACTTCTAAATAGGACACTGTTTGTTCATAGTTTTGGGTATCTGTGATTTACTTGGCTTTGTTAGACAATAGAGGCTTTGGTTCAGTTATATTTTTAACATTCCTTAAAATAAATCAAAGAGTGTTCCCATTTTGGATGTGGATTGGTATGGTGGAGGAAATGAAGTGCTGAGTATCCAGGGATTACACACTGGGCTCTGAGCTGGACTGCCTTAGTTAATATTTTTTTGGTTGTACATAATAGAAACTGGCTCTGGCTAGCTTAAGGGAAAAAAGTAAGTAGTGCTAGCATATTGAAAGAATATTTGGGTATCTCATAGAATTCAAGACTCAGAAAAGACAGGGATAAGGGACCTCTGACCTCAGAAATCAGGGTTCATGCCTGTTTCCCTATGGTAAAGCAGCTGAAGTGACTCACCAGATGACTTTTCACAGGAGGCCCAGTTGGGGTCAGGTCTTCACCTGTAGATCAGTCAATCAAAGTTAGAGGGGCAGAATGATTTGATTGTGGGCAACCACACCTGTATTTTGTGGGCAATTTCCAGAGAAGGGGGAATTATTGTAAACTGGCAGCCATACCAGTGAGGTCTATATGGGGCACTTTACAAGCTTAATTTAATTTCACAAAAAGCCTATAAAAATCATTCTTTCCACCTCACAAATGAGAAAACTTAGACTCAAATTGGTTAGGCAACTTGTCTAAGGTTCCACAATTAGAATGTGGTAAAGTTAGAAGACCAAGAAGGTCTACAAGGTAGGCTAATCTCATTCTGAAAATATTGAAATAATGTGGTAAAACTACCTGGGATAGAATCTTTTTTCTCATAGAGAAAAATATTAGTAATCTATAGGCTACTGAAGGGTAAAACTATGTGTTGAAAGCCCTGGGGTTGAATCCCAACTCCACCCTGTCATCATGGCCAAAGAGAAACCTAATCTTCTCCATTAATAAATGTGTATATATCATCTCCTTCATAGGGTTATTGTAACTTCACAGGATTATTGAGATAACATATGAAAGTACTTAGAATAAAACGGACATTCATCTTTTTCAGGGGGTGGGAAGGAGGGGGGAAGAACATTTCTACTAATGCAAAGTAGAACTTTTCTACTACTTAAGCAAAATAGAGTCACAGTTTGGTAGTGGCTTTATCATTCAAAAATCCTAACTGCTCTCCTACTTGCAGCCTTTCAAAACAGTGAAAGCCTTATTCACCTAAACATAAAGGTAGAAAATGCTGTGTAAAAAGGGTTAACAAAATCATATACTAGGCAAAGAAAGTTTTAGATACAAAATATTTGACTACTTCTCTTTAAGACTGGGGGGTTCACATTTCAGGGAAAAACTCTTACCTTTGTAGTAGCACAATAGTTGATCATGAATACCACCTGAGATGGTCTATGTCCTTTTGATAACCAGAGCAAAAACAGAATATGGTTCTTAAAGTGGAAATCTATAACTTGAACATCATTGAAATAATTTATTAGCTAACAAAGTTTTGAAGAATTAATGTACTCAAATAATCAGAATTTCATGCCCAGATTATACTTCTCAGTTGTCTTTAAGAATACCTCTATGCAAAAAGCACTGTAGCGTTGCAGCAATGTTATTGTACACGGTGGGTATTCTGCAAATACTCATAGACCGATCGGTATCATTTTTTTCCAAATTACTTCAGACAACAATTAGTCTATGTCAACAGCAAAGTTGGAACCACAAATGGAAAAAGAAAAAAAACATTCTGTGGTGTTCAGGGATGAAGGAGAAGTGTAGACTATGACTACCACTGTCTCTGGATCTTTGTCTCTCTGGATCTTAGCTTCAGCAAACTTGTATGCTTTATATCCATCTAAATCATATCTGAGTAACTTATAAAAGTATCCTATAATTTAATTTGATGACAAAGAGAGTCAAGTGATTTTAAATAATGACCATAACATTGTGTAACTGGGCTTGTTCCTTAATGAAAAGCTCCCTTTTATACTATGTTGCATTTCAAGTCAATGGTCTACTTGCTTTAATTTTTATTTAAATTTATAAGAGAAACCTGAGTAGTTATAAATAAATATTTTTTGGAAATATTATTGTACATATTTAAGGAGAAGTATATATGGTATTATAAAACATCATTCATGGATATAGAGGTTTGAACAAGAAAAATTTTTTAAAAAGAATTAAGAATTTTTTAAGAATTGAAAAAAATAACCAAATAAGTTTTGAGAGATTTTTATTACACTGAGAAATCCCAGAAAAGTACAAAGTCCATAAGAGTAGATGCATTTCTGAAAATAAGACAAAACATTTGCATACATACATCTTAATGACATTTTAGTTTTGATGTTAAAAGTATTCATGATTATGCACTGAAGCACGCTGCTCAGGAATTAAGTACTTTCTGAAGTACTGAGAAAATATTTCATATATCCTATATTTGAACCTGAATTCCTATAAATGTCTGAGTTACATTCTCTTTCTAGAGATTAAGTTTATGGTTTGATTCATAAGAAAAATGACTTTATTGATTTGTAGTGCCTTTGAAGAGCAGACATAGGAAATAGGCATACATCACACGCATTCCTTTAGTTTTAAGTGGTACATCAGATCAAAGTTGAATTAATATAATACTCTTTAGTGCTTTTAATTGTATTGTTTGTTTCCAGTAGACCAATGAAAACACATAGATCCAACTGCAGAAAAGAGGTTTGGTAATGCCAGAATGATTCTCTATCATATCAGTATTTTATATCCAAGTTATATAGATAAATAGGTGGTGTTGACATCCATGCTATTTCTGTCCTCAAAATCAAATAAATGTATGGTTACATTCCAGCATTTCTTCAAGAGTCATCATGAAGCAATATTTACTACTTTTGCCAAATACAACATAACAGGCCACCAGAGGCTATAAAGTTTACTTAATTTTGATAATGTAGCACTTTTCAATGGCTTTTGGGTCATATTATACTCTCTTGCTGCTACTACTACTAGTGATAAAATATTAATAAATGTAAAGGAGAAAACAAAAGAAAATAAATTAGATCACTTGATAGTTCTTCTAAATATTGTTTTGGTTTATCCTTGAACTAGAAATCAACTCTACAAGGTTTGGAAAGAAAACAAAAGCATCTTTATAATTTATAGCATGTATTTTAAAGACCTAATGATTTATCCAATGCCAGTGTGGGTTAGCTTGTCATGTTCTCTTTATTCAATGTCAACTGGTTCCGTAGCTATTAGAGCACTTAACTGTTTCTGAGCACAGGAGAGGAACAGTTCCAAACTGGACAGGCTTCTTTGGCGGATGACTTGATCAAGCTGTCAATTTTTTTTAAAGAGAGAGAGAGAGAAAGAGAAAAAAATACACTCAGTTAAGGGATAAAGAATATTGTCACTGAAGCCCGCTAGAAAAATCTTTTCAGATGAGATGATTTAGGAAATCAAATAATACTTTAAACTGAATGACAATGTAGTCACTATTTCTGGCCTATTGTGTAAAATGAGATGAGAATTATTACAATCTTATAATTGATGTTGGTATTCAGTTATTGGAGAAATATAAATTTGATGAGAGTGATTTTAGAAAATGTAAAATAGTATAAAAATGCCAGTTCTTAATGTATATACAGATCAAACACCCACAAAGATCATATAAATACCACAGATGCAAGTAACAAAAGAAATACATGTTACAGAAAAACAGCATATTTACATCATGCATAGGGTTTAGTAGAACAAACGATAAGTGACAAGATAAATAATTTGCTGAAATTAGAGAAAGTTTTTGGGAAAGGTATACTTTAAGAAATATCTGATATTGTTGAAACTTATTTGTCCTCACCCTTCTGCCAAGATAGAGATTTTTTATTAGGATGTTTTAATGTATCAACAGCAATACAGTGAACAAAACAAGAAGGTTAGTAAGGGAACTTATTTGGGTTATAAATAATAAAGAACATTCTGGATGGTAAACATTGAGTTCAAGAAGAAAAGTTTCTAACTCTTCTGCTCTGAAAAATTTTCCCATGGTGTAAAAATAACCAAACAATGACAACACCTTGCTTACAGGTTACAGAACAATGGAGGAATTAAAAAGAAAGCCAAATAAATTCCATTTCACAATATATACCTGTCACATTTATGTAAAGTTGACATTCGTCTCACAAGCCTCCCCCACACAAAAAAGGCAAATCCAAACAAGAATTCTCTATTAAATTATACTTCTATAACCTACAGATAGTCAAAATGACTGAAAAACTGGAAGATTAAAATTTTGAAGTATCCTAAGCATGAATTAATCAAAACAGAATACATCGTATTTAGCAAAATGCTCATGTAAAAAGGTTGAACTATACTGACTCCCTTCATTCTAATATTCAGAGATGTTAATATACATACATAAATAGGATTTCTGCTTATACTTTTTCCTCCTTGTCTTTTTCCCCACTTCTTCCTCTATCGGATGATGCGTTCAGGTGAATATATACCTTATGCTTACAAGACTATTAAACAAGAGAGTTCTTAGAAGGTAAGTCCCAGGTGAGTAGAAATCTTGTCTTTCTACCTACTGCATCCCCAATGTCTAGAAGAGGGTCTGGAACATTTTAGACACTCAATATATATTTGCTGAGATTGAATGAATCAATAAATCTATAACCCTAATTGAGCAAGTCAACCTACTAGGCAATGACAGAGGCACTTTTAATGCTAACAGTGAAAGCATGCTTACCTTACTCTAAAAAATACGTGGGAGATTAGATAAAGTTGGATTTTAAAAAGTTTCATTTTACTCTATGTAAAACAGATTGAAATCTAAGTATTTGCAGCTTTTTAAATTATTCTGCACTTTGTCAAAATTCAAACAGCACAGAAGAATGTACCAACACTCACTCCCAGTCCATTCCCCAGTGATTTCTGTCCACTTTTGGATATTTTCAAGCATTTAAATATGGCCTTTTAAAAATATTTGGTCCAGATCTTATAATTGTTAACTGTGGGAAGGTTCACACAATCACTTTATTCTATTGCCATTACTGGAATTATTCCCTATCACATTTTTAAAAATTGCTTGACTGTATTCCATGATTTATTTAGCCATTCTCTCATTGACAGACGTAAGTTTACTCCAACTTTGTTTTGTTGTTTTTGAAGCAATAAGGAAATTTACAATTTGAATGCACACCATTCAGAAGATGTTCAAGGTTTTTTTTTGCACAGATTCCAATAAGTGGAATTTCTATGTCATAAGATTTGCATATTGTAAACTGTGATGATATTACCAAATTGCTTTCCAGAGACAGTTACCGAGGTATCACTCCCAACTACAGTGTATGAGAAAACAATATCCCCTATTTTCTTCCTGTAAACAGTTGCATAGTTTCCACTGCATGTTTACAATTTAATGTATGTAATAGATATTTTAATATTTTAAAAGGATTCTATTGACAGACATTTGGATTTTTCCTTATCTTTGGCTATTCTAAGCAATGCTATAATGAACATCCTTCAACAAAGACCTCTGTATACATGTGCTAGTATATTTTGTAGAAATTGCTTCAGCAAAAGAATATGTAATCTGCAATGCTACCTCTAATCATAAATCAGGTTTCCATACATGCATGAATCTGTCTTTGGGCTCTCTATCCTGTTGCCTTGGACAATTCATCTATCTCTACACTAATGTAATGCTATCTTAATTACTATAGCTTTATATTAAATCTTAATATATAACCTGTTGCCAATACAAAATATTTCAGAAGAATATAAATTAGTGTACATTTATAACAAAATTGAGTTTTAAAAGGAAGTGACCCAACTACAGTCTCATATTGTTTTTTCATAAGCACAAAAAAAATAAGCAAAACTCAGAATATTGAGATGTATAAATAGGTAAAAAAATATTTATTTTTCAGGCAAGGAAATGATGCAATCAAAACTGAGGACAGTTGTATTTGGAGAGTGGAATCAGGCAGGATGATATACGCAGATTCAGTTTGGAGATGGCCTCATGGGTGTTTGTTTTACTATTATGCGTCATAGCTTATGTACATATACCATATGTGCTAGCTTTAATAATTCAAAATCTTCCAGCATAGATTGGGAGTTTCATTAAAAACAAATTTGACTTAATATCTTAGAATTTCGGGATGTTAGATGAAAGAGAAACTTGTCTCCCTTTGAGGGCATATAGTACAAATTCACACGGTGTAACTAGCATTCAACCTGTGACTGTTGCTAAGTAACAATAATCTGGATGTATGCATTCAGAATGAGTATTCTGCAATTTTTAAAAAAGGATAAGGACAGCAAAGTTTGATAGATTTCTATTTAAACATACCAAGCACTTCTCTTCTCTTGCTTGTGTTAGAAGTCACCTTGGGGTTACTGAACGTAGATGACAGACATACAGGTTTTGGTCTTAGGCAGCTGCCAAGGCTCACTTCACATCTTTTGCCACTCCTCCCAGAACACGCTGAAGGCAAGAATCCTCTAAATAAAGAGGAGCTCAACACTGGAAAGAGCAAGAAGGAGACACTGATACTCCATGAGGAGGAAGGTAGAAATCGGGCCGTCATGAAGCTGAGCTTCCAATTTAGTTGGTCCTTCCAGGGCATGGTATATAAGATCATGTCTGTGAGAGGGAACATGTATGACCTTTCTCTTGTAAGGATGTTGAATTCCTCTCTCTGAAACAAACACATTAAACTGATGTTCTTGGCAAATTTCTAAATTTCAACAGTTTCTATTTTATTAGGCATGACCTTATTATCCTTTATTGAGGCAAGAATTTTGGCAAAATATTAACTTTTTTTGCCCCTTGAAGAATGGGACTTAGTTTTGTATTTGTGGCTTTCATTTCAAAGTGAATCAAAGATTTGTATTCTGTGACATATTGCTGACAAATTAGGTCCAGAGTAGTGGTGGCAAACATTTTTGGATATGGGGTTTAAAATCTCTTCATAATAGTGTAGCTCTAACTGCTTTGTTTTCTCTCCCATTTTCTGTTGCTTTAACTTCCACTCAGCTCTTACAGACACCTGAAAAAATCTGGAAATTCTGAAGTCTCTAAAATAGACATGTGGGCTTTATAAATCTTTTTCTTTCTCTTTGTCATCTCTTCAGTTTGCTGGCATACTGCTAAAAGCCATTTAGAAGCATACTACTTATTAAAAGTTGTTAATTTTAATAAGCTTAGGGGGAAAAAGAACACATGACTTCCTAATAATTTCCTGTGTTAGATTTACCTTTCCATTAGTGTTTCATACCATAGCAAAAGAAAACAAAAAACAAAACATCTCTTGATCTTGGCGTTTATTTCCCAGTCACCTAAATGCAATATGAAAGATAGTGAACTTATATCGGTCTAAAAAGCAACATTCAAAGTCAATTACAAACAAATCTGGCTTATTTTAATGGGACTGTTCATTAAGAATATTGTTCATAGTCTGACTGTTTTTGAAATATATATATGTTGTACTTATATATAACATACTTATTACTAATTGTGCTTTCAATATATTTTGGGCTTCTACCAACAACATATACCAAGAAATGTGAAAATATTAGATCTACCTTTATCAATGTTATTTTTCCAACCTACACTCCTGTATATTTTAAATATATGCTTAAAAAATGATCCCATTTTTCAAAAAAGCTGGAATGGATATCCAGCAAATCCACTGATGGAGAGTGACTCATACACAAATGTTATCAGTTTAGTAATAATGTGTTTTATGGATTCATTTTTCACATTCACTAACAGGCTCTTTCATGGGCATGGAAGAAAGGTCAAGTATGATGATCTGGAACTATAAATACACAGGCAGATTTTCCAGTTAACATTATCATATTGGTTAAGAAGGACTGTTTACCTTCTCATGAGGAAGGAAATAGTTCTTCAGTCTCTTGTTTATTATAATGCTGCCCTTTTAACACTGTTGTTCGGATATGAATGCCTCTCTTTTTCTGACTTTACAAACACATACACTCAAACTCCTGTTTACTTACCTGTTTGGAAATTGAGTCAATCAATTAATCAATTAGTTTATCAGTTGATCAATAAAAAATCAAGACTCCCCAGTATTTGTGCATTATTGCTTGGAGGCCTGGACAAAAACATATACAATACTTTCCCTGTCTTTAAGGGGTTTATGATCTTCTTGGAGAGACACACAGGCAACAATTAAAGAACAATTAGGTGCTATTATGTACAGTAAAGACTGAGTCCAGTGGAAGATCAGAGGGGGGAGAGGTCATGCTGGAAAAGTGCAGCAGACAGTACAGGCTCTTAGAGGAATGAGAACATTTCCTTATACAAGAAGAGCAAGATGTGAAAGAAAATTCAGGAAACACAGATTATCAAAAACAAAGACACAGAACTGTTTACAGACACTGAAGACAGCCTTGAATCTAGTGGAGAAAGTATAATAATACACATTCTTTCATTTACCCGTCTGTTCAATATTTATTTAGCACCTACTATGTGCCAGGCACTGTTTTAGACACTAGAGATATGGTGGTGAATAAGAGAACACTATATATACGCCCCTATAGGATTCCCTACTCTTATAGAATTTATATTTTAGTTTGAGGAAACAAATTGATACTCTTCAAGTAGAGATCAATGCTATAAAAATAACAAAGGGTAAAGAGTTAGAGACAGAAGAGAGATCCTTTGGGTAGAGTGACTATCGAAGACCACTTGGAGAAGGTGGTAATCAAGAGTCACGAAAGAAGTGAAGGAAGAAGGGAACCATGCAAAAACATAGTGAAAGAGAATATTAAGGCAGATAAAACTGCAAGGATAAACTCCAAAAGTGGGTTCAGACTTAGTTTGATGGAGGACTGGGAAGAAATCCAATAAGATTGGAGCAAATTGAGTGACAAGGAGACTAATAGGAGAGATCATAGAAGTAGGTAGTGGCTGGAGCATGTAGGGACCTATAGGTTTGTACTTTGATGAGAAGACACAGGAGACTTTTGCAAGAACGTGAACATGATCTATGTTTCAAAAACATCATGTTACTATGTGGACAACAGACTGTAGTGGGGCAAGAGTGGAAAAAGAAAAGCCAGTTAGGAGACTTTTAGTCTGGGAAAAATATAAATTTAACCAGACTGTTGGCAGTGGAGGCTTAAGAGCAGGTCAAGTTTAAGATATATTTTGAGATAGGACCAACTTGAGTTGCTGATGGTTTTGAAGAGTAGGTGAAAGAAAAAGAGAAATAAAAAGCAATTCTTAGAATGATGGTGCCGTTTCCTTAGATATGATGAATTGCAGCTAGAGTGAGTTGGCCAAAGGAAAATTAGAGTTTTATTTTGGACATGACAGATTTGTCTAATGCTATCAGATATGTTGGAGATACCAGATTTAAGAGTCTGCAAGCCAGGGGACAAATCGGGACTGGAGATACAAATTTGGAAATCACCTGCATCTAGAAGGCATGTAAAACGTAGATAAAAATACCTAGGGAGTGAATGTAGATAAAAGAGAAAAGGTCAGAGGACTAAGTCCTGGGGCACTCTAACACATGATCTCAAAGGGACAGTGGGATATGAAGTTCAACAGACATTACTGTAATGGGTTGAATTGTGTACTCCAAAAAGATATATTCAAGTTGTGAACGTGACCTTATTTGAAAACAGGGTTTCTGCAGATGTAATTAAGATGTAAGTTAAGATGAGGTCCTAATCCAATTACTGATGTCCTTATAAGAAGAGACACAGAGACAGGGGAGAAGGCCATGTGCAGATGGAGGTAGAAGTTGGAGTAATGCAGCTGCAAGCCAAAGAACAAGGACTGCCAGCTATCACTAGAAGCTAGGAGAGAGGCATGGAACAGGCTGTCCACTAGAGCCTTCAGAAAGAACATGGCCCTGCTGACACCTTGACTTCAGGTTTCTAGCCTGTAAAACTGTGAGAAAATAAATTCCTTTTATTGTAAGCTACCCAGTTTGTTGTAAACTGTTACAGTAGTCCTAGGAAACTAACACGATTATTTTCCAGGCTGGTAAGATCTTTATATATCAGAGTGGTATTTCTCACAATTTGTTCCACAAAACATCATTTCTGTGCAGCATATGTTTTATTCACTAAGAAAAAAAAAGGCCTTTCAATCAAGTAAATTTGAGAAGTGCAGAATTAAAAATGTTCCTTTTCTATGGAACTTCTCAGAGCCTCTGTGCTTGTATATTGTGAACTGCCAAAATGAGTATGGTATAGGTAATGTTTCCCAAACTTTTTAAACTTTGAAATTGTGTATGCATGTATGTGTAAAGCATACATTGGAAAATAGCCCATGAATCAATTTCTTTTGAGAACTCTTCTAGACTCAAAAAAAATTGCAAATATAGGGAGAAAACAACACTGATTTAGATTTCCCTTTACTAATAAGTAATTGTGGAGTTTTAATGGTAAGAGATTTTAAGACTGCTCAGTCTAACATCTACATTTTATAGTTGTGGAAAACTTATGCTCTGGGTAAGATATTCCTAGTATGTCCTCCTATACTTAAAAAAATCTGCTTCTCTAAAATGTATTTAAACGTACTAAACTGAGTTTGTCTTTGCTCAAGAATCCTACTATGTATCAAAGAGATTCTATGGCTTAAGTTTTTGACAACGGGTTTTTGACTCATCCTTAGAGTACTATACTAGTACTGTAGCCAGAAAGGTGCTAAAAACTAGTTCAGGTGAGATGATATGACTACCTTTACTCTTGATGTAGACATGGAGAATGCAGATTATGAATTTTGAAACTTAATATGCACACAATATTGTATATGGTTTGTTTTATAAAGTCATCACAATAAGGGCTGATAAACCTGAAAAAGATCAAGTTATTCTTGAGTGATGATTATTTTTATTATGATATTGAAACATTTTGTCTTAAATACCACCATCCTTACTTTTCTGTTGTACCCTTAAATTCTGCTTCTCATCATTGCAGCTTAAGAAAATTGAGACTTATCTATATAACATTACTGCCTATATTAATGGAAGTTCTCTAGTACCTATTTTATTAGAGGTACACTCACCATAAAAAGTTTCTCTTTTTAAACAATCTTTTCTTTATATTTTCAGATAAGTAAATTTGATGTGAGAGGGCTACATTGTGTGTAAAGCTGGAGGTTAGACATGAAATCCCCTCTCTGGGAATATAACTATGTCATTATTGTAAATCATGTTGAAAGAGACTTTGAACCAACTTCAAGATAATAGAATTACATAAAATACATGTTTAGAATAACTGCAACTCTAAAAGATTCAAATATAGTCTAGGTAGCAGTTTGAACTAAGGCAGTACCAGTTGCCTCAACCTTGAACTTCAGAAAATTTAGGTCTAACCTCCTCACCAGAACATTCAAGCCATCATTCAAGTCCCACGAAGACTTTCAATTCAGAGTTCACATCTCCTATTCTCTTTGAGAATACTTTCCAACTTTAAAGCATATTTCATGTCTATCTGACTATTTAGATAGTTCAAAAATGTCAACATATAAAGAAGCTGTGTAACTTTCCAGTATGCACAAGATGAAATACAGATGCTCTTTTAGAGTAAATGAAAAACGGGTATAAAGAGTCTTAAACCCTATTGCCACAACTAAAGAACTATTTTTTGTTTTGTTTTGTCTTAAGATGTCTTAGGGTAAGTAAATTCTCTGTTTTTGAGTCATCTAAAGTAAGTTCTACATATTTGGGTAGTTCTGCCTTTTTATCCCAAACTACCATAGAATCCACTGGGAAATGGAAATACTCATTTTTGATCTTCACTAACCCATATGGGCAAAATAAATGAATATGTATTCCAGACTCAAATGCGCAGGCACACCACCTTGGAATACAATCTTATTCGATTTTACAAGTTAAAAAGCAGCACTTGGCCAGAGAAGGATGCATGCAGTAGTGAGTAAAGATTTTATTTTTGCTTGCCTAATAGCAGAAACTAATTAGACTTTCTAGTTTAAGTTTCCACATGTGAAGTTTAATGAATTTGAAAAGAAAAGAATTCTGGTAGCAACTGTTTTATTACTAATTCTGACAATTTCCAAAGAAAATCTAAAAATTTTGAAAACAACTTAAAAAAAAAGGCCATAGATTTAGGGGGACTTTAGGAAAAAGTAAAGATGGATGAAATTGTATAGTAGTTGCATAGAAATCCTATCTTAGGGCTCTGATCCATAAGGCTATATTTATACATTAATAAACAAGTTCCATATCCTACTAGAGTTCAATGGCAAGTAAGCAATTTATCTCAAATACAAGATAAATTGGTTCTGACAAGGCAGACTAACTGATTTTAAGATGACATCTCACATAAAGTTTTTAATATAATTTGTTACATTCTCGCAAACCATGAATAACCTTTTTCTATGTATTTTTTTAAGATTATGGTAGTGCAAATATTGCAATCTATAGAACAGCCTTTTGTAAATTAAATAAAGGTAGAGATCCCAAACATACATTGTTCAGGCTACTGTTCAAGTAACAAACAAAACTCTTGCTGTATTTTTTGATCAACTCAGCTTTTAAAGATTTTAGCAATCTTATTGTACCAAGCTAAAGAACAATACTTTCCAATTACTATATATCTTTCCTTTTGTTTTGACCTTTAGTAATTTAAATTTAATCTTATTTTGAGGCAGAAGAAAGAATTACATGATCTCTTGAGTTCTTATCTTCCCATATTATCTTTAAATTCTCAAATGACTGACATTTTGCCTTATGTTTTTCAATCTATTAATACAAAAACAAGCAAGGGACTGTCCACAAGTCTTATTCTTGAGCTTTTTGCACACATATATTGAAATTGATTTTACAGTGCATGATCTTGTAATGTTAAAGTCTGACCTTTTCTTGTTTTAAGAATAGTGTTAATAATTCTTGATTGGTAGTACATACTACCTGCTATGCACAGGTAAACCATTTTATGTGCTGTACTCGTTATCTATTGCTGTGCAACAAAGCATTCCCAAACTTACTGGCTTAAAACAAAAAGCAACAAACATTTATCATCTCATAGTTTCTGTGAGTCAAGAAACTGTGCATTTCTCCCTGGAGTGCCTCTGGCTCATGTTCTTTACTGAGGTTGCAATAGAGTTGTAGGCTGGGGCTCTAGTAATCTCAACTGGAGAAGGTTCAACTGGAGAAGGATCTGCTTCCAAGCTCACTCAGTGGCTGTCGACAGGCCTCAAAATATTTACTTCTAATCTAGCCCATGTAAGCCTCTCCACAAGGCTGCCTGATGATATGGCAGCTGGCTTTTCCCAAAGAAAGCAATTCAAGCGAGAATGAGAGCGAGCAAGAGCGCACCAGGAGAGTGAGAGCACTCGGGCAGAAGCCACGTCTTTTCATAGCCCAGCCTCACTCCATCCAGCCCAGACTCAAGGGCAGAGGATTACATAAGGTAGGAATCATTGGGCAACATCTACTATGCATTATCAAATTTTTGTTCTCTTGCTAACTGTATGAATGAGGCCGAGGCTTAGAGAGGTTATGACTTGCCCAAGTGGCAAGGCTAGGATTGAAATCCAGGTGTGTATGACACTCAAACCTACTTTCTAAACCACAATACTACACTGCCTTCTTAGATAAGAACTTCAGTTATGGCTGGCGGCCTTGGCACAACATCTGTTTTGCTATAAATATGCAGGGGTTTCTTGCATTGCATTAGTCTAGTGCAAAAACCTGTCAGGGTGCCAAAAGCCCTATAGATGCAGTCATTAAACCATGTAATTATCTTCTCTTCATAAACAGTAGATTCAGGAAGGTTTCTTTATAACAACGTACAAATGGTTCCCTGAAAATGCAACAGAAGCATTTAAAGAAAAACTGGCATATTAAATAGATCATATAAGAAGTCATTGCTTTAAACAACCTGTAAGCCTCAGTGGCTGTATATAAAAACAACAGACTACTTCCTTCCAGGTTCATAATAAAATAAAGAGGAAACCTTCATAAAGACAATGTGGGGTACAGATCTCACCTTATGATACCTTCTAGGCTTGTAAAATCTCTGCTTGCTTACTTTCACATTTCCACTCCTGATAAAACTGGCTAAATACTCCAGTGTAAGCTGCTCCACAGCTGTGATGCATACCTGATTCCCATTAGAAATTCTAATTCCTTAGTATCCAAAATTGAACCAATGGCACAAAACACCATTTAATCAAATGGAATTTATCGTGAACAGACTTTTTTTCCCTCTTTTTATATAAATAGAGCTGTTCTTCCTCATCATACAGGATTTTATCATGTGCACTTGACCAAGAAGCTTTAAAAAGACACAAAACAAACAATATCATCTGTCTGGACTATTTTACAACAGATTTCCCCTACTGAGGGAACCAAGTGGGAAAAACACCCTCCCTGTCAGTCCTCTTAAAATCTCTACTGCCTCCCAAATGGATCTAGAATTGTAAGAAAATCCTAAGATCCCTCTTTCTTGTAAACAAGTAAAGGAGGTTTGCTTTCAGTTAAGAAAACTAAACTTGGATGTTATTGCCTAAAAATGGCAATAGCACCTGCTCAAACAGAAGATACTGAAAAATAATTAACACTAAACACCTACCAAAAAGAAGATATTAGAACTCAGGGATTATGACAAAGCCTTCTAGTTGCCTCTCCAACATGCTCTCTTCTTTTCTTCCTTACCAACAGAGTTCCAGTTTAATTCTAGGAACAACATGCACATCCTCAAGCCATCATTCCCAAGACTCCCTTCCAGCCAGGGGTAACCAAAGAAATGTCAGTGGAAGTTATTGGGTAGGATCTTCAAGAGAGCTCCTTAAAAGTGGGATAGACATCTGTTCTTTTCCCTATTTCTGTTTCTTGCATATTTCCTTCCTCCACCATCACAAATATGTTTACTGGAACTCCAGCAGCCACTTTGTAGTCTTAATGATGTAAATCAGTGCTAAGGATAGAAAAAGTATGAAGACAGAAAGATCCTGAATCCTTTATGACTTTACTTAGCTTCTGTACTAGCTCTGAACTATTTATTTATGGATTTGCTTATGCAACTGTTATTCCTAATTTTTGTTACAAGGAGGTAACTATAAATCCCAAATGACAAAGGTACCAACTTTACACCGTGCACATCTATTACAACAGAAACAAAAATTTAGTTTTTAGAGTATCAGCTCAAGAGCTTGAGAACTCAAAATGTTAAATGAACGAGACTGAAATTTCTGGTGAGTTGGAAATTTTAATTTGAGGACTGAAAAACAACTAATGGAATATAATTTTCTATAACAGTTTAAGAGTCAATAAGTGGTAAAAGATAAAATAAAATAATTATAAGGACCAGGTTATGCTGACTACCTGATACACGTATGCAAGAGAATTTATGTTTAACTTGCGTTGGCAGGTGTCTTTTTTTTTTTTTTCTCTGCTACACAGAGCATATGCATCCATAGCCAGAAGAGTGAAAAAAAACCCACCTAAAAATGTAAAAAATACATAATGTGGACAGATTTAAAACTACAGCAATGAAAGTTTTCCAGAACAACCAAGTTTAACTTATGATGTCTGGGAGAAAAAAAATAAGGTTCCTAATGAACTTAATTTTATGAATATTGTAGATAAACCATGATAGTAGTTTCGTCTCCTGGAAACTACAAGATGGTTCCGCAGAGCAACTTTGATAAGTAGATAGGACTTTTATGGCATGTATATATTTTTACTGAATCTCTACCAGTTTTACTCTTATTATTTGATGCTTCTTTTCTATTCACCATGATTTTTAACAGCACATATATTTTAAGTTGCCACAATCACTTCTGAAACAAAGCGGTATTTAAATTAATAAATAATAAATAAGATGGAATGGGTAGAACTAAAGATATTCTGAGCAAAACCATACATTTAGGAAAACTCATCCCAATAATAATAACGGCATTAATAGCTAACACTGAAAGTGAACTTGTTAAATTCCAGGCAATATTCTAAGTGCTTCATATGTGCTGTCTCATTTAATTCTCATAACAGTCCTATATAAAGTAGGCAGTATTTTTTATCTCCATTTTATAGATGAACAAACTGTGGCCCAGACAGCGTAAAGTACTTGCCTAAGTTTACACATCTAATAAATAACAAAGCTTGGTTTTAATCCAGAAAATCTGATTTAAAAACCCACATTATTAATCATATACTATACTTCTCTCACTAAGATGAAAAGTATTTCTGTCATGCTAAAGTTTAATGCTAAAAGGCTTTTTAGTAAAATGAGACAATGTAGTAATGTTAAACAAATGAAAGCAAGGAAAGGCCAATGATCTTTCTGTCCTTTTCTTTTAAAATATGTGGGGCATTTACAAAGCAAAATTAGCATTTTGGGTAGAAATTTCATAAATTGATGCTATCACTCAGAGGCATTGATGAGGCTGGCATAAAAGCTATCATATGGCGTTTGTTTCTACTTCAGTCGTTTTCTTGTCAACTAAGTAACACTGGCCTACCACATTTGACGTTTATGCATCCCAAACAAACTGTAAACAGAATTCCGACAGAAATAGCCCCTTTGCCACATCTGCATTTTAAGACATTATCTCAATTGACAAAACTTCCTATTTCCCACCTATATTTTATAGGTGAGAAAGATTTAGAAGAAAATCTGGTAAAAGTTACTTGAAATATTTTATGTAACCAATCTTTACCAAGCATCATTTCTTATGCATTGGAGCTAGAAAGTAAGATTAAAAGGGGGGAGGGGCAGAATAATTCTCTTTAAAAAAAAAGTTAAGCAAAAGTGCAATTGGGATGCCACTAAAATACCATATGAATTAGCCACATTGCCCCAAGAAATCTGCTCTTTCTCTGCTGCACAGTACACTCTCCGAGGACCCAATTAATCAAGGCAATGCAGCAAATGCAGTGAAACTCTTTTTCTTCTTCTGTGTTTTAATGTAAACAAATGACATTATGCAAGCGTATGGAAGGATCAAGTAATCTCAATGGTGTGTGAAGAATCAAACGAAGACTATTATCATATAGAAATTCCATGGGTATGACCTATTCAAATGACTCACCACTTCATTTACTATGTAAGTATCACTATGCCTAAATGAAAAATAAAGGTAGTTCTGCAGATGAATTTCCAGATTTTTCTAAAGAAAAGACATTATGGAGTTTAAAGTCTTCAGGAAACATCAAGATAGCTACACCAAATAGAACTGTACACATTAAAAATCTGTTAAATGTAACCATGCCAAACTGCAAATTTAATTATATTCTCTGAACACTTGGAGGTCCTACCCTACTATTCTATGAAAATCTAGCAGTCAAAAGCAATATAGAGGTCTCATTTTACAGTTCTTTATTTCTTCAAAGAAAACACTGATATGTATTTTTAAGTTTATGGTGAGCATATATAAGAATACAAATTTTACCCCCCAAAAATACACTTTTTGGTGATAGCAGAGCTTTAGATAACAATGAAAAGAAGTGAATCATTAGATAAAAATGAAGTGTCCAGCCTTGCCTGGGTTGGTTAGGTGAGAGAGAAATGAGAGCAAGTAGGAGGAACGTTTAAGGAGGAAGATTGCTACACTAATGCAGACCTCAGAGATCGCTGCAGAAGTCGTCCTTGAATGCAGCAGTAAAGCTAGGATTACCAGAAGTTCATTAGTTCATGGATTAGTCTAAAAATTACCAATCTGGATTTCATTTTTAAAGGAGTCTTGAATCATAGTTAAGAAAAGATGTTTGAGTCTTTCTTAGTTAAGATCAGCAGGAGAAGGATAGAGGCCTTCAGGGAGTGTCAGGAATCGTTCCTATCCTGTAGATAGGAAACAAAATCACAAGTTTTGGTTTGATTGAGGAACCGAACCATTTGGAGCAATCATCAAATAGTGGGATGAATACCAGAAAGCAAAAAAAGCTGACTGGCATTTCCTTGCCTTGGGTGACTTCATCCTACTATTTGATGATCACTCCACACGGTTCCTTACATTGAAAAAGCCAATGGCCTGTCATGGTCATTGGTATATAACTCTTCACAAAAAAAATTGTATCAAACGCTGACTCAGCATTCTTTCCTTCATTTTACCAGGTTCATTGATGATTTTCAAAGAAAGTCTCAAAAGTATAACAGAAAGTAAGCACTGCCTAAATTATAATCATTACTCCTACTTTACAGATGAGGACATTAAAACATCAAAAAGTTCTATCTCTGAGAATCAGTAGTAAAACCATATTTAGAACATGTAAGTTTCTGGCTCCAAAGTCTGAACTCATACTCTTGAGTTAAAGTACATAGCTTTATGGTAAAAGATGAAGATATAATAAAAATAATATTTGTGGGGAGATTATCTTTTCAAATCAACTTTATTAAGTTGTGTAGGAATAATGAATAATGTAGTAAAAGACTACTCAAATCCTAAGATGTATAAAAGTACCTGAAAAAATTAATGAATAAAAACATTTTATTAGAAAATTATTTCAAAATATCCATATGTGATAAAGACTACAAAGTACTTCTGTTGCTCAAATCAAATAGTAAAGCTACTGGAAAGGCTAAGGAAACATCTTTCAAATAAAGCTTGAAAAGCAAATTGCAGCAAAGCAACATTTTAAAATCTGGTTCTCATTACTCTGCTATTTTATCCAAAAAAAGGCAAGGGGGAATGGGAGCACAATAAATAAATATTAAGGATCATTTTAATGGCCATATTTTCTGTATTATTGACTTCTTATAAAGGAAATCACATACTTTTAAATCACATACACAACAAAATAATCTTTGGTAATGCAAAGAAGGGAAAATAGAGTTGAGAAATATATATATCAAATAATGAAAATATCAAAATGATAGTTAACAATAGCAAACATTTTAAGTGTGACTTATTGGTAAAATTACTTAATCATTAAGTACTTATTAAATAGATAAAACCACAAAAATTAGCCCAGAAGCAAATATTCAAAAGATAGTATACATTTTACAGGCAAACAACCTACTGATAGGAAATGAAATGAACAAATTTAACGTAAAAAATAAGGACTATTTGCATTGAAAACTTGCTTCTAATTAAGACTGTATGTATCTGTTTTTAACTATGAATAAGCCAGGCATAATTCTATGAACTTCAAAAAGTGGAAAAGAGCCTCAATGAAAACATTTTAAAATAGAATTATGCTACAAGTAAAAGCAGAAATTTGATTAAAGCATCTTGTAGACATGTTTTGCTTATAATTTAAGCCTAATGAATGTTAAAGAAATGCACTGACATAATTCCCAGATCAAATATGGCACTGGGGCTACCATAACTAATCAGTAGCATCCAAATATGGCACATTGCAAGGAAATAGTAATAGTAGTATCTTCTTGGTAGGTATTTAATAAAAGTTTGCTGAATGAATGAATGTTACTGACCTATGTGCTTTGAGAAGTTCTCTAAATAGAACTTATACTGACCCATCCCAATATTATTTTCATGGAGAAACATACGGCCAATGATACCCATTTTCTTCAAGGCTGATAAAGGTTAGAGGTACACTGCGTCATATGAAATGGAGAAACTATATATCAGTACATTACAAATCCACAACATTGTTCTCAAATTGGCTTAATTCAGTGTCTTCAAATACTTAGGTCTTGTATGCCTTCTCACACATTTTTAAGTTGACATCTAAAACTTCTTATCATAAGTTTCACAGTTATAAAGCATGGAATTTCCAGTGCATTATACTTGTTGATATAATAACCAGAATTGTTACTGTTTTAGATGTATCCTATGTATACCCCGGCATCACCCATTTAAAAAAACATATAAAATACCCTTCTTTAAAATCTAGAAATTTAAAATCTAGAAATTGTTCTTTCTCTTTCCTTAAACTTTTGTATTCATCCCTCTGCCTTTCCATTTTTATCCTTGTAATATGAACTTACACTGATCATGTATCTTCTCTGAAATGTATTTATATTTAAAAATTTAAAATAGTTGCTATGACCATAAATCCACTAATTCCTCTTCTAGAGATTAAATTATTAATATAATTTTTTGAGTCCCTTCAATTTGAGATCATCAGGTATTACATGAATTAAAGACTGCTCAATTGTTAAGTCCACATTTTCTAGATACATAGCAATATTTGCTAGATATTCACCTCTCCATCTAAATCACTTTTTTCACTTCTCTTTTGGGTCACCAACTTTTTGACTTCACCTCCTGAAAGTCTTCCATTTGCTTTCTTTGCTCCAGCCATCCTGTCTTCCTTGCCTTTTCTCCAAGGTTCTCTTCTACATCAGCCCTTAGTACTTTCCAGATAGCTGCATGACTTAATCACTCTCTACATTCAAATCTTTTCTTAAATGCCAACTCAATTCATCTCTGAGGCCTGTTCTCACTCACTTTATCTAAAATAGTCTCTCAGCTCTTCATCTGCATCATTAATTCATTACTCTGTTTCTTTCTCATGGTGTTTACCATCCCAAAAAATCATACTTTGTTTATTGTCAGTCTGATGCCCCACTAAAACATAAGCTCTCTAGGAAAACCCTAAGGACACAGGGATTCTGAAGTATTTACTTGTGTATTTCCAAGGCCCAGAGCAGTACCTGGCACATAATGAAGCTGACTAAATGTTTGCTGAATTTATTGAACAAAGAACAAAAATAGAAGAGACAATTACGAACTTTATTTTAGCAATTGTTCTTTTAGAAAAAAATACTGTAATGTATTTTCAAAATTTTCAGAAGTCAAACAGTATTTTTGCCTTCAAAAAAATAATATGTACAAAGGATAGAAAACAATTAAAAGAAACTGAAAATTATTTTATAAAATACTCAGTATACTAGTGGTAATACTGTTTAAATTTTACATCATCTATTAATAAAATACACTATCCCATGAACTAGAGGTTTGCATCACTAAATAATGGACAGAAAATTGCCTATATTTTTATGGTACATAGATAGAATCAACTTTCCTTTTGGGCCACCACCAAAAGAGGAATACAAGAGAATTATTAATTTAATAATTAATAAGACTATTTGAAAATCATATACATTTTGAAATTTATAACAACAAAACTAGAAAATGTCATGATTCTTAATTTCTTTCATCTAAAATCTCCATTTCTTGAGGATCACTCAAATCAAAGTTTTCCAAACTTTGTTAGATCTATTCAAAACAGTGAGTGCTCTAGCCTAATTTCTTTATGGTCTTTCCGATTTTGTGCTTGTGAAATTGGAGAATTAGTTAATGGCATGCTGAAATCTCTCTGAAAAGCACATAAAACAGTATTCTGAATTGTTTCATTAGTCTGGATAACATTCCAAATCCTAAAACAGCTTGGAATCATAATGTCTTAGTCCGTTTTGTGTTGCTATAACAGAAAATCTGAGGCTAGATAATTTACAATGGCAGAAGATTATTGGCTCATGGTTCTAGGGGCTGGGAAGTCCAGGACTGAGGGACTAGTATCTGGCAAGGGACGCCTTGCTGCATCATCCCATGGTGAAAGAGCAAAGAGAGGGTGTGAGCAAGCAATTGACTGAATTTGCAGCCTTGAGACCTTTTATAACTGGCATTTATCCATTCAGGAAGGTAAAGCCCTCATGACCCAAACACCTCCCATTAGGCCCTACTCCTCACCACTGTTGCTTTGGGGATTAAGTTATCAACACATGCTTTTCGGGGGACACACTCAAACCACAGCACTCAAGGTACTTATTTGGACCTAAAGGAGATTTCTTTCAGTGTTTTCTGGACCTATGAGCTCTGCTTTCTTCAGCAGTTTTTAAAATAACCAGTCCTCTGGTCATTCTTCTTGGTGCATTTCAAAAAATGTATTAGCTATATATGCCTTTAAAAAATTACTCTTTGAATCCAAGCCACACTGGGGAGATATAAAATTATCTCCCCAAAAGAATCTTGTCCTTTTATGCACATACTTCCTCCTCCATCTCTGAGTGGGGAACAAGTGGCCTTGTACTAGTTACTATGGCTGTAAAATAAATTAATCCAAAACTCAGTCATATAAAACAACATTTATTATGCTCATGAATTCTGTGGGTCAGGAATTTGAACATGGCACAGGTTGGACAGCTTGTCTGTTCCATGTTTGGTACCTCAGTTGGAAGACTAAATGGCTAGGGGCTAGAATCATCTGAAGGCTCACTCACTCTCTCATCTGGTGATTGCTGCTGCCTGAAGGCTGGAGGCCTCAGTTCCTCTGCATGGGGGCCACCCCATGTGGTCCCCCCACAAAGGCTAGTTTGAATTTTCTCATAGCATGGTAGTTCCAAAAGTGAGTGTGTTAAGAGAGAAGAGGAGGTAGGTGGAAGACTTATTGCCTTTTATGATCTAGCCTCAACGTCAAGCAGTGTCATATCTGTTGCATTCTATCTTTTGATGCAATCATAAAGTTCAGCCCTAGATTCAAGTGGAAGGGAAGTAGATTCTGCTTATTGACAGGGAGAATGTGGGACTGGAAACACAATGGCCATTTTTGGAAAATACAATCGGCCACAGTTCCTAATTAGGTACCATTTGCTAGCATTCTCAACTTCCTGAGAGCATTAATACTATCTCCAGTTCAGACGACTGTTGGAGTAAATCAGTATTCACCTAAATCACAAGAGGTAATATCTATCTCTGATTTCTAGTCAGGAAGAATAATTTCAATCTTTATAGGACTCAAAATGCAGGAAAAAACAAGGTTGAGAGAAAACATATATGAAAGATTAATAAATAACAATAGAGATAATATATTTGAGAGACAAATTATTTTCATATTAGTTTTATTTTCCACAAACCACTTGTAACTGGATTCGCTCTTCTTCTTAAATTCATTCTGCTCAAGAACACATCACATCATGTCTCCCTGAGAAATGTACCCTTGCCTACACATACATTTCTGTCCCCACTGTTTCAGAGTGCTTCTTCCGGCAAGTAGAAAACCAGGAAAACCAGGTGCATGCACTCATCTTACCCTATTGACTTTATGTAAATGCCATTCTTAATCCTGTGGGTTGAAGCAGTGTGAAAATGCTGCTAAATCCTCAATGTAAATGTCTCTCTAATCCTATTAAAGCCACAAAACAGACCCAGATGAATGAGTAGAAAACTGAGCTAAAGAACTCTCTCTGACCCCAATACCATTGTCAGTCTTGGCACTGACTTCATTGGTCAGCACTTCCCCCTAAGCATGGCCTAGGAAACCACAACTCCAGCCTACACCTGCCTGCTATTCTAGGCAAAGCTCTGGAGAGGATTTTGAATAAACTTTTAAAATTTAAAGGAAAAACACGGAAATACTGGACATATAAAAAATAAACACAAAACACAATCTGTTTAAATTGCCTTTCCCTTTTTAAAGCCAAGACAAAACATATCATATATTTACACAAAGAAGCATAAAACAGGAAGCACAATCTTTCCTAATCCCACCTCCCAGAGAAGATCATCAATTACCTTTGCCTTTTGCTTATTTGAATATATTTTGCAATATATATGTACACACAGAGAGATATACAGAACAATATATTTAAATGGGCAGGATCATATGAGTCAGGTGATTTTGCAAATATATCAATAAATACAGATAAATATTCTTTTTAATGGATGCACAATATTCCATTGTAGCATAATTCATTTAAGTAGTCCCCTTCATGGACATTTAAGTGGTTTCTAATTTTGAAACTACCAAAAAATAAAACTCTATTGTGTGAATATGTGCCATGGAATATTGAATAAAAATACAACCTCAAATTTGATAAGTTTCTTTAGTAGCTTAAAGGGCAGTTGAAAGGCAAAAGAAGGTTGTTAAAAGAAGTACACATACAAGATGATACACTACTTAACAAAACAGAAAAGTCAGTCTGTTAAAATGTGCTGGTAGTAACATTTAGGGCTTGGACTCTCATTAAAGAGGCCCTTGGGAAAATATAAACACCCTTCTGAATTCAAATATCAAGCTTGCCCACCACATTCTTGTTTTCAGCTTCAGCTTCTGGCACTTCAGCCTGCAACTGAGCCTTGCATCAGATGCCAAACCAAACATTTGTGAACAAGAATTGTAATGACATCCTTTTTTGTTTGTTTGTTTTAAATAATTCAAAAACATATAACATGAAGTAAAACAAAGAAAAATTAGGATGGGGAAGTCACTAAGAAATAGGAAACTTGATACCATTAAAAGCATTCTCTTGAATATTCACACATTATTTACAGCATACACATAACCGTCAGATTTTAGCACAGCCTTTGGAGCAGAGAAGGGAGAGGAAGAGAGAAGTGAATTTGATCACAGACATTAGTGAGAAATACAAAAATAAAGTTACTTGAATGAGTGAAGTAACAAAGTGGAACAACAAAGATTCATTCAAATCCACTTTTCTACATCTCCATTTCTAGTTAAGCATGCATGACTGACTAATGGGCATCGGCTATGGTTTGCATGTCCCCTCCAAATTAATGTTGAGATTTAATTGCCATTGTAAGAGCATTAGGGGGTGGGACCTTTAGAGGTGATTAGGTCATGAGGGCATCATCATGCATAGGTGAAGGTTACTGAGGGAGTGGGTTCCTTACAAAAGAATGAGTTTGGGCCCACTTCTCCCTTTTGCCCTCTCATCTGCTGCCACGGGATGACGCAGCAAGAAGGCCTTCATCAAATGCTGGCGCCTTGATCTTGGACTTCCCAACACCAGAACTGTGAGGAAATAAATTTCTGTCCATTATAAATTACCCACTCTCAGGTAGTCTGTTGTAGAAGCACAAAACAGAGAAAGACAACAACCTAATGAAACCTGAACAGGTTTTTTTTTTAACCATGAACTTTTTCAGGTAAATACTGTCTCACTCTTTATTTTAAGGAGAGGAAAATAACCGTTTGCCCCTGAAGGCTTTCACACTAAACATGTCCAAGCACAATACTGATGATGTAGAAAGCATTTTGACATGTTTAACATGAAATGCTTCAATTTCAGAAGACTATTCTCTTCTTTTTAAAACGTCAGGTTGTTTTTATAAGACATCTGTGAGCTTATTAAAAGAACATGCTAACTGACATCTTTCAATCAGTCTTTACAAAGTTGTTCCTTATGGCAAGAGAGTGGTTGCCTTTGGGGGAGCAGCACTGATTGGAAGCAGGTGGGTGGAGAGAGGAGGGTGTGGGTCTGGGATGTTGGTCATATTCTGCTTCTTGACCTGGGTGCTTTTTGTTACACAGGTATGCTTCCTTCATGAAAATTCACTTAGTGGTTTTCTTTGAATCTATGTTAAAATATTTTTATAAAAGTAAAAGCTTCTGAATAGATGTAGCCTCATATACTATAGTTAATTTCTGTAGATATTTAAAACATATTAATGAGTTATTATTAATAATCAGCATAACCAAATGAAAAGAATGATTCTGGATTGATGAAACAACAGATAGTTTCAGATTATTGTTTATCACTCTGCTATGTGTTTCCTTAATACTAAATTGAGAGAGTGACGCACTCAAGGGTCAGTTTGTCTCTTTTCTTACTTTCATGCATATCAATACAATTAGCACTCTCTCTAAGAAAATACAGGTTGAGTATTCCTTATCCAAAACACTTGGACCAGAAGTGTTTTGGATTTTGGATTATTTGGATTTTGGATTATTTGCATTACAACTACTGGTTGAGCATTCCAAATCTGAAAATCCGAAATCCAAAATGCTCCAGTGAGCATTCCTTTTGAACGTCATATGTCAGCACTCGAAAAATTGTGAATTTAGAAGCATTTTGGATTTTGGATTTTCAGTTTTGGGATGCTCAACCTGTGTACAATTTCCTCTAAAAAATGACAGTAAAGACTTTTATTAAACGCTTATATATGTGCCATGAATTAGGCATTGACTTAAGTGGTTTACATGCCCAATACCATTTAATTTTTAGAGAATTGGATCTTTCCTTCTGAGAAACACCATTCTCACATGGCACATTAGGAATACTCAATAACATTAGCTATTATGATTATGTAACTGCACAGAATTTCCCCCCCTTTATAGTTTGCATGTTCTTTCGTTTATTCAAACGATAGCTGAGGACCTGTGATATGCCAGGCAGGGTTCTGAACAACGTGTCATTCTTAATCCTGTCCTATTTCTGCCATGCTTCACTTTGGGAGGGAGTCCTAAAGGACATACAGCTAGGAAAAGCTTTGTTAAAAGTTTTGACTATCTTTCAATCTTATAGCATAGCTGAGGCTTAAACAAAAGTACAGAACGAGGGAGAAAAGACTATATAAGAAAGCTTTCTGCATTTCAACACACTTAACTAATCTATATATGAGATTTATTTCCCAACCAATAACTATTTTGTGGCATCTAATTCCTTCAGTACCAAATGATTTAGCATTTACTGATTCACTAATTGCTTCATGTTTTAACAACCAACCCAATTAGTTCATAACTTTTGTAGAGGGTCAGACAGAAAGTATTTTAAGCTTTGTGGTCCACATGGGCACTGTCAAAACTACTCAACTCTGCTGTTGTAGCACATAAAAGTACCCATAGATAATATGTATATAAGTGGGTGTGGCTGTGTTTCAATAAAACTTTATTTAAGAAAACCCACAGCATATCAGATTTGACGCATTAGCCATGTTTTGCTGACTCCTGCTTTAATCCCACCATGTGTCTTGTAGTGCTAGACAGGTAGCTGGCCTCAGTAAATACATCTTGCTTGAAAGAGTCAAGGGCATTGGAAAAGGAAATGCAGGAATTAGGGAACGTGGAATGTACCAATTTCTCTCCCAAGTCAGATTCTATAGTGAGGTATAAAGAATATTCTTTCTACTGATTTAAGGAGTTTTCCCTTAGGTAAAGGGAAAAAAAACTGATAAGAAATTATAATAATATTGACAGAGAAGCATAAACTGGTTTTAGTGTGATACTTTCTTCCTTTCAAGTATGAAAGAGACATTTGTACACAAGGTAGGAAAATCCACTGGAAAAAAGAACTTATTCGTAAAAGAATGCACCGTAGAAACCAGAGTATGGGTGGTCCAACCAGGCAAAAGTGGTGGGCAGCGGAATTTAAAAAATAAGATTAACACAAGATGTTAAGTACCAAAATCCATCTAGTCATACACATGTGCGCTTTTAATGACATTCAGGGCCATTTCCATAAAATGAAAGAAGTTAATTTATTTCATTGAAAACATTATGAAAAGTCCTAGAGTACCCTAGAACTGAGAACCTTTTATTATTTTCTCATGGTTGAAAATCATGTTCATCTGCCAGTGACAAGCAATGCTCATGATTATGGTGGAGACAGAAGCCTGCTAGTAACATAAGATGACAGCAATGGACCACCCCAACACATTGTTTTTCCAACATAAAACTGACATATGAGATGCAGACCCAGTGCAGGGGTTTCTTCATAAAACAAAGTAACAAAACAAGTACAGTTTTGTTTTTTTTTTCCCTCAGACTCTGCTGAAAAGAACAACTATTTCAGTAAGAGGAATCGTCCCAGGGTCAGTCCTTGCTGTGACCTCCACTCTCATTTTATTCAGCAAATATTTACTGAGTGCCTACAAAGTATCAGGCACTATTGCGTGTATTGGGAACACATGGCTCTTTTCTTTTAGGGCACTTCTTTTTTCTTGAGGAGAAAACAGACAACAACCATTTGAAACAGTAAATAAGATAATTTCAGTTACTAATAAGTGCAAGGAAAAAAATAAGGCATTGATGGTAGAGCATGCCAGGTAGGGGGAGGAGAGTATGGAGTTAATTTTAGCTAAGATGGCACTGGATGGCTTTTCTAAACAGGTAACATTAGGGAAACCTTTGGAAGATTTCAAGTATGTGATGCAATAATCTGAACTGTGCTGTGAGAAGATCACTAGCTGCTGTATGGAAACCATACTGCAGTGGGGGTGGGGGTGGGTATAACAGTGAAAAAGCAAGTAGTCCTGCTAAAGATGATGGTGGCTTGGCCTTGTGACGTAGCAGTGGAGATGGTGATAAATGACATATTTAGGAAATATTCTGAAGGCATATTTGACCTGGTGAAAGTCCATGGTGGCTTGGACTAGAGGGGATGCAATGGAGAGATGGCAATAAATTGATGAATTCAGAATTATTTTGGAGTATGTCTGTCAGTCTTTTCAAAAGACTGTATGTGAGTTGTACAAATAGGATGACTTCTAGGATTTTGGTTTGACCAACGGCTGCCACTTATTGAGATAAGAAAGACTTGTGAAGAAGCAAATCTGGCAGGGGATAGGTGGTAGAAATCAAGAATTCTGTTTTGGACATACTAAGTCTTTCTTTCCAGTCCATGTCCTGTGTAGACTTAAGAGAGGAAGTCTGGATGTTGTGTTCCTCAAAGAAAAATGATTATCTCTTAGTTCTTTATGTCATTCAAAAGATTAAATACATGACAGAGGTTCAATAAATACATGATAAATGAATTTATGCAACAAGTCATCTAACTGCTATAGTTAATTTTATGTATCAACTTCACTGGGTCCTGGGATGCCCAAACCTTTGATCAGACATTATTCTGAGTGTATCTGTGAGGGTGTTTTGGATGATATTAACATTTGAATTGGTAGACTGACTAAAGCAGATTGCCCTCCTTAATGTGGATGGGCCTCATCTAATCAATTGAAGACCTGAATAGAACAAAAAAGGCTGAATAAGAGGGAACTCCTCCTGTCTGACCTTGGTCTTTTCTGGCTTTCAGACTCAGACTAAAACATAGGCCCTTCTTGGGTTTCAAGTGTGCAGGCTTTTGGTCTGGAGCTTGTACCATTAGCTGTCCTGGTTCTCAGGACTTTGGACTCAGACTGGAACTACATGTCAGCTCTCCTGGGTTTCCATCTTGCCGAATGCAGATCTTGGGACTTCCCAGTCCCTATAATCGCATGAGCCAATTCTTTACAATAAATTTCTTCTCTCTCCTACACACACACACATATACAAACACACATCCATCCATCCTATTGACTCTGTTTCTCTGGAGAACCCTAATACATCACCTATTTTTCAAAGTCTAATTATTTGAAAAGAATTTGCACATTAGATAAGGAGCATGAAAGGCTTTCAGGGAAATCCTTTCTTTTATTCCATTTCTTATCTAAAAACCAGCTTCTCTATCATTTCCAATTTCGAGATTAAGCCCTTGGCATCTCTACTCCCTTTACACGGGTATCCCTACCTGCTGGTATAATCCTACTCTCAAGAGAGAAGAGTGCAAATGTTCTCAAATGAGAACTGATGCATTGCTAGAGCGGGTAAAACTATTAGGAGTTATAGTTTTACAATGAGTAAATAACAAAGGAGTTATAGTTACAATGCTAATAACAATAGCATTGTTATTAGCGGGTAAAACAATAGGAGAAGAGTTCTTGGATCAAGACATATGGATTTTACATCTATGCAAAAATAATACTCCTTCACCAAACATTTTGGACTAGATATAGTCTTGAGACATTGGACTACGATATTAATAACTACTTAGTAAGAAATAGTAATTCTGTAATTCCTTCCTATCCTCCTCCCTTGTTCCCATAATTATCAGCCTTGAAGAGCAATACAAATGTTTTCATTTGGATAGTACCTAGCTAGCTATTGCACATATCTTTTTATACAGTGTAGAGCCTATATATAGCTTGTTAAATACCACGTACATTCAATTATACAATGATTATCTATAGAGAATTATTTTTTAAAGAGAACTTATAAAAAAACAAAATGATAAAATAAAACCCTTTAAGTCATTCATGTCATCATCCAGAAACAAGCTCTATTAAACTGTGATGTATATCATACTCCTACCTAGAAACTAGCATTCCCTTATTGTTTGAAGATAATAAACAGTCCTCTGCCTTGCAAGATGACACATGTACCTCCACTACTACCACCCCTATCCTGTCACTAATGTCTATTCCTACCTCCTCACTTGGATCCCAGACCAATGCCATGGATTGAGTTACATCATAATCCAGTTTGGGGAGTGCTATGCCTGCCAAGAGAAGAAAGAGGACTATACATCAAAGGAACTGTAGGACCTAGCCAACATGTACCAACAGGAGGCAGGAGACTAAGGATGAGAGAGTGCTAGATCAAGAGAAGATGGGGCCTAAGTTTGGATAATGGAGAGTTTATTGGTATGGGAGCATTCTCTCATAGGATTTAACACCCAAGTGAGACTACACGAGATGATGCTAAGACATTGCTATGACGGCTCTTGGAAGCATATAGAAAACAGTGGTCTACAGTACATGAAGTAAAAATGCCATAACCTTTATTATAGACAGTAAAAGTCCTACCACAGACTATATTGATAGAAGTTGCTGGTTTAATAGAGTGATGGAATGGTCTATTGAAGGCACAGCTGAGACTCTACCTTGGAGAAGATATCCTGTAATCCGCTCTCTAGGTCACAGAATATACTCTAAATCAATAGCCATTATAAGAAGCTGTGTTCCCAAGATGTAGAATTCATGGGTCCAGGAAGCAAGGGGTAGATACAAGAGTGGCCCTACTTACTTATCATTCTTCTTAACTGACTTGGACAACTTGTGCTTCTCACTCCTGTGAACTTTGGCCTTTAGAGGTCCTGATTCCTGGAGGGGGGATGCTTCCACCAAAGGACACAGTATAATGAGTCCCATTAAACTTTATGCTATTACTGTCACCTGGTCACTTCAGGCTCCACATGCTAAGTACTGTAGGCAAGGAAATAATGCAAGGGGAATTGATCCTGATCAACAAGAGGAGATAGGCTGTTACACACTGGGGTAAAGTAAAACTATGATTGGCATCCAGGTGATCCAGTAGGGCATCTTTTGAAACTCTCTTTCCTAATTTTGAGTATAAATAGACAAGTGGAGCAGTCATAGCCTGAGAAAGACATAACAACCAGAGCCTTAGAAGTCTCATGGATACAGGTCTGGGTTATCTCCTCAGGTAAGCCCCTAGAACAGCAGAGTTCAACCAAGAGTAAGAGGAATCTAGAAAAAGCAGTAGAGAAGGGAGATGAGAATCAGTTGTGCCTTCAAAACAGCTGTAGCAATAGGCGTTACAGCTCATCCACCAACTTTCCTCTTTTAAGTTTCCAGGAAATAAGACAAGAGGACCAAACAGAATCCTGGAGGAACGGTTACAAGAACTTATATAAAGGAAGTAGATCTGAGTGGTACAAGAGATGGACTGTAGTATACCACCCAGAGCCCACCTTCAGGACTAATGTACTAATTTCCCCAGATGCTGGAAGTATTAGTGGCTCATACTAATAGGAACTGCTACCTTGGCCAAAATCACACCCTTTTCCTGAGAGCCTCCCATATCCAGCGAATGGCCAATGCGGGGATACAAAGGCTCATCATCCTTTCCCCAAGGAGATTCAACTGTGAAGTGCCATTTTGCTCTTGGGCTCCTTAAGGGATCACCTAAAGCCCTTGTACAACTGTATATTGCCAGTCCTACTTTCTTCTCTCCCTATAGGTGTTGATCCGAAGGGCATTCCCTAATGTGTTCCCTGCACATGAATCTCCATTGTAGAGTCTCTTTTTGGGGGCACCTGACCTAAGACAAACTGGTAAGGCTGTACTAGTATCTAGTATCAGCTGATTATTAGATCTGGATATGGCATAGTAAAAGACATTAATTAACTCTTAGAGCTGGAAGGGATTAGGAAGAACACTGTGCTCAATGATAAAACTTTTTCCCCAAAGATGAATTCAGAAATATAAATGGGGTGGGCAGGGAGTGTAGGGAAGACAACTGAAAAACATTCAGGATAGTTTATATGAGTCCCCTGGAAAAATATCTTTATAACTTAGAATACTTATTTTAGTGATCAGAAGAATGTCATTGAGAAAACTGGCAGTACTTTTGGAATCAGTTCTTTTGGTTTTAACAACTAGGGGATGGTTGCTACTGGCATCTACTGGGTAGAGGCCACGGATGCTGCTAAATATCAAATAGTACCTGTACAGCTCCACAACAAAGAATTATCTGGCCCCAAATGTCAATTATGCCAAGGTTATGAAACCCTGGTTAAGAGTTTACCAGGCACATTTGGCTTATTATCTCACTTCATTCTTGGGATTACTGGGATTATTAGCATCACCACATGGCAGTTACTGTGTAACTGGAGAACAATGGAAGTTTTTATCTCCCCTTAATCTCCTCCCTACAAATCAAGAAGATACAGCCTATTTATAAAGCTTGATCTTCAGGCTCAAGATTGTTATTCACTAATAAATTCAAATCCTTCATTGTATTAAGAAACTAAATTATGAATTTGCATTTGAGAAAAATTATCTGCATATTTATAAATTCTGCATTTATATAACATTTATCCCCAAAGCTTCATTCTAATAAATAACCTCTACGTTTTCTAGGACTACTGGTGGATTGAATATATTTATATCTCACGTTTTTAATCTTTTTTGTTTTGCCTTTTCACCCCCGAGAGACAGGCTCAGTAAATACTATCACAAGGATAATACACAGATCTGTTAAGAGGAAGTAGGGAGTCTAGTTGTCTGGTGTGTTCTCTCTGGAGTCCCAATTCTGCCATTTTCCAGTGGTGTGACCTTGGACAAGTTACCTAATCTTTCTCAAAGCTTTAGTTTTCTTTCCTGTAAAATGAGGGTTATAACACTTTCTGACTACTAGCCCTGAGATAAGGATTAAATGAGATAATACACATGAAATACAGTGACTGATGAACCATACACACGGAATAAATGGTAGCTGCATTAAACATTCATTGCTTTTTGGCTTCCAGCATTTATTTCTCCTTCCTAATGGCACCTTGAATTCCATTTAGGGGATTAATTCTTGCTCACTGGACTGCAATTAGGGGTTAGTTTTGTCCATTCCTAGTTAGGATATCCTGACCAGTCTATTTTTCATCATGAGACCATTGTTAATGCTGCTGCCTCTGAATTTCCAAAGATGTCTTGCTTCTTTGCCCATTACCAAGACTGGTATACAGCTTTCCACCAAGCGTCTGATACACTTTCAACAAATTCCCTTTTCCTAAAGTTAGTCTGACCTATTTTCTATTGCTTGCAATTAAAGAACCCTATAGATACAGAGTAGCTATGTCTCACATTAGCATCAAACATTTAATCTAAATGATATTTAACTAAATTAAATAGAAATAAGATTTATTGACTTCTTTCTGCTTTCAGAAATATGTCTAGTCATTAATTTGCCTTTTGATTTTAGCCCTAATACATAGCCACATACAGTGAAATCTACATAGAAATTGAAACCCTGTTTACCTAAAAGAAATTTTCCTGTGGAGCAAAGGTGCTGTTTAAGCAATCATCTCTGTTTGCTCTCTGTTGGAGCACTTCTTGGTAGGACTTCAAGAAATACAAGGCAAATGAAAAGAAACTGAATGTCTGATTGAAGTCTGATTGCCTGAGTCCACAATTCTATAGGCTCACCTGAGATCTTAAATAAGAATCTTTTCAGATACAGAGGCTTTCATTATTTTTGGCTTTACTTCTGTGTCTTGGATGTGGTTGCTCTTTGGGTATAGCTACGTATGGGTCAAGACTCTGTGTGGTAAATCTGAATCTTCAGTTACTGGCATCAGGGTCAAAGGAGGGAAGTGTAGCAGTAGTAACTGCATGTTTCTTAAACAAGGAAAGAAATGAATAATCACTTTGGGTTTCACTTTACAGATGCTTTGATTCACTTCATTTTTTACTGTGGAAAGATAGAATGGCAATTCTCTGGATTGCTTTGGCATTCACTTCCCAGAATAACTCTTTCAAGGCTGTGGAATATTATGACTCTTTCAGCTGGGTTGCAATATGAAGAAGCTAGTTATATGGCATTTCAGTGCAGGGTACAAAAATCTTTTCTTTCCCATCACTTGCTATTCAAAATTCAGTGTTCTGTTAGTTTTCCTATATCCCAAATTAGATTATTCTAAAGGCAAATAGCAATAATTCTTTGAGCAGGGAAATTTGGAAAAACTAAATGTATAACTTAAGAAGGTCAAAGATTCCCTGGTTCTTGCTGAGTGATTTTGCCAAACACCAGATTTTTATTAAAAAATATAAGGAGAAAAGAAGTCCATTCAGGAGATACTACAATGGGTAACAGTTCTTACTTTCAGTATACTGAAATAGCTTTCACTAGTTAGAATGTGCATAGTTTAGGTTGTTCTATAGCACCTTTACCCATCTGCCCATTTTACTGCAAGTTTCTAAAACTGAAATGGCAACTCCAAAAAGATCTCTAGAGATTAATTTATAGCTATAGAGAAACTGTTCTTCTGCTAAATTTCATTAAGTCAGTTGTTGCCAGATAGGGCATTTTTTCTTGGTCTACACATGATGAGTGAAACATATGCACAAGAATCTTTCAAGTGACATAAGCATTTCCATGCATCTTGTTCAGTAACTTGTTCAAAAACTTTCCTGGGGGTTGGGGGGAAGCTTTATAGAAGGCATGGAGATATTTAGTGATTATAAAATGTATCCCTTTTCCTAGGAGATATTTTACCCCCTGGTGATGAGGAAGCAATTGATTCAGGGTGGTCTTTTGATCATTCTTTCTTCTTCCTTATTTTCTTCCTTCTTTTCTCAACAAACAATTCTTCATTTTTGGAGAAGTATTAACACAGGACCCCAGTTACTACGGATTTCATATACTATGGACATGCTGTATTGAACATATAACAGAACTCATCAATAAGAGATCTTTTTGATTCCCAGAATGACATTTTCAACATGTCTTATGGTAATAACCTTATTTATAATAAAAATTCAAGCATCATTAACTATTTCACCAGGTATTTTTTAAACTTGTAATCTAATTATGCAAATAAGCACAGCCTAGTCAAAAACATGCTACGAGGCTTAGTGTACACTCATTTCAACCACACAAGCAGAGCAAATGCTCTTCAGAGTGTTGCCACACCGGTTCACGCTTTCCCTCCCGGTGGGAACAGAGGCATGAAGTACCTCTGTGATCCCTGCTATTTTCTACATGAAAGCTCTTTCTCATCAGAGGCAAGCTGAATGCTAACCACTTTTATTAAACTACATGATTTTAGGCTTTTCCTCTTTTGTAAAATTGACATATTTTCCACTTCAATCAAAAACAAACTAGCACACTCACTACACCTTATATATTTAATTACTTCTGAGGATTGTCTCTTTCTTTAGCTTAACTCAGAGCTACCATATTGTAGCTAAGAAAATTTTAAGATGATTATAATACTTAAAACATACAATTCTTTTAAAGTAATGCTGGGTGTCAGTGCATTATATGAATTGGCCCTTGGCCATAATGCTGCTAAAAAACTACATCCAGTTCTGGTGACTAGTTCTTGTTTGCATATAGCATTTCTGTGGTGTAAACTTGTTCAAAAAAGAGGCAAAATTAGTGTAATGGGCTATTCTTGATAACAGCTTAAGGACTTTTAATAATGGGAGAAGCTGGAAGAAGTCTACAACTGACTGATGGACTATTGAATACTTTTAAAAGCATGAACATATTAATATGAAATTGTGCCTTCTTTAGAGAAAAACTGATAAAACAATGTCATGTTTTTCAGATAGGTTCATAGATTGTGACAAAGAAAATAATTTAAAATATTTTCCCAAAATGTTTGAAAGACAATCTGTGCATTTAAAAGTAGTTGAGTTGATATAAACCTCACTTGGGGCCTTAGTCTCCCCACTGTACTCAGACAAGTAACACCATTTATAATTCTCAACTTTGTGCCCATATTATTGATATCACTTGTGACTGTGCTTTTTTCCCCCTTCACTTTTACTTATCCAAATGCCAACTATTTTTATCAGTCATAAGTGCATTCAGCCATGTGTAACAGAAATCTGGCAAACAGTGGCTTAAACAAGCATTTATTACTTAATGTACCATGGCCTCTGGGAGTAAGCAGTCCAGAGCTGGTAAGCAGTCAGGGAACCAGACTCTTTTTTCCCAATGGGTATCTTTAGCATGTTTTTTTCCTTATGGTCATAAGATGGCTGCTGCACCTTCAGGCATCAGTCTGTATTCCAGTGATGAAAGAAGGACAGGCAAAACATACTTGTGAAAGGAGTCTGTCTCTTTTTACCAGGAAAACAATAGTTTTCTTAGAAGCCTCACTCAACAGACTCCCACTGGAACCTCAGTGGCCAGTACTAGGATACAGGGCCACCCAAGACTGCAGAGGTGTTGGAAGAGTTGCATGTTTGTAACTGCACAGTGCTACCTTTGATAACCCTAGGGCTCTATTATTAGTAGGGCAGAAGAGGAGACTTCATATAATGTAGGTAATTAGTGCTGTCTGCCACACCATTCTTCAATGCTGGATGAGGAACTATGGTCTCTACATAGTCTTCCCTGTTACATTTCAGCTTTTCTCAATGTTTCCTTCTCTGAACGCTCACAGCAACAACAGGTTGAGTTACCTATTACAATAATTATGTACATACCACCTTATACGATGTACTAATATTTTAATATCTGTGTAGACTCACAAGTCCTTGAAAATGGGGGCCAATTTTAATTTTACTTCTGTACTTTATAAATATGATAAATATTTGACTTATTGATGAAATTACTCATAATTCTTTTCATGTCAATATTGTTCTTTAAAAATGTAAAGAGCATGCCATTCTTGCTTTAAGAGTTTATTTCATTCTTGACTCATCCCTAAGCAATCTAGCTGTTCTCTGAACTGCTTTTAAGTCTTACTCTCTACTATATTCTCTAAGCTTATAGCTTTCCTATCACTATAACAGCAAAACAAAATAAATAAAAACAAACACTGTCTTGCATTATATCCAAGGTCTTAGGGAGAGATATATTTGAAAATTACTTTAAACATATTGAAATCACTGTGGTACAAATCAACGATGACAACTATTTTTTACCTCTCTCTCTCTTGATTTTCCTTCTCAGTCATGTCATCCAACAACAGAAGTAGGGAAATAGACTGAGTAATTACAGAGTCTTCAAAAAGACAGTGACATTTTCTCAACAAGTGTATGAAAGTGCTCCTCTCCATGCTGTCCCTTTTAAAATACTCTTTGTGGTTATCTTTTCTTAGATATAACTGTGGAGGAAACCATTGGTCTAAAATATAAATGTTGTACCCCAAAGAAATATTTATTTATTAATTTACAAATACATATTGTTCTACTAGTATATTATGCACATTATAAAATATGTGCTATAAAAAGTGAGCCTAATGCAATCGAATCATGTTTGAAAATCTCGGTTTAATATTTTGTGACAAAGCAATTCTAAGATTTGGCTATAGATATAATTTAAAACTTGGTTTTAAGGATGGATAAAGCTGAAAAAGTTACCTCGAAGTGACATGTATGTCAAATGTGAAAGAAAGTACATAATTTGCTGTGCTTATTAAAATCATGATGCTCATTTTTCAATTTTACTCCAGATAAAGTTTAGTGCAATTTTGAAAGCACTGAATTGAGTATTACATAACTTTAAAAACCTCTAGAAGAGTTGTAGTACTTTATATGATATTTGGTATATTCAGGAGGTTAGAGAATAAACAGGAGGCCGGATCATGTAGGGCTCTGTAGCCTATTTCAATGACTCTGGATTTTACCGAGTGAGATGGAGCCACTTCAAGGTTTTAAGCAGGAATTGACATAATCTGACTTAAGTTTCAAAAGATGACATTGCCTACTGTGTTGAGAATAGACTTCGGAGTGCACGAGTAGAAGTAAGGATACCAGTTAGGAGGTTCTTGCAGAAGTCCAGGCAAGAGATGACAGTGGTGTGGACGGGGGCTTGGACAGTGGTGATAGCAATATAGTAGGTCAGATTCTGGATATATTTTGAAGGATGGATTTACCTATGTAGTGGATATGGCGGAAGAGCAGACAGGAGTCATTTTTGAAATTTTGGGTTAGACATTATTAGGCCAGGAAGGGTTTTCTGATCCACTAGGAATTGGTTAATCCCCATCCCAGGGTCCTGACATATACCTAGTATATAAATAGTCAATAAACAGTTGTTAATGAATGAATAAATAAACAAAATCTTTAAAACATAACTCAACCCTCTGTTGGCAAAAAAAATACTGGGACAAACTTTCTTGGTGCAGGATTGTACAAAACCTTTCTTCTTATTTTTCAGTAGTGCTACATCATCAATTCTATAAAACAGTTCATAATCACTTGCATTTTATTATGAACCACTATGGTTAAATAATAGTATATTCTTCAGCAAATGGTGATAGGTCTTGAATGATTATATTAAGGGCATCTAATATTTTTCATAGCCTAATGCATGAAAAACTTTTAAGAACAAAAAGTATGTATAAGAATTGCTATGACTTGTTTCATTTGAAATGTGAGATTTGCCAGACAATCTACTATCAGACACTAACAGGCTAAGTATAAAAATAAAGCAACTACAGCTTCAGAGATGGGGGTTAGGAATATTCCTGTGTCAACTGTTGATAATGCAGTTCAATTCTCTATGGAAAAGATCTATTCTGAGAATCTTTTGTTAAGTTTTTACTTGGTTTTGTACAGTACATACATACTCTGAGACAAAGTTCTTGAAAGAGAGCTAAAATGACCAAAGTAAGTGAGTTGCATGACTTTCTATTAGACTCAAAACTTGGTAATGGTATCTATTTTTTAGCTATTTACCAATATTTTCTGTGGTTGCTACGTATGAGCCTAATGAAAGAGAACTAATATCATTAAGGCTATTTATTTTTAGTAGAAACCTTGAAGCAAAGAAGATAATGTATTTAAAGTAAGCAGAACTCTCATGAGAAATGGGGTGTCTTATATTCCAAGTAAAAACTCTTTGCATCATCTTTAATAATAGTAACTGTTTAGAAGGGAATTAAAGGTATACTTAACCAATGGAAGTTGCTCAGGATGGTTTTATCTTAGTGAGTACATTCAAGGATCAGCTTTCAGCTGTGCAGATACAGATTTATCAAGATGCCAAGTACAGATCTCTCTCAAGAGAAGACTGAAGTAACTCAAATTCACAAGACTGACTATAAAAAATTCTCCTATGCTGGAAACAAATCACAATCAGAAGGTTGTCTAGTGAGTATGGAATCTGAACAAATGGAGTTAGAGTACATAAATGTTTAATGACATTCCTTTATTCATTAAACAAAATTTTATTAAACATCTGTTGTGTTTCAGGCTTATTCTACATACTGAGAATAAAGCAGTGAACAAAACAGATGAGGTCTTTTCCTCTTAGAGCTTATATTTTAGTAGGGGAAACAGATAATTAGCAAGAATTTTTGAGTGTTTTATTTATTGACATATCCCTAGTACTTAGAGTACTGCCTGGTACATACTGGGTATTTGATGATATTTGTTCACTGAATGAATAATGTGATAAAAACATTAACATAGTTTTAGAGTGATATGTTCTAAAAAGAAAATAAAACAGGGTAGTGATATAATAAAGCAAGGTTGGTAGAGGAAAAGGTAGCTAATTTAGATTGGGTAGTATAGTAGATTAAGTTATTGCTTGACAAATATTTATCCATTCTTTCTCCCAAATCCATGACAGGAATAGATTTTTCCATTCCATTGATGTTGATCTTGACTGTGTAACACACTTTGGTTTCATGATGTATGAAATGTACTTCCCTGCCCCTGGATCTTGGGCTTGGCCGTATGACTTGCTTTGGAGGTGTCAGCAGATACGACACAATCAGAAGCTTGCAGTATTTATGTGTTTCGGCTTTCTCTCTTGTACTTCTGCCATTGACATGAGAAGCATATGCCTTGTGCAGCCCATAGTAGTTTCCTTCTGAGTTTTGGAAATTCAAATGGCTTAATTTCTTTCACTAAATGTATGCTATTTTCACTAATCTCTTGACTACTGATGTGGGAATCTTAAATATAAAAGAAGTGAGTGAACCAGATTGCATTCTGATGAGAGAGGTGAGAAGAAGAAACTTTTACTAACTCTTAATATAAAAGTATATAATAAAAAAGGTAGATGTAAAACTTCTTGTAGTTGTTGTTAACAGGATTAAGTAACTTAAAACCAGTAAAAACCAACTAAGAGCAGAAGGAAAGAGCATGTTTGTTTAGTCCGATGGCTAAGCTCCACCCCAGACAAGACATTTTCATTTTCACACATGATACATAAGAAAAGGAAAATGTGAACCACAGGAATGGAATAAATATTGAGGACAAAGGAAAAGTGTTAATATATTATAGACACACTGAATCTTAAATGAATAAACGTTCTAAACTACAAAGGAAAAACTAAGCAACAAAGTTATTTTAAACGCCAAATGTCCCCACAGATGAATAAAAAGCAGACATTAAAATTCTTGTAAAATGGCAAAAAAAGCTATGATTAATATGTTCCTAGTTCAAAGTATTAATCATAATATACATGGAAAAAAATAATAAAAAACACAGTGATAAGAATAGTAAGACTATTTCATGAATTGGTCTCAATGTACACTGCTGGATATAGGATGTATCCTAGAATATTATACTTCAAATCAAATGTTCCTAAAGTCATCTATATTGGAAACATCATCTGGAAAAGATCAAATGGATTGGAGGAATCTAACTTTGAGATTTACTAGTATAGCATCTTGACAGCCAGGTTTTCAGCCACAACCTTCTGTAACAACCCAGAATCTCAAAGAAAGATGTGATAAGAACCGATGAAAACAGACACCAGAAAACCTATATACTATTACCACGTTAAGAACTGAAGTCTCCTTTTTCAAGTGTATAATATATAAAACTTAATTTGATAAACAGTATTTTGCTGTCTAGTTTCTCACCATTTTCTTTAGTTTTATATTTTTCTTTAGTTTTACAGAGTTGAAAAAATAGCAGAGACCATGGGTAACAGGTTTCTATCAAACCTGTTACCCATGGTAACAGGAAGGAATCTGCCTTCCCCAAGAAAACGAGGAGGGCAGAAAAAACAGACCCCACTGATAAAAAGTGAGACACATAGAGAACACAGATGAGGCCAAAGACTCAAGAAACAACTAAAATTTAATCTAGGTGAATTGAGTAGAAAGAAAGTTAATCAAGCTCTTTTTACTTCAGTAACCTCTGTAGCCATCATTCTATGAAAACAAGTGCTATAACTAATGTACATAAAATATCCCTGAGTAACCACTGGGAAAAACTGTTAATACAAGGATAAGTTTAATCACTAAAATTTCAAAACTTAAAAAAAAAATCTGTATACACATACCTTCTAAAACTATCTATTTTTAATATAAGTACATGGAATCAAAAACCTTATCTATCCAAAATATTGCATACTTTGAACAGTGCTGCATAACTTAGGTATTTACTGTAGAAAACCTCAGATTACTTGAAAAAAATGATACTATGGTGGGCAAGTTGCAAACTTTCTACAAGGATCTGATGAACCTGGCAATTGCTAAAGCTCCCTTTAGTAAGAATGAAACCTACCTAATTTGACTTCAAAGGATCAGTATTAGAATTAGCCAAGAGACTGAAAAGCTGGAAAAATATTTCTTCAGTAACCATAGCAACTTGGAATAAATTACCAAAGAATGTAGTGGCCATTTGTAATGTTTTCTGATTTTTGATATCCTTCCTATGTGTGATGAATTTCCAGCCTTATGAGGTATGACTCCCCTAGGTGAAACCCAGAAAACTCAGTTATCTAGCCTGCTCTACTCCTAAAGCTTCACTAACCAGAGTCAAACGTGTAAGACTTTAGTTCATAAGTGAGCAATTAGAGGTCTCTGTACAGCATCCATTTTGCTTATGAGGATGGTAATAGAAGTATCCAAATCTTGGGCATGAAAATGGTTGAATTAAGCAATAGTTTCTCATACTGCTTGATGGGAATGTTGCAGCAAAGGGGGGTTTGTCTTAAGCCAATTTTGTGGTGTAGTTTTTGGTATTGTTCATGGAAGCTTAACCTTGACTTTGGTTTTCTAGCCCTCTAACAATATAGTCAACTACCTGACATCCTTTCAATAAACTCTTCTGCTGCTTAACTGCTGGAGGCATCTTCTGTTACTTAAAAGAAGAATGCTAGTTGATATATAAATTGGTTCTAAAAACGGTAGAAGGCCGTATGACCTCAAAAAAATCAGAAAGATCTATGATTAGTTCCCTGGATCTGTAAGGGTTGATGACTAAAAATCCAGCTAGTATTCTGGGGGAAAAAAAAAAAAAAGTAAAATCTGGCAGCCCATAGCCTGCAGTAGCAAAGTAACAAATTATTAACTGTAGCTACTTGAAATAAAGTGACCACTGAAGGTAAAAGTCTGGGAGATCCAGGGGCTACTGACATGGAACAACATGTCATGAAGAACATGAAGAATTCAAAGATAAATTAGTTGCTCCTAATTTCATAGCACAGCTTTAAAAAGATAATGAAAGTCTTACAATCCTAAATTCTCAATTCAAGGCAAGAATCACAGCCACCAGCTACTCCCTAACATTGTTCCTTGAGAGGTAAAAGCCAGTGTCTGTGAACAGCAATGTCTATCTTCTGTAGGCTGGGAGTACCGTGGGCTACACTGCTTTCAATGTGGACAATGGGATGCTGACGTGGCACAACTCAAGTAGAAGCACTTAATTGGAAGAGTTGAGTTGTAATCAGAATGCTCTGACCTATAGGGACACTGGCTTTGAATACTTGATCAGACAATCCATATGGACAAAACTGATAGGCATCCAAAGAAGTCTGACTTAATAAAATTATAAAATATCCAGGTTTAATGAACAAAGGCCTGACTTGAGCCCCTGCAACAAAAATCTGTAGTCTTCTTTAAATTCTACTCCTGAGTCAATTTCACAGACCCAGGGTTTTTTGAGTAAAGGGGAGACTGCATGTATTTGTATTGCAATAACATCACAGATATGAACCGTAAACCTTCATCTTGGCCTTCCTCATCAAGGTAACAACACTGGAGAAAGGGAAATACTAGGTCTTTTGGGTACTGTTGTATAATAGGTCTGAACCAAGACTAAAACTGGGGACCTAGAATACCACTGTGGACTACTGGTCAAAACGGATACTTGTGGGAATCTAATGTTGAATGAAGTTTTAACCTGAATCTGTCTCATATCCAGCCCAGTAGAACCCTAAACACACAATATAGTTATCTCTAGAGTATATAGTTGACACTGAAAGACACTGAATTACGAGAGGCTTAATCAGATAGTGATATCCAATGCAGCTGCTGTTGCAGATGTGCATTAAAGAATGTACATCTAGAGCTCTTAGCACCATGTATGCAACCATTAATGTGGCAAATGCTTTCCCCACCATGCCCCGTCCCAATAGACAGAGAACACCTATAACAGCCATTCTTGTATGACAGATAAACCATTTTATCTTAGGGTTATATAAATTATTTGGCTCTGCACCACAATATATTCCAAAAAGATCATTAGTGTCTAACCATCACATCGGACAACTACATCAACAACATATGTCTTCAAGAGCTGGAAAGAAGGAAGTAATAAGTACTCAGGATTCTTTGGTAAAGCATAGCTATGAGTCCAATAAGGTGGATGATATATCACATGAAAATATAAGAGCTACACCTCAATGATGTTTCTGGGGATTCAGTGATCTTGTACATACCAGGATAGTCTTTACAAAGTTAAAGATAACTTACTGCACCTTGTACCTCCTACTGCTAAGAAAGGAGTTCTTTGCTGTATTATACATTGCTTTGGGAATTCTGCTTTGACCTATTTATGAGGTGACCTGGAAATCTCTGGTTGTGAGTGGGATCCAGAGGAAACAGGAGGCTTCCTCATTAGTCCCGACTACAGTGCATCTATCTGGTCCTAATTAATGATGAAGAGATTCAGTGGGTGTTAGAACTGTCAGTAGCTTATCAGGATGCTATATGGGGCCTGTGGCAAGTTCTGATAAAGTAATCCCAGCAGAGTTCTCTAAGGTTTTGGAACAAAGCCATCAGGCAGGAAACTCTTGTCCCTTTGAAAAGCAGCACTTAGCTCACTACTAAGTGCTATTCGAGACTGTATATTTAACTGTGAAACAACAAATATGACCTGAACTGAACAAAATGAACTTGATTTAGCTGATCCACCAAACTGTTAAATCAGGCAGCTCAGTAACAAGCCATATCAAGTGATTGTGATATATATGGAACAAAACTCCAGAAGGTCATGACTGCAGAAGTTGAACGATCAGACCACTCACAATCTCAGCAATACTTGCCTTGTGGTTAGATGCCACAAGAGACTTCAGTTCATCCCCTTTGTGGGCAAAAAAGGAGCACATTTTTGGTTTCATAAGGGATAGTTGGAATATTATAATACGTTATTATTTTAGTTGATGTTACTATTACATTTAAGTATGGAAGAAGAATGTATTTTGAAGGTTAGGTTTAAGTATTTGCAAAGGGTATATATTGATGTTGGAAAGCCAGGTCGTATATGGTAGTGTATGTTTTTTTATGCTTTATTGTTTTGGAACTTTTTGAAAACCCTTAACATGTTGGGAGATATTCCATGCATATAAGTTCTGTCTCTACAAGGTAAAACACAAAAAGTAATTTTTTTAAGCTTCTTTTGTGTCTCGTATCCATACAGGCATGTGACCAAAGTTCTACCAATTAGGTTTACTCCATAGACTTCAATAAGAAATGAGCACTTTGAAGAAAGAAACACTACAAGGGACCTCCTTTGCTGCTGAGGGTGGTGGCAGAGACTTTGGAGGCAGCAGAGGTTGTGAGGAGTTGACACACAGTGGCATAAGTGGGGAAGTGGAAGCAACAATAGTTTTCTCTAGTGCTTGGTAGGGAAGCAGCAGCAATGGGATTTCCTTATCAGGCCAGGTCTATGTCATGGTTTTGGGCTTTGCTTCTAGAAGCTGAGCTTCAAAGCCTGTTCCTTCCATTCAAATATCCTCTTAATAAATAAGCTCCTTTTCTGTTTAATCAGTCAGTGTCAGATTCTGTTTCTTAAAATTAAGAATTTAATCCAAATAAAAAATATATGTATATTGTTTTCAAAAGGATGAACTATCTGCTAAATATTTCTATCACCTTCATCTTAGATTAATTTCACATTCTCTGATGAAGGGATACAACGATAAAAAAAATAGTTCTCAGAGGGTAAACCAATGTGAATGCAAACACTTTAGGTATAAGACTGAAGGTCATGGAGTCTCATGGAAGGAATCACAATTGAACCAATCAAGGTGAGGGAAATGGATGAAAAATTACTCGGAAAAGAATACAGGATGATAATAAATATCTTTAAAAAGAGAAAGAACAAGAAGAGATGTACATTGGTACATCAATCTCAGAGAAAGAAAAGAAGTGCCAGTAAAATTACTCCCTTGACTGTCCATTTAGTATTCCTTGTTTTAAAGAAATATAGTTTGACAATTTAGTCAAAGGCTAAGTCAGACAGTGGACACACCCACAATATAATGGACTTCATGTAAAAATAATGTGATGATGATAAATGAGATACCTTCTTCCTCTCTGCTACAGACTGGAGTTCACACACATTAAATAATTGGTCTTCCTTTAAGGAGTGACCACAAAGCTTCCAGACCAACGCAGGAGCACACAGAGGTCATGTCAGTGCATCTGCATCAGCAAGGAACAGAATGCCAAGAAGTTTTTTCTCTGTTTTCATATGAGAAGAAAAATACCACATCTCTTAGAAAATGATTTTTTTATACTGTTTCTAAGACATTATTAATTACAAACCAAATTGGAGTTTTTTTGCTATTTTTTCCAAGGAAAGAATTGATGGCTGAAATGATACATATGATGAAAAAGAACTATACAATAAATCAAACAGATTAAATGAAAAAACTACCAAATGTCTTTTAGGAATAGCACCATCTCCTTTCTACTGAAAGTTAAGAGATTTTGATAGTGAATGGAAATAAGAAAATAGTAATTTCAAGAGTTTTGTTTAAAAAGCAGCACTCATTTGTCTCTTAACTATATATCTGAAGGTTAAGTCAAAGAATGGGAGACAACAGATTCTTATAAATATTCAGGATTAATAGTTTAAAAGAGTATTAACTTATTATGGAATAAGCCTACAGTCCTACAGATACGACTTCTATAGTCCAGTTGTTTCAAGTACACAATTGGGGAGGTTATTGTATTTCTAAATGTGTTACAAGAAACTATTGTAGAAATTAGTACAAATCCTGAAATGCCACTTAATCATTCTATCATTCTTGTAAAAGACAATAATTTCTTCTTCTTTCTTCCTAGTAAGATAGAATTAAAAACTAAAAGTCAGTAAAGAGAAGTTGTAAATACCAAGGTTATACTGCTTAGCTCCATGCTACTAAATTAGAATTAAGGTTTTTTTTAAATGTTCTCCAAGCCAATTTAACTTCATAGTTTAATAAAATGGGTAGCTTTCAAACAGACTATGTTGTGATCAACTTATATATGTTGTGATTAACTTGTAACTAACATATGTTGTGATTAACTTGCTACATGAAAAAACTTATTTGCAATAATGATATGTATATTTGGATACACTTTAAAGGACTGAAATAACTGACATACTAGATTTTCCTTCCTTAATTCCTAAAGGAAGTATAATCTTAAAGGGAGTTTGGCATGAGCTATATGTCAGTAGAAATGTACGTTAATTCCAAGGATATACCTATGAGGACTTTTATAAGGACTAAAAAGAGTTGGCTAAGGGTTTTAGTTTTAACCCTGGTGTTAATGGGCTAGAAAGGACAAGAGGTACAGATATTAGTACTTTAGAATAGTAGAGCTAGACTGGGTTTAAAAAAAAAAACAAACAAACTATTATCTACTTATCATTGGTACCACATAAACATGTGGTGACTTGTAACTTCATAGCCCAATTTATGTTGCACAGTTTTATAGTAACCTTATTTTAAGACTTCTTCAATCTTTTATCACCGCCTAATATGGTCATGATAATTAGTGAAACATCAGACCTGTTTATTATCAAAATCAAAATCTTAAAAACCTGCAGGAATAAAATAATATTTACAGTATTTAAACCAATAATCTTTGCTAGGATATTCAAAAGTTCACAATGGTGAAAAAGCTATTTTAAAATTATTTATAAATGGTATATAATATATATTTTCAAGCAATTTTTCAACTGAGGTGTGTGTGTGTTCTGTCCACCTCTTTCTATTTTCCTTCATTATTTATCTGGGTCTTATATATTGAAAAGGTGCAAATTAGATGGAGCCTGTAAAAGAAGGAAGGTATTCTAAAAGCCTGTTAGTGGAGACACTAATAATTCCTACAATACTATAGGAAAATAATGTGTAAATTAAATTATTCGATCAGTCTTAAAGAGTTATAGAGGAAGATCCTACAATATCCCTACATGGTCTGCAGTCACATAGAACTAAGTTAAAATCTTGACTCTCTCTTTTACTGATTTTGGGTAGTTATCTAATATTGCCGACTCTCAGTTTTCCTTACCTGTAAGATGCAGATATGATTTCAGTATTGTTTTGAGGATTAAGCGAGACAGTAAATATAAAGTACTTACTATATTATTTTGGACAAACTTAACACCCAATAAATGGTTGTTTTTTATTTTTTTCTCATATAGAACATTTTATTTGAACAACTTAGATAGTTAAGCATTTCTAGGTATTTCTTTGGTGTTGAGGTCATATTAAGGTTTCGTGGGATTCTATATTGCTGAATTTTTACAGTAAGCAACTTTTTCTTTAGTTAAACAAGCTCAGATCTTTCAAACTCTTCTCCAAGGTTATCTCCTTTATAATTAACTTTGAAAACTGTGATTTCCATGAAAATATCAACATCTTTTGCAAATATAAACTCAAACTTGGGCACAGTTTTATAATTAAAGTACCATAAGAAAAGAAGATATTGGTGACATGTACGCTCACTGTTTTCTTGAAGAGTCTATTTCTGTATCACTGAGTACCTCATGCCCTTCTAGGTTTCTTAGCTGTTGGTGTTATGGCTGTGACTCTTTACTGGTTTTAACTACTGTAGGCTGAGATAATCATCTTCAGATATTGGCTTCATCCTAGACTATACAGTCAAACTACTAGTATGCAAGTAGTTGACAAGGCCACTTGGTGTGACGTAGCACAAAGAGCACTGGATCAAGAATAGGAAAACTTGGGAAAGAGGAGGTCAAACTGTTGCTTTTTGCTGATGATGTGATCTTATACCTAGAAAACCCCTAAGACTCCACCAGGAGACTCCTGGAATTGATAGATAAATTCAAAAAAGTCTCAGGTTACAAAATCAATGTATACAAATCAGTAGCATTCCTATACACCAATAACAATCAAGCTGAGAGTCAAATCAAAGACTCAATAACATTCACAATAGCTACAAAGAAAATAAAATACCTAGGAATATACTTAACCAAGGAAGTGAAAGATCTCTAGAAAGAGAACTATGAAACAGAGCAAAGGAATCACAGATGACGCAAACAAATGGAAAAAAATATCATGCTCATGGATCATTAGAAGCAACATTAAAATATGCATACTACCCAAAGTGCTTTACAGATTCAATGCAATCCCCATCAAAATACCAATGTCATATTTCACAGATCTAGAAAAAGTAATTCTATGCTTTGTTTGGAATCAGAAGAGACCCTGAATAGCCAAAGCAATCTTAAGCAAAAAGAACAAATCTGGAGACATCATATTACCAGACTTCAAACTATACTACATGACTATAGTAACCAAAATGGCATGGTATTGGCACAAAAATAGAGACACAGACCAATGGAACAGAACAGAGAACACAGATATATATACAGCCAACTGATCTTTGACAAAGCGACAACAATATACACTGGGGAAAAGAATCCCTATTCAGTAAATGGTGCTGGGAAAACTGGGTAGCCACATGCAGAAGATTGAAACAGGATCCCCATGTCTCACCACTCACAAAAATTAATTCAAGATGGATAAAAGACTTAAATGTAAGGCATGAAACCAAAAGAATTCTAAAAGAAAATGTTGGAAAAAATCTTCTAGATATTGCCCTAGGCAAAGAATTTATGAAAAAGACCGCAATGGCAACCACTGCAACAACGAAAATAAATAGATGGGACTTGATTAAATTAAAAGGCTTCTGCACAGCTAAGGAAATAATCAACATTGTACCTAATGGATACAATGACCACTATCTGGGTGATGGGCACACTTATAACCCTGACTCAAGCATAACAAAATCAATAATAAATATCGATTTATTGTAAGTGATTGTAAGAGTCAAATAATATATGTAAAAAATCTATAAACTTCAGTTACTAAACAAATATATATCATTATTATAGATACTAGAATATAAGTTCTTTCTTGGTTATCTTATTTATCCTTGCATCCTGAGCACAGCGCTCTATTAAAGGTACTCAATATTTCTTTTGCAGAACAAAAAAAAAACATTTATACTGAATCTTCTCAGTACCTAGCCTAAGAGGGGATAGGGATGGGTACATGCAGATGCATGCTGAGTTGATATTTAGATAGATCAAGATGCTGGAAATTTACAATACCACTTCATTCTTCATTTCCTTCTGAACAGTTTAGTAGCTTTGTCTGGAGTAGCACACTGAAGGGAATTGTGGGCCCTTAATAAATGGCTCATAAATAAATTAAGGTTGTATATATATATCCATATATATGAACTTTTTAAATTCTAAGGGTAGCTGAAGGGTATGTCAACATAATAAACACACACACACACAAAATCTCTCCATTTCCACTGCCCCCAATAATCAGAGATTCATGAGCCAATATATTCTAGAACTGCAATTAAAATGTGTATCAGGAATATAGAAAATAGATTTCTTTATAAAAATCTTCATATACATACTTATTCCTGTAAGAGACCAAATCCTTTGGCTTCTCACAGACTATTGTTTATCCTCTTTTTACTACATACCTTAGTCCAAATTTTAGTTTTCATTTCATGGAATCAGAAGTCCATCCCGATCATCATAGTCTTATGTGATCTTCTAGAATTCTGTCAATTATTCTCTGAATAATGCATTTAACTTTTATTCAAGCACTGCCATGGGTTAATGGTGTCTATTATTGCTTTGAGCCATTATTTTGACCTCATATAATTACTTAAGAAATATGTTCTTATACTTTTCTTCCAAAACAAGACTTGAAGCTTTTAAAAGACAGTGCTCCTGGTTCCCCACAGCCGCTTTCATCTGGTAGACATTACATAGTGCCATACAGCTAACAAAACATAAAAATGAGTCCCTATTATCCTCTTGTCCTTGGCGTTCAACCTGAAACCTTCATTCCTCTTTTCTGACCTATTCATGAACTTTTGTCCTTATTCTTTACTTCTCCATCTTGCCCACAGAGTTAGTTTGCCTAATGGTTAACAGCTCAGACCCCAGAGTCAGACTATCACTTTCTAGCTTTGTGATTTGGAGGCTAATAACATCTATTATTATAATGAACACCCCCCCACACACACACTCACTTAAATAATATCATTAGATTAGTGCCTGTAAAGTAGCACCTGAAACCTAGTAAATGCTATGTAAATATTAGCTTTCATCATTTATTGTCATAATCATTTCAATTTTTGATAGCTACTGCTTCCTCTGTCTGACCTCTGTTTTCCTTCTTGAGTAGTTGTTTTCATCATTTATATTATGAGATTTTCTAGCTATTCTTAGTAAAAACTCCATATGGTTTGTGCCATCTCAAAAAGCTACACCCAATATAGGCCTTCAATGATAGTATACCCACAGGGTCTGCCAATTCCTGACTGCCATGGCCTATGACTCAAAGTTGTCACTTACTTTGTTGCTTTGTCTTTGATTTGAATCAAATCTTACCACCATCGAAGTTTTAAGAATTTAAGTTTAATGCTGTAATAAAGAAAAGTCACCTGAATATGTTTTTGAATTTAAAATATTTTGCCAAAGAATACCGCTAATTATCATTGTAATAGTTCAAGAAGTGATTAATTATTTAGATGAATATTTTGAATTATTACATAAAAACAGAGATAAACAATTGTAGAAACTAGCTGACCCCAAAGAAAGTCTTTATGCTCACTGTACTTTGATCAGATTTTTTTTTTGGTTTAAACAAAAATGCTATCCCAAAACCAACTTAAAAAAATTACATTAATTGGTGTGCCAAACTAGATTTTATATGTACATGCATACATTTAGGTTTTCATTTTAAGTTGAAACATACTTTATACTCCCTGATACAGGAATCCTAGTATTTAATCTAAGTGTTGAGATTTATCTTTAATATTGTCTCAATTACCCACCCCACTGTTGAAATGGAAATGACCAAAAGAGTTGTTTCATCAAAGTCTGTGATTGTTCACATGTAAGTTCTTTTAAGATTATTGTTATGCAAGTGAGTCCAGAAAAACAAGAAACAAGATCAAGAAGATTGTTAAAATATAAAGTGGGAGATAGCAATAAATTTGATTTTAAAGTATATTTTATGAAATAAACTTTCAAAGGAGAGTTAAAGATAGAATAACAGGAAATAAGTTTTAAAATCATAACTATATTAACTTGTAAAAACTATAAAAACCTTTTAAAACCTGTTCACTTCATTTGGTTCACTAACCCCTCTTCCAAATCAAATTTTCTACTCCTTAAATTTAGGGACGAGGATAAATTTATGACCTAGTTCAGACATCATTTGGCAAAATGATTTGTACTGGCTATTTTTCTAAATCCAAATCTCTTTCCATTTTATTGTCCCACCTGAAATGGATGAAATTTTACAAATTTGGATGGTAAATTTCTGATGGTTTGAATTAAAATTCAGATTATGCAGAGTAGGCTAAATTCCCTTTGGCATCGAAAAATGAGGTACAACTGAAAGCACAGGCAAATTATTCATTTTAATATGCCTTGGTCAAATAAAAGCATTTTCAAGTATGAGACCCAAATCAAAAGTTACAAGGGCAGATGCCTTAGACTTGTGGTCCCCAACCCCCAGGCCTTGGACCAGTACCAGTCCGTGGCCTGTTAGGAACCAGGCTGCACAGCAGGAGGTGAGCGGCCTAGACGTGCCTAGATTCTCATAGGAGCACAAACCCTACTGTAAACTGTGCATGCGAGGGATCTAGGCTGCAGGCTCCTTATGCGAATCCAATGCCTGATGATCTGAGGTGGAGCTGAGGTGGTGATGCTAGTGCTGGGGAGTGGCTGCAAATGCAGATTATCATTAGCAGAAAGGTTTGACTGCACAATAAATGTAATGCACTTGAATCATCCTGAAACCATACCCTCCCCCTGTCCGTGGAAAAACTGTCTTCCATGAAACCAGTTCCTAGTGCCAAAAAGGTTGGGGACTCCTGCCTTAGACCACAGATGCCGAATTGCTACTGAGCTGCTTTTTGCATACACAACTAGAGAGCCTGCACCAGGCTGAACAGAAGCAAGACTAATTAGTTAGAATGAGAATGGGGTAGGAAGCTAGGAAATGGTAGAAAGTACCATTTTTCTGTACTAATGTATAAATAATGTGTAAAATAACTACTATGATGCAACCAATTTATACCAAGAATTAAAAATCCCTCAAGAGGTTTATCAGTTGTCATGGAAAATGTTATATATATTAATATATAAAATATATAATATATATAATTAATATATAAAATATATAATATATATATTATAGTCTTAATAGAATTTTAGGACTGTAAGAGACATTAAAGATCTGCCAGTCGAGCTTTCATATTGTTAAGATAAGAAAAGTAAGGCACCATGAGACGTTAAATAACTTATGTTGAAGTCGTGTTTAATCAAATAACTATGTAACTAATCAGAAACTAAGGAAAGTTCATTTTGGCTAAATAGTACCTCTTAATAGTTTGAGATGCAAACACTCAAGAATATTGCAGCAAAACTGGATTAAAAGAGCTCTCTTAAATTAAGAAATTCTGACAATGCCTTGACCACAAAACCTTTTAAGTGAAGATAACTGTTCCTTACTCCTCTCTAAAGATCTAAATTAAAAGAATATTCTGAAGTGAAGATTATTTTCCTGGAGGTGATTTAGAAAACACAGGCCATAATTCTGGTTCTTAAGAGGAAAAAAAAATAATCTTTTATTACATTTGGATGAGGTTTTATTTTTTAGGAATCACTGCTTGGCTGTGAGTAGTTGTTGCTTGCTGAATGTTATTCACACTTCCTCCCTCATAGCAAGCTCATGTGTAACAGTCTTAACTTGTGGGATGGGCTGGAACTCTTCATTCTAATCCAAGGGCCATAGGTCATTGTAAAACCACAAATTCTTCCTCCCTAGGGAAATGTCAGGGATATGGTCTTTCCCATCTCGTTTTTCTGCAATATCCTTTATATAAAATAAAGTTTATGGCACTAATGATCAGATCTGATATATTATAATACCTTATCTGGCAATTAATATGAAGAGAGAAGTTTTTTTTCAGAAGATCACCTAAGGGGTTTCAATTATCTAGTTACTCTGAGGCATAATCAAAGAATAAAAATATTAAAGGGCTGAGAGGAAGAAATTTTCCCCACAAGATAATTTTGACAGTCTAGAACAGGGGTTGACAAACTTTTTTCTGTAAAGAACCAGATGGTAAATATTTTGAGTTATGTGGCCAGATGTCTCTCTCAACTACTCAACTTTGCTACTGTAGTGTGAAACTATCCAGTGGACAATACATAAATGAATAGATGTGGCTGTGTGTTCCAGTGAAACTTAATTTGCAAAAACAGGTAGCTGGCCAGATTTGACCCATAAGCTGTGGTTTACAACCCCTGATCTAGAATTTATGGTGATTCATGAGAATTTGAAACCAAAATTTAAATTTTAACAAAACACAATACGGCCTTCCAATGCAAATCACTATACTGTAGGAACCTAGCTGATTCTCAAAAAAATTAAATATATATTTTTGATCTTTTTAGGTTTAGGCAAAACCTGTTTGCCTTTTCTTCTCTATTGTATAAATTATAGCAGAGATATATAAATCCATTAAAAAATTAGACAATTTCAATCAAATACTATGGGAAACGTATAAGTGCTGAAGCTGCAAAATATTAGCTTTTTGATTCCATACTAAATTTTTGAATTCAATATTAATAATCTTTTTTTCTTGGGCTGAGCAAGAGAGACTTTACAGAGAAATTTTTTAAAAAGACTGTCAAGTAGAATACTTATAAGAAAGGCATTTTTATCATTGAAACTGATTCAACATTAATTTGAATTATTTTTCTGGTTGATCATTTAAAAAGCTCTCCTTATTTGGATATTTTGATTAAATACTAATTTTTGGTTATGATTATGACTTGGACTAATGGTACAAGTTCTATGTATCTGACTTAGTAGGATGTAATTTGAGTGTAAATTATAATTCACTTAATTAGTACACGTATAGGTAGCCCCTTTGTCCTAAGATGTTTAGACCAGATGAATAGCAGGTATTTATAAAGTTTAGTGACATCTATTGATCTGACATACCAATAAAATGGTAAATAGCATTTAAAATTAAAACTATTTTCTCAGTACAAATCTAATTTTAATTCTAGTATAATTCTAATTTTGAGCATAATTTTACTACTCATCAGTATTGGATAACTGATTAGAAATTTCCTGATTTCTGATACAAAGAGAAAGCTGTTATCCTCTATGGAGATTAGTGATTTCATTGTATTTTATATTGTCGGATAATTTGTAAGTCATTTGAAAAACTAAGCATTTTGAATTTCTCATTTTGTGTTTCTCTGTCTTTGAAAAGACTGAAGGAAAAGATGTAGGGAAGAAAGTGTTCCTTTTAAACTTTTAGTGAATTTGGTAGGGTATGATGATATCAAGTGAAAGAATTTTAGGATAAAAGACATATAAAAACAGGACCTAACACAACATTAGACTTCTTCCTTCAAAGATTTTTGAAAACTTCAAGAGGGGGAGAAGATTACTTAATATACTGAAACGTAAGTGCAGCTGGAACCAAGGTCACAGGGCTTGAGTTGTCTAATGTTGAAAATCTCAAGTTGACTCTCTAGCTGAAAAAAAAAAAACCTGGAGAGGGGAAAGGAAAATTTTTGTTCTGGATGTGTTCTTCTCTGATGCAAACAGAAATCCATCTTCCAAAGGAAGAAGTAGAGATGAGTTGCTCTAATTTAGTTTTTTGGAAAGAGACAAGAAAATTATGAATTTGCTAAAAATCTTTTGTTTCGTCTAAGTATTAGTTCATAAGCTCTGAAATGTCTTTTTTTATGTGAAAATTTTCCAAACCCCAAGACATTCATAAAAATTAAGTTGAAACACTAAAATATATTTTCGGAAAAGAAGAGTATATAGAATCTTAATTTTTAAAAAGTTACATAATAAAGGGATCTAGTAATTAGTTGGTTCTTTCATTTCAGATCACACCACTTCCTTTTTTTATAGTTTTTCTGTTTGGAAAGATGGAAACACTCAAATATTAAAAATATTCCACAATATGTGTTATTAATAAAACTCCAAGATCCCAAAGTGGAAGTAATAAATTTCCTACAAGTATACTGATTAAATCAGTTTTAGTCTTCTGTGAATTAGTAACAAAAGTGAAATAAAATTTTAGAATTCACACTGTAAACTTCAGAGGAAATAGAATGCCAAACACTTATCTGAAAAGCACATTTTTAATTAGCAAAAATATTACTACTAGTAGTTTGTTTTTTTAAATAATGTGGTAAAGATGATAATAATCACAACACATATTTATTGAGCCCTGACTATAGCTGTTCTATTTTATTACTCATAACAATTCTGTAAAGTAGGTAATAAATTTATTCTCCTTAACGTACAAGGAAACAGGCAAAGAAAAGTGGGACTTTGGCAAAAATGGAACCTAATATTGTCATGATTTCATTGTTGTTGGTATTTAATGAATATCTCCGTATGTGATAACAGGTTTACCAATTAACACAAATGAATGCTATTGATATGAGTTGCAAGAACACACAGATTATTGTCAGTTCTCTTCAAAAGTTAATTTGTCTCACACAGGGACCACTTAGCTCTTAAGAAGGGATTTATTATTCTTATTTTAAGCATTTATGATAGCCACATACTCCCTTTGATGGGAAAGTAGTATGATTTTTAAAATCCTTTTTCTTTAAGAAAAATCTCCCATGTTGATCAAAGAAATACTGGTCTAAAATAATCCTTTATTTTATGAATGGGTTTGCTTTGTTATATAATTTCTTGTCCAGATCTAGAGCTGAAATTCTTATTGGCTATATATTATTAAGAAAAGATAATAAAAATGTGAAAACAACCTAAATGTCCATTGACAGATGAATGGATAAAGAAAATGTGGTATATACTTAAAAAGGAATATCATTCAGCTTTAAAAAAGAAGAAAATTCTGCAATATGAAACAACATGGATGAAGCTTGAGGACATTATGCTAAGTGAAATAAGCCAGCTACGGAAAGACATACACTGTATGGTTCTACTTATTTAAGGTATCTAAAATAGTCAAATTCATAGAATCAAAGACTGGAATAGTGGATAGCAAGGGATAGGGGGAAAAGGAGATGGGAAGTGACTAGCCAAAGGCATGAAGTTTCAGTCGAGCAAGATGAATAAGTTCTGCAGATCTGCTGTATGACATTATACATCTGTAGTCAACAATAACATATTGTTGACTTAAAATTTTAAGAGAGTAGATCTCATGTGAAGTATTCTCACTAAAATAAAATTAAATAAATAATTTAAAGAAGAAGATATAAGAAGGGATATATCCACATGAAGTACTGAATTTATTTCAAATCTATGTTCTTTCAGTATTGCAATCCCTGTATGCATGCAAAAAGTATCTGTAATTCCTTTGCTGCATGATTACCTTTGAACCAGAAGGGAATTTTCCCACACAAAATGCTTCTGCGAATGGTTAATTTATCTAGAACAATTTTTTACTCTAGTGACAAATCTCCTTTGTTGAGACCTAATGGTAGCTATTCAGAAGTGGGAATTTTCTTTGTATTATACCAAATTTGACTTCAAGATAAGAGTATAGAACTAAGTGGTGTCATGAGTCTTTAGTATACTTTTTGCCTACTACTTAACTGCCAACTGCAGCCTAGTATCTCATGTTTTCTATTTATTTTGCCATTTTGGCCACCAATTAATTAAGTTTAGATATTGTGTCAAATTTCCCCATACACATTATCTTTTATTTATGTTTGTTATGTTATATTATATGACACATGACATATGTTATGTTTGTAATATATATTTACATACATAAACTACTTAAATATAGTACTTATATAGTATATACATATGCTAAACATATAAATTAAACATACTTAAACATTGTGAGAAATTTTATCATACAATTTATTATAGATGTTTATTACAAAAATTACCATGTCTCATCTTAGAGTTTATCTTGTATATTACTTATGAAGACTAAAGATTTGTTGAAAACACAAGTCAAGTTTGATCCATTATTTTCAGCTACTGATCAGACTTACATGAAATATTTATTTTGCAAAGCTTCAATATGCATTCTGAATTATGATGAGCACATTCTGTGTTATCCTTTTGAAATGGAACTATGGCAGAAGCCTCAATTTGCTAGCCACAATGAAGTCCATTAGAACCACAGTGGTGTTAACACAGTCAGAAAACTTAAAAGATGCACGCAATTTTCTACAAATATTATGAGAAATTAACAAATGTATGGCAAAAAAACTTACAAATCTAAAACTGTCTAATATCTGTGAATAAAATTAAATAGGAAATGCTATAGGTCATTTATAGGAGTCTAGAAAAAAATTATTCACTGTTGCTTTTTTGTTGACAGATAGGATTTATGTTTATAGATAAATAGGATACATAATTATATAAGAACAATAATCTCAGATAGAGATTCCTTAATTAGATGACAAAGGACATTTTAAATATTTTAAAGTTTCATGTTATTGAATGGAAGTCAGTGATGGAGTTTATGGAAGTACAAATTAAAACTCTCCCGGAGATACTTACCCTTTTCTGTTCTTTTACATATTCTATCAATTCATCTCTTGTTCTTTTCACTGCCTCTTCCACAGCCTTTTCACTTCTCTTCTGCTCTTCTATTATTGCTGCCTTAACAGTTTCCTATTTGTGGGAAGAAGCAAGAGTCAGGGAGGTATGCACTGTGACGTATTTGTGTCCATTTAATATAGACTAAAAATCCTCTTCAATGGGTCGCAGCTCAATCTGTTCAAAGGGTACCTTTAAATAGGAATAAGAACTTACAAAATCTTTTGGGATCTGTCAGAGATTTCACAGAACTCCCTTTGCTAAACTGAGCAAAAGGAAAAAGAAATGGAATAAGCCATTTCTTGCAGGAAGCGCCTGAGACTCCAGTGGCTTCCTCACCGGCCTTTCATTTGATGTGTGCATGATTGATTGCCTTCCGGTATTTTGCACTATGCACATAAGACTTCCAACTTGTGTTTATTCTTCCGAGAACACCCTAATGCTCTAGCTGTTTTATTCACGTTTAATTTTGCCATCATACAATAATCAAGTGTGGTCTGGGTGGTAAGATTTACAGCTAGTTTGGTCCTCTTGCCAGGTTAAGATGTTGAGAGCTGGACACCATGAATAAGAGGTAAAAATTCCTCCCTATGTGCTAATATTTGAAATGGGAGATGCAGGGAGGAAAATGGTACTCCTCATTTTATTGAAATAGTAATCAGGTACCTAAGAAATTCCAGATCTGCAGATAGAGGGAAAGGTGGCTAAAATTCTGAAAAAGAAATACAACACTTCACAGGAAGTAGTGATATTTTCTGCTCAAATAGTGTTTCATGGACTGAAATGAATGACACAAAACAAAATTCTTTAACTTCCATCTGTTTATATATGCACCATCCTTTTTTTATTGGACAGGAAGGCAATCAATTAGAAAATGCTTTGAATTTCTCAGAATATTTCCTTCATTTTTGATTCTTGAAGGTTTTTCACCCTGTGGTCTGTACAGATGTTTTTGCTTAGTTTAGTTTTCCCAATTAATTTTAGAAATGTATATATATAAAAAACCCAGAAAATATAAAATAATATTATCTATTCTGAATACATTTACTGTAAAAAATTTGAAAATGCAGAAAAATATGAACACAAAGCAACATACACAGATATACACAGCTGGATATAAAGAAGATGAGACTTAAACTATATATACTATTTTCTAATTCTGGCATTTTTCACTTAAAGTATATTTTGAATATTTTCTTAAGCCATTATATGGTCTACCATAATATGATTTCTATCCCATTACAGGGCAGCACAATAATTTATTTTACCAACCTTTAATCATGGGTATTTTGGTTGTTTTTAATAAAATAAAGCAGGGAAGAGCATCCATATTATGTATCTCTGTGGTGCACCTTAGATATTTACTTAGGACCAATTCAAAAAGTAGAATTGTTTTGGCAGAAGGATATAAACTCTCTTATAGCTTTTGACATTCTGTATAAATTTCTTCCATTAAGCAGCCCATGAGAATGGCTATTTTCTTGCATCTTTGATTACATTTACTTTCATCGGTTTTTAAAATCTTTTCTAATTTGGGGAGAATGGCATCTAGTTTTATCCTGTATTTTAAAAAGATTATTATGTAATGTTGAACATTTAGTTCATAGAAATATTGGCAATATACATGTTATCTCTTGTCATTCACTTGATCATATCCTCTGCCCACTTTAATATTGCTATATTCATCATTTTCTGGATTCCCTTCCTAATATATAAAATTAAGTGATAATTCTGAAAGTCTATATAATGATTACTTTGAAAATTATTATTATTTACAATTACCGAGTACACTAAGCTTTGGTTCCATTGATAAAATAATAAAGTACAAAGTTGTTTCTGTAATTATTTGAAAATACTGAAGTTGAAAAACTATAGTAATTTTTTAAAGAAAAAATATGAATAAGACTATTCAAAATAAAAGCATCTGCTATTACAATTCTTATTGACTTCACACTTACAAATTTGGAATTTAAAATCTTTCAGGTTGATAAAGGCAAAAAATGTTACATATTTACTAAACTCCCTGAAATAAAACACATTAATAATTTTGTAGTTAAGGGTATGAATATTCACACTATGCAGATTAATTAAAAGTATAAGTAGCTTCACATTAGTTCAGGTCAGGTTTTGCCAACAGTTGAGTTAGAAAAATCCTTAGTTTTCAGGGCTTTTCAAATTTTAGAATAAGAACAAGATAAGATTTTCTATCTAATGGAGCATATCAGTAAAGTTGACGAGGTCTGTTTGATTGAAAGCAAAAGCATTAATTTAAATAAATGGGCTATATCCAGAAAAACATGAAGAGTTAGCTAATGTTCTTCAGTTGACATTTTTTGGGGGGTCTGAAAGTTTATATTACCTTCTCAGTCCAAATTTTTGAGGATCTTCCTCTCTTCATTTTTGAGCTGGCAAAGTACCATTTACAGTACAAAGTTTCCCTTGATCCTATTCTCCTCAGTTGGGAGTTAGGTGACAGTCAAGGTTGTGAAGCCCATCCTGAAAAACTACTTGTCAATAAAGAATTCCTTTGAGTGTATACAAAAGTAAAGTTTAAGCCTTCCATTTTCTAATCAAACCAAATTCAGACTTAGTTAGAATTGATTAACAAATTGTGTTTACATGTGTGCAAGGGCTTGTGAATTTCTGCCTGCATATTTTTCTGCCCGCATAATCCATGAATGAACTATACTGTCCTTACGAGTCATAAGAATTAATCTAAAATAAAACCTAGCTCGCGAGGAATGAAAAGTTGCCACCAATGAGTATGTTCAAATAGGCAATTCTGAAAGGGTATTTTCCAGAATATTTTAATGATGGCAACACCATTGGAATATGGCATATTTTCTATATGTGCAGGGTTTCTCAACCTCAGCACTATTGACAAGGGGGCATCCTTTGTTAAACAGCATACCTGGTATCTATCTACTCACTAGATGGCCTCTAGTTGAGAAACATTACCCTAAGGAGAGTAGTTTGGAAGGAAAAACACTCAATTGCATATATATTATGATGTATTTGTAAAGATATATCAGTCACATTTCATGTCATATTTTGAATATTACTTATCATCTTAAAATATATGCAGAAATATCACATCCAAATGATTATATAACTAGTTTTTAAGTGTGGAGAAAGTTCTATACACTAATTATTTAAAAAATGAATGACTGGAATCAGTTTTTATATTGTTATGATTAAGTAGGTCATGTTGAATGTCATTTAGGACTAAAAGTTTATGTGACATTTTGTACAAGATTTTATAATTTCTCTTTATTGCTTAAAAGTATAGTTATGTTTTAGTATCCACCAAATCTACCATACATTTCAGTAATCACAGGATCATGAACCAATAAAAGGTCTGTGGTCGTTTGCTCTTTATCAGTGCAATTTTGTTAAGGACTGTAAATACAGTTAAATTATTTACAGGAAACAAATATCAGCAATCAACTCAATTCTGGTCTGTGGGTTGTAAACCACATTATCATGTGGCTGTTTAATTTTCTGGTGCAATTGTGCACTTATTTTTTGTTTTTATACATGATATGTGCATATTATCTAATTATATATTATTTTTAAAGTTGCACGTGGTTATGGAAATGCACCTTAGAAAATGAGTGATAAACCAGAGAGGCAAAGATAGATATCACATGTTATACAGCGTTCTAGTTTGTGGTTGGTAGCAAACTCTGTTCATACACTCATTTGTCAAATATTTCCAGAATATCTATTTTGTGTAAAGAATAGTCCCAGATACTGAAAGCTTTTTTGTCCCTCTTTGATGAGTTTATAATTTACTTGTGGAAATAAAACAAACATACAGAAAGTGAAATAACAGTATAATAAAAGAGATCTCAAAAGATACGGTAGTTAGTGAGTGGTGGTGATACTAACTATGATTTATACGGAAGGAAATATAATGTCTACAATGGTCAGAGAGAGCCTTAAAAAAGTGGTGGACTCTGACCTGAGATTTAACTGCTGTTTAGTATGCCAAAGCATGAGGATAAAGACTGAGGGATAGGTGTAAGTAGGTCACGTTGAATGTTAGTTAGAAATAAAAGCTTATATGACAATTGGTAGAAGAGCGCAAAGATAAAATCCAAGTATACGTTTGAGGCTTCTGGCTACAGATGACGGTTCTTGTGGGGAAAGTGGAAAGAAAGGAAGATGGAAAGCCAGGCGGGGACCAGGTAGTGGAGAGCCTGAAGGCTTAAGGCTGAATCAGCAACCCAGTAACGGACTAGCAGTAATGTCATGGGGACTGGTTGCTCTCTCTGCTATTTATATGGTCTTTACAGGAGTCAGCAAACACAGTCTTTATTAATCCCATACATAGTCATCCTTGCCTCACTCCAAATGATATATCACAAGTAAATAGGTTGCATGTTTAACACAGTATGTCTCTTAAGTTGCTAACTCTTAATTTAAACAATGGTCTAAACAAGGAAAAGAACAGACAAGTTTTCATTCCCTTCCTATATAGGCAAAGAAGGATTTCTTAGACAGTACCATCCTATGTCCACAGCCACCCACTTTGATTTAGGGTATATACGCTAGAAATTAGTGTCTGTGTTTGTTATGCTAATGTACAAATAGAATAATTTCATTTAAAGTTGTGAGAAAATCTTCTAGATTGCCCAAACTTGCATTCTTTTCTACATTTTAATATATAGGACAACTAATACTCAGTATTACAGGTGGAGTGATTTGGGAGTAATAAACTAGAGTCCTTGTATTGGATGTAGATTTTTAGCTAAGGTAACAAGGAAAATAGGCACCACTTTACTGTCTATAACAAGCAATCCACAAAATGAAACAAGCTTGTATATTCAGAAATGTAATTTTTTAGTGACCATGATGTCTCCATTCATAGGTATTACTAAGTAGGTGTCTTAGTAAGTTTGCTGCTGCTAAAACAATACCACAGACTGGGTAACTTATACAGAGATTTATATGGGCCTAAGGGCCTTCTTGCTGCATTGGAACATGACACAGAATGTATCACATGACAAAAGAGGGCAAACGAGGGCAAGAGAGGGTAAGAGTGCGAGACAAAGAGAAAATAGGGTTCCAACTCATCCTTTTATCGGGAGTCCACTCCCAGGAAAACTAACCCACTCCTGAAGGTAAGGACGTTAATCCATGCGTGAGGTCAGAGCCCTTGACCTAATCATCTGTTAAAGATCCCACCTCTAACCCACTTGTAATATCATCATAATGGCAATTAAATGTCAACATGAGTTTTGGAGGGGGCATGCAAACCATAGCAGTAGGGAAGTAGATTTTTTAAAAGATTGATTACTATATTTAATTTTAATTTGATTTAATCATGGGGTAAGAAATGGGACAAAGTCTTCCTTTATTTAGAGAGAGTGGGTATTGAATTCTGTAAAAAGGTTTAGTCTCTGCACTCTAAGAGCTAACAAGTTATTTGAGAAAACAAACAAATATACAGATGTTATCTTAAAATATGGTAAATGTCATGATAGAGGTATAAAGTATTTTGGAAGAAAGATACTTATGCGAGGAGAAGGTATAAGGATTCTAGAAGACTCTGTCTGAAAGAAACCAAAATTATTCAAGTAAAGGAAAAGGAGGAAAGGGATGAGGATAAGCCGAGGCAGTGAGCATGAACGCTCTGTGATTATGGAAGTACCAAGTACAGGTATTTTAGTATCACAAAAGCACAAAATGTAAGGCAGAGAAAAGTCAAAGAGGCTGGTGAGGTAAGCAATGGATACATAATAGATAGCTGTGTGTGTCATGTGCCTGTATGCCATATGCCTCAGTTTTCTCATTTACAAAATGGGAATAGTAATTGTATCTTTTAATGTAGGTGGTAGTAATAATTAATAGAGTTAGCCTGTATAAAATACTTAAAACTGTGCCAGGAACATAGCAAAGGCTCAATGAATCTAAATATTATTGTTAAATATTTTGGACTTTGTCTTATGTATAATAGTGTACCACTAAAGAGTATCATGTGATGATGAGATCTGTACCTTAGAACATTCTGTAGCTTTGAAAGATGGATTTGTGTTGGATAAAACTAGAGTCAAGGAGACCAGTTAGGAAACTACCGCAGTAGTTCAGGCAAGAAACACAGTTAATTGGAGTGAGTGGGCAACATTTAACTTATATTTTAAAATGTCTAGGAAGAAAAATTAGCGGGACGTGGTGAATAAATAGAAAACAAAGAAGGGAGTGAGGGAAGGGAGGCATTACTTACATAAGGACAACAAATTAACCAAATAATCAAGGAAATAGCTAGTGTAGGCATGATATTAACTTTTATTGCTCTAATAAAACTAATCCATGGAGACTTTTACATATCCTTTTAAGTGATAAAACAAATTATGGGACATGAGCATAATACTTTTTAAAGAACTTTTCCAGAGACATCTTTCTTGCTTCTTTTCCATGTATGTTAGAAGTAACACCCCAAGCACGAGTGTATCTATCCAGGGCTATGTTAACCTTTTCCCTGGCTAAATAGATGATTTGTGTTTATGGAAGGCCAGACTTATGATTTTTCAAACCTTAATTTCAAACTGAAGTTATTATATATACTTTTCTAAGTCAGTTAAAAGATTTAAGAGACTACATGTCTAGTTATTGAAACAGATTCAAGTGAATTTCACAGTGTATCTCTGGGAAAATTATAAATGCTATGTCTATTAATAGGTGCAAAGTAATTTTAAAAAGTCAGTTATATTCACAAAGTAAGAAAAAATGCTAATAGTTAAGCATAGTATGACTGGCCACAACTTACCTCTCCAGCCTCTACTCTGAATCATAGCCTTTGTGCGGCAGCCTGAACTGCATTTCTTCCAGGCCCTTTTCTGTACCATGCTTCTCTGGCTCAGGGCCCTGGCAGGCAAACATTCCCTACCTATTTTCATCTAAAGATGTTTACTCATCTTTCGGGATCTCAACCTAATTTTTACTTCCTTGGAGAAACCTTTCCTGATTTCCAAGCCTAAATCACATCTTCCTGTTATTTCATCTCAGAAAATCTCTTATTTTTAGCACATATCACAATTGCACTTTTGCATTTATACGTGTATTTATTTGACTAATGCTTTTTTCCCCTACTAGAACACAAAATTCATAAGGGAATAGACTATGCCTGTTTTGCTCAGTAACGTATTTCACCAGAGCACCTACCACACAGTAGATACTGGATAATATCTGTTGAGATGAACTAATAAATGGACATTATCATAATCACGCATGTGATTCAATAATAAACAATGGAAAAAAACTGACTACTGTACCAGTCACTTATATGCTGCAGAACACATAATCCTTACACTAAATATTTTATAATCATTACGATAATTAATTACAATATACAATGTATATTACATCTGTAGGAGTGCTTTCAAGTTCAAGCTTTCCTCAGCAGTGTTGACAGAAACAAATCACTTGTAATTTGAATATGTAAATTTGTTTAAAAAAATTTTTGTTTTGTTTTGCTTTGCTTTACTTTTAAACTCCCAGAGGTTAAAAATGATGTGATAAGACTGGGTGCGGTGGCTCATGCCTGTAATACCAGTACTCCCAGACAAGAGGATTGCTTGAGGCTAGGACCAGCATAGGCAACATAGCAAGACCCCGTACTTACAGGAAAGTAAAAAAAAATTAGCCAGGCATGGTGGCATGTGTCTATAGTCCTAGCTATTCAGGAGGCTGAGGTGGGAGGATTGCTTGAGCCTAGGAGTTCAAGGTTGCAGTGAGCTATGATCAGGTCACTGTACTTCAGCCTGGATGACAGAGTGAGACCATCTCTTAAAAATGAAAAAAATGTGATAATATGTGATATTGTGCAATGAGTTTTTTTCCTGCAACACACATAATTTTTAAGTTTTCTATATTGTTCTCAGGTAAAGCCAAAGTTTGCTACTGGGAAGGATTTGAAAGCCCATCTGTAAACTCTATCAATAAGTCTCACAATCTAAACCCTCTAAAGATTTTAATAGATATGAGGTACCATGTATCTTAAAAGTATAGTATAAACCTCAGAAAGAAACAGGACCTAAAATATTTCATAAATACTCTTACAGTGACTTATGAAAGAATCCAGGTGTTTCCTCTTCCTTGGTGTGAATTCATGCATCCTAAGGTCTATCCCTGCAGATTTATTCATAGGATTAGAAACATGATTTTCTCAAATAAATGAAGGAAGGCAGTGAGTTAGGGTTGACTTGCAAGTCAGATAAAAATGAGTCAGTACCTGTATTCCCCTGAATAAAATTTAACTCTCTAATTTCTTAAAAATTTCTATTAAATGTTAATATGTGTAAAAGAAAAATTTTAACATATAAAACGAAGTATACAAGATAACATGCATACCATGTACCCCTCAGCAGTTTAAGAACTAGAACATTACCAATAATGCTGAAGTCCCTGTGTGACCATTATGAATTCCATCCTCACCAGTTTTGCTCTTCCCAGAAGAAACCATTTTACCTCTTTATATTCTTTTCATGTTCTCTCAGTATCTCTGAATAGCATTCTTATGTTAATTTTACAGTTTTAAGCATTATTTTTGACTTTTTAGGATGGAGGATAAGGAATTTGCTTTATTTCTTAGAACCATTCCAAAACTTAAGACATAGATATTTTTAGTCCCCCTTATCTTCCCAGTTTAGACAATTTATGGTTTTGGGTAAATCTGTAGCTAATATAGTCTTTGCTGTATAACAACAATTGACTGGCTTAAAACAACAACTATTTATGTACATCAGGGATCAGCAAACTACCACCAAAGAGCCAAATCTGGTCTGTTGCCTGCTTTTGTACAACTCACTAGATCAGAATGGTTTTTACATTTCTAAATGATTGAAAACAAAGAGAACAATATTTCATGACATGACTCTCATCCAATCTTACTGCTGTTGTTTGCATTAAAAATTGTAGCAATGCAGTTATAATTTGACTGCACTTGAGTGCCACGAATATTGCCATGCTGTAACATTATTATCATTTTTTATTCCATTGCATGTCTATCATGACAAAACAAGAAAAGAGGACTTTCTTGCACTTTTAAGGTACATTTAGTGTGATTATTTTATTATTGAATTAGATGGCAAAAAATGGTGATTGTTATGCAATTAGACTATAACTGTGCTAAAAGGATATAATATATGTCAATATTACCAGACTAAGCACTCAGCACAATATTCTCAACTACCAGGAAAGCAATATTCAGAAAAACTACAAAATTTAAGATAAAATACCTCAATACAATGAATTTCTTCACATGCACGTGCAAACACACTCTGAAGCTGCAACCAAATTAAGTTTCCAAGTGGATCCTTTGCTAGTCAAGCAAGAAAAGCCATTTACTGAAGTAAGTTTTAAAAATTGTTCTTGATTAAAGCAGCTAGACCAATGTTCCCTGAGAAAGGAAAAAAACTTGTTTGAAGCTAATAGCCTTTTTGCAAGAACAGATGCTTAAAGAGATGAGTGCATTGGTAGTAATCAATAGTTAATTTAAAAACACAGTAAATGATTCTAAGTATTTTTTCTTGGTTCTTCATGAGTCACATGTTATTGATACTGCTCAATTGTTGAATTATTTCAGGAATCAATGCCACATTTGAAGTGATTAAAGAAAGACTCTATAAATAGTCTGCATGGAACAACTATAGGTAAGAACTTTTTCAAAGAAGTTGATGAACACTAATTCAGTACAACCTGATATATAATTTGCTAAGATGTATTGCAATTGATGATAGTAAAAATGTGTGTGGAACGAAAGAAGGTTTAGTTGGACAAAAGTATAAAACCTGTGAAAAGGTAAATTATTTAAAACTCATGGTTATTTATCAGCAAGTATTTTGAAGAAAAATTTGCATCTGTCACGTGTTACTAAATGAGTAGTGTCAGCAATGAAAGTCCTTTGTTTGTGTGGATTAAACCACTGTCAGTTCTATGAATTTTTGTCAGAAATTGAAGCTGAATATCCTGACTTGCCATACTTACTACACAGACATTGAATGGCTTAGTAGTGGTAAAGATTTGTTGTGATTGTTTCTGAGCTCAGGACTAAGACTGAAAATTTACTGAACAAGAAGAACCACTCTTAACTATAATTACCAAACAATGAATGGCTTTAGAAATTAGCTTTTGTTGCAAACTAGATAATGTTTTGTAATAAATTCAATTAAAAATTACACGGCAAAACAGCACTTATATGCAAGATTTATACTGTGGTTTAGTCATCTGAAATACAATCAACATTGTTTGAATCTTAAGTAAAGTTGAGCTGCTTTATACACTTCCTGTGCTTCAACAGTTTTTTTAAAAAATGTGAGACTTCCATTTCCACACAAATTCGTAAGTTAAACTATAGTTTCAGAAGTGTTTTTCTAGTTTCAGAAGTGTTTTTCAGACATAAATGCAAGTGCAAAGGAAATTTCCATATTTCAAAATACACTTACTGTGCAATTGAGAAACTTTCATCTAATGCCAATTGGAAGTAATTAATCTGCACTTTAATGACATGCCAAATGGAAAGTATTAAGAGAACCTAACAGAATTCTATAAACGCCTTCCAAGTGATGAATATACTCAACCAAAATTATATGCTCATTGATTAATATCAATATTTGGCATACCTATCTGTGTGAAAGACATTTTTAAACATTAAATATGTAAAATTTCATTAAAGATCAGCATTAACCACCGAGCATTTGCAACCCACTTTGATAACAGGCATAACTAATTTTGAATCACAAGTAAGCAAATATTATACCCCAAAAGAATTATTTTCATTAGTAGATCTATACTATAAATTGTACTTTATTATAACTATATTTTGAATGTCATCAATAAACAATTGTGAATATTTGTTTTTTCTCTTGTTATATAAGCATCTCCATAATATTCTCAATTAAGCCTCCTGGCCCATAAAGCCTAAAATATTTACTACCTGGTCCTTTACAGAAAAAGTTTGCCAATCTCTGACTTAGGCTGAGATGGGCTCAGCTGTGCAGTTTTTTTTTGTTTGTTTGTTTGTTTTTGTCTTGGCTGGGCTCTTTCATGTATCTGCAGTCAGCTGCTGGGTCTAATGTGACTGGCTACTACTAGAATGGTCTCAGGTAGGAGGGCTTGTCTCTTCTTCTTGCCGTCTCCCATTCTCCAGCAGACTAGCTAAGGATGTTTCATGTGGAAGATGGACACGGTTTCAAAACAAAGAGTGAAAGCCTCTTAAGACATGGATACAATACATGATACAATGTCACTCCACCCACATTATATTGGCCTGAGTAAATATTTATTATGAACTAATTCCCAAATTCTCCCTAGTTATCTAAATATCCTCTCAATATGTTCAAAGGTATCAAGCATTCCATTTATCTTCTTGGAGATACATCTCCTGCACATATGTCCAAACTGGATTAATTGTTCTCTAGGTCTGTTTCATAGCTGTCCATCCTGGGATCTCCCTTAGTCATATTCCTGGGGATTCCCTACATCTCTCTCGAACTGAATCTCCAGCTTTGCAGATTCCAATGGATTATTTCTTCATGGTTTATCCTTTGCTTTGGTGGAGTACCTCCTCCAGCAGATTCCTGAGAAAAAGTATATGGGAAGTACAAGTTTTGATATCTAGTTGGTCTGAAAAATGCCTTTATTCTACCCTCACACATAATTGGTGGTTTGGTCAAGTATGGATTTATAGGTTGGACATTTTTGCAGAATTTTATAGGTTGTCAAGAAGTCTGATTACATTCTGATTCCTCATCATTTGCATATTTTTTTCCTCTAAGAGAACTTTTACGTATCTTCTTTTTCTCTCTCAAAAATTTCGTAATGAACCTAGTTTTAGGCCTATCTAGAAACTCATGTCTTACAATCTAGAAATTCATGTTCTTTAACTCTAGATTTACTTTAATAATAATGAGATAACAATATAGTATCATGATTTTCTGCATCTTATTTTCTCTTTATTTCTCAAAATCCTATAATGCAGCTGAAGAATCTCCTAAACTGAATGCCTGATTTTCTGGTCTTTTCACACCTATTTTCCGTTGCTTTGTATTTTTACACTCTTTTCACTGGAAAACTTCTACAATGTCATCTTCTGGCTCTTATTTTTTTTCTTTTTTACTCTATCTCTAAGGAAATTAATGATAGTTAAAAAATTTTTTTTATATCTCCACAAAATCATCATTTAATTCTCTACTTTTCATGAAAAGTTTTATGTTCATACTTGAATATTTGTTCTTGTTTAAAGAACAGAGTACTAAAAAGCTGAGTAATATCTCTGTGCTTGCAGTTGTGGTTTGTGGACTGTGGTCTTAATAGCAGAGTAATCTGGCTGGGTTGTTTCCTTGGGGCAATTTCTGATACCAATATGTTTAGGTCTTTTATCCTGGGCTGTCCAGATTCCTCACAAAAGAATCTTCCAATTTCCTGTCTGGTTGTCAGCATTCTGAGAGCCAGGATGGGGAAAAAAAGGCAATGGTTCTCAATAAGCAGCATAAAAATTTTCACCTTGGCTTTCCCCCCAAACCCCATTCTCGGTACAGCATCTATACTTTTAAGTGTGCTTAGGGATCCTGGTCCAGAGATCTCCCATTTTATTATTTTTTTTTCACAGTATTTTTTTTTCCCTGTCAGGTTTGAAAAAGATGAGTTGGATTCTAACTGCTTATTAAACAGACTTTCAAACTTTCCTTTTATTTGCTGCCTCATCTTCATTCTCACTTCCAAAAGGTATCTAGTGCCACCAAGTAGTAAGCCTTCTGGAGTTTCTATAAGGTATATTGGTCTTCTTAGCCATCTCTAATTCTAGTGTAGGATTTCATTCCAGTAGGGTTTCATTTCAGTGGGGTTTCAGTAGAAGGAAGACAAAAACGAGTATTCTATCTGCTCTTTTAAACTAGATATGTGTTTGAAAAATATGTTAAATCTTTTATTTTGAAATAATTTTAGATTTACAGAAAAGTTGCAAATACAAGAGTTTCCATAAACCCTTCATCCAGCTTCTTCTAACATTAACATTTTACATAATTATGGTACATTTGTCAAGCTAAGAAATTAACACTATATAACACTACTAAATAGATTTCAGATTTCACTTGCTTTTCTCCAGTTTTTCTACTAACACCTGTTTTCTGTTCCAGGATCTATCTAGGGTAAAACACTGCATTTAGACATCATGTCTCACTAGTTTTTTCCTATCCATGACAGTTTCTTAGTTTGTCTTTCCTTGTCGTGACACTGGCACTTTTCAGGTATCTTGTAGAAATTTGGATTTGTCTCTTTTTTTCTCATTGACGGGTTATGGATTTTAGGGAAGAATACCAAGAGATGATGCACACTTCTCACTGTGTCATAAAAGAAAGTACATAACCTAACTTAACACTGGTGATGTTAACCCTAATCACTTCATTAATCCTGTATCTGCCAGGTTTCTCTAGTATAAAGTTACTATTTTTTCCTTTTTTATAATCTATTCTTTGGACACAAATAACTAAGTCTAGACAATACTCAAAGGCAGGTGGATCAAGTTCCATCTATGGAGATGGGTATTTTTTAGAAATATATGAATATTTTAAAACTACAGATAGAGTATCTTTTATAGTTATAGAACTGCTCGTTATTTCTAATACTTCTTGAGTCAGTTCTGGGATTTATGTTTTTCTAGGTAATAGTTCATCTCATCTAAGCTTTCCAAGTGATTGGTATCTAAGTTATTCATATGATTTATATCATGTTTAAAATTTTATAGCATCTATGTTAGGTCACTTTATTTATTCCCCTGATAATGTTCATTAATAACTTTTCTCTTTATTCATCAATCCTGTCAGAGATTTGTAATTTTATGTCTTTTAAAAAATGACAGTACAGTTTTTTTGAAACTTTCCAATCTATGTCATGAATTTCTGTCATAATCTTTATTATTTCTTTCCTTCTATTTTCATTATATTTTTTGTTCTTCCCTCTCTAACTTCTTAAATAAACTGGAAGTGTTAGCCCACTATTCTCTATTCTTTTCTATTTTCTCATATCAGTATTTAAGGCTATGATTCTCTTTTGAAGTACCACTTTAAATCCTTCTCACAATTTTTTAAAGTTAATAACTATTGGATTAAGGACTGCATTAGTTTTTCTTTGTGCTTAGCTTTTAAAAAATTTACACATAGAGAAATGTACAAATGTTAAGTGCATGGCTCAATAAACATTTACATACATATACAACCATTTATCCACTATCCAGATTGAGAAAAAGAAGATATATGCCCCAGAAAGTTTCCTCATGATTCTCCCCATCAGAGATAACCACTATTCTGATTTCTATCACCATCAATCATTTTTGCCTATTCTTAAAGGTCATAAAATTCTAAAAATTCATACTGCATGAATCATACAGTATGGAAGCTTTTGTGGCTGTCTTTTGTTCAACATAATATTTTTAAGATTCATCCATATTATAGTGTATTGACAGCTTTTTTTAAAATTTTGCTGTAGAATTCCATTGTATGAATATATCACAATTTATTTACCCATTCTACCACTGATGTATATTTGCACTGTTTCTATTTGACACTACTATGAATAAAACACCTTTTTAACATTCCCTTATGCATCTTTTAGGACATAAGTCCTATTTTTTGTTGAACGTATACAAAATAGTGGAAATGATGGATATTAAGTATGTATGTGGTGAGCTTTAGTAGATACTGACACATACCTTTCAAAAGTGTGTAGACAAATTTATAATCCACCAAGAATGTATGAGAGGTCCAGTTATTCCACATCATCACCAACACTTGGTCTTGTCAGTCCTTTTAATCATACCCATAGCCAGGGTGGGAGTATAGTGGTATCTCATTGTGATTTTAATTCACATTTCCTGGATGAATAATATTAGGTACTTTTTCACATGCTTATTGGCAATTTTTACATGTTCATTTGTAATGTGCTTTTACCCCTAAGTGGCCCGTATTCCAAAGAGTAAGGCCCTTTGAGATTTTCAAATGAAAGCTCTTGATTTACCAAAGTCCTTCTAACTTGGCAGGATTTAACCTCCAATATTACTTCCCTAGTCAAAATGTCTGGTCAGCTCTTTATCCTTCAAGTTCTTTTCTCTTATTTTGTTACAATTTAAGAGTCTTGCCCTCCACATATGTATCTTACAATTTGGCCAACGACTTGGGGGGAATCTAAACACTGATTTTTTTATTCTTCAGAATTTGTTTTGAAAATTCATCCTTTGACAGCCCTAAACTCTGCCTTCTGCCTCATCACCCCTGTAAGGCTGATATTTTCTGCTTGGATTTAAATTCTACATGCTGCCAAATAAAAAATGCCTTTAGAGAAAATGCCTGAATGTAAAATTCACCTCGAATGTTTTCCTTTGCTCAAACATTGCAAAAGACACGATTTCATTCATTTTTATGGCTGAGTAGTGTTCCATGGTATATATAAGCACATTTTCCTTATCCAACCATTTGCTAATGGACAGTTAGGTTGATTCCATGACTTAGCTATTGTGAACATTATTTCTTTTCCTTTGGGTAGATACCAAGTAGTGAGAATGTTGGATCAAATGGTAGTTCTATTTTCTTTGAGAAATCTCCATACTGTTTTCCACAGAGGTTATACTAATTTGCCTTCCCACCAACAGTGTATAAGTACTCCCTTTTCTGCACATCCTCTTCAACAGCTGTTGCTTTTTTACTTTTTAATAATACCCATTCTGACTGGTGTAAGATGTTATCTCACCGTGGCTTTAATTTGCATTTCTCTGATGATTAGTGACGTTTAGCATTTTTTCATGTTTCTTGGCCATTTGCATATCTTCTTTTGAAAAATGTCTGTTCATGTCCTTTGCCCGTTTCCAACTTTTAATGGGGTTGTTTTTTGCTTGTTGAGTTTGAGTTCCTTGTAGATTCTGGGTATTAGCCCTTTGTCAGGTGCATAGTTTGCAAATATTTTCTCCCATTCTGTAGGCTGTCTGTTTACTCAGTTGATTATTTCTTTGTTGGGCAGAAGCTCTTTAATTAAATTAAGCCCCATTTATCTATTTTTGTTTTTACTGCATTTGCTTTTGAGAGCTTAAGTCATAAATTCTTTGCCTAGGCCAATGTCCAAAAGAGTTTTTCCTGGGTTTTCTTCTAGAACTTTTATAGTTTCAGGTCTTACATTTAAGTTTTTAATCCATCTTGAAGTAATTTTTGTATATGGTGAGAGACAGTGGTCCAGTTTCATCCTTCTGCCTATGGCTATCCAATTGTCTCAGCACCATTTATTGAATAGGGTGTTCTTTCCCCAGTGTATATTTTTGTTGATTTGTCAAAGATCAGTTGGTTGTAGGTGTGTGGCTTACTTCTGGGTTATCTATTCTGTTTCAATGATCTATGTGTCTGTTTTCACACCAGTACCATGCTGTTTGGTTACTATAGCCTTGTAGTATTATTTGAAGTCAGGTAATATGATGCCTCCAGTTTTGTTCTTTTTGCTTAGGATTGCTTTGGCTATTTGGGCTCTTTTTTGGTTCTATGTGAATTTTAGGATTGTTTTTTCTAATTCTGTGAAAAATGACATTGGTATTTTAATAGGAATTGCATCGAATCTGTGGATTGCTTTGGGCAGTGTGGTAATTTTAATGATATTGATTCTTCTAATCCATGAGCTAGGGATGTTTTTCTATTCGTTTGTGTCATCTACCATTTCTTTCATCAGTGTTTTGTAGTTATCCTTGTAGAGATCTTTTACCTCCTTGATTAAAAGTATTCCTAGGTGTTTTATCTTTTTGTAGCTATTGTATATGGGATTGAGTTCTTGACTTGGTTTTCAGCTTGATTGTTTTTGGTGTATAGAAATGCTACTAATTTTTGTATGCTGATTTTATATCCTGAAAACTTACTGAAGTCATTTATCAAATCTAGGAGTCTTTTGGAAGAGGTTTAGGATTTTCTAGGCATAAGATTATATTATCAGCCAACATAGATAATTTAACTTTCTCTTTTCCAATTTGCATGCCTTTTATTTCTTCCTCTTACTTGATTGCTCTGACTAGGACCTCCAGTACTATGTTGAATAGCAGTGGTGAAAGTGGGCATCCTTGTCTTGTTCCAGTCCTCAGGGGCAACGATTTCAACTTTTCCTGATTCAGTATGATGTTGGCTGTGGGTCTGTCATAAATAGCTTTTATTATTTTGAGGTATGTTCTTTTGATGTCTAGTTTGTTGAGGGTTTTTATAATAACATTAAGAGATGCTGAATTTTATCAAATGCTTTTTCTGCAACTATTGAGATGGTATGGTTTTTGTTTTTAATTCTGTTTATGTCATGGATCATTTAAATTTGAATTATTATCTATTTCATATCTAGAAATTATCTTTGGTTTTTAAAATTTATCTGGTCATTTTTTCATAGTTTCTTGTCTTGTTCCTTACATAAGATAGTTACAAATTAAAGACATTTTTTCCCTTTGAAATCAGTTCTATAAAATAGTGTTTAATCTTTAAATGTTACAGTTTCTAATAAATTTGTGCCTTTTATTATTCAACATATTTTCTTCTCTCACATGATACTTTATTGTGCATGGAAATAATGATGTCATTGCACAATCGATTCAGTGAAAATCTGTGGTAGTGTAGTAAAACAACTAATTCTGAAATGTGTGAAACACAGATATTAATATATCTATAGCATATAATGGTTTTCAGCCACACATGGATTAGATAAGTATAAAATGGAAAGCTGATAAAACAGAAGACAATAAAAATATTTAAATATTCTGCTTTCCAATAAAAATCTTCTATAAATATAATGTGAATAGAATAATTTATTACTTAAAAATCAAGTTATTAGCAGTAAATGATATAACTAAGGAACTATGAAGCATTTAAACCTTCTTAGTTTGGTAAAATGTATTTCTTTTGTTAATTCACTGTTATTCAGATTAGGATTACACCAAAAATGGTCATTTTTTTGTTATTCCCCCCAATACGGGAATACTGAATTACATTTATCAGAATGAAATACTATCAGTTACCAAAGTTTCAAGCCTTAGAGACATATTTGATTTCATATCCTATTTCCAGTCTTCTTTCCTTCAAAATGTCTATTTGTCCTTTCTTTGCCATTTCAATTACCATCATTTGGACTAGGCTGCCCTCTTCTTGCATGTCAAGTATTCTAGCAACTCCTAGAGAGTGTTAACTTTTGTTGTTCAATGCGTCACATTTAAGGCTGCCCAGTTAATCTTCCATAAAGAATATTTAGCCCTTGTCACTTTAGCCTTCAGTGGAATAATATTTCTGATAATATTAAATGCAAATTTGTCTATTTGACCTTAACGTTCTCATAATCTGCTCAAGCATATCAATTCTATCTTTGTTTTATATTACTTTCCCCCCCAAAATTTCATATCTTGTCATATTGATATCCACTAACCACTATGTTTATTCTCTTCCTGAATTTTCAAATAGCTCAACCAGTTGTGCTTTGTCATATCTCACTCTGTCTCACATTAGGTCAGTTTATGGATTTGACATATTCCTGTAGTTCATTGTAATATCTTTGACAACAATTACAAAGTCTCACTCATGCTTGTAATCTCTGTAGACGCTACCATTTTGTCATGTACCTAGTAAGTATTCAATTTGCAGTTCCCAGGACACGTCCTGTTCTCCCAGCTTGGAATGATTTATCCTTGTCCTTCCCTCTGTTTACCAAGCCTACTCCTCCTTCTGCATGATTCAATTTAAGCATCATCATCTCTAGGAGCCTTTCCTGAAATGCTCCAGATCATCCATATCTCCTCACAGTGTGGGTGGATCTAGTACTCCTCAAATGTGCTCACAGAATACCCTGTATTTTATCACTCTCGAAGCACTCCATCACTCAGAATTTTAACAAGCCATTTACTTGTCTATCTTATCAACTTGACATCCCTTTGATAAACCAGAGAATATGTTTACTACAAATCATATTCTTTATGACTAGAACTGTAATATCTGGTACAGAGTACAGCTGCACAATTTGTCTTAAGGAAAGTGTGAATTTGTTTCCCTAATTCAAAGAAAATCTACTTACGGGTAAGAACTATATCTTACATTTCTTGCGTCCCCCAGAGCACCTTTTATAGTGGGTACACACTAGGTTGGAGCTTCCCAAACTGTCTTAGTTCATGGCTCCCTTGCTGTCTCAGCAATTTTTTTTCATGGCTCTTCTAGGCCAAAATAAATTGTTCCATTTATTAATTAGTTATATCATAACTTAATAGCCATTTGAAAAGATAATACATAAAAAATTAAAGAAAAATATTTTTATTTCATCCTTAACTACAGTGACTTACTCATGAGAATTTTGTATGTGCTAGGCATTGCACAACTTCTTAAACCTTGGAAAAAGATTGGATAGTAACACTCTCATGTCCTGCTCCACAATGATTCTTGCATGGTACTTGCTTTTTATCTCAGCAACCCCCAAAATCCAACTTCACAAAGATATAATAAAAAAGAACAAAATATAACACATACTAATATTGACAAGCTGGTAATTCACCTAGTTTCAACAGTTCTCAAGTACTACTGTGTTGCTCTTTAATATTTTTTAAAAACCCTGTAGTATCCTTGTGAGCTCATTGCAGCATCCCGTGGCATCTTGATACAAAGTTTGGAAACCACAGCATTAGGAAATTGCCAGTAACCATCTGTTCACATCCTTAGTGTAGAAAGGACAGTAGAGATTATATTCTCCAATACACATTCTTCAATCTTCCACCGAATCCATTGTTTTCAATCCTGGATAAAATGACCCACATTTTGGTAGATAATTTGTAATTGAATAGTTTTTATCTTCTACAGTCATGCACCACACAACAATGTTTTAGTCAACGAGGGACTTCATATACGATGGTGATCCCCTAAGCTTATAATATTATGTATTTTTTAAATTTCAAAATATTAGAGGAGATACAAAAGTTTTTGTTACAGGATACACTCTATAATGCTGAAATCAGGGCTTTCAGTGTTCCTGCCAACAGGACAGCGTTTATTTTACTCAATAGGTAGGTAAGTTTTTATCCCTCACCCTTCTCCTAACCTCTCCCTTCTTAGTTTCAAGTGTCCTTTACATTTGTTTGTACCCTGTGCACCCACTGTTTAGCTTCCACTTATTAGTAAGAACATGTGGTGTTTGTTTTTCCATTCCAAACATACTTTACTTAGGATAATGGTCTCCAGGTCCTTCCACGTTGCTGCAAATGACATTATTTCCTTCCTTTTTATGGCTGAGTAGTACTTCATGGTATATACATACACCACATTTTCTTTATCCACTCATGTATTGATGGGCACTTAGTTTGATTCCATATCTTTGCAATTGTGAACTGTTATGCAATAAATATTCAAGTGCAAGTGTCTTTTGGACAAAATGATTTCTTTTCCTTTGAGTAGATACCCAGTAGTGGGATTATTGGACTGAATGGTAGGTCTACTTTTTGCTCTTTGAGGAATCTCCATACTGTTTTCCACAGATGTTGTACTAATTTGCAGTCCCACCAACAGGGTATAAGTGTATCTTTTTCTCCGTATCCACGCCAAACAGACAAAAACATACACTGGTGAAAGAATGCCCTATTCAATAAATGGTGCTGGGAAAACTGCCTGGTGCCACATGCAGAAGAATGAAACAGGACCCATATCTCTCACCATATACAAAAATTAATTCAAGATGGATTAAAGGCTTAAATGCAAGGCATGAAACCATAAAAATTCTAGAAGAAAACGTAGAAAAACTCTTCCAGACATAGGCTTAGGCAAAGAATTTATGACTAAGACCCCAAAGGCAAATACAGCAGGAACAAAAATAAATGAATGGGACTTAATTAAATTAAAAAGATTCTGCACATCAAAGGAAATAATTAACAGAGTTAACAGGCAACCTACAGAACGGGAGAAAATATGTGCAAACTATACATCTGACAAAGGACTAATTTCCAGAATCTACAAAGAACTCAAACAAAACAGCAAGAAAAAAACAAACAACCCCATCAAAAAGTGGGCAAAAGTCATAAACAGAATTTTTTTCAAAAGAAGATAGACAAATGGCCAAGAAACATATGAAAAAAATGTTCAATATCACTAATCATCAGGGAAATACAAATTAAAACCACAATGTGATACCACCTTACTCCTCTCAGAATGGCCATTATTAAAAAGTCAAAAACAACAGATGGTGGCCTGGATGCAGAGAAAAAGGTATGCTAATACAGTATTTTTAATGTACCTTTTCTATGTTTAGATACACAAATACTTAAAACTGTGTTACAATTGCCTGCAATATTCAGTACAGTAATAGGCTGTATAGGTTTGTAGCCTAGGAACAATAGGCTATACCATGTAGTCTAGATTTATAGTAGGTTATACCACCTAGGTTTGTGTAAGTGCATTCTATGAGGTATACATGATGAAAATGCCTAATAACACATTTCTCTAAACATATCTCCACTGTTAAGAGATGCCTGATTGTACTGAGCTAAAAGTCCCACTACTGGGTATCTACTTTCTACCCAAAGGAAAAGAAATCATATTAAAAGGATACCTGCACTCGTATGTTTATTGCAGCACTATTCACAAAAGCAAAGATGTGGAATTAACCTACGTGTCCATCAATGTACGAATGGATAAAAAAATGTGGTATATATACACAATGGAATACTATTCAGCCATAAAAAAGAATGAAAACATGTCTTTTGCAGCAACACTGGATGCAGCTGGAGGCAATTATCTTAAGTGAAACAACTCAGACACAAAAAAGACAAATACTGCATTTTCACACTTATGAGTGGGAGCTAAATAATGTGCACACATGGACATGGAGTGTGAAATGATAGACAATGGAGACTTAGAAGGGTGGGGGATGGGAGGGAGGTGTATGATGAGAAATTACTTAATGGGTATAATGTGCGTTATTCAGGTGATGGATACCCTAAAAACTCTGACTTCACCGCTACGCAATCCATACATGTAACAAATTTACACTTGTACCCCATAATCTTATACAAAGAAGAAAAAAATTCACCTACTTCTAGTCTGTCCCTCTTCAGCTAAATGAAAAAATATCCTTTTACAACAATCTTTCAAATATATGAAGAATGTGGCTGTATCCTTATTTTTCTCTCCTCTAGGCTCAACACTCCAATTCTATCAATAGAATGTGACAAGGTTTTCTCCTCTGTCACTGGCTTGACCACAATACCACCTAACACTTGCATGATATTTATGGTTTCTAAGCTGTTTCACCAATCTATTAGTCTTCATTTTTTTCAAAAACATGTTTCCAAGGGCCTCATGTAAAAGCAGGTATTATTAATCCTACTTTACAGATGTGGAAATGGAGCCTTATACATTTTAAAAACTTGGTCAAGATTACATGAGTCACAAGGGAGGACTCAAACCCTGTTTACTCATTAGTACATTTATTTGGAAATAAGTTAAAATTCTTTTGATTACAAGTAACAGAAAATTTAGCACAAATTGACGTAAGAAAAAAAAAAGAGAATTTACAGCCTCATATAAGAGAACATAAAAGAACCAATAGTAGGCTTCACCTAGTATGCAAGCGATGTGATCAGGATGCAAACTTCTCCCTCACTAGTTCTTAGCTCTCCCATTGATGTTGGTTCTATTTTCTCAAAAGCTGTACACATATGGTTCCAAGATGGTCATAAATAGCTTAAAGATTTCCTCATTTTCTTATTATGAATGAGAGAGTTTATATACATGAGGATCCAAGTCCCAAGATTGAGTCTGACGGCCTTGACTCAATTATGTGTGCAACCTTGCAACACAGGGATGGAAAACAATTATTAGTTTAAGTCAACAAGGGCCTATGCATAAATTAGAAAGTAGGTGAAATCTCACCTAAACCATGTGGCTAAAAAAACTATCAATTTGGGAAGAGAGGAACAGATGCTAAGGAGGCATAAATGAATGTCTAAGACATTCCCATTCTGATTTAGAAATGTCTGTCTTAAAACATGGTATCTGGAATTAATGTCATGTTTCCATCTAAGCAGTGAGAGAGTGTACTACTTTATTAGGACCTAAAAATCCTAGCTATACTCATCAGCCACTCATCACTCCAGAGCAAATATATACTAGTTTTTTTTCAAGGTAAACACTTTTCTGAAGCTGTCCTTGACTTTCCCAGATTATGTCCAAGTAATTCCATTGAATAACAATAATAAGAATCATTTCAGTTTGGCACCCAGCAGACAATATGATGAATACTGTCTTAAAAAGGGATCATAACATCCAAAGCTCTATTTTTGGTGAGCCAAGTTGTATTGTTGGAGATCCAGTCCATCTTTTAAAGATTAATATGTCTCCTTAAAACAGTGCTGGTCCTGTACTATCTTATAATTTATTTCACTTTGTTGAAGATTCAGCTCCTACTTTCAAAATGCTTGTAATCTAGTGGAGAAGACATATAAACAGATCCTTTTACAAGAACGTGGCTGAGCAGTGGTATAGTTATACACTGAATGCCAAAGAAGAAGGAAGTTTTCTGGAGGAAAAAAAAAGCTGAATTATGAAATAAGTGGTTTTGCCAGTTAGGAAAGCAATGGAATTCTAGGCTAAAGACTCAGTATAAGAAAGGCCCAATACCACAAGATAGTATAGTAAGGGAACCAGCAGTTTGGCACTAAAAGCATGAAGTAGGAAGCAGAGTGGCAGAAGACGAGAGAGAAAGGTATGGACCAGATCACTGAAAAATTTGTATTTTATGCTAAGTAGCTTGAACTTTATGCAATGGCCTAAAAGGAGGCACTGAAGAATTTAAAGTGGGAGCATGACATTCATCTTTTATTCCAAACTGAAAAGGCACAAAAATGGAGGTAATGCAGTGTATGCAGGAGAGCAAGGTGAGCAATAAGAACACTACGACAATGATAGTAGGTTGGAAGGAAGTATATATGTTTAAGGATTAATAAAACGGGAAGGTTCTGATGATAAAAGGTATGCGAATGAGAACGACAGAGGGAAATTCTAGGCTGGAATCTAATTCTCTGGACTGGATGACTTGGCAGATGGTTATCTTGTTGAATGAATGTAACAGGAGCAAAATACACAGAGGAAAAAAAGGTCTTGAGGGATGAGAAGGTAAGCTGACAAATTTTTTTTTCATTTGTCCCTAGATATGATACATTTTAGAATTTAAAATGTCATTATGATTTTACCTATTATAAATTACATTACTTATGTAAATAAAAACTTTAAAACAAATGAATCAAAACTAAAGAAGTCAGCACAGAAAAATTTCAGGGTTGTGAAATTATCTAGCCTGCTAAGCTAAAATAGAAATGCTATTTCCGTTCGTAAAAGAAGGGTCAGGTGGCAATACTCAATTTCTTAAAGAAAATTTAACCACTGATTGTAATGTCTGTGGCTTTTGGGGAAAACATAACCCCAAATTATAGTGGCTGTGGTTATAAACTATTATGAAGAACTTCCAACGTCAGACATAGCTTGAGTGTCTGTAGGCACTGGAGTTCTTTTACAGGACTTTGCTAGAACAGCAAAATTAATGACTATCATCTTTTTGCCCACTTTGGTGTCAATAACAAATGTACTTTCCTTTCTTTAACAAAGACTTTCAAGTGACACATAATTAATTTAATATGAAAATCAATAAGCTAGAGTCATAAATTTTCTTATTAATACCTCAGGAAAAAAGTATAATCTACAATCGGCACTGTGACTCAGTGTTAACTTATGACCAAAGCCAAACAAAAACATCTCTCAAATAAGCTCTGAGAATTATATATACAATCCTTAGGTATTGTACTTTCTGTTATAGTTCAAAATTTTTCTCCTCAGTCAAAGCCAGTATTAGCACAGAGAAAATCTGGAGGCAAATTATAAAGTAGCAGCTGTTTCCCCCCTTTCGTTTCTCAGGAATACTGTCCGTGGCGCACGCTGCACGATGTTTCTGCATTGCCACACTCTGTCATTTCCTCCTTCCCATTGTGATTTAGTGGCCACAGAATGATGTTAATTGCTCTTAATTATGTTTTATTTTCAGATTTCTTTACAAAAACATTTGAGTGCTATGAAGCGACCTAAACCTTAAAATTAAAATATGGTGTCAGGCTTTTGAAAAGTAAGTCGCTTTAGTCAACACTCAAGCAACTCATAGGTCCCTGGAGAGTGGCTCTTCAGGCTCTATGTATCCCAACTTGCGGCCAAAGAACCAGAGGACAGAATGAGCACTGGCCTCTGCAACTAGGCAGGGGCTAAGCAGAAGGTAGCGGAAGCTGCTGTTCACATTGGTGACCCTGAGCTTCCAAGAAAGTTTGGATGAAGGTCTGGCCACTCAATCATGGGTAATAATAGCGTGATACAAGAAAGCACTAATAATTTTAATATGTTCATTATTTCATCTGAAACACAACTGTAAGTATGAGACTGTTTCCACTATTACACAGTAAATCTTAAGTGGCCATGTTCTTTCTAAGTAGAAAATGGACACATTCCATAAAAGAATATCATATAGAGCTGTCTGCAGAAAATATTTCTTCTTTATTTATTTGACTTTAAATAACACCTGTCTGCTTATTAATCCCAAATTTTTCTCTCCAGCCCTGACAACTCACCTGAACTCTATTCCCATTATTTCTAACTGCCTATTTGATGTTTCTCTAGGGTTATGAATAGGGATCACAAACTTAATACATACAAATCGGATTTTTTTAATCCTCATGAAACTTAACCTTTCCTCACTCTACTAAATGAAGTCACCATCTGGAATCACCATCTATCCAGTAATTTATTCTGATGGTCATTTGTTTTTTTAAAAAACCAGCTCTATTAAGATATTACTTACATATAACAAAATTCACTAATATGAAGTGTACAAAGATAAATTTTGTCAAATGTAAGCACTGCCATGATCAAGATAGAACGTTACCATAACCCTCAAAAAGTTTCCCTACCCCCTGGTAACTACTGATTTGTTTTCTCTCATATCACTTTTGTCTTCTCTAGAATTTCATATAATTATATGACATGCAGATTTTCTGAGTCTAGCATCTTTCCTAATTTTTTTTATCTAAAGAAGTCCCTAACCACTATTCTCAGCTAAACACATAACCCTGATTTTTTTCTTCATAGTTCATATCAGCATATGGGATAATCTTATTTATTGTAGCTCTTTTTCAATTTGGATATAAGCTCCATGAAGGCTTAGAGGCCTTGTCTATCTTGCTTGATGCTGTATGCCAAAAAACTCTTAACAGTGTCAATACATGGCAGATGCCCAATAAATGTTACAGAATGAATAAATAAATAAAAATAACACCTTCTTAAAGTTTTTTCTGTTGAAATTATCTATTCATATCCTAGGATCATTTAAAACTCACATTAAATGATCAATGAGATGAATCTGTACTTTATACTAAGATGAGAACACTGGGAGACAGAATAGGATAGTGGCAAATTGCAAGGCCTGTGGAGTTAGGCTGCTTGGATTTGAATAATGCCTGTTGCCTCCTCTAAGGAGTTACATGGCCTAAAACAAGTTACATAATCTCTATAAGCTTTAGTTTCTGCATCTGTAAAAACAGGGACAATAGTAGTACCTGCTTCATAAGATAGTTGTGAGGAATTAAATGAGATCAGACATGTAAAAAAATTAGAAAAGTGCCTGGCACTTACTTAAAATTGAATTATGATAGCAAATATTGTTATAATTATGCCATCTCCATCACCACCACTCCTACTATTACCTTACTATTTTCTTCAAGCAAATCTAACAAGAAAATTCCATAGAAATACCTTTTTAGCTAGAATAGCCTAATATTTGTTTAGAATAAAGCCAAGTAAATTAAACTTGAACATGGAGAACAATTACTGTTTTCCTTATTGTTATGAGATGATAATATTTTGTCAATTTTTGCAATACCTTATATTTGAGAGATTTTCCTAAAAGAAGTAACAAGGACATTATAAACAAAATAATATATTTCAGTGTTTCTTGGAGACTCCTGACAAACCAGCAGAGAAGTGTGCTCTTTAAGATGTATATTTTTCATTTGGATGATATGCTGATTTATTCATGCCTTCTTGCCCAATTTCATAATGATTAATGGCCAACATTTATGTGAGGTTAGAGGAGTGGTCTGTGGTCACAAAAAATTTTAAATAAATTCTTCCAAATAAGAACTTAACCAATGAACTTGACCTTACTGGCATAGAATTTCAACCAAGTGAACTAACAATTAGACATCTTATATACAATAGATGCTTAATATATATTTATTGATAGGTTACAGTAAGAATTAGAAGGTAAAAATTACTTTAATGAAAAAAGCAAGAAAAAAAATAGGATCTTCTACTATAATACTCTTATCTTACCATAGATGCTACCCTACAGACCTGTTTAATTTTTATAATAAATATGTAACTATGTGTTCTTGAGAATAAACTTAAGTGACATCTTTTAAAAATGTAACATTTACCCTGGATATTGGAAATGCTGAGTTTTTTAGGACTTCATCAAGATTAGTTAATGAGTCATAAAAAAAACTAGGTTGTTATCAAAAGTTAATCATTTTAGCAACATTTATAATGCATGGTTGAGTGAACAATGGTAGTATATGCAACAGTTTGACCACGTGAAAGAGACTTCTATGAATGTTATTTTTTGTTTTCTATACTTGATTAAGGGAAGATTTATTTAAGTATCTCTGCCTATATAAAGAAAAGACTAAATCCAAGTAAAACAGAACCATGTGAATTCAATTATGGAAAATAAAACTAAGGTAGAGTTTTAAATTTTTCAGATAAGTAATCAAAGTTATTTTATATGTAGGGCATGCTTGCTTGCTGATCTTCATATATCCCTTATGAGACCAAAAACAGTATTTGTGAGGTTTTATTAATTATTGCTACCAGTTAAAGGTATATAAACACACAAAATAAAATTATAAATTAATTGAATCAAACTTTTTCTATGCAAATATATCTTTTGGTATTGTGTGTGTGTGTATGTTTCTATATGTGTTTGTGAAAAGGAAAAAAAACAGAAAGCTTACTGTAGTTGCAATGATTAAACATAAATTAGAATTCTGACCTTTCTGAAAATAAAATAAAAAGGTAAAATGGTAAGTTACCAAGTTTTCAATATCAGAAAGATGAAAGCACATTGAAATATTAAAAATTGTTAGTTCAAAATATTAGCATCAAAACAAAAAAAATTAAAAAATGATATGCTCACTAAGGTGATTTTAAGTAAGATAAAATAATAGTAAGGATACTTCCTTTTGAGAAAAAAAAGAAAAAATGAGATATTTACAAAGAGTTAATTTTACTAACCTGACTTATTTTTCTTTGTTCTTGTATAGCTTTTTGAATTTCCTGGGATACTTTTTCTTGATCTTTTGCATGTTCTGTCTTCCACAATTCCCTTTCTTCAGCATGGGCTTTTTCCAAATTTTTTCTCTCTTCTTCTATGGCTTTTAAAACTGCATCCTTCATTGCTTCTTTCTCAAGCTTCAGAACAAATGATGACAATAACAAAAATACGTGAATGAGTGACTGACTGCACAGTGACACCTTGAATAAGACAGACTTGGGTAACCTAAAAGACACAGAGCTTCGATTCTACATGGTTTAGTTATGATATTGCTGTTTTTTAATTGCAGTAAATAATGGCTATGAAATAAAATATATATTTCTTTTTTATACAAATATTCCTACACACTTCCATTGTATTTCTAAACTTCAAAGAAATCAAACCTTCGCTTAATGTAGCAGATTTCACACTCTGTGATCTTAGGACCCCTTTATAATCTTAAAAATTATTGAGGATATAAAAGAGCTTTTTTTAAAAATATTGGCTATACATATTAACATTTATCATATTAGAAATTCAGATCAAGAAAAAAATAAAACTATTAATTCATTTTAAATTAATACCATTGAATCCATTATATTTTAACAAATAATGTATTTTATAAAAAATAACTATATTTTCCAAAATTAAAAAAGTGAGAATGGCATCATTACATGTTATTTGTAAATCTCTTTAACCTCTTTAATATTTGATTTAATAGAAGACAGCTAAATACTTATATCTGTCTTCTATATTAAATCTGTAATGATATGTTTTTTGGTTGAAGTATATAAAGAAAACCCAGTCTCACACAGATATGTAATAGAAAAGGAGAAAAAGGAAATACATCAAATAAAATTTTCATACTATTCCATTACAATCCTTCCCTGTACTTTGAATTTTTCATTGAAGTATCATTTTTTAATTTTGGTTATTTGCAAAATATTGATTCATTGAATTACACATTGAGAAATACATTGAGATATTTCTTTATATCATAATTTTAAAAAGCCACATTTGTTACTATCACCATAAATCTCATCAGGAAAGTCTTTAAGTATTGGAAAACAGATACACATTTTTCAAAATCCTAATTTTTTCTTTAAAGCACTTCAAACTCCATTCCAAAGAACAAGTACCTCTCTCCACTCTGTTCTTAAATCCATACTCTGGTAGTTTACAACTTGGTCTTCTTCTATATCATCTACACAAAGCATACATATTGATTCCATCTCCTAATTATTTCTAGAATTTACCTATTTCTTTAATTTCCAAGCTACTACTAATATTCTATTTCTACCACTATCTTTTACCTAGAATTCTGAAGCATTCTATTAATTCTTTCCCACCCAAGGGTGGAGAACCTGCAGCCTTAAGGCCACATGTGGCCTTCTAGGTCCTGAAGTACAGCCTTTTGACTGAATCCAAATTTCACAGAACAGAGAAAAGCAGCAGAGAAAGATGAAGCTTTTCTTGCCTCCTCTGGTGCTTAAAAAAGAACAATTTTGAAATCAGAAGGCTGCAGCTTCCCCACCCCTGCTGGGTGTCTCCCTTACCTATGGAATAAAATTCAAACTCATTTCAGAATGCTAGACATACTTTAAGGTTCACTTCAAAAGTAATTTACTGTTCAAAAACTTCTATGACATAAACATACTATGTACACACTTGTAATAATTTAATATATTCCTCTTCGTCTTAGTATATAAGTAATATTTTACTTATCTAATTGTAAATTCTTTAAGAGAAAGACAAAAACATAGTCATTCTTAAATTTCTGCCCCTGGTATAGTGATATGCATGTAAGAGATGTTCAATATTTGTTTACTAAATTTAATTTTAAATCTAAAACTCAAAAGTTAGTGCTATAAATCTATTTGCTGGTATGTATATATTTCATATGTATGAATACACTATTTAGATGAGTTATTTTAAACTTGGCTTTAAAAATTACATACCTTGATACACACACACACACACACACACACACACACAAAGTCTCTGATGATATCTATCAAATACCAGGTGGATATTAGTGTCCTGACATATATGTTCTTTTAACAAGTAATTAATAATCTTTATTGTAAAGCATTTCAATGCCATGATAATCTTGTATAATGTGAATTTAATAAGAATATGAATAGTCATATCCTAAATTTAAAAGGAAAAATAAGAATGAAAAAAACTTTCTGATTTTTTTGAATGAAACATTATACAAAAGTAGATTGACAGTATTATTAATGAATTCATTTTTTAATTCCACTTACTTACAAAGAAACCCATAATTACAGATGGAAATACCTTTGCAGCAGATACTAATGCTTCTTTAGTTCTTTGCCTTTCTTCCTCCAAACATTTTTCCAATAATTCCTGTAAATGATAAGACAGTTGGAAAGACACTAAATGTATTATTTGAGGTACAAAGCACATCCTTTCCACACTCCGAGCACACTTAAAGTATTACCTTCTGTTCTTGAGATTGCTGAGTCAAAGCTTCCTTTATTTTTTCTTTTAACAGTTCCTTCTCTGTGTCTAGCATTTCAAGAAGCCTCTGATGCTACAACAAAAAATAACTGAATTATGATTATGGCTCTGAGACGGGTGATCTATCAACAAGAACAAGAGCTGGTAGAATTCATTTGCCCAGAAGTACTGAAGTAGTTACTGGAGGAAACAATGAGAAGTTCGCTAAAATGAAGGCTTAGGAGCCAAAAGCATTGAATTCACCTTTCTACAATCAGCTCCAAGTTGGACAAAGTATATGACATGAGATCTAACTTAAGAATAACTACTCCAAATTGGAAAATTAATCAGAAAATGATAAAATGTCTTTCTCCAAAATTAAATTTGGAAAAATTACTTACTAAAATGATTATAATTAGCTTACAGCAACAGAAGCATTTAGATGATAACTGAGAAAAATGCTTGATGAACAACTATCATAAGAGATTGTGTTTCTAATAAAGCACTGTTAAAGAAATTGAAAGATTTGTCATCGTTCTCATCCCAGATATTACCACAGATTCAAAAAATAAACCTATGAAATCAAAGAAATATTACATAATAGCTAATGTTAATGTGTACAGAGCTCACATATTTACTTTTATTTCAAGTGTTAGTGAAAAAGTACACAGAACCATCAGCCAGTTATCATGGATGAGCATGGGGAGTTTGAATAGAACTTTCTAGGAAAATTCAACTTTTCCTCAAGAGCTCCAATAAAGATGAGCCATATACTACACTGGAACAGTGGTGCTCTGATATGGAAACAAAACCAGAGAATATACGTTGCTACTCCCATAGATTTTTCATTCAGTTACAAAAGGCAAATAAGATATTTTCTCAGATTTAAAATGCCATTTACATCCAAACGTCCTTTAAATATGAACTCATTCTGATACCCAATATTTTAAAACAGATTTATGACTTTCAAAGTTGTTCTGATTTAAAACATTTTTTAGGGAGGCAGTCTATATTGAGGATAAGTGACCAAACAATCTCTATTATTCCTGTTTTTAATTATAATGTTATATTTCATCTATGTTTTTCAAGAGAGCAAAAAGAAAAATCACATGAAAGATGTGGTTTTTCCTTAAAAACAAATCCAAACTGTGATACAAATCATGACATGATTCTGAGAAATTATTAATACCATATGAATTTGTGAAAGGCAGCTGACTAACAAATAAGTAGACTTACCACATAATGTATAAGTAATAATAACTGAGACTCTAAGTTTTTATTCTATGTAACTCTAGATACACACATGATTTCACAGGATCAGAAACAATATCTAATTCTATTTAAAATATACACATGAGAAAATATGCAAAAATAGTATACCAGGCAAATAATCAGACTTAAAAATGATAAATACAATTCTATGAGACTGAAAATACTCAGTTCAGGCTGGGGAGAGGACATAAATATAACACAAATAAAACAAAAATTATTGGAAATAAAATATAGAATTATCTTTTCAGTCATTGATAACTTTGAGAACAATTTTTCCCTAAAAAGAATGATTATGTTAGCAAGTCAGACTAATGGAAATCATTAAGTAATTTATTATAATTGGGCCAAATTTCCTCAGTGGTCCAACAAGAACTAAATTCAAAGAGGGTACATTAGCTAAAATGACAATGTAATGTTTACAAAATTCATTCCTGAATGTCATTTCTTAATTCTGATAGTACACTATAATAGGAGATAATTTCTGAGCTTGTTTGTACAAGAATAAACCTGAAATTACCATTTGAAAAGAAGCATTCTACTTAAAATATACCCCAAGTAAAATCACTGATCCACTTGAAAAAATACAATTAGGTTACTGGCTTTTCTCATACTTATAGAGAATCATAGCTAACATGTTTTTGAGCACTTTTGAGGTTCTGGGCACTGTTAAAAGTGCTTTATATGTAGTGGTACCACATTAAACTCTCAGAACAAACTGCTGTATTGTTCCACATTCTACTCATTTTCAGATGAGTGATTTGAGACTTAGAGAGGCCAGGTAACTTGCGAGGTCTTTAATGAATCATTTCAACAATAATCACATTCCATATACTTATTATCAGTCATAGTAATTACCTAATACTAAAAGCAGCCCCAGTATGGTATACCTAGTTATTACCAATAGTAATTAAAAGCTACATAATGTAAGTAGTATGTCAGGTAAGGCCTCGCTTCTGTTTCGCTGTAATAGAATTTGAATAACATATGCTTCTGATTCTGTTCTTTTCAGAGTACTATTAAAATAATTTTCTGAATAGCAATTGATATTAGGACAGATGATTCAGAAAAATACTGAATGGTGCAGGGAAAAGTTAGGCCTTAAAATTAAACATAGTTAATTTGTAAAGTGAACAATCCAACAATCCACAAAAGGCTAATCAAGAACCATATAAAGTTCAATGAAATATATTTTGAATTTTGTTTTTGTAAAACTGAGATATGCTTACTGTGAAAAATATAAAGAAGTAAAAATTTCTCAGTGTTCCATTATCCAAAGAAAATCACTGATAGCATTTAAGCAAACATCTTTCTGAAGAGCTGTTTATGAAAATAAATTATATAATGAGTTTATATATAAATACTTTTATGTAACTTTTTTGAGATCAGCAGTATAGTATTGACTTTTTTCTATATAAATATAACCCTATACTATTATTTGTTTTGTTAAATTTATATGTTTTATCATTCTATTATAGACATTTATGTTGTTTCCAATTTTTCACATTAAAAAAATCTTTATTTTTGTGCATGCATCTTTGTGAATTTGTACAATTACAGCCTTATGAGAAATTCCTAGAAGTCATATTAGCAGGTTGAAGATTGAACAAGTTCTGTATTTTCCCAAATTGTACTCAAGAAAGAAAATACAAAGTTGCACCTTTACTAACAATAACAGGACAATGGACAAGGGAGACTATCCTACAGAAAAGGGTCACAGATTGCCAGAGCAACTAATTAACAAAACTGTTCCACTCTTGGAGAAAGGAATCCTTGTTATTGACTAGAAATATTTGCTCTCTGCTATGGACTAATCGCTGCTGTTTATTTCACCACTCTCCTTTCATGAAATGGGGATTTTTGTTACAGTTATTTTGTTCCTTCTCTCTTTTATTTCATTGATCATAGTTTCTTGAGGGGGTAGGGGTCCCCCTACTTCGACACTGTCTCTGTTTCCTCAAAGTTTCTTTTATTTGTTCTTTCGAGTTAGTAATTTTCTCATCTGAGACGTTCCTCCTATGTTTAGTAATATTTTTACACTCATTCATATTAAAATCTCAGACACAAAAATGTTGATAGGAAATTCTTTGTATCTCGGTAAGCTTTACAGTAGGCACAAAAAGTACTGAACTAGCTTTTTCATGGTTGTGGTGGGCATTCCCAAATGTTAGTTCCATAAGCATTTTCTCTTGAGCTGGACTTTTTGCTTTAAAAAAAATCCTCCAATTTCCTACGTGGTGCTGTGAGCCAAACATCCAACATTCTAGGAGCAATGTGGGGTAAGGGTGCAGTGGAGAGATCACTGTTCAGTAATGGTCTTTGGTTTAATCCCCTTCTTTGCACACAAAGAAGAGGTCCTATGAGGACACAGTGAAATTGTGACCACCTAAAAGACAAGAGAAGAGGCCTACTTGGTGGGCACCTTGGACTTTCCAGCCTCCAAAACTGTAAATATAAATTTCTATTGTTTAAGTTACGGTGGGTGTTTTGTTATGGCAGCCTGAGCTGATTAAGACAGTGTACAAGGGGACTTGGGAATCTAACTGTGGACCTTCAACCATTCTTCCTGTTTTCAGAGCTACACAGCACTGAAATAGAGGCTTTCTAGGGTTTTGCAGGACAAATCAGCTAGCTTCATAGATTTCACCTCAATGGGCTAAGATTACAACTTGCTAGCATCTGCTGAATCAGTTGATACTTGTCCACCTGTTATCTCCTTTCTTATTTCTTTGTCGTTCTGGTCAGTTTTTACTTTTTGGTTTTATTTTGTCCCTTTAAGTGTCATTTTAAAGTGGGGGGTGGATGGCTAGGGGGTAGGGCAGATGAGTGTTTTAATTCACCAAACCTAGCTGTGAACCCTTGGCAAGTTATCCAATCTTCCTAAATAATTCTAGTACCTATTTTAACATGTTGTCATGAGGATTAAATAATTAATAGACAAGTATCAACTAAATTAATATTCATTTGATATTAGTGCCGAAAACAGCACCTTCCAATACTGAACATACTATAAATGTTAGATAGCATTCCTTTGAAAACAGATTAAAATGTCAACATTTTAATTCTCTTTAAGATGACACTAGGTCAAAACATCAGAATCTGAAAGGGTATTGTTTAGCTAATATGAAAGTGAGAAAGAAAAAGAAAAGGTGGTGGACATAGGATATTCTCTGGCATAATGTTTGTATTGCTTTCAATAAACTCCTAATGTTTCTATCCTCCCAAAACTGAGCAGCAGGAATTGCTTTTAAAAAATTCTTAATATGTCACAGGACTTACATTGGTACTATTGTCCAGATGCTATCTTTCTCTCTTGGTTAGCTGCCCAAGTTTTATTTTGTGATTATTTTTCACAAATATTAGATTTACACAACCTTACCCATCACAACTGAATTATGACTCGTTCAGTAGAAAATAAATTTATAAATTACTCTAACTATACCTTTAAGGCAAGTTTCTACATTTAAAAACTGTGATAGAAAAGATTTCTAAAAGTATGCCATTCTTCCCTGCCTCAACAGGCTTTCTAACATATAATTTAATTTTCTCCTGATGTGCAGACTTCTAACACAAATAATGCTTTAGCACAGCACTATTTTTAGGGGCACATTAAGTGAATCTACTGAGCTATCATTTGTTTTGTTAAATAACCCTACAGAAATAGGGCTATGCTGCTGCTCTAGGCCTATGATGCTATCACCATTCCCCTTCCCTGAAGGGCTTAGGGTTACAGAACTAGTGTGGGCAAAAACCAGTACTCTGGTTATGCAAACTACTGTTACTACAGTGTAGACATTTAGAATTAGTCTTTACAGAATTAATAAATTTATAGAAATTTATTAATTTTTATATCTAATGGATCTAATAATAAAACATTGGGGGTTGTACTGTGTATTTATTTTCCATTTCATTCTGCTAGTAATAAACTTTTATTCTATTTTATACAAGTATAAATCCCTGACAGATTTTTCAAAAATGCTCTTTCATCCACTTAGGTTGAAAAACATTGTCAAACAGCCCATGTCAATAGTGTCACACCCACAAGTGTCTACTTCTAAGTGCTGCTTACCTGTTCTACTGCTAGTCTCATTTTTCTTTTTCTCATCACTATAACAGGTTTTTCTTTCTCCTGGCACTTCGTAGAACTATCACAGATTCTGTTGCCTGCCAATCCTGTTGGCTTCCATTTTGCCTCACAGATGTTTACCCTCTAGAGGCTCTCAGTATATTTATGGAATGAATAAACAAATACACGCGCTCATGCAGGCATGAATGAATAAATCAAAATTTACAAACCATTTAGCTTTTTTTATTTCAGCCTTTTTTATTTCACTTTTCTTAGTGTCTGTTTTTGTCTGTTGTTCTCTATATTTCTTGGCATTTTTGCTATGCAGTCGTAGTTATTTTTGTTTTAACTATTATTTTTACAATAAGTATGCTTCCTTTTGCCTGATAAAGTTCGATAGTAATCAGTTGTTTTCACTGTTGCTCCCTGCTTTTTCCAGATGGTTGAGGTTAACAGGAAGGGTGTCTTTGAGACGCAGACTCCTGTCTTCTTTTTGATTTTGATAGTCCTAACACTTAGCATAAGGCCTGCCGAGTGTTTAGCAAATACTTATTGAATGAATAATTCAATCAATAAATTGATAAATAAGAGAATGAATCAACAAGCCTGTAAGAAAAGAAACAAGTGGAGAAGGATAGAATGGATTATCTGAGCAAATGGCAGAATCATGGAATATTACAGTGGGAAGGAAACTTACAACATTATATAGTTCTATTACCAACAAAAAGTATATTGGACATAGATTTTGAAGATCATGGTTCTAGTTCTAGGCCTGACATTGCCTTGCAAGATGAAGGTCAAGTCATTCATATACTTATTAATAAGTACGTAGTGATTGCCTGCTTTGTACCAAGTAGTCATAAGATTTGGGGTGATGAGTAAAAAATACAGGCACAAAGTCAGTCTTTTTTAATCATTCTAGCAGGAACCCACATTCTAGCAGGTAGAACCAACAACAAACAAGTAACAAATAAGCAATGTAATTTCAGAACTTAATATAAGCTATGAAGAAAACAAAAGGGTGATAAAATTAAAAAATAAGGAAAATAGGGAGGATTAGCTTCTTCAGATGAAGTGGTCATGTCATGTAACATCTGCACGTTCTTCTGCAAAACAAGGACAATGCCACCTCACACAACTAATGTGAAGATGAACAGAAATAATCCTCGTGAAATTTATTTAGTAAATTGTAACAGTCTTTACAAATATAAAAATTTATTAACAAGGACAATCTAAGCAAGTGGTCTCCAAGACACAGAGTAAACATCTCCAAATATATAGAGAAAATACCAGTTCCTAAAAACTTGTTCCACTGTACCAGAAAGTTATGTTATATTGAGCTAAAATTTTTTTCCATGTAAACTGACTCTGTCCTCTTGAGTCACAGAAAATAGTCTTATCTCCCTTTAAAAATTAAAAAAAAAAAAAAATCCTGCTCTGCCCACATCACTCAAAGGTTTTCTTCTCCAAATCAGGCATTGCCACTTACTTACATTAGTGATTTTTCATGGGATCTGGTTTCAATTCCCTCAAAACCATGCATGGTTTCCTAAAGATCTTTATCTATGTACTGTTTCCAAAATAGTGGCTATCGATAAAAATAATCTATGTTGTGATGGTTAAGGCAATATTAGCTGCTATAACAACTCCTAAATCTGAGCAGTTTAATAAAACAGAAGTTTTATTTTTCGTCTTTCTAACAGTCCAATGTTCCTGATCATAGGTGGTCTTGCCATGGAGTGATATGGAGATGCAATCTCTTTCCATTGTGTGGTCCCATCTTTTCCTATAACCTTAAAGTCCTCCATATTCAACAGATGAATAAAGAGAAGAGAGAGCTAATGGATTGCTAGCCACCTCTACAACATGAATGATCAATGTCCTCTTTTTAGATCAACCAGACTTACAACATGCATCATAAAGTGAGGCAATAACAAAGGGATGTGTCCATGCTCCATCCAAGTCTAAATCCAAACTCTACAAACAACTATATATTAAGGCAAATCTGAGGCATAATTTTCTACAAATAAGGTTCCATTAAGTAGCAAGATTAGAAAGCTACTGCTCTCCATTTTAACAACCACACACATTCACTGAGAACACATTTAAGGCATCAAACCCAACTTACCAAATGTAAAGTACCATGTATATCTGTTATAGATAGAATATATGGTCCTAAAGATCTTGTTATAGTCTAATAAAAGAAAAAAGTTACATGAAACATAAGATCCCATTAAAAAGGAATAAACAAACGACTAGGTAAAGGTACGGGAAATAATTGCTTAATTTCTGACAAGGCATATAAGAACAAATTACAGAGTTAAACGTCAGACAGAACCTAAGGGTAAAAGTGAGATCTAATAAACGAAAAAGGGAAAAGAAGGGCTTATAGGCAGAAGGAACATGCTTGTGCTCCTAGATTACAGGATATTCCAGTAACACTGAAGTGTGAATATGTAAAGGCTGTGGGATGAACTTAAACTAGAAAAATAGGCTGAAGGCAAATTGCCTGGGACCTTGGAGTCCATTGTAGGAGGTCTGAAAGTTAACTAAGAAATAGGGAGACAGACATTTTTAATTCCTTGTATTATAATGATAATTAATACCCACTGCAGAGTGGTATATGAATTAGAAAGAGTAAAAATTCAAAAGGCAAAGAAAACACATCAAGCAGAGAAAACAAATACGTGAAATGGGCCTAGAAAGGGGAGTAGAGACATTTCACAATATAGGGTCAGTAAGATGCAGCAGGTGATCCCAGAGAGAAGGTAAGAGAGAAGAATGACTAAGGATACGTGAGATCTGCAGCTTGCGCAGCTCGACAAATGCTGATGTCACCATAAGACAAAAAGAAGAGAAGCAGGTTTGAGAACAGCAGAGTGAATTGTTTGGTTTGGGAAACGTTGAATTAAAGATGTCAATGGAATATTAACTTTCAGTAGGCTGTTCAGAAGTTTGTTGAAATATTAGTTTAAAGCTTAGAAGCGAGGTCAAGGGCAGTGAATTATAGATCTGACAAGAAAATGGAATATATCCTAGACTATAAATTTTTGCTTAACTCTATTCTTTTTTTGTTTTTTTGCCTAGGTCTCATTTTCTGGATTGTTCTAATCAACTATTAAAGGAGAAGAATTAGAAATCCAGATCGCAGCAGATAATTCATTAAATTAGAACTTGAAAGAAAAAATTAAAGCTATCACATTTCCATTTAAAAAAATAAATTAGAGAACACCCTAACAATTTCCTTCTCCCTCTGACTTTAACATGATGCAGGATCCTAAAGACTTTTCTTACTGAAAGTGAACAGTAATGACATACTATCCACCTAAATAAGGTTATTTTATAAAAGCCTCCTGTATACATTCAAAACTATTTTATACAGGCTTTTCTTATTGGGAAACCAGTTATAGAATTGATATCAAAATCTAAGATAAGATAAGTTAGGTTCTTACTCCCGTAGCTCATGAGAAAAAAAAAAAACTTATAATAAGCATACTTGACGTTTGATCACAGAATAATTAAAAGTGTTCCCATGTAAAACATAATTGATTATTTAAAAAAGAGATCTTTTGTTTCTGATCTAAAATGCACATACATACTTCCCCATTGTTATCTACTCATAATACAGAATACTCACTTAAGAGTTTAAATTTCCAGTTCATACTCACTTTGTCAACTGGTATTCTAGATCAGGTCCCCATGAGTGGACAAGAAAGATAACCAGCAAGTTGAAAGCATACTTTCCTTATTACTATGTGAAACTTTCAAACTTCACAAATCTTTTTCAGATTATTCAAAAAACTAAAACTGCTTTATTATACAGTATGTGGTTCACAATGGCAACTTGGCCTTCTCAGAAAACTGCTTTTATGTTATTTTTTCAGAATTATGTATAATGACACTATACATAAAAATCTTCAAAGAATCCCTGGCGAACAATGACTCAAAAACTCTGATCTACCATGAAAAGAATAAAGCCTAAATTCCTAATATTTTCAAACAGGTCTTTACCAATGTGTTTCTAGCTAAAATATGTCATAAATGTTCATGAATGCCTGAAATAAGCCTTTTCCCAACACCTCATTCTTATACTCCTCAATTTATCACCTAGGGAATGACAATACATCTTCCTGCATTCAATGTGTTCTCTGAATTTCCAGGCAATATTAATTCCACTTGTGTTTGTGGTTGGTGTTATAGAACTTTAAAAAAAAAATTGCAGAATGTTTTAAACACATAGAACACAAACAGAATAGAATAATGAAACTCCCTCGCCTATCATTTACCTTCAACAATTATCAATATTCTGCCAATTTTTTATCATCTGTAATGCCATCCACTATGCTACTTAATAATGACAGTTTTTAAAGTTTGTTTTTTTAGGTAAAATTTACATCCATTAAAATGCTATACAAATCTTAGCTATATAACTTTGAAAAATCTTAGCTATGCACTTAGCTGTGCGACACACAACTCTATTATGATATAGAGATGTCATTGCCCAAAAAATCTCACTTCCCCTCAAAGCAACAAGTGTTCTGATATTTTTCACCTTAGATTAGTTTTACTGATTTTAGAATTTTTTTTTTCCTATTTCAAAATATTATGAGCGTACAGGTATTTTTGGCTATGTATACTAATTTTGTTAGGCTTGAATCAGTGTTATAAGTGTGCCCATCACCCAGACAGTGTTCATTGTACCCATTAGGTAGGTTTTGGCCCATCCCCTTCTCCACCCTCCCCCCTGCTTGATTTCCACTGAGTTTTACTGCCCTCTGTGCACATGTGTGCTCAATGGTTAGTTCCAATTTAATAGAGAGCACATGTGGTGTTTGTTTTTCCATTCTTTAGATACTTCACTTAGGATAATGGTCTCCAGTTCCATCCAAATTGTTGCAAAAGGCCTTAATTCATCCTTCTTCATGGCTGAGTAGTATTCCATCGTATACATATACCACATTTTGTTAATCTCATGAATTGATGGGCATTTGGGTTGATTCCACATCTTTGCAATTGTGAATCGTACTGCAATAAACATTCAAGTGCAGTTGTCTTTTTGATAAAATGACTTCTTTTCCTTTGGGTAAAGACCCAGCAGTGGGATTGCTGGATCAAATGGTAGTCTACTTTTAGTTCTTTGAGGACTCTCCATACTGTTTTCCATAGACATTATACTAATTTGCAGTCCCACAACAGTGTATAAGATTTCCTTTCTCTCTGCATCCATGCCAGCATCTACTGTTTTTGGACATTTTAATAAAAGCAACTCTAACTGGGGTAAGGTGGTATCTCATTGTGGTTTTAATTTGGATTTCCCTGATTATTAGTGACACTGAGCATTTTTTCATATGTTTATTGGCCATTTGTCTATCTTCCCTTGAGAAGCTTCTGTTCATGTCTTTTGCCCACTTTTAAATGGGCTTGCTTGTTTTTTTCTTGCTGATTTGTTTGAGTTTTTGCAGATTTCAAACATTAGCACTTTATAAAATACATAGTTTGTGAATATTTTCTCCTATTCTGTAGGCTATATATTTGCTCTGTTGATTATTTCCTTAGCTGTGCAGAAGGCATTTAATTTAATCAAGTCCCATTTACTTATTTTTGTTGTTGCTATGATTGCCATTGGGGTCTTCATAAATCCTTTGCCTACACTGTTATCTTGAAGAGTTGTTCTAATTTTTCTTCTAGAATTCTTATGGTTTCGTGACTTACATTTAAGCCTTTTATCCACCTTGAATTAATTTTTGTGAGTGGTGAGAGATATAGATCCTATTTATTCTACTGCATGTGGCTATCCAATTTTCCTAGCACCAATTAGTGAACAGGGCTTCTTTTCCCAAGTGTATATTGTTGTCTGCTTTGTCAAAGATCAGTTGGCTGAATGTGGATGGTTTTATAACTGGGTTCTCTGTTCTGTTCCATTGGTCTATGTCTCTATTTTTGTGCCAATACCATGCTGTTATGGTTACCATAGCCTTGAAGTATAGATTGAAATCTGGTAATGTGATGCTTCCAGATTAGTTCTTTTTCCATAAGATTGCTTTGGCTATTCAAACTCTTTTCTGGTACCAAGTGAAGCACAGCATTATTCTTTCTAGATCTGTGAAGTATGACTTGGGTACCATTATGGGGATTGCATTGAATCTGTAAATCATTTAGTGTAGTATGAACATTTTAACAATGTTGATTCTACCGACCCATGTACATGATATATTTTTCAATTTGTTTGTGTCTCCTGTGATTTCATCCCTCAGTGTTTCATAGTTCTCTTTGTAGAGATATTTCACCTCCTTGGTTAAGTATATTCCTAGGTATTTTATTTTCTCTGTAGTTATTGTGGATGGTATTGAGTCTTTGATTTAACCTCAGGTTGACTGGTATTGGTGTATAGGAATGCTATTGATTTGACTAAAATGATTTTGTAACCTGAGACTTTGCTGAATGTGTTTATCAATTCCAGGGGTCTCTTGGTGGAGTCTTTGGGGTTTTCTAGACATAAGATCATATTGTCAGCAAAAAACGATAGTTTGATCTCCTCTTTCCCCATTTGGATACACTTAATTTCTTTCTCTGGCCTGACTGCTCTGGCTAGGACTTCCAGCACTATGTTGAATAGAAGTGGTGACAGCGGACACCCTTGTCTTGTTCCTGTTCTTAGCGGGAATGCTTTCAACTTTTCCCCATTCAGTATGATGTTGGCTGTGGGTTTATCATATACAGCTTTCATAAACTTGAGATTTGTTCCTTTTATGCCTATTTTTTGTGGGTTTTTATTATGAAATGGTGCTGAATTTTGTCAAATGCTTTTTCTGCATCTATTGAGATGATCATGTGATCTTTGTTTTTGCTTTTGTTTATATGGTGAATCATATTTATTGATTTAGGTATGTTGAACCATCCCTTCTATCCATGGGATGAAGCCCACTTGGTTGTGGTGGATTACTTTTTTGATGTGCTGTTGAATTCAGTTTGCTAGTATTTTACTGAAGATTTTTACTTCTGTATTTTCTTATTTTGTTGCATCCTTTCCTGGCTTTGGTATCAAGGTGATACTGGCTTTGTAGAATGAGTTGGGCTGGATTCCCTCCTTCTCAGTGTTATGGAATAATTTCTGCACTATGGGTACCAGCTCTTCTTTGTAGGTTTGGTCAAATTCAGCTATGAATCCATCTGGTCCAGGGCTTTTTGTGTTGGAAGGTTTTTTATTCCTGCTTCAATATCACTGCTCATTATTAGTCTGTTCAGGAGTTCTATTTCTTCCTGATTGAGTCTTGGGAGGTTGTATGTTTCCAGAAATTTGTCCATTCCCTCTATGTTTTCAAGTTTATGTGCATAGAAATTTTCATAGTATTCACAGATGATATTTTGTATTTCTGTAGTATTAGGTGTAATATCTCCTTTTTTCATTTCTGATTGAGCTTGTTTGGGTCCTTTCTCTTCTATTCTTGGTTAATGTAGGAAAAGGTCTATCAATTTTGTGTATCTTTCCAAAGTACCAACTTTTTGTTCCACTGATCCTCTGTATTGTTTTTGTTTTCCATTTCATTTAGTTCTGCTTTGATCTTAGTGATTTCCTTTCTTTGGCTGGCTTTGGGTTTGGTTTGCTCTTCCTTTTCTCATTCCTTGAGACGTGTCACTAGATTGTTGCCTTGTGGTCTTTCTGTCTTTTTGATGTAGGCATTTAAGGCTATGAATTTTCCTCTTAGCACTGCTTTTGCTGAATCCCATAGATTTTGATAGTTTCTGTCTCCTTTGTCATTCACTTCAAGGTACCTTTTGATTTCTATCTCAATTTCATTATCAACCCAATAATCATTCAGTAGCAGGTTGTTTAATTTCCATGACTTTGTTTATAATTGAGTGTTTCTCTTGGAGTTGATTTGTAGTTTTATTCCCCTGTGGTTTGAGAAGATACATGGAATGATTTTTATTTTTTTGAATTTGTTGAGACATGTTTTGTGGCCCAGGATACGATCAATCTTGGAGAATGTTCCATGTGTTGATGAACAGAATGTATATTCAGTAGTTTTGGGGTAGAATGTTCTGCAAATATCTGATAGGCCCATTTGTTCTAGAGTCCTGTTTAAGTCCAGTGTTTCTTTATTTTCTTCTTGGATGATTTGTTCAGTTCTGTTAGTGGAGTGTTGAAGTCCCTGGCCATTATGATGCTGCTGTTTATCTCTGTGCTTAGATCTAATAGGGTTTGCCTTATTTATCTGGGTGCTCCTGTGTTAGGTGCATAAATATTTAGGATTGTTATGTCTTCTTGCTGAATGGCTCCCTTTACCGTTTTGTAATGAACATCTTTGTCTTTCTTTACTATTATTGATTTAAAGTCAAGTTTATCTGATATGAGAATGGCTATACCCGCTTTCTTTTGGTTTCCATTTGCATAGAATATTTTTTCCATTCCTTCACCTTGAGTCTGTATTAGTCTTTGTGGGTTAGATGTGTTTCCTGAAGACAGCAGATAAGTGGGTTGTATTTTTTCATCCACTCATCCAGCCTGGGTCTCTTGAGTGTGGCATTCAGACTGTTCACATTGATTGACAGAAATTGATATGTGGGATGGCATGCCCAGTTTAATCTCTGAGACAGTGGGGTGGTGCTTGTGGGTAAGAATCAACCACATCCTGTATGATTGAGTCACTAAATGCTGTAAAGAGCCGTGCAAATTGACCTCCGTCAGTATGTGGTGCTTGCTGGAAGGAACAAACTGCAGTGTTGTTTTTAGGACCTGTGACTGGCTCTAGCCTGAGGAGAAGCACTTGAGTGCCCCAGGTGGTGGTTAGGGCCCTGAACTTTCAGGTGAGTCCTTATGCTCCACCATAAGAGAGGTGGGTGGGGCAGTGTGGCTGGGCAAGGCTTGGTTGGTGAGATTGCTCTAAGGCTCCACAAAAGCTGGTAAGGTAGTTGTTTTTGCAAGGGTCAAAGGGCTGCTCCTAGCTTTTGGGGAAAGCCACCAGGGAGGGGTGTAGTGGCCCCACCCAGCCACAAAGTCTGCTTGTGGAGGTGGGGCCATCTGAGATTCACAATCTGGTTGTCAGAAGCAAGTTTCACTCTTCTCCCTCCTTCCCTGCTCCTAAATCTCCCTCCAGTGTCTGCCAGTAGGCAGAAGCTCAAACTAGCTAAGCTCCCCAGCAATGGTGCTGCAGGCTGGGAACTTCCTTGTCCAGGATCCCACCCTGGGCTAAGAGTGTGGCTTTCCTGTGGGGGGAGGGGTGCTCCACAACTGTGCTGTGTCTGGGATCCACCCTGCACTCTCCTTTCAGTCCTGCCCACATGGGCTCCCTTGCCTCCTAAGATTAGTTCACAAATCTCCCCTCCGTGCCCCCGAGCAACAGGATTACGTCCTGGGGCACGGGATCTGGCCTATGGGCCTGTCCCTGGGTCCCTGAAGATCAATCCTTGACTGTGTCAGGGAGAAGCATGCTGGTCTAGGGTTGCCTATGGGGTGCTCAAGCAGATTTGATGTCTCTCCACTTTGGGGTGTGCCCTGCTCTGATGGAGCAGCCGGGCAAGCTGCACTGGGGAGGGCCAGTGAGCAGGGAGTTCACAGCCTGAGTACCCTAGTCCTTTACAGGGCTTTAAGAGGGAAAATTTGAGCCCCACTGTCTGTAGAAACCCCAACAGAGGGGAAGCAAGAGATCCTGAGAGCCCCAGGTAAAGCATCTCTCTCGGTAGCTGTGGGTGGGGGAGGAGAAGGAGAGGAAGCGTCTGAATGGAGGACAGCGAGCACTTTGGTCATCTCTGTCCCTCTCTCTGGAAGGCAGCTCACCCAGAATGCCCAGGCTCTGTGGTCACAAAGATCCCCCGGGACCCACTGGTCCCTTGGGGCTCCCACAGTCTGGGCTGGAGTTGGGAAATGTTTGTGTGGGAACAATGAAGATGAAAACTGAGGGGCTGAAGCCTCGTGGGGAGGACAAAGGCATATGACAGATGGAGAAGTAATATGGCATCTCCTGTCTTGGATTGGGTCTGTGGTGATGGGAAGCGCCCTGAGGGGGCTGGCAGCCTGGTGCTTTGTCCTCAAGAAGCTCCCAGTTCACTGGTAGCAGTAGCTTTTGGGCTAGTGAGGGTAGAAAGGCTCTCCAGCAGCTCGGGCGCCTGCTGACTGCCAGAGATGTGAGGGAGGGAGAAACAAACCACTCCACCTACCCTTTTCACTGGACTCCAAGCCTCTCAGGGATTGACCTCTGACGATATCTTGCTCCTTGTTGTTCTGCTCCACAACTTCTTCCTGTGGAAGATCTTGTACATTCTGGCACTTTTCCCTTGGAATTATACCCGATCTAAGATTGTTTGTTTGATTTTTCTTTTTCATCTAAAACTTTTCATTCTTTCTGAGATGGTCTGGCATCTGGTGTCTCAGTTCAGCAATTTTGTCTCTCCTCCCATTTTAGAACTTTATGTATATATGTGATCATACAGTATGTGTATGTATGTATGCACATATATGTGTGTATATATGCATATATATGTATATATACGTGTATATATGTGTAATATACACACACACACACACACACACACACCATTTGGAGATTTAATTTTAGCCATTTTAGTGGGTATCCAAAAGTCTCTTGCTATGATTTTAATCTGAATTTCCATGATTAAATTGTTAAGTGTTTTATCATGTGCTTATTGTCCATTCTGATATTTGTCTAAGTTTTTGTCTTTTTCAAGTCTTTTGTCCATATTTATTTTAGTTTTCCTTTTCATTGCTAATTTATAGGAGTTCTTCAAATACTCTGGATATAAACTTTTTGTCACATATACATTTCATGAATATTTTTTGATGTTTGTGGCTTGCCTTTTTACTTTCTTAATGGCATCTTTCAAGTAGCAGAAGTTTTCATGATAAAGCCTAATTTATCAATTTTTCTTTTATGGCTATTGCTTTGTGTGTTTTACAAAGTTATAGTCTACATCCAGGTCAAGAAGATCTTCTCTTGTATGTTCTTCTAAAAGCTTTATGAATTTAGCTTTTACATTTAATTCTATAATCTATCTCAAACTAAGAGTTGTGCAATCACTAACTCTAACTTTAGATTGGTATACTAATTGCTCAGTATACAAACTGGGTTAAAGGTATGGCATGCACCCAGGCTGTGTTCATTTCACAGCAGGGTTCCATAATTAGGCAATAACTGAATGGATATGCTTATTATCATACCTAAAGAGGCAATATGGAAGAAACAAAACAGCCTAAACAGCTTAACTTTTGTTCCTACTTATAATCAAAGATACTGGTTAAGATAGAGTTAACTGTTGCTTTGTTTTCACTGTGATACAGGTGATGTGTGGTTGCTTTCCCCTGATTGCTCTGGTTAACAAGATTTGGCTTTATAGCGTTTTAAAAAACATTATGAAAATTAACTGAAATCTATACCAGATCTCATCTAAGAATAGTGAAGAGTTTATTACATTTCACTTATCTAAGATATTCTATTGATTGCTTCTTCAAATTATATTGAAATTTTAGTAAGTATTTTTTAGCAAATTGAAGAAATAAATGCAAACAATAGAGCTCCATTAATCTTACAGAGTAGATACTTAATGCAAGGGTGTCAAAAATAATCTTTTAAAATTTAGCTTAAAATAAAGGCACTCAGAAATAGTTATGCTTTCCCCCCTTTGGAAAAAATTCTTCCAAGTAAAAATGTTTGATTTAAACTCAAATATAAATATAGAGGTTCTGTGGTTTTTACTTGATTCCTGTAAAAAAAAATAATAATATAAAAAAAAAATCTGTTCTTTCCTGGAATGTGAGTCACAAAGATACTGTAAACAGATATAATCTCAATCACAAGTGAAAGTTTTCTTTAAATTTTAGACTAAGTAATCATGGTGGTTCATGTTCAGGTACATAGTTATCCACTGATCACACATCCACATACTTCACACTACTGTGTGTGTTTGGGTGTATAGTATGAATTCTGTAATTCAAATTCCACAAGCATCTTCTTTCACTTTCTATAAGGCTCAAACATTGAACAAGGTCAAGTGATCTGGAAGGATTGTCTTAAAAGCACATGCTCATATATATGCCTTCATTTAACATGATTTGAAAGACACTTAATAAATTTAATAAACTTCTTAAAATAAAATGAGTCACAGAAATTTTACCCATTTGTGGGCCAACATATTAAGAGTTATTTAAAAAGAAAACCTAAAAAAGATAAACTATTAAATCTACTTAAAGTATTAAATCTACTTAAAGAAGTTACCACAAGCCTAAATAATATCAATAAGCTTCTTACTATAAATAAAATAAAACTATAATATAAGCTATTCTATCAGATTTACTTCAACCAAATAGTCATATTACTAATAGGCATGGAAAAGTGTAAGTAAATAGTTATTCCCCCTATTTCAATAGGCTTTTGACTTAAGGGAGCCATAAAAGGAATGAACCATAATTGGGAGACACATCAACATAAAAAAGGCAGGCCTAGTTTAGATTTCCACAATGAGGTCTCTATATTTGGATAGTGTACATTTTATTAAATGCCAAAGATTTGTCATAATCCTGAATTTAAGCAGAAGGGTATTACTGTTTAAACCATTTCCAAATGAAATAGCCTTTGAAAATGTATCTGAATTCTATTATTTTCTCCGTGTGCCTAAGCACAAGACAGTACAGATATTTCTTGACTTATGATAGGGTTATGCCCTGATAAATCCATCACAAGTCAAAAATACTGTAAATTGAAAATGCATCATAAGTTGAAACTATTGAAAGGTGTAACTCCCTTAACATATGATGGGGTTATGATTTCAACTGAATGTGTATAGCTTTCATACCATCATAAAGCTGAAAAATCGTTACGTCTAATCCTTGTAAGTCAGAGAGCATCCGTAAACTTATTTCAACATAGCAAACAGTGGCCTTTGAATGGGCATTTGTAATACATACTCCATATATATAAGATAATTTTTTAGCAGGTGTCTTAGTCTGTTTGTGCTGTCCTAACAAAATACCACAGACTGGGTAATAATAACTCTTAAAAACGTATTTCTCACAGTTCTGGAAGCTAGGAAGCCTAAGATCAAGGCACCAACAGGTTCAGTATCTGGTGAGGGCACTCTGCTTCTAAGATGGTGCCTTGAATACTGTGTCCTCTGGGGAGAACAAAGGCTGTTGTTCTCGCATGATGGAAGGGCAGGACAGAACTTGACCCTTTGCTCCTTATTATAAGGTACAGTCAATCCTCTATATTTGGAGGTTCTGCATCCATTAATTCAACCAACCTCAGGTTGAAAATACAGTTTTAGAGGAATGTGAATCCCATGGATACAGAGGGAACATACAAACATAGGGAACTCCTCGTAATACAAATGAATAAAGATAATATGTACAAATATGTATACAGCAACATTGCTTATAAAGTACAAAACCCAAAACATTTTAAATGTCCAATGAGGGTATGGTACAATTAATTATGGTATGTCAACTAAAATGAACCTCATACGGACACTAAAATCTTAAGTATAAAAACTATGCATCAAGCTAGATATATGTTTATAAAATACTGTTACTTGAAGAAAAGCCATAAAATTATTTAAAGCCATCATCACTATTATAACTATGTAAAATGATACACACCTGAATAAATACTGAAAGGGCCCACAAGAAAAAGAATACTGTTTTACTGGGGAACTGGTGAATGGAATTTTATTTTTAAATTTAATACTGTTTTATAACAATTCAAAACATAAAGTACAGAACAAGTTCATATAAAATGGCAGTAGGAGTATTAGGACTGACCTACAGGGGAAATAAAAGGTAGACAGGACTAATATGTGTTTAAAATACTTGAATAATTGAATAATCATACTTTTTGTCTCCAATTCAGCAAAATTTTTTTTTAAGAATTAAAAACCTTTAAATGAAGATGTCCCACAAGCAATTTATTCTTTGTTGTCAGATTTTCATAAAGTACAGGGAAACATAGGCAAAGGGGATAGTCTGGATAATGTTTACCTTCTTCGGTAAAGACACAAAAGCTATCTGTCAAATCTCACCTTATTGGACTACAGTATAAAATCTGACATTTAAACTTAAGCCCTTCCATAATGTGACCCTAACATGCCCTTTTCTACGTCTAATTTATCTCTAACATCATTTTGACATATTGATAATCAACTTATTTTCTTCTTTATTTCTTTGCTATACCACCATTTCCCTATTTCTCTAGACATTTAAAATAGTCCCCATGTCAAAAAGGATTTCATGGATCCATGCATATTGGTTGCAAGTTGTGTATTTTTAATATAGAACCTTTAATAACCTGATGAGCATTTTAAACCACTAGACAGGAAAAGAGTATACATGATTTCCAAAGTGTTTATTACCATGTATTTCTATAGAACATCCTAGGTTTCTATGCTGAGATACATGTTATGAGATATGAGAAAAAACTCACCAACATAGAATTAAGTAACCTGTAAAATTATTTCTCAAAAGTGAATGGGAAATACAAACTTTATCACATACAAAGGGAATCTGTTGCCAGAAAATCTGCTTTACAAAAAATGTTAAAAGAGTTCTTCAGAGATAAGGAAAATGGTATAAGTCATAAATGCAGATCTACATAAAGGAGAACATTGGACAAATAGTAAGTACAGGTAAAATTTAAAAAGTTTTATTTTTCTTATTCTTAACTGATCTAACAGCAGTTTGTTCAAAATAATAATAGCAGCAACGTACTGATATGTATACTTACATATATATGTATGCTTAAGCATAACTGGAATGAATGACAGCAAAGACACAGGGACAGGAGGGAAGAATTTGGATTATTTTGTTATTATAAGGTACTCATACCACCTGTGAAGTGGTATAGTGTCATTTAAACACAGACTTGGGTTAGTTGTAAATATATAGGGCAAACTTCAGGGCAACAACATAAAAAAGGAAAAAAAGAAGTATAATTGATAAGCTTGATAAGAAAGGAGAGAAAAGGCAATCATATGAATGCTCAATTAAAACCACAAAGGCTGAAAAAGTCTGGAAAACAAAAATAGGAGGGAAAAAAAAAAGGGTAACAAATAGAAAACACTAACAAATACGTTAGACACGAATCTAAATAGATCAATAATCACTTTAAACATCAATGGCCTAAACACACCAATTAAAAAACAAAGATTGTCAGGGTGGAGCAAAAAAATAAGACCCAACTATATGTTGTCTAAAAGAACTCATTTTAAATATAAAGACATATATAGATTAAAATAAAGGATTGGACAAAGATACACGATGCTAACACTAATTGAAAAAAAGGTGGAGTAGCTGTATTTCAGACATAGCAAACTTCAGAGCAAAAATACTATCAAGGATAGAAAGGAGCATTATATAATTACAAAGGGGTCAATTCCCCAAGAAGACATAAGAATTTGAATGTGCATGCACCTAACAAGGGAGAATCAATGTGTGAGAAAGAAGCTAATAGAATGGCAAGGAGCATAAGATGAGTCCACTGTTATAACAGGCTGGAGACTTCAACATGGCTCTATCAGAAATGAACAGATCCAGCAGGCAGAAAATCAGTAAGGACCTTAGTTGAACTCAACAAAACTGTCATCAACTGCACATACTGGATATCTGTAGACTACTTCATCCAACAACAGCAAAATAAACATTCTTTCGACATGGAACATTCACTGACAGACCACATTCTAGGCCATGAAACAAACCTTAAGAAATTTAAAAGAATAGACATCAAACAATATTTATTCTCCCACCACAAAGGGATTAAAGTAGAAATAGGGATAGCTATAGATGTAGGATACTGGGAAACCCCAAAATGTAGATATTTAACAACATATTTCTAAACAAAACAGCAACAAAGAAAAAAAATCTCAAGAGAAATTAAAAAACACTTTGAACTACAAGAAAATAAAAACACAACTTACCAGAATTTGTGGGATGTATTGAAAGTAGTGCTTCAAAGAAATTTCTAGCTTTAGAAAAAGGCTAAAATATACCAGAAAAGAAGATCTAAAATCAATAATCTAAGCTTCTACTTTAGGAAATGAGAAAAAGAAGAGCAAATTAAATACAAAGTAAGCCAAAGAAAATAAAAAATAGTAGAAATCAATGAAATTGAAAACAGAAAATAGAGAAAATCACAAAATCAAAACCTGATTCTTTGAAAGATCAATAAAAATTGATATGGCTTTAGCCAGGCTAGCCAAAAAAGAGAGAGGACACAAATTACTAACATTTGAAACGAAAAGAGAAGATACTTGTACAGATCGATGGACATAAAAAGGAAAGTAAAAGAATATTATGAACAAATCTGTGCCCACAAGTTTGATAACCTAGACAAATGGACCAATTCTTTAAAAGACTCAATCTGCCAAAAATCACAAAGAAGAAACAGACAATATGGACAAGCCTATACCTATTACAGAAATTTAATAAAAAATTAACAATTTTCCAAAACGGAAAGCACCAGACTCAGATAGGTTTGGTGAATTCTAAGAAACATTTAAGGAAGAAATCAAACTAATTCACTACAATCTCTTCCTGAAGATAGAAACAGAGGAAATACCTCCTAATTTTTTCTATGAGGTCAGCATTACCCTAATACCAAAACCAGACAAAGACATTACAAGAAAACTACAGACTAATATCAAGGACATAGATGTAAAAATCCTCAAAAAAATTAGCAAATCAAATCCAACAATGTATTAAAAGAATTATACACTACAACAAAGTGGGATTTTTCCCAGGCATGCAAGACTGGTTCAATATTCAAAAGTCAATTGATGTAATTCATCACATCAATAGCTAAAGAGGAAAAATCACATAAGCGTATAAATAGATGCAGATAAAACATCTGACAAAATTCAATATGCATTAATGATTTAAAAAAACTCCCACTGAACTACGAAAAAAGCAAAACTTCCTCAATTTGATAAAGAACATCTACAAAAAATCCAGAGCTAACATACTACTTAATAGCAACTTGAAGTTTTCCCATTAAGATCAATAACAAGAAAAAGATGTCCCTTTTCATTATTGCTTTTCAACATCGTACCACATTAGTCCTAACTAATGCAATAAAACAAGAAAAGGAAATAAAAGGTACAAAGATAGGGAAGAAAGAACTAAACCTGTTTTTGCTCACAGAAGACATGACTGTCGATTAGAAAACCTGAAATAATCAACAAAAGTCCTGGAACTAATAAGTGATTACAGCAAGGTTTCAAGGTATGAGGTTTACATACAAAAGTCACTCCTATACACTAGCAATAAACAAGTGCAATTTGAAATTAAAAACATATTTCTATTTACATTAGTCTCCAAAAAATGAAATATTTAACTACAAATTTAACAAAATATGTGTAACATCTATATGTAGAACACTACAAAGCTGTGATGAAAGAAATCAAAGAATTACTAAATAAATGGAGAAATATTCCATATTCATGGAACAGAAGACTCAATATTGTCAAGATGCCAGTTCTTATCTTGATTTATAGCTTCAATGCAATTCCACCCAAAATCCTAGCAAGTTATTCTGTGGATATTGACAAATTGATTCTAAAGTTTACAGAGAAAGGCAAAAGACTCAGACTAGCCAAGAAAATATTGAAGGAGAAGAACAAAGTTGAAGGACTGACATGACCTCACTTCAGTATGTACTGTAAAGCCACAGTAATCCAGACTGTGACAGTGGCACATGAATCAACAAATAAATAGAACAGAATAGAGATGCCAAAAATAGACCCATATACAGGCAACTGATGCTTGAAAAGCAGCAAAGGCAATAAAATGGAGAAAACATAGCCTTTTGAAAAAATGGTACTAGAACAGCTGAACATTCAACATGCAAAAAGAATGCATCTAGCCACAGACCATACAACCTTCACAAAAATTAATTCAAAATGATAGACCTAAATGTAAAATGCAAAACTATAAAACTTCTAGAAGATAACTAGAAGAACAATCTAGATCTGCAGTCCCCAACCCCTGGCCAGGGACTGGTATGGACCGTGGCCTGTTAGGAACTGGGCATAGCCGCTCCCCATCGCTCGTATCACCACCTGAGCTCTGCCTCCACTCCTTGCCACCACCATCTGTGGAAAAATTGTTTTCCATGAAACCAGTCCCTAGTGCCAAAAAGGTTGGGGACCACTGATCTAGATGACCTTGATATGGCAATGGCCTTTTATTAATAGATACATCATCAAAGGCACAACTGATGAAAAATAATGGATAATATGGACTTCATTAAAATTAAAAACTTCTGTGAAAGATAATGTCATGAGAATGAGAAGACAAGCTACAGACTGGGGGAAAATATGTGAGAAAAATACATCTGATAAAGGACTGTTACCTAAAATATACAAAAACCTCTTAAACGCAACAATTAAAAAACTAATTAAAAAATAGGTGAAAAACTTTGACAGCTCACCAGAGAAGATACAGAGCTGGCAAAGAAGCATATGAAAAGGTGCTCCATATCCTATGTCATTAGGGAAATGCAAATTAAAATGAGATACCATTACACACCTATCCGAATGGCCAAAATCCAGAACACTATCACCAAATGCGGTGAGGATGTGGAACAAGGTACTCAAAATGATATGGCCACTTTGGAAGAGAGTTAGGCAGTTTCTTAGAAAACTAAACATAGCTTTACCATACAATCCAGCAATCACCCTTCCTTGCTATTTACCCAAATAAGCTGAAAACTCATGTCTACACAAAAACATGCATACAGATATTTACAGCAGGTTTATTTATAATTGCCAAAACTTGGACGTAGCCAAGATGCCCTTTAGCATGTAAATGGATAAATAAATTGTGGTACATCCAGACAATGGATTCTTATTATTCAGTGACAAAAAGAAATCATCTATCAAGCCATAGAGGAAACTTGAATGCACATTACTCAGTGAAGCCAATCTGAAAAGGCTACATATTATACGATGCCAAGTATATGACATTCTGGAAAAGGCAAAACTATGGAGACAGTAAAAAGATCAGGGTCAGTCAGGGGTTGAGGGGAGGGAGGGATGACTAAGTGGAGCACTGAGAATTTTTAGGGGAGTGAGACTATTTTGTCTGATAATACATTGTTGGATACATGGAATTATACATTTGTTAGGACTCTTAGAATGTTACACCACCAAGACTGAAGCCTAATGTAAACTATAGACTTTTGGTGATAGTGATCAGTAATGTAGGTTCATGGAATTTAACAAAGGTACCACTGTGGTATAGGAAGTTCATAGTGGGGAAGGTTGTGTGTGTTTGGGGAACAGAAGGAATATGGAAACTCTCTGTACTTTCAATTATGCTGTGAATCTAAAACTGCTCTAAAAAAAGTTTATTTTAAAAAAAAGGTTGTCAGGCCAAATTAAAAAAAAGTCCACCTATATAATGCTTTTAAGAGATATATCTAAACCCACAAAGACTGAAAATTAATGAATGGGAAAATAGGTATTAGGAAACTTCTAACCAATATAAAACTGAAATAGTTGTATTAATATCAACAAAAGACTTTAGGCAAAAGTAAACATCACTACAAAATGACACTAGGAAGACAGAACAATTTTAAATTTGTTTGTATCTAATAACATAACCTCATATTATATAACGCAAAAATTGAGTGAACTACAAGGAAAAAGTGACAGTCCCATTATTATAGAAGTGGTTTTTAACACACTTCTTTCAATAATCAAGGGATCAAGCAATAGAAAATCAGTATGGTAACAAAATTTGATCTCAACAGGCTTGATTAATGGATATATACGGAACGCTAAAACCAATAGTTGGACATTACATACTTTCCAAGCATACATGCAACATTTGTGAAAATTTGCCCAATAGTAGGACATTACATTTCAAAGACTCTGTACCATTTGTATATGTATGTGTGTACATATTATATGTTATATATATTAATATATGTAATATATATATAACTCTCTAAACACAATGTAATAATTAGGAATCAATAATGAAGAAAGATTGAAAAATGCCTTATTTGCAATTTTCTTTAAAACTCTAAATAAAATTTTGTACTGTATTAGACACACTTATCAGTCTCAGTCAACTACAGTACTGAGCAAGTACAGGCCATCCCTGGCATGGGCAGAGCATTTCTCTATGTAACCTAGTATAAACACAGGCACTTAAATTAGTTAAAAATGTACTCTCTGTAGGTGAACAGACCCCAAGAAAAGCAGCAGGGAGGGGACAAAACTAAACCAGCCAAGATCATTTATTTATTCTCAATTCGCCAATCATATAAGGATATTCTCCTTCACTGGGTAAAAGTGAATGTGGGATAGAGATGTCCAGAAATATCTCTTCAGGAAAGTTAACAGAGAACGATTAAGTAATTTTTATGCCAATCTATAAGTACATTTTTCTTTATAGAAAAATTCACCAATGGATTATCCATCCTGTAATGGAGGTTACTAGACTTAAAATAGCAAACTCTAGTATTTCATATACAAAAATTCAATTGAATCTTTTAATATATACAACTTCTTAGGTTTCTTTCTAATATATACAGTATATAATACTTCATAGCAAATTCAATGGAATGTCTTTTTCCAATAATGTTGTAGGTAAATAAATATAATGCTAGAAATAAGATTTCCATTTCAGACTATGAACTCCTTTAGGGCAGAGAATATATCTGCTTTTGCGAATCATGTAAGGATGTGCTGAGAATGACCTTGACAAAATAGAATAAATTCTACATGTTAGATACTATTATCTTTAACTTTTTAAGTCAAAATATTCACTTTAACTCTTTTCAGCTGTTGTTCTATTTCTACCCTCTCCTTTTCTAAAACCATCAGCTTGTTCTTTTGGCATGCCTTGGGTGTTATAAAATCACAAAACTAATTTGTATATTTAAGATTATGGTTTTTAATCACGTAATTTCCCTCTGCTATTGGAAATAGCTCTTGTAACATAAGATGAAAATTAATACGTTTGTAACACTATTAAAAGATTAACATTTGTAATAGTCTTTCCTAAAATATCTTATTAAGACACCTAACTAAATAAGCCAAATTTCAAAGGCTAGAAAAAAAATTCCTGATAAAATATACCATACAGAATGAAATGACTCACTATCAGAAAAGTAACCCAAAAAAAAATTTCCACTGAGATTCTACTTGACATCTTTTAAAAGCATATGTAGAGATTAACTAAAAGGGTACAAGGGAATTTTCTGGGTACAACGAAAATGTTTCTTATCTTGATTTAGGTGGTCATTGCAAAATCATGTAAGTCTATCAAAATTCGTAGAATGGTACACCTATAATGGGTGGATTTTACTATGTGTGAATAATATTTAGATAAACCCAAAGAAAAAATATATATGTATTTGAGTAACTTAACTTTTAACTTATACTATTTCTCTATAATCATAATACCCTTACTTTCTCTGCCAGTCAAAAGCCAATCTTTTAAGTCCCATTAAAATGTTACCTCTTTTGTGAAATCTTCCCCCAAAATTCAATCAGTTGACTGCTTTTTTATTTGTAATCCCTGAACATTTTCTTTCTATCTCTAGTGCATTATTTATTATATTGTATCATAATCTATTTTCTCTCTCTCTCCCATGATACAATTAGTAGCTTTTTAAAGGCAGAGAATGTCTTATATTTTAAAAAAATCTTTCTAGCACATTGCCTGTAATATTTAAAGCTCTCAAATTAAGTTTATGATACCATTATAGATAATAGTGTTCTTAAGTTAGACCAGTTATCAATATGACTGCTTAAAGATAACTTAAAGAAAAAAAGAGCATTGGATTAAAACTTGACTCTGATAAAAACAAGCGACTGTCTTCTTCTGAATCATGATGAAAGAAAAAAAAGTAGTGGTCACCTAAAAATTGTACACAAATATTATTGGGAAACTAATTAAATAACTTCCCTAAGTGCAACCTGACCAATGCTTTAACAAGGTTACAGTTTGAACCACACCAATCATCTGGTTTGCAAGATTTCCTGCTGGACATCAACACCAACCACTCGTTAGACCCAAAACCACCTTGGGAAATAGCTGTGGCTAAGATTTACACAGACCAGTAATGGACTAAATTACTGGTTTAGTAGGAAAACAGGACAGAAGCATATATAACAGAAGCATATATATAACATGACAGAAATTGGAAGGTCAATAAAAAAATTTATATATCAGACTCCCTGCCCCACTCCTCAAAATTTAGCTGAGAGTTTTAAGACTGTGAAGTTGTTAGAAGACTTAAGAGAGGTTTACTTGTTCTCTCACACAAATCTTATAATTATCATAAAATGCAGATTTGGTAAATAACATCTCAGGAAAGATTATCACATCTTTAATATCTTTTAGATAGGAAATGAAGTAATCACATGAAATTCCTTTGACATATTTCCTTAAAAGATATACTTCCATCTAGAGAAAGAATGTAGTAAATTTAAAAAAAATGCCTCTTTCTCTTCCATATGCAAGAAATACACATTCCTTAAATGAGAAGGGGAATTGTAAGTAGAATATTTTATTTTCTACAGTCACATAAAATATATATACTAAAATAAAACACACCCCATTCCCTTCCCCCAAAATAAAGGATTTAGGTCATTAAATATGAAATGTCCTATTTCAAATAAAAAGTGTAGTTTATTATATGTCAAACAAGAGGCAGTACAATTAATCAAAGTATGCACCTAAACTATCAACACAGTTTTGCCATTTTAGCGGTAGCTTGTTTATGCCAGCAGCAAAGAAGCCTGGAGAGTGAGTGGCGATGAAACTGAGAAAGGCCTTTTCCGCAGCTTGTTGAGAATTGAATATTTTTCCTTGCAAGAAGTGGTCCAAGCCTGGAAGAAGTGGTAGTCAGTTGGTGCAAGGTCTGGTGAATACAGTAGATGACAGAGAGTTTCCAAGTCCAGATTCTGTAGTTTGAGCAGCTTGTTTGTGCGATATGTGGTCGAGTGTTGTCTTGCAAGAGGATTGGCCTGTCTCTATGGACCAATCTTGGCTGCTTAATCACAAGCATCCTCATCATTTTGTACAATTGGTTGCAGTAGACATCTGCTGTAATGGATTGACCAGGTTTCAGGAAGCTGTAGTGGATAAGCTGGACCACCAAATAGACACCATTAGCTTTTTGTGATGAATATCAGTTATGGCCTGTGTTTCTGCACTTCATCTTTACACAACCATTGTGCTGAACGCTTTTGTCAAAAAGAATCCATTTTTCATCACATGTAACAATACGGCATAGGAATCGTTTGCCTCTATGTTGTGACTGCAAAGAAAGGCAAGCTTCGAAATGATTTCTCTTCTGATGCTCATTTAATTCATGTGGAACCCATCCATCCAGATTCTTTACCTTGCTGATTTGTTTCAAATGGTCCAATATTGTTAGAATAGTAACATCAAAGCTTGCTGCTAATTCACACATAGGTTGAGATGGATTTGCTTCCACTACAGCTTTCAGCTCATCATTATGATGACCTTGGTCTCAGGTCTCCCACGTGGCTCATTTGCAAGATTAAAATCACCAGAACAGAACTTCTGAAATCATCGATGTACTGTGCATTCATTAGTCACATCCTTCCCAAACATTTCGTTGATATTTTGAGCTGTCTGCACTTCATTGGTTCCACGATAGAACTCATATTCGAAAACAACATGAATTTTTGACTTATCCATGGTTTCACAAAAATTGCTCTAAAAAAATTTGAAAGATAATCACAAGCCAAAATGTGCATTTGAAATAATGAGGATGTACCTTCACAATAAAAATAAAACAAGAAGTGTCAAAGTGAAATGTCAAAGACATCAACTGTCAAACTTAGTACTTAAGGAAATCGGACATTTCATACTTAATAACCTAGTAAATTTCTAGGAAGTATATGAGGGCACACAGTAAACACTGTGAATAATATGATTGAGTATAATGTAGTGAAAAATATAATATTAAATACTAACATCAATACATAACAGATTGCTTGACAAACAAACGATGGTGTTCAGAAGAGTTTAGCCCTGGTCCTTATCAGTTTACACTACCAATAGTTTTCAAATTCTCTCCAGCACAGCACCAGACATCCCATCCCCACTTCAACTAGAGCCATTATGCCTTTATTGGTCTTATTTGTAAGAATGCTCTTCAATAAAAGCTTTAATTTGAGAAAAGTGTTAATGTTTGAAATAAACTTGAAAAACTGCTAAAGTAGATAATGAAAACATATATTCAGATGTCTCGTTTCAGCTCTGGCATGTAAAGAGCTTGGAAGTCATCATCACTGCCATCCTTACAACACAAAAAAGCTGAACAAAGTGAATATCAGTGATGTTCCTTAAATCCATCAGAACTATCACAGGCAAACTACCACCTCAAAAAAATCTGAAGAAACACGCAAATCCAGTGAATCACCACCAAAATCTGATTTTGAGCAATTGCTGGAGGCTGAGTGAGGAAAAGTACAAAAGTGAGAACTCCTATGGGCAGAGGTCTTAGTGGGGTTCCTCACATGTTTATCGGTTTTCTCCCCAGGGATCCCATCAGGGTCTCACTGTAAAGAGCAAAGGAAGTTCCCCTTCTGGCTCTGGTAAGAGAAAGAGAAATGTACCCATCGTAAAATATGCCCAGATCATTCTCTATAACAAAGGCCTATTCTTCAGGTGAAAAGACTTTATCAAAACCTTATCTCACCTGGCAGAAGGGCATTATCAAGATTTTAGCTCCCTCTAGCCTTCCTATCTCACATAAAGGAAGAGGGGAAAGCTAATAAATACTTGTGAAGATCACAGGCTCACTGAGATTTAATTATAATATTATAAAACACTTCCTTTCCCCATCCACCCAACACCTTACCACCAAACCAATAGGGCTCCGGTATGTTAACAATGAATAATAGCTGAAATACAGACTGGAAAGGCAAGCACCACATGTACTCACTATCAAATGGGTACTAACTGATCAACACTTATGTGCACATATGGAGGCAACATTCATTGGCTGTCGGGCAGGAGGGAGGGGGAGGAGAGGATGGCTAAATTCACACCTAATGGGTGTGGTACGCACTGTCTGGGGATGCGCACACTTGTAACTGTGATTCGGGCAGTGCAAAGGCAATATATGTAACCTCAACGTTTGTACCCCTGTAATATTTTGATAAAAGAAAAAAATAGCTGAAAGAGCTATAAGACTCTACCTAAGGAGGAGTTCCTTGGGAAGCCATAAGACAACAGGGGAGAAAAAATGACACTTAAGGAATTTGAACCCTCTGGCAACTTACAGCAACACAAAGCATTGAATACAGCCTACTCCTACTCAAATTAACATAAAACATCCCACTAAAATCTGTTTACCTCAGTTCCTATTATATAATACATCATGTTGGTCTTTCAAGAAAAAATCATAAGGCATGTTAAAAGGCTAAAATGTCAAATCTGAGTTTCAGATTTGACAGCCATCTTTGGAATTATGAGACTGAAAATTTAAAATAATAATGATTAATATGTTGAGGAATCTAATGGAAAAAGTAGACAACATACAAGAATAGACAGATAATGTACAGGTAGAAACTCAAAGAACCAAAAAAAATGCTAGAAATCAAAACAAAAAAGAATGCCTTTGGTGAGCTCATCAGTAGACTCAACATGACTAAGAAAAAGAATCATAAACATGAAGACAGGTCAATAAAAACTTCCCACATTTGGTGCAAAAGTTTAGATTTAGAAAAAAATGAAAAAAAAGACCAGAATAGCCAAGAACTGTGAGACATTTATAAAAGATGTAACATATTGAAATACCAAAAGGAAAAGAAAGAATGAAGCAGAAGAAATATCTGAAATAATAATGGCCAAGAATTTTCTAAAATGAATGACAAACACCAAACCACAGATCCAGGAAACTCAGGGAACACTAAGCAGGATAAATACCAAATAATCCACACCTAAATGCATGTATTATATTCAAACTGCAGAATAATAAAGAAAAAGAGGAAATCTTGAAAAAAACAAGGGGAACAAAACACCTTATTTATAGGGGAAAAGGCTCAGAATTACAGTAGATTTCTCTTTAGAGACCATATAAGCAAAAAAAGAGTAAAATATTTCAAGCGTTGAAAGAAAAAAACCAGCAAGAAGAGAGTAGAGATTTGCCATATCACATATTATACCACATTGTAATAAAACATGGTAACAAAAGTATTATCATACTTATGCAGGAATAAACAGACTAATGGAGTAGAATAGAAAGCTCCAAGACAGACCCATGTATAATATATAACCCAACTAAATATATGATAAAGAGCCCATGAAACATTGTTTAAAGGGTACATTGTTTATTAGTCCAGTGGTTCTCAAACTTTAACATGCATCAGAATCATGGAGGATTGTTAAAACAGATTGATGGGACCAAATACAGAGTTTTTGATTCATTAGGACTGGGGTAGTGCTACAGAACTTGCATTTCTCACAAGCTCACAGGCAATGCTGATACTGAAGCTGCTGGTCCAAGGCCCATACTTTGAGAACCACCACCTTAGTATTATCATGAGCTCAGCTGACTTGGAGAGAGTTCACTGAGCTCTCAGGTGTCAGAGAAGCCAATTAAGCAACAATGAATCAAAATGAAAGTAAAGGAAGTCTGTAATCATTTACTGCTCTAGAATAAGCAAGAGGCTAAAACCTGAGAAAGCACTGATTCCTCCCTGTTCCAATTTCCCCACCAAGCAGTGCACAAATCCAGGGTTAGGTGGATGACATGAGGTCATTTTACTGCTGCAGGAGCCCCAAATGACTAATCTAGCCCCTCAAATCCTATAATTACTCTTCCCTACTCTTCCATTTTAGGGACAGTAATAGTTCCCTGGTATATGTTATCCCTTGTTGCAGGAAGCTTATAAAACAAACTTTGTTAGACTGCAGCTAGGTTCCTAGTAGCCTCTGACTCATGGGCTTTAACAATATAGCACAGTGGGGTACACAGAGGACGCTGCTCTGGAGCAGCTGGAGGCTGCTGCCACTCTAGAGCCTTCTATTTACTCCTTCGATTTACTCCATGTCCTTAATTCCACTCTGAGGAAAACTGATGGGATTGTCATCTTGGGCACAACTGCAAACTCTTCATGTTCTAGGTAATCTAATCCATTTGTTTCATTTCAATAATATCTAAAATGAAATGTAAATATTAAATGCTTACAGCATGCACATATTATATAATATAACTGCATATGCTCTTTTGGACAGGCTACTTGTGGTTAGTCTAATAATTTTATAATCTAAAACTTCAATCTTCTTCTAGCAATGTATTTCCTCTTTCACTCCTACTTATACTGTCAAAATGTTATAGACTTTATAAAAATTAAGATAGATTTTTTCATAAATCTATGAAAAAAATTATGAGATACCTAATGGAACGCCATTTCTTGAAACAGACCTTGAAAGTGGGTCAGATGATGAGAATTTAAATGCAGAATATTAACTCAGAGATTGATTCAGATAATTCTTGTGGTCACTGAAAAAATTTTTTCTTTTATTGAAGGTCCATATAAAAACTGTTTCCTCTAACATCAAACTTCTGATTCACAGGCTGTAATTGTAAGGTACCAAATATAATAAATAACTTTCCAATCAAATTAGTAAATTCCCTATTTGATGGAGAATCCATCTGTATAAAGATTTTTCTCATGTCTCATATTTTCGTCAAAATTGTTATTTAAAATAATTTTAAACATCTCTGAGCAAGGAAACAGAAATTTAGCGGGTAGAAACTAGTTTTCAAGATAACTTTTCTGCAATAAGCATCTAGTTTACTATCATTTCTACTATCTACTTTTAATACTTTTTCTTCTTAAGCTAATAAAAGTATTTTACAATAAAATAATTCACCAAAGAATTAATTTTACACAGAGTGACTATTTTAAAGAAAATATAAATCTTTCAAAAAGAAAACATCCAAGATATTGGTTTATATAAATAATTTCTTGGGTTTTTATTTTTTTAAGTTATCAACGTAAAGATAGCAGGAATAGTTTTTTAAAATAGTCCCATTAAGGACTGGAAGAAATGGCCCACTACTACATAAAATGTTCTTATCATGTTTTCAAATTTAATGAAAAATATTAATGTATCTAGAAAAATGAAGACATTCCAAGTCAAGAATAATAATGTAAAATATAGTCGTGGCCAGGTTTATCTGCATCTCCTTTCAACAAATGCACATAGCAAGTGCAAAATTAAATTCAATTTCTAGAATTACAAAATCTTGGGATCAGAAATGAATCAAAAGAACACTTGATCTGACTACTCATCTAATGCTTGAAACCCCTCTACGTATCTATTAAAGGATTGCCTATGTTATGATTAAGTTATTCCAGAAAAAGGAAATTTGCTATGTCAAGGGAAAATTACTCACTACCTCTTTAAATTAGGTTGCACCATATGAAAGACCAATTTTTACATGTAAAAATGGTCTAATGTAACTGATTTCATATCAGTATAATTAGGTTTACCCTAATACAACTTTGTATTTTCATGTTAAGTTCAAATGTTTCCCTCTAGCTTTAATACATTGACCCTTGTTCTATAATGATCTAAAAAATGTCTAATCTTTCTTCCATATAACAATCTTCCAGATAGGCAATTTATTTCCATTACCATCAACTGTTCTTCATACTATAAATTTTCATGGTCCTTCAACTCTGTATCCTCTGTCCTTTAAATATGTTCCAATTTGAATATAACCTTTTAAAAGTATGACACCCAGAACTAAAAGGAATTACATGATGAAAGTTCAAATTAGAGTGGGATTCTCCTCTTCCCATTTTTTTAGAAAGCAAATTTCATTTTTGTGAGACTAAAATTCCATTAGTTTTTAAAATTTTCTTTTAAAACTTACTGTTAAAAAACCTAAATATTAAATACATGTTGTATGGCTGAGTTTGGCTCCCCCTGATCCCCTACTGATGTCGAAGTTTTTTGTATAAGACCCTAATATTTATTCCTTTTGAACTTCACTTTGGATACAGCCCTACTATTCTAGCCTTTTAAAATACTTTAAATATAACTTCATGTCATATATCAATGTGAAAATATACTTTCGATATTTTCATCCCAATCACTGACAACACTATTGAGCAGAGTAAGCATGCAGATAGCACATATGGCACTCTACTATAGACCCTTCCTCTAAGTGGATATAAATCCATACATTGACATATCTGGTGTGGCAAATTATTTCTCAAATGCACTTGCCCTCACATATTTCATACTTTTGTTCACAAGGATTTTGCGAGAGACTTAATTTATTAAAGTTTTGATAATTTGTCCTTCCCCATTCTCCTGACTGAGTAGCCCAGCAAATACGCCCTTCAAAAAGTTAAGGTTAGCCTGATGACTACAAGTTTGAAAAATACTCTTTTCAAAAGTTCAGAATATTATTTTCCATTTATAATCTAGGGTAATTAGCCTATACTTTTAAAACACCTTTAAAGACCACAGGCAATATTTCCCTGTTTTCATTTGCATGTTCCTTGATCACAATTCCCTCAGACAGGCAATTATATACATATTAACACTAGGTTGGTGCACAATTGCAGTCTTTTTACTACTCTAGCATTTCTGTTCTCCTTTAACAATTTTCTCTGTCAAAAAGAAGTATCTTTGTACTGAGGGAGAATAGTGAAGGAAGAAAAAAACAGGAATTAGAGAAGAAAAAATTAAACAGGAGTTGGTAAATTCTAATTTCTCTTTCTCATCATTACAAATTTTTCCCCAAGCACTGAGTAGGACTATTCTTTCTCTGGCTTTCTTCTTAATTTGAACATTACTTATATATATATATTTTAAGGGAGAGTGATGATTTCTCTATTATCTGAAAGAATGCATTCAAGAGAAAAAGAAAATAAGCATATTATTTCTTGTGTAATAGATTTCAATTTAAAATTTCACTTCTTAATAACTCTCTTAAGTTTAAAATACACGGAGAATAAAGAAAAGTGAAGTATGTGGTAAGAGAAAAACAATTTTATGGCTAGCCACAATCTGCTAACATATAACTATATACATTTGGGACAACAATTAGCAGTTAATAAAATGTGTTTTTCCTGGCAAATAAATGGTCTCAAGGCACACTTTATCTGCCTATTTTATGAGAATGAGACTCAAGTGATCCCGAAGGTATGCTAAGAATAGATTAGAATAATAACACCAAAACTATTATAAAAGTACTAAAATTAGTATTGTTATTATTTTATAACCATTGCATGGTTATAAAATAACCATGTTAACATGTGATGTTAAGTAAAAGACAAAAAAGAGTAATATCTGCTATTAATTCTTATAAAATTTGAATTTTGATACCTACCCTTTTACTTCCTGTTACCAATATAAATATTGGCAAAATGTAATTACCAAAAAGTATTGAACTGAACATAACCTGATAAATTGTTTGAACCTACTGGAAAACAAAACTTTGATTATTTTGATGTGATTTTGATGTGATAGTACTTTTGGATACTACGTTCAAAATGATAACCAGAATTCCTCAATATCTACCTAAATGGATAAACAGATTATATGATTTACATTAAGCATTTTACAGGTCCTAAAGCAATAGAGTGATAGATGCAAATACAGGTCCCACCACCCCACTTGCAGGGAGGTATATTAATAGCTAAACAAAACTGCAATAGACAAGTAGCACAGAACATGTACAGACAAATCAGAAAAGCACCACAAGTGCTTAAGCATCCTTAAAAACTCATGTCAACCTCAAATATAAGCAAATAAAGACAAATTTACAAAGTGTGTTGGTCAGAATGCTCCAGAGAAACAGAACCAAAAGAATATGGGGAGGGGGAGGGGGAGAGGGAAGGGAAAGAGAGGAAGGGAGAGGGAGACATTGATTGATTTTAAGGAATTGGCTCACAGGATTGTGGGAACTAGTAAACACAAAATGCTTAGGGGAAGCAGGCAGGCTGGGAACTTAGGTAGAATTTCTATGTTACGGTATTGAGGAAGAATTTCTTCTTTTTCAGGAAACTATAGTATTTGCCCTTAAGGTCTTCAACTGATTTAATGGGGCTCATTCTCATTACTGAGGGTAACCTCCTTTCACTTAAAATCAATTGATTATAAATGTTAATCACAACTATAAAATACCTTTACATCAACATATAGACTAGTATTTGACCACACAACTGAGCACTATAGGATAGCTTAGTTAAACCGAGATAAAATTAACCATCACACAAACCTAATGAGTTTTACTTATTAAATTAAGTTTTTTAAATGTTGGTAAAAGCTTAGTGAATAATCACCCTCTTGTATTGCTTGTGATTTATAAATTGGTATACACAGAGTTTTCTAAGGTTATAAAATATTAATAATAAAATTAGGAAGGAGGAAGAAAAGAAAGGTTCTTGCCATATAATTAACAATTTACTTCTAGAAATCTATGCTAAGAAAAAATTGCAAAAAAGGAAAATAACATATGGGCTAAATTATTCATTACAGCATTCTGCATACTAGAAAAAATGAGGAATAACCTAAGCCTCCTACAGTAGGAAGCCACCAGTAAAAAGTTCCTTAAGAACCAAAAATACGTTTGTGCATTCAAAATTGCTTTACTGAGTGACCCTAAAATACCAGGCATTAGAAATAAAAATATTTAATGAAAATTTCATTGCCCTCAGAACGTTTTCAGGGTACTGAAAAAAAAAACTTAAAATGCACACTGGCAACATTGTTAAGTGAAAACAGGAAGATTTTATATAATCTATAATTACAACTATGGGAAAAGGAACAAATTGGTGGGAAATAGAATAACATAAATGGTACTTAAGTAGTGGGACTGTGGGTTTGTTTTCAGTTTTTCTTTTTCTTCCTTTACCTTTCATTTTCCAAAGAACATGTAAACTCTGGGGGCAACAAACTAAAACTTCCTTAAGGGTAAAGACTTATTTGCTGTTGTATCTCTAGCACTTAGCAGTGTCTGGTACATACAGGTGGCCCACAAATATTTTCCTAATGATTATTATACCTATAAAATAGGGAAAATAAAACAAAAATATTTTATGCAACTTATCTACAATTTTGGTTTCTACATTTCTATTTCATTTTCATTTAGAGCCATGTGGGCATCAAAGTCCAGCTGATAACAGTGCTAAAATACATCCATTTCTGTAACAGTTTCAAGTCAAATGAAGTGCCAATTTCTATTCGTGCACACACACACCAGAAACATTTCATCTAGAACAAAATTGTGAATAAATCAAATTTTCTACATATTTTCTAGATAACAGAATGTATAAGAGGTTATAGGCAATTTCAAGCAGATTTAAAACCACAGATGGTAATCTATGAAGTAAATTAGTTTCATTATTTAAGTCAAATATTCATTGTAATCACCTGCTCAACTTACATTTGACATTTTAAAAACTTGGTAGAAATCTGCACCTTTGTAGTCTATTTTACTGGAGAGGAAAAAAAAAACACCATGAGTAAACTAATGTTACAGAATGTAATATTTCTAGGAATAAAATCTATAATACCTGTTTCGTAAAGACACTGAAATGCAGTAAGAGGACTGACAAATCCCCAGAGTATTTGTTTCTGACATAAAGAATATGGTCCATTGGAGTTTTACAAGGACTAACGCTAAAGTAAAAACAACAATACCAGGACTTTAGGTGGTTGTAAACTAAACCTGCAATTTAGCGGGATGGTAAAATTGAAGTAGAAATGCCAAAAAGTGTGACCAAAGAAGCAGTGGCTTTTTGCAGGTATTTTTTTTTTTAAGTCCATGCAGTGCAAAAAATATAGCATAGTAACAGGACCATAATATTTGAAATCACAGATGTGAGCTCTTTATGCCAGCTGTGCGATTTGGGCAAGATATATAATCTCTCTAAGCTATAGTTTTGTCATCCATCACATGAAAGAAATAAAGCCTATCTCAGGATAGCATACTATATTGTAGGGATTTGTTAACCTGGCTGTAAAACAATTAACACAGTATAATCCGTAGTAGACAATAAATGTTACTAACAGTTTTTCGGCAGAAATTTAAAAATTCAAACTTGTTAGAGTTGTTTTTATATATACATATGATAGCATAAGGAGAAAGTAGTGTCTCATTGAATTTATAGTCTCTATTTCTGATTTAAATTATTTATTTAAATTTTATGAATGTTTTCTAGGCATTTGGCATAGAGAAGCTTTGTTATGTACTCTTTCTATTTTAAATTATTATGGTCAAATACTTTTATTTCAGAATTTCAATAATTACATTCATTGGAACAGTAGTATTTCATGGATATAAACACTGTTTCATGAAAGAGAAATGGTTGTGAAGAATGCTGAGGAAATGATTAAGTTTCTTTACAATAGGACTGAAAGCCTATACTATGCACATGTAACCACGAAACTTTTTTCCTCCCTCTTTCTTCAGAACCTCTATTAACAGTGAATTATAAAATTATTTTTTACTTTTTCTGACATTATTTGTCATAGATACACTGATATGTTTTATTATCTCCAATTGAGATTTTATTAAATTCGCCTTTTATTTGTGACATTTTTTGCTTTAAGTTTTGAAGTTAGATATGGAATCAAATCCTAATTTTGTTACCTATTAGCTGTGTGATACTGGTCAAGTTACTAAACTTACTGAATCATTGATTATCACCGCTACTACCTCACAGTGTTTTTATAAAGAAATTTTAAAAATAGCACATGGAAGGGATCTACTACAGTATTTGGCACATAGTAAATTTTGAATTGATGGTACTAATTTTGTGATTATTAAGTAAATGATTCCTGGTTGTTATTCTTCATTATTGATTGACCAATATCAATAAAATGGACTTATAAAATGTCTTTTAATAAATTTTGTTCAATATTCCAATTATACAAAAGTAGGTACTTTGCAGATGCTGCTACGTCTGCTTACTTTGTATTGGAATTGGATTGACAAAGAAGTATTTGTTTGCGTATATTTTTCTTGTGTTATTTTCTTGTGGCTCTCTTGTAAGTAGTAAATGACTGAATTTTGCTTTTAAATCCAATCTGATCTGAAATTCTTATAGTGTAAGGAAAATAAGACCATTTATACTTGCTGTCATGATATTTTTACTTTTTGGCCTTATTCTGAGGCTGTTCCTACACAGATGTGGTAGGATAAAGTGAGATTAAAAGGTCCTGTGAAGATTCCCACAGCACCCTGCGCTTACCATTTTCTTACCAATTACTCTTATTTTATTGTAATTGCCTGGTAGTAGTTTGGCTTTTCACACTGAGCTGTAGGTCTTTGGTGACATAGGCTTTTTCATTGTTATATCCCCAAGATTCACTTCAGGGCTTGGTATAAAACATGTAAAAATGTTTATTGTCCTTGTACAATATCTGACAAATAAATGAAACGTGAATAAATGAATGGGTAAATAACATAATGTATATTAAGCATTTTGACAAATACCTAGAACACAGTGACTCCTCATTGAATGTTTTAGTTATTTAGTGACGTTATTTTTACATTTAACTGTTGGACTTTGTTTGATATACCTTTATCTTCTGCAATTATTTTGATAGTAGATGTTCTACTTTATATTCTATAATAGCCATATTAAAGCTCTCAACAAACATTCTATCATATTTATTTAAATTTGGCTGCATATAATAATAACCAAAACTTTTAATTTACAAAAGAAAAATTAAGCCCTTTTTGGCCTTATCCTTTCTTTCCCAAGAATCCAGTAATTTAATCTAGTTTTGAAAAATCACCTTTAGAAGTCTTTTAAATCTATTTTATGGTATTAATCTGCCATTAATTTCAATAGCTACTATTCAGCTTTTTCTAAAAGATAGCACTATACTAGGTGATTATATACCAATTAAGACACATCATAACACACTAAAGAAACATAATTCTAAGTAGAAGTTCTCGTAAGAGAGAAGGAAATTGAGGCAAAGGTCAGTAGCTAATAAGCCACTCACCTTGAACCACACCTTACTCTGGGCTTCAGACAATTATATAACACTGCTTTCCATCTTAGTGACAATAAGTAAATCAGCACTTTGTCTCAGTTTATTGATGAATGTTTTATTGCATTTATTATATTATTTTTATGTAGCTTTGATGATTCTGGCCAGTGTTTACTAAAAATGACATTTTTGGTAAGTTTTACTTATTGATTTGTTGTTGCTATTGTTCAGTTCTTAGTAATGCAGAGCACTTTTTCCTCTGGTTGAGGGGAAGGAGGGTGGAAATAGATATGTGAACGGCATACTTCTTTTGCCTCAGAGGTTGTTTTTAATGTTTCGGGTATTTAATTTTTAGAGAGGGCTTTTCCTGCTTCTACGACACCCTGTTAGGTCATCCTAATAGTTTACTGGGTGATTTTCTTTTATCTCCCCATGTATATATATGGATATGTCTACACACATACATTTGTATGTTTTAATTTTACCAAAAAATGACAAAATTTTCTTAGTTATTAACATTACAGACATTGTTGGCACTCTCCAAATTTCCCTCTCAATGGTTATTTTTTTCTGGATTATGATGACTTTCTTTTACTTACACATTAATTGTTGTTCTTATTTCATTTGCCCTTTTTCTTCTTTGGAAATGGCCATTATTTATGTCACAGCTCCAAGGTCAGGCCTCTAAGCCTCATAACTTTCTTTCCTTTTTTTCCCATCTATACCAATTTCTTCTGCATTACAGGTACCTTCTTCAAGTTATTCTTCTATCAGTAATTTATTTTTCCGTAATGTCAAACCTACTTGTCACAAGTTGCAAAATATATTTTATTTTAACTATTGAGCATTTAATTTAATCATGCTCTCTTATACTTGTTTTAATGTCCACTCTGACTTTTGATGTCATGAATACTAACGAATGAGAGTTTTTCTAAACTTTTTTTTATCAAGTAAAGTTATTTCAAGATAATGACTTGTTAAAATCTTACAGTTCTGCCCATACCTTTCTTGTATTCTGGATTTTTTTCATGGTTTCTTATTTGTATTAATTTCATATTTATATTCTTATGCTTTATTTGCTAATCTTTATTTTTTCATCCCCTTGCCTGTTTAAAAGCCAATATCTGCTTTCACATCTGATCAAGATTGAGTAACAGAAACCAGATATACCCTCCTGCCTTACACAAACTAAAAAACAGGGAAAACATATATGAAGGAACCTTGGACAACAGGTAGTGCAGAACAGCCCTAAGAGAGGGAGAGAGGGGAAACAAATGAGGTAAGTGCTGCAAATATCCCATTTTCCTGCCTGGAGAGAGTTTTCAGGGCTCAAGGCAGGGAGGGGAAAGCAAAGCAAAGCCTGGCAGTGACCTTCAGTTGATGAGACAGGGTTGAGACTCTAAAGAATCCAAGGCAAGACAGAGTACACCTAGTAAAGTACCAATGAGGAAAGAGTTGCGCAGAGAGAGATCTTTGGAGTTTTTGGCTGAGTACTGACCAGAGTATATACATGTGAGAAAACTACCCAAGTCAGGGGAAAAATCACCCAAAAGAGGAAGAGGTAACAATACCCAAAGTTCACATAAGTACAAGAAAAATTAGTGTTCTCTTGAGGTACAGAAAATGATACCCTAAAATATGCTGCTTTGGGTTTCAAACTGAGAGTACTTGGAGGGGAGCAAATGCAGGGAGGGTCTTTCCCTGAAGTTCTCTTATCTGACTAAGGGAAGTTCCTCCAGAAGAAATGCAGTTGTCTTTGGCCCCTTCTCTATAATCTCATATAACAGAGAATAGTAACTCACAGGAAAGAAGACGAGTTAATACCACACCCAGAGCCCAGAGAAACTTTGTCCCAGGCAATTGTCTGTTTTTTGGGCCCATTTATCTCCCCTGAAAATCATTTACTTTTCCTCTAAAATTGCCTAAATCCCCTACTTTCCTCTCCCCTATGAATATGGTATTTAAGCTTTGATCATCCTGCCCCTCTTTGGGTTTCATACTTTGAAACTCCCATGTGAGTCATACTTGTGACTGCCATGTGCTGCTTGAATGTTAATAAATTTGTATGCCCTTTCTCCTATTAATGTATTGGCAGTTTATTTCAGCATACTAGATTATTATACCCTCAGAGGGAAAGTGTGAACTTCCCTACAGTTCCCAGGAGCCAAGTAGAGAAATCTCATGAGGCATTGAATATGTGCTCAAAAGAATATTGCCTTAGGAGTAGGACAATATCAGCCATAGACTATAACCTGCTCTGGCCTAACATAACAAAATATAAAAATAAACCTTAAAAGGATCAAACTAATTCTAAATAACAATTATATCCCAGGAAAAAAGCGAAGGAATGTACGTTTAAAATATAAGAATATTCATCATGAAACAAGGTAAAATTCACAGTGATTAGCATCTTATCAAAAATTAACAGGCATGAAAAGAAGCAGAAAAATACAACCCATAATGAAGATGAAAAGAAATCACTCAAAACTGAGCCAGAAATTAAACTGAACTGATAAACAAGGCCCTTAAAACAGTTATTATAACTACATTCCATAAATTCAGGAGAGTAGAAGAAAATCAGTATGTTAAGGAAATACATAGGGGATATAAAAGAGATTGAAATCAAAATTCTAGAAATGGAAAATGGAATATCTGAGATGAAAAATATACTGGATGGGGCTAATAGCAGGTTAGATATTCTATTATAGAAGAGAAAAAATTAACGATGAAGGACTAAATGCTGACTAAATGCATTCTTCCAAGATTGGGAACAATGTAAGACTATCTACTCTTACCACTTATATGTATTATTATATTGGAGATACCATCCAGTGCAATCAGGACAGAGACAGAGAGAGAGAGAGAGAGAGAGAGAGAAACATGCATACTGGAAAGAAATTTTCTACATTTCAAGATGACATAATTGTCTGTGTAGAAAAATACAAAGAATCTTCAAAATAAAAAACATCCTAAAACTTTTTTCATTGATAAAGTGAGTTTATCAAAGCCACATCACACAAGGTCTATATTTTTTAAAAATCATATTTCTACTAACCAGAAATAATTGGAAATTGATATAAAAAGTAGAACCATTTATAATTGCACTAAAATAGGAAATAGTTATAAATCTAACAAAGTATGTACAAGATCTGTACACTGAAAACTACAAAATGATAAGAGAAATCAAAAAACAAATAATATGAGATATATAATTGTTCATAGATTCGAATAGTAAGTAGTTCTATAATTTCATTGATTCAACAGAATTCAAATCAAAACACCAGCAAGATTTTTCGTAGAACTCAAAAAGCTGATTCTAAAGTTTACACTGATAAACAAAGGAATTACTTTCTTAAGTTTTGAAAAGAAAAAAGTTGGAGAAATTACTATTGATTTCAAGATTTACCGTAAAGCTACAGTAGTCAACACTATGTTGGTACTGGCAAATAGAACAATAAAACAGAGTATATAGTCAAAAAAGGACACACACATACATGGCCAATTTATTTTCAACAAAGATGCAAAGGCAATTCAATGGAGAAAGGACTTTCACAAAAGGCGCTGGAACAATTGGATACCCACATGCAAAAAACAAAACAAAATAAAATAAAACCTTGATCTATATCATGCCATATACAAAAATGACTCAAATATAAAACCCAAATCTATAAAACTTCCAGAGGAAAACGATCTTTTTGACCTTGGGTTAGGCAAGAAGTTCTTCAATTTAACACCAAGAGTACAGTCCATATGAAAGAAAATTAATAAAACTGAACTTTGTCAATATTAAGGACTTCCATTCTTCCAAAGACACCGTAAAGAGAATAAAAAATCAAGTCATTGACCGAGAAGAAAATATTTGCAAGTCTCATATCTGAAAAAGGACTTGCTTGAATCCAGAAAATGTAAAGAACTTGGAAACAAGAGAATTAATAATCCAAAAGAAAAGTATGCAAAAGATGAGAGCAGATACTTCATTAAAGAAGATGTACAGATGACAAATGACCACAAGAAAAGATACTTAACATTATTAGTTAAAGGCAAGTTGAATATAATTGAAAGGCAAATTAAATGCAAGTAAATATAAATTAAAACCACAATAAGATACCACAATAAGGCTATTAGAATGGCTTAAATTAAAACAAACAAACAAACATAATAATAGCAAGAACTGCTGAGAAGCATCAGAATTTAAACACCAATACACTGCTGATGAGAATGCAAAATAGTACAGACCCTTTGCAAAACAGTTTGACAGTTTATCAAGTTAAACATGCACTAACCTAACACCACAGCAATCCAATTCCTAAGTATTTAACCAAGAAAAATGAAAACTGCACATGTATGTTATAGAGCAGCTTTATTCATAATTGCCAAGAAATGAAAACAACCTGAATTTCCTTCAGTCAGTGAATAGATAAAGTGTGATACATCCATACCATACAATGTAGTGCTACTCAGCAATGGAAAGAACTACAAATAAATGTAGAATACGGATCCATCTGAAATGTATTATACTAAACGAAAAAAACCAGAATCAAAAGGCAACATACTTAATGTACAGCATGGGGACTATAGCTAATAATACTATATTGTATGCTTGAAATTTGCTAAGAAAGTAGCCCTTAAATGTTCTCACTACACACACAAAAAAGACAACTATGTGAGGTCATGGATACATTAATTAGCTTGATTGTGGTAATTATTTCACAATGTGTGTGTGTGTATATATATATATATAAAAAGACATCATATTGTACACCTAAAATTGTATACACAATTTTTATTTGTCAATTATACTGCAATAAAGCTAGGGAAAAATAAAACTAAAAAAGGAAAAAAAACTGAAACAACAGAAGGCCACATACTATTTGATTCTACTTATATGATATAATTGAAAACGCAAAACTATAGGGACATAAAATGAATCAGACATTGCTAAGTATCAGGGATGGAGAATAAGACTGGCTATACAAAGAGACAAGGAAATATTTTGGGGTGATAGAATTCTTTTATATTCTGATTGTGGTAGCAGTTACATGACTGTGTTTGTCAAAACTCACAGGACTGTACTTTTAAAAGGATAAATTATACTGCATTCAAATTATAGCTTTTTATAATGAAAAATAAAGAAAAACCAATAACCACACATTTTGAATGTAAAGAACTGTGTGAAAGCAAATATCCTAAATTCCAGGCCCAAAATCTAGAAACTGATACAGATTCCTACTGCCATTATTCAAGGTACTGAACATCCAAGACAGAGCAAATGCTAGTGAAGATGGGAAGATGGGTAGAGAGACTCAAGAGATCCAGATACATGCACAGAACAGGATGAGACCAGAGGCCACCAAAGCAACAAAACTAAATGTAAAAGATCAAGACCGACATGAGAAGGTCAGTTCATATACGTATGTCTATAATCATATATATTCATATATACAATGCCATAAATATGATAAGTATGTGTATAATCATTGCTATGCTATAGATGGGTGTGTCTGAGTACTGACAAGACACTTTCCTTAACTAAACTCTCTAATCAGATTCCTCTAAATCCTCTTCTCCACTAGGCCTTGACTTTGGCCTCTTTTCTTGCTAGACATCCTTAACCCACTTTTAGCAAGAATCTTACTTAGTAAGTTTGGAGAGAATCCCCTGACTCTTGATATCTGATCAAATTGTTTATCTCCCATCCTTGCCATCTGATCCTCCTGGCCAGCCTTCAGCAAGAATTCTGGTAGGCCAGTTTAGCAAGAATTTCCCCCTACCCTGACGTATCCTTTCACTAATTTTCCATACACCTATCCACCCCCACCTGCTCTTTGGCTGTAAATCCCCTCTTGTTCTTATTGAATTTAGAGTTGAGCCAATCTCTTTCCTCTATTGCAACAGTCCAGACACCTATCACAATAATCTTGAATAAAATCTTCCTTTCCATTTTAATAAGTGTCAGAATAATTTTTTTATTAACAGTACACATGCACGTGCATGCACACACGCACACACACACACACACACACATCCTTACCCCTTGATTATATACAGGAAGCTTTTGGGTAGGAAAAATTGTTAAAAGAAAAATACAATTCCCAAAACAGCCTCTACCTATAAATATCAAACCACTGCAGCAACAACAGTGGTAACAGTGATTGTGGTATAACCCCTTCCTGTCAAAAATAATGCTGTAAAAACATAAAAGTTCATCAGAAGCCTATTAGATGTATAGGCATTAGTGCCCTTTTTCCTGTGTAAGATTTTTGGAAGCCTTAAGCAGGAACTGGATGGAGGGTGCTATATAAGTGCTGATTCCTCACCTAAATGTAAGTTCTAAAAGCCATTCCTGCGTAATGATAAATTATCTCATGACTGAGTTTGCAAGAAAAAAGAAGAAAAATCATTGTTCAGTACTAATTATTCAGAAAGTATGCTGACAACTATATTCAAATAGCTTTTGTAGTAAATAATATCAGGAACAAAATTAGACTTATTTTGTAAAATATGCCAAAACTCCAGAAAATAATTTGAATACTACCTTTTTCTACTTTGTTCTTGTTTATTAATATCGTATCTTCCATATTGATCATAACCCAGGAGTGGGGAACCTGCAGCCTTAAGGCCACATGTGGCCTTCTTGGTCTTTAAGTGTGGCCTTTTGACAGCATCCAAGTTTTAGAGAACAAATCCTTTTATTTTTTGATACATTTTTGATCATCTTTTATACCTTTATTTTATTTTTTAAAATGAATGTATTTAAAATATCAAAGAATAAAATAAGTTTCAATGAAATGATCCTCCCAGATTGACCAGCACAGTTAGAACATTAGTAAGCCATAAGAGCTAAATTGATGGCTGCTACACTCATGATTTAGTTCTAACTTTCCCACCTGACTGGCACCACTAATGCATGAGGCTGGTTGGCAAGAGTTTATGGGGGTTGAATACACCAGTCTGTTACCAGCTTTTGACAATGGTGCACTGTGTTTCTGTTTGAAGTGGAATTTGTGAATAGTTGCACAGCTAGACAGTATTTTTTAATTCTGTCTGCTTAACAGCCCATCATGTCAAAGAAGACCAAGAGAACTCTGAAGGAAGAAAAAAGATATCTTAATGAGGATTGGTAATTGCAATATTATCTTGTTTCTGCCAAAGATAAGATGATTCGCTTGCTTTGTGATACTGCAATATCAACATTAAAGAAGTTCAATGCTCATCAGCATTATAACACTCATAAGGACCACAAATATTTTAAATTAGAGGGAGAGGCACAAAAGGTTGTATTGCAGAAATTAGAAGATGAAAAGCAAAGACAATTCTTTCAAGCAACAATAAGACCTGGAAATAATGCCACTGAAACAACTTATAAAGTAGCTTATATACTTGAGGAAAAAAGGGAAGCCATTCAGTGATGTAGAAATTGTGAAAGAATATGCTGTCAAAGCTGTAGGATGCTTAGACCCCAATAATGTTTCAAAGTACAAACAACTGTTTATTTTAAGGAGAACCATACTGATCGGCAGCATGAATTAGCCTTCAACTTAACAGAACAACTTCATGGGCAATATTTCAAAAGGAAAAAATACATTATTCAATCGCTTTGGATGAATCAACTGATACTACTGCCTTGGCGCAGGTTTTATACTTCATTCCGGTCATAACAGATTTTCTTTGCTATAAAGAGTTACTTGCTTTGGGGCACTCTTGCAAACAGAACACAGGGAATAGACATCTTCACACAACATTCAAGATAAATGTCACGAAGTTGGATTGAATTTGGTAAATTTAGTGAGTGTATGTACAGATGGTCCACCTTCCATGACAGGAAAACATGAAGGGTTTGTTGCACAGATAAAAAAAGTATTAACAGATCTAGATGCTCTCATTTCTTTTCATTGTATCTTGCATCAGCAAAATCTCTGTGTTAAAGCTACTTTTTTAAGTGACACTATGTAACAAGTTATAAGTATTGTTAACTATATTCTGTGCAAATACAACACAGCATCATCAGTTTTGTAACATGCTAAAGTTGAACAATGAGGTATTCAGTGTAGATTTGTCCTGCCTTTATAAAGTGCATTGGCTATCGCAGGGACAGCGGTTAGCCAAAATTTTATCTCTGTGAGAACAGATGGTTAAATTTTATGAAAAACATAATCAGCAATGTGAATTATTGATAGAAGATTTCTCTAGGAATGCAGCATTTCTGAGTGATATCATGTCAAATCAAAATGACTTGAATATTTCCTTGCAAGGTAAAACTAAGTCTATATATAATATGTGGCACAAAATTCAAGCATTTTGGAAAAAGCTATCTTTTCTCAAAATATTTCTTCAAAGGAAATTTTGGCTGAACATATTCCCCAATTAGCAAAGGTCACTGATGAGCAGGATGGTAGATAAGAATGATCTGAAGAATACGCAGCTGTTGCAGACCTATTAATTGGAGAATACAGTGAAAGGTTCACTGACTTTGAGGATCATGATATCACACTCAAATTAGCATTTCAGCCTTACCTAGTTGATATCACCAAGGCACCTAAAGAACTACAGATGGAATTTATTGAGCTTCCAGTAGATGACATATTAAAGTCATTGTTTGATGCTAAGAAAGATCCATTTGAAATATGGAAAAGCGCAGTAGGATACCCATGCCTTCGGCAACATGCTGGAAAAATGCTTTCTTACTTTCAACCACTTATTGCTGTGAAGATACATTGTTCTATCTTACCCAAATCAAGACACCCTTAAGGTCACAAATGACTGATACCCATCTAGAGGATCAAGTGAAACTGCGGACCTCCACGCTGCAACCAAATATTCAAATGCTTTCCAACAAAAAGCAGACACAACAAAGTCATTAAAAGGTTAGTTAACTTTAAAACTAACAAATGATTTTCATTTTTTGAAATTATTAAGTACATAGTAGTTAGATTTTTACAAAATAATATACATTTTTAAGTATATCTAATTGAATTTTCTTGAATGCAGCCTTATTTGATTACAGCTAAATTAATGCAGCCTTCCAAAATGAAAAGGTTCCCTAGCCCTGTCATAACCAGTATATGTTAACATAGACAAGGACAAGAATTTTTTAGGCAGAGAGATAAATTTCAACTCAAAATATTTTTTTTCAGTGCTTAAAAATAAATTTAAATAACCATAAAGCTTTCTTAATGCAATTTATTCCTTTTTAAAGGCAATATGTAAATCAATATTGCAAATAAAATAATATTTTGCATGTTTTTATAATGAGTTCATGGGCAGATCCTCATTAACAATAAAACTTGCTTTAAAATACTCGTTTTAGGGCACTTTACGAATAAATAATTAACATTTCAAGCTGGTTCCTAAAGTGGATCCAAAGAGATGAGCCTTAAAGGAAATTGGAAAAAATAATACAAAGTAGATAAACCCTAAAGTAGACTAGAAAAAAAATAACGAGTACCTTAACCCATAGTATTACCCAAACGCTAGCCAATTATACTTGAAACCTTTGAGTTATCTCCATGTAAGTGTTTTCCATATTATCTGGCTAGTAAGAAAAATTATCTTCCTAAAGAAAAAAAAGGACTTTGGTTTTTCAGTTTGAAAGCATTAATGCATTAAACAAGGGAGAAATGGTTTTCTCATTGTTTCTAGGAGATTCCCATATGGCGTTTCTTACTTGTTTGTGATTTAACAATATGACACTTGCTTTATTTGTACTTTCTTGCCCTACGCTCTTTTCTCTATGTCCTTTTCTCTATGTTTCTTTTCTCTATGTTTAAGGTGCCAAGACCACAATATTTTTCTGTTCTGCCCAGGCAGAATGAGAGTGGGTGTCTTGTAACAATCTATCATTACCAATTTTCCTTTAAATGAATGCAGAGAATATTTTAAAACATTCCTGTAATCTGGAGACGTAATGACTGATACTCAAATGAAAAGCCAAGTGTGATCAAATGCCTATGCCATACAGAAATGAATCGTATGATATGCACGAGACCAGGCATAAAGCACCCATTCCTTAATCTTAATTAAACCCAGATATGATTTATTCAGGTTGAAAAATACAATTTTTAAATTCAAATTTTTTTTAAATGTTGGAATACTTTTTGATCATTTCAATTATATTTTTGAATACTTTCACACATTAATATTTAAAATCTTAATTTATATCTACTTTCAAACTAAAAGAAACTTTCATCTTCCCCTTGCCCCTATACACAGACAAAACAAGGACTTTTTATTTACTTGGGATCCAAACTGTCTGACTTATTGCCTATGCTCATTTATTAGTACAATATTTTTCAACTTTTTAAACTTTGTGGCAGATTTCTGGATGCATACACTTCTATGATAAATTTGGGGTTTTAAAAAATATATGCCAAATGAGTTTTGATATATTAAAATAATGGTAGCTGCTCTCAACAAATAAACCCCCAAGTTTCAGTGACTTAACACACATAAGTTTCTTTCTTATTCAGGGAGATATTCCTGAATGACATATTCACTACGTGTGACAATTCACAGACCCAATCCTTCCACCTGTCGTTCTGCCATTGACAAAGATCTTAATGATTTCTCTAACAGGCAGAAGGGGAAAGAGATGGCAGAGAAAACACATTTACCACCTTGGTCAGGCAGTGATACACATTACTTCCACTCCCTAATCATTAGTGAAAACTAAGCTACTTGAACCTTGTTTACTGTTGAGGAAGATCATAATATAAATTAAACTGTTGAATTTGAAAAGTATATTTTATATCACTTGTTTTAATTGATATGTATTTCATGGGAGCATAGAGGCAAAAGCAGGCTTTTATGAACTGCAATCAACTCAAGCAAGGGAAAAGGATGGCAGCAACTTTCCAGTGACAACTCTACACCAAGTAAGAGGAAGAACAAATTTTGGTGAGCAGTGAGCTATCCTTAGCAGGATATATAAAAACTAAATTCAAAAATAAATTATAAGATCATCAGAGTAAAATTATAGGACATCAAGGATAAGAAAAATTATTTTAAAATGCCCCAAAGGGAAAAGAGATTATTTCTAAAAATATCAACAAGTAAACCAACATTAGACATCTCATAAGCAATAAAAGAAATTCAAAGGCAATCAAATAATATCTGCAGGGGAAAGCAACTGCTATAGAATTTTATATAGTACTGAAATATCATTTACCAATTAATGGTATGACAAAAATTTTCAGAAAAATATTAATAAAGTTTACATTTTACAATTGACACATGAGGAGGGATAGAAAGCAAGATGCAAAAGGGAACAAAAAAGTTGAAAATATGAAGGTAAAACTCAATAAGAGCTCTAGGGAAAGAATAATAATTTTTTTCTTCTACCTCCACAG